>OX639994.1:37711298-42511298 GCA_951828415.1 Anomoia purmunda | reverse complement strand
CGAACTATTCGTGTCCAAACGAAATCTTTATCTCGATTGGAAATTAAAAAAGTTTTCTGCTGTTTTCTGATCAGTTTTATTTGTATCTTTCTTTGTTTTTATGCTAACTTGATATAATTTAATTAAGTGCAAATATTTTCACTTTTCCGACCCATAGTTTCAGTAACTACCTTAGTATCTTCCGAGGCGAATCTTTATTTGTCAACAAAAAAGAATATAAATACATTATATATTACCCTAAACAATCGTAGAAACAATAAAGGGCATGCATACAAATATACACATATACTTATACATTACAAACTTGACTTACATTGTAAACAATCAATCACATTTAAAACAAAGCATTACCGCCTTCTTGTGGTACACTTGTCATACTGATTCGTTTGTTTTAAACATAACATGTATGCAACCGCAATATCCTCTGTGTCTTATTTCTTGTCGGTTGCATTTTCCCTTTTTTCCAAAGTTCGTAGGCTCTCCAGCGTGTATCATATTTATTCTCTCCTTTCAATGTCTAATATTCTACCGATAGTTAGATCAGCTGTGTGGCCGCCTGCCAACATATGTTGTGCTAGCGCTGTGCTGGTTTTTTTCTTATGTTCCTTTCGTGATCTGCTAGTCGAATTCCTAAAGCTCGTTTCGTTGTACTGATGTATACTTTGTTACAGTCTTCATTTTCTCGCCCTTTGCATGTGATTTCGTACACTACGTGGTTTTGTTGGTGGGTGGTTATTTTGCTTTTTGTTTTTGTAAATATTGTCGACAGTGTATTTTTTGGTTTATACGCCAGAGTTATATTTTCTTTGTTGGAGAGCATATCATGGTCATAGTTTTGAGTCAATTTCGGAACATAAGTCGCACTGTAATACGTCTTTGTCTCACTATTCGTCTTCGTTGTTGGACTATGGGTATATCCGTTGTTGATACCCATTATTTTGCTGTTTATTAGACTTCGTGCTAAGTGATGTGGGCAATTTTTATTTTTTAGAATTTGGTTTATTTTTCTTATGTCCGCGTCTCGGAATTCTTGGTTGCTTATTGTTAATATCTTGAAAATTAAATTTTTAACTGTATTTATTTTATATTTTAAGGGTTATGAGGATAAGTCATTAATAATTCGTCCAGAAGATATTGGTTTTGTGTATCAGTTCAGTATTATTTTATTGTTTCTTCTATATATCCGAACATCAAGGAAGGGGATTTACGGTTTGATTCTATATCCATAGTGAATTGTTGTTTATTGTGGCACTTGTTCATTTTTAAGATAATATCCACGTTTTTTCTTCTTGCTATCGCAAAAATGTCGTCCACGTATTTTACGACAAATTTTATTTCGGTGTCACATAGGTTTTTCGGGGTTTTGCCCGAATTTTGAGGAAAAAGTGAGTGTTATGTGTCCTTGAGTGAAGCGGCACGGACGTTATATTTTTGTGCCAAACTTCGCAAATAGATCAAACGACATGAAAAGGAAAACTGAAATCATTCAGGAAGTGCAATAGTGCAAACGCTGATAGCCAAGAAAATCCTCATTTCGTGAGGCAGTAAGGAAGTCATTACTCACCTAATAGCCCGTTCCGTCAAGGAAAATAATCTCCAACGATATTTTAATCAGAACCGGGAGGGCGGAAATCGGAAGCCTCAACCTCGGCAAGAACCGATGGTACCCTTCATCACCTCGTCTACGGCAAAACCCAACTTTTACACGAAATAGGAATGGGCAATTCTAAAAGCGTCAGACGCCCTTCGACCGGCGTATAACACCAAAATTCCAAAGAGTGGATAACTTGAATCAGAATCTGGGTGTGCGCTGTGCTTGTAACCCGCCACGTAGAAACAGCTTCCTATGAAAAATTTAAACAAAAAGCCTCGGATGAGACCACCTATTCTGACGACGACCACGGCAAACGTTTAAAGGACAATAATGAATGGGCACGCAGCTGGAATGTACGGACCCTTATTTGGGAAGGTGCCTCTGCCCGGTTGGTGGATGCCGACGTAAAGGCAAAGGCTGATATCACGGCTATTCATCAGATGCGGTGGACGGTGCAAGGAATTAAGCGGATCGGACTTTGCGACGTCTACTACAGCTGGCATGTAAAGGAGTGCAAGTTCGGTGTTGGATTTGTACTGTCATTCATCCCGGTGGATTCTTCAACATCTCGCTGATTTACGCTCACGCCCCTACGGAAGAGAAAGACAATGTGACCAAAGATCACTTCTATGAGCTCCTCGAGCGCGCGTACGAACGGTGAACACGTCACGATATAAAACTAGCGGTAGGCGATTTTAGTGCCAAGGTAAATTCAGCCTACTCGACGAAGCATCTGCTAACGGACTGAAGGTGATCGACTTCGCTGGGGCACGAAACATGGTAGTGCATAGTACCAGGTTCAAACATAAACAGATATATCAAGAAACATGGCTAGCTCCTGATGGAAAAACACGAAATCAAATTGATCATGTTCTTATAGACGGAAAGCATGCCTCCAGTGTCTTAGACGTGCGCACTATTCCAGGAGCTAACCTCGAGTCGGAGCATTATCATGTCGCAGCCAAGATTCGCACCATGGTCAGTTAACACAATTTTCTTCAACCCTCCTATTTCTGTCCCCAACCATTTTCTGTGTACTTGAGCAAATTACCTTTTATAGTTGCTGATATAATTTAGAACTTATTATTTGATTAATTTGGGCAATCTAGTTGAAATCTATGTGTCTACCAAAATTTGTAGAGTTTTTTTAGGACATATTCATATTTGGTTTAAAGCGGGCGGTGCCACGCCGACAACTTTTTTAACCAACGTATGGTGCTCTCTAAACCGATTGGGTATATACAATTTGAGTAAATTGCCTTTACTGGAGCATCGCATTTTTATTATTTGTTGACAAATAATGAGAGCGTGGTTTTTTGTTTCCAACAGTTTTTAATTTCTTATATGTATGTCGTCATCCAACCCCATATACAATTTAATAAAATGATCTTTAAGTAAGGGAAATACCACATGTTTTTTGTAAATTACCATTATATGGGAGGTAGGCATGGTTTTGTCAGCACACCTGGAGGAAAGTGAAGCCGCAGTACCAAGAAAAGGTTTCAAATTCCATTAGAAAAATTCCAAGTGCTCATCACGAAAGGAAATGCAAACTAAATTTAAAAAAAGTGAACACTGCTGCAAAAATTGCACTTTTGAGCAGAGCTCGTAATGAGCCTTGTCGAAAAACAACAAATACTTTTTAAGGTATGCAACTACTTTCGTATACTTATATTTATACCTGCTTAATTACAATTTTGGAAGTCTATAAAGTGTTTCTCACTTAAAACGTAATATAACAAAAACCATTTAATTTTGCATTGTTTCTTGAATGTTTAAAATTAAAAACAAAATAACAACACGCCAGATAAACTAAATGTCTTTTTTTGACTTTTGATTTTTAAACAACAAACAAAGATTAGTAACACAATGCAGCTAATGAACAGTTGAACGCTGAACCTGCGACAGTTTCACAATCATAAATTCCCTCCTCTTCACATCAACTTAAACATGCAATAGCTTCGCAATCAGGTACTCTATCTCTATATCTGCTGAAAATCTGCAGCTTTTACACAAATAGATGTCTTTGCTTAACAACCATCTACGGCTGGAATTCAACGAACGCGTACGATATGAGGCTATTCGTGAATAAACCAATAACTGAATGACTCAATTCTAAATTACTTTCAGAATTCCCTCAAAACCGCTATGTACACCAGAAATCGTGCTCAGAATGAACTTATGGTTATTTGCTATGACTTGATATTAAAACAGCTCATCGATAGGATCCACAATTCCAAAGCTTCCACGATCTTGCTGGATGAGTTGACAGACGTTTCAGGAGTCGAACAAAATTAAATTTATATCCGCTACATTGATTTAAAAAAATGGCCACCATGCGATTTGTGAAGATTTGTAGAGTTTGATTCCGACGCAGTTTACTGGGAAAAGATGATCAGGTGTTATACTTGCTTTTTTGGAATCTTTAGGCGCATATTGTAAGTACTTTATAGGTCAATGTTGAGACGGTGTAAGTGCAATAAGTGGAGAATTTCACGAATCACAAGCTTACATTCAGGTGTACAAACTTGCTATATGTTCACATTGATCAGCTCATAAATTCAATTTGGTCATTAGTTCTGCATACAAAGTTGTTCAAGATGGCATTTCTAAAAATTTAAATTTTGTTTGCCCACGAAGACCGTAGTGACGGACAGTGGAGCGCAATTCACCAGCCGAGCCTTCAATCGATTTTTAGAGCAATATGGGGTAAGGTAGCAGTTCCCCGCTCCTTACACCCCACGGGAAAATCCAACAGAGAGGGCAAACGGGAACATAAAACCCATCATAGGGAAGTTCACCGTCGAACGACATCGGGGATGGGACGAACTGGGCCAGAAATCATCCTGGCTGTAAATATCTGCATTTCTGGTACAAGGGCGCAACCGAGGCTCCCGAAAGCATTTTACGATGAGACGACGTTCGGCACGGGACAGAATTCGACGTCGCCAAAAGAGAAAGCCGCAACGGTGGAAGAGGAATTCAGCCTGGTGTATCAAAATCAACAGCGCGCATCAGCAGAGTAAGCACGGCACCACAACCTGCGAATAATACAAGATTGATATAGCAAAGATTGCGCCGACGGCGAACAAAAATAATTTACGATCTGCGCATGTACGTCACACCATCAATACGATATTCATGTACGATAAAACAAATATTACGATATTTTAATCTTCCATATGATTTGGAAACAAAATATGTAAACAGACAAGCATTTTGGCTGATGTAAATAAAAATAAAACCATTTAAAGAAATTTAGGCAATCTTGAGAAAAGGGTAAGTTATTTCTATATTAGCGTCTTAACCAATTTTAAGTTTTATTATATTTCAGGTACTTAAATAAGGTCATAGACGCTGAAGTGTTCCAAAACTACTTTGCAACAAATGCTGCAGCTATTAAGCCAGCACGAATCCACTACAAGCAACTATAACTACAAAATATCAAACTAGGGAGCTGGTGCGGAGGAAACGGCAATACTGAGTATAATTATTGAATACTATTGGACACATACAATTCATACAATTGGAATTCGTATGAGGTCCTAGTAGTGGAAATAGTGGTTGTCGCAAAGATCGCTTGGTCTCAAGTTTCGCGATAGATTGGAACTCCACGGACGACACTATATTGTATGCGAAATTCCGAATATTTGAGTCAAGTTGGCATTGCAAGGCAAATCCTTTGTTTCAGGTGAGTTAGATAGTCAATTGACATTTCAATCGACTTTTTGATTAATGTTGTCTCAAATTTTTACAGGACTCGGCTCGTTCTAGGTATATACCGGAGCCTGAAATTTTTAATTTGTTCCTTTTGTGTATGAGTTGCACAGTTTGGGCGAGCCTGAATATTATGTCGTAGCCGTTGCTAAGGAACAATGTCCAGATTTCAGAGATTCCATTTCCGTACATTTCCATTTGACTGTGAATCTATAGGAATAATAAAGATGTACAATTTCCAGTATTTAAAAAACGAAATGAACTGATTAATTTAGGTCAATATTTTTGTATATTTTCTTTTGCGTTTTCGAGCATTTTCTATAATCTCATTATTTAGTTTTCTTATTATTGTATACATACGAGTTCTGAAAAACAATTTTTTTATTTTTGTGTCACATGAAACTTCTGAAGCGAGTTCAATATGCTTTTTAATAAAATCTGAAGTTATTAAGAGGTTATCCCCATTTAGTTTAACGAAAATGGATTCCAGCTGAGTCATACACTCCATCATACTTGCACAAGGTATCGCTAAACCACCCTCACTCAAGTGGTCCGGATTAGTATCTGTTGGCTTATAAATTGATGGTACGGCTCCTCGTTTAAGAATCCTTTTCTTTGCAAAACCTATGTATTGATTAAACAGCACTTTCATAAATAAATCCACAATTTCCACTGAAATTAAAAATATTCACCCAGCTCAAACTTGACGATATTTTCGAAGTCCTCTCTTGTAAAATGTTCCATGCATATGTAGGATGTTTTAAAATTATAGTCCTTGTTTTGGCGGCAAAATTGCATCCATTTTTACCTCAGTAAGGGATTCACTGGGAAAGAAAACAAGCTGCACTCGGATCCTTTAACTTTGTAGCCGGTGTGGCAATTTACTACTGCGCACTTCATTTTTATTCGTATATCAATTTTTACACCGATATAATAAATTAAAATCGCCTTATACTTCCCAAAAAACTTTAATAAAATGTCCGAAATAAATAAAACACCGAAATACTCAAATCACTTGCTTTGTAATGTGCAAGAAACTTTGAGGAAGTGACGTCATCACTCGAACAGCTGATCGACAATATCGTAAAGCAAAGAGTAACGGACCTGCGCAAAGCGTAATCTCTTATTCTATCAATCTTGCGAATAATACAGTGGAGACTGACCATAGGCGACTTAGTAGTATTAAAAAACCATCCACTGTCGATAACATCCCAGCGATACGAAATATTGCGGACCACATATGGTAAAAGATTTCTTGTCCCCAGATATCGTGGAGGTAGAAAGGAGCGCACATTAGCGCGGTTTAGGTTTTCCACCTTAAAAGAAAAGAGGCAGCAATGATTGTCGCAAAGACAAAAAATAAAAACAAAAAATTTATTAAAAAATACACAAATATACATTTACATACAAATATTCATACATATATGCATACCTACAAAAAAACAAACAAAAAAATATTTGTATTTAAAAAAAACTTGCAAATATACATTTACTTACGAAATATATGTACATGCATACCAAAAAAAAGTTTATTTAAAGCAAAGCTAACCCAGAAATATATGGTCACCCTAAAATTATAAGGCAAACATGAAAGTGCCTAAAAGTAGGCAGCACTAACAACACACCGTCCATGCAAACTAACACCAACAACATACATATCATCATCATCACCTCCCAAACCACAGGACTGTTACTGCTGGCAACGGCATAGAGGCGAGACCAAGATCAAATCAGAAGCCAAACAAATGAACAACAACAATACAAACATATAGAGCAGTGCTGTCCATCCCATAGCTCAATTGAGCTTACTCTCCATCGTTCAGTCGTTAGCGAACCAGCAACGAATAAACACCAAGCTTGTCCGCGACGCTTAGTGTATGCAATCGTGTATGCAATACAATGCCCTGTAAGAACTTCTTTATGCTAGAAAATGCCTTTGGCGACTTGCAATGCCTTTTATGTTACAAGTCGTTCAAAGGAGGCAAAATATCTAATATCAGAAGGCATTTCGATTCCTCCCACAAAAATATACAAGTTTTAGACAAAAAAGCTAGCCAGGGATTATATGAAGCAAAAAAGTTAGTCTTTTTGAAAAAATTCAAAGGGTGGTTGGCTAAAGTAGAAAATGAGGAAGTTGTTAAGCAATCAAATCGAAAACTGAAACTGAAAGCTGAGCTATCTTCCGTGATCAGCTTAGACATTGCTAAACAAGGCCGGCCTTTTGTAGATGGAGTTTTTGTTAAAAACATTTGTCTGAAAATTTTAAAAAAACTGAATCTTGATACAGAACTAGTTAAAAATATACCCTTGTCCCGCCAAACAGTAGCCCGACGGATTGATGAACTAGGAATACACATTCAATCTGCAGTAAAGGAAAAAATTAATGATTGCCAATTGTTTTCTCTGTGCTTGGACGAAACCACCGATATTAAGGATTTATGTCAACTGGCGATATGTGTTCGGACAGTTAACGTAAATTATGAAATAACTGAATCAATGTTTTCTCTTGAAACATTCTGTGGGAATGTGACAGGAAAGATCTTGTTCGACGTAGTAAACGAAAAAGTTTTCTCCGTTTTCGATACAAACAAATTTGCAGGAGTATGCACGGATGGTGCAAACGTTATGACCGGCAAGAATGAAGGCTTCATTGGCCAATTGAATAAAAATGGAATTTCTGGGAGACATTTTCATTGCATTATTCATCAAGTTGCACTCGCTTCAAAATTTTTGAGCGATCATCCTGTCATGAAACGTGCAGAACAGATTATCAATGAAATACGGGGAGGGCACCATTCCCTCACCCACAGAAAGTTTGTAAATTTTTTAAAAACAACTTCTGCTCGGCATATTGACCTAAAAATGCATACAGACATTCGTTGGCTAAGTCGTGGTGATTGTCTCAACAGGTTATTTGAGTTGAGGGAAGAAGTTTTACAATTTTTTGAAATCAATTGTAATGAAGACACCCTAGTTCGATCTTTAAAAGATGACAATTATATATTGGATTTAGCATTCTTGGCTGATGTCTCCTTTTTTTTGAACAAACTCAATTTAAAGCTTCAAGGAAAAGAAACAGGAATAAACGATGCTGTGAAAAATGTGCATCAATTCCAAACAGAGCTATTTTTGCTTTTAAGGGAACTTCAATCTGGCGATTATACTCATTTTCCGAAAACTTCGGTTATTATTACGAAACATGAGGGTGTTAAGCCGAGCGATCATATTGCACATCTCGAACAATTGCTTATAAATTTTGAAGACAGATTTCAGGATTTTGTTTCTTTTCAACCATTTCTTGACATCTTTGAAAACCCCTTCAAATGCGATATAAGTAAGTATGAACTTGCAATTCAGTCCGAGCTAATCATCTTGCAAAGCGAAAACGTTCCACCACACGGAGATAATATTGAATTCTGGAAAAATTTAGAAGAATCATCATATCCAATATTGAAAAGAATATCTTATCAGTGCCTTTCACTTTTTCCCACAACATATTTTTGTGAGAAATTTTTTTCGGACTTAAAGTTCATTTGCTCCAAGCAGCGCCACAGTTTAACATCAAGTCATTTATCGAATGTACTTTTATTAAGAAGCTACCACGAAAGTATTCATATTGACGCAATGTGCCTAAAAAATTGAATTGTTCAGTTGACCTACAAAGCATTTATATTACCAGTCATAATGTTTTCCCATCAGTCCACACACTTATAAAAATTAATTTGCATCAAATAATTAATATCGCTGGTACAAGAATTTTACCAAATACATAATCTGTAAAATACCGCCCTTATTTAACAATGTGTAGGCTTAACATATAACACACTTGAGTTTTTTATTTCTACTCTAATCCAATATGCTTTTATTTTGGTTTAAATTTCCTACTGGGCTGCTCCCATTCTCTCGTTGTCACTCATACATTCACATTTTTCATTCTGGACAGCACTGATATAGAGCGATTCAACCCGTATAAAAGAGACGCGGCTGGTCAAAGCAGATAACAATCAGAGAACATCAAACAATGAGAAGGTGCAAAATTTGGTTCGATCCAAAAGAATTCTGAACGGTTTCGGGTAAGGAATCGACATGTTAAATTTAGGACTTAACAGGCATGAAAAATGTGAATTAACATTTTCCTCTGTTTGAATTGTTGCTGAAATGTTGATAAGTGGCAGATGTTTATGGGAATATTGTTTGTTACAAATGTGTACGTACATTTGAAATCTTCTTCCCAAAAATAATTGTCAGGAAAAAGTATTAAGAAAAAAAATAGTTATTTCTAAAACTTTCCGTTAACTTCATTAAAGTTACAAATTTAAAAAAAATATCAACCAATAATTAAAATTTAATTGCATATGAATGTATTTATGTACTGTACATATGCACATTATGTAGTAATTTTACTTGCAAGTCATTATGAATATTTTTGAAAATTAAAAAAAAAAACTGAAATTCAAAGTATTGATAATGTTGCAAGTGTATATGGAAACTTTTTTTACAAACTATGAAATTAATAAATAATTAACTCTTTTTTACATTTTTCAAAAAATTTTCAGGAGAAATTACTTAAAATAAAAGAAAAAAATTTGGCTTGCATTAAAATTATTTGTTAAATTTTTACGAAAAAAGGCATAATATGGTATTTTTATCATGCCTTCATGAATATTTAAAAAAAATGAAAACTATGTGAAATATTAAAATATCCAAGCATATTTATATTTTTACTTACAATTATGGATTAATAAAATTTTTATGTTCGTTTAATTAATAAAAATTGTTAAAACTGATTTTTTATAATATAATACCATGAGTTTGATTTGGTTTCCTATGTTGATTTCCCTTTTCTGTAGATGCGAAATAATATGGGATCTACATACATATGTACATATATTATAAATTTGTTCATTTGTATCAAAAATTTGTCTTGGCAAAAAATATTCACGGGAAACCGTATCAAGTAGCGATTTAGATCAGAGAAATCAATTGTGTTCTGTGGTGCAGTTGCTTCAAGAGACGCCGTAATATTCTTTGTTGCTGTTTAAGCCTTTATAATAAGTGTTTGCTCTACTACAATTATCTTTTTAAGAATTTCTGAAATAAAAACAAATTCGTACTTTAAAATGCAACCGTGACCCGAACATGTACACGTCGTTGATTTGGCCGAACTGGATTGGAATATAGCCGTTCTCCGTTTCAGAGACGTACGAGGACACGGATAAGTAAGACATAATAATTTGCTCTTGAATATTACCATAATTTATTTAATTTACAGATATTAAAACCTCTCCCTACATCTCATCTGTATAAAATCATTTGAAAATATACATTGGTATTAAAGTGCGTTATTAATATATCCTTGTTTCATTTTGAATCACATCGTTAGCCGCCACCTCGTGCGAAACTCTAAAGTTGCTACTGTGCCAGCAACATTCTTTTAATATTTATCCTGATTTCTTTAACGGTTCGCACAGCGATAATCTATGAAATCATTGGACTTGCAACGCCGCAACCAAGAAACTTCCGAAGAAGAACAACGCTACCACTTGCGAAATAGAATTGTCACATCGAACATTCGCGAAGTCAATATGGCCGACAACAACAGCGAAAATAGTTCGAACAGCGGTGACGAAGTTGATTGCACAATTGTGCAACAAGATAGCACAATGGACGATCTGCGCGAACAAATTAAATTACTGCAGAAATCGCTTGCTGCATCAGAGCAAGAGAAACTCCACTTAAAAGAAAAAATGAATCGTCAATCTGCCGACGTTAATGCCACCGAGGCCACTTCCGCCAGCTTCAAAAATGTCGAAGCTCCCACTCTCAGCCCTATTCTTGCTAACTACTCAACAGCCTTGCCTTCAAATTGCTTCGAGGCCAATCTAGGTACAGCCGGTCACTCAACTAACGCTACCCCTGTCAGCGAAAATGCCATCGTAACCTTTGCCGGCGTAAACTATGCCAACGCCACTTCTGTCAACGCCAACGCTACTCGTCACATAACAAATTATTCGTCAATCAACCGAAGCGCCACAACTTCAACAGTTAGGCCATCTAATATGCCACACATTTATACGCCACACATCAACAGTTCCTGCCGCCCAACCTAGTTTGAACACGGGATGCTATTCACAAATACAAACAAGAAAAATATTGGATTTGCCTGATTTCCACGGTTCGCCCGAGGAATGGCCTATGTTTTATGTTGCCTTTACGGAAACTACTAACATGTATTCTTACACAAATTTAGAAAACCTATTACGCTTGCAAAAAGCGTTAAAAGGTAAAGACCGACTGCAGGTGGAATCGTTGCTAATCCACCCCAATAGCGTGGATGCTGCGATGAAAACTCTCGAACTTCATTACGGCCGACCTGAATTGCTAATCCGTAGTCAAATTGCAAAGGCCCGCTCGTTTCCTGCTGTAACCGGAGGAAGAATAACTGAAATCCTCAACCTCAGTGTAATGGTCTCTAATTTAACAGCCTTTTTAGAAAATTCCGGAGCTATACCGCATCTCAATAATCTGACTCTGCTTGAGGAACTTGTTTGCAAGCTGCCAGTGAACAAAAGAGAAGAATGATTTCGACATATCTTTAATTTACAAATGCCTTATCCCACTGTGCGTGATTTCTGCAATTGGCTGCAGCAAATTGCTACTTACGTGTCTATGTTCACCGATGCCATGCTACCAAAGAATCCAGGAAATGAACAGGTTAGTAATAAAGTTAAAACTTCATCAAAACCAGTTATGACTGCCATCAATATTTAGAAAATGTGTTCAATGTGCAAACAAAACCATCAGCTGTATCAGTGTCAAAAGTTTAAAGATATCGATTATCATAATCGTTGGAATTTCGTCAAAACAAATCGATTATGCTTTGCTGTTTGGAACCTGGACATAATATGCAAAAAATGTTATAAACGCCGGCCTTGTAATATTTTGTCATGCAACAAGTTCCACAACCGATTACTTCATAAGGGAAAAGAAGATACTAAAGACAGCACCGATATCGAGAGCACAGCTGTTGCCACAGTCAGTGGATATCAAACTATGCAACAACAGTCTGTTAAGCAATATGAACAGTGCAACCAGACACTGTTAAAGTATTTGCCAGTCAAACTGAAAGGTCCGAAAGGGGAGATAAGTGTCATCGACGAAGGAGCGAAGATATCACTGCTAGAGGAGAAAGTAGCAAACGCAATCGGGTTGAAAGGCAAAACCGACATGCTTCGTCTGAAATGGATCGGCAACCATACAACAAGCGAACAGTCGCGGCAAGTGAAATTGCAGGCGACTTTGAAGCAGCAGAATTTTACCACATGAGAGGAGTGTGCACTTGTAGCAGCTATATCTGCCGCAGCAAACGTTAAAGCTGCGCGAGTACACTCAACATCATACAGAACTGAACCAAATTTGCGTTAGTGATTACAACAACGCCGTACCGCAAATTCTTATTGGATTGCCACATTCGAGCTTAACAAGAACAATTAAAGCAATGAATTTTGACGACGGTTTTGCCGTCCACAAAACAAACTTGGGTTGGGCAGTGTTTGGTTCGAACGAAGAATGTAATAGTGATGACACTATTTGTCATGTAGATATAGATATTTGCAAGGCGTTCGAAGACAACAAACAAATAGCAGAATACTTTGCTGCTGAGAACTTTGAAATAAAGCAATTGCCAATAATAAAATCTGACGCGGATAAAAGAGCACAAAAGTACTTGAAGATACTACAAAATTTAAATCTGGTAGATATGAAACTGGTCTGCTGTGGCGTAGTGAAGAGGTTGAATTTCCTGAAAGTTTTTCGATGGCAGTGAAACGTCTTGAACAAGTCGAAGCAAAAATGGCAAGGGATTCTGAGTATGCGGAATGGTACAACAACAAAATTAAAGAGTACGTAGAAAAGGGCTATGCGAGAAAGATTACGCCTTTAGAGACAAGTGTAAAAAACCAACGTACGTGGTTTTGCCACATTTTGTTGCATGTAATATTAACAAAGGTAATAAACGTAGATTAGTATTTGATGCAGCAGCCAATGTAAACGGCATGAGTTTAAATAGTGCACTCATGAAAGGACCAGACGAATATCAGCCGAAACCACTTGTGTCAATACTATTTAAGTTCCGGCAGGGTCGTGTCGGGGTATGTGGAGACATCCGTGAGATGTTCCACCGCATTCTCATCCGTAAGGAGGATGAGAACTCGCAGCGCTTTCTTTGGAGAGGGGGCGATAAATTCAACCAGCCCGATGTATACGTGATGTGCGCTATGATTTTCGGATCAGTTAGTTCTCCATGTTCGGCGCAATTTGTTAAGAATTTCGATGCAGTAAAATATCAAGATTGTTCGGCAAGAGCAGTAAACGCTATAATCAACCGTCATTATGTCGACGATTATATGGACAGTTTTCATACTGTCGAAGAGGGTGCCAATGTAACAAAGCAGGTGATAGATATTCACTTCAGTGCAGGGTTTGAATTACGGGGAATAATATCTAATGTAAGCGAGGTTATGGAAGCTGCAACCAGCAATGCGCAACCGCTGTTGCCGATAATTCACAATCCTTGTCGGAGTGAATTCGCGTCAGAGAAGGTGCTCGGTATGCACTGGAACCCAACAAAGGACTATTTGTTTTTTAAGTTGCTTTTCGCTAAAGTATCGAAGTCAGTCCTCGACGGTACAAGGCGGCCAACAAAAGGCGAAATCTTAAGCGTACTGATGTCGATTTTTGATCCTCTCGGGTTTCTTTGCACTGTTGTGGTGCGTGCCAAAATATTAATGCAAAGGTTATGGCAACGTAATATTGGTTGGCACGAGCCAATTCCTGATAACGTTTGCGAGAA
The DNA here is from genome assembly GCA_951828415.1 of Anomoia purmunda. Taxonomy (NCBI): domain Eukaryota; kingdom Metazoa; phylum Arthropoda; class Insecta; order Diptera; family Tephritidae; genus Anomoia; species Anomoia purmunda. The sequence goes on along the minus strand of OX639994.1, from coordinate 42,497,136 downwards.
ATGGTTAGATTGGTACAGAAGTTTGAGCTGTATTGAAGATTTTCAGATGCCAAGGTGTTACAACCCGAACTTTCTCGAGCCAGACTCTGACGTGGAACTACACGTTTTTGTGGATGCGAGTGAACTTGCATTCGCAGCTGTTGCATTCTGGCGCATCACCCATAAAGGTTCTACCGTAGTGTCGTTCGTCACTGGAAGGTCAAGATGCAGTCCGTTGAAACCGATTTCCATTCCAAGGCTGGAACTCCAATCAGCTGTACTCGGAGTACGGTTGAAAGAAGCAGTCGTTAATAGTCATGATGTTAAGCCAAGTTCAGTGACTTTCTGGTCGGATTCGAAAACAGTTGTCCAGTGGGTGAGGTCGGACGCAAGGCGCTATAAGCAGTTTGTAGCTCATCGTATAACGGAAATTCTGCAATCATCGGATGCATCTCAGTGGAGGTGGGTACCAGGTAAATACAATCCTGCCGACGACGCTACCCGTATTAAGGCGTTCAATATAAATGGTAAGTGGTTGAATGGTCCACCATTTTTAAAATTAAGCAAGAACGAATGGCCCGTCATGCCCGGCGATCTGAAACGAGATGGGTGCGAGGAAGAAGTACGTTCGAAGGAGTTGTATTCAATACACAAAGTTGAAGAGTCTATACACTTTCACAGATATTCAAACTATTACAAATTTCTAAAAGTCATGGGTTGGGTCCTGCACGCTGTTAGAAAATTTCGTGAAAACAGCTATGCCATCCCAAAATTGTTAAACGCGTCCGATATAAAAAGCGCTGAGGCATTAATTTGCAGATTGGTTCAGGAGACGGAATTCTTTAACGAAATCAAATCCATTCAAAGTGGGTTGCCTGTAAATAAATCTAGCCCGCTATATAAATTAAATCCTATCGTAGACGATGATGGTATCGTGCGACTTGGTGGACGTATAGCTTATGCAGCATGTGTTCCGATATCCACAAAACGCCCTATAATTTTGCCAAAGGGTCACGCACTCTCAAAACTAATCGTTAGACATTTTCATGAAGTATATTATCACCATAATTTTGAAGCAACAATCTGCGCAATTCGGTACAAATTTTGGATCCCGAATATACGCCGTCTACTTAGGTCCGTCAAACCAGGTTGCCAAGTTTGTAAGAACCTTACAGTTATTCCGGAGACGCCGCAAATGGGACAATTGCCAGTCGACAGACTTACTCCGTTCGTGCGTCCGTTTTCCTATGCAGGTATTGACTACTTTGGACCCGTTTTTGTTGCAATAGGCCGCCGTCAAGAGAAACGATGGGTCGCGATCTTCACGTGCCTTACACCAAGAGCAATTCACTTGGAGTTAGCTCGAGATCTTTCCACAGACGCTACCATCATTGTTCTTAAAAATTTTGTTAATCGAAGAGGTATTCCGGTCCGAATAAGAAGTGATAGAGGCACGAACTTCGTTGGTGCCAGCAAAGAAGAATGGGTGTGTGTTGAGCAAGGCATAGCATCGGAATGTAATCGTCGAGGCATTGAATGGTTTTTTAACACTCCTGCGAATCCCTCCGCAGGTGGGATATGGGAAAGGATGGTACGCATCGTAAAGAGAGTTTTGTCGTTCACTTTAAAGGAACGTGCACCGCAGATTGAGACGCTGCAATGTCTGTTAATAGAAGCAGAGAATTTAGTAAATTCTCGCCCGCTGACTCACGTGCCGATTGAGAGCACAGATGCGGAGCCTCTTACGCCGAACCATTTTCTTTTGGGTTGCCCGAACTTCGTACAAACTACCGCTGTGTCAGAACAGGTGTGTCTACGGAAGCAGTGGCGAATAACGCAGCAATTAAAACAAACGTTTTGGAAACGTTGGATGTTGGAGTATCTTCCAGTTTTGACTCGCCGCACAAAATGGCATAAAAGGGTGAAGCCCATAAGTGTCGGCGATATAGTTATAATATGCGATGACAATGAAAGCCGCGGTCAGTGGAAACGCGGTATCGTAGTCGAAGCTAAACCAGCCGCTGATGGTCAAGTTCGATCCGCCCTCGTGAAGATCACTTCCGGAAACTTACGACGACCAGCATCCAAGATAGCAGTCCTTGACGTTATTGGTGATTCTCTCGAGCCCGATTCGAATCACGGGGGGCAGAATGTTGCTGTTTAAGCCTTTATAATAAGTGTTTGCTCTACTACAATTATCTTTTTAAGAATTTCTGAAATAAAAACAAATTCGTACTTTAAAATGCAACCGTGACCCGAACATGTACACGTCGTTGATTTGGCCGAACTGATTTGAATATAGCCGTTCTCCATTTCAGAGACGTACGAGGACACGGATAAGTAAGACATAATAATTTGCTCTTGAATATTACCATAATTTATTTAATTTACAGATATTAAAACCTCTCCCTACATCTCATCTGTATAAAATCATTTGAAAATATACATTGGTATTAAAGTGCGTTATTAATATATCCGTGTTTCATTTTGAATCACATCGTTAGCCGCCACCTCGTGCGAAACTCTAAAGTTGTTACTGTGCCAGCAACATTCTTTATGCTTTCGTTTGCGCGAGTTCGAAACCTGGCCACGCGCTTTTGGCTTAAAATTTAATTAGATTTTTACTTTTTTGCAAATTCTTGCACTAGCGTACATACATACGTATGTATGTACATATGTATATTGATATAAATATGTATACTTCCAGAGAATACTACATTTTTCATAAATAACTAATATATCATCTAGTATACAAGCATATATGCACACATCCATATGTATGCATATCTATTCACATAACTATATACATATGTACATAAATTCATATGCATTCATGTACATACATACATACTCACATACTATACAATAATAATGCATATTGATTGCTTTCCTTGCAGTGCGGACGCGAATTTTTTCATCGTCAGAAATTTGTAGTTTTGCAGTGTTTTGAAGTGCGCAGTAAGCAAAAAAAAAAAAAAAAGTGTGAAATCGGAGTGAAAAGCCCGCGAGCTTGAATCGTGTGTTTTTATATGCTAAATAACCTATATCTGGTATTTAATTAGAATTTAGTATATATCGCATACAAAAAATTTTCAGATCGCGAAACAAGTGTGTGCCGTTCGCGCCAAAAAACAGCTGATCACCACCCTGACATTTAGCGAAGCCTTGGCTCCTGTGCAAAGCTTTTTTATCTTAGCCAAGACACACACCATAGTCAAGAAAAGCTTTAATAGTAAAAGCTCCGTTTCTCCTGAAGGTGATGCCAACTCCCTAAAAGGGGAGAAATAGTAATGGAGTTAGATGTTCCGGACCCATTTAAGGGGAGTGCCAGAGTACCAAGGTCACCCTCTGGGGACGCAAGCAGGGGCTTGCGGGTGAGACCCTCACCAGATACGCCCTCAACAGGACGAGCCCGTTCCTCTCCCCCAGTCCTCGACCGAGCCTGCGTGGACTTGGGAGAGAAACCAATGAACACGGCAACTGGCAAAAGGAAAGATAAGAAGGATGCGTTGACCCTATTGGAAGATAAATTGAGTGGTCTTGTTGGTATGATGGCTCTCCCGAGACGTTCCATACACCAACCAATGAGAGACCTGGTGGACGAGATAATTGAACTATTTGAAGAAGTGAAGCAGGGAAAAAGCGGAGGAAGTGTACAGAGCAGAATAGCTCTAAAAACGATTTCGACGCAAACCTCTCCTCCGTTTAGAAAAGAAAATCAAGCTTCAAAAAGAGGTCTTGAAGATTACTCTACCAAGCAGTACAACCCGGCGAAGCGAAATACAAGCGTTGTAGCAGTCACTGAACAACAGGGTAAAATAGTGGAAAATGTGTCGTCTTATAGAGATGCGGTGGCAAAGGGTAAGCAAATGCCACAAGATGAATGGGTGCAAGTAACGAAGAAAAAGGCGAATAAAGCTAAACTGAACACAAAATCAGTTAAGCCTAACGCCATCGTTATAAAGAAAGTAGGAGGCATGTCCTACAGCGATATGCTTAAAGCAGTAAAAAGTAGCGCTGACCTAAGCAAACTCGGAGAACAGGTTAAACGAGTACGCAAAACCGCAAAGGGCGAAATACTTCTTGAGCTAAACCACGTGAATGAGGAAAATACTGAGATTTTTAAGACAGGCGTGCAAAACCTCTTAGGAGGCGAAGCAGAAATACAAGCCCTGTCCAAAATGACTACCTTGGAGATCCACGATCTGGACGAGATCACTACAAAGGAAGATATAGCTATGGCAATCTCTGAGAAAATACCCTCATGTGGAAATTTTGATGTAGCATGGATCAAAACCATCAGGAATGGGTATCCAGGAACTCAGATAGCGTTGCTTAATCTACCCCAGCTCTTTGCTCAAAAAATCTTAGTAGCCCAAAAGATCAAGACAGGTTGGTCAGTTTGCCGCATTCGCGAAAAGAGTCTTCTGACCAGGTGTTACAGATGCTTGGATTTTGGTCATCAAGCGAAAGCATGCACCAATGAAGATCGCAGCGGATGTTGTTTTAGGTGCGGGGAGAAAGGGCATACCGCTAAGGAGTGTGCCAAAGAAGCTTCATGTATACTTTGTAAATCCAAAGGGCAGACCTTCAAAGGCCATACCGCAGGTGGAAAACAATGTCCATCCTATCAGAGCGCCTTAAAAGTAAAATCATGAAGGTCCTGCAGTTAAATTTAAATCATTGTGAAGCTGCTCAACAGCTGCTTTGTCAAACAGTTATTGAGGAAGAGATTGATATTGCGATTCTAAGCGAGCAGTATAAACAACCAAGTCAAGGCACATGGATCTCTGATCAACATGGTAAAGCCGCAATATGGATCTGTGGACGGTTGAGCATTGGCGACAAGCCTAGCACCCACGGGTATTTTGTTAAAGCTAAAATTGACGGTATCTATATATACAGCTGTTATACACCACCCAGCCTTAGTCAGTAGGAGTTTGAATATTTTCTAGACAGTCTTGTCCAAGACGCTACAATATATTCTCCCAAAATCATAGCTGGAGATTTTAATGCTTGGGCCTTAGAGTGGGGCAGCAGTAGAACGAACCAACGTGGTCATGCCTTACTAAAAGCATTTGCACCGCTAGATTTGCTCCTGTTAAATACAGGGAATCAAAATACTTTTGAAAAAAATGGTAGGGGATCCATCATTGACCTAGCTTTCTGCAGTATATCGCTGGCTACAAAAATCACCTGGAAGATAAGTGAAACTTATACACATAGCGACCATTTATCCATAATATTGGAAGTAAACGATGCAGCTATCGAGTCTTGTCAAAATGCCAAAACCCACTTGAATGGCTGGTGCATTAAATCCTTTGACCGAAGCTTGTTTAGACTGGTACTTAACGGCATGAGTAGTGTTATGAGTGTGCGGGGCAATGCAGAAAGTCTCTCAGAAGACTTGGCAAAAGAACTAACGAAGGCATGCGATTCGTCAATGAGCAGAAAATTATGTAGGAAAACCCGAAGACCTGTTTACTGGTGGACCCCCGAAATAGCGCGCTTGCGCGCTGATTGCAATAGAGCTAGGAGGAAATTTCAAAGGATAAGGTCAGATGCTCTGAGAGAAGACTTCAAGCTCTTGCGAAAACGGCTAAAAGACGCAATTAAAATAAGCAAAAAATCTTGCTTCAAAGAGCTCTGCGATGAAATTGATGAGTACCCATGGGGCGGAGCTTACAAAGTGGTTATGAAAAAGTTCAAAGGTAGACAAATTCAGACCCCAACCTGCCCGAGGCTGCTTAAAGAAGTAGTGGAAACCCTCTTTCCAAACGGAGACCCCGGATCCATGACAGTACCGTCAACTCCTCAGGCAGTTACCTATTTTCCGTCGATAAATACAGACGAAATAGAAAGTGCTATGAGTAAAATAAAAGAGAACAAGGCCCCTGGCCCCGATGGAATACCGAATATTGCCATTAAAGTAGCAGTAGATGATTCTCCACTAGCATTTGTAAAGGTTTTTAATATATGCCTTCGAGACGGTGTATTCCCGAGGAGATGGAAAAGGCAAAGACTGGTTCTAATTCCAAAGCCTAACAAACCTCTAGGAGAGCCAAGTTCTTATAGGCCATTGTGCATGATTGATACTCTAGGTAAGTTATTAGAGAGAATCATATGTAATCGCTTATGGAGCCACATCGACGCTCAACAATGTTTGTCCGATGCCCAGTATGGCTTTCGAAAAGGAAGGTCAACAGTCGATGCAATACGCAGAGTTACTGACATAGCCGAAGAGGCAATAAGAGGCAAACGCTGGAAGAACGGCTCAAAGGAATATTGTGCTGTAGTAACCCTAGATGTTAAAAACGCGTTTAACTCGTTAAGTTGGGCCCATGTTATTAGTACGCTAGTAGCGATCAAAACACCGGTATATTTGATAAGCATAATAAATAGCTATCTATCTAATAGAGTTTTGTTTTACAGCACTGATACAGGCATGAAGTACCACAATGTTACCAGAGGTGTTCCACAAGGGTCTGTCCTCGGACCGCTTTTGTGGATTATTGCCTACGACGGTGTCCTACGCCTACCCGTCCCAAGAGGAGTCGAAATAATTGGCTATGCAGATGACATTGCACTGGTTGTTGTAGCTAAGGACATCAAAAAAGTGCAAAAAGCGACGACAGACGCTGCCAACTTAGTCGATAGATGGCTCAAAGATAAAGGACTTCAGTTAGCAGCACATAAAACTGAAGGTGTTCTTATAACAAGTAGGAAGAAAAAAGAAACTACGACTTTGAATGTAAACGGGTATGTACTTGAAACTATTCCAGCAGTAAGGTATTTAGGTGTGATGATAGATGCTAGGCTATCATACAAGATACATATTGAAACAGTTAGTCAGAAAGCGGCAGTAGTCCATAGCGCACTAGCTAGATTAATGGCGAACCTAGGGGGTCCTGGCCAGAATCGAAGGAAACTCTTGACGAAGGTAACGCAGTCTGTCATTATGTATCCAGCCCCTGTCTGGGGGCACGCACTCAAGCATAAGTCTTATTGTAAAGGTGTTAATTCGATTTTTCGGCTTGGTGCCCTGCGTGTATGTAGTGCTTTCCGGACGGTCTCATATGATGCGGCCTGTGTAATTGCTGGTATAATGCCTGCCGATCTGCTGGCTAATGAAATCCAGCGAACCTATCTGACGTCCCAATCCAAAGGCAGAGCCCTCTCAATTCCTGAGATCGCGGCTGAACGCCAAAAAAGCCTCATCCAATGGCAACAACGCTGGGTCACGTCTTCATCGGGACGCTGGACTTTCAGACTCATTCCGAGCATCAAAGCCTGGCTAGGCAGATCGCATGGTGAAGTTGATTTCTATATGACCCAACTGCTCAGTGGCCACGGTTGTTGCAGGCAGTACCTGTGCAGATGTGGTCATGATGATACGGTGGCTTGTGTTTCATGTGGGAGCGTACCGGAGACTGCCGAGCATGTATTTTTTGAGTGCCCGTCTTTTATGCTTGAAAGACAAAAAATTAACGATGTAATACAGGTACATCCGGACCCAGAAAGCGTAATCTCACGTATGATAAATGACAGTAAAGTCTGGGATGTGGTGAAATTTGTTAGTAAAGAAATAATGACAGAGCTTAGAGCAAGGGAACAACGCCGCCAAATAGGAGGTTACAACCAATAAGAAATGTAAACATAAATATTTAACATCTTTTACTCTTGTTTTTCTCCACAGGAAAATGTTTTGCAGAGCACTCTTTGCCAAACGCCCCTGAACCCCTAATCGCAATTGTGGATGGGGGAATATGGAAATGGCGTTATGAAGTGAGCCATATTTTATGCCACGGCCTCTCCCTGATGAAATGCGAAAGTGGTCCCGGGGAGGCGGTTTCACTGGAGTTTCATACGGGCCACTTGATGGATAGTGCGCTATCCCAACGTCCGTATAAAAAAAAAAAAAAAAAAAAAAAAAAAAAATACTCACATACTATGTATGTACTTACGTGCATGTGCATACATAAATTCAACCTTGACCTACGCTAGATCAAAATCAAATCACAACGCAATCACAACCGCAGCTGCATTTGTGCCTGCGCCGGCGCCAAATATTCTAAAATATCTGAAACTACATGCAACAACAAAAAATTCATTCATAAACGCGTGCGCGTATTCCTGAAAAAAATGCCGTTCATTCATAAGCGCAAGCATTTCATCTCCCCGCGCACGCAAATGTTCCCCTCAGCGATCTTATTCGCGACGAACACAAAAATGCTAAAATCTTAAATTTTACAAACCATCGACGGTCATTGAAAATTTAAACACCGCAATATCAGACAATAATGAGACGGAAGAGGAGTTATGCAACAATTGTGGATAAGAGAAGGGTTGAAAGGGAAAGGGAACGGTAAGCAAAAGAATATTCTTTTCCGTTCCCTTTCCCTTTCAACCCTTCTCTTATCCACAATTGTTGCATAACTCCTCTTCCGTCTCAACTTGCCCCGCTGGCAAGCAAAAAACAGTTTTTTTCTCGGGTTACTACTTTTTCTTCTTTGTTTCATTTTTAGTTGGATTCGTAAATTGATCTTCTTTTTTGCGCACACATTGCTATGATTTGCATAAATAGCCGTTTAAGCGTGCGCAATAAAGTGTCTGCTGTGGCTTAGTGCGTATAGTCGCCAGCCACATTATCATATTGCATGTTTTAGCTTTTGACTCATAGTTCGAATCTCAGCTTTTTTTTCGTGCCATGTCTAATTTTTATGCATTTTTTTTTTTTAATTAAATACGATATATTTATTAACTTTCATAAATTTTTGGAAATCTTTTTTCATTCTCATTCCTATTCTGATTCCATTTCGTTACGAATGAATATACAAAATTATTGAAAAGTTTCCATTTTTTTAAATAGTTTAAGATGTGTAATATAAAGAAATTGGAATAAAATCTTTTATTAAACTATTATGTTTAATATTATTTAATATTAAAAAAAAAGATTTAAAAAAAATATATTAAATAAATTTAAATTTGAATTATTTCACTTAATCAGTTACTAGAAAAAGGAAAAAAATATAAAACTAAATTTTAATAAAAGGATCCATTATATTAAATTCGTTTATATTACATTATAAATTTTTAAATTTTAAATCAATTATTTACTTTTTTAAATTTATTTAATTCGGAAAATACCTACCAACAAGATAATGTTTCCGCAACATTGAATTTGTGTATTTTTCCGCTTTTGCAACATGCATTTTAACATTTGGCAGCATTTTAACATTGCCAGAAGATGTTAGTTAGCGTTCCTCTGCCAAAACCTTTCAGCTCTGTAAGAAAATAAATAAAAATGTTCGACCTGAGTCGTTTGCACCTTCTCATTGTTTGATGTTCTCTGTAACAATGTCCACATACATATACAGCAGAGAACTTATATTAGACAGAGAAGTAGCATCTCGCTTCATTCCTTGTCTCGTACCGCGGATTTGAGGGGAACTGTATTTTTTGGCTTATCCCACCATCCGATATTTTTCACCTACAAGGGGCAAAATTTAACATCGGTTGAGCGAAAACAACAATTTTAGAGAAAATTAATGTACGTTCTCTGTTTTAGCTACATTGTGTGGTTGCAGATGTTTTTTGGCGAAAATTTTCCTTTTGTTTTGATAAGGATTTTTTGCAATTATATTTCCAAAATTAAAAAAAAATAATAAAAATATGGCTTCTTCTGTAATTTCAATTTTAGTTCTTTATTTTATTCTACTAATATTTTCCATACATAACTTTCAATAAATATTTTAAGTAGTTAAACAAAATCTTCCAAAAACGCTAAAGAAATTGCATTTATTGTTTATCATATGTATGCACATGCATGCATTTATTTAACAATGCATATTTAATCGAATTACTTCCATACAAAAGGGCGCTTATAAGCATATGTGTAGATATGTAAATATAATAGAAATAACTATCTATGTAAGTACATATGTTTGTTCACATGCGCGCACATTCGACCGAACTCTAAGCCTGTGCGCAAAGTTTGACAAAATATCTTATCTCCAGGTGGACTTTAATTTTACCATGTCAAAAATAACAATGTTCTAATGAAATATTTATACAAATAGTTAAACAAAGCTATAGTTCAACAGGCTATCGTGGTAAAAGTTTAATTTAAATATTAAATTTGTACGTCAAAGATAGAAATTTATTGATTTGAAAATAAAAACTCGAAAGCCAAATAAGCTGTTTTGTCAAAACTTCACAGAAATAGTTGCTTCTGCCGGCAATTCACACGAAAAAGCTGTGTCGCAAAGCCGCCATCATTAATCAGGGTTTAGTTGAATTAATTTGCATTTGAGGAAGGTAGAAGAAAAAAGTGGAGTATAATACAAATATTGATATACTAGATCGAATAGAGGAATATCTGAAATAAAATACTTACATATAGATACATACATAAGATGGCGTTAAGTTATACACCACATAATTCAATTTACAACGAAAATTCTGGTCCTTTATACCCTCCCAGAATAAAAATGGTACGTTCGGTTGAAAGTCTTTTGTATAGGTCATTGACCCAGATTGTTGGTTCAGCTAGTAGCAAAAGTAGTATAATTAATTAAAGGTCTCACAAAATACAATTAATTATAGCAATGTTTGCGTTTAATTAGGCAATTGTAGAAAAATATGTTAAAAGGTAGTAGATTTTCGACTCCTAAATACATTATTCTGCTACTTGTGCTACATTTGTGATAAGACGAAAGCACTGCCACAAATGCGACCAAAATTTAGACTACATATTGACATACATATATGTAATGTACATATGTATGCAAGTAGACGTAGCGGTAAGGCGTTTGGTTGCGCCGATTTGGTATAATTAGGGCTTTAACTGACATATATAACAGGATTTCGTGCAAAATACGTTTATAATGATAAGGGGTCGTGCACATATTACGTAACGCAATTTCTGATCATTTCAGACCCCCCACCATGTCACACTTTCAGAAAAATTGTTTTTTTTAATCGTAAAATAAAATACAATGTTAATTGATATATGTTATATATTAGGCAAAGGGAAATCACATGCCACACTTCGTCACAAATCGCAAACCCCCGCCGCCCCTATCGCGTTACGTAATATGTGCACGACCCCTAAGCAAACATAATAGATTAATAATAGATGAATTTCTTCATGAAATATTTTACGGGCACAAGCGGGCCTAAATAATACCTACATTCCCATTTGAAGTTGTAAGCATTTGGACCAAAATTACAAAAATCTTCAATTTATGATTTTTAGATTTTTGTCTTCGTCGCGAAAAATGTGATGGATGAGGGGCGCATGTGTTTTTGGGGAGATGAAATGTTCGCATTTATGAATGAACGGAAATTTGCTTTCAATAATATGCGCGTGCGTTTATGAATGAATTTTTTGTTGCTGTACTGCAGTTACGCTGCGGTTGACAACAGACACGCTGGCGGAGGGTTGAAACAAATGCTGTCTATATGTATGTATCTACATAACAATAAATAAATATATGATGATGATAGATATAATGCATATGAATGCATGTGCACTTGTTGACATTTTTTAGTACATACATACATGTGCATGTACATGTAAATATACATACATATATACATACATACATACGTATATTTGAATATTTATATATGTATGTACTACATATTATCCATATACATATTTACATATGTATACTTAGTATCATAACGATTGTTACGCTTATATTATAAGTACATAGATATATTATATTGACATATGTATGTATATAATGCATGCATAAAACCAAAATTAGCTCACTCTTATCATGCACATACTGAAGTAAAGCCGAATTTCACGTCAAATTTAATATTTAGATGTTTATATCAATTCGTTAATATCTTAGCAAAATCTAAAATTCGAGCCAAAATAATTAACATTTATCAGAAATCATATTCTGTTAAACGAATTTTGAATTCGCTCAGCTCTGTTAACTTCCGACTCTCGGATTTCCCCAGCCGCCATTGCAATGGTGAACTAAGCCGAAAAATATTGATGGATTTTGACAATTCACACCGTCATCCTAACTTAGGCCTTCTCTGTCTAATATAAGTTCTCTGTATACAGCGAAGGAGAAGAATAGTAAAGGGTGGTGTGAAGACCTCAAACCAAGGGCTTGGAGTCCCACAACTTTTCTTTAAGGAAATGAAATAAACATATGTGCATATATAAACTTACACACAATAATAACAAATAAAGTGAAACAGGAGCAATTCCCTTATTTAGGTTTTAAGAGACGGACAGGTACTGCTCCTTCTTTCGGAAGGGAGTATACCTGAGGATACCCCAGCACGAACTCGGAGTTCGTCACAAGGTTTAGGGTGGACACATAAACAGAATGCGTAAAAATTAATACTTTGCATTTAAAATATGCGCTGACTTTTTATTCTGACGCATATACAGCAAATATTGAATGAAGCGAATTATATTTTTCGTAGTATGTTCTCGGATACAATGTGTGTAAAAAACCGCGAACACCAAAGTCAGATCCGACCATAAAATGTGTACAAGTAATGATAACGATAAGTTTCTGAATGATATGATTCCTTATTTCCCTTGTATGGAACAAGGGCAGCCGTTATCGTTAGGTGAGTAAATACAACTGATCTTCATAAATTAATTACAGCGGCGACTACGTCTAAATACCTGGCTACTTCTTACAATAACCCTACACATGTTCTGCCGCGTGACTTGCCGACTGAAATCCGCAGCGATAGGTGTTTGTTGCTGTCACGCCCAACTCGTTAGGTGCATCGTCAGCAATATCGTTGGCAGTGGAGTACCTGGCTTCTTTAGTCAGGTAAATAATTTTCGCACGCTCAGCTCCAGATGCATCGTCAGCGATTTCGGTGGAATTGGACGGAAGCGTGTTTCACTCCGATGTGTAGTTGTTCTTATTGTTGCTGGCTACTGTGGTGTGTTAACTACTTCCCCGCTAGAAGAGGGGGCGTCCACGGATCCCTTAAGAACGCTGCTCAATATTGCAATATTAGCTATGCGCTTCCGTCTTTTATAGATTATGTAGGCTGATATGAACAATAAAAAATACCATTGTTAAGATGTAGGCTATAAGCCATAGAGACGATTGTGCTTCGAGAAGTCCCCTCAACGATGCAATGTGTCGCAGATTTTTTGGTTAATGTTGTGCAGGTAAGGAAGTGACAAAAGAGTGGTATGATTTGTCAGGTTCACAAATTGTGCGGGTGCGACCTCGGGATGCGCGCGTACAATCTTCCGCCAGTTGGTGTACGTAGTGTCATTGATGGTGGTATTCTCTGTGAACTTTATCATGAATGTTCCATTCAAGATTACTGGCGGGGAGTTTCCCTCGCGAATTTCAACCAATTTATCATTTATAATAATTAAGCCGTCGTCAATTTCTTCCACTGCTTCGATATGATCAGCTGTAATAGTCTGGCAAGACGATAGGCGCTGGCTTAACAAATTCAACACACAAGAGCTATTCGTATTTGACACTTGGAAAAATATGGTTGATAAGGAATTTTTACAATTCGCATTTTACATTTTACATTTACTACTATTTTACTAGATACCCAAACTGACGGAATACAGAGCTGATTCTATTTCGTCTATTAACGCTCTGTTTCTTGCTGATATCAAGTCAAAAAGATGTCCAGTTTCAATTTCATGCTGCTTGGTCGAGCTAATTAATGTGTTTACGGTGTCGGTTAGCTGGTTAACTTTAATTTGGAGCTGGCTATTAATATAAATCTGTTGTTCATTTGTTTCAATCAAGGATTCTGTTCGTGTCTGAAGTTGGTTAAATTCATCGAAATCGGGGGTTCCAGCTACGTATTTGAGAGCGGTGCCGAGGAGGGTTATGCTACGGGATTGTCGGTGGTGAATTCTTAATGAGTCCATTAGTCGTAATATGCAGTCTACGTCCAGTTGGATGGTTTTTCTAATGTGAGACTGTGGGAAATTCTCAAGAAGGTCATGCGCTTCTCCGGCTATGTTCTTGTAAATTGTCAAATTCAGGTGGTGAATGATATGTTTATATTGGCGATAAATTGCAACCTCTCCGTCTGAAATAGGGATGTAGACAGAATCAGTAAAATTTAAAATTTCTGACCGAGATAACGCCCCCGCCATCAAAATCAGGAGCCTAATGATAAAACAAGATTATCTTAGGTCACCTTTGTGAATTTGTTTGCCGTCGATAAGGACGGTCGTACCCAAATCTTTTTGAACTATTTTTTCTGTGTATAATTTGCTAAGTTTATTACCAAATCTCCTGTTGGATTTTATAAAAGCCTTTTCACCTGGCTTACAAATTTTGTTACTCTTTTTCGGTTGTGGTATTTAAGGTCAGAATTTTGTGCTTTGGTCAGGCTGTCTTTAATTTCATCTAGGAATTTCTGTGTGCCAGAATAAATAATGTCTATGGGTCGTCACTGAATGAATCGTTCTATTGTACTTATATGCGGCGAGCAGTAAAAGGTCATTCGTGTCGTTTAAACCCTGGCCTAATTTAATACATTTACTAATTTCCGAAAGCGCGCCGTGAAACCGCTCTATCTGTCCATTCGTTGTGCTATGGTGAGGTGGGGTTGTAAAAATCGAAATATTGAAATTATCTCTCAGTAAAGATTTTACAGTATTTGAGTTTAGGGATTTTTCATTGTCGCATACAAGAATTTCTTTGTGGTCGTCCTCATTAAAGATGTCTGTGACCAAAAACTTTGTATGGACGAACTTCACGGCTGGATAATCACTCTTGATTTTGTTTTGGATTTTACCCAGGACAGAAAGTTCGCATAGCAATCCGTTAGTAGTATTGGGGTTAATACAGTCCTTTATTTGTTCAAAAATTGCATCTACGCTTGGAAAGGTTATATGGTGTCTAACTTGCGACTTAAACTAAATTTTCGAGGTTCTCGAGCTTGTGGTCCCTTCTTCAAGGATTATCAGATTTCTAAAGGAATTGATGGGGTTCGGAGACGTGGCGATACATTCCCTTGACGATTTTTCGCTATGAGCCGTCTCGTCCTCTGATGGGAGATCTGCCTTAGGATCTAAGATATTTATATGTTGTCTCGATAATGCGTCCGCCACAACGTTTTCCTTGCCTGGCTTATAATGGAATTTAGGTGAAAATTCTTCCACGAAAGCCCTCCATCGTTTTAACTTAGCATTCGGATTCTTATCCGATATAGAGAAGGTAAGGGGTTGATGGTCAGTATAAATGTTAATGTTATTTGCACCATATAGGTAATTTCTAAGTTTCTGAAGAGCCCAGGAAAATTGCGAGGAGCTTTCGCTCGTTGGTTGCATAATGTTCCTCTGCCTGAGATAGGGTTCGCGATATCATAGTAATAGGCCTGCCTCCCTGTGAAAGCACGTCGCCTAAGGCATGAGAGGATGCATCTGTTGCTAAATCGAAGGGTTTATCATAGTCTGGGTAGAGAAGAAGAATGCCCTCTGAGGACAAAATATTTTTAATTTTCTGGAAAGCTTTATGGGCTTCATCGTCAAATACAATTTCTATCTTTTTGGAAACATTTGCGCCAATTGTTCCATTTCCACCCCCCAAATACTTTGTTAAGTGTTTAGTAATTTGCGCGTAGTCTTTAATGAAGCGCCGGTAGTAATCAGGCAACCCTAGGAAGGAGCGCAAGGCGCGCAGCGTTTTAGGACCCTCGTAGTTCACAATGTCTTTTACTTTCTCCTTCGATGTTCGAATACCATCTTTAAAGACAACAAATCCAAGAAATTCAACCTCAGTTTTAAAGAACTGAATTTTTTCCAAAGATGCTCTCATATTGGCAAGTACAATTTGTCAAGAATCCGGCTCACATCTTGCAGGTGTGTTTTGTAGTCGCTGGAGAATATAATTATGTCATCTATACAGACGTGACAGCTCCTTTTCCTTTTCCGCCAGCGTGATTTGGTGGAAACCGGATTTCAAATCTCTTGTGGTGAAAATTGATGATTTTCCCAGGTTGGCCAGAATGACCGAATTGTCGGGAATCGGTTGGTTTTCGCATTTAGTTTTTTGAAATCTATTACCATACGCATCTTTCTTTCCCCTACATCGTTTGTTCCTTTCTTGTGCACCACCCACACTGGCGATCATAAAGCGATCGTGATGGTCTAATAATGCCATCGCGCAACAGATTACTCACTTCTTCATTTACGAATCCAGAAGCCGCCATTGGGTATGGGTACGACTTGGCGTAAACTGACTCGTTATCTTCTGTGCGTACGGTGGCTACGATGTTTGTGTTGTATGGCAAGGACTCGTTTGGGTGGGAAAAAACAGCAGCGTGTTTTAATTTCAATTGCTCGACGTCTTCATTGGCAATGATGTTATTAACATCCTTGCAATAAATGTACATTAGTTTTTCTGAACCGCCCCTATAATTAATAATGCCCTTTTTATGTCCAGTCTGGCGTCTATTTCTCGTAGAAGGTCATAGCCAATTATACCGAAAGTATGCAGAGTCGGTAAAATAAAAAATGAAGTATTTGTATTGAAAATATTTATAGTGCATTTTTCGGTGATTTCGTTCTTGCCATGAATTGACATAACAAAGAAGGGCGATGCCACATGTTTGATACCCTTCCAGTTGAATTCTTTAATGTAGTTTTCAGATGCACCTGTATCTATTAATAGTTTTAATTGCTTTCCTCCGAATGTCCTGCTAACGTATGGTAGCAGGGGTCTGCCCCTAAAAAATTTATCTCGTCTGTAGTTTCTTCCTGGGACGGACAGTCAGTATAAGAGTTTTCGTTGTCTGCACAGTCATCAAAATATTCGGGTTGGTAATAACAGTTGGGATCCTCATTAGTATCGTCCGTCACGGTACTTTGTCCTAAATGGTTTAAGCGTTGTATTTTATTGAGGTTAGCACGGTCGCTGTCGCGTTGTCTTTTCTGTGCTTGTTGAGTATCGGAAGTTATGGTATTTCTTGGGTATTGATTCCCGAAAGCTGTCCTTCCTGAAGGGGAATTCCTTGTAATAGGGGAAGAAGTTGATGGTTGTACCACTTGTGGTGCAGCCTTAATATTGGAACCTATATTCTGCTGTGGATATCTGAATTTCGAGAGGCTTGGATCCACATCCATGGGAGTGGGCCTCGAAATAGACTTCTGTTGCGGTTGTCCACCTGACGGTCTATAGAAATGAGGGCTAATTAACGGCATTCCGGTGAAGTTACATGCAGTGATTGCATGCCGTTAGCTGGGAATTTATTTTCTGAAAACCTCTGGGCGAATAGCGAGCGCGTCTGGTTGGATTCCAGTTCTTGCGCTAGTGCCAAGGCCGATGCCATATCGGATGGCCTTGACGAAAATAGGATATCGCATAGTGGTGGTTGAGGCCCGATATGAATACCCTTAATGCATCCTGACGATATTTGGTATTTAGTGATTCCAGGACATCCTTCTTGTTTTCGTAGGTCATTACATTTTTGATATAATAGTTAGTTTCCTTTACACCTCATCGTAAAACGCTGTGATAGACAGTCTTTCCTGTCGGAGGGTAGGCATTTCTTGCTCCAAGATATAGACGGGTTTCTTGTCTGAGTAGGTGAAATCTAGGCTTAGGGTAGGTAGGTTGGAGTGGCAGCCGCCTACAGCGGCTCAGTTAGGCCAATATTAGGAGGCCCATTGTGTTACCACAAGGAAAAATTTGTACCATCCAAGAGGAAAATTACCCCTCACCAAACCATTTTGCCTCGCTGATGAACTTCAACAGACAATTTACCGCGGTGCTTGTAACCTCACTAAGGTCATCCAAAAACGGTGATCCCAGATATCGCAGTCTGCTTTTACACAGTGCAGGACACTTACACAGTAAATGCAAGATCGTTTCCTCCTCCTCGTCGTTCTTGCCTTGCTATTATTGCTTTAAAATTAAGGGTTGTATTGAATGACGACAATGTCGAATCCGCTGATCCGACGACTTTGTTTCTAATGATAGCCACTGCCGGATAGTGTTTCGAGCTACCCCGCGCACTTTCAAAAATTTGATATGCGGTATGAGCCGCCTGGCGCCACGACACGTATTGTGAATGGTCGCCATTAAACTCTGGCAATGATTTCACGACATCCAGCGATTCATCGCACCTGACAGTGGGTCGATTGTGATCTCCCTATATTCCTCTACCTGAACCGGTCTTTCAATCAGTGTTAACCTAGCGGTAAGTTCGTCAATAGTCGTTACTGTCCGTACAGCGGCACTCAGCATGGCGCGAAGACTATTTTCGTCCATGGTCCCTGATATTTCTTGGCTTCAATTATTTACTTTAATTTTTTATTTCCAATTCAAATCACAATTTTTACTTAAATTATTTCAGATAGGCTGACGCTTTAATTCAATTAATCCTAATCACAAATTTGAGCACTCTACTTACATAGATTCTTTCATAGTAAAATGGTGCACTATTCGCCTTCGTCCCTTGATGGTTGTGTTTCGAGATTTCCTCCGTCCCCGGGTGGCTTGGCGATTTCGGTGGAATTGGACGGAAGCGTATTTCACTCCGATGTGTAGTTTTTCTTATTGCTGCTGGCTACTGTGGTGTGTTAACTTACACCTCCTGCTGGGTGATGCATTGTTTTGATGCTGAGAACTGCCGATAAGTTAGGTCGTAACTTTCGTCCGGCGAGAAAGCGGTCGTAAGAAAACGATGAATAAAACAAGAAAGGAAGACGAGCCAATCCCGTCCCAACAGGTCTTCCCCATATAGAGGTAGTCCTCTCCGACGACCACGCTCGGGAGGATAATTATGAGCTCTTTATGATATGGTATCCGGTGAGCAAACTCTCGTAACGGGGAAGAAGAGAAATCCATTTTCGGAAAACGCTCCAGTTTTTTAACTCTATCAAATAGCTCGAAATCTTGGTCCAATAAGCCGTCCAGCGATGCTAGGAAGTGCGTGCTTTGCAATAGCATACAACCTCTGATGGTACCTGAGATACCTGAAGGAGGAGAAGCCTCCCGAACGGAAGATGGCTGTGTTAAGAATAAGGCCATACCCAGGAACCACACCCGTAAAAGAGCGAAGAAGGGAGAAATTATCTCCCAATAGACCCGCACACCCTGCAAAGTGTTGAAAATGGCGAGAAAACCCTGCACGAGCATTCAAGCGAAGTGTGAAGTCAGCACGCAAACTCGGGACTTGGAGAGGACCGAAGTTATGCACAAAGAGGGGAACGATAGACCTCCAAACTACACGTTGATAGTGTTCATTCCGGGGAGTGCTGACAGATCCATAGGCCCGCGATCGGGCGAAATAAATCCCATAATGAGGACTTTCGTACCTCGGCGTGGGAGTAACGAGTAGCAGCATATCAGACTCCGTGATTATGTTAATACTCAGTGTGGACGAGGACTCCTACAACAGGATGAGGAGGGATGGGTTTCGAGTGAACTACAGGTTCAGTTTTGTCACAGTGAGAACCTGGCGCCCAAAAGTCGCGAGCTAAGTAGAAACCGTGGCAAAGGATGTGCAGGGTGTGGAGGGCGAAATCATCATCTACAGCACCGGTTGTGACGTAATCTACATCAGAGCGAGGTTTGTTAAGACCCACGCCCCTACGGAATAGAAGGACTATGTACACAAAGACCGCTTCTATGAGTGCCTTGAGTAGACGTCTGAACGCTGCCCCCACGATATAAAAATTGTGCTAGGCGGTTTTAATGCTAGGGAGAGGGCGAGGGTGGTCTTTGAATCCTTAGTACCAAAATATGGTAGCATTTAATACCAGGTTGTAGCATAAAGAGATGCATCAAGCTACTAGGCTATGTTAGGTTAGGTAGGCTTCAGTCCCTACTCGGCCTCACTTCTGCTCATGATCCTTTATGGTACCGCATTGGGACTGGTACGTGACAGCTACTCCCCTAAAACACAATTCACGGTTAGAGGTTGAGGAGAGATTTTGATCATTAGTCACACTTGGATATTACCTGTCGTTGGCAATTCTAACAAATTCCTTATTAAATAACAACTGACATCTATGTAGACGAATGCCACTGATATTAGTGGCCAGCAGAGTCTTGCGTAAAGGAGCAGGCTCATCAGCTTCACAGTTATCCCAGATGACCGGGAACCCATACGAATCGTCGTTCTCCGCAAACGTGTTTGTTCTTCTGGTCAAGTTTACTCAAACATTCATACTTTCTATAGTGCTCTAGAGTGACTATTTCAAAATAATCAAGGCAATATTTTTATTTATTAATTTAATCGAATAATGCCTTGCTCATGTGGGAGTGAAACGAAATTTTTCACTTGCCTTGTGATGGAATTAAGCCTGCGGATGCTGAATTGTGACCTGCTTGGGAAACAAGTTTTTTGTAAAGACTGTGCGACTGTGCCCCATAGCTCTAATTGGCCGCCTCCCCTACGCCACCTGACTTATTGGATGATGAGCGAAATGCTGTATTTTTTAATTTGAAATCTCTTAAAGTTAAATCGGTTACAAATAACAACAACCTTAGTTAAGTTAAAGTCAACATCAGCGAATAACGACGTGGTAAGTGATGCTTATTGTGCTATCTTGTCCTCGTTGTCGATCTCCTCTGCCGCTGCTCTGGCGATTCCACTGTTTTCCCATCTGCTGTCTCTCTGCCTATTTATGCGTATGAAGCTACGCGATCATCTATGACCTCTAGTGATGTACTCGTTAACATAAACAATGCTGCAGCCTGCTGTTGGTTCTCCTACTGCTAGCAACGCTACTCCTTCACCTGCCCTTTTAATGCTGCTCTTAGTTAGTTAGCTGGTTGCAGTGGAGAATGAAGAACCAGATAGAATGAAGGATTAAGAAAGGAAGAGAAAAGAGTTCTTCCCTTGTATGGTTTGTGATCCAGCCCGGGGAGTTTAGGAACCGAAGCAAATCGTTTCAATCCACTTTACCCAACTCATCCAGGTTTTCAAAACACAGAGAAGATTTTCCACCGTTTCTACCGTACTTGGTGAATTACAGCTGCGGCAGTAGGCGTTGTATTCCAATCCGATTCGGGCAGCATGAGTACCCAGTGCTCACTGACAGGTGAAAACAGCGGTTAGCCTGGAGGCATCCATTCGAATCATTTTAACGAGAGTGGAAGGCCTTTTGGCATTGCAAGAGGAACACGATTCTAAGTTCTTCCACTTACTGTACGTTTTGTTCATTCAATGTTGGAAGATCCGTCCATTGATGAGACTCATAGGCACGAGAACCTCGACGGCCTCTGAGATATAAATGATGGAACTTTTCGTTATTGGGAATATTACGTTGTTACTGCACCCATATAAGAGCGACGCTCTCACAACGAGCTAAGTTCGCAACGTTATCCCTGCACCGGTTCATCAGTCGAGACATCACTATGCCGGAATTGAGATCCTGGATCGCTGTCTGGCTATCTGAAAAATAGCAATACTAGACCCACGTCGCTCGAATACGAGAAGAGTTTTGCCATCCTCCCATATAGAAAAGGCGTCTTACTGAAAAACATTCGTGAGACGTAGATATGCCTCTATCTAACTAACCATTTTTGACCCATTCGTAAACGCAGATAATGCGATGTGCTCATTGAATAATATATCCTACCTTTCCCTTCTTGAGGGGAACAATGTGCTGAAGCTTCTGGATAGTGTAATTTCTGAGCATATATAGTCCGATCAATTTTGTGAATTTGGATCACTGACAGACTGCGGTATAATTCAATGACCAAACGAACGTTCTTTCCAGAGCCCCAGTTCTTTTAGTCTTAAGGCACTCTGAGAAGCAGACCCCTGAATGTAAAGATATATCGGAGGCACAAGACAAATCACATTCAAGCCCTCCGTTGGACACGATCAGATTGTCCCAGTGATCGCAACGCAGGTCAAGCGCTATACCCTGCTTAATTTCGTTATTATATAGTTCACTTCAACGGTGTTCCACTAGATTAGCGAATCGTAGGATATAACTGGAACGGTTTCTTTCTTAGCATTTTTTTGCAATAGTAGAGAGCACCGTTCCAATTTTTAACCCGGAGTTACATATTCAGTCTTCAGTTTAACTAAGGTGTCAGTATAACTCCCAATTACTTCACACAAGACGAAAGAGTAAAATTCTGCCCATTCAAAGAAGGAAGGTTGAAGCTAACTTTCCTTCTAGTGGAGAATAGAATCAACTCAGTCTTTGAAGTGTTAATGAGCCCACAGCTGATACCATAACTTAGTCATTATCCGCCTTTGAAACAACTTTAACTCAACTCCTGTTGAGCTTAATGAGAATGACATTAACGACACATAACCATAGCAGGCCGCCGTAGCTCGGGGCAAGCAACATCCAAAAATTATAGAAAAAGTTTTTTCTAATAGCGGTCGCCCCTCGGCAGGCTATGGCAAATTTCCGAGTGTATTTCTGCTTTGAAAAGACTTCTCACAAAAAAAAAATTCGCCGTTCGGATTCGGCGTTAAACTGTAGGTCCCTCAGTTTATGTTACAATATCAAGACGCACACCACAAATTGTAAGTAAGTACAATAGCGGCGTATAATATAACCTCGCAACTCCCAAGCTTTGCGCTAAAATCCGTGTATGCAGAACCGAGGAAATCCATTTTACTAAGGAATATTCAACCCCGAACTTGGTGGGAGACTGCCGAATCTTCTCTGAGCTGGCATTGTTGAAGGCCCCTTCTGTGTCTACGAAAGCAGCCAGAATAAATTGCTTGTTACCCAACGAGGCCTCCCCTATATGCACGACTTCGTGAAGTTTTGATTCAATAGAGCGAATGTTCACTAGCCTCTCAAGGAGTTTTAAGATAAGTGACGAAAGGCTAATGGGTCTGAAGCCCTTAGGCAACTCAAAGCTTCCCTTGCCGGCCTTAGGAATGGAAACTACTTTCACACATGCTTTTAAAATGTCATTCAATCAAGGAATCACTAACATCTGTGCATCCTGTAGCATAGTCGGAATTATCCTGTCTGGACCAGGAGATTTGCATGGTGAGAAAGAATTGATTGCCTATGCAGTTTTCTCCCGCGTAACAATAGCGTTCCACATTTCCATTCCTTGATCTGAATCACAGCTATTGGACCTATCTTTTGAGGAAATATGGGCTCTTGGGGAAGGGATATTTTGAAAGAACCTTCCCAATTTGAGCCGATTCTTGGGTTGAATCTATAGGAGAGCAGAAATCTATCCAGGACTCTCACTTTTCCTTTCTCCTTCCTTTTCTCTTAGCTTTGTATGGTTGTCAATTGCTCGTAGATTAGTTGAAGTTAAAATCGCTCTACCAGATTACTACTTTGACGAACCGCCGTCATTTCTATCTCTAAGGGTTACGAACGGGAAGGTGATCCACTTGAATTAAGACAAATATCGAACGGTATCCATTTGTGATCTGAAAAAGGTTTACGGTCAGACACCCTCCTGTTCTCTACCTGAATACTACTGCTGCCACTTAGTAGCGTTATATTTAGCACTTCTCCCCTGAAATTATCTGTGCTAGGGAATCTAAACGTATTGCTACGATTGCAGATCAGCAAATTATTATTAGTAATGAAATCGAAAAGAGAGTCACCGCGGGCGTTGATCTTCGAGCATCTTCATGGAGAGTGTCTAGAGTTGCGGAAAACAAGATTGCCAGATCCATGGCTACCTATGAGACGATTAACCACTTTCTCGAAGCTGGGAGAAGGAATGAGAAAATAGTGATATTTCAATTTAACAACAATACAAGATCTCGCCTTACCAGTTATTCTCTAGCGGAATAATCAATACTTTGCCAGTTTTAATCCCTTGATCTCGGTGCTCCACACCCTGCACATCTCTACCAGAAAAAGGGAAGATTGCCCGTTGCCTACTTGGAGGGCTGGAGGTTAATTTGGACAACCTTCATGCACATACTGCGCTTAGTTCGATAATGCAGCCAAATTCAAGTTTATTTTTCCGTTTACGACTCCAAGTGAAATATTTAACTATTTTTCCGGAATTTGAGATTCATGTATAAAAAGGCTAGTTTTAATCAGTTGGCTGACACACTCATTGAGTTTGATTCCGACTTCAGAGAGTTCGTGGTAATGTATTAAGATCAAGCATTTTAGATATACAGAAAGAAGAAGTTGGGGACTTTTGGAGTAGGGTGAAGCCCGGATACAACGATTTTCTAGACTCAGAGGCTACAAAGGTCTCTAAAGAGGCTAGTATGGTCAAGAAAAGTCATATACACACCAACTATTCGTATTTAAAATGCGTGGAATTGATTAGCGAGCTCGCGACCAAAATTAAAAAAGTTAATAAGAAAGAAAATGACGAGTAGAACAATATTCGTCTTCCTCCTTGCGATATGGAAGCATATAAAGGAGATTATACATCATGGCAAACATTTCGTGACGTGTTCACAGCCATATATTTCAAACAAACAATTAACTCCAGTAGAAAAATTATTCCACTTGAATCAAAAGACTTAGGGTGAAGCGCGATCAATCGATCGTAAGTGCTCACTTACGAATGATGATTTTGCCAACGCATGGAACAACCTGGCCAAAAAAATGGGCTCAAATAGCGGGCCAAGCGGAATGCTTGTACCTTCCACCCGTACCTGAGATATGAGAAGCGAAGGCGCGGCTCGGGAATAGAGAGACCGCCCAGGCAGCGGGACTCTGAACCGCGTCCGTTCAGATTGTTTTTACAGCTTTTGGGTCAACGCCTGACCATCCGATCATCGAAACAATTGCCGCTCCGAAACCCGCCCTTTCGAACCATCGTATCGCAATCGTAAGAAGCTGACCACGTCATGGACCAAGAGTGTACTCATCGTAAAACGTGGGACAAACATATGCTTATTTTTATTGTATTTTTAGCTATTTTATATAACGAATATGAAACTTTATATAAGTACTTTCCTTTTGCTAAATATGTCTGGTCGCATTTAAGATATTCCGTTATCTTTCTTTGGCACAAGGAGCGAGATATCATCTTTGAATGACAAAATGTGATGAATTTAAAGAATAATGGTATTTAAACACAAGCAATTGGCAATGAGGTTGCCAAATACCAAGGCGAAAATAAATTTGAGGAAAAGTGAAAGATTAGTTTGTTATAACACATTTTTTTAGAATAGACGTTATGTACGCAGACTAAAGTGGAACATTGTAGGGTATTTACTTACTTACTTAATTGGCGCTATAGCCTCTTAAGAGATTCTGGCCAGGTTCAATAAATTGCGCCAGTCACTCGTTATTACTACTAACTAGCGCTAATTGGAAATACCAAGCGACCTCAAGTCCTCTTTCCAACGCAGAGGAGGCCGTTCTCTTCCTCTACCACCATCAGCTGGTAACGCATTAAAAACTTTCAGGGCTGGAGCATTTTCGTCCATCCGTACGACATGTCCCAGCCAACGTAGCCGATGCATTTTAATTCGCTAGACTATGTCTATTTCGCGGTAAAGTTCAAACAGCTCATCGTAACGTCGTCTGCGGTATTCGCCATCGCAAATAGAGGTCCACAAATTTTTCGTAGAATCTTTCTCTCGGATTGTTAGCAAAACCTACAGGTTCTATTAAATATTTAAGTCCTCATATACAGAAGGAATTCATTTGTCTCTTGGGCAAAAAGTTCATGAAAATATTGTTCGCAACTTGAAAGATGCTAAATTTTTTCATTTATTTTGTATACAACTCAAGATGCCAACAAAATTTATCAGTTGAGTCAGGTTTTTTGTTACGTGAGTATCATTTTCAATAATTACAAATCTTTAACTGCTGTAAAAGATCAATCTGATTCAGATACGGCGGTGCAGCAGTCATGAGTGGCGCGTATACAGGTTTAAAACAGATAATCGTTACTCATGCACATTTTGTTCATTGCGCTAGTCATAACTTGAACCTTGTTTTGAAATACGCAATATCGTACAATAGAGAAATTGAAGAATTCTTCGAAACTGTTCAATATTCGTTCGGGTGTTTAGGTCACAGTTTGGATCAACTACAAAGCGTTTATGAGAAAAACACACAGACTCTCAAAACCATGAATCCAACTCGCTAGGCTGGAAGTTACGACGCGGTCCATGCTTTAAAACAAAGATTTTGCGAGGTTCTTAAATCTTTAAGCCAGATAAAAAATCCAGAATTTTGATTTTTGTTCGTTAATGCTCTTCAAGGTGAAATTTTGCGAACGATTAATTTGCCTGCAAAGCAATTGCAGTTGGAAAAAATGTATCTTCTGTTCGCACATGATCAGTTGCAAATTCCTTGCTATGCATAAAGAAGCTGAGGGACGGGTTTGATTCAATATTTCCAGATGCTTCAATAACATGCCGAAAAAGCTTGTGGAAAAAATATCACGTAAAGTCAAGAGTCAATTCGATGAATTGTCCCGAGATAAAAGATTTAATGATCATGAACAGCGCTACCGCGTACAATTTCCTATCCGATGATTGGTACCATATCTTCGCAACTTGAAAATAGATTTGATATTTTGGATGACTATAGTTACATCCACAGTTCCTAGTGCACCTGCTTCGATTTAAGAAGAAAAAACTGATGAGTTTAAAAAAAAGTTTCGGATGACGTATCGTCTTCATTGTCCTCTGAATTGCTTTCTATCAGGTCTAGGTTTCAGAAAGAAATTATCCCTATGAAAGATGTCAAAGAGTCGGCTCAGTTCTTGATTATTCATAATGTCTCATTGTCTTCGAGTTATGCACTTTTTATGTTTCTCATAATTCCCGTCACTACGGCAAAAGCTGAGCGAACTGTTCAAAATTAAAATTTATCAAAAATTACTTGCGAAGCACAATGGCACAAGAAAGGCTGAGCAACTTGTCACTATTATCCATTGAGATTCCACGCAAAACTGATAAAGGGATTGAGAAATTTGCTCCCTGGAAATCAAGAAAAGGAATATCCAGTAAGTACTCTAGTTTAGGCATCAATTAACGAATAGTGTATTTTCATACTTATAGCTGTATAGAAAATACATCATACATACATAAGTATGAGTAATTGCTGATTGAAAAATATTTTTCCTGATCTTTAGTCTTTGAAGAAATTGTCGAATAAGGGGCCCCCACATTTTGTTCTGCCGCAAGGCAACTTCAACGCAAGTTCCGGCCCTGTTAGACACTGTAGAGCGGGCCAGAAAGAAACCATGCTGCTGCGGGCATACAATATTCTTAACAGCAAATGTTAATTTTTCTTCGAAAAGTGTTCCGTTGCGGAAAGCTTTGAAATAGGCCTATAATTGGCAATATCACTTTTCCTACGACTTTTGAAAATTGGTCTGATGAAAGCCAATTTCTAGGCATCAATAAAAGTGCCCGAAGCTATAGATTTATTAAATATTAACATCAGTGGGTATACTAAAGAGTCACACTGCTTGAACAAAGCCGCAGACAGACCATCAACATCAGTGTGTGACGATGGTTTCAGTCGAGAAATCCCACTTAGGACATCTTCAGCAGACAATACTAACTTGCCGAAATCTAGAGATGATTGTATGTTTAAAGAAACATTTTCATCACCATCGGACCCAGGTGTGAAATTTGACTTAAAAGGCTGTGCAAAACGAATAATCTTTGAGATTATCAGCTGTAGCTGAGGCCGAAAAATGTGGCAGGTGCAACCATCTCATTTTAGAAACAACACCTAATTCATTGATGCAATAACTAAGGGTTGTTATTTTTTAATCCAAGCATGTTAGTTAAAGATCAATAGATCCAATAATTAGATTAAGAAATCTACCGTTAGCATTAGGAGAACTGTGACATTTCTTCAGACCATAATTATATTAATGGGTTTAGGGTAGAAAAGTTGTTTTAACTGCATCTGCTAGAGACGGAGTGGTTCTCATCGCAGTGTAATGTAAGCACCACACTTCTGTTGTTGCACTTGAAAACAACTATGGCACCTAATTCTCATTCGGCTTCTGTTTGTGCCTCATATATTCCGCTTAGAAGTGGTCACAGTATCTGCACATTTCATGTTAACAATATTCTAGCCTTGGCTTTGAACAAAGTAGGTGAATATCACCTTTGCGTCCTGGGCGACTTTAGCCTTTGATGTGATGTCAATAGTCCAAGTGCAATGTACTTAGAGTAGACAGTTTTTAAGTACCGGTATTACGAAATTAAATGAATAAATGTCGGCACACTCTAATCTCATCTTTTTCAGTAAAGTATAAATATTTATTTAAACGCATTTAATTTACCTATAATAAAATCAGACATGCACCATGTACCCTAGTTCATGAGTTTTATGAATATCCTAAGACTAGCAATGCTAATTAAAATTTCTCCTTTAATTTTAAGCGAGCTGATTAGTTGGAACTGAATAATCTTTTGAGAGGTATTTAGAACTGCTTCTTCCGACATCTTGACATTTCTGCGTGGTTTGAGGTTTATAGAGCCGTTGTGGTATGCGTTTGCAAAAGTGTAACACCTCTGGTAAAGTACTCTGGCATAATTAAACTATGAAATAAGAAACAGAAATTTCCACGTAGATCCAAAAAAGGCAAAATTCAGCTTTCTTCGATTCGTTAAAAATGTAACAAGAAATTCGTGTGCTAGAACAAATTTCTGCACAAAAAACATGTTTTCAGTTTTGAGGAAGTTTAAAATCTAATCCAAAAGCATTTTGGAACATTGTTAATTCGAAGAAGAATTCTATCTATGATGACCTCCGCTGGGAATACATGCCTTTGCCAACTGACCCACCTCGGTATTGGTGCTGTCTCGCATTTCCACACACCGGGTTGATGAATGTTTAGTTACTACCCAGTCGGTTTGTCCCTCCGCTATATTTTATATTTTCGCATTTTGTTTCATCTGACCCACTTTTCGCATATAGGGGAAAAACGAAAAAAGCTCAATTTTCTGAGAATCTTTCTCTTGAACACACCAATGGCCGTCTCATCCGATGCTGACAGAGGTTCTTACCGATTTTGACGGAGCTCAACGTCATTTTACATAGCCGGATTAGTTTTGTTGGGATACCAAATTCAAGAATTGCGGCAATAGGCAGCTTCTTCTCGTGCTATCAAAGCAGATTTGAAGTAGACAAAAAGATAGTGTATGTATTTTCTTCTTTCTCAGGTCTTTTCCAAAACTTGGCGCATCGTGAATATTTCGTCGATGGTAGATTTGCTATGTCTAAAGCCACGCTGATAAGGTTCAATCAGTTCGTTCACGGTGGGCTTCAGTCGTTCACACAATACGCTCGACAGAGCCTTTTATGATATGCTAAGAAGACTGAACCCGCAGTAGTTGGCGCATATTGCAGGATTTGCCTTTTTGTCTATTTGGCAGAGTACACTCAAATTCCAATCAGCAGGCATGTGTCCATTCAACCTTATTTTGCAAATGAGCTGGTGCATGCACTTTACCAGCCCCTCGCCGCCGCACTTGTATAGCACTGCTAGCCGTCCGTCAGCACCAGCGGACTTATTGTTTTTAGCCGCGCTATTGCCGTTCGAGTTTCGTCCAGGTCAGGTGCACATTTATTATCAAGAGAATTAAGAATGAATTGTAAGTTTAACGACGAGCGAAGCTCTATCGTTTGCAATTAATTTTCTGAGAGTTTGTGATTTGTTTTTTTCCGTGAGTTTGAAATGAACGTTAACTTAACTTTTGAATTCAATTTGTTGATACTCGAAAAACGGGCACGGTCTTCAATTAAGCGCGGCTAATAATCACGTAAAAAGTTAAGTCGAACACGTATTTATTATTCGAGAAAACACATTCAGACAGATATATACTCTTACGGAAAACATACGCAAACAAACTCAATTGGGTTTTATTTTGAATTGATAATATTCACAATATTCAAAAGAAAACCAAAGTTGTCTTTGTTTTAAACTGTGAGGAAACTGTTTTCATTTCAAACTAGCTTTTAGTACGTTATCGGGTCGTATAGAATAACATTGTGTGATCTTTGTAATAACTATCTGCGTTGATATAATTAGAAATCTCAATATGAAACGTGCTTATCCAAGTGGCGCTGTGAAAAGGCGAGAAAAAATATAAAACCGAGGAATCAGCCGAAAACATCCAACAAATTACTTCGTGGTTATGAAAATCGGAACGGAAGTAACATGGTGTTGGTGAATTAAAACGATGGTTTATACGATATTAAAATTTGTTTGCTTTAATCTCTCGGTTGGTTAAACGTTGTGTTGTTTTACAATTGTGTTGCCTGGCACGTTTGCGAAACTAATACAAAGTTTTTCCCTAACCTCAGGCTTTTATAAACCTAAACGGGTAACGGCGAGATATTTCGATGTCCCGTTGAGCTTTATGTACATATGTATTTTGCGGAATAAACAAATATAAATGAAAGAGTAAATATGATAAAAGCGAGCAAGAATAATGCAATACATGAAATGTCACATTGTGACCTAACACCCCACCCCACGTGAACCCATGCCTGATTCACCATCGACCATAATCCTGGCCAGTCGGGATGCTGGTCTACGCAGGAGTCCAGTGCTTGTCTTCACTTGCACCACTCTTACCTGACCGTCTTTAGCCGGGAAGACTTGTGTTATACGGCATCGTTGCCACAGCCTGCGTGGCAAGGTTGATTCGAACAAAATGACTAACTCTCCAACTTGTAGTGGAGGCACTGCTTCCTGCCACTTAGCCCGACACATCAATTGTGGCAGATGCTCTGTAACCCAACGCTTCCACAGGCGGTTTTTTAGGTTCTGCGCCATTTTCCACTGTTTTTTTAGGCATATTTTTTCATCGACAGGCTGCGGCGTTTGCGTTGAATTAACACATTCCATTATAAAATGGTTCGGCGTTGGGGGTTCGCCTTCCTCGTGCGATATGGGCTGGTCGGTTAGCGGACGCGAGTTAATAATCTTTTCCGCTGTAAATGCTAAATTTTTTCATTTATTTTGTATACAACTCAAGATGCCAACAAAATTTATCAGTTGAGTAAGGTTTTTTGTTACGTGAGTATCATTTTCAATAATTACAAATCTTTAACTGCTGTAAAAGATCAATCTGATTCAGATACGGCGGTGCAGCAGTCATGAGTGGCGCGTATACAGGTTTAAAACAGATAATCGTTACTCATGCACATTTTGTTCATTGCGCTAGTCATAACTTGAACCTTGTTTTGAAATACGCAATATCGTACAATAGAGAAATTGAAGAATTCTTCGAAACTGTTTAATATTCGTTCGGGTGTTTAGGTCACAGTTTGGATCAACTACAAAGCGTTTATGAGAAAAACACACAGACTCTCAAAACCATGAATCCAACTCGCTAGGCTGGAAGTTACGACGCGGTCCATGCTTTAAAACAAAGATTTTGCGAGGTTCTTAAATCTTTAAGCCAGATAAAAAATCCAGAATTTTGATTTTTGTTCGTTAATGCTCTTCAAGATGAAATTTTGCGAACGATTAATTTGCCTGCAAAGCAATTGCAGTTGGAAAAAATGTATCTTCTGTTCGCACATGATCAGTTGCAAATTCCTTGCTATGCATAAAGAAGCTGAGGGACGGGTTTGATTCAATATTTCAAGATGCTTCAATAACATGCCGAAAAAGCTTGTGGAAAAAATATCACGTAAAGTCAAGAGTCAATTCGATGAATTGTCCCGAGATAAAAGATTTAATGATCATGAACAGCGCTACCGCGTACAATTTCCTATCCGATGATTGGTACCATATCTTCGCAACTTGAAAATAGATTTGATATTTTGGATGACTATAGTTACATCCACAGTTCCTAGTGCACCTGCTTCGATTTAAGAAGAAAAAACTGATGAGTTTAAAAAAAAGTTTCGGATGACGTATCGTCTTCATTGTCCTCTGAATTGCTTTTTATCAGGTCTAGGTTTCAGAAAGAAATTATCCCTATGAAAGATGTCAAAGAGTCGGCTCAGTTCTTGATTATTCATAATGTCTCATTGTCTTCGAGTTATGCACTTTTTATGTTTCTCATAATTCCCGTCACTACGGCTAAAGCTGAGCGAACTGTTCAAAATTAAAATTTATCAAAATTACTTGCGAAGCACGATGGCACAAGAAAGGCTGAGCAACTTGTCACTATTATCCATTGAGATTCCACGCAAAACTGATAAAGGGATTGAGAAATTTGCTCCCTGGAAATCAAGAAAAAGAATATCCAGTAAGTACTCTAGTTTAGGCATCAATTAACGAATAGTGTATTTTCATACTTATAGCTGTATAGAAAATACATCATACATACATAAGTATGAGTAATTGCTGATTGAAAAATATTTTTCCTGATCTTTAGTCTTTGAAGAAATTGTCGAATAAGGGGCCCCCATATTTTGTTCTGCCGCAAGGCAACTTCAACGCAAGTTCCGGCCCTGTTAGACACTGTAGAGCGGGCCAGAAAGAAACCATGCTGCTGCGGGCATACAATATTCTTAACAGCAAATGTTAATTTTTCTTCGAAAAGTGTTCCGTTGCGGAAAGCTTTGAAATAGGCCTATAATTGGCAATATCACTTTTCCTACGACTTTTGAAAATTGGTCTGATGAAAGCCAATTTCTAGGCATCAATAAAAGTGCCCGAAGCTAGAGATTTATTAAATATTAACATCAGTGGGTATACTAAAGAGTCACACTGCTTGAACAAAACCGCAGACAGACCATCAACATCAGTGTGTGACGATGGTTTCAGTCGAGAAATCCCACTTAGGACATCTTCAGCAGACAATACTAACTTGCCGAAATCTAGAGATGATTGTATGTTTAAAGAAACATTTTCATCACCATCGGACCCAGGTGTGAAATTTGACTTAAAAGGCTGTGCAAAACGAATAATCTTTGAGATTATCAGCTGTAGCTGAGGCCGAAAAATGTGGCAGGTGCAACCATCTCATTTTAGAAACAACACCTAATTCATTGATGCAATAACTAAGGGTTGTTATTTTTTAATCCAAGCATGTTAGTTAAAGATCAATAGATCCAATAATTAGATTAAGAAATCTACCGTTAGCATTAGGAGAACTGTGACATTTCTTCAGACCATAATTATATTAAAGGGTTTAGGGTAGAAAAGTTGTTTTAACTGCATTTGCTAGAGACGGAGTGGTTCTCATCGCAGTGTAATGTAAGCACCACACTTCTGTTGTTGCACTTGAAAACAACTATGGCACCTAATTCTCATTCGGCTTCTGTTTGTGCCTCATATATTCCGCTTCGAAGTGGTCACAGTATCTGCACATTTCATGTTAACAATATTCTAGCCTTGGCTTTGAACAAAGTAGGTGAATATCACCTTTGCGTCCTGGGCGACTTTAGCCTTTGATGTGATGTCAATAGTCCAAGTGCAATGTACTTAGAGTAGACAGTTTTTAAGTACCGGTATTACGAAATTAAATGAATAAATGTCGGCACACTCTAATCTCATCTTTTTCAGTAAAGTATAAATATTTATTTAAACGCATTTAATTTACCTATTATAAAATCAGACATGCACCATGTACCCTAGTTCATGAGTTTTATGAATATCCTAAGACTAGCAATGCTAATTAAAATTTCTCCTTTAATTTTAAGCGAGCTGATTAGTTGGAACTGAATAATCTTTTGAGAGGTATTTAGAACTGCTTCTTCCGACATCTTGACATTTCTGCGTGGTTTGAGGTTTATAGAGCCGTTGTGGTATGCGTTTGCAAAAGTGTAACACCTCTGGTAAAGTACTCTGGCATAATTAAACTATGAAATAAGAAACAGAAATTTCCACGTAGATCCAAAAAAGGCAAAATTCAGCTTTCTTCGATTCGTTAAAAATGTAACAAGAAATTCGTGTGCTAGAACAAATTTCTGCACAAAAAACATGTTTTCAGTTTTGAGGAAGTTTAAAATCTAATCCAAAAGCATTTTGGAACATTGTTAATTCGAAGAAGAATTCTATCTATGATGACCTCCGCTGGGAATACATGCCTTTGCCAACTGACCCACCTCGGTATTGGTGCTGTCTCGCATTTCCACACACCGGGTTGATGAATGTTTAGTTACTACCCAGTCGGTTTGTCCCTCCGCTATATTTTATATTTTCGCATTTTGTTTCATCTGACCCACTTTTCGCATATAGGGGAAAAACGAAAAAAGCTCAATTTTCTGAGAATCTTTCTCTTGAACACACCAATGGCCGTCTCATCCGATGCTGACAGAGGTTCTTACCGATTTTGACGGAGCTCAACGTCATTTTACATAGCCGGATTAGTTTTGTTGGGATACCAAATTCAAGAATTGCGGCAATAGGCAGCTTCTTCTCGTGCTATCAAAGCAGATTTGAAGTAGACAAAAAGATAGTGTATGTATTTTCTTCTTTCTCAGGTCTTTTCCAAAACTTGGCGCATCGTGAATATTTCGTCGATGGTAGATTTGCTATGTCTAAAGCCACGCTGATAAGGTTCAATCAGTTCGTTCACGGTGGGCTTCAGTCGTTCACACAATACGCTCGACAGAGCCTTTTATGATATGCTAAGAAGACTGAACCCGCAGTAGTTGGCGCATATTGCAGGATTTGCCTTTTTGTCTATTTGGCAGAGTACACTCAAATTCCAATCAGCAGGCATGTGTCCATTCAACCTTATTTTGCAAATGAGCTGGTGCATGCACTTTACCAGCCCCTCGCCGCCGCACTTGTATAGCACTGCTAGCCGTCCGTCAGCACCAGCGGACTTATTGTTTTTAGCCGCGCTATTGCCGTTCGAGTTTCGTCCAGGTCAGGTGCACATTTATTATCAAGAGAATTAAGAATGAATTGTAAGTTTAACGACGAGCGAAGCTCTATCGTTTGCAATTAATTTTCTGAGAGTTTGTGATTTGTTTTTTTCCGTGAGTTTGAAATGAACGTTAACTTAACTTTTGAATTCAATTTGTTGATACTCGAAAAACGGGCACGGTCTTCAATTAAGCGCGGCTAATAATCACGTAAAAAGTTAAGTCGAACACGTATTTATTATTCGAGAAAACACATTCAGACAGATATATACTCTTACGGAAAACATACGCAAACAAACTCAATTGGGTTTTATTTTGAATTGATAATTCACAATATTCAAAAGAAAACCAAAGTTGTCTTTGTTTTAAACTGTGAGGAAACTGTTTTCATTTCAAACTAGCTTTTAGTACGTTATCGGGTCGTATAGAATAACATTGTGTGATCTTTGTAATAACTATCTGCGTTGATATAATTAGAAATCTCAATATGAAACGTGCTTATCCAAGTGGCGCTGTGAAAAGGCGAGAAAAAATATAAAACCGAGGAATCAGCCGAAAACATCCAACAAATTACTTCGTGGTTATGAAAAGCGGAACGGAAGTAACATGGTGTTGGTGAATTAAAATGATGGTTTATACGATATTAAAATTTGTTTGCTTTAATCTCTCGGTTGGTTAACCCATATTCGGCCGCTGGTCGATTTTTCGACCATCAACTTTGGAGGTCCATATTTCTGAAGCTAAGTGCTATTTTCATGATTTGTTTTCAGAAAAATTAAATTCTGAATTTTATTAAAACATAGAGGATAGTTTTTTTCAGTTAAAAAATTAAATGAAAAATTTGGTAGAATCATAAAAAAATTAATTTTTTAAAGTGTTTTTGTTTAATTTAAAAAAATTGGGAAAACAAAAAAAATGGTTTTTATTTTTAATTGTATACGAAGACAAGAGAACAACTTTTAACAATCAAAAGAAACTCACCTCAATATTACAAGTTTTTTAACTTTTAAAACTACATACTCTTTGGTGGTCGAAAAATCGACCACTGGCCAGAAATCGTCAAGTAGGACAAAATTTTTTCAAGCATGATTTTTGTTATTATTAAGTAAAAGGCAAGTATATATCTTCAAAATATCAAATATTTAATGGCCCTTGCTTTAGTTTTTTCGGATTTTATACTTTTATCGTTTTAAGTCTGGCATCACCTGCCCGGATGTAACATTTTCGTCTCATATATTTGTCTCCCTCTGACTATCGTAACGTAAAATTTAAAAAGGGAGTTCCCCGAATTGATTCTGTTTGCTTTTGTTATTGCAAAAAGAAAGATTTCGAACTTGCGTAGTACAATAAAATCAATTGGTGAAGATAATGCCGATTCGTAAAGCAATAAAAATTAGTGAAATCATGGCCATTTTAAATGAGCCATCTTCAGATGACGAGGAGGATCAAGCTGTATTGAATGCAACAGATGTCGACGTCGTATACATTCCACCACCTCATGTGGAGTGTATGACAAATGAAGAAGATCAGGACGATGACCGGATTAATCTGAATGACAACAATGATGATTTTTTAAATGAAATCGCTGGTCATGTTGAACTACAATACTCATTGGAAGGAGAAAACATTCAGGATGTAGGTAATGAACTCAGTGAAACTGAATATGCGAATCAACACAATGCTGCCATTAACGTCACGCCAGTGGAAATACGTAGGTTCATTGGTATTTTGTACATTTCGGGGTATCACACCTTGCCTCATATTGACCATTATTGGTCTGTTCGGCCCGACATGGGAATTCCAATTGTAAAACAAGCGTTGAGTCGTAATCGGTGTAAAATAATAAAACGGTTCTTACATCTCGCTGATAACACCGATTTAAATACAGTAGATCGTTTTGCCAAGGTTCGCCCGCTTATTGATGCTCTCAATAAAAAATTTATACAGTTCGGAGTTTTTAGCCATATTCTTTCCGTAGACGAACAGATGATTCCATACTTTGGTCGACACTCATGCAAAATGTTTATCAAAGGAAAACCGATTCGTTTTGGATTTAAGTCGTGGTGCTTATGTTCAGAAAGTGGATATTTATTTTCTAGTATACTAAGTATATGGGGGTGCAGCAACCCCTCACGATAAGAATATCGGTCTAGGAGCACAAACTGTTTTAGATTTGCTTGACGTAACTGACCCCGACTGCCATATTATTTTCTTTGACAATTTTTTTTCATCCTATCATCTTATGTGCCTATTGAATGAGCGTCGATTTGTTGCAACCGGTACTATACGTGAAAATAGGATGGCAAAATCGCCCTTGAGGAATTTAAAAAAAGAGAAAGGCGGGCATTTGACCAGCTACTCGATGGTCAACAAGAAATATTGACTGTACTGTGGAACGATAACGCTGTCGTCAATGTTATTACTAATAACTCCACAGCCGAACCAATGGTATATGCTAAAAGATATTGTCGGAAGCAAAAGAAAACTATCACCATTCCACAGCCCAAAGTAATACAAGAATATAATCCCGGTATGGGTGGAGTGGATCTTCATGACAATGCTGTGGCCAACTATCGGATATGTACACGAGGAAAAAAATGGTGGTGGCCAATATGGATTAATGCTCTTGGTAACGCAATGGTCAATGCATGGAAGTTGCATTGTATGTTAGCAAAATTTCAAAAGACGAAACCACTTTCACAAATTGATTTTCGATTTGAAGTCACAAACCATTTGTTTACTTACGACAATAAGGAAGATTACGAGAATGGAGATGAAGATGAGGACTCTGGACATCCATCGAACCTCTCTCGGATCAACGAAAAGGTACACGCCGTCATGAGAAGTCTTGAAAATAAATATCGGCGCTGTAAGTTATGCAAGAAACATACTATTTTTACTTGCAAAAAGTGTAACGTTTTTGATGAATATCATCAAAATTTTTAAATTTACGTCTG
The DNA here is from genome assembly GCA_951828415.1 of Anomoia purmunda. Classification (NCBI taxonomy): domain Eukaryota; kingdom Metazoa; phylum Arthropoda; class Insecta; order Diptera; family Tephritidae; genus Anomoia; species Anomoia purmunda. The sequence continues at coordinate 42,459,531 of OX639994.1, read as the reverse complement.
TACAATATACATCATTAAATTTTTCTTAAAGAAAATAAAACAAAAAAAATATATTTTTTCATACTTGACGGTTTTTGGCCAGCGGTCGATTTTTCGACCAGTTCATATCAAGAAAACGGTTGGTCAAAAAAAATTTTTTTTTTTAAATTATTCTTGATTATGATCATAAAACCACCCCTTCGAAAGGAAATTAAAAACTTACTGTGATTTCATGTAGCGGCCGAAGATGGGCTAAACGTTGTGTTGTTTTACAATTGTGTTGCCTGGCACGTTTGCGAAACTAATACAAAGTTTTTCCCTAACCTCAGGCTTTTTTAAACCTAAACGGGTAACGGCGAGATATTTCGATGTCCCGTTGAGCTTTATGTACATATGTATTTTGCGGAATAAACAAATATAAATGAAAGAGTAAATATGATAAAAGCGAGCAAGAATAATGCAATACATGAAATGTCACATTGTGACCTAACACCCCACCCCACGTGAACCCATCCCTGATTCACCATCGACCATAATCCTGGCCAGTCGGGATGCTGGTCTACGCAGGAGTCCAGTGCTTGTCTTCACTTGCACCACTCTTACCTGACCGTCTTTAGCCGGGAAGACTTGTGTTATACGGCATCGTTGCCACAGCCTGCGTGGCAAGGTTGATTCGAACAAAATGACTAACTCTCCAACTTGTAGTGGAGGCACTGCTTCCTGCCACTTAGCCCGACACATCAATTGTGGCAGATGCTCTGTAACCCAACGCTTCCACAGGCGGTCTTTTAGGCTCTGCGCCATTTTCCACTGTTTTTTTAGGCATATTTTTTCATCGACTGGCTGCGGCGTTTGCGTTGAATTAACACATTCCATTATAAAATGGTTCGGCGTTGGGGGTTCGTCTTCCTCGTGCGATATGGGCTGGTCGGTTAGCGGACGCGAGTTAATAATCTTTTCCGCTTCTATAAATACACTTTGCCATGCAAATGTCCCCTCGGCGCCACCAGGCGCAGAGTTTTATTAAGAAGTGATTTGAAGACCCTGATCAAGCGCTCCCAACAACCACCGGAGCTGGGATTTGCTGGACAGTTGAATATCCACTCGATTTGGTGTTTAGTGGCTTCGGCTTGAGCGCGGTCAGTGTCCAGCAGTTGTTCAGCGGATGCCAGATCCCTTTGTGCGCCGACAAAATTGGTGGCATCAGCGGAGGTGTCACTCCTTATCCTCAGCGGAGTTCCGCGACGATTTACGAAGTTGCAGAGGCATAAGATGAACGCGTCGGTAGATAAATTATCCGCCAACTCGATGTCCACTTCTCGGACTGTCAGGCAAGTGAAAATTACAGCCCATCTCTTCTCTCTGCGTCTTCCGATTGAAACATCAAACGGTCCAAATAGATCGGCATCAGTATAGGTGAACAGCCGTACAAACGGTGTAACGCGGTCGGTAGGAAGCTGACCCATCAGAGGCGGTGTGGGTTTAGCTTTGCCGAAGCAACATACGACACACATACGTTGAATGTTTTTGAGAAGTGGCTTCAGATTCGGGATCCAGTATCTTTGCCTAATGGTATTGACAGTTACTGCAAAATTTTGATGATGAGTCTTCTCATGGTGATGTCGAACAATCAGTGTTGTGAAGATGAGTTTTTTTTGGCAGCAAAATTGGTCGACGTGCTTGCATGTGCAAATATACTGCTTCATCGACACGACCACTCAATCGCAGGATGCCACTTTCATCCAGGTATGGCGATAGCTTATACCGCGAACTTTGTTTTGTGAGTTTCCGCGGCATTCGGATGTGCTCGAAATAGGTTCCTTGCTCTAATGACCCAGGCTACAGTGCGCTGCAGCTTCGGATAAGAACTATATCGGTTGACTCGATAATCGTGCAGCTTGGCTGTATATATAGTAGGCGATCGCGTTGCACTTCCTCAGTTTATGCAACCTGGTCCCTAAAACTGCCGCCTGAAGCTCAAGTCTCGGAATGGACATAAGTTTAGTGTTTTACCCATAACAAAACTAAGATCGATGGTATCGCCATAGGTTACTCGTACATACCCGACCGCCGCAAATGCAATTTGACTCGCATCAACGAAGATGTGCAATTCATTTCCGATATTTTTCAGGATATGTGGAGAGTGGCATCGTGGCATCTTAAATAGCTTTACGGTGTGAAATTCCTCCCACCATAGTGACCAACTTCTGCTTAGGTTCGCTGGCATCGCGTCATCCCAACCGCTATCGCACCTTCACATATCTTGAATAAGAAGTTTTAAAAAAATAAAGAAATCAGCCAACATACCGAATGGGTCGAACACTGTCATCACTATCTGTAGCAGCTCCCGCTTGGTAGGAGCCCGCGTTCTATCCAGCACCTCTTTGGGCACTCGTGGAATTGGTGTCTTCGGTGATATTCCAGTAAAGGACAAGAACTTTATCTGTCGTACCACTACGCTCCATATTGACCGCTTCTCGTGCTGTTGCTGACGATTCATTCAACCTTTCTTCCACCTCAGCGCAGTTTGATATGAAGTTTATAATCTGGAACCCTGCTTCTTGATTTATTTGGATGATTTGTCGGCTTACTTTTATAGCTCGCTCTGGTGAATCGAAGCTGGCGACTAGATCATCGACGTAGTGTTTATTTATAATCGCTGAAAATGCTTCGGGAAACTCTGACTGGAAAATTCCTGCGTTTTTATTTTTCACGTACTCGGCGATACAGGGGGAGCAAACGGCGCCGAAGATTATTGACGTCATCATGTATTCTCGAATTGGTTGATTGGCATCGCCTTCTCTCCATAGGAAACGCTGGGCGTATTGATCGCTTGGACGCACCCCAATTTGCGAGAACATCTCACATATATCTGCCGCGACTCCAATCTGACCTTGACGAAATTGTAACAAGATGGGTATTAATGGTTGCGCCTGCTCAAGGCCCTTCAACAGTGCTGAGTTCAGGGGCACGCTATTGAGAGTGGCTGCTGCATCGAAAACGATCCGAAGTCTGATTGGCTTGTTTGGGTTGCAAACGGCAAAATGGGGCAAGTACCAAATCTTCTCATGCGATGCGTTGACCTTTTCGGTGGTTAGTCTTCTTGCGTACCCCTTTTCCATGTACTTCGCTTTCCCTCTTTATAGCGGACAGCAAATTTATTGTCTTGATACATACGTTTCTCGATCGATACTAAACGCCGTTCTGCCATTTCTCTACTACTTGGGGAGTTGTGGTGGAAACTTTTTCCAAAGTAGTCCAATCTCATAATGTTTATCTCGCCCTAGTGTTGTTGTTGCTTCTAATATACGACGTGCTCACTTATCTTCATCCGACTCTAATTTTGTCGATATCGGACTAATGCCGAAGCTGTCTGATGCGAAATACTCGGACACCAACTCCTGTAGTTGCTTGGGTTTTTTTTAACACGCATGACTCGAGGATTTGACGTTGAGGGCAATTTGGTCGGGCCATAGGCAACCCATCCCAAAGAAGTTTTGGCAACAATCGGACTATCGTTATCGGCTTGTATTATTAGAGTTATGGTGGCGCCTAAGTATGCTTGATTTAAGCCAATTAGCAAAGAAGACTTCATGCTACTGTAACTTTGCAGAGGCACATGTTGGAAGTGTTCAAAGTTTTCTTTCACGAAGAACTGCTCGGGCAAATTGAGATGTCTCACGGTATACACATCCTTCAACGTGAACTTCTTATAATCGGAGCTGTTTCCTATTTCAGCACCAACTCTAAATGGCTGTTCAGTCACCACTTTATCGTCGTACCATTGAAGTGTGAGAGGACAACTCTGGCCTCTGGCCCCGATTTTTCTGGCAATGCCTTCTTCCAAGATTGTGATTGCAGAGCCTTCATCAAACATTGCTAAAATTTCATATTTACCGGTCGGTCCGTAAATGTTGATCCGTAGCATCTTCAACAGTTGCTTGGAGGTTGCATGGGCGAGACGGTAGTTCAAAATAGGTTGCACACTCGTGTTGCGTTGAGCAACTTGGCGTGGTGTTACGATTCGAGTTTCATCATCATTGTGCAGGAGTTGGTTGTGATAACGCTGGCATCCATTTATGCCACACAACCTCTTTGAACGGCATTTTCCTGTAATGTGACCCTTTCGCAGGCAGGATAAACACAATTTCTGATTCTTGGTGAATTCCCATCTCGCTTGTACGGATGCCGCTTTGAACGAAGCGCACTTCGGAATCGGATGACCACCACTGCATTGAAGGCATCTTGATGATTCGGCTGCTCTATCTTCACTAATGCACATTAGTCGTCGATGGTTACCAGATGACGCATTAACTCTGGTGCTATGTGTGCTGGTTGGCATCAAACACACGACTCTGGCCAGTTCACTCAGCCACGTACTGAAGTCTTCTATAGTGGCTTACGGTTTAATGGTGACTGAATGTTTCGCCCAGTCAAACTGCTTACTTTGTGGTTGTTTGCTCACCATTTGTTCTAGTAGTGAAACATTTGCTAAATGTTGGTGGCATTTGGCGGATTTCAGGAAGGCTACTACGTTGCGCACTTGGGACGAAAGTGGGACTATCTGTTCCGATTTCTACTCGGGGATTGACAGGAACTGCTGTAGTTTTTGTAGCTGGTGCTTAACTAAATTGTCTGGCCGCCCAAACCTAAATTCTAATTCACTTAGAACGTCAGGCACATCGCTGCCACTGCTTCTTTTGCAGGGCCTACAAGGCACTTCTGTAGACGCATTAAATTTTGACGATGGCTGTACTCGAATGCGTTGGTTGTGTCATTGAAGTTGGCAGAAAACAACGGCCATTATTCCACGTTACCGGCGAATGTGGGCAAGTCATAGAGTTTGACTGTCGAATTGGTCAACGGCGTGGCGACTAAGCTCGATTCGCGTTGTACTGGCTGTATCGTTATGTTTTGCTCACCCACGTCTTGCGGTTGAATGTTCTCGGGCAACCTTATTAAATCTCTCTGGCTTTCGACTGTGCTGTTCCTCAGCTGCTCCTCCGATGCACGTAAGACATTTGGTTCTCTTCGGATAGGCCCAACTGGTTTGGGTCCTTCATTTCCGCACTCTCAAATGATGACTCGCTTTCACTGATATTTTGTCTTCCTGACGCTCGGCTTCGTAGAAAATATTGGCCGGATCTCGACATGCACTTAACTTGTGCCTGGTTTAATTACGATATACATACTTGCGTAAAACCGTGTACGTAGCAGTCGAGGCGATCCAAAATATTTTAATTTTAATATTGTGTAATTTACCAAGCAAAGCGTGCCAGAAAATTGTTAAAACTGTTGGTGAATTAAAACGACGGTTTATACGATATTAGAATTTGTTTGCTTTAATCACTTGGTTGGTTAAACGTTGCGTTGTTTTACAATTGTGTTGCCTGGCACGTTTGCGAAACTAATGCAAAGCTTTTCCCTAACCTCAGGCTTTTATAAACCTAAACGGGTAACGGCGAGATATTTCGATGTCCCGTTGAGCTTTATGTACATATGTATTTTGCGGAATAAACAAATATAAATGAAAGAGGAAATATGATAAAAGCGTACAAGAAGGATGCAATACATGAAATGTCACACATGACACGACCTAACACATGGAATATCATGGTTTGTATCACGAACTCACATTATCTTCCATCTCAAACACTTTTTGCAAGCCAAATATTATAATCTTTTGGTATCAAAAAAAATTGTAAACATTGTTCCTGATACGAAATTTCAATCATTACTATTCAGTCGTATTTTTGACCCGAATAAGCATAATTCTTTAATAGGTAGAATCTCTCGGACTTGGAACCAGGTAAAACTCCTAACAACGTGGAAAACTCAGGTTCTAATGAAATTGCCATTTTGCAACAAAATGAATTCCCCGATTCAGTTACTGATGCATCAGTAAAAATGAATTTGATTGCTTCCGGGTCTGTTCAACCGCGAGGACCTTCTCCAAAAGATCTCGGAAAAACAAAACTGTCGATATAGCTGCTCAGAAATCACTGCGTGACAATGATGCCGGCAACTATCGAGGATTCAAATAAAGGCAATTTTCTTTCAGCCATCGCTCTTTTGGCCAAATATGGCCCGGTTTTAAGTGTTCTATTAAATATTTAAGTCCTCATGTACAGAAGGAATTCATTTGTCTCTTTGGGCAAAAAGTTCATGAAAATATTTTTCGCAACTTAAAATATGCTAAATTTTTTCATTTATTTTGTATACAACTCAAGATGCCAGCAAAATTGGTCAATTAAGTCAGGTTTTTTGTTACGTGAGTATCATTTTCAGTAATTACAAATCAACGAGGTATTTACTTCTTTTACCGCTGTAAAATATCAATCTGATTCAGACCTCGAAAAACTTGTAATCGTTTATATACAGAAGATGGGTCTTCATCTTCAAAAATGTCGAGGTCAAGCATACGGCGGTGGAGCAGTCATGAGTGGCGCTTATACAGGTTTACAACAGATAATCATTACTCATGCACATTTTGTTCATTGCGCTGGTCATAACTTGAACCTTGTTTTGAAATACGCAATATCGTACAATAGAGAAATTGAAGAATTCTTCGAAACTGTTTAATATTCGTTCGGGTGTTTAGGTCACAGTTTGGATCAACTACAAAGCGTTTATGAGAAAAACACACAGACTCTCAAAACCATGAATCCAACTCGCTAGGCTGGAAGTTACGACGCGGTCCATGCTTTAAAACAAAGATTTTGCGAGGTTCTTAAATCTTTAAGCCAGATAAAAAATCCAGAATTTTGATTTTTGTTCGTTAATGCTCTTCAAGATGAAATTTTGCGAACGATTAATTTGCCTGCAAAGCAATTGCAGTTGGAAAAAATGTATCTTCTGTTCGCAGATGATCAGTTGCAAATTCCTTGCTATGTATAAAGAAGAGATGCTTGAATAACATGCCGAAGAAGCTTGTGGAAAAAATATCACGTAAAGTCAAGAGTCAATTCGATGAACTGTCCCGAGATGAAAGATTTAATGTTAAAGGGATTGAGAAATTTGCTCCCTGGAAATCAAGAAAAAGAATATCCAGTAAGTACTCTAGTTTAGGCATTCATCTCTATTGTATAAACAATAATTAACGAATAGTGTATTTCATACTTATAGCTGTATACAAAATAGTGTGTTAATTGTATTCTATAAGCTGTACATCATACATAAGTATGAGTAATTGCTGACTGAAAAATATTTTTCGTGATTTTCAATCTTTGAAAAAATTTTGTTCTGCCGCAAAGCAACTTCAACGCAAGTTCCGGCCCTGTTAGACACTGTAGAACGGGCCAGAAAGAAACCATGCTGCTGCGGGCACACAATATTCTTAACATCAAATATTAACTTTTCTTGAATAACGTCTTCGAAAAGTTTACCATTGCGGAAAGCTTTGAAATAGGCCTATAATTGGCAATATCACTTTTTCTACCGCTTTTGAAAATTGGTCTGATGAAAGTCAATTTCCAGGCATCAATAAAAGTGCCCGAAGCTAGAGGTTTATTAAATATTAACATCAGTGGGTATACTAAAGAGTCACACTGCTTGAACAAAACCGCACACAGCCCATCAACATCAGTGTATGAGGACGGTTTCAGTTGAGAAATCCCACTTAGGACATCTTCAGCAGACAATACTAACTTGCCGAAATCTAGAGATGATTGTATGTTAAAAGAAACATTTTCATCAGCTTCGGACCCAGATGTGAAATTTGACTTAAAAGGCTCTACAAAACGAGTATCAGCGGCATCAGTAAGAGTATTAGTGGATATGTTACCAAGAAAAGAGTAGATGGTATATTAGAGACCGATTTCTTCGAATTAACGAAATCCCAGAACGCTTTTGGATTATATATCAGGTTTTCTTCAAACCTTAACACATAGTTTCTGTGTAATAATTTAATAAGGGATACGAAGTTCTTATCATACTTCTTATACAAAACAAAATATGCGGTGTTATTACTTTCCTCATACTTACGAAGAAATTTGTTTTCCTAATTACGAAGTTTCATCAAGGCTGCATTGTTACAGTGCACTTTGTATAGCTTTTTTTACAAATTATTATTATAATACCAGTGCGTTTAATGATGTTCTTATCATACTTCTTATACAAAGCAAAATATGCGCTGTTATTACTTTCCTCTTACTTACGAAGAAATTTGCTTTCCTTTTTACGAAGTTTCATCAAGGCTGCATTGTAACAGTGCACTTTGTATAGCTTTTTTTTACAAAAGGAATCACCATCTTTACAAGTGTCAACAACAATGGATCTAAAAATATCAAAGCAATTAAAAAGATTCATATGTTTAAATAGGTTATCCCACTTAATGTCCATCAAAAGATTATTCAGCTTCAAAAAATCGCATTGCTTAAAATTAGAAGAAGTATCAGAATTAACATACGTATCTATTATTTGCATATTTATAAATTTCAAGATCAATTACTAGAGTTACATGATGTATACAAAATTTAATGATAGGTGTGGCACATTCAAGTAAGGAAAAGACTTACGTTTTTGCTTAAGAATACATGGTCTAAAGTCCGACCAAGACTATTTAAAAAGCAGTTAATTTGCATAATGTCAATACTTAAGAAGCTATCAACTAAATACATTTCACTAAAATTATTAGCATTAAAGGCGATAAGAGCAGATTTCGAGATAGTCCGTGACCATTTCATACCGCAGAGGTTAAAGTCGCCTAGCACGCAAAGATGATCACTACAAACTTTATCCAAATACAAAGAAGTAACGTTGTCGACATAAGCTGTGTAGAGGTCGTGGGAACTGTTAGGTGGAATATACGAAGCACAAACCAAAATGGAGTCTGACATGCCACGAATGTGAACACAAAGTTGGTCAAGAAGCGCATTATTATATTTAAGCGCAAACTAATAAGCATGATGCTTACATTGCAAAGCGATGAGAACTCCTCCACCTCTAGCACATCCAGTTAAATCAGCACTTCTGTCCTTACGAAAGATGTTATAAATATTAGAGTCAAAGAACTAGTCGCTAAAAAAATGTTCATTTAAATATGGACAATAATGTCATATTCACGATTTTGTTCTTATACCAGACATGTTATGCATATAGATCTTTAGACGGTTACGTTATCCACTGAACGATTTCCATTGGATAGTTGTTGAAGTTCCACGTTGGTAGGCCACAGCTCAGAGTATTTAATTGGACACCATTTTTGATTAGACTATAGCACAGGATAGAGTTCTTCTCAATACCAGTGCTGTAGCTGAGGCCGAGAAATGTGGCAGGTGCAACCATCTTATTTTAGAAACAACACCTAATTCATTGATCCAATAACTAAGGGTTGTCTTAGTTTGCGACCTGACCTTGAAACATTTTTCTAAAATAACTAAATACATTTTTATTTTGGAATTCTCCGATTTTTAATCCAAGCATGTTAGTTTAAGATCAATAGATCTAATAATTAGATTAAGAAATCTACCGTTAGCATTAGGAGAACTGTGACATTTCTTCAGACTATAATTATGTTAAAGGGTTTAGGGTAGAAAAGGTGTTTTAACTGCATTTGATAGAGACGGAATGGTTCTCATCGCAGGGCAATGTAAGCATCACACTTCTGTTGTTGCACTTGAAAACAACTATGGTACTTAATTCTCTTTCGGCTTCTGTTTATGGCTCATATATTCCGCTTAGAAGTGGGCACAATATCTACACATTTCATGTTAACAATATTCTAGCCAATATCACGGGCATGATGAGAGCCTTATAGAGTGTGGTTTTGGTTCATCAAGAGAGGTCTTTACTGCGCCCAAATTAACACTAGTTGACATGAGAGATTCTACGTTGGCATTATTGTAGGTGTCAATGCTAGTTCCCATATATTCGAAATTGTAATTGTCAACAGTGATACGGGAGCTAAGACGCACCTGCGCGACTGTTTATTTGATGGCAAGATGTACTTAGTTTTTCCTTCGTTCACCGACAGGCCCATAAGTTTCGCTTCTTTGGAAAGGCAGTAACAGCGCGGTTCTTGAGCACGATGATATCGATATCATCACCCTACGCCAGAAGTTGCACGTTCTTATACAATATAGTACCTAAGCGGTTCAACTGTGCAGCTCGAATTATTATTTTTAACATAAGTTTAAAGAAGTCGAACGAAAGGGAGTCTGAAACCTCGTTTGGTTTCAAATGGCTCGGATAGACCCATTCCCGAATCCGACGGAGCTGGTGCTGTGGCTCAACGTCGTTTAACAAATCCGTATTAGTTTTGTTGGTATCCCACCTTCAGACATTGCGGCAAATAGGCAGCTTCTTCTCGTGCAATCGAAAGCGGAATTAAAGTCGACAAAAAGATGGTGTTAATGCTAAAACTAAAACTTTAAACTTTAAAATTAAAATAACTTAAACTATATTCAAAGTTTGTTTGTGCGATTTTTGGCCGGCGCTTGTGGTTGGCGTTAGGCGCTCGGCGTTTAGAATTGTGTTTTTGTACGTCTGCTTGTCTGTCTGCTCAAAATCAAAAAGAAAGAGGAATTTTCTGGTAGCTTGTGATGAGCCTACACGCGCCCAATTTCAACTGTCATCGTACCCTTTGTTAAGACTCTTGATCAAATGTTACAGTGTCACAGGGTGACTAACACTCCTCCCCCCGTCAATCTCCCGGAGATTCACTCTCAATCATCAGCCGGGCTAGGCATGTCGAGAGCCGATGTAATATTCCACTGATAGCTTTTACTTCAGCAACGCGCACTTGACCATCTTTCGTAGGAAAAGTCTTCGTGACACGCCCCTTCAGCCAGTGTTTCCTTGGTTGAGTTGGCTCACATATTAACACCAAATCGTCTACTTGTAGTGGAATAACCTTTTCCCTCCACTTACCGCGACAGATGAGTTGTGGCAAGTATTCTATGGTTCATCGTTTCCACAAGCAGTCTTTGAGGTTCTGGGCAATTATCCACTGTTTCCTCAAACACACCTTTTCGTCAACTGGTTGCGGAGTTTGACTCGAGTTAACACATACGATTAGGAAGTGGTTCGGCTTGAGTGGTTCGTCGTCTTCGTGTGACACTGGCAGGTCAGTTAGCGGCCGTGAGTTTATCACATCCTCCGCTTCAATCAGTACGCTTTGAAGGGTGCTTACCCTCGGCGCAACTTCACACAGAGTTTGGCTTAGTTAAGACTTGACGATCCTTATCAGATGCTCCCAGTAACCGCCTGCGCTGGGGTTAGCCGAACAGTTTCGCTGTGCTCTCTTCAACAAAGTCTTTATGTGCGTAATCCAGAATGCCTTACTGCGTTAATTGTGATTGCGAAATTCTGGTGATGACTTTTCTAGTGGTAATGTTGGACAGTTAATGCTGCGACCACGTGCTTTGGTGGTAATAAGATGGGCCTGCGGGTCTCAAATGGTAAATATGTCGCCTCGTCAATGCGACCGCTCGGTCGCGAAAGTCTATTTGCTTCGAGATATAGAGAAGGACCATTCACTGCGCTTTGTCTAGCTACTTTACGTGATTAGGAAAGCTCTGCAATCTCACCGGAGTTATCGATGTTAGTATATACATATATTACATACATATATGTAGTTATCATTGTTTCCAAACACAAGTAGTGATAAACAATAACATACCAAATGCAAACGCACACTTTGTTTCCTAACCTGATAACATAATACATACAAGCACACACTAATGCAAGCATACTCTATGCTTTCTCACATAAACAACATGATAACGTTATACAAAAATCGTAAATACAGTCTTAATCACTAAACAAACAATATTTATAGAAATAGTATTCAAATACAGTATTAATCACTAAACAAACAATATTAATTATCAACCAATAGAAATAGTATAAATAGATTTAAGCATCTAAATGTAAGACATTCCTGAAATAAACGGATTCAAACAAGGAGCTCTTGTTAGAAAATATATATTTTTTATTTTTTCTTCACGCAGAGTCCTAACTGGGGGCTCAACCGGGATGACAATACGTTTTGCCATCTAAAAGCTAACTCCCTGAAATACAGGAGAATAAATCCACGGTCTTGAAGAAAGACAAAAATCAGTTTCTGAAAAATTGAAACAAGAATTAAAAGAGAAGAATAGCTACATATATCAAAAGAAAACTGGAGCACTTTAAAGCCATACGGCTACGTAAAAAACAACGTACATACGATAACAATCGGGATATAAGCAACGCCATGGAAGCCAAAATAGCAGCTTTGAAAGCCCAAATAGCCGCACTTAAAATAAATATGCAGGATAAAAGGAATCCTTCCTACAACGCATCGCATCTATCGAAAGAGAATCGTTCCAGCAAGTGACACCAATAATTCAGCACGAAGAATTGCGTTTGACAATAACAGTCCCTGCATATATTGATCTTGAGTTATTCAAATCTCTCCCAAAATTTGATGGCGATAAAACGCAATACCGTTCTTGGAGAGCTCAAGCTTGGACCTTTATGGGTTCCATAAAGGAATTTATGCAACACCCTCGATATTACTCGGCATTGGGAATACTACGCACAAAAATCATTGGGTCGGCAGCTAATGTCCTGACAAATCACAACACGAAATTAAATTTCTACTCGATAATTAATCGACTAGATTATACATATGCTGATCAGCGCCCGTTATATGTCCTACTGGACGATATGAAGAGAATAGTACAAGGAAGGCGTACACTATCCGAATCCCACAGCGAAGTCAGTAAGGCATTAAATTTAGCCTTATCTAAAATCGAGGTGTCTGGAAGTGCAAACAACGCAGCAATGGAAGAATATGCGAATGAAGAAGCTGTACGTACCTTTATACAGGGACTAAACAGCAGATGCACTAGCGGTACATTGTACAGCAATAACCCTAAAAATTTGGAGTCAGCCTACGCTATCGCATGTACCATATATCACGATAATGTGAATCAACAGTTTGATATACAACCGCAGCGATCAAATCCAACTCATCATTATCGCGGAAACCATCCAGCACCACGATACGAGAACAGGCAACACCACTATAATCCAGGAATACAAGTATTCAGGCATAACCAGCGATTCCAGCACCGGTAGCAGCCGCAGACCAGTCCCCATGGAAGTAGACAACTCGAGAGAATTCGTTCGTACTACCCAAAATTATGCTTATTCGATTATAGCCTTAAATATAAAACGAGGATAGAATAACTAAAAATAAATTACACTTTAGATAATGAGAATTATAAAAAGGAACTTTGTCATATTATGCAAAGAAATGACGATATAAGTGAATGTTTACCCGTTCACAACAACAATTCAAGCGTCTATTAGAACTCAATCGGACGACCCCATATGGACTAAGCAATACCCTTATCCGATGGCAGACCATGAGTGTGTGAAAAGTGAGATAAATAAGTTACTAAAAGAAAGAATCATTCAACCGAACAAAAGCCCATATAATTCTCGGGATAAATTAACATGGATGCGACCGCTTCTTTTGCCGAACCAACCAGGCATTTCTGCAAACGCATTGAATTTTGTCGATGGCTATATCTAAATGTCTCTGTAGCGTCACTAAAGCTGGCGAAGAACAGTTTCCACTCTTCAGCATTCACGCCAAACGTTGACAAATCGTATAACTTAACTTGCTTGATTCGCCCTGTGCTGGCTGCAATGTTATACTATGCCCACTTTCGCTTTGCCGCTGCATGCCTTCGCGTAAACGTACGATGTCTCTTTGGCTTTCCATGGTGCTATTCCGTAGTTTTTCCACGGACGCCCTCAACGCATTTAACGTTACGACAATGGCGTTCTTGTGGTCCTCTCCGTCCGTGGCTGTCTACCTAGAATCCTCCATTATCGTACTCTCGAACGACGACTCGCTTTCGTTGCTACGCACTCTATCCACCGCTCGACTTCGCAAGAAATTTTTCTCTGCTTCCGACATCCACCGTTTTCACCTTGTCCACATGTGTTCGCAGACTTACTCTCTTAAGACACGCAGACGTACCAATTATTTGGAAAACTTTATGTTAATGCAAAAACTAAAACTTGAAACTTTATATTTTAGAAAATTAAGGATGTTTATTTGTTTAAAATTAAAGTAACTTAAACTATATTCAAAGTTTGTTTGTGCGATTGTTGGCCGGCGCTTGTGGTTGGCGTTCGGCGCTCGGCGTTTAAAATTGTGTTTTTTGTACGTCTGCTTGTCTGTCTGCTCAAAATCAAAAAGAAAAGGCAAATTTCCGGGAGCTTGTGACGAGCCTACACGCGCCTAATTTCAACTGTCATCGACCGCTTTGTTGTGACAATTGATCAAATGTCACAGGGTCACAGGGTGACTAACAGATGGTGTGTGTCTAATCTTCTTTCTCGAGTCTTTTCCAAAACCTAACGTATCGTGAATATTTGGCCGACGGCAGATTTGCCAAGTCTGACGCCGCACACATAGAATACGCTCGACAGAACCTTATGTGCTAAGCTAAGGAGACTAATCCCGCGGTAGTTGGCGCATATTGCACGATCGCCCTTTTTGTAGATTGGTCAGAGTACACTTAAATTCCAATCAGCAGGCATGCGTTCGTCCGACCATATTTTTCAAATGAGCTGGTGCATACACTTTACTAGCCCCTCGCCTCGCTTGAATAGCTCTGCTGGCAGTCGGTCAGCACCAGCGGCCATATTGTTTTTTAGCCACACTGTTCGAGTTTCGTCCTGGTCGGGTAACGGTTCTTCGACTCCGTTTTAATTGATTGGAGGCTTGGGTTCATCATATTCAATGTTTTCCGCCCCACTACCATTAAGCAGCGTCATGAAGTGCTCCCTCAGCAGTTTGAGTGCACTCCAGATGTTGGTCTTCAGGTCGTCGATTTCATTCTTACAGGAAATTGCCCCGGCCTTGAAACCTTCTGTAAGCCGCCGTACCTTCTGATAAAATTTTCGGCCGCTTTTCCTATCGGCTAGCAGCTCAAGCTCCTTGCACATGCGCATCCCGGCGTCTCTCTTCTTTTTTCGGGAAATGCGTCTCCTTTCTTCATCAACTTCCGATATCTCTGCAAACAGAAATACTTATAAGGAAAAATATATAGGAAAAGTATATACATATATACGCTAGCTCTGGGGAATTTAATATAACCGCTCCCCGTCACAACATGTCTGAAGCTTCATTCACGGAATATTTTTGTAAGTAGTGAAAGAAATTTCCAGCAGCAGGTGACTACAACGCAAAACATTCATTCTTATTTTATTTTATTTTTTTATTTATATAAAATTGGCTTATAACATAAATCTTATAAGCTAATTGTGTTAGGAGCTATAGCAGTTAAGCCTTAAGCTCAATATGTACATAACAATTTCTACTCTTATGTATAAATACATAGATTCATTTTATTTTAGATTCTATGGTAGAGGTTGGTTCTTTTAAGGAATTTAGTTATTAGGGATATTGATTCAGCAGAAGGAACTGAGAGGTGTGAGATTGGGTTTGTGTTGGTAAATATTAGCTGTCTGCATGTGGCATGCAGTGGGCAGCTCATCAGAAGATGGGGAATTGTGGCTATGGTATCTGGGTTGCAGATGCAGTGTGTTGGGGTTGTGTTATTCATAAGATGACCGTGTGTTATTTTTGTGTGTCCTAACCGAAGACGTTCAAATTTTATAATGTCTAGTCGTGTAGGTGTTTTTTTGGACTTTTGTAGGAAGTCTGTTATATGGACCTTTGTGTAGTTTATATTTTTGTATCAGTCGTTGGTTAGATTCCATTCGAGGTGTTGTTTGTTGTAGAAGTATTGTTTAATATTATTTTTGATATCGAGTAAGTTAAAGTTGTCTGTGCTAGTTAGTGGACTTTGGTGCGCTTGTTTAGCGGCTTGGTCGGCGAGATTGTTGCCAACTATGTTGCTATGACCTGGCACCCATATTAAAATGATGTTTAGGTAATACTGTGTGATCGTATTTCTGATTGTGGTTGTATAGTAGTTCCTGTTGTTTATATCGGCTATGGAATTAAGAGCAGAGAGTGAATCTGAACATATAGCAATTTTTTCCTCTTGTATTTTACCAGGTTTATTGCTTCAGATATGGCAATAATTTCGGCTGAATATACCGAGCTGTAGTTTGGAATGCTTGAAATTTTAATAAGTTTATTTTCTAAGGTTATGCTATATGAGGTGTTATGGATGACCTTTGATCCATCTGTGTAAATAAAAGTATAGTTATGGTATTTGTTTCTGATTTCGTTGCCCGGTATTGAATCGGGTTTGTGTTGTCCTTGTGAATGGTATGCAATGTAGTATTTATTGCTTTCGGATTAAAAGACCATGGAGGAGAGTTGGGGATAACGTTTTTATATAATTTGGTAGGTATATTTATTCTTAAACCTTAAAACTGTTCAAAATAGCAGATTTGATATTATATACGATCACAAGTTTCGTTTTCGCGGATGTAGGACAGAAGAATGTGTGAAACCAAGAATGTCAGTAACTGACAAATAAAATAAAGTTGATAATCCAACGTCGCATTATTGTAGTTGACAGCATTGTTTTTGTCCTTATGTATTGGATAGGTATTTGAAAACGAACGGTTTGTTGCCATCGGTTTATTTGGAGAGAAGATGTGCACCCGTTTTTCTAATATGGTGTCGATGTCTTCTTAAAACACCCTTTTACGTTGTTATGTTGTGCATCATGCGATCCAGTGGTTGGCTTATAGTGCCACTAACCCATTTCTTTTTTCCTGCCAAATTGCGAACGCGAACTATTTTTTCCTATTATAAACTTGGGTTTATATGCTTTAGGTGCGTGTTCTTCTGGAAACAGTGCTGAGAGTAGACATCGAGGCTGACGACCATGTAGAATCTCTCGGATGATTTTACTGTGAGCGGATTTGTGGTCGATCGGTTCGTCGCTAAGTACTTGCACAGAGCTTTACTAGAAATGCCTTCGATCTCCTCACCGAAGGACTGTTTAAAGGTTCTAACGAACCTTTCCGATAATTCCTTGGATGCTGGATGGAAAGATGGCAAGCTAATGAGATGTCGAATTGCATTGAGTTCACAGAACTTCTGGAACTGCCCTGACGTAAACTATGTTCCATTGTCGCTGATTATGGAATGAGGTAGCCCTTCAATGCCAAAAATGCCATGGTGAATATTGGTGTTTAGGGTTGCTGGCGTTATTTGCGCATATTGTACAGATTTCACACACCGCTTCGATTGTTTCATCGATCTTTGGAAATCACACATAACGTCGTCTAATTTGCCTCATCCGACTTTGACCCCAGTGACCATTATGGAAGAAAAGAGATAATCGATGATCAAAATAGGGCTAAAGATTACCGTCTGGATTTGAGAAATGCTGGGCCACCCCTTTTGAGTCAGTTTTTTAACAATCTGGGGATTTCCATCTTTTTCTGTCTCTTTTGAGACAATATATGCGCTGATAAGAAACATGTCGGGTGTAGCTTCGTTGACCTAATTTACGTTAAGCGGGTTGTTTTCCCAACGAAAATGCATCTGCATTTTCATGTACAAGTGTTCTTATATTGTATCTGGGTGTTGAGCCCAACTTTACACACTTAAACGTATCTTATTGTTATTCTTTCGTACATCAAGAATAGGCGTAGTCTATTCTTTTGCGTTAATTGGCTTAGTATGTTTGCATTCACTACGCGACTTATTTCAGAGTGAAATTTTTCATGATGCACAAAGGTCACTGTTTAAAGCTTGAAAAACTTTGGTATTGCATCCGGTTTTAATATTTCAATGAAACACATAGTCCGGGTCTCTTCGCAAAAAGCAGACGGTTCTCTTCACTTATGTATGTAAGTCTGAAAGTGATTTAGATAGCTTACTGCTAGGTGGCTGACATCCCGAGGATACGTTTAGTTTTATATTTAAACCAATCTAGTCCGATGATCTTGGAGACTAGAGTGTTATTCACTACAATAAGAGGTAAAATTTCATCTGCAGCAGACGTTAACCACGGCAATACCTTTATTGGTAACTTAGTACCGCCATATGCCTTAAGGATTTTACAGGTAGGCGCACATTTTGGCTCGACAAGCATCTTATAGCCTTCGGCGCCAACTATTGAGCACGGAGCACCCGAGTCAATCTAAAAATTAAGACGATGGCCATTTACCTGGAGTTTAACCTCAATTTTTTTCGTCCATATTTCCTGACCCGTAAACCACATCTGTAATACTGATATTTCGAATTGTGATTGACTAGTGTCATTCACTAATTTTACATGTTATATTTCACATGTGTTTTTTGCTTCTCTGTGGATTTATAATCTGACGAAATGTACCCAAGCCTTGAATACGTCTTACACTTCGATTTTCTTTGGCAATAAGTGCAGTCGGTTCTTGCGTGCGATACGTCACACCCAGGGCATGCTTAAAGCGCTTCTTCTCCTCGTTTGTCATCTTCTCGTTTGGAAGACTTATTTCTAGGTAAATCAGATTTCGAAACGCTTTTCACAACCACGTGTTCGTACTCTTTGAGCGGGGATCATGTTCGAACGGTGAATTCATAAATACTGGCTATTAGCTCTATTTGTTTTATGCAGGGCTGCGGTTCTTGTTAAAAGAGCAAACATTGTTCGATGGCAAAATTTTTTTATATGTAACATTCATTAAGTGCTTAGTAAATACGTGGCATATTATAATTAGCTTTCTTTATTCAGCTATTTAACGTAATTGTTTAACATTCTTTACTGTTACTTTTTATATGCATATACATACATATATATATTCAACCTTTTCATGAAATATATTACTCAATACGTTCTTTGTAACCTACCCAATAAAACAACTTATACTATACTTGATCAATTGAGCTGAGCAAAGTTTTTATTCAACATTTCTTACTTTTTCATTTAAAATTTTTAGAAATGTCGCAATTCAAACAATGAGTGAGAGTGCTAAAAATACCAATATTATTTGGTGGCAACACTTTTTTCATATGTAACATTCGGCATATTATAATTCCCTTTCTGTATTCAGCTATTTGACGTAATTGTTTAACATTCCTTACTGTTACTTTTTATTCATATATATACCTACAAAACCTGTTCATGAAATATATTACTCACTTCGTTCTTTTTAACCTACCCAATAAAACAACTTATACTATACTTGATCAATTGTGCTGAGCAGAGTTTTTATTCAACATTTCTCACTTTTTTAACACCCCGCTTTGCAACATAAAAACATGCAATCTTGCTAAGCTCCTCATAATTCAACTACCCAATCGCTCAGTCTTCATAATAATGTGATAAAATTTGAAGAGTGCCGGTAGTACGTGGTGATTTTCTATAAAATGCTCGTTTAGTGTGGCTGTTACTTCTTTGACGGTTTTTTCCTTCACTTTGCCGAAAACTTTCTGAAAAATGTTTTTGATGTTGTTTTTTTCGGTCACACATTTGAGTTTCGTGCAGTGTCTGAATTTGAGGTAGAAAAAAGTATTTATAAAATATGATCCAACGCCAATGGGAACGACGGCATCCCATTTAAGTTTAACACTTCTCTGTTTGCTGGATTTTTCTAAAGCATTTGATACTGTTGACCATAAACATCTTTGCTCTAAATTAAAAAAGTAATTTTGTTTTGGTCAATCTGCTGTGCAATTAATGGAGAGCTATTTCACAGGCAGGTCGCAGCGCGTGTTTGAAAATGTCTAACCTGCACCCATTGTCGTCAGGCGTTCCTTAAGACTCAATATTGAGGCCTCTATTATTCAGTTTGTTTGTGAATGATGTTTTTTCTGTATGTCAGCAGACGAGGATTCATGCATACGCGGATGATATTCAGTTGTATATGTCTAGACCTCTTCACCAGTCAGTCAGCTTGTGCTCAGACTTTAATAAAGACCTTGTATTGATTAAATCTTGGGCGACTCAAAATGGTATTTGTCTTAATTGTGATAAGTGTTATGTATTACCTATTTGTAAGAAACGTTTTAACCTCACAACCTCCATCTTTGTATATAGGGAATAACAAATCAAATTCGTTTCCAAAATAACTTGGCTTTATTATTAATTCCGATTTAACGTGTATTGACCATGTGAACTCCATCGTTAACAAGGTGTATTACACCTTAAGAAATTTAAAAATGTCTGCCTCATTTATGCCGATCAATGTAAGACGAAAACTTGCAATCCAGCTAATAATGCCGATAATTTGCTACCCTGAATTAGTCTATAGCAAGTTAGATTCTCAATCTGCGCATAAAATTGAGGTAGCCTTTAACCAATCAACACGTTATGTGTTTGGGCTAATGAAATATGCACATACATATCTCTGCCTGGAGGAAAAGTCTGTAGGGTTGTGAAATTTCTCTACTTGAAAGCCAGAAACTGCATTTTCTTATTTCGGCTTATGATTGATAAGACACCTGACTATCTCTATGAGAAATTGTTAGTTCCAAAATCAACATGTGTAAATGTCCTAATAGCTCCTAATTATAACTTTCGTTCCTCTGCAAGGTTATTTTTCGTCAGCGCTATACGTTTATGGAACTCTATCGCTGCCACTACTCGCAAGAGTTTAAATAAAAGCAACTTTAAAACTGTATTGTACTCACATTTTCATTAGTTTTTAAATCATTTCTTATCTATAGACCTAAAATGTGCTCTCTATTTATACCTATCTGCATACATGTATATATAGTCAAGTTCTAGTTTATAAAATCATTATTTATATATCAGTATTGTTTTTAATATAATTTGTAACTTAATTTCCATATGTACTTATTTATTAGTTTATTTTAAGTGTGTAAGTACAAAATGCATCTTTGATCTTACTGTACTAATGTGGTAATCAATAAATGAAAAATTAAGTAAAAATTTCTATATTTTATTATATCAAACTCAAACTATACAATAATTAATACGCGGGGACGATCACCCTGAAGTACGTGTGTATCGTTTAGCGGAAAAGTGCAGAAGAATGTTTGAAAACAGAATGTGAGTAATTACCAACTTAGATAATGTTGATAATTCAAGATTGCATTATTGTAGTTTACAGCACTTAGTGTGCAGTCGACTCCAATCATAGCCGCTAATAGATTACAACAACATTTAAAAGTAGTTGAAGGATGGCTAAACCTTTGGAGAATTAAAGTCAATGAGAAAGATTTCGTTACTTACCGGGGGGTTACGCTGGGTAGAAGACTCATTTAGAAAAACCATCTAAACAAAATGATTACACCTATTTGCGTTGGGCTATAGGTCCTAAGTCCAAATTAACTCAGCGTCTAAATCTACTCTCGACAGAATTCGAACGTAGCCGTCTTAAACCTTAAAAGCAATATGCGGAGCCTTCTGGCATGTGAAAAACTCCATAATTCACAGCGGCCTTATGATTAACACGTTGATGGATGCAATAGAGATAGCGAAAAAAAAATACTCGTTAAGATTATTTTACCATCCGAACAAGCTTTCTAAAAATTTACTCAATTTAAAGAATTAACCTAGACGATTAACGAGAGGGTATACCAATATATTGTGAATAAAGGTTTTGTCCTACTTATATTATATGGAAGTTATTTGTCGATATTTTGTAGCATAACTGTATTTCATGCAAATAACCTTCAAGCTAATGACTGAAACGGATCGGATCCTCGGACGTTTCGACCACTTCCTTCCGCAGAAGAACACCGAATAAACGATAAATAGAATAGCTCGAGGTTACTTCTCTAAGACACGACGCTTCGAAAGCTTGATCCGGACGCCCTGAGGGTGTAGGCATTGAGACTCGGCCTTTCCACCCTACGCTAGGAAATAGATCGGGAACTCGGCCGTTTCGCCTATTTCATCAACCAAACACCACCCAACAAGCAAAATTGTGTGCACAACAAATGTAAGAGTTCGTCGAGCTTACTCCTCCGACAGGCAGGAAATAAAGGCTTTCCAAACGCCTACATAGTGGGGTGTGCCATACTAACATCATCAGCTGAAACAAAATGGCCGAGCGGAACGGAATCTCATGCTTTCAGACCGCCTTGGCAATACGAGTACAAAAAAATCGATGTGAATCGACTTATCCATCATCAAAGTTCACATATCCTGTATAAAGTTTACATTTTAAAACTTTAACTGGCAATGTATAAGGTTGGTAATATGTTATAATATATTGCGACTATTATTATCGCTAATCAATAAGACTGTAACGAATAGCTAAAAAAATATAGAAAATACAATTATGTATTTCATCTAGATATTGACTATAAATTATACCATGACACCTCTCTTGATGCCCTTTAGTGCACTACTTTTGTATGATATACCTCATGATATCCTCATAAATAAATTCACTACTAAATAAAGTGCAATTTCAATTTACTTCGCTCACTCTGCTATGCAGTGGCAGCAAAGAGTTGTATTTTAGCTTTAAGAATTGCAAAATTGTTGTTAGTTTCTCGGAAGAAAGATCCAACAAATAATGATGGCAAAAAGTGCTAAATATTAATTTTTAGCTTTTGTTTTTATTTAAAATACAGGTTTACAATGGTAGTCAATAAAATTACTTGCAACCCGCTTCAAGGTGACTATTCTTATCTGGTGGTTAATTACATATCAGATCTCTGTTCTTTTGTTTCGTTGTTATTGTTATTGTTGTCCACCCGATGGAGGACTGGTCCGCACTGTCATTTCCCACATAAGTAATTTATTTAAATAAGTCTTGCTTAAACAGGAGCGGTGCAAAATATTCCAACTATTTAGTTTGCTGGACCGTATCGTTCAAATTATCCAGGTGATTCGCCACGATAAAATGTGTAGCGATTTTTTGATTGCCTGAGGTGCTATTGCCAGTTATAGTTCTAGCAATATTGTGTAATATTGATGCAATTCAAAAATATGATCTATAAAAGAATTAATTTGCACAAAACAAAACAAATGCGTTGATTTGCAATTCCGATTTGATGTAACAAAACAATATTTACGTTTGCATTAAATACATAGGCAGTATAAAGCAATTGAACGCTATCTTTTGTTTATTTAAATTTCATGCAAATATATGTGCGCACATACATACAAATCCACATGTGGAAAGAATTCTTGGTGAAGTGCTAAACTTGAACCAGGAGAGAGCGTTCACTTATTGAAATGTATAAATGTATGTATATTTAAATATGAATAAAAATGAGTATATATTATGGTTTCAACAAGTTTCTTATGGCTTAAATTACTAACCTATTACAATTATAAAAATACATGTATCCAAGTCTTACGGCCATGTCTTGATTTTTATTAATCTTATTTTTATTCTTATTAAGAAAACTTTAACTGGACCACAAGTTTATTATTATTTTATCTTTAGTGTTTAATTAAAACTTAATTAAATAAGACCTTTTGTAACAGTAACTGGCTGCGAAATGCGATGACGTGGTTGCTGATCCTCCTTCCGGCATAAATTTTTCTTATAAATGATAAGTATGATACCTCCTGTTCTTAGACGAGCGGCGTAAGCGACAGTCGCATGATGATATTTGATGTTTCTGATTTCCAATGGCAATTTACTCAATACCTCGAGGTGTAGTTTTTCTCGAACATCGGATATATTTTGGATGTGATTAACGTAAGTCTTGATGTGAAGTTCCCCAAAGAATATATCAACAGGGATGTCACTGATGTTTATAATGGCGGCGCTCAGTGTCGCGAGCCCATATAAGTTGCGGCAAAAAATATAAGTAATCGTTGCAGTGTCACCAAACCAGCATAGGAGCGTCTCATGATAAAAGGTATAAATTTTGAAAAAAATAGCAACATCCGCCAACTTACACGCCCACCTCCCATATAAGTTAAAAATAAGAAGTGAAATATTTCTTGTTTTATTAAAATAAAGAGAAATAATTACATAAATCTTAATCCAAATCGCTTTCTATTTCTGAATCGCTTTCTAAAGTACATTCTTCTTCAGTATCTCTTCCTAATGTCTAATGTCTTCAGAAATGGGCTGCTTTTTGCTGCAAACTTTTCTATGTGAAGTAATGAGTGGCTCTGAAGTTAGTAATAAATTTACCGTAAGGTCTTTATTGGATGTCTAGAAGTTTTTTGAGTGTTGTTTTTACTGGTATTTCGAAATTATTTGTGCCTTGCTTCTAATGCATCTTCTGAGAGCATTCCAATAGAAATATTGAAGTTTTTAATAATTTGCACTCCGTACGCCAAAACTTTGTGAACTGTTGCAGGCATTTTATACCACGAATAGTTTTTCATATATATTTCGTATGTATTCTTCAAAAGATTTTCAAATGTATTTGCATTAACTTGTTTTCCACTAGCGAGAATTCTTATATTTGTTATCTCCGCAGAAACTTCTATGCTATTAAAAAATCGTCTTGCAGTATTACCGTCATTGGATGTATCATATCCTGTTTTGACCCTGTCAATAAGCAATCCCATTTTTGTTTTAAACAATTTACAAATCCGTTCCTTGTTGTCATTGAATATGCATTTGTTTTCTTCACCCTGTACTCGCCAACACATTAAAGGAAGTCTGTAAGATATATGCATTGCACATTGAACAAACTTGATCCATGCATGTAATGTTGATTAGCCATATCTAGCAACTTCTTCATTAATTGGCCTTTGAAAAGTTTGAAATGTGTTCATTTGATTTGGAGTTGCACCACACAGATAGCAAGTGGCTGGTGATTTATTATCACATAGTACATTAGCCACTACTCCATCAATCATAGTAAGATATATTTCATATTTCACAATTATTTCAAAGTTTTTTATTTTTACAGTATGGCTTAAAAGTTCTTGGATTTGTAATGTCATTCACGTTCAAACTAGTGTATGAAATGAGGATTTTCTTTCATAAAAATGAACTTAATTGGGTGATACAGAAGTGTTGACGAAGCAGAGTTATTGGTCCAAATTTCGCGACTGCTTTCTAAATTGCAGATTTTTAAAGGAAATAATGCAGCTACAAAGGCGAATTCATCGGTGTCTGATTCACTTGAAAATTTTTGTTTATACATACTATGACCTGAGCTACCATTAAAACCCCATTTGCACTGTGAAAGAACATTCACATCTGAAGAAATATCTAGGGTTTGTAGTAAGCTATCTGCAGTCTTATTTAATAAACTTTGCAAAGGACTGCCGCGGTTGTTTCAGATTGAATTAAAGGTTTTGGCAGCAACTCGATCATAGCTTTTTTCAATTCATAATAGCTTGGAAATAAGTTAGGCTGAATTACATTAACTACAGATCGCAATAATATATATATTTCCGCACTGATAACTTTAAATCATAAAATAAAACAAACGCTTGATAGATTGATAACGTCTTATCAGTTTCCAAGCCATCGTGCTTTCAAAAAAAAATTGCAGCCGCTTTTATTTCTGTAGGGGGTGTTGGAGAGATTAGCTCATGAACCTTGTACCGTTTACTTCGCTCGTTTGAAATATACAGAAATGTTAATTATTTTAAATATAGAGACGAAAAAATAAACTTATAGTATCAATTGGTGAACTCGCATGAGCAATTGACTCGCTTAAACCTTTTATTTCTATGCACTGATCGAGCCATGATGCGTGTCGCTCTTCAAAAAACGCTCTTTTACGATAGCTAGTATTCCATAAGTTTTGGAATTTCAGTGCTAACAAATCTAATTGTTTTGCTAAAATTTTGTTATCTACATATAGGCTTTGTTGCATTTTCTTCAACGCATTTTACCATAGCGCTTATTAAATCACTGCGCTTTAATTGTTTATTTGACAGCCATACTTCAAAAAGCGAACGTATTTTCACATTAAGAGGCACTGAACAAAAAAATTAAAAATCTATCTGCACCTCTCTGCAGCTAGAATTTGTTTTAAATTAAAGCACTTACTTGTAACAAATTCCACGCAAAACTTTAAAAATGTGTTATTAAATGTATTTTTTAAATTGTCCACTGAACTTTTGTAACTTTTGATATTTTCACTTCACAAAACAACTTTTTTTTCGAGTAACGGTACCGCGAACAAAGTAATCAAAACAAAAAGGAAAACAGTGCTCTAGTAAGAAAAAACTACATTTTATAATAAAATAAGCAGTTTGATACACATATGTTTATAAACAATTAATAATAAATACTTACATTTGGTATACAAAAAAGTCTTTATCTCACTAAAGTATATAATTATTTTACAGTGCAACTTTGATGTACTGTTGCGACCAGCTTGTAATATTTTTTGTAAAATTTGTTTTCGGTATTTCTTAATAGATATGCTTTCTTCCAAACTGTACAAAAAAATACAAACAATTTGGACTTCATTTTTGTGATTTTTTGCCACACTCGCAACACTGTGCGGCGTATGATGATTGAACTGATATAGAATGAAATTGATGGCCTTGAACGATGATTGATATGTACCTAAGCGTGCAATTTGGAACTATTTCAAGAATTCCAGAGCCGTTCAAAGTGGGATCCAAATGGTTGTGCCCGCAAACGGCATTAACATGAGTGGGGTGCTGCATAGTGTATATCCATTGGTTATTGTGTTCAAGTTGTGTTAGCGGGGTGTAGTACAGAAAGAGCACGACGTTAAAGTTAGTACGAGTGCGATTATTAAGAAGTGAAATTTCTCACAAGCATTTATTCGCATTTGCACTGAATTTGGATTGAATATGAGGGCGTAAAAGTTCATATTGTTTTATTGTTGTTCATGCTCTCGATTGACTCTCAGCCAGTATGGAATATTGATCCTTTTTCTGCTATCAGGCCCCTTCATGGCTTAATTGCAATGAACGAATTGTTGATTAGAGTTGGAATAGGATCTGGCTTGAGAAATTGCCAAGTTTCCAAATCACACAAAGGAATATATATTTGAAAAATAGCGTGATTATCTGCAAATCCTCCTTTTACAACCATAATTTTGTACAGCTGTAAGAGATTATCTTGGTCGACAGGTAACTGTAGAGATGTATGAAAATGATTTAATACCTGCACCAGCTCGGATTAAAGTGGTGATGGGGACAGCAACAGCTGGCTAACTATGGCTGATTGAATTTCAAACAATTTAACTGATATGATCGAAAGGTGAAGTGATAGTGACATGAAGATAGTGTTGTTCGTGAAGCCTTGATGTAATTTGATTTGTATTGTTATTATTATTATTTGTTAGATATAATTTGATGTTGTGAAGCCTTGATGTAATTTCTGTTAACTGATCATTCTAGTTTTCAAATTTATACTTGATATTTTGTTCGATATGTTTGAAGACACTAAGTCAATTATTATTGAAGTTTGATTTTTTAGTAGCAACTGTAGATGGATATCGTTTTCTTGTTTACCATTACTTCTGCATAATTAATTAATAAATATTGAATTTTGAGCAATGAGACTGCATAAATGTCTGAGTACTGTCGTACCATTTGCAAACATATCTGTATCTCGCTAATATGGTTATAACTCATAGTAGATGATGATGATGTTCCAGTCTGATCGAGACATTCTTGTATTTCCGATTATTTCAAAATGTATTCCAGTGTTGGAATCAAATTCCGTTATCTCAATATATTTTACCAAAATTAGCGGAAGTGTGAGTAGAGTTCTTAGAAGTGTGACCATAGTGGGATTTGCTGATGCTTTCCGTTTTTGGCTCTTGGAATCTCATCAGATGATGTAAAATGCTCTGATTCTATCTTTAGGTCTAATTGGTGTAAAGCCGTTGGAAAAGAGCAAGATATTGAACCGCGCGCTTAAGTATGCCGACAGCTTTTTTAACATCCACAACTCTTATTACTTCATCGGGTCCGTTATAGATTTTAATTACGCTTCCTAAGGGCCACTTCATTACGGAAACATTATCTTCTTTAATGATCACAATAGCTCCTGGTTAATCATTTTGTGATTGCTTTTGCCATTTATTACGGTATCGTAACTCATTGAGGCAACCTCGTGACCATCTGTTCCAAAATTCATGCTTTAAATGGGATACTAACTTCCTTCTGGTTTCCGATTTAGTGTATGATGGTTTGACTTGTGCATCGATCTGAGTTAATGGTTCACCAATTAGAAAATGTTCTGGAATGAGTGCGGTTATATAGTCGGGATCATTTGACTTTGGAGAAATGGGTCTGGGGTTTAATATCGCTTTAATTTCCATGACCACTCTTTCAAGTTTTTCAAACGTTAAAGATGCATTCCCCAAGCTTCTGACCCAAAGATGTTTTGCAGATTTGACAGCTGCTTCTCGAAAACCCCCAAAGTGTGGAGCTCTTGGAGAGATGAAAGTAAATTGGATGCCCTTTTTGTTGCATGTGTTTGTAAACGCTTCTTTTCCGTATGAGGAATGTATTTCTAGTAGTTTATGCCTTGCTTCCACAAAGTTGAATATTTTGATAGCAACAATAAATGTTCCAAATGAACTGCCTTTGTGGTGAAACAACATAAGACAGCAATGCAAGCTTTGCGCGACCTTTCCCACGAATTTTGTAATGGACTGTTATTGGGCCACAATAATCTACTCCAGCATTTAGAAATGGTCGAGCTGGTGTTGAAGGTAAATTTCCCATATCGTGATTGAACAGCGCTGGTTTAGCCTTGCTGCAGGTCGTACAGCGATAAACTGTGACCCATGCCATGATCTTTCACTTTATTGGCCAAAACCGCTGTGGCACAATTCCCAAGAGAGTTTGCGCACCACAATGGTCCTTGGTTCTTGAGTGGTGCCACACGATATTTGGCACCCAATAATCGTGAAATGGTGGTGGCGGTTTTGAATGTTGCCCGAGTATAAGATGCAGCTACCTACGCTTTTTCAGAGGCATCGGTAAAAATATGATATTGTACAGATTCTGGTAGTATTCCATTGAATATATGTCGTGTGCCCAGGTCTGGTCGAAATGCGAGCCTTGTATGTACAACTCTTGAGGTAACTCACGAATAAAAATTTTTGTTGTGACAACAATAGGTGAAAGGATTCCTAGTGGATCGACAAGCCTTGCCAGATTGGACATTACAGTGCGTTTTGTGATTATTTTTACTTCTCATATGTTTACCTTGACTGATAGTTTATATGGCAGTCAGGTTAGTCCTTAGGTTTCAATTGAGTTTTCACTTGAGCTTTCAAAATCTAAATAAGTAAGTAGTTGTGGATGATTTGAACACCATTTGCGTAAATTAAACCCACTTTGTTTCATGATTTTTGGGAGTTGTTCCTATATCTGCATGTCAGTCACTGCACTATCTGCTTCATCCACATCTTATATTCTTGGAGAAATTGCGAGGTCAACGGGTAGCAATTTAATTTCAAAATTAAGTTGCAAGGTACGGAGCCGCTCTTGTGCCAAATGTTGTTGTTGTAGCCCATAGTCGTTGTCGTCGAACTCATCTAGGGGGAGGCCCAGGAAACGTGCAGTTTCGACAGGGTTGGATCAGAGGGAGAAGGGGGTTAGATGAGTGGGTTTGAGAGGTCATGTGAATAGGTGATTGGTATCGTGCGGAGAATCTCCACATGCCAAACATGTATTGGGTATGTCAAGGTTGATTCTGGATAGGTAGGAGTTGAGCGTACTACAATATCCAGTTTGAAAATGTGCTAGAGTGGCGCGGGACTCGCGGGAGGCAGCAAGGACTCCTCATCTGCTATTGGTGGTGGTTGGGCTCCTATTACGGCACTTGCCTGGCGAGTCAATGGTTGTGGTGACAGTCACTTTGCGGATGTTACTTAGAACCCACCGTTACGCCTCCGAATCCAGCGGTTGTGTTATATATGGCTGGATCTCGTCTTTTAGTTCTAGGAGATGCCTTCTGATGTGCCTAGAGAGCAGCTCCACTGCAAGCAGATATCTCTTTGGGTGCCCCGAATAGTGGCACCCAGCAAGGAACTGCTTGCTGAGCATGAGGTTGTGCTCCTTAACGCGGAGCACATTGACCTCTTGGTGGAGATGTTAATCAGGCGACATCAGAAGACATCCTGTCACCGTGCGGAGTGCGGCGTTCTGGCAGGTCTGCAGCTTCATCCACTGTATCCTGCTGGTTCCCGGCGACCACACTGGCGCAGCATAATTTATTACCGGACGGCCAATCGCCTTGTATGTTGCCAACAACGTTTCTTTGTCTTTGCCCTAAGAGCTGCCGGCAAGCGACTTGAGGACATTGTTGCGGCTCTGTACTCTATTGGCGATTGCGGTAGTGTGCGCGGAGAAGGAGAGCAGGCTGTCGAAAGTCACCCCCAGAATCTTCGGGTGGAGACAATTGTGACTCCCTCTGGCGGTTGAGGGAGCTTGGAGATGTAGTGATTAAACAGTAATGGGGACAGGACGCCACCCTGCGGTACCCCTTGTTTAATCCTCCTTGGTTTCGATGTTGTATCTCTAAACCATACCGATGATTGACGACCACACAGGTAATTCGCGGTCCACCGTTTCAGTCCCTGCGGGAGAGTCGATGCTTCCACGTCAGCTAGTAGCGTGGAGTGGCTAACTGTGTCAAAAGCTTTAGACAGGTCCAACGCTACTAGCACGGTTCTCTCGCAGGGGCGGTTTTGGTTAAGACCGCTATTCACCTGTGTGTTTATGGCATTAAGTGCTGTTGTTAAGCTGTGCACTTTCCGGAAGCCATGTTGATGCTTAGGCGATCCTAGGTGGTATGTGTAATACGGGAGGAGTAGGGCCTCAAGTGTCTTTACCACAGGCGAAAGCAGAGAAATCGGCCGATAGGAATCACCCTTGTCGGGCGGCTTCCCTGGTTTCAGCAGTGGGACCACCCTCCCAACCTTCCAGATGTCAGGAATGATGAGGGTGGCCATTGACAAGTTGAGGATCCCTGTGAGGAACTCAACTCTCGCGAGGCCTAAATTTTTCAGCAACAACACGCTTAGCCAGTTAGGGCCAATGGCCTTGGAGGCTTTCGCCTTCCCGATGACCTCCTTCACCGAAGGATGCAGTATGAACTGTCGGCTAGAATAGCTCGCGCATCTCTTCCGGTCCGACGAGGCACGATCCCCGAATGAAATTTCCACTCGGTCGTCGCGATTCGTCGGGTTGGATAAGGACTTCACGGTGGACCAGAGCTTGCCAACATCCGTGACTAGGTAACAGGACTTCAAATATTCCTCCCACTTGTTCCGCTTATTTTGGTTCACCAGCCTCCGAATCTCCACATTTAAATCCTTTATGTTCGGATTTCGGGGATCGGAGCGGCGAAGGTGGTCGCGTTCGTTCGCTAGAGCGGCCGCTTCGGCCGGGAAGTTGGGACGGATTTCAGGGATCCTCCCTGCCGGGATGAAGCGAGCCGCAGCTGATGCAACCACCTTGCGGAACTTCTGTTCGCCTTTGCGAACGTCAGTGGGTGTGGGAAGAGATCTGAAGGCATTTTCGGTGAACTCCGCGAACCTGACCCAGTCACCCTATTAAAGTTGATATAGGTTCGATGGTCCGCGGAGACAAAGTCAGCAGGTATGTCAATCGAGATGATTATGGGTAGGTGGTCTGATGCAAGCGATAGCATAGGTCGCCACGTTATGCTATTTATCAGGCCTGCGCTAGCTATTGTTAGGCGAGCTGCTGCAACTACCCATAATCCTGGTGGGGCATCATCATTCATCGTGCAGAATGTTGAATCGTCTATCTGCTCTGCCAAATTGTTTTCCCTACGATCAGCTGGTAGGCTTGAGTGCCAGAGATCGAGGAGCGCACCTATGTCAGGGTGATATCCTGCCGGGCAGCAGGTGATAGGGGGTATATAAATATTAAATATTTCGAGCTCGACATCGCCTGACCGGACAGCTATTCCTTGACATTCTAAGGTAGTGTCTTCTTCAATAAGACGATACTGCACAGAGTGATGGGTGATGGATGCTAAGCCACAACCATTACCTCGCTCGCGATCCTTACGATGCACATTGTAGCCGTTGCAACTCAACAAGGTTGAGTTACTGTGCAGTTTCGTTTCCTGGATCGTAGCTATTGACAGATTATGCCGACTCATAAAGTCGGTTATCTCCACAATCTTGCCCTGCAGCCCATTTCAGTTCAGCTGAAGGAGTCTCGTTTGCCTCGGGAGAGTCGTCACGGAGATAGGTGTGAGGGAAGGGTGATGTTGTCCACCTAGTCCCTGCTGCACATGCTCTGGCACATTGGGCTGCCTTGAGGTGTTATTCGGCAGCGCCGCCACGGGTGTGTGCGGTTGCAAGGCTCTACAGCAGGGAGCCAGGTAGTCACCCGACCATTCACGTGCGGTGCGCAGGCCAGAACATACACGGAAGTGACACCAGCCTTGGCACGAATTGCATCTGACTGATGTCGCATTCCGGTATATCCTGGCCTGACACACGGAACAGACTGTGTGGGGCACAAGGAGCTGCTGGCTATTCCCCACACGAGGGGCGGAGCTAGGTGGGGGTGGGGGAGGGGAGCGTCTATGTTGCTGTGTGCTCCTGTGAACCGTAGAGGTTCTGCCGGTGCTAGGCACCGGTGCACTTGGTGCAACTAAGGGGGCCGTAGAGACTATGGGACGTAGGGCGCGAACAACATGGGGCCACATAGTTTGTGGACCACTCCTTATGGGTCTTAAGGCCTGAGCAGACCTTAAGATGGCTCCCTCCGTCGCACGAATTACACCTTACCGAAGTGGAGTTCGGATGGAGCTTTTTCTGGCAAACGCAGCAAAAATAGGTTTCTGGACCAGGGTTTGGCTCGATGCCAGCCCTGCGCAGAAGGAGGTGAAGCAACCCTGCTGCAAGGAGTTGCTCCAGGGGAGACAGACAACTTATGGGGTAGGCCGATCTAAACAGGGTTAGATCGCCGAAACAACAGTCCTTGGCCGGGTAAAACCCGGGTCATTCCGGTACGTAGAACCGACTGTCGTGGCGAATGGAATCGACTGTCGTGAGAATGTCATGGTGTTTAGTTGATAATATGTTATCGGTTTTGTGGTATCCGCTCGCAAAATGGTGAGTTGAAATTTACAATCTTCTGGTTACATTAAAATTTGTCGAAAAATTTGTGAAAACAAATCTCGGAAATGGAAACCGCAAAAGTTTTCAAAATAGGTCACTTTGCAGTGCTGGTCCTGCATACATTAAATAATTCAGAAGCTTGGTCTCGTACTCCTCCATGCGAGTCAACCCGGGAGGCAGATCTTTGGTGAAATGGTATTTTCACTATTAAACAATTTTCGCGATTTTTTGTCTCTTCAAATTGTTTTTCTACCTAGAATAGTGATGCCGCAAGATAAACTTTACCTCCAGTAATTTTCCTGATACAATCTATCCAAATATAGTGTTTTGCAGAATTGGGTGATGTGTATTTTGTAATTAAAGAGAAGTATTCCTTATAGTTGGTCGTTATAGCAGTGTTGTGCAAACTGACGTCCGATCTTCTTTGTTCAAGATCTGTCTCCAAACTTTGGTTGAGTTTGGGCCAATGCGATTGTGTTGCTTTCAATCAGGACGGTCCATCCCACCGCAGAACATGTGTACGAAGTTTAAAAGGTGTTAAGCCTCGAGTTAAGCAGGCGGCTTGATTTTCACTACTGGGAAGGGATTGCCATTGAGATATACTTGACAACCGTTGAAACCCGGCAACTCTATTGGCGACATAGACTGGCCACTGTATAGAATTACTACGAATCCAACTTAAACCCATCGTGCTATCTCTCCAGTACTAAATACTATTATTATTTTTTATTAAAAGTATAATTAAAATTACATATTAATATAATTGCACTAGCTACCAGGGCTATCGGCTTGGTCAAGAGATATTAAGAATACAGAGTGAGCTTAGATTAGTTGAAAAATATTAAGTTCTTTAAGAAAATTCGACATGTTTTTAATATTTTTTTCAGAAGGGATGGAAATAATCCTGATTGACAATGTAGTAGGATGCGACGTATATTTAACTGAGTAGAGTTGATGAAGATGCAGGTGGGCGGCGGATTTTTTGTGAGATGGTATTCATGTGTCGGGAGGGTGTGCCCTAGTCGTAAACGAGTAAAGCATCTGTTCATCCAAGTAGTAGTCGTGATTGGCAATGTTAGGCCGGTATTATAGGGATTCACTTCTTTGTATTCATGTTAGAAGCGTTGCCAGTTGGTGTTGAGGTAGAATTTCAACGCTTTAGAGTAGATTTTTTTTATTGATGTTGTACCAAACGTAAGTATGTAAGCAAGTTTGTAAAGCGAGTTTTGCAGCTTTGTCGGAACGCATTGAAAATGTTGGTGTTTATTACATACGTTGATCTGCCGAAACATTTAATGCTATTCTATGATGCCTCCGTCGAGATAGAAAAAGCGGTAAATCATTTTGTACTGCAGGTCCAGCAGCGAGCTCAGTATTGAGCGAGGTTAGATCTGGATAACGATTCTCACCATCAAGCACTACTCTTAGTTTAGTAGTGCTGCTGCTTTCTCTTAAGCCGACATGATGACAGAGAAAATATGAATTTACTGGAATGTTTTTCGGATACTCGCCTCTTCCTTCATGTCCCTAGAGTTACATACTCATCCATGAAACTCTTGTAAAGCATTGCACACTCCGGCTGCAATTTCAATCGTTTTTTCAAGCTATCTTAGTCTTCGAACTACGTTGAAATTAGTATGACTAAATCACGGTAGTTCTGCTTGTACAAGCAAACGTTTAAAGGGTAAATGTACGGTATATCGCTCGTTTGCATCGCGCGAATAGGTTTCTAAAAAATGCTTTCAACTGCTGTTTAGGACAGTAGCCTAAATATTTTTCTAACCGCCCTAATGTATACGTATACTCATACACACAATCGCTAATTATTCCGGTTCACCGTATTTTCCGCCGGATAATTATTTTCGTTAAGTTGTTCCGTTTTCTGTTTTCTCACTTAATTGCGGTTCACGACAACCGTACATTTTCTTTAAAAACCACCAAGCATTGCTCTTTCATATTTTTGTTAAATATAACTTCCAATTGATCCACTTGTATTTCGACATTTTATTAAAAAACACTGGTACGTCTGGACTGTGCCCTTGGGAGACACGACGCCCATTTGTAAATTTGGTCCATCTACGCCGAGATTTTTTATACATCTATTACTTTCAAAAAAATTCAAAACCACAAAATACAAACGCCGCAAAATTAACAAAAGCCGCACAGACGCATTATAAAAAAGCCGAAAACACAGCAGCAAACACACCCAGCAAGGACCATTTTCAACACAGCAAACAACAAAACCAAAGGTACGTGGGTTCAATTCAAGTGCACTTTTTTATTCCCCATGCACAAAATTTCAGTATTTTATAAAACTCCATATTTCGTTACCCGTGTACACTTAGAAACACCGGGAGTGATTTTGAAAAAAATGCAAAAAATACACACTATTTTGCACCGTTTTTTAAAACAAGTTCCTCTGTTCACAATTCCGTTAAGTCGCAGTACTTTGTTTTAAATTTCAATTAATTATTGTAGACGGTTTGCATGGTTATTCACATATTCAGCTTTAATTCGAGGATGATTTTAACCTCATTTAATTTTGTGGCCCGGAGTTTCGTTGCACATACACACACACTTTAGTTTGTCAATAGTTGGGTATAATATTTGTTCTTCTTACATATAAAAAAAAACCAATTACTGCTGAAAACAAGGAAATCAAAAAACAGAAAATAAGGAAAAGCTTATAAGGCGTTATATTTTATATGTTGGACTTGTGTTCTATTTTGCGTTTCCAACCTATTTGAATTACGTGTGATTTAGATCACATTGCGCACGCACAGGTAAAACAAAATACATTAAATCTACCTTAAGATTTCCATCTGTATTTCTAGAAAAAAAACAGAGATATCAAACTATTTCAAGGGATTCTTAACACATTGTATATTTGTTAGAATGGATTCATATATCCGTTTAGCAGAATTGGTTGCTGTCCAGCAAGACGAGTTAAAACCATTGTGAAGGCTTATCTAAAGAAGATATTAGGACAATTAGAAAGAAAAATGGTGCTGTCAAAAGTAGGAAAAGATGTAGAAGAGCAGTTCGTCCGCGAACACAATATCCACCTTCCACCGTGCGATTCAGACGTGTTCTGTCATCGCCAACATTCCGTGATATGTTTACGAACATCTACATCTTAAACAAGCGCATCACCCCGGTTGAGAAACTCTTTCATCTTAACCATAAGACTCAAGGGGAGGCCAAGGACATTGTACTTACAAATGAAGGCTTCAACACTGTGTGGAAAAACTTGTGTGAACAGTATGGAAATAAGCGTATTCTAGTTAACACACAATTAAAATTTTTGTTTAACATGAAGTCAGTAGAATATGAGTGCGGTGGCACGATTAACCCCTTGTCGACCGACGGTACTTGGAAGTACCACTTAATTTATTGGCTTCCACCATCTTTAGGAAAAAAATATGTGAGCTTTTTGACCATCGGTACTTTAAAGTACACTTTATTACATCGAAATAAATCAAATATTATTGGTTGGCAAGTCCGAGTGCTTAAAATAACGGTTATTTGGAAACAGTGTTAAGCATTCGCTGCTCATGATCGCTGCGTAATTTTGGATCGTTCCAAATTTAGTATATTTGATTAATTTCGACCATTTAAGTGCTATATACTTCCGAAATAACTATTTTATTTGTCTCGAAAACAGTACTGAAACAAGTATTTGCATTATTTTAAGTTTAATTCACTAATATATTCAACGGACTGGTAAGTACCTTTGGGCTGCGAGTACCCCTAACTCAAACAATTTCTCAACAATTATATTTGCATTCACATGATAGCGTCATGGAAGGATTGCGAACCAAACGTCTAAACAGAGATGAAATTTTGGAAATTTTGGAAGAAATTCCAATAGATAATGGAGAAAATACAGATACAGAGAGTGAAAGCGATGGCGAAGACTTTATATATCCTGATGACGACAGTGTAATGGAACGTTACTTACAAGAAATATTAGAAGACGAAAATGTTGAGCCCAAGGAACTTGAAGACAGTCGTTTTGAAGAAAGTGGAAATCATGTTCAAGCTGATCATTTAGAACAAGTTCACTCAAATATCGGAGGCAAACGTTCACGCAGTAGTATTGAACCAAATCGCCACTGGAAGCTTAAACAGCATGAAACAAGTATTCCTGATTTCTTTTTACCAGAAGGACCTGTAACAGGATTTTTCGAATCGTATACAACACCTACAGAATATTTTCTGACGCTTATTGCGAACACCACCGAAAATATAATATTCCAATCGAACTTGTATGCATCCCAAAAGCATAAAGTTTTAAACTTGCAGAAAGGTGAGTTGCATGCTTTTATTGGAATCAACTTTTTCATGGGGTATCACAAACTTCCAAGTTGGAAAGATTACTGGAGCACGAGTGAAGATTTTTGTTTGCCAATTGTCAGCAAAACTATGACTCGTAATAGATTTGATGAGATTTTGAGTAACTTACATGTTAACGATAATTCAAAGATTCCAAAAGAAAATAAGGATCGACTTTACAAACTTCGACCAATGATCGATGGTTTGAATAAGACATTTCAACAAGTTTATAACGGCACTCGACAGCTTACCGTTGATGAATCGATGATATTATTTAAAGGACGAAATGTAATGAAGCAATATTGCCCAATGAAACCAATTAAGAGAGGATATAAAGTTTGGTGCTTGGCTGACCAATATGGATACATAAAAAAGTTTTCTATCTACCAAGGCAAGGATGAAGAGTTGGAAGAAAAGTATGCAGGTTTCGGTCTTGGAGAAAGAGTGGTGTTATCAATGACTGAAGAGGAGTGGGGAAAAAATAAAATAATTTTTTTCGATAACTACTTCACATCTGTTCATCTTCTGGAAAAACTAAAAACAGAACAAACGTTTGCTTGCGGAACTATTCGCGCCAACCGCAAAGGAAACCCTAAAAACTTAGTCTCTGATAAGAAAATGAAAAGAGGAGATAATGATTTCAGGTTATCTTCTAGTTGCATAAGTTTCTACAAGTGGATGGATAAGAAGGCAGTTTTTCTGGCATCTAATTTCCATGGAACTGAATCTATGACCGTTCCTAGGAGGGATCAAAAAGGTAATGTTAATGATATTAAGTGTCCAACAGTTGTCAAGGACTATAATACCTTCATGGGCGGAGTTGATCATGCTGATCAATTGCGGAGTGCTTATGGCCTTGATAGGAAATCGAAAAAGTGGTGGTGCCGAATTTTTTGGGGCCTGTTGGAAATAGCATTCACCAACGCTTATGTGATTTACTGTCAGTCGTCGGAAAAATGTTCACTTCTGCAATTCAGGAGGTCTGTTAGTTTAGGATTGATGACCCAAAAATGCCCAAACCTAAAGAGAAAAAGTTTGCCATCTAAATCTAATTCAAAAAGGCGCAGAGGAGAAAACGCGTCTGTTTGTAAAGATGTACGATTAGGAAATCTTGGTGTTCATTGGCCAATTTTTGTAAATGTTCGAGGAAGGTGTGAGTTTTGTAGCTTGCAAAAAATTCAATCGAAGCCCTACTGTAAATGTGTTCATTGTGGAGTGTACCTTTGCTGTAATGACAAAAAAAACTGTTTTTCAAAATACCACGGAATAAATTAATAAAAAAAAATTGAAATCAGTAAAGCATCTAACAATATTTGGGAAAAATTCCATTAAAAATTAGTTTTATTTCGCAATACAATGAAATTTAACAATAGTACTTTGTAGAAATGAAAAAAACTGTTTTTAGAAATACTATGTAATGAATTAAATAATGTGTTTTTTTATTTTGAAATAAAAAAGCTGTTTTAGAAAGCCATGAATAGTATGTGTTTATTTTTCAACAAAGAGTTTAAAAAAACTGATAAAAGTTCCTCTTATTTAATGCTCGAGTGAGACCAACGGTACTTTTGAGTACCACCTGTTTTAAATATCCTTACATATCCTTGACAGTATTTTAGATTTGGATATACTATCCTAAACCGATAATAAACAAGATTTTATAGTGAAAACAAACTATTTTTATCTCCTTCATGTCTTCGTCCACAAGGGGTTAAAGGTTTGCAGCGTGAAATAAACAACTGCTTATCATCCCTGAAGGGTCACCAAATTGACATCTCAAACTGGGACGCAATTGTTGTACATCTGTGCTCAACGAAGCTGTACACTCGATCTATGGGAGCAAACCATATACCACACAAATTACATACAAAAGTGGGAAGTTATGGTTCCTATCGCAAATCCCACGTTATCCTTTAGAAGCCCCCACAAAAAGACTTGGTGTCTTCCAAGCAAGCATGACCAATTTTTCTTGTAAAATGTGCGACACAAATGAGCACAAATTGCGCAGCTGTTCCCGTTTCCTACAGCTAACACCTCCAAACAGAATACATTTTATAAAGGAAAATAATTGTTGCCTGAATTGTCTTATTTCTGGGCATACTGTGTCAAGATGCACAAGCACTTTTAACTGCGATACGTGACACTCGCGACATCACACGCTCCTGCATCTAAGTACAAGTCAGCCAAAGACAAAGGCGCGTTGGACGTGTTCGAGGCATACCGATGATCCTCCATCGACATCGAGGCAGGCGCAAACGCAACTAAAAAAGCAAACAGAAATGTTAAGTCTTGCTGTGCAAACACAACTACGGGTTTGCTATTAGGAACAGCTCGCGTAAATATACGCTAGGATCATTGAGAAAAACAGGGTGAATTTATGTGCAACCATAAAGATGACAAATTTTGATGAAATTCTCTTATAGAATTTCAGATTTACGGAGAGTTTTAAGAGTCCTATCATCCGAAGCACTCATCCGAACAAAAAGATTCCTTTCGATCCGATGAAATTAAGGCAACGACACAATGCTTAATAATCATTTACCAGAAGCAATACTATAGTGATGAATATTATAAACTTAAGTCTAAAAAACCCATCGATGGAAAAAGCGAATTGCTACCCCTTAACCCTTTTCTAGACAAAAAATGAGATTTTGAGGACTGGGGGCCGTCTTGGCGCCTCGCTAGATTCGGCGTACAACTAAATGCGCATTATTTCCATTAAATAAACATGCATTTATAGTTACAATTGTTGATTATCTATTTATAAGAAATAATTGTTCGATACCATTCGGAAGTGGCATTTTACGCTCAGGAATGCGCGTGCTCTGTTACGAAAGCGCTCATATAATGTCTTCGCACGCGTGCGCGTTAGCAGTATAATGTTAATATATTTTATTCCAGATGCGTCTCATTTCTCAACGGAATGTTGTTTAAAAATTTTGTTTGTATTGTCAGATTTTTTTTCGTCGAAAAATTCGATGAAGAACGCTTTTGTTCGGAATTTGTTATAAACAATTTTAATTAAAATTTAGTAATACACAAAAATTAATTTCCGAAAGAATATAATTATTGAGTATATTTAAGTTTGAATTAATAGGCGGTTGAAGTTTTCAAATCGGTTCAGTCTAGCGAAAATGACACGTTATAGAAAACAAGTGACGAAAATCTTTGTGTGTTAATATTAGCAAAAAAAAATTTTTTTTCAAAAATTCTTCGGGATATCAATGTTTGAACTGAAACACTACCAAAGTAGTGTATTTCCACCAACAACAACTGGAATCAGGAGATTTTGGGGTGGCGCACTTCAGGAATTCTTACCCACATATGTATGTATGTACATAATAGCTACATACATATGTACATCCATACGCACTATAGTATACATATCATGATTAAGAACAAAAAATTGTTTTAGTTTTCGTAACAAGTACGTATAAATACAAACATAAGAAATTCAATCCAAACCACTAATTTCTGCCAGTGCTACCATTTTCTATAGATTCCCCCAGCAATTCTCGTCGTTTCGTTTTGCCGCGGAATATAGCCGCTTTGAACAGATTGCAGTATAGTTCAATTGCGGCTGGTGAATCATCGCTACCTGGCACTGGATATGTAATCAGATTGGAATTGCAATTACTGTCTACAATACCAATAGTGGGTATGTCCATTTTCGCCGAATCCCGCACCGCTACATATTGCGTCAGTTTGTTTTGTGTGTTCAGGAATATACACAAATCTGGCAAACGTGTTACGGCGCTAAATTGTACATTAGCATTGGTGAAAATACCACCGCGCCAGAAGCGTGTATGTTAGAAGTCGCCAGCTTCAACTACTTTTTTCTCCACTAAATGTGCATTGAGCGCGTTTCGGTTAAAAATAAAATGATATCATCTCGAAATGCTGTATGCGCTACTATATTCAAAGCTGGTGGCCCAAGCGATTGCCGTATATGTAGAGACGCACACGATCGTCCAGCGAACCTTCTTTATGCCCATAATGAACTCGTGCATTGAAAAGATCTCGCACAGGAAATAGGTCATGAACTTGGAAGTAGAAACTTCAATATGCGTTCTTCGATCACGGCGATATCTTCTGGTGCTGTATTAGTAGTGGTGGCTTGACTCTGGTGGAGTCGCTTTGGTATGACGTAGGCTTTGCGCAAGTTAAGAAATCTTGTTGCTGATTTTAATAAGTTTTGTAACATTACGACTCTTTCCTGCCTTTAGCCAAAACAAACACGTCTCTGGTATACATACATACGGACACATAAAAGTAGCATCCAAGAATGATAGAAAACAAGATTACGACAACGCCGACAGCGTACACGTCACAGAAAGCTTGGCACTTCATATTTATTGTTCTGTGTTTAACTTTTTGTAAAAATCACTCAGAACTCAGAAAAATCAACTTTTTAAGAGCCCTTTGTGACATCAATCCTTCAAACGAGGCAAGTACGAAGTAACGGAAGTGCTTTCGTCCTAAACTATCACAAGTTTCCGTTAATCACGGTTACATGTGAAACATGATAGCATGGAAATGAATTTATGTCAATAATAAAGCAAAAAAACAAACCTTATTTCATAAAAAAAAATGTTTTTAAC
The DNA here is from genome assembly GCA_951828415.1 of Anomoia purmunda. Lineage (NCBI taxonomy): Eukaryota > Metazoa > Arthropoda > Insecta > Diptera > Tephritidae > Anomoia > Anomoia purmunda. The sequence continues at coordinate 42,417,747 of OX639994.1, read as the reverse complement.
TAATTACGAACATATAGACTGGTAACTGATGCATCCTGTGGTCAACAAGTCATACACAGTGTCATGCAAACTGTTTGTGGGTAGTAGGTCAGATTGCTGGATGTCAAACTGACCTAAAGTCGGGTAGGCAGTTTCAGACGCTATCTCACCATCATCAGCTAATTAATGTACAAAAAACAAAAAAAAAGAGAATGTTGAGCTGTCATGGTGGGGGGCACTTTCCACGAGTATAGCCGAACATTTACTACTGGTATTTAGAAATACAAGCAACTTTAGATTTATATTTTTTATTTGTGCTGATTTTTCTTCTTCACAACCGAATAAACTTTGTGGAATGTGATGCATGCAATCCACTAAAATAATTAGACCAGTTTTACTAGCATATGTTACGCCATATTTACACCGAACAGATTAAATGTTCAATCTGATTAAGAAATTTACGTTCTTATTTGGGCTAGCCAGCCAACAATACGTAAACACATACATATATATACATATATTTATATATAGATATACATCCCAATATAAATAGAGAATAATTTACAGAAAAATTACTCCCTTTATCGCCCAACGGAAGAAGGCCGAGCAAACCGCCTATCGTTATCCTAGAAATTTCCATCTTGCTCACCACAAGGCTATGCCCAATTAATAGGAGGAAGTCAGCCGAAGAAAGGCTGCGGGAGGCGCTACTAGGCGATGGAGCACCAGCGCAACAATTGTGGCAGTGAGGGAAAATACCGACGGTGCGGCAAAGCACGCTATACAACGGTACATCTTGATGAAGTCCGTCGACCACATGAATCCACGCCTCGACGAAGTCCGCCGGCGGTGTTCAAATAATGGAGCCAGGAGGTAGAAGAAGAGAGCTTAGATAGCGTGTTTTCGGTTGGGTACTTTCCGGTGTGTGTAGGGTCTAACCACGTCCGATACATGTACCTTGTTACCTTGTACCTACATATTTTTATTATGCCAATAAAGTGCATTTGAAAACTGCATAACCACGTCTATGTAATTTCGTTGATCTTTCTCTCTCCCTCATACCCTAGCAGTAGCATAGCTCACCAAAGGACGACGCTCAGTCGCAAGTAACAGGTGCTGGACTATAACATACTTTCTGTGCTGTTCATTGCCTTTATTATTTTTATATATATTCACTAAATGTGGTAGCTGTGACGTCGCTGGTATCCCAGGTGTTGCTTGCCGCAAGGGGCTGGTATGTTTAGACCTTCAGCATAAATATATTTTATTTATCCACCGCCCCAGTACACACACACACTCACACACATGTGCATTTATTTACGCCTTTGATTATCGCTGCCTGCCGGATAAAAAACTGTCGTTAAGTTTCTTCTTAGAGGCAGTAAGAGTTTGGCGGTCCAGGCTAAATAGGGGTGAACAATTTTTTCCTGAAATAATTCTGTTCGAGGGTCACGACCGTTCAGACGTTTTTTTCCTGCAGCAGCCACCACGCTCTTAATTTAATATGAACATCACCTATTGTATAAGTTAACACCAACTACGTGCTCATCTGCCTGAGCTTGCAATCCCACGCAAAATTGACGCTCTTCATTCCAGATAATTTTCAAGTATCAACATGTAACGAGAAGCGCACCTGCTGCATCAACGGCAAGGCAGCTGCTTAAACATATTTTCCCACAAGAAATGCTGACGGCAAGTCTGCTGTTTGGAGCATGACAATAACAATAACAAAGCAACCAATAGTACACATGAGATAGCAACATACCAACTGCAGCGGTAGCAGAGGCGTTAGCAGCAACTTTAGCGGCAGCGCAATGGCAACAAGAGTAAGAGAATAGGGTAGTAGTAAGCTACATATGTTGTCCTACAATAGCAATAAGAAAAAACATGTAATAGTTTTAGATAATTTTGGTTAGCCTCATTATTTCACAACGACAAAATATCACTCTTTGGCGGACAAGCGAGTTTAACTGTTGATCACACCGGCTACTCCTACATAGTAAGCGGAATGAAATATAATAATTTGAAAGCAAACCAATTTGTTTAACTTATATCAAAGAATATAAAATATATTGTGGTTATTCATTAACACGACAACAACTCTTCACCAAGTCAAAAATTTTAAGTTTAGAAAAGGTCTGTTGAATAAACATTAATAGAGAAAATAGAAAAGAATTGCTCGATTTGTTCAGCTTCAATGTCTTACTTCAAACTCTAATTCAGCGCAACTTCATTTATTGCTATTTACAGTTCACCAAAAATGATAAATTCACAATAGTATGTTATGACATAAAGTTAAAATAACAAAAGTAAATAACAAATTGAATAATACCAAACATTCTCCCCCACTAAGAGCAAGGGTTCCTAACTCTGGTAGTCGTTGTTGTCGTGCACATCAGGTTGTTCCTGGTCTGGAGGTGTAGGTTCCATTATTAGCAGCAAACAGACTTTCGAAATAGGACGCTTTAGAAGTTTACCATCTCAAACAGAGTAAGCACTCTTACTAATCTGTTTGTCCCGGCATGAACCATTTTGAGCGAGCCTGAAGCGTATAAATATATCCACCAATCTATCGTTTCCATAAATTTTGTTTAAGTCGTTCAAATAACTTCCACCGATTGAGAGCGTCAACATTTTGAGAAAGCATACCCTCTTCAAAAAGAAATGTTGTTGGTTCGACGACAAGAAAGTGTGCAGGAGTTAAAGTTTGGTTGTCGTGAGAGTAGCTTGCTAAAGGGCACAATGGTCGCGAATTCAAATAAGCTCCTCAAAGGTAGGAATGCAATCTCGCATTATTCTCCGCAGATGATTCTTAGCCGATTTCACACCGGCTTCCCACAAACCTCCAAATTGAGGTGAAGCGGGAGGAATAAAGTGCCATGTAGTTCCTTCATTGGCTAGTCCGGCTGCCAAATATTCATGCAACTCTATCTTTTGACTTTCGAAGTAAAGTTTAAGATCTTTGTCAGCGCCAATGAATGTGGTTCCACAATCGGAATACAGGTCTGTGCAGTGTTCTCTTCTAGAAATAAATCTTCGGTAAGCCGCAATGCAACACTCTGTTGTTAATCTGAATATTGCTTCCAGGTGAATAGCTTTCGTGCACATGCACACAAAAAGAGAAATATAAGCTTTAATAACATTTTCGTAGTGTAGACTGCTTTATTAAAATTGGTCCAGTATAGTCAAGTCCGCTGTGTTTCAATGGCATGTCAAGCTGCAGTCTAACGGCCGGTAAGTTAACCAATTTTTGTTCTTGTATTTTGGCGATATACCTAACACACACAAGGCATCTTCGGAGAACTGATCTTGCCAGGCTTCGGGAGGATAAAATCCAAAAGCGTCGCATGACTTATGCCATCATCAATTGCACCCCACCGTGGAGAGTTTGGTGATGAGGATCTGTAAATATAGTTAGTAAAATCAGATGTTTGGCATCAAAGGTGGTATCAGCCTTCGACTCTAAGTAGGTTATTTTCATCAAGAAGCGGTGCGAGTTGAAGCAGTTTATTTCATTTAGGAAGTCTACACGTTGAACTATCTTAACCACTGCAATAAGTGCGATGTTTAATTCATAAGATTTTAAAAAACCTGTCTCGTGGTCCTCGTTCCCTTCGTTCGTGTGTTTGAGTACAGCTGACTTAAGAATGTTGTAGAACCGAGGTGTGTTCGTAATGCGGAGAAGTTTCGAGAGGTTGGAATATTTTGCAATTAAAGAGAAGTATTCCTTATAGTTGGTCGTTATAGCAGTGTTGTGCAAACTGACGTCCGATCTTCTTTGTTCAAGATCTGTCTCCAAACTTTGGTTGAGTTTGGGCCAATGCGATTGTGTTGCTTTCAACCAGGACGGTCCATCCCACCACAGAGCATGTGCACGAAGTTTAAAAGGTGTTAAGCCTCGAGTTAATCAGGCGGCTGGATTTTCACTACTGGGAAGGTATTTCCATTGAGATATACTTGACAACCGTTGAATCCCGGCAACTCTATTGGCGACATATTGGCCACTGTATAGAATTACTACGAATCCAACTCAAACCCATCGTGCTATCTCTCCAGTACTAAATATTTTCAATGCTCGATTCGAAATAAGTTTTGACCTTTGCCATTAATTTCACCAATAATGCCGCTGCACATAGTTCAAGTCGTGGAATTAAGAGAACCTTGAGTGACGCTACCTTAGTTTTCGATCGTATTAAATCTATTCTGAAGGAAGTTTATGTGAAAGGAAATCTTGCCAGTGTAATCCTTCTGCCCACAGTTTTTGAAATATAATTTTGACTACGATAGTGGTAGGTGCGATCCAACGTGATGGATCAAAGAGTTAGGTCGCAAAATTAAAATTGATTTTGAAGATAAAATGGTCTTCTCTTGTATCCCAATATACCTTAACGAAATTTTCTGAAGTCAATTGAAATGAGTTGAGCTTATCTCTGTATTCCACTAGAATGATTTCCATCAACTCTGGAGAGTTGGAATTACACTTCCTTAAATTGAAGCCCCCTTCCTTTCAAAGCATATTAAATTGATGTTTAATTATATCGCCCCTTGTATTGAATCACCACCAAAAAGTATATCATCTACGTACATAGCTATCATTTAAGAGAATTTTACTTGCAAGAGGAAAAGAACTCTGCTCATCATTTGCGAGTTGGTGTAACACACGTATTACTAAATAGGGCGCTGAAGTTGTACCATAAGTAACGGTGGAAAGCTTGTAAATTTTTATGTTTTTGGTAGAATTTTCTCTCCGTAGAACGCATTGAAAATGTTGGTGTTTATAACATATGTACGTTGATTTGCCGCAACATTTTCTCCAGGTCAGCTGTTAATGCTATTCTATGATGCCTCCATCGAGATAGAATAAGCGGTAAATCATTTTGTACTGCAGGTTCAGCCAGAGAACATCAAACAACGAGAAGGTGCAAACGACTCAGGTCGATCATTTTTATTTATTTCTTAACAGAGCTGAAAGGTTTTCGCTGCGAAATTCAGATTAACATTTTTTGCCAATGCTAGAACGCTGCGAAATGGTAAAATGCTTGTTAGAAAAGCAGACAAATGCAGCAATTCAATGCGAGAACATTTTCTGGTTGATACAATAGATATTTGTTGCAAGTGGCATCAAGAAAACTTGAAAAGTTTTATTTTAATTTGCAAAAATTATGTAAATCGGTTAAAATACACATTTGAATAAGGTTTTATTTTGATTATTAAACCAGTGTAAAATGCGTAAAAGTTAGACATGGCACAAAAAAGCTGGAATTCGAACTATCAGGCAAAAGCTAAAACATGCAATATGATAATGTGGCAGGCGACTATACGCGCTAAGCCACAGCAGAATGCAACAAAGAAGAAAAAGTAGTAGTCCGCGAAGAAACCTGTTTTTTGATTACCAGCGGGGCAAGTTGAGATGGAAGAGGAGTTATGCAACAATTGTGGATAAGAGAAGGGTTGAACGGAAAAGGGAACGATAACCAAAATAATATTCTTTTCTGTTTTTCGGCAATTTTTGTGTCGATTCGCCAATTGCGCGTGCACGTGTACGCAAATGAATTGAGGCGCATTTGGACAAAAAATGCCAGCAATTTGTCAGACTACGTTGCCAAAATGCATTATTGTCAGATATTGCGATGTTGAAACTTTTCAATGACCGTCGATGGTTTGTAAAATTGAAGATTTTAGCATTTTTGTGTTCGTCGCGAAAAAGATTGTTGATGGGAACATTTTCGTGCGCGGGGAGATGAAATTCTCGCGCTTATGAATGAACGGCATTTGTTTTTAGGAATACGCACAAGCGTTTAATAATGAATTTTTTGTTGTTGTTTGCAGTTTCAGATATTTTAGAATATTTGGCGCCGTCACAGGCACAAATGCAGCTGCGGTTGTTATTGCGCTGTGATTTCATTTAGATTTAGCGTAGGTCAAGGTTGAATTTATGCACATGTACGTATATAAGTACATACATATGTGTGTATGTATGTACATGGATGCATATGAATTTATGTATTTAGATCAGAGAGCTGCTTAGAGTGTGCTCGAGCCTGTTTGATCACCCTCGCTAAAAATTGAGCACAAGCGAATGCTACACCAGAGAACATCAAACAATGAGAAGGTGCAAACGACTCAGGTCGAACATTTTTATTTATTTTCTTAAAGAGCTGAAAGGTTTTGGCAGAGGAACGCTAACTAACATCTTCTGGCAATGTTAAAATGCTGCCAAATGTTAAAATGCATGTTGCAAAAGCGGAAAAATACACAAATTCAATGTTGCGGAAACATTATCTTGTTGGTAGGTATTTTCCGAATTAAATAAATTTAAAAAAGTAAATAATTGATTGAAAATTTAAAAATTTATAATGTAATATAAACGAATTTAATATAATGGATCCTTTTATTAAAATTTAGTTTTATATTTTTTTCCTTTTTCTAGTAACTGATTAAGTGAAATAATTCAAATTTAAATTTATTTAATATATTTTTTTTAAATCTTTTTTTTTAATATTAAATAATATTAAACATAATAGTTTAATAAAAGATTTTATTCCAATTTCTTTATATTACACATCTTAAACTATTTAAAAAAATGGAAACTTTTCAATAATTTTGTATATTCATTCGTAACGAAATGGAATCAGAATAGGAATGAGAATGAAAAAAGATTTCCAAAAATTTATGAAAGTTAATAAATATATCGTATTTAATTTAAAAAAAAAAATGCATAAAAATTAGACATGGCACGAAAAAAAAGCTGAGATTCGAACTATGAGTCAAAAGCTAAAACATGCAATATGATAATGTGGCTGGCGACTATACGCACTAAGCCACAGCAGACACTTTATTGCGCACGCTTAAACGGCTATTTATGCAAATCATAGCAATGTGTGCGCAAAAAAGAAGATCAATTTACGAATCCAACTAAAAATGAAACAAAGAAGAAAAAGTAGTAACCCGAGAAAAAAACTGTTTTTTGCTTGCCAGCGGGGCAAGTTGAGACGGAAGAGGAGTTATGCAACAATTGTGGATAAGAGAAGGGTTGAAAGGGAAAGGGAACGGAAAAGAATATTCTTTTGCTTACCGTTCCCTTTCCCTTTCAACCCTTCTCTTATCCACAATTGTTGCATAACTCCTCTTCCGTCTCATTATTGTCTGATATTGCGGTGTTTAAATTTTCAATGACCGTCGATGGTTTGTAAAATTGAAGATTTTAGCATTTTTGTGTTCGTCGCGAATAAGATCGCTGAGGGGAACATTTGCGTGCGCGGGGAGATGAAATGCTTGCGCTTATGAATGAACGGCATTTTTTTCAGGAATACGCGCACGCGTTTATGAATGAATTTTTTGTTGTTGCATGTAGTTTCAGATATTTTAGAATATTTGGCGCCGGCGCAGGCACAAATGCAGCTGCGGTTGTGATTGCGTTGTGATTTGATTTTGATCTAGCGTAGGTCAAGGTTGAATTTATGTATGCACATGCACGTAAGTACATACATTATGTGAGTATTTTTTTTTTTTTTTTTTTTTTTTTTTTTATACGGACGTTGGGATAGCGCACTATCCATCAAGTGGCCCGTATGAAACTCCAGTGAAACCGCCTCCCCGGGACCACTTTCGCATTTCATCAGGGAGAGGCCGTGGCATAAAATATGGCTCACTTCATAACGCCATTTCCATATTCCCCCATCCACAATTGCGATTAGGGGTTCAGGGGCGTTTGGCAAAGAGTGCTCTGCAAAACATTTTCCTGTGGAGAAAAACAAGAGTAAAAGATGTTAAATATTTATGTTTACATTTCTTATTGGTTGTAACCTCCTATTTGGCGGCGTTGTTCCCTTGCTCTAAGCTCTGTCATTATTTCTTTACTAACAAATTTCACCACATCCCAGACTTTACTGTCATTTATCATACGTGAGATTACGCTTTCTGGGTCCGGATGTACCTGTATTACATCGTTAATTTTTTGTCTTTCAAGCATAAAAGACGGGCACTCAAAAAATACATGCTCGGCAGTCTCCGGTACGCTCCCACATGAAACACAAGCCACCGTATCATCATGACCACATCTGCACAGGTACTGCCTGCAACAACCGTGGCCACTGAGCAGTTGGGTCATATAGAAATCAACTTCACCATGCGATCTGCCTAGCCAGGCTTTGATGCTCGGAATGAGTCTGAAAGTCCAGCGTCCCGATGAAGACGTGACCCAGCGTTGTTGCCATTGGATGAGGCTTTTTTGGCGTTCAGCCGCGATCTCAGGAATTGAGAGGGCTCTGCCTTTGGATTGGGACGTCAGATAGGTTCGCTGGATTTCATTAGCCAGCAGATCGGCAGGCATTATACCAGCAATTACACAGGCCGCATCATATGAGACCGTCCGGAAAGCACTACATACACGCAGGGCACCAAGCCGAAAAATCGAATTAACACCTTTACAATAAGACTTATGCTTGAGTGCGTGCCCCCAGACAGGGGCTGGATACATAATGACAGACTGCGTTACCTTCGTCAAGAGTTTCCTTCGATTCTGGCCAGGACCCCCTAGGTTCGCCATTAATCTAGCTAGTGCGCTATGGACTACTGCCGCTTTCTGACTAACTGTTTCAATATGTATCTTGTATGATAGCCTAGCATCTATCATCACACCTAAATACCTTACTGCTGGAATAGTTTCAAGTACATACCCGTTTACATTCAAAGTCGTAGTTTCTTTTTTCTTCCTACTTGTTATAAGAACACCTTCAGTTTTATGTGCTGCTAACTGAAGTCCTTTATCTTTGAGCCATCTATCGACTGAGTTGGCAGCGTCTGTCGTCGCTTTTTGCACTTTTTTGATGTCCTTAGCTACAACAACCAGTGCAATGTCATCTGCATAGCCAATTATTTCGACTCCTCTTGGGACGGGTAGGCGTAGGACACCGTCGTAGGCAATAATCCACAAAAGCGGTCCGAGGACAGACCCTTGTGGAACACCTCTGGTAACATTGTGGTACTTCATGCCTGTATCAGTGCTGTAAAACAAAACTCTATTAGATAGATAGCTATTTATTATGCTTATCAAATATACCGGTGTTTTGATCGCTACTAGCGTACTAATAACATGGGCCCAACTTAACGAGTTAAACGCGTTTTTAACATCTAGGGTTACTACAGCACAATATTCCTTTGAGCCGTTCTTCCAGCGTTTGCCTCTTATTGCCTCTTCGGCTATGTCAGTAACTCTGCGTATTGCATCGACTGTTGACCTTCCTTTTCGAAAGCCATACTGGGCATCGGACAAACATTGTTGAGCGTCGATGTGGCTCCATAAGCGATTACATATGATTCTCTCTAATAACTTACCTAGAGTATCAATCATGCACAATGGCCTATAAGAACTTGGCTCTCCTAGAGGTTTGTTAGGCTTTGGAATTAGAACCAGTCTTTGCCTTTTCCATCTCCTCGGGAATACACCGTCTCGAAGGCATATATTAAAAACCTTTACAAATGCTAGTGGAGAATCATCTACTGCTACTTTAATGGCAATATTCGGTATTCCATCGGGGCCAGGGGCCTTGTTCTCTTTTATTTTACTCATAGCACTTTCTATTTCGTCTGTATTTATCGACGGAAAATAGGTAACTGCCTGAGGAGTTGACGGTACTATCATGGATCCGGGGTCTCCGTTTGGAAAGAGGGTTTCCACTACTTCTTTAAGCAGCCTCGGGCAGGTTGGGGTCTGAATTTGTCTACCTTTGAACTTTTTCATAACCACTTTGTAAGCTCCGCCCCATGGGTACTCATCAATTTCATCGCAGAGCTCAGGTCTTCGGGTTTTCCTACATAATTTTCTGCTCATTGACGAATCGCATGCCTTCGTTAGTTCTTTTGCCAAGTCTTCTGAGAGACTTTCTGCATTACCCCGCACACTCATAACACTACTCATGCCGTTAAGTACCAGTCTAAACATGCTTCGGTCAAAGGATTTAATGCACCAGCCATTCAAGTGGGTTTTGGCATTTTGACAAGACTCGATAGCTGCATCGTTTACTTCCAATATTATGGATAAATGGTCGCTATGTGTATAAGTTTCACTTATCTTCCAGGTGATTTTTGTAGCCAGCGATATACTGCAGAAAGCTAGGTCAATGATGGATCCCCTACCATTTTTTTCAAAAGTATTTTGATTCCCTGTATTTAACAGGAGCAAATCTAGCGGTGCAAATGCTTTTAGTAAGGCATGACCACGTTGGTTCGTTCTACTGCTGCCCCACTCTAAGGCCCAAGCATTAAAATCTCCAGCTATGATTTTGGGAGAATATATTGTAGCGTCTTGGACAAGACTGTCTAGAAAATATTCAAACTCCTGCTGACTAAGGCTGGGTGGTGTATAACAGCTGTATATATAGATACCGTCAATTTTAGCTTTAACAAAATACCCGTGGGTGCTAGGCTTGTCGCCAATGCTCAACCGTCCACAGATCCATATTGCGGCTTTACCATGTTGATCAGAGATCCATGTGCCTTGACTTGGTTGTTTATACTGCTCGCTTAGAATCGCAATATCAATCTCTTCCTCAATAAAGCAGCTGTTGAGCAGCTTCACAATGATTTAAATTTAACTGCAGGACCTTCATGATTTTACTTTTAAGGCGCTCTGATAGGATGGACATTGTTTTCCACCTGCGGTATGGCCTTTGAAGGTCTGCCCTTTGGATTTACAAAGTATACATGAAGCTTCTTTGGCACACTCCTTAGCGGTATGCCCTTTCTCCCCGCACCTAAAACAACATCCGCTGCGATCTTCATTGGTGCATGCTTTCGCTTGATGACCAAAATCCAAGCATCTGTAACACCTGGTCAGAAGACTCTTTTCGCGAATGCGGCAAACTGACCAACCTGTCTTGATCTTTTGGGCTACTAAGATTTTTTGAGCAAAGAGCTGGGGTAGATTAAGCAACGCTATCTGAGTTCCTGGATACCCATTCCTGATGGTTTTGATCCATGCTACATCAAAATTTCCACATGAGGGTATTTTCTCAGAGATTGCCATAGCTATATCTTCCTTTGTAGTGATCTCGTCCAGATCGTGGATCTCCAAGGTAGTCATTTTGGACAGGGCTTGTATTTCTGCTTCGCCTCCTAAGAGGTTTTGCACGCCTGTCTTAAAAATCTCAGTATTTTCCTCATTCACGTGGTTTAGCTCAAGAAGTATTTCGCCCTTTGCGGTTTTGCGTACTCGTTTAACCTGTTCTCCGAGTTTGCTTAGGTCAGCGCTACTTTTTACTGCTTTAAGCATATCGCTGTAGGACATGCCTCCTACTTTCTTTATAACGATGGCGTTAGGCTTAACTGATTTTGTGTTCAGTTTAGCTTTATTCGCCTTTTTCTTCGTTACTTGCACCCATTCATCTTGTGGCATTTGCTTACCCTTTGCCACCGCATCTCTATAAGACGACACATTTTCCACTATTTTACCCTGTTGTTCAGTGACTGCTACAACGCTTGTATTTCGCTTCGCCGGGTTGTACTGCTTGGTAGAGTAATCTTCAAGACCTCTTTTTGAAGCTTGATTTTCTTTTCTAAACGGAGGAGAGGTTTGCGTCGAAATCGTTTTTAGAGCTATTCTGCTCTGTACACTTCCTCCGCTTTTTCCCTGCTTCACTTCTTCAAATAGTTCAATTATCTCGTCCACCAGGTCTCTCATTGGTTGGTGTATGGAACGTCTCGGGAGAGCCATCATACCAACAAGACCACTCAATTTATCTTCCAATAGGGTCAACGCATCCTTCTTATCTTTCCTTTTGCCAGTTGCCGTGTTCATTGGTTTCTCTCCCAAGTCCACGCAGGCTCGGTCGAGGACTGGGGGAGAGGAACGGGCTCGTCCTGTTGAGGGCGTATCTGGTGAGGGTCTCACCCGCAAGCCCCTGCTTGCGTCCCCAGAGGGTGACCTTGGTACTCTGGCACTCCCCTTAAATGGGTCCGGAACATCTAACTCCATTACTATTTCTCCCCTTTTAGGGAGTTGGCATCACCTTCAGGAGAAACGGAGCTTTTACTATTAAAGCTTTTCTTGACTATGGTGTGTGTCTTGGCTAAGATAAAAAAGCTTTGCACAGGAGCCAAGGCTTCGCTAAATGTCAGGGTGGTGATCAGCTGTTTTTTGGCGCGAACGGCACACACTTGTTTCGCGATCTGAAAATTTTTTGTATGCGATATATACTAAATTCTAATTAAATACCAGATATAGGTTATTTAGCATATAAAAACACACGATTCAAGCTCGCGGGCTTTTCACTCCGATTTCACACTTTTTTTTTTTTTTTGCTTACTGCGCACTTCAAAACACTGCAAAACTACAAATTTCTGACGATGAAAAAATTCGCGTCCGCACTGCAAGGAAAGCAATCAATATGCATTATTATTGTATAGTATGTGAGTATGTATGTATGTACATGAATGCATATGAATTTATGTACATATGTATATAGTTATGTGAATAGATATGCATACATATGGATGTGTGCATATATGCTTGTATACTAGATGATATATTAGTTATTTATGAAAAATGTAGTATTCTCTGGAAGTATACATATTTATATCAATATACATATGTACATACATACGTATGTATGTACGCTAGTGCAAGAATTTGCAAAAAAGTAAAAATCTAATTAAATTTTAAGCCAAAAGCGCGTGGCCAGGTTTCGAACTCGCGCAAACGAAAGCATAAAGAATGTTGCTGGCACAGTAACAACTTTAGAGTTTCGCACGAGGTGGCGGCTAACGATGTGATTCAAAATGAAACACGGATATATTAATAACGCACTTTAATACCAATGTATATTTTCAAATGATTTTATACAGATGAGATGTAGGGAGAGGTTTTAATATCTGTAAATTAAATAAATTATGGTAATATTCAAGAGCAAATTATTATGTCTTACTTATCCGTGTCCTCGTACGTCTCTGAAATGGAGAACGGCTATATTCAAATCAGTTCGGCCAAATCAACGACGTGTACATGTTCGGGTCACGGTTGCATTTTAAAGTACGAATTTGTTTTTATTTCAGAAATTCTTAAAAAGATAATTGTAGTAGAGCAAACACTTATTATAAAGGCTTAAACAGCAACATTCTGCCCCCCGTGATTCGAATCGGGCTCGAGAGAATCACCAATAACGTCAAGGACTGCTATCTTGGATGCTGGTCGTCGTAAGTTTCCGGAAGTGATCTTCACGAGGGCGGATCGAACTTGACCATCAGCGGCTGGTTTAGCTTCGACTACGATACCGCGTTTCCACTGACCGCGGCTTTCATTGTCATCGCATATTATAACTATATCGCCGACACTTATGGGCTTCACCCTTTTATGCCATTTTGTGCGGCGAGTCAAAACTGGAAGATACTCCAACATCCAACGTTTCCAAAACGTTTGTTTTAATTGCTGCGTTATTCGCCACTGCTTCCGTAGACACACCTGTTCTGACACAGCGGTAGTTTGTACGAAGTTCGGGCAACCCAAAAGAAAATGGTTCGGCGTAAGAGGCTCCGCATCTGTGCTCTCAATCGGCACGTGAGTCAGCGGGCGAGAATTTACTAAATTCTCTGCTTCTATTAACAGACATTGCAGCGTCTCAATCTGCGGTGCACGTTCCTTTAAAGTGAACGACAAAACTCTCTTTACGATGCGTACCATCCTTTCCCATATCCCACCTGCGGAGGGATTCGCAGGAGTGTTAAAAAACCATTCAATGCCTCGACGATTACATTCCGATGCTATGCCTTGCTCAACACACACCCATTCTTCTTTGCTGGCACCAACGAAGTTCGTGCCTCTATCACTTCTTATTCGGACCGGAATACCTCTTCGATTAACAAAATTTTTAAGAACAATGATGGTAGCGTCTGTGGAAAGATCTCGAGCTAACTCCAAGTGAATTGCTCTTGGTGTAAGGCACGTGAAGATCGCGACCCATCGTTTCTCTTGACGGCGGCCTATTGCAACAAAAACGGGTCCAAAGTAGTCAATACCTGAATAGGAAAACGGACGCACGAACGGAGTAAGTCTGTCGACTGGCAATTGTCCCATTTGCGGCGTCTCCGGAATAACTGTAAGGTTCTTACAAACTTGGCAACCTGCTTTGACGGACCTAAGTAGACGGCGTATATTCGGGATCCAAAATTTGTACCGAATTGCGCAGATTGTTGCTTCAAAATTATGGTGATAATATACTTCATGAAAATGTCTAACGATTAGTTTTGAGAGTGCGTGACCCTTTGGCAAAATTATAGGGCGTTTTGTGGATATCGGAACACATGCTGCATAAGCTATACGTCCACCAAGTCGCACGATACCATCATCGTCTACGATAGGATTTAATTTATATAGCGGGCTAGATTTATTTACAGGCAATCCACTTTGAATGGATTTGATTTCGTTAAAGAATTCCGTCTCCTGAACCAATCTGCAAATTAATGCCTCAGCGCTTTTTATATCGGACGCGTTTAACAATTTTGGGATGGCATAGCTGTTTTCACGAAATTTTCTAACAGCGTGCAGGACCCAACCCATGACTTTTAGAAATTTGTAATAGTTTGAATATCTGTGAAAGTGTATAGACTCTTCAACTTTGTGTATTGAATACAACTCCTTCGAACGTACTTCTTCCTCGCACCCATCTCGTTTCAGATCGCCGGGCATGACGGGCCATTCGTTCTTGCTTAATTTTAAAAATGGTGGACCATTCAACCACTTACCATTTATATTGAACGCCTTAATACGGGTAGCGTCGTCGGCAGGATTGTATTTACCTGGTACCCACCTCCACTGAGATGCATCCGATGATTGCAGAATTTCCGTTATACGATGAGCTACAAACTGCTTATAGCGCCTTGCGTCCGACCTCACCCACTGGACAACTGTTTTCGAATCCGACCAGAAAGTCACTGAACTTGGCTTAACATCATGACTATTAACGACTGCTTCTTTCAACCGTACTCCGAGTACAGCTGATTGGAGTTCCAGCCTTGGAATGGAAATCGGTTTCAACGGACTGCATCTTGACCTTCCAGTGACGAACGACACTACGGTAGAACCTTTATGGGTGATGCGCCAGAATGCAACAGCTGCGAATGCAAGTTCACTCGCATCCACAAAAACGTGTAGTTCCACGTCAGAGTCTGGCTCGAGAAAGTTCGGGTTGTAACACCTTGGCATCTGAAAATCTTCAATACAGCTCAAACTTCTGTACCAATCTAACCATTTCTCGTAAACGTTATCAGGAATTGGCTCGTGCCAACCAATATTACGTTGCCATAACCTTTGCATTAATATTTTGGCACGCACCACAACAGTGCAAAGAAACCCGAGAGGATCAAAAATCGACATCAGTACGCTTAAGATTTCGCCTTTTGTTGGCCGCCTTGTACCGTCGAGGACTGACTTCGATACTTTAGCGAAAAGCAACTTAAAAAACAAATAGTCCTTTGTTGGGTTCCAGTGCATACCGAGCACCTTCTCTGACGCGAATTCACTCCGACAAGGATTGTGAATTATCGGCAACAGCGGTTGCGCATTGCTGGTTGCAGCTTCCATAACCTCGCTTACATTAGATATTATTCCCCGTAATTCAAACCCTGCACTGAAGTGAATATCTATCACCTGCTTTGTTACATTGGCACCCTCTTCGACAGTATGAAAACTGTCCATATAATCGTCGACATAATGACGGTTGATTATAGCGTTTACTGCTCTTGCCGAACAATCTTGATATTTTACTGCATCGAAATTCTTAACAAATTGCGCCGAACATGGAGAACTAACTGATCCGAAAATCATAGCGCACATCACGTATACATCGGGCTGGTTGAATTTATCGCCCCCTCTCCAAAGAAAGCGCTGCGAGTTCTCATCCTCCTTACGGATGAGAATGCGGTGGAACATCTCACGGATGTCTCCACATACCCCGACACGACCCTGCCGGAACTTAAATAGTATTGACACAAGTGGTTTTGGCTGATATTCGTCTGGTCCTTTCATGAGTGCACTATTTAAACTCATGCCGTTTACATTGGCTGCTGCATCAAATACTAATCTACGTTTATTACCTTTGTTAATATTACATGCAACAAAATGTGGCAAAACCACGTACGTTGGTTTTTTACACTTGTCTCTAAAGGCGTAATCTTTCTCGCATAGCCCTTTTCTACGTACTCTTTAATTTTGTTGTTGTACCATTCCGCATACTCAGAATCCCTTGCCATTTTTGCTTCGACTTGTTCAAGACGTTTCACTGCCATCGAAAAACTTTCAGGAAATTCAACCTCTTCACTACGCCACAGCAGACCAGTTTCATATCTACCAGATTTAAATTTTGTAGTATCTTCAAGTACTTTTGTGCTCTTTTATCCGCGTCAGATTTTATTATTGGCAATTGCTTTATTTCAAAGTTCTCAGCAGCAAAGTATTCTGCTATTTGTTTGTTGTCTTCGAACGCCTTGCAAATATCTATATCTACATGACAAATAGTGTCATCACTATTACATTCTTCGTTCGAACCAAACACTGCCCAACCCAAGTTTGTTTTGTGGACGGCAAAACCGTCGTCAAAATTCATTGCTTTAATTGTTCTTGTTAAGCTCGAATGTGGCAATCCAATAAGAATTTGCGGTACGGCGTTGTTGTAATCACTAACGCAAATTTGGTTCAGTTCTGTATGATGTTGAGTGTACTCGCGCAGCTTTAACGTTTGCTGCGGCAGATATAGCTGCTACAAGTGCACACTCCTCTCATGTGGTAAAATTCTGCTGCTTCAAAGTCGCCTGCAATTTCACTTGCCGCGACTGTTCGCTTGTTGTATGGTTGCCGATCCATTTCAGACGAAGCATGTCGGTTTTGCCTTTCAACCCGATTGCGTTTGCTACTTTCTCCTCTAGCAGTGATATCTTCGCTCCTTCGTCGATGACACTTATCTCCCCTTTCGGACCTTTCAGTTTGACTGGCAAATACTTTAACAGTGTCTGGTTGCACTGTTCATATTGCTTAACAGACTGTTGTTGCATAGTTTGATATCCACTGACTGTGGCAACAGCTGTGCTCTCGATATCGGTGCTGTCTTTAGTATCTTCTTTTCCCTTATGAAGTAATCGGTTGTGGAACTTGTTGCATGACAAAATATTACAAGGCCGGCGTTTATAACATTTTTTGCATATTATGTCCAGGTTCCAAACAGCAAAGCATAATCGATTTGTTTTGACGAAATTCCAACGATTATGATAATCGATATCTTTAAACTTTTGACACTGATACAGCTGATGGTTTTGTTTGCACATTGAACACATTTTCTAAATATTGATGGCAGTCATAACTGGTTTTGATGAAGTTTTAACTTTATTACTAACCTGTTCATTTCCTGGATTCTTTGGTAGCATGGCATCGGTGAACATAGACACGTAAGTAGCAATTTGCTGCAGCCAATTGCAGAAATCACGCACAGTGGGATAAGGCATTTGTAAATTAAAGATATGTCGAAACCATTCTTCTCTTTTGTTCACTGGCAGCTTGCAAACAAGTTCCTCAAGCAGAGTCAGATTATTGAGATGCGGTATAGCTCCGGAATTTTCTAAAAAGGCTGTTAAATTAGAGACCATTACACTGAGGTTGAGGATTTCAGTTATTCTTCCTCCGGTTACAGCAGGAAACGAGCGGGCCTTTGCAATTTGACTACGGATTAGCAATTCAGGTCGGCCGTAATGAAGTTCGAGAGTTTTCATCGCAGCATCCACGCTATTGGGGTGGATTAGCAACGATTCCACCTGCAGTCGGTCTTTACCTTTTAACGCTTTTTGCAAGCGTAATAGGTTTTCTAAATTTGTGTAAGAATACATGTTAGTAGTTTCCGTAAAGGCAACATAAAACATAGGCCATTCCTCGGGCGAACCGTGGAAATCAGGCAAATCCAATATTTTTCTTGTTTGTATTTGTGAATAGCATCCCGTGTTCAAACTAGGTTGGGCGGCAGGAACTGTTGATGTGTGGCGTATAAATGTGTGGCATATTAGATGGCCTAACTGTTGAAGTTGTGGCGCTTCGGTTGATTGACGAATAATTTGTTATGTGACGAGTAGCGTTGGCGTTGACAGAAGTGGCGTTGGCATAGTTTACGCCGGCAAAGGTTACGATGGCATTTTCGCTGACAGGGGTAGCGTTAGTTGAGTGACCGGCTGTACCTAGATTGGCCTCGAAGCAATTTGAAGGCAAGGCTGTTGAGTAGTTAGCAAGAATAGGGCTGAGAGTGGGAGCTTCGACATTTTTGAAGCTGGCGGAAGTGGCCTCGGTGGCATTAACGTCGGCAGATTGACGATTCATTTTTTCTTTTAAGTGGAGTTTCTCTTGCTCTGATGCAGCAAGCGATTTCTGCAGTAATTTAATTTGTTCGCGCAGATCGTCCATTGTGCTATCTTGTTGCACAATTGTGCAATCAACTTCGTCACCGCTGTTCGAACTATTTTCGCTGTTGTTGTCGGCCATATTGACTTCGCGAATGTTCGATGTGACAATTCTATTTCGCAAGTGGTAGCGTTGTTCTTCTTCGGAAGTTTCTTGGTTGCGGCGTTGCAAGTCCAATGATTTCATAGATTATCGCTGTGCGAACCGTTAAAGAAATCAGGATAAATATTAAAAGAATGTTGCTGGCACAGTAGCAACTTTAGAGTTTCGCACGAGGTGGCGGCTAACGATGTGATTCAAAATGAAACAAGGATATATTAATAACGCACTTTAATACCAATGTATATTTTCAAATGATTTTATACAGATGAGATGTAGGGAGAGGTTTTAATATCTGTAAATTAAATAAATTATGGTAATATTCAAGAGCAAATTATTATGTCTTACTTATCCGTGTCCTCGTACGTCTCTGAAACGGAGAACGGCTATATTCCAATCCAGTTCGGCCAAATCAACGACGTGTACATGTTCGGGTCACGGTTGCATTTTAAAGTACGAATTTGTTTTTATTTCAGAAATTCTTAAAAAGATAATTGTAGTAGAGCAAACACTTATTATAAAGGCTTAAACAGCAACAAAGAATATTACGGCGTCTCTTGAAGCAACTGCACCACAGAACACAATTGATTTCTCTGATCTAAATCGCTACTTGATACGGTTTCCCGTGAATATTTTTTGCCAAGACAAATTTTTGATACAAATGAACAAATTTATAATATATGTACATATGTATGTAGATCCCATATTATTTCGCATCTACAGAAAAGGGAAATCAACATAGGAAACCAAATCAAACTCATGGTATTATATTATAAAAAATCAGTTTTAACAATTTATATTAATTAAACGAACATAAAAATTTTATTAATCCATAATTGTAAGTAAAAATATAAATATGCTTGGATATTTTAATATTTCACATAGTTTTCATTTTTTTTAAATATTCATGAAGGCATGATAAAAATACCATATTATGCCTTTTTTCGTAAAAATTTAACAAATAATTTTAATGCAAGCCAAATTTTTTTCTTTTATTTTAAGTAATTTCTCCTGAAAATTTTTTGAAAAATGTAAAAAAGAGTTAATTATTTATTAATTTCATAGTTTGTAAAAAAAGTTTCCATATACACTTGCAACATTATCAATACTTTGAATTTCAGTTTTTTTTTTTAATTTTCAAAAATATTCATAATGACTTGCAAGTAAAATTACTACATAATGTGCATATGTACAGTACATAAATACATTCATATGCAATTAAATTTTAATTATTGGTTGATATTTTTTTTAAATTTGTAACTTTAATGAAGTTAACGGAAAGTTTTAGAAATAACTATTTTTTTTCTTAATACTTTTTCCTGACAATTATTTTTGGGAAGAAGATTTCAAATGTACGTACACATTTGTAACAAACAATATTCCCATAAACATCTGCCACTTATCAACATTTCAGCAACAATTCAAACAGAGGAAAATGTTAATTCACATTTTTCATGCCTGTTAAGTCCTAAATTTAACATGTCGATTCCTTACCCGAAACCGTTCAGAATTCTTTTGGATCGAACCAAATTTTGCACCTTCTCATTGTTTGATGTTCTCTGGCTACACTCGGCAGCTATGTGTTCGATCGAGTTGTACACCCGAGAGCATTTTTGAGTATGGTCCAGTCTGTTTAATCAGAGAACATCAAACAATGAGAAGGTGCAAAATTTGGTTCGATCCAAAAGAATTCTGAACGGTTTCGGGTAAGGAATCGACATGTTAAATTTAGGACTTAACAGGCATGAAAAATGTGAATTAACATTTTCCTCTGTTTGAATTGTTGCTGAAATGTTGATAAGTGGCAGATGTTTATGGGAATATTGTTTGTTACAAATGTGTACGTACATTTGAAATCTTCTTCCCAAAAATAATTGTCAGGAAAAAGTATTAAGAAAAAAAATAGTTATTTCTAAAACTTTCCGTTAACTTCATTAAAGTTACAAATTTAAAAAAAATATCAACCAATAATTAAAATTTAATTGCATATGAATGTATTTATGTACTGTACATATGCACATTATGTAGTAATTTTACTTGCAAGTCATTATGAATATTTTTGAAAATTAAAAAAAAAAACTGAAATTCAAAGTATTGATAATGTTGCAAGTGTATATGGAAACTTTTTTTACAAACTATGAAATTAATAAATAATTAACTCTTTTTTACATTTTTCAAAAAATTTTCAGGAGAAATTACTTAAAATAAAAGAAAAAAATTTGGCTTGCATTAAAATTATTTGTTAAATTTTTACGAAAAAAGGCATAATATGGTATTTTTATCATGCCTTCATGAATATTTAAAAAAAATGAAAACTATGTGAAATATTAAAATATCCAAGCATATTTATATTTTTACTTACAATTATGGATTAATAAAATTTTTATGTTCGTTTAATTAATAAAAATTGTTAAAACTGATTTTTTATAATATAATACCATGAGTTTGATTTGGTTTCCTATGTTGATTTCCCTTTTCTGTAGATGCGAAATAATATGGGATCTACATACATATGTACATATATTATAAATTTGTTCATTTGTATCAAAAATTTGTCTTGGCAAAAAATATTCACGGGAAACCGTATCAAGTAGCGATTTAGATCAGAGAAATCAATTGTGTTCTGTGGTGCAGTTGCTTCAAGAGACGCCGTAATATTCTTTGTTGCTGTTTAAGCCTTTATAATAAGTGTTTGCTCTACTACAATTATCTTTTTAAGAATTTCTGAAATAAAAACAAATTCGTACTTTAAAATGCAACCGTGACCCGAACATGTACACGTCGTTGATTTGGCCGAACTGATTTGAATATAGCCGTTCTCCATTTCAGAGACGTACGAGGATACGGATAAGTAAGACATAATAATTTGCTCTTGAATATTACCATAATTTATTTAATTTACAGATATTAAAACCTCTCCCTACATCTCATCTGTATAAAATCATTTGAAAATATACATTGGTATTAAAGTGCGTTATTAATATATCCTTGTTTCATTTTGAATCACATCGTTAGCCGCCACCTCGTGCGAAACTCTAAAGTTGCTACTGTGCCAGCAACATTCTTTTAATATTTATCCTGATTTCTTTAACGGTTCGCACAGCGATAATCTATGAAATCATTGGACTTGCAACGCCGCAACCAAGAAACTTCCGAAGAAGAACAACGCTACCACTTGCGAAATAGAATTGTCACATCGAACATTCGCGAAGTCAATATGGCCGACAACAACAGCGAAAATAGTTCGAACAGCGGTGACGAAGTTGATTGCACAATTGTGCAACAAGATAGCACAATGGACGATCTGCGCGAACAAATTAAATTACTGCAGAAATCGCTTGCTGCATCAGAGCAAGAGAAACTCCACTTAAAAGAAAAAATGAATCGTCAATCTGCCGACGTTAATGCCACCGAGGCCACTTCCGCCAGCTTCAAAAATGTCGAAGCTCCCACTCTCAGCCCTATTCTTGCTAACTACTCAACAGCCTTGCCTTCAAATTGCTTCGAGGCCAATCTAGGTACAGCCGGTCACTCAACTAACGCTACCCCTGGCAGCGAAAATGCCATCGTAACCTTTGCCGGCGTAAACTATGCCAACGCCACTTCTGTCAACGCCAACGCTACTCGTCACATAACAAATTATTCGTCAATCAACCGAAGCGCCACAACTTCAACAGTTAGGCCATCTAATATGCCACACATTTATACGCCACACATCAACAGTTCCTGCCGCCCAACCTAGTTTGAACACGGGATGCTATTCACAAATACAAACAAGAAAAATATTGGATTTGCCTGATTTCCACGGTTCGCCCGAGGAATGGCCTATGTTTTATGTTGCCTTTACGGAAACTACTAACATGTATTCTTACACAAATTTAGAAAACCTATTACGCTTGCAAAAAGCGTTAAAAGGTAAAGACCGACTGCAGGTGGAATCGTTGCTAATCCACCCCAATAGCGTGGATGCTGCGATGAAAACTCTCGAACTTCATTACGGCCGACCTGAATTGCTAATCCGTAGTCAAATTGCAAAGGCCCGCTCGTTTCCTGCTGTAACCGGAGGAAGAATAACTGAAATCCTCAACCTCAGTGTAATGGTCTCTAATTTAACAGCCTTTTTAGAAAATTCCGGAGCTATACCGCATCTCAATAATCTGACTCTGCTTGAGGAACTTGTTTGCAAGCTGCCAGTGAACAAAAGAGAAGAATGGTTTCGACATATCTTTAATTTACAAATGCCTTATCCCACTGTGCGTGATTTCTGCAATTGGCTGCAGCAAATTGCTACTTACGTGTCTATGTTCACCGATGCCATGCTACCAAAGAATCCAGGAAATGAACAGGTTAGTAATAAAGTTAAAACTTCATCAAAACCAGTTATGACTGCCATCAATATTTAGAAAATGTGTTCAATGTGCAAACAAAACCATCAGCTGTATCAGTGTCAAAAGTTTAAAGATATCGATTATCATAATCGTTGGAATTTCGTCAAAACAAATCGATTATGCTTTGCTGTTTGGAACCTGGACATAATATGCAAAAAATGTTATAAACGCCGGCCTTGTAATATTTTGTCATGCAACAAGTTCCACAACCGATTACTTCATAAGGGAAAAGAAGATACTAAAGACAGCACCGATATCGAGAGCACAGCTGTTGCCACAGTCAGTGGATATCAAACTATGCAACAACAGTCTGTTAAGCAATATGAACAGTGCAACCAGACACTGTTAAAGTATTTGCCAGTCAAACTGAAAGGTCCGAAAGGGGAGATAAGTGTCATCGACGAAGGAGCGAAGATATCACTGCTAGAGGAGAAAGTAGCAAACGCAATCGGGTTGAAAGGCAAAACCGACATGCTTCGTCTGAAATGGATCGGCAACCATACAACAAGCGAACAGTCGCGGCAAGTGAAATTGCAGGCGACTTTGAAGCAGCAGAATTTTACCACATGAGAGGAGTGTGCACTTGTAGCAGCTATATCTGCCGCAGCAAACGTTAAAGCTGCGCGAGTACACTCAACATCATACAGAACTGAACCAAATTTGCGTTAGTGATTACAACAACGCCGTACCGCAAATTCTTATTGGATTGCCACATTCGAGCTTAACAAGAACAATTAAAGCAATGAATTTTGACGACGGTTTTGCCGTCCACAAAACAAACTTGGGTTGGGCAGTGTTTGGTTCGAACGAAGAATGTAATAGTGATGACACTATTTGTCATGTAGATATAGATATTTGCAAGGCGTTCGAAGACAACAAACAAATAGCAGAATACTTTGCTGCTGAGAACTTTGAAATAAAGCAATTGCCAATAATAAAATCTGACGCGGATAAAAGAGCACAAAAGTACTTGAAGATACTACAAAATTTAAATCTGGTAGATATGAAACTGGTCTGCTGTGGCGTAGTGAAGAGGTTGAATTTCCTGAAAGTTTTTCGATGGCAGTGAAACGTCTTGAACAAGTCGAAGCAAAAATGGCAAGGGATTCTGAGTATGCGGAATGGTACAACAACAAAATTAAAGAGTACGTAGAAAAGGGCTATGCGAGAAAGATTACGCCTTTAGAGACAAGTGTAAAAAACCAACGTACGTGGTTTTGCCACATTTTGTTGCATGTAATATTAACAAAGGTAATAAACGTAGATTAGTATTTGATGCAGCAGCCAATGTAAACGGCATGAGTTTAAATAGTGCACTCATGAAAGGACCAGACGAATATCAGCCAAAACCACTTGTGTCAATACTATTTAAGTTCCGGCAGGGTCGTGTCGGGGTATGTGGAGACATCCGTGAGATGTTCCACCGCATTCTCATCCGTAAGGAGGATGAGAACTCGCAGCGCTTTCTTTGGAGAGGGGGCGATAAATTCAACCAGCCCGATGTATACGTGATGTGCGCTATGATTTTCGGATCAGTTAGTTCTCCATGTTCGGCGCAATTTGTTAAGAATTTCGATGCAGTAAAATATCAAGATTGTTCGGCAAGAGCAGTAAACGCTATAATCAACCGTCATTATGTCGACGATTATATGGACAGTTTTCATACTGTCGAAGAGGGTGCCAATGTAACAAAGCAGGTGATAGATATTCACTTCAGTGCAGGGTTTGAATTACGGGGAATAATATCTAATGTAAGCGAGGTTATGGAAGCTGCAACCAGCAATGCGCAACCGCTGTTGCCGATAATTCACAATCCTTGTCGGAGTGAATTCGCGTCAGAGAAGGTGCTCGGTATGCACTGGAACCCAACAAAGGACTATTTGTTTTTTAAGTTGCTTTTCGCTAAAGTATCGAAGTCAGTCCTCGACGGTACAAGGCGGCCAACAAAAGGCGAAATCTTAAGCGTACTGATGTCGATTTTTGATCCTCTCGGGTTTCTTTGCACTGTTGTGGTGCGTGCCAAAATATTAATGCAAAGGTTATGGCAACGTAATATTGGTTGGCACGAGCCAATTCCTGATAACGTTTACGAGAAATGGTTAGATTGGTACAGAAGTTTGAGCTGTATTGAAGATTTTCAGATGCCAAGGTGTTACAACCCGAACTTTCTCGAGCCAGACTCTGACGTGGAACTACACGTTTTTGTGGATGCGAGTGAACTTGCATTCGCAGCTGTTGCATTCTGGCGCATCACCCATAAAGGTTCTACCGTAGTGTCGTTCGTCACTGGAAGGTCAAGATGCAGTCCGTTGAAACCGATTTCCATTCCAAGGCTGGAACTCCAATCAGCTGTACTCGGAGTACGGTTGAAAGAAGCAGTCGTTAATAGTCATGATGTTAAGCCAAGTTCAGTGACTTTCTGGTCGGATTCGAAAACAGTTGTCCAGTGGGTGAGGTCGGACGCAAGGCGCTATAAGCAGTTTGTAGCTCATCGTATAACGGAAATTCTGCAATCATCGGATGCATCTCAGTGGAGGTGGGTACCAGGTAAATACAATCCTGCCGACGACGCTACCCGTATTAAGGCGTTCAATATAAATGGTAAGTGGTTGAATGGTCCACCATTTTTAAAATTAAGCAAGAACGAATGGCCCGTCATGCCCGGCGATCTGAAACGAGATGGGTGCGAGGAAGAAGTACGTTCGAAGGAGTTGTATTCAATACATAAAGTTGAAGAGTCTATACACTTTCACAGATATTCAAACTATTACAAATTTCTAAAAGTCATGGGTTGGGTCCTGCACGCTGTTAGAAAATTTCGTGAAAACAGCTATGCCATCCCAAAATTGTTAAACGCGTCCGATATAAAAAGCGCTGAGGCATTAATTTGCAGATTGGTTCAGGAGACGGAATTCTTTAACGAAATCAAATCCCTTCAAAGTGGGTTGCCTGTAAATAAATCTAGCCCGCTATATAAATTAAATCCTATCGTAGACGATGATGGTATCGTGCGACTTGGTGGACGTATAGCTTATGCAGCATGTGTTCCGATATCCACAAAACGCCCTATAATTTTGCCAAAGGGTCACGCACTCTCAAAACTAATCGTTAGACATTTTCATGAAGTATATTATCACCATAATTTTGAAGCAACAATCTGCGCAATTCGGTACAAATTTTGGATCCCGAATATACGCCGTCTACTTAGGTCCGTCAAAGCAGGTTGCCAAGTTTGTAAGAACCTTACAGTTATTCCGGAGACGCCGCAAATGGGACAATTGCCAGTCGACAGACTTACTCCGTTCGTGCGTCCGTTTTCCTATGCAGGTATTGACTACTTTGGACCCGTTTTTGTTGCAATAGGCCGCCGTCAAGAGAAACGATGGGTCGCGATCTTCACGTGCCTTACACCAAGAGCAATTCACTTGGAGTTAGCTCGAGATCTTTCCACAGACGCTACCATCATTGTTCTTAAAAATTTTGTTAATCGAAGAGGTATTCCGGTCCGAATAAGAAGTGATAGAGGCACGAACTTCGTTGGTGCCAGCAAAGAAGAATGGGTGTGTGTTGAGCAAGGCATAGCATCGGAATGTAATCGTCGAGGCATTGAATGGTTTTTTAACACTCCTGCGAATCCCTCCGCAGGTGGGATATGGGAAAGGATGGTACGCATCGTAAAGAGAGTTTTGTCGTTCACTTTAAAGGAACGTGCACCGCAGATTGAGACGCTGCAATGTCTGTTAATAGAAGCAGAGAATTTAGTAAATTCTCGCCCGCTGACTCACGTGCCGATTGAGAGCACAGATGCGGAGCCTCTTACGCCGAACCATTTTCTTTTGGGTTGCCCGAACTTCGTACAAACTACCGCTGTGTCAGAACAGGTGTGTCTACGGAAGCAGTGGCGAATAACGCAGCAATTAAAACAAACGTTTTGGAAACGTTGGATGTTGGAGTATCTTCCAGTTTTGACTCGCCGCACAAAATGGCATAAAAGGGTGAAGCCCATAAGTGTCGGCGATATAGTTATAATATGCGATGACAATGAAAGCCGCGGTCAGTGGAAACGCGGTATCGTAGTCGAAGCTAAACCAGCCGCTGATGGTCAAGTTCGATCCGCCCTCGTGAAGATCACTTCCGGAAACTTACGACGACCAGCATCCAAGATAGCAGTCCTTGACGTTATTGGTGATTCTCTCGAGCCCGATTCGAATCACGGGGGGCAGAATGTTGCTGTTTAAGCCTTTATAATAAGTGTTTGCTCTACTACAATTATCTTTTTAAGAATTTCTGAAATAAAAACAAATTCGTACTTTAAAATGCAACCGTGACCCGAACATGTACACGTCGTTGATTTGGCCGAACTGATTTGAATATAGCCGTTCTCCATTTCAGAGACGTACGAGGACACGGATAAGTAAGACATAATAATTTGCTCTTGAATATTACCATAATTTATTTAATTTACAGATATTAAAACCTCTCCCTACATCTCATCTGTATAAAATCATTTGAAAATATACATTGGTATTAAAGTGCGTTATTAATATATCCGTGTTTCATTTTGAATCACATCGTTAGCCGCCACCTCGTGCGAAACTCTAAAGTTGTTACTGTGCCAGCAACATTCTTTATGCTTTCGTTTGCGCGAGTTCGAAACCTGGCCACGCGCTTTTGGCTTAAAATTTAATTAGATTTTTACTTTTTTGCAAATTCTTGCACTAGCGTACATACATACGTATGTATGTACATATGTATATTGATATAAATATGTATACTTCCAGAGAATACTACATTTTTCATAAATAACTAATATATCATCTAGTATACAAGCATATATGCACACATCCATATGTATGCATATCTATTCACATAACTATATACATATGTACATAAATTCATATGCATTCATGTACATACATACATACTCACATACTATACAATAATAATGCATATTGATTGCTTTCCTTGCAGTGCGGACGCGAATTTTTTCATCGTCAGAAATTTGTAGTTTTGCAGTGTTTTGAAGTGCGCAGTAAGCAAAAAAAAAAAAAAAAGTGTGAAATCGGAGTGAAAAGCCCGCGAGCTTGAATCGTGTGTTTTTATATGCTAAATAACCTATATCTGGTATTTAATTAGAATTTAGTATATATCGCATACAAAAAATTTTCAGATCGCGAAACAAGTGTGTGCCGTTCGCGCCAAAAAACAGCTGATCACCACCCTGACATTTAGCGAAGCCTTGGCTCCTGTGCAAAGCTTTTTTATCTTAGCCAAGACACACACCATAGTCAAGAAAAGCTTTAATAGTAAAAGCTCCGTTTCTCCTGAAGGTGATGCCAACTCCCTAAAAGGGGAGAAATAGTAATGGAGTTAGATGTTCCGGACCCATTTAAGGGGAGTGCCAGAGTACCAAGGTCACCCTCTGGGGACGCAAGCAGGGGCTTGCGGGTGAGACCCTCACCAGATACGCCCTCAACAGGACGAGCCCGTTCCTCTCCCCCAGTCCTCGACCGAGCCTGCGTGGACTTGGGAGAGAAACCAATGAACACGGCAACTGGCAAAAGGAAAGATAAGAAGGATGCGTTGACCCTATTGGAAGAT
Source organism: Anomoia purmunda (assembly GCA_951828415.1). Lineage (NCBI taxonomy): Eukaryota > Metazoa > Arthropoda > Insecta > Diptera > Tephritidae > Anomoia > Anomoia purmunda. The sequence goes on along the minus strand of OX639994.1, from coordinate 42,389,253 downwards.
AAATTGAGTGGTCTTGTTGGTATGATGGCTCTCCCGAGACGTTCCATACACCAACCAATGAGAGACCTGGTGGACGAGATAATTGAACTATTTGAAGAAGTGAAGCAGGGAAAAAGCGGAGGAAGTGTACAGAGCAGAATAGCTCTAAAAACGATTTCGACGCAAACCTCTCCTCCGTTTAGAAAAGAAAATCAAGCTTCAAAAAGAGGTCTTGAAGATTACTCTACCAAGCAGTACAACCCGGCGAAGCGAAATACAAGCGTTGTAGCAGTCACTGAACAACAGGGTAAAATAGTGGAAAATGTGTCGTCTTATAGAGATGCGGTGGCAAAGGGTAAGCAAATGCCACAAGATGAATGGGTGCAAGTAACGAAGAAAAAGGCGAATAAAGCTAAACTGAACACAAAATCAGTTAAGCCTAACGCCATCGTTATAAAGAAAGTAGGAGGCATGTCCTACAGCGATATGCTTAAAGCAGTAAAAAGTAGCGCTGACCTAAGCAAACTCGGAGAACAGGTTAAACGAGTACGCAAAACCGCAAAGGGCGAAATACTTCTTGAGCTAAACCACGTGAATGAGGAAAATACTGAGATTTTTAAGACAGGCGTGCAAAACCTCTTAGGAGGCGAAGCAGAAATACAAGCCCTGTCCAAAATGACTACCTTGGAGATCCACGATCTGGACGAGATCACTACAAAGGAAGATATAGCTATGGCAATCTCTGAGAAAATACCCTCATGTGGAAATTTTGATGTAGCATGGATCAAAACCATCAGGAATGGGTATCCAGGAACTCAGATAGCGTTGCTTAATCTACCCCAGCTCTTTGCTCAAAAAATCTTAGTAGCCCAAAAGATCAAGATAGGTTGGTCAGTTTGCCGCATTCGCGAAAAGAGTCTTCTGACCAGGTGTTACAGATGCTTGGATTTTGGTCATCAAGCGAAAGCATGCACCAATGAAGATCGCAGCGGATGTTGTTTTAGGTGCGGGGAGAAAGGGCATACCGCTAAGGAGTGTGCCAAAGAAGCTTCATGTATACTTTGTAAATCCAAAGGGCAGACCTTCAAAGGCCATACCGCAGGTGGAAAACAATGTCCATCCTATCAGAGCGCCTTAAAAGTAAAATCATGAAGGTCCTGCAGTTAAATTTAAATCATTGTGAAGCTGCTCAACAGCTGCTTTGTCAAACAGTTATTGAGGAAGAGATTGATATTGCGATTCTAAGCGAGCAGTATAAACAACCAAGTCAAGGCACATGGATCTCTGATCAACATGGTAAAGCCGCAATATGGATCTGTGGACGGTTGAGCATTGGCGACAAGCCTAGCACCCACGGGTATTTTGTTAAAGCTAAAATTGACGGTATCTATATATACAGCTGTTATACACCACCCAGCCTTAGTCAGCAGGAGTTTGAATATTTTCTAGACAGTCTTGTCCAAGACGCTACAATATATTCTCCCAAAATCATAGCTGGAGATTTTAATGCTTGGGCCTTAGAGTGGGGCAGCAGTAGAACGAACCAACGTGGTCATGCCTTACTAAAAGCATTTGCACCGCTAGATTTGCTCCTGTTAAATACAGGGAATCAAAATACTTTTGAAAAAAATGGTAGGGGATCCATCATTGACCTAGCTTTCTGCAGTATATCGCTGGCTACAAAAATCACCTGGAAGATAAGTGAAACTTATACACATAGCGACCATTTATCCATAATATTGGAAGTAAACGATGCAGCTATCGAGTCTTGTCAAAATGCCAAAACCCACTTGAATGGCTGGTGCATTAAATCCTTTGACCGAAGCATGTTTAGACTGGTACTTAACGGCATGAGTAGTGTTATGAGTGTGCGGGGTAATGCAGAAAGTCTCTCAGAAGACTTGGCAAAAGAACTAACGAAGGCATGCGATTCGTCAATGAGCAGAAAATTATGTAGGAAAACCCGAAGACCTGTTTACTGGTGGACCCCCGAAATAGCGCGCTTGCGCGCTGATTGCAATAGAGCTAGGAGGAAATTTCAAAGGATAAGGTCAGATGCTCTGAGAGAAGACTTCAAGCTCTTGCGAAAACGGCTAAAAGACGCAATTAAAATAAGCAAAAAATCTTGCTTCAAAGAGCTCTGCGATGAAATTGATGAGTACCCATGGGGCGGAGCTTACAAAGTGGTTATGAAAAAGTTCAAAGGTAGACAAATTCAGACCCCAACCTGCCCGAGGCTGCTTAAAGAAGTAGTGGAAACCCTCTTTCCAAACGGAGACCCCGGATCCATGACAGTACCGTCAACTCCTCAGGCAGTTACCTATTTTCCGTCGATAAATACAGACGAAATAGAAAGTGCTATGAGTAAAATAAAAGAGAACAAGGCCCCTGGCCCCGATGGAATACCGAATATTGCCATTAAAGTAGCAGTAGATGATTCTCCACTAGCATTTGTAAAGGTTTTTAATATATGCCTTCGAGACGGTGTATTCCCGAGGAGATGGAAAAGGCAAAGACTGGTTCTAATTCCAAAGCCTAACAAACCTCTAGGAGAGCCAAGTTCTTATAGGCCATTGTGCATGATTGATACTCTAGGTAAGTTATTAGAGAGAATCATATGTAATCGCTTATGGAGCCACATCGACGCTCAACAATGTTTGTCCGATGCCCAGTATGGCTTTCGAAAAGGAAGGTCAACAGTCGATGCAATACGCAGAGTTACTGACATAGCCGAAGAGGCAATAAGAGGCAAACGCTGGAAGAACGGCTCAAAGGAATATTGTGCTGTAGTAACCCTAGATGTTAAAAACGCGTTTAACTCGTTAAGTTGGGCCCATGTTATTAGTACGCTAGTAGCGATCAAAACACCGGTATATTTGATAAGCATAATAAATAGCTATCTATCTAATAGAGTTTTGTTTTACAGCACTGATACAGGCATGAAGTACCACAATGTTACCAGAGGTGTTCCACAAGGGTCTGTCCTCGGACCGCTTTTGTGGATTATTGCCTACGACGGTGTCCTACGCCTACCCGTCCCAAGAGGAGTCGAAATAATTGGCTATGCAGATGACATTGCACTGGTTGTTGTAGCTAAGGACATCAAAAAAGTGCAAAAAGCGACGACAGACGCTGCCAACTCAGTCGATAGATGGCTCAAAGATAAAGGACTTCAGTTAGCAGCACATAAAACTGAAGGTGTTCTTATAACAAGTAGGAAGAAAAAAGAAACTACGACTTTGAATGTAAACGGGTATGTACTTGAAACTATTCCAGCAGTAAGGTATTTAGGTGTGATGATAGATGCTAGGCTATCATACAAGATACATATTGAAACAGTTAGTCAGAAAGCGGCAGTAGTCCATAGCGCACTAGCTAGATTAATGGCGAACCTAGGGGGTCCTGGCCAGAATCGAAGGAAACTCTTGACGAAGGTAACGCAGTCTGTCATTATGTATCCAGCCCCTGTCTGGGGGCACGCACTCAAGCATAAGTCTTATTGTAAAGGTGTTAATTCGATTTTTCGGCTTGGTGCCCTGCGTGTATGTAGTGCTTTCCGGACGGTCTCATATGATGCGGCCTGTGTAATTGCTGGTATAATGCCTGCCGATCTGCTGGCTAATGAAATCCAGCGAACCTATCTGACGTCCCAATCCAAAGGCAGAGCCCTCTCAATTCCTGAGATCGCGGCTGAACGCCAAAAAAGCCTCATCCAATGGCAACAACGCTGGGTCACGTCTTCATCGGGACGCTGGACTTTCAGACTCATTCCGAGCATCAAAGCCTGGCTAGGCAGATCGCATGGTGAAGTTGATTTCTATATGACCCAACTGCTCAGTGGCCACGGTTGTTGCAGGCAGTACCTGTGCAGATGTGGTCATGATGATACGGTGGCTTGTGTTTCATGTGGGAGCGTACCGGAGACTGCCGAGCATGTATTTTTTGAGTGCCCGTCTTTTATGCTTGAAAGACAAAAAATTAACGATGTAATACAGGTACATCCGGACCCAGAAAGCGTAATCTCACGTATGATAAATGACAGTAAAGTCTGGGATGTGGTGAAATTTGTTAGTAAAGAAATAATGACAGAGCTTAGAGCAAGGGAACAACGCCGCCAAATAGGAGGTTACAACCAATAAGAAATGTAAACATAAATATTTAACATCTTTTACTCTTGTTTTTCTCCACAGGAAAATGTTTTGCAGAGCACTCTTTGCCAAACGCCCCTGAACCCCTAATCGCAATTGTGGATGGGGGAATATGGAAATGGCGTTATGAAGTGAGCCATATTTTATGCCACGGCCTCTCCCTGATGAAATGCGAAAGTGGTCCCGGGGAGGCGGTTTCACTGGAGTTTCATACGGGCCACTTGATGGATAGTGCGCTATCCCAACGTCCGTATAAAAAAAAAAAAAAAAAAAAAAAAAAAAAATACTCACATACTATGTATGTACTTACGTGCATGTGCATACATAAATTCAACCTTGACCTACGCTAGATCAAAATCAAATCACAACGCAATCACAACCGCAGCTGCATTTGTGCCTGCGCCGGCGCCAAATATTCTAAAATATCTGAAACTACATGCAACAACAAAAAATTCATTCATAAACGCGTGCGCGTATTCCTGAAAAAAATGCCGTTCATTCATAAGCGCAAGTATTTCATCTCCCCGCGCACGCAAATGTTCCCCTCAGCGATCTTATTCGCGACGAACACAAAAATGCTAAAATCTTCAATTTTACAAACCATCGACGGTCATTGAAAATTTAAACACCGCAATATCAGACAATAATGAGACGGAAGAGGAGTTATGCAACAATTGTGGATAAGAGAAGGGTTGAAAGGGAAAGGGAACGGTAAGCAAAAGAATATTCTTTTCCGTTCCCTTTCCCTTTCAACCCTTCTCTTATCCACAATTGTTGCATAACTCCTCTTCCGTCTCAACTTGCCCCGCTGGCAAGCAAAAAACAGTTTTTTTCTCGGGTTACTACTTTTTCTTCTTTGTTTCATTTTTAGTTGGATTCGTAAATTGATCTTCTTTTTTGCGCACACATTGCTATGATTTGCATAAATAGCCGTTTAAGCGTGCGCAATAAAGTGTCTGCTGTGGCTTAGTGCGTATAGTCGCCAGCCACATTATCATATTGCATGTTTTAGCTTTTGACTCATAGTTCGAATCTCAGCTTTTTTTTCGTGCCATGTCTAATTTTTATGCATTTTTTTTTTTTAATTAAATACGATATATTTATTAACTTTCATAAATTTTTGGAAATCTTTTTTCATTCTCATTCCTATTCTGATTCCATTTCGTTACGAATGAATATACAAAATTATTGAAAAGTTTCCATTTTTTTAAATAGTTTAAGATGTGTAATATAAAGAAATTGGAATAAAATCTTTTATTAAACTATTATGTTTAATATTATTTAATATTAAAAAAAAAGATTTAAAAAAAATATATTAAATAAATTTAAATTTGAATTATTTCACTTAATCAGTTACTAGAAAAAGGAAAAAAATATAAAACTAAATTTTAATAAAAGGATCCATTATATTAAATTCGTTTATATTACATTATAAATTTTTAAATTTTCAATCAATTATTTACTTTTTTAAATTTATTTAATTCGGAAAATACCTACCAACAAGATAATGTTTCCGCAACATTGAATTTGTGTATTTTTCCGCTTTTGCAACATGCATTTTAACATTTGGCAGCACTTTAACATTGCCAGAAGATGTTAGTTAGCGTTCCTCTGCCAAAACCTTTCAGCTCTGTAAGAAAATAAATAAAAATGTTCGACCTGAGTCGTTTGCACCTTCTCATTGTTTGATGTTCTCTGTATTGTTGTCACCTGCTAACGCAATCCACTCTTCGTGTTCGATGAAGTTCAAAAACAACTTCCTGTCGCAACACATATGTGCCGTCGCACCGCTGTCTGAACACCATTTTGTGCTGTAGAACAATTCGCAATCGGTAGCTCCCAATAAATGAAACGAAAATTCTTTTTGTTTCGTAGAATCATTTTTCTTTGCTGGACAGTTCACCTTCAAATGCCCTCGCTGACCGCATTGAAAGCAAATCAAATCTTTTTTGTTACCTTTTTCTCTCTTTCTGCCGCTGCTATGCGCTGCGAATGCTTGCTGCGTGCTACTACCTTGTTCTGTATGCTCGTTCATGTCGTTGCGACGCTCACCTTCTTCTAGAAGCTTCAACTTTAAAGTCTCGACCGTTGGCAAGCTATCCCTTGTTTCCATCGCAATTACGAAGTTTTCAAACCCTTTTGGTAGACTGTACAACAAGATGAGGGCAGCTCCTGGTTGAGCTCTATGCCCACTTCCGCTAGCTTGTACATGATGGTTGTGAAATTATTTATATAAGCAGCTATACTCTCGTCTTCTGTCATTTTGAGACTCAGTGGTCTTTTGAACAGCGAAACTTTTCTCACAGGGCCGCTTGTAGACTTCTTTAAGTCGTTTCCACACATCCGCCGTTGGCTTGCAATGCCGCAAATAGTTTAACTGTGACGGCTTCACGCTTAAAGTGACCATGGCCAAAGCTTTTTCAACCTGTGCTATCCACTTTACCAATTCCGATGCTACTTTCCATAACTCGGCATGCACCAACACGCTTTGCATCTGAACGCACCAAGAATCATAATTCTATTCGTCCAGCTTCTCGATCTGGTACATCGCACTCATTCTTATTCGTTAATTAAATTATCTTTTAAAAAGCCACACGCAATCTGGGCCCATAACATGATGAATAATTTGAGGTTACTCAGAGATAATTATAACACGATGTTTACTGTTCAACGTTTAATTAGGGAGTAAATTCATGGTATACATAAAATAAACATGAGAATGAAACAGTCGCATTGTTACATAAATAGGGTTGTATTTAAAAGTATCATATTTCAGCAAAAATACTACTCAATGTACATATATTCATATGCAATTTAATTTTTAATTATATGTATATATTTTTTTTAAATTTGTAACTTTAATGAAGTTTATGGAAAATTTTAGAAGTAATTTTGTAATAATTTTTCTTGACAATTTTTTTTCTAAACAAGATTTCAAATGGATTAATAAACACATTTGTAACAACATTCCCATAAACATCTGCCGCTTATCAACATTTCAGCAACAATTTGAACAGTTGAAATGTTAATTCACATATTCATCGCTGCTAAATCGACGGCGTTTGATCTGGATTACGATTCTCACCATCAAACACTACTACTTAGTTTAATAGTGCTTTCTCTTAACCCTGCTGTTAGGTTAAGACCATTTGGTCCAATTTTTTTTTTTGTTTTCTTTGTAACTTTGGAACGGTGATATATACTGTCTAAATTTTTCAGCTCAGGTGGTCTTTTTATAAAACAATATTATGTGCGAAAATTTAATTCTCTGACTTAAAACTGGACTAAGATAAATTGAAAATTACGAATCTTAGGTTAAGGGACCATTTGGTCCATAGTATATTTTCTTTGATTTTCTTTACATTAATTTTCCAAAAATAAGTATCTATTAGTTTGTTCGATATTTTTTGGCACTACATGATGAGCAAAAAAATGTTTTTCGGTTGGTTTTGCAAATAAACGCACTGCAAATGGAGCATTTTACATCAGACTTAGACTTGCAGCAACTACAAATTCCTCGCTTTCGAGCTCCGTAACTAGAAGCATTTTTAGAGCAGGCCACTGGTGCTGGGTTTTACCAGAGTTGAGTAAATAATAAAATAATAATATTTAGCAAGTATTGAACCAAACTAAATATAAAGACTAAGATTAAATTGTTATTTTGTATGAAAACTGCAGTATGGACCAAATGGTCCTCTAACCTAAGATTCGTAAGTTTTTTTTTAACCTAACAGCAGGGTTAAGACGTCATGATGACAGAGAAAATATGAATTTACTGGAAGGTTTTTCGGATACTCGCCTAATTCCTTCATGTGCCCTAGAGAAACTCTTGCAATTTCAATCGTTTTTTCAAGCTATCTTAGTCTTCGAACTACGTTGAAATAAGTACGACTAAATGACGGCAGTTCCTAAGTTCATAGCTAGGAGAAGATGCCCAAAAATTTTTTACTCCGGCATTGGCACCAACTTTGACGGAGCTTCGCGATCTCTACGATCAGATTTTAAAATCTTTATGACTGAAGCGCGAAAGCACACATTGAATAAGTATTTGGAATCATCTGAAATGCATATATGTAAATATAAAAAAGGTAGACAAAATTATTAAAAACAAATAAAAATATACAGTGGTCGGAAAAATAATGGTCGCTTGTTTGTTTCGATAAGTTTTGATATATTATCTAGCTTTTACTTAGTTTTTTCCAAGTTTTCATAAAAATATTGTTCGTGTTTTAAGAAAATGCGCATTTACAACATTTTTGCAATGTTTAAACAAATGTGATGAATATGTGATGAAAATTTTTTTAATTTTGTACAAAGCTTTAACTTATATGAGTTTTGTTAGAGAATGAACTATATTTAAGTGATATTAAATTAAATAAAAACAGAATGGTATGTCAAAATTTGGCATAAGTATGAAATAATAAATTACGTTTGCTCCAAACTACATTGCTTTTGGAAGATGAGCCCCAACATGTCCATTATTTCTGCAACAACAAAAGTCGAATATAATGTTTAGGGTTTTTACTCCGCGATATTTCAGTAACTATTTCATCTACTTCTCTCAAATTTGGCACATATGATTGGGTATGGAAAAGGAATACGTGTGAGCTTCATCGCTGAACAAAAAAGTCGACCGAATATTGGACGCAGAGCGTGATGCGTCGCGCTAACCGAACGATTAATTTGGTAATAAATTTTCACGATTTGCAAACGTTTTTCTGGAAAAAGCCTGTTCTTCATAAAATGGCAAATCAAACTAAGTATAAATCAAGTACCAGCTGTCAAAGAGACCAACTTTGAAAAAAGTATTGCCACATTGAAAACCACACGTCTAAAAGAAACACCCTTTACTAGCCAAGCCGGTTAGCTTCACGTTGCTTGCAGCCTACGCCATAGAGTTCAAGACAAGCCATATTAACAGTCAGTATGTGTGATCAACTTGATAATAATTTCTTGATCATGTAACTGCAGGGGTACAACGCTACCCCACACGCAGACACTTTTAAGGTATTCACAGTTCCTTATAACATGTATTGTAAATATATCACCTGGTAAACTGGAACATTTTATAATACAAAAATGATTTAATTTACAATTCTAATGGTAGAACATATTGTAACTAATAATTAGAATGGTAAATTAGAACCTTTATAATGTAAAAATTTCTAAAATATTCAGGGTACTCACAGTCTCCTTGTAAAAGCTGTTATAAAGATATCGCGTAGTAATTTTATAGAATTTTTACATTATAAAGGTTATAATGTAAAATTTTAATTATTAGTTGGAATATATTGAATATGTAAAACATTCCAATGTGCCATTAGAATTGTAAATTAAACGACTTTTCTATTATAAAATGTTGCAGTTTACCAAGTCATATCTTTACAATACATTTTACAAGAAACTTTGAATACCTTTATTGTAAATTACTACGTGATATCTTTGCAACGCATTTTACAAGCAGATTGTGATTACCTTGATTGTATCTACCGCGCAAGTAGAACCATTTTGCGACGCATCAGGTAAATGTATGTATAAATGAGTTAGTACTTTTCTTTGATTGATTAACCTAAATCTGAAAGTGAAGTAAGTACTGGAAAAGGGATGGAGTCACGTAAATTAGTTTTAATTAGATTTTTGTATATATACTGCTACTTTGAAATTAATACTGAAATAATTTGACAACGCAACTTGACGTGGTATTATCTAACATATTTCGGCAACTGCGCGGCTACCTATTGATTGGCAGAAACCACACTACTGTTTAAACGAGAGGTCGTTCCCTTTAAATAATTACAACTATCCCTCACATTATCTACCTCATGTACATTAGCTTAATTAGTCTGTAAGAATTTGTTAATTCAATGACTTTACATTCAAATAAACAGAATGAGACGGACTATAAAAATGTACAACCATAGTAAACCCAGTAGAAAATCTCAGGTGAAAGCCTTGTATGGGGTTGAGCCTTTAGGGGTGAAATTTAACGTACTGAACCGTTCTCGTCATGTATGGTTACTCTTGGAAACAAAATTATATTTTAATGCACATCTTTTTACGTAAAAAACTCGTTAGAAATAATTTAACATAAACTATTCAGCACAAATAATTATCGAAAAGGTTCGTTTTTCCATGGACTCTAGTCATCTCTGGAGAGTGCACGTTGATGCAATATCATCCAAAGCAACTAAATCAATAATGGTGTGCAGACGTCTACCGGGTAAGTCCTTTGACGCGGTTGGCGTGGGTCTCAAGAACCACGCTCTCAACGAGGAAATCGCTTTCTAAGATCTAACGCCTAGCATGCGTGTGCATAAAAGGCCATGCGTACGTGTCCGACACATAATCACAGAACAAACAGCCAATCGAACCCTACTCAATATAGATAGGGAAGGTCACGGAAAAGGAAAGATTATGTAATCCAAAAACATGGAAAGTCTGAGCACATGTCTCTCACTGGCTCAGCTCCCCAGAAAATCTTATCCAATTATTTTTAAATTGTGGCATAATGATAATCTCCGATTTTATGTAATTCTGTGCTAATTTTTTTTTAATTTTTTGCGAATACTATACAGGTGAATACTCCGAATGTCACTTGGGTACAGTTCAAGAAAATTTCGGACATAGAGACCCGAGACACTGTGCGAAATTCGGCAGATGGTATCTCATTTTTCAAAACCAAATGAAAGCCTACCCGAAAACATTAAAAGTTCGAGATACTGTGTAAAATTCGGCGCTTCTCGAATTCAAGACCACTCAGAATCGTATCTCATTTTTCAAAGCCATATGAAAGCCTATCCGAAAACATTAAACATTTGCAAAAATTGCGGATCAACTTTTGTTAATCAAAGCAATCGAAGAACCGAGTCCTGAGGCAAGCATCTGTTACTGCATTCAAACGAATTTCCATACACAATCAAGTACAATTCGTTCACCGAACAAAGCTGTGCAAAAACTTCCATGTTAATTCTCACATCACGAATGCATGCCTGAGCAAGTGGTCACGTGGACATTCCACAACTCCACAAACGTCGTCCGCAACTATAACTACAACGACTCGTGCCCAAAGGGTGGATACATTGTATGGCTTCGATTCAAGGAAGAGTTTCTAAAAAAACTCTCTAATTGTGCACCATATCCCGCTATCCATACGCTACATTATTTACCAGATGACACGATAGCGATATTCCCATTGGCTATCACAATAATTAAAACCGAAGCCTATGTGAACGACATCCTCTCGAGAAGTCAGGACTTTGACAATGCTACTGAATTACTTGTTCAAGGGATCAAAGCACTAAAAACAGCTGGATTCATTTAAAAAAAGCTAACGGACAATCATCCACCCATACTCTATACTTCCATATTAAATACAAATTCTTGGTATCCAATGGAACCTACTCACTAACAAATTTTCGTACACCATTTAGCAACAATAAATGCCGTCTTAAAACGACAAATTCTGTCTTTTGTCGCACTACTTTTTGACCCAGTAGGATGGCTTTCGCCAGTGATGATTCAAGCGAAGATTCTACTTCAAGAACTTTGCCTTGATGGCATTGATTTGGATAAAAACGCCAAGCCCATAGCTTTATTAAAGTAGCAACGATTCGTAGAAAGTCTGCCAGCCCTCTGCAACATCGAAATTCCTAGATGAGTTAACTTTGCTCCGGGGCAAGATGCTCCATCCAGCGGAGAGCTCGTCTTGCCAAGAGCTTTGTTGCACTGTACTACTGCCAAGATTGGGCATGACTATTCAAAAACAGCTCCACTTAGAGGTATGCTAGCAATCCAGCCGACCTCGGTATACACGGTCGAAAACGCACGACTTAGCGGCTCCCTCGCCCTGGTGGCATGGGGCGGAATGGCTTTCGTGCCATAGGGATGCGTGCCCAAAATCAAAAAGGTGCAAGGCATCTCCTCCAGAGAAACGCCAGGTGGAGGTTCGATTTTCTTGATCTTCGTTCTCTTGAGCCACGGCAACCATCTTAAGTCAACATCTGACACCTGGCGAATTGCATCAGGTGAAAATGCATATTTTCCGAGCGGAAAGTGCGGGCTGCAAGATAAAAGGGCCATCAACAAAAAAAGTTCTATTCATGTTCTCAATCCGTTCGTGGATAAAGCCGTGCTTTTACCAGTTAGTGAAAGGTTAGTACATTCCACGTTAAGATAAAATGAAAGACCTAATTATTCTTCCCACAAAATCGCTTTATTTGGAGAAGTGTTCACGACGCTTCTGGTGCGAATTGAGACAATACTCAACTCGAGACCTTTATCCGCACTATCCAGAGACCCAACGAACGAGGCGCACCGATACTGGAATTTCCCGAGTCTAACCCGAAGACCTATCTAAGCTGAGTCGGTAGGAAAAGGGCAAATCGCTCCACCACCAATTCAGTTACCGTTGCAAAACGAACTAACTTAAGGATTTTCAAAAGCGATGTAAGCGCCACAATGGCGGAGACAGATAATTGCCGTGTCGGCTCTGTCACAAGTACCACGCCATCAGGCGATGAAGCCGTCGCAGAGACTAACTGTGGCCCGAGCGCAGAGGTATTGCGTAAACTGCCTTGCACCCACCACACGCAGTTTGAAGGCGTGTGATCTAATAAACTTGTTTTTTTAATGAAACACTTTATTTGATTTAATTTACACACTTTATTATTTCATAATTTTATAATTATTTATTTAACATCATGTTGACGCATCGCGTGCTGTCATATATCTCCCCCATTAATTACTATTCTGCCCGCTTAAATACCCTTTGCCACGCGCAAACATTGTAAAAGTCCTTGAGAAGCCTTTGCGCAAGGTGTTGTTGTTCTTAGGCTGCGTGGTTAATTGCTAATTGGAAAACACAACAGCAAGTTGTTGTTACTAGGCTGCGAAGTGATCTTACGCGCTAGGCTAACCTGTTGCTAGCCTGGCTGCGAAACACACGTCCAGGCTATTACTGTTGTTGGTCCGCATGGGGATGACCTTTTGCGTTAGGCAGCCGTTGCTGGGCTGTTTGGATCCCATGCGCGATTTATGCTGTTGCTAAGCTGCCATGCGCAAAGTGTTGCAATTAATAGCATGCATGGTAATCACACACGGTGGCTGGGATGTTGCTATGCCACTATATTACAAATACGGGTACCATTTGGTAACTCCTCCCCCTCATATTTACATATTTAGTAAATTTTTTTACAAATGCATTCACACATAAGAAATGTAGGTTTGAAAATGACATTTTCCGTATACATATGTACGTTTGCAACAAACATTTTTCATTTTCATTCTATTTTAGCTTTTCAAGTTTAACAAAAAATAATAACAATTACAAAAAAATTGACTTGGCCTTTGAAAATTTATAAAAAGTGATTAACTAGAATTTTTTCGAATTAATTAGTAACTCTTTTTTTTATCGAACACTGATAAGCGGGTTTAAATTACTTTAATCTCGTTATTAAATTGTTTTAGTAGTGCCTCTTGTGTCCGCTTTTCTTTGTACTTATAAGTGAACATAGTATTTTTACATTACACAATTTATATGTTTGTGATATGATTTAAAGCATATACTTTACAAAATCCGTATGACTTAGTGATGTTATTAATTTCTTAAACTAGTTTTTAGTGTCATCAGTAGAAATAGTTGAACAAGACAAAAAATAAAGGGTTTCAATATGAATTTGCAGAAGTAATTATTCCGAATAGTTTGATAATCTTTGTATTTGCAGTGTTGGAAGCTTATCTTATGTTATCTTTGTGAATTCTTTTGCCATTTATTAATACGGTTGTTCCTAAATGCTTTTGCACTGCGTTTTCAACATATACCTTACTTAGTTTATTCCCTAGGCGTTTATTGCGAAAAACATATACCTTTTCACCTTCTTTAAATGTTCTTTGAATAGTTTTAGATGGGTTTGCAATATTTTCTTGTGCGCTACTCAGTGCTACCTTAATGGAGTTTAGATAATCTTTTGAAAAATCATTAATTATATATATAGGTTTTGCGTCTACCGTCGAGTGAATGGAATTATTATATTTGTGCGTTGCAAATAAAATTAATTCTTTAATGTCAGTTATATTTTGCTCTGCTTTGATGCATCGTGCGATTTCCGTCAACGTTGAATGCACTCTTTCTATTTGGCCATTACTTTTGCTGTGTAAGGCTGGTATGAAAAATTGCTCAATTTCGATGTGATATTTTAATAAATTGGCTACTGTATTAGATTGAAATGATTTTTGATTATCGGAAACTATTAGTTTGGTTTTTCTGAACTTGTTTAGTACTATTAGCGGTGCATTTTTAATATCAATTGTCGACCTGGAGTCGATCGGAATTGTGACAGTGAATTTTGAAAATTTATCTATGCACGTAAAGAAGTGGAGTTTATCTACAGAAAATATGTCTATGTGAAGAATTTGCCCAGGGTATTGTGGAATTGGAGTTTTGCCTACTTCTGTTTTTGAAGGGTGTCTATTGTATTTATTTTCCAAACATGTTCTACAATTCTTGGCTATCGTTGTTAACGTCTTCTTTATTTCTGGAAAGAAGAATTCTGATATTAATTGTTTATAGTTCTCCTGAATTGAGCGGTGGGCTCTGTTATGTTCTATAGTAGCAGTTTCGATTTGGTCTTCCTTTTTTATTAGATCTATTGCTAGCTTTTCGGTATGCACAAATTTTACAACCGGAAAGTTTGCCAAAAGTAAACATTGAGCTCTGGCTAAAGTTTCAAGATAGCAACAAATTCCATTGACATCTGTATTTATTTTTTCCCGAATTGTTGTAAAAGGAACTCCGCGCTTTTAAATTATGGTATGTCTAATAAGTTTTTGAAATAAAATTTTCGTGGACTTACTGTTATCCTCAGATGGTAGAAGTAGTAATTGGGCTTTAAATTGATTGACAGGGTTTCTTGTCGTTTTTATTGTACTTGAAAGGGAAATTTCGCTATGAACTGTCGCCATTGAATCATCGAGGCTGTGAATATACTGACGGCACAATGCATCAGCCACTTTATTATCTTTGCCAGGTTTATAGAAATATTTTGGCGCAAATGAGTTTATGAATGCAGTCCATCTTTTTTCGAATAAGGATTTTTATCAGACATAGCAAATGTCAGCGGTTGATGGTCCGTGAAAATATGGATGTTTTTGATATCGTAGAGATAATGCCTTAGTTTTTGGAACGCCCAAACTATTGCCAAAAGTTCGCATTCGTTTGGGGCATAATTTTCTTCTGTTTTAGATAACGTACGGGATATCATTGTTATAGGTTTACCGTTTTGCGGCAGTACAGCACCTAGCGCTGCAGATGAAGCATCGGTTGTGATTTCGAATGGCTTAGAGCAATCTGGATGTTGAAGAATGACATCTTCTGCAGCCAGAATGTTTTCAAGTTTATTAAAAGCCCCGATTGCTTCTTTGTCAAGTGAGATATTGATTTTTTTGGAGTTTCTGCTACTAATGTGGCCATATTCGCATTCGCCTCTTAAATACTTGGTAAGGGGCTTGGATATATGGGCATAATCCTTTATAAATCTACGGTAATAACCGGAAAGTCCTGCAAAGCAACGTAAAGATCTTAAAGACTTCGGCTCTTGATAATTAACGATCGCATCAACTTTACTAGAGCATGTACAGATACCTTTGTGTGAAAGGGTGCAACCTAAAAATTCCCCTTATTTCTTAAAAAATTTTGATTTGTCTTGTTCATTTTTTTTAATATGGAATCTACATGTTTATAGTGGGAGTTTTGGAGAAAATGATGATGTCATCAACGTAAACATAGCATATTTTTCCGATGTCTTCCCGTAAAATCTCGTCGATGGCCCTTTGGAATATGCTTGGTGCATTTTTCAAACCAAATGGCAACCGGCAAAACTCATACTGAATGCTGAATGCGCTGAATGCTGTCTTGCATCTATCTTTTTCTAAAAGACAGATCTGATGAAAACCAGATTTGAGGTCTAATGTTGTAAATATTTTAGATTTCCCTAAATTTGAAAGTATTACAGTAGAGTCTGGTATTTGATATTTGTCATTTAGTTTCCAAAAATCGATAACCATTTTGGTTTCCTTCATCGTCTAGATCTTTTTTGGTAACTACATGGATGAGAATTGTTCGGTGAGTATGATTTCCTAATTATGCCATATTTTAATAGAGATTCTATTTCACTGTTAATAAAATTTGCCGCCGATATTGGGTAAGGGTAGCTTCTTGAATAAATGGGTTTATCAGTTATCGTATTTATTGTTGCTATCACGTTTGTATTATAAGGAAGTGCTCTATTTGCATTCGCAAATGCGTTAAAATTACGTTGTTTTAATATTTCAATACTGCAATGCGCATCGAATGTGTTTGCTAGAGTCATATTTACTTCTTGACACTGGAAAAAGTTGAGATTTTTTTTCCAGTTTTATGGAAAATGAGTCCAACTTTTGTGTCGATCGTTGCTTCGATATTTTTCAATAAATCATACCCTATGACTCCATCAAAGGTATTTGTTGAGCTACTAAGCCTTTTAAGCAGCTATCGATTATGAACACTAATTTACGTATGAATGTGCAACTTTATTTTTGAAATGCTGGTCTACGAATAACTTTAATAAATTTTACGTTGAACTATTTATATGCATATGTTTCAATTACATTGGATAACGGCAGCTAATAACAAAGAATTAAAGAGCAGTTTCTTTAATGTATAAGAATGTACATATGTACATACGTACGTACATATGTACCGGCTCGACGCAATAAACGGTAGTGCATATGAAAATACATATTTACTGCTTACTTGCATACGACCGTATGTATGTAACTAAGCGAGCGTTATGTATGGATATGCATACATATGCCTAGTATATAACATAAAAAGGAATAAGAGATTAGCAAACTTTTTAAAATACATAATGATTTGGAACAATTGAGTGAAGATATTTTAGGGTGACCAGAGAACAATATTCTTTGCTTATTCTTATTAAATGAAAGTGGTTAATCTTTCTGAATTATGCGCTGCTGCTCCGAACAGTATCTAATTGCGGTAAAATATAAAAGGTGACAGTCGTTCCGAGAACATTGATATTACATTTGTCGGAAATTTCATTTACTCCATTTATAGACCTGAGGCCAGAAATGAAAACCCTTAACGCATTTTCCCTAGCCTTCTCGTTAAACGCATTGGTGAGTTGCTCATCGCTACTGTATGTCATAATATTTTTGTTTAAAATCAATGTAAGTTGCCTGTCAACTGCGTCATAGTATTCGTTAATATACATTTGTCCCTGTCTCAAGGTGTTGAGTTGGTTCTCAAATATATGGAGCGGTCGCTTATCTGCATATAACTGATCTAATTTAATTATAGCTTTAAAATCTAGTGATTCAATGCGCTGAGATTTTCGTTAGCTGCAGACGTTATTTTATTACGAAAAATACCAATGGCTATATCGTCGGTTATACTGCAATACGTGCTATGTCAGCAAAACCAAACTTTTCAGGAGAGGGAAAAAACTTTATAAGTTTTTGTAATTGTTCGCAAGGAAAGTAATACTTTTATGGTTTCATACTGCAGTTAAAAACTATGTAATAGTATGCGAATGACCTATGTGCCTGGTTGCATTTAGAAGAAAAGCTGACATAGCACGTATTGCAATAAAAAAAGTTGACATAGCACATATTGTTTAGAGAAATATCTGTGGATTTGAGGATTTGTTGAATAAAACACTTTGTTAAACATAACACATTTCTTCTATATTTCAAACTTCAACTCATAAGGCACAACTTTTACAAAGGAAAAAATTAAAAAGTTCTATTTTAGCTTACTATCGAACGTGAGTACATGTTTCAATACTTGTACAGCCATGTTCTAAATTATTATAAAAAAATGATGATCGGATGATATGAGAACTTTCATTTCTTGAAGATGTTCATATTTAGTAACTTCAATAGCCAGTGGCTTCGTATAAAGAGGGGGGCGTTCACTTAAGCATAACGAAGTGACCGCCTTCGGTTTTCTAGGTAAATGGTCCCAATCTTGACCAAAGTCTGTCTTATACTTAATTTTACCATCGTTTGGATCATACTGTAAAGCTACAATGTCTATAACACACGGATCACCTTTTTTATTACCTGGCCTTAAGCTTTTATATTTTCCTTGAGAAAATCTGTAAAAGTCTCTGTAATTTAGAAAAAATACCCGGTAAGGCTCAGGGTTTTGCCTAGCTGATTTAATTAAACCCACGTAATCTGCAGGAACAAAAACATCTCTTCTGCGCCCGCGCAACTTCTTCTCGATTGCACTGTGTATCGAATCAACTTCCATTTGCGTATGGCCAACCTCGAGATATTTTTGTTCAATAATAACGTTACTCTCTATAGCCAAATCTACGTCGCTTTCTAGACCTGCGTTTCCTTCATGCCAAATATAGCATGCAACATTCTTTGTTTTCATATTGTAAAGAGTATAATTGTGTACTTTTAATTTAGTCTTATAATAAGAAGCAGAGGGTTGAATGTTTGGGCAAAGAAGAACGGCTTGTACATCCATGGTGTAAACTAAAGTTTGGGTATCACTATTTGACTTATCATTTTCCTTTTCAATCTTGCCTTATTTTTTTCTTTAGATGCTCATCATACTCAGGTTTAGGTATATTACCCAGTTTGAAACTTATACATTTATTGCACTGGTCTTTTCGTGGGCTAAAAATGTCATAGTTTAACTTTCGTAAAATGTTTAAAAAGTATTTTCGTGAACAATGGCTTTGGTTGGACTGTTCACAGTCCTTTACATATTCTTTAAAAATATGATTGTAGCTATCCCAAATTGGCTCTAAATATAACTTTTTGGAGTTTGCCCTACAATAGTGAGATTCAACTTTAGGAAGTTTATTTAAAAAATTAGTAACAGATAATTCTTTATCATCTGTACTCTTTTTAGTCTTTGGTTTATTATCAGTGATGGTTTGCAACCAATATCCTAGCTGTCTTCTTCCAATTCCCAAGGTTGACATAAACATTTCTTTGCAGACGTAGAATTTCGCAGTGCTATTATCTGTGTGTAGAATCAAATGGTATTTCAATGAAAAATTCCTATTAGAATCATTTTTTTTTCGACTCTAGGGACTGCTCTCTAATACAACGCTTCGGACAAAAACCCTTCTAGCTTCCCAGGATTGCATTTTCCAGTAATTATTGAACATCGAATGTCTTTGAGACTCAGTTATTTGGTCACAGTTAAATTTTTTTTTTGGCCGACCTCGTTTTTGTAGACGCGCATGCCCTTGACAACGCTTTGAAAGACTTTTTGCAGGCTTGCACGCGGTTTGCAAATACTTTCCTCTTTCGTCTTTCTTAAAACCTATGTAAGATTCTCCTTTCAGTCTTGCTTGAGCATTTTTTTGTCTTTTCCATTGCGTGCAATTACCCTGTCCGGCACTTTTACGCTTTTTTGTTCAATCATCGACGGCCTTTTCCACACTAAATAATCCGGTAGCAGGATCAAGAATTTTTCCACAAGAATCACTGACACTGGCATCTTCACAACCGAAATCAGACTCATATCCTGAAAATTTTGATGAGGCAGTAGATGAAGTTGTGCTTAAACAGTCAACATTCCGAAGCTCCCCAGTTTTCTCATCTAAAATTGTATTGAGCACGTTTTTCTTGACCAACGATCGCACGTTATCCGTGCATTTCTCTTGAAAACTGCAGTCCATTGTCTCTAAAAAAAATTATTTAATTGATCATACGGACAGAAAACTGCTAAAGAATGGAATAATTGTTATTTTATATTTTTGAGGTTAGTTTTTTTCATAGTAGATATTTTTATATTCGCACAAGTTATGATTAGACATTTTATTTAAAACAAAACTTATATTTTGTTGTGTTGTTACCTGAAGTAATCTAACGATTCGTAAGATTTCATAATTATTTTTCTTTATTTTCACATTAACTTTTTCAATAAAACCTCGTGATAACAAATAAACTTTGACTTGGCACGTATTGCTTTACCCTGCATGGTTACTGCATGGAACAGTTACATATTGATTTTCATAATTTTTCTGTCTTCTGATTGGCAAATCAGTAAAAGCGATTTTTAGGAATGTGTAGGAACAAGAGAAATGTCATAATAAGCAATAAAACAAAAATTGGTTTTTTTTGACATGGCACGTATTGCAGTATCACCGACGATATAATACTGTTCGGAGCCTTCGTAATAGTAACTGCAGCTTCTCTCCATGCCGGATATTCCGACATTGGGCCCTTAAATTCTGGTAGTGATTTTATCAAACTAAGATCAGTATAGGTGCTTTGTACGCCTTCTACGATTGTTACAGGTCTAGGAATTTCTATTTTTTGAGGTAAAGTGCTCTGGAGAGTTTGGTTTAAATCTGAAATCTGTTTATTGAAATTGGCTTGAAATTTTTCTACAGCCGACTCTACTAAACTAATAACTGTATTTCGATCCATATTTTTTGTTGTTTTTGTTTTTTAATAACTAATAATTTCTAAATGATATGCGACTAATAACATCGTAGAAAAGATATCATACTAAATATGTTGAATATGATTTACAAAGTTTATTTAGTTATTAAATACATATAAATTTAGAAAAGTCCTGGAGTTTTCCTTCAGCAATGGATGCGCTGTTGTATGGTGGTTTTCTGCTGCTTATTTTATTATTTCCGTTCTCCTCTTGAAATATAGGTTAAGGTGTCCTCTTTTTTCTGGATTTTATTATAAGTCTTTATTTCCAATGTATTACGTTTCCTTTTTAATTTTTAAAAATATTTCAGATTATTTAGATCCGTTTTTAGTTAATTTATTTATTAAAGAACGTTTTCGGTTCATTAAATTTTTCTTAGTTCATCTCCAAGCTGACTAAGCAATTTTAGAAAATATTTTCGGTTCTTGAAATTATTATTTAACTAAATGTTTAAAATTTTGCCAATTAGCATTTTTCGATTTTTTCCTTTTCGGTCTTTTCCACTTAGTATTTATTTAGTTCACTAATCTAGGAGAATTAAATATTGAAACAAGTATTTCTGAAACTTTTCATAATAACTATATTCAGTTTATATTTTATCGCATAGTTTAGTTAAGCGATTTAATGTAAGCACACAGTTCACTTAAGTTACACAAACACTAAGTACTTTCCTTATTTTTCAAAAGTTTATAATCCCTTTCATAAGGATTTTATTTTTAGTTTTAGAGTCTTGGTTTTAGGCGCGATTTTTTCCTTTTTTACAGGATTTTTTTTTTTTTAAGTTCGTACCCTTTAGTTGGGCGCCAATTAAGAAAGTGATCTAATAAACTCGGTTTTTTAATGAAACACTTTATTTTATTTAATTTACACACTTTAATTAAACACTTTATTATTTCATAATTTTATAATTATTTATTTAACATCATGTTGACGCATCACGTGCTGTCATTAATCTCCTCCACTAATTACTATTCTGTCCGCTTAAATACTCTTTGCTACGCGCAAACATTGTAAAGTCCTTGAGAAGCCTTTGCGCAAGGTGTTGTTGTTCTTAGGCTGCGTGGTTAATTGCTAAGCAGCGCGGTTATCACGCTGCCTGGAAAACACAACAGCAAGATGTTGCTGTTACTAGGCTGCGTAGTGATCTTACGCGCTAGGCTAACCTGTTGCTAGCCTGGCTGCGAAATACATGTGCAGGCTATTACTGTTGCTGGTCCGCATAGGGATGACCTTTTGCGTTAGGCAGCCGTTGCTGGGCTGTTTGGATCCCATGCGCGATTTATGCTGTTGCTAAGCTGCCATGCGCAAAGTGTTGCAATTAATAGCATGCATGGTGATCACACACGGTGGCTGTGATGTTGCTATGCCACTATATTACAGAAACGGGTACCATTTGGTAACTTGCACAAGGCGCCCCAACGGTCTAGTAATAGGTTGTAAATGAGTCTAAAATACTAAATGTATAAATAAATGATATGAATATTTGAAAAGAAAAGAAATTAATTGCAGCTAATTTTAATCTGGAATTCTATTCCAGCTGCCAAATGTGTAATATATAAATACTTTTTATATAAGATTTGAAACTAAATTTAATATTCCAATAAAGGAATGAATATGCACGCACTTCGTATCTGTAGATTGTATTCGTGAAAATAGGCCTCCTGGGGAACCGAGCACCAAAAAAATGCCGGTAACGCGCCTTTATTGCAACCTTAAAGGTAGTGTGGAAAGGCAATCAATTTCAAAAATAATAAATATAACTTAACACCGGCATACGTTGATGCCGTTGGAAAAGGAAACTTTATTCCAACTAAATGAGAAAAAATATATTAAATATATTATTTTATTTATATTTTTGCACACAAAACCAAAAATTACACCATTTTGCAGCCGACGTATGCGAAGTTGAAGATGAAAACGAAGATAATGGCATTACGCTCATGCGTATATTGCATTTTTGCATTAAGAATAAATAAACTTTTGCAACAAGTTGCTTGCAATTGTGTCCCAAAGTTGTTCTCCACATTTGGGGTGCAACCCTGCAAGGAAAATGAACAGCAAAAAAATCAGGTGATTTCTGCTGTGGACAAATATAAATAATAATAATAATAATAATAATAATTTTTTAAACGCATATATATTAAATACTTTTATTCTAATTTTTGTTGTTGTCGTTGTTGCAGCAGCTCGCTATGTCCTGTATTGAAAGGATTCACCCATGGTCGTTGTCGTCAAACTCATCTAGGAGAGACCCGGTAAATGTGCGGTTTCAACGGGGTCTGACCAGCGGGAGGGGTGTTAGATGAGTTTTTTTTTTTGAGAGGGCGTGTGAATACGTGTTTGGTATCATGCGGAGAATCTCCACATGCTGGACATGTGTTTCGATAGGTAGGAGCTAAGTCTCCGAACTTTCCAAATGTCAGAAATGATGAGAGTGGCCATAGATAGACACCAGTAAAGAAATCGACTCTCGCGGGCCCAAAGTGTCCAGCATCAACACGCTTAGCCCGTCGTGACCATTAGCCTTGTAGGATTCCGCTCCTCCGGGTGGTCTCCTTCACCTCGTCCCAGGTGCGCTAGTGGTGAACTGTTTGCGAAACCGTTCTGTTTGGTCTTAAGCACCGAAGGATGAAGTATAAATTGTCGGCTGAAGTAGCTCACGCATTTCTTCGGGCCCGACAAAGCATGATCCCCGAATGAAACTTTCACTCAGTTAACACGCTTCGTGAAGTTGGTTAAGCAGCTCACGTTGGGCCCAGAGCTTACCAACACCTGAGATCAGGCTACACGACTTTAGATGCTCCCGCACTTGTTCCACTTGTTCTGGCCCACCATCCTCTGAATCGCCAGATTTCTGATATTATGGGAATCGGAGTGGCAAAGCGGTCACTCCACTTTGCTAGCGCATCTACTCAAGCCGGGAAATTTGGACGAATCTCAGGGTCCTCCCTGTCGGGATGAAGCCTCAGCAGTCGTGGCCACCTTACAGAACTTTCGCTCGCCTTTGCGAATGTCAGTGGGTGTGGGAAGAGCTCTGAAGGCATTCTCAGTGAACTCCGTGAATCCTACCCAATCAGCCTTTTTAAAGTTGACATAGGTTCGGTGGTCCGCGGATACAAATTCAGCAGGCCTGTAAGTCAAGATGTCTACGGCTACGTGCTCTGATGCAGACGATAGCATAGGTTGCCATATTATACTATTTATCAGACCTGTCTAGCTTTTGTTAGGTCAGCCGAGCTGCTGGTAGGCTTGTATGTCAGAGATCGTGATGCACATTGAAGTCACCTACTGTAGAGAGTTTGTAAGCACCCTATTATAAGTATGTACGCACAGTTGTAAGGAAGCTCTCCTTCACTCAATAAATGTCATTGGAGCGACTAGCACGTGTTTCATTTCTACATCACACTACATGGCGCAGTCGGTGAAAAAGTTAAATAGCGTGGACTAACATTTATATAATTATATGGGAAAAGTCAAATTAAACAAAAGTTTTGCACGGACTAAACCACGGTATATTTTCGTAAAACAAACTGTTTTATGGGGAATTGAGCCTTTTCAATTCCCAAGACGATTAGTTATGTTACGTATATTTTACGATGCAATATTCGTGATGTAATTTAAAAGCGCACGTTTTCTCGTAATAAAATGCAATGACACCAGAGTTTATTCTTCTTCATTAACATACCAAAAGGTCACAATTAGAACTTATATACAATATGGTTACTTTTGTAGATTCAAATATAAGTTATTAAATGGTTACTCATAAATATGATTACACAAGTATAATTTTATATATGTGGAAGAAGTAAACCTAATTTACTTAACACAAACCATGGAATACGTGAAAAAAGTGGATGAACTGAATTTGAGCGGTAATCTGGCGGATAATTGGCGAATCTTTTGGCAAAACTTCAAAATTTTTGCAGTGGCTATAGAGCTAGATAAAAAACCAGAACCGGTGAAGGTGGCTATTTTTCTGAATGTAGTTGGGTCAGAAGCGGTCGAAATTTTTAATGCATTGAACCTGAGTTACGAAAACAGGAACAATTGCAAAGAAGTGAAGGCTGCTTTCGAAGAATTTTGCAAACCGAAATGCAATGAGGTATACGAAAGTTTTGTGTTTCACAATCGAAGCCAAGCGAAGGGTGAACCTTTCGATAACTTTTTATTGTAAATCAAGAAGATGGTGCGACGGTGTGGCTTCACAAATGAGAACCGCATGGTGCGAGACAGAATTATGCTGGGAACAAGTGACAAAATGTTACAGAAAAAATTGTTGAACACACCGAACCCGACAAGGGAAATGGCGATTGACTTAGCGCATTCGGTAGAGGTATCAAACCAGCAAATAACGAGCATGCAGGGACTCGAAGTATCAATTGATGCGGTGCGTAATAAAATGGAGAACGTCGGAGTAAGAACATATAATAAAACAAATACTTTGCATACGTATAAAAAAGAAATTAGAAATTGTTCCTTTTGCGGAAGATCGCATGTAAAGGGAAATTGTCCTTATCATTTTGCTGGGGTTTGTAAGAAACAATTTATAGGTGAACTTAATGTTGAAAATAAAAGTGTGAATTCAAGTTGTTCTTCATTGTATTTGGATGCTATTTTTAATGAAAAAATGTATGTTAAAATGTGGTCTGAAAAGATTGAAGTCAGAGGCAAAAATATTGAATTTAAGTTGGTTACCGGAGCAATGGTAAACATTTTGCCTATAAATTTATATACAACCGTAAACGTTGACGGAAGTTTTGAAAGATTGATTGCATATAATGGTTCTGCTATAGAAAACTTAAGAACTGTATATTTAGAGTGTAAGTTTAAAAACAAAATGGAAAAGTTAAAGTTCTTTTTAATTCACGATAACACAAATTCGTTACCAATTATTGGGCTTGGAACGTGTATACAGCTAGGTATCATTAGAAGAATAGATTTGATCAGTAACATTACTAAGGAGGAGGCTAGATAAATATAAAAAATTTTTTTGTGGAAAAAGAGTTTGAAATTGAACTTAGAGAAGATGTAACACCGTGTTCCAAGCCAGCGGCTAGAGTACCAATTGCATTAAGAGAACCATCAAAGGAAGAATTAAAACATGTATGCGAGAAAGGAATTATTGAGAAAACTATCAGTCCAAGTGCGTGGATTTCTAACATTGTCATTGTGGAAAAACCAAATGAGAAACTTAGGATTTGCATTAATCCAAAAAAACTAAATATGGCCATTAAAAATAATTATTATGAAATACCAACATTCGACCAGATAAAAACGAAGCTGGTGAATAAGAAAGTATTTTCAGTATTTGACTTAAAAGATGGTTACTGGCAAATTGCCTTAAACAAAAAACCGAAGACGATAATAAAATCGAATGGATAGGAGAAATGGTACACTCAATTAATATTTCGGTTGAAAGGAAGGAACAATTTGGATTTGCTGAACGCATGGTGCAGATTGCTTAAAAGTTAATTCTAAAACGCGGTGCTGAAAAAAGCAATATGTGGCAGGCACTCTCAGAATATCGAAATACACCAATCAAGAATTCATAATTTTCTCCAACATAGTTACTCATGGGTAGACCAACAAGAATTTTAGTTCCCGGTAGTCACATATTTTTTGATAACGCTTATGTATCCAATCAAGTTAGACCAATTTTACATAACAACATTTTAATAAAAATTTCATGACCGAAATGCAAGGAACAAACATGAATTTAAAAAGGGGGAAAATATATGGGTTAAAGAAAGGAACGTTTGGACTGCAGCACAAGTGGTAAACCAAACCTTACAAAACATTCCGAAGAAATTCGTATTTTTTAAGAAAACGTTTGTAACTATGAAATAATGAGATTAACACGTATTATTAAGTATAACAGATTAATTAAAAAAAAAAATGGGGGAGATGTAGAGAGTTTGTGAACACCCTGTTCATAAGTATGTACGCACAGTTGTAAGGAGACTCTCCTTCCCTCAATAACTGTCATTGGAGCGACTAGCACGTGTTTCATTTCTACATCACACTACACCCACTACCAAACGGGGTTCACCTCTGCGAAGCGCACCTATGTCAGGGCAATATCCTCCTGGGCAGCAGGTGACAGGGGGTATATAAACAATATATATTTTGAGTTCGGCATCGCCAGACTGGACAGCTATTCGCTGAGATTCTATGGTGGAGTCCCTGCGGTCGATGAATTTTTCTATAAGACGATATTGGTGATGAACGCCAAGCAACCACCAATACCTCTCTCGATCCTTACGATGCACATTGTAAACGTTGCAAGTGGTTGTACAACTGGCGTGTTCGGCTGCAAAGCTCTACAGCGAGGAGTCAGGTAATTATATTAAAAATAGTACAAACAAAGTTTTCTTTAAAAACATTGCGATTTACAAATATATCTAAATTTATTTCTCTACATAACAAATTAAATTCCGCTAGTAGTCTGATAATTGGTTCATTTTGAGCATACCTGGATTTGCAGAGGTTAATAGCAAATAAATCACGATGTCGCAAGTTTCTAGCTGGAACATTGAATTTAATACAATGCAATAAGAACGGGCAATCAATAATCCCATTGAGAACATCTCGAATAAAAACTAAGCCAGAAATCAATCGCCTACTGGCAAGAGTATGCAGACTGATCAGTTTGCAACGCGGAACATAAGACGGAATGGGCATAGTGAACCTAATACTGGATAATGCAAATTTCAAAAACCTTTTCTGTACACGTTCAAGTCTATTGGAATGCACTACATAGAACGGATTCCAGATTATAGAAGCATATTCCAATTTGGACCTTACGAATGTACTAAACAGTAATTTTTTAGTATAAGGATCCTTAAATTCCGAACTATTTCGTCTAATGAAAGCTAGAGAGGAATATGCTTTAGGTATGATGTAATTCAGGTGATCAATAAACGTGAAATTCGAATCAAAGACTACCCCAAGGTCTTTGATTTTATAACTGGAACTGAGGACAGATCCAGAAACAGAGTACGAAGATAAGAGGGGCAATCTAATTTTGTTATAGGTGACCGAGCAGCATTTTTTAATATTAATCATAAGCATATTTCTATCACACCATTCCTGGAATTTATTAACCTCATTTTGCATTATTTCAACATCAGAGCAGCTTGTTATTTTTTAAAAAAATTTTAAATCATCGGCATAAAGTAGATGCTCACACAAAGTAAAACATTCAGAGCAGTCATTGATGAATATAACAAAAAACAGAGGATCAAGGATACTACCTTGAGGAACCCCAGAGGTAGCTCTATATGAAAATGATTTTACGCCATCAACAACAACAAAGTTAATTCTATCTATTAGATATGATTTAACCCATGACAAGAAAGTAGAATGAAAACCAAAATTTTCAAGTTTTTTAATTAATAGGTCGTGAGACACTCTATCAAATGCTTTTGACAAATCAGTATAGATTGTGTCTACCTGAAAGCCATCCAGAAAGGCTGAAATGCAAAAATTTGAGAAAACAGTCAGGTTGGTGACCGTAGATCTGACCGGTATAAAACCATGTTGAGCATACGAAATATAGGGTTTGATAGCAAATGATATTTTAGAGCTAATAATTTTTTCAAATAATTTAGCAATATTAGTAATTTTAGAGATAGGACGATAGTTTGAGACCAGATTCTTACTCCCACTTTTGAAGACTGGAGTAACAGAGGTCACTTTCCATTCATCCAAAAAATAACCTGACTTAAGAGACAAATTAAACAACAAAAGTAGCGGATACACTATAGATGACTTGCATTGCTTGAGAAAAAAAGCAGAAACATTATGGGCATCTAATTGCTTGGAGCAATTTAGGGCATTTATGAGTAATTATTAATGACTCCTGGCTGTAGAGCTTTGCAGCCGAACACGCCAGTTGTACAACCACTTGCAACGTTTACAATGTGCATCGTAAGGATCGAGAGAGGTACCACCATAGAATCTCAGCGAATAGCTGTCCAGTCTGGCGATGCCGAACTCAAAATATATATTGTTTATATACCCCCTGTCACCTGCTGCCCAGGAGGATATTGCCCTGGCATAGGTGCGCTTCGCAGAGGTGAACCCCGTTTGGTAGTGGGTGTAGTGTGATGTAGAAATGAAACACGTGCTAGTCGCTCCAATGACATTTATTGAGGGAAGGAGAGTCTCCTTACAACTGTGCGTACATACTTATGAACAGGGTGTTCACAAACTCTCTACATCTCCCCCATTTTTTTTTTTAAATTAATCTGTTATACTTAATAATACGTGTTAATCTCATTATTTCATAGTTACAAACGTTTTCTTAAAAAATACGAATTTCTTCGGAATGTTTTGTAAGGTTTGGTTTACCACTTGTGCTGCAGTCCAAACGTTCCTTTCTTTAACCCATATATTTTCCCCCTTTTTAAATTCATGTTTGTTCCTTGCATTTCGGTCATGAAATTTTTAATAAAATGTTGTTATGTAAAATTGGTCTAACTTGATTGGATATATAAGCGTTATCAAAAAATATGTTACTACCGGGAACTAAAATTCTTGTTGGTCTACCCATGAGTAACTATGTTGGAGAAAATTATGAATTCTTGATTGGTGTATTTCGATATTCTGAGAGTGCCTGCCACATATTGCTTTTTTCAGCACCGCGTTTTAGAATTAACTTTTAAGCAATCTGCACCATGCGTTCAGCAAATCCAAATTGTTCCTTCCTTTCAACCGAAATATTAATTGAGTGTACCATTTCTCCTATCCATTCGATTTTATTATCGTCTTCGGTTTTTTGTTTAAGGCAATTTGCCAGTAACCATCTTTTAAGTCAAATACTGAAAATACTTTCTTATTCACCAGCTTCGTTTTTATCTGGTCGAATGTTGGTATTTCATAATAATTATTTTTAATGGCCATATTTAGTTTTTTTGGATTAATGCAAATCCTAAGTTTCTCATTTGGTTTTTCCACAATGGCAATGTTAGAAATCCACGCACTTGGACTGATAGTTTTCTCAATAATTCCTTTCTCGCATACATGTTTTAATTCTTCCTTTGATGGTTCTCTTAATGCAATTGGTACTCTAGCCGCTGGCTTGGAACACGGTGTTACATCTTCTCTAAGTTCAATTTCAAACTCTTTTTCCACAAAAAAATTTTTTATATTTATCTAGCCTCCTCCTTAGTAATGTTACTGATCAAATCTATTCTTCTAATGATACCTAGCTGTATACACGTTCCAAGCCCAATAATTGGTAACGAATTTGTGTTATCGTGAATTAAAAAGAACTTTAACTTTTCCATTTTGTTTTTAAACTTACACTCTAAATATACAGTTCCTAAGTTATCTATAGCAGAACCATTATATGCAATCAATCTTTCAAAACTTCCGTCAACGTTTACGGTTGTATATAAATATATTATAGGCAAAATGTTTATCATTGCTCCGGTATCCAACTTAAATTCAATATTTTTGCCTCTGACTTCAATCTTTTCAGACCACATTTTAACATACATTTTTTCATTAAAAATAGCATCCAAATACAATGAAGAACAACTTGAATTCACACTTTTATTTTCAACATTAAGTTCACCTATAAATTGTTTCTTACAAACCCCAGCAAAATGATAAGGACAATTTCCCTTTACATGCGATCTTCCGCAAAAGGAACAATTTCTAATTTCTTTTTTATACGTATGCAAAGTATTTGTTTTATTATATGTTCTTACTCCGACGTTCTCCATTTTATTACGCACCGCATCAATTGATACTTCGAGTCCCTGCATGCTCGTTATTTGCTGGTTTGATACCTCTACCGAATGCGCTAAGTCAATCGCCATTTCCCTTGTCGGGTTCGGTGTGTTCAACAATTTTTTCTGTAACATTTTGTCACTTGTTCCCAGCATAATTCTGTCTCGCACCATGCGGTTCTCATTTGTGAAGCCACACCGTCGCACCATCTTCTTGATTTACAATAAAAAGTTATCGAAAGGTTCACCCTTCGCTTGGCTTCGATTGTGAAACACAAAACTTTCGTATACCTCATTGCATTTCGGTTTGCAAAATTCTTCGAAAGCAGCCTTCACTTCTTTGCAATTGTTCCTGTTTTCGTAACTCAGGTTCAATGCATTAAAAATTTCGACCGCTTCTGACCCAACTACATTCAGAAAAATAGCCACCTTCACCGGTTCTGGTTTTTTATCTAGCTCTATAGCCACTGCAAAAATTTTGAAGTTTTGCCAAAAGATTCGCCAATTATCCGCCAGATTACCGCTCAAATTCAGTTCATCCACTTTTTTCACGTATTCCATGGTTTGTGTTAAGTAAATTAGGTTTACTTCTTCCACATATATAAAATTATACTTGTGTAATCATATTTATGAGTAACCATTTAATAACTTATATTTGAATCTACAAAAGTAACCATATTGTATATAAGTTCTAATTGTGACCTTTTGGTATGTTAATGAAGAAGAATAAACTCTGGTGTCATTGCATTTTATTACGAGAAAACGTGCGCTTTTAAATTACATCACGAATATTGCATCGTAAAATATACGTAACATAACTAATCGTCTTGGGAATTGAAAAGGCTCAATTCCCCATAAAACAGTTTGTTTTACGAAAATATACCGTGGTTTAGTCCGTGCAAAACTTTTGTTTAATTTGACTTTTCCCATATAATTATATAAATGTTAGTCCACGCTATTTAACTTTTTCACCGACTGCGCCATGTAGTGTGATGTAGAAATGAAACACGTGCTAGTCGCTCCAATGACATTTATTGAGTGAAGGAGAGCTTCCTTACAACTGTGCGTACATACTTATAATAGGGTGCTTACAAACTCTCTGCAGTAGGTGACTTCAATGTGCATCACGATCTCTGACATACAAGCCTACCAGCAGCTCGGCTGACCTAACAAAAGCTAGACAGGTCTGATAAATAGTATAATATGGCAACCTATGCTATCGTCTGCATCAGAGCACGTAGCCGTAGACATCTTGACTTACAGGCCTGCTGAATTTGTATCCGCGGACCACCGAACCTATGTCAACTTTAAAAAGGCTGATTGGGTAGGATTCACGGAGTTCACTGAGAATGCCTTCAGAGCTCTTCCCACACCCACTGACATTCGCAAAGGCGAGCGAAAGTTCTGTAAGGTGGCCACGACTGCTGAGGCTTCATCCCGACAGGGAGGACCCTGAGATTCGTCCAAATTTCCCGGCTTGAGTAGATGCGCTAGCAAAGTGGAGTGACCGCTTTGCCACTCCGATTCCCATAATATCAGAAATCTGGCGATTCAGAGGATGGTGGGCCAGAACAAGTGGAACAAGTGCGGGAGCATCTAAAGTCGTGTAGCCTGATCTCAGGTGTTGGTAAGCTCTGGGCCCAACGTGAGCTGCTTAACCAACTTCACGAAGCGTGTTAACTGAGTGAAAGTTTCATTCGGGGATCATGCTTTGTCGGGCCCGAAGAAATGCGTGAGCTACTTCAGCCGACAATTTATACTTCATCCTTCGGTGCTTAAGACCAAACAGAACGGTTTCGCAAACAGTTCACCACTAGCGCACCTGGGACGAGGTGAAGGAGACCACCCGGAGGAGCGGAATCCTACAAGGCTAATGGTCACGACGGGCTAAGCGTGTTGATGCTGGACACTTTGGGCCCGCGAGAGTCGATTTCTTTACTGGTGTCTATCTATGGCCACTCTCATCATTTCTGACATTTGGAAAGTTCGGAGACTTAGCTCCTACCTATCGAAACACATGTCCAGCATGTGGAGATTCTCCGCATGATACCAAACACGTATTCACACGCCCTCTCAAAAAAAAAAACTCATCTAACACCCCTCCCGCTGGTCAGACCCCGTTGAAACCGCACATTTACCGGGTCTCTCCTAGATGAGTTTGACGACAACGACCATGGGTGAATCCTTTCAATACAGGACATAGCGAGCTGCTGCAACAACGACAACAACAAAAATTAGAATAAAAGTATTTAATATATATGCGTTTAAAAAATTATTATTATTATTATTATTATTATTTATATTTGTCCACAGCAGAAATCACCTGATTTCTTTGCTGTTCATTTTCCTTGCAGGGTTGCACCCCAAATGTGGAGAACAACTTTGGGACACAATTGCAAGCAACTTGTTGCAAAAGTTTATTTATTCTTAATACAAAAATGCAATATACGCATGAGCGTAATGCCATTATCTTCGTTTTCATCTTCAACTTCGCATACGTCGGCTGCAAAATGGTGTAATTTTTGGTTTTGTGTGCAAAAATATAAATAAAATAATATATTTAATATATTTTTTCTCATTTAGTTGGAATAAAGTTTCCTTTTCCAAAGGCATCAACGTATGCCGGTGTTAAGTTATATTTATTATTTTTGAAATTGATTGCCTTTCCACACTACCTTTAAGGTTGCAATAAAGGCGCGTTACCGGCATTTTTTTGGTGCTCGGTTCCCCAGGAGGCCTATTTTCACGAATACAATCTACAGATACGAAGTGCGTGCATATTCATTCCTTTATTGGAATATTAAATTTAGATTCAAATCTTATATAAAAAGTATTTATATATTACACATTTGGCAGCTGGAATAGAATTCCAGATTAAAATTAGCTGCAATTAATTTCTTTTCTTTTCAAATATTCATATCATTTATTTATACATTTAGTATTTTAGACTCATTTACAACCTATTACTAGACCGTTGGGGCGCCTTGTGCAAGTTACCAAATGGTACCCGTTTCTGTAATATAGTGGCATAGCAACATCACAGCCACCGTGTGTGATCACCATGCATGCTATTAATTGCAACACTTTGCGCATGGCAGCTTAGCAACAGCATAAATCGCGCATGGGATCCAAACAGCCCAGCAACGGCTGCCTAACGCAAAAGGTCATCCCTATGCGGACCAGCAACAGTAATAGCCTGCACATGTATTTCGCAGCCAGGCTAGCAACAGGTTAGCCTAGCGCGTAAGATCACTACGCAGCCTAGTAACAGCAACATCTTGCTGTTGTGTTTTCCAGGCAGCGTGATAACGGCGCTGCTTAGCAATTAACCACGCAGCCTAAGAACAACAACACCTTGCGCAAAGGCTTCTCAAGGACTTTTACAATGTTTGCGCGTAGCAAAGAGTATTTAAGCGGACAGAATAGTAATTAGTGGAGGAGATTAATGACAGCACGTGATGCGTCAACATGATGTAAAATAAATAATTATAAAATTATGAAATAATAAAGTGTTTAATTAAAGTGTGTAAATTAAATAAAATAAAGTGTTTCATTAAAAAACCGAGTTTATTAGATCACTTTCTTAATTGGCGCCCAACTAAAGGGTACGAACTTTAAAAAAAAAAAATCCAGTAAAAAAGGAAAAAATCGTGCCTAAAACCAAGACTCTAAAACTAAAAATAAAATCCTTATGAAAGGGATTATAAACTTTTGAAAAATAAGGAAAGTACTTAGTGTTTGTGTAACTTAAGTGAACTGTGTGCTTACATTAAATCGCTTAACTAAACTATGCGATAAAATATAAACTGAATATAGTTATTATGAAAAGTTTCAGAAATACTTGTTTCAATATTTCATTCTCCTAGATTAGTGAACTAAATAAATACTAAGTGGAAAAGACCGAAAAGGAAAAAATCGAAAATTGCTAATTGGCAAAATTTTAAACATTTAGTTAAATAATAATTTCAAGAACCGAAAATATTTTCTAAAATTGCATAGTCAGCTTGGAGATGAACTAAGAAAAATTTAGTGAACCGAAAACTTTCTTTAATAAATAAATTAACTAAAAACGGATCTAAATAATCTGAAATATTTTTAAAAATTAAAAAGGAAACGTAATACATTGGAAATAAAGACTTATAATAAAATCCAGAAAAAAGAGGACACCTTAACCTATATTTCAAGAGGAGAACGGAAATAATAAAATAAGCAGCAGAAAACCACCATACAACAGCGCATCCATTGCTGAAGGAAAACTCCAGGACTTTTCTAAATTTATATGTATTTAATAACTAAATAAACTTTGTAATTCATATTCAACATATTTAGTATGATATCTTTTCTACGATGTTATTAGTCGCATATCATTTAGAAATTATTAGTTATTAAAAAACAAAAACAACAAAAAATATGGATCGAAATACAGTTATTAGTTTAGTAGAGTCGGCAGTAGAAAAATTTCAAGCCAATTTCAATAAACAGATTTCAGATTTAAACCAAACTCTCCAGAGCACTTTACCTCAAAAAATAGAAATTCCTAGACCTGTAACAATCGTAGAAGGCGTACAAAGCACCTATACTGATCTTAGTTTGATAAAATCACTACCAGAATTTAAGGGCCCAATGTCGGAATATCCGGCATGGAGAGAAGCTGCAAAATTCGCCTTGAGTTACTATTACGAAGGCTCCGAACAGTATTATATCGTCGGTGATACTGCAATACGTGCCATGTCAAAAAATTTCTCTTGTTCCTACACATTCCTAAAAATCGCTTTTACTGATTTGCCAATCAGAAGACAGAAAAATTATGAAAATCAATATGTAACTGTTCCATGCAGTAACCATGCAGGGTAAAGCAATACGTGCCAAGTCAAAGTTTATTTGTTATCACGAGGTGTTATTGAAAAAGTTAATGTGAAAATAAAGAAAAATAATTATGAAATCTTACAAATCATTAGATTACTTCAGGTAACAACACAACAAAATATAAGTTTTGTTTTAAATAAAATGTCTAATTATAACTTGTGCGAATATAAAAATATCTACTATGAAAAAAACTAACCTCAAAAACATAAAATATCAATTATTCCATTCTTTAGCAGTTTTCTGTCCGTATGATCAATTAAATAATTTTTTTTAGAGACAATGGACTGCAGTTTTCAAGAGAAATGCACGGATAACGTGCGATCGTTGGTCAAGAAAAACGTGCTCAATACAATTTTAGATGAGAAAACTGGGGAGCTTCGGAATGTTGACTGTTTAAGCACAACTTCATCTACTGCCTCATCAAAATTTTCAGGATATGAGTCTGATTTCGGTTGTGAAGATGCCAGTGTCAGTGATTCTTGTGAAAAAATTCTTGATCCTGCTACCGGATTATTTAGTGTGGAAAAGGCCGTCGATGATTGAACAAAAAAGCGTAAAAGTGCCGGACAGGGTAATTGCACGCAATGGAAAAGACAAAAAAATGCTCAAGCAAGACTGAAAGGAGAATCTTACATAGGTTTTAAGAAAGACGAAAGAGGAAAGTATTTGCAAACCGCGTGCAAGCCTGCAAAAAGTCTTTCAAAGCGTTGTCAAGGGCATGCGCGTCTACAAAAACGAGGTCGGCCAAAAAAAAAATTTAACTGTGACCAAATAACTGAGTCTCAAAGACATTCGATGTTCAATAATTACTGGAAAATGCAATCCTGGGAAGCTAGAAGGGTTTTTGTCCGAAGCGTTGTATTAGAGAGCAGTCCCTAGAGTCGAAAAAAAAATGATTCTAATAGGAATTTTTCATTGAAATACCATTTGATTCTACACACAGATAATAGCACTGCGAAATTCTACGTCTGCAAAGAAATGTTTATGTCAACCTTGGGAATTGGAAGAAGACAGCTAGGATATTGGTTGCAAACCATCACTGATAATAAACCAAAGACTAAAAAGAGTACAGATGATAAAGAATTATCTGTTACTAATTTTTTAAATAAACTTCCTAAAGTTGAATCTCACTATTGTAGGGCAAACTCCAAAAAGTTATATTTAGAGCCAATTTGGGATAGCTACAATCATATTTTTAAAGAATATGTAAAGGACTGTGAACAGTCCAACCAAAGCCATTGTTCACGAAAATACTTTTTAAACATTTTACGAAAGTTAAACTATGACATTTTTAGCCCACGAAAAGACCAGTGCAATAAATGTATAAGTTTCAAACTGGGTAATATACCTAAACCTGAGTATGATGAGCATCTAAAGAAGAAAGTAAGGCAAGATTGAAAAGGAAAATGATAAGTCAAATAGTGATACCCAAACTTTAGTTTACACCATGGATGTACAAGCCGTTCTTCTTTGCCCAAACATTCAAGCCTCTGCTTCTTATTATAAGACTAAATTAAAAGTACACAATTATACTCTTTACAATATGAAAACAAAGAATGTTGCATGCTATATTTGGCATGAAGGAAACGCAGGTCTAGAAAGCGACGTTTTTGCATCATGTTTGATTAGACATTTCAAGTATGATATCGAAAATCTTTGTCCAACAAAAATTATACTATGGAGCGATGGTTGTGGTTATCAAAACCGATGTTTGACATTGGCCAATGCTTTGCTAGATTTGGCTATAGAGAGTAACGTTATTATTGAACAAAAATATCTCGAGGTTGGCCATACGCAAATGGAAGTTGATTCGATACACAGTGCAATCGAGAAGAAGTTGCGCGGGCGCAGAAGAGATGTTTTTGTTCCTGCAGATTACGTGGGTTTAATTAAATCAGCTAGGCAAAACCCTGAGCCTTACCGGGTATTTTTTCTAAATTACAGAGACTTTTACAGATTTTCTCAAGGAAAATATAAAAGCTTAAGGCCAGGTAATAAAAAAGGTGATCCGTGTGTTATAGACATTGTAGCTTTACAGTATGATCCAAACGATGGTAAAATTAAGTATAAGACAGACTTTGGTCAAGATTGGGACCATTTACCTAGAAAACCGAAGGCGGTCACTTCGTTATGCTTAAGTGAACGCCCCCCTCTTTATACGAAGCCACTGGCTATTGAAGTTACTATATTTGAACATCTTCAAGAAATGAAAGTGCTCATACCATCCGATCATCATTTTTTATAATAATTTAGAACATGGCTGTACAAGTATTGAAACATGTACTCACGTTCGATAGTAGGCTAAAATAGAACTTTTTAATTTTTTCCTTTGTAAAAGTTGTGCCTTATGAGTTGAAGTTTGAAATATAGAAGAAATGTGTTATGTTTAACAAAGTGTTTTATTCAACAAATCCTCAAATCCACAGATATTTCTCTAAACAATATGTGCTATGTCAACTTTTTTTATTGCAATACGTGCTATGTCATCTTTTCTTCTAAATGCAACCAGGCACATAGGTCATTCGCATACTATTACATAGTTTTTAACTGCAGTATGAAACCATAAAAGTATTACTTTCCTTACGAACAATTACAAAAACTTATAAAGTTTTTTCCCTCTCCTGAAAAGTTTGGTTTTGCTGACATAGCACGTGTTGCAGTATAACCGACGATATAGCCATTGGTATTTTTCGTAATAAAATAATGTCTGCAGCTAACGAAAATCTCAGCGCATTGAATCACTAGATTTTAAAGCTATAATTAAATTAGATCAGTTATATGCAGATAAGCGACCGCTCCATATATTTGAGAACCAACTCAACACCTTGAGACAGGGACAAATGTATATTAACGAATACTATGACGCAGTTGACAGGCAACTTACATTGATTTTAAACGAAAATATTATGACATACAGTAGCGATGAGCAACTCACCAATGCGTTTAACGAGAAGGCTAGGGAAAATGCGTTAAGGGTTTTCATTTCTGGCCTCAGGCGCCCACTTTGTGACACCCTATTTTCAGCCAATCCACCGAACTTACCTTGCGCACTTGCCGCAGCGCAAGAGTTGCTGCACACTCGGGAAAGGTATCAATTTGCACATACATATGCCACTGGAAGATTGCCACATGTTATTCAAACTACACCTTTTTCAACACATTTTAATACCTGTGTTCCTCATCCGAGTCGAACAATCCAAATTAGTTCCACACAAAATCCCGTCATTGAAATAGATCAGGGAAGCCCTTGTTTTAGAAGGCATCCTCAGTTCTCTCAACGATCTAGTCGCGGTTTTCACCAGCAAACATTCCAACAGGGAAATAATTTAAATTCATCCCAACAGTGAGCACGGCAACAAGCCTACAATTTCGCTCAACCTCATCAACAATATGGCTTTTATAAAAGATCTCATAGTAGTAACCACTCTACTCAGGCGCCTTTGAATAAACTTCAGCGGATTAACGCCATGAGAAATGAACCATATTTGCCCGAAATGGATGGTTAGGAATACCAAGATCACTCACTAAATGAGCCATATTACTCCGAAGTGGATGATAGTCAATCACTAGATCAAATAAATTTTTTAAGGCTAAGATCGAACTTGCCGTTCATAACCCGAAATTTACCGAATGGGCAAGTTCATAAAATTTTAATAGATACAGGAACAGCAAAGAATTATATAAAAAAATATACATTTCTGAAAGGCATAAGACAAATAGATTACCCCTTTCAATTAAGGTCTATAAATGGAGTAAATGAAAGTTCCGACAAATGTAATATCAATGTTCTCGGAACGACTGTCACCTTTTATATTTTACCGCAATTAGATACTGTTCGGAGCAGCAGCGCATAATTCAGAAAGATTAACCACTTTCATTTAATAAGAATAAGCAAAGAATATTGTCCTCTGGTCACCCTAAAATATCTTCACTCAATTGTTCCAAATCATTATGTATTTTAAAAAGTTTGCTAATCTCTTATTCCTTTTTATGTTATATACTAGGCATACATCCATACATAACGCTCGCTTAGTTACATACATACGGTCGTATGCAAGTAAGCAGTAAATATGCTTGTAACATTTGTAACATTTGTAAGATGTATCGCTGTGTACGAGTCACACCTCCAGACAACATGCTTCAGTGCATTCTATGGCGCGAGTCTCCCGAAGAAGATCTACGCATTTACAAGTTAGAAACGGTTACATACGGCACAAAAGCTGCCTTTTTCTTAGCTATACGGGCAATGCACCAGCTTGCAGGCGATGAATCTTTGACGTACCCCTTGGGAGCGCAAATAATTCTTCGGGACTTCTATGTAGATGATTTAATATCCGGTGGCAACTCTGTAGAGGAAGCACTCGACATTAAGCAGCAAACAACCAGCCTTCTCAAGAAAGGAAACTTTCAACTGCGTAAGTGGTGTTCTAACAACTCGGAAATTCTTCATAACATACCCGATGCTGACAGAGAAAAGTTCTTAAAATTCGATGACGACAGTGAAATCACCAAGGCGCTGGGGCTGGTTTGGGACCCTGTCAAAGATATGCTCTTATTCTCCTTCAAGCCACCACAACCACCTCGTAAACATTCTAAACGTTCTGTCTTGTCTACAATTGCTAGTTTTTATGATCCGCTCGGCTTAATAGGTCCAACATTAACTAAAGCAAAAATCATAATGCAACGGATGTGGAGGGATAAGTTAGAGTGGGACGAAAGCTTGCCATACTCGCTAGAAACTGCCTGGTCGGAATTTTGTAGAGACTTCGCAGCTTTAAATCGTTCTTCATTCCCGCGGTACGTACTACAACCTGGATCAAGCAACGAAATCCATGTGTTTTGCGATGCAAGCCTTGAGGCTTATGGCGCTTGCATTTACACCCGTTCAATTAAAGGTGACAATATTCAAACACATTTCTTGTGCTCGAAGGCTCGAGTTGCGCCGCTCAAAACACTAACTGTGCCAAAATTAGAACCTTGCGCTGCGGCTCTGCTCGCACAACTAGTGGGAGAATTAGCAAAAATGAAGCTGTTCAATTGTCGTTTTTTGTGCTGATCAGACTCATCCGTTGTGTTATCTTGGCTCCGAGAAGAATCGTCTAAATTCAAAGTATTTGTTGCTAATCGCATATGCGCCATCCAGCAGTTCACGCAAGATATGGAGTGGCGTTATGTTCCCACAGCTATGAACCCAGCTGACATTTTGTCAAGGGAAGCGGGGCCACATGAACTTATTACCTCAGACCTTTGGATGCATGGACCATCATTTCTTAATGAAAGCAAAACTAATTGGCCTAAAAATTCCACCCCTCCGATTAAGCTTCCAGAAGTTCGTCAAAGGGCATTGATTGCATCAAACGACAGAGTCGATATATCACTTAGCTTCAAATTCATAAACTCGTTCCATACGATGCAGCGCATTTATTAAATTCAAAAACTCGACAACAAAAACTCCACAACTTACATCTGCGGATATTCATCACGGCACTCAGCTGCTACTCCGTATTGTTCAAAGAGCACAGCTATGGCCGGAATACGCTGCCCTGCAGAATAATACTTGTGTTCACAAGTCTAGCACCATCGCTTCCCTATCTCCTTTTCTTGACAACTTCGGCCTTATTCGAGTTGGTGGACGCCTAAGGCATTCAACTCTTGACTTTGAAGCGCGCCATCCGTGCATTCTTCCCAAGAATCATCCCCTAACCTTGGCCATAATTACTCATTACCATCGCAAGCATCATCATGCAGGACCTCAGGCATTGCTTGCTTCTATTCGGATGAAATTCTGGCCAATCGGTGGAAGAAAAACTGTTGCGAGTGCCGTAGGAAAGTGCATCATATGTTGCAGATCGAGACCACGACTTGTCCAGCACATAATGGCTGGCTTACCCAAGGAGCGCATTCCGGCTTCGCGTGCCTTCATCATAACCGGCGTGGACTACTGTGGTCCCTTCTATTACAAACCTGAAATGCGTAACAAATCACCTCAGAAGTGCTACGTGTGTATTTTTATCTGTTTCTCAACAAAGGCCGTATGGATGGAACTGGTTAAGGACCTTTCGACCAGTGCATTTCTTCAAGCGCTAAAACGATTCATTGCCACACGCGGTGCACCAAGCTGCATCTGGTCGGATAATGCTACTAATTTTGTTGGTGCAAGAAATGAGCTGAAGGACCTTCGTCGGCTAGTCCTTAGCGAAAAACATCGTGAGGAAGTTCACAACTTTTGTTTAAGCAATGGCTTCGACTGGCGTTTCATACCTCCCCGCTTACCACATTTCGAGGGGTTATGGGAAGCAGCCGTAAAAATGGCCAAGCAACACTTTTATCGCTCGGTGGGCTCTTCACTTCTTGGCTATGACGAACTAAGAACATTGGTATGTGAAATCTCAGCTGTAATTAATTCTCGTCCTATTGTATCAATTTCAGAAAATCCAGAAGATCTCGACGTACTGACACCGGGTCATTTTCTGATTGGTGGTCCACTCACAGCCTTACCAGAGCCTGATGTTACACACCTCAATTATAATCGTCTCGACCGATGGCAACGTGTTACGCAAAAACAACAGGTCTTCTGGAAGAGATGGAGTCAAGAGTATCTCTCTCTTCTCCAACAGCGCACGAAATGGCGTACACCACAAACTAACATCACAGTGAATGATATTGTATGCATAAAAAATGAAAATACGGCACCCCTAAATTGGCTACTTGCTCGTGTAAAGGAGATCATTACCGGAGAAGATAGTGTTGCACGGGTAGCTATTCTACGTACATCTACTGGTACTACGCATCGAGCAGTAAACAAATTGTGCGTCCTTCCAGTGACGGATACTGTTGAAAGCCCGAATCTTTCAACGGGGAGAGGATGTTCGGAGTCACAGCAGACACCTCATTAATACGCTCAACATAATCTGAAATAACACCCAAATTAATATGAATGTACACTCTAAACATGGTAACCATAGTTTCACTTGTAATCTGGTCACCGCAATTTGCATAGCTACTTTATTTACTTTATAAAATGTAACACCTAATTGTCCTCTGCTAGGGCAGGCACGTTGACGTGGTGCAGGGGCTTAATCGAAGCTCAAAACGGATCCTGCCATCGAAGGGGGGCATCGTCGGACAGGCGATGCCTCAACTGGATGGTAGATACCGCTTGAGCACGATGACCAAGAACTGCCACCTCCTAATCC
Organism: Anomoia purmunda; assembly: GCA_951828415.1. NCBI lineage: Eukaryota > Metazoa > Arthropoda > Insecta > Diptera > Tephritidae > Anomoia > Anomoia purmunda. The sequence continues at coordinate 42,346,853 of OX639994.1, read as the reverse complement.
AGGGTGTTAAGCGACACCGTGCCCATTGGACGGTTTGCAGCCAGGAGGACAACCGGCTGTAGTATACGGCGCCTCATCGACACAGGGCCGAATCGAGGAGTAACGGTGGCCTTACCGCGACAAGGGGCGATGGCGCGGCGGACGATAGAGTTCCCCAATTTTAAATATAGACCGTGAGTATTGCCTCGGTGAGAAAGCGGTCGTACGAACAAGATGAATATCCAACAACAACAAAAACAACAACAACAACAACAACAAAACCAACACAAATAACAACAACAACAAAAAAGGGAGAAGGGAAAACCCCCTCCCCTCAGACCTTTCCCCTGCAGAGGCAGCCCTCTTCGCCGAGCACGCTCGGGACGATAGTCACGGGCCCTCAACAAGTAGGGATGCAGCGAGACACCGGGAGAAGGTACCCAGTGGGGATATGACCACGGGCAAAGCTGGGCACGAGCCAACAAGCGGGGCATCTGCCTCCAGTAAGCGCTCAACATCCCCAGCATCATCATCAAAAAGGCACCGATCCCCCAGTTCCAACCCCAGCGAGCCTTTTAGGGTGGTCAGAAGGCGCAGGCCCAGAAGGGGCAAACCACCGCCTCTGCCCTCTCCAGGGAAGCCAGCAGCCCTTGATGACCGAAGGAGATCTGTGCTTTCCGGATCGGGCGTCAAGTGGTATCTAAGGTACCTGGAGCAGGGAAAGCCTCCTGAAACAGCTCGCGATATGGCTGGACTGAGGAATCAAATTGAGAACGAACCCGCACCCGCAGATAAGCGGAGAAGCGGGGAACCAAAGGCACAGCACAGACCCGCGCCCGCTGTAGAGCGGAGAAGCGGGGAACCACCAACAACAAATGGGCAACCTGCACCCGCTACTAACCGGAGAAGCGGGCAAATTACACCACAGGCACCCGACTCCAAAAGGCAGCGGGCCCACTCACCTCCTCCACAATCGAACTCGGCAGGCCAGGAGGGAACTCAGGATTTGGTGTTGCCGGCGGCTGGGACTGGACAGCCCACCAGCTACCCGGATGCCCTCAAAGGTATCCGGCTGGCGGTGTTGCCCGAGAACTATCCGGCGGTAACGCTGAGTTCAGAGGACCTGACAAATCTGCAGGAGGCCATAATGGACGAGGTCTTCAAGGGATGGACCCACCCGCTGGCTTTTTGTGGAGTTTACTTTCGGCCAGGGCTGCTACTGGTCGACTGTAAAGACGACAATACCGCAGCATGGCTTGCGGAGGTAACGCCCACACTTGGAGCCTGGAAAGGTACGAAGCTGTGCACGAGGAGAGGAGAGGAGATACCTGCTACACATATGATGATGGTATTCCTCCCTAGGAGCGCGGACAAGCCCATCGAGCACGCCATCGGACTGCTAAACGCCCAAAATTAGGGTATCCATACCTCGGGTTGGCGTATCGTGAGTAGCAACGTGGAGGACACCGGCATACGATTAGTCGTTGGTGTAGACGAGGAGTCCTTCAGTAAAATGAGGGGGGATGGATATCGGCTGAACTATAGGTTCAGCTTTGTTACCATAAGGCCCTGGCGACCAAAGATCGCGGAAGATTCCGAAGCAGCTTCGAAGCAGGTGCAGAGTGAAGAGGACTCTTCTTTAAAACCTCTAACCTCTGCGCCGCCTTCATCGACCATCCCTCCTCCCAGTAACGCTGCTCAGGGTAGCACAGAGGTTCCCTCCACACAGGAGCTGATCGAGGGGCTCGACATGAGCAAACTCGAGCTCGACAGGAGGGGCGAGAGCGATTTAAGGCTCTCGGAGGTAGACGAGCTACAATTGTAATGACCCCGCTCATGACAGTAGCCCAGGTCAACCTCCATCACGCTAGAGCGGCTTCGGCCGTTATAGCGAGGAGGTTTGCCTCGGAAGATCTGGGCATAGTACTGGTGCAGGGGCCGTGGGTCTATAAAGGCCAGGTAAGGGGCCTGAAGGAAACCAATAAAAAGGTAATATGGGATCTCTCATCTGAGAGGCCTAGAGCTTGTATAGTGCTTAAGAACAATATTGAATACTTTTGCATTACAGAATATTTAACGCAGGACCTGGTAGCGGTGCAGATAAGACTGGAGGTAGCCAAAAGCTCCATAAACGTGTTTTAGCGGCCGCTTACTTTGCTGGGGACAACACCATTCCCCCAAAAGAAGTCCAGAACTTAATAAGGTATTGTGAGAAGGCAAAGATGCCGATAATTATTGGTTGTGATGCCAACGCACACAATGTGGAGTGGGGCAGCACCGATACCAACGGACGCGGTGAGTCCTTATTAGAATATATTATAAGCAGTGATCTAAGTATATATAATGTTGGGCACAGACCAACATTCATTACCAGAGTTAGAGAGGAAGTACTCGACATAACACTCAGCAGCAAACTGGCTGACGATCTGATCTCACAGTGGGAGGTTTCCTCAGAACCCTCTCTGTCTGATCACAGAATCATCCAATTTAAGCTGAGCGCTATGATAACGAAGAGTAATCCAAACAGGAACCCCAGACGAACGAACTGGGAGAATTTCAGCAACACATTAATCCTAAATTTGCCTAGTATAGGGCATATTCAAAGGAAGACAGACTATATAGAATTAGAAAACAGGTTGCGAAGATTCAATGACGTTGTCATTGATGCCTTCCACTATAGCTGTCCTGAAACCAAACCGATGGAGAAGTCCAAGACTCCATGGTGGTCTCAGCACCTCTCATCCTTAGCTATCAAGCTACCTAATGGTACGTATACCGCTAGTGAAGAGGAAACAGCGCTGGCTCTGTTGTCGACTCACATCCCTGATGCATCTGCGCCTGAATCTGAGTCCTATATAAGGAAAATGAGACCATCACAATCTGATTGGGAACTAGCTAAAAACCTGTTTACGCAACACTCAGTGAGATGGGCCATGAACTCGTTTGAACGATATAGGTCTCCGGGGGTGGATGGTATCTTGCCAGTGTTATTGCAACAGGGTGGCGATCAGATTATCCCACACTTGGTAAAGATAATGAGGGACTCCCTTGCATTGTCATACATTCCAACTGTGTGGAGGAGAGCCAAGGTAATATGTATACCAAAGGTTGGGAAAAGGGACTACTCCTTGGCGAAGTCCTTCAGACCAATTAGCCTAACCTCCTTTGTACTAAAAACAATGGAGAAGATCATAGACAATGAGATCAGGTCAAACACTCTGCGGCGGAAGCCACTAAATTAAAGTCAGCATGCGTACAGAGCGGGAAGGTCCACTGACACTGCCCTGTACCAGCTAACGACGGAGATGCAGAGCGCCCCACATACGGGGGTATGCAAGGCGTTGGAGAGTAGGCAGGTACAAGTGCCCATCTGTCAATGGGTAGAAGCTCTGCTTAAGACTAGAACAGCGAAAACTAGTGTAGCAGACAAGTTAATACAGCTGAAAACCAGTAGAGGTTGCCCACAAGGGGGAGTTTTATCACCTCTATTGTGGAGTATTGTAGTAGATGAACTCCTACAAAAACTAACCGATAATGGAATTCGCTGCCAAGGATACGCAGACGACATTGTCGTTATAGCTAGAGGCAAATACGAAAGCACATTATGCGAAATTGTGCAAAGAGCACTAAACCTGACAAAGGCATGGTGCGCTGGAGTGGGGCTTAATATTAATCCACTGAAAACAGACATTATACCTTTCTCTAGAAAAAGGAAGCTACCAGCAATGAGAACAATCTCATTGGACGGTACTCAAGTTCCTGTGGTAAGCAAGGTGAAATAACTGGGTCTAAACATGGACTCTAAGCTGCTCTGGAGAGAAAATGTGGATGCAACAGCATCGAAAGCAACTAAGGCAATAATGGCGTGCAGACGTCTAGCGGGTAAATCCTGGGGGTGCAGCCCGAACATACTTAGATGGATGTACACCATTATAGTTATAGTCAGGCCGATAGTAATGTATGGTGCAGTGCCATGAGTCTCAAGGGCATCGCTGTCAACAGTGAGGAAATCGCTTACCAAGCTCCAACGGCTGGCATGTGTATGCATAACGGGAGCAATGCGTCCATGTCCAACAGGGGCGCTGGAAGTGATAGTGGACCTGACACCACTGCACATTAACATAGAACAGTCGGCCAATAGAACCCTACTTAACATAATCAGGGAAGGTCATGGGAAAGGTAAGATTATATTATCCAAAAACATGGAGAAGCTGAGCATCCAGCTTCCTCTTGCTCAGCTTCCAAGGGATGAGATCATCAAAGTAACCAAATTTGGGAAAAGATTCAAAATTGAAGTAGGAAACAAAGCTTCATGGAGTACACCCTCGCTGGAGGGGCACCTCAGAGCAAGCACCCTGCACTGGTATACGGATGGATCAAAGACGCCGGAGGGTGTAGGGGCCAGAGCCCTTCCTGCCGGTAGGTCGACATACCATAAGGGAGGTGCTCAGGGCAGAGGAAAATACCTTAAAGGGAAGACACTGGCACCAGATGGCAGGGTTACGCCAGGCGAAATGTCTATTGGGAGGGTATAACAGTAAACGATCTAAACAGTTTATTAACCTCTCAAAACCCCACTTGAGGATACTTACAGGTTTTCTTACAGGTCATTGCAGACACAGGCTCGGAATATGGTCGAATGAGTCTTGTCGCTTCTGTGACTCGACCCCGGAGACCCCGATGCACCTGCTCTTTGACTGTGAAGCCGTTTCAAGAAAACGGAAGAGATATCTGGGCTCATATACCCCCGATCAGGAACTTGTACGCTCGCTATCACCAACCATCATCTTAGACTTCCTAAGAGCGTTGAGGTTAGATGAGTTACTATAAAGGACGGAGGGCACAATGGATCGAAAGGTCGAAGTGCAAACTTCAACAATAATATCTATCTATATATATCTATCATAAACCGAAATTCCACCATATTCGCAATGTGTAATTTAGCATTGGCGTTAAATAGCAAAATGTCTATATGATTTCATTCAGCGACAATATTGTCGTCAAATCTGACCTAATAAAAAGTAACCATTCCAAGAACAAGAGTGAGCAGTAGTTATTTTGTGGAATACTGCTAACAGTCCCTGGCCAGATATAAATCCGGGCCGTTCCGCTATCGTAGCAGCGGCTGTGGTGGGACTAGAACCGACTAATCGTTACTAGTGATCATTGTGAATAAATACAAGTGAAAAATCTTAGCCCATAGACGTCAAAATTCGGCACAGCTGAGATCACCTGTTGTAGCCATTCACAATATTCTTGAGTCATTCACTGAGCGAGCTTCAATGTTTGGCATTTAATATTGGCTATTTGTGACATTTAATATCAGCCGCTGCCATCATGAATTTAGAAGACTTCTCACTTATATTCATTCACAATGCTAGTGATGTATTGGAGTACTAGCCCTACCACTTCTGGCTGACAATAGAAAACCTCTGCTTTGTTAACATGCAACAGTACTTTAATTGTGGCTTGCCTCGGCGTTTTCAACGCGTCGTCCGTTGCATGCCTCGCTGGAGCGGACACAATCTGCTCTAAGTGGCAGGACTGTATCATTCGAACACATTTGTTGGCATCAGTTCTTATAAGTAATATCACCTTTGATTTAAGAGCTGACAAGGTTTTCTCGGCCCTGGATTGAGGATTTTCTCGAATTCTCGTTTCTATTGGTTGAGTTCCCCAAAGCCAAATGTCGAAATTGAATTAAATAAGCAAAAACTTGAAGTCATCAAAATTGAAAAACCATAGTGTAATGATATAAAGTGTAGAACGCTTTGACAGTTTCTGCGTTAGTAGTTTGTTATGAGTTGCGATTTGTGTTTGTGGTTCAGAGTCTTTTGTTTAAAGATAGAATAAAAAATGAATTTTACTGATTTGATGGAAGTAGTAGTAGTTATGCTACTAATGTTTGAAATTCGCGAGTGTCTCTAGTGTGTATACGCACGCCAAAATAAAAATAAAATGGAAATGATAACAGCTGATTGCCAAAGCGTACAAAAGTTGAGAGTTACCCATAATTTTGCTTCGATTTGCTTTGCTCTACTTTTCTCGCCTTGTATTTAGCAGGACTCATATAACATCATGTATTGAACTTATCTGTCAAAGCGAAACTCTGAAGCAAAGCAAAGCAAAAGTCCTATGTGAACGGGCCTGTAGAAGGTCAGCTACATAGAACGCTTTGACAGTTTCTGCGTTAGTAGTTTGTTATGAGTTGCGATTTGTGTTTGTTCAGAAAGTTTTGTTTAAAGATTTTTGTTTGTTTAAAGATAGAATAAAAAAAATAATTTTGCTGATATGATGGAAGCAGTAGTAGTTATGCTACTAATGTTTGAAATTCGCGAGTGTCTGTAGTGTGTATACGCACGCTAAAATAAAAATAGAATGGAAATGATAACAGCTGATTGCCAAAGCGTACAAAAGTTGAGAGTTGCCCTTGATTTTGCTTCGCTTTGCTTTGGTCTACTTTTCTCGCCTTGTATTTAGCAGGACTCATATAACATCATGTATTGAACTTATCTGTCAAAGCGAAACTCTGAAGCAAAGCAAAAGTCTTATGTGAACGGCCCTTACAGTTTTACGCCGACTCCGAACGGCGAATGTTATTTTGTGATAAGTTTTTTTCATGGCAGAAATGACAACTTTTCGCAATGGCTTTCTGTATTACACAAATTGTAAAAATTTCTGGCATTTATACCTCTAACACGTTAAAAACTAAAATTATAATAAGGAAGCTTCAAATGAGCGTACGTCAACTACCTGGCACACTTTCTACATATGTATACACTATGGTAAAACCCAACAAAAAAGACTACCGAGAGAGTCAAAAATTGCTTTTAAGAACTTCAGTCATGTAAAACGGGTGTTAATTTGTCGATAAATCGTAAAAGAATATTCGATACAATGGAACCGTAAATAAATGGAAACAACCGATTATTAATCTTCCGCTTACTAATGATAATACTACCCATCTTTGATACACCGGGTGAAGAGGGCAGTAAACTATAATAGCGGTGAAGGAAATTTTGGAAATCCTTATATTTATTTTGCGGCCATGTCGTATCAGTACCACCAAATAGCCAGCTTGCTGGAAAAGGTAATAAATGTGTGTGTAATGCAAATTATGCTTGTGCTCTAAATTCATTTTTATTTGTAGATGACTTCTAGTGACAAAGATTTTCGTTTTATGGCAACGAACGATTTAATGACAGAATTACAAAAGGACAGTATTAAGCTGGATGACGAATCTGAAAAAAAAGTTGTTCGCATGATCCTAAAATTATTAGAGGATAAAAATGGCGAAGTCCAAAATTTGGCGGTAAAATGCTTGGGTCCGCTGGTAAACAAAGTTAAAGAAAACCAAGTTGAGACTATTGTTGATTCACTTTGCTTAAATATGATATCAAGCGTGGAACAACTTCGTGACATTTCTAGTATTGGACTTAAAACCGTTATATTGGAACTACCGCAGTCTTCAAATTCCCTAGCGCCGAATGTGTGCCGAAGGATAACTGGAAAGCTCAACAGTGCAATAGAAAAGGTATATATAAAGCAATAGCTGTATGTGTTACTTACTAGTTTATAATAGTTTTAACGATTGTTACGGATTATAATGTTTTGGAGTTTTCAAACGCAAAAACTTGCAAAATGGGAAAATTGAGATAGCAAAAATTTGACTTGTTTCGAGGGAAGTTAGAAGTTTTTATTGAACACGTTTTTCGCGCAATAATTTCCAGTAGGAAAAACAATTAATTAAAACCATTCAGTAGATCACCAATTATTAAAAAACAGTGTTCCCGCGCAAATACCGATAACATAATTCAGATAATGGGCGTTCTTCACCTGCTTCAAATACTCTATTAATGTTATTGTCGTCTGTTTTGTTGTTGCTGTAGTTGTTTGGTAGCAGTGATGTTGTGATGTAGCGGTTACTTTGACTGTAAAATCGGTTCATTCATAGTTGTTCAACAGATCAGAATTGAGCCAGAGTGACGCGGGATCCACGAGGCAGCTGGAGCTCCTACTCTGATATGGCTGGTGGTTTGACCCTGATGGCGGCATCCACAGGGCGATAGTTGACGAAGGTGGTAACTGCCTCTCGGTGAATGTCGTATACCACACTATAGGCAGCAGGGTACAGTCCATTTGTGGTGTATGACTGGGTTTCGGTGGTCATTTCAAGAAGATGCCTTCTGACGAGTCTAGGAGTCTGATTTGGGTGATCTTCTAAAATATTCAATAAAAACTATGACCAAAACTCAGGTAATCGCGGGTTGTAGAAATGTTGACGGATGGTTTAACAACTATCTGAGTGGTATGAAACATGAAAAAATTCAACTGTATGAGATGGCAAAGTGGAGCAAAAAGCAAAGTGATTGGCAAAAGTACAAACAATACCGAAATCGGTATGTCTATGAATTACAACTTGCTCGGAATAATTATGTACAAAAGCAAATTCAAGCAGCGCGGGATCAAAAAGCAATGTGGAGAACAATAAAACATTTAGTCCTGAACGATGAACGGACTGAAATTACGAAAGTGAATATAAATGGTGAAGTATTAACAAATAAACGGGAAATAGCAAACAAATTGAATGTATTTTTTATAAAAAGTGTCGAAGAAATTAACAGCAAAATTCCATTAGTCAGATATAGGGATGAGATACATCAAAGCAATGTTAACTTCCAGTTCGCATCATTAAACATTGACTATTTAAAAAGTGTGATTAAAAGTATGAACAACAAAAAAGACTTCAACCTGATATCTACTAAAATGATTTTATGTGCATTTGACATAATTGGCCCAATCCTCTTGAATATCCTAAATCGTTCGTTGAAAACCGGAGAGTTTCCAGATATGTGGAAAGTATCACAAGTTGTGCCTGTGGAAAAAGTAAAAAGCACAGATAAACCTGAGGAATTTCGTCCAATTAATATGCTGATGACCGAAAGTAAGATTCTTGAGAAGATCGTACATAAACAACTAGAAGCCCACATGGAGAATAACGGATTGCTTTCCGAAAACCAATCAGGATTTAGGCAACGTCATAACTGTGAGTCAGCGTTAAACTTTGTAATCTCGTGCTGGAAATCTGAAATATCGGTACGAAAATGTGTGGTGGCAGTCTTCCTTGATTTTAAGAGAGCGTTTGAAACAATCGACAGAGGCATACTAATACAAAAAATGACAAAGTATGGAATACAAGGAGTGGAACGAAAATGGTTCGAAAGCTACTTATGTCGCAGAATGCAATGCACACGGATAGCTGAGTGGGTGTCCGACAAGAAAAATATATCGTTAGGGGTACCACAAGGAGCAGTGCTAGGAACACTTTTATTCCTCATATATATTAACGACATGCAAAAAACACTACATGGAGTCAAGATCTGCCAGTTTGCTGATGACACCCTGCTGTATACGACTGGTATTTCAACGAGCAAATGCATTGACAGAATGAACACTAACTTAAAAAACATAGAGGAGTATTTAAAAATGAATAAGTTAAAGCTTAATGTTAACAAAACTAAGGCTATCATAATAAACGGAAATTCAAATGGAGATATAATAATAGATAATGAAGTGATTGAAAAAGTTGACGAAATTAAATACTTAGGAATAGTTATAGATAAAAACTTGAATTTTGATAGTCATTTGAACTATGTTTGTAGGAAAATTGCAAAGAAAATAGGTTTTTTTCGGAGAATTAGAAAGCGACTGAATATTGATAGTGCCTTAAGATTATATAATGTGATGATCAAGCCTCATTTTGAGTACTGCTCTACCATATTGTTCCTAGGTTCGGCGGAAATGAGAAATAGACTACAAACACTACAAAATAAGGGTATGCGTTGTATTTTACTGTGCAATATACTGACCCCAATAACGTGCATGCTCGATACCTTAAAATGGCTAAATATTAACCAAAGAACTGTTATGAATGTCTTATTATTTATATTTAAAATGAAACATAATTTGTTACCTAAATATTTATCAAGCCAGTTAGTGTATGTGGGAGATGTACAACCATATAACTTAAGGAACAACGAAGACTTTAGGATTAATCTGTACAGAACTAGTAAATCACAGAACGTTTTACTTTATAAAGGATTAAAATTATTTAACGAATTGCCAAATAGTATTAAAAAAGAGAGAAATATCATTGTATATAGAAGATTATTAATCGATTATATTAAGAAAAATATTGTATAAAATTAAACTCACATTTAATGTTAAGCAAAGCACGATGTAATTATGGAAAATAATACTAGTGTGAATTTGAAATAGCAGGAGCTAAATAAACTAAACTAAACTAAAAAAAATCTTCAGCGAGCAGGGGGCGAAGCTATGCGAGTTAGAATTCCGGGTGGCCTGCCCTAAAACTTACCAAAATTTGAAATTGTTCTTGTTTAGTGTGCTTAATAAATATCTTTGATATAATTAAAATTCGTATATTTAGTAGTAAACTTACATTTCTAATAGTTTAAAATGAAATGCGCAATTCAAAAATGTGTATACGAATGACGCATTACAGGGTTCCCTTTTTGCGAATGCGAACAATTTTTGTTGCGTAAGCGTTTTACCACTGGAGAAAGGAAGGAAATCGGCAGAAATGAGTCAATCTTATCTGCCGGCTTCCCCGGTTTCAGCATCCGTATGACCCTCCCCACTTACCACACATGAGATATGATGAGTGCGGACATGGTTGGTATCGTGCGGAGAATCTCCACACACCGGACAAGTGTTTGATATCTCAGGGTTGATTCTGGATAGGTAGGAGTTAAATCTACTACAATATCCAAATCTTAATTGACCCAGAGTGGCGCGGAACCCGCGAGCCACCAGGGACTCTTCATCCTCAATTGGTGGTGAATATTACGGCATTGACAAGGCGATAGTCGATGGTGGTAGTGACTATTTCTTTGTGGATGTTGCTTAGGTCCTGCTGGTCCGCCTCCGGATCCAGCGGTTGAGTTACGTAAGGCTGGGTCTAGTCCTACAGTTCTAGAAGATGCCTTCTGATGGGCCTGGGAGCTGGGTTCACTGTAAGCATATGCCTGTTTGGTTGCCCCGAGCGGTGACACCCAGCAAGGAACTGCTTGCAGAGCATGTAGTCGTGCTCTTTAACGCAGAGAATATTAACGGAAATGTTGCTCAGGAGATATCAGTAGGCATCCCGTCACTATGCGGAGTGCGGCGTTCTGGCAGGGCTGCAGCTTCATCCACTGTGCCCTACTGGTTCCCGGCGACCACACTGGCCCACCATAGTTAATTACCGGCCGGATAATCGCCTTGTATGTTGTCAACAACGTTTCTTTGTCTTTGCCTCAAGAGCTGACGGCGAGCGACTTGAGGACATTGTTGGGGCTCTGTACTTTGTTGGCGATTGCGGTGTTGTGCTCTCAGAAGGAGAGCAGGCCGTCAAATGTAACCCCGAAAATCCTCGGGTGATTAACCATCGGAAGGGGGGAGCCATCGATATGGATGTTCAGATCCAGCTTGAGATACCGCTACAGCAACAACGACAGGACGCCACCCAGCGGGTCCCCTTGGTTAATCCTCCTTAATTTAGATGGCGTGTCTCTGAATAATACCGACGATTGGCGACCACACAGGTAATTCGCGGTCCAACGTTTCAGTCCCTGCGGGAGAGTTGATGCTTCCACGTCGGCTAGCAGCATGGAATGGCTTACCATGTCAAAAGCCTGTGACAGATCCAATGCTACCAGGACGGTTCTCGCAGGGGCGGTTCTGGTGAAACCGCGATTCACCTGTGTGTTCATGGCATTAGGTGCTGTTGTAGAGCTGTACACTTCCAAAGAGCCATGTTGATGCTTAGCCGACGCTAGGTGGTATGTGTAACACGGGAGGAGTAGGGCCTCAAGTATCTTAACCACTGGCGAAAGCAGGGAAATCGTCCGATAGGAATCACCCTTGTCGGCCGGCTTCCCTGGTTCCAGCAGTGGGACCACCCTCCCATCTTTCCAAATGTCAGGAATGACGAGAGTGGCCATCGACAGACTGAGGATCCTTGTAAGAAACTCAACGGTCGCGGGCCCAAATTCTTTAGCATCAACACATTTAGTCCAACCGGGCCAATGGCCTTGGAGGGTTTCGCCTTTACGATGGCCTCCATCTCCCACCGGTGAAGTGAGGGGCGCGCTGTCCAACACCAGAATTGCCAGCTAAAATAGCTCGCGCATCTCTTCAGGTCCGACGAGGCATGATCCCCAAATGAAATTTCCACTCGGTCGTCGCGCTTCGTCGGGTTGAACAAGGACTTCACGGTGGCCCATAGTTTACCGACACCGTGACTAGGTGGCAGGATTTCAGGTTCTCCTGCCACACTCTAATGTGTCCCTGCGGTCGATGTCTTCTTTGATGAGACGATACTGCACTGTGTGATGGGTGATGAACGCTAAGCCGCCACCATTTCCTCGCTCTCGATCCTTACGATTCACATTGTAGCCACAAGGTTGAGTTCCTGTGCAATTTCTTTTCTTGGATCGGAGCTATAGACAGGTTATGCCGACTCATAAAGTCTGTTATCTCCTCAATCTTGCCCTGCAGGCAGTTGCAGTTCAGCTGAAGGAGTCTCGTTTAGGGAGAGTCGTCTGCTGCTGCACATGCAGTTACTCATTAGGCTGCCTTAAGATGGTATTTGGCAGCGCCACTACGGGCGAGTGCGGTTGCTGAGCTCTACAGCAGGAAGCCAGGTAGTCACCCGACCATTCACGAGTGGTGCGTGGACTAGAACAAACACGAAAGTTGCACCAGCCCTGGCACGAGTTGTTCCTGACTGATGCCGCATTCCGTTATATCCTGGTCTCATACACGGAGCAGACTGTGTGGGGTACCAGGAGCTACTGGCTAGTCCCCACACGAGAGGCGGAGCTGGGTGGTGAGAGGTGCGACCACGTTGTTGTGTGCTTATTTGAACCATGGAGGTTCTGCCGGTGCTGGGCGCCGGTGCACTAGGTGCGGCTATGGGGGCCGTAGGGCGCGAACAACATGGGTTCTTAAGGCCTGAGCAGACCTTAAGATGGCTCCATCTGTCCCTCGAATTACACCTTACCGAAGTGGAGTTCGGATGGAGTCTTATCTGGCAGACGCAGCTAAAATAGGTTTCTGGTTTAGGATTTGGCTCGATGCCTGCCCTGAGCAGAGGCTAAAAGTTGCTCCAGAGGAGACAGACGACTTAATGGGTAGGCCGGTCTAAATAGGGTTAGGTCGCCGAAACAACAGTCCTTGGCCGGGTGAAACCGGGGTAATTCCGCTACGTAGAACCGACTGTAGTGGGAACGCGGTATTCTCGTCTTTCCGTTAGGACAGGAGCAACCCTGACGCCGCTAAAAACTGGCGGGGCGCACATCCTTTGCAGACGTCGTCCATTAGCGCCTCCTGCAGATCAGTTGGGACTTCTGGATACTTTTGAGGGAATGTGTGTGTTTAACCATGGTAGTTATCGTAGAATTTACCTAGGGGAAAGAGGTGTTAGATGAGTCGGTTATAGAGGGCAAGTGAAAAGGTGGGTGGCATCGTGCGAGAATTATCACATACATATGTATGTATAGTACGTCTGGGTTGGTTCTGGGTAGGTATGTATTTAACTTGCTACAATATCCAGATCATATTTGAGCCATAGTGACGCGAGATTTACGAGGCAGCTGGACCTCCTCCTCTGCTATGGGTGTTGGTTTGACCCAGAGGACGGAATTCACAGGGCGAGAGTTGACGAAGGTGGTAATTGTCTCTCGGTGAATGTCGTTTAAGACCACTCTGTATGCAGCAGGGTCCAGTCTATTGGATCTTCAACGAGCAGATGCCCGTTTGGGTGACCATTACGGGGCAACGAACAACGAACTGCATGCTGAGCATAAACTTGTGCTCCCTGACTGGGAGCATTGAAGCCTCACGGTGTAGGTGTTCTACCAGTGCCATCAGAAGGCATTCTGTTTTCGTCCGGAGTGCTGCGTTCTGAGTGGAGCGGCATAGTTTATAACCAGCCGGCCAATCGCCTTGTATATTGCCAACAACGCTTCTTTGTCTTTGCCCCAAGAGCTGCCGGCGAGCGACTTGAGGACTTTGTTGCGGCTCTGTACTTTATTGACGATTGCGGTTGTGTGCGCAGAGCAGAGTAAAACCATTTTATATGTTTGCGTGTTACGTGAAAATATTTGGTTGGTTTACTGTTGGGTTGGCACAGGTGTACCATCCACATGTATGTCCTGTTGTATTTCCGCTAAAATCTCTAGTTCATAGTGAATTGCTTTAGTAACGTTTGGGTTAACCTAATCTTTTAAGCATTGTAACAAATTTTTAACTGAATTAAAAGTAGCCGTATAACAGAGAAACCTTTAAAAAATTCTCTTGTAGTTTTGACCAATGATGCCCTTTAAACAAAACCAGTTGATTTTTGAATTGATTTACAGGGTACGTAACAGTTCTAATTATATTACTAGAGTACTCTTCACTATGTATCGTTTATATTGAAGTGCTTAGGTTATGAATAAATTGCCGAGAAAGATTATCTGCTACTTATTATCTTTCCCTGGTTTAAAATGGAAATTTGTGGATACTTTCTCTATAAAAGCACGCCATCTCTTAACTTTTGTGTAGGGATTTTTTCAGAACTTGAATATATGAGCGGCTGATGGCCCGTAAATATTCTAATGTTCTTAAGAACATATAAGTAATTCGAAGAGTTTCTACCCACACAATTGCCATCATTTCACGTTCATTGGTTGCGTAGGTTTGTTCCGTTGAGGGAAGCGTACGGAAAATCACTGTTATCAGCCTATTCATCGAGCCAAACCCTGGTCCAGAAACCTATTTTTGCTGCGTTTGCCAGAAAAAGCTCCATCCGAACTCCACTTCGGTAAGGTGTAATTCGTGCGACGAATGGAGCCATCTTAAGGTCTGCTCAGGCCATAAAACCCATAAGGAGTGCTCCACAAACTATGTGGCTCCATGTTGTTCGCGCCCTACGCGCCCATAGCCTCTACGGACCCCTTAGTTGCACCAAGTGCACCGGTGCCTAGCATCGGCAGAACCTCTACGGTTCACAGGAGCACACAACCACATGGATGCTCCACTCCCCCACCCCCACCTAGCTTGGCCCCTCGTGTGGGGAGTAGCCAGCAGCTCCTGGTGCCCCACACAGTCTGTTTCGTGTGTCAGGCCAGGATATACCGGAATGCGACATCAGTCAGGTGCAATTCGTGCCAAAGCTGGTGTCACTTCCGTGTATGTTCTGGCCTGCGCACCACACGTGGATGGTCGGGTGACTACCTGGCTCCCTGCTGTAGAGCCTTGCAACCGCACACGCCCGTGGCGGCGCTGCCGAACAACACCTCAAGGCAGCCCAATGTGCCAGTGCATGTGCAGCAGGGACCAGGTGGACAACATCACCCTTCCCTCACACCTATCTCCGTGACGACTCTCCGGAGGCAAACGAGACTCCTTCAGCTGAACTGCAATGGGCTGCAGGGCAAGATTGAGGAGATAACCGACTTTACGAGTCGGCATAATCTGTCAATAGCTACGATCCAGAAAACGAAAATGCGCAGTAACTCAACCTTGTTGAGTTGCAACGGGTACAATGTGCATCGTAAGGATCGCGAGCGAGGTAATGGTTGTGGCTTAGCATTCATCACCCATCACACTGTGCAGTATCGTCTTATTGAAGAAGACATCGACCGCAGGGACACTACCTTAGAATGTCAAGGAATAGCTGTCCGGTCAGGCGATGTCGAGCTCGAAATATTTAATATTTATATACCCCCTGTCACCTGCTGCCCGGCAGGATATCACCCTGACATAGGTGCACTCCTCAGAGGTGAAAACCGATCGGTAGTTGGTGACTTCAACGCGCACCACGATCTCTGGCACTCAAGCCTACCAGCTTATCGTAGGGAAAACGATTTGGCAGAGCATATAGACGATTCAACATTCTGCACGATGAATGATGATGCCCCACCAGGATTATGGGTAGTTGCAGCAGCTCGCCTGACCTAACAATAGCTAGTGCAGGTATGATAAATAGCATAACGTGGGGATCTATGCTATCGCTTGCATCAGCCTACCTACCCATAATCATCTCGATTGACTGACCTGCTGACATTTTATCCGCTGCCCACCGTACCTACATCAACTTTAAAAGGGCTGACTGGGTCAGGTTCGCGCAGCTCACTGAAAATATCTTTAGATTTCTTCTCATATCCACTGACGTTCGCAAAGGCGAACAGAAGTTCCGGAGGGTGGTTGCGTCTGCTGGGGCTTGCTTCATCCCGTCAGGGAGGATCCCTGAGATCCGTCCCAACTTCCCGGCCGAAGCGGCCGCTCTAGCGAACGAACGCGACCACCTTCGCAGCTCCGATCCCCGAAATCCGAACATAAAGGATTTAAATGTGGAGATTCGGACTCTGGTGGACCAGAATAAGCGGAACAAGTGGGAGGAGCATCTGAAGTCATGCAACCTAGTCACGGTTGTTGGTAAGCTCTGGTCAACCGTGAAGTCCTTATCCAACCCGACGAAGCGCGACGACCGAGTGGAATTTTCATTCGGGGATCGTGCCTCGTCGGACCAGAAGAGATGCGCGAGCTATTTTAGCCGACAATTTATACTGCATCCTTCGGGGGATAAGGCCAAGCGGAAGGTGACCAGAAGGCTGCGCAAACTACCGAACAACAGCGCGCCTCTTGCCTTCACTTGTGAGGTAAAGGAGGTCATCGGGAAGGCGAAAGCCTCCAAGGTCATTGGACCTGACGGGCTAAGCGTGCTGATGCTGAAAAATTTAGGCCCCGCGGGAGTCGAGTTCCTCACAGAGATCCTCAACTTGTCAATGGCCACCCTCATCATTCCTGACATCTGGAAGGTTGGGAGGGTGGTCCCACTGCTGAAATTAGGGAAGCCGGCCGACAAGGGTGATTCCTATCGGCCGATTTCCCTGCTTTCGCCAGTGGTAAAGACACTTGGGGCCCTACTACTCCCATGGCATCAACATGGCTTTCGGAAAGTGCACAGCACAACAACAGCACTTAATGCCATAAACACACAGGTGAACATTGGTCTTAACCAAAACCGTACCTGTGAGAGAACCGTCCTAGTAGTGTTGGACCTGTCTAAATCTTTTGAAACAGTCAGTCACTCCACGCTACTAGCTGACGTGGAAGCATCGACTCTCCCGCAGGTAGTGAAATGGAGGACCGCGAATTACCTGTGTGGTCGTCAATCATCAGTATGGTTTAGAGATAAAACATCCAAACCAAGGAGGATTAAACAAGGGGAACCTCAGGGTACCCCCACTATTGTTTAATCACTATATCTCCAAGCTCCCTCAACCGCCAGAGGGAGTCACGATTGTCTCCTATGCTGATGACTGCTCGATAATGGCAACCGGCAATGTAATTGATGATCTGTGTTTGAAGGTGAACGGATATCTCTCCGATCTTGCCCATTTCTTTACTAGCAGAAACCTGGCGCTGTCCCCTGCTAAGTCCTCGGTGACCCTCTTTACCACTTGGACGAAGGAGGTCAGGCTGGATCTTAACATCCATATCGATGGCACCCCCCTTTCGACAGCCTGCTCTTCTTCTCCGCGCACACTACCGCAATCGCTAATAGAGTACAGAGCCGCAACAATGTCCTCAAGTCGCTCGCCGGCAGCTCTTGGGGCAAAGACAAAGAAACGTTGTTGGCAACATACAAGGCGATTGGCCGGCCGGTAATAAATTATGCTGCGCCAGTTTGGTCGCCGGGAACCAGTAGGACACAGTAGATGAAGCTGCAGACCTGCCAGAACGCCGCACTCCGCACGGTGACAGGATGTCTTCTGATGTCGCCTGAGGAACATCTCCACCAAGAGGGCAATGTGCTCCGCGTTAAGGAGCACAACCTCTTGCTCAGCAAGCAGTTCCTTGCTGGGTGTCAAGTACATTGATTAAACAGTTTTTATTTATTAAATTAAATCCGTTTATTGATTTTAAAGTAACTTTTTTTTCTATTAAACGAACTCTGCGAATAAATGGAAAATCTTTTACATAGTTTTTATACCTACCAGTATTAATTAATAAACGAAGCTCGTGACCATTCGTTGTTTTCTTTAAACAATTAAATACGTCACTCAAACTCCTGACCATTCGTTGTTTTCTACGTAATGAATGGTAGGAGCGATCCAGTTTAAACAATAAAATTCGTCACTCAAACTAGAAGCTTAAATTTGAGACCTATCGTGGTAAAAATTTTCATTATAAAATGAATTGTCTTTACTGAACTGATCACAATCACATTTCTCCACTAATTACCTCAGGCATATGATCCACTCGTTGCAACTTTTTGTTGAGGCTGCTGGGAAGAGCTTGACTGATCTCGAGGACGTTTAAACCACCTACTTGAAAAGGTGAATTCTGCTGCTGTTTGACAACATTAGCTTGAGACTGGATGCAAACCATCTGATTTCTCTTTTACACAGAGATACCGCGTTGTTGTTCTTGTTGTGTTGTAACAACATAAAACATTCCCAATAAAATTGTTGGGAATGTGCTGAAGTGACAGCCCTTGGCCGGATATAAATCCGGGTCATTCTGGTATTGTAGAACCAACTGTCGTGGGAACAACCGTAGAGGTACCGTTTTTTTTGGTTTTGCAGAATTGTCCATAGCAAAAGTATGGGCAAAATCATACCGTCTATGGTTAGTTGCTAACTCCTGAGCAACAGCTAAGGGGGTCGGAATATCTTTTGTCCTTGAAGAAAAAAGGATATCACATATTGGACGCCTGAGTCCTGGAAAAAAAACACTCGCAGTGCATTCTCTCTTGCATGCTCATTGGGGGTAAGTCACGTCATTATTTCCACTATACATCATTATCTGTTTATTAATTATAACCATTAAATGTTGTTCGACATTGTCGTAATAATCCGCTATAAGTAAATTACTCTGTCTAAGGATACTCATTTCGTTTTCTAATACGTATATTGGCCGCTTGTCTGGGTATGTCTGATCGAGTCTATTCATAGCAAAATTTGATGCAGAGCACCCAGCTGAGTAAGAATAAGTGTCACCATTACACTCAGGTAAAGATTTAACCTAATCCATACAACAATTTCCAGAATCTATCATTAGATTAATTCTAACAGGTACATACGGTTCAATACTTGGCGATTCTAAACGATTTAGAGCTAAGGTGAGGCTATTTATTGGATTAGTTAGTTCTTCTATAGCTTAATCGCTCACGCTTAACTGTTCAGCAAATTCCTGTCTAGTTTTCTTATTTTTCGCCTTCATAATTTCACAAATTTGCATAATGTAATTTGTCCGTCTCCGAATATTAATCCTTGGAAATATTATATCAGAATTAATGACTTGATAGTACCTAGTTACCATAATCTTTCATCTGCACGGCTATTCTTTATCAATGTCATTCTTACATGGAACTCTATTCCAATGTTAATTCGCAGTAGTCTAAACAAAAGCAAATTTATTTATTGTATGTTATACTCGTATATACTTACTTTCGTTAAAATAAATTTATGCTACCTAGTTATGAGTTTCGCTATCTACATATTTAACTTATAGCCATTATGTTTATCCGCTGTCTTATTAATTGACTGAAATTTATTATAAAAATTAGCCTTAATAACTACAACTCCTCGTAATTTATTTTATTTTAATTTTACTTACTTGTACTATAAAAGCTCGCAGATCTTATTGTGCTAATATCTTGGTAATAAATGAAATTACTTTTTTTAGCTTGTCTTATCAATTCCAATTTTATTCTGCTACTTCACAAATTTTCATTTCATATTTTTTCATCAAAAACCATAAAATACCAAGAACATTAGTTTTGTTTTAAGAACATTAAAAAATAACACAGTATCCACAAAAGCTTCCAAGCCCAATCTTACAATAATTAAAAACTACCTGCACGAGAAATAAGTAATCCTTAACTGACATACTAAATACTTCGAGCTCGACATCGCCTGATCGGATAGCAATACCCTGACATTCTAGGTCGTGCGGTCGATGTCTGCTAATAAAACGATAGTGCACTGTGCCACCGCCATTATCACGCTTAGGATCCTTACGATGCAAATTGTATCTGTTGCAATTTCGTCTCTTGGATCGCAGCTATCAACAGACCATGTCTTGCGGAGATCGGAGTGCCGAAGGCGGTTACGTTTATTCGGTAGCGCAGATGTTTTAGCCGGGAAATTATAACGGATCTCCGGATCCTCTCTGCCTCCGGATGCAGGCAGCCGTGACCACCATGCGGAAATTTTGCTCGCCCTAGCGAACATCGGCGCGTGTGGGAAGAGCTCCGAACTCTGATAAGCCTTTTTAAAGTTAACATAGGTTCGGTGGTCCGCGGAGACAAAGTCAGCAGGCCTGTGAATTGAAATGATTATGGGTAGGTGGTCTGATGCAAGCGATAGCATAGGTCGTCACGTTATGCTATTCATTAGCAACTACCCATAACCCTGATGAGGGTGTCATCGTTCATCGTGCAGAATGTTGAATCGTCTATCTTCTCTGCCAAATCATTTCCCCTACGATCAGCTGGTAGGCTTGAGTGCCAGAGCTCGTGGTGCGCGTTGAAGTCACCTACTACCAATCGGTTTTCACCTTCTAAGGAGCGCACCTATGCCAGGGTGATATCCTGCCGAGCAGCAGGTAACAGGTGGTATATAAATGTTGAATATTTCGAGCTCAACATCGCCTGACCTATTCCTCGCGATTGTAAGGTAGTGTTGTTGTTGTTGATGTAACATCATAAAACATTCCCCATACAATTTTGAGGAATGCTGTTAAAGTGACAGTCCTTGGCCGGATATAAATCCGGGTCGTTCCAGTATTGTAGAACCGATTCTCCTGGGAACGTCTAAGGTAGTGTCCCTGCCGTCGATGTCTTCTTCTATGAGACGATACTGCATTGTGTAATGGGGGATGAACGCTAAGCCGCCACCATTACCTCGCTCGCGATCCTTACGATGCATATTGTAGCCGTTTCAACTCAATAAAATTTAGTTGCAGTCCAGTTTCGTTTCCTGGATCGCAGCTATCGACAGGTTATGCCGACTCATGAAGTCGGTTATCTCCCCGATCTTGCCCTGCCCTCCGTTGCAGTTCAATTGGAGGAGCCTCTTTTGTCGTCGTGGAGAGAGGCGTGAGGGGAGGGTGATGTTGTCCACCTGGTCCCTGTAGCACATGCAGGGTCACATTAGGCTGCCTTGAGGTGTTGGACTACGGGCGTTTACAGCTGCCCAGCTCTTCATCAGGGAGCCAGGTGGTCACCCGATCATTCACGAGTGGTGCGCAGACCAGAACACACACGAAAGTGTCACCAGCCTTGGCTACGAGGTGCACCTGTCTGATGACGGATTCCGGTATATTCTGGTCTGACACACAGAATAGACTGTGTGGGGTACCATGAGCTGCTGGCTAGTCCCCACACGAGTGGCGGAGGAGAGGAGCGACCATGTTATTGTGTTCGAATATCGCATGGCTCGTACTGCAGTTTTCTTTATGAGATGATAATGAGAGGATAATTGTACGCTTGCATTTGTTATCTGCTTGCGTAAATTGTTATTAATATTGTTATTATATTTAATTTCTTTTATCGAATTTTGAATACTGAACGAATTTAAAACACGTATGCACTCTTCAATGGTCGAAAATAAATGAATTCTGATTACATTTTAATGTTTATAGATAACTTCAAATGGTGCCTCATAAGGTGGATGCTGGTTTGACTTTTGAATAACTTTAACAAAAACCTATTTACAAGTATGTACCTAGATCTTTAGTGCAGCCGTGAACAAAATAAATACGACCACTCACGTCTGTTGTTACCTCAAAACTTTTTTCTTTTATTTGATCGGCGATTATAGAAGCTTCGTAAAGTTCTTTGTGCACATACATTTAAAAAAAAGGGTGAAATATACATTTTTATATACATAAGGCAATAAATACGTGAACTTAAGGTAAAATCCAATATTCAAATTTACACCGTCACATGATTACAAACGCTTGGATTTAGAAAGGCAAAACTGCAAATGTTAGAAAATGTTCAACCACTGCCGTATATGGCATTCTGGATTGCGGGGCCCTCGACATCTTTTATTACCGGTATCGGCATTTACGTAAAGCTTTTGAAATTAGGTAATTATTTAACTAAAACGTTATCGTCTTTGTATTGATTCCCAACCCGCCGTTTATTGTTAACATATGCACAAAGTATTATTGTAAGATTGTATCGCTTTTCGTTTTACGAAGCTTGCACATACACTTGCGGTCAATAAAAACGCACCACCAAATATAATTGAAATAAGATCAGATGAGCAGTTTGTTTATATAGTCTAAATTAGTTTTCCTCAAAACTTTTTATCGAAAATGGTTTTTATAAGGAATAGCCAGTTAATTAAAAAAAATTAACAAAAATGTACATTCGATTATATTCATGATTAATTGAAAGAAAACAATATGAAGTTAACTTAAAGCGACTAAATCTTTTTCACCACTAACGGTAGAAATATAGATTTTACAATAGGCTCTCCTAATAAAGAGTCATTCCTCCTTTAGCCTCAATAACTGCATTAATTCTTGAAGGCATGGAATCCACTAAGGCCTCAATTGATTTTCTTATAAAATCTTTATCAATTGACTTTTATTTGTTGACTTCTGTTTAGCAACTTCACACTTCATTATGTGCCATAAGTGCTCAATAGGGTTTAAATCTGGCGAGTTTTCAGGCCAATTGCCTAACTAAAAATAAAAATTCGTGCTGAATAGGATCATATACACCAATATTGCATAGATGTTTTATACAAGATTTGTATAACTTAAACTTACCCATTTTACACGATGGCATGGCGCTGAGTCATCCTGGAAGATTAGTCGAGCCGTATAAGAATAATGATCTTCAATTGCGGGTTCTAAACAATTGTTAACCACTGTCGCATACTTTTGTGCATTCATTATTCCATCGACAAAGTGTAGAGCACCCAAAACATTCTATGAAAAGCAGTCCCCAATCATTTCACTTGGAGGAAACTTAACTTTCTTTACTACACAATTATCCTCGAACCTCTAACCACCTGAACGGCGCACGTAAAGCAAATTTTGTGAGCTGAGCAAATTAAATTTACTTTCTTCAGACCACATAATCTGTTGCCAATCATTTTGGATCCCAATTATGGTACTTTTTAGCTCAAGAAATTCGTGCAGCCTTAATTTTTTGTGTTAATGGTGTCTTTTTGGCAGAGCGTCTTCAATATAAACCCACATCTCTAAGCCGTCGGCGTATGTTTTCGACACTTAAATCCACTTGGTGAAAATTTTTCATCTCCGCCCTTAAAGAAAGTGCACTTTTAAAGCGGTCGCTTAAACTTATCCGCCGCAGTATGTTGTCTGTTCTCTCAGTTGACTTTCGAGGACGACCCTTTTTACGCTCCAGCACATCACTATTCTCTTTATTTTTGTAAAAGACGAACATTGGTTGAATGGCTACAACCAATTCTAGATGCTATTTGCCGAGAAGATAAGTTTTCTTCATCTAATGCCGAAATGGGAATTTTTTGATCACGCGTTAATTTCTTCCAATTATTTGGCATTCTGCACAACTTTTCAAATACAAAGCCAAAATACGATTATAACTGAACAGTGTGCAGCCCAATTTCATAAAAAATAATTTATTTCACAGTGCTTACTAGATCTAGTAGAAATTTTTTCAAATTTATAGTTATATAGCTGAACATAGTCTACCAAAGTGGTGGTGCGTTCTTATTGACCGCAAGTGTAATTTCTTTATGACTTTGTTGAGCACATTTTGAATCTCCTGCAATCAGTTCTTGACTTAACGAACTGCAACTTTATTTATCATAAGTCAAGAAACCTACGTTCTTGTTGATTACCTATAACTTAAGTGACTTTTAAATTATAAACACCAGTTTGACACTAAAAAATCAAGATCCAAAGAATTATAGATCTCATTTAAATCGCGATAGTCACGAGCAATTCTGGCATTTTGGGCATAATTTGTTCTTAGTAAAACGCTTTATTATTACGTACATAACTTCCTTGTAGGTATAGAAAAGGGAATATATCGACAGAATCTTCTTTTACTTTCCAGCAGTTTAAATTAAGTATACTCTTGTCCCCGATATCAATAACCCGTAGTACCGCCAGTTAATAGATCTAATCACAACATTTCCCCATGCTAAAAGATTTTTTTTTAGAATTTCAGCTATGGTGGCTACCAATGGTTTAGCCTGTCATTTTGCCTTTTATTGCTTCATGACGTTTTTTGGAGTCCATTCAGAATAAAAATGGGTTCTTCGCTTCAATTCGCAGCGTAGAGGTTATGTGCGATTGTCTAGACGTCATTCGCCCTCGTTCTGTGTAGCTCGGGCACTACCCGTTATTCACGCTCGAGAAGTTGTGAAAATTCTTAGAAAATACGCTACATAGACTCATATCGGAATTCTGAGCGGTGAGCGTATCACGCGACGAGCTTCACGTCAAACATGATCAGATATGAACCCGGCGAGCGTATATTGCCTGGTCTAACATTACCACACCAGTTGATACCCTCCTGTTTTGTGAATCATTCACCGATCGAGTCAAAACAGCTTCAAGACTGGAAAGGGCAGGTGAAGACATGCTAAAACATCAACAGGTACTGCAGCAACTATAACATTGAAGCCAGTATCAGCATTTATGTAGAAACAGTATTAAAATTCGAAACCCCCTGTCAGGAAGTACAACCGTCGCTAGACAAAGTATGCATAGCTGCAGGTAGATTAAAATTTTTTATAAGCCAGCTGATGTAGTTTTACAAGCTATATCTGGATGTAAAATTCTATTTATCTCGGGTACCAAAACCAGGCACCCAAAGAACCTAATTTTAACGCTGACGAAGTCGGTGATTGTGCAGCGTAGATAAAACATTTTCTGAGTAAAGGTGCAATTGAAGCTAGTGACGGTCTATTCGTATTTTTTAATTGAGAAATGAAGTGGTGGTAAACGTTTTCTTTAAAATATAAGAATGCAAAATAAGTTTATTATTGCTCCGCATTGTAAGCTCGAAGATTATAAGACAGTAACACAAATACTTTCGAGAAATGCTTGCTTGGCTTCAATTGATCTTGATACCGATTCATGAAAGTTTCCGAAAATTTTTTCGATTTAGTTTTTTGTAGCAATTTTACGAGTTCAATTGCTTACCTTTTGGCTTATCGGTGGAGCCTTATATATTTACTAGAGTAATAAAACCAGTCGTCAAGGAGCTTCGGTCGAGAGGTTAGCAATGAGTAGTTTATCTATTCGATCAAGTGACGGTTTCTTGCGCAATTTATAGGCTACCTTATCGCACCCTTCAGGCTGGAAAGACAAAATTTTCTGGTCCTTAGAAAAAGCTATTGAGACTGCGAGCAAAAAGTTAGTATTAGTTCTTTCCTACACAGAGATCTCGAATGTTGGATCGATAACATCGACATAATAAATAATCTCATCAGGAAGGGAACATTTGTTTGTAAAATTTTCTCGAGTGCTTCACTTTCTGGCTGGGGAATTTCATGTGGGGAAAAACTCGCTTGATTGGTGGAGTGAAATAGAGAAGCAAAACCACATTAACCAGCTGGAATTGAATTCCGCTTTATATGGACTAAAATGTTTGGCAGCTGACATATGGTCTGCTGAAAGTTTCCACAGAATAGACAACTCTACAGCCATTAGTTATATAAATAAGATGGGAGTATACAATATCCGAAACTGTTGACACTTAGTAAAGAAATTTGGCAATGGTGCCAAAAAAGAAATCTATGGATTCAAGCTACATACTTTAAATCATCCCAGGACATAGAAGCTTATAAATAAATCAGAAGAAACTGAATGCGAACTGGCTGATTATATTTTTCAAAAAATTGTATTGCAGTTTGGCGAACAAAAAATTACCTTGTTTGCAACAAATGATAACACATCGTGTACAAGTTTCTTTTCTTGGTTTCCGGACCCGGATGCTATACAAGTAGATTCCTTTACATCGGTTTGTGCAATCTTCAATTTTATTTTCTTCCTCCATTTCTGAAAGTAATGAGGAAAATAATTACTGACCAAGCGGAAGGAATTTTGATTGCATCAAATTGGCCATCACGACCCTGGTTTCCACTTTTTAATGAATTACTTGTGGCTCCACTTATTTACTTTGAAAGAGATACTCATATTTTTCGTTCTCCTTTCAGGGAATACCATCCCGCATGGAAATCGCTAACCTTGGTTGCACCAGTAAAATCTTTGCAATACATTCTGGCATCATTGTCTCAGAACACGATGAAGCAGTAGAAAAAATCAATAATTTCCTGGTGCGAATTTTCTCGGATCAAGAAATTTTCTCCATTTAACCCGACGAGGCCATCAGGGTTGGAATTCCTGTCGTTGTTAGCGAAGAAAACAGGATCAGTTATCTCATTGTTGTCAATGTGGGATATTGGAAAGGACCCATCAGTTAAAATATACACTGGTGTCAGTGGTAAAGCTGCAACGCCCCAAATATGATCAGACATAGGACCCATGTATTGTTTTAGATTTTTTGATCAGTCTGGGACCAAACAGCATATGAAACTTATATCGTTTTTCTAAAAAGCTCGCTATTCTTTTGGCATTAGTGATGGCGCAAAGGGTTCAGACTTTGTCCAAAGTAAAAATCTCTAATATAAATTTAAATGCTTATGGTCCGTAAAACCGCAGGATGGACGAAAAAATCGGGGTAATTTGCTCGATTTCATCATCGCCCAAATATTAATGACGCAAGTTTTGGAGGTTCCGTTATTGGTATGTAATTTAATGAACTACATAGTACCCTGAATAAAATGAAAAATTGAAGGCAAATCTCATGAGCTTGTAAATTATTAGAAGTTATTGATATCGAGGACGAGACAGTGTAGTATAATTGTACGATCAAACGAACTTACTTGCGCGAAGTTCGATCGTAATTATACCAGCTGTCTCGTTTAAGTTTATTTAAGCACAACCATTTCAATATGGAATCCAGATCTTGCATCTTATTCATCGCATTATGTAAATTTCTGTAACTTATCGTTAAAAGCGTATCATCAGCGAACATTTTATCTCACAGTGCTTGAGTGTCATATTTATTCATTTCATTCCAATATTCGTTGGGAACGAATTAATTTGCTCAGTTACGCCTCTTCGACCATATCTGGACAATGCAGTGGATTTGAGGGGCAAACAGAAAATTGTCATTTTATCATTTTTACCACGTCATGCAGCTATTTCAGCTTCGTTCAAAAACGGCATTGACGTTTAGACTACCCGTAAAACAGCAGGATGGACAAAAAATTCAGAGACATTTGCTCGATTTTATCATCAACCAAATATTAATGACGCAAGTTTTGCAGGTTCCATTATTGATATGTAGTTTAATGAACTACATAGTAGGGGAGAGTGGTCCCATACCGACCCCCCCATGTTTTTCAATGATGGCGCTGCCAGCCGAATTGTCGTTAACGTCGGTGTAAAGCTGTCATGACACAGACATTTTGGACGTAGATAGCCATCTTCGCTTGTTCTTTTCTTCTGAGATTCACAGGTTTATTTGTTTTGACGTCTCTGGAATTCAACTCGAGCTAAAAGTGCTTTTTCCATCATTTAAAAATCGGAAGGTAAGGTAGTCTGACTGTTTATAGGTCTGCATAAATGGACGCTATCAAAATAAGATTGCGCCATTTGTCATATGCAATTAGCTATCCATTGTGTAAAAAAACTCGTAGTGGTCCGAAACCGACCGTTAAGTGGTAGTCCAAAACCGACCCTATCTCCTTTCAGCGTAATAGTTTGCGACGTGTTTTGGAGGGAAAATATGAGTATAAATTTGATGAAAAATCATTTTTTACGGTCGTCGCACGTTTTTTTTTGTTAGAAATGGGACGGACATTTAAACGGAAAACTTCGAAAAGAGAATCGGAGGTGCTGCGTCGAGCAGTTGCAGCAATGAAGGTAGGGCAATTCGCTTCGCGCAACTGCTCCTTTTTAAATCAATGTTAGAATTATAAAGTATCGTATTTTTATTACACCTGACAATAAGAATTTGAAATTATACATTTGGTGTGCGGTTTTCTGCTAAGTAACAGGAGGTCGGTTTCGGACTGTTAAACTTTATTTAATAACTTTATTTAATTCACAAAATTACAAGTTTTCTAAGAGCAGCTGTCGCTGAGATCGAATAAGGGAGAGAGTAAAAAAAGAACAAAACCAATAGCAATTGACAACAGTGGTGATTGACGTATGACATTGGAATATTAGCGCACTGTTGTACCAGCGCGTAAACTTAAATTCCGTAACATTCCGCCCACCTCGTTTTCTTGCAGCGACGAAATTTAGAGCGAATTGCTGCCCATCATATGCGTCCCTGCATCATCAATTGGGAGTGCAACCAACTTCGATATAGCGCGTTTTATAGCAAATGAAGCTATACGCATAGTTGCGACTCGAACGATACCATCGTCGCTTGGATGAACCGCAATTATATGTCCAAGCGGCCAATGTGTGGGAGGAGCGTGCTCATCGCGCAACAGCTCCAAATTTCCAACCTTTAGATTATCTTTGCGTTGAAACAATTTCTGCCTTACTTGCAACTCTCTTAGATATTCATAACTCCATCGTTTCCAAAAATCTTGCTGCATTTGTTGAACTTGTTTCCACCTTTTAAGCCGGCTTGTATCAACTTCTAGCTGGTTAGGTTCGGGTGCAGCTAGAATGGGAGCGCGTACCAAAAAATGACCAGGAGTAAGTGCCGATAGGTCGTTTGGATCATCCGTCAAGGCCCATAGCGGTCTCGAACTAAGCACTGCTTCGACTTGCTTTAGCACCGTGTAAAATTCTTCGAACATAAGTGTTGCGCTACCTATAGTGCGTTTTAATAATAATTTAATAATTTGTGTTGCAGTGCTGCGATGTCTAATACAACGAATACATCTATGAATATCTCGCTTTACCGATGAACGTGAATCGATAATCCAGTGTATTCCGCCATGCACGGTGCACTCATGACCTTACGCTATTAACAATGTGCATAAAGGGCTGTCCTTTGGTAATATGATAGGAAAACGTTCGTATAATGGTATATGGCATTTTTAAGGCGCCCGTTGAGCCTAATGAGTCCATCTTCTTTGATGATTCTTGCCGCACCTTTTGATGCCAAAAGTGCTCCATTCAACTCCAAGCAGGGTACCGTTATTTTCTTTATCGGAGCAACCTTGGTCTTGGCTGTGAGGATCGCCACCTTACACACACCGTCCGATGTTTCCACGCGAAGATATGCAACAGCGGCATAAGCTAAAGTCGATGCGTCAGAAAAAACATGTAGTTGATAGTTGTGAATCGATGGAGTTACCCCGATCCACCTGGGTATTCTAAGATTCTGAACGTTGTGAAGCTCTTCTCGAAATCGTCGCCATTCATCCTGCATTGGATTAGGAAGAGGGTCGTCCCAGTTGCAACCTGAAAGCCAAAGCTGTCGGCAGAGGGACTTACCAGTTGTTGTTGTTGTTGTTGTAGCGGCTAGTCGCGCCCCGTAAAGAGCGGATTCACCCATGGTCGTTGTCGTCGAACTCATCTAGGGGGAGGCCCAGGAAACGTGCAGTTTCGACAGGGTTGGACCAGAGGGAGAGGGGGGTTAGATGAGTGGGTTTGATAGGGCATGTGAATAGGTGGTTGGTGTCGTGCGGAGAATCTCCACATGCCGGACATGTGTTTGCATTCCCACGACAGTCGGTTCTACGTACCGGAATGACCCGGGTTTCACCCGGCCAAGGACTGTTGTTTCGGCGATCTAACCCTGTTTAGATCGGCCTACCCCATAAGTTGGGACTTACCAGTAATAACAGTCGGTGATAAAAGGCCTGGTGGGTCGTAAATTTTTGCAACATCAGAGAGTTGTTGACGCTTGGTAATGGGACCAGGCACCGGTATAACGTTGGCTTTGTATGTCAGGCTGTCAGTGTCACAGAGCCAATAGATTCCCAGCGCCTTTGACTCCCTATCCAAATTTAAGCTGCAGCATATGCTTGGCTGTTTGTCGTCGGCAGAGAGGTGTTGCATAAACTCATTGGAATTAGAGTTCCACTTGCGAAGATTGAAGCAGCCAAGTTTCAATAACTGAGTTAGCTTAGTTTGAGTTTCGATGGCTTCCTCGACTGTGTCGCCACCATGGAGGCAAGCGTCCCCATAAAACGATTCTTTAAGTATCTTGGACTCCTGGAAAATCTGCTTCTTCGCCTTCGGCTAGAGTGTTTAGAACTTTAATTGTTAAATACGGAGAGCACGTTAGTCCGTACGTCACTGTGAGGAGTCGATAAGGAACGGGCTGCCCTTCACCGTCTTTCCATATAATACGTTGCATATCGGTATTTTCCCGATCGATTCGTATTTGTCGAAAGCACTTCTCAATATCTGCCATGAATCCAACTCGATGCATTCTCCACTTTAGTATGATTGAACTTAAGTCGTTATGCAGCTTGGGTCCAACATGAAGGCAATCATTCAATGAAATCCCACTTTTGTATTTTCTCGACCCATTGAATACAGTTCGCAGCTTTGTAGTTAAACTTCCTTTGTATACACCGTGGTGCGGAATGTAACATGAAAATCAAGGCTCTTAGCCTTCACGTATCTGCTCCATATGGCCAAGGGCGATATAGTCATCCATGAACTCATTATAGAACTTGTTCATCTCTGTATCGTGTTGAAGGCGCCGTTGCTGGCAAGCGAATAGTTTTAATGCGTTGCATTTGGAGTAAGCGAATGCGGGTAAGTCTAAATCTGTTTTAAAAGGGTACCGTAATTGCTACCGACCGGAGGGGTCTCGGCATACCGTTCGTTTAAAGAGTTCCTCACAATAATTTTCATCCTCTGTCATTTTGGATGAAGATGGGATGTCATCCATTTGATTAAATTTCCACATCTGCTGTACCAACGTATTTAGTTCCGTAGTGGCTGTGGCGCATAGTCTTACTGATAGCTGCCGACTTAGGCCTATGGGTAAGCGACCATACACGACCCAACCTAGATGAGTATTTTAAACGGTGGAGTCTGAACACGAAGAACGCTTGAGTTCGCTGCGCAGCAGAGCGCCATAGAGATCTGCTCCGATAATGATGTCGACCGACCCCGGCTCGTAAAACTTCCGGTCTGCTACAGTTGGGTCAATTCGAAATGCACGAGAGCAGAACATTCGATGCTGAAGTTCGGTTCGGTGAGGGAGCACATTGAGAACTGAACTAAACCTCTTGATTCACCTACAGTACTCCCGCCTACACCGGAAATTGTACCTGAAATACAGTTCACCCAAAGCGTCGCTATATGCTGATTCGATTGCTGCGTAGCGCTCTTCTGACAATGCATGTTTAACTGCGGCTTCATCAGCTGGAACGTCCATTGAAGAAATATCATCGCGAAGTGCGTTGTATTTTTGGCAGTAATCCGCAAGCAAATTTTTCCTAGCGATGAGAAACCCCTTAGTTTTCTTCTGCCTTCCTGCTTTGCGTGAATTCGCCGAAAAATTGAAGATGAGTTTAGCGATGGCTTCTTTCGACAGCGACATGTTCATATAGCGATCGCGAAAATAAGGGTTATAAAATTAATCCTTTTGAATCAACCGAATCTTTATGAAATATTTAATTTTGATTGCGTAGAGAGTTAAGGTTCCCCGCAAGGGATGCCAAAATGTTAAACTTTATTTAATAACTTTATTTAATTCACAAAATTATAAGTTTTCTAAGAGCAGTGAAAATATGAACACGTTCGCTATCACTGAGATCGAAAAAGAGAGAAAATAAGAAAAAAGAACAAAAACAATAGCAATTGACAGCAGTGGTGATTGACGTATGACATTGGAATATTAGCGCACGGTTGTACCAGCGCGTAAACTTAAACTCCGCAACACGGACCATGGGGAGGTCGGTTTCGGACCACTACTTTTCAGTATGACCAGAATGCAGAATTTTACTTTTGCGTGAATATCTAACACTTGAATGCACTTGGGAACCTCACTAAGCAATGAGAAACAGTTAAATGATCCCTCTAAACAGTAAAGTTTAGAAATGCAGAAAACATTGATTTTTGACAAGTTTATGGCGTTTGCCTTTTGGGCGGTCGGTATGGGACCACTCTCGCCTACCCTGAATAAAAAAAAAAAATTTAAGACAAATCTCATGAGTTTGTAAATAATTACATGTTATTGATATAGAGGACGAGACGGTGTAGTATAAATGTACAATCAAACGAACTTACTGCGCGAAGTTCGATCGTAATTATACCAGCTGTCTCGTTTACGTTTATTTAAGCACAGCCATTTATATATGGAATCCAGATCTTGCATGTTGTTGTTGTTGTTGGTGCGGTTATCACGCTCCGTAAAGAGCGGATCCACCCATGTTCGTTGTGGTCAAACTCATCTAGGGGGAGGCCCAGGAAACGTGCAGTTACGACAGGGTTGGACCAGAGGGAGAGGGGGGTTAGATGAGTGGGTTTGAGAGGGCATGTGAATAGGTGATTGGTATCGTGCGAAGAATCGTGTTGGGTATATCAGGGTTGATTCTTTATATGTAGGAGTTCAGCCTACTACAGTATCCAGATCGCAATTGTGCCAGAGTGATGCGGAACTTGGGGGGTAGCAGGGACTCCTCATCTGCTACAGGTGGTGGTTGGGCTCCAATAACAGCATTTGCCTGGCGAGAGTCAATGGTGGTAGTGACTGTCCCTCTGTGGATGTTGCTTAGGACCCGCCGGTACGCCTCCAGATCCAGCGGCTGTGTTATAAATGGCTGGATCTCGTCCTTCAGTTCTAAGAAATGCCTTCTGATGTGCCTGGGGGGCAGCTCCACTGCAAGCAGATGCCTGTTTGGGTGCCCCGAGCGGTGACATCCAGCAAGGAACTGCTTGCTGAGCATGAGGTCGCTTTATGTAAATTTCTGTAACTTATCGGTAAAAGCGAACATTTTTATCTCACAGTGCTTGAGTGTCATATTTATATCATTTACATAAATATTAAAAAGTACTGGTGCTAACACCGAACCTTGGGGCAAACCAATATTGACCGGCACTTTATTTGATGTAGTACACTACTACGGTATGCTGCATGCAGTCAAATCGAAAACTGCGAAACCAATCAAGCTCAGTGTTTTTGAATCCTATATATTCAAGCTTTTTCAACATAATTTACCTGTCGATAGTCTCGAAAGCTCTTTGAAAATCAATAAAAACAGTTGCGATATTCATTTTGGAGTTAAAGTCCTCCTTCCACTAGAATTGCTTTTAGTGGTTAGACTTTTATTTATTAGTCCATTGAGTCCTTGATAACACCCTCAGATAATAATTTGTATAATATTTTCACTTTTAATCTCTTCAAATTTAAACGAAGTTAGTTGATTTGTCTCCCGGATCGATTCAAAGCCGATATCTTCTATATTTATATTTATTTCCACAATACTATCCGCAAAGAAATTGTTTACATTATCTACTTCTGCTAATTCTTCTTTGTCATCTCCATTATTGACTACTTTTTTCAAGTATTTCCAATTAATTTACTTTCATCTCTATTAAGCTCAATTTTCTGTTCCAGATATTGTATTTTTATCATTTTCTTATGCTCTTTCTTTACAAGTTTATATCCTACTTAATCTCCTATAGTTGGCGGCCACCTTAGCCGAGTGTGCACGCTTCATTCGGTGTGTCGCGGGTTCAAATCCTGGCCGGGGCAAGTAACATCGAAAATTATACAAAAGTGTTTTCCCCTCGGCAGGCAATGGCAAACCTGCGAATGCATTTCAGTCCATCGATTTTCATATTAGATGCATCGATTTTATTTAGCTCCACCCCAATTTTCTCAGCCGTTTGTTTGTTTTTTGGCTTAACAATAATATGAGGTACGCCCTTCAGTGCGCTAGTATACGAGACACCCACCCCGCTATGTGTTTTCTCTTTACTTTGACTGCCTACTTGTTTAACTTCGCTTATTATCTCAGTCTTTTGTTTACAGAGCTCGCTGGTAGAGATATCAACATCTGCTCTTTATTAGCTTTACACAAATCTTCTACTCTCTTAGTGATTCTAATTCTTCTTTATTGGTTTTTTCAGTGTTAACCATAAACAATTTTATGTCTCTGTGGTGTTCACTTAACATATTCTCTATATTTTTTTTTGTTCTCTAATGTTTATTTTATTGAACTCAGCTATACTCATAATTTGTTTGAGTGCATCATCAACATTAGATATATGTATTTATGTCATGTATTCATCACACACATACCGCAAATAACGGCAGTTCGTCAAACCTTGCAGGCAGTAGTCATCTACAGCGGCACAGGCAATTGTTTTGTGGTATATTTTCCAACACACACCTTCGTAGTGTTCGCCTGACTCTCCTCTCATGCATTTTCGACATCTCCCGCACTCCGACATTCTTTCACTCACTGACACTGGCAGTGTTTATATTGATCAGCAAGCAATCAATGGGCTAATTTTCTTATATTTTTTTTATTTGTTTATGTAGCTTTTTAGCTTGTATTTCCACGTATAATAGGGACAAATATACAAACTATACTAGATGAGGTATTGTATTGTACAAACAATAAATAAAATCACTATTCGCGGAGCGCTTGAAAACACATCCGTTTGCTTAAACACTTTTTTAAAATTATATTTGCAATTTATGTTATTCACCAATTAAGTGTATGAGTTAGGTATTTGTGTGGTTTCTATTATTGCTAGTATGTCTCTCGGAATGGTTTTAATCTCATTATCAATTTCAAGTTTAAAATATTTTTTGAATTTTCAACAACTTTGTAAGGCCCTTAAGACCCTATTGGTTGCAATTACTGTATATTAATAACTCACAAAAGAAAACATATGAGCTTCCAAATCTTTTGGTACATAAAACCCCTGTATCGGAGTTTTAAATTTAAATTAACGTTTTTAAAATTATCGTGTAAATTACCTAAAATTTCAGTTAAAGAAAAATGTTCCCTAGATGAAACAATACGTTTACCAGGTAGACGCAAATATTACCCACTACCATATCAGATTTTGTGGTTGAAATACATTCCTTATATATTGATCGTAAACCCAGAAGACTTCTCGTTAAATCATTGTTGTTGTTGTCGAAGGGGAGGCACATGAAACGAATTGTTTCCACTGGGTTGGACCATAATGAAGGTGTTGTTAGATGAATGGGTTTGCTGGGGTATCTGAATAGGTCATTGGTATCATGCGGAGATTCTCCATATGCCGAACATACATTTGCGATGCCCGGGGTGAGTCTGGACAAGTGGGGCATGAGTCAACTACATTATCCAGGCCGTAATTGAGCCACAATAATAGGGGTTTCTCAAGGCAGCTGAAGCTCTTCGTCTGCAAGTGGTAGGGATTTGACTCCAATAACAGCATTCACAGGGAACGAGTTCGGGAAGGTGGTGATTCGCAGTCGGTGCATGCTATCCAGAGCTTGCCTGTACGCCACATGATCCAGTGATTGACTGGATTACGTCCGTGAGTTCACAGAGATGACCTCCAACGTGCCTGGCAAGCTAATATTTGAGTGCCCCGTTCGGTGGCAATGGGGTGTTGCTTGCTGTACAAGGTGTTATGCTTCCTTCATTGCCAACAACGTTGGTTTGTCTTTGTCCCATGTCCTGCCGGCGAGCGACTTGGGGCCTTGTTTCGGCTCTGTATTTTATACACGATTACAGTTGTGTGCGCTGAAAAAAAGATCAGGCTGTCAAAGATAACCCCCAAGATCCTGTATGTACACGTATGTTGAGTTCCAGGCTGAACTCTTTCATTCATGTTGTTAATAA
Organism: Anomoia purmunda; assembly: GCA_951828415.1. Taxonomy (NCBI): domain Eukaryota; kingdom Metazoa; phylum Arthropoda; class Insecta; order Diptera; family Tephritidae; genus Anomoia; species Anomoia purmunda. The sequence continues at coordinate 42,311,013 of OX639994.1, read as the reverse complement.
GGTTGCCGGGGATTTAGTGGGAGATTACATTATGTTTCATACAGTGAAGAAGTGAGCAAGGTCGGAAAGATAACTGTTTATTTTCGAGCACAATTCATCAATCGAATTGCCAGTAGCCATTATCAAACAGTAATCAGCGTACGCGACGATAGTGACTCCGTTTGGCGGTTGCGGTAGGTTTGAGATATAAAAATTAAACAACATCGGGGAAGGGACGCGATCCTGTGGGATCTATTGTTTAACTCTTCTAAATTGTGACTTAGTTGCGTTGCGTGGCTAACTGTGTCGAATGCTTACTAGGACGGTTCCCTCACAGGGGCGTTTGCGGTTTAGGCCGTAGTTATGCCGTTAAGTGCTGTAGTTGTGCTATGCACTTTCCGGAAGCCGTGCTGATGCAAACATTCACTGAAAGCTACACAGTGGTTTAGGAGCAATCAATTTATGAATTTCACTATGGTCAAAACTCTGTTGGTTAATAACATCAACATGAATTCTGAAAAAATAGGTAGTCGACTGAGTGAATTATGCACGCATGACGCAGATGGCGATGGTTTCGGGGTCAGTCGTGCGAAGAAAATTAAATAATTAGTATTTTATTTTTGTAATATTTAATAAATCAATTTATTAAACGTGTCAAATTGTTTCTTTTGATTTACAACTCAAAAATAACGAAGTTACGTTTGATTTCGTTTTACATTTGCGTGGGCTTGGGATGAAGTCCTGGCTGGGAAAAAGGCTGGTAGACTCTCCTCGGCTGGAATGGCCGAGGGGAATTCTCCTGTTCTTACCGAACCCGCTGCTTTGTACAAAAGAGCTTTTTAACGAAACAAAACAGTTGGTTCGGTGGGCAAACGGATAACCGCAGTTATGTGCTGACATGCATGTTTGTGTTAGCAAATACATGGACACTACATTGTAAAACATTAATTTAGGATACTGGTCTAAACAAGAAGAATAATAATAACAAGTATATTAAAATAAATTGATATTGTTGTTGTTGTAACGGTTACTCAGGCCGTGCAAGATCGGCTCAACCATGGTCGGCCATCCACCATCAATATTATCTACCAAGTGAAAAGGTGGGTAGAGCGGATAATTATCACATGTCGGACATTCATACATCGAGTACGTCTGGGCCGATTCTCGACAGATAAGAGTTAAGCCTGCTATAATAGCCCGATCGTAATTGAACCAGAATGACGCGGAGCTCACGAGGCAGTTGGACCTTCTCCTCTGCATTGGTTCCGGCATTGGTCCAGTGATGATAAACGACTATGGTGTGTGGTGATCTAAGCAGTTAGATCGCTGAAACAAAAGTCCTTGGCCGGGTTATTCCGGTGCGCAAAACCGGTGTCTTGGGAGTAATAAATTGATTTCAACTCCTGCGCTAGCAATATAGAGGGCGCACACACCAAAACTGCGACGCTTACAAATTACATACCAGAAAAAAGCTAGAAGGCTTTCAAATCAAATTTGTTGTAATAATTATAATACTTTAGGGTTTAAACATAATTAAACTGTTAAAATATTGGTTGTTATTTGCTCCATATTCAAGTGATCGAACTTTTCGTCACACACACACCATCATCTTTTGCACGAGTGCATCGCCGATTTTTCGTGCTGAACACAGCAACTTTGTTTTGAATTCTCCAATATCCTTTATCAGATCACCTGTGTTCTTCAATATTCTTTTCACGATTGACCAATATTCCTCAATGTGTTCTCGGCATAGTTACAGCTTGTAACCCGTATGTCCAGCATGGCTTTATAATACTAGAGTGTAGAAGTACTCTGTTCTCCAGTTTTAGTAGGGAACGCGAGTTGATGAGCCACTGAAGGGCATTGGCTTTCAATTTCATTTGAGTTTTCCTAGAAGTAATGTACGTGCGCCAAGTGAGACGCCTTTCGGGATGCACATTAAGATATACCACTTCACTGGACGGCGGAACCGTAATGCTATTTAGTAACAGTGGCTTCTGTGAATTCTTGCGTTATGAACTCATTTTGTCGTAAGGCAAAAACACGGTTGCTTACATAGCTTTCAAGAACTTTGTGTGTGTTCGCAGGAAGTCGCATGCGGGTTTTAGGATAGACCGTCCAGCCAAACGCAGTCAAATGCATGATCGATGTCCAGAAAAATTGCTGAGCAGTACTCTCTCCTTTCCTATAAGAATGAAAACGACGTCCTTATGACCGACACCCGGAGTACACTCTAACTGTGGAGGGAGCACTTCACGCTGCTTAATGGTAGTGGCGCGGAAAATATCGAAAATGTTGAACCCGAACCTCCAATCAATGAAGACGGAGTCGAAGTACCGTTATCCGACCTGGGCAAAATCATGCACCAGCTCATTTTTAAACTATGGTCGGACGAAAGCATGCCTGCTGATTAAATTAAGTACTCTGTCCAATCCACAAAAAGGGAAATCCTGCAATATACGCCAACTACCGCGGGATTAGTCCCCTTAGCATAGCATAAAAGGTTCTGCCGAGCGTTTCGTTAACCGTTAACGAACTGATTGGACCTTATCAGTGTGGCTTTAGACCTGATCACGACACGATAGTCGGTTCTACGTACCGGAATGACCCGGATTTTAACCGCCCAAGAACTGTTGTTTCGGCGATCGGCCTGCCCTCCCCTGTCTCCCCTGGAGCAACTCTTAGCAGCAGGGTTAGGTAGGTAGGTTGGAGTGGCTGCCGCCTACAGCGGCTCACTTAGGCCAATATTAGGAGGCCCATTGTGTTACCACAAGGAAAAATTTGTACCATCCAAGAGGAAAAATTATCCCTCACCAAACCATTTTGCCTCGCTGATGAACCTCAGCAGGCAATTTACCTCGGTGCTTGAAACCTCACTAAGGTCATCCAAAAACGGTGATCCCAGATATCGCATTCTGCTTTTACACAGCGCACGACACTTACACAGTAAATGCAAGATCGTTTCCTCCTCCTCGTCGTTCTTGCAGCTCCTACAGCATCTTCGGAAGGGTACTCCCAACCTTTCAGCATGTTTCCCAATCAGACAGTGCCCTGTTAGAGCCCCGATGACGTTGGAAATGTTTTCCCTTAGAGAGAACGCTGCGCGACCGTTTCCGATCCCATTTAGGCCACATCTGCCTTGAGGTTCGGCAGGTCGTATTTTGCCTCCATCTGTTGTCAGCTTGTTTATAAGTACAATCTCTGAGTAGCAGTTTGCAACGGCATACCAATGCGTTCTTTATCTTGAAGAATCTGCTTGGTCGTACCTTGTCTTGCAAGTTCGTCTGCCATTCGAGTTAAATGTGAAAGAACAGAGCTCTGATTGCAGCCTGGCTGTCACTAAAAATGAAGATGTCTCTTCCTATAATCCCGGTCCCAATCTTCTCTACCGCCTCCATGATAGCTGAGACCTCAGCCTGGAAAACGCTGCAGTGATCTGGTAACCTAAAGGAAATTTGCAGGAGAGGGTTTCATGAGAAACCGCCTCCTCCTACCTTATTATCGAGTTTCGAGCCATCTGTATAGATGATAATGCTATCAGGTGGAGTATGAAACTCAAGTTTCCACTCCTCCCTGCTTGGAATTCGTGTAATAAAGTTACTTTCAGAAACCGATGTCAAGGCGCACCGATCCGTGCTGCTCGGAATAGAGCTGAACTTATTCAAAATACAAGAGTGCCTTTGGCTTTCAGGGTGCCACTGGGATGTCTCTTAGTCGCAAAGCAGTCATCGCTGCCATTTGTTGTCCAACCAAATCTAAAGGAATAAGGTCTAAAATGACGTTCAAGGCCTCATTTGGAGTGGTTCTGAGCGCCCCACTTATGCAGATCATACTAGATCTTTGCACTTTGGTGAGTAGTCTAAGGTTAACCTCTTTTTCTAATGCAGGCCACCACACGATCACCCCATATAGGAGTATTGGTCTGACGACCGCTGTGAAAATCCATCGACAGATCCGGGGATTAAGACCCCATTTCCTGCCTATTGCTCTCTTACATGTGTAGAGGGCTACGGAAGCCTTCTCATGACGTTGAACTAGATTCTCCTTCCAGTTCAACTTCCTATCTAAAATAACGCCTAGAAATGTGGCACTTGTAGAAAGACTTAACCGGGTACCGTTTAGCACCGGTGGAGTCACCGAATACACTTTATACCTTTTCGTGAAAAGTACAAGTTCCACCTTACTTGAGCTGACCCTGAGCCCTGCTTCACCTCCTTCTGCTCAGGGCTGTCATCGAGTCAAACTCTGGACCAGAAACCTATTTTTGCTGCGTTTGCCAGAAAAGGCTCCATCCGAACTCCACTTCGGTAAGGTGTAATTCGTGCGACAGATGGAGCCATCTTAAGCTCTGCTCAGCCTTAAGACCTACAAGGATTGGTCCACATATTTTGTGGCCCCATGTTGTTCGCGCCCATAGCTTACCTGAATAACCCAAAAGCTGATGTGTGGAGCTACCTCCTGCAGCTCTTGTGTTGTTGCCTCTCGTGTGCCGCAAGGATCTGTACTTGGTCACCTTTGGTTTAGTATTTTTGTCAATGATGTATTCTCTGTGTGTCAGTACATCAAAGTACATGCTTATGCTGACTACATTCAATTGTATCTGTCTAGCTGTGTTGGTCTTGTTGAAGATATGTGCAATCTTATCTTATATGCTGCCTATTGTTAAAAGTGTAGTGCATGTAGAAGATGTTCCAAAACTTATTGTTGGTAATTTTGTCCTTATGTTTATTGAAAAGATTAAACATTTAGGCTTTATTGTGAATTCTATGTGGCGCTATTCTGACTGATGTTTTATTTTTTGCACACGCTGACAATGTTGTGTCATTAGCATCAAATATTGCTGGTGACAGTCATCTTTGTGTCCTCGGTGATTTCAACTTATCTCATTTTAAAATTAAATTAATGGATTTTATAATAGCCTTAATAGAATCTTAGATTTAGTATTTATTTCCAATAATGTTTACTACACTTTGTCGGAATGTGTCACACCCATCTCTCCTACTGATAAACATCATATTCCTCTTACTCTCGAGTTTGAGTTTTACGAATTTTCCGAGGTTTCTGATGAGCCTAACATCAGATTTAACTACAATGCATGTGATTTCTCTACTTTTAACGACATTTTGTTGAGTATTGATTGGTGTGATGCCTTCCATGGCAATGATGTTATTTCTTGCTTTCATTTCTTTAAAACTAAGGTATTCGCGTTATGTTTGAAGCACATTCCTATTTGTAATAAGAAACTGTATAAGATAACTTGGCATACCAAACGGGTAAAGCATCTGAAGAATTTGAAGAACTAATTTGGCAAATTATATAAAAAAAACTAGTGATCCAGTGTATTATTCTAAATTTCAGTGCTATTTAAAGGAATTTAATTGCTTGAGTAAGTTCTTGTACAGAAATTATATTTTGAATTTTGAAAACAATATTATCTCAGACTCGAAGGCCTTCTGGCAATTCATCAAATCTAAAAAGTCTTGTTCGACTGTCCCAAATAATGTATTCTTCGATGGTATATGTGCAAATTCCGCCGTAGAATCTGCAAATTTATTCGCTGATTTTTTTTGCTCTAATTTTGAGCCCGACTGTGACTTTGATTCTCGTCTACCTGATAAAAGTGATTCCTCGCTAAATTTTGGATCTTTGAGTTTATCTGTTACTGACGTCATCAATGGCATTAGAAAGCTTAAGCCAACATCTAAAACTGACTCGCATGGCCTTTCTTCAATCTTTCTAAAAAGTTGTTTGTGCCTTGCAGAACCTCTTTCAATTATCTTTAACAAATCATTGGCGTCTGGTGTCTTTGTGAATGACTGGAAGTTGGCATCCGTTTCCCCTATTTTTAAGAGTGGAAACAAAAACGATGTCCGTAATTATAGGCCGATTTCGTAGCTCTCGTCCGTCTCAAAACTTTTTGAGATAATTGTGAATGAAAAGTTATATTTTGCGGTTAAAAGCCTAATTTCCACCAGTCAGCACGGTTTCGTGGCGTGCCGCTCCACGGTCACAAATCTTTCCATTTTCAGTGAATATTGCATTTCTGCCTTCAAAAAGGGGTCTCAAGTCGATACAATTTACACCGATTTCTCTAAGGCATTTGACAAAGTTTCCCACCGAATACTATTGTCGAAGCTTGCGTCAATGGGATTTCACTCCACGTTTTTGTCGTGGATCAAGTCATGTTTATCCAATAGACGCTGCGTGGTTTCTGTTGATAATGCCACATCCCGTTCATTTATTGCGTCCTCTGGTGTTCCGCAGGGGAGCATTCTAGGGCCTCTCTTTTTCATTCTTTTTATTAATGATATTGGTTCATGCTTTCCTTTTGCTGAATATTTAATGTATGCTGACGACCTTAAAATATTCGCAGTCGTTAACAACACCCGTGATTCTGATAGATTGCAATCCGACCTAGATAATGTTCAAAATTGGTGCAATTTAAACCGTTTGTCGCTAAATATAAATAAATGCTTCCACGTAACTTTTGCTAAATCGCCGACTGCGTTGCCTACTTCGTATAGTATTGCTGGCTCTTCTTTGAAATCTGTGGAGGAAATTAAAGACTTAGGAGTTATTTTTGGCTCCAAGTTAAATTTCACTAGCCATGCCAACCATGTCATAACGCGGTCATACTCGATGCTAGCATTCGTACGCCGAAATTGTTCTGCATTTACTAACCCTTATACTCTCAAAACGTTATATTGTGCTTTTGTCAGATCGAGGTTAGAGTACGCCACTATCATTTGGAAGCCATACCAAATCGGTGTCTCTAATCGGCTTGAGAGAGTTCAGAAAGCTTTTCTACGATTTGCGCTCCGATCTTTGAACTTTTCAGAACCCTTGCCATCCTACCGATCTCGTTGTTTGTTGATTGACCTAAAGACACTTGAAAGCAGAAGATCCATTTTATCATGTTCATTTGTTATTGGGATCATCACTGGGACGATTGATTGCCCGTTCCTTCTTAGTGAAATTCGGTTGTAGAAGCCTTCGACAGTTTGAACCCTTCATAATTGGTTTCTCGAAAACTAATTATGGTAGGAATGCTCCTATTTCTAGGGCATGTGCTGAGTTAAATTTGTTTTTTAGTTCTTCGGGTGCTGATTTTTCGTGGCCCTATGCCATCTTAATAAACCACCTCAAGTCATTTTTTTCTTAGTAATTTTTGTACTATTCCAAATTAGTTTAATTATAGTCTATAAGAATTTGTTAATTCAAAGACTTTACATATATAAATAAATAAATAAATAAATGTTAATATTTCTAGATTAAATAAATAAATAATCTCATGTAAGTTTGTTAGTAGTCTGTAAGAATTTATTGTTCATAGACTTAAATAAATAAATACATAAATACATAAATATACGTGGGTTGCCTTTTATATTTTGCACCTAATAATGAAAACACAGTCAAATATTAAGGAAAATAGTTTTATTGTTTTTCAAAATATTCTCCATCCAAGTCAATACACTTCTGCATTCGCTTGAACATATTTTCTAAGCACTTTTGCCAGTCAGGAGAGGATTCCTCTAAAACGAGCTGTTTGAAGGCTTCTACAAGCTCCTTCAGGCGTTGAAAAACGTTGACCTCGCTTTTTTTTTTTTTTGATGTTCGGGGAAAAAAAAAGAAATCAGTGCTGTAAGGCGGATAACCCATCAATTCGACCTTTTGAGTCCTCAAAAACTCTTGTGTGGATCGATACGTGAGAGCTCGCGTTGTCTTGGTGAAGAATGATTTTTCTTCGGTGGTTGGTTTTCCTTAATTCTCCAAAAACTTTTGGCAAACAAATGGTTGTATACCACTCAGAATTGACCGTTTTAAGTTTATCTAGTGGAACAGTTCCGACATGACCAGATTTTCCGAAAAAACAGGCGACCATTTGCTTTGAGGTGCTTCTTGCGCGAACAACTTTTGTTGGATTAGGCTCGTCTTGGAACACCCATACAGTCGATTTCTGCTTTGTTACCGGCTCATATGCATGGATCCAAGATTCGTCACCTGTTACGATGTCATAGACGTGCTTTGATCCACCGCGGCTAAATTTCTTCAACATTTCTTTACACCAATCGACACAAGTCCTTTTTAGGCCCATTGTCACATTATGCGGTATCCAACGAGAACAAATCTGCTTTACGACCAAATGTTCATGCAATATTGAATGTATGCTGGTCCCACTAATGGCCAAGGATGCCTCTATCTCGCGATATGTCACATGACGATCTTGTATTATCAATTGACGCACAGCATCGACTGTTTCTGGCACAACCACCGTTTTTGGGCGACCTTCACGAAATTCGTCCTGCAAAGATTGACGGCCACGTAGGAACTCGTTGTACCATCGTTTCACAGTGGCTAAGTGTAGTGATTCAACACCAAAAGTAGAAGTAAGTTGATTGATGCACTCCTGTCTCGATCATCCACGTCGAAAATCGTAGTAAATCATCGCACGAAAATGTTCACGGGTTAGTTCCATTTTTAGGCAATATGAATTTTTAAACTCACTATAAATAAACACAAATAAAACTCGTAAGTGAAAACTTTATATGAAAGTTTATGCCAAAAAATACCAAACTTTACGATAAAAATATCTAATTACAGCTAATCACATGTAGTGTTGCGAAGGCGCAAAATATAAAAGGCAACCCTCGTAAATAAAGTTTTACTCACTTTACTGTATTGTGTTTTACGTAGATCGTTTACACCCTTAGAAACTAAAAGGAAGTTAGCTATTCAACTTATTGTACCTCATTACGTACTCTGAGCATCACGTATATTGCAAACTTGATTCTAATTCGTATCACAAAATTGATGTTGCGTTTAATTATGTTACGCGTGATGTTTATGGGTGACTACTTGGTTTCTTGTTGTTCAGCTCCGCAGCCACACACGCCCGTAGTGGCGCTGCCGACAAGGGTACTGCAGGTGCAGCACGCACCAGTTGGGCAACATCTCCCTTCACTCACACCTCTCTCCGCGACGACTCTCCCGAGGCATACGAGACTTCTTCAATTGAATTGTAATGGGTTGCGTGGTAAGATCGAGGAGATAACCGATTTTATGAGTCGGCATAACCTGACAATAGGTGCGATCCAGGAAACAAAACTGCGCACGTACTAAACTTTGTTGAGTTGCAACGGCTACAATATGCATCGTAAGGATCGCGAGCGAGGTAATGGTGGCGGTTTAGCGTTCAGCACCCATCACACAGTGCAGTATCGTTCATCAAAGAAGACATCGACTGGCGGATCAGAACAAGCGGAAGCTGAAGTCCTGTAACCTGATCACAGGTGTTGGTAAGCTCTGGTCCACTGTGAAGTCCTTATTCATTCCGGGATCAAGCTTCGTCGGACCCGAAGAGATGTGCGATATATTTTAGCAATTTATTCCGCAACCGTCGGTGGAAGGTGAACAGTAGGTTGCACAAACACAGTCCAACATCAGCGCACCCCTTACTTTCACTTTTGTCGAGGTGAAGGTGGCCAGCGGTAAGGTGACTTATTCCAAGACTATTGGCCCAGACGAGATAAGCGTGTTGATGCTGAAAAATTTGGGCCCGCGGGGATTGACAAAAAAAAACAATGTGTAAGGTTTCAAATTGCCTGAGATTCTTGTATGGAACAATCAATAGTCCCAGAAATGATACCAATGACAAACGAACACGACAGTGTAACTTTTCGGCTCTCAAGGGATTTTAAGTCAAAGGATCTAAACAGTTCATTGATCGAAGTGCAAATCGAAGAATAACTTTTTTTACCCTCTGGGTGATCGGTGTTTCCTGGATGATGCTGGGGATGCGGAGCACTTACTGGAGGAGGATGTGTCACTTGTTGGCTCATTCCCAGCCTTGCCCGTGGTCATATGCCCACTGGGTACCTTCTCCCGGTGCCCGCTGCTTCCCTGCTTGTTGAGGGCCCGTCGCTATCCTCCCGAGCGTGCTCGGCGAAGAGCCCTGTCTGCAGGGAAAATGTCTCCCTTTCTTGTTATTGCTGTTGTTTCATTGTTCTCGTTGTTGCTTTTTGTTGTTTTCCATCTTGTTCGTTCTTGGTCATCGTGCCTGCCCTAGCAGAGGGTTTGAAATCATACTTTTTGTTAAGTTATTTTTGCCCTTATATTTAGAAATTTGTGTATTTTTTTTAAGCTCGAGGCCAGCTTTTATTAGGGAATATCACGGTGTACTGAATACTGAAGATAACTCAGTTGTTGTTGTTGTTGTTGTAAAGGTTACTCAGACCCTGCTAGATCGGTTCAACCATGGTCGTTATCATCAAACTCATCTAGGGATAGCCCCAAGAAACACGCAGTTTCGACAGGGTCGGACCAAAGGGAAAGGGGGGTTAGATGAGTCGGTTTTAAAGTGCATGTGAAAAGGTGAGTGATATAGTAGCGGGTTGATTCTGGACAGGTAGGAGTTCAACCTGCTACAATATTCAGAACGTAGTTGGGCCAGAGTGACGCGGGATTTACGAGGCAGCTGGAGCTCCTCCTCTGCTATGGGTGGTGGTTAGACTCCGAGGACGGCATTCACTGGGCGAGAGTTGTTGAAGGTATGATTGTCTCACGGGAATGTCGCTTAACACTACCCGGTAGGCAGCAGGGCAACCGACGAGGAACTGGTTGGTGAGCACAAAGTTGTGCTTCCTAACTGGGAGCATTGAAGCCTCATGGTTTAGGTGTTGGACAGGTGATATCAGAAAGCATTCCGTTGCCGTCGGGAGTGCTGCGTTCTGGGTAGCCTGTAGTCTCATCCACTGGATTCTATTTGCCCCAGGCTACCAAATTGGTGCTGCCGGCCAGCTACTTGAGGTCTTTGTTGCGGCTCTGTACTTTGTTGACTTCCTGCAGTTGTGTGCGCATAAAAAGAGGCCAGGCTGTCGAACGTAACAAACAAGATTTTTGGGTGGTTTACTGTCGGTACAAGTGTACCGTCCACATGCATGTTTAATTGCATCCTGGCCACCTTCGGCAGGGGAGAGAATCAAGTTCCGACCGTTGAAGAAACGAGCAGGGTCTGAGAGGTAACCGTTCACTTTCAAGCACATGTCATGTTGTTGTTGTTGCAGCGGTTATCACGCTCCGTAAAGAGCGGATTCACCCATGGTCGTTGTCGTCAAACTCATCTAGGGGCAGGCCCAGGAAACGTGCACTTTCGACAGGGTTGGACCAGAGTGAGAGGGGGGTTAGATGAGTGGGTTTGACAGGGCATGTGAATAGGTGATTGGTATCGTGCGAAGAATCTCCACATGACGGACATGTGTTGGGTATATCAGGGTTGATTCTGGATAGGTATGAGTTCAGCCTACTACAGTATCCAGATCGCAATTGTCCCAGAGTGACTCGGGACTCGCGGAGCAGCAGGGACTCCTCATCTGCTACAGGTGGTGGTTGGGCTCCAATTACAGCATTTGCCTGGCGAGAGTCAATGGTTTTGGTAGGTCTGCAGCTTCATCCACTGTGTCCTACTGGTTCCCGGCGACCACACTGGCGCAGCATAGTTAATTATCGGCCGGTCTATCGCCTTGTATGTTGGCGATTGCGGTAGTGCGCGCGGAGAAGGAGAGCAGGCTGTCAAATGCCACCCCCAGAATCTTCGGGTGATTAACCGTCGGAATGGGGGTGCCATCGATGTGGATGTTGAGATCCAGCCTGACCTCCTTCGTCCAGGTGGTAAATAGGGTCGCCGAGGACTTAGCAGGGGACAACGCCAGGTTTCTGCCTGTGAAGAAATGGGCAAGGTCGGGGAGATATTAGTTCACTTTCGAAAATAGGTCATCAATTACATTGCCGGTTGCCATTATCGAGCAATCATCGGCATAAGAGACGATTCTGACTCCCTCTGGCGGTTGAGGGAGCTTGGAGATGTAATGATTAAACAAAAGTGGAGACAGGACGCCCCCTGCGGTACTCCTTCTTTAATCCTCCTTAGTTTTGATGTTTTGTCTCTGAATAATACCGATGATTGGCAACCACACAGGTAATTCGCGGTCCTCCGTTTCAGTCCCTGCGGGAGAGTTGATTCTTCCACGTTAGCTAGTAGCGTGGAGTGACTAACTGTGTCAAAGGCTTTTGACAAGCCCAACGCTACAAGGACGGTTCTGTCGCAGCGGCGGTTCTGGGTAAGACCGCGATTCACCTGTGTGTTTATGGCATTGAGTGCTGTTGTTGTGCTGTGTACTTTCCGGAAGCCATGTTGATGCTTAGCCGAGCCCAGGTGGTAGGTGTAGTACGGGAGGAGTAGGGCCTCAAGTGTCTTTACCACATGCGAAAGCAGGGAAATCGGCCGATAGGAATCACCCTTGTCGGCCGGCTTCCCTGGTTTCAGCAGTGGGACCACCCTCCCAACCTTCCAGATGTCAGGAATGATGAGGGTGGCCATTGACAAGTTGAGGATCCCTGTGAGGAACTCAACTCCCGCGGGGCCTAAATTTTTCAGCATCAACACGCTTAGCCCGTCAGGGCCAATGACCTTGGAGCCTTCTGGTCACCTTCCGCTTGGCCTTATCCCCCGAAGGATGCAGTATAAATTGTCGGCTAAAATAGCTCGCGCATCTCATCTGGTCCGACGAGGCACGATTCCCGAATGAAAATTCCACTCGGTCGTCGCGCTTCGTCGGGTTGGATAAAGACTTCACGGTTGACCAGGGCTTACCAACAACCGTGACTAGGTTGCATGACTTCAGATGCTCCTCCCACTTGTTCCGCTTATTCTGGTCAATCAGTCTCCGAATCTCCAGGTTCAAATCCTTTATGTTGGGATTGCGGGGATCAGAGCCGCGAAGGTGGTCGCGTTCATTCGCTAGAGCAGCCGCTTCTGCAGGGAAATTGGGACGGATCTCTGGGATCCTCCCTGGCGGAATGAAGCGAGCCGCAGCAGACGCAACCACCTTGCGGAACCTCTGTTCACCTTTGCGAACGTCAGTGAGTATGGGAAAAGATCTGAAGGCATTATCAGTGAACTCCGCGAACCTGACTCAGTCAGCCTTTTTAAAGTTGATGTATGTTCGGTGGTCCGCGTAGACAAAGTCAGAAGATCTGTTAATCGATATGATTATGGGTAGGTAGGCTGATGCAAGCGATAGCATAGGTCCCCACGTTATGCTATTTGTCAGACCTGCGGTAGCTATTGTTAGGTCAGGCGAGCTGCTGCAACTACCCATAACCCTGGTGGGGGCATCATCGTACATCGTGCAGAATGTCGAATCGTCTATCTGCTCTGCCAAATCGTTTCCCCTACGATCAGCTGGTAGGCCAGAGATCGTGGTGCGCGTTGAAGTCTCCAATTACCAATCGGTTTTCACCTCTGAGGAGCACATCTATGTCTGGGTGATGTCCCGCCGGGCAGCAGGTGCCAGGGGTATAAGTTATCACATGTGGATAACACACAATGAAAATTGCATCAGTTGCGGTTCTCACGGTAGCCCAACTTACGACAACAGCGACAACAACAACAATAATAACTTTATTCGTGGCACCAACAGCAAATAAAGTCACACACAACATTTAAGCAGCTAAGCTAGTTCAACCAGATATCACCAACATACGGCAGACGTTGATTCAGCATATTAATCCACTCAACGTTCAAACAGTAAATTCAACCCGATATCACCGACATACGGCAGACGCTAACTCAGCACATCAAATCACGCGGCTGTCCGCATGCAATAACTGTAGGTCAAAGAAGTTAGGTATTCAGGTATAGTCACCGCAACAGGTAGTCGTAAAAACTCACTTGTCAATATTGGCTGCCTTTGCTCCGGCAAAGGAAATAAAGAATTAATATAAAAACCAACCGGGTTTAATTTTATTTGGCGCCCAACGTGGGGCCGCGTTTAATAATCCTTGTATAAGGACGTGCCGTGAAACGCAAATGTAACGTGGCCGTGGTTCGAATCCACTATTAAGAATTTTATTAAATAACGCGATCGAATGAAATGAAAATAAAGAACAATTTATTAAATAAAGCGATCGAATGTAATAAAAATAAAGAACAATTTATTAAATAAAGCGATCGAATAAAATAAAAATAAAGAACAATTTATTAAATAAAGCGATCAAAAAGGATAAAAAGTAAAGTGACAAATTCAGAGGAATTTTTCCTGAATCACCTGAATCACCGAACGAGGTTCCTGCAACACCACATAACTAAGAGAGTTCCAGTCTTGCCGGTTTTGCTGCTGTTAGTTTTAATGTAAATAATTATGTAAGTAGACTGTTCAGCTAGAGTTTAATATTTGTGAATTTTGAGAATTTGTTAATAAATAAAGTGAAATGGAATTGTTAAAACAATCAAGTAAAAGTTAAATAAGAGTTTTAGAAATGGACACGACTACAATACAAGCACTTCTAAATGCTGCAGTACGGACTGCAACCGACCAAACTAGGCGAGAATTTCAGACTAGGATCGATGAATTGACTAACAGACTAGGGCAAATAGAAACTAGCGCTCATGTGGAGGAATTTCAGGCTGTCACGATACAACCTAACATTACTTGTGACGAGTCATTAGACCTAGTGGAAACTATGCCTGAGTTCAACGGAGACCAAGCGCGATACGTATCCTGGAGACAGGCAGCGCACACAGCATACAAGATATTTGAAGGATATGCGGGAAGCTCTAAACACTATCAAGCTGTGGGCATAATCCGCAACAAAATAGTGGGGCCTGCGGATATGGTGTTGTCATCCTTCAACACTGTTTTAAATTTCCATGCCATAATTTCTAGGCTGAACTTCACGTACGCTGACAAAAAGCCAATCTATTTGATTGAGCAAGAGCTCTCAATGCTAAGTCAAGGACCTCTGTCAGTAGTGAAGTTCTATGACGAAATAGAACGGAAACTCACGCTTATAATAAACAAAACTACAATGACTCATAGCGAAAATAGGACACTTATAGTCACTCAGTAAGAAATATCGAGAAGATGCTCTTCGTGTCTTCGTTTCTGGGCTTAATCGTCCGCTATGTGACATTCTTTTTTCATCTCGCCCTGAGAGTCTACCCTCTGCGCTATCATTAGCACAGGAGTTAGAAGCCAACCAGACGAGGCTGACAAAGATGACCCTAATGAGTCCCATCGGAAACCCGAATAGCCGCTTTCAGGGTCCGAGCACTTATCAGTACTCTCCACATTACCGTAGGGTTCCCAATGAGCAGTACCGTCAGCGACCAATACCAATGGATGTTGATCCATCTATTTCACGTTTTAGGCAAACCAGATCTCAACCACCACAATTTAATGGTCGCAGGACATTAGCCCAAAATTCTTATCAGCGCCAGACAGATTTATCAAATCCTAGGAGCCCCTATAATGACTTCAGAAGGTCAGCTATGCAAGCTAATGTGCAACCGACGTCCACCTCGTATAATAGGGAGGGAGCCCAAAAACGGCAAAACGGAAGTGACCGACTCCCAGCCCAAAAAATACAACGGGTGAACCATTCGCTACACGGCAACTACGGACAAGACATTAACCACTGTGCGGATACCAGCTACGATGAATACAATATTTACAATTACGATGAACAGTGCGAGGACAACGAGGACGTATTGGCCGAACCTAGTGATGACATTAATTTTTTAGGACAAGATCCCTCCTTCCCTATATTAGCAGGACACTCGGGAAGAGAGGCTTAAGATTTCTCCTTGATACTGGTGCCTCCAAAAGTTATATTAGGAGGATTAGTGTCCTTAAGGGAATAAAATACTTAAGAAAACCCCTTGCAGTTAAATCGATTCATAGCACTGAGAGAATCGGACAATCGACATTCTAGAGTGTTTGCCGATCCAGACGAGGCTCTGCCGTATAACACGAATATCGTTGCAACAATCAGAACTACGGACGACCTTCCGGTATGTTCTAAAAGCTATCCATATCCCATGGCGGTGACAGAATTTGTCAACAGGGAAATTTCAAACTTATTACGTGACGGAATTGTAAAGCCTTCTCGTTCACCTTACAATAACCCTATTTGGGTGGTGGGTAAGAAAGGATATGAGCAAGATGGTAAAAGAAAGTCACGCCTTGTAATAGATTTTGGGAAGCTCAATAGTAAGACCGTCTGCGATAAGTATCCAATCCCTGATACTTCTGTAATCCTGTCAAATATGCGAAGCTCTACCTTTTTCTCAACAATTGACTTGAAATCAGCCTTCCACCAAACTGAATTAGATGAAAAGACCGTGAAAAAACGGCATTCTCGGTCAACAACAGCAAGAAAGAATTTTGTAGGCTTCCGTTTGGTCTAAAAAATGCACCTAACATTTTCCAAAGGGCCATTGGCGATATTTTAAGGGAGGAAATCGGGAGGACTTGTCACGTCTACATCGATGACGTCATTATATTCTCCAGGACAGCAGAAGAACATAGCAGAGATATTGACCGGATTTTGACAAAACTGTTTAACGCTAACATAAGGGTATCTGCCGAGAAATCAAAATTTTTTCAAAAAAATGTCGAGTTCTTGGATTTACGGTATCTAAAGACGGAATAAAAACATGTCCAGACAAAGTTAAAGACATATTAGACTTTGAGACTCCAAAAACATTGCGAGCTCTACGCTCGTTCCTAGGACTTGCAAGTTATTGCCGTCGGTTTGTAAAAGATTTCGCCACAATTGCCAAGCCGCTAACGAAATATTTGCGCGGCGAAAATGGCAACATTAAGGCTAACCAATCAAAGAAAATTGAAATAAACCTGGATAAGGAAGCGCTCAACGCGTTCAATAGGGTAAAGCAAATTCTCGCATCGGAAGATGTATTGCTTCTCTATCCCCACTACGACAAACCATTCGAACTCCCTACTGACGCTTCATCCTACGGTATCGGTGCCGTTCTGTCACAAAGCGGTCGCCCTATAACAATGATATCAAGGACCCTTTCCCCTACCGAAGAAAACTATGCTACCAATGAAAGAGAATTGTTAGCAATAGTTTGGGCTCTACAGAAACTCCGTAGTTATTTATACAGTGTGAGAAGCCTCAAAATCTTCACTGACCATCAACCCCTTACATTGTCTATATCGGACTAAAATCCGAATGCAAACTAAAGCGATGGCGTGCCTTTGTGGAAGAATTTTCTCCTTCATTCCACTACAAACCGGGAAAGGAAAACCTGGTTGCGGATGCGTTATCGCGACAGCACATAAATGCACTGGACTGCGAAAATAAGTCAGAAAGCGTCATGGCAAACAGCGAAGAGTCGTTAACGCAAACTATTCCAACGGTGTCGAATCCTTTAAATTGCTTTAGGCACCAAATCCTACTTGAGGAAGGGAGGACATTTTCAAAAACTTCAAAAATTATTTTTGAGTCAAGAATGCGACATCATATAATTTTCGGTGACATGAATGAACTGCTAAATGCCATTAAGCAGTGCATTAATACAAATGTTGTTAATGGTCTAATGTGCGACCTGCCTACGCTCGCTAAGATACAAGATAGGGTACTTACAGAATTTCCTGCCATCAATATCCGGCATACGGAAAGGCAAGTCATAAATGTCTTTAACAAGGACGACCAGAGAGAAATTTTACAAGCAGAACATAATAGAGCTCACCGGTCGTTACGCGAAAACATGCAAAAATCCTTGGAAACTACTACTTTCCCGGCATGCGGAAGGTGTTAAAGGAAATAATTTCAGGTTGCAAAATATGTCACGAAGCAAAGTATCAGAGACACCCCCCAAATCCGGGAATAGGGGAAACTCCTTTACCTTCGTACCCGGGGGAAGTCCTTCACGTCGATATCTATTCTACAGATAAAACTCATTTTCTGACATCAATTGACAAATTTTCCAAGTTTGCAGTTGTTTTTCCCATAAAGTCTAGGGCTATAGTCGACATAAAAGAGCCCATCTACGAGCTCCTTAATTTTTATAAAGATACAAAATTTCTGGTTTGCGACAATGAACGATCCCTGAATTCTGAGACCATTAGTGCTATGGTTAGAAATCATTTTGGGGTAGATATTTACAAAACGCCTCCTGCTCACAGCACTACCAATGGCCAAGTGGAGAGATTCCACAGCACCCTCACAGAAATCGCTCGCTGCCAGAAGTTCGAGGGAAGCGTCTCCGATGCAACTGAGTTAATACTTCTTGCAACATCGAAATACAAACGTACAATTCACTCCGTGACTAACAGAAAACCAATAGACATAATTCATTCTATTCCAGATGAGCTAAAGGACGAAATAAGAGATAGACTCCTATGGACTCAATAAACTGACTTGAAAATACACAATATAGGTGAAAAAGTTTTTGTCAAAACAAATAAAAGGATAGGTAATAAATTCACAAAGCTCTATATTGAGAAGCTAGTGCAGAAAGACCTTGGATCTACCGTCCTGATCGACGGCCGGAAAGTCCACAAAAGTAATTTAAAATACTGACGATACCTTTACTTTTTAATTGCAGAACTTTCATCTTGCTATGCCTTTCGGCTGAGGAAAAAATACTTAATTATACTAGCTCCTATTACATTCCTATTACAACTGGTAAGGTAGCGATATATGAATAGTACGGACTACTACTACATAAAACCAACCTGTCCTATTACGAAGCAATAGCCGACGATACGAACGGACTTCTTGAGCAATTCCCACAAACGCACATAAAACGACTTTTAGCGAATGACGCGGAACACATAACCCAGCTATTGGATGTGGTTAGACTGCACCACCGACAGTCTCGTAGTATTAATATATTGGGGACGGCAATAAAATACATAGCGGGAACACCAGACTTCGATGACCTCCAGGAGATTAAGACCAAAACAGGAACCTTGATAGAATCTCATAAACAAATATCAATTAATACAAAAATGCAGAAAAGAATAAATGAGTTGACCGGAACGGTTAACGAACTATTGAAGACTGCTAAACAGACTCATATAGATACTGGCAATTTATTTTCTTTAGCTTCTGCTAGAAATAGGGCAGTAATAATGGAGTTAGAGGCGGTTATAACATCCGTCACATTAGGTAAAATAAATGTTATCAACCCAATATTATTGAGTGGCGTAGAAATTAATGATATTTTAGCAGCTGAACACTCTGCCAACGTTAGCATAAGCGATCTATTACAAATCTCTAAAATTAAAATACTTCAAGATATGATAGCTAGCGTTTGTAATTATGTAAAGTTATTGCCTGTGGTTCGCGACGAGAAGATACTTTCTTTAGAGACCGATACTGTAGCCGAGTGTAATGAGAAATATCTCCCAGTCAACAACTGCAGAGAAACCATGATGGCGAGTTTTTGCCAGCTCTTGAAGGAAAGCCCTTGCACAATGCAGCTCCTTAACAAAAATTCCGCAAACTGCAAGTCAACATCAGCTGATCACGTTGCCATCGCCAAGGAAATTGATAATGGGATTATAGTAATAAATAATCAACCCGCATCAATATACGACGGAAACTTCACAGAATTAACTAAAGGCACCTTCTTAATAACCTTCGAGGGGGAGGTGACTATTAATGATACCATTTACAGCAATTGGAATAAAATAACCCGTTCACGACCAGAAGCTGCGCCCGCCCAGAATATAAATTTTACCGATCACATATCTTTATTATCACTGCCTTACCTACAGAAGATCAACATAAGGAACCTGAAGCACATATCCCATTTGCAGGGACTGATAAGTACGCGGTCAATTCAACATATAAGCATTATAACATTCCTTGGGGTAGCGGTTACGGCAATTGTTACATCAATCTCTATAAAACATCGAAAGAACAAAGTAAAGTTGAGCAAGGCCATTGAAGAAGCCGAGGACGGCTTCACTTCAAGAGGGGGAGTAGTTATCACATGTGGATAACACTCAATGAAAATTGCATCAGTTGCGGTTCTCACGGTAGTCCAACTTACGACAACAGCGACAACAACAACAATAATAACTTTATTCGTGGCTCCAACAGCACATAAAGTCACACACAACATTTAAGCAGCTAGTTCAACCAGATATCACCAACATACGGCAGACGTTGATTCAGCATATTAATCCACTCAACGTTCAAACATTAAATTCAACCCGATATCACCGACATACGGCAGACGCTAACTCAGCACATCAAATCACGCGGCTGTCCGCATGCAATAACTGTAGGTCAAAGAAGTTAGGTATTCAGGTATAGTCACCGCAACAGGTAGTCGTAAAAACTCACTTGCCAATATTGGCTGCCTTTGCTCCGGCAAAGGAAATAAAGAATTAATATAAAAACCAACCGGGTTTAATTTTATTTGGCGCCCAACGTGGGGCCGCGTTTAATAATCCTTGTATAAGGACGTGCCGTGAAACGCAAATGTAACGTGGCCGTGGTTCGAATCCACTATTAAGAATTTTATTAAATAACGCGATCGAATGAAATGAAAATAAAGAACAATTTATTAAATAAAGCGATCGAATGTAATAAAAATAAAGAACAATTTATTAAATAAAGCGATCGAATAAAATAAAAATAAAGAACAATTTATTAAATAAAGCGATCGAATAAAATAAAAATAAAGAACAATTTATTAAATAAAGCGATCAAATAGGATAAAAAGTAAAGTGACAAATTCAGAGGAATTTTTCCTGAATCACCTGAATCACCGAACGAGGTTCCTGCAACACCACATAACTAAGAGAGTTCCAGTCTTGCTGGTTTTGCTGCTGTTAGTTTTAATGTAAATAATTATGTAAGTAGAGTGTTCAGCTAGAGTTTAATATTTGTGAATTTTGAGAATTTATTAATAAATAAAGTGAAACGGAATTGTTAAAACAATCAAGTAAAAGTTAAATAAGAGTTTTAGAAATGGACACGACTACAATACAAGCACTTCTAAATGCTGCAGTACGGACTGCAACCGACCAAACTAGACGAGAATTTCAGACTAGGATCGATGAATTGACTAACAGACTAGGGCAAATAGAAACTAGCGCTCATGTGGAGGAATTTCAGGCTGTCACGATACAACCTAACATTACTTGTGACGAGTCATTAGACCTAGTGGAAACTATGCCTGAGTTCAACGGAGACCAAGCGCGATACGTATCCTGGAGACAGGCAGCGCACACAGCATACAAGATATTTGAAGGATATGCGGGAAGCTCTAAACACTATCAAGCTGTGGGCATAATCCGCAACAAAATAGTGGGGCCTGCGGATATGGTGTTGTCATCCTTCAACACTGTTTTAAATTTCCATGCCATAATTTCTAGGCTGAACTTCACGTACGCTGACAAAAAGCCAATCTATTTGATTGAGCAAGAGCTCTCAATGCTAAGTCAAGGACCTCTGTCAGTAGTGAAGTTTTATGACGAAATAGAACGGAAACTCACGCTTATAATAAACAAAACTACAATGACTCATAGCGAAAATAGGACACTTATAGTCACTCAGTAAGAAATATCGAGAAGATGCTCTTCGTGTCTTCGTTTCTGGGCTTAATCGTCCGCTATGTGACATTCTTTTTTCATCTCGCCTGAGAGTCTACCCTCTGCGCTATCATTAGCACAGGAGTTAGAAGCCAACCAGACGAGGCTGACAAAGATGACCCTAATGAGGTCCATCGGAAACCCGAATAGCCGCTTTCAGGGTCCGAGCACTTATCAGTACTCTCCACATTACCGTAGGGTTCCCAATGAGCAGTACCGTCAGCGACCAATACCAATGGATGTTGATCCATCTATTTCACGTTTTAGGCAAACCAGATCTCAACCACCACAATTTAATGGTCGCAGGACATTAGCCCAAAATTCTTATCAGCGGCAGACAGATTTATCAAATCCTAGGAGCCCCTATAATGACTTCAGAAGGTCAGCTATGCAAGCTAATGTGCAACCGACGTCCACCTCGTATAATAGGGAGGGAGCCCAAAAACGGCAAAACGGAAGTGACCGACTCCCAGCCCAAAAAATACAACGGGTGAACCATTTGCTACACGGCAACTACGGACAAGACATTAACCACTGTGCGGATACCAGCTACGATGAATACAATATTTACAATTACGATGAACAGTGCGAGGACAACGAGGACGTATTGGCCGAACCTAGTGATGACATTAATTTTTTAGGACAAGATCCCTCCTTCCCTATATTAGCAGGACACTCGGGAAGAGAGGCTTAAGATTTCTCCTTGATACTGGTGCCTCCAAAAGTTATATTAGGAGGATTAGTGTCCTTAAGGGAATAAAATACTTAAGAAAACCCCTTGCAGTTAAATCGATTCATAGCACTGAGAGAATCGGACAATCGACATTCTAGAGTGTTTGCCGATCCAGACGAGGCTCTGCCGTATAACACGAATATCGTTGCAACAATCAGAACTACGGACGACCTTCCGGTATATTCTAAAAGCTATCCATATCCCATGGCGGTGACAGAATTTGTCAACAGGGAAATTTCAAACTTATTACGTGACGGAATTGTAAAGCCTTCTCGTTCACCTTACAATAACCCTATTTGGGTGGTGGGTAAGAAAGGATATGAGCAAGATGGTAAAAGAAAGCCACGCCTTGTAATAGATTTTGGGAAGCTCAATAGTAAGACCGTCTGCGATAAGTATCCAATCCCTGATACTTCTGTAATCCTGTCAAATATGCGAAGCTCTACCTTTTTCTCAACAATTGACTTGAAATCAGCCTTCCACCAAACTGAATTAGATGAAAAAGACCGTGAAAAAACGGCATTCTCAGTCAACAACAGCAAGAAAGAATTTTGTAGGCTTCCGTTTGGTCTAAAAAATGCACCTAACATTTTCCAAAGGGCCATTGGCGATATTTTAAGGGAGGAAATCGGGAGGACTTGTCACGTCTACATCGATGACGTCATTATATTCTCCAGGACAGCAGAAGAACATAGCAGAGATATTGACCGGATTTTGACAAAACTGTTTAACGCTAACATGAGGGTATCTGCCGAGAAATCAAAATTTTTTCAAAAAAATGTCGAGTTTCTTGGATTTACGGTATCTAAAGACGGAATAAAAACATGCCCAGACAAAGTTAAAGACATATTAGACTTTGAGACTCCAAAAACATTGCGAGCTCTACGCTCGTTCCTAGGACTTGCAAGTTATTGCCGTCGGTTTGTAAAAGATTTCGCCACAATTGCCAAGCCGCTAACGAAATATTTGCGCGGCGAAAATGGCAACATTAAGGCTAACCAATCAAAGAAAATTGAAATAAACCTGGATAAGGAAGCGCTCAACGCGTTCAATAGGGTAAAGCAAATTCTCGCATCGGAAGATGTATTGCTTCTCTATCCCCACTACGACAAACCATTCGAACTCCCTACTGACGCTTCATCCTACGGTATCGGTGCCGTTCTGTCACAAAGCGGTCGCCCTATAACAATGATATCAAGGACCCTTTCCCCTACCGAAGAAAACTATGCTACCAATGAAAGAGAATTGTTAGCAATAGTTTGGGCTCTACAGAAACTCCGTAGTTATTTATACAGTGTGAGAAGCCTCAAAATCTTCACTGACCATCAACCCCTTACATTGTCTATATCGGACTAAAATCCGAATGCAAACTAAAGCGATGGCGTGCCTTTGTGGAAGAATTTTCTCCTTCATTCCACTACAAACCGGGAAAGGAAAACCTGGTTGCGGATGCGTTATCGCGACAGCACATAAATGCACTGGACTGCGAAAATAAGTCAGAAAGCGTCATGGCAAACAGCGAAGAGTCGTTAACGCAAACTATTCCAACG
Organism: Anomoia purmunda; assembly: GCA_951828415.1. Taxonomy (NCBI): domain Eukaryota; kingdom Metazoa; phylum Arthropoda; class Insecta; order Diptera; family Tephritidae; genus Anomoia; species Anomoia purmunda. The sequence goes on along the minus strand of OX639994.1, from coordinate 42,287,335 downwards.
GTGTCGAATCCTTTAAATTGCTTTAGGCACCAAATCCTACTTGAGGAAGGGAGGACATTTTCAAAAACTTCAAAAATTATTTTTGAGTCAAGAATGCGACATCATATAATTTTCGGTGACATGAATGAACTGCTAAATGCCATTAAGCAGTGCATTAATACAAATGTTGTTAATGGTCTAATGTGCGACCTGCCTACGCTCGCTAAGATACAAGATAGGGTACTTACAGAATTTCCTGCCATCAATATCCGGCATACGGAAAGGCAAGTCATAAATGTCTTTAACAAGGACGACCAGAGAGAAATTTTACAAGCAGAACATAATAGAGCTCACCGGTCGTTACGCGAAAACATGCAAAAATCCTTGGAAACTACTACTTTCCCGGCATGCGGAAGGTGTTAAAGGAAATAATTTCAGGTTGCAAAATATGTCACGAAGCAAAGTATCAGAGACACCCCCCAAATCCGGGAATAGGGGAAACTCCTTTACCTTCGTACCCGGGGGAAGTCCTTCACGTCGATATCTATTCTACAGATAAAACTCATTTTCTGACATCAATTGACAAATTTTCCAAGTTTGCAGTTGTTTTTCCCATAAAGTCTAGGGCTATAGTCGACATAAAAGAGCCCATCTACGAGCTCCTTAATTTTTATAAAGATACAAAATTTCTGGTTTGCGACAATGAACGATCCCTGAATTCTGAGACCATTAGTGCTATGGTTAGAAATCATTTTGGGGTAGATATTTACAAAACGCCTCCTGCTCACAGCACTACCAATGGCCAAGTGGAGAGATTCCACAGCACCCTCACAGAAATCGCTCGCTGCCAGAAGTTCGAGGGAAGCGTCTCCGATGCAACTGAGTTAATACTTCTTGCAACATCGAAATACAAACGTACAATTCACTCCGTGACTAACAGAAAACCAATAGACATAATTCATTCTATTCCAGATGAGCTAAAGGACGAAATAAGAGATAGACTCCTATGGACTCAATAAACTGACTTGAAAATACACAATATAGGTGAAAAAGTTTTTGTCAAAACAAATAAAAGGATAGGTAATAAATTCACAAAGCTCTATATTGAGAAGCTAGTGCAGAAAGACCTTGGATCTACCGTCCTGATCGACGGCCGGAAAGTCCACAAAAGTAATTTAAAATACTGACGATACCTTTACTTTTTAATTGCAGAACTTTCATCTTGCTATGCCTTTCGGCTGAGGAAAAAATACTTAATTATACTAGCTCCTATTACATTCCTATTACAACTGGTAAGGTAGCGATATATGAATAGTACGGACTACTACTACATAAAACCAACCTGTCCTATTACGAAGCAATAGCCGACGATACGAACGGACTTCTTGAGCAATTCCCACAAACGCACATAAAACGACTTTTAGCGAATGACGCGGAACACATAACCCAGCTATTGGATGTGGTTAGACTGCACCACCGACAGTCTCGTAGTATTAATATATTGGGGACGGCAATAAAATACATAGCGGGAACACCAGACTTCGATGACTTCCAGGAGATTAAGACCAAAACAGGAACCTTGATAGAATCTCATGAACAAATATCAATTAATACAAAAATGCAGAAAAGAATAAATGAGTTGACCGGAACGGTTAACGAACTATTGAAGACTGCTAAACAGACTCATATAGATACTGGCAATTTATTTTCTTTAGCTTCTGCTAGAAATAGGGCAGTAATAATGGAGTTAGAGGCGGTTATAACATCCGTCACATTAGGTAAAATAAATGTTATCAACCCAATATTATTGAGTGGCGTAGAAATTAATGATATTTTAGCAGCTGAACACTCTGCCAACGTTAGCATAAGCGATCTATTACAAATCTCTAAAATTAAAATACTTCAAGATATGCATTGTATTTATTTCATTATAAAATTTCCCAAAATAGCTAGCGTTTGTAATTATGTAAAGTTATTGCCTGTGGTTCACGACGAGAAGATACTTTCTTTAGAGACCGATACTGTAGCCGAGTGTAATGAGAAATATCTCCCAGTCAACAACTGCAGAGAAACCATGATGGCGAGTTTTTGCCAGCTCTTGAAGGAAAGCCCTTGCACAATGCAGCTCCTTAACAAAAATTCCGCAAACTGCAAGTCAACATCAGCTGATCACGTTGCCATCGCCAAGGAAATTGATAATGGGTTTATAGTAATAAATAATCAACCCGCATCAATATACGACGGAAACTTCACAGAATTAACTAAAGGCACCTTCTTAATAACCTTCGAGGGGGAGGTGACTATTAATGATACCATTTACAGCAATTGGAATAAAATAACCCGTTCACGACCAGAAGCTGCGCCCGCCCAGAATATAAATTTTACCGATCACATATCTTTATTTTCACTGCCTTACCTACAGAAGATCAACATAAGGAACCTGAAGCACATATCCCATTTGCAGGGACTGATAAGTACGCGGTCAATTCAACATATAAGCATTATAACATTCCTCGGGGTAGCGGTTACGGCAATTGTTACATCAATCTCTATAAAACATCGAAAGAACAAAGTAAAGTTGAGCAAGGCCATAGAAGAAGCCGAGGACGGCTTCACTTCAAGAGGGGGAGTAGTTATCACATGTGGATAACACTCAATGAAAATTGCATCAGTTGCGGTTCTCACGGTAGTCCAACTTACGACAACAGCGACAACAACAACAATAATAACTTTATTCGTGGCTCCAACAGCACATAAAGTCACACACAACATTTAAGCAGCTAGTTCAACCAGATATCACCAACATACGGCAGACGTTGATTCAGCATATTAATCCACTCAACGTTCAAACAGTAAATTCAACCCGATATCACCGACATACGGCAGACGCTAACTCAGCACATCAAATCACGCGGCTGTCCGCATGCAATAACTGTAGGTCAAAGAAGTTAGGTATTCAGGTATAGTCACCGCAACAGGTAGTCGTAAAAACTCACTTGTCAATATTGGCTGCCTTTGCTCCGGCAAAGGAAATAAATAATTAATATAAAAACCAACCGGGTTTAATTTTATTTTATATAAACATTGAATATTTCGAGCTCGACATCGCCTGACCGAACAGCTATTCCTTGACATTATAAGATAGTGTCCCTGCGGTCGATGTCTTCTTCAATGAGACGACACTGCAAAGTGTGATGGGTGATGAACGCTAAGCCACCACCATTACATCGCTCGCGATCCTTACGATACACATTGTAGCCGTTGCAACTCAACAAGGTTGAGTTGCTGTGCAGTTTCGTTTCCTGAATCGCAGCTATTGATAGGTTGTGCCGACTAATAAAGTCGGTTATCTCCTCAATCTTGCCCTGCATCCCGTTGCAGTTCAACTGAAGGGGGCTCGTTTGCCTCGGGAGAGTCGTCGTGGAGAGGTGTGAGGGAAGGGTGATGTTGCCCACCTGGCCCCTGCTGCACATGCAGTGGCACATGGGCTGCCTTGAGGTGTTATTTGGCAGCGCCACCATGGGCGTGTGCGATTGCGGGGCTGTACAGCAAGGAGCCAAGTAGTCACCCGACCATTCACATGTGGTGCGCAGACCAGAACACACACGACAATGACACCAGCCCTGGCACGAGTTGCACCTGAGTGATGTCGCATTCCGGTATATCCTGGCCTGACACACGGAACAGACTGTGTGGGGCACCAGGAGCTGCTGGCTACTTCCAACACGAGTGGGGAGCTGGGTGGGAGAGAGGAGCGCTCATGTTGTTGTTGTGTGCTCCTTTGAACCCTAGAGGCTCTGCCGGTGCTAGGCACCAGTGCACTTGGTGCAGTTAGGGGGGCCGTAGAGTCTATGGGCGCCGTAGGGCGCGAACAACATGGGACCACATAGTTTGTGGAGCACTCCTTATGGGTTTTATGGCCTGAGCAGACTTTAAGATGGCTCCATCCGTCGCACGAATTACACGTTACCGAAGTGGAGTTCGGATAGAGCCTTTTCTGACAGACGCAGCAAAGATAGGTTTTTGGTCCAGGGTTTGGTTCGATGCCAGCCCTGAGCAGAAGGAGGTGGAGCAACCCTTCTGCTAAGAGTTGTTCCAGGGGAGATAGACGAGTTATGGTAGGCCGATCTAAACAGGGTTAGATCGCCGAAACAACAGTCCTTGGCCGGGTAAAACCCGGGTCATTCTGGTACGTTGAACCGACTGTAATGGGAATGTACATTTCATGTCAGCAATGGCGGATGCCATAATCGAGCAGTCGCCGGGATATTAGACTATTGAAACCCCTTCGGGTGGTTGAGAGAGCTTCGAAATATGGTAATTAAACAAAACCGGGGAGAGGACGCCACCCTGTGGTACCCCTTGTTTAATATTTATCGGTTTTGGGTGTTTAGTCTCTAAAATATACCAACGCTTGTCGACCACTCAGGTAGTTCGCAGTACACCGCTTCAGACCCCGCGGGAGAGTAGATGTCTCAACGTCTTCGAGTAGCGTTGTGTGATTGACTGTATCAAAGACCTTTGATAGGTCCAACGCCACTAAGGCGGTCCTCGCACAGGGACGGTTACGGTTGAGGCACGAATCACCTGGGTATTTATGACGTCTAGTGCTGTTGTTGTACTGTCCGGGCCCAGGGGGTGTGTGAAATAGGGAAGCAGCATAGCTTCGAGTGTATTTTCTACTGTTGAAAGAAGGGAAGTCGGTCGATAGGATTCACCTTTTTCGGCCGGTTTCCCTGGTTTCAACAGCGGTATCACCCTCCCAGCCTTCCAGATCTCCGGAATGATGAGGGTGGTCATAGACGCGTTGAAGAGTCGGAAGGTATGCTACCCCCGTGGGGCCCAAATTTTTCAGCATCAACATGCTTAGTCCATCAGGGCAAATTCTCAACTGCAACTAGACAAAGCTGTTGCACAAATGGCTCAAAGAGCAACTTTCTTACTATTTTTCAAATTTATTTATTAAATCTCTGCTTATAAATCTTCTTTTTGCACTTTAGCACAATTAAAACTACAGCGAACAGATTATAGTAAAAATTTGCAAGCAATCCCGCACAGTTGGATTTGAATTTATGCTTTTGAATATTTTTATTTATACAGGTGGTTCGTTTTGGTTTCCGCTCCTTGGTTAATAAATCAGTTCTTTTTTCGTTAACACTATACCTATACGGCAAAATAATTTTTTTTCTGGGCACTGGAACAAACGAATTTTTTTTCATGGAGATTGAGCCAAGTAAAAAATTAATTTCTCTGCTTTTCGAAGTTAGCTCCCGAAATCGAGATATGGGCCTACGAAGTTCGAAATTGAACGTTTGCAAAAATAATTATTTTTAATCATATGTAAACTACTAAAAAAGCAAAAATATGAGTGTGGTCATCCTTCTCCTTTTATGTCAATAGTATATGAGCTGTTTTGTTCAATCTTACATTGCAGGGTGAAAAAATTAAAAACCTCATATTTCAAACAATTTTAATTCTATGCAGATCTCTTCCTGTGACCCTATAATATAATTTATATCGGACTACATATCTAAGTTATGTAATAACAAAAATCATTATTTTATGAAATCTTATGAAACAATTTCATTACGAAAATAAAAAATTCCAATGAAGAATATGCAATATATTCAATTGAAAAGCGGTGCGAAGAAGAACAAAAAAGGAAAAACATAGGCAACCGAATTTAATGGTAAAAATTGTGAAGACAATTTCTATTTTATTTAAAAACTGCAGTTAAAAACTTTCTTAAGCGATAACTTGTGGAAATTGTCGTCAATAATAACAATTGTAGTACAGTGGAGTAAAGGTGCGAAAAATCCAAAAGTACGATAGAAGTGGCGGCAATTCGCTGTGAAGGCTATGTGGAAAATATAACCATTTAACAACATGCTATGGGTTGACCGATATAGGGAGGATAAATTAGAAAAATTGGTAATTATTTATATGTACATATAGGTTTATGTGTGCTGATTGTGTGCAATATATACATAATGTGGATAGCATCCTTAAGGACATGCCAGGAGTTTTAAAACAAAACGGTGATCTGATTATATATAAAGTAGGCGATTTTCAAAATAAATAAACCGTACATATACTCTCCCTCCAGTGAAATTATAACTTGTAGCCGACAAGCAACATAACAAAAGAAATCTTATAAAATTTCTTTTAGTTGCAACCCTGTTTTCATCTGTCATGAAACATGCTATTTGTAAAGTGGTATTTAAGAACAGAAAACAGTTGTGCTGGTAAATTTCTGGTTAATGTAGTCATATATGAACGTGACCAGAAGGCTGCGCAAACTGTCAAACACCAGCGCGCCTCTTGCTTTCACTTGTGATGAGGTGAAGGAAGCCATCGGGATGGTGAAATCCTCCAAGGCCATTGGCCCTGGCGGGCTAAGCGTGTTGATGCTGAAAAATTTGGGCCCCGCGGGATTTGAGTTCCTTACAGGGATCCCCAATCTGTCCATGGCCAGCCTCATCATTCCTGACATTTGGAAGGTTGAGATGGTGGTCCAACTGCTGAAACCAGGGAAACCGGCTAACAAGGGGGACTCCTATCGGCCGATTTCCCTGCTTTCCCCAGTATTCTGTACTTTGTTGACGATTGCGGCAGTGTGCGCAGAGAAGGGGAGCAGGCTGTCAAATATAACACCCAAGATCCTTGGGCGATTAACCGTCGGAATTGGTGATTAACCATCGGTATGAATGTTAAGTTTCAGCCTGACCTCCTTTGTCCAGGTGGTAAAGAGGGTCGCCGAGGACTTTGTAGGGGGCAACGCCAGATTTCTGCCTGTGAAGAAACGGGCAAGGTCAGAGAGATATCCGTTCGCTATCGAACAAGAGCCGCTGGCTAGTTCGCACACGACAAGCGGAGCTGGTGGGCAGAGGAGCGATCATGTTCGTTTGGTATCAAACGGCTCGAAGAGGTCCTTCCCAATTCTCACTGGGCTGGTGGTGTTGCTCAGCGTCATTTTACATAGACGTATTACTTTTGCAGGGATGCCAAATTCAGACATCGCGGACAAGTAGATGGTGTGTGCCGATCCTCTTCGTCGGCGATGGTAGATTAACCAGGTCTAAAGATACACTGATAATATCCAATTAATTCGTTGACGGTTGGCTTCGGTCTTTCACACAATACGCTCAATAGAACCTTGCATGAAATGTTAAGGAGGTTTCTGGTGAATTGGGCAGATCACGCTTAAATTCCAATCTGCATGCACTCGTCACTAGCTCAGCTGGTATCCCATCAGCTCCAGCGGCTTCGTTGTTCTGTAGCCGTGTTATTGCTATTCGGACTTCATCGAGTTCGGGTGACGAGATATTAAAGCCGTCATCAGCGATTTGGTTTTCGGAATCTTTATCTGCACATTTATTTGGTACAAGATTGCTCAGTGAACTTAGCAAAAACATAGTATTTTAAAATATGAAGTATCTTCGCATAGACTAAATTGCTTTGACTGGTAAAAGAATGAAAAAGTAAAGAAACAAAAACTAAGAGAATATTTCGATTGTTTTAAGTAGGGTCTTTAAAAATTAAGCTCGATACAAAAAATATGTTTTCTTGGTGAAATTTTCAGGCGGGAATAACTCGAGAACTAGAGCTAAACCAAAAAAGGGGTGTAATGACTGACACCAGTTACCCGTATTATGATTACCTTGGAGGATCCATCAATGTTCAAATTTTCGGCTAGCCCAGTGTTATTAATCACTATTAAAATATTAGTTTTCACTATTTGCTATAAGTTATAATGTTTTTACAGATATTAGAACCCCACGTTGGGTGCCAGCTAATGTACCCGGTTAGGATTTAATTTATTTTTCCTGTTTGTCTTCAATCTGAATTCTCAAAAGTGTCTTAATTCTAAGCTAAGCCTAAAACTAAGTCGGGGTGCTGTCAACGTGGCTTCAGGTATTTTACTCGACTATTTGGTTGTGCGTGTCGGGCGTTGGATTTTCTACTTGTATATCAGTGGTGTTTGAAACGTACTTCCATTAATCATACACTGGTACTGAAATTTGAAATGCATGCTGGTAGTGAAATGTGAGGCGCATTACGAACCCTATAATTCTAGAGACATTTGAAATGCATTACCGCTAACCATGCATTTCAAGTGAAATGTTAAATGCACCAGCACTAAAGGTTTAGTTTTGGTGAATATTTCGATTTAGTGTAGTGGGCCCAACCATGCAATCGAGAAAAACGACAGTATTGCAATTGTATTGCCACAGATGCGAAGATTGGAGAGATAACAGTCGGTCTGAGATAAATATTGCTCAGATTTTCTGAGTTGTGGGTATTCGACATTGAACGAACTCGAAACATTAAGATACATATATGTATATATCCCCTGGTGCCCATTGCCCGGCAGAATGCCACCGAAAACTGTATGGGTTTAGGTGCTTAAATGCGTACCATGGTATTTGGCACTCAAGGCACCAAACAAAGTTAGGGAAATACGATTTGACAGTATCTGCGATTCGCCATTATGTAAAATTGCTGACGAGACGCCTACCCGTTCCTACGACAGTCGGTTCTACGATACCGGAACGCCTCGGATTTATATCTGGCCTAGACTGTCACTTCAGCAGCATTCCCCAAAATTTTATGAGGAACTTTTTATGATATTACAACAACAACAACTAGAAACCTACCCGCATAGGGGCTAATTGAGCCCTCTCCATCGCCAGCGGTGGTCTGATAAAGTGCATTACTTGACCGCCTATTATAAGCCTCGCATCAGACCACAATGGGTAGTATATCCTTATCGACAACCGTTCTGATTAAGTCTCCCCGGAAGACGGAACTGATATTAGCTTTAATAAAACTGATTGGGGCGGCGTCACGCCTGAAAAGAACTTCAGCGCTGTTTTTGGGGTTGCTCGCGAATGAAGTTTCTGTTGAGTTGCTACCGCAGGGATAATTCTTCCGGCATTTTAGGTAGTTGAAAGATCAGAAACATTAAATGACAAACATTCGCATGAAGTCCGTTATTGCTCCAAAGCAGGTTAAACTCCTACTTATCCATGATAGACCCCAACATATGTCCTATATGGGAAGAGGTCGAATGTGTTAAAAGTTTGAAAGCGCTTGCATAATTCCAACAGCAAAACTTTTCCCATATTTTATGGTAAGAGGCTTCATAACCTTGTTGAGTATTACACCAATAGTTTTTAATGGTAGTTACGTGAATGCAGGGTCGTTTCAGAATTATTCAGCTCCACGCTCTTTAGCGCGTTTGGTAAGTTCTTAAAACTGTTTGATTCAAATATTTGAAATATTTTAACTTTATTGTCGTTTTTTTTATAAATTAGGTGTTGAAATAAAAGAAAAGTCTGGTCATATGGTCTCTTAACTTGCTGGCGAATTCCCCAGGACTGAACATCATCGAAAATCTGTGCCATATATTGCTCAAATCGGTTCCTGAGGATGTGAAGATATCATAAACCATAATGGGGCATTATATGAAGCCTTGTACGCTGTCCCTTTTGTATGTACCGCGTTTTGAAAATAGTTTCAATACTGAAATAAAAAATGTTTACTTGTAATAAATGACTATTAACTTCAGCATGTAATTATTTTTAGGCATCCATGATTTTCGTACATTCTGTGATTTGGCTAGGGTTATTGCCATAACAGTTTACAGTTACAATCACGCATTATAATTAAACTGAAAGAAACATGACGAGCAAATTAAGTACGCGTTAACCACGAAAACAACTAATTAAAGAAAGCAATGTTACGCACATATATCCGAAGCTAACTGAAACATAGCCCAAAAACATAAGTGTTTCCACGTACCAGGAATTTACGTACCGGAATGACCTGGCTTTTACATGGTTACTTCGGCGATCTGTCTGGGGTAATTCATGTAAAGGCTGCTGTAGCTTTCGGGCGTGATCTGGTATACGCACCACACGTAAGTGGACACGAGCGGGATAATGGTGCTGACTTTGCGTTCATCACATAGAGCACAGTCCAGTATCGTCTTATATCACAAGATATCGACCGCAGGGATGCCCCTGAATGTCATAGAATAGCTCTCCGGTGAGGCGATGTCGAGCTCGAAATATTTAATGTTTATATACCCCTTGTCACCTGTTGGCCGGCCTGCCAACGGATCGTAGGGGAAATGAATTGGCACAACAGTGCACCATCCGACATTCTGCTCAATGAACACCGACGTTTCACCAGGATTATGGTGATGAAGAACACAACGTTGCGACCTATGTCACTGCCCGCATCAATCCCGATAAATCCGGGAAATCGACAAAAATTTTCGGCGCAACGGCAGCATTAGCCAATGAACGTGATGTTTTTTTGTTGTTGTTGTAACGGTTACTCAGACCCTGCAAGATCGGTTCAACCATGGTCGTTATCATCAAACTCATCTAGGGGAGGCCCAAGAAACGCGCAATTTCGAAAGGTCCGACCAAAGGGAAAGAAGTGTTAGATGAGTCGGTTTTAAAGGGCAAGTGAAAAGGTGGGTGGTATCGTGCGGGGAGTTATCACATGCTGGACATACAGTGGGGAGCATTAGCGAGTACATAGATGATATTTTTGTACTTAATAATGTATAACAAGAGTAATAATAAAGATAACACCAACAATTTTTTTTTATTTCTTTGGTGCTTAGTAGACTTCAATTTTATTTATATTGCAACAACAGAAAATATCAAAGCCAATAACAAATTAATAAAAACCAAAACAACCTGCATGTACTCAATTTTGCATCCGTTATCTTTTCAGCAAGGCATTAAATATTTACCGTTTTTTTTCCAAATAGAGTGTTTAATTTATAGTAAATTCTAACCTAAGATAATGTTTTGCATATTGTGGACGTATTTTGAGATAAATAAAGAATAAATAATAAATAAATTTTAAAAAATATTTAAATAAATAAAATATAAAAACTATGAAAAAAATATGCCTTGAAGTTGAGGACAAAATTGTTTCGATGACTGATAGTGGGTCTTCTTCTCGGGAAATTGCTGTGGATTTGAAAATAAGCCGGTAGTGATAAGAGCCCAGAAAAGGCGAAATTGTCAATCAAATGTGAAGGTCAGAGGGCGTAAAAGGCTTTTGAAAGATGCGGACGCACGCCTAATGATGGCACGAATGAAAAAAGACAAGTGTTTGACACCAGGAAATGCAGCCTTGGAAATAGGTAAATCTGTCAAGAAGATCCCTCCACAAAATTGGGTATATCTCGGCGGTTAAAAAACAAAAACCTATCTATCTGCAAAAAATGTTAAGGCGCGACTAAAGTTTGCAAGAGATCATGTGAATTGGACTGAAGACGACTGGAAACGTGTTATTTGGTCAGTCGAATCGAAATTCAACCGCTTCCAGTCTGATGGTAAGCAATATTGCTGACGCCGCCCCAATGAAACCATCAAAAGACATCACGTGAAAGAGACTGTGAAACATGGTGGAGGTAACATTATGGTGTGGGGTTGCTTCACATGGTGGAATGTTGGACCGCTCCAGAAAATTGATGGAATTATGAGTAAAGAGGATTATTTAAACCTCTTACATAGCCATATTCCCGATTTTGTTGACAGGAGCGCTTATCCTGAAGAAGAGGTCATATTTTAACAAGATGGTGACCCTAAGCATACCGCCAAAATCGTGAAGAAGTGGCTCAGTGAGCAAAAATTTCAGGTGATGGAGTGGACGGCACAAAGTCCTGATCTCAATCCAATTTAAAATTAATGGTCAATTGTGAAACGACGATTAGGCACATACGAAAGGGCACCTACAAGTCTGGGCAAGCTTTGGGAGCGTGTTGCCAAGGAATGGCTAGATATACCGGATGAAATAATTCAGAACTTGGTGGAAAGTATGCCAAAGCGCATGAAAAGCGTTATTAAAAACTAAGGCTTATGGACCAAATATTGATTTCGCTCATTATATTCATATTTTAAAATGGTGCAAAATTGAGTACATGCAGGTTGTTTTGGTTTTTATTAATTTGTTATTGGACTTTGATATTTTCTGTTGTTGTAATATAAACAAAATTGAAGTGTACTAAGCACCAAACAAATAAAAAAAAAAATGTTGTTGTTATCTTTATTATTACTCTTGTTATGCATTATTAAGTACAAAAATATCATCTATGTACTCACTAATGCTCCCCACTGTATATTAAGTACGTTTGGGTTGATTCTGGAAAGGTTGGAGTTTAACCTGCTACAATATCCAGATCGTAGTTGAGCCAGAGTGTCGCGGAGTGGAGGTCCTCCTCTGCTATGGGTGGTGGTTGACGGCATTCATAGGGCGAGAATTGACGCAGGTCTCTCGATGATTGTCGTTTGAGACTACTCGGTAGGCAGCAGGGTTCAGTCTGTTGGTGATGAGTAACTGGATCTCATCAGACATATCAAGAAGATGCCTTCTTACGTGCCTCGGAGGCGGATGATTTTCAATAAACCGGTACCCGTTTGGGTGACCAGTACGGTGGCAACCGAGGAGAAACTGCTTGGGGAGCTTAAAATTGTGCTCCGTAACTAGGAGCATTGAAGTCCATGATGTAGGTGTTCCACTGGAGACGTCAGAAGGCATCCCGTTGTTGTCCGGAGGCCTGCATTCTGAGTGGTCTGTAGTCTCATCCACTGGGTCGTACTTGTTACTGGCGACCAAATTTTAGCGGCAATCGTCTTGTGTGTTGCCAGCAACGTTTCTTTGTCTTTGCCCCAAATGATGCCGGCTAGCGACTTGAGGGCTTCGTTGCGGTTTTTTACTTTATTGACGATTGTGGTTGTGCGGTTGTGCGAAAGAGACCAGGCTGTCAAACTTAAAACCCAACATTTTTGGGTGGTTTACTGTTGGTACAGGTGTACCATCCACATGTGTGTTCTATTGCAGCCTGACCTCCTTCGTCCAGATGGTACTTAGTAGTGGAAAGAAACAAATACCGGGAGTGAGGAAACGAGCAAGGTCGGAGAGGTAACCGTTCACTTTCGAGCACATGCCATCAATTGCATTGCGGGATGCCACTAAGATGGTTCTCTCATAGCGTGGCACTAGCTAGCCGTAGACTGACAAAGAGCACAACGTAGCCAGCCATGCTATCCGTTTCATTAGACCACCTACCCATAGTCATCTCCATTGATAGACCTGCCGACTTTGTCTCTGCGATCGGGAAGGCGAAAACCTTCAAATCCATTACTCCTGATTGGATGAGCATGTTGATGCTCAAAAATTAAGGCTTCATGGTAGTAGCATACCTGATAAAAATGTTCAATTTGTCGATGCCCACCCTAAGCATTCCAGAGATCTGGAAGACCAGGAGGGTGACAGCTGTTAAAACCAGGGACCAATCGACCGATTCGCCTTCTTTCACCAGCGATAAAGGCTCTTGAAGCTATGCTGCTCCCCAACTTTAAGCACCATTTGGGCATGGCTTAGCGTCAACACGGCTTATGGAAGGTGCACAGCACAACAGCAGCACTACACGTTATAAACAGACGGGTGACCCGTGGTCCAAACATGTTGGCATCCACTGTTGTTGTAACAGCATAAAGCATTCCCCATACAATTTTGGGGAATGCTGCTGAAGTGACAGTCCTTGGCCGGATATAAATCCGGGTCGTTCCCGTAATTTTAAATTGACTGTCGTGGGAAAGGGGCCATCCCCTCCCCAGTATTGTTTAATTATTATATCTCGAATCTCCCTCAGCCACTCAAGGGAGTTTCCATAGCCTCATATGCCGACGACTGTTCGATAATGGCATCCGGCCATGCAAGTAGCATGTACTCCGTAAACTTATAGGTTATGGCGCTGAAGTGACAGACCTTGTCTGGATCTAAGTCGGGGTGGTTCCGAAATCATAGAATCGACTGTCGTGGGAACGGCAACAAAATCCCCAAATCGCTAGCGTAGCACTTGTGGCATGGACAAAGCAATAAAGGTAAACAATGAAATAACATAAAAAATATTTCTGATCTAATAAATGCTATCAAACAATTTTTCGTTAAAGTTAACTTGGGTAAATTTTTTCAATTTGTAAATTCGGAATAACATATATTTTTTATCCTTTGTTTAACTAATGTTGCGTAAAGTTTCGTTTTGTTGCATTATGTGTCATATGTTATGATCAAAAAGTAAGATCGCTTTTTATTGAGTGACACGTAAAACCGCACTGTGGTATATTTTAATGGGTTAGTTGTTGGGCGAAAGGTAATGTTTCTAAACTTAATTCCTCTTTTTTTTAAGTTTTGGTGTTGTTTAGACTATAAGATATTATTATATGGGAACTATAGCTTTTTGTAATCTGCCATACAAGTCTATTTTTTCTAACCTTCTAAACATGTTGATTATTTTAATTATAACAGGAAGACGTTTCTGTTAAGCTCGAAGCGCTTGACATCCTTACCGACTTGCTTTCACGTTTTGGAGCATTTTTGGTCGCATTTCACAATCCAATTTTGAAAGCATTGATTCCTCAATTAGAGTCACCTCGTCAGGCCGTGAGAAAACGTTCGATTATCGCTCTGTCCTACCTTTTATCATTGGCAGACGATAGCATATATGACAATGTTATTGATCGCCTCTTAAAAGGATTGAAAAATAACTCGAACTCTGCGGCTGTTCGCACTTACATCCAATGTTTAGCGTCGATCTGGTAAAGTATATAGCAAGCCATATAAAACACATTTTAATTTAATTTATTTAACCGTAGCAGGCAGTCTGGACCACGTTTATGCAGCCATGTTAACCCAGCCGTGGAACATTTAATAATGTACAGTCGTTGTGACGATGATGAAGTGCATGAGTTTTGTCTTCAGGCGTTTGAAGCATTTGTGTATCGATGCCAAGATGCAGTAACTCCTCACGTGTCTATGGTATGAATACTTTTATAATTATTTATTAGTGGTTTTGATTAGAACTAGTTAAATTTCTTAATATAACAAGCTTCTTCATAAACATCAGTTAATTAATTAATTTTACAATTTTTGTAGTTCCATACAGAGTTAATTTTCGTTCTGACTGGATTTGACGTGATGAATTTATCTGAAACGGCGCATACCCTGAAGAGATATGCTTTGCCATTGTCCAAATTAGATAAACAAAATTTTGAAAGGAAAATATAGTATTCTTATTTCTCTGAACAATTCTAGCATTATAAGCTGGAGCAGAATTTTGCTGGAAACAAAATTGCACTTTGCCAAATAAATGTACGGCCTATAGCAGCATATGCTTCGTTAAAAGGTCTTAATAAAAAAATAAAGAAAGTTGGCCTTTTTCTGAAATATCTCCTCATTCCATAACGAAGTATACGTTGTGGTACAGGTCAAAAGCCTTTTTATTAGTGGGGATATCAGCCATGCTTGCTGTATACACGGGATTGTTTTACGCGTTGTGAATGTCCTGTATTAAAAACAATTTTTAGAAAAAGCACTAAAGCGTTCGTACTGAAGAAGTAGCTGGTCACTTTTTTGCTCTCATATTCGTTTGCCGCGCTGAAAGGCCATTACTTCGCTTTTTTAAAGCACTCATCTTCAAAGGCTTTGTTATGTATAGTTTTGTAGCACACACCCATGTCTCTACAGATCCTTCTTGCTGAAATATAACAATACAAATAGGAATTTCTAACTCTAAATTTTCGACTGGACTGGACTGGAATAGTGCAACAGTACGATACACAAACATTTTGTTGACTTTTAGGTTTTTCAAAGGCTTAACAATTTAACTTTGCTGTGCACCCTTCTGATGAAGTTTTCTGTTGTTGTAGCACCATAAAACATTTCCCATAAAATTTTGGGGAATGCTGCTGAACAGTCCTTGTGCGGAAATAAATCCGGGTCGTTGTGGTATCATAGAAACAACTGTCGTGGAAACGGATGAAGTTTTTTCATCAGTTCTTGTTTGGCGTCCATCCTTGTGAATTTGTTTACACTAGACGCCTATTTTAATTAGCGGATTTGTTGTTCACAAAAAAGAAGAATATTAATACTACGCTTGCTGCGATTGACCTTTGAAAAAATGTAACAGGTGTTCGTCGCCACGGTGTAGAATTGGATCAAGGTTGATAAAATTCAAGGTTACGATAAGCAGTGACATCATATAACCAACACCGTCACACTTACAGAATGCCAAATTTCAATGTTTTAATTTTTGCGTTTAGATTTTACATTTGTTTCCATTATATCTAGTATCTTATTTAGAAAAACATCCCAGATTTGAAAAAATTGTTGTAAATGTTTTTAAGTCTTTCAGAGTAGCTGTTCAAACTCTGTAACGAAATTTTATTTTTTTGTTAAAAGATATTGAAAGACACGCACCTTACCTGCAGCTTTTACGAAATCTTGATTAATGTTGAAGGTAAATTTTAACATGCGTACATATAATAAACTTGCACATTTTGCAATCTTTAACTTTTAAAAATAGTTTCGAAGTTCAAGTTTTCTTTACATATTAAAAAAACATATTAATTAAAAATGTAACGAGAATAAATCGTCAAAAATTTACTAAAAAGCTGACCTTTTATTTACATAACCCTTAAATGCGAAAGGTCTTAGATTCAATTAAAAAAAATATATGACAGCGCTTAAGTTTTTCATACTTATTTTTAAGTAACTGAAGAAAATGTTGAAGAAAGTATTTTAAGTATATTTAGGTATACAAAATTAAAACAATTTTTTTTAGTTGGGAAACATAAATTTATTTTACACCTACTGCAATACATTCTTGTCTGTTCTGCACAATTTGACATCTTGCATAGTTCTTTTTTGTCTACAGTTACAGCTACAAAAATAACACAGCTCCACAAAAAAAAAATTGCTTCATTCGAACAGACCATGTCTATTATATGTTTGGACATAACCTCAAAAAACGGCAAAAAAAAATAAAAAAGAAGATTCGTTTTTTAGGTTATGTCCAAACTTGACGTGATGGCGCAAAACTGACCTTGGATTTTGATTCAGCGACCCCGAAAATATATAATAGACATGGTCTGCTCTAATGAAGGAATTTTTTTTTTTGTGGAGCTGTGTAATGAATCCGCAACTTCGAGTTTAAAACCAATAGGCCTTAAATTCTCCACCTCAGGGCAGTCTTTAATTATTATTTTGTATAATAATCATGCATTTATACAAGTCATCCAAAAGATGATAAAAAACTCGATTTTTCTACTTTGCACTTTTTGCAGTAATTTTATGACGACTCCTAAAACTGCCCAGGAGATCTAATCCACCCATATTCGCATTATAATCCTTTACAATTTGCGGGCATCGAATAGTTTTAGTGGCTTTTTACTTTTTGTCTTATCTCTGAACTGTACAAGTATCAAGTGTGCTACGTATTGAATTAAGCAGTGGGTTCATTCCAATGTATGTTAACACCATATTTACAACACGGTTATCTCTCCATGATATGGATGTTACATCGATGTCCCATATACTGGCATCAAATTCCTTATTGGTGCCTCGCTCAAACTTTAGCATAACCTCTTCCTAGGAAACTTACACTTTTTAATTCGGTTGCGCCGAATAATTCAAACGGAAAGTATACCCTGAGTTCTCAAGTATACTAAAAGCGGTAGAGTGGTATAATAATTATCAAAATAATTAAAAACGTGGCAGTTCTAACGACTATGTTCGCATAAATTTTAATATCATGTTCTCTTTCGCAAGGCTTCGCTGATAGTCCAGTATATATGTAATTCATACTTGTTTGCGAAACCAGTAGTATCGCATAAAACAAAAAATTTAAATCCCCATATTTTGGGGTGTTAGGTAAATATTGTTCCCAAAAGCTACAAATTTTAGCCTAACATTTGTTCATCTACGCACAATCGCTGTGCTTTAGGTACACTTACGAAAGCTTTGTTAAGTGTATCAATTACGAGTCGAATTAGATATAATCGATCGTGAAGATCGTTACGTGCGCTCTGCTTATTTTTATAATTTTATTCGTATTTTCTTTTCATTGGCATCTGCCTTTTAATGACAAAACTAGACCCGTCGTCCTTAGTAGACCAGTAATCTCGAGAATTTTTATGACGTCAATTTTTCCTATTGAAAATGGCTTTGTTTGTTTTTTTTTAACCCGCTTCTGTTAGCTTCACCCAAGGTGAATTTATATCAATGCAAAGAAAAAACATACCTGAATTTTATTTTTATTTTTGGTACACAAATGCTCTTGATAAATTATTAGCCCAAAATTAAGGTTAGAAATTAGTTTATTCGTTCCTGGAGTAAATGCGTGTGAAGATATTCAAAGTTCCATATCAACTGTTGTATTGCGCATACAACAAGTAAATACTCTCACATTTATATATAAGCCGAGAGGTGGAAGCCGAACCTCTAACTATCGTAAAACTGCTCGTACTTTTCTTTTCAAGTACCAGCAATCTGCAGAAAATAACGAATCGATCAGGATTATTAAATTATATATTATATTACATATATCATATTTTGTCCAACAAATCTAATCATTATTTCATACGCTCGACCTTCGCTCGTAAAATCTTTCTTACTCGTTGAGTTTTAATTTTCGCTCAAGAATTAAAACTTAAGCATTTTGATTTTCGGATGTAAAATAAAACTCACCTTGTAACACAAACCGTTTAAACTCAGGGGCCGAACCAACCGGTTAAGACTTTTATTATACAAGTTTTGAGAGAAAAGCTATTTTGTGACTGACCGTAACAGTTATAAGCGATTTCGAAACAGTTGTTATTTAATTTTTATGTTCTGATTCTTATATTTGTTCAACAAATTTAATAATTGTTTTATAAGTTCGATGCTCGCTCGTATTTTTCGCTCAAGAATTAAAACTTACGCATTTTACTCTTCTGTAAGTTTTATGTACCGTTAAAATACAGGGACTCAACCAACCGGTTATGACTTATATAATACAAGTTTTGAGAGAAAAGTTATTTTGTGGCTTTTATTATATTAGATAAAATTATTGTTAAATTTTTTTCAGTCAAACAATGGCCTTGAGCGAACAAAAGCTGTGTAGAGTAATTTTAAAGTATAAGGGTCGACAAGTCTTTACTATTGCGCTTTAAAAATGTTTAGAGGGGACACGGTTTGTTTACGATGTAATTTAAATGCGCTTTAAAAGTAAAACGCGAGCCAAATATAGCACCTAAGTTCAGGGCTTTAGTTTGTGTTAATAACTCTTTACTTCCAAGGCTGAATGATGTAACAAAAGGCTTTAACTGTTTCGAGAAGATATGTACGTGAAAACACTTATTAATATTTAATTGTAGGTGGTTTGATTCAGGGGGGGTGCAATAAGGCCATGTGAGTTAAGGCCATGATGGCCATGATGGCCTTATCTCACATCTGAATGGGAGATTAAGCCATATTTTTTTGAAAAAAAAACCATATGGCTTTATCTCGCTTTTGAATTTGAGATAAAGCCATCATGGCCTTATCTCACAATAGCACATAATTTAATATGGCCTTATATCTCAATTGCATATTAGAGAAAAATCATATTGGATTTTTTAACGTTTTTTATATTTTGTAATTTATGAAAAAATGAAAAGGAAAAACTCGGCGTCTTGAAACAAAAAAAAATAACATTAATGGAAATTCTCACACAGTTTTCGCATATGAAAAACTGCCTGGTTGCAGAAGATTTCATAAATGAGCTTCACATTTCTGATGATGATGAGGAGGATATTGAATCCATCGATTAAGCAAGTGGAGAAGGAAGCTTAAATATGTATGCGCAAACACAACAAAGCCTCTTATGTATAATATGTTGCGATAGGGAAAGGCAGCTTCTTTTCAACCCGTGCAAACATTACGAAGTTTGTCAAGATTGTTATAATAATATGATTCGTTAGGTATAAAAACATTATGTCCAATTTGCAGAGCGATTATTATAGATGCTCAACCAATTATTTGTTAACATAGCTAATATAACTTTTTTGTTGTTTTTTTTTTTGTTAAAGAATTTAATTTTTTTGTTGTTTTTTTTCTGTTAAAGAACTGCAAAACTACTAATAAAAGAAAAAATATGGTTTTTTAACATTTTCGAATTTATTCGATACGTATATTGAAAAAAAAAAATGTAAGTACATATGTATATCAGGATGGTTTGGCGGGTCTGTGATTACTCTCCTTCGCGTTCCGCCGCGCCGCGCCGTTCTCGCGCCGCGCGCCCTTCCCTCATGCGAAAAGTTTTCTTGGTTTTTCTAGATAGCAATTTTCAAAAGTGCAATCAAGCCTTAATAGCTTTATTTCCATTTACTTTAAAAGAAAAAATATGGCCTTACCTCTCAATTGCAAATAAAAAAATATGGCTTTATGTCCCATCTGATCAAAAAATTATATGGTTTCATCTCACATTTAAATGGAAATAAGACCATTATGGTTAGGTATGTTACTTCCGTGAAGCCTTAATTTTTCAGCTGACATGCTCATTCCACCAGGACCAATGGCTTTGGAGGCTTTCGCCTTCCCGATCACTTCCGCAAGTGAATGTGAGTAGTTCGCTTTTGCTTTGGTTAGGTCCTATCCACTGATCGATGCAGAGTGAATTGTCGGCTAAATAGCTCGAGCATCTCCTCGATGAAGAATGAGATTTCCACTCGTTAATTATATTATAGGTGTGTACTGATTCATTTGTTACTGTATTTTGAGAATATTAATATTGCTTAGCAACATTTGAAATTATTTTAAAATAAATTTGAATTTCGATGTAATTTTTTCAGTCAATAAATTATTAAAATTAAATAAACTTTTTCTAAATCAAAAACGGAATTATTTGATTAAATTACTTTAACCCATTAATGGTCAAAATAAAACTGCAAACATTTATTTGAAAATTTGTTTATTTAATAATTAAAAGTGATACATTTAAATGTGTGAAGAAGAAAAAAATATGAAAAAAAAATTTCAGCATTTTAAAAGGGTGTACCCAAATTGGTACAGTGGCCACTTAAGAGTGATAATTTTTAAAACACTCTTTTTCAATACACATGGTTTTCTTGCATTTTTTACAGCCCCAGCGGCTTCTTTTATGACAAATGACACACCGTACCCGCTTTGGAAGTTTTTCAGGTACGTGATCGGCGCCATCGAGTTGCAATCCCTCTATATTAGACGTTGAAGGACGAGCAGACTGTCTTTGGGGCGATTGCTTTAGGTAGAATCTGGCTATGTTTCGTCGAAAGAGTAGTTGGCCCATATATGGCCATATCAATCATGTATGTGAATAATACCCACCACCATTTTTTACTATGAACGCCGATCCTATACAGTGAAATAGACTGATCCATTTCATCAACTCCACCCATGGCCTTATTATAATTCTGGAATAAATGCGGGATTTTGAAATCAACCCTTTGTTTTTTTTCAGCAGACCATCTTTTAACAGTTCCTACTGGCTCGTAAGAATCATAGTTCGTTGCCATTGTGCAAATGCTGTTGTCCTTCCACCGAACCAGTAACACTTCATTTCTTTTATCGAATCTGTAATCAAACTCTCCTCTTGATTTTTTCTTCATCTCCTTTACATTTACCAATGGGCATTTCTTAGAGCGGTTTTCACGAATGGTTCCTGTAGCTCGATACCCTAATTGCCTCAAATCTTTTAGCAGATCATAACTAGTGAAAAAGTTATCGAAGAAAACTTTGTGGTTTGCAGGATCCGTTATCATTTTATTTAACAGCATCTTAACAGCTCTAGTTCCTAGAGGCTCAGTAGTAGAAGTTGCGGACTTACCACAATATATATCGCAACTGTAGCAATATCCCGAAGAACTAGCTGCGACCCAATTTTTGTACCCAAAACGTACGGGGTTTCCTCTAATGAATTGTTTTGCCGAATGATGACCGTAATCCTTCACCATGGATTCATCAATAGAAATATTTTCGTGAAAAATATTCCATTGGTTGAATTTTTTCATGAGCACATCCGCTAGCTTCCGCACTTTGAACATTTTATCGGTAGTATTTGGAGCGTCGTTATTGTCTACAAGATGTAAATTTCTTTTTATTTCTCTAAACCTGTTACTGGACATAGCGTTTGACACTACATGGACTCCGATATCCTCATCTAATGACCAATACATACGTTCTCTAGGTAGTTTATGATAACCAGTCAATATTAGCATTCCAAAGAAAATTTTAAGTTCTTCAGCAGTGAGGGCGAAATTGTGTCGATTATTCTGACTCGCATATATGTTACTGAAGTCGGCAATCATGGCAAAAACTTCTTCGTCAAAAAACATTTCAAATATTTGAACAGGTGTGAGATCTTTCACTGCTTCTTTCATGCGACACTCATTCATTACTCGGTTGTCAGTTTCTGTGTATGTATTCGTATAATTTGGAGAACACTTATGCCAAACTGGAGTATTTGATGTTTGAGATACACTGGATCTGATTCGGGCTCTTTTGGCAGCCAATGGTTCGTCATCACTGCTATTTTCTGAATCTGAAAGAACATCAAGATCGCGAGCAAATATCTCAATATTCCGCATGTTAGATTGAGCATTGTCGTCATCAAAACCCTCTTCTTCGTCAGTAACAACACTGGGTTCTGGGGGAATTATAGCCAAGTCATACTTCAAACCATCACAACTGTCTTCTACAATGAAATTTATGGCCTCTTCTAAACCTTGGAAGTTGTTACTTGCGTTAAATGTTCGCTTTCGACTCATTTTCAAACTCTGCGAAATAAGGATAAATTGAGTACACTTGTGGCCGCTGTACCCGTATTGGAACAGTCACGTTTTGAGTACAACGAATACTTACATTCTCTATATAGATTACTGTAAAATTTTGGAAATTATTAATTATTTATTGAATTTGATAAATTATAAGCAAAATTTATAATTATATTTATGTACATATTATAACAATTAAAAAATAGTACATACCTCCACGCGTGTCTTGATAAGAATATTCAGAAAATAAGTATACAAAAATCACAATTAATTGATAAATCTTTTTATTGTATATTTACTCACTGCACTTCTAACTACTCAAAACTGAAATTATATTTGCACTGGTGTCCACACCTTTTTTTTCTACCCTCAATAAATAAGTGTTCCCAAATTGGCACGGTAACCAATAATCGATCCTTTTTAATTTACGTTCGTTTAATAACGTAAAAATCATTATTATTATTATTGCAAGATATTTATATATTAGGGTAAGTATTATTATTATTTCCTGATATATAATTTTATTGTCAATATTATTTGATCATTTATTAATTCGACTCTCTTCTTGTTTTCAATCTGGCAATTTTTCTTTTTCACCAGCACTATCGGGTTTCTTTAGAGGATTCGTGATGGTTCTATACATTTTTGTATCGAGTAGTTCGTCGATCTCTTTGTTGATTATCTCTTGCATTTTAGGGTTGCGTGGAAAGTATCTCTGCTGTATAGCATATTATATTATTTTGGTTTGGTGTTGTTCTCCTCCAGTATCGAGCTTCACGCGACCGCCTCTCGAGATATTTTTATGGCTTGTAGGGTTAGGGTGCTACCTCCGTAATTTAGCGACGTTTTGGCCGTACTATTTGTGTGCACTATTGCATATTCTCACCTTCACGTCCATCGCTTTCATCACTACTCCGGGGCTGCCATCGCCTATCGCCACTTGAATTCGCATCTGCTTAGAATTAGTCACCCGTAATTGCTTTGACCAAGTCTCACTGATGAAACTTCTCGTTGCTCCCGTATCTATTGTTGCTAACACGTCTTCGCCCTTAATTGTTGCATATAATTCGCCCATGTGTTTGCTTTAAAATTATTGAATGTACCGAGGTTGCACGACTGGTTCCCGGTGGTACACGGCAACATTCTCTCGTTTGTACTTTGGATCACTCATACTCCCAACATAATTCCCGTCGCTCGCTGTAGCATTCGTAAGCAAAATGTCTATTCGCGCGTTCCTGTGCTGTGTTTGATGCGCATAACGGCAACGGGAAACGGCGATGACTTCTGCTCTAGTGGGTTCTTCTGATATCGACCAGCGGTCGGTGACTGCATGCTCAAACAAACAGTATGCCGAACTTCGCGTGAAACTCGACCATTCACCTCTGGTTCAATCGCTCTGCTAAGGCTATGACGGTTCAGATACATCCCGACAATGAAAAATATAGCTATATATGGAAGGCTATTGGACAGTCTGAAGACAAAACTCACTTCGAAGGAATGTCCGTAGAGGATGGTATCGTTAAGATGCAGTGCTCTGACGTTCATTTCCAGGAATAGCTGACCACCATGGTAGCGAATATACCATCCTGCGAAAAAGGCAAGTTCGTCCTAAAAGATGGAAGCATTCGCAGATTGGTAAGAGTCTCTGCTTGGATAGCGGGTCCACACTGGAAGCGAAGGGCTGAATACAAGCCAAAGACGATTGTTCTCCTTTATCAGGAAGGAGGCAATACAGAGGGCGCGTTTCTGGTGGTGGGTACAGACGTGGGCTAGTTGAAAATTCTTCGATCTAGATACGAATACCGCCCCCACCTACACCTGGGACGAATTCATTTCGAAGTCCAGCGGCGAATAAATAGCTTTCGGTTTTACCTTTTAATATGCCCTAAATAGCCGTCACCCGACCTCGGTGAAGTTAATTGTGGTCTGCCCAATTCACAAGAAGGGCGATCCTGCAAAATGCGCCAATTACCGCGGGACCAGCCTCCTTAACATTTCATACAACGTTCTATCGAGCGTATTATGTGAAAGACTTAAGCCAACCATCAACGAACTGTTTGGACCATATCTGTTTTAGTTTAGCCTGGTAAATCTACCATCGACCAGATATTCACGCTATGCCAAATATCGGAAAAGACCCATGAGAAGAAGATCGACATTACGAGAAGAAGTTTCCTATATTCTGCGATGTCTGAATTTGGTATACCTGCAAACCTAATACAGCTTTGTAAACTTGCACTGAACATGACCACCAGCTCAGTCAGAATTGGGAAGGATATCTCCGAGCCGTTTGGTACCAAACGAGATTTCAGACAGGGTGACTCCTTGTCGTATGACTTCTGCAACATTATGTTGGAAAATATAATTCGAGTTGTAGAATTAAACCGGGCAGGAACCATCTTTTATAAGAGTGTGCAACTATTGCATTGACCTCAACAACCGTGACGTTAGTTCTGCCTTTTCTAAGCTAGATAGGGGAGCAAAGCAAATGGGTCTGAAGGTAAACGAGGGAAAAACAAAGTACCTCCTGCCATCAAATAAACAGTCAGCGACGTTGTTTGTCTGGGAGCCAGCAATAATACCAAAAACAATATCTATGCTATGGTATGGGGCAAAAGCATGGACACTGACAACATCAGATGAGATGGAGTGTTCGAGAGAAAGATTCCCCAAAATGATTTTTGGACATTTTCGACGGCGAATACCGCAGACTATGGGTTTTATGAGCTTTATGACGACAGTGACATAGTTCATCAAATTGAGATTCAGCGGCTACGTTGGCTAGGTTATGTTTTAGGTATGGAAAAAATGTTCCAGCCCTGAAAGTATTTAACGTGGGACCCGCTGGTGGGAGGAGAGAAAGACCAGGGAGAGAAGTACCAGCGCCAGGTAGCAAAGCAGAGAAGCAACTGACGTGCTATGTTTAAACCTAGGCGGTTAGAGTGCCAATCAAGAAGAAGTAGTTGTAGTTGTGACGTCCCTCGACAGTTTGTCTGTGGCAGATGAAACCGGCATCGGTATCGATCTCGCACAGTAGTAGTTGCACGGCAAATGAAAGTATTCTTAGTTATTGAATTAATGGCTTATGCTGTTTCAGTATTCTATAATATCTGTCTATATCAATTCGCTTTCCCTTATAGGAGCCAATCTCACACTTCACTGAGAGCGTTTACCACTTTTAAAACTTTTTTCAAATAAAAGAGCACAAAATAACAGTTGTTAACAATGTTTTTTAAGAAAGCTCGGGCGAGGTTGTAGGATGCGACCGAATCGGCTCACAAACGAAAAATTATAATTATATGTATGTGTGCATGTGTACAAGTGGCAGATGTGTAATGTGTGGTGAGGTGTGTGGTGTGCACTGAACGATCTATGGGCGTGGTTTGATGGTGTGTGAAGGAGCGGAAGTGGGACTTTCTTTATGTTCGTTCAAGTTCTCGAATGCAAATTCTTAAGAGGGAACATGAACTTCGCAATAAAAATGTCGTCCCTTCACTTCATCCCCGGGACTGAATAGTGGTTATAAATATAAAGTTCTAAATGTAATTTTAGTTAATTAAATTGATGGAAAGCTTTATTATTATTATAAACAATGTATTTATAAAATAAGTTTTAAGTGTAATCCTATAACCTATACACTAACAACAAGGTTTTCGGGCTTACCTTAGATTACATTACTTAATAGTTAATAATATATGTATATATATATAAATATAATTTTAATAATACTTTCACAATTTTTTAATAATATTATATGTAACGTTTCTAAGTAAATCAAGTATTGTTCTGCTATCTATACAGTATATGGTTAAGCCAGAGGGTATTTAGCGCATTGGCGTGCGTCAGACGTATGTGAATCATTCTTAATCGAGTGTACTTTCGGCTCTCCATTTGAGCACTCTGGTGGAAATGCGTTTCCGTATGGATTCGTTCGTTTGTACTGATGATCATAGCTGGTCCAGGATATTGGTGTTGAGGTTTGCAGTTCGACCTTGCCATCCATTGTGCCCTCCGTTCTTTATAGTACCTCATCTAACACCAACGCTCTTAGGAAGTCTAAGATGATGGTTGGTGGCAGCGAGCGTACAAGTTCCTGATCGGGGATATATGAGCCGATATCTCTGCCGTCTTCTTGAGACCGCTTCACATTCAAAGAGCAGGTGTATCGGGGTCTCCGGGGCCGAGTCACAGGAGCGACACAACTCCTCAAGTGGTTTTTTGAGAAGTTAATAAACTGTTTAGATCGTTTAGTGTTATACAGTTATACACTCCCAATAGACATTCCGCCTGGCGTGACCCTGCCATCTGGTACAGTGTTGTTTGCGTTCATTAAAGTAAAAGTTTGTTATGTACGTCAGCACTAGGGCTTAAGTGGCGAATTTTGCGACTTTATGGGTTTCTTTAATCCCAATATGACCAGGGATCCACATTAATTTCAACTTGGTTGGGTGCATTATCAGCATGTCTCCGACGTTGGTTGTAGGAGACGTTTTGTTGAGTGTAGGAAATTGCTTCAGATTTTGCTGTGAACACTGAGCAGTGGTAACTAAGATTTGCCAACCTTAGCACTT
The DNA here is from genome assembly GCA_951828415.1 of Anomoia purmunda. Lineage (NCBI taxonomy): Eukaryota > Metazoa > Arthropoda > Insecta > Diptera > Tephritidae > Anomoia > Anomoia purmunda. The sequence goes on along the minus strand of OX639994.1, from coordinate 42,260,145 downwards.
CGAAAGTTTGGTCAATTACTGCGAAGCTGCACCTTTTGATGTTTTCTATCCGTCGGTAAAAAATTAAAGGCCAATTGGAGTATCTGTTTGTAATCTCGGCGAAATGAGCGCAATATGCGTATTGGGTGTCGAAGTTTTCGGCAACTGAGCCAGTGACTTCAATATGCAATTTTTTATTAGCAACCAAGGTGGTCTAGTGGTGGTTATGCTAACTGTTGTTTAACTGTTAGATCGAGCTGACGAGCGGATAGACAAATTTCAAATTTAATCTTTTTACGATCGCTTTCTTAATATATGTTGTATACATAGGGGAGACCGGGGGGTTGTGAGACGGGTTTTGTTTTTTGACAAAAAATATAATAGAAAAGCCAAATTTTTAAATCATTATTCAGTGTAACTTCACTCAGACAAGAGTTTCATTTGTTGAAATTTTCGATCAATCAGATTCATAATGAATGCAGGTGTAATAGCCGGCTGTCAAATTGGCACATTTCAAGTGAACAGGTCTGTCGCAACTATTGCAGTAAATCGAGTTGTTCCGGTTAAATTTTTTAGGCATGAGCTTTGCAAATGATGCAAAAGTCACGTTCATCTTCAGAATCGGACATATTTTGAATTGCCATTAATGCCGAAAATTTTTTAGGGCGTCCGCGCTTCGATGGTAATGCCTTTTCTGCCTTGTTCTTCTTGTTCTCTTTATTCTGTAAATCTTTTGCTTTCTTTTCGTCAGATTTTCAGCGTAAATTGGCCACAATAACTTCTGAAGTCAAAATGTGCTGTCCATTGATTTTCGACCTCGATTAGATTTTTTGATCGGAGTGTTGTGTTTCAAAGAACCTACTTCCTGCAATATATGCTGAATATCAAAAACACTGAATCCATCAAAAATATTAAAATTATCATTAAACGTTTTGGTTGTGTACAGAAACGCTATATCAGGCTATAATACAATTTTATGTTCCTAGATGACGGTAATAGAATGTCTCATACCCCCCCGAAAACGTTGTCTCACGACCCCCGAGTAGCTATATTTTAAATATTTAAATACTCACCAAGGAATGTTTCGGATGTATGCACTCTTGTAAAACAAAGTGGAAAGACAGCAAACACGACCCCCCGATCTCCCCTACCATTTATAATTTTGGCTAAAGTAAATGCCTTGGATTTTGAGGTTGTTTACAAAATTGAGTGTATGTGAGTTAATACATAAATTGACGACAGGATTGCGAACTCCATTATGGCATATATGGAGGACCTTGCTTTTATAAATGGATATTTTGGCACCGTTCACACTATGTCAGACTTGAAGGTCTTCTATTAATGTTCCAAACTTAATTTGCAGTTGTGCGACTTTATTATATTTGGCTGTCAAATACAAATCATCTGCATATATATTTATGTTGTGCTTAAAAAATGTATGCCTATTTATTCATAGCTTAGAAAGCTATCTGAAATAGCGTACCGGAAGTGGTGACCCTAGGGTAATTTCATTGATTAGTAGGAATAATGTGGTTGAGTTAAGTAAATTCGAACAGTTATTTTTCGATGTGTTAGAAGCTTTTTACAAATTGCAAAAGTGCTGTTTTCGCTTTCCACCCAAGTAGGGTGATTGTTTGTGTGGCACCCGATCCTGCCGAACGCCTTGGATGGATATTATTTGAGGCATCAATCATGCCCTTGGTGCTTCTAAACGCAACATGATTTATATGAAAAACCAATCGAACATATTTATTTTCATAAATTTTCTCTAATAATTTCAATTCTATTTCTTTTGCTCGAAACTGTATTTTTTTGTTCTTTTACCATTAGCTCTCGCTATCTAACAAAATTTTCTTGATCGAATTTTTCCTTCTTTAATTTTGTAATTTCGGCATGGATCTGCATTATATCCGGTAGAGACGTTTTCGGTTGGTTTGGGGCAGACTATCTGATTGGACTTCCACTATGTCTTCAACTTGCACAGGAGTTATGACTTCGTCTAAATATTTCACCTCTCTCACATTTCTTTTATAACTCCGCAACCACCCCCGTAGTCTACCGAAAATTTCCTCAAACTAGAATAAGTATCGGCATATTTTCACGAGTGTACCCAAATAAATAAGGACTGAAAAATCTTTATTTAAAACACTCAGTCAGTCGTTTGGAAACCTTGCTTCTTATTTTGTTCCTTTCCATACTGCCCGCACCAGTTGATCCTCCCCAAGTCTTGGCTTTATTGTAACTATTACTAAGAAACGAATCTACCTGCCGCGAAAGACATCGTGCTGAACTAAACCGCAAAATTTTGTTAACCTCACCTCCAAAATCTTCTTAAAATTTAGAAAACTCTTCTTGGAGCCAATTGTGCTTAGTGATTTCTTCATTATTGTTGAAATTTCAAGCTTTTTGCTTTTTTTTTCTGCGCTAATTGAGTTTGATCACTTTTTTGCGAACAATCCACCTGAAAATTCTATAAACGTCGTTAAGAATGAACAAGTGTAATTTAAAAAATTATTTAATATTTTCGTATCCATTCCATCTCCAATTATTACACTCGGTCTTGTCTTTACACAGTATATTACATTCAAATTGCATTTCCAATTATTACACACGGTGTTGTTTCCAAACAATATTATTATATTAAAATTGCTCCCGCATTAAAAACGGCTGATAACTTCTTCTTCATTAGATGTTTTGTTCGCAATGGCATACCATCAAATGGTTTTATATTTACTTACATTTAATGAAAATTAACTTGGGAAAATAAAATCGGATTTAGCATTTCTCTGAAAAATAATTTGGTCACACTTGAAATGCACTCAAAATTAGGCCAATGTACCGAATATACGAATACTAAATAAGGGCAAAAAAAAGTACAATTGGACTTGCTTTTCTATTCCTGTTCACGAGAGAACGTAATTTTGTCGGTTGCTTCGTGCTACTGCTTTCTAAAGCTTATGAAATGAGTAAAATATTTCGGGAATTCAAAGGCTTGCTCGCCTTTTTTTCATCAAGATGAATTTCGGGCATCCTGCTTTATTGTGTTTATCTTATGGAATAATTGCTAGAAAATTAGCTTTATTTTGGAACTTAAACTTGGTTGAATTGTTTATCCTTCTTTTTGGTGAAAATCAAATCCATCTGTATCTAATGCAGTTGTAGTCGTCTCTTGAAAGGCGACATGGTGGCGTAGCACTTATATATGTATAAATACCTTTTAGTCAATTCGGAATAACAAGGAAAGAAATGTGACGTTACTAAAGAAATACGCTCAGCTAGCTGCGTCAAGTAATTGTAGGAGAAAGAATAACACGACTGTTCACTGTGAGATCAAGGTGTCAACTGTTGATTGAAAACAACCTTTTTTAAATTCTTCACTCCTTTAAGTTGGTGTGGGACATCCCATTTTGTTTTTCGTCTCAATTTAGGATCCATGAACAAGACAGTATTAATAATTTTCTTTTCCAGAAGGGAGTTGGCCTAATTTCAAAGCAATTGAGACATATTTTTTTGCTAATTTCGCTCTCATTATTTTTTAATTGAAGTGTCATCTCCAGCCATTTTTTTATGAAAATAACCAAAAGGAATTGACTCTTGCAGCTGCTACTCCTGGACTGTACTCTTTTAAAAAAATCCCCCACAGTAAGCTGGAGCTAGTGAGCTTCACATTTTATATAAGTAGCTTTATCATCTATTCTGGGTAACAGTATCTCCGGAAATTTTAATAAAATTGGCATTTCGCTTTCATCGCATCATCTTCTTCGTTGACCATGTTTGATAAAAGCTCAACCTTTTAACCAAATTACTTCTGTTCTCGATCTTAACAGCTTAAATGTGTTCCTTACTCATTTCATGAGCCTGCATTACTCTTTCAATGTTATCCTTATATATGGCTACCCTTTATTTCATTGACAGTGGAATTATTTCAATTTTATTTAGAAAGAGAATTTGGGCATTTATACAAAGGACAAAGAGTCTTCCGGTATAAAATGTTGGGCCCATAAGCTTACCGCTGACTAACATTTCAACTTGTTGCGTTTTTCGTTTGCAACCCTAATAACGTTTACCGATGTAAATTTGGGAATTTGTAATATTTAATTCGTAAGAATCTTAAACGAATGATAAAATTAATATAAGCATTAACTACTTCATTTCGAGACATTTCAAATGTATATTTCACTTTTTTATCATTCTCATCGGATGTTACATTTTAATATTTTAAACGCTTCTCATACTTCTGAAATATATCAGAATGCTTGTTTGCAAATGCTTTTAGAATTATTTTACGAGCAAATATAGAATTTATGAAATAATTCTTAAATTTGATGAAAAAGATAAAAATTATAAAATTTTTGTTTTTACACGAATGAATATAAGATCTTTGAAAACGATAATTTTCATATACTTCTTATATATCTGTGGAAATATGTTATAACATCTTAAGTCGAGTTAAGTCAAAATCGATTTTCATATTCTGATTTGCCTTCTTACAATCCACATTTGGATTCAATCAGGTTTTTATTTCCATGATTTTAGAAAAAGTTATCGCGGTTTACTTTTTAACGTCCTTACTTTTTGAATATATTTCACACGACATAACATCTTACGTAAACCTTAGTTTTTTTGAGATGCCGTATCGGTTGTTAGGAATTTTTTCATAACCTCTTATGTCAACATAAACTCAATATTTACTAGACAATATGCAACAAATTTAATATATTCAAAAATCCTATGTTTACTTAAACCGTTATGTTAAAAATAGATTTTCAGATTTTCATTACTTAAATGGATATAAGTGCTTATGATAAAATTAAAACTATCAAGTAGGTAAAATATATCGTATTGCAACACATCTAAAGTAAACTTAGAATCATCTGCTAAATTTTCGTTAGCCGATAACGGCATTTTAAATCAACATAAGTTTGTTTTTGTGTGTTTATTCCGTTTCTTTTTCTACTTAAGCTGTTCAGTTGGTGAGAAACGGTCGAGTTGTTTAGAGTTTTTGCTTATTAAAATGGAAAGTGAAAATTTAGTCAGCTTATTGGTTATAAGCAATGTGAGTAATGTTGATTTTTCTAGTGATGATTCGGTGGTTGATCCAAACTTTAATATAAGCAATTGCGCAGCTCCAAGCTCAGATTCAGAATGCGAAGTTGTAAGTACTAAACTCATTTGTTGAATATTACTCAATAATAAAAATTTAAATTTAGGAAAACTAGGAACGTGTTGCAAAAAAAGTTGTGCCAAAGAAAACCTCGAAAACATCGCGAAAATAATCAAGGAATCTCGGGGAAGTTATACTTCAGCAGCAGGAAACCTAAAATACAAGTTGCCAAGTCTGAGGAACTTGAATCTCTAAAAATAGAGCAAACTGAACATCTCAATCTAGCACAACAAGCTTATGACGCTAAAAAAACCGATGAAGAAAGATCTCTAAATGACACCAAACTAAAAGTGTTTTGCTTCGATCTTCAACAGTGCCTTCCCACACCTCTGTTGAGAACTTCGTTATCATTCTATAAAAGGCCTTTATGGACCTTTAACCTTACTATACATGACTGTGCAACAAATCAACCAATATGCTACATGTGGCATGAAGCAATAGCTAAAAGAGGTGGAAACGAAATAGCTTCATGCGTGTTTACTCATTTACTGCAATTAAATACCAATGTAAATCATATTGTTTTCTACAGTGATTGCAGCCCCGGCCAAAACAAAAACTCTTTCATTGCAACTATGTTTGCTATTTTTATGCAATTAGAAAACAATTTAAGCATTATAGATCATAAATTTATGGTTCCTGGGCATACACACATGGAGTGCGATAGTGACCACGCTGCTATAGAGAAAAAGAAAAACAAATCTTCCATAAAAATCCATCATCCTCGTAATTGGTACCAATTTATAAGAACAGTCGGTGTGAAGAAAAAATTTTTAGTTAACGAAATGGACCAATCAAATATATATGATTTTGCGTTCGCATCAAAAAGTTTATTTACTTGGCGTAACGTGGATGGCAACGGTGATAAATTCAATTGGCATGGCATTAAATGGTTCAGATTTACTAAGGAATACGGTAAAATATATTTTAAAACATCATTAAGGGAAGGTGATCCTTTCAAGTGCATTAGTATAATAAAGCGGGGAATCAATTGCGTTAAAATAAAAGATTTAAAAAATTATTATGTCGCACCAATAAAAATTAGCACTAAAAAGAAAAAGGATTTAATGGATATGCTGCCGCTAGTGGATGAAATTTATAGAGACTTCTATATGAATTTAGTTTCAGAAGATATGTTAGACTGTCATCCAGATCTATTCGATCGATTGAATATAGTGAAATCAAATATTCGTAAGCTTGACTGAAAACTTTAACATTGCCTTTTACTTTTTGGGTTTTTTTTCGTTTTAATTAAAAAAACTAAGAACTGAAGACTGTAAATTTTTAATTTACATCATTTTTCTAAATAATAAAGAAATAAAACAAACATCCTATCTCCTTTTACTTACTTGTTTTAATTTTAATAGAAGCTATTATGTCTACCTATAAATTTAAAAGCTCTAGTCTTTCTTCCGTAACAAAATCTTAAGTCTAAATAAGATATCGTTTTTTAGTTTTTATCGTTTTACAAAACAACTTAAGTACAAGACAACAAAAAAACAATACTTTCAATCAAGCTATTTTTCAAAACTTGCCTAATTTTTATTTAATAATAGCTAAACTCTTTATTGAGCTGAACATTTTTTTTTTTAAACTACAACACACACGATTTGAGACAAAATCGTTAATATCTCGAAACACGATTTTTAGACTTAAGATGTTATTAAAAAACGACACAGATATATATATTACATACATTTCCGAACACCACTTTATGTTGATTTTGTCAAACAAATTTTCACCGATAACAGTTTCAGATTAGTATAACGAATGGAATACTAACAACTTGAAACTAATGCAAGTATGTAATTAATGCGTATAAATGTAATGTCGGCTGATATACGTATATGTACATATGTATGTACATATGTATGGATTCTGTACACATGGCTGCATGAAACTGAAGCAAAAATATCGTATTCAGATTAGTATAACGAATGGAATACTAACAACTTGAAACTAATGCAAGTATGTAATTAATGCGTATAAATGTAATGTCGGCTGATATACGTATATGTACATATGTACATATGTATGGATTCTGTACACATGGCTGCATGAAACTGAAGCAAAAATATCGTATGAGGGTTGCCTTTTGCAGTATGAAAGAAATTCGATGAAGAGATGTGGCAATCTACGAAATAGCTATAATTTCTACCGCTTAAGACTATATTTTTCCAGATACTTTTCTTATACCGGTCTTGAGCTCAAAAATTAATATTTATTATTTTACTGTGTTTCCATTACTTTACGGAAACTATGCAAGGCCACCCTCGTACTGTGCGTATGGTTATAATATACATATGTATGTATGTATATGAGCTTACGTATATTCGTATATAGTAAATACTTTTTGTTGTGTATCTAATTACCTTTTAACGATACGTGTTTCTGGATGTGTCGATGTCTGATTTATGTCTTAAGTGATCTGGCCAAGAATTTTATTTTTGACAAAAAGAAAAATTTTCTTAGACTTGTTATAAAATACATGTGTAACTGGTTGCACCCCTGCAAAATACTGTTCACGGAATATGTACTATATGCACTATTGAGGTGCGTGTAGACTATGTTTAGTAATGCTGGTATAAATTTATAAAGTGAATTGTTCAATTTATACAGGGCCCCTTTTAATGTAACCCAGTTGCAAAAAAAAAATTTGGTAGGATAAGAAATAGCAGGTAAGACAACAACACTAACTCGGAAAAATATGCGAGTTGAGCCAACTCGGTTATATGATATCCGACCTGAGATGTAGTATTGTGATGCAAAAAACCCGCTCTATTGTGAATGGGCTCTGGAAAAATACTTGAGAAATATCAATCAACTGTCAAATCTTGTTTTTTTTATGGATACATAAACAAAACAAATAAAAATGGAACAAGGGCAAGTAAACTTGTTTTTGGTATATTTCACATAAAATTAGGAACATGTTTGTTATTTCAGAATGCAAGAAAAAAGGCGAAAGAGATGGTCTTGTGAGGAGACAATTGGGGGTTTGAGATGCTACCTCGACCGGAAAGCGGAGTTCGAGCACCCAAAAAGAAAGAGGTTGGCCTACGCGAACGTGCCGGAAGCCTTGGAGTCCATGGGAATCACGGTAGGTTCAAGAAATATATTTTAGAAACAAATTATATTTATTAATCCACTCCTCAGACTTTGAAAGAACGCCGCTGTGTTTGAAGAGTCGAAGATGCGCAGTCTTCTCCAGGCCTATAAGGCCGCACGGGACAACAACAGCAGAACGGGCGCCAGGCCGTGCTTTGCCTCCTATATGGAGCAAATGGACGAAATATTTGGAAGAAGTCTGATTATTTTGAACGACCACACGGTTCATGTGGGTTACAGACCGTTTGAAACAGTTTCGGAAAATGCGCTGTCTGCTAAGGCGTCCCCATGGATCCCCTCGCCACTGCCATCACCAACACCTTTGACTGCTGCCCCGCGAGTCCCGCGTCACTCTGGCACAATTACGATCTGGATACTCTAGCACGCTCAACTCCCACCTATCCAGAATCAACCCCGACATACCCAACACATGTCCGGCAAGTGGAGATTCTCCGCACGACACCAATCACCTATTCACATGCCCCCTCAAACGCACTCATCTAACCCCCCTCTCCCTCTGGTCCAACCCTGTCGAAACTGCACAATTACGATCGTCGTCAATGTCACCACGTATATCAACATTGGCTTCTCCAGCTCCAGCATTACCCCAAAACGAAATTACTCTGTCAAGCAACAGTTTTTTAAAACATTACAGTGAGTTTCGGTGAAAACTTTCAGTGAATTTTTTGCAATGTTTTTGATGTACATTTTTCGTGCTCGTTTTCATAAAATCCTTTACATGCGGAAGAGCATCAACTTAACAATTTTTCAAAATACATCGGTTACATTTTGCTGTAGAATGTACAAGGGTTTTATAAAAACGAGCACGAAGAATTTACATCAAAAACATTGCAAAAAATCCACTAAAAGGTATTCATTAAAACTGGATTTTTTTTAAACTTGCATTTGGTTTTTATTTTACTTGTAATTAGAATAAGAAATGATCTGAATAGAATTTTATATGTGATACTCCTTGTGAATTTGTTTAAGTTTTATAGATTTTAAGTTGAATGAAATGCAATGAATTCTTGTAAATATTTTTATTAGTGAATTTAAAGATATGAATATTTTATTTATTTATTAAATGAAAAATAATAATACAATTATTACTTTACAAAAAGGAGTACTAGCTGCCAGGGCTTACGGTTAGATACTCGTATAAATATATATGTACATATATGCAGTGAAATTTTTAAATAATATTTCCTTTTCTTAAATAATTAAAAAGGTGTTGCCCTCTGTCAAGGGTTGCGTGCTGGTTTGATTCTTCAAAACCTTCATCAAGTGCAAGCGTATTTTCATCACACAAATATCATATCACATGATATCGCACAAATTTGTTAGTTGCTTAAATGTCACTGTATTGCTTACAAACCAAATGTACATATACACCGATTTTTTTGGTAATATACGCGTTCTACCACCACAACTGTGTCAGGTACGCAGTTAGACTCCGAATACTTCACTGAAAATAAAATAGCATTAAATTTATGCATTTCTTTTACACACATTTTGTTATTACTTGTAAGATATTCCACCGTTTGGCGTCTTAGCCTCACGTGCATTTTGGAATCTGTGTCACTCATCATCGAGTGTACCTTTAAAATTGGAGCACTTCTCATGTGCCTTGTTTTCACTCTCTGAGTCTTCAGAAGAGTTGGAGCTGGCATACGTATATCGTATATCCAATACTTCTAGGACTTCTTACATCTCTATTTCGACGTGATTCGCAATGCTCACCCGTGTACAAAGACATAATCTGCAAACGTAAAAGGGGATTTAATGCATTTATTTAATGTTCTTGAATAAATTTAATAACTTACCACAGAATCCTCAGAATTGCTCATTTTGTTTTGCTTCTTTAAAATTTCACTAAACAAATCATATTTTCAATGACAGATTTCGCCAGTGTTGTGAAGTAACTAAAAGGAAATTTTACCCGAGTTGGAGTGTTTTTTTTTGCAACTAGGTTACATTAAAACTTGCCCACAGTAAACGTTAATTATTAGGTTAATCTGCCCTTGACGAGGCACATTTCAAAATATAAATTAAGAGTCGCTTTCGACATTTCTTCTAACCGAATCCAATTTATATATGTAAGTACAGTTATAGTATTTTTCTCCCATTTTAGATTTTGGATATATGTCTGAAATATTTGAGTTATGATCCAAATTATAACTACGAATCAGATGACGGTCAGAGTTGTCTCGCAATGGACACTGAAGAGGGTGAATATGCTGATAGTGACGATTACAGCGATGATGATGATATTAGTTGGAAAGTTCGTCGCGCTGCTGCAAAATGTCTAGAAGCTCTAATAATAACTCGCCATGAATTGCTTGAAAATTTTTGTCAAGATTTGGGCCCTACATTAATTGTGCGATTTAAAGAACGTGAAGAAAATGTTAAATCTGACATTTTTCATGTATATATAACATTGTTGAAATGTACTAAGTCTCCAAATGCTTTATGCCAAGATTCTGATTCAATGGAAGACATTCCACGTTCCTTATCTCTGCTTCAAGATCAACTGAAAGATATTATTAAAACTATACAGCCTCTAATGCGTGAAAAGTCAATGAAAACGCGTCAGGACTGCTTTCTTTTGCTGCGCGAAATGCTAAATGTATTGCCAGGAAGCTTAGCACCCTATTTAAATGACATTATTCCCGGTATTAGTTATACATTAAGTGATAAAAATTCTACAAGCAACATTAAAATTAACGCATTAGGGCTTTTATGCTCAATATTAGCAAACCATACACCTTCATACCTTTTTCAACCACATGTTCCTGTATTGGTACCACTTATTATTAATGCAGTTTTTGATACGTTTTATAAAATTTCCACTGAGGCCCTTCAAGTTTTGCAAGAGCTTGTAAAAGTTATAAGACCTTTGGAAAACCATGCAATGGCATTACCTACAACAATTGATATAAGTCCCTTTGTAGAAGATCTTTATTCAACCACGCTAAAAAAACTTATGACTGCAGACGTAGACCAGGAGGTGAAAGACCGTGCTATTAGTTGTATGGGTCAAATAATAGCAAATATGGGAGATTTTCTAGTTCCTCAAGTAAAAACTTGTCTACCAATATTAATGGAACGTTTAGGTAATGAAGTAACCCGCTTAAGTGGCGTTAAAGCAATTTATATGATCGCCGCTTCTCCTTTGGGCATAGACTTAACTTTAATAACAAAAGATGTCATTCCAATTTTAGGATCATTTTTAAGAAAAAATCATAGGGCGCTAAAGTTGAATTCCTTGGATTTACTAAATAAATTGATAGAAAATTATTGTCAAGCATTTAGTCCCCAAATACTACAGTTAGTAATTATTGAGCTCAAGCCGCTTATATCAGACTCAGACTTACATATTGCTCAATGTTGCCTAATACTTCTAACTACAACTGCCGTCAAACATCCCAAAGCTTTAGAAGGGATTCATGAACAATTTTTACCAGCTGTGTTACTACTGATACGCTCACCTCTATTACAAGTAAGTTTACAAACTTTTAATTTAAATAGTATTTTCGGTATATTATGTATATTTTTAGGGTACAACACTTTCGTGCACGTTGGAGCTTCTCCAAGTTTTAGTCCAAACTAATATACATGATTTAGACTACACTTCTTTGCTAAACAAACTTATGGATCCTATTATTATTGAAAACGAACAGCTCCATAAACAGGCACATCATTCAATTGCAAAATGTGTAGCAGCACTCACTTTAAAATGTCCATGGGAAGCTATTTCTTTGGCATCGCGTCTTCTGGATTATATTCAAAAGTCAACTGAATCTATTGACTCTAAAATGAGCTTTTGTCTTCTAACAATCGGAGAGATCGGTCGCAATTTCGACTTAAGTCCAATTTTTTCATTGCCACAAACTTTAATTGGATGTTTTGGTGCTGGCTCCGAAGATGTGAAAAGTGCCTCAAGCTTGGCGCTAGGTGCAGTTGCTGTTGGAAGTTTAAAAACTTACTTGCCGCTGATACTCAAAGAAATAGAAGGACAACCGAAACGTCAATACTTATTACTACATTCTTTGAAGGAAGTTATTTCATCACTATCTGTTAGCCAGCATGGACTTTCTCAATTACTACCATCTGTTCCATCAATATGGACACAACTTTTTAAGCATTGCGAGAGTTCGGAAGAAGGTTCGAGAAACGTTGTTGCTGAATGCATTGGAAAGTTAGTCCTTGTTAACCCAGATGAATTGCTGCCTTTGCTTCGCGATGCTTTATATTCTAATAATGCAATAATGAGAGGAGTAGTAGTGTCTTCCATAAAATTTACAATATCTGATCAACCACAGACAATTGACCACTTATTGAAACAAAATTTGGGCGAATTTCTCTCCTCCCTGCGTGATCCTGACCCAGGAGTCAGGAGAGTGGCACTGGTTACTTTCAACTCGGCAATACATAACAAGCCCACATTAGTTCGAGACCTTTTGCCTACTTTATTACCTCTTTTATATTCTGAAACCAAAGTTAAGGTAAAATTAATATATTTAATTGCGCTTGATTAAGCATTTGACTTAAATTTTATAGTGTGAATTAATTCGTGAAGTTGAAATGGGACCGTTCAAACATACAGTTGACGATGGGCTAGACATTCGCAAAGCAGCATTTGAATGTATGTACACTTTGTTAGAGCAAGGGCTTGATCGAGTCGATGTCAAACAATTTCTTGGTCACGTGCAAGCCGGTTTATGCGATCATTATGATATAAAGATGCTTACGTATTTAATGACAGCTCGCTTAGCAGTTTCATGTCCTGATGCGGTTTTACAACGTGGGTTTTTGTATGAATGATAAATATTGAAATTGAAAATACTAACAATTTTATATTTAGAGCTTGACCAGTTCACACAACAATTGCGCGAAACATGTACTTATAAAGTAAAAGCCAATTCTGTCAAGCAAGAGCATGAAAAACAGGATGAATTAAAAAGGTCTGCATTAAGAGCTGTATCAGCATTGTCGCAAATCCCCAATGCAGGTAATTTCATAGCATTGTAAAATAAAAGTAAACCAGATAATAATAAATACGATGCAGAAATATTTTGTATATTAGATATTAACTGACTGCTTTTTAGATAAAAACCAACATTTAACGGATTTTCTGAAAACGATTAAGGACTCGCCAGAGTTGTGTAAAATTTATGATTCTATACTAAAAGATTCAAGCGCAATCACTTCTGAAAGCTCGTCAATGGATCAGAGTTAAATGTAAAAGTCATATTTATTAATTATATTAATAACTTGTATAAATAAAGCCTCTTTTAGATATCTGAAATATACTAGGTCTCGGATGTGGATACCAAAAGAGTATACTAATTTGCTGTACAATTTTTGGCGCGTGTTATTTGCCTAATTACTTTGATTTCAATAAATGTACTTTTAATTTTAGAGAAACATAATGGATTAAGCTGAATGTTTTTGTTCCATGCATCGGTATGTTGCTTCAGCTAAAGATGTACATTAACGCATTTGTTTACATCTCCAAAACACTCGATGGTTATTAGAATACCCGCTCTCTTATTCTCTCTTACTACACGTGAATTTTCTTTTCAAAGAACAATAAAGTCGAGTATTTGAAAAAATGTGAATTGTGTCCGCCGGTGGTTGTTGTTATTAGACTATTAAAGTGAATTATTTATAATTGAAAAATACTTTAATCTGAATTAATTCTATTTAAAAAATATGAAAAATGTATTCGCTCGAAAACTATCATCAATATATGATGTGCGTTAGCGTAGTATTCTATTAGTATGGTCTGATAATGAGTTTGCGAGATGAAGCGTTTTAATTTGTCGGATGGACAGTCCTACTTGTTCGATCTGTTGATTATTTACCCACGGCTCCTTGATTAGGTTGTTGTCGATGTCTCCCTTACCGAGAAGGATTGACAGAATACCTGTCGCATATTTAGAGTGCTGCGTATTAACCTGTTCGCGGTTCATCCGAATCGGGTTCTTCATTTATGACGACGTTTTTGAGGAGTTAGCTCGTGGCGTTGTTGTTGTTGTAGGGCTAGCTACACCCTGCTAGATCAGCTGACTCATATTCTTTATCTTCAAACTAATCTAAGGGGAGCACGATGAAAAATCGTGTTTCCACAGGGTTGGAGTATAGGAATAGGTTTGTTGGGGCATGTGAATAAGTGATTAGTATCTCGCAGGAATTTTCCACATGCTGGACATTCATTTCCGATGTCGAGGTCGAGTCTGGATAAGTAACAGTTGAGTCTACTACAATATTCAGACCTTAATTGAGCCGCGGAACTTCGAGACAGCTGAGGCACTTCGTCTGCTATGGGTGGTGGTTTGACTCCATTGACAATAACTGGTAACTGATCAGGACCTTTGTCTTTGTTTTTGCGCCAAGTGCTGTCGATGTGGTTGTGTGCGCTGAAAAGAAGTTCAGGCTGGCGAAGGTAACTCCCAGGATCCGCGGGTAGTTAACCGTTAAGAAGTAAGCAAGGTCAGAGAGATGACTGTTCCCCTTTTGGCATCAGCGTACGACACGATGGTGACTCTCTCTGGCCGTTGAGGGAGGTTCGAGATGTAGATGTCAAACAGCATCGGGAAAGGACGCTACCCTGTGGGACCCCCTGTTTAACATTTCTCAGTTTCGAGTTCGGATATCTGAAGCACACCGATGACAGTCGCCCACACAGATAACTGGCAGTCCATCGTTTCAGGCCCTTTGAGAGGGTTGTTGTCTCCACGTCAGCTGGTAGCGTTGCGTGGCTAACTGTGTCGAAAGCCTTTGACAAAGGTACTAGGACGGTTCTCTTATAGGGACGGTTGCGGTTTAGGCCGGCGTGTTTATCGTGTTAGGTGCTAAGAACTTTCCGGCAACCATAGGAATCACCTATGTCTGGCGGTTTCCTGGTTTCAGCAGTGGTATACGGAATGAAAATGAAAGTGAAGAGATGGAGAGGTTAGATATACTGGTGAGGTAAGACCCTCCCATCGGGTCTAAGTTTTTCAGCTTCAGCAGTTTTAATCCAATGGCTTTAATAGACGGGTTTCTGCTTCCTGATGGCCTTAACCTTCACGCTGGTGAGTGTAAGGTCCGGCCGGGATGAAGCGTGCAGCTGTCGGCGCGACCACCTTGCGGAACTGACCTTCGCCCGTGCGATATCAGTTAGAGTGAGAAGAGCACTGAAGGCGTCCTCACTGAACTGTGCGAGCTTGGTAGGTGGTCTGATGCAAGCGGTAGCATAGGTCAGCACGTTATGCTATTCATCAGACCTGCGCTAGCTACTGTTATGTCAAGCGAGCTACTGGAACTACCCACTGCTACTATCCTTTAGGGGCTGTCGTCATCCACGTTCTACCTACCGGGATGACCTGTGTTTCACCCGGCCAAGGACTGTTGTTTCGGTGGCCTACCCCTGTTAGACTGAGTTTATGCCCAGAAAACACTGTGTCTAATCTTAGAAAAATATTGATTTCTACTTTGGATAACTAGTGTAATTCACTGATATATCTCGAGGCGACGACAACGTTCGAGAATAAAAGAATTCGACTCGAGAATAAATATAAAAACCAACGCTGTGGCACGTCATAGCTTTTACATATTGAAATTAATGTAATTAAGCAATAATTTAAATGCATGAGTCATACATTTGGTTTAAATTTAAATAATTCAATTTTACTTTTTGTATAGCAAATACGGATTTTACACTGAAACTCACATCTACTACAGCATATTCCCCATTGTTGACCTACGGGTCGTTGATAGCAACCAGTTGCGAAGAACCTTAAAGCCGCTAGAACCTACCAATATAAAAGTAAAATTTAAAATTGCATATAGGCTTAAAGATTACACGAGCTACCTGTTTCTCAGTTCTGGAGCCTCTTATTTGGTTGTTAAGCTGATAAATTAGGTATTCAGCCAAGTTTGGAGTTAACTGATACAGCTTCTGAAATTCTGTTGCATTCACATGAAAGGGATTGTCCACATTTCGGAGTAAACGCCGATCCACTTTTGGAGCGTTTACTTCTTCGTCACCTCGTGATAAATCATATGCCAAATATTCGATTCGGCGAATGCGAAAATTCTTAAAAAAATGTCTGCTGAATAGCAGGCCCGTTCAAATTTTGGTTAAGTTGAGTTAACCAATCGAATATCTTTAAAATAAGTTAGTGAATCGCACCACTGCTCTATAAATGCCGTGATGGGAGTCCACCCTCCACTTATAGCAGACGAGGAGCCCCTGTTGCCTCGATAGTCCCGCGCTACTCTTTCCCAACTTAAATCAGCATATTGTAGTAGATTTAACTCCTACTTATCCAGAATCAACTTCGACATATTAAACGCATGTTCGACATGTGGAGATTATTCGCTCAATACCAAACACCTATTCACATTTCCTCTCAACCCAACTCATCTAACAACCCTCTCTCTGGTCCGACCCCGTCGAGACCGCACGTTTCCTGGACCTCCCCCCTATATGAGTTTGATGGCAGCGATCATGGGTTAATCCGAACAACAATAACTCCTGAGAATGTTGATATCGCTATAAGCTGGGGCATGACACATTGCTGCCCCGGACCCAGTAACGCAGTGCTGGTGGAGCGAAGAAATTGAAAAACCATACGGAGGAGCTGCAAAGCCGCTCAGGGGAAGTTGCACCAGCTAGCGGAGGCGGCACAGAAGGTTATAGACGGCTTGGAAGAGGCACGATAACTAGTACTGACCACTGGAATTAAGAACAGAGTAGATACGCCTGGCAGAGGGGGCTGACACCTTCCGATTTAGGTCGGACCAGCAACAGTCGTAATCACTCACCGCCAGCACCAACATATCGCGTACAGCACTGCATGCTTTTGTATAGAAAATCATATCTTTTTAATAATTTCCATTATTGGCCTAATATATTGCCTCCCACAAGTACATGAATTGTATTTCACAAAAACTATTATATGATAAACATTGAATTATTATTGTTATAAATCGAAACGAAACAGTAAGTTTTCATTTAGTGCCTCCGCACTGAAAGTCTAAACCCCTGCACTACACTCCTGTAGCGAACAAACACTTCTGCGATTGATGTAATGCTCCAGCAATAATACGAAGGTCTCGCACACTAGATCCTCGGGAAATCTCCACACAACAAAGCCACTTTTTAATTCGCTGAACCTTGTAAAAAAAAACACATGCAACCACGAGTAACTTCAAACAAAAAATTGCCAAATTGAAACAGACCAACGGTAGTAAATGCGATCTGAGCAGTTGGCCACTATACACGCATCTGTGCTGACATCTCGTCGTCAATTCCGATCCCGTCCGACCTATCCGCGATAGTCACTGCTGAAGATTTGTCAGGGCCTTCGCACCTTCTGGAGGCTATGCGCCTTTGGCCAACCCAACATTTAATTAAAAATTAAATATAGACAACGAAACTAAAATTTAACTAAAGGCCAAAATCAGAATGCCGAAAAGTGAAACGGAACGAAAATTAAATTCGCAATAAAGAAAAATGTTTCAGTTAATTAAAAAAAAATAAAAATGTATAAAATATATTCATTTCGAACAGTCTTCACAAAGAAACATTAGGGTATCTATTATTCTATACTGACACAAAAAATACCCTACCACAGCCTCAACCATGGTGTAATAAAAAAGGAGATACAACTTAAGGGGTGGTTGTTGTAATTTCGAAAATTTCCGCATGCCAACCGTAGAGTGATGCAGACTCTATTTATTTCTGGGCAAAATAGAAAGAAAAATGGAGCAGACATATTACTTTTTACAGTTTTGCCAAGAAATTATGTGGAAGTTTCATTGATTCTTGACATTTGTTTTCTTTCAATTTTCGTTTAAAATTGATTGGAAATCAAAATCGTGATAGTTTCATATTTTTTTGCGAATTTTCGATCATAAAATGTATCCGCAAAAAAAGTCTATCGAATAACTTTGTTGTATGCGAGATTCTGTACCGAACACTGAATATACAAAGAGATCACTGCCACCTTCAAATGCATGACCGCAGTCGGCATGCAGACTAAGTGGAGTTGATGGCAACAGCAATAGAGCCTAACCATATGCAAATAAAAGTAAGCTAAAAATACACATTACTGTCGACAACACAAACAATTACAATATTAAGCTTAAGCTAATTTACCCATTTTTATTTGATATTTCAAACTAGTAGAGTGGAACGGGTAAACAAATATTATTTTATTTGTCATTTTCGCCCTTTTTTGATTTAACTGCCTAAAACTTTGGGAAATAAGTGTCAAGGCAAAAGGGCCGCTATAACAAGAAATTAAAATTTAAGCGTTTGAAATTTTTTTTTTTAAATTAGTATTTTGTTTTCTTTGTTTTTCCTCTTAACACTTTTTCTCAGTTTGGGCTCGCACACCAGAGCCTCAGGAAATCTCGGCACAACAAAACCGCTCACTTCGCTTAATTCTATAAAACCTAAAACACGCCAGCACATGGAATTTTAAACAAACAATTTTCAAGTTGGAACGGACTCAAAGTAGTTTTGTGGCCACCTGTATGTATCGTATAAATACAATCAACAAAAAAATTCCACGGCAATCTGTGCTCCGACTCCGTCTGTCCAAATACAATTATCGGCGTATTGTCTTTTACGCCCTGCCTTTCTACTTCAAAAACAAGGGAAATAAAAAGAAAAATCTAAAATTGTTAACAGAACTTTTGAACACGCCTAATAAGGACCGGTACAAAAAGTTCAAATGGAAATGTGCAAATTTTAAACTCGCTGCAAAGTTTTTACCAATAACAAAGTAGGATTTGAAAAGATTGTTGTTAAATTGGTGTTTAATTACATTTTTGAAACTTAGTTATTATCTGTAGTCAAGGCACCAACAATTAAAAAACGAAAAGCTCTGCACAAAAAGTTTGTACATTTGGACGAATAACCCCAATATTAGTTATAAAATGGTAGCAAAACTCAGTGGATCATCTTATGTGAATGCACGAAGGACGATTTTGCGCATTAAGAATGGTGCGACATAATCAGTCGGGCGATAGTGATCCGATTTACCTCTATCGTTTTACTTGGACACTTCATTTTCCAAAATCCCGTGCATATGCGGCCAGAAGGTTGACCGTGGTCAGCCAAAAGTAAAATGTGATAAGTGTAAATGTGAAATTTTTCATATGACTTGTGCAAATTTATTGGCGGATGATATGAATACCTACAGAAGTCGAATAAGCAGTATTGCTGTAAACAATGTAGGAAAGAACGCCGTAACTCAATTCTCCTATCCCTATTATTTAAAAAGGCTGAAAATCTACAGCTTGAAGTAAAAGTTGTTCGTCATAAATTTGGTGATTTCGATGTTGCTGCTACAATTCCCGCTTTGGTTAGGGAGATTAAAGATCTTCGCAACGATTTCAACGTATTGCAATATAATACTTCTGCACCAACAAAAAACAAGGGTAGAGTACTTGGATCTAGCTCAACGCTGCCGTTTTTCCCATACATTCCATCTAACTACCGCTGCCAATTCTGCAGTCGATAACACCCCAGTTGTCACTGACGCACATAATTTTACTGTATGCAAAAAACTTTATCTTGCTTCTTCCAAAATGCCTGGTACCAAAATCCCTAATACGACAGAAAAGCAAAATAAAAATATTTACACACTCCTCCGTTGTTATTATCACCAAGCAGGCAATTAGCGTAGTCGGACAATTTTTCTCTTACTGCTTCGCACCCGCAATCGGGCAATGATGACATGTTTATAACTGTTGGCGCAAAGAATAAAAGACCGAAACGGAAAGCGAAAAACATTGTTGTTGGCTGGAATGAAAGCTGTGAACTGGACGTAATTGTACCTATTGTCCTATTTCAACCCCACTGTGACCGCTGAAAGCATTATTGAATATGTAAACAATCATGCTGCCATCGATATGAGCGACCTCTCGTGCTATATGTTAGTAAAGAAATACGTTGAAATTAAAGGATTGAAGATAATATAAATTAAGCTTGGTGTAACAGAAAAACACTACAATAAAATCTTCGACGCTTCTCTTTGACAAGAGAACATAAGAGTACGCCCGTTTAAGATTTTTCGAAAAGAAGGAGCGAAACCGCTGTAATCTTAGCGTACGCCAACGCTTTTAAAACCGTTTCCAATACGGTCGAATTTCTATTGTATTATCAGAATGCTGTCTGCATAAGAACTAAAATGCTACCATTGCTGTTTTTCTCTTCATCTTCTATCTATGACGTTATAGAAACATGAACTTGGCTTACCGAATGCCACTATGCTGCAGAATTATTTGACTGTCAACGGTGTAATAGCGGTACTCACTGTTCATATCGGGTGTTTTTTTTAGGGGTATAGAACTTCGAATTGAAATAAAACACAAGAAAATCGTTTTAAGGTCCATCAATTTGGCTTTATTGGAAGGATAATTTTATGCCATTAATGTTTATATATGATTTCGGGCATGTGGCCGCCGCGGCTGGCTCGAATAAAGCCAATTCTACAGGTCCAATTTTCAACCACTTTTTCGAGCATATGGGGCCGTATGTCGGCAATAACGCCACGAATGTTGGCTTCCAATTCCCCTAACGTTTCTGGTTTGTTGGCGTCGACGAGCGACTTCACATATCCCCAAAGAAAATAATCCAATGGTGTCAAATCACACGATCTTGGTGGCCAATTTACAGGTCCATTCCGCGAAATTATGCGCTCATCGAATGTTTCCTTCAATAAATCGATTGTGACGTGCGCTGTGTGGCATGTAGCGCCGTCTCGTTGGAACCACAACTCATCCACATTCATGCCATCCAATTCGGGAACGAAATAGTCGGTTATCATGGCTCTATACCGGTCTCCATTAACGGTAACTGCCTCTCCAGCATTATTGCGGAAGAAGTATGGCCCAATGACTCCACCAGCCCATAGAGCACACCAAACAGTCAGTTTTTGTGGATGTAATGGCGTTTCAAGGGTCTCATGTGGATTCTCTTCACTCCAAATGCGGCAATTTTGCTTGTTGACGTAGCCATTCAACCAAAAATGAGCCTCATCACTGAACAAAATTTTGCGATGAAAATCAGCATCGAGATCAATCTCATTTTCGGCCCATACACCAAAATCACGACGCATTGCATGGTCTCGCGGCTTTAATTCTTGCACAAGCTGGATCTTGTAAGGTCGCAAGCCAAGATCTTTGCGCAAAATCTTCCATAAAGTTGATGGACAAAGCTTCAATTGCTGTGCACGGTGGCGAATCGATTCATTCGGGTCCTCTTCAACACTTTGCTCTACAGCGGCAATTCTTTCTTCGGTGCGCACTGTTCGACGTCTCTGCGGATGCGTATTATCACATAGAGTAAACGTAGTGCGAAAACGATCCATGGTTAACCGAATTAATTGCTCTGATGGACGATTATGTCGACCATAAAATTGACGGAGCTCGCGGTAAACTTCGCGAACTGAACCATTATTTTCGAAATAAATTTGCACGATTTGCAAGCGTTGTTCTTTTGTCAACCTGTTCATGATGAAATGGCAAACCAAACTGAACATAATTGACATTAGAGTTGCCAGATTTGACCACAAAATGACAGTTTTATCTCTATTCGAAAAACAAACCTGTAAAAAACACCCGATAGAAAGTGTTGCTAAATTAGCAATTAATTGTAACAAATAGTGAGCATCCCATAGCTTAATTCTTGGCAAATGTAAAACCAACATCTAATCTTTGTTTACGTTCCGAGATAGTGCTGCTTCGTCTTGTGCTCATTCATACCCGAGTTGCGGTTACCCAAATTTTTTTTTTCGTGCCAAATGTATAAGTCTGTTCCCGTATTTCTCGGACTAAATTTAGTAAAACCAAGGCAAATTTATATAAGGTGGTGTTACTGGTATGCTGATTTGTTCTTTTTCGCCTTACATCTTAATATATAAAAACCACGTGTCACGTTGTTTGATTTCGATGGACTCCTAAACTACTGAACCGATTTTAATGAAATTTTGAACACTGTGTTTGGTCCAACTTGAAAGATAGGATAGTTTATAACTCTCCTTATAGTCGCATTATTTATTTATTGCAAATTATTTGTTTATTATTAGCAAAGAGCTATCCACCAGTTGGTGGCGCTAACAGCGGTATGAGTAAGTGCGCTACAGTAGATGGCGCTACAGTTATTATGATTCTAGCAGCTGGCGGTGTTTTATCAATTTCAACAGTAAATGTTCATGGATTTAGGCTGTCATAACAAAAGCTGCCACTTGCTAAAAACATTAAATGAAAATGCGTTGTTTGAAGTTTATATTATTTGTGGTAAAGTTATACGAGTCTATGACTTCCAATATTCCAAATTTAAGAAAAAATCACATACAATCCGTGAAATAAATAAAGTTATGTATGTATGGTCAGACAAATAAGCAATGCTGCCACTCTTTTCCAGTAAATCTTCCTCGAATTTGGGAGATTTCAGAGGAATTTAGGAAATTGCAGAGTTGATTTCTGCATGTATTTCCTAAATTCAAAAAAAAATTTCATTTAGTTGCATTTAGGTATAGAATTTTGGATGGCTAAATTTACATTTGGAGTTAAATTTAGAGCTATACTAGCTGACCCGGCGAACTTCGTCCCGCCCAATTTTTATTTGAAATAGTTAAAACTCTTTTTGAACTTAAATATTTTTGGCGAAGTTCGTTCTTTGTTTTGTTGTGTAGCGTGTAAACAAATAAAGAAGATGGCTCTCCAACACGCTAACATGCCACATACATATGTACCTATGTATGTACATATGAAACTGTAAAATTTTGAACTTAAACGATAAATCGGTTTGAATCATTCGAATTCTCAGAATGAACATTTCCTCACTTTTAGATTTGCTGTGTTGTAGTAAACTATTCACTACAGTGAAATTATTTTTTATGAATAAAGACGGAAACCTTATATATCTGGTATAAAAATCCACGGGATTGAGATTTGAACTTGAGGTCAAAATTTTTAAAATTATAGATGAAAATTTTCGTAGAGTTGATAATAAACACAAATTTTCACAAAATAGTTCATTTTTGATTTTATATTCAAGTTTTTAACAAATAAGTTAATTACAAAATTGTTAGTTGATAACATGTAACATTTAATTTTATAATCTTAGGATAGATAATTCTTAATTTTTAATAGTAGTATTTATTTTTTTGAATTATAAACATTTTAATTTAACTTAGCACTAATCGGTGCACAATATTTTTGGTTAACCTGTCTCGAGCTAAGACAAATAGATTTGATGGTTTTCCCACACGTGAGCATGCAACATATAATTGCCCATGGGAAAAACATGGATTATCCAAATCTAACCCACAAATGGACATTGTTTGGCCTTGAGACTTATTTATGGACATGGCAAAAGCTAAACGAATAGGAAACTGTAGTCTTCTGAATGGTATCGTAGATTCTGACGGTATCATTGGAATACGGGGCAACAGGACCACTTCTCCTTTAAACTTTCCAGTCAAAATGGTTGCTTCAAGAATATTCCCTGTTAACTTTTTGATGACCAAACGTGTACCGTTGCATAACCGAGGTGGATTCAAATTACGCAGAAGAATAATAATTGAACCAGTCTTCAACCGAAGAATATGTGGTGGCATTCCGGGTATATCTAGAGAGTTTAAAAATTCAGTTGGAAAATTTACACTTTCATTTTCATCAACAACAGTATCGATTGATTTAAAAGACATCAGATCGCCTGGCAACAACTGTTGTATCTGGAAGTTAATTTCGTCAACATCAACATTTTTGGCTGCCAAAATAGCCCGCCCACTGAGCCAGTTATGATCTAAATAATTATTTTGTATATCCGGGAAAATACTTTCAATTAATTCAATTTTTGTGTGAACAACAGTGCAGAAATTGTCTGGCAGTTTAATGCATTGCGTGTTTGGTTGCCGTTCTATTGTACCGTTCCCAATATCTAGCAATTGTTCCGAAAATATATGTGCTAATGAATCATTTAGTAAATGTACGCGCATGTTTATAGTCAATCGAAGTGTTTTAACATTTCTCCATAAAAATGATTGTTTTAAACATGCGTTAATCTCATCGGCGAAAGTAGAGCGAGGTATGACCGGCAACGTCTGTCGGAAATCACCAGATAGCAATATGACAGCACCTCCAAAAAGTTTATCATTGCCGTTCAAATCTTGCATAGTTCGGTGCAATGCCTCGAGTGAATATTTGTGAGCCATTGTGCACTCATCCCAAATAATGATTGAACTTCTTTGCAACACTGCAGCTATTGCGCTATTTTTTTTTATGTTACATATTGCGTTTGGGTTGCTATGAATTTGTAATGGCAACTTGAATGCTGAATGTGTCGTTCGCCCACCATCTAGCATAGTAGCAGTAGTATTATTCTTCTGCGTAATTTGAATCCACCTCGGTTATGCAACGGTACACGTTTGGTCATCAAAAAGTTAACAGGGAATATTCTTGAAGCAACCATTTTGACTGGAAAGTTTAAAGGAGAAGTGGTCCTGTTGCCCCGTATTCCAATGATACCGTCAGAATCTACGATACCATTCAGAAGACTACAGTTTCCTATTCGTTTAGCTTTTGCCATGTCCATAAATAAGTCTCAAGGCCAAACAATGTCCATTTGTGGGTTAGATTTGGATAATCCATGTTTTTCCCATGGGCAATTATATGTTGCATGCTCACGTGTGGGAAAACCATCAAATCTATTTGTCTTAGCTCGAGACAGGTTAACCAAAAATATTGTGCACCGATTAGTGCTAAGTTAAATTAAAATGTTTATAATTCAAAAAAATAAATACTACTATTAAAAATTAAGAATTATCTATCCTAAGATTATAAAATTAAATGTTACATGTTATCAACTAACAATTTTGTAATTAACTTATTTGTTAAAAACTTGAATATAAAATCAAAAATGAACTATTTTATGAAAATTTGTGTTTATTATCAACTCTACGAAAATTTTCATCTATAATTTTAAAAATTTTGACCTCAAGTTCAAATCTCAATCCCGTGGATTTTTATACCAGATATATAAGGTTTCCGTCTTTATTCATAAAAAATAATTTCACTGTAGTGAATAGTTTACTACAACACAGCAAATCTAAAAGTGAGGAAATGTTCATTCTGAGAATTCGAATGATTCAAACCGATTTATCGTTTAAGTTCAAAATTTTACAGTTTCATATGTACATACTTACATAGGTTTGTATGTGGCATGTAAGCGTGTTGGAGAGCCATCTTCTTTATTTGTTTACACGCTACCCAACAAAACAAAGAACGAACTTCGCCAAAAATATTTAAGTTCAAAAAGCGTTTTAACTATTTCAAATAAAAATTGGGCGGGACGAAGTTCGCCGGGTCACCTAGTGTACTTTATTTTCGCTTTTGGTGGTGAAGCCGTAAAAGCAAAAACGAAATAAAGGCTACTTTAACACTTGTCCCACAAAAATGCAAAAACTTCACTCAGGGTGAGAGAATAACACTAAAAAGTACAGGATCGCTTTCTAGTTAAAAAATGGTTACCAGCCTCATGCGTATGTCGTAAATTTCAAGACTTGACAACAAACTTGGCATTGCCTACTGTCGTACTGAAATAAGTAGACGACGAAATTCGTCGAAAACTATCCAATGCTGCCAAGCATTTCCGTTTGAATGCACTTGTCTAGTCGAACTTTTAGGCAACGCCCTGCAATTTTCAATATGACAACTTTAACATCCTCTAAATTTCGTTTATTTTATTTTGTAAAAATACTTAAAAATTAATTAGAATGCACATATACAAACAAATCTTGTATATTCAGTTTATTCTATACATTTTTGTTGTATTCTTAAGCATAGTACTAAGTTCACAGCCGTGAAATTTCGCCAGCAACATGCATTTGGATTGCCGTGAAATGTTGCTAGCAACATTGAATGTCGAATGAGAAGAAACGTCAAAATAAAAATTGAAAAACTGTAAACAAGCAAATTTATAAGCATCGCCCCAGTAGCAATTAGCGAATTTTGGTAAGAAAAGTGTATTTAACCATAATAATATAACTAATTGTATTCTTTTAAACAGGTTTTACTACATTTAGCGGAATTTCAAGACTTTTCCGAGCTTCCGGCACAACCACCAGCATCCAGCAGAGTAGGTGCATCGCCCCAGTAGCAATTAGCGAATTTTGGTAAGAAAAGTGTATTTAACCATAATATTATAACTAATTGTATTCTTTTAAACAGGTTTTACTACATTTAGCGGAATTTCAAGACTTTTCCGAGCTTCCGGCACAACCACCAGCATCCAGCAGAGTACGTGCATCGCCCCAGTAGCAATTAGCGAATTTTGGTAAGAAAAGTGTATTTAACCATAATAATATAACTAATTGTGCTCTTTTAAACAGGTTTTACTACATTTAGCGGAATTTTAAGACTTTTCCGAGCTTCCGGCACAGCCACCAGTATGGAATCTGCAATGTTGGAAGACGCGGCTTGTGTGGCAGGTGCCCAAATGGTGCTTTTCATCGCTGAGGCCTTGAAGACAGAGTCGCGTAAGGAAGTTAACCAATTTTTGAGAGAAAGGGGCGAAAAAGGCCGCTTCGCCAAAGATGTAAGTATATACATACATACAGACACTCACAGTGAAAATGGGACATTCCAAAACAAATTTTATTTGGTTGGTATTTACAAAGTTTTTCAATTTAATTATTACTAAGATTCGTTAAATTCGACTTCCACAGTACCTAAAATACACATATGCATTTTCTTTTAACTGTTCAATTGAACGAGTATCGGTTAATTGAACCAAAAATTATGCAATTAAGCGGGGAATACTGTACTAACCAAATAAATTTTTTTTGGAATGTCCCATTTTCACTGTAAGTGTCTGTAAGTACATGCAATTTTAATATACATATGTATTAAGGTCCCAAAATCTTCTCAAATACTCATTTGCAGTTTGATGACCTTGTAGCCAACGAAAGGCAATTCAAGGAAAATTTTCATATGGATGTACGTAGTTTCAACGATGTGTATGAGCTGGCACATCCTCAACTGCAACCTAAAAAGCGAACAAGGCCAAAAGATGAAATTTCCCCAAAGCAAAAGCTAGCTGTCGTGTTGGAGTAAGTTCATGCGCATAACTTAACTAAACCATTGCTGTAAATCAATGTATTTGTTCTTATTTAATTGATTAAGGTACTTTGCTTGTGGAACACTTTAACGGCATGTTGCGTCTGTTTACCGTATAAGCAAACAACACTTTGGAATAATTTTAACCGAAGTTTGTGACGCCATTATTTCAGCATTTGGCAAGGAAATTCCACCGCTCACACCTGCAGAAATACAACGTATTGAATGCACATTCAACAAGAAGAATTTTCCTAACTGTGGAGGTGCCCTCGATGGCAAGCACGTTGCCATTAAATGTCCACGAAATTCTGGAAGTCTTTTTTATAATTATAAGGTATACATTTAGAGAAATAGGAAGCATTTTCAAAAATAGCTGTATTATGCCTTTGTACTCTGCAGCTTCTATTTAAACTTTAATATCGTTTTTCTATTTTTATAATTATTAGGGGTTCATCAGCTTAGTACTGATGGCTGCAGCAGATGGTGACTACAAGTTTACCTATTTGGACATAGGGGCATACGGAAGCGAAGGAGATGCCGGCATATTTCAAAAATGCACACTTGGAAAAGCGCTGCTTGGTGGGTCGCTCGCTTTTCCAGAACCTGTTGAACACCCTTATGTTTTTGTTGCAGATGATGCTTTTCCACTGCACGTGCGGATTATGAAACCGTATGTACCATCGCGAAACAGGAGGCTGGAAGAAGAGCAACGGATTTTTAATTACAGGCTTAGCAGAGCGCGGCGATGTATCGAAAATGCATTTGGAATATTATATTCTAAATTCTACTGCCTCTCCAGAAAAATGTTTTGCTCTCCGGAAAAAGCACAAAAAGTTGTAGTTGCGTGCTGCTATTTGCATAACTACCTGATAAGGACTCGTAGAGCCCAATATTGCCCTTCGAATTACGCTGATGAATACAGCGAATTCGGAGAAGTGTTAGGAGGCGAATTTCACCACCACATCCCTGCAAACTCTCTTTTTTCATCGGAAGTGCGCAGCGTTCAAGCTGGAAGGCTTTCACATTCAGCAGCTCAAGTTCGAGAAAACCTGTCAGTGTTTTTTAATTCTGAAGAAGGATCGATAGCCTGGCAGCGCAGAGCAGCTTGTTTAGATTGAATTAGAAAGGTATGATTTGTACCTAATAAACTCTGTACGTCTCTTAATTTTCCTTTTTTCTAATTTCAGATCACAAGACCAAAAGTATTACATATGTAAGTTTTAACTGGATTGCAGATTTCAAAAATAACTCTCCATATGTATAGTTAAGTAATTGAAACAGTTTATTTATATTTACTTTTTTTTTATTGAAATCAAACAACAAAATCAAAATGAAAACAAGTTTAAGTTCATTACTGTTTTATTGTCTTAAAATTTGTTACGTTTAATAATGTACAACATATACAAATAGAAAAATGAAATAAAATAAATTCAATTCAGTTCAATTTAATGAAATTAAGCAAAAACAATAAATTAAATTAAGTTTAACTAAAATGAAATAAAAAAGAACAAAATAAAATTACATTTCTCTTCTTTGGTGCTCCAACCTCCTCGTAGGCCATAATTGTAAATTTGGCCCCCAACATATTCGCTGTGCTTTGCGGCAACTGCTCCAGAAGTGACTCTAAGTGTTTTAAGAGAGGGTCAAACTTGGACTTCGGAGCCATCTCCGCTCTTCGTAGGTTCACAATATTGCCCATTTGCTCCACGATTTTCTCTGCCGAAGATTGCAGAGCCGCATTCGAGGTATTGGAGCGCTTTGCTGATGTACTAGGAGTCGACGTCTGTAAATAGGCCACGAGAAACGTTTATTAGTTTTTTTTAATTTTAAAGTACATATATACTAAATCTTACATAATTATAGCCGGGGGAATCCATACTTTCATCGAAGGTAGTAAGTGCTCCTGGACTGTCCATGCTTGAATATGTTCTATAATATTTAAATTACCACACGTATACATATATTGACACAAAAACAATATAAAGATGAGTTCCCTACACTCTTTGTGAAGATGTTTCATTTAAAAACGCCATGCCTTCGGAGTATTCAAACTCAGCCACTTCACTCGCAAAATTAAGGTCCTCCAAATCGCACGCACTTCCCGATTTTTTTGTTTTGTTTGCATAATATCGCTTGCTGTCTCCGAGGCTCTTCCACGCTGCTTTGCAAGATTCCTCTGAAATGTTGGCAATGAATAAATTAATTGCACTATACTATAATTACTCAGATATTAGATTTTACCAGGTTTGCCGACAATTTGGGCGATTTTGTACCATGCGCTGGATAGTACGTTCCGGTTGCTGTGGTCTTTCCGCTGCTTGTCCCAAATACATGGAAATCCTTTCACTGCCGCCAGTAATTTCTTCCTCTCTTCATCATTAAATTGGATTTTCGCCCTTTTTGTGATAGCTGTTGCGTTCTCCACTGTTTTTCAAAAAAGAAGGAAACGGTTGAATAGAGTTTTAAACTTATTATTTTCAGTATACTTACTTTTTTCAATCTTCTGTTAATTTTAAACTTTCCAACGGATTGTCAATTTTAACGAACGTCACTTTTCGCTCAATTTTAAATGACATGAGCATTTTAAATAGGGGTGAAATATTGTTGCTGGCATCATGTTGCTAGCATGTTGTGAGGTGTTTCCGTGGCGAAAACTTAGTACTACTTTGCCGTGAAATGCATATGAAATTTCACGCATATTTCACGGCAATGCAATTAGTATGGATTTTGACAGCCATTTCACATGAAACGCGAACTCAGTACTAGGCTTTACCTATATAACTAGAAGTACTTATAGTCGTATTAAGTACCCACTAATATGCTGTTCGGGGTACCAAACTAAAATCGGCAGTACCGATTGCGTTGCTACCTTCACTATTGACTATTTACTTTTGACATCACCATATTCAATTTCAAGATCCCTAAACGCAGCGAAAAATCTAAAATTGTGGAATTTTTAATTAAAAACGCTTTTAACGAAGCTGATTCCCAAAGAAGTAAATTAATTGAACGCAAGTAGAGGTAATAGTGATACTGATGTTTACATTTCCAGATGAACAAGACGATGGTGCAGTGGAACAAGTTTTGGAAAACTTGTACGAAGATCTTTTCTGTGTTTTATCGTGCCGCAGAGCAATTTCAAATCAGATTCCCAAATCTTGGATATGGCGCAATGATATATTAACCAAACTGGATGATGGCCGATTTCGACATATGTTGAGAGTGAATAGAGAACAATTCTCCAAACTAGTTTCCCTTGTTTCCGACGAAATGGAATTTAAATTGCCACATTCCTGTAAGCAAATTAGTGCCGAGTTACAGTTGGCTATTGTCCTTTATCGTTTGGGGTCTTCAGGCGAGAATGCGACATTTTAAAAAATTGCCTCAATTTTCGGAATTGCAGACGGTGGAACAATTGTAAAAATAACAAACCGTGTTTTAAAGGTCGTGTTAAAAATGAAAAGTAAGTTTATTTATTGGCCAGGTGAAGCCGAGCGCGCTGAAATTATTGCGGCCACATTTCATGAACTACCGTTTTGTATCGGGTATGTAGATGGCACGGAGCTGAAATTAGCAGAAGCACCAGTTCAATATCACTCAGCTTTTTTTCAAGAAACCATTGCTACTCGGTCAAAGCGCAGGTTATATGCGACCATAGATTGCGAATTCGCAATGCTGTGGTTGGCCATCCTGGCAGCGTTCATGACGCCTGAATTTTTCGAAACTGTGCTCGCTTCAAAGAGAAACAAAAATATTTCTCTGGTAGCCAATGGATAGCGGCAGACTCAGCCTATCCATTATGTGAACGAGTTATCACTCCATACAGAATGAACTCACAGCAGATGTACAACTCCAGTAGAAAAAAATTTAATTTACGGCACAGTTGTTATAGAGTGAGGGTTGAACACTGTTTTGGCATCTTAAAAGAAAAGTTTGGTAGCCTAAAGGAGCTTAGAATGCGCTTTGAAAGCGTACAAAACCGAGCATTTGCTAGCGATTGGTTCTTGGTATGTTGCATACTTCACAACATCCTTATTTCTGATGCAGACATAGAAAAACGTGAAAGTATATTCGAACAAGAGGAAAGCCAAAATATCTCATCAATTACATCAGACATTAAAAGGCAAGGTGAAATAAAATGGCAAGCAATATTTGCCTTGATGTTTTCTGAAAACTAAATAAAGATACGAATTTATTTATTGTTTTTGTATTTCAGTTTTTTTTTCCATTTCCAATCATTTTAACTCGAATTCTTGTTTTTGCCATTCTTGCTCTGATTTAAGTTTTTCTTCTTCAAGCTTTAGTCGTCTTTCCTGCAATTCTTTATCACTTTCAAACTTTCCTTTTTCGAGTTCGTACTGCATTTTTTGCATTGCAGAGCGCTCTAGCTGTATTTTAGTTAATTCAGATATTGATGTTTTTGGAGCATTTCGCTTCATTTGTTGAGCAAAATTTCGAGCTTCCTTTGATATAACTCCAGCTGAAGTGGATGGAATAGGTGTTTGCTCCTGTGCAAGTGTAATTTCATTTGGCGGCTGCGGGGAGCAATCGATATCGTCGAAAAATAAGGAAACATCTTCGTTGGTCTTCTCTAATTCAGAGAAGCTTTGTCCACAACGTTTGCAGTCTTTTCTGCAATAGGCTTTTCTCCAAATATTTCTTTAAGTTCCTCGTAGTAAGGGCACTTTCGTAAGATTTTCTCTGCGAATTAGATAAAAACTGAGATGCTTAAATCACTTATTATTTAACTTATGCAGGATGGTTGATCTTCGCCAATCATTCACGTCATTGAAGTTTTTGCGCAAATTTCGTACTTTCCAGCGTGTCATGTTCCCCGATGCATCCACTCCAGATTTTTCGACAAGCTTTGTGTAAAAAATTTGATCCGTAGGCTTCTGGAAAGGAAAGTTTGTAGCGAAGCTGTAAGAAACATATACGTAATTCTTGTATACTGACTTCAAACTCTGGGGATTCATGTAGAAACGCTAAAATTTTGTGTACGTCGCTTTCCGTCCTCTTTTTTGGGTCAGGTTTTCAGAATCTATTGCTGTTTTTTTTTTGCTTTTTAGCGCTAAATCAAATGACAATTCGGTTTGACATTTGGTTTACACCCTTTCTGAGCATATTTACAATAGGGTTTCGGTATAGCAAATTTTTTCAGCATTGTAAAAATGTCTAGCATGCGTTTTGTTGTTGGAGTAGCAAATATTGCGACAGTAGCAACTTTACACCTACAATGCAACCAATTGTGAGTACCCTTAATGTATTTTGTAAAGGCAGATGCTCCCGTACTACTGGTCCCTCCAAAGGCGGTGGCGTACTTATTGCTGTAACTACCCAGTACACAAATCACTTTATCATCTGATAAGCATGCTGACAAGGGATGTTTTGATATTGGTCAAATTATAATTAAAATAATTTAAAAAAAATCGTATGAATTATTCATTAGTGTAAGTTACATACCGCCATCGAACGCAATTGACTTATATAAAACGCATGTTCACAATTGTAGCACAATATTAAGTAGCCTAACTGCTGATCAAAACATAATTATTTTGAGTGACTTAAATTTACCTAATGTTAATTGGTGTTTCGACGAGGATGCAACAAACAAACAATTAGGATCATATGGAATAACAAGCGGGAGGGAATGTGAGGTGCTTGACACTTTTGCCGAATATAACCTCTGCCGATCAATAGTCCTCACAATGATATCAATCGCTTACTTGATTTCATTTTCATAGACAACGATCTAAATTCTGATGTCGGGCCCCCCTTTTTAACACATTCTTCTGAACTCCATATATCACAAAGCATTATGTGTACGCTTTAAACATATAACTTATATAAACTCAGTAGTTAATACTTCCAAGAACTATAACTTCTATAAAGCCGATTTCGATCAAATATTGCAGTCATTGTATTCGGTTGAATGGCAATCTGTTTTAAACAAACCCAAACTGTCACAGCTCTATGATATTTTCCGAGAAAAGTTGGAGGTGGCAATTCCTATGTTCGTTACTATAGTTCCTGTTAAAAATCAGTTCAAGCCGGTGTGGTATAATGCTAGGCTTAATAATCTCAAAAATAAAAAGAGCATACATCTAAAAATAATCGAGGACTTTATGCAACTTACAGTCGGCTGCAAAAAGAGTTTGATGTCCTAAACAAATTTCTATATTACAACAATATTTCTAAAGTAGAGAATGAAATATGGGAACGAAGTAAATTTTTTTTGGCAGTTTATAAACGGAAAAAAGAAAAGCTACGGAATTAAGGATATAATGCATCATTTGAAAGAAACATCATCCGACATACAGAAAATTATGTTTATGTTTCTCAATCTATAACCAGAGTAGAAAATAGTACTTTTAACAGCTTCCCAACATTTAAGGATTTCCAGCTCTCATTTAAAGAAGTATTAGGTGGCCTTTCGGCCTTGACAAATTACCCAACTTTTGGGGAAGATGGATTCCCTCCAATGTTATTAAAAAACTGTGCCACATCGTTAGCCCAACTGTTAACAACAATCTTTAATAAATCGCTGGCTTCTGGTGAATTTTTACATAATTCGAAAAAATCTTTTGTCATACCGATACATAAGTCTGGAAGCAAATTGGATATCCAAAATTATCTTTCGATCTTCAAAATCTCCTGTATACCTAAACTTTTTGAAAAACTGGTTTATGGTTTGATTCTCTTCCAAATTTCAGATCTCGTATCGCTGTATCAGCACGACTTTGTTAAGGGTAAATCCACAACTACGAACTTCGTTTTATTCTCAAATTTAGCTTCAGAACAATTTGAAGCTGGCAAACAGTGGGATGTCATATTCACTGACTTTTTGAAAGCGTTCGATAGGGTCAACCATGGAATCCTACTTAAAAAGTTGGATTCAATTGAACTTCATCGAAACTTACTTAAGTGGTTTGCATTTTATCTCAACAATATAAAATCTGATGTTAATAAAGTAACCTCTGGTGTACCTCAAGGCAGTCATCTTGGATCCTTATTTTTCTTAACATTGAAACGACTTGAAAATATACAGTCTTATAGACAAACTTGGAGTGATGCTAACTCTTTACCTCTTAATGCTGGTAAATGCCAGCAAATGTTATTCAGTAGACGAAAAGTTGCGATTTATTTCGATTACAATCTCGATTACCCTCTCAAAAATGTATGAAAGGAAGAATTTGGGAGTCATCCTTACCCCGGAAATGTCGTTTTCGAAACATATAGACTTTATTATTTCGAAGTCTAGGTCTATGCTCGGACTGTAAAGGGGAATTCAAAGGAATTCCGGCATCTTTTTACGCTAAAGAATTTGTATTTTTCTCTTGTCAGATCAAAGCTTGAATATTGCAGCATCATCTGGGATCCATTCTTTATGGGCTTAAAGGGACATAGTGACGAATCATATCAAATGCCACTCCTTACTGGAGCTAATATTTTTTAATTGCCCTTCTCTTACCCTTAGACTCGGCAATATGTTCCATTTACCTTATCGCAGGACGAATTTCAGTCTTAATGAATCGCTTACACGTTGTATAAAGCAGTCGAATCAAGTTTGTAAAAATTTGAAAATATTCTCTAACTCACGAGAAACTTTTAAGTCATAACTTAATATGGTGATACACTTTTTGAATTGTAAGTAATGGATCTCATCGTATTGCATACCAAATATTAAATGTAAGCCTTAGTATTTAGTAATCGATTTGAGTTAATTAAGGAATAAATAAATAAAGCAAAGTAAAAAAATAAATAAAATAAAGGATAAGCCAAATAGTGGCCGCCCAAATAGATCAGCAGACGTCCAGCTGGAAAAGAAAGTAATAGTCATAATTAGGAAGAACCGCAGCATGTTGACAAGAGATGTCGCCAAAAATGCAAAAAGAACACATGTGCAAGTCACTCGAATTAAGAACCCAAGAGATAAAAAACTTATAAAAGAAAAAAGTTCCAAAACAAAGCGAAAAGCAAATTTAAGAAAGTATTTCCCTGGCGCAACGGACAAATAAAAAATTTTGTGTGGTTATGGACAACGGAACTTATTTGAAAATTGACGGGGTAACCAATTTGACTGTTTGCAGTCTAGAGAAGACATTTCTAAATAAAAAAGAAAACCATAAGATAGAAAAGTTTGGCAGAAAAGTTCTAATTTGGCAAGCCTTTTGTGATATAAATATTGTGGCATAAATTTGTGGCATAAATTCACACCGTTCTTCACTATGAGAACCATCAAAACTGATGTGAACGGGTCTTCAAAAACGTCTCCTGCCCTTTTTACGGCATTATAATATTTCAGCACATAACGCAAATGTCATCCAAAAGTGGTTCGAAGATAACAATGTGTATTAGGGAAAGACTTGAATCATCCTAATGTGCCAAAGTTCCGACAAATGGAGCGCTATTGGGCTGTGATGTAAGCTAGACTTTGGAAAGTTTGGAAACCAACCACAACAGTTACAAAAATGAAAAGAACAGCATCGCTAAAAGTGGACAAAATTTCGCGCGCACAGACAGCAAAGAATAAATTGAAAATCTGTCTATCATCACTCCAAATATGTATTTTTATATTATTAAGAGCGAAAACATAAACAAACCAATGCACTTAGTGATGGTTTTTTGTGTACAACTCACAATAACACTAACAACATAATATGGCTTACCTAATTTTTACGCATGTATATATATAATATTCACTTCGCAGTGCACACTTGTATTGAATAATTGACTGAGACAAACCTTAAAGAAGTCCAACGATGTACTGTACTGGTCCTCTTTCCAGAAATATTTCGCCAGAAAAAAATATATTTTGTGATATAATGTGATAACCCACCGTCTGCTAGCAACCCAGTGCACTAGCAGAGTGCATCAACAAACACACTAGCTGGACTAGTAAACAAATATAGCACATAACGGAGATGACAAAAAAGCTAAGCAACTGGCTAACTCAGTAGAGACAGGCTGGATTGCCTGTTATAAAGGAGGAACAAAAATATTACAAACCGGTCAACTGAACAATCTTAAGGAGGGACCAAAAAAAAATTATTACAACTAACCAAAATGTGTAAAGGGAAATTCCAAACAAAAGACAAAAACATCACGACTCAGTAACCAACAAGGCAAATTGTATAGGTGCACCCGTGGTGAGGCCCAACCAAAAGGAAGTCCAATCCACTCGCAAAATTTTCCATAGTGTCGGACCAGAGCTGGAATATATACTCTTTTCCCTATCCTTAATGTTGCGGTACTGTTTTGGCTAGACTCTCCCATTGGATATTTATTCGGTGGTTGGCAACGCACATCGATCATAAACCTTACCAACACTTGGAAATTTTTTGTGGATTTTGTGGGTATTACTAAAATGGCGCGTTGGTCGCTAAAAATCTCTACCGTCATTAAAGAGAAAGGAAAAACACGGTGATCAGAGAGAGAACCCAATGAAATATTTTGTGGCGGGCAGTCCGCAACAAGGTACGGTCTCGACATAATCCGAATCACGGCAACATTTTTAAACCTTTCGCTAATTTGCGCCCACGCCCCTACAGAAGAGAAGGACAGAGGCTGATCGCCTTCGCCGTGACCCGAAACCAGGTTCAAGTATAAAATGATACATCAAGCTACATGGCTATCTCCTGATGGAAAAACATGAAATCAACTTGATCAAGAAGTAGCTGTATTGGGGTTAACATCAGGCCAGAAATTAACAACCTCACCAATGTAATTGGGACTAATCAGCGAACCAGCTCTCCATATCCGTGGGGTAACTAGCGAATTTATCCTTGAAAGAGACACACAGCAATATTCCTTAGGCTTTCTCTTCTCCCAGAATGTAGTTTCTATAAAGCAATTTATCTAAACATCTCTGATATTTATCAAAGAAAGTCTGACTTCCGGCACCTTTAACTTTTTAAAGAATATATCTCCAAGGTTCTTTAACTTTTTCAACACCCAATTACACCATGGTAGTTTACATAGCTTATTATCCAAAATTGGCAAATTTCTCATGCATACATCAAATAACCCAGCTTTGAAAGAATTGTAACATTTAGCAACCTCCTGCGCTGAAAATAATTTATCCCAATTCAGCATCGAAAAGCAGTACTTAGCTTGGTGAAAATTTTAATGTTAGAAAAAATAGGTTATGAATTACAGCCCATTCGCTAACATGTTATTAACAATTAATGATTTGCTTACGATTAAGACAGTAATACTTTTAGGGAAGAGACTAAGGTTCGAAAAAGTGCACGACCAACACTCATTGCATAAATTAAAATCACTCTAAACGCATAGGTGATTGTCGCCAAGTTTTTTTAAAACTAGAGAGCTGACGATATCAGCATGCCCACGATAAAGTTTGTCTTTACTATTTGGTGGAATGCCATGCAAAACAAGGAACCATGGAACGACAAGCCCGTGACACCTTCACAGATCTGATCCAGAACCGAATGACCGTTCTTGAGTGGAACTGAAAGTGTATGCAAATTGCGCTGAACTGCAATCAAAAAGCCTCTTAGACATCCGGAGTTTGCAGCGTCTCTGTCCTTTCGGCAGGTTTGTTCCGAAGAATTCTTTATCAAGAAATCTGAATTCAGCCACGTTTCAACAATAAAAAACCTCGTTGTCGAACTGAAAACTAAAAGTACGAAATAGTTCTGACTTAGTACGAATGCCAGAAGTATTTTGCAAGTACACCTTCAAATCGGTAGACTTCCTAGCGTACTTATTAAAGTTTGTGTTATCTGAGTTCTGAAAAACACGTAAGGATCGGATTTTAATATTTCCGGGGCAAATGTTTGCATTATTTATCACTTTCTCATAGATGCACTCAGAACCTTCTAATTTAAAGTTTACTTTTTTTAGACCACTCCAGTTAGTATCCTTATTTACTAACATATAACAAGTGAGAAGTTCAGCATCTAAATAAGCATGTTTAGCAACATAAATTGTAATGGCAACAGCAGTCACGAAATGAAAACTCATGTAGCCCCTTCTGGTTAGAGATAACGGTTAATTAAGGGTCGCTTCAACAGTAATAGATCCAGAATAAGTAGATTTCACTGTTGTGATGTTGTTTACATTATCGGCCACAGCCGTCTA
Organism: Anomoia purmunda; assembly: GCA_951828415.1. NCBI lineage: Eukaryota > Metazoa > Arthropoda > Insecta > Diptera > Tephritidae > Anomoia > Anomoia purmunda. The sequence continues at coordinate 42,221,672 of OX639994.1, read as the reverse complement.
GGCCGACCGTTCGCCACTCGACTTGCACTCGAGCTCTATAAGAGTAATGTTCAAAAAAGAGATATTTGGTACAATGGTACCACATTTCTCGTTCATTACGTAACGCCGCCTAAGAGGTTATTGGTTTTCTGCGAGCCCGAAAAACGATTGGTACCGTGAGGAATGCCACATCGCCATGGAAGGGAAAGATGCTGCCTACAGGGCCACACCACGAGTTGTGCGGGAGAGATATCGGGAGTTGAAGAAAGAAGCGAGGCGCATCTTCCTAGAAAAAAAGAAAAAACGAGGAGCTAGAGATGCTAGCCGATAGGTAAAACGATTCAAAACTCTATCAGAAGGTACGTGCTTACAGAAAGTTTCAAGACCGGGGCAATTTCCTGTAAGAATGAAACAGCGGCCTGATAACCGACATCCAGGGTACACTCAAATTGTGAAGGGAGCACTTCTTCACACTACTTAATGGTGGTAGCGCGGAAAACATCGAAGGTGATGAACCTGAACTTCCAAACAATGAAAACGGAGTCGAAGTGCCTAAAAAAATAGCGCTGGCTGGTAAACTGCATGCACCGGCTCATTTGCAAAATATGATCGGACGAACGCATGCCCGCTGATTAGAATTGAAGTACACAATCTACGAAAACGATGATCCTGCAAAACGCCCCAAATACTGCGGGATTAGTCTTCGTAGCATTGCATATACAGTACTGTAGAGCGTTTTCTGTGAACGACTGAAGCCCACTGTGAACGAACCGATTGTACTTTATAAGTGTGGCTTTAGACCTGCTTAGTATACCATCGAAAAAATCTCCACGATGCGCCAATCTTGGAAATTACTCAAGAGAAAATAATAGACACACGTGATCTTTTTGTCGATTTCAAATCCTCTTTCGATAGGGTTTCGTAAAATGACGTTGAGCAACACCACCAGCTCAGCCAGAATTGGGAAGGACCTCTCAGCCGTTTGATACCAAACCAGTTTTCAGACAGGGTGACCATCCATCATGCGACTTTCTTAACATATTCAAAAAGATATTTCGAGCCAAGACATTAAACAGGCCGGGTACCATCGGTGTGAGGTGCATCAGCTTGTGTAGCTTCTCGAGGGCCACCTTAGTCCTGTTGAATAAGTCACGGAGGCGCCCGTGAACGCCTTTGCGGCCATCTTGTTCTGGCATGGGTTGCTTCTTGTCTATGCGGCTGGCGAGTGTTGGTCTTCCTCGGCGTTTCTTTCTGATACCACCGTATTGGAGCGGTGTAACACAGCATGGTTCCACCTTCCCACAATGGTGGCATCTGTCGGATGAGTTGCATGCGCTTTGTGCGAGGTCGCCAGGCAGTTGATGCAGGACCTGTGGGTGCGCGCAGACTCTTGCCGATCATCGGGCGTCATAGCTTGGAAAGCGCGGCAGAACGGCGCCGGGTGATATGGCCAACAGCGACGGCATTGGTTGACTTCCATCACAAATCTTGGAAGTTTGTGGAGAGAGAACGTAGAAAAAAGAGAGAAAATAATTCATTTATTGCCATGGGTTAACTAGATGGTTTCGGGGAAATAGGGGTATTCTGCTTATGAGTATGTTGGTATGGACAGTGAGACCGATTAGGGGGCGCATACAGGACGGAGAGCGAATTCCTACCAAGCAGACAACACACATGGTTTTAACTACAATGAGATCTCCTACTTTGATGTTGTGTTCTTGACGCTTCCGTTTGTGCCTTTTGTAGAGATCTTTAAGACACTCTGTTTTTCAGCGTTTGCTGAATTGCTGATTAATGACCTTTAATTTTTGCCAGAGGGACACCAAGTAAGAAATGTCCTAACATTAAAGCCAACATATCAGTGGGATCCTGAGACATTGGGGGCAGTGGCCGTGAGCTTAGCACCGCTACAATCCGTATAAGGAGCGTTGTGAAATCTTCGAAGAAAAACTTATAGCTGATTACTGCCTTCATGAAATGTGTTTTAAAGCTATTTACTGCTGCTTCCTAGGGGCCCCCCGTATTAGGGACATATGTCGGTATGAATTGCAAAGAGAGACCACGTGTCGCGCACTTGGTAGTGATATCAGAGATTGCCTCTTTGAGGAATGAAAACTAACTTTCTCTGGATCGCGCGCTGTGCTCCAATGAACGTACCGCCACTGTCAGACGCAATCTTGGTATCCGCGTTGGCCGACAACTCGAGTGAATAAGGCATTGAATGCTTCGGTGGTTAAGTCTGTGCAAGGCTCTAATTGTACAGCTTTTGTAGAGAAGCATACGAAAACACAAACGTGTGCTTTTATGTGAGATGCTCGTCGAAGGTGTGACGTTTTGAACATGAATGCCTGGCGAAATCTATACCAGTTGTGTGAAAGGGCACCGAATAGGTGAATGTTTTCAGTTTTTGTTTAAGTCGATGAATATACTCTTGCTGCACCATGCGAACTATTGACTGTTTCTCAAGGTGGAGCAAGGTAGCGTGGAGAAAATCTATCAGAAGTGAGCAGAATTTAAAGTCTTCTGGGATGATGATTGCGGTGGCAGATTAAATTTGGACAGTAACACGGCGCCGCAGAATTCGAGACGGGGTAAGCTTATTGTTTCCAAAGATGCAACTTTGGTTTTCGCGACAAAACTATTAGTTGACAAGGAGTTCTCTTCGTGTTGCACTCTAATGTAAACGTCGGTATAGAATACTTTTATGCACACGTCCAAAATCCCATGTATCTGTATGAGTTTTCCTGGAGAAAAGCGGACCAAACGGGGTACGTCGATAGTGCGTATAGCCTAAAGGCTCTCACAAAAGGTGTTCCACTTGTGAAAGGCTGTGAGTTTGACGTGCTTGTCCCAGTCAGTTCCTTCTAACCCGAGTTGTTGGAAGAGGATTGTCGCCAGTATTATTATTTGCGATAGCCATCCTGCCGGGTCGAAAGGTTTCGCTACGGCCGATAGGATTTGCCGTTTTTGTTTGAGTTAGAGGCAGGAAGAGGATCGTAAGAGTACGAGAAAGAGTCCGTTAATGCGTTCCATCTTATTTCAAACGTTTTAGTTAAGCTAGTTGATGGAGGGTACGAATTGCAAGATATGGGGCACAGTTAACACCGAAAGTGACGGTTTTTAACTTAAAGTCTTCTATTGGTAGATGAGGGGCTTTTCGAAAGAGAATTCTTTGGAAATTTTGATATTTTTTTGTGGATGAGTATTTGACAATACATTTTCCTAATGTCGCCTTTGAAATCGAACTTATATAGACGCCATTTAAGTATAATCGACCTCAAGCCGTTTTGGAGGATTTGATGTGCTAAATATGACACGTACTTTTGTCGTTTCGCTGTCGGGCTTTAAGGCAGCGTAATCGGGCAAATACAATGATAAATATTTCCCATCTTTTATTATTTCAAGTTGGGTTGTGGGCACCATGTGAGTCATTTCTAAGTACGCAGTCAAAACTTCATCATCTGGTGATGGAGACTAGGGTAGTTGCGCTGCTGCTGGAAAAGTGTGATGATACCCTTTAAGTATCAGAATCAGTTGAGATTTTCTTTGGGAAATTTTTCGCCGATTGTTTGGAGGTAGTTCATTTCTCGCGATCTATTTGGGTCAAGGTCTTTTGAGGTCGTGTGTTTGGCCTGATTGTTTGTGTTTGGGGCTGGAAATGCAAGAGGGAGTTATGTTTCCTTTGGCAGTATACACATAGGAATTTGTTTGACTATTCATTTTTGAGGAGGAAGTACGAGAGACAATTTTCGCAATATTTATGTCTTATAAAATTGAGGCGCTCTGCTACCGGAAGGGCCTTGAATTCCACACAAGTTTTCATTGCTGATTGAGTTCAGTGTGAAAGTTATTGGTCTTATTTTTATTTATAAAGGTTGAGTTTTAAATAAAAACTGGACTAGAGCTCATAAAATTATTGTTTCATACAAATAAATAGGCCAACAAAAAAAAAATATATATTAATATATATAAGTAATGGATGAGCACACCTAACCATAACAATTTTCTAACAACAATAGTAGTACAAATAGAATTTGTTATAATCAACAACAACCACACATTCATGTAAAAGCGGCAGAATCCCGTACTTGAAATTGTGTTTGCAAAAATAGGAAGAAGGAAAAAACAATAACAGCATACAAAGCTTTCTTGGCTCATCTCGTTTAGGCTTGGCCTCATAAGCTAACGGACGTGAGTTCCCTGCACGAGTCTGATTAGAAGATGTGGTGATCTCCGAAATAGCTATAACTTCTACTATTGCTGTTTTTTCTATTATTCTACCTATTAAAGACTGGCCTTGAGCTCATAAAATTATTGTTTGTTAAAAAAAAAAATTTTAATTTTTTTCTATTAATTTTTGTTAATTTACGGTGAATAATAATAATAATTATAATTTTAAGTCAATTTTATTTTATTTTATTGTATAATTTTTTACTATTTTTTTATTGGTTATTTTTAAGTAATAAATTTATTTTTGTGTTCCACTGTAATTCGATAATTTTTTGTGGCACTGTACTGCCTTAGCACGTCTAAGTACAATAACGGTAGATTCTATGAGCAGTGCGAGAGCGAAAAAGAGGTGGAGTTGAGGCTCCTATATAAGTATGTATTTATGTATTTGCACGAGAGGCAGGTGCGTTCAAGGGAAATAAAGAGATGAGCAAGAAAACGAAATATTGCAATGAGACAGTGTATACACGTATGGATACTAGTTAGTGCGTGCATTAGGCGTGCTGAGAGTTAATATGTGGGTATTAAGAATTACTATGTGGGATGGTGAGTACTGAGTATTTTATTTTTGGATTTTTTAATCTTAATTTTGATTAATATATATTTTTTTGGAAGTTTTGCTGCCTTAGCGCATCTAAACTAAGTTTTCATTTTCATTTTCGCACCTACTTTTCACTTTATCATATTTTGCGATTCTTATATGTTTGATGATAACTACTTTTCACTGTGAAAAGGTTGGGAACAAATTTGTTTCATTCTCATTTGTACCAAACAAATTTATCAACTTTGTTATTTTGAAATATTTGTGGAAAAGCTGAATGCACACAAAACAACAATCACGTCAATTTATATATTTGCAATTTTGTGAGCACAAGATGACGAAGAAATGTAAGTTTGAATAAGTTTTAAAAACTTTTTGATTTTATTTGTTTGCATTTTGTTTTAGAAATCATTTAAATATCTAAGGCGCACATTTCGCGATACTCAAAATCCTTTCGATTTGACAACCGAAAGCCATTTCATTGATTTATACAGATTTCCAAAATCTTTATGCATAGAATTAATAAATGAATTGCTACCTAAAATGGAAACCACTATAAGAGGGCATGCATTTATTATGATTTTTAGTTCTCTACGTTTTTTTCGACTGGCAGCTTTCAGTGGTGCTTTGGACAAGACAATTTGGCTTCACCATCCCAGACATCCGTCAGCCGAAGTCTGAATGAAGTAGTAAAAGTCGTAAATAAAATTGCTCATAAATATATTAAATTTCCTTCAAAAGAAGAGTTACCTGAATTAAAAACTAAATTTATGCAAAAGCATAAATTTCCTGGCATAATTGGATTAATAGATGGAACACATATAAAGATTGGTGCACCAAAAAAGTAGGTAGAGCAGGTCTATTACTGCCGGAAAGGAGGACATTCGAAAAATGTGATGATAATTTGTGATGCGGACTACAAAATTTTTAGTGCTAATGCTCAGTTCGGAGGCACTTCCCATGATTCATATGTATGTGTGGTGCTAATCACTCGTTTGCCGAGACTTGGAAGATTTGTACAATTCAGGTGAACGTGATTTCTGGCCTCTGGGCGATAGTGGCTATCCCCTACAGGTAATATTATGCGGCTTTTTTATTTTAAAGGAATTAAATTAATCAATTTACATGTAGCCTTGGCTTATAACAAAAGTTTGTGCAGCGCCAAATCTGGCGGAAGAGAGATACAATTAAGCACACAAATCTACTTGAAATATTGTGGAAAGGTGTATTGGCTTGTTAAAAAGCAGATTTTGTTGTATATCCAAGGGAGAGTTCTTTTTTACAGCCCTTTCAAGGGGGGCCTTATAATAAATGCTTGCTTAGTGCTACATAATTATTTAATGCATGCTGGAGTGCCGCTTGAAGAAGTAGAGATTGAGTCAGAAGAACCCGACAACCCTTCATTATCCGTTTCATCTCGCGAGACCCTTGCTATTGCGAAAAGGACACGATTAGAAATTGTTCAAAATGCTTTTGGTTAAACCATTCAGTATACATTCATCACTTATTCATACATCGTAATTATTATATAAATTAAGCAAGTGATCTAATAAACTTGCTTTTTTAATGAAACACACTTAAATTAAACACTTTGTTATTTCATAATTTTATAATTATTCATTTAACATCATGTTGACGCATCGCGTGCTGTCATATATCTCTCCCACTAATTACTATTCTGTCCGCTTAAATACTCTTTGCCACACGCAAACATTGTAAAAGTACTTGAGAAGCCTTTGCGCAAGATGTTGTTGTTCTAAGGCTGCGTGGTTAATTGCTAAGCAGCGCCATTATCACGCTGCCTGGAAAACACAACAGCAAGATGTTGCTGTTGCTAGGCTGCGTAGTGATCTTACGCGCTAGGCTAGCCTGGCTCCGAAACACATGTGCAGGCTGTTTGGATCCCATGCGCGATTTATACTGTTGCTAAGCTGCCATACGCAAAGTGTTGCAATTAATAGCATTCATATAGATCACACACGGTGGCTGTGCTATGCCACTGTATTACAAATACGGGTACCATTTGGTAACTTACATTTCTTTTAAAATTCTGTAAAGAAAAAATTCATTAAATATAAAAAAATATTCATTAATTATAAATAAAATTGAAATATAACATAAAATTTAGAAAACATAACTCATTTTTTGCTTATTGACGAATCTATTCAGCCAGAAATGAGCCTCATCGCTGAAGATGATTTTTCGATGAAAATCCGGATCATTTTCAAGTTGTTGCTCAGCCCAATTCACGAACATACGACGATTCTGGTGGTCAAGCTGCTTCAGTTCTTGCGTCAGTTTGATTTTGTAAGGATGTAGGCCAACATCTTTTCGCAAAATTCGCTACAACGACGTCACAGAGATGCCCAACGCTTGAGAACGACGTGTGAGAGACTGATTTGGGTCTTCCTCAATTGATGCGCTAGCGGCAGCAATATTCTCGACACTACGGGTAATTCTTTGTCTCACTGGCACGGGAACATTTTGTACTGTGCCTGTGGATTAAAATTTTTCCACTAGACGCTCAATTGTTGATCTGACAGGACGATTACGACGACCATAAATTGGACGTAGCGCTCTTAAAGTTGAGGCCATTGACTCCGAATTTCGGTAGTAAATTTCAATAATTTCGACTAGTTGTTGGATCGTTTATCTTTCCATGATGAAATGACAAACCTCACTGAAGAGAAATATTTGTAAGAGTGGGGAAAAATATGGCGTCGTTTGCTCTCACTATCGGTCTACTTTTGTAGCGTCCCTATTGAAAACCCCGTTACTTATTGCCTGTTGCTTTCATCGTTACAATTATATTATTGTAATATTATATATTAATACCAAAAATGATTTGCAGTCATCCCGGCAGAAGTCTATTTCGTCGTACTTCATACCTGCAAAGAAAAGAAACGATTCAAACGATTCATGTCAAGTAGAGTCGCAAGAGGAAACCGCAAGTTGCATTTCTGGGGACGATAGCTCTGCTACACCAAAGAAGATACAGAATGTGCGCAACGACATACCCACCACCCTTAAAACCGTATCTCATTCGCAGGTTCCTGATGCTCAATTGAACGTGTCCAGAGAAGTGGGTAATTATTTGCGTCACCGAATTGACGATCACGTTGAAAGTATTCTAATCGAAAATGCTTGGATCCCCCCTGAAGAATATATACATATTTCCTTTCTCAAGGAGACTTGTTTCTGGAAAAGAAATAAAGAATTATGTGTGCTCTAAACACTTGAACAGTCATAAAGAATGGCTTGTTTTCCCCGATGTGAAAAAAGGCCTTTTCTGCAAATATTGTCCCTGGTTTACGTCTCATAATGAAGGAGGGTATAGAGTTAATGTTTCTCTTGGTGTACTTGTGACTCACCCGTTAACGAATTTCAAGAAATTAATAGGGACAAAAGGCCTTTTAGAACTACACACCCAAACCACCTGTCATAGAAATGCCGTTGCGGCGGGGAAAGATTTTTTGAGAAACTACCACGATCCTCAGAACGAAGTTCATCATCTCCTCGATAAAAACTATGCTTCAGAGAAACAAGAAAATGGACAAAGATTAGTCCCTATCGTAAAAACAATTATTTTCAGAGGAAGACAAAATACTCCGTTCAGTGGGCACAGAGACGATGGACCAATACTGCCAAACACAACTCCAGTTAAGAATGAAGGAAATTTCAGAGTGTTGCTTCGATTCAGAATTGATTCGGGTGATCGCCTCCCCAAAACCAACTCATTGAATGCTGTAAGGCTGAGATACAGGACAAAATTTTGCAAAAAGTTGCCCAAGCTGAGTTCTACGCACTAGTTTTCGATGAATCCCCAGATTTGTCAGGGAGAGCTCAGTTATTATATACATTTAACATGTTTCTATTTGAATGCTGATCATTCTGTTAAGGTTATAAGAATTTACATGCACGCATGTAAAGAGTATTCCATCCAGCGCTCCAAATGTAACCCAAATGTATGAAGTAAAAGTGGTCCAATTAGCATTGTGATGCCCTGAGGCAAGACCATATTCTCCAGCTCTGCATAACATCAGAGTAAAACAAAACTACTCTAAGATATTACTCCATGGAGTACCTATGGCAGGCTAATTTCGTTACTTTTTGCCATTGAAAGTAAGCCGTTGCGATGCAAGTAAACAGCATTTGAATATAAACATTTATATTAAAACGACAAAATTCAACATATTCATATACGCGAAACGAAAACCTTAATTCATTGCATTTATTTACTTACAGCATCGCATATTCTAGTCTATTCGCCTTCTCGATAAGACAACGTTCAGACAGGGAAACTTTTGTCGCGGCAACTCGTTACTTGTAGGAGAGAGAGGGACGGGGAAAGGGGAAGGGCACCGAGTTGCTCGTGCTCGGGCGACACGCTTTGTGTTCTTATTTGTCTCAGTCCGCAGCTAAGAAATTTGACATTCCTTTTCATTTATAAATTCTTTCAGTGGTTGCAGTTTTGTTGAGTTTTAAGTGAATACATGCGGTAAGTTGGGAAATGAAATTTTGTTCTTATTTTTGTGCGATTAAATATACACATGTGTATGCATATACTATACATATTAACGTAAATTATGTTAAAACTTCATTTTTCAACTCACCTTTTACTTATAATCACAAAATTTATCAGAATGGTTAATGCCGCTTAAGCGAAGCGTACAGAAATTTGCGAAAATGATATAAAATGAAATGCCAGAAAATTGCCTGAACAGAGTTGCTCTGTGTGAACGCGACGAGCAACACCAAAAGGGATGTCGCCGATAATAAGCAACAAAAGTTTCCCCGTTTGAACCCAGTCTAACTAAACTTCCACTTTCATCGGTTCTCTATAAAAGCAAATGCGCAATTGGATGATACCAGAGTTGCCTTCACAATAATTTTACTAAAACTTATATGGCTAGACGCAACAAGCTTAATTACATGAAACGCGCACATAGTTTAAATAAAAACGAAAAGTAAAATAAACACAAGTTTAGCACAGTAAATTTTTAATGTTGTAAAGTCATTTTGGTTATTAGTTTATTAAATAAAATAATTATATTCTTGCTTCTTGGCAACATAAGGCGTTAGGCCTTATAAAACTAAGAAAAACTGTATACTTGAAATTTGCGAAACACCCCCAAAATCTCATTTTAGGGCCAAAAAACTGTTTTTGAGGTCATTCATCCGATTCAAAAGTTGCTTATATATTTTGAAAGGTGACAAATCACTATTTTTAATGGCGTATAACTCATCAAAATCAAACGAGAACTGACGAAGCTACAGAGAAAAAAAATCGTAACTTAATAAAAAAAAATTAATTTTGTAACTTTGACTACGATTTTACGATAGTCTTAATTCAGAAAGGTACCTATCAAAGACAATATTATTAAAGTGAATTTAGTACTGCGTCGATTAAGCTATTTCAATCGAAAATCGGAAAATTGACAGAGTTATTACTATTTAAATTATTTTAGATGATGACCATATTTAAAAATTCATACATTTTGATTATCTTTCAACTTCAAATTTTTATTGTGACCGAAAATAAAAAAAAATTAATCATTAAAATGCTAAATAACTTTATAGCTAAAAATGTTTGCTTGATCTTCTGCGTTTATAAGACGAGTCATCTGTTTCACGTTTGAGTGACCAGCAGTAATTAGCTATCATCCTAACTGGGTTCTTTCCTGTAAACCGTTTTTCAATGTTTCAGATTTCTTGGTGAAATCTTTCACCTTGTTCGTCGCTGAATTGACCAAGATTATCCGGGAAAAATTCCAAATGAGAATGCAAAAAGTGAATTTTTATAGACATGTTGCATCCCATTTCTCCATAAGCTTCCAAAAATTCATGGACCACCTCAACGTAATTTGAACTTCTCGTGTTTCCAAGAAAGTTTCGGCACAAAGAAATGAAACTCAGCCATGCTTTTTTCTCTACTGGGTTCAATTTTTTTATGAAGTCATCATCAGTCATAATCTTACGAATCTGCGGTCCAACGAAAACGCCTGATCAAAATGTAAAAATAAATTAGGTTGAATTCTTTTTGAAGAATTCTTGTTGGGAAATTTTTATAAGTACCTTCTTTAATGTTGGCGTCACTCAACTTGGGGAATACAAGTTTCAGGTGTAGAAAAGCCTCGCTGTTTTTTTTCGAGTCGTTTAACAAACTGTTTCATGTACCCCAATTTTAAATGCAATGGCGGCAAAATTATATCATCAGGCTTAACTAATGCAATATTGAGAACATTATTTTTGCCAATTTGAAACTTTCTCGGTGGCCATATGTTACACTTGTAATGATTTTTGGCACGACTGTCCCATTCACAAAAGTAACAAGGATATTTAGTGTAGCCACCTTGCATTCCAAGTAGAATTGTCAGGACTTTAAGGTCCGAGACAATCTGCCAGCGAAATTTATTGTATTTAATCAATCGAAGAATTTTTTCCATCGTTTGATAAGTCTCTTTCATATCAGTAGCGTATGCTACTGGAACTGATGGCAATTCATTTCTGTTGTGCAGCAATACTGCTTTCAGACCTACATACGATGTTAGTCAATTGAAAATTAATTGATAAATTGTATTCAAATTTAGTTCTCTCACACTCATAACACATTAAATACTTACTTTTGCAAGAACCGTCTAGAAATAATCGCCAATCTTGTGGACAGTGCACGTGATCGAGTGCAGCAAACAATTCATCCACATCAACGCAATAAACTAGTTTGTTATTGGTGTCATCAGCTTTGAAAATGTGTTCGAACGAAGATAGGTCTCTGTCTCGTGCAGACGTTACTTTAAAGTTACTGTCTCCTATATTCCACTGCTTTAATCTGGAGGCCAGAATCTCTGTCTGTCTTATAGACAGATCCATATCCCGCACAAGATCACAATAATCGTGATTTGACACGAAATGACGTTCCGTTTCTATTGCTTTGGTTGGAAGGTACGGTTCGTCATTTACCTCATTAGAAGATTTGTGGCTTGAATCAGGAAATGTAGCTGGATTTTTGTCTTCAGTTCGCTGATCTTGTTTTCCTCTTGGAATCGGTTTCGATACAGTCAACACATTGGCATATTCTATGAGGTGGCGAGTTTTATAGTGGTGACCAGTGATTTTTGTTTGGCAAAAGTAGCAATCCTCCGGCTTGTGATATATTTGATAATGCCAAGCCATAGGAGTCACAAACGGCAGACGCTGGTCATCACATTTACCGGTTTTTGTTTTAATGTTGTACAGCACATCGAACAAATATATTCGGGTTCATACCAAGCACTTTCCACGTATGAGCAACTGAAAAAGAGGTTGAACACTTCAACCACAGCTTTATTTGTTCTTAAATCGAACCGATATTTCTTATCAACAAATAGACCGCAGGCGTAACAAAATTTGTTGCGCCTATCACACATTTTACCACACTTATCACACAATATAATTGCGAAGCGCTCGCAAGGTTGAATTGACGGCGTAAATTTATTAGATGAGCACTCAAAATTTTTGGAAATGAATGTGTTTAAAATAATTCCTCATACTTGCTATGTTTCTAGTAAAATAACGCAATGAAATGCGGTCAAAGTAGAAAAATTAAAAAAAAAACTTTTCGCAAGGTAAATTTATTTAATAGCAGAAAAAATTTAATAACTTCGTAAATTTTTGTCCGATTTCATTGCATGAGCACTCAAAATTTTTGGACATGAATGTACTTTCAAAATAATTCCTCATACTTGATATGTTTTTAGTAAAATACTGCAATAAAATGCGGTCAAAGTAGAAAAATTTGAAGAAAAAACAAATTTTCCAAGTTTACCCGATGCAAACTTACAACACGCTAGCTCAAAAAATAGATCTTTCTATCTCAATTTAAAGGTATAATCCTTACCTTTCCAAAACATATTTCATATTGAAAATCGGTAAAGAAATGGCCAAGTAATGAAAAGATTAGCGCGTACACTTCCGAAGAACGGTTTTTTAACGGTAAAGCAAAATTTTGAGGGTGTTTCAAATTTTTCAAAAACCGTTTTGAGTTATATTCGACCAGGTGAACAATTTCCACTATGTCACTTTAAAAGTTCATTCAATTTTTTCCATTTTGTAACACTGTGTTATTTTTCTTTATCGGTGTCGGCTTGAATTTATACAACTTATATTCAAAACAAGAAAAAGATTATATGTTCGGGCCTACTTTCGTTATTAAAATATACCACAAAATGCCGTTTAGGATCTGCGTTAAATTACACAGCCAATTTGACGCAAAGTTATAAAAAGGATTTTTGGGCCCACTAATTCCAAAACACTTACTGGTTTTGTCCACTTCGTTCTCGTTTTCAAGATATTGCAGAAATATAATTTTTGCACACATAGCAAAAATTAGACATTTTTTCTGCACCGTTTTGTGTTAATTTTTAAAGAAAATGTTTAAAAAGCGCTTGGATGAAAAATAAACATGATATTTTCGTAATTTTTGGTAATTCGTGAAATTAAAAAGGCTATAACTTTAACAATTTTGGTCCAATATCGGCATCAACAGATTTTTTGCTTATTGTTTGAACTTGAAGATATCTGAGTGGCAATTCGATCCAATGAAACGTATTATTGTTACGGAGAATTTGCAAAAAAGGCTCAAAAAGCATTTTTTGATGTCTAAGAATAAAAGTTTTTTTTAACTATCAGGTATTGTATTAGTTGATCAATATAATTGATTGATTGATTACGTTCTCGTCCTTAGTTGGTCCAGTAGGTTATCGAATTGTGAGATTTAGTACTCCAGCGGCCGCCGTAGCCGGATGTGTAGCGTATGCGCGATTAATTCGGTAAGTCTCGGGTTCAAATCCTGGCCGGCGCAAGTAACATTAGAAATTATAGAACAAGTTTTTTTCAAATAACGGTCGCATCTCGGCAAGCAAACCTCCGAGAGAATTCTTGCCATGAAAAAACTTCTCACAAAAATCATCCGCCGTTCGGAGTCGGCGTAAAACTGTATGTGATAACACCAAGCCGTACACCACAAATTGTAGGAGAAGTTCGGCCAAACATCGAGCTATGGTGATAGAGTCAAATTATTATTATTATTATCATAGTGTTCCAGTTCTGGAGCTATAGGTTTGATAGTGTAAAATATTTTATTATATTTGTATTTTTTTAAAATAATTTTGTATTAACAGTTCCAAATATTCCCTATTGGGTTATTGCGTGGTAATTGTTACATTATTATCTCTGCCTACGGTTTCTGTCTTAAAAATAGGTTTATGTTTCTTTTTTTATCTGTTTAACTTCTTTTAAAACTATTTAACCTGGGTCATTTGTTGTGCTAATTGAACATTTTACTAGCGATGCCCTTACATTAGAAAATTCAAATTTGAGAAACAAATAGTTGGATGTTAAATCAAATGAAAAACCACGCAATTCATCTAAACAAATAGTATATTGGGTTATAAAGTTATGAATCAAGTAACTTTCAACAAACTTACATTAGAGTAAGAAATAAATGGTATAATAGGCAGTTAGCAGAAATTAATAAGAAAAAGTTTAAGTTGTACAAAAATCAAACAAAAATTATTGGGTAGAATACGACGTGGTATAAAACAGTATAAGATGATTAAAATGAAAAAAGTACAATACTATCAAGGAAAGAATAAACCAAAACCTTCAGACTACGGTTAAGGCATACAGCACCTATTAAATAAAATTGTGTCGAGTATGTGAGTTTTGCAGCGAACACCCATTGATTGTAATGTATATCTTAGATTTATGAAAATCTTTTATTAAGTATCTAAATTAACATAGCATCCAACATCTTATAAAAATATGCTGTTCCTCCTGTAACGTATAACGGGTTAAATTTTCAAGAGTAGCGTATATCTTCATAGTTATCATTATCATCAGCGAAAGCAAATATGCTTGACAACAGAGTGCCGACGCGCTGAATATCGGGTCTCTGATAACAAGAATGCACACATGCAACAGCACTAGCATGTAAAGCAAACGAGTTTTGTAAGACCAGAGTTAGAGGCAATGTGCTTGACAACGGCGCACCAACGCTTTACCTTCACCTATTGCTGATGCTCTAAAATATCGGGACTATGAGAAGAAGAATGCACCCACTTTTACGGCAGCTAAGCGGAGTTCCTCATGCACCTCATTCCTCGCAACAACAATGGCATAGAATGCATATTAGTTTTGTAAGCTTAGAGCTGAGAGCTAACGAGCTGATTTGGTTAAATCTTCGTTTAACTAGGAAAAAACTGTATGTAATTTCTCAAAGTATTGCAAAGTGGTTTAAAATCAATTAAATTTAAATAAAACAAGTGCATTTAGTCATAAACATAGACAAGCGATTGAAAATAAAGTGGAGTTAAGAGCTTTTCTACGTTAAAAAAAACTTTATAAAAATTTAAATTATAACGCAAAGCCTAAGCCTGTTTTCTCAAATAAATATGTAAAAAGTGTCTTAACATTTTTTTCTTTCTCTGTTTTGAAATGAACGTGCTTCTGGTGTTCTATATTTAAAAAAAAAAACGTTATTGAACTAAATATTTAATATATAAAAAACATAAATTGTAGCATTTTTACAAATATTCTCGCTATTTCAATATAATTAGTGCAATTAAAATAAAACAAATGTTTGATGTTTTTTATATAAATATAATAGTAATATTAAACATACAAGGTTAAACGTGTTGTAACTATCAAAAACTTAAGTGAGTATCAGTTAAATTTTTTTTTTTTGAAGATGTTTGTGGGCTAAGTGTTTCAGTCAAAGCAGTGGTGAGAAAATAATATTCTGCGGAATACATAAATCATTATTGCCACGTTATTACAAAAGCGTGTTAAGAGCGTAGATGGAATTTTTTACTGTTATCCTTTTTCACGAGGACTTTTCGAAGGTCATTGTTGCCGTTAATAAACTCAAGCTTAGAGCAGAATAAGTTCTAATCGGGAGGAGGTAATAGCAGTAGTAAATGAGAGAAATGAGCGTACCAGACTAGAGTTAGCCGAACAGTTTAAAAAAATCCCTATCAATTGAACGTCCACCCAGCGTTGATCCATATCGTCCGGTGTCAATTAATCCCTTGGTTACGTAAAATAATGCAAGTTTGGACCTAATAAAATCTCTCCCCGAATTCAAAGGCGATTCTACATCCTACGCGGCTTGGTGAAGTGCAGCGGTATTCGCCATGAGGAGGGGTCAGAAAAGTACTATATAGCCATAGGTGTATTTAAAACCAAATTATTGACTATGGTTACTCCAACCTTGCTTCATTTAGTACTGTTCTCAATTTTAAAACTATTATTGCCAGGCTAGACCACGAATATTCGGATAAGAAACCGTTGCATGTTTTGGAAAACGAGCTCAGTACTCTAAGACAGAGTAATTCGTCTATCGATGACTTTTATAGCAAGGTAGAAAAACAGCTGTCGCTTAGGTAACGCATTTAAACCAATAATGTCAACACAACGCACTACAGGTAAGCCAACTCCCATTTAAGTTGAAAATGGGTAAAGTTTTTATAGGCAGAGTTTTAATCCGAAAACAAAACAACAACGTAAGAACTCATTGCAAGCTCAAACACCCAAGACGCAGCCTCCGAGTCTTAATTTGCCAGCGGCATTTAAGCATTCTCATAGCCAACTTCACTCAGGTCGCTTACCATTTCATAAAATAAAAATGGTTAATTTCATGCCGGATGAAATAGGGGCTTCTTCGAACAATGACCAATATCGAGGCTGCGACCATTTCAGGAAATTGATTATCAAAGAGATCATTACAATGATTACAATTGTGATTATGATAATCAAAATTTTATCGAAAAATATTCCATTGAAGAATGCGATGATCAAATCAATTTTTTAAACTGAAATGGCTCCTGCCTTTTATTACACAGTACGACAGTGGTTGGTACACATGTGAAATGTTAACAGAATATGAAAATAGACTTAAAATAAAGAAATACGTGTCTCTGCATTTTGCTGTAGCACGTCAGAATTTTGAGAAAATCGATTTTTAAGCTTCAAAGGACCGTGGATATTCACTTCTAATGTAATACTTTTATTTTATTAATCAGTCATCGATTAGCTTTCGCGCCGAAAAGACGTCTCCTTCGCTTTCTGAGTGTTATTCGAGTTTATATTTTTATAGTTTTCGTACTACCGCTATACGCTTAATCTGCTCTATTATATTCTTTTCTACTGTTCGCCTGCAAAAAAACTTTTCAAATAAGAAAACCTTATTTCCACGTGCAAGATGGCCCCAGGGCCGCTCAACATCGAGGCGAATCGTTTCGCCTTGCTTGACACAGGACCTGGAAAAAGAAGCGTAAAGCTGGTAAAAGTGCCTTGCTTTCGGAATTTCCCGAACTTCCCGAGTTAAAAGTTGACGACCCAAAATTCATAGTGATTGAAGCTAGTGATACGGCCAAACCTCTCTCATCTTCTTCTTGTTTCGGCATTTATCGTGCTATTAAGCAAATTAGCAGTGACGTTCACTCCATAACTACCCTTCGATATGGGAATTTACTTCTGCTTGTTAAAAACAATGAAATTGCAAAAAAATTCATTAAAACTAAGCAACTAACGAACATATGTTCCATATCAGCCACCTTACACGAAACGCTCAACCACGTGAAGGGAACGATATTTACACCAATTCTAGACAACGTGTTAGAGGAGGAAATCGTGAATGAGCTCAGCTCACAAGGAGTGGTGTCAGTCTACAAATTCATACCCCTCGGGGGTATTGCTACTAACATTCAATCATTACAATTTACCGAGTAAAATTGACGTTGCCTGGTGTAAACTATTAGTACGACAATATATTCCTTCACCAATGCGTTGCAAATCTTACCAGCTTCTTAGACACATGGCAAAACGTTGTAATCTCTCCCCTCTTTGCGTAAATTGTGCCCTTCCCCCTCACAATCCATCTGACTGCGAACGCATTTTCTCCGCCAACTGTTTCCAACAACACCCATCACCCTCAAAAGACTGTACTAAGTTCTTACAAGCTAAAGACATAATAAAAATCAAAACAACAAACAAGTGTTCAATGCGTGAAGCGATAAAAATTCAGAAGCAACAATTTCCACCAGCATTTTTACCCTGTAACTCATACGCTTCAACAGTATCCAACTCAAGTGCTATTAACAACAACGGCGAAAATAAGGCAACAACAAAGAGTAACGCGGACTCTGCTATTTCCATTAACTCCAACAACATAAACCTCCCGAGGAATATTCAACAAACAATCAAACACATAATATTAAAAATATTAATCAATCATCAAACATTCCTTCTTTAAAACAAACTAATTCTTTCGAACTGCCCATAGTAAAACCCGTTCAAACAATACAAAGCAAAATCTTTAGAACACGAAACACAACCGAAAACAGTCTCCCCCTGCACTAAACTAACTATGAAATCTCACTTGGACTCTCAACTCTCAATAAAATCGATACAAACAACACATCTATTACCACACCTCTCTCTCAATACCAGCCAGCCTCTGAAATAACCTCACCGTACTCTCAAACGACCTCACCAGTCTCTCGATCTTCTCAGTTCCAATTTCCAACTTTTCAGCCTCTTCCATCTCTTTCAAAAGTACTTACCGGCGCTCAAGATTTAGCTACGTCCGAAGATGAAATGTAACACACTCAACAACTTAACATATACATACATGCAAATAAACATCTGTTTCCCTCCCCCTCTGTCATATTAATGACACTAAACATTTTTCAGTGGAACTTAAACGAGTATCACAACAACTACGACGAACTCTAATTACTTATAAAAGAGCAAAACCCAGACGTTATTTGTATTCAAGAAACACACATCCCATCAACTCTCAACAACAACATTTACTATCCTAAACAATACAGTGGTTACTTTTCGAATTTACACACTATTCAAACCAAAAAACTAGGTGTTTGTTTATTAATAAAAAAATGCATACCACATGAAGTAATGGATATAAATTCCACTCTGTCCACAATAGCGCTAAAAATCAACTTAAATTTTAGCTTTTGCATAACTAATACGTATATACCCCCTCAGCAAGCTTTTAGTGAAACTGATTTATACGATTTATTTTTTCAACTCGGCTCACCGGTTTTGTGGACAAGCGACTTCAACGCGTGGAATCACTTTGGAGTTCACACAAGCCAAATAAAAGGGGTACTTTAATTGAGAATTTTATTTTGAGCAACAATCTGATCCTACTTAATAATGGCGCCCCACACACTTTTCTACCCATTCATCGCTAACAAGCGTTGACCTCTCTCTATCGTCTCCCCAGCTCTCACCCAGAATTAAGTGGGAAGCCTCCTCTAATCTCAGAGCCAGCGACCATTTCCCCATATTAATCTCCCTTCGAACACACTTCCACTTTGATAAATATAACCATCTCCCCAAATTCATAGCTTCACGAGCTAACTGGGACGTGTTTCAAAGAGAAATCATAAAAAGCATGCACATCTCTACATTCGACAACACTAACAAGGAAATATCTGCCTTCACAAAAACCATTCGATCTGCAGCGAATAAATCCATTCCTCAAACCAAACCTAGGTTTTCAAAAGACTTTCCTATTTGGTGGAATGAAGATCTTCAGCATATGCGTGTCAAAAAAAATTAATACTGGCACACTTTCAAAAGATTTATGTCTGAATATAACCTAATTAATTACAGGAAAGCAAAGGCCCTTTTCAAAAGAAGTGTTACGGTTGCTAAAAGACAAAGTTTTGAAGTGTTCGCTTCAAAAATCTCCCCTACTTCGACTACCAAAAAGTTATGGTCGAACATTAAACGTTTAACTGTCGTCCCTCACTGCCTGATAAAAGTCATCGAAACAAACAAAAATGTACTGACTAACTCCGAAGAGATCGCCAATTATTTCGCACAACTTTGGTCTTCATATTCCGAAGATAGTAATTGTTCTGCAGAATATATCACGGAAAAACAACATTGGATATCACTACACCGCGGTGAACCGTGGCAAACCTCTCTGTATCGGCAAAAAATTTAGAGGGTGAAATCACTTTCTGCGAATTACAACACGCCAAAGGTAAAACACCAGGCAGGTAAAACACCAGGCCTACTCAATGCTTGCACGCCTTCCTAAATCAGGCAAACAAAAACTACTTTTCCTTTACAACTCAATTTTCCACCAAGGGTCATATCCACATGCCTGGCACATAGCGACCATTGTTCCGATTATTAAGCCTGATAAACCCGACAACCTGACTTCATCTTATAGACCTATTTCCTTGCTATCTTGTCTTAGTAAAACGTGCGAAAAAATTATTTCCAGGCGACTTACTTGGTTCGTTACAAAAAATAATTTTATAAAGCATAATCAAACGGCCTTCAAACATCAGCACAGTACAATGGATTCTATCATTCAACTGCAACACTTGTGCTCTCTCCACCAAAAATCATGCCACTATCCACTGATTTCGAGAAAGCTTTTGATCGCGTAGGAGTCCATGCAGCCAACTAGCAGCTTGGAATATAGGTCCAAAAGTTTTTAAAATAGTAAAAGCTTTTATGACCCATCGGAGATTTCGGGTTCGCATCAACAATGTTTTCTCTAGCATATATCCCCTTAAAAATGGTATATCTCAAGGTTCCCCGTTATCAGTGGTGCTATTTATTATCGCTTTTGATAAGCTAACTGAAATATGACTCAACACTAAAGGCATTCATCTCACAATGTACGCAGACGATGCTATTATTTATAGTAACATAAAAGATCCCCAAGCTGCAAGGAATATTTTTCAAAAAATGCTTAGTGAATTTAAAAAGTTGGGATTAAAATCTGGATCAGCTATTTCAATTCCTAAATGTAAATTACTACATATTTGCAAAAAGACTCAATCTAAATATCCACAATCAGCTTTTGATAATGTTGTAATAGAATCCGTAAGCAATTTAAAAATTTTGGGAGTATTTTTTGAAAAAATGTATAATTTTCGATCTCAATGTGTTAGACAAACTAACAGAAAGGTTACAAGTAATTAAATATTTAACAAGTAAGCGATCATTTATTCATCCTAACACTCTTATAAATGCTACTAGATGGTGCGCAAACTCAAATCTGAAGCTGTTAGAACCACCTTATCATGCAGCATGCCGGCGCAGCATAAATGTGGCTTGCCATCAATAAAAGAAAGGGTTATGGAGACAACGATGCAGCTAATCCCAAAACTACTATACTCTCCTAATGCCAGCTTGCATAAAACCATTAATAGCGCATCACGACACAAACGTAATTTCAAGCAAAAATCCACTCTATGCCGTTGTATCCAATACGGTAAGGAATTGGGCATCTATCCGCCCCCAAAGTGCAAACGAATTAACAACCACCCTGAGTGGTTGTTAAATAAGAACACAATCAACATGTCCCTTCACACTTTCGAAAAGCACACACCAGTAATGCAATATTTCAGGAACATTTTTTTGAAATGATGAAAACGTGTGAAGATAGCAATTGGACAGCAATTTACACAGATGGATCCAAAGCGACAAATACATCTTTCGCTGTTACGTTACCGAACGGAAACGTTATTACTGGCGGAATTCTTCTTTGTTATTCATCGGTTTTCACGGCGAAGGCTTTCGCCATCTTCAGAGCACTAGAATACGCCATTCACAATAAAGGCAAGTTTGTCATCTGCTCCAATAGCATCTCCTGTTTGACTGCAGTTTGTAACATACGCAACTCAGCTTCACTTATTTAAAAAATCCGGGACCTTTGCATTAATAATTCATACAAAGTCGCACTGCTCTGGGTACCAGGACATGTTGGTATCACGGGAAATGAACATGCAGACAACGCAGCCCGTTTCTTCGAGTCAACACCGACTTTCCAAAAGGAGCCACATGACCGAAACGAACTTTCATTAATACTAAAACGATACGTTCATGAGATACGACGTGCCGAATGGAACCAATTCAACCACCAATACACAAGGTTAACCCTACAAGGACCAAAGTTGTATACGCAAGTGGCATATCTCGCCCGCTAGCTACCATCTTCACACGTCTAAAGATAGGCCACACACAAATTACACAACTGCACCTTCTCACCGGTAACACAAAACCGTCATGCCCTTTCTGCACGAATACGGTTTCACTTGACCACATCCTCAACGAATGCCCAGTTTTGAAGACTATTAGGCAAAAGCATAACTTTCTTCTAAATTATAAAGAATTGTTAAAGACCCCTTCATATGAAAATTTTTTCAGAATTTAAACTATCTAGCAGAATGTAATTTACAAAATAAAATATAACAATATAAGTTTAGAACGTTATCTTAACTTTTTTATCAAAGTCGATGGCCTCAGTAGCTCGTACTCTTTTGTATATAAGATTAGGTTTAATAATACTTTGTATATTTCTCCTAATATTAAACATTAAATTATTTTATTAATATTTTATTTTTCATTTTATTTTTTCATTAGAAGTGAACCTTCACGGTCCGTTGAAGCTTATTCGATTTTCTCAAAATTCTAACTATGCTACAGCAAAACGCCGAGACACGTATTTCTTTATTTTAAGCCTATTTTCATATTCTGTTAACATTTAACATGTGTTATAAAGAACGCCAAAAACGGTCAGGAGCTTCAAATTTTAATCGATTTTAATCCGGCACGTCAAAAAATTGCATCAAAGAACTTTCATTTATCCAAGGAATTAAACCCTTAGAACAACCTTTTAAATTTAAGTCTATAAATGGCGAAAATATAATAAATAGGAAATGCTTAATTAATATTTTGGACAATACCGCAACGTTTTTCTTGCTTTCGAGTTTAAAAACGTTTGATGGTATCATAGGTTATGATTTTCTAAAGCAAATTGATGCCGTTAAAGGGTATTTATTTTACCGTAATGGTAAAACTAAATAACAGTATTTATCATGCCATCTAGTTAACTCCATTTCGATAGAAGAAGAGTCTGTTCATTCACTAGTTCAAACTAGGTTTCGCGAAATTATAAATATAAACATAAACGTTTTTTGCCGATCCTAACAGATCGTTGCTATATAACACCAATGTAAAAGCCAGAATTTGCGCAAATACCAATGAACCGATCTGCAGCAAAAGTTACCCGTACCCCATTTCTGTTGCTCCATTCATCAACACTAAAATTAAAACTCTACTCCGAAATTGTATTATTAGGGAATCGTGTTCACCTTACAGTTCTCCTGTGCATGTTGTGAATAAGAAAGGCTTCGATGAACACGGTAAACAAAAACTAAGGTTGGCAATCGACTTCAGAAAACTTAATAAGGTAACAATTCCGGATCGATACCCTATACTGGATACATTGGTTATCTTGGCAAACTCGGGTAGTTCAAAATTTTTCACGACATTCGACCTTAAGTCAGGATTCCATCAAATTGTACTGAGGGAGAACGATAGGCAAAAAAAAACGCTTTTAACATAAATAATGGAGAATATGAATTTTGTCCGTTGCCTTTTTTGTCATGTCTATGTCGATGACATAATTATCTATTCTCCAGATGAAGAGTCACATTTAAATCGTATCCACTATATTCTTCAGAAGCTTGAGAAAGCAGGAATGCGAGTATCTGCTGAGAAATCCAAGCTTTTTAAAACCGAGGTGCAATTTTTGTGCTTTGTTGTTTCCGGGTAAGGTATTAAAACATGTCCAGATAATATTCATTGGTCACTACGAACCTCCACAAAACCTTCGAGCCCTGAATTCATTTCTTGGCTTATCCGGGTATTATCGCCGTTTCGATAAAGATCGTGAAACCTTTAACTGTTTACCTTCGAGGTAAGAATGGACAAGTGGGTGCTAAAAATTCTAAAAATTTCCAAATAAATTTTGACTCAGAAGCACTAGGCGCATTTGAAAGAATAAAAAAGATATTAGCTTTGGAAGACATGCTTCTCCAGTATCCTAATAACGATAAAATCTTCGAGCTTACTACGGGTGCTTCCTCTACTGCCTTAGGTCCAATTTTATCCCAAAAAGGCCGACCTATTACAATGATATCGCAAACAATTTATTTTAGTGAGCAAAACTATGCCACCAACGAACGCGAACTTTTAGCAAATCATTAGGCATTGAAGAAGCTACGACATTATTTGTACGGGATTAAAGACATTCATATTTTTACTGACTAACAACCGCTGATATTTGCAATGGCGGATAAAAATCCTAATGCGAAATTGAAGCCATTTATAGCAGAATTTTCTGCCGTTTTCCATTTTCAACACGGAAAGGATAATAAAGTAGCAGATACACTTTTGCGGCAGTTTGTCAACAACTTGAGTGATATCGTATCTGATGAAACTATGCGTAGCGAGTTGTCTTCGAGTAATACAATTAAAACGCTTTACTGCCCTATCAATCAGTTTAAAAACCAGCTGGTGCTAGCAAAGTCTACCTCATTTAGTAACAGTACTAAAATAATTTTTCAAAAATTTATTCGTCATACAATCACATTCAATGACGTTGAAAATCTTGTACAATATTTGAAATGCCTCATTAATACCTTAGCAGAAATTCAAAATACATTAGTGTCGGCATTTCCCGGTGTCAAATTTCTCAACACTGAAGTTTTAGTCATTGACTAACTAAGAGACAAACAGTTGGAAACGATAGCAACAGGACACAATCGAGCTCATTGTGGTTTAAGCGAAAATTTTCGCCAAATCTCCTGCGAGTACTTTTTCCCAAATACTAAACAAATGTAAAACTCCTATTCCAAATCTTCCAGGAGAAATCCCCAACTTAGACATTTTTATAACTGGTAATTAACTTTTCCTTAAGTGTTTAGATAAATTCTCCAAGTTTGCTGTCGTAAAGCCGATTATCTCAAGATCAACAGTCGATGTAATGATTGCTTTATTATAGTATTCAGTAATACCAAAACCATCGTATCTGATAATGAGAAAGCGTTTCAATCAAATCAAAATAGATCAGTTTTTTATACCTACTCTCCATAGTGAAAGCAATGAACAGGTGGAAAGATTCCATTCTACATTGTAGGAAATTTCCCGTTGAGTTAAAGAGCAAAAGAAATTAGTCGAAATTATCAATTTAGTATTATTAGCAATTTATAAATACAATTGTAGCGTACATTCGCCGATCGGAGCGATACCAACTGACATCTTTCACAATTTCCCGGTTGAAAAATTTGATGATATAAGAAAACGACTACTCGAACCTCAGGAGAAAACTTAGCTTAGAAATAATAAAGGTAAGGCAATGCACTTATAATCCCGGAGAAAAAGTTATTTTGAGGCGAAAAAGGCTTGGGACTAAATTTGATAAAATCTTCGTCGAAAGGGTTATTGAAAGGAACTTGGCACCACCGATTTGATTGAAGGGAAATAATCCATAAAAGAAAACTCTTGCAAAAATGTTTTCACAACAAATCGAAGGAAAATTAAAACAATAATATCCACTTATTAATCGTTTGAAAATTAAATATCGCTAATTTCTATACTTAAATCTAAGCCCAAATATGGTTATCGATAGAATTTAAGTACTTATTTATGTATTGAACTCCAATGCTAATACGATTTCTATGCAAGATGCCAAGTGTATACTTAGATCGAACCGAGGATGGTTGTGCTTAAGAAGGGGGATAGTTAACATGGCAGCTAGCATCTTATAAAAATATGCTGTTCCTCCTGTAACGTACGCTGGGTTAAATCTCCGAGAATGGCGTATATCTTCATAATTATCATTATCATCAGCGAAAGCAAATATGCTTGAACACAGAGTGCCGACGCGCTGAATATCGGGTCTCTGATAACAAGAATGCACACATGCAACAGCACTAGCATGGAAAGCAAACGAGTTTTGTAAGACCAGAGTTAGAGGCAATGTGCTTGACAACGGCGTACCAACGCTTTAACTTCACTTATTGCTGATGCTCTAAAATATCGTGATTATGAGAATGAGAATGCACCCACGTTTACGGCAGCTAAGCGGAGTTCCTCATGTACCTCATTCGTCGTAACAACAATGGCATAGAAAGCACATTAGTTTTGTTAGCTTAGAGTTAGAGGAATTTAGTTTTAAGAGTTAACTGTAAAGATGACATGAAAGAGACGAGTTCTATTCAATAATTCTTTGATGAACCGAACAATTAACTTCTATATGCAAGCTCTCCATAACATAAAACCCGCAGACCTTAACTACAGCACACAACTTAATAAAACTAACGAAATACTTGAAATACTGCAATCTGCCTTTATATATGTATATATAGGATGGAGGATGGAGCCATGTGAAGAAGGCCACGCAAGTAGGGAAAGTCTCTGATCGCCATTCACTTAGGAGTGGCCAGGACAATGCATGCAGTTCAAGCAGCTCACAGCTTCCGGTTGATTTCACCCAAGTGTCTTCTGGGTAGCTCCTGAACATCCGTTTGGGAGTGAGCTAAAGTGAGAAGGCAAATCTGGTGGGGTCACTCTGAAGTTTACTGTTTAGACGGACGTTTGACTTGGAGCCACCGGCTCGCTACTTAAATGTTTCCTAAACAAAAAATGCCCTAGAATCTTGTTGTGTTTCGTCGTGGCCGATCGACTTTGCCGGGGCCCGAAACATGGTAGGATGTGGTACCAGATTCAAGCATAAAAAGACGCAATGATGGAAAAACACGAAATCAAGTTGATCATGTTGTGGTAGACGGAAGGCATGCTTCCAGTGTCTTAGACGCGCGCACTATTCGAGGAGCTAACATCGACTCGGAATCCCATGCGAACCGCGTGGGAGAGATATCGAGAGTTGAAGAAGGAAGCAAGGCGTGTTTTTCGAAAAAAGAAGAGAGGCCGAGATGCGCGAGTGCAAAGAGATTGAGATGCTAGCCGATAGGAAAAACGCCCGGAAATTTTATCGGAAGGTACGGCGGCTTACAAAATATTTCAAGACCGGGGAAATTTCTTGTAAGAATGAAAACGGCGATCTGATGACCGGCATCCAGAGTACAATCAAACTGTGCAGGGATCACTTCTTCACTATCCTTAATGATAGTGGCGCGGAAAAATTTACGATGATGAACCCGAACCTTCAATCAATGAAGACGGAGTTGAAGTACCGTTACTCGACCTGGACGAAACTCGAACGAAAATAGCGCGGCTAAAAAAGAAAAAGGCCACTGGTGCTGGCGGACTGCCTGCAGAGCTTTTTAAGTGTTGCGGTGTTTAGATGACAGAGTTTTTCCCTTAAATGCATTAACACACTGCGTCGGGAGTGGTTTAAAGTTTGTCTTTACGACCATTTCCTAATTTCAAATTTCTGAGGTAAACGTATCGTTTCCGAATATGCCATCGAACAATTTTAATATAGGCATTGTATGCAATTTCATATACAGTTGAAAAATTGTGCATACGTATGCTCATTATTTTTATTTCTCCTGGTAGACACCTTTTCTCTAAATCGGGTTTAAAATAACTTTTACTTGAGCCGGTGAATGCAAGAAACTTTAAAGTTTTTTCCCTCTCCACCTTAACCTCAAAGTATTTTAGTTAAGAGCTCATTAAGCTAAAAAATTAAGATTGGTTATGCATATAATAATAAAAATATTTATAAGGTAAAACCGCTGAAAATCAGTCTTAATATTTTTGAAATTTCAAACATACAGTTACATTTATCATCTGAAACAACACAACAACATATCGTTTAATTTTATACCCGAGCGCACTGGTGCCCAGGGTATTATAACTTTGTTCGCCTAACGGTTGTTTGTAACAGCATAAAATAACCGAGATAAATATACACATATGTATTAATAGCGAACTTTATTAAGCCATGTATGTCTGTCCGTCCATGCGTCAGTCGGATAACTCGAGTAAATATTGAGATATCTTAACGAAACTTGGTATACACAATTTTCCGGACCCAAGGTACATACTTTGGTTTTGCAACATCGGACAAAAACCACGCTCACAAAACGATATTTTGTGATGATCAAAAAACCGCGATATTTCAATAACTATTGAAGCTATTTTCCTCAAATTTGATACATAGGATTGGGTTTGGGAAAGAAATACGCACGAAAATTGTTAAAATGACAGAAACCATCCCTCTCAAATAAAAGTAATTTTCAAAAAATAACAAAAATCGCGATATTTAAGTCAGTATTAAAGAAAATGCGCTCAAATTTAATATGAAGGATGGTCCTACACTAACAAATACACCGAATCAACGAATCAAAAAAATTTGGATATGGGCGTGGCACTGCCCAATTTACAGCAAATAAGTATATCTCTGAAACTATACAACCAAACTGTACCAAATTTGGTAGACATATTGTATTTCGACGCAATAGGAAACATTTCGAAGAATTTTAAAATCGGACAAAAACCCCGTCCACCTCTCATGTAACGGTAATCTTCAAAGATCAAAAAAAAGCATTAAAGGCGATTCGTTCAAATTTAATATGAAGAATGGGTGTACTCCAACAAATACACTGAACTAAAAAAAAATTAAAAACGGGCGTGGTACCGCCCACTTTAGAGCAAATAGGCATATCTCCGAAACCATGCTACCCAACTCTAACAAATTTTGTACACATATCACATTTAATATGGATAAGTAAAATTCCAAAAAATGTACAAAGCGGACCACCTCTCATATAACGATTATTTTCAAAAATCAATCTAAAGAAGATGTATATACGTCAAATAGTAAATAGAAGTTTCATCTTCTGATGAATATATAGAATCTATATACCAAACATTGTACATCTGCATCGAATAGTTGTGGAGTTACCAGGAATTTGGCTTTTTTATTGTATAGGGCATTTCTGTCTTTGACTAAATTCCCCTATTTTATTTTAAGAACAGAATTAGAAAATTTTATATATATGTACTTATACTTTAGAAGAAAAGTGTAATTATAAGTACTTATATTTTACAAGCATAGGCTGGAAATTGTTTAATATAATAAAAAATTAATATGTATATTAAGAAAAAGTTTTAAATATACTATTTTAATATAGCGAATTAAGCAATACTTTCATAAACATATAACTGTACGTAAACACATACATTAAAAGCATAACAATATTTTTTAGTTTTAATTTAAATAATAACAAGGTAATTTAGTTTTTCAAAATAAAGATTATTACAACAAGCACGGTTTATTCGAAATAAAAACGAATTTAGGCCTTTGCTGCCAAGGCCGTCGGCTTGTAATTTTTTTAACAAGGCTTCCAGCAAAGCAGCTGCTTCGGCTGTAAATACCGAGCAGTATGTGGGTCAACGGTAATGGTATCACCAATTCTATTTGTTACCGCAAATGTAGTATTGGTGTCAGACTTTGGAACCTTGAACGGTGGATAGGCGGGTGTGTTAATAAATATTGGTTTTGCTATGGCGTTCGATTTATGTATTAGTGATATGCACCGTGATAATGTAGATACGACTTTAGTATTGTTTGATTGGAGCATGGCAGATTTTACTTGTTGAAATAATAGCGTGTTCCTGCAATGAAGCAGTTTTGGTACTATCATCATAGTGTTGTGTGTAGCTCTGTTCGAAAGATCGGGTAGTCCGGCTTCAGCAAGGACGGCTTTGATTGGTGAAGTAGCAAAAGCACGAATACTTCTTCTAGCAGCAGCATGGTAAGGCGAATGTAGGAGTTTGATGTGCGCTTTTGCGCAGTTTCCATAAATCGAGAGTCCGTAATCGATTTTTGATATAATTAATGCTTTAGTAACGTTAATAAGGGTGTTAGTATGTACAAAACTATGTTTGGACGTTAGAAATTTTATTATATTTAATCTAAAAAATAAGCTTAATCTAACGTACTGGCAGTGATCTCTAAAGTTTAATTTTTTATCAAACACTATGCCTAATATTTTCAGTGTGTTTGTGTGGGGTATTTGGGTATTGGAAAACGATAGGAGAGAGAAGGAGCACTTGTGTTTCCTGCATATGTGAAAAGTTGAGCATGTTGTTAAAATATCATCTAGAATATTTGAAAATAAGTATTTGACTTTGTCCAAGTCTTGAGTCCTTGTAAAAATCAGAACATCATCGGCATAAATAAAGTGCTCAACGGAACTGTGCGATGCAATAATCCTGCTTAATTCGTTGAAGGCTATTATAAAAAGAACAACAATACTCTTGGGGTATTTCATTGAAAATATCATGGGTTTCTGATTTGTGATTATTAACTCTCACCGCGAATTTGCGATTACTTGCAAAGGACTTTACAACACTGTACATTTTGCTACCAATCTTTCAACGTTTAAGTTCTCTTAGCACGATGTGCGCACCGATTCGGTCAAATGCCTTTTCAAAATCTAGGCTCAGTACGGAAACGTGTGTTCTATATGCTAAGGCCGTGGCAGCGAAATGTTCAAAGTATAGAATAGGGTCGATACCCTATGCATCTTTGCATTTGGGGCGGGAGAGGTGTTATAGTAGGATTCTAAGATTATTTGGTGCCTAAGGGTGTTAAAATCGGTGTGGAGATTAGAGCTTTGCGCATAGGCAGACCATGTGGTTGCAAATTCTTCAGCAATATGCTGGGAGGAGTGTAGAGTGCCCTGAGGGGAGTGGATAAATTGAATATTGGAAGCTGAGCGGGCTCCTGAGAGGGTTTTTATATCTGCCCAAATTTGTTTTGGACTAGAAGATGGGTTAATATTCGCCATGAATGTCTCCATCTGTTTTGTTTCTGCCGCCTTCAAGGCGTTCGATTTTTTGTAGCTTATAAGATTTACGTCGGTCCTGTATTTTTCATATTTTGCCCATAAGGATTTCTTGTTATTTCTATTGCATAGGCAGGGGGGGTAGTGGAGGAATATCAAGAGAGACAAGTTGAGTTAGGAATGCTGAAAGTATTGGATTTGTTGCTAAGTCATCGGCTGATATCGTTGGTAGTGTTGCGTTTTAATTGTTTTTCGATTTTGTGTTGGTTGTTGTTGGGGATTTTGCTCATTTGAATTTGGCTTGATAGTGGGTGGTTTACTTTATGTTCGTTTGCACTTCGAGAGGAGTTTTGTTGCTGCGCATTGGGCATGCGCGAGGTAATTACTTCGTTTTGGGTTTTATTGTTGGTATCATTGATTTTGTTTTCATTAGAACCGGTTTTTATGATGTTGGAGAAAGAAGGTGAAGTCAAATCGAAAGTAGGGAGAGATTGCATTTTGTGCGTTGTAATTGCTTCGCGCATAGAACATTTGTTGTCTGTTTTTATTTTTATGATTTCTTTCATCTGCAAAAACTTTGGACATGTTTTATTTGACGCGGGGTGTTGGCCAGAACAATTTACGCAAAAAATACGCGAGCATGGTAAAGGGGAATGGGGAGGGAGCCCACATGAGTCACAAACAGGGAGTTTAGTGCAGCGTTTTGTTGTGTGTCCAAGAAATTGGCAATTCTTGCACTTCATTGGGTTTGGGATATATGATACCTTAGTGGTGTACCAAGATATTTCAATTTTTTCCGGCAAGTGATACAACTCGAATTTCAAAAGGACAACGCCGCTAGGTATTTGCTTACCATCAATGAATTTGGGGAACTTAAATACTGAAGTTATTCTCAGTTTCTGGTAATTAATTGAGGCAAGGAGAATATATTGTGCCTTTGGTACTATTAAGGTTATTATGTAATTCAATTTGGGCATTGCAAACTCCAATTAATTTAGTTGTTATGAATTTATTTGCGATTGCCGAGTTTTTTACTAAGAGCAATAGATTGCCGTCTCTCAGTTCGGAAATACTAACAATTTCGGAACTGATGTTTTTAGCGATTTATGTACTGCGAAACAAGAATATTTGTTAAGCGGTTTGTTTGAATTTATAGCACTTGCTACGAGATATTTTGGGTAGTCCTTTTTTATTATTGGTAAAACTGGGAAGTTATCATTTGTTATGTTAGGCACTTTTTTCTTTTTGATTTCGGGCTTGTTGACAACAGACTAAACCTGTTATCCCCAAGTGGGGGTATCCCGGGGGCATTTTAACTACACTCTGATTGTTAGAAAACGATACAAAGCGCGAGTTTAACAACAGGTATGCAGAAATG
The DNA here is from genome assembly GCA_951828415.1 of Anomoia purmunda. NCBI lineage: Eukaryota > Metazoa > Arthropoda > Insecta > Diptera > Tephritidae > Anomoia > Anomoia purmunda. The sequence goes on along the minus strand of OX639994.1, from coordinate 42,189,907 downwards.
TATTAGTGAGCACAAAGTGTGTAAGAAAAGAAAGAACGAAAAAAAGATAAGAAAATCACCAAGTAGACTGAACGCACAACCTTTCGCGACAAGTATCAGCCGATAACACTTTATAATGTTGGCAAACTTCAAAGAAAAAGTCATGGATTAATATAAGCTTGATACAAATATTTATAAGGTAAAACCGCTGAGAGCCAGTCTAAAAATGTTTGAGGTTTGCTAACGATATTAAAAAGTTTCAAACTTACATTCTCACACAAGATATTAAAATCTTTTATAGTACAACAAATTTCAGAGTCATAATAACAAGACATGACACATCTTAAAGTAAGCTAATATTCAGTGCATATGTATATAAATAAATAAGCAATAAAACTTATAAATTAAATGATTTCGTTTTTTCTTAGTTTATGGTTTTTCTGATACGACTGCCTTACGTGAATAGCATGATTCATAGGGTCTCGCCACTTATTCCCTCGCAATCTAATTTATTTAAAATCAACGAGAGGTTTTTGTACACCTGTTGATAAAATTCTGAGATTGTTCTATTGCTTTGTACTAGTATTAGAACGTATCGTCTTTTCCCCAATGTGTTCCATATTATCAAAGGGTACAGGTATGCTTAGTTCGTCAGTAAAATCTTTGTCCTATAGGAGCTTTCGTCGAAATCAACTGTTTTTAATGTGCTGCTTAATTTGTCACACCTTATTTCTATCGCTATGACGTCCATTTATACTACAAAATCAGAAGAATGAGGCATTTCACAAATATTTCATTTAAACTAACTGATTAGGGGTAGCGACAGTTTTGGTGATGATGTTGATGATTATTAATTGCTTTGGTGATGCAGGTGGTGATTGTTGTCTACTGGAGTATTGTTGTGTCATCATCTTCTGATAATTTATTGCACTTTTATTATTAGTGCTATTCATTTTAAATTTATTTATTTTAGTATTGTGGTTTTCTTAAAATTGTTTGTTATTTCTTTTTGATTTTTATTGGATTGTTATATTCAGGCCATATGAACTCAACTTACAAGGTGGTGTTATAAGTAAATACAACTACAAAATTTACACGTATTTTGCTTTTGCTTTTGCGTTGCCAAAATTTACACACATTTTATTTTTGCTTTTATGCCTTTTGAAAGCTCATACGCAAAAGCAAAAACCAAATACATGTAGGTGCATAAAAAATAAAATCGGCTGCTAAAGTAACTATACCTTATATGAATTCGGCTTGAAACTGTCTTTATATTCCACTTTTAAGTTTTTGTAAGTAATATTTTCGTCTGTGCATTTTTCCTATGTTTTTGTTTTTCACTTTTCTACTTTTTTTAAATAAAAATAGGATCGGTATTAAATATTTTTTTTTTTTTTAGTAAAGGCTGGTACGTAATACCACCGGTTTGCCTTGGCTACTAAGAAGCGTATCACTATAATCGCGATTTTTAACACACGGTAAAAATTTAATTGTTAATATTCATTCATACAATATTGTCCTCAATCGCTAATGCTAAAAAATAGATGTTTTGGAATATTTCTTAACTGCAGAAACGGACTTGTTGTTGCTTTTGCTGTATTTTGTGTTGGTGATTGCAGTTCAGGCGATGTCTATAATTTTCTAATTAAATTTTCTAAATTTAATTCAAATTTTCTTGAATTTGTGTGATTTTATTTGGTATTACACACGAGCCATACATTTTAAATTTAACATTGGTGCATGTTCTATTTAAAATTGTTAATCTACAATTTTCGAATATAATTAGAAAAGTTCCTCTTTATTAAATTTTCGATTTAGTACAATTATGTTTTAGGTCTGAGTTGAACTTTTTAAATTTTAGTCTCCTGCTTTGCCTTCGCTAATTGTTGTTTTAGAAAAGAAATTGAACTTACAATGAGCTTCTTCAAATTTCAAAAAAATATATATTATTCAAAGCCTAACCCTTCTTATACATATGTAAGCTTATCGCTACCTTGCACTTGGCCGCTAGACTTATGCAACCAGGTTCTCACGCTGCACCTGTATGCGACCGGATGCATGTGCAGCAAGCCAGACGCAAAGTCAGCACTTTCAGCAGGTGAGTTGGCTGCCAACTGTGTTAACTCCTCCCCCTTTAAAAATCTGCGCCCCGCAGATCCACGTGGGTAGAACGGGGGTTGGCGAAGTTTCTTCGGCTTTTCCTTGTATTGGCTTGGTATTTGGGATGATGATGGTAGCAGTGATCTTCCTCCAGATTACGTAACATACTATGACGACCTAAACTGACTGCACCTGTATGCGACCGGATGCGCGTGCAGTAAGCCAGACGGAAATTCAGCACTTTCGGCTGGTGGGTTGGCTGCCGGTTATGTAGACGCAAAGTCAGCACTTTCGGCAGGTGAATTGGCTGCCGGCTGTGTTAACTACTCCCCCTTTAAAAATCTCCACGTGGATAGAACGGGGGGTTGGCGAAGCTCCTTCGACTCTTTCTTGTATTGGCTTGGTATTTGGGATGATGATGGTAGCAGTGATCTTCCCCCAGATTACGTAACATACTACGGCGAGAGTTATTAGCATCGTGACTTCAAACGTGGCAGAGATGTGGTGTCTGTCACCTAATTTACTTAAACGATTTATATTCTGCAAGCTTAGCGCGTGAACATAATCCAGATTTAGTTTCAGCCCGTCCTCTGTTACGTTGCTTAGGGCCGAAGGAAGAACTTGGAATTTCTGTATTCCTCGACTTTCGATGGTGCGATTGCCAATTCGAATCGTCTTATTACTTAGCTGGATAAGAAAATACCCTTCAAGAGTTCTCGAGCTTTTTCACCTTGAACAGTACCACTAAAGTTTGACAAGAACAGCGTGTTACTGTTGATTAACTCCATAGTTTCATCGTTGTCAGTTATAAAACGACATTTCGCGTCCCAACCTTTTAACAGACGCGGCATGTATTGGTCTTCTTCCAGCTTTTACAAGCAGTTTCCTTCACAGATCGTCGCCCATACGTTTCTTCATTAATCAGCAGCAGCTGTGGAAATTCGACGTCGACTTGTTTTCCTCCTAGTGAGGTGCCTCTTGCTAGAATTAGCTGGTAACGAGTAGACTTTACTTTGGGGACAGAAAGAGCATAGATGAGAAGTGAACTGTTCGAGTACATGAATGGCTTAGCATATTCCATCACCTCCACGTAGTTTTGATATGGAAGCGCTTCCTCTTCAGAGATAATTTGTGCGGCTTCAGTTTGGTCAAGAAGATTTGTGTTGACGACTCCAGTTTTCGCCAATTGGCTTGCTCGAATAATTTCTGAAATTTGCTCCTTTAACACAAGAACCTGATTGATAACCAGATATCCATGCTTTTCGTGTTGTATGCCCCTATAGACGTCGTTAGTTAAGCGTATTATGCCATTAACCCGTTTAACAGCTTTTTGAGTGACATTAAAAAGCTTTATATTAATAGAGATTTGGTTATTGTTGTTGTCGGAAATTTCGTTTTGACTTCGGAGGACAGCATTCCAGTCTCTGGTATAATGAGATCCTGCTACCCATTTCCAAGCTGATCCAATCCAGTTTATTGAACGAACCCTCCTAGACTTTGCCTGACTGAGATGGAGTTCATATTCCAAAGTGGCCTCCAGCTCGGAGATAGTTTCGGCGAAGTAATCGAGGTCAATGATGTGCAATAGTTTAAAGCAACCGTTGACGATGAATTCGCTGCCTTGCTCTAGCGTTATTAGCGGGGTGTCATACTTAAACACGTTGAACGCACCTGTGTAAGGGAATATTAATAATCTAATTTGTAAGAAAATTTATAAATCGTTAGAACGGGATTTCGAGTTCCTCTGGGAAAGTCCCATGCCTGTGGACTCAACAAAAATGCGTTTCAATTCGTAAGAATTATTTGTAATGGATTTTCTCCCTCAATTTCGCTTTAAATTCAAGGCAGGAATCTTTCCTAAAGAAAATCGTTGCAAATATTCAATTTTGTATTTCTTCTCTATATGCTCTTATTTTATTTCGGGGATGTTAGAACTAGACTATCTTGAATTTTGAAATAACTTGCTATTTGAATAAAGGATATAATTATACCTTCAAGAAAAAATAATAAGTACATAATTATTTATATTTTAAGTTTATATTTTACATTTTGAGTTTAAAATTTGAGTTTCGAATTTAAAAATTTGAATTTTGGGTTTAAAATCTGCGTCTCGAGTTTAAAAATTTGTTTTTTAGTTTAAAATTCGCGCAGATAAATTTTTCCTCTTTTTCTTTCTCTGAGTAGAGAGATAATAAAACAAATCTTAGTTAAGTGATAAAAAACACTGATTACTCAACTCTGCATTATTATCTGCGTTAGGGAAACATCTTTTCCCAAGAATTTTATGAGCGTTTAAGAAATTTTTGTTTCTTTATATTTCGCATTTTGCGACTGATTTTTTTTTTATTTTTTTGTTTTTTTCTATTACGCCCATAATGAGCTTTATTATAAAAAAAAAACAAATTAGAATAAGTAACAATATCGTGGAACCACTGGATGCAAGATTTTTAACTTGAACTTTATGAATTTTTTCCCATGTTCCGTTCTGAGCGTGACCCTATTGTGTTTTTGAACAGTTTCCCTTTTATACAGTGGCTTCTGTTTAGCCTTAATCTGTCTGTCTCTCACATATACAACATTGCCCTTCGCATATCTTTGCGGCTTTTGTCTTCTTTTGTTCAGTCGCAGGTTACGCGATTCCTGGCTTTTTTCGAGCCTCTCTTTTATTTCGTTGTGCATTTTAGGACGGAAATCTGTCAACTCCTGATAGTTCATCCGCTGTGTTCTATTAAAAAATATGTCACTAGGTTTGAGCTTTGTGACCGAGTGAACCGAATTGTAGCGATCTACCGCTATGTAGAGTAATTCCTTAGGAGAGGCGTGGTCAATTTCTTTTCGCATGCAGCGATAAATCTCTAGAATGGTGGAGTGCAATCTTTCAACCTAACCATTAACCTCGCTACGCTGAAAGGGTGTCTGATAAACGCTTATTCCCAAACTTCTTACATAGTTACTGACCAAGGGGCTCACGAAGCCCTTCTCGTTATCAGTTACGATCATCCTTGGAGCAGTAAAATAATGGAGTAGCTTAGCGACCTTCCTTCGCAGGTGAATTGCAGATTTGTTTTTTATATGGAAAAATTTTGCGAATTTCGAAAATTTATCTAGACAACTGAAAAATTTTTCCCCTTGAGTTTCGAATATATCTATATGTAAAATTTCGCAGGGATTCTTTGGTATCGGGGTGTGTTTTAGCTCCGGCACAAAAGGATGCCGATCATATTTGCTTACGCGGCAAATTTCGCAGGTCTTCGTATACAACCTTATACGGTTCGCCATTTGTGGAAAATAGAATCTTTCCAAAATCTACATTTTATTCTCGATAGGATTTCTGTGAACTCTTTTGTGCTCCCCCTCAATTATTGCGCAGATTCTTTCTTCATTGGCTACATCTTCTACTAGTCTCTGGATTATTCTGATTTTGTAACAACGGAAGTTTTCTAGATAGACATTCTGGAGCAACTGCATTTCTTGCTCTGGTATCTTAATGCCGTTAATCACGGCCGGGACTAGCCTCTCTTTTAATTTTTGCGTCAAGGTCTTGCGATGAATATTTTCCATCATAAGGAGCTCCTTCCCTTCGCGCACAATTATTTGGTTCTTAAATACATTCAAAGGTGCTTCAACATGAACGATAAGATCTGAGGAGTCCTGCAAGGCACTGTGCACAGTTTGACCTTCGCTTGCCGATTCGGTATCAGATCACGAGGAGCTATCAATGTTCCAGAATTATCTGTAGCTCCGTCGCTCGCTGTGTCTTTGCTTGAAACGTTTCCATTACTAATTGTCATTACATGCCCTTCGGGTTGGCACTTCATTCTAGAGAGAGCGTCAGCCACAAAGTTCGATTTACCAGGAGTGTAAATCAACTCGTAGTTGCACTCCTCAATGCGGGCTTTCCATCGTTTCAACTTGGTATTATAATTCCTATTCCCCATTGCGAACGTGAGAGGCTGGTGATCAGTTAAGATCTTTATTTTCTTCGCGCCGTATAAATAGGAACGCAAGTTGTCAAGAGCCCAGACAATGGCCAGCATTTCCTTCTCATTTGTGGCGTAATTTTCTTCGCACTTATTGAGCGACCGAGAGATAAAGGAAATTGGCTTGTCCTAGCCGAATTCTCCTGGGGTAGAACAGCGCCGATAGCATAATCGGAGGCGTCGGTGGTTAGGTTAAACGGATTCTCAAAATCTGGGAACACCAGTATTTCTGAGGAAACAAGAAGGTCCTTTAAATCAATAAATGCCTTCATGGTCGCGTCATCGAGTGTGATTGCGACTTAACGGGATTGGTTGGCCTTTACCTGTGCAATATCCCCCCGCGTCAGATTTGTGAGAGGTTTCGCTACTTTAGCATAGTCGCGAATAAACTTCCTAGAATAAGAGGCCATTCCCAAAAAGCTATTGAGTTCTTTTAACGTTACCCGTGGTTTCAGATTTTTATGGCGAAGACCTTATTTATGTCTGGCTTAATGCCACCAGGGGTAATCACGTATTCTAAGAAATCAACCATGGTTTTCATAAATTGGGGTTTCTCTAAGTTGACTTTTAGTCTCGTTTCAGATAGCCTTTCAAAAATTGTTTCAACGTTTTTCAAATGCTCTGATTCATTTTTCCCAAACACGATTATGTCGTCGATATAAACATAGCACATTTTCCCTATGAAATATTTCAGCACATCGTCAATCATGCGTTGAAATATGGCTGGGACATTTTTCAGGCCAAAAGGAAGCCTCAGAAATTCGAACTTGCCGTTCATAGTTGAAAATGCCGTCTTTGAGATATCCTTTTCTCTCACGCGAACTTGATTAAAACCAGAAGTAAGGTGGTGAAATATTTTGCCTCACCTAAACTGGCCAACGTGGAATTGATATCCGGGACGGGATACGCGTCGAGAATGGTAACGGCGTTCAGCCGCTTGAAATCAATAACCATCCTATATTGTTTTTCCCCAGATGGTTTTGGCTTTTTTGGCATGACCCAGATCGGTGAATTGTACGGACTCTTTGAAGGATGTATAACACTCTCGCTTAGCAGCTCATTGACCTGTCCATCTACTTCCTCTCTCATACAAGCAGGATACGGATATATCTAGGTGTAGATTGGATCCTCCGTTGTAGTTCTTATTTCGGCACTTACGTTTGTTCAGGCAATTTCCTTATTGTTTAAAGGCCCAAAAAGTGTCTTGTGATGGCGAATGATTTCCTCTAATTAATATTTTATGTCCTGCGGGAGATCACTGCGGATAGACCTGCTTGGAAATTTTTTCCCGGAGCGTCATAAAATTTATCTGGTTCTCCACGTTAGCTTCTGCCAATGCATTGGTTTGAGGCTCGTTCACCGTTTGAATGTTAAACATTCTTTGGTGTTAAGGGCGGAAATTGTCCGAAGTGAACCTTCTTTAGTGCCAAATCGTTGCTGTGCATTACTAGCATATCCGCTACGTCTAGTCTGTGCAGACGGATCTACTTCCATTTTTGTTACCGGCTGAATAGGTTCCGGCTTTACTGTGAATTGACGATTACCAAATGAACCACTTTGTGGACGAGGAGGGCGATTCCCAGGATAAAAATTTCGCCTATCTTGTGAATACACTAATCCCGGGCACATGCTCCTGAGGCGGTTGGTTCGCTCTCTAGAGTTGGCGAATGCAGCTTTCCGCCTTCCGCAACTCAGCTACTAAAGTTCCTACCGACCCTGTCAGCTCAGTCACGGTTTGGGTCAAAGAATCCATACTTTTTTCCTCGTTATCCCTTAATTTAATAAAATAAAACCAGTGGTACTCACTTGCTACTTATCTCAGTCTTAGGGTTTTCGCTTTTGTTTTTGTGTTGTTGTTTTGCTTTGGTCCTTGGCGACTTACAGTGTTCTCAATATTCCAAGTTGTTCAAATTTGTTTCAGAAATAAAGGTGGCGTTCGATCAAGTCTTTGATAATCAATCGAATAAGTAAAATGTCAAATTTTTTTTATAAAATCTTCGGTGGATTATGGCAAGGAGTTCAACCCCAATGCTGACCGGTCAAGGGGCATCCCATCAAAGTTTGCCAAAAAATCACACCGGAATTTCAAATGAAAGTTCAGAAGTGGCATGGCAGCAAGTTAATGTCCCGGCAAGGAGTTGAACCCCGATGCCCATGGCATCCCACCATAATTTGTCAAGCGACATATCTGTAGAAAAAAGCCTTTTCCTTTTCTCTTTAGTGAGGCTAAATCAAGGAAGGATTGCATGCTCCGTTTTAGTCGTAAGGCAATAAGCTTGCCAGCCACCTACTAAGGTACAAGCTTCACACTGCACCCAGGCTCCCCGTAAGGATACCCCAAATGGAGCGACCGCCCGGCACATGGCTTTTATGTGCTTTAACACTTGCACCTGCGCTTGCACTCTATTTTACCCACCTTTCTTTAAACATTTTTTATTCCGGTTTTTGCTTCAACTTCGAAAATTTCTTTAAATATTTTTCATTGCTTTCTTTCCGCAAGTAACTTATATTTTCGTGCTCATTTTATTCATTCAAAATTGGCTCAGCAACTGGGCATTAGCGCCGTTGGCTGCCTTTCGCCTTCTTACAGATTATATCCTCTAGGAATGAATTTATTTGGAACAGATTTAATTTTTTTGTTTTTACTTTGTAAAGATTTTGTTAAATAGTCAGGAGGGTCCCCCCGTAGGTAGTGAATCGCTGGACTATTTTACAATTATCACAATTGCATTTTCACAATTATATTTTATTACAATTATATTTTAGATATCCTGGGCTGCCCCATAGGACCCAGAGATCAATCACTATTTTACAACTATTACAATTATATTTTCGTCCTTTTGACTGCATTTAAAAATTTAAAGTTGGTGGCCAGTCAACTTGACCCCTTTTTATACACACATTGATTTTCTTATTGATCCTCAAAAAAACTCGGTTAATTTAGTTATACTTAATTTATTCTAAGTACTGGACAATAGCGTGTCTACCAGAAGACTAACCTATTCTAAGCCTAACCCTTCTTATATGTAAGCTTATCGCTACCTTGCACTTGGCCGCTAGACTTATGAAACCAGGTCCCCACGATGCACCTGTATGCGAGCCAGACCAAAAGTCAGCACTTTCGGCTGCTGAGTTGGCTGCCGGCTGTGTTAACTTGGATATAATTTTAGACTTATTTTACAACGATGATGATGTTAATGCCAACATTGATATACTACGCATACGAAAACTGCTTCGTGATCACCCGAATCCGTTGGAACTTCCAAGCGCCAAGTAAGAAAAGGTTGTAGTGATAATTAAACGGCCTTCAACATTTTTTTCAGGGTTTTAAGTTTCTTTCGTTTAAATAAGGCAGCATTTACTTGTCTGCTAAATGAGTTGAAGGAACATTTCCCGGGCTGTACCTCTCATATTGAAGTAAGGCGCAGCTCTCCGGTTCCTTGCTGATGGCGGTTACCAAAAAAAAACAGTGGAAATTATTTTAATGTGGGACTGGGTTTTATATATACTATTTGATAGACATGTTCCCGGGAGTATTGAGTTGTATCGTTGGAACTCACGTTCTCATCATTTCACCAAAAAAAAAGAAATTCAGGATCTTTACTTAAACGGAAAAGGCTAATACAGCTTAAATGTCATGATTGTAAGAGAAAAGACATAAGAAATTGATACCAATGAAATCTATTTTATTTTGTTTTTCAGGTTTGTGATTACAAAACGGTTATCCAGTATGTGGATTCTTGATACGCCAGCGCAAATCATGATTCGATTATATTTAATACAAGCTATTTGAGATTGCATTTGCAGAGAAACAACCAGAGGAATTCCTGTATTTTAGGTAAAACTAGTTTTCACACTTAGTAAAAAAATATATTGTTAAAAAATTTAAAAACGACATATGGTTTTAATGACTCCTTTCCGCATGACAGAAACAGGTTCACCACAATTTCGCTACAATACAAAACATTATAAAGCCCGAAATATTGTAGAGCGGGCAATTGGAGTACTAAAGAGTAGATTTCGTTGCATTTCATCTACGCGTGGCTTGCATTATTCACCAGAAAAAGCTACACAAATTGCAAAATCTTGTACCGCTTTGCGCAACATTTGCCACCACTTTCGAGTAGAGCTCCCTGAAGGAATGCCACCTACTTCAAGTGCCGAACTAAGCAATGAAAGCCTAACAATGGAAATTGAAGACGAGAACGCAGCCAAAATAATTCGCAATATTGTGTTATCCTTTTAAAATAATTAAAATATTCCATTTCACATTTACATATGTATGTATGTATGTATTTATACATCATTCAGTTTTTTTTTATTTTCAATGGTTGTGGAAAACGTAACAAAGATATCACTTCATGTGCTTAAAATACTTATAACTAATTTATACTTCATGTTCTTCTATTACTTATAACACAGTGTGACACTCAAAAATACCTGGGAAGTGATGTTATTTTTCTTGTAGGTCTTATCGAGTAGAACGAGAATCCAATTTTGGAATTTGTCAAACACCCCCAAAATCTCGACTTAACCTTAAAAAAAATTTACAACGAACTTAATTTACTAATAAATATTATTAAATGAAAATATATAGATCAAAAGTGCTTTTTTACCATATGCACTTAAAAATTCGTTTACACCCGTGATGTAGTCGTCGCTTCTTTGTTCCCAAGGAAATTATCACATAGCGCTACAAAACTCTTCCATGCACGTTTCTCAACATAGCTTAACTTGTTCATAAAGGTAACGTCGCTCATAATTTTGCGAATTTGAGGTTCAATGAAAATACCTATATACACATGTTATAAAAAAAAATAAGAAACAGGTAGGTATGAAAACAAATTAATAAATACCAGCTTTTAATTTAGCTTCACTTAATTTTGGGAAGACAGTTTTAAGATGAAGAAAAGCTTCAGTATTAACATCCAATTTCTTTACAAATTGTTTCATGTATCCCAGCTTTAAGTGTAGTGGTGGTAAGATAACATCCTCAGATTTTACCAATGGGAGGCTTAAAACGTTTTTCCTGCCTATCTGATGTGACTCTCGAGATGACCATGCTTTGCGATCATAGCGATTGGATGCCCGACTATCCCATTCACAAAGATAGCAAGGATATTTTGTGTAGCCACGGTGCATGCCAAATAAAATTGTCAACACTTTTAAGTCAGCGATGACTTTCCATTAATGCGTGGCATAGTCGATCAACCGTAAAATTTTTTCCATCATTTCATACGTTTCTTTCTTGTTAACCCCATATGCGATTGGAACTGATGGTAAGAGATTTTCATTGTGTAATAACACAGCTTTTAAACCTAAGGGTGACATTACAGACTTCATTAAGGGAACACGAATGTATTTTTTTTTAGGGTACATACTATTACACGATCCATCAGTGAAAAGTCGCCATTCATCTGTATTATAATTATAATTTATAGCCGAAAATAATTTGGGTACATTTACACAATGTACTAGATCACAGTCATTGCCATCAGTTTTAAAACTTTCTCTAAGTATCAAAGTGCGGTCGCTTTTTCTACCCGATGTTATTTGAAAATATTCCACTAAATTCCACTGCTTTAGTCGTGAACCGAGGACTTCAGATTCTCGTTTCGATAAAAGCAAATCGCGCACGAGATCGGCGAAATCAAAATTTTAAACCAAATGCCTTTCCATTGATTTTGATTTACAAGGAAGGAATTCTTCCTCTACTAAATATGTTTCACCAGCATCAATGGACTCACTTTTTGTAGGCACTTAAGTATTTTGGATTTGTAACCGTAACAATATTCGCATACTTTACGTTTTTCCGCGATTTAAAATTGTGACCTGAAACGTTTGTTTTGCAAAAATAGCAATCGTCTTGTTTATGATATGCCTGATGATGCCAAGTCATAGGCACAGAAAAGGGCAAAGTAATTGATTGTTGAACTTCAAATATTCACAAATAAATTCTGGCTCGTACCAGCGACTCGCACTATAAAACCTTTCGAAAATCTTGTTATATATTTTTACAACACCAATATTATTTTTAAAATCACGCCGATGACTTGTATCCGTAAATAAGCCACAAATGTAGCAAAACTTATTACGCTTGTCGCACATTTTAGTTTTACTTTACCACGACTTTTTATCCAATTTAACAGCAAACACAACAAAAGATAAACAACACGTGCACTTCAGTATAACGCAAATTTACAAAGACTTCAAAATTGAGTAAAAACTCAAAAATTAAGTGATAATTTCCTTGGGAACAACAGAAGCAAATTTTTGCAAAAATTTCGTTCTTATAAAAAGTAATATAACTCAGTCACTTTTTGGGTGATTTTTTAAGAGAAGCATTCGTTGAACTCGGTATTAAACGTACTCTTTGAATCTAATCAAAACTAATTTTGTGTTTTTATAAAATAGTGTGTGAAAATATCGCCAAAGTCAAAAAAAGAAGAAAAAGGGTAGCAAAATTTAAGTTTGTTGTGCAAAAACAAGTAAATTTCTTCAGCTTTATTAAGACGTCTATATATCCTTCAAAAGATCTGAGTTTCTTCTTTCTTAAACCGTTCTTAGAATGAAAATCGGTTGTTAATTAACTAAGGGCTAAGAAGTGCGCAAAAGCACGAAAAATCGGTTTTTAAGGTTAAGTCGAGATTTTGGGGGTGTTTGACAAATTCCAAAATTGGATTCTCATTCTACTCGATAAGACCTACAAGGAAAATAACATCACTTCCCAGGTATTTCGACTTCATTCTTTTTTGTAGCACTGTGTAATTAATTTTAACCAAAATATCACTTCATGTACTTAAAATACTTATAACTAATTTATATTTCATATTACTATCAAACAATAATTTTATGAGCTCAAAACTCCTAATTATAAAAAAATTATTGTTTGATATTAAAATAAATAGGCCAAAAAATATTAATATATAAATATGTAATGGACGAGCACACCTAACCATAACAATTTCTCTAGCAACAATAGTTGTGCAAACAGAATTTGTTATAATTAACAACAACCATGTATGTACATATATGTATACATTCATGTAATAGCGGCAGCCTGCCGTACTTGAAATTGTGTTCGAAAATATAGGAGGAGAAGAAAAAGCAATAACAGCATACACAGCTTACTTGGCTCATCTCGTTTAGGCTTTGCCTTAATGAGTATAAGCTAGGGGACGTGAGTTCAAATCCCTGCAAGAAGTCTGATGAGGAGATTTGTTGATCTCCGAAATAGCTATAACTTCTACCATTGCAGTTTTTTCTATTATTCTTCCTATTAAAAACTGGTCTTGAGCTCATAAAATTATTGTTTGACATTAAAATAAATAGGCCTATAAATAGTAATATGTATATACATACATTTCATATTTCTTATAATTAATTTCAACAAAAATTTCACTTCATATCCTTAAAAAGCACACTAAAAATTATTAAAAAACAAAAAACCAAAAACTGTTCATCATTCACGAACTTAAGAAATTATTAATTTGCTGGCCGCTTAATTTTGCTATTTTTAATTTATCCACTTTCACCTTTAATACATGCAAATCATGAACTTCGTTTGCTTGCCTTGCATATACATAGTTCCCATTGTTTTTTGATGTGCGGCAATTTTTTATTAATTTCGTAACTTTTGTACACCAACGACTTACGGTTTGGAATTTTTTAGGACCTCCTTTTGAGTTCTTTTCTTGATTTTTTTTAAAAGCTCTAGGCGCTCAGTTTCCAAATTTCTACGCCTATGCCGATTTTGGACCCTATGTGATGTTAAAGAAGATGTTAAAGAAGTGATGAGGCTTCCTACTGAGGTTCACCAATCATGGACGGGGTATTTTCCGTTTCTTCGCCATCGATCGCTGGTGATATATTTTCCGTCCCGAAAGCATGACCACTTGGTACAACTTGATCCCTTATTTGAATTAGTTGCACTACACTTTCCTCTAGTGAATTCAATGAAATTTCTTGCGATGGCCGGTCACCAGTTGCAAGATAATTACTTCGGTTGTTGGCAAGCTTTCTTTTTAAGTTTACCTTATAGTCTACCCAAACCTGCACGAGAAAAAATTACCATTGAACTGTATTTGTATAATTTCATGATTACTACTTACTAGTCCCCACTCATACGCAGTTCTTGATGGTGGTCCTAAACTGTTAAGCTCTACAGCAAATTGTTCCGACAAACCCTTGATTTTATTTTTGTAGCATCCAAATTGCGGCTTGTTTTGTCCAACATCGGGATGCATCTCCATCAGTTCAACCAGCTTTTCAAGTTACGCTTTAGTTGAAACTTTATTTTTTCTATATATTTGTAAGAAATTGCTGATTAAAAATTACTTTGAAACGATTTAAAAAAGTGCTTACCTGCTCTCCATTTTGTGTATATTATTCATTCCAAACAACTGCTAACAGTTGTCAGATGATGAAATACAACTTAAAATTTTTGGACACGTTATCGATAATACCAAATTGCAAAATTTCAACTGAAGTATTATTATTATTACTATTATTATTTGGATACTGGTATTAATATCAGTACTAAAAGTTTTTGAGCATTGGCTGCCAAGGCCATCAGCTCGGAGTAGTGTGTCGGGTTTGGATTATTTGTTAGATTGTCATGTGTATGGTTTTAATGAATTTGGATATTTTTCGATGTTTGAGTGACTCGGTGTGGCAAGTATGTCGTTTATTGGTTCGGAGTTTAATAGTTCTTTTTTTGTGTGGGTGTATTTATGGCATTTGTTGAGGATGTGGTCTAGTGTCTGGATTGTGTTACGGTCGTTGCATATGGGATGATTTTCTTTTTTTAAGATGTATACGTGGGTTTGAGTTGTGTGCCCTAAACGAAGGCTCGAAAAGATTCTGGTTTTGGAACCGTGTGTATTTGTTGGGTAGTGTGGAGGGTTCCCCTCCTTGGTGATGCTGGAGTAATGTTCATGTTTGCAGTCTTTTAGTGATTGTCGCCGTTTGCTTATGTGTCATGAATTTATGTGTCCCTTTATGTCTAGTCTTTCTGAAATTGGACTGCATATGATCGGTGCATTGCAAGCAAATTTAGCTGCATTGTCGGCAAGTGTGTTTCCTTCGATACCTGTATGTCCCGGAACCTACAGTATCTTTAGAGTTTTGCTGTTTTTTATTAGAAGGTCTCTTATCTGGTTAATTGTTTCCCAAATGTTGCAGATGGGGTTGCTGACCGCTTGGATCACCGATAAGCTGTCAGAGCATATTATTGTTTTTTCCTTTATCCGCAAATTTAACGTTAGAGCCTCGTGTATTGCTGCTGCTTCTGCCGAAAATATTTAGGAGTAGGGGAACATGCTTTTTAAGCTTAGAGATGTGCCATCTTCGGATGTTACGCTGAAAGCAACGTTGCCTTCCGTTTTTGATCCGTCAGTAAAGACGATGGTCCAGCTGCTATTTTTGTAAGCATTACTCGTAATCTTCTCAAGGAAGAGTTGTTTAAATATTAGATTAGAGGTGTTATTTTCTTTTTGGCTATGTAATGCGATATCACATGTGCGGTTGCTTGGTTTCCAGGGTGGATTGTAAGGTGGAAGCATTTGCGGTTTTGCTTCCAGGTTGTAACTGCCGTAAATTTTAATAATGTAAAGCAAAGCAGGTATAACGTTGTACTTTCGTTTGTCTGCAGGGATCTTTTTTACGTCTTCTTTTATAACTGAAGTGTTTAAGAATATAGTTTTTGTAATGAGTTTCGAGTTTATCTCTTGGATTCGCTCTTCTAGGGTGGGTAAGCCCGATTCTATATGGAGATTTTTTATTGGGGTTGTGCGGAAAGCAAATAGGCTGCTTCTGATAGCTTTATTGTATATAGGTTTAATTATGTTTATTGTTTTTTTGGGTGAGGAGCCATATAGGTAGAGACCGTAGTCAATTTTACTGAAGATTAGTGCTTTAGTGATGTGTATAAGTGTGTTTATGTGAACATAGCCTTGTATGATAGATATGAAAGTAAATTGATTCTGAGTAGTAGGTCTTTCTTTAGTTTTAGGAGATATTTCTTCCAAGCGTAGTTTTTTGTGAATATCAGACCTAATATGCAGAGTTCTTCGACGTTTTCGATAGCTACCTGATTCAATTTTATTGAGTGGATGTGAGAGTTGCATTTTGTTTTTTTTACATATGTATGTGTAGTTTCTTTGTTTTCGGGAGTGATATTTTTGCCCCTGAGTTTAAGGTCCAGTTATCAATTTGTTTCAACACATCTTCGAGAATTCTATTAGATTCGTGAACATCTTTTGCATTGCATATTAGGAACACGTCGTCAGCATACGCGCAGTGGTTAATACCTTTGTGTCTTTGAATTATACTGCTGATTTCGTTGAATGCGATTGAGCAGAGCAGGACCGAAAGTTGTGGTCCTTGGGGGATGCCGTTGGTTAATGGGTATAAGTTGGAGTAGATGCCATTGGTATTGATTCGAACTTAGCGGTTTAATAAAAACGATTTGACAAAATTGAAAATTTTGGGTCCTACCCCCCATTGTTGGAGTTTCACTAAAATGACGTGAGCTCCTATCCTATCGAAGGCTTTTTCAAAGTCTTGTGACAATATAGAGAGGTGTTTGTGGGATGATAAGGTCTTTGCCACATGGTAATCAATATGCAACAGGGTATCTGTACATCCTGTTCCTGGTCGGAACCCGACCTGGTTGGATGAAATGAGCCGTTTTGTTTCGGTAAACCATAGCAGGCGCGCCGCCACTATTTTCTCGACTATCTTCGAGATGCACGAAATTAGGGAAATGGGGCGGTAGGATCCAAGAAGGTTAAGCTCTTTTTGGGGTTTTGGGATGGGAATGATGGTTGTGCTTTTCCATGTTTGAGGAATGGTGCCGGATTGAAGTATGTTGTTGTATAGCATTAGAAGCCTCGCTTTTGCATATATGCTAAGGTGTTTTATCATTACATATGAGATGCGATCGAAACCTGGGGTCTTTCCTTTAGTTTTTTTTAAAGTGAAGAGCATTTCCTCCATTGAGATGTTGGTTTCCATTTTTCTGGCAGTTGGGTTGGTTACTTGGTTAGACATTATGGGCGAGTTTTTTGCTTGTTTAAATTGATCGGAAAAGTTGGAGTCATTGGAACATTCGGACCAGTAGTGAGCAAAGGCTTGGGCTATTATTTTTGGTTCGGTTATAGTGGCTTGAGATGTTTTTATGGCATAAATTGATGTATGTGTTTGGCGATTTGATAACCTCCGAACTTTGCTCCATAATTCTTGTGGCGATGAATTTGTGGTGATTGATTTAGCAAAGTCTTCGGAACTAGCTTTTTTCCATCGTTTCATTTCTCTTCGGAAGTTGGCGTTACGCTTTTTGTATTCGAGCAGGTTTAGTTGTGTGGGAGATTTTCGGAAATGTTGCCATGCTGCCATTTTTTGGTTGCGTAGGCTCGCTAGGGTTTTATTCCACCAAGGAACGTGGTTTCTGTTGTTGAATGATTGTGGGATGGACACGAATAGCCTTTGAGATATTGCTTGCTTCTTTGTTTATGTTTCCGCAATGTGGTCTTTTCGCAAGTTCATCTTTGATAGTGTGGTTGATTATGTGTTCTACCAGTTTACCGGGATTGTTGCAGGTTGGCGGTGGAAAATAGCACGAAACAATTGTAAATTTTATGTTTATGCTGATTTCCATAGCTAGTATTTGTGAATCACTATTTGTGGGAATTAATTTGTGTGGAATGCTTGCTTTGATGAGCACCCCTATACCTTATTTGGCTATCATGTTTGCCTGTGAATTATGAAAATAACTAACGTAACCTTTTGGTGGAAAAGGGTTAAAGTTATGTTTGCAATGTGTTTCTTGTAGTGAAATGAATGCTGGATTATGTTCTTTTATCAGTAGTTTTAGTTCGCAAATATTATTAAAGAAGCCTTTTATGTTCCATTGGATTATTTTGAAATCCATGATCGTTATTTAATACTATGTATGTGCATTGTTTATTTATTGTAAATTGTTGTATACAGTATATATAAGTATTAGTATAAGTATTTTATAGTTTATGCTCTTCGTCAGAGTCGGTGTTTGGGTAGAAGTAATCGTTTTTATTTAGTAGTTCTTGAGTTATTTTACTACATGGTGAGACGGTAGGTATGTTGTCGATTATCATTTTTGTTTGTTGAGATATGTTTTGTGGTGAGTTATGAGGTTGATTGGAGTTTACGTTTTGAGTGAGTGGTTTTGATGTTGTTTTATTCGTTGTATTGATTAAACTATTGGTTTGGAGTGGTTTTTTCGTTTTTTGTAGTTTTGATAGACTCATTTTTGTTGGTGGAGATGTAGCCGGACGTTTGTTAATAGATGTGATTGATGGAGTAGTTGATGATGGTGCTTTGTTGGTGGATGTTAGTTCGCTAGATATGGTAACGTTTGCATAGATGGTTTGAAGTTAAAAATTGGAGTGTTTTTTTCGTTGCTTCTCCCATGGAGCACTTAGTGATGGTTTTGATTTTGAGTATTTCTTGAGTTTGTTTGAATCTAGTCCAGTCTTTGTCTGAAGAGGGGTGATCGTTTCCACAGTTCGCGCATTGCTTACGTACGCAGTCGGCTGGGGACTGGGGTGGTAGATTGCAGCCCTCGCAAGTGGCAGGATTGGTGCAACGTGTTTTTGTATGCCCAAGTAGCTGGCAGTTTTTGCAGCGCATGGGTGTAGGATAGTACGGTGAAACTTTGACTTTGTACCAAGCAATATCAATGACTTTGGGAAGGTGGTAGAGGTCAAATGATAGGACAATTTTGCCAGTGGGAATGCATTTGCCTTCGGTCATACGGGTAAATTTGTAAACACTCCTTACACCCTGATTTTTTAGTTCTTGTATGATTTCTTCCTCACTTACAAAGTTTAGACAAGGCGCGTATATTATGTACACCTTTTACCATGTTTAAGCTGTCTTGATATTTTACAGTGACTGGACTAACGCTAGAAATCGTTTTTAGTTTTAGGAATTTCTCAGCTATTTTGGAGTTGCGTGTTAGTATAAGTAGCGATCCGTCTTTGAGTTGTTTTATATTTTCGGTTTGAGTTGAAATTGCGTCTATTGCTTTTTTTTATTATAAATGGGCTAAGTTTTTGTAGTTCATTATTGGGTGCAGTAACTGTTATGTATTTTGGTTGGTTGAGTGGTGTTTGTTTGTGTATAAGTGGAAAGTGTAATCGGAGTTGTAGTCCTCAAATTGGCTTAATATTGCGAATCTGTTTGTTGATTTGTCCGGCGGCTCCCGTGGTTGTCCCGGCATTTTGCTGTTTGTTGGTATATTAAAGCGGCTCCCCGTCCACAAAGTTAAGTATAAATCGTCTGATACGAAAGCGGACAAAACGAAAGCAAGATAACGGATTAGTTTGTATAGTTTTTTATTTCGCGAGCTAAAAACACTTGTATTACACACGTCTGAATAGGTTGAACACTAGTCGAATACTGTTCAACTGAAGTAGAGTTGAGTAGTAAACCGTAATTGGGTCACTAATTATAGTTTTCTTTTAGTCGTGGTCACACTTTTTGCAATTATATTTCATCCTGTCTTATATTTTAAAGATTATGTTAATTTTATTGAGCTTATTATATAAAAAAGCAACAATATTACAAAGTGGTAGAAGTGATTGTTGCTTTTTCGTAATATATTCTCTAAAAAAAACTTTACAACTACGAAAAATTTTTGCTTTTTCATATATTCTCTAAAAAATAAAAAGGACGTGGAGGTAAATAAAATTACACATATTGTATTCTAATTTAATTAAAACTGCTTTCCAAGTTATCCTTAATATCCTCGCAGTATATGTACAATGATTATTATTATTATCATACATATGTTAAAATTTCGCATTCGTCTAATACTAATAATAATACATATTTTTAGAATGTGGGATTAATTCATTGATTTGATTTATGCATCAACTGTTAGTGAAAAATTCGAGTATTCATAAAATTATTATAATATTGTAATTCTGAAAAATAGCTGCGACTTCTTCAGAGTTATCCTACTTATAAAGGCTTTTTTTTGTTTTAAACGGGTGGTTTTCAATGAAAGAATACTTGTTTCGGACAGATGTTACTTAATTTATACCCAGTTCGGTCTGCTATTTCATAATGGACAGATTTACTTCGGAACAACGTTCGCAAATCGTGCAAATTTATTACCAAAATAATAGCTCGGTTCGCGCGACGGATCGCGCGCTGCGTGCAATATTCGGTCGGTTCGGTTGAAGCTCACTTTTGGTTGATTGGGTATGTTTATAAACAAAATTGTCGCATTTGTAGTGTTGATAATCCACAACGACGTTACATTCTAAAAAAGTCACTGTTTGGTGCGCTCTATGGGCAGAGGGCATGGTTGGTCCTTATTTCTTAAAAAATCAAGTCGGCCATAATGTTACAGTCAATGAGGAACGCTATAGAGAGAGCCATGAATAATGACTATTTCGAGCCTGAATTGGAGGATGTTGATGTGGACGACCTTTCGAAACAATAAATTTATTGAAGGAAACTTTTGATGAGCGAGTAAATGACACATATTCACAAGTCATCCCGTCACATACGCCACTTACGAACGTAAACAACGAACATGTTAACAATAGAACATGTTCGAATATGCATTTCATCGTAAACGGCAAAACAACCTTATCCGGCAGCAACGAAACAAATTGTCCACAGCAAACAAAGGCAAGCTAAACAATTGACAATTAATAGTAAACAACCTCTAATAAACAATATTATAAATAGAACTAAGCGTACAAAACGAAAACATGGTACCGATGTTGGAGGAAGATATTTTGGACGTTTATGGAGAATATTAAACAATTCCAAGGAACAACACTGTAGGTACTATACTGCTTTGACTATAGTATATTTCAAGATACAGGGAGAAGCAGTAAACGTGCTAATAAACCATAATACACCAAATAACTTCTATTCAATTATTAATCGTGTGGATTATGAATACGCAGACCAACGGGCTTACTACGTATTATTAGAAGAAATTAATAGAATACGTACTCTCAAGGAAGACGTGCCCTTGCAAAATATCACAGCGAAATGTGCAAATCTTTGAATTTTGCTTTGGCAAACATGAACCTCAACGCCAATATCGACCAAATGTAATCGTACACTGCACGCAATCAAGACAACCATCAGAATCAATGGATAGATAAGTCAAACCAGTTCGTCAGGCCGACACAGCACAATCCTCATCAGCAACCAAGAAACAATTATGAGCGCCAACAACAAGGGTTGTCTGTTTAATTTATAGAGCTTGAGGCCAGGTTTGTATTAGGAAATAATATGAGAAAACAACAATTTTTCAATGTGGTAGAAGTTATAGCTGCTATTTCGGAGATCACCACATCTCCTCATCAGACTTCTTTGGCCATGGGGCACGGAGTTCCTAGATTGTCGCCGAGAAATCAAAATAGAGCAGAAACGCAGGAAAAGTATAGAATCGCATCATCTCGCAACTATAGCTCGAACAAAATTCAACGCGTTAGTCAGACAACTGAAGAAGAACTACAATCAACCAATCCACAGTGCTAAGGGCGGGGTTGAATATGGTCCAGAATTCCTCTTGAATTCTGGAAACGGGGATTTTAAAATGGGGGCCGATCCTTTAAGACAGATAATTAAACCTGATCGTATTCACATTCACTGTATGCATACACACAGATAAAAAATAACAGAAATTCTGTTTAGTATTTAAAAGCGCCGTTTATTTTCATCATTTACCATTTTTCGAAACTGATGCGCCAGAAGAATTTGACATGAAATTAGGTGAACATACTTAAGAAAATTAAAGCTCAGAAAGATTTGTTTAAATATAAAATAACATACAAATATAAAGTAAAAGAGAATGAACAAGAAAAGATTTATTACACAATAAATAATGAAAGTTATAAACAAGAAATCAGCAAAATAGTTAAAAGAAATGAGGGAACGAATCATACATTACCGTTCACTACAACGATACAAGCAGCCATTAGGACCAGAAGAGAAGACAGACGACTTATGGGGTAGGCCGAACCAAACAGGATTAGATACTAGCTGACGTGGAAGCATCAACTCTCCCGCAGGCACTGAAACGCAAATTACCTGTGAAATTAAGGAAAATTAAGCAAGGGGTACCGCAGGGTGGCGTCCTGTCTCCACTCTTGTTTAACCACTACATCTTCAAGCTCCCTCAACCGCCAGACGGAGTCGCAATAGTTTCTTATGCCGATGATTGCTCGATAATGGCAACCGGCAATGTAATTGATGACCTGTGTATCGAAAGTGAACGGATGTCTGTCCGACCTTGCCCGTTTTTTCAGGCTGGAGGATTCTGGGGGTTGCATTAGAGAGCCTACTCTCCTTCTCCGCGCTCACTACCGCAATCGCCAACAAAGTACAGAGCCGCAACATTGTCCACAAGACGCTCGCCGGCAGCTCTTGGGGCAAATACAAAGAAACGTTGTTTGCAACATATAAGGCACCAGTGTGGTCACCGGAAGCCAGTAGGACACAGTGGATGAAGCTGCAGACCTGCCAGAACGCCGAACTCCCCACGGTGGCGGCGTGCCTCCTGATATCGTCTGAGGAACATCTCCATGAAGAGGTCAATGTGCTCCACGTTAAGGAGCACAAACTCATGCTCAGCAAGCAGTTCCTTGCCATACGTCACCGCACAGGCATCTGTTTGCAGTTGAGCCACCCCCCAGGCACATCAGAAGGCATCTGTTAGAACTGAAGGACGAGATCCAGCCATATATAACGGAACCGCTGGATCCGGAGGCATACCGGCGGGTTTTAAGCAACATCCGCAGAGAGACAGTCACCGCCACCATCGACTCTCGCCAAGCAAATGCCATAATAGGAGCCCAACCACCACCAATAGCAGATGAGGAGTACCTACTGCCTCGCGATTCCTGCGTCGCTCTGGCCCAATTAAGATATGGATACTGTAGTAGGCTCAACTCCTACTTATCCAGAATCAACGCTGACACAGAGAAAAAACAGCATTTAGCGTCAATGGGGCCGAATATGAATTTTTGAGGATGCCATTTGGACTAAAAAATGCACCATCCATTTTTCAAAGATGTGTGGACGACATTTTACGATCATACATAGGGAAATTCGCATACGTCTATATCGACGATGCACTTATATATTCTTCCTCACCCGAAGAACATGTGGAGCACATAAATGTAGTAATAAGCGCACTGCACTCAGCGATTATGAAAATTTCGCATGAGAAATCCCATATTTCCAAGAATCCGTGGAATATTTAGGACACATAATTAAAAGTAACAAAATTACGGTAGATCCTTCAAACACAGAAACCATAAAAAATTATCCCCTACTAAAAACATTAAAAGAATTGCGATCATTTTTAGGTTTAGCAAGCTATTATAGACAATTTTTTCAAAACTTTGCAGCAATCGTAAAACCATTAACTAACCATTTTGAAGATCAAAAGTGCTAAATTGAAATAAAATTAGATAAGGCAGCCTTAGAAGCATTAGAAAAAATTAAATATGCTGTATAATCACAGATATTAAACCAGATTTCTCAAAACCATTTGAATTAACGACGGATGCCAGCAATTTCGTAATCTGTGCAGTCTTGTCACAAAACAAACCCCCAATTTCATTTATTTCAAGTACCTTAAACCAAACAGAACAGAGTTATGCAACAAACGAAAAAGAATTGTTAGCAATAGTTTGGGCACTGCAGAAGCTCTCTATAGTACCTATAGCTGATTTGACAGTCTATGCCGATCACTAATTTTGCCTGTACTCTTCTATGAAATTTTTCCTTCTCTTGAGTTTAGTGTTTGGATTTTTATCCGAAATAGAAAAAAAATCAATCTCTATTTTTTAAACCAGGACAAGAAAATGTTGTAGCCGACACATTATCACGCCAACAAATAAATAATACTTCTTGAAATTCTCAACACTCTGCGCAAAGCCCACCAATTGAGAAATTAAAAAGAGTAAAAGATCCTTTAGAAACGAAATATTTATAACTTACTCAGAAAATAACCTTGCCACCAAATATGTTTAGAGATGCAAGGCAGAAAATATTTTATGAAACGAAAATTGAACTACTCGAAAGATTGAAACAAATCATAAATCCGCGGGTAACGAACGTACTTCTATAAAAATAACGCACAAGAGATAGCACTGAAGTACAAGAATGTGAAATATGCGTAAGAGATAAATACGAGGAAGACCAAACAAGATACCTATTGGCACGACACCAATACCCACGAAAGTTGGACGATACATATGTACATGTGGATATATTCCATATGAGCAGTCAAATGTACATTAGCTCAATGGACAAATTCTCAAAATACTGTCATTTAAGACATATGTATATCTGCAAAGAAAGATACATACAAGTACATAGATGAAATTCTATCTCAAATTTACCCGAACGCAAAATACGTTTCAATAGTACAGGGTTTTCCAATAGGAGCGCTACAAAATTTTTTTTAAATAAAACAAAAACGGTTTGGGATATGAATTACATTCTTTATTCCTGTGAAAGTACATTCGATACCATTATGTATGGACCTCGATTTCTTTTGCATGGGCACCACGGGCACGCTTGCAGATGTTCAGACCCTGAACCCAATTTTCGACGGTTTTCAAGCATAAATCGGCCAATACTGCTGCAATTTCACGTTCGATATTCGTACGAAGTTCATTAATCGTCGCTGGCTTGTTGACATAGACCATAGATTTGACCATTGTGAATAATTGCAAGTGAAAACTCTTAGCCATAGACGTCAAAATTAGGCCGGCCCAGCTGAGATCACCTGATTTGCAAGGATGTATTTTTTGGGTACTAGACACCATTTTTACACAGAGTTGTTTTCACACTGTCCAAAAAAATTTGTAGTAGAAACTGTTGGCGAAGTAGCGAAAATTAAAAAAAGTTCAATTGTATTGAAAAAATTGCAATATAAAAGTGCATGGCATTGAACCTTACTTCATGTGTACATTATAAATGTTGTTAAAATTCGAGTTGAATAATATTTTTCATTAATTTTACAAATATTTTCTTAGCTACCACACAGTACAACATTGTACTCACAAATTTTCCCAAAACTACATCAAAATACAACAGTGAAATTGATGTTTTTCCCCTATTTCTCTTTCACAATTTCTTCCGTGTAAAAAATTCTGCTGCTCAGTAAGACAAGGTAAGATAAATTTTAATTTTGCTTAAATTTAAACCATAAATTACCATATTTCCCCTCTCCCAACAATAGGGCTACTCAACCTAGGCGATTTTAATTGAATAATTTCCAGGTGTGGCTGTGTCGGCGGCGGTGCCGGCGGTGTTTGTAGTAGTGGTCTGGAGATTTTCTTCTCCATGGCGTATCAAGGCTTAGTGGAATACAGAACAAAGTATGACTCGAATCATGATCCGAGTGGTAAAAATAATAGAAAAGTTTCACCGCTGCAATATATGTAATTAATTTGACTGTTTTAGTAGCATTTTAGAATCATAACTTTCTAACAATTTCCTAATTATAAGCATTTTTAAAAGTTTTGTGAATTTGCGTAGATGTTTATTGCACATGCATAAGGCATTGTATGAAAATTAAAATTTTTTTCAAAATATGTAAAAATGTTAAAATGAATACATACGTACATTTATTAAATAATAAAATTATTTATGTACATATATAAAAGTAAATAACATGATATTGCTTGGGAATAGCTGGAAATATATAAAAAATATAGATATTAAAAAATCCGCTGAGCCGTTTGGTTTGAATTAAAATAGCCTCCTCCATGCAGGGTTGCATTACAGTGATAACTTTGCAGAAACTTTGTTCACGATAGTTTGTACCAATTGGTGCAAATTCTTGGTGGAAATATGTTTACTTGTAACAAATTGAGAAGTATAGCTGATCCCAACATACTTAACTCAATGAACGTCGAGAATATTATTTCTTCAACTAATTTAATAAAACAGGATACAGAAAAACGAATTTGAAAAAGAAAAGATGAGTTAAAATACATAAGCAAAAACTGCATATTACTATAAGTTTCTGTCTGATTCTTAAGAGCATTACGCATTTTCTGACTGAAACTGGCATATTCGGGTGATAATCTTTTCAAAGCATCAATTTCACCATGAATTATAGTCAGACTGACCACTTTTGCATTTGAATTTTCAAGCAATTTCATTTAAACTTAATTTCTTCATAGCTATTTTCCGATATAAATATAAGATATGTTATATATTGCACTACGTATATACTTTTGGAACTATTTTAGCATGTTTTACTTTCCTTCTATGTTTTTAATACAAATAAGTCATATCAATTGTGGATGTCTACTTCAAATATATGAATGCCTTCCAATAAAATTAAAAGCGGGACAGGAAAGTACAATATGCAAACAATTTGCAGAAATATTTATCATAAAATTTATTAAACTTTTGTTTCTGTAATTTGTAATCAGAAATTATATGTAATTACAACACGGCAACCCGTATTGGCTTTTCTTGTGCAAACGGGGTTGCCTTTCGGGAAACTGTGATCAAAATCAGTATTCGCCACCCTGGTTCCCTTCCTTTTTCGTTACTCGAATCCTTGTATTCACATATCATTTATAGTGCAATTTCTATGTCTGGCAGTCCTTATCAGCCCTCATGTGGCATCCCGTATTAGCTGTGACCATTTACAATGAGAAGACTTTTCACTTGTATTTATTCACAATGGACTTGACGTAGCCCCACAGGAAATAGTCTAACGGCGCCAAATCGCACGACCGAGGCTGCCAATTAACTGGGCCATATCGTGAGATACACGTAACACGTTCACCAAACTTGATTTTCAATAAATCGATTGTGACATTCGCCGAGTGGCTTGTGGCGCCGTCCTGTTGGAACCAAATATTGTCCAAGTCCATATCATCCAATTCGGGCCAAAAATGTTCGGTTATCATTGAGCGGTAGCGATTCCCATTCACAGTAACGTGTCGGTCTTGATCATCACGGAAGAAGTACGGCCCAATGACGCCGCCCGTCCATAAACCGCACCAAACCGTAATTTTTTCGGGATGCAATGTTGACTCATGGAGTACGTGTGGATTGCTGCCTGTCCAATAACGCATATTTTGCTTATTGACGAAGCCATTCAGTCAGAAAGTTGAGGCCATTGACTCCGAATTTCGGTAGTAAATTTTAATAATTTCGACTCGTTGTTTGACCGTATATCTTTCCATGATGAAATGGCAAGCCTTACTGGAGAGAAATGTCAAAAGAGCAGGGAAAAATATGGCGTCGTTTGCTGTCACTATCGGTCTACTTTTGTAGCGTCCCTATTGCAAACCCCGTGCGCAACACGCTTATAAACGATTAGACATAATACATAAAACAACACCAGCATTTCATTCGACTATAACCAAACGGTCAAGTGGAACGCATCCACAGTACGTTAATTGAACTAGTAAACGCATTAACACAAGAACACTGTACAACACCGGACAAACAAAAGAGATATCCTGATATACATCAACGATTAATATCTTCATAGGTTAAAGTGTAAGAATACCATAATAAAAATCGCAAACATATTCCGTGTCAGAAAAGAGCAGTAATATATTCAAAAACTCATCGCAGAAATAAAGACGTGCACAAATACGCGAAGCATACAGTAAAAGACGACGGAGGCGTATAATAACGGCACGAGTACGCATTATCCACAAGGCCAATATCAGAACGCGACAATGTGTAAATTAATATTTTTATTCATGCTGACATATTTATTCCAAACAAATGATAAAAATTATGGTCTAATTGAAAGTGTACCTCGATGAGAACAGTGCATTTCTATACCACGTGTTTAACTTAACAAAGATATTAACTTCTTATGAAAACGTAATAAAAACAGTATACAATATTGAAAAACATCTTGATTTAAAAATATTAATAAAGATAATAGAAGTATTAAAAATTCAGCTATTTCATAATAGAAGTAGGAGAGCTTTAACAGCCCTATTCTGCCAAAACCTCACAAATAAACTGTGAGGGAAAATTTGTGAGCATTGTTGTCAGGTCTATTTTGTGAGGTGATTCGCAGCCATACCTCACAAGAAAAAAGCTTAAAAAATTCACCATGTGCGGTGAAAAGCGCTTTTCTGTCAAACAGATTGTAAACAAAAATAAAACAAGATGAATGCAGAAAACCACGGAAAGTAAGTAATTTTGATTTTAAAAATTTCGTTGATATCTTTACTTTATTTATGTATTTGCTAGGCGAGGCAAGTACGAAAGGACAACGCAGGAACAACTGCAGTATTTCCTTAGTTTTTGCAAGGATCATCCTGAGCTTCAGAGAGGAAAATTTAAAGCAAAAAATCCTCAGATGCTACAAAATCTATGGGCAGAGGTGACGGAGACGTTGAATTCAATGCGAGGTCCCACCCGAACTGCAGCCAAGTGGAAGGAAGTGAGTGAGCAAGCATTTCTAGACCAATTTCTATACGTTTTCTGTTAAGGTAATGATGCGGAGGACCTTTGGTTGCCGATATTTCGGAATTTGAACAACAGGCAATTGACACTTTTGGGGCAGCTGCGGTGGATGGAATCCCCGATGTGGGCACATTGGGCCACGAGGTATTTACGTAATTAATATTTAGATGGAAGTGTTTCGAATTTTGTAGTTTTGTTTATTGCATTTACACATTTTGAAGTTCTTGCAAATTGGAAAACACATATGCTTTCTTTGTCAACTTTGTTTGTTCGACTAACATATTGATAGTATTTATGAGTTTTGCAAGAATATGAGTTCAAAACCCAATTATCAAAGGATAACTTACAAGATTTGAGACCCTCCATTTTTAATTACACATTCGAACATATCGTTACCTCAATATACAGTCTCTAATTAATTTTTTTTCTAATCAAAATTTGTTAAATGGATTACAATACCTAATAGAAATTAAAAAGAAATAGTTAAAAATTATGTTTAATAAAAGTCAGCACTTTAACGAAACTCGCAACTGTAGAACTAAAATTTTTGAAAAATTTTCAAAATATGTTCGAAGGTACAAAAGTGTAAGATAGGGCTTTAAATGCACAAATATAAAACAATTAAAATATTTTATTTTAAATTTTATTAAGGTTGTGCAACCGCTGAGCATCATTGTCGACGACAGTTTCCCTCCGACCCCTTCACCATCTACGCCTGCTGTTTCCTCTCCTATGGATGAGTCTCCTTCTGCTGCTTCGCATTGTTTTATATTTCCAGCAGCTGCGTCGCCTGGTTTTGACGCTTCTGCTTCTGTCTCTTCAGATGTTGCCACTTCTGCGAATCAATCGTCTGGTGTTGCATATCATTCAATGCTTAATGCTGCTACGACTCCTGCTGTTTCATCTCCAACTGCTGAGCGAAAGATAACCGCATCAACAGTTTTAAATGCTGTGATGAGCAAGTTGGAAGCTCGTGAGAAAAGAGAGGAGCAAGCTATTCTTCAGCAAGAACAAATTATTGCACAAAACAAAAATATCGCTGGTGCTCTTGTAGAACTTTCGCAAGTACTAAATTCGATTAGACAAGTACTGGACAAATTGTGCGAAAAAATTGACAAATTGTAGAGCATTAATACCTAATGTAATGAATTCGCTGGCATGTACTAAATTTTAAAAATATTTAATAATTTTTTCTTTAATTTAATTAAATTTGAATAAATATAGAACAAATGTTGAATTTAAAATAATCTATAAGCGATTTATTTGTTAATATATAGGAATAGTAGACTCATGACGTTTTACCTAGTTTGGAAATTGTTATTTAATTTTGATTACTTTGCTGAATAAGTGCGAAATTTTTAAGTATTCGAAAACTTTTAAACAAAACTTTAAATTTTTTAATCTGAGTTTTAATTATATATCCCCTTCAACCAAATGTGCAAGTTTTAAGTTGTCATTGAATTTTTTTCTTTCTTTCTGATAGTTTCATCCACGTAAAATAATGTCGAACTTGGAACATTACTGAATTGTGAGTATTTGGTCAGGTATAAATCCGAGTTGTTGTTGTTCTTAAAAAGAAATAGTTTAAAAAAGTTCTATTCGAAAAAATCAAAAGATGGTATAACCGAAAGTAAAACAAAATTTTATGTTTGATAAGAAATTCACAATTTGTTTTTATTAACTGCCATACATAAATTTATATTGGATTTAAAGAGACATTATGTAGCGTTCCCTAACTCTTGCACCCTCCCTTGCATTGGAAATGTCTTCGGCTTCGTGCTGAATTTCGAAATTTTCCAATTCTTCATCGATTTCAATGAACCCAAGGTCAGCAGCTACACCATTCTTCAGAAGTACATATATTGTGGAGAATGGTGCAAGCATATATAATATTCGCTGCACTTTTGGGGCCATAATGGAGTATGCGATGTTTCGAAAGGCATCGAAAACGAGACTTTAGAACACCGAAAGCTCTTTCAACAGTGTTACGAGCTATGGCATGCAACTTATTAAATTTAATTTCCCTGGCGTTTGAAGGTTCTGCCACCGGTGTTAAAAGCCAAGGCTCCAATGGATACCCCTGGTCACCTAACAACCACGAATCATGTTGTGAGATGTGGTTTCTTCTCAAATGAAATCGTGTGGGGGATGTGGTCCAGATACCAGAGTCGTGGCAAGAGCCTGGATACTTGGCGTTGACTGCCGTAAACACAAGTTGATGATCACACACCTGTAATATTAAATAATCATTAACATTTAAAAACAAAACAAGAAATAACATTTACATACTGCTTCAACATTTATGCTATAAAACCCCTTTCTATTCATGAAGAGAGAAGTGGGAGTGCTGGCGTCTGTTGCTGTTGGTGATACGATCCCAACATGGGTGCAATCGATTGCTCCGATTGTGCCCTTCATTCCAAATTTTGTATAAAACCTAGGAATTTATAAGTAAATATGTACCATATATATATTATAGATTAAAAAATCGTATGTTGATTTCAATCATACCCTCTTTTCACATCTGCGATCTCTTGCATAGTTGATGGGAAATGTATCTCGCTACCCTTTACGTCTACAATACACTTCGATATGAAGTTCAGAGATCGGGACACTGATGACTGACTCATTGAAATGGAATAGCTATTTCCAACGCATTTTTGGTAAGAGCCATGGGAGTAAAAATAAAGGCACGCTAGGAATCGAAGCGTGAAGGGCATCTCCGACTTTTGAGCATCGTAGGGTTTCAACTCTTCAATCAGCGATTGACATAGAGATTTCGGGAACCGAAATGTTTGTACGAATATGGAATCCTCCATGGAAAACGGATCACTTTTATCTCGCAGGCTCTTTAAAAGTCTTCTTCTCTTCACCGCATTCTCTTGCTCTTCCAGAACTGCCGCACAAACAAGCAATAGTTCTTCCATTATTTGTGTTTTTTCAATTTATTTAATGATAGCGCACGCAAATTTACACAAACTTATTAAAAAAGTACTACAAAATCAGCTGTTTTATGTTGTGAGGTTCGTGTTCGTTCATCACGAATTATCTGACAATTGTGAGCTTTTGAGCTTTTAAATTTTCCCCAGCATAAGGGTAACCTCACAATAGTCAGAAACCTCACAACAGTCAGTACGGTGAGTTTTGTGAGGGTATCAGAATAGAGCTGTAAATTTTATAGGATCCATGTTAAAGTAACAGGCACTCCTGATCATGACGATTTGTTAGAATAAATCTGCT
Organism: Anomoia purmunda; assembly: GCA_951828415.1. Classification (NCBI taxonomy): domain Eukaryota; kingdom Metazoa; phylum Arthropoda; class Insecta; order Diptera; family Tephritidae; genus Anomoia; species Anomoia purmunda. Next base: position 42,158,123 of record OX639994.1, on the reverse strand, counting down.
AATTGAAAATAATAATACACAAAAAGTTATAAACTCACAAGTTGAGAAGATTTTGGAATCCTTAGATCCAAAAACCATTACAGAAAACATAATTCTAGCAGAAGTTTTATACGAATTACAAACAATAACTAACACAATACATTTTGACAAGAACAATAATTTCTATTCAGAAAGTCTAAACTTAAAAGAAGTGAATGATATAAATAAACATGAAATTAGATCTTCCTATTATAAATATATTAGAATACGCTGCCATTCGCATTTGTTACTATAAACAAAATAGTAGTCATATATAAATATCCTATTTTAACACCAAAATGTGAATTTTACAAAGTATACCTATTATCGAATAAACATGGAAGGTAAATATTAGATAACAGAATAGCTTTATGTAAAAATTACCAGCGAGTTTCAAAATGTAAAATGTATTTAAATAATTATATTTGTAAACAAGAAATACAAGATCAATGTACATTAAATATATTAGAAAATATTATTAAATAATAATAATAATAAGAAAGTAAACACGAAAATAACCCACCCATTGATGTATTCCAAAACGGACACATACTATATACATATGTGTTGACTGCGAGCATACATTCGAAATTGAATTGAAAAGGATTCAACAGGAACAACTAACCAACCGTCGATAAAAAGTGTCACGTTTTATTTTAACACAGAGGGGAGTTATGACTCATAGCCATCCCGCCACCAATATCAATAATACAGCAACGAAATACATGCCAAAGTTCACATACGCCACGATGATATTATCACTTACGGACGTAAACAACGACTGTCAACTAATTTAACAATAGAACATGTTCAAATATGCATTATCAGCGTAAACGGCAAAACAACCTTATCAGGCAGCAACCGAAGCAGAATTGTCCACAGCAAACGAAAGCAAGCTAAACAATGGACAATTAATAGTAAACAATTTGCAACATCATCTCCCAGCCACCATATTATAAAAACAAATGAGCATACAAAATGAAAACAGTCTAAAAATTATATCAATAAAGCAACCACAACACGAAACAGCAATCATCAAATGTTTTGAGTCAATTCTATGTATGTAAATATAATAACCAGCGCATTATCTCGCGTCGTGAGACTATGACGAGATCTCCAAGATCGTGCGATTTAACACCGCTGGACTAGTTTTTAGTGGGGTTATGTGAAGGCGCTTATTTGCGCAGATGAGCTCGAGACGATTGACGCCCTGGAAGAGAATATTCGGCGCCTTATTGCTGACATACGGCCCCAATTGCTGCAAAAAGTGGTCGAGAATTGGGCCTCTCGGCTGAAATTTATTTGAGAAGGCAGCCGCTGCGGTCATTTGTTAAATATAATGGCAAACCCTTATCTTTATAATAAAGCTAAATTATTGGCATTAACATTAAATTATATGCGTTTTTTTCTTGAAAACCACATGTTTAAAACAAAAAACCCCTTTATATTCAAACAGATCAATTAGCTGAAGCAATTCAGCTTTAAATTGTGTCATAGTTAGGTATTCTCGCACTTATCATTTAGATTACAAACTAATTATGTGACAGCTGAGTGTTTCAATTGTGCTTGTGAAAAGTTCGGCAAAAAAATGGAGGAAAAATTAACTTTAACCCGGTTTTTTATTTAAATATGTAGATATACATTCTACCTTTGTACAGAAAAAATAATAATTTGCTACAGTCTAGCTCAGGCAATCGCCGCGTACAGACGTTCACTCTGAGTGCTTATTCGCGATCGGCTAATACAAAGCTAGTGTTTTTTTCCCCCCAACTCAAACAGGTTTAGGTTACTTGATCCCGACTCGTATTAACCTGGCAAAAGAATGAAAATGATGATCACATACCACGATATCTGATAGCCTCCGCAGTAGGACCAAAAGTTGGAGAACAAATCCGTCCACTTTAGTCATACAATGTGTTTCAAATCGACAAAGGACTTAAACACATATGCATAGACTACACCAAGGTATCTGCACTAAAATTCGGGGACCTGCTCATCAAACCCCAGAACCTAAAAGCAGCTGAAAAGTTCCTCAAAACACCTCGCAAGGAAGGATCTTCTCGAGAAATATCACCTTTTAGAAGAAGAGTTAATTGAGGGCCTAGCTGATCAAAATGTTGTTGACATAAAAAAATAACGCAAAAGTCAGGCGACAAATTAATACCAACCAGAGCAGCAATAATTACGTTCGATCTGATTCGCAGACCGGAAAAATCAAACTTGGATGGGAAAGAGTCCGGGTACAAGAGTACATCCCCAATCCAATGAGGTGCAAATGTTGTCAAAAACTTGGACACACAAAAAATAGGTGCCGAAACATTGAAATCTGCCAAGAGTGCGCCCACCCCCCTCCACACGACCATTGCTCCAGAAAATACTGCGTAAACTGCGACAACAATACTCACTCATCAAATGACACAGCTTGTCCCAGCTTCCTAAAATAAAAATCAATCAACAAAATAAAAATAGAATACCGTTGTACCGTAAGAGAAGCATGGAAAACATATAATAGCAACCCAACAGCCTATCAAATTGACCCACTTTCAAAGCGCACAACAAAACCTACCTTAGTACAAATAGTAAAAAACTCTAGTAACAATGCAGCCAAAACCACAGAGAAAAAACATGAGAAAACAAACACAAAAGAGACCCAACTAAACGAAAATAAACCATCCAGCAATAAATCTAAATCAATTAACGAAGCACCAAGAAAAAATGAACAAAAATAACCAAATAAAACTACAAAACACATACAGTAGAAAATAACCAAACAATAATCGAAACACCACAGTCAATTGAACCAACTACTCCCATAGCTAAGAAAAAGAACACATATACAGAAAATGCTAGTACGGATTTATCACCCAGTAGAGTTGTACAACAAATTCGCTGAACTAAATGTCATCATCACACCTAAAACTTACAAAAATACACTACCAAATCAGACGGAAAAATAATAATATTATTATACTAATGGATATCGGACTAAACCTCTCAATCTTACAATGGAATATTCAAGGCTTTATCAACAACAAATTTGCACTAGAATATTTAATATCCAAAAATAAGCCAGACAAAACAATTCCTCCATATACCAAACTATCAAATATTTCACCACAACAAAAACACGACATATGCAAAATCGGGAATAGCAATACTAGTGAAAAACACCTTAAACGTTTCAAACCGCGTAACTTCCACAAATCTACTTTTGCACCAAACCATCACAATACACGATCTAAAGGATCTGTACATCACAAACATTTACAACGAGACAGACATCAATTTAACATACCAACTACTTCAAGATGTTCCACGGATAAATACAGCGCATCACTTAGTTGCAGGGGATCTAAATGCACAAAATACAATCTGGGGGTCCCAGTACACTTCTAAAAGTGGAAATATATGGGAGTCCTTTGCTCACGACCGTAATCTGGTGATTTTAAATAACGGCGCACCAACACTACTTAACACAAGAAATACACTCTCTTCGGTAGATGTATCCATGGCAATTGCTGATTTGGCAGTATCATTGTCCTGGAGTTGCCCATCCCAACCAATCGCAGGTGATCACTTTCCAATTTTCATACGAAACGGGCACACATACTCGCACAAAAATTTCATTGGCAAGTTTAAAGAAGTCAAAGCCAACTGGGATCTTTTCCAGAATAAAACAGAGTCCTTGAGCACCCAGTCCGCACAATCTAATAACATAAACAGGGAAGCAGCCATAAGTAAAAAAAATTGTGAGGAAATCAGCAAACGAATCCATGCCAACCAGCAGATGCCCTAGACAAAGCAATAATCCCGTATGGTTCAACAGCGAAATTGGTGCTTTGATAAGAGAAAAAAATAAAGCTTGGAAAAAATTTAGAGAAAGAAAAACTTTGTAAAGAACTTTAACTTATAAAAAGTTGTGCCCACAAGTGAGACGAGCTTGTAAAACAGCAAAACAGGAGTCGTGGAAATTGTTTCTAAACTCTCTAAACCCGTCGCTTGATACCAAAACACCATGGACTAAAGTGAAGAGAATTCAATCGCATGCCGCCTCCAACTTTCTACCAATTTTTACGGATAACGCCGCTCTATCACATCCTGAACAAATAGCCAATCACCTAGGGGAAGTATGGCGCTCCATAAGCTCAAATGAAACATTTAACAGAAGTCTCATACAGGAAAAATTTAACATCAACATCGATAGGTGGAGAAGCCCCGGAAATGAGCTAGATTACACCCTAGATCCCGTGACGCTTTTCGAACTCAATTTGGTACTAAAGAAATCCAAGGGAACAACACTGGGAAAAGACAGAGTCACTTATACTATGATTCAAAATGCATCAATGGCTCTCAAAACAAGATTATGTGAATTATATAGCAATATCCTGAAAACCGGAACTTATCCACACGACTGGAAACAAGCTACCCTAGTACCTATACCATTTCCTTATTGTCTGAACTCAATTTGGTACTAAAGAAAACCAAGGGAACAACACCGGGAAAAGACAGAGTCACTTATACTATGATTCAAAATGCATCAATAGCTCTCAAAACAAGATTATGTGAATTATATAGCAATATCCTGAAAACCAGAACTTATCCACACGACTGGAAACAAGCTACCCTAGTACCTATAGCATTTCCTTATTGTCTGTACTGTCGAAACTCTTTGACAAAATAATTACACGAAGATTATGAAGAGCATGCGACAAAAAAATTCTAAAGATCCAATACGCCTACATGGAAAACTGTGGAGCACATGCACTTTACCATCAACTAGAAACCGAAATTAAAAATAAATTAAAGTCTCGAATGCACTGTGTAGTCATCTCCGAAGATCTCGAAAAAGCGTTCGATCGGGTAATAAGCACTTCCGTCCTAAAAGAGCTTCATAAATGGGGACTACCCAAAACCTTCCTGAAGCTAGCCCTATCATTTCTGTCCCACAGAAGAATTTCAGTTAAAGTAGACGGTCATTCGTCTGTGAACTATAACCTCGACAACGGAATTCCGCAAGGCTCTCCGTTTTCAGTATTCCTATTCAATGCTTATACCAATACGCTGTCAAAAACACTGAAATGGATAAATGGAATAGGCTATATAGGCATCTATGCAGATAACATTTTCGCACTGTCCTCAGGTACATCGGAAAAAGTTCGTCGGAGCCTTAACGACCTTGACAAAAATATATATAAATGGTCTACGAAAGCAGGGGCGGTAATCTCAGCTAACAAAACTGAGGCCATTCACATCTGCAGGAAAAGAAATTGTGACACAATTCGATTACAATAAGAAATATTCACATAGAATTTAAAACGAAAATGAAAATCCTAGGAGTAACTTTCACTCGAAACCTTTTATGGAATGAGCACGTTAAAATAATCACAACAAAACTCAGTAATGTACGATACCTACTTAAAATAATATGCTCCAAAAATAAGGGACCTCACATAGAGACTGCAATTGAAATATGCCGTGCACTAACAGAAGGAGTGGTACAATACTGCGTCACAGTCTATGGACACACCTCAGAGGCCAATAAAAATAAAATAAATGTAGCTTTTAAACAATTGTTTCAAAAAAGCAGCTGGTCTCCTGAGGGCTACACCGACACCAGCTGCCCAAGTCGAAGCACGTTACAACGAATTTCAGTGGTTAGTCCAAAGGCGGTCGGCAAAATTAGCAGCAAAATCCATCACAATTACGTCACATTCTTTACATAAACTTTTCTGGACTTCCATAACCAGCCGAAAGCATACCAGCGGAAGCTATAGAGCACTTGTGGCATTGAAGCTAGAACCAAGTACCTGTTGAACGCACATATACCAATACCACCAAAACCACCAGACGAACACCAGACCAGCGCTAAAATATCAATCGACCTTTCAAGGAGCACTTTAAAGAAATCCAACACATCCCCAGAAGTGTACAATCAAAACTTTTTACACTAGAAAGCCAACCATCCAAGAAATGTGTTTTACTACACCGATGGCTCGCTACTTGGAGAAACACCGTCCTACGCCGCAATAGAACAGCTCATTGTTGGAACCTACAGAGCAATCCACCAAGCTCTCTTATCACCACATGCTGGTATATTTAACGCTGAATTATCGGCAATAAAATTCGTCCTGCACCATGCAGCAATAAACAACAAACAAGCCGTCATTTATTCGGACAGCTTAAGCGTGCTGAAAACGATAACAGATGAAAACAGTGAAGCGCGTAAATATGTACTAAGCGGAATTAATATACGGAGCGATATTAAACTGCTATGGATACCTGGTCATGTGGGGATAACAGGCAATGAGCTAGCTGACAAAGCTGCCAAACAAGCGTTCAGTATGCCACTTGTAGCAAAGATTCCTTGCTGGACTTCCGCCATAACGAACTTTCTAAAAACGCAACGCAGAATCTTAAGAGAAAGATCATGGGAAACAGCAAACTGCTTTTTGAAGACACACAATTCAAGCTGTGTACGGCCAAACTACCACGAGAAACTTTCGCGTAAAAAATGCATCCAAATAGGTAGAATGAGAGTAGGTGCCACGAGGTTTACTACCGAACATTACTACAATCATACTAATGAACGAGAATGCAGCCAATGCAATGTACCTCTCACCGTCAAACATATACTTAAAGATTGTCCGATATCCGGTAGCAGCATCAACTTGACTACAATACTTGACTGTAGCAAGGAAAATACAATAGAACAGATAACCGATCCACTCAAAAAACACAATCTTCTCCATGAAGTGTAAAGCGACTTAAGAGGAAAAATGGCCTAGTAGCCCAGCCTCTACAATATATTTTACAAATTCATTTGTAAAATATAAATTTAAATAAATAAATAAATAAATAATTTGCTAATTCTACAAAGATTAAGGAGGCACCAGCCATTGCTCCTTGCAGCATTACAAGAGAATGCAACACAAAGGGGTTTGTGAAAGCCGGTAAATCGTTAGATCCCTACCTCTGTTATAGAATCGCCAAACTTCTTTTTTGTCAGTTGGAACTGCAATGATGACCACTTCTTCAAAACCGATTTTCGCATGGTACGTTCCAGTTTTGGCGCACTCTGTGGCTTTCTCAGGATTTTAAAGAAAGCGGATACAAAATGTGTAGCAATTGCTTTCTTAAATGAAGAAAATGATAATATTAACCAAATATGGTTGGAAAATGTGTAAGAATTTGACAGAAATTCGGAAAATCTTTCGTATAATGTTATGCTTGGTGATAGCGAACCATCTGCTGAATTTATAAGACCATCGCTGAGTTCTTATTTTAGTAAGAAAAAATCCATCTATTAGTTTTCATTTTAAAATCTATACTTAATTCTATGTTTACCATTTTGTAAAATCTAGTTATTCGCAAAACTGATTATACATTTCTTTCCTTTTTTAGGATTATTAGTTTTTATTTCAAAAGTCTATTCTCATTCTTATTCTAAACTTAATTCTAAATTTTAAAATCGATTAGTTTTCATTTTCAATTCAAAAATGTGTTTCTCATTCTAAACTTAATTCTAAAATTTAATTCAAAAATTTGTTTCTTACTTTTAATAGGAAATTGTATTACATTTAATCTACTCAAAAAAAGTCTAATCGGCTAACAATGTCTGCATACAATGGAAATTTAGTACTCAATGTTTTTTTTAATATTCCAAAAATGGTTATACTTTCTAAATATTTTACTTTATATTCAATTGGAAATTTTACGCAAGAAATGACAGTCGAATGTTTAAGGTCGAAATTATTGTAAACTAGCGTTATTGTTTATACACTAGGTCCTCATTGTAAACAAATTTTTATTTAAAAACAATATTAGGGTTTATTTTATTTCCACGTTGTATTTTTCAGCTGTTGATCGAATCTCCACTTTCTTTCTTTCTATCTCTATTAGCTCCTTTTGCTATTTTTAATTTATTTTAGGTGGTCGGTAATGTCCAACGACAAGTAATCAAGCTTTTCCATTAATTTTTCCTGGAAATTGCTTTTGTTTTATTTTTGCAGCATTCAATCCGGACGCTGGCGTCCATGCAACGGACGGTGGCAGTGGCGACGAGGGTGGCGTTGCCTCGACAGTCGGTTCTACGATACCGGAACGACCAGGATTTATATCCGGTCAAGGACTATCACTTCAGCATCATTCCCCTTAAGTTTATGGGGAATGTCTTGTGATGTTACAACAGCAAGGTATCGGTGTTTGGATAATTTGTCGGAGTATAAGCTATATATTTTACAAAAAATTGAATAAAGGCAAATATTTTGTCAAAATATAAATTTTTTTAAACTTTGTTTTTTCTACATTTTTTTACCAAGTTATAAACTTTTATTTATATCGTTTATATTATTAACTAATAATACAGTTGACCAGTTTTGTTTATTAATTTACGTTCATTCGCTTATAAAAGTATAGCTAATTCCATAACATTTTCTGCCATACAAAACAAAATTTTATTGATGCGTTATATGGAAGAAAATGTCCAACACCATCAGATCTTGAAACTTGCATTTAACTTTTAGTTATACGGTTTATTGTATAGAAGCAGCTATCCTTTTATAAAAAATTATTGAATGTAAATTAATAAATATAAGTGACCACCTGTATTATTTCAAATTTTGTCGATTGTCATATGCACAATACTGTACATACAGTGGCTCACAACTAAATCGCGCAGTATTATTTTTTATAATATTGACAATATTTTTTGCGCTGAATTTTTTCCAGAACTTTTTATAAAACTAAAGTTAATTTGCATATCATAAAACATACAAATCAAGATTGTTTTCTTTGTTAAAATTGTACGATCATTTGACAAACTTGAAAAAAATTATATTAAAATTTGCAATTTTCATCTCAAGATTTCTAGTATAATAATGTGCAGTTTCAAGTTCCTAAGAGTTTTCATTAATTTTTAATAATTTTTCTTATGGACGGAAATGCTTTATGATATTGATTGCAATCAACTATATTTTTCAAAAAACTTATGCAAAAAATGAACTATAAAAACAAATACTGCACGATTTAGCTGTGATCCACACAATATATATACATATGTACTGTAAGTATACATATATGCAAGTGATTGTAATTAAACGTACCATCACTGCTTTCAAGCGTCGTTTAATTGTTCAAATTGGCATTGAATCTCCAGATTATTTAAAGCACTCTCGAAGGTGAGCCATCAGATATACCCATCGCTGATTTTTCTTTTCTAAATGTTTTGATCCAACAAATTAGTTTTTACATATTGCGTTTAATACTTGAAAATATGTACATACTTGAAGCCTTGGGTAAAATTTTGTACTTTTACTTGTACATCTCTGGAGCTGTGAGTGTATGCAAGCTGGGATAGGTCAAACGACATCTTCGCGTAGATCGGTATGTGTGTTTCCACCGCAGCTGCTCCACTCGCTCTTACCACAGCGTCACAACCGCAGCTTAACTGCCCTCACTCCATCCCAGCCTTTTGCGTTTGAGTGTTGGTTCTGTAATTAAGTAAAAATTTAAAAATAAATTTGTTATTTAAAACAATTTTTTCACATTTACTCACCATCACCATCAGTTTTGCCGGCCATCATGCGTGTCACTTTTTTTTAAGATTTTAATGTCATCTGGCTTTTATATACACTTCCTTTTCACGACATTTCGTGTGCTCATCGAACCTATCTCATTAACTTTACTTTACAGGGTTGCATAGATCATCTAACACAAATTTATTGTCAAGTAAATAGTAATATGCAATTAATAAATTGAATTTTTTGTATGGTAAATTTGGGTAGAATTAGGGCTTAAATTGCAGAAATGCTCTTAATTGACAATTAGGTTCCTATCTGAACATAGTCTTAGTATATCTGTAGGAATTATTATTATTTGTTGTGTGTTCCATTAATTCAAATTCGTCTTCTATAGTTATATATTTATTTTGCGTTGTTTTTCTAAATCTGTGTATGCAATTTTAGATAAGGGTCTGCGGTTTGTTTATATGGTTATATGGTTGGTAATATGGTTACATAAATAGCGGTGTTGGCTTACCCTAAACTAATTCATACGCGTGTACATATGTACATACATCTAAATCTTTAGTCTTATATGAGCGGAAGAGTAAGAATGTATGCATGTATGTATATATACTTACATATTTAAATGATTTGACTGAAGAAAGGACGATGAATGAAAATATGTTCGCTATTAAAAATTATTTCAATAACGAATGAAAGTCAATTTGTTATTGAAAATTATTTGTGTGATGAATTAAATTTTATTCGTTCAAAATTACATAAATAATGAACTAAAATTTATTATTTTCACTTACTCGTTCAGTTTTCCCTTTTTTAAACGAAATATTTTTTACTGTATTTTAAGTTCGATATATGGGATATTGATGAAAACATACTGGTAATCATATATATGATTAAACTTTCTGTCAACGAGTATAGAACCCAGTGTAAAAGACCACGCAAGTGGCGAAAATCTCTATCGCCATTCACCAGGGAGTGCAACGATTCTTCTGCATGCTCTCGAACTTCCGTTTGGAAGTAAGAAGGCCAACCTGGTGCGGTCACTCCGACGGTTAAGGACTCCCCAGGGGTTTGCAGCGTCTGTTCATTAGTGGGTGCAGCTGAGTATGGGCGTCTGACTTAGAGCAAGCGGTACGTCAGATAAGCCAGTGAGCGAACGTCTCGCCGTACTCCGCATCAGAGCGCGATTATGCAGCAAAAAGCGCGCGCTCAATGACATAAGGAAAGCTTGACGTCCAAAAGCTGCAATAACTACACATTTTCGGCCATTTCGCCACTCGACAGGCTCTCCAGCTATCTGAGAGCAGCATTCGGGCGCAACGGGACGTAAGTTGGAGAGATATCGGGAGTTGAAGAAGGATGTGAGGCGCATCTTCCGAGGAAAAAGAGACGCCGAGATGCGCGCGTGTGAGGAGCTTGAAATGCTAGCTGGAAGCAGGAAAGATTTCCGAAAATTCTATCAGAAGGTAGCGCGGCTTACAGAAGTTTTCAATACCGGCCAACTCCTATAAGAATGAAAACACCGACCTGATGAGCGACACCCAAAGTACACTCGAACTATTGAGGGGGAACTTCTTCACTCTGCGTAATAGCAGTGGCGCGGAAAATGTCTCATATCAGCTGACTGGAATCCACGCAAAAGGGGTAATCCTGCAATATGTGCCAACTACTGCGGGGGTCAGTCTTCTTAGCGAAGCATATAAAGATCTGTCGCACGAATTGTGTTAACGAATGAAGCCCACCGGGACCGAACCGATTGAACCTTATCAGTGTGGCTTTAGACCTGGTAAGGATACCATCGACCAGACATTGATGATGCGTTAAATCTTGTAAAAGAACGAAAAGAAAAGAATAGAAGTTAACACACCACAATAGCCAGCAACAATAAGAACAGCTACACATCGGAGTGAAACGCGCTTCCGTCCAATTCCACCGAAATCGCTGACGACACGCCTAACGAGTTGCGCGTGACAACAACAAACACCTATCGCTGCGGATTGCAGTCGGCAAGTCACACGGTAGAACATGTGTAGGGTTATTGTAAGAAGTAGCCAGGTATTTAGGCGTAGTCGCCGCTGTAATTAATTTATGAAGTTCAGTTGCGCCCAACGTGGGGCCACAAAAAAGTCCTTATCAAGGATAATCGTGGCCGCGGTGCTCGAACGCACATCGAAGAACAATCTTAATAAAAAGTTCGCTATCAATGTAGTGTAGTGAAAAACGCATACGTATCCGCGTAAACATTTAAAGCACATTTTAGTGCGAACAAAAATCAATAAAAAAACAAAATTTTTAATAAGGCCTTGCACGCCAAGCCTAGGCGTTGCCATCGAGGGACGATAGAAGTTCCAACAAAGTTCGCACGCCAAGCCACCTGGGGACGGAGGAAATCTCGAAACACAACCATCAAGGGACGAAGGCGAATAGTGTACTATTTTACTATGAAAGAATCTATGTAAGTAGAGTGCTGAAATTTGTGATTAGGATTATTGAATTAAAGCAACAGCCTATCTGAAATAATTTTAGTAAAAATTGTGACATATTTGTGATAAGGATTAATTGAATTAAAGCAACAGCCTATCTGAAATAATTTTAGTAAAAATTGTGACATATTTGTGATTAGGATTAATTGAATTAGAGCAGGCTGTTGCTGAAATAATTTTAATAAAAATTGTGACATATTTGTGTTTAAGATTAACTGAATTAAAGCGTCAGCCTATCTCAAATAATTTAAGTAAAAATTGTGAATTGAATTGGAAATAAAAAATTAAAGTAAATAATTGAAGCCAAGGAATATCAGAGAACATGGACGAAAATAGTCTTCGCGCCATGCTGGGTGCCGCTGTACGGACAGCAACGGAGCAGACGAGACGTGACTTCCAAACGACTATTAACGAACTTACCGCTATGTTAACACTGATCGAAAGACCGGTTCAGGTAGAGGAATATAGAGAGATCACAATCGACCCCACTGGCAGGTGCGATGAATCGCTGGATGTCGTGAAATCTTTGCCAGAGTATAATGGTGACCATTCACGATACGTGTCGTGGCGCCAGGTGGCTCATACCGCATATAAAATTTTCGAAAGTGTGCAGGGCAGTTCGAAGCACTATCAGGCAGTGGCTATCATTAGAAACAAAGTCGTCGAATCAGCGGATTCGACATTGTCGTCATTCAATACAACCCTTAATTTTAAAGTAATAATAGCAAGGCTAGATTTCACCTACTCAGACAAGAAACCCGTCTATATCTTGGAGCAAGAAATGCCTACCCTCCGACAGGGAAGACTGTCTATCACAGCGTTTTACGATGAGGTGGGAAGGAAACTAACCGCTATTATCAACGAAAATGTAATGACCTACGAAAACAAGAAGGATGTCCTGGAATCACTAAATACCAAATATCGTCAGGATGCATTAAGGGTATTCATATCGGGCCTCAACCACCCACTATGCGATATCCTATTTTCGTCAAGGCCATCCGACATTGCATCGGCCTTGGCACTAGCGCAAGAACTGGAATCCAACCAGACGCGCTCGCTATTCGCCCAGAGGTCTTCAGAAAATAAATTCTCAGCTAACGGCATGCAATCACGTAACTTCACCGGAATGCCGTTAATTAGCCATCATTTCTATAGACCGTCAGGTGGACAACCGCAACAGAAGTCTATTTCGAGGCCCACTCCCATGGATGTGGATCCAAGCCTCTCGAGATTCAGATATCCACAGCAGAATATAGGTTCCAATATTAAGGCTGTACCACAAGTGGTACAACCATCAACTTCTTCCCCTATTACAAGGAATTCCCCTTCAGGAAGGACAGCTTTCGGGAATCAATACCCAAGAAATACCATAACTTCCGATACTCAACAAGCACAGAAAAGACAACGCGACAGCGACCGTGCTAACCTCAATAAAATACAACGCTTAAACTATTTAGGACATAGTACCGTGACGGACGATACTAATGAGAATCCCAACTGTTATTACCAACCCGAATATTTTGATGACTGTGCAGACAACGAAAACTCTTATTCTGACTGTCCGTCCCAGGAAGAAACTACAGACGAGATAAATTTTTTAGGGGCAGATCCCTGCTACCATACGTTAGCAGGACATTCGGAGGAAAGCAATTAAAACTATTAATAGATACAGGTGCGTCTAAAAACTACATTAAAGAATTCAACTGGAAGGGTATCAAACATGTGGCATCGCCCTTCTTTGTTATGTCAATTCATGGCAAGAACGAAATCACCGAAAAATGCACTATAAATATTTTCAATACAAATACTTCATTTTTTTATTTTACCGACTCTGCATACTTTCGACGGTATAATTGGCTATGACCTTCTACGAGAAATAGACGCCAGACTGAACATAAAAAACGGCATTATTAATTATAGTAATTATAAATAAAGAAAATGCCACTATCAAAATGCAGAAGAGTGGTAGAGAACGCATTCGGTCATTTAAAAGAATCGGGAACGCAGCGATCACTATACGAGCTTGCTGTGAATGAAGAAAATGATAATATTAACCAAATATGGTTGGAAAATGTGTAAGAATTTGACAGAAATCCGGAAAATCTTTTGTATAATGTTATGCTTGGTGATAGCGAACCATCTGCTGAATTTATAAGACCATCGGATCGCTGAGTTCTTATTTTGGTAAGAAAAAATCCATCTATTAGTTTTAACTTTAAAATCTATACTTAATTCTATGTTTACCATTTTGTAAAATCCAGTTATTCGCAAAACTGATTATACATTTCTTTCCTTTTTTCGGATTATTAGTTTTTATTTCAAAAGTCTATTCTCATTCTTATTCTAAACTTAATTCTAAATTTTAAAATCGATTAGTTTTCATTTTCAATTCAAAAATGTGTTTCTCGTTCTGAACTTAACTCTAAAATTTTTTTAGGAAATTGTATTACATTTAATCTACTCAAAAAAAGTCTAATCGGCTAACAATGTCTGCATACAATGGAAATTTAGTACTCAATGTTTTTTTTAATATTCCAAAAATGGCTATACTTTCTAAATATTTGACTTTATATTCAATTGGAAATTTTACGTAAGAAATGACAGTCGAATGTTTAAGGTCGAAATTATTGTAAACTAGCATTATTGTTTATACACTAGGTCCTCATTGTAAACAAATTTTTATTTAAAAACAATATTAGGGTTTATTTTATTTCCACGTTGTATTTTTCAGCTGTTGATCGAATCTCCACTTTCTTTCTTTCTATCTCTATTAGCTCCTTTTGCTATTTTTAATTTATTTTAGGTGGTCGGTAATGTCCAACGACAAGTAATCAAGCTTTTCCATTAATTTTTCCTGGAAATTGCTTTTGTTTTATTTTTGCAGCATTCAATCCGGACGCTGGCGTCCATGCAACGGACGGTGGCAGTGGCGACGAGGGTGGCGTTGCCTCGACAGTCGGTTCTACGATACCGGAACGACCAGGATTTATATCCGGTCAAGAACTGTCACTTCAGCATCATTCCCCCTTAAGTTTATGGGGAATGTCTTATGATGTTACAACAACAAGGTATCGGTGTTTGGATAATTTGTCGGAGTATAAGCTATATATTTTACTAAAAATTTAATAAAGGCAAATATTTTGTCAAAATATAAATTTTTTTAATCTTTGTTTTTTCTAAATTTTTTTACCAAGTTATAAACTTTTATTTATATCGTTTATATTATTAACTAATAATACAGTTGACCAGTTTTGTTTATTAATTTACGTTCATTCGCTTATAAAAGTATAGCTAATTCCATAACATTTTCTTCCATACAAAACAAAATTTTATTGATGCGTTATATGGAAGAAAATGTCCAACACCATCAGATCTTGAAACTTGCATTTAACTTTTAGTTATACGGTTTATTGTATAGAAGCAGCTATCCTTTTATAAAAAATTATTGAATGTAAATTAATAAACATAAGTGACCACCTGTATTATTTCAAATTTTGTCGATTGTAATATGCACAATACTGTACATACAGTGGCTCACAACTAAATCGCGCAGTATTATTTTTTATAATATTGACAATATTTTTTGCGCTGAATTTTTTCCAGAACTTTTTATAAAACTATAGTTAATTTGCATATCATAAAACATACAAATCAAGATTGTTTTCTTTGTTAAAATTGTACGATCATTTGACAAACTTGAAAATAAATTATATTAAAATATGCAATTTTCATCTCAAGATTTCTATAAACTTTTTCAGTACGTATTTTTTTTTGCCCATTTAATTTAGTATAATAAAGTGCAGTTTCAAGTTCCTAAGAGTTTTCATTAATTTTTAATAATTTTTCTTATGGACGGAAATGCTTTATGATATTGATTGCAATCAACTATATTTTTCAAAAAACTTATGCAAAAAATGAACTATAAAAACAAATACTGCACGATTTAGCTGTGATCCACACAATATATATACATATGTACTGTAAGTATACATATATGCAAGTGATTGTAATTAAACGTACCATCACTGCTTTCAAGCGTCGTTTAATTGTTCAAATTGGCATTGAATCTCCAGATTATTTAAAGCACTCTCGAAGGTGAGCCATCAGATATACCCATCGCTGATTTTTCTTTTCTAAATGTTTTGATCCAACAAATTAGTTTTTACATATTGCGTTTAATACTTGAAAATATGTACATACTTGAAGCCTTGGGTAAAATTTTGTACTTTTACTTGTACATCTCTG
Organism: Anomoia purmunda; assembly: GCA_951828415.1. Lineage (NCBI taxonomy): Eukaryota > Metazoa > Arthropoda > Insecta > Diptera > Tephritidae > Anomoia > Anomoia purmunda. The sequence continues at coordinate 42,141,856 of OX639994.1, read as the reverse complement.
GCGCTGTGAGTGTATGCAAGCTGGGATAGGTCAAACGACATCTTCGCGTAGATCGGTATGTGTGTTTCCACCGCAGCTGCTCCACTCGCTCTTACCACAGCGTCACAACCGCAGCTTAACTGCCCTCACTCCATCCCAGCCTTTTGCGTTTGAGGGTTGGTTCTGTAATTAAGTAAAAATTTAAAAATAAATTTGTTATTTAAAACAATTTTTTCACATTTACTCACCATCAGCATCAGTTTTGCCGGCCATCATGCGTGTCACTTTTTTTTAAGATTTTAATGTCATCTGGCTTTTATATACACTTCCTTTTCACGACATTTCGTGTGCTCATCGAACCTATCTCATTAACTTTACTTTACAGGGTTGCATAGATCATCTAACACAAATTTATTGTCAAGTAAATAGTAATATGCAATTAATAAATTGAATTTTTTGTATGGTAAATTTGGGTAGAATTAGGGCTTAAATTGCAGAAATGCTCTTAATTGACAATTAGGTTCCTATCTGAACATAGTCTTAGTATATCTGTAGGAATTATTATTATTTGTTGTGTGTTCCATTAATTCAAATTCGTCTTCTATAGTTATATATTTATTTTGCGTTGTTTTTCTAAATCTGTGTATGCAATTTTAGATAAGGGTCTGCGGTTTGTTTATATGGTTATATGGTTGGTAATATGGTTACATAAATAGCGGTGTTGGCTTACCCTAAACTAATTCATACGCGTGTACATATGTACATACATCTAAATCTTTAGTCTTATATGAGCGGAAGAGTAAGTATGTATGCATGTATGTATATATACTTACATATTTAAATGATTTGACTGAAGAAAGGACGATGAATGAAAATATGTTCGCTATTAAAAATTATTTCAATAACGAATGAAAGTCAATTTGTTATTGAAAATTATTTGTGTGATGAATTAAATTTTATTCGTTCAAAATTACATAAATAACGAACTAAAATTTATTATTTTCACTTACTCGTTCAGTTTTCCCTTTTTTAAACGAAATATTTTTTACTGTATTTTAAGTTCGATATATGGGATATTGATGAAAACATACTGGTAATCATATATATGATTAAACTTTCTGTCAACGAGTATAGAACCCAGTGTAAAAGACCACGCAAGTGGCGAAAATCTCTATCGCCATTCACCAGGGAGTGCAACGATTCTTCTGCATGCTCTCGAACTTCCGTTTGGAAGTAAGAAGGCAAACCTGGTGCGGTCACTCCGACGGTTAAGGACTCCCCAGGGGTTTGCAGCGTCTGTTCATTAGTGGGTGCAGCTGAGTATGGGCGTCTGACTTAGAGCAAGCGGTACGTCAGATAAGCCAGTGAGCGAACGTCTCGCCGTACTCCGCATCAGAGCGCGATTATGCTGCAAAAAGCGCGCGCTCAATGACATAAGGAAAGCTTGACGTCCAAAAGCTGCAATAACTACACATTTTCGGCCATTTCGCCACTCGACTGGCTCTCCAGCTATCTGAGAGTAGCATTCGGGCGCAACGGGACCTAAGTTGGAGAGATATCGGGAGTTAAAGAAGGATGTGAGGCGCATCTTCCGAGGAAAAAGAGACGCCGAGATGCGCGCGTGTGAGGAGCTTGAAATGCTAGCTGGAAGCAGGAAAGATTTCCGAAAATTCTATCAGAAGGTAGCGCGGCTTACAGAAGTTTTCAATACCGGCCAACTCCTATAAGAATGAAAACACCGACCTGATGAGCGACACCCAAAGTACACTCGAACTATTGAGGGGGAACTTCTTCACTCTGCGTAATAGCAGTGGCGCGGAAAATGTCTCATATCAGCTGACTGGAATCCACGCAAAAGGGGTAATCCTGCAATATGTGCCAACTACTGCGGGGGTCAGTCTTCTTAGCGAAGCATATAAAGATCTGTCGCACGAATTGTGTTAACGAATGAAGCCCACCGGGACCGAACCGATTGAACCTTATCAGTGTGGCTTTAGACCTGGTAAGGATACCATCGACCAGACATTGATGATGCGTTAAATCTTGTAAAAGAACGAAAAGAAAAGAATAGAAGTTAACACACCACAATAGCCAGCAACAATAAGAACAGCTACACATCGGAGTGAAACGCGCTTCCGTCCAATTCCACCGAAATCGCTGACGACACGCCTAACGAGTTGCGCGTGACAACAACAAACACCTATCGCTGCGGATTGCAGTCGGCAAGTCACACGGTAGAACATGTGTAGGGTTATTGTAAGAAGTAGCCAGGTATTTAGGCGTAGTCGCCGCTGTAATTAATTTATGAAGTTCAGTTGCGCCCAACGTGGGGCCACAAAAAAGTCCTTATCAAGGATAATCGTGGCCGCGGTGCTCGAACGCACATCGAAGAACAATCTTAATAAAAAGTTCGCTATCAATGTAGTGTAGTGAAAAACGCATACGTATCCGCGTAAACATTTAAAGCACATTTTAGTGCGAACAAAAATCAATAAAAAAACAAAATTTTTAATAAGGCCTTGCACGCCAAGCCTAGGCGTTGCCATCGAGGGACGATAGAAGTTCCAACAAAGTTCGCACGCCAAGCCACCCGGGGACGGAGGAAATCTCGAAACACAATCATCAAGGGACGAAGGCGAATAGTGTACTATTTTACTATGAAAGAATCTATGTAAGTAGAGTGCTCAAATTTGTGATTAGGATTATTGAATTAAAGCAACAGCCTATCTGAAATAATTTTAGTAAAAATTGTGACATATTTGTGATAAGGATTAATTGAATTAAAGCAACAGCCTATCTGAAATAATTTTAGTAAAAATTGTGACATATTTGTGATTAGGATTAATTGAATTAGAGCAGGCTGTTGCTGAAATAATTTTAATAAAAATTGTGACATATTTGTGTTTAAGATTAACTGAATTAAAGCCCCAGCCTATCCCAAATAATTTTAGTAAAAATTGTGATTTGAATTGGAAATAAAAAATTAAAGTAAATAATTGAAGCCAAGGAATATCAGAGACCATGGACGAAAATAGTCTTCGCGCCATGCTGGGTGCCGCTGTACGGACAGCAACGGAGCAGACGAGACGTGACTTCCAAACGACTATTAACGAACTTACCGCTATGTTAACACTGATCGAAAGACCGGTTCAGGTAGAGGAATAGAAAGAGATCACAATCGACCCCACTGTCAGGTGCGATGAATCGCTGGATGTCGTAAAATCATTGCCAGAGTATAATGGTGACCATTCACGGTACGTGTCGTGGCGCCAGGCGGCTCATACCGCATATAAAATTTTTGAAAGTGCGCTGGGCAGCTCGAAGCACTATCAGGCAGTGGCTATCATTAGAAACAAAGTCGTCGAATCAGCGGATTCGACATTGTCGTCATTCAATACAACCCTTAATTTTAAAGTAATAATAGCAAGGCTAGATTTCACCTACTCAGACAAGAAACCCGTCTATATCTTGGAGCGAGAAATGCCTACCCTCCGACAGGGAAGACTGTCTATCACAGCGTTTTACGATGAGGTGGGAAGGAAACTAACCGCTATTATCAACAAAAATGTAATGACCTACGAAAACAAGAAGGATGTCCTGGAATCACTAAATACCAAATATCGTCAGGATGCATTAAGGGTATTCATATCGGGCCTCAACCACTATGCGATATCCTATTTTCGTCAAGGCCATCCGACATGGCATCGGCCTTGGCACTAGCGCAAGAACTGGAATCCAACCAGACGCGCTCGCTATTCGCCCAGAGGTCTTCAGAAAATAAATTCTCAGCTAACGGCATGCAATCACGGAACTTCGCCGGAATGCCGTATTAGCCCTTATTTCTATAGACCGTCAGGTGGACAACCGCAACAGAAGTCTATTTCGAGGCCCACTCCCATGGATGTGGATCCAAGCCTCTCGAAATTCAGATATCCACAGCAGAATATAGGTTCCAATATTAAGGCTGCACCACAAGTGGTACAACCATCAACTTCTTCCCCTATTACAAGGAATTCCCCTTCAGGAAGGACAGCTTTCGGGAATCAATACCCAAGAAATACCATAACTTCCGATACTCAACAAGCACATAAAAGACAACGCGACAGCGACCGTGCTAACCTCAATAAAAGACAACGCTTAAACTATTTAGGACAAAGTACCGTGACGGACGATACTAATGAGAATCCCAACTGTTATTACCAACCCGAATATTTTCATGACTGTGCAGACAACGAAAACTCTTATACTGACTGTCCGTCCCAGGAAGAAACTACAGACGAGATAAATTTTTTAGGGGCAGATCCCTGCTACCATACGTTAGCAGGACATTCGGAGGAAAGCAATTAAAACTATTAATAGATACAGGTGCGACTAAAAACTACATTAAAGAATTCAACTGGAAGGGTATCAAACATGTGGCATCGCCCTTCTTTGTTACGTCAATTCATGGCAAGAACGAAATCACCGAAAAATGCTCTATAAATATTTTCAATACAAATACTTCATTTTTTATTTTACCGACTCTGCATACTTTCGACGGTATAATTGGCTATGACCTTCTACGAGAAATAGACGCCAGACTGAACATAAAAAACGGCATTATTAATTATAGTAATTATAAATAAAGAAAATGCCACTATCGAAATGCAGAAGAGTGGTAGAGAACGCTTTCGGTCATTTAAAAGAATCGGGAACGCATCGATCACTATACGAGCTTGCTGTATTTTACACAATTCCTTAAATGAAGAAAATGATAATATTAACCAAATATGGTTGGAAAATGTGTAAGAATTTGACAGAAATCCGAAAAATCTTTCGTATAATGTTATGCTTGGTGATAGCGAACCATCTGCGGAATTTATAAGACCATCGGATCGCTGAGTTCTTATTTTGGTAAGAAAAAATCCATCTATTAGTTTTCATTTTAAAATCTATACTTAATTCTATGTTTACCATTTTGTGAAATCCAGTTATTCGCAAAACTGATTATACATTTATTTCCTTTTTTAGGATTATTAGTTTTTATTTCAAAAGTCTATTCTCATTTTTATTCTAAACTTAATTCTAAATTTTAAAATCGATTAGTTTTCATTTTCAATTCAAAAATGTGTTTCTCATTATAAACTTAATTCTAAAATTTAATTCAAAAATTTGTTTCCTACTTTTAATAGGAAATTGTATTACATTTAATCTACTCAAAAAAAGTCTAATCGGCTAACAATGTCTGCATACAATGGAAATTTAGTACTCAATGTTTTTTTTAATATTCCAAAAATGGTTATACTTCCTAAATATTTCACTTTATATTCAATTGGAAATTTTACGTGAGAAATGACAGTCGAATGTTTAAGGTCGAAATTATTGTAAACTAGCGTTATTGTTTATACACTAGGTCCTCATTGTAAACAAATTTTTATTTATAAACAATATTAGGGTTTATTTTATTTCCACGTTGTATTTTTCAGCTGTTGATCGAATCTCCACTTTCTTTCTTTCTATCTCTATTAGCTCCTTTTGCTATTTTTAATTTATTTTAGGTGGTCGGTAATGTCCAACGACAAGTAATCAAGTTTTTCCATTAATTTTTCCAGGAAATTGCTTTTGTTTTATTTTTCCAGCATTCAATCTGGACGCTGGCGTTCATGCAACGGACGGTGGCAGTGGCGACAAGGGTGGCGTTGCCTCGACAGTCGGTTCTACGATACCGGAACGGCCAGGATTTATATCCGATCAGACTGTCACTTCAGCATCATTCCCCCTTAAGTTTATTGGGAATGTCTTATGATATTACAACAACAAGGTATCGGTGTTTGGATAATTTGTTGGAATATAAGCTATATATTTTACTAAAAATTTAATAAAGGCAAATATTTTGTCAAAATATAAATTTTTTTAAACTTTGTTTTTTCTAAATTTTTTTACCAAGTTATAAACTTTTATTTATATCGTTTATATTATTAACTAATAATACAGTTGACCAGTTTTGTTTATTAATTTACGTTCATTCGTTTATAAAAGTATAGCTAATTCCATAACATTTTCTTCCATACAAAACAAAATTTTATTGATGCTATATATTTTACTAAAAATTCAATAAAGGCAAATATTTTGTCAAAATATAAATTTTTTTAAACTTTGTTTTTTCTAAATTTTTTTACCAAGTTATAAACTTTTATTTATATCGTTTATATTATTAACTAATAATACAGTTGACCAGTTTTGTTTATTAATTTACGTTCATTCGTTTATAAAAGTATAGCTAATTCCATAACATTTTCTTCCATACAAAACAAAATTTTATTGATGCCTTTTATGGAAGAAAATGTCCAACACCATCAGATCTTGAAACTTGCACTCAACTTTAAGTTATACGGTTTATGGTATAGAAGCAGCTATCCTTTTATAAAAAATTATTGAATGTAAATTAATAAACATAAGTGACCACCTGTATTATTTCAAATTTTGTCGATTGTAATATGCACAATACTGTACATACAGTGGCTCACAACTAAATCGCGCAGTATTATTTTTTACAATATTGACAATATTTTTTGCGCTGAATTTTTTCCAGAACTTTTTATAAAACTATAGTTAATTTGAATATCATAAAACATACAAATCAAGATTGTTTTCTTTGTTTAAATTGTACGATCATTTGACAAACTTGAAAATAAATTATATTAAAATATGCAATTTTCATCTCAAGATTTCTATAAACTTTTTCAGTACGTATTTTTGTTGCCCATTTAATTTAGTATAATAAAGTGCAGTTTCAAGTTCCTAAGAGTTTTCATTAATTTTTAATAATTTTTCTTATGGACGGAAATGCTTTATGATATTGATTGCAATTAACTATATTTTTCAAAAAACTTATGCAAAAAATGAACTATAAAAACAAATACTGCACAATTTAGCTGTGATCCACTGTATATATATACATATGTACTATAAGTATACATATATGCAAGTGATTGTAATTAAACGTACCATCAAATTGGCATTGAATCTCCAGATTATTTAAAGCACTCTCGAAGGTGAGCCATCAGATATACCCATCGCTGATTTTTCTTTTCTAAATGTTTTGATCCAACAAATTAGTTTTTACATATTGCGTTTAATACTTGAAAATATGTACATACCTGAAGCCTTGGGTAAAATTTTGTACTTTTACTTGTACATCTCTGGAGCTGTGAGTGCATGCAAGCTGGGATAGGTCAAACAACATCTTCGCGTAGATCGGTATGTGTGTTTCCTCCGCAGCTGCTCCACTCGCTCTTACCACAGCGTCACAACCGCAGCTTAACTGCCCTCACTCCATCCCAGCCTTTTGCGTTTGAGTGTTGGTTCTGTAATTAAGTAAAAATTTAAAAATAAATTTGTTATTTAAAACAATTTTTTCACATTTACTCACCATCACCATCAGTTTTGCCGGCCATCATGCGTGTCACTTTTTTTTTAAGATTTTAATGGCATCTGGCTTTTATATACACTTCACGACATTTCGTGTGCTCATCGAACCTATCTCATTAACTTTACTTTACAGGGTTGCATAGATCATCTAACACAAATTTATTGTCAAGTAAATAGTAATATGCAATTAATAAATTGAATTTTTTGTATGGTAAATTTGGGTAGAATTAGGGCTTAAATTGCAGAAATGCTCTTAATTGACAATTAGGTTCCTATCTGAACATAGGCTTAGTATATCTGTAGGAATTATTATTATTTGTTGTGTGTTCCATTAATTCAAATTCGTCTTCTATAGTTATATATTTATTTTGCGTTGTTTTTCTAAATATGTGTATGCAATTTTAGATAAGGGTCTGCGGTTTGTTTATATGGTTATATGGTTGGTAATATGGCTACATAAATAGCGGTGTTGGCTTACCCTAAACTAATTCATACGCGTGTACATATGTACATACATCTAAATCTTAAGTCTTATATGAGCGGAAGAGTAAGTATGTATGCATGTATGTATATATACTTACATATTTAAATGATTTGACTGAAGAAAGGACGATGAATGAAAATATATTCGCTATTAAAAATGATTTCAATAACGAATGAAAGTCAATTTGTTACTCAAAATTATTTGTGTGATGAATTAAATTTTATTCGTTCAAAATTACATAAATAACGAACTAAAATTTATTATTTTCACTTACTCGTTCAGTTTTCCCTTTTTTAAACGAAATATTTTTTACTGTATTTTAAGTTCGATATATGGGATATTGATGAAAACATACTGGTAATCATATATATGATTAAACTTTCTGTCAACGAGTATAGAACCCAGTGTAAAAGACCACGCAAGTGGCGAAAATCTCTATCGCCATTCACCTGGGAGTGCAACGATTCTTCTGCATGCTCTCGATCTTCCGTTTGGAAGTAAGAAGGCAAACCTGGTGCGGTCACTCCGACGGTTAAGGACTCCCCAGGGTTTTGCAGCGTCTGTTCATTAGTGGGTGCAGCTGAGTAAGGGCGTCTGACTTAGAGCAAGCGGTACGTCAGATAAGCCAGTGAGCGAACGTCTCGCCGTACTCCGCATCAGAGCGCGATTATGCTGCAAAAAGCGCGCGCTCAATGACATAAGGAAAGCTTGACGTCCAAAAGCTGCAATAACTACACATTTTCGGCCATTTCGCCACTCGACTGGCTCTCCAGCTATCTGAGAGCAGCATTCGGGCGCAACGGGACCTAAGTTGGAGAGATATCGGGAGTTGAAGAAGGATGTGAGGCGCATCTTCCGAGGAAAAAAAAACGCCGAGATGCGCGCGTGTGAGGAGCTTGAAATGCTAGCTGGAAGCAGGAAAGATTTCCGAAAATTCTATCAGAAGGTAGCGCGGCTTACAGAAGTTTTCAATACCGGCCAACTCCTATAAGAATGAAAACACCGACCTGATGAGCGACACCCAAAGTACACTCGAACTATTGAGGGGGAACTTCTTCACTCTGCGTAATAGCAGTGGCGCGGAAAATGTCTCATATCAGCTGACTGGAATCCACGCAATATGTGCCAACTACTGCGGGGGTCAGTCTTCTTAGCGAAGCATATAAAGATCTGTCGCACGAATTGTGTTAACGAATGAAGCCCACCGGGACCGAACCGATTGAACCTTATCAGTGTGGCTTTAGACCTGGTAAGGATACCATTGATCAGACATTGATGATGCGTTAATTCTTGTAAAAGAACGAAAAGAAAAGAATAGAAGTTAACACACCACAAATCGCTGACGACACGCCTAACGAGTTGCGCGTGACAACAACAAACACCTATCGCTGCGGATTGCAGTCGGCAAGTCACACGGTAGAACATGTGTAGGGTTATTGTAAGAAGTAGCCAGGTATTTAGGCGTAGTCGCCGCTGTAATTAATTTATGAAGTTCAGTTGCGCCCAACGTGGGGCCACAAAAAAGTCCTTATCAAGGATAATCGTGGCCGCGGTGCTCGAACGCACATCGAAGAACAATCTTAATAAAAAGTTCGCTATCAATATAGTGTAGTGAAAAACGCATACGTATCCGCGTAAACATTTAAAGCACATTTTAGTGCGAACAAAAATCAATAAAAAAACAAAATTTTTAATAAGGCCTTGCACGCCAAGCCTAGGCGTTGCCATCGAGGGACGATAGAAGTTCCAACAAAGTTCGCACGCCAAGCCACCCGGGGACGGAGGAAATCTCGAAACACAATCATCAAGGGACGAAGGCGAATAGTGTACTATTTTACTATGAAAGAATCTATGTAAGTAGAGTGCTCAAATTTGTGATTAGGATTATTGAATTAAAGCAACAGCCTATCTGAAATAATTTTAGTAAAAATTGTGACATATTTGTGATAAGGATTAATTGAATTAAAGCAACAGCCTATCTGAAATAATTTTAGTAAAAATTGTGACATATTTGTGATTAGGATTAATTGAATTAGAGCAGGCTGTTGCTGAAATAATTTTAATAAAAATTGTGACATATTTGTGTTTAGGATTAACTGAATTAAAGCGCCAGCCTATCTCAAATAATTTTAGTAAAAATTGTGATTTGAATTGGAAATAAAAAATTAAAGTAAATAATTGAAGCCAAGGAATATCAGAGACCATGGACGAAAATAGTCTTCGCGCCATGCTGGGTGCCGCTGTACGGACAGCAACGGAGCAGACGAGACGTGACTTCCAAACGACTATTAACGAACTTACCGCTATGTTAACACTGATCGAAAGACCGGTTCAGGTAGAGGAATAGAAAGAGATCACAATCGACCCCACTGTCAGGTGCGATGAATCGCTGGATGTCGTAAAATCATTGCCAGAGTATAATGGTGACCATTCACGGTACGTGTCGTGCCGCCAGGCGGCTCATACCGCATATAAAATTTTTGAAAGTGCGCTGTGCAGCTCGAAGCACTATCAGGCAGTGGCTATCATTAGAAACAAAGTCGTCGAATCAGCAGATTCGACATTGTCGTCATTCAATACAACCCTTAATTTTAAAGTAATAATAGCAAGGCTAGATTTCACCTACTCAGACAAGAAACCCGTCTATATCTTGGAGCAAGAAATGCCTACCCTCCGACAGGGAAGACTGTCTATCACAGCGTTTTACGATGAGGTGGGACGGAAACTAACCGCTATTATCAACAAAAATGTAATGACCTACGAAAACAAGAAGGATGTCCTGGAATCACTAAATACCAAATATCGTCAGGATGCATTAAGGGTATTCATATCGGGCCTCAACCACCCACTATGCGATATCCTATTTTCGTCAAGGCCATCCGACATGGCATCGGCCTTGGCACTAGCGCAAGAACTGGAATCCAACCAGACGCGCTCGCTATTCGCCCAGAGGTCTTCAGAAAATAAATTCTCAGCTAACGGCATGCAATCACGGAACTTCACCGGAATGCCGTATTAGCCCTCATTTCTATAGACCGTCAGGTGGACAACCGCAACAGAAGTCTATTTCGAGGCCCACTCCCATGGATGTGGATCCAAGCCTCTCGAAATTCAGATATCCACAGCAGAATATAGGTTCCAATATTAAGGCTGCACCACAAGTGGTACAACCATCAACTTCTTCCCCTATTACAAGGAATTCCCCTTCAGGAAGAACAGCTTTCGGGAATCAATACCCAAGAAATACCATAACTTCCGATACTCAACAAGCACATAAAAGACAACGCGACAGCGACCGTGCTAACCTCAATAAAAGACAACGCTTAAACTATTTAGGACAAAGTACCGTGACGGACGATACTAATGAGAATCCCAACTGTTATTACCAACCCGAATATTTTGATGACTGTGCAGACAACGAAAGCTCTTATACTGACTGTCCGTCCCAGGAAGAAACTACAGACGAGATAAATTTTTTAGGGGCAGATCCCTGCTACCATACGTTAGCAGGACATTCGGAGGAAAGCAATTAAAACTATTAATAGATACAGGTGCGTCTAAAAACTACATTAAAGAATTCAACTGGAAGGGTATCAAACATGTGGCATCGCCCTTCTTTGTTACGTCAATTCATGGCAAGAACGAAATCACCGAAAAATGCTCTATAAATATTTTCAATACAAATACTTCATTTTTTATTTTACCGACTCTGCATACTTTCGACGGTATAATTGGCTATGACCTTCTACGAAAAATAGACGCCAGACTGAACATAAAAAACGGCATTATTAATTATAGTAATTATAAATAAAGAAAATGCCACTATCGAAATGCAGAAGAGTGGTAGAGAACGCTTTCGGTCATTTAAAAGAATCGGGAACGCATCGATCACTATACGAGCTTGCTGTATTTTACACAATTCCTTAAATGAAGAAAATGATAATATTAACCAAATATGGTTGGAAAATGTGTAAGAATTTGACAGAAATCCGGAAAATCTTTCGTATAATGTTATGCTTGGTGATAGCGAACCATCTGCGGAATTTATAAGACCATCGGATCGCTGAGTTCTTATTTTGGTAAGAAAAAATCCATCTATTAGTTTTCATTTTAAAATCTATACTTAATTCTATGTTTACCATTTTGTGAAATCCAGTTATTCGCAAAACTGATTATACATTTATTTCCTTTTTTAGGATTATTAGTTTTTATTTCAAAAGTCTATTCTCATTTTTATTCTAAACTTAATTCTAAATTTTAAAATCGATTAGTTTTCATTTTCAATTCAAAAATGTGTTTCTCATTCTAAACTTAATTCTAAAATTTAATTCAAAAATTTGTTTCCTACTTTTAATAGGAAATTGTATTACATTTAATCTACTCAAAAAAAGTCTAATCGGCTAACAATGTCTGCATACAATGGAAATTTAGTACTCAATGTTTTTTTTAATATTCCAAAAATGGCTATACTTCCTAAATATTTCACTTTATATTCAATTGGAAATTTTACGTGAGAAATGACAGTCGAATGTTTAAGGTCGAAATTATTGTAAACTAGCGTTATTGTTTATACACTTTTTATTTATAAACAATATTAGGGTTTATTTTATTTCCACGTTGTATTTTTCAGCTGTTGATCGAATCTCCACTTTCTTTCTTTCTATCTCTATTAGCTCCTTTTGCTATTTTTAATTTATTTTAGGTGGTCGGTAATGTCCAACGACAAGTAATCAAGTTTTTCCATTAATTTTTCACCACAATAGATTTGAAATCCGGTTTCCACCAAATCACGCTGGCGGAAAAGAAAAAGGAGCTGTCACGTCTATATAGATGACATAATTATGTTCTCCAGCGACTACAAAACACACTTGCAAGATGTGAGCCGGATTCGTGACAAATTGTAGTTGGCCAATAAACTCAGTTCTTTAAAACTGAGGTTGAATTTCATGGATTTGTTGTCTCCAAAGATGGTATTCGAACATCGAAGGAGAAAGTAAAAGACATTGTGAAATACGAGGTTCCTAAAACGCTGCGCGCCTTGCGTTCCTTCCTAGGGTTGTCTGATTACTACCGGCGCTTCATTAAAGACTACGCGCAAATTGCTAAACCCTTAACGAAGTATTTGGGGGGTGAAAATGGAACAATTGGCGCAAATGTTTCCAAAAAGATAGAAATTGTATTTGACGATGAAGCCCATAAAGCTTTCCAGAAAATTAAAAATATTTTGTCCTCAGAGGACATTCTTCTTCTCTACCTAGACTATGACAAACCCTGTGATTTAACAACAGCCTCTCATGCCTAAAAAAATATTTTGTCCTCAGAGGACATCCTTCTTCTCTACCTAGACTATGACAAACCCTTCGATTTAACAACAGATGCATCCTCTCATGCATTAGGCGCCGTGCTTTCACAGGGAGGCAGGCCTATTACTATGATATCGCGAACCTTATCTCAGACAGAGGAACATTATGCAACCAACTAGCGAGAGCTCCTCGCAATTGTCTCGGCTCTTCAGAAACTTAGAAATTACCTATATGGTGCAAATAGCATTAACATTTATACTGACCATCAACCCCTTACCTTCTCGATATCGGATAAGAATCCGAATGCTAAGTTAAAACGATGGAGGGCTTTCGCGGAAGAATTTTCACCTAAATTCCACTATAAGCCAGGCAAGGAAAACGTTGTGGCGGACGCATTATCGAGACAACATATAAATATCTCAGATCCTAAGGCAGATCTCCCATCAGAGGAAGAGACGGCTCATGGCGAAGAATCGTCAACGGACGTTATCGCCACGTCTCCGAACCCCATTAATTCCTTCAGAAATCTGATAATCCTTAAAGAAGGGACCACAAACTCGAGAACCACGAAAATTTTGTTTCAGTCGCAAATTGTATTAACCCCAATACTACTAACGGATTGCTATGCGAGCTTTCTGTCCTGGGTAAAATCCAAAACAAAATCAAAAGTGATCATCCAGCCGTGAAGTTCGTCCACACAAAGTTTTTGGCCACAGACATCTTTAATGAGGACGACCAAAAAGAAATTTTTCATACAGAGCACAGCAGAGCGCATCGCCCCCTTAGGGAAAACATGGTGCAAATCTTGAGAGATTACTATTTCCCGCATATGCGTAAAATGCTGAAAGAAATAATCCTAAACTGCAAAATTTGCCAGGAAGCAAAATTCCAACGTCATCCAGCAAACCCCGAAATAGGGCGCACACCGATTCCTAGCGAATGGTGAAATACTTCATATAGAAATTTTTTCGACGGATGGCAAACATTACTTGACCAGCATAGACAAATTTTCAAAATTTGCCTTAGTCCAATCAATTGCTTCTAGATCAATAGTAGATATAAAATAACCTATAATCCGTATCATAAAGTTTTTCAAAAATACCAAAATTCTTGTATGCGACAATGAAAAATCCCTAAACTCAAATACTGTAAAATCCCTACTGAGAGATAATTTCAATATTTCGATTTTTACAACCCCACCTCACCATAGCACAACGAATGGGCAGATAGAGCGGTTTCACGATACGCTTTCGGAAATTAGTAGATGTATTAAATTAGGCCAGGGTTTAAACGACACGAATGACCTTTTACTGATCGCCGCATATAAATACAATAGAACGATTCATTCAGTGACAAGACAACGACCCATAGACATTATTCATTCTGGCACACAGAAATTCCTAGATGAAATTAAAGACAGCCTGACCAAAGCACACAATTCTGACCTTAAATACCACAACCGAAAAAGAGAAACAAAAATTTGTAAGCCAGGTGAAAAGGTTTTTATAAAATCTAACAGGAGACTTGGTAATAAACTTAGCAAATTATACACAGAAAAAATAGTTCAAAAATATTTGGGAACGACCGTCCTTATCGACGGCAGTCAAATTCGTGAAGGTAATCTAAGATAATCTTGTTTTATCATTAGGCTCCTGATTTTGATGACGGCCGCGTTATCTCGGCCAGAAATTTTAAATTTTACTGATTCTGTCTACATCCCTATTTCAGACGGAGAGGTTGCAATTTACCGCCAATATAAACACATCATTCACCACCTGAATTTGACAATTTACGAGAACATAGCTGGAGAAATGCATGACCTTCTTGAGAACTTCCAACAGTCTCACATTAGAAAAACCATCCAACTGGACGTAGACCGCATATTACGACTAATAGACTCATTAAGAATTCACCACCGACAATCCCGTAGCATAAACCTCCTCGGCACCGCTCTCAAATACGTAGCTGGAACTCCCGATTTCGATGACTTTAACCAACTTCAGACACGAACAGAATCCTTGATTGAAGCAAATAAACAACAGATTTATATTAATAGCCAAAATTAACCAGCTAACCGACATCTTATACGAATAGCTCTTGTGTGTTGAATTTGTTAAGCCAGCGCCTATCGTCCTGCCAGCCTATTACAGCTGATCATATCGAAGCAGTGGAAGAAACTGACGACGGCTTAATTATTATAAATGATAAATTGGTTGAAATTCGCGAGGGAAACTCCCCGCCAGTAATCTTGAATGGAACGTTCATGATAAAGTTCACAGAGAATACCACCATCAATGGCACTACGTACACCAACTGGCGGAAGATTGTACGCGCGCATCCCGAGGTCGCACCCGCACAATTTATGAACCTGACAAATCATACCACTCTTTTGTCACTTCCTTACCTGCACAACATTAAGCAAAAAAATCTGCGGCACATTGCATCGTTGAGGGGACTTGTCGAAGCACAATCGCATCAATGGCTTATAGCCTACATCTTAACAATGGTATTTTTTATTGTTCTCATATCAGCCTACATCAATATATATAAAAGAAAGTGTCCGAAGCGATGTAATCCCATAACTCGAGGGTGGCCGAACCGATTTTGATGATTTGTACTTTGATGGAAAGGTATTTTCTCAGTACGGGTTTTAAAAAAAAAAAAAAGAAAAAAATATCGAAAAAAAAGGTCAGTTAGGGATCTACAGTAAAACTCCAATAATGTAAAGCAAGGTGTGAAAAAACTACCAAAAAAACTTTCTTACATCGCGTGCGCTGCAAAAACTATTGATTATAAAACAAAATAATGTACCACATCTTTGCAGAACATACATATAATTATCTACAAATAATATTGCGACAGCATATGCCTTACTATTGTAGTTATGTCACAGTGAGTGTTTTCTCATTTTAAAAAATATACATAAATGCCACCGCTATAAAAGCTCTTTTATTTCTACTTTGGAATTAGTCCTTATCAAAATAAATGACTTCATATTTAAGTCTGCTTCAATACCATTACATAACTTTTTGAATTATTCCATTTGGACATTCCATTCGAAAGATATCACAAGTTTAAAAATGTAAGTTATTTGAAATATGTCGCATGGTCGCCGCTCACGCCGCACAGTGGTAAATTTTGTTCAGAGGTGCGGCAATAAATAGGAGGTATCGTAGAGCTTTGAAATTTTGCACAGATGCATTTTAGGTAAAAATAAAATATTGACAAAATTTTTTGGAAATCCGCCCACGGACACGCCCACCTCCCATACAACTGAAACTTAAAAAGTGCTTTATTTTTGAAGATTTTCACGCTAGAGCAACAAAATTTTGTGAGATTGTTTGTTTCAACAATAGCGTACCCCATAATAAATATTAAGGTGATCTGCCAACGAACACGTCCACCTCCCATACATCTTTGAAGTTATAAGCGTCATACTTAACAACAATTTCAAAATAATAGAGAAAACATCAATAATTTGATTTTAATCAACCCTGAACATTTTCTCGAATGATGGAGTCTATAATTTCTTTAATCTTTATATCTGGCTTCCTGTGCTTCCTCAGATAACAGTATAAATATTTGACAGCCGATCTGCATTTTCGTTTAGAAACCTTTGCATATGGCGATTAGTTTTTTCCATTTCAATTTAAATTTCTGTAAAAATATGTTAACCAAAATTTTTTTTAATTTTTCAATGTTTTCCGTAGATACATTAGCGTTAGTTGTCGAAATAACACCAACAAGAACATCAATATTTTTCTCGCAATCAAAAGCGTTTCAGAAATTTCTTTATAAGATAATATTAAATAAGCCATTTTCGATAACATAATTTAACTAGCGTAACCGGCTTGCATTGCTGCTCCAATAATATTTATAAATAATATTTATAAAAACGGCCGAAAATACATTGCATATTGAGATTCCAGTAAATAAACCTTAACTAACATATCTGCCTACATAGGAAACTTCTAAGAACCTTAAATAACATACATTCTTGAATACATACATACGCTCTTACGAAGTACATATTAATAATTATCTATAAAATATACATACATATATATTATATGTATGTATATACTTATGTATACTCATTATACCTACTGCAGAACCCTTTATTTAAAGGATCCCAAATAAAGTATATACATATAATACATATGCATGTGTTACAGCTACATATAAGTTAAATAAAACAAAGAGTTTTATTTTACTGCGGGTGCTGGGAAAAGCAGCACGACCGCGTTTATTGCGAGATTCTGACAAAAAGAACTGTGGTTTACAATATTTTACAGTTTTTATACTAAATCTAAGCCTGCGCTGCAACTGCATTTTGTCGTTGCGGCCTTATTCCATTTCCTTTGTTGTTGCCATATTGCTTGCTGTGGCAATTCTGCTTGCGCAACTTGTGTGTGGTCGCCGCATGCTATAGTGCTGCGCTGGTTTTCCTCTAGTTGCTGACCTACCCCATTGCGTTCCACTTTACGCAGACGTCTGACTGGACACTTGTTCAGTGCAGTTGAATTATGATGGGTCATCATATTTCGGGCGGCACATGCGCTGTCGCAATATTTTCGGCAACATGTGCAGTATCGGCTTAGTTTGAGTTGACGTTTTGGTATTTAACTGTGTGTCAACTAATTTATGATTGGTAATCATATTTCGGACGATATGTGCGCTGTTGGATCTTCCGGGAATGTTTTGTTCTTAGCGACGTGTGCGATATCGGCTTTGCTTGAGCTGACTTTTTGGTATTTAAATGTGTGTCAACTAATTTATGATTGGTAATCATATTTCGGGCATGTGCGCTGTTGAGTCTTCCGGGATTATTTAGTTTTTAGCGACGTGTGCGGTATCGGCTTTGCTTGAGTTGACTCTTTGATATTCGAATATGTGTCAACTCAATGCGGCTAATTTATGGTGCTTTCTTAAGTGCTTCCCTTTTGGTTTGTTGGGAATGGTCTATTTCTTGTGAATGCTTCTATTTCTGTTGACTTGGGTGGTATTGAACAAGTGGTTAATTTATTGGTGGATGGTCGGTCGTGTTACGGGCGACCTGGGTGGTCCTGGCTCGGCTTGGGTGGGATTGACTTATCCTAAGTTAAATCTTCCCCTCTTAAGTCGATTGTCCTCAATCGGTATTGTTGTAGTGTACAAAACGTTGTGGCGTAGTTTTTAGCTGCGTATTTGTTATGGCGTAGTTTTTAGTTGCAGGAATGGGCCAGTTGTTACGTTTGCAGTATTTTGAGATTGTGATTGCAGTTCAAGCGATATATATAATTTTTTCTTATATTTATTTATACAAATAAAGATAAAAATTATTATGATGATAACCAATACGATTAATTAATCTGAGCCTAAACTAATTAAATGCACATTTTTGTTGTTTTTCAGTAATAATTGTATATGCTTTTCTTGGTTTATTTGCTCTACATAAAGTTTTTATAATTTAAGTTCTGTCACTGTAGTATTTGAATTTGGTTTAATTTTTGTAATTTTATTTGGTAATATAAACGTGTCGTACATTGTGATTTTAATGTTAAAACATATTATTTATTGATGTTATTTTACAATTTTCAAATTTGATTAAAAAGGTTCCTTTCTGTTTAACTTTTAATTTGCTACAATTATGGGATATGCTTGAATTGAAATTTTTAAATATTAGCATTCCTTGCAATATTTCTTTAATGGTCGATTCGAATAATGGTTTTAATTTACAATTGGCTTCTTCAAACTTAAGAATATTTATTATGCAATTATCTTCTAATTTTATTAAATTCTTTTCTAAGTTTTCTTTAACATTTGTGCTATAAATATCATTATTGTCATTTATTAAAAATGCATATTCGTCTAATACTATTGACATGTTTTTTGAGTCTGGAATTTGTTCAAATCTTATTTTGGAGAGAATGTTAGAGGAATATTGCGGAATTAGCAAGGTTATAATAATATTGTTATTCTGAAAAATGACTGCGACTCGTATGTTTTTGTAACTGTCGAAGTCATCGATAGGGTCAAGTTCAGTATGCGTAAGTATATCTGTTGGTATTATGCCTATTTTGCTTGAAAAAATTACTTGTCCGATGTCGTTTATATGACTCTGTAATAGCGATATGTCGTTATTTATCTGATATATGTGTTTAATAAACTCTAATTCGTCCTCTATGTTTTTGATTTTGTTCTGTATCGTCTTTTTGAATATGTTTATGTAATTTTGGATAAGAGTTTGTTGTTTATTTATGTGTGTAGTAATGTTATTAATTTGGCCGGTTAAAAGTTTATTAGCGTAAATTAGCTTATTTACGTTGTCTGCCGTATCCTGGGCATTATTTTGCATTTTGTCTAATGTACTAATTATCTGTTGCTCGTCGTCACTGTCCATGCTACCTGCAATATATTTTAGTCCTTTGCCTAAAATATTTACTAAACCTCGTTTTGCTTTAGTGTGTGGGTATAGATAGCTTATTTTTGCCTTGAGTAGTATACAATTTTTATTTACCGTGTCCAGTAACTGTCTGTCTTCAAAGTTTGTTGATGTCAGGGCTTCGATATTTTTTTCGATTAACCAGGTTGTCTCGTCGTAAGCTGTCAAGTTGATAAAATGAAGAACTTTATTGAAGTGACTTATGGTCTTCTGCTCTCCAATTTTGATGGGTATATAGCCATTGTTGTTTGCCAAATCTTGTATATCGATCTGTTGGGCGACGGCGATGAATATTGATGCCAAAATCTGGGTGACTATGTTTATCTTCATTTTGGTTATTAGAAAGGGTTTTTTTTCGCAGATGATAACTACAAGGATTTAACTTTGTTTAATATTATTTTTGTGTACTATTCTTCCTGACTGTGTTTTGACTGTGGTGTTGTAATTTTGTGCTACTATTTCTTTTTTATATCTAGATGTTAATTTATTTCCTAATCTCCTATTTATTTTAACGAAAATTATTTCGCCTTGATGATACTGTTTTAATGCTACTCTATTTTTATTATGGTAAGCGAGATCGGAGATCTGCTTTTTCCTAAGTTTATCTGTTGTTTCTAATCTATGCTTATCTAATAGAAGAGGATCGCTATTAACTCTTCTCCCAAAGAATGTTTCTATTGGTTTTTCCCCTGTTGTGGAATGTACTGAGTGATTATACTCACAGATCTTTCTAAAAGTTCGTTAAAAGGTTGGTGAGTATTCTCGCACTGGAGGCATCGCATTATTTCTTGCAATGTGGAGTGGAATCGTTCCACTTGTCCGTTAGAGCAACTTGTGTATGGCGCTGTTCGGTGTATTTCTATACCGAACTCGTTTTCCATCATAAAGTTTATTGTCTCTGATTTGAATGACTTCTCATTGTCCATAACGACTGTTTCTGGTACAAGAGAGAAAAGAATGTCCCTTAAAGGTTGCCTTATATCCTCCGCTGCTTTAGACTTGATAGGCTTTACAACTGCGTATTTAGAAAATTTATCTATCGCGGTTAAAATTAGTTGTCTTCCCATGTGGAGTATGTCGATATGGACTATTTGTCCTGGGAATGCGGGGATAGGAGTGGCCTGAATTTTTGGCTTAGCCGGATGCCGGTCATATTTATTTTCTTTGCATATCGTACAGATTTTAATAATTTTCTTAATTTTGCTGGCCATCCCCGGAAAATAATATTTTCTTAAAATTTGTATTTTATTTTCCCTAGAATTTCTGTGTGCTCTGCTATGCTCCTTAATTATAATGTCTTGTTGATCCTGATTGCTTATTATGTCCTCTACCTGTACCTGAGAAAATCTAACTTTGTATTTGCCAAAATGAATCGGATACAGTTCCTGTATTATTCCCATTGTATTCTCTTCGGCTTTGATGCAATTTATTACAGATGGGTTTAGATACTTTTTTAAAATTTGAATCAAATTTTGTTGATAATAGTTTGATTCCGTTATAATGTGTCAATGATAAGTAGGCAATACTATTTTAAATTTATAATTGGGTGATATACCCTTATTGAGGAAAATTTTATTTTTAAACGCATTTATCGGCTTCGCGGCTCTGGAAAGCTTGCAATAGCTTCTACTTTTTTTGGATTGGTTCTTATGCCAATCGGAGTAATCACATACCCTAAAAATACCGTTTCTTTTTTAAAGAAATCGCATTTATCCAACTGAACTTTCATGTTGGCATTTTCTAATGTTTTGAATATTTTCTTAATATCCTCGTAATGTTCCTTTTCAGTCTTGCTGAAAATTATTATGTCGTCGATATACACGTAGCAGCGTTTGCCGATGTGTTCTCTTAGTATATCGTCCAATGCGCGTTGGAATATTGATGGCGCATTTTTTAGGCCAAAAGGTAAACGTGTGAATTCGTATTTACCATTATTAATAGAGAATGCGGTTTTTTCTATGTCGCATTTCCTTAGTGGAATCTGATGAAAACCACTTTTCAAATCTAATACAGAGAAGTAATTACTTTCACCTAATTGTGATATTACCTCCGATATTTCAGGAATTGGATACCTGTCTGAAATTGTGACGGCGTTCAATTTCCTATAATCAATGACCATACGGTATTGCTTGTTACCTGTTGAATCCTCTTTTTTTGGGACTATCCATACAGGAGAGTTATATGGTGATCTGGATGGTCTTATTATGCCATCGTTCAGAAGCTGTTTTACCTGGCGTTCCACCTCTGATTTCAGGGCTGCCGGATAAGGGTAAAATTTTGAATATATAGGTGTATCTGTTGTTGTCCTAATTTGACCAACAACTTTGGTTGTATATGTGAGCTTTTCGTAGGGTTCAGCGAAAAGCTTGGGGTGCATTGTTGCTATTTCTTCCACGACGCTTTTCTGTTTATATGACAGCCTATTTTCATTAATTGCATTAACGCATTGCGTGGGCAGTTGTTTAAGGTGGACTTTATGACCATTCCTTAATATCATACAATTTTCGGCTGTATGTATTACCGCTTTTAAACTTTTGAGGGTATCATTTCCTATGATGCCATCGAATACTTTTCATTCGGGCATTAGATACAATTTTATTCTGTCGCTAATATCAAAAAATTGAGCATATGTGTGCTCTTTTATTTTTATTTCTCCAGCTATCGATTTTGCATAGAATGGAGTCTCGTTTGGTATACGCTTTTTTACCAAATCGGGCTTAACGTAATTTTTGCTAGACCCTGTGTCTATGAGAAATTTCAAAGTTTTTCCGCTCTCCACCTTAGCTTCGAAGTATGGTAGTGAAGAGCTCATTATACTAAAAAATTAAGGTAGCTTGACTCACCTAAGTGCTCTTCGTTTTGCTCAACTTCTGCTGGTGATGCGTTTATGTGATACAACCTTTGATTTTTTTTTTTGATTATCCTCAAATTGGCCTGGTCTTTTCCCAGCTTGGGTATTTTGTTGAGGTTTGTTCATATAATTCACGCGGCGTGAATGCATGGTTTGATCTACATCCATTGGCTCTGGTCGTGGTTGAGGCTTGGGTGGCCTGGGTGGCGCGTTTACGTTAGTACTTGCGTAACGCTTGGTTTGCCAACCTTGTTGGTTTGGTTTTGGGTCGTGCGTTAACTGAGGGTAAAAGCTTTGTGGTTGTATCCGTGGAGGATATTTTTTCGAAGTGGTTTGGGGTTTTTGGTACGACTGCCTCACGTTATTGGCATGGTTCGTCCTAAAACTTTGATTGTCCAGTTTTTGGCACAAATGGAGAGGTTCCTTCATACCTAGCAATCTTGGTAGGTCCCCGTTTAAACCTCTTATGAAAGTGTCTAACGCTTTGTTTCTATATGACTGCGTTAGCATACATAACGTTTCGTTGCTCATTCCCTCGCAACCCAATTTATTTAAAATCAACGAGAGGTGTTTATATACCTGTTGATAAAATTCAGATGTCGTCCTGTTACCTTGTACTAATGTAGTCATCTGGTATTCCAGGGTGGACAAGTCGCGTCTGTCTGCATAGTGCATGGCCAAGCATTTTGTTATTGCCGGCCAATCGAGTGGAGTATTGTAGGACTCCTGTGGACTGCTGTGTCGGCATGGCCAGTTATTTTATTTCTAACCACGCTTAGGATTCCATAGTATTTTGGAGTCCCCTTTAGTGGTTCGTACATATCAAGTATACGATCCACGCTTTTTTTCCATGAGTTAAATTCTCCTGGACGGCCTGAAAATTCTTTAAGACACTTTACCACATCTGGTATTTTGTCTAATTCGCTAAGGTTCCCTCTGTGTCCTTCCTCTATCGTTTGGTCAACTGCTGTGGCCAAAATTGCATTTGGGTTTAAGACCGTTTGAACTACTTGTGGTCCTTGTTGTCTCAGAACATTAGCTGCTATTTCAGATATGAGGGCTGTCAGGTCATTCATACTCAACTGTGCATTATGTGGTGCCTGAAGCGCTGGGGTACTCTGAGAAAGACTCGGAGGTCTGATTAAGTTACTAGGATTTGCCATTTTTTAACCTAATTTCCTTTTTAATAAAATATCGATTTTTTCCCCTTTTTTAAGTTTGAATTTGCACCTTTATTTTATTTATTTATTTTACTTATTACTTTTAAAAATTAAATTCGTTAGGGTACCTTTTCCTCGCTACCTAAAATAGACGGATAAGTTCCTCTTCTACATTGTCTCGGTTATTGAAGTCCTCTACAGTGGCTATTTTATCTTCACCTATGATTTGGTATATTTGGGTCATACATTGAATTTCTTCATCGTCAGTTGATTCTGTGTGAATGTTTTTTATTTCCTTCCCGGAAATTTCGTCTAATTCTATCTGGGCTATTATTTTATCTAATTCGTCAAAATCTATGTTTGTCGGTAGTGTGTCCGTCATTTTTGTAAGATTACTAGACTTTATTTTAATATTTTATTATTATTATTTTTTTTTTCACTTTTTGATCCCTTCTAGGAAAGGAGGCTTTTATACTCTGGAGGGTCTGGAATTCAGAATCGCAGAATTAAGCTTATATTATAATCCGGAGTTACGGATTGGTCTAGTGATGTTATGGGCTGTACAAGCCGTGTTTTATGGTATTCTTCTTTTATTGTTAAATTATATGAACCTTTGCTAATTGGTCCGCTATAACAAATTTTAGCAATTTCCTAAATATTACTGTGTACAATTTGTAACTAGTATAGTAAATAACTTATTTATAATGTTTCGTCTTACTCTATTGACTGCCTCTGCTGCGACCTCCAGTTGTAGTTACTGTTGTTAACGTGCCGGTGCAGCGCTCGTTGTCCTTGCTGTTTCTGTCTTGCCCGCAGCCTTGGTTATAGATTATTATTTTTTATTTTTTCTCACTTTTTAGGAGCTTTCCCTTTTTTTTCTTTAAATTGTTACTTCTTCCTTTTTGTTTTTTTTTTTTATTTTTTGGAAAATGTCTATTGTTTTTTCATCAGAGTTTTTCAATTATAAGTGTTTTTTTTTCTTAATTATTTTTTCTTATAAAAAACATTCGGTTTTTCACTTGTAAGAGTTTTCTTTATTTTTTGTTTTTTTATAGTGAAGGCTGGTACGTGGTACCACCGGTTTGTCTTTGCGGCTACTAGGGGGCCTTTCACTATAATCGCGAGTTTAGTCTTTCACTCGCGGATCCTTTTGTAGGATATTCAATGTTCACACGAATCCTTACTTTGTACTTTCAGGATTTTTTTTTTCACATTAATATTTATTTTGTTTTTTCACGGGTCCTTACTTTTTATTTTCAGGATTTTTTTCTCTCGAGTTCGCGAGTCCTTACTTTATGTTTTCAGGGCTTTACTTTTTGCGTTCGCGAGTCCTTACTTGGTGTTTTCAGGACTTTTTACTTAGCGCGTTCGCGAGCCTCGAGACTTTTGCTCGGGCGCCAGTTAAATAAAACAAAGAGTTTTATTTTACTGCGGGTGCTGGGGAAAGCAGCACGACCGCGTTTATTGCGAGATTCTGACAAAAAGAACTGTGGTTTACAATATTTTACAGTTTTTATACTAAATCTAAGCCTGCGCTGCAACTGCATTTTGTCGTTGCGGCCTTATTCCATTTCCTTTGTTGTTGCCATATGCTTGCTGTGGCAATTCTGCTTGCGCAACTTGTGTGTGGTCGCCGCATGCTATAGTGCTGCGCTGGTTTTCCTCTAGTTGCTGACCTACCCCATTGCGTTCCACTTTACGCAGACGTCTGACTGGGCACTTGTTCAGTGCAGTTGAATTATGATGGGTCATCATATTTCGGGCGGCACATGCGCTGTCGCAATATTTTCGGCAACATGTGCAGTATCGGCTTCGTTTGAGTTGACGTTTTGGTATTTAACTGTGTGTCAACTAATTTATGATTGGTAATCATATTTCGGACGATATGTGCGCTGTTGGATCTTCCGGGAATGTTTTGTTCTTAGCGACGTGTGCGATATCGGCTTTGCTTGAGTTGACTTTTTGGTATTTAAATGTGTGTCAACTAATTTATGATTGGTAATCATATTTCGGGCGATATGTGCGCTGTTGAGTCTTCCGGGATTGTTTAGTTTTTAGCGACGTGTGCGGTATCGGCTTTGCTTGAGTTGAATCTTTGATATTCGAATATGTGTCAACTCAATGCGGCTAATTTATGGTGCTTTCTTAAGTGCTTCCCTTTTGGTTTGTTGGGAATGGTATATTTCTTGTGAATGCTTCTATTTCTGTTGACTTGGGTGGTATTGAACAAGTGGTTAATTTATTGGTGGATGGTCGGTCGTGTTACGGGCGACCTGGGTGGTCCTGGCTCGGCTTGGGTGGTATTGACTTATCCTAAGTTAAATCTTCCCCTCTTAAGTCGATTGTCCTCAATCGGTATTGTTGTAGTGTACAAAACGTTGTGGCGTAGTTTTTAGCTGCGTATTTGTTATGGCGTAGTTTTTAGTTGCAGGAATGGGCCAGTTGTTACGTTTGCAGTATTTTGAGATTGTGATTGCAGTTCAGGCGATATATAAAATTTTTTCTTATATTTATTTATACAAATAAATATAAAAATTATTATGATGATAACCAATACGATTAATAAATCTGAGCCTAAACTAATTAAATGCACATTTTTGTTGTTTTTCAGTAATAATTGTATATGCTTTTCTTGGTTTATTTGCTCTACATAAAGTTTTTCTAATTTAAGTTCTGTCACTGTAGTATTTGAATTTGGTTTAATTTTTGTAATTTTATTTGGTAATATAAACGTGTCGTACATTGTGATTTTAATGTTTTCGTATGTTTTATTTATTGATGTTATTTCATAATTTTCAAATTTGATTAAAAAGGTTCCTTTCTGTTTAACTTTTAATTTGCTACAATTATGGGATATGCTTGAATTGAAATTTTTAAATATTAGCATTCCTGGCAATATTTCTTTAATGGTCGATTCGAATAATGGTTTTAATTTACAATTGGCTTCTTCAAACTTAAGAATATTTATTATGCAATTATCTTCTAATTTTATTAAATTCTTTTCTAAGTTTTCTTTAACATTTGTGCTATAAATATCATTATTGTCATTTATTAAAAATTCATATTCGTCTAATACTATTGACATGTTTTTTGAGTCTGGAATTTGTTCAAATCTTATTTTGGAGAGAATGTTAGAGGAATATTGCGGAATTAGCAAGGTTATAATAAAATTGTTATTCTGAAAAATGACTGCGACTCGTATGTTTTTGTAACTGTCGAAGTCATCGATAAGGTCAAGTTCAGTATGCGTAAGTATATCTGTTGGTATTATGCCTATTTTGCTTGAAAAAATTACTTGTCCGATGTCGTTTATATGACTATGTAATAGCGATATGTCGTTATTTATCTGATATATGGGTTTAATAAACTCTAATTCGTCCTCTATGTTTTTGATTTTGTTCTGTATCGTCTTTTTGAATATGTTTATGTAATTTTGGATAAGAGTTTATTGGTTATTTATGTGTGTAGTAATGTTATTAATTTGGTCGGTTAAAAGTTTATTAGCGTAAATTAGCTTATTTACGTTGTCTGCCGTATCCTTTGCCTAAAATATTTACTAAACCTCGTTTTGCTTTAGTGTGTGGGTATAGATAGCTTATTTTTGCCTTGAGTAGTATAAAATTTTTATTTACCGTGTCCAGTAACTGTCTGTCTTCAAAGTTTGTTGATGTCAGGGCTTCGATATTTTTTTCGATTAACCAGGTTGTCTCGTCGTAAGCTGTCAAGTTGATAAAATGAAGAACTTTATTGAAGTGACTTATGGTCTTCTGCTCTCCAATTTTGATGGGTATATATCCATTGTTGTTTGCCAAATCTTGTATATCGATCTGTTGGGCGACGGCGATGAATATTGATGCCAAAATCTGGGTGACTATGTTCATCTTCATTTTGGTTATTAGAAAGGGTTTTTTTTTCGCAGATGATAACTACAAGGATTTAACTTTGTTTAATATTATTTTTGTGTACTATTCTTCCTGACTGTGTTTTGACTGTGGTGTTGTAATTTTGTGCTACTATTTCTTTTTTATATCTAGATGTTAATTTATTTCCTAATCTCCTATTTATTTTAACGAAAATTATTTCGCCTTGATGATACTGTTTTAATGCTACTCTATTTTTATTATGGTAAGCGAGATCGGAGATCTGCTTTTTCCTAAGTTTATCTGTTGTTTCTAATCTATGCTTATCTAATAGAAGAGGATCGCTATTAACTCTTCTCCCAAAGAATGTTTCTATTGGGTTTTCCCCTGTTGTGGAATGTACTCAGTGATTATACTCTTTCACAGATCTTTCTAAAAGTTCGTTAAAAGGTTGGTGAGTATTCTCGCACTGGAGGCATCGCATCATTTCTTGCAATGTGGAGTGGAATCGTTCCACTTGTCCGTTAGAGCAACTTGTGTATGGCGCTGTTCGGTGTATTTCTATACCGAACTCGTTTTCCATCATAAAGTTTATTGTCTCTGATTTGAATGACTTCTCATTGTCCATAACGACTGTTTCTGGTACAAGAGAGAAAAGAATGTCCCTTAAAGGTTGCTTTATATCCTCCGCAGCTTTAGACTTGATAGGCTTTACAACTGCGTATTTAGAAAATTTATCTATCGCGGTTAAAATTAGTTGTCTTCCCATGTGGAGTATGTCGATATGGACTATTTGTCCTGGGAATGCGGGGATAGGAGTGGCCTGAATTTTTTTTAGCCGGATGCCGGTCATATTTATTTTCTTTGCATATCGTACAGATTTTAATAATTTTCTTAATTTTGCTGGCCATCCCCGGAAAATAATATTTTCTTAAAATTTGTATTTTATTTTCCCTAGAATTTCTGTGTGCTCTGCTATGCTCCTTAATTATAATGTCTTGTTGATCCTGATTGCTTATTATGTCCTCTACCTGTACCTGAGAAAATCTAACTTTGTATTTGCCAAAATGAATCGGATACAGTTCCTGTATTATTCCCATTGTATTCTCTTCGGCTTTGATGCAATTTATTACAGATGGGTTTAGATACTTTTTTAAAATTTGAATTAAATTTTGTTGATAATAGTTTGATTCCGTTATAATGTGTCGATGATAAGTAGGGAATACTATTTTAAATTTATAATTGGGTGATATACCCTTATTGAGGAAAATTTGATTTTAAAACGCATTTATCGGAGTTTCGACACTACATATTAAATTGTGAGATGAGCTTTCATCTGAATTCGTTGCCGTTGATAGCGTGTTTACTTGGGATGTCTGTGGCGGAATTCTTGATAAAGCATCGGCTACTACATTTGCTTTGCCGGGCTTATATATTAATTCATAGTCATATTCCTCAAGAATTGACTTCCACCTTTTCATCTTGCTATTATTGTTTTTGTTGCTTAGCGCATATGTTAATGGTTGATGGTCCGTTGTAATTTCAACTTTGCTGGAACCATATAGATAATTTCTGAAGGTGTTCAGTGCCCATATTATTGCCAAGAGTTCTTTCTCGTTAGTGGCATAGTGCTCTTCAGTTTTGCTTAATGTTCGCGATATAAAAGCTATCGGTCTATCACTTTGTGATAATACTGCGCCTATGGCGAAGTGTGAAGCGTCCGTTGCCAATTGGAATTTTTTTTTTAAATCTGGATAGGCAAGGATAATGTCTTCGGAAATTAATGAGTTTTTAATTTTCCTGAAGGATTCTTTCGCTTCATTGTTTAAATAAATCTTTGTATTGGCAGATTTATTTTTTGAAATTCTCCCGTCTTCCCCTCTTAAAAGTGACGTCATTGGTTTAGCAATCTTTGCATAATCTTTCACAAATTTGCGGTAATAACCAGACAGGCCTAGGAAGCTGCGGAGTTCTTTTAAGCTTCGCGGCTCTGGAAAGCTTGCAATAGCTTCTACTTTTTTTGGATTGGTTCTTATGCCAATCGGAGTAATCACATACCCTAAAAATTCCGTTTCTTTTTTAAAGAAATCGCATTTATCCAACTGAACTTTCATGTTGGCATTTTCTAATGTTTTGAATATTTTCTTAATATCCTCGTAATGTTCCTTTTCAGTCTTGCTGAAAATTATTATGTCGTCGATATACACGTAGCAGCGTTTGCCGATGTGTTCTCTTAGTATATCGTCCAATGCGCGTTGGAATATTGATGGCGCATTTTTTAGGCCAAAAGGTAAACGTGTGAATTCGTATTTACCATTATTAATAGAGAATGCGGTTTTTTCTATGTCGCATTTCCTTAGTGGAATCTGATGAAAACCACTTTTCAAATCTAATACAGAGAAGTAATTACTTTCACCTAATTGTGATATTACCTCCGATATTTCAGGAATTGGATACCTGTCTGAAATTGTGACGGCGTTCAATTTCCTATAATCAATGACCATACGGTATTGCTTGTTACCTGTTGAATCCTCTTTTTTTGGGACTATCCATACAGGAGAGTTATATGGTGATCTGGATGGTCTTATTATGCCATCGTTCAGAAGCTGTTTTACCTGGCGTTCCACCTCTGATTTCAGGGCTGCCGGATAAGGGTAAAATTTTGAATATATAGGTGTATCTGTTGTTGTCCTAATTTGACCAACAACTTTGGTTGTATATGTGAGCTTTTCGTCGGGTTCAGCGAAAAGCTTGGGGTGCATTGTTGCTATTTCTTCCACGACGCTTTTCTGTTTATATGACAGCCTATTTTCATTAATTGCATTAACGCATTGCGTGGGCAGTTGTTTAAGGTGGACTTTATGACCATTCCTTAATATCATACAATTTTCGGCTGTATGTATTACCGCTTTTAAACTTTTGAGGGTATCATTTCCTATGATGCCATCGAATACTTTTCATTCGGGCATTAGATACAATTTTATTCTGTCGCTAATATCAAAAAATTGAGCATATGTGTGCTCTTTTATTTTTATTTCTCCAGCTATCGATTTTGCATAGAATGGAGTCTCGTTTGGTATACGCTTTTTTACCAAATCGGGCTTAACGTAATTTTTGCTAGACCCTGTGTCTATGAGAAATTTCAAAGTTTTTCCGCTCTCCACCTTAGCTTCGAAGTATGGTAGTGAAGAGCTCATTATACTAAAAAATTAAGGTAGCTTGACTCACCTAAGTGCTCTTCGTTTTGCACAACTTCTGCTGGTGATGCGTTTATGTGATACAACCTTTGATTTTTTTTTTTTTGATTATCCTCAAATTGGCCTGGTCTTTTCCCAGCTTGGGTATTTTGTTGAGGTTTGTTCATATAATTCACGCGGCGTGAATGCATGGTTTGATCTACATCCATTGGCTCTGGTCGTGGTTGAGGCTTGGGTGGCCTGGGTGGCGCGTTTACGTTAGTACTTGCGTAACGCTTGGTTTGCCAGCCTTGTTGGTTTGGTTTTGGGTCGTGCGTTAACTGAGGGTAAAAGCTTTGTGGTTGTATCCGTGGAGGATATTTTTTCGAAGTGGTTTGGGGTTTTTGGTACGACTGCCTCACGTTATTGGCATGGTTCGTCCTAAAACTTTGATTGTCCAGTTTTTGGCACAAATGGAGAGGTTCCTTCATACCTAGCAATCTTGGTAGGTCCCCGTTTAAACCTCTTATGAAAGTGTCTAACGCTTTGTTTCTATATGACTGCGTTAGCATACATAACGTTTCGTTGCTCATTCCCTCGCAACCCAATTTATTTAAAATCAACGAGAGGTGTTTATATACCTGTTGATAAAATTCAGATGTCGTCCTGTTACCTTGTACTAATGTAGTCATCTGGTATTCCAGGGTGGACAAGTCGCGTCTGTCTGCATAGTGCATGGCCAAGCATTTTGTTATTGCCGGCCAATCGAGTGGAGTATTGTAGGACTCCTGTGGACTGCTGTGTCGGCATGGCCAGTTATTTTATTTCTAACCACGCTTAGGATTCCATAGTATTTTGGAGTCCCCTTTAGTGGTTCGTACATATCAAGTATACGATCCACGCTTTTTTTCCATGAGTTAAATTCTCCTGGACGGCCTGAAAATTCTTTAAGACACTTTACCACATCTGGTATTTTGTCTAATTCGCTAAGGTTCCCTCTGTGTCCTTCCTCTATCGTTTGGTCAACTGCTGTGGCCAAAATTGCATTTGGGTTTAAGACCGTTTGAACTACTTGTGGTCCTTGTTGTCTCAGAACATTAGCTGCTATTTCAGATATGAGGGCTGTCAGGTCATTCATACTCAACTGTGCATTATGTGGTGCCTGAAGCGCTGGGGTACTCTGAGAAAGACTCGGAGGTCTGATTAAGTTACTAGGATTTGCCATTTTTTAACCTAATTTCCTTTTTAATAAAATATCGATTTTTTCCCCTTTTTTAAGTTTGAATTTGCACCTTTATTTTATTTATTTATTTTACTTATTACTTTTAAAAATTAAA
The DNA here is from genome assembly GCA_951828415.1 of Anomoia purmunda. Lineage (NCBI taxonomy): Eukaryota > Metazoa > Arthropoda > Insecta > Diptera > Tephritidae > Anomoia > Anomoia purmunda. The sequence continues at coordinate 42,109,872 of OX639994.1, read as the reverse complement.
TTCGTTAGGGTACCTTTTCCTCGCTACCTAAAATAGACGGATAAGTTCCTCTTCTACATTGTCTCGGTTATTGAAGTCCTCTACAGTGGCTATTTTATCTTCACCTATGATTTGGTATATTTGGGTCATACATTGAATTTCTTCATCGTCAGTTGATTCTGTGTGAATGTTTTTTATTTCCTTCCCGGAAATTTCGTCTAATTCTATCTGGGCTATTATTTTATCTAATTCGTCAAAATCTATGTTTGTCGGTAGTGTGTCCGTCATTTTTGTAAGATTACTAGACTTTATTTTAATATTTTATTATTATTATTTTTTTTTTCACTTTTTGATCCCTTCTAGGAAAGGAGGCTTTATACTCTGGAGGGTCTGGAATTCGGAATCGCAGAATTAAGCTTATATTATAATCCGGAGTTACGGATTGGTCTAGTGATGTTATGGGCTGTACAAGCCGTGTTTTATGGTATTCTTCTTTTATTGTTAAATTATATGAACCTTTGCTAATTGGTCCGCTATAACAAATTTTAGCAATTTCCTAAATATTACTGTGTACAATTTGTAACTAGTATAGTAAATAACTTATTTATAATGTTTCGTCTTACTCTATTGACTGCCTCTGCTGCGACCTCCAGTTGTAGTTACTGTTGTTAACGTGCCGGTGCAGCGCTCGTTGTCCTTGCTGTTTCTGTCTTGCCCGCAGCCTTGGTTATAGATTATTATTTTTTATTTTTTCTCACTTTTTAGGAGCTTTCCCTTTTTTTTTTTTTTAAATTGTTACTTCTTCCTTTTTGTTTTTTTTTTTATTTTTTGGAAAATGTCTATTGTTTTTTCATCAGAGTTTTTCAATTATAAGTGTTTTTTTTTCTTAATTATTTTTTCTTATAAAAAACATTCGGTTTTTCACTTGTAAGAGTTTTCTTTATTTTTTGTTTTTTTATAGTGAATGCTGGTACGTGGTACCACCGGTTTGTCTTTGCAGCTACTAGGGGGCCTTTCACTATAATCGCGAGCTTAGTCTTTCACTCGCGGATCCTTTTGTAGGATATTCAATGTTCACACGAATCCTTACTTTGTACTTTCAGGATTTTTTTTTCACATTAATATTTATTTTGTTTTTTCACGGGTCCTTACTTTTTATTTTCAGGATTTTTTTCACTCGAGTTCGCGAGTCCTTACTTTATGTTTTCAGGGCTTTACTTTTTGCGTTCGCGAGTCCATACTTGGTGTTTTCAGGACTTTTTACTTAGCGCGTTCGCGAGCCTCGAGACTTTTGCTCGGGCGCCAGTTAAATAAAACAAAGAGTTTTATTTTACTGCGGGTGCTGGGGAAAGCAGCACGACCGCGTTTATTGCGAGATTCTGACAAAAAGAACTGTGGTTTACAATATTTTACAGTTTTTATACTAAATCTAAGCCTGCGCTGCAACTGCATTTTGTCGTTGCGGCCTTATTCCATTTCCTTTGTTGTTGCCATATGCTTGCTGTGGCAATTCTGCTTGCGCAACTTGTGTGTGGTCGCCGCATGCTATAGTGCTGCGCTGGTTTTCCTCTAGTTGCTGACCTACCCCATTGCGTTCCACTTTACGCAGACGTCTGACTGGGCACTTGTTCAGTGCAGTTGAATTAGGATGGGTCATCATATTTCGGGCGGCACATGCGCTGTCGCAATATTTTCGGCAACATGTGCAGTATCGGCTTCATTTGAGTTGACGTTTTGGTATTTAACTGTGTGTCAACTAATTTATGATTGGTAATCATATTTCGGACGATATGTGCGCTGTTGGATCTTCCGGGAATGTTTTGTTCTTAGCGACGTGTGCGATATCGGCTTTGCTTGAGTTGACTTTTTGGTATTTAAATGTGTGTCAACTAATTTATGATTGGTAATCATATTTCGGGCGATATGTGCGCTGTTGAGTCTTCCGGGATTGTTTAGTTTTTAGCGACGTGTGCGGTATCGGCTTTGCTTGAGTTGAATCTTTGATATTCGAATATGTGTCAACTCAATGCGGCTAATTTATGGTGCTTTCTTAAGTGCTTCCCTTTTGGTTTGTTGGGAATGGTCTATTTCTTGTGAATGCTTCTATTTCTGTTGACTTGGGTGGTATTGAACAAGTGGTTAATTTATTGGTGGATGGTCGGTCGTGTTACGGGCGACCTGGGTGGTCCTGGCTCGGCTTGGGTGGTATTGACTTATCCTAAGTTAAATCTTCCCCTCTTAAGTCGATTGTCCTCAATCGGTATTGTTGTAGTGTACAAAACGTTGTGGCGTAGTTTTTAGCTGCGTATTTGTTATGGCGTAGTTTTTAGTTGCAGGAATGGGCCAGTTGTTACGTTTGCAGTATTTTGAGATTGTGATTGCAGCTCAAGCGATATATAAAATTTTTTCTTATATTTATTTATACAAATAAAGATAAAAATTATTATGATGATAACCAATACGATTAATAAATCTGAGCCTAAACTAATTAAATGCACATTTTTGTTGTTTTTCAGTAATAATTGTATATGCTTTTCTTGGTTTATTTGCTCTACATAAAGTTTTTCTAATTTAAGTTCTGTCACTGTAGTATTTGAATTTGATTTAATTTTTGTAATTTTATTTGGTAATATAAACGTGTCGTACATTGTTATTTTAATGTTTTCGTATGTTTTATTTATTGATGTTATTTCATAATTTTCAAATTTGATTAAAAATGTTCCTTTCTGTTTAACTTTTAATTTGCTACAATTATGGGATATGCTTGAATTGAAATTTTTAAATATTAGCATTCCTGGCAATATTTCTTTAATGGTCGATTCGAATAATGGTTTTAATTTACAATTGGCTTCTTCAAACTTAAGAATATTTATTATGCAATTATCTTCTAATTTTATTAAATTCTTTTCTAAGTTTTCTTTAACATTTGTGCTATAAATATCATTATTGTCATTTATTAAAAATTCATATTCGTCTAATACTATTGACATGTTTTTTGAGTCTGGAATTTGTTCAAATCTTATTTTGGAGAGAATGTTAGAGGAATATTGCGGAATTAGCAAGGTTATAATAAAATTGTTATTCTGAAAAATGACTGCGACTCGTATGTTTTTGTAACTGTCGAAGTCATCGATAAGGTCAAGTTCAGTATGCGTAAGTATATCTGTTGGTATTATGCCTATTTTGCTTGAAAAAATTACTTGTCCGATGTCGTTTATATGACTCTGTAATAGCGATATGTCGTTATTTATCTGATATATGGGTTTAATAAACTCTAATTCGTCCTCTATGTTTTTGATTTTGTTCTGTATCGTCTTTTTGAATATGTTTATGTAATTTTGGATAAGAGTTTATTGTTTATTTATGTGTGTAGTAATGTTATTAATTTGGTCGGTTAAAAGTTTATTAGCGTAAATTAGCTTATTTACGTTGTCTGCCGTATCCTTTGCCTAAAATATTTACTAAACCTCGTTTTGCTTTAGTGTGTGGGTATAGATAGCTTATTTTTGCCTTGAGTAGTATAACATTTTTATTTACCGTGTCCAGTAACTGTCTGTCTTCAAAGTTTGTTGATGTCAGGGCTTCGATATTTTTTTCGATTAACCAGGTTGTCTCGTCGTAAGCTGTCAAGTTGATAAAATGAAGAACTTTATTGAAGTGACTTATGGTCTTCTGCTCTCCAATTTTGATGGGTATATAGCCATTGTTGTTTGCCAAATCTTGTATATCGATCTGTTGGGCGACGGCGATGAATATTGATGCCAAAATCTGGGTGACTATGTTCATCTTCATTTTGGTTATTAGAAAGGGTTTTTTTTTCGCAGATGATAACTACAAGGATTTAACTTTGTTTAATATTATTTTTGTGTACTATTCTTCCTGACTGTGTTTTGACTGTGGTGTTGTAATTTTGTGCTACTATTTCTTTTTTATATCTAGATGTTAATTTATTTCCTAATCTCCTATTTATTTTAACGAAAATTATTTCGCCTTGATGATACTGTTTTAATGCTACTCTATTTTTATTATGGTAAGCGAGATCGGAGATCTGCTTTTTCCTAAGTTTATCTGTTGTTTCTAATCTATGCTTATCTAATAGAAGAGGATCGCTATTAACTCTTCTCCCAAAGAATGTTTCTATTGGGTTTTCCCCTGTTGTGGAATGTACTGAGTGATTATACTCTTTCACAGATCTTTCTAAAAGTTCGTTAAAAGGTTGGTGAGTATTCTCGCACTGGAGGCATCGCATCATTTCTTGCAATGTGGAGTGGAATCGTTCCACTTGTCCGTTAGAGCAACTTGTGTATGGCGCTGTTCGGTGTATTTCTATACCGAACTCGTTTTCCATCATAAAGTTTATTGTCTCTGATTTGAATGACTTCTCATTGTCCATAACGACTGTTTCTGGTACAAGAGAGAAAAGAATGTCCCTTAAAGGTTGCTTTATATCCTCCGCAGCTTTAGACTTGATAGGCTTTACAACTGCGTATTTAGAAAATTTATCTATCGCGGTTAAAATTAGTTGTCTTCCCATGTGGAGTATGTCGATATGGACTATTTGTCCTGGGAATGCGGGGATAGGAGTGGCCTGAATTTTTGGCTTAGCCGGATGCCGGTCATATTTATTTTCTTTGCATATCGTACAGATTTTAATAATTTTCTTAATTTTGCTGGCCATCCCCGGAAAATAATATTTTCTTAAAATTTGTATTTTATTTTCCCTAGAATTTCTGTGTGCTCTGCTATGCTCCTTAATTATAATGTCTTGTTGATCCTGATTGCTTATTATGTCCTCTACCTGTACCTGAGAAAATCTAACTTTGTATTTGCCAAAATGAATCGGATACAGTTCCTGTATTATTCCCATTGTATTCTCTTCGGCTTTGATGCAATTTATTACAGATGGGTTTAGATACTTTTTTAAAATTTGAATTAAATTTTGTTGATAATAGTTTGATTCCGTTATAATGTGTCGATGATAAGTAGGGAATACTATTTTAAATTTATAATTGGGTGATTTACCCTTATTGAGGAAAATTTGATTTTTAAACGCATTTATCGGAGTTTCGACACTACATATTAAATTGTGAGATGAGCTTTCATCTGAATTCGTTGCCGTTGATAGCGTGTTTACTTGGGATGTCTGTGGCGGAATTCTTGATAAAGCATCGGCTACTACATTTGCTTTGCCGGGCTTATATATTAATTCATAGTCATATTCCTCAAGAATTGACTTCCACCTTTTCATCTTGCTATTATTGTTTTTGTTGCTTAGCGCATATGTTAATGGTTGATGGTCCGTTGTAATTTCAACTTTGCTGGAACCATATAGATAATTTCTGAAGGTTTTCAGTGCCCATATTATTGCCAAGAGTTCTTTCTCGTTAGTGGCATAGTGCTCTTCAGTTTTGCTTAATGTTCGCGATATAAAAGCTATCGGTCTATCACTTTGTGATAATACTGCGCCTATGGCGAAGTGTGAAGCGTCCGTTGCCAATTGGAATTTTTTTTTTAAATCTGGATAGGCAAGGATAATGTCTTCGGAAATTAATGAGTTTTTAATTTTCCTGAAGGATTCTTTCGCTTCATTGTTTAAATAAATCTTTGTATTGGCAGATTTATTTTTTGAAATTCTCCCGTCTTCCCCTCTTAAAAGTGACGTCATTGGTTTAGCAATCTTTGCATAATCTTTCACAAATTTGCGGTAATAACCAGACAGTCCTAGGAAGCTGCGGAGTTCTTTTAAGCTTCGCGGCTCTGGAAAGCTTGCAATAGCTTCTACTTTTTTTGGATTGGTTCTTATGCCAATCGGAGTAATCACATACCCTAAAAATTCCGTTTCTTTTTTAAAGAAATCGCATTTATCCAACTGAACTTTCATGTTGGCATTTTCTAATGTTTTGAATATTTTCTTAATATCCTCGTAATGTTCCTTTTCAGTCTTGCTGAAAATTATTATGTCGTCGATATACACGTAGCAGCGTTTGCCGATGTGTTCTCTTAGTATATCGTCCAATGCGCGTTGGAATATTGATGGCGCATTTTTTAGGCCAAAAGGTAAACGTGTGAATTCGTATTTACCATTATTAATAGAGAATGCGGTTTTTTCTATGTCGCATTTCCTTAGTGGAATCTGATGAAAACCACTTTTCAAATCTAATACAGAGAAGTAATTACTTTCACCTAATTGTGATATTACCTCCGATATTTCAGGAATTGGATACCTGTCTGAAATTGTGACGGCGTTCAATTTCCTATAATCAATGACCATACGGTATTGCTTGTTACCTGTTGAATCCTCTTTTTTTGGGACTATCCATACAGGAGAGTTATATGGTGATCTGGATGGTCTTATTATGCCATCGTTCAGAAGCTGTTTTACCTGGCGTTCCACCTCTGATTTCAGGGCTGCCGGATAAGGGTAAAATTTTGAATATATAGGTGTATCTGTTGTTGTCCTAATTTGACCAACAACTTTGGTTGTATATGTGAGCTTTTCGTCGGGTTCAGCGAAAAGCTTGGGGTGCATTGTTGCTATTTCTTCCACGACGCTTTTCTGTTTATATGACAGCCTATTTTCATTAATTGCATTAACGCATTGCGTGGGCAGTTGTTTAAGGTGGACTTTATGACCATTCCTTAATATCATACAATTCTCGGCTGTATGTATTACCGCTTTTAAACTTTTGAGGGTATCATTTCCTATGATGCCATCGAATACTTTTCATTCGGGCATTAGATACAATTTTATTCTGTCGCTAATATCAAAAAATTGAGCATATGTGTGCTCTTTTATTTTTATTTCTCCAGCTATCGATTTTGCATAGGATGGAGTCTCGTTTGGTATACGCTTTTTTACCAAATAGGGCTTAACGTAATTTTTGCTAGACCCTGTGTCTATGAGAAATTTCAAAGTTTTTCCGCTCTCCACCTTAGCTTCGAAGTATGGTAGTGAAGAGCTCATTATACTAAAAAATTAAGGTAGCTTGACTCACCTAAGTGCTCTTCGTTTTGCACAACTTCTGCTGGTGATGCGTTTATGTGATACAACCTTTGATTATCCTCAAATTGGCCTGGTCTTTTCCCAGCTTGGGTATTTTGTTGAGGTTTGTTCATATAATTCACGCGGCGTGAATGCATGGTTTGATCTACATCCATTGGCTCTGGTCGTGGTTGAGGCTTGGGTGGCCTGGGTGGCGCGTTTACGTTAGTACTTGCGTAACGCTTGGTTTGCCAACCTTGTTGGTTTGGTTTTGGGTCGTGCGTTAACTGAGGGTAAAAGCTTTGTGGTTGTATCCGTGGAGGATATTTTTTCGAAGTGGTTTGGGGTTTTTGGTACGACTGCCTCACGTTATTGGCATGGTTCGTCCTAAAACTTTGATTGTCCAGTTTTTGGCACAAATGGAGAGCCTGCGGTAAGTCGACAGGTTCCTCCATACCTAGCAATCTTGGTAGGTCCCCGTTTAAACCTCTTATGAAGGTGTCTAACGCTTTGTTTCTATATGACTGCGTTAGCATACATAACGTTTCGTTGCTCATTCCCTCGCAACCCAATTTATTTAAAATCAACGAGAGGTGTTTATATACCTGTTGATAAAATTCAGAAGTCGTCCTGTTACCTTGTACTAATGTAGTCATCTGGTATTCCAGGGTGGACAAGTCGCGTCTGTCTGCATAGCATGGCCAAGCATTTTGTTATTGCCGGCCAATCGAGTGGAGTATTGTAGGACTCCTGTGAACTGCTGTGTCGGCATGGCCAGTTATTTTATTTCTAACCACGCTTAGGATTCCATAGTATTTTGGAGTCCCCTTTAGTGGTTCGTACATATCAAGTATACGATCCACGCTTTTTTTCCATGAGTTAAATTCTCCTGGACGGCCTGAAAATTCTTTAAGACACTTTACCACATCTGGTATTTTGTCTAATTCGCTAAGGTTCCCTCTGTGTCCTTCCTCTATCGTTTGGTCAACTGCTGTGGCCAAAATTGCATTTGGGTTTAAGACCGTTTGAATTACTTGTGGTCCTTGTTGTCTCAGAACATTAGCTGCTATTTCAGATATGAGGGCTGTCAGGTCATTCATACTCAACTGTGCATTATGTGGTGCCTGAAGCGCTGGGGTACTCTGAGAAAGACTCGGAGGTCTGATTAAGTTACTAGGATTTGCCATTTTTTAACCTAATTTCCTGTTTAATAAAATATCGATTTTTTCCCCTTTTTTAAGTTTGAATTTGCACCTTTATTTTATTTATTTATTTTACTTATTACTTTTAAAAATTAAATTCGTTAGGGTACCTTTTCCTCGCTACCTGAAATAGACGGATAAGTTCCTCTTCTACATTGTCTCGATTATTGAAGTCCTCTACAGTGGCTATTTTATCTTCACCTATGATTTGGTATATTTGGGTCATACATTGAATTTCTTCATCGTCAGTTGATTCTGTGTGAATGTTTTTTATTTCCTTCCCGGAAATTTCGTCTAATTCTATCTGGGCTATTATTTTATCTAATTCGTCAAAATCTATGTTTGTCGGTAGTGCGTCCGTCATTTTTGTAAGATTACTAGACATTATTTTCATATTTTATTATTATTACTATTTTTTTCACTTTTTGATCCCTTCTAGGAAAGGAGGCTTTTATACTCTGGAGGGTCTGGAATTCAGAATCGCAGAATTAAGCTTATATTATAATCCGGAGTTACGGATTGGTCTAGTGATGTTATGGGCTGTACAAGCCGTGTTTTATGGTATTCTTCTTTTATTGTTAAATTATATGAACCTTTGCTAATTGGTCCGCTATAACAAATTTTAGCAATTTCCTAAATATTACTGTGTACAATTTGTAACTAGTATAGTAAATAACTTATTTATAATGTTTCGTCTTACTCTATTGACTGCCTCTGCTGCGACCTCCAGTTGTAGTTACTGTTGTTAACGTGCCGGTGCAGCGCTCGTTGTCCTTGCTGTTTCTGTCTTGCCCGCAGCCTTGGTTATAGATGATTATTTTTTATTTTTTCTCACTTTTTAGGAGCTTTCCCTTTTTTTTTTTTAAATTGTTACTTCTTCCTTTTTGTTTTTTTTTTTATTTTTTGGAAAATGTCTATTGTTTTTTCATCAGAGTTTTTCAATTATAAGTGCTTTTTTTTCTTAATTATTTTTTCTTATAAAAAACATTCGGTTTTTCACTTGTAAGAGTTTTCTTTATTTTTTGTTTTTTTATAGTGAAGGCTGGTACGTGGTACCACCGGTTTGTCTTTGCGGCTACTAGGGGGCCTTTCACTATAATCGCGAGTTTAGTCTTTCACTCGCGGATCCTTTTGTAGGATATTCAATGTTCACACGAATCCTTACTTTGTACTTTCAGGATTTTTTTTTTCACATTAATATTTATTTTGTTTTTTCACGGGTCCTTACTTTTTATTTTCAGGATTTTTTTCTCTCGAGTTCGCGAGTCCTTACTTTATGTTTTCAGGGCTTTACTTTTTGCGTTCGCGAGTCCTTACTTGGTGTTTTCAGGACTTTTTACTTAGCGCGTTCGCGAGCCTCGAGACTTTTGCTCGGGCGCCAGTTAAATAAAACAAAGAGTTTTATTTTACTGCGGGTGCTGGGGAAAGCAGCACGACCGCGTTTATTGCGAGATTCTGACAAAAAGAACTGTGGTTTACAATATTTTATAGTTTTTATACTAAATCTAAGCCTGCGCTGCAACTGCATTTTGTCGTTGCGGCCTTATTCCATTTCCTTTGTTGTTGCCATATGCTTGCTGTGGCAATTCTGCTTGCGCAACTTGTGTGTGGTCGCCGCATGCTATAGTGCTGCGCTGGTTTTCCTCTAGTTGCTGACCTACCCCATTGCGTTCCACTTTACGCATACATCTGACTGGACACTTGGTCAGTGCAGTTGAATTATGATGGGTCATCATATTTCGGGCGGCACATGCGCTGTCGCAATACTTTCGGCAACATGTGCAGTATCGGCTTCGTTTGAGTTGACGTTTTGGTATTTAACTGTGTGTCAACTAATTTATGATTGGTAATCATATTTCGGACGATATGTGCGCTGTTGGATCTTCCGGGAATGTTTTGTTCTTAGCGACGTGTGCGATATCGGCTTTGCTTGAGTTGACTTTTTGGTATTTAAATGTGTGTCAACTACTTAATAATTTTAATCATATTTCGGGCGATATGTGCGCTGTTGAGTCTTCCGGGATTGTTTAGTTTTTAGCGACGTGTGCGGTATCGGCTTTGCTTGAGTTGAATCTTTGATATTCGAATATGTGTCAACTCAATGCGGCTAATTTATGGTGCTTTCTTAAGTGCTTCCCTTTTGGTTTGTTGGGAATGGTATATTTCTTGTGAATGCTTCTATTTCTGTTGACTTGGGTGGTATTGAACAAGTGGTTAATTTATTGGTGGATGGTCGGTCGTGTTACGGGCGACCTGGGTGGTCCTGGCTCGGCTTGGGTGGTATTGACTTATCCTAAGTTAAATTATATATGTATGTATGTACCTGCGTGTTTAATAAAATGCATTATACTGCAGAACCCTTTTTTCCTAATTTCTTGCGCAAGTGATTAGCGCTGCTAAGTTTTCTGTGGAGAAGAGTGAAAAGAGCCCAAATTAAGCAATTAAGGACAATTTCTTGCTACCTTAATATTTTTTTACATGCTCAACAATGTTTCAGGAATTATTGTTATTTTTTGGAGTATAGAAATTTCTGGCTCTCTGAGAATAACATACTTAGGTAGCTGTACTGTATCGTAGTTGATTTATAATTTATAATAATCACTTGATATAATAATATGTATATAGATTTATTATTAGCAACTGTTATCACTTCTTAATAACCGTTATAATATTTGCACTTGACAATATAATGCGTTTGATTGTGAAGCAAATCATGAACAATATAATTTACGCAACAATTCTCAAAGGCAAGTTTAAAAGAGAACAAGTTCTCATTCCTTTGATACCGACAGACATGCCTTTCGAATTCAAACGCATTCAATTCCCGGTTCGTTGTTATAGTATCATTATTTTGGTCATACATATATACACATGCTGTGTTAACTTATTTATTCGCTGCAAAGAATATAAAATTCCAAAGAATTTTTATAACTTTATTGATTGTATTTTCAAGTGCATTTCCGCTAACGAAAATGCAACAGTTAACAAAATGTACCATTAACTCCAAATAATCTTATTCGTATTTATTAAATTGTCCAAGTAAATTAATTCCAAAGAATTTTAATAACTTTATTGCTTGTATTTCTAAGTGCATTTCCGCTAACGAAAATGCAATGTTAATAACCTTATTACATATTTATTAATTGACATACTATTAATTCCAAAGAATTTTAATAACTTTATTGCTTGTATTTCCAAGTGCATTTCCGCTAACGAAAATGCAATGTTAATAACCTTATTACATATTTATTAATTGACATACTTTATTCAAGTGCTAAATGCACCAGACAAATTTCTTAAGAATTGTTATTTTAAATTTGTATTCCCAAACTGCAACAGTAAGCAAAATAATAGTATTTAAGAAAGTAGAAAATAAAGAAGAATGATTATTATTGATTAAACCTTAAACCGAGTTGTTTTATTTATCTTTTCGTTGTTCCTCATTTCGGTGAAAAAAGTGTTCGTCTTGCGTTTGCCATGACAATTAACAAGGCGCAAGGCCAATCATTGGATGTTTGTGGTCTTAATTTAGAAAATGAATGTTTTTCACATGGGCAATTGTATGTAGCCTGTTCACGTGTTGGTAAGCCATCTGATTTGATTGTGTTGGCACCGGAACAAAAAACGAAAAATATTGTGTATCACACAGTACTCGAATAAAGATGATTTTTTGCTAAGAAAATTTTTTATTTAAAAAAATAATTTATTTAATGTTTAGTTTAATGGAATGTAAATTTTTTGGTTTAGCTTAATAATACAATGCCGCCATATTTAATTCGAAACGTCATCTCCCAGATTAGGAAAGTTGAAGTGGCATTGTTAGAATTGAATTGTCTTGCAATAGTTTCGTTGTATTTTTGGGTGAGACGAAGTCCGCCGGGGCTGCTAGTAATCTATAAAAGACGGAAGCGCATCGCTAATATTGCAATATTGAGCAGCGTTCTTAAGGGATCCGTGGACGTCCCCTCTTCTAGCGGGGGAGTAGTTAACAAACCACAGTAGCCAGCAACAATAAGAACAACTACACATCGTAGTGAAACACGCTTCCGTCCAATTCCACCGAAATCGCTGACGACACGCCTAACGAGTTGTGCGTGTTAACAACAAACACCTATCGCTGCGGATTGCAGTCGGCAAGTCACACGGGAGAACATGTGTAGGGTTATTGTAAGAAGTAGCCAGGTATTTAGGCGTAGTCGCCGCTGTAATTAATTTATGAAGTTCAGTTGTATTTACTCACCCAACGATAACGGCTGCCCTTGTTCCATACAAGGGAAATAAAGAATCATATAATTCAGAAACTTGTTATTATTACTTAGACACACAACACCTTTTTGTCGACTTCAAATCCGCTTTCGATAGCATAAGAAGAAGCTGCCTGCTTACTATGCCTGAAATTAGTATCCCTATAAATTTAAAACTGTTTTGTAAAATAACGATGAGGAAAACCACCAGCTCTGTTGGAAACGGGAAGGACTTCTCCGAGGCGTTTAACCCCAAAAGAGGTTTCACACAGAGTGACTTCCTTTTTTGCGACTTCTTTATCCATATGTTAGAAAAGATAATTTGAGCTGTAGAATAACACCGCGCAGGCACCATATTTTATAAGAGCATGCAGTTTCTGGCGTATGCTGATGTTATGGATATCATCGGTCTCAACAACCGCGTCGTTACTTCTGCATCTTCCAAACTGGATAAAGAAGCGAAACGTGTGGGTCTGGAGGTGAACGAAGGCAAAATGAAGTATCCCCTGTCATTAAATAAACAGCCAGCGCATCAGCGTCGTGGCTGCCACATTACTGTTGACAAGTACAATTTCGAAAAAGTGGAGTTAGCAGCATTAACAAATACAATAATATCACCCTCGAAATCCAACGTTGAATCGCTCTTGCCAACTAGTGCTACTTTGGGCTGAGTAGGCAACCGCGCAGTAAAGCCTTCTCTCGACGAACCAAAATCACACTCTATAAGTCTCTCATCATGCCCTGCTATTGTATGGCGTACAAGCATATACACTGCCAGCATCGGATGAGACGGTCCTTGAGGGAAAGATTCTCCGAGAGATTTTGGACCTCTACGTCTTTGCGACGGCAAATATCGCAGACGATGAACGATGAGCTGTAAGAGCTTTACCGTGTCATAGACTTAGTAGACATGTAGACATGTGAGCGAATGGGCGAAAACGCTCCAGCCCAGAACCTCATCTGCGTTAGAAGGACTAAGTGGAAAAGAGCTTGACATCACTTGGAATTTCCATTTGGCGCAAGTTAGCAAGAAGAGGGAGCGACTAACGCAATACGGCGAACTCTGCCAAAATCGCTTAGGCGATGATAGCGACAATTAACTTAATTAATTAATTTAAGTAGGTATCATAATTACATAACGACTGATTTGACTTAGGGGAAATATATTGATTATAGTTTAGAAAGAACACACATGAATGTTGTTACACACGTGGGAAAGAATACATACTATTGTTTCTTGTAAACAAAATCAATTGTGTCGTAGAATAATCAGCAGGTGATATCAAAATCGGCATCATGGTTGAGAGCTCGCGTTTTTCTCTTCAAGTTTTTAGTGTTTCTCCAAGTTTCGTGCCATAGATAATAATATATGAAACTTTCTCAATGGCTCTTAAAATAGGGGGACTGAACTCGGGTTTCACGCTGGCAACATTACCACTTCACTGCCGCTATTATAAGCTGGTAAGCGAAGAGGCGTGCTATCAAAGGCAAATACGCGAAATAATTGGCAGTGCGTTTGCTGATTGGACGAAAAAAGGTAGCGAAATTTGGTTTGCTAAAAAATCTGAAATATTAAAAAGGAAAGCTCATTTGATTTTTGGCCTAGAATTGTTGTTTATATTTTAAAAACAGGTTGATTAAAATATCTTTTTTGAGAGAACTATGTAGGTAAATATAAATTTTTAAATGCTTCTAAGTAAATATAAACACATATGTTCATATTTAGTAAACAATTATATTGGCATTATTATTTGTTCTTGACAACAAGTCAGGCAAAAAACAGTAGGCTAATTTTAGTTTAAAAAAATTAAATTAAGTACAGATTTAAGGTTTTGGATCTAAGCATCTCTTCCAGGACAAAATCAACATTTTTGTATTAAGTTTATTTTCCAGTAAATTGTCCCTATTATTATTTTTAAAACGATACTCTCTTCCATGACAAAATCAACATTTCCAGGAAAGCCGCGAAACAACAATTCATATTACATGGTTAAAGTGGCAATACCCCTTAAGTTTATTTTCTAGTGAATTGCCGTCAAATTATGGATATATAATTATTATATCCTCCTCTGATTAAGGATGGCCTTGATATATTGGATATGCTTTACTATCTAGGTATTTATGTACGACAATAAGTGCGGCCTTCAGCCAATATTTTCTAATTATTTAGTTTATGTACATAATTTTATTCAAAATGGACACTCACAAATTAGCCTTACAATTGGGAAATAAAATAGCGCTATTATATTCACTTCGTTTTGAAGTTTCTGTACTTAAATTTGAATTTTGAGACTTTTGCACAGCGCTATTGCCCTTGTATTTACTTTTCAAAGTACCGGGAGTTCTACTCAGAAGAGGAGACGGTATAGGTGTCAGTTCCTCGTGTGATTTTTGAAAGTTGACACGTAGTTTGTTGTGAGCATGTTGCGTTACTTCCTTCCATTCAACAACTGGGAAAACACATGCATCTACATTTTCAAATACTTGTGACCATTCAGATTGTGTTTTTTCTAGAAACGCTTTTCTTACAGCTTCTCTGACACTTTCCTTTTGAGACTGATTTACAGGGAACTGAATGAGTTCGGGAAGTCCCAAATTGTGTTTAAATATATTGAAGAACTTTGGCTCCAATGCTCCCACCGACATGTATTTACCATCTTTTGTTTCGTATGAATCGTAAAAGAAAGCTCCTCCATCTAATATGTTTTCTCCGGCAAGGTTTCCCCAGATAGGAAGGGAACGAGATAAAAACAACCAAGATGATAAGTAAGCGACACCCTCACACATTGACGCATCAATTATTTGCCCGCAACCGGAGCGATGGCGCTCTAAAAGCGCCAAGCAAATTCCCAGAGCACAAATTAGACCTCCCCCAGCAAAGTCCGCCAAGATATTAACAGGTGGTGTTGGTTTCTTGTTTTTGGGACGCAGCATCGATAGTACACCGGAAATAGCTAAATAGTTGATATCATGTCCGGCTCGGTTGGCTAAGGGACCATATTGGCCAAATCCTGTTAAACGCGCGTAAATTAGACGAGGGTTGATTTTACATAGAACATCTGGCCCTAAACCAAAACTTTCCATAACTCCAGGTCGAAACGGATCAATCAAAACATCATACGTTTGAACAATTTTGCGAACAAATTCTCGTCCCTTAGCCTTCTTCATGTCAATATGCAAAGTATTTTTCCCGTTTTGTAACACATCGAAATTGTTTTCCAAAACCTGAAAATAGAAAAAGTGTAAGTACTTTGTTAAGAAAATAGCTATATACGTTGAGAACTTGTCAAGATTCCCAATTTTTGCACTAAAAAAAAATTAAAAGTAGAAAGAAAAAGTATTAAAATATGGTTAAATAAACAATTGAGTTTTATTCTTTAAGTCTCCTGAAGAGAAACAGAGTTTTCCGATTGAAAAATATTGATGTCAAGAATTTTATATAAAATACATGGCAAACTTTGAGGCCTTGGCCAGCCTCCACATATTTTTTTTATTTACAAAATAGGGAGATTGTTTGTTTCGATATTCGGCAGGCAATGGCAAACCTCCGAGGGTATTTCTACCGTGAAAAAACTTCTCACAAAAAATAGTCGCCGTTCGGAGTCGACGTAAAATAGTAGGTCCCTCAATTTGTGTCACAACAGCAAGACGCATACCACAAATTGTAGGAGAAGTTCAGCCAATGTAAGTAGTGTTAATGATGACTTTTGGAATGTAAGTTGAGGATAGCACAGAATTCGAAGTTTTAACTTATTCTTGGGCATATATGTATATCTCGGTAGATAGAAGAGGTGTGAATGACAGTTTATACGTATTTATGTGTATTAGAACTAATGGGTCCCCATACAAAATAAAGGGGCTTGAAATTAATAGCATTTTCTTTTTTCGAAATACATAAATATCATCTCATTCTAGAGAGACATGACGAAACTGTTGCATTTTTCATTTGAGAAAAGAACAAAAAAAATACCACTCCATCAATTTCACTCGCATCATCAAATTAATTCATCGAACGCACTAATATTAGAAAAAAAACATGAATTTAGTGTCAAAATGGAGACTTTCGAACAATAGTACGAGCAAACAAACTGCACAATTAAAATGAGCTACACAACGCCCACCTTCGCGATTGGTAGCGAAGAGAAAATGTTGCACTTTGGTAGGGGACAAAGTGTAACATTTTGAGAAAAGAACAAACAAACCAGAGAAATTGTTGAAAAAAACACGAAAATTTGGCCTGTCACGAGACAGAATAAATGTAACACTATTTCGAGAAAATAAAACGTTATAATACGTGTATGGATGCACATAGTATTTTAATAAGTTTAATTACACAGGTTGGAATTATAATTGTAAATAATGGCATGGTTCGGTAAGTAATAACAAGGCAATTTGGGCACTTCTATACAAAAGGTTGCATTTAAGAAGGATGGAGAAAAGCGAAAATGTATATCCAGTTTTGGCAAAAGGTGGTTAAAAAGGAGTAATAGAAAATAAGCAGTAAAGTCAACTCGGAAAACGGAATGCATTTGCATTTTTATGGAAATCTTAAGTGCCTATTTTATTAGCCCACATCAATTTTTAAATTATACCAATAACACGCAACATTTGATACAGCAATCTAATTTAAAATTTTCCGCTGAATGAAACCGCACACCACTATGTAAAAATAAAACAACAACAATCGGTTCACTAAAGGCGAAAATATTAAAATTTTTTAAAATGCATAAAACTTATCGTGTGTAGCGTGTGCGTGATTTATTTAATTTCCCCTAAGAAGACCGATGTCAAATCAATCCATACACGTTGTATTAAGTTTGTGGCAAATTCGGTGATGTTGCCATACTTTCATATAATTATTTTGCCTTGGTTTACAGCCTTCAAGGACTCTTGTATTTCGCGTTCAGCGCCCTTGAAGTTGATGCGGTTATCGCTACACATTGCAATAGGAATACCACGACCACCTAAAAAAATTTCGCACGCCAATAATGCAGGAATCCATTGAAAACGAGCACACCAGCTCTAGATGTATAGCGGGAATCGTAAAGCAGGTGAACAACACACCATAACGTTTTTCGCGACTTCGACGCACTGTATCCATCAATGGGCCAAAATAATCCACACCCACACACTAGAAAGGGCGATAGAAAGCAGCAAGTCCAGTGTCCGGCAATAAGCCCTTTCTAGGAACTTGAGCTTGAGCAGAACGATCGCGCCAAAGTTAGCATACTGACTGTATTTACCACTACACGAAGGCTTGGTATCCAACATGTTTGCCGCAACTCATTTACAACTGTCTTAGAACTGTTATGGTGGTAACGCAAATGGTATTCAAATTCAAACACGGCCACCCAAGCGAATGAGTCCACCACCATCAATAAAGGGAGTTAGCCTGTAAATCGAACTTGATTTGCTAATTACCTTTCCTATCTGCAGAGCTGCTATTTCATTGGGAAAGTTCTGCTGCTGTACAATGAAGAGAATTGATATATCGACTTGTTTGAAACCCTTACTGCTCATAGGCGATCGCTTCTGATCATGACCTTTAACAGCAGATATCTAGTAATTGCGCATGCTGATCACCGTTGCAATGATGTGATGTAGTTTATAATGAGAATCGACCAAAGTCAATGTTTATATATTTATTAACAACCAGTCAGGGGCAATAGTGCCCAACATATTTGAGGTAGCTGGAATTAAAAGCGTTTTGTGGTCGGTGATTACGAATCTAAAATCAAATTTAAAAATTCAAAACGGCGGACCCAAATTTAATTTAATAGTAAGTCACATCTCATTTTCCAAATTTAATTTAATAGTAAGTCACATCTCATTTTTAAAACAGAAAGAAAAATTTAAACAAATAATTCACTTCATATAATTTTTCTAATTATGTACGTATTAATACAAATATACTCCCCAATTCAAATATGGTGCAGCTAAATGATTTGAAATAGAAAGGTATTAAGCTTAGTATTTTATTTATATTTTACCAGTTAGCTTTAATAATGATCAGATATCCATGACTAGCGGACTTACAAACACCGGTGCAAAGTTATACTATGATTTTACCTTCGTGAAAGCTATTAAAACAGAAATAAAGCTACTACATAAATTGTCCTGAGTTGACGGTATAAAAGCAAAAGCTATTTTGAACACACAACCATTTTTGTGTCTTAAAAAACAAAACAAAAAAACGCTCTTTGAGAAGTAATTTGGTACATCATTTATTCAATTTGAGGGAGAAGGTAGGAGAAAGTCTAATTTCAATTAAGGCAATTGTATGATGCGAAAGAAAAAAATAGCTTATTACAACATATAAGGATATGATATTAAAAACAACAAATGGAATGACAGGTGCACCAGTGATCGCGATTGTGGTGGTCGCCTCAATAATTCATAATAATTCACCACAATTCACATGAATGCGAAAATATGGAAAATGCATATGCTAGAAGTAGTAGTATGATAAATTAAAAATAAAGTTGAAACATTCAAATTGACAAAAGAAAACACCGCGAAAGTGGTTGTTCACTCCGTTCGCCCTTCGCAAAAAGGCAACTCTAATTTACCGCTTTCGCCAAAAGCTGTGGCAAATACTTCGTTCTCTCCGAATTTGAAGGAAGCGATTTCTTCCTTCTATGAGCTATCCCTTAATTGTCGCGTCAAGCGTCAACTAACGGCGCTAGCGCCGAGCGAATAAATCATTAGTTTTGACAGCACATTAGGTGAGAACTCAGATGAAAAGGCAAATAAAGTAAAATACCAACAACAAACTTCGAGAGAAGGAGAAAACGTCGCGGTTTTTCGAGTACGACGAGCGCAGCTACTAGTTGACGTTAGGAGACGCAACGCTTGACACCGCAATTTAGGCAGCACAGTATTCTTTTCCGATCCCTACAGCAAATTGACGTGGTAAGTTGGCGTCCATAATATATTTTAAATAAGGCATATATTAATACAATTTTCCACGGAAAGCCAGCACAGCGCTTTGCTCTCAGCTCATCATCGGTCCTTATCGAACCGGATTTCTTAGACGGTAACAAAATAAATTGGAAAATTTACAAATTACCAACATTTATTAACATCAACACATACAAACATACAAACCTACAGAGTACAAACACAAAACAACAACCAACTCCAACATTACGGTAAGCTTGCATATTTGAAAAGGTGCATTTCAGCCAATTTTATTTGCATCAATTAAAGCGGAAAACCAAATATAAGAAAAAGTAGAAGCCACAACATTTTTTTGTTACTTTGCTTTTGCATAATAATCAAACGGAACAAAAACAAAGTCTTTGTAAGTGCACTTCGATAAGTGCATTCCCTATTACCACTCCTTTCCAAATACATATGCACATGTACATATACAGTATATAGTTTACCTAAAATTATATTACATACATAAGCACATATCCTCGTATACGTAAAAAAACAAAGAAGCCAATTTTTTTCCTTTTTATGTTGATATCTAATTTGATTTACAAAAAAGTTGAAAATGGGTAAGAATTCTTGAAGTGGGCCACCCAAAGATCTTCTAATTCCAGTTGTTGTTGGAAATACACTACTTTGGCAGTGTTTGAGTCCAAACATTGATATCCGGAAGGATTTTTGAAAAAAAAAAAATTTTCTTGCTAATATTAACAAACAAAGATTTTCGGCACTTTATTTAATGGAAATAATGCGCATTCAGTGAAGTAGCATTTATCGCGCAGGAATGCGCGTGCTCTGTTACGAAAGCGCTCATATAATGTTTTCGCACACGTGTGCGTGAGCAGTATAATGTTAATATCTTTTATTCCAGATGCGTCTCATATTTTTCACAACGGAATGTTGTTTAAAACTATTGTTTGTATTGCCAGAATTTTTTTCGATGAAAAACACTGATTTTTCGCAATTTGTTATAAACAATTTTAATAAAAATTTATTAATACACAAAAATTAATTTCCGAAAGAATATAATTATTGTGCATATTCAATTTTGAACTGATAGGCGGTTGAATTCTTCAAATCGGTTTAGTCTAGTGCAAATGGCACGTTATAGAAAAAAGTGACGAAAATCTTTGTTTGTTAATATTAGCAACAAAACTTTTTTTTTCAAAATCCTTCAGGATATCAATGTTTGAACTCAAACACTTCCAAAGTAGTGTATTTCCAACAACAACTGGAATCAGAAGATTTTTGGGTGGCCCACTTCAGGAACTCTTACCCAAATAAACACTGCCCCTAATTTACAAACAAACATACACACCTATGTACATAAAAAAGAAGATCAAGTACTAGCGGCATTTAATGTTACAAGCGGTAACTATTAAATAAAGTTAAGAGAATATGTTTTTTCACATTACCAGAAAACTTACCGATCCGACAGTCTCAACTCCTTGTAAAACACTAGCAAACTGTAGTTATACTCGTATGTATGTATGTACATATGCAGTATTTCCGTGAGCGCATTTTCAAATACACAAAAAAGTAAACGCTAACAATGGAGACAGCAGCGCAGCAGCATACATAGCACCAGGTAAGGCCGATCAACAACAAAAACAGGCATACGCATGTCAAAGAGAATCTGCCCAGCGGATATTCAACAATGGGCAGACACTGACAATATAAGTGAAATAATTATATTAGAAAAATTGCTGTTTTAAATAATTAAATCTTTTGTGATTTGATATTGTTAAACAATAATTAACTCATTTAACACAACTTTGCCATAGTGAAGCGAACACTTCCCCGAGAAGCATACATTCACACTACGGTTTTACGTACCGGAATGACCCGGGTTTCACCCGGCCAAGGACTGTTGTTTCGGCGATCTAACCGTTTATATCGACCTACCTCGTCGTCTGTCTCCTCTGGAGCAGCTTATAGCAGCAAGGTTGCTTCGCATCCTTCTCCTCAGGGCTGGCATCGAGCCAACCCCTGGACCAGAAACCTATTTTTGCTGCGTCTTCCAGAAAAGGCTCCATCAAAACTCCACTTCGGTAAGGTGTAATTCGTGCGACGGATGGAGCCATCTTATGGTTTGCTCAGACCTAAAGAACCACAAGGAGTGGTCCACAAATTATGTGGCCAAGCTCCGCAGCGTCACACGCCCGTAGTGGCGCTGCCAAACAACACCTCTGGTCCCTCTAATCCCTATCAGAGAGATCTGGCATGGCGATTCGGAGGTTGGTGGACCAGAACAAGCGGAGCATGTTGGAGGAGCACCTAAAGTCTTGCAACCTAGTCACGGGTGTCGGTAAGCACTGGTCCACCGTGAAGTCCTTATCCAACCCGACGAAGCATGATCACCGAGTGGGAATTTCATTCGGGTATCTGGCTTCGTCATAGGGCTAAATGGAAGGTGACCAGGAGGCTACGCAAAGAGTCAAACACCTGCGCACCACTTACTTTCAACTGTGGCGAGGTGAAGGAGGCCATCGGGAAAGCGAAATCCTCCAAGTACATTGGCCCTGACGGGTTAAGCGTGTTGATGCTAAAAAATTTGGGCCCCGCGCGGGTTGAGCCTCTCACAGGGATTGAGGGATTGAGGAATCTGTCAATGGTCATCCTCATCATTCCTAACGTTTGGAAGGTTGGGAGGGTGATTATAGGGAAACCGGCCGACAAAGGTGACTCCTATCGACCGATTTCCAGTGATAAACACACCTGAGGCCCTGCTCTTCCCGCACTATACTTACTACCTAGACTGGGCTAAGCATCAGCATGGCTTACGGAAAGTGCATAGCACAACAACAGCACTCAATGCCATCAACATACAGGTGAATCGCGGTCTTAACCAGAACCGCTTTTGGCACAGTAAATCTTTCCACTCTACAAGCTGACGTAGAAGCATCAACTATCCCGCAGGGACTGAATCGATGAACCGCGAATTACCTGTGTGGCCGTCAATCATCGGTATTATTTAGAGGCTCAACATCGAAAATAAGGAGAATTAAACCAGGGGTACCGCTGGGTGGCGTCCTGTCTCCACTCTTGTTTAACCACTATATCTCCAAGCTCCCTCAACCCCAAGAGGGTGTCACCATAGTCTCATATGCCGATGATTGCTCGATAATGGCAACCGGCAATGTAATTGATGACCTATGTTCGAAAGTAAACGGATATGCCTCCGATCTTACACGTTTCCGCACAAGCAGAAACCTGGCATTGTCCCCTACTAAGTCCTCGCCGACCCTCTTTATCACCTGGACGAAGGAGGTCAGGCTGGATCTTAACATCCATATCGATGGCAACCCCATTCCGACGGTTAATCACCCGAAGATTCTGGGGGTTACATTTGAAAGCCTGCTCTCCTTCTCTGCGCACACTACCGCAATCGCCAACAAAGTACAGAACCGCAACAATGTCTTCAAGTCCCTTGCCGGGAGCATTTGAGGCATAGACAAAGAAAAGTTGTTAGCAACATACAAGGCGATTGGCCGGCTGGTAATAAACTATGCTGCGCCAGTGTGGTCGCCGGGAACCAGCAGGACGCATTGGATGAAGCTGCAGACCTGCCAGAACGCCGCACTCCGCAAGGTGAGGGGATGCCGGCTGATGTCGCCTGATGAACATCTACACCAAGAGGTGAATGTGCTCCGCGTTAAGGAGCACAGCCTCATGCTTAGCAAGCAGTTTTTTGTTGGGTATCACCGTTTGGGGCACCCAAATAGGCATCTGCTTGCAGACGAGCCACCTTACGTCAGAAGGCATCTCCTCGAACTGAAGGACGAGATTCAGCCACATGTAACACAACCGAAATTAATCCTAACATACCAAACACATGCCCGGCATATGGAGATTTTCCGCACGATACCTACTTATCTAACCCCCCTCTCCTTCTGGTGCGAAAACAGCATGTTTCCTGGGTTTGACAGCAACGACCATGGGTGAATCCGTTCTTCACAGGCCGTGACTATACGCTACAACAAAAACCACAACTAGAAGCATATAGTTGTTGTACTAGAACCTGCAAAAATTATTTGTATTTTAAATTTCATTCAACTTTTAAAATTCAAAGAAAATGTCAAAAACAAAAAACAATGATTGGGGCATGAAATTCAAAATGTAACTCCGACAAACTCAACTCTGGATTCCTTTTAGGTGGGTCTACGTAAAATAAAGTGAAATAACAGTTACATTTTTGTTGTTTAAAATACGGCAAACTTTGAAAGTTTTGCCTATTTTAAAGCAAGTGCTTATATTTTTTTTGAGGTCAACTTAATAGGAGAATGGAGGCGTGCGTAGAATCCACGTAAGTGCCGAAAGTCTCTATAGCCATTCACCTTACTTACTTACTTCATTGGCGCTATAACCGCTTAAGCGATTTCGGCCGAACTTCTCCAACAATTTGTGGTGTGCGTCTTGATGTTGTAACACAATTGAGGGACTACGCCGAATCCGAACGGCGAATGTTTTTGTGAGAAGTTTTTTCATGGCAGAAATTCACTCGGAGGTTTGCCGTTGCCTGCCGAGGCGCGGCCGCTATTAGAAAAAACTTTTTCTATAATTTTTGGATGTTACTTTCCCCGAGCTGGATTCGAACCTGGGACCCACCGAATGAAGCGCGCACACGCTACACACTCGGCTACGGCGTCCGCCATTCACCTGGGAATGGCAAAAACGATTCTTCTGCATGCGGTTCAAGCAGCTCACAACTTTCCAAGTGTCCTCTGGATAGCTCCCGACCATCCGTTTGGGGGTGAAAAGGCAAACCTTGTGGGGCCCCTCCGACGGTTAAGGGCTCACCAGGGTTTTGCCGCGTCTGTTCAGTAGTAGGTAGGGCTGCGTACGGGAGTCTGACTTAGAGCAAGCGGTACGTCAGATAAATGTGTCCTAAACTAAAAATGTCCCAGAATCTGGTTTTGCGCTGCGCTTGGACCTTGCGATGTCTACCAACGCTGAGCTGTAAAGACCGCAAATTCAGTGTCGGTTTTGTGCTGGCTGAGATATCACGCCATCGGGTACTGTCGTTGTCGTCAAAAAGGTGCAATCACAACACATATCCGACCACTTCGCTGTCTAGCTATCTGAGCGCTGCGTTCGGGCCAACGGGACCTAAGTTGGAGATATCGGGAGTTGAATAAGGATACGACGGGCATCTTCCGAGTAAAAAAGGGAGGCCGAGAGATGCCCGAGTGCGAAAAGCTTGAGGCGCTACCATATAGGGAAATACGCCCCAAAACTCTATCAGAAGGTACGGCGGCACACTTGGGGCGGGAAGATCAATGACTTCCGGTTGGACAGTCAATTGTGCCCCATATTGTGTCCCAATTTTGCTACAACTTGCCAAGAACTCCAAGCTCAAATATCCCCTAGCATCCGACATACTTAAATCAAGTACATACATATGTGGATGAATTAAAGGTCTTTACATCAGTGGAAGATGTTCTTGGATAACTATCCTCATATGAATCCGATAAAAATCCCCAGATGTGTTATTTATTTACAGTCTGAAATGTCAAATACAGTTTCGCGGGTTTCGTATCGGCTCAGAAACGTCATATGGAGCTCCTGTCAAAATCATTTCGATACCGAGATTGGAATTATCTGGAGCAGTTCTCCTTTCCAATATGGTAAATTTTCTTTTGCCCCAAAGGGGTCTCGAATTTTAAGGGTTATACTTTTGGACTGATTCCATATAAACTCACATTTCAAACTTTGTAGAAAAAATAGGGAAATTAAAGAAAATTTGATAAAATGTTCAAACTTTTTATTTAAAATTTTTATAAAAAATTCTAGCCACGCCCATAAAACTGGCCATTTAATTTTAGTTTTAATTACCTGAAAAATTCCGTTGATTTTTGATAATTTTTTTTACTGATCGGCCATTTTTTTGTGTGGAATTTTTATGCAATAAAAACAGTAAATTTTGTTCATAAGTTTTGGAAATTTGGCTTTCTTATTTAATTTTAATATTTTGTTTATAAAAATAAAAAAAAAGTAAATTTTGTTTATGAGTTTTGGAAATTTGGCTTTAATATTTAATTTTAATATTTTGTTTATAAAAATACTAGCAACCAGCACCTTGTTTCACACAGGTTGATAATGTTTAAAACAACTTTATAATTGAAATAAAAGTAATTTTTTGTAATATTTCGGAATAATGACCCTAGTAAATAAAGAAAATTTCATAAATAAATAAAGTCCAATTAGAAGATATATTTATGTACATACATACATATTAATTATTCATATTCAGTTAGTTTTTATTTTCAGTTTTATAACACTTCATTGTATACAATGTTCGCAGCTTTCCCATCAGGAGCCAAAACAAATAAATTGTCGTTGCTTGTTACACGGGATAGAGCAACATATAACTGGCCATGCGTAAAACATTGAGATCTAAGGTCCAAACCGGCCACCTTAAGTGTTTGACCTTAAGCCTTATTTATTGTTACTGCAAAACATAATTTGACTGGAAACTGAAGCCGTTTAAATTGAAATGGAAGATCTGTTGGTATTATCGGGATTCTTGGAATCAAGACGTTTTCTCCAGCACCCCAGCCAGTCAAAATTGAACACTCAATCAAATGCGTTCTAATTGTTTTGATCAGCAGCCTAGTTCCATTACATAAAGTTGGTGGATTTAAATTGCGTTGTAATATTACAGGAGCTCCTATTTTAAAAATTAGTTTATGTGGTGGCGTTCCGGAGGGATTTAGAGAATTTAAAAATTCTATTGGGTAATGTACTGCCTCGCTAATATCTATTATTGTGTCTATTGAGTGGAAAACTTGTGCTTCCGTAGTAAAATTTTAAAGTATTAAGGCATTTACTGCATCCGCCTGATCATTGGTAGCTGACAATATTGCCCGCTCCTTAAACCAGCCCAATGAATTGGTTATAAGACCACCAACTCCGGGATATACTTTCTCAATTAGATCTTCAATAGTTTGGGTTAAATTACAAATATTTGTCAGATCGATTTGCCCAAATGTCGTAGGGAACTGTCCGTTACCAATTTTTAGCAAGTTATTAGCAAAAAGTGCATTTCCTTGTTCGGAAGTAGAAACTCACATATTTTCTTTGAGCTGTACTTTATTTATATACGGCCAAAAATAAGACATTTTCAGAGATGCGTTATGGGATGTTTACCCATTCGTGTGGTTTTTAATATAAAAACAAGCTAAAAGGGTAAAAGGGCTTTCAGTAAGCGTACAGAACAAAACGTGGGAATTTTAAAAATGGATACCTTTTCGTTGCTAAGTTGAATACTTGAGGAAGCTGCCAAATGAAATAGTTTCAAGGAAAATAACTTTTTTCACACTTCAAGTATTGAATGAATAGCCTCTTTCAAGCCGATGTCAACCCTTTCTGGAGATATGGACGAAAATGTGGATTAAAAAACACCAAAATAAAGCGGTTTTGGGGATAATGACCGTAATTTTGAAAAGCGATATGTAGGTAAGAGCGGCGATATGGAGATTTTATTAAGAGTGAAATTTGTAAAAAATTGGAGAGTCGTCACACCGTACCTTGCAATTCACACTTCATATCTTACATCTTTCATTTTGTATTCTCCCATACCGTGAGCAAAGATGTTTACATATCAAAAAGCCAATTTTACATGGCAAACTAAAAAAAAAATAGCGACCCCTATGAGTTCAGCTATAGGACCCATCTTTGAAATAAAATAAATACTTGGCAAGATTTACCTCCGAGTAGATTTAGGCCGAGCTTCTCTTGCGTCGTGCTCCTTTTTAATTTTTCCTACAAACTGGCGGGTCCCCTACATGTTTTATGCCAACTCCGAACGGCATCTGCTAGGCATATGAATTTTCATTCCAGAAACATACTCGGAGCGTTTGTAAGACCACTGCCGACGGACGACCCCGCTTAGAAAATTTGTTTCTAATTGAAAAAACTAAATTTTTTATGATGCTTTGCACGGGGCTTGAACCCAGGACCTTTGGTGTGGTAGGCTGAGCGCGCTACCACCATACCACGGCGGCCGCCATATTTGGTGAGGATTTTTTTCCATCAAAGGTAAGTGTTAAAAAAAGAAACAAACTTTTTTTTTGAAGCACTCTAATGTACATATATATTTTTTGCTCTGGAAAGTTGGTCAAATGTCATAGCTGAGAAGAAAATGGTTGAAAAGATAAACACCTGCCCGGTTTGCTAGTAATTTATAATCTATTTCAATTGCATATTTAAGAACTTACTAAAATTTCCTATAAAAAACAAAAAAAATTTTTCTAATTTTGAGAACTATTATAAATTTTATAGAAATCTTTAAGCTTTGAGTAACAACTATGTTTCATAGAAATCACTTATTTTTCTAATGGTCATTTTCACAGTGGCGAGTTAACTTACATTCCACAGTTAACTCTCGATTTTCGATTTTCATGTCGACTTATCTCAAGTTTAACTGCCCAATATTGGTGAGTTAACCTCTTGTTAGAAATAAAATGTTGTCTATCATGCATTGGGTATTGAATATTTAGTTAAATTACTAAAATTGAATCGAAAATTCTTAGTTAACTGTGGAATGTAAGTTAACTCGCAACTGTGAAAATGGCCCTAAGGAAAATTTGGTTGTAAATTTCCACTAAATAATATAAAAAATTGTACTGTAATGTACTTACCACTCAAAAGTCAAATTATTTATTAAATCTGCACTTTTGATTAATAAAAATCACTTCAAAATAAAACTTTATGAACTGCGATCGTTTTAATGTACTCCCGCAACTAACATACAATTTTTAATAGCATAATTCGTGAAAAGCAAGGGTTCTTTTTGAAGAAAGATGTTCATGGTTGCCGAACAAAAAAAATTAAAATGGATCGGTACTCAGTCTTTGGAAATCATCATACAAATTTGGATAAAACAAAATGTTGTAGAATTCAATCTCCCTACTACACAAATAAGTACATATATGCATAGTATATACATACAAACATACGAAAACATAGTACTTTTGTTTAAACTTTAGGAGTATATATGTATGTTTAAAAATATGCATGCATTCTTTTTCTTTTTTGTTGCATTAATCTGGCACCATGCATAAATATGTACATACATATGTATGTGAAGCCGAAATAAAAGCGAAATTATGTAACATACATATGTACATACATGCATACATACGTCCGAAGTGAAGCAACGCTACCGAGCTCTTTCGCGAATTCATCAAATGAATGGCTCACCACAGCTGTCGCTTATAGCACGCTGACTTATTCGGTTGGCAGCGAACAAACACACAAACATATTTTTTTGGAAAAAGTGCTGATTTTGTTTAAACAATTTTGGTTAAATTAGAAAGAAATCAACTATTTTTTTTGATGCAGAACGAAAGTAAATATTTCAAAGTTTAACTTCAAGGAAGATTCATTCTAATCGGTTGATTAGGTTATGATGTATGGCTGTGTAAACCAAAAATTTACGTTTTTTTACCACATTTTGTCCGATTGCCACGCCCCCTTTATATATTCCTTCACATTATATAAAAAAAAGTCCATCTCACACAGCTAAGCTTTAAAATGCAAAAAACCGCTTTCAAATCGGAGCATTCTGTGCGAAGCCAATTCCGTACATAGCTTTTTAGCGACTTTATTTTATAAGTAGTATAGATATTTAATTCTACACTACAAATACAAATTTGAATTGAAGAAAAATTGCTTTCAAAAAAATTTGTTTATAAAAATATAGTTAATTCTACACTCAAAAAAAAAACAAATTATCTGAATTGAAGAAAAACACCTACAAAAAACACGAAATAAAAATTTGTTTATAAAATTTAATTTTGTAAATACATTAACGAATATTCATCTACATATATGAATTCGCTATTGTTAAGATCAAGGACGTAGAAGACATACTAAAAACACTTACCGCACAACATACTAAAATCAATTTTATTACGGAAACAGAAAACGGGAAAAAGTTAGCCTGCCTAGAAATGGAAATACACCGAATAAAAAATAGCATTAAAACGAACTGGTATGCTAAATTAATAACGCCGTCTAGGATGATTAATTATCATTCAAACCATCCGTGGACGCAGAAAAGAAACACAGGTAGTAGAATCCGTTATCAACTGCGAACAACAAAAGGGCATTGGCGAACAGAAATGTTGAAACCACACACAAAAACGAAAATAACAAATACACAGGCATCACATACAAACCTGTACTAACGGACAACAAAACAATAAGCAGAAGTATGCAGACAGACCAACTATGCTTTGCACATAAAACACATCGCACGCTTAACTCGGTGTTTACCAAAACAAAAGCCAGAATCAGCAAAGAACAACAACACAACGTGGTATATGAAATCAAGTGCAATGGTAAATTGGGCGAAAAATTCAAGTACACGTTGAAGTGAATTCATCTTGCGCTAAATGTTTGAAACCATTACGTGTTGGTTATGAAATCTCTCGTAATGTTTGCAAAGGTAAATTTCATAAAATTTGTGCAAAGGTGGACGGTAAAGAAATGTGTGAGCTGATTGCAAATAATAAGAACATTGTCTTTAACTGCGATCACTGCATACAAAACTCATCTAACTTGGTGGCTTCAATTGCATGTCTAACTAAGGAGGTTAATGACCTAAAAGTGTTGCTTTCAAAGCTGATTAGTAGTGCAGTAAGTGAAAATTCTATTGCTAAAACGCCAATTGTTATTGACTCAGCCGTGGCTACTGAAAGCGCTGAGAATGACTTGCCGATGTCTGTTGCTGTCTCATCGTATGAGTCGTCAAACATTGCGAATGCCAAGAATGTCTGTAAAACGAATACTCTCACGCCCACATCATATTTGCGTGGAGTTGTTGGTGTTAATGCTGGAACTTCTTCGACACCTGCTGCTACTGCTTCGTATTCTGCTGTCCCAGCTGAGAATGCCTTGGCGACACCTGTTGAAAAATCTTTCAACAATGTTGCTAATCCTATGAGAGTCCCTATTTCGGCTGATGTGTGTTTTACGAACGCTCCCACGCTTTTATCATATTCGCGTATACTTCTTAATGATGATAATGCTGGTGCTGGGGTTTCGTCGCCTATTTCTGCTGCTACTGATACTGTTTTCTCACCTTCGCGCTCTGTTATGCCAGCTGCTGATCAAATTTCGTCGGTCTCCACAATGCCAGTGAACGCTGAGTGGACTGCTGCCGCTGCTGCTGTTCTCTCACCTTCGCGCTCTGTGATGCCAGCTGCTGATCAGATTTCGTCGGTCTCCACAATGCCAGTGAACGCTGAGTGGACGAAAGTGAATGATAAGCATCGGAAACAATTGAGAATTGTTGGTTTAAACTCAAATGCAGATTTGGTTGTCGTTGTCGTTGACCGCATGAAATGGTTACATATATATCCGTTTCTGCTGACAATATTACTGATTACGTTTGTAAGCATGCAGCTATTAACAAAAAACATATTTTGTGCTATGCATTAGTTAAGCAAGGAACTAAGTTTAGTAGTATAGAAAAAGTTAATTTTAAGTTAGGCGTGTCTGTAGCACGTGAATTTGCTGTCTGCGGAGCTTTGGCCTGCCAATGTGAACATTCGCCCCTTTCGCTTTTTTTCGAAAAGAAGAGAAACTACGAGATCTTGCTTAACTAAGGGTAATTGTAATGGTCTGAAGGTATACTTTCAAAATGCATCAGGGCTACGAACAAAATCTGAAAATGTTCGCGCTGTTAGCTCGCGTCTTGAGGATGATATTTTTATTTTAGTTGAGACCTGGCTTAATTCTAATTTTTATGATGATGAGTACTTTGACTCAAAGCAATATATGGTCTACCGAAAGGACAGAGATGTGACAAAAACTGGTTTTGCAAGAGGTGGGGGTGTCCTCATTGCAGTGCAACGTAAATTTCACGCCTATTTAATTCCGCTTGAAAATGATGATTCTGTAATCGATCAATTGTGTGTGTGTGTATGCAGCACCCCAACATACGGCTCACTTTTTTTTCAGTCTCTTACATTCCACCAAATAGTGGATTCCATTTATTCCCTGCATGCTGACAATGTTATCTCTTTAGACGTAAATAAGTTAAGTGATAACCAAATATGCATTTTAGGCGACTTCAATCTAAATAATGTAAGCTGGTCCGGTAGTTTTTCTAGATCGGGATTAACTCCATTGAATGTTACTGCAGCCCATGAATCTTATTTCATTGATAGTATCATAAGTTTAAACTTAGTTCAACTTAATAGTTTTGTTAATAAGTTGGGAAGAATTCTCGATTTAATTTTTATTAGCGATAGTTTAAGCTGCGATATTTCTGAATGCTTTTCTCCTATATCGACTTGTGATAAATATCATGTGCCTCTGATTTTGGATTTTAAATTTTACGTTTTTCCTTCTTCTGTGCCGGATGAAAAAATTTCTTTTAATTATTTTGCCTGCGATTTTGTTAACTTTAATAATTTTCTATTGGATTATAACTGGGATAATCTATTATCCTGCGCTGATGTCTCAAAATGTTACCAAATATTTAAAACTTTGATGTTTGATTGTTGTCTAAATAACTTTCCGGTTAAAAAAAAGCCTTATAACCTGTAGATATATATATAAAAAGCCTGTAAGCCGCCGTGGTATAATTTCAATTTGAAAAAGCTAAAAACCCTCAGAAATAAATTCTTTAAAAAATTTAAATGAACTGGTAACCGAACTTTTTTTTGCCAAATATCAGCGCTATTCTAAAGATTTCAATTGTTTAGATAGATTCCTGTACAGAAATCATATTCTAGGAATATCAAGGCTGAGCCAAAGGCCTTTTGGCGTTTTATTAAATCGAAAAAGTCAAACTGTGCCATACCTTCAGTAGTATTTTATGGTGATAAGTTTGCTAGTACGCAAAATGATGTGGCGAACTTATATGCAGAGTTTTTCAGTGCAAATTTTGTTGAGGATGATGGGGATACTTCGCGTAGCTTTTCCTCCAACTTATGCTCTGCTGTAAACTTTGGCTCACTTTGTCTAACTTCGGAGGGTGTTATTAACGGCATTATTGATCTTAAACCATCTGCGAAAACAGATAGTGATGGGCTTTCAGTTATTTTATTGAAAAATTGTCCTGCTTTAATCCTACCTTTAAAAATAATATTTAATATGTCGTTGTCGTCTGGAATTTTCAAAGACGATTGGAAAATTACTTCAATTACCTCTATCCACAAAGGTTGTAGCAAGAATGATGTGTGTAATTCTAGGCCCATTTCAAAGTTATCAACAGTTTCGAAACTTTTTGAAAGCATTGTTAAAGATAAAATGTATTTCGCGTCTAAATGTCTTATTTCGCCAAACCAGCATGGCTTTGTTTCTAAGCGATACACAGTTTCGAATCTTGCAGTATTCAGTGAATATTGCATTGACACTTTTTCTTCTTGGCTTTAGGTTGACTGTATCTACACTGATTTTTCCAAAGCGTTTGATAAAGTATCTCATATTTTGCTAATACTTAAAATGCCTAACATTGGCTTCCATTCAGTTTTTTTAAAATGGATAATGTCTTATCTAGGTAATAGAAATTGTATTGTAACGATTGACGCCATTTCCTCTGAATCTTTCTGTGCCATCTCTGGGGTTCCCCAAGGAAGTATATTAGGCCCACTTTTGTTTGTTTTATTCATAAATGATATAAGTAACTGCTTTAGGTTCGCAAATTTTTTGCTCTATGCCGACGTGTTAAAGGTTTTTTCGAAAATAAAAAACCCAGATGATGCGATTAAGCTTAAAAGCAATATCGATAGTGTACATCTATGGTGCGTTAATTCGCGACTTGCTTTAAACATCAAAAAGTGCTTTAAAGTTACGTATTCAAAAACTCATAGTATCGTGCCGACATCTTACTATATTTCGCATTCTTTGTTGCAAAGTCTGGACAAGATTAAAGATCTTGGCGTAATTTTTTCGAGTAATTTTTCTTTTAATATGCATATTAGCCATATTATTTCGAAAGCTTACTCGGTCTTAGGGTTTGTGAGGCGAAATAGCTCTAAATTTTCGGACCCATATACTCTCAAGCTTTTGTACACGGCTTTCGTTCGTTCCAATCTGGAATACGCTGCGCTCATTTCGAGGCCAAGCCATAAAAATCATATAATCAGGATTGAACGAGTCCAAAAAGTCTTCCGTAAATATGCTTTGCGGTCATTGAGATTCAATGATCCAATTCCGTCGTATGAATCGCGTTTGCTTTTAATCAACCCAAAGTCTCTGGAGGCACGAATATCAGTTCTCTCGCTTTCCTTTGCTCATAGTATAATCTCGGGTGGTATTGACTGCTCTTTTCTTTTAGAAAGCATTAATTTTAACATTCCACAACGTAATCTTCGTTGCACGTAACCTTTCTATGGCTTAATAGTAGAACTGAATATTCGCGAAATGCACCTCTTGTTCGTGCCTTAAGTGAATTTAATGTAGTCTCGAATTCCAAACTTCTTGATTTCCCTTCATCGCAAAAGTGTATTTTCAAGTATTCTTAATTCAACGATAATATTAATTTGTGAGCTCAAGGCCAGTGTATAAGGAAAAGTATATTGGAAGAAAGACAACAACAGTCAGGAGTGGTAGAAATTATAGCTATTTCGGAGATCACCACATCTCCTCATCAGATTTCTTTTATGACTCCACCGGCACTCGAACCCACAACCTACGACTTGCTGGGCAAGTGCGTAGCCAATGGACCATAGCCGGCATGTAAGCTGCTGTTGCTTTTTACCACTTTTCCTTATGTCCTACCAACACAATTCAAGTACGACAGTCTGTCGCTATTAAGTGAATGTGTGGTTTTTAATTTTGTTGTGTAACACAAATTCTACTTTTAGAATATTGTTAGAATTGTTGTTACGTTTTGGGCGTGCTCGTCCGTTTCAAATATTCATATGTCTATGATTTTTCGGCCTGTTTTTATTAAACGATAATATTAATTTGTGAGCTCAAGGTCAGTGTATAAGGAAAAGTATATTGAAAAAAAGACAACAACAGTCAGGAGTGGTAGAAATTATAGCTATTTCGGAGATCACCACATCTCCTCATCAGATTTCTTTTATAACTCCACCGGCACTTGAACCCACAACCTACGACTTGCTGGGCAAGTGCGTAGCCAATGGACCACAGCCGGCATGTAAGCTGCTGTTGCTTTTTACCACTTTTCTTTATGCCCTACCAACACAATTCAAGTACGACAGTCTGTCGCTATTAAGTGAATGTGTGGTTTTTAATTTTGTTGTGTAACACAAATTCTTCTTTTAGAATATTGTTAGAATTGTTGTTACGTTTTGGGCGTGCTCGACCGTTTCAAATATTCATATGTCTATGATTTTTCGGTCTGTTTTTATTAAACGATAATATTAATTTGTGAGCTCAAGGCCAGTGTATAAGGAAAAGTATATTGGAAAAAAGACAACAACAGTCAGGAGTGGTAGAAATTATAGCTATTTCGGAGATCACCACATCTCCTCATCAGATTTCTTTTATGACTCCACCGGCACTTGAACCCACAACCTACGACTTGCTGGGCAAAGTTATACTATGATTTTACCTTCGTGAAATCTATTAAAACAGAAATAAAGCTACTACATAAATTGTCCTGAGTTGACGGTATAAAAGCAAAAGCTATTTTGAACACACAACCATTTTTGTGTCTTAAAAAACAAAACAAAAAAAAACGCTCTTTGAGAAGTAATTTGGTACATCATTTATTCAATTTGAGGGAGAAGGTAGGAGAAAGTCTAATTTCAATTAAGGCAATTGTATGATGCGAAAGAAAAAAATAGCTTATTATAACATATAAGGATATGATATTAAAAACAACAAAGGGAATGACAGGTGCACCAGTGATCGCGATTGTGGTGGTCGCCTCAATAATTCATAATAATTCACCACAATTCACATGAATGCGAAAATATGGAAAATGCATATGCTAGAAGTAGTAGTATGATAAATTAAAAATAAAGTTGAAACATTCAAATTGACAAAAGAAAGCACCGCGAAAGTGGTTGTTCACTCCGTTCGCCCTTCGCAAAAAGGCAACTCTAATTTACCGCTTTCGCCAAAAGCTGTGGCAAATACTTCGTTCTCTCCGAATTTGAAGGAAGCGATTTCTTCCTTCTATGAGCTATCCCTAAATTGTCGCGTCAAGCGTCAACTAACGGCGCTAGCGCCGAGCGAATAAATCATCAGTTTTGACAGCACATTAGGTGAGAACTCAGATGAAAAGGCAAATAAAGTAAAATACCAACAACAAACTTCGAGAGAAGGAGAAAACGTCGCGGTTTTTCGAGTACGACGAGCGCAGCTACTAGTTGACGTTAGGAGACGCAACGCTTGACACCGCAATTTAGGCAGCATAGTATTCTTTTCCGATCCCTACAGCAAATTGACGTGGTAAGTTGGCGTCCATAATATATTTTAAATAAGGCATATATTAATACAATTTTCCACGGAAAGCCAGCACAGCGCTTTGCTCTCAGCTCATCATCGGTCCTTATCGAACCGGATTTCTTAGACGGTAACAAAATAAATTGGAAAATTTACAAATTACCAACATTTATTAACATCAACACATACAAACATACAAACCTACAGAGTACAAACACAAAACAACAACCAACTCCAACATTACGGTAAGCTTGCATATTTGAAAAGGTGCATTTCAGCCAATTTTATTTGCATCAATTAAAGCGGAAAACCAAATATAAGAAAAAGTAGAAGCCACAACATTTTTTTGGTACTTTGCTTTTGCATAATAATCAAGCGGAACAAAAACAAAGTCTTTGTAAGTGCACTTCGATAAGTGCATTCCCTATTACCACTCCTTTCAAAATACATATGCACATGTACATATACAGTATATAGTTTACCTAAAATTATATTACATACATAAGCACATATCCTCGTATACATAAAAAAACAAAGAAGCCAATTTTTTTCCTTTTTATGTTGATATCTAATTTGATTTACAAAAAAGTTGAAAATGGGTAAGAATTCTTGAAGTGGGCCACCCAAAGATCTTCTAATTCCAGTTGTTGTTGGAAATACACTACTTTGGCAGTGTTTGAGTCCAAACATTGATACCCGGAAGGATTTTTGAAAAAAAAAAAAATTTTCTTGCTAATATTAACAAACAAAGATTTTCGGCACTTTATTTAATGGAAATAATGCGCATTCAGTGAAGTAGCATTTATCGCGCAGGAATGCGCGTGCTCTGTTACGAAAGCGCTCATATAATGTTTTCGCACACGTGTGCGTGAGCAGTATAATGTTAATATCTTTTATTCCAGATGCGTCTCATATTTTTCACAACGGAATGTTGTTTAAAACTATTGTTTGTATTGCCAGAATTTTTTTCGATGAAAAACACTGATTTTTCGCAATTTGTTATAAACAATTTTAATAAAAATTTATTAATACACAAAAATTAATTTCCGAAAGAATATAATTATTGTGCATATTCAATTTTGAACTGATAGGCGGTTGAATTCTTCAAATCGGTTTAGTCTAGTGCAAATGGCACGTTATAGAAAAAAGTGACGAAAATCTTTGTTTGTTAATATTAGCAACAAAACTTTTTTTTTCAAAATCCTTCAGGATATCAATGTTTGAACTCAAACACTTCCAAAGTAGTGTATTTCCAACAACAACTGGAATCAGAAGATTTTTGGGTGGCCCACTTCAGGAACTCTTACCCAAATAAACACTGCCCCTAATTTACAAACAAACATACACACCTATGTACATAAAAAAGAAGATCAAGTACTAGCGGCATTTAATGTTACAAGCGGTAACTATTAAATAAAGTTAAGAGAATATGTTTTTTCACATTACCAGAAAACTTACCGATCCGACAGTCTCAACTCCTTGTAAAACACTAGCAAACTGTAGTTATACTCGTATGTATGTATGTACATATGCAGTATTTCCGTGAGCGCATTTTCAAATACACAAAAAAGTAAACGCTAACAATGGAGACAGCAGCGCAGCAGCATACATAGCACCAGGTAAGGCCGATCAACAACAAAAACAGGCATACGCATGTCAAAGAGAATCTGCCCAGCGGATATTCAACAATGGGCAGACACTGACAATATAAGTGAAATAATTATATTAGAAAAATTGCTGTTTTAAATAATTAAATCTTTTGTGATTTGATATTGTTAAACAATAATTAACTCATTTAACACAACTTTGCCATAGTGAAGCGAACACTTCCCCGAGAAGCATACATTCACACTACGGTTTTACGTACCGGAATGACCCGGGTTTCACCCGGCCAAGGACTGTTGTTTCGGCGATCTAACCGTTTATATCGACCTACCTCGTCGTCTGTCTCCTCTGGAGCAGCTTATAGCAGCAAGGTTGCTTCGCATCCTTCTCCTCAGGGCTGGCATCGAGCCAACCCCTGGACCAGAAACCTATTTTTGCTGCGTCTTCCAGAAAAGGCTCCATCAAAACTCCACTTCGGTAAGGTGTAATTCGTGCGACGGATGGAGCCATCTTATGGTTTGCTCAGACCTAAAGAACCACAAGGAGTGGTCCACAAATTATGTGGCCAAGCTCCGCAGCGTCACACGCCCGTAGTGGCGCTGCCAAACAACACCTCTGGTCCCTCTAATCCCTATCAGAGAGATCTGGCATGGCGATTCGGAGGTTGGTGGACCAGAACAAGCGGAGCATGTTGGAGGAGCACCTAAAGTCTTGCAACCTAGTCACGGGTGTCGGTAAGCACTGGTCCACCGTGAAGTCCTTATCCAACCCGACGAAGCATGATCACCGAGTGGGAATTTCATTCGGGTATCTGGCTTCGTCATAGGGCTAAATGGAAGGTGACCAGGAGGCTACGCAAAGAGTCAAACACCTGCGCACCACTTACTTTCAACTGTGGCGAGGTGAAGGAGGCCATCGGGAAAGCGAAATCCTCCAAGTACATTGGCCCTGACGGGTTAAGCGTGTTGATGCTAAAAAATTTGGGCCCCGCGCGGGTTGAGCCTCTCACAGGGATTGAGGGATTGAGGAATCTGTCAATGGTCATCC
The DNA here is from genome assembly GCA_951828415.1 of Anomoia purmunda. NCBI lineage: Eukaryota > Metazoa > Arthropoda > Insecta > Diptera > Tephritidae > Anomoia > Anomoia purmunda. The sequence continues at coordinate 42,071,497 of OX639994.1, read as the reverse complement.
TCATCATTCCTAACGTTTGGAAGGTTGGGAGGGTGATTATAGGGAAACCGGCCGACAAAGGTGACTCCTATCGACCGATTTCCAGTGATAAACACACCTGAGGCCCTGCTCTTCCCGCACTATACTTACTACCTAGACTGGGCTAAGCATCAGCATGGCTTACGGAAAGTGCATAGCACAACAACAGCACTCAATGCCATCAACATACAGGTGAATCGCGGTCTTAACCAGAACCGCTTTTGGCACAGTAAATCTTTCCACTCTACAAGCTGACGTAGAAGCATCAACTATCCCGCAGGGACTGAATCGATGAACCGCGAATTACCTGTGTGGCCGTCAATCATCGGTATTATTTAGAGGCTCAACATCGAAAATAAGGAGAATTAAACCAGGGGTACCGCTGGGTGGCGTCCTGTCTCCACTCTTGTTTAACCACTATATCTCCAAGCTCCCTCAACCCCAAGAGGGTGTCACCATAGTCTCATATGCCGATGATTGCTCGATAATGGCAACCGGCAATGTAATTGATGACCTATGTTCGAAAGTAAACGGATATGCCTCCGATCTTACACGTTTCCGCACAAGCAGAAACCTGGCATTGTCCCCTACTAAGTCCTCGCCGACCCTCTTTATCACCTGGACGAAGGAGGTCAGGCTGGATCTTAACATCCATATCGATGGCAACCCCATTCCGACGGTTAATCACCCGAAGATTCTGGGGGTTACATTTGAAAGCCTGCTCTCCTTCTCTGCGCACACTACCGCAATCGCCAACAAAGTACAGAACCGCAACAATGTCTTCAAGTCCCTTGCCGGGAGCATTTGAGGCATAGACAAAGAAAAGTTGTTAGCAACATACAAGGCGATTGGCCGGCTGGTAATAAACTATGCTGCGCCAGTGTGGTCGCCGGGAACCAGCAGGACGCATTGGATGAAGCTGCAGACCTGCCAGAACGCCGCACTCCGCAAGGTGAGGGGATGCCGGCTGATGTCGCCTGATGAACATCTACACCAAGAGGTGAATGTGCTCCGCGTTAAGGAGCACAGCCTCATGCTTAGCAAGCAGTTTTTTGTTGGGTATCACCGTTTGGGGCACCCAAATAGGCATCTGCTTGCAGACGAGCCACCTTACGTCAGAAGGCATCTCCTCGAACTGAAGGACGAGATTCAGCCACATGTAACACAACCGAAATTAATCCTAACATACCAAACACATGCCCGGCATATGGAGATTTTCCGCACGATACCTACTTATCTAACCCCCCTCTCCTTCTGGTGCGAAAACAGCATGTTTCCTGGGTTTGACAGCAACGACCATGGGTGAATCCGTTCTTCACAGGCCGTGACTATACGCTACAACAAAAACCACAACTAGAAGCATATAGTTGTTGTACTAGAACCTGCAAAAATTATTTGTATTTTAAATTTCATTCAACTTTTAAAATTCAAAGAAAATGTCAAAAACAAAAAACAATGATTGGGGCATGAAATTCAAAATGTAACTCCGACAAACTCAACTCTGGATTCCTTTTAGGTGGGTCTACGTAAAATAAAGTGAAATAACAGTTACATTTTTGTTGTTTAAAATACGGCAAACTTTGAAAGTTTTGCCTATTTTAAAGCAAGTGCTTATATTTTTTTTGAGGTCAACTTAATAGGAGAATGGAGGCGTGCGTAGAATCCACGTAAGTGCCGAAAGTCTCTATAGCCATTCACCTTACTTACTTACTTCATTGGCGCTATAACCGCTTAAGCGATTTCGGCCGAACTTCTCCAACAATTTGTGGTGTGCGTCTTGATGTTGTAACACAATTGAGGGACTACGCCGAATCCGAACGGCGAATGTTTTTGTGAGAAGTTTTTTCATGGCAGAAATTCACTCGGAGGTTTGCCGTTGCCTGCCGAGGCGCGGCCGCTATTAGAAAAAACTTTTTCTATAATTTTTGGATGTTACTTTCCCCGAGCTGGATTCGAACCTGGGACCCACCGAATGAAGCGCGCACACGCTACACACTCGGCTACGGCGTCCGCCATTCACCTGGGAATGGCAAAAACGATTCTTCTGCATGCGGTTCAAGCAGCTCACAACTTTCCAAGTGTCCTCTGGATAGCTCCCGACCATCCGTTTGGGGGTGAAAAGGCAAACCTTGTGGGGCCCCTCCGACGGTTAAGGGCTCACCAGGGTTTTGCCGCGTCTGTTCAGTAGTAGGTAGGGCTGCGTACGGGAGTCTGACTTAGAGCAAGCGGTACGTCAGATAAATGTGTCCTAAACTAAAAATGTCCCAGAATCTGGTTTTGCGCTGCGCTTGGACCTTGCGATGTCTACCAACGCTGAGCTGTAAAGACCGCAAATTCAGTGTCGGTTTTGTGCTGGCTGAGATATCACGCCATCGGGTACTGTCGTTGTCGTCAAAAAGGTGCAATCACAACACATATCCGACCACTTCGCTGTCTAGCTATCTGAGCGCTGCGTTCGGGCCAACGGGACCTAAGTTGGAGATATCGGGAGTTGAATAAGGATACGACGGGCATCTTCCGAGTAAAAAAGGGAGGCCGAGAGATGCCCGAGTGCGAAAAGCTTGAGGCGCTACCATATAGGGAAATACGCCCCAAAACTCTATCAGAAGGTACGGCGGCACACTTGGGGCGGGAAGATCAATGACTTCCGGTTGGACAGTCAATTGTGCCCCATATTGTGTCCCAATTTTGCTACAACTTGCCAAGAACTCCAAGCTCAAATATCCCCTAGCATCCGACATACTTAAATCAAGTACATACATATGTGGATGAATTAAAGGTCTTTACATCAGTGGAAGATGTTCTTGGATAACTATCCTCATATGAATCCGATAAAAATCCCCAGATGTGTTATTTATTTACAGTCTGAAATGTCAAATACAGTTTCGCGGGTTTCGTATCGGCTCAGAAACGTCATATGGAGCTCCTGTCAAAATCATTTCGATACCGAGATTGGAATTATCTGGAGCAGTTCTCCTTTCCAATATGGTAAATTTTCTTTTGCCCCAAAGGGGTCTCGAATTTTAAGGGTTATACTTTTGGACTGATTCCATATAAACTCACATTTCAAACTTTGTAGAAAAAATAGGGAAATTAAAGAAAATTTGATAAAATGTTCAAACTTTTTATTTAAAATTTTTATAAAAAATTCTAGCCACGCCCATAAAACTGGCCATTTAATTTAAGTTTTAATTACCTGAAAAATTCCGTTGATTTTTGATAATTTTTTTTACTGATCGGCCATTTTTTTGTGTGGAATTTTTATGCAATAAAAACAGTAAATTTTGTTCATAAGTTTTGGAAATTTGGCTTTCTTATTTAATTTTAATATTTTGTTTATAAAAATAAAAAAAAAGTAAATTTTGTTTATGAGTTTTGGAAATTTGGCTTTAATATTTAATTTTAATATTTTGTTTATAAAAATATAGTTAATTCTACACTAAAAATAAAAATTTGAATTGAAGAAAAATTGCTTTCAAAAAAATTTGTTTATAAAAATATAGTTAATTCTACACTCAAAAAAAAAAACAAATTATCTGAATTGAAGAAAAACACCTACAAAAAACACGCAATAGTAGAGAGTCCGTTATCAACTGCGAACAACAAAAGGGCATTGGCGAACAGAAATGTTGAAACCACACACAAAAACGAAAATAAAAAATACACAGGCATCACATACAAACCTGGACTAACGGACAACAAAACAATAAGCAGAAGTATGCAGACAGACCAACTATGCTTTGCACATAAAACACATCGCACGCTTAACTCGGTGTTTACCAAAACAAAAGACAGAATCAGCAAAGAACAACAACACAACGTGGTATATGAAATCAAGTGCAATGGTAAATTGGGCGAAAAATTCAAGTACACGTTGAAGTGAATGGTCGTGTTTTTGCTCGCTCTTAATATGGTCAATTCATCTTGCGCTAAATTTTTGAAACCATTACGTGTTGGTTATGAAATCTCTTGTAATGTTTGCAAAAGTAAATTTCATAAAATTTGTGCAAAGGTGGACGGTAAAGAAATGTGTGAGCTGATTGCAAATAATAAGAACATTGTCTTTAACTGCGATCACTGCATACAAAACTCATCTAACTTGGTGGCTTCAATTGCATGTCTAACTAAGGAGGTTAATGACCTAAAAGTGTTGCTTTCAAAGCTGATTAGTAGTGCAGTAAGTGAAAATTCTATTGCTAAAACGCCAATTGTTATTGACTCAGCCGTGGCTACTGAAAGTGCTGAGAATGACTTGCCGATGTCTGTTGCTGTCTCATCTTATGAGTCGTCAAACATTGCGAATGCCAAGAATGTCTGTGAAACGAATACTCTCACGCCCACATCATATTTGCGTGGAGTTGTTGGTGTTAATGCTGGAACTTCTTCGACACCTGCTGCTACTGCTTCGTATTCTGCTGTCCCAGCTGAGAATGCCTTGGCGACACCTGTTGAAAAATCTTTCAACAATGTTGCTAATCCTATGAGAGTCCCTATTTCGGCTGATGTGTGTTTTACGAACGCTCCCACGCTTTTATCATATTCGCGTATACTTCTTAATGATGATAATGCTGGTGCTGGGGTTTCGTCGCCTATTTCTGCTGCTACTGATACTGTTCTCTCACCTTCGCGCTCTGTTATGCCAGCTGCTGATCAAATTTCGTCGGTCTCCACAATGCCAGTGAACGCTGAGTGGACTGCTGCCGCTGCTGCTGTTCTCTCACCTTCGCGCTCTGTGATACCAGCTGCTGATCAGATTTCGTCGGTCTCCACAATGCCAGTGAACGCTGAGTGGACGAAAGTGAATGATAAGCGTCGGAAACAATTGAGAATTGTTGGTTTAAACTCAAATGCAGATTTGGTTGTCGTTGTCGTTGACCGCATGAAATGGTTACATATATATCCGTTTCTGCTGACAATATTACTGATTACGTTTGTAAGCATGCAGCTATTAACAAAAAACATATTTTGTGCTATGCATTAGTTAAGCAAGGAACTAAGTTTAGTAGTATAGAAAAAGTTAATTTTAAGTTAGGTGTCTGTAGCATTTTACGAGAATTTGCTGTCTGCGGAGCTTTGGCCTGCCAATGTGAACATTCGCCCCTTTCGTTTTTTTCGAAAAGAAGAGAAACTACGAGATCTTGCTTAACTAAGGGTAATTGTAATGGTCTGAAGGTATACTTTCAAAATGCATCAGGGCTACGAACAAAATCTGAAAATGTTCGCGCTGTTAGCTCGCGTCTTGAGTATGATATTTTTATTTTAGTTGAGACCTGGATTAATTCTAATTTTTATGATGATGAATACTTTGACTCAAAGCAATATATGGTCTACCGAAAGGACAGAGATGTGACAAAAACTGGTTTTGCAAGAGGTGGGGGTGTCCTCATTGCAGTGCAACGTAAATTTCACGCCTATTTAATTCCGCTTGAAAATGATGATTCTGTAATCGATCAATTGTGTGTGTGTGTATGCAGCACCCCAACATACGGCTCACTTTTTTTTCAGTCTCTTACATTCCACCAAATAGTGGATTCCATTTATTCCCTGCATGCTGACAATGTTATCTCTTTAGACGTAAATAAGTTAGGTGATAACCAAATATGCATTTTAGGCGACTTCAATCTAAATAATGTAAGCTGGTCCGGTAGTTTTTCTAGATCGGGACTAACTCCATTGAATGTTACTGCAGCCCATGAATCTTATTTCATTGATAGTATCATAAGTTTAAACTTAGTTCAACTTAATAGTTTTGTTAATAAGTTGGGAAGAATTCTCGATTTAATTTTTATTAGCGATAGTTTAAGCTGCGATATTTCTGAATGCTTTTCTCCTATATCGACTTGTGATAAATATCATGTGCCTCTGATTTTGGATTTTAAATTTTACGTTTTTCCTTCTTCTGTGCCGGATGAAAAAATTTCTTTTAATTATTTTGCCTGCGATTTTGTTAACTTTAATAATTTTCTATTGGATTATAACTGGGATAATCTATTATCCTGCGCTGATGTCTCAAAATGTTACCAAATATTTAAAACTTTGATGTTTGATTGTTGTCTAAATAACTTTCCGGTTAAAAAAAAAACCGTATAACCTGTATATATATATATATATAAAGCCTGTAAGCCGCCGTGGTATAATTTCAATTTGAAAAAGCTAAAAACCCTCCGAAATAAATTCTTTAAAAAATTTAAATGAACTGGTAACCGAACTTTTTTTTGCCAAATATCAGCGCTATTCTAAAGATTTCAATTGTTTAGATAGTTTCCTGTACAGAAATCATATTCTAGGAATATCAAGGCTGAGCCAAAGGCCTTTTGGCGTTTTATTAAATCGAAAAAGTCAAACTGTGCCATACCTTCAGTAGTATTTTATGGTGATAAGTTTGCTAGTACGCAAAATGATGTGGCGAACTTATATGCAGAGTTTTTCAGTGCAAATTTTGTTGAGGATGATGGGGATACTACGCGTAGCTTTTCCTCCAACTTATGCTCTGCTGTAAACTTTGGCTCACTTTGTCTAACTTCGGATGGTGTTATTAACGGCATTATTGATCTTAAACCATCTGCGAAAACAGATAGTGATGGGCTTTCAGTTATTTTATTGAAAAATTTTCCTGCTTTAATCCTACCTTTAAAAATAATATTTAATATGTCGTTGTCGTCTGGAATTTTCATAGACGATTGGAAAATTACTTCAATTACCCCTATCCACAAAGGTTGTAGCAAGAATGATGTGTGTAGGCCCATTTCAAAGTTATCAACAGTTTCGAAACTTTTTGAAAGCATTGTTAAAGATAAAATGTATTCCGCGTCTAAATGTCTTATTTCGCCAAACCAGCATGGCTTTGTTTCTAAGCGATCCACAGTTTCGAATCTTGCAGTATTCAGTGAATATTGCATTGACACTTTTTCTACTGGGCTTCAGGTTGACTGTATCTACACTGATTTTTCCAAAGCGTTTGATAAAGTATCTCATATTTTGCTAATACACAAGTTGGCTAACATTGGCTTCCATTCAGTTTTTTTAAAATGGATAATGTCTTATCTAGGTAATAGAAATTGTGTTGTAACGATTGACGCCATTTCCTCTGAATCTTTCTGTGCCATCTCTGGGGTTCCCCAAGGAAGTATATTAGGCCCACTTTTGTTTGTTTTATTCATAAATGATATAAGTAACTGCTTTAGGTTCGCAAATTTTTTGCTCTATGCCGACGTGTTAAAGGTTTTTTCGAAAATTAAGAACCCAGATGATGCGATTAAGCTTAAAAGCAATATCGATAGTGTACATCTATGGTGCGTTAATTCGCGACTTGCTTTAAACATCAAAAAGTGCTTTAAAGTTACGTATTCAAAAACTCATAGTATCGTGCCGACATCTTACAATATTTCGCATTCTTTGTTGCAAAGTCTGGACAAGATTAAAGATCTTGGCGTAATTTTTTCGAGTAATTTTTCTTTTAATATGCATATTAGCCATATTATTTCGAAAGCTTACTCGGTCCTAGGGTTTGTGAGGCGAAATAGCTCTAAATTTTCGGACCCATATACTCTCAAGCTTTTGTACACGGCTTTCGTTCGTTCCAATCTGGAATACGCTGCGCTCATTTCGAGGCCAAGCCATAAAAATCATATAATCAGGATTGAACGAGTCCAAAAAGTCTTCCGTAAATATGCTTTGCGGTCATTGAGATTCAATGATCCAATTCCGTCGTATGAATCGCGTTTGCTTTTAATCAACCCAAAGTCTCTGGAGGTACGAATATCAGTTCTCTCGCTTTCCTTTGCTCATAGTATAATCTCGGGTGGTATTGACTGCTCTTTTCTTTTAGAAAGCATTAATTTTAACATTCCACAACGTAATCTTCGTTGCACGTTACCTTTCTATGGCTTAATAGTAGAAATGAATATTCGCGAAATGCACCTCTTGTTCGTGCCTTAAGTGAATTTAATGTAGTCTCGAATTCCAAACTTCTTGATTTCCCTTCATCGCAAAAGTGTATTTTCAAGTATTCTTAATTCAACGATAATATTAATTTGTGAGCTCAAGGCCAGTGTATAAGGAAAAGTATATTGGAAGAAAGACAACAACAGTCAGGAGTGGTAGAAATTATAGCTATTTCGGAGATCACCACATCTCCTCATCAGATTTCTTTTATGACTCCACCGGCACTCGAACCCACAACCTACGACTTGCTGGGCAAGTGCGTAGCCAATGGACCACAGCCGGCATGTAAGCTGCTGTTGCTTTTTACCACTTTTCCTTATGTCCTACCAACACAATTCAAGTACGACAGTCTGTCGCTATTAAGTGAATGTGTGGTTTTTAATTTTGTTGTGCAACACAAATTCTACTTTTAGAATATTGTTAGAATTTTTGTTACGTTTTAGGCGTGCTCGTCCGTTTCAAATATTTATATGTCTATGATTTTTCGGCCTGTTTTTTTTAAACGATAATATTAATTTGTGAGCTCAAGGCCAGTGTATAAGGAAAAGTATATTGGAAAAAAGACAACAACAGTCGGGAGTGGTAGAAATTATAGCTATTTCGGAGATCACCACATCTCCTCATCAGATTTCTTTTATAACTCCACCGGCACTCGAACCCACAACCTACGACTTGCTGGGCAAGTGCGTAGCCAAAGGACCACAGCCGGCATGTAAGCTGCTGTTGCTTTTTACCACTTTTCCTTATGTCCTACCAACACAATTCAAGTACGACAGTCTGTCGCTATTAAGTGAATGTGTGGTTTTTAATTTTGTTGTGTAACACAAATTCTACTTTTAGAATATTGTTAGAATTGTTGTTACGTTTTGGGCGTGCTCGTCCGTTTCAAATATTCATATGTCTATGATTTTTCGGTCTGTTTTTATTAAACGATAATATTAATTTGTGAGCTCAAGGCCAGTGTATAAGGAAAAGTATATTGGAAAAAAGACAACAACTTATTCTTAATTCTTTATTCTAGTATTTTAAGGTCTTAGTTGTTAACTAAATCATACTGTAAACAGTCTGTAAGAATATTTTGTTCATAGACTTATAAAAATATAAATAAATTGCGATAAAATATACATAGGCGCTTCAAAGCGATCACTCGGAATTCGAATTAGCGAACATAAAACGGACGCGAAGAACAAAAAGACAAAAACAGCATTGGCACAACATTTAACGAATAGCGGACACTCAGCCGATTTCGAAAGTACAAAAATATTAGACGTGGAGAAAAAAAGAGAAAACAAGATTAACATTAGAAGGGCTGAGACGTAGAAAATATAAACTGTGCATACAGAACAGCAATAACGAGTGATGGTTAAGCAGAGGGACAAAAAATTAGTGTGTTATTCAATATGTGGAGTTTTATTTTTCTATTTTTGTTTATTTTGATGTTTTTACTATTTTCAATGTAATTAAAAATGTAAGTGCAATAATTGTTGTAAGCAAACATATTGTTAATTTGTTAACACTTGTTTTTATGTTTTATGTACAATAAAATGCAGACTCAATGATGAAGGCGCTACCACCGACCAAATATTCACGATACGCTAAATCTTGGAAAACGCCCGAGAAAGAAAAATAGACACCCACCACCTTTTTGCCGACTTCAAACCCGCCGTCGATAGCACGAGAAGAAGCTGCCTATTTGCCGTTGTGTCAACAAACTTGCTGTGCTTAGTAAAGCTAACATTAACAAGGCTCTTTCTAACATTAGTGAGCTGTCTGACATTTTAAAAACCGTACAAAACTCTTTTAAACACTCGAATAATCGGATAACAATAAACACAATAACAATAAACCCAGTAACAACACAAAGAGTAACATAAGTGGTAGCAACAGTGGAAATGGTTCTAGTAAAGAGAATGGCATGACTACGCGTTCTAAATTGAGGGTCAATGGCCAAGTCAATGCATTATCTTCGTCTGCTAGGAGACCTAGTTTATCATTAAATATGCAAACTGTTCAGCAACACTCGCTGATGATAATGCTGAATTCAATACTCTCGACGATAATGTGTTTGACAATGCTTCAGCAACAACTCCCACGCGATCTCAGTCTTATGCTAATGCTGCTGCTGCTGCTTCCCATATCGACTTATGCGCTGATACTTCTCTACAAACCGGTTTTCCTGACGACAGCGCTGCCGCCAATTCTGTCAATCAGGTGCGTGGTGGAGCTGTAGTATGTGCTAATGCGAATTCAGATGCTTCGATGCTCGCACTCTCTGCTGCATGTCATACCAACAGTTATTTACATACAGTGGTTGGATCGAATGCCAACAGCGAACTTGACGTTGCTGTACAATTAAAGTGGTTACACATAGCATCGTTCAAGCCATCCGTATCAGAGCAGAGCATTATACAATATATTGCCAGACATGCTAACATCAATGCCGAAACTCTTTCTTGCATTAAGCTGGGGAAGAAGGGTACATCAATCGACTCTTTAAAGAGTGTAAGTTTCAAGCTAGGTGTGCCCGTTCATTATTTTGAGAGAGTTTTATGCTCCGATATATGGCCAATTGATGTGAGAGTTCGACCGTTTCAATTTTTTCGTAAGGCGGGGGATACCAAGCAATCTCAATAGACCGCCTAACATAATGCAAAGTAATGGTCAATCTAACTTTTCAATTTATTACCAAAATGTTAGTGGCATGCGTATGAAATCGACTCAAATCTACCGTGAAACAGCATTACATGAATACGATATAATTGCAATCACGGAAACATGGCTTAATGATAACCTTTTATCCTCAGAATTTTTTGATGATTACTATGTTGTATATCGGCAAGACCGCTGTTTTGCTTCTACGGGCCAAGTAAGAGGAGGAGGTGTTTTACTTGCGGTCAGAGCTGATGACAGTAAACAAATTGCCTTAAATTCATACAATTGCTTCTTAGAACAAATTTGTATTCAATTTAAATTTTCTAATAATAAGTCGGTATTTGTTATTTTATCATACATTCCACCAGCTAGCGATATTGAAATTTATCAAATGCACCTAGATAATGTTTTGTATGTCTTCGAAAACCTGAAAAATACGGACGATCAAATTATTCTTCTTGGAGATTTTAATTTGGGTAATATTTCATGGTCACATTATAGTAGTAATTTAGTTCCAACCACCGTGAAGACAGATATCGATATCTTACTGTGCAATGTCTTATTTTCGATGGGGTTCCATCAGTTCAACAACATTTTGAATGATAATGGACGCATTTTAGATCTCGTCTTTGCATTCAATGAGTTAAATATTTCTTGTTCGGAATGCTTATCGCCCTTATCTGTCAATAGTTTACACCACAAGGCTCTAGCTATTACCCTTAAATATTATAACTTCGCTCCATAAAGTGCTGCCACGGATGTGGTTTATGACTATGCCAAAGCTGACAATTACGCTATTTGTGAATTCCTAAATTCTATTGATTGGTCAATTTTGCACACCTTCGATGATCCACACGATTCATATGAATTATTTCGCAGTAAATTATTTTATTGTATTTCGAATTACGTTCCTTCAAAAAAGTCTGTTAAGCGCAATAAGCCGCCGTGGTTTAACAAAAGGTTAAGCCATTTAAAAAATTTGAAAAACAAGGCACATAAGAAATTCAAGGTGTCGAATACATCGGAAGATAATTTATGCCTAATTAAACTAAAAAAAGACTACGACTGTCTTCATAATTTCTTATATAATAGATTCATTTCCAATGTTGAACTTGATCTACAATGCAACCCAAGGAACTTCTGGGTTTTTATCAATAATAAACGCAAGACTAATGGTTTCCCAGCATGTCTAGAGTTTGACGGTGAGATGTCGGAAAATCCCTTGCAAACTTGCAATCTATTTGCAAAGTTTTTTCAAGGGGTGTATGATAACAGTAATTGGTTTCCTAATAATAGCTCCACATTTTTTGACCAAATTTTTAGTTCTAATACAATTACAAACATTGATATATCCCCTGATGAGGTCTCTCTAGCAATATCAAATCTAACGTCTAGCTCTAGTCTCGACCTAGAAGGACTTGCTCCAGTATTTTTGAAAATGTTTTCAGAGTCTATCTCTTTTCCATTGTCCTTGCTATTTAACTATTGCCTTAAGAAGGGTATTTTCTTGGACTACTGGAAACTTTGTGCAATCTCGCCAATATTCAAGTCAGGTGATCGTAGCAAAATTACAAACTATAGACCTATAGTCAAGCAATGTACATTTGCTAAAATATTTGATAATATCCTAAATACTAAACTTTTTAATCACTTTAGAGATCGATTCAGCTATGCACAGCATGGGTTTCTTCCAGGGAGGTCCACTTGTACCAATCTTTTAATTATCACAAATCATATTGTTAAAGCTTTGGAGCAGAAATATCAAATGGATGTCATTTATACTGACTTTTCTAAAGCTTTCGACAAAGTTCACCACTCTGTTTTACTACACAAGCTCTCCCTATATGGAATCGCAGGAACACTTTTGAAGTTTCTGGAAAGTTATTTGGTAGGCCGCAAGCTTTTAGTGAAGATTGGGCCGACGAAATCGGACTGCATCGTGAATGCATGGTCTGGGATACCGCAGGGCACTCACTGCGGACCGCTTTTGTTTTTATTGTTTATAAACGACTTACCCCAGCATTTCAAGTTTTCGAAATGTCTCATGTTTGCCGATGATGTCAAAGTTTTTATGCCAATATGTAATCTAAGTGACTCCCGTAAATTACAATCCGATTTTGTGGTATTCCAGCAGTGGTGTACCGCTAATAATTTGTTCCTTAACACAGGAAAATGTCATGTGGTTTCTTACTCCAAAGCTCTTAATCCGATTGAGTTTGACTATTCAATAGACAATGCCATTTTGAGTCGTTTGGAGGAAATCAAAGATCTTGGGGTCATTTTCGACAAGAAACTAACTTTTAACAGGCATGTTGATGTTGTTCTTGCTAAAGCACTTTCCATGATGGGATTCATAAGAAGAAATTCGAAAGATTTTAAAGACCCTTACACTTTGAAGTCGCTTTATATTTCTCTAGTAAGGAGTCACCTGGACTATTGTTGTCTTGTTTGGAGTCCTTACTATTTGTCCCACCGTAGAAAAATTGAACGAGTTCAAAGAACTTTTACTAGATTTGCTTTATTCAAATTAAACTGGCCATGCGGTGTGCCAGACTATGATAGTAGGAGGAAACTTCTCGGCTTACAAGCCTTGGAAGACCGGAGAATTTACTTTGCGCTAATGTTTGTCTACAACTTAGTTAACCACAGGGTTGAGTGTGATGAACTACGTAGTTTGATTAATTTTAACACCTCATCGCGTGAGTTAAGACACCACCGGTTGCTTGCCGAAACGTCCCATAGAACTAATTATGGATATAATGAACCGATTGCACGTAGCATACGCTTATGTAATATTTATGCGCATGTGATGGATTTCAATGCCGCTATATCTAGATTTAAATTAAATATTTTCACTGTAATAAATTAGTAATTATAGTAATTATGTATATGTAATAGTCTGTAAGATTAACCTGTAGACTGAATCAATAAATTAAATTAAATTAAATTGGTATGCCAATAAAAACTAATATGGCTATGTAAAATGACGTTGAGCAACACCACGAGCTCCATCAGAATCGGGAAAGACCTCTCCGAGCCGTTTGAAACCAAACGAGGTTTCAGACAGTTTGATATTCCTTCTTGCGACTTCTTAAACCTTATGTTAGAAAAGATAATTAGAGCTGCAAAACTAAACCGTTCAGGCCCCATATTTTATAAGGGCGTGCAACTTTTTGGCGTATGATGATTCTATCATCGGGATCAACAACCGCCCCGTTACTTCTGCCTTGAACGAGTGAACGAGGCCAAAACTCCTGTCTTCAAACAAACAGTAAGCGCGTTTGAGTCTTGGCTCACGCATCACTGTTAATAATTACAATTTCAAAAAAGTGGAGGACTTTGTTTGTCTGGGAACCACCACTAGCACCTAGAATGACGTCAGTCTCGAAGTCCAATGTAGAACCTCTCTCGCCGACAAGTGCTACTTTGGGGCCAAAACCAAAGCATTGTATGGCGCTGATGCATGGATACTGTCAACACAGGTTGAGACGGCCCTTGGAGTGTTCGAGAGAAAGATTCTCCGAAAGATTTATGGAACTCTATGTCTTTGCGATGGCGAATACCGCAGACGATGGAACAATGAGCTTTACCGCGGTATATAAATTGTCCAGCGAATTAAAATACAGCGGCTACGTTGGCTGGGACATGTCATGCGAATGGACGAAAATGCTGGTAGAGGACGGCCCCCTCTGCTTTGGAAGAACCAAGGGGAAAATACTTGATGTCACTTGGTATTTCCAATTGTCGCCAGTTAGCAGGAATGAGTCACTCGCAATTTGTTCAACTCGATTCAAATCGCTTAAACGGTTATATCGTCAATTTAGTAAGTAGCAAACTTAATAGCAAGCGCAAAAAGTGACTAGACAGCAATCAAATAAAATTTGTTAGCGCGTTTAGAGACATGTTCGCGGGCATTTATGAGAATAACGCTAGATTATCTCCGGTGAAAACGCTTTTTCATCTTAATCAAACAACTCGAGGTGAAGCGAGGAAAATCGTACGATATTAATGATGGGTTTGCATTGGCATGGACTAATTTAACTGATAGATATGAAAATAGGCAAATTTGTATAAACTCTCAGGTGAAGACATTGTTGAATTTGCCATATAATTATCTCCTCAGAGACAGAGACAGCGCTGAAGAAATTGCAACGGGAAATTAATAGTTGCAGTTCAGCACTTCAACTACAGGGCATAAATATTGAATGTTGGAAGGCGACTTTCCACTATTTGTGTTTGTTATATACATACGTTCATCTGGCATCCTCGCTAATTATTCTTTATTACTCATTCCTCATTACTTATTACTTGCTACCTCATATTTATTCAGCAATAAGCGCACATACACACATGTAACATTCTGCTCATATGAATTATCAATAAAGAGAATGCACATTCCGTTGCTGCGCTTAATATTAGAAAGACGTGTTAATACACAACAATTGGCGACGACTCGGTTTAAATAAAAGTAAAAATATCAGTACATATTGATATCAATCGATTTTTTTTCCGATACAAGTTTTTGGTGAAATTAAATTTAAACAAAGAATCCGCGTAAAAAATGAATAATGACCAAGCAACTGGGAGCACTAATAGTAGTGGCAGCGGTATAATTAT
Source organism: Anomoia purmunda (assembly GCA_951828415.1). Lineage (NCBI taxonomy): Eukaryota > Metazoa > Arthropoda > Insecta > Diptera > Tephritidae > Anomoia > Anomoia purmunda. Next base: position 42,056,266 of record OX639994.1, on the reverse strand, counting down.
TCAGTCAGCAAGTGCACCAGAATTCACACCGGCAACGGAATCATGGCATGTTTGGAAAGAAAAGCTGGACATACACTTGCGTGAAATTAATTGTACACAAGAAAACATAAAAAAGGCGATTTTATTGAAATCGATTGGCTCCGAACCATACAAATTGCTGCATAGTTTATGCAGCCCAGCATCACCAGCTTCCAAAACGTTTAAAGAGTTGTGCGAAATTTTGCAAACTCATTACACACCACCTACAATTATATTTTACGAAAGAAAAAAATTCCACATGTCGGTAAAAAGCAACGAAGAACCCGTTTCCCAATGGTATGCACGCGTAAAGCAATTGGCATTGGATTGCAGGTTTGGCACACATTTAGATGCCTTTGTTCTAAATCAATTTGTTGTTGGACTGCCTGACAAAATTTTTGAACGGTTATGCGAGGAAGATGAAACACTCACATTGGCGAGCGCATTAAAACGAGCCCTAATTTTAGAAACGAAGCAGGCAGCAAAATCAAACAACGCAGAGCTTGAGGTAAATTTGGCCAAAGACAAATCCCGTACGCAGAGCAACAACAACAACAGCAAGCAAAGTAACAAGAAAGGCGGTAAAAACGATTTTAATGGCAAACGCAACAATAGCAAAAGCAAAGTCAACAGCAGAATTTGTTCGCACTGTGGTTGGCGTAACCATACGTCAAATGCATGTAAATATGCACAATCTCGTTGTAATTCCTGTGGAAAGGTTGGGCACTTGGCTTCAGTTTGTCGTAGTAAAAACAATAAAACTATTAATTACATATGTATCTGACTCAGATGAGTCTAATGAAATCGATCATTTTAACAATTTCATTTTCAATGTTTCTCCTACAGGTCCAACTGAGGTATATTCGCTTACTATCAAAATCGATGGAGTAGGTGTGAGAATGACTTGCGATACTGGCGCCCCGTGTATAATGATACCTCTCAGTCTTTACAACAAACTTAAAGGCAATAAATGTTTAAACTCGTGTTCAGTTCCGTATGTAAGTTACAACGGCGATAAGATTAAGTTGTTGGGTGAGTACAATGCAATAGTGTCGTATCAAGGTATTAAGCGAAAATTAGCAGTGGTTGTTGCGAATAGTGACAATCCACCTTTATTGGGCAAGTCATTTCTGAGGGCATACAATTTTGAGCTAACGCAAGTCAACCTAGTAGTAAATGAACAAAATTATGCTATTATAATTGAGCAAATAAAGTCAGAATATTCCGAAATTTTAAATGGTCGACTAGGAAAATACGTTAATCACCAAATTTCATTGCAAATTAGTGATAATGCAAAACCTGTGTTCTTTAAACCGCGCAGGATACCACTCGCTTGGAAAGATAAGGTCGAAAAACAGTTGCGTGAATTAATAAAGCAAGATATTTTAGAGCCGATTGACAATACGGATTGGGGCACACCTTTAGTCCCAATTTTAAAGCCAAATGGCGAATTGCGAATCTGTGGTGACTACAAAGTTACGCTTAATAAATATTTAGTTGACTTCAGGTATCCACTACCTAGAATAGATGAGATTTTTGCCTCTCTACAAGGCTGCGAAATATTTACCAAACTTGATATGTCAAGCGCGTATAACCAATTAGTATTGGATGAAAAGTCTCAGCTTCTATGTAGTAGGAGTACGCACATAAGTACCCTGAAGGTAAAACGTTTACCATTTGGTATAAAGGTAGCAGCGCAAATTTTTCAAAAGACGATGGAAAGTTTGTTTTACAATATTCCACACGTCGTTGTCTATCAGGACGACATTACCATTGCAGGTAAAAATTTTCAAGAACATTTGGCTACACTAAAGTCTGTTTTAAACAAATTAAAATCTTCAGGTCTTACGTTAAATTTAAAGAAATGTGAGTTCTTTAAGACCAAAATATCGTATTTGGGTTTCACTATCGATAAATCAGGGCTAACAAAAAATAAATATCTTTCGCACAGATCTAATTCTGTTGTCTTGGATGGTGTTTCATCGAAATACTTCCTGCTCACGTCTGGTGTTCCGCAAGGCATTATATTGGGTCCATTGTTCTTCTAATTGTTCATAAATGACATTGGGTCCTGTTTTACTACAGCTAAGTATCTCTTGTATGCTGACGATTTAAAAATCTATTCCGATATTCGATAGATTGTCTCTGTGGTGTGATAAGAATTGTCTGTTTCTAAACATTAAGAAATGTTACCATATTACTTTTGCTAAACAAATTATACCGCTTTTGACTTCGTATCGTATTTCCGATACTCGTCTGGAGACTCTCAATGAAGTTAAAGACCTTGAAGTTTTCTTCGACTCGAAATTTACCTTTATTACGCATATTAATTACGTTGTAGCTAATTCATTTTCGATGCTTGCTTTTGTGCGACGCAATAGATCTGCGTTTACTAACCCCTACACTCGTAAAATCTTGTACTCTGCATTTGTTCGGTCAAGATTAGAGTACGCGGCATTTATCTGGAGACCTTATTACCAGGTTCACATTAATAGGCTTGAATCAGTTCAGCGGGCGTTCGTTCGCTACGCCCTGAGTTCACTAAACTTCTCAGGGTCTCTCCCCTCTTATGTTTCGCGGTGCCAATTAATTAACTTAATGTCGTTGCATAACCGAAGAATATTCTTGTCAATCTCTTTCATTTTTGAGGTTATTTCTGGGAACGTGGATTGCCCTATGCTACTTAGCGGATTATATGTATTTTAATGTTCCTAGCAGAACCTTGTGCCATGTTGAGCTGTTTAAAATTGGTATGAGTAAAACTCTTTACAGCAAAAATGCCCCTTTGAATAGAACTTTGCAAGAAATCAACATTATCTCCAGTTTTCTGGACCTTGATCTCTCTTTGCCGAAATGTATTTTACGTAATCGACTTAAGTCCTATTTATGTAATACTAGTAATTTTTTGTAATTAAATAATGAAATAAATGTATAATTATGTAGGATATTGTTCTGTACCATAGACATGAATATATAAATAATATTATTTACTAATATGTGTAGTCTGTAAGAATTTTTGTTCATAGACTTCAGAAATATTGAAATAAATAAATAAAAGTGTTTCAAAATCTCCACCTCCAACAAACATCCGTGAGTTAAGAGCGTTCATAGGCATGGTAAATTATTATTCGAAATTCATTTCTAACTTTGCTCATAAAATGGCTCCATTGTATGAGTTGCTGCAGAAAGACGTTAAATTTACATGGTCGAAAAGTTGCCAAACTGCGTATGAACTAATCAAAAGGGAAGTTACATCAGACCAAGTGCTGGTCCATTACGACCCCAAATTGCCCATGATACTATCGACGGATGCAAGTAATTTTGCAGTGGCAGGCATTCTTTCTCACGAATTTCCAACAGGCGAAAAAAGGCCAATTGTATTTGTATCTAGGGCACTATCGAAAACAGAAAGAAACTATAGTACCTTAGAAAAGGAGGCCTTAGCAATAGTGTTTTGTCTTATTAAATTGAAACAATATTTGTTAGGAAATCATTTCACATTACGAACTGATCATAAACCTCTTTTGACAATTTTTGGTGAAAATAAAGGACTGCCGGTCATGGCAGCCGGACGTATGCAAAGATGGGCCGTCTTATTATCGACCTTCAGTTACTCCATTCAATACGTAAAAGGCAAATCTACTGAAGCTGATGGTTTATCGAGAATTCCCAATGTTGAAAATATTAAAGGTAAGCAAATTGAAAGCAATTTCATAAATCTCATTGAATCTGAAAATTATTTGCATATAAGCTTCAAAGATGTAGCAAGGGAAACTAAGCGTGACCCAGTCCTGTCAAAATTGGCTGAGGCAATTCAGAGAGGAATTGTTAAAAACCTCAAGGGTATCGAATACCAGGCCTTTAGGGATAAGGACTTGGAGCTGTCGGTCGAAAGCGACTGTATTTTGTGGGGATACAGGACAGTAATTCCAACCAAGTTAAGACAAAATGTCCTAATGGAGTTACATAGGTCACATTTAGGTATTGTAAAAAACCAAAACATTAGCCAGATCATACGTCTGGTGGCCTAAAATCGATGACGATATCGAAAAACTTGTCCGTAACTGTGTTCCTTGTCAAGAGCTTCAAGTGAGTCCAGAGAAAAGCAAACTAATTCCATGGAAACCATGTGACTCCATATGGAGTCGAATTCATATTGATTTTGCAGGTCCCATAAATTATCACTATTTATTCATTGTCATTGACTCGCTCTCTAAATGGGCCGAGGTTTTTAAAACCAAAGCCATCACATCTACGTTTACAATAGGTAAAATAAGAGAACTTATTTCGCGTTATGGCCTACCTGACACCATTGTATGTGACAACGGTAGACAGTTCACTTCTAATGAGTTTAAGAGTTTTCTAAAATTAAACAACATAAGACACATTTTAACGGCACCAGGTCATCCGGCAACAAATGGCCAAGCCGAAAATTTTGTTAAAATTAAAAAAAAAGCAATATTCGATGTTTTAAAAACGTCCAAATATTCGAACTTAGAAACAATAATTTTGCAATTTTTATTTGATTATCGCAACACGAAGCATTGTACCACTGGTGAGACTACTGCAAAAATATTTTTCAGTAGGTCATTAAAAATGCGTTTCAGTTCATTGCGACCACCGTTAGTTCAAAACAAAATAAGCGATAGCCAACAAAAAAGTATTTTAAATCACAGAGGACAACGCAATGTAAAGTTTTCAAATGGTGAAAATGTCCTTATTCGCAACTACACAAATCCAAACAAGCCTTCATGGTCTAAAGCCACAATAAAGCAGCAACTTGGACCTCGTTCATACTATTGCATTTTAAAACACAACAATAAAATAATCAAAAGACATCTTGACCAAATTCGCGGTGTTGAGTCTCCAAAGTCTGACCAAGGTTGTCATGATACACACACTACGTTAGTGGTGGCAGATAAAATCTCCGACAACATCGTTGATAGTGGAGCAGAGCAACCTCGGTTGGGCCTGGAAGAGGCATACACTGATGATGACGTAAGACAGCTGAGACCACGACACAAAGGAAAGGTTGTTAAGCCAAATATATAACTAAGAAACTTTACTTAGATTAAGCATCTTCATAAGTTGAATTTTTAAAATTTGTATAAAATACTTAAATCCATAAAAACAAAAGTATAATGTTTAGATACATACATAAGTAGTTGGAACCATAATGAACTTATATAATTTAAACTTAAGTAGGAGCGTGTTATAAACGTTCATCTGGCATCCTTGCTAGTTATTCTTTATTACTCATTCCTCATTACTTATTACTTGCTACCTCATACTTATTCAGCAATAAGCGCACATACACACTTGTAACATTCTGCTCATATGAATTATCAATAAAGAGAATGCACATTCCGTTTCTGCGCTTAATATTAGAAAGACGTGTTAATACACAACAGTGTTCAACCAGGCTCCAAAAAAAATCTCTTCGCTCTTTGGAAGAAAAAGATTCAATTCCAAAGTTGGAGTATTTTGGCATATTTAGCTCCATTCGGTTTCAAAAACTTGAAACAGTGTCCGATCTCAAAGAGCATTCTATCGTCCAACTCAATACAAACATGGCATTTAATAATAATCGGTTAAACTCCCTCAAAGAATATAATCAACTGTAAACAAAGAGAGTCAGATGCAAACTCATGACCTAAAAACATGTCAAAGGCTTTTGGAGATGAGCCCAAATGCAAGATTGTCTGCCGTGAGAAAATACCATCTTTGTCTTAACTTCTTATCAGATTTACATGAAATAAGTGACTGCAAGAGAACTTTCAAGTGTGACAAATGCAGAAAAAAGCATCATACTATACTTCATAGGGAGCAAAGTGATGAACCGTGTAAGTACGACAGACTTCAACTAAGTCTCCTACGGCGTTCATCAAAGCCAATGCGTGTAACTGTCCTGTTAAAAACAACCAATTTATTCTTCTAGGGACCACCATGGTGACCATTTGTCACAAAAATAGGATCGGAGCTAAATGAAACCATCTCAGAAAGGGCACGAAAGGTTTGTACTATAAACATTGACTCACCCCGTAATAAGTGTTTCCGGATCAAAGTTAATACTTTGGTTCCTCCGAAACTAACATGTTTTCCTCCGTTGGTAAATAACTTTTTTCAGAGCCAACAAATTGCCTTGATACCTTTATCGAAAAGTTGTTTTAGATGGGTTAATGTAGAATATTCTCAGTTATCTCATGGCCCAAAGCAAGGTGTTCCAAGTGGATGAATCCCCACGACCACGTATCTCACTAGATCAACAAATCACAAAATTTTGGGAATTAGAAGAAGCAGATTTCTTAAGGCCAAAGAATAACGGATCGAGCGGTTCTACACAGATACCACCTTTCGCAATAACGAGGGTCAGTAATCAGTTTCGCTTTTATTCAAACTGAAACCTCTAAGGGCAATGGGCGCTTCTCGTCAAACCGCGGTGAGAGAATTTTTCAGAAGTGAAACGTCTCTGAGCAAAAAACCCCTAGTGAAAGAGGGATAGTAAGGTACTTCAGAATACGTGGATTTGGGTGGCATGCGCAAAGTTTTATATGACAAATGTGAGAACGCTCACTTCCAAAAGTGTATATCTCCCACAGCACGCTGCCCACAAAACTGGAAGTACTATATCAAAATTAAGAGTGGAATTCAACGGATCTTGTCCCACTTCCAAACCGATAAGCTTATTATAAGGTGAAGAATCCTGTTAAGAAACACTTTGGGCGGGAAGATCAATGACTTTCAGTTAGACAGTCAATTGTGTCCCATATTTGGTAATTCGAACTACAACTCGCCAAGAACTCCAAGCTAAAATATCCCCTAGCATCCGAAATACTTACATCAAGTACATATGTGGATGATGTACTAGCCGAGGCAGTTAAAACACGAAACCAACTTATCGAGGCCTTGGACGCCGCAGGTTTCCCGCTAAGAAAGGCTGATCTAACAGAATTTGCATACTATTTGAGGTCACCAGCTAGCCACTGATTTTCTGGAAATCCACGATTCCAGCGATGCTAATACTTTAGGCATCCGGTGGAACGCAAATCTGGATGAGTTTTTTTCTCGGCAAAGTCATTGGAGAACAAAGACTCATTTGCAAAACGACAAGTTCTGTCTACAATTGGAAAATCGTCCGATCCTGTAGGTCGGTTAAGCTCAATTATCGTGGAAGCAAAAATGCTGGGGCAGCAAATTTGGCAGGACAAAACAAATTGGGGTAAACAGTTGAATTCAAGGTCTTCACATCAGTGAAAGATGTTCTTGGATAACTATCCTCATATGAATCCGATAAAAATCCCGAGATGTGTTATTTATTTACAGTCTGAAATGTCAAATACAGTTTCGCGGGTTTCGTATCGGCTCAGAAACGTCATATGGAGCTCCTGTCAAAATCATTTCGATACCGAGATTGGAATTATCTGGGGCAGTTCTCCTTTCCAATATTGTAAATTTTCTTTTGTCCCAAATGGGTATTGAATTTCAAGGGTTATACTTTTGGACTGATTCACATTTCAAACTTTGTACAAAAAATAGGGAAATTAAAGAACATTTGATAAAATGTTCAAACTTTTTATTTGGAATTTTTATAAACAATTCTAGCCGCGCATTTTTTTTACTGTTCGACTATTTTTGTGTGTGTAATTTTTATGAGATAAAAATAGTAAATTTTGTTCATGAGTTTTAGAAATTTGGCTTTCTTATTTAATTTTAATATTTTGTTTATAAAAATATAGTTAATTCTACACTCAAAAAACAATCTCTGAATTGAAGAAAAACATCTTTCAAAAGAACACAACATAAAAATTTGTTTATAAAAATATAGTTAATTCTACACCCAAAAAAATAACAACTTATCTGAATTGAAGAAAAACAGCTACGAAAAACACGAAATAAAAATTTGTTATATTTATATATATTTGCTATTGTTAAGATCAAGGACGTGGAAGACATACTAAAAACACTTACCGCACAACATACTAAAATCAATTTTACTACGGAAACAGAAAACGGGAAAAAGTTAGCCTGCCTAGACATGGAAATACACCGAATAAAAAATAGTATTAAAACGAACTGGAATGCTAAATTAATAAAACCGTCAAGGATGATTAATTATCATTCAAACCATCCGTGGACGCAGAAAAGAAACACAGCTATCAATCGAATAAATAAAATATACGATTTAAGTGAACAGGACTTCAAAAAAGACAACACCAAAAAAATTAAAATTATACTGTACAAAAATGGATACCCTAATGCAATAGTAGAGAGTCCGTTATCAACTGCGAACAACAAAAGGGCATTGGCGAACAGAAATGTTGAAACCACACACAAAAACGAAAATAAAAACCCATGCATCACATACAAACCTGGACTAACGGACAACAAAACAATAAGCAGAAGTATGCAGACAGACCAACTATGCTTTGCACATAAAACACATCGCCCGCTTAACTCGGTGTTTACCAAAACAAAAGACAGAATCAGCAAAGAACAACAACACAACGTGGTATATGAAATCAAGTGCAATGGTAAATTGGGCGAAAATTGCGAACATAAAACGGACGCGAACAGCACTGGCACAACATTTAACGAATAGCGGACACTCAGCCGATTTCGAAAATACAAAAATATTAGACGTGAATACAACAACTGAGAATACAACAAAAAATACGGAACACGTTGTATTTTAAGGAACACGTATAAAATATAAACTGTGCATACAGAACAGCAATAACGAGTGATGGTTAAGCAGAGGGACAAAAAATTAGTGTGTAATTCAATATGTGGAGTTTTATTGTTATATTTTTGTTTATTTTGATGTTGTTACTGTTTTCAATGTAATTAAAAATGTAAGTGCAATAATTGTTGTAAGCAAACATATTGTTAATTTGTTAACACTTGTTTTTATGTTTTATGTACAATAAAATGCAGACTCCCTGATGAAGGCGCGGAAGACGCCGAAACGGGTAGGAGAAAGAAGAAACGTTTTGTTTGCTTTTAAAATTTTACCGACCGAAAAGCTCCTAAAGCATCCCAATTATAAAAATATCGTTAATTCTACGCTCAGTGAAGAAAAACAGCGATCAAACACAAAAAAATTGGGGGTGGAATGGTGTTTCAGAAAAATTTACTACTTTTGGAGAAAACGGATCTCATTTTCTCTAGGTTTTTATACATTTTTAAGAAACTTTTACTCAACCGGGAGAAAGTATCACAATTCGAAGAAAAAATTGCATTAAAAAAAGGAAAATGTGTCTTAGATACTTTTGTTTTTTAGTGTATAACAAAAACTATGTTAGTCAAAATTCCAAATTGTCATGAAAATTTCTAACTGTTTTAATAAGATTTTTTTTGAAAATTTTCGGGTATGCAGTTTTGTGGTACTAGTTTAGTGCAAGTTCGAAGTAGCTATTCTAGTTGATTTTGGATGATTAAAATTAAATAGTAAAAAACATATTTGTAAATACTTGCCAAAATCTAAACTTTGCCAATATTTTTGTTAACGCAACTGCACATACTTTTTAGGATGTGCGATTACATATGCGATTCTTTTAACAAACAAATCATTTTGGCATTACGTTTACTAAGCGAATTCTATCAATTTTGCTTGATCAACATCGCCTTATATGTATTCGCCATGATTTTGATTTTTGGCAAATAACCGTTATATGAGTGATGATTGAAATGCAAAGTGTGCGCCAAATTTGGTAGAGTTTGATAAAGCAGTTTCGAAGATGTATCAATTTCCTCCCACGTATTTATTTCTCCAACTAAACCCTGTATATCAAATTTGAGATGGGGAGGCGTTGTATAGCTCAGTGACGGCGACCAAAGATACGCAATGAAAATTTGAGTTTGCAGAGCTCATCGCGAAATCAATCGACTCGCTGAAGCAAAGTGCGTTTTTCTCAGTGCAGAGAGAGCTTATTTCTAGTCCCTGTGAACTAATCGGTGTAAAAGGTTTAAAAAGCTTCATCAGCGGGTTATATTTTGGACACAACTAGTGCGAATAGAGAGAGGTAAATAGAAACAAATACATAGGAAAGATATTGACGCTAATGGCGAGAAGAGATCTACATGGAAAGAAACGAAAGGTTGTTGGATAGAATATATGTAGAGATAAGTAAAAATGCTAGGAACAAAGCGGATACTAAAGGATAAGTTAAAACATAGAGAGTTTTCATTATAATAGAAGCGACTGTTATTAGAAAACTCCTATTCTAGATTCTTTTTATGTTACTTACACCGGCCGATTTTTAAACTAGGACTCTGAGTAAAAGCGCGATGACGGAAATATAGATAAAGATAAAAGATATGGTAGAGAGAGAAAGAGCGAGTTATAATAACAGAAAGACTAATAGAAATCGCACGGGACAGTAATTTGGATATAGAGCAAGAATTATAAAATAGAAATTGCGGCTTCCGCGGACCGTTAATCATCTCGCTGATGAAATACACTTCTTCAGACATTTTTTTTACACAAACAAAGCCAAGAAAACCTTCAATTATTCTGACCACCGTTCGCTTATTTAGAATCTCCTTTGCACTCTCATTCTATGCCTTTTATTGCGTCACTTTCAATAGCTCTTTGCTCGGAAGGTACAATCTTGAATTCTATCATATATGTGGTACTATATTATAGAAATATTAAATATGTTTATTGCGCCGATAAAAATTTATCACGTTTTTATGTTCTTCTCAAACTCCATTTCCATTTTCACAATATCCTCTTTTTCCATCAGAGAACGGCATTGGTTATCAAGCAATGTAAAAAATAAACGTTAGGATACAACATATCAACGAAATAAAAAATACCTAATTTATTTTATTTTTATTTTATTTTTTATTTTATAAAAGTTTACATAACAATACAATTCCTATATAAACTTACAAAGAAACGCAGCGCTAGCATCGGAGGCTTTCGGCTGGCTTGTGGCTTAGATACGGGTTAGATACGTCGGAGGAGGTCGGAGTTTTTGAGATACTTGTATATCTTTGTTATGTTATCGTTTGTGGGATCTTTCAACAGCTGGATAGGGTCAATATTATTAAAGATGTGTTGTCTCTGGGTTCGGAGTGCGGAGCAGGATGACAGTAGGTGGTTTACGTTGAGAGAAATGTTGCAAAACGGGCATCGACTAGGTTCAGCGCCTTGAAGGAGATGGGAGTGCGTGACAATTGTATGGCCGAGACGAAGACGTGTGTATGGCGTAACATAGTTCGTCGGTATAGTGGGGGTATATATAGGTTTAGCACGACTTTGGTTTATTAAGGAGTAATGGTGGATATATTCACTCCAGTCCGATTGTAGTTTGGTTTGCCTTTTTTGCTTTATAAGCCGATAAATGTCATTTTTAAAGATAACGCTGGATGTCATAGTAGGTATAGCGGCCATTTCTTTAGCCATTTTGTCGGCGTTCATGTTACCTTGTATTTTTGAGTGTCCAGGAGTCCACATTATTTTAATTTTTTGAGGATACGCAATGAGTATGTCCCGGATGCTGTCGATAATATAATTTGTGTGGCTACTTTCCCTTATAGCTGTGATGCAGGACATACTGTCTGAGCAAATTACAAATTTGCCTTTGGTTTTCATAGAGTAAAGGATAGCATTGTGAATTGCTATTGTTTCTGCGGTGAAAATTGAGCAGACAGAGAATAGAAGACCTTGAGAGAGTATTTCCCCTTGCTCTGTTACAACGGCATAAGAAGTTTGAGCTGACTTTGAACCATCGGTGAAAATCATTTGCCAGCCACTAGATTTGTACGCTTCGGTCACTGCTAGGTAATTTGATAAGTAGACATCACTAGGAGTATTCGCTTTTTTCAGGAGAACTAGTTCATTGATGAAAGATGTCTCTTTGAGTAACCACGGTGGGTGTAGTATTTTACGCCTGTGACACTTTTGCATTGGCAGGTAATTCTTCTTTGCAAATTGGATGCTTAAGTGAATGGTTGATGGAACCTTAGGTTGACGTTTTCGTGAGAGCACCAGCTGCACATCCTTATGCAGAATGGGATTCGAGGATAACAAGATTTTGGCGTAGATTTTTAGCACACTATCTTCAGCTTCATCAATTATGGAAATTAACCCAGACTCAGCATACAAATTTCGGAGGGGGGTTGTTGGAAATGCACGTAGTGATCTTCGTATAGCTATGTGATAAGGAGTTGCTACTATCTTCAATTTACTTTTAGCATGATGTCCGAAGATTTCAATTCCGTATCTTATTTTCGATAATATAAGGGCCTTTGTTATGTTGATCAGCAATGCCGAGCCGATAAGTGAGCGCTTAGCCGAAAGATATTTAACAATGCGTAGTTTTGAGCTTATACTATCTTTTATGTACTGACAGTGTTGAGTAAAAGAATATTTTGAGTCTAGTATTATGCCTAAAAACTTAAAACTATTTGTACAGGGTATTGTTACATTTGAAAAAGTTAATGGTGGTATATTACAGTTTCGCTTCCTACATATATGCAGTAGTTTCGACTTGCCAGGGAATATTGAAGCGCCTGAAGTTTGGGACCAGGTGGAAATACGGGAAAGGATTTCTGTGAAAGTTCTAAAGACAGTTGTTTGATCGGTATTTTTAGAGTATACAAGCACATCATCTGCATACAGTTGGTGGTCAATAGTCCTGAATTCGGATAGAAGTAAATTTAATTCATCAAACGCTATAATGAAAAGGATTACTGATAGGGGAGATCCCTGAGGAGTTCCATTTTCAAGGGGGAGGATGGAGGAACGGGAGGAGGAGATAAGAACACTTATTTTTCGATTACATAAAAAGGATTTTACGAAATTGAAAATTTTAGTGCCAACCTTCCATTTGTTGAGTTGTCGTAGTACAATGTGGATACCTATACGGTCGAAGGCTTTTAGGAAGTCGAGGGACATAAGGGAAATGTGGTTTTTGTTGGACAAAGCGTTAGAAATATATTGATCAAGGTGCAACAAGGAATCGATAGTGCCTTGCCCCTTTTTAAAGGCGATTTGACTATTATGGATAAGGTCGTTTCTGTAGGCATACCAGGAGAGTCTGACAGCAATTATTTTTTCTAACAATTTGCCCAAACAAGAGAGAAGGGAAATAGGACGATAGCTACAAACATCAAGAGGGGATTTGTCAGGTTTAAGGATGGGGACTATCATACTTGTTTTCCAAGCTTGGGGATAAATACTGGTAGTGAAAATATTATTATATAGTTTGAGGAGACGGGAGAGTAACGGGAAAGGAAGGTTTTTGATCATAGGGTATGAAATTCTATCGCAGCCGGGTGTTTTACCTTTGACCTTAGAAAGTGCGGATACTAACTCTGGGTAAGTAATGTCCGTTTCTAGATATTTGGCAGAGGGCGAGAGACTGCTAGGTGGGGATCGATCAGTGAGCGCTTGATTTTTACTAGAAATAAATTCAGTGGAAAAATTGCCGTCGGAGGACGAAGAAGAGAAATAGGTGGCAAATTCTTGGGCTATATCCTGAGGATATAGAAGAGTGCCACTTGGAGAATTTAGAGCGGAGATAGGAGTGTAATAAGTCGTTCCTGTTAGTCTTTTAATATCTGCCCAGATTCTTTTTGCACAAGAGCTAGAGTTAATGTTGCTGGTCAACTTTTCAAAGCAGGCGGCTTTCGAAATCTTGGCTTTACGCCGAAAAACAGCGTTCGCTTTTTTATATACAATCAGATTTGCAGATGATCGCGATCGCCTATATTCATACCATGCGCTTTGTTTAGCTTGTCTCAATGTTGCAAGTTCAACGTTCCACCATAATGGAGCTGGCTTGAAGATTTTGCCACTTGTTTGTGGAATGGATAGGTTAGCTGCACTCCGGATAATTTTTTGTATCTTTGATGTTTCTTGGTTGATGTTAGGGGAAACCGGAAATGAGTCACAACCATGTAAACATGCGTTTTGGAATTTCAACCAGTCGGCTGAATCAGTTTTATATTTCAGTTTTGGTCTAAAAAGGGTAGGTGGGCGGTTTAAAAGGAGTTTGGTGAGGATGGGGAAGTGGTCACTTCCATGGAGATCATCTAGTAATTGCCATGTACATTTTGTTGCTAGAGAAATAGAGCACAGAGTAAGGTCGATGTGTGTAAGGGTTTTGTGCGTGGAGAAGTGAGTAGGAGAGCCGTCGTTGAGTACATAGGTATTGGAGGTAAGTATGGAGTCTTCAACTATTTTGCCTCTAGAATTTGCCGCGCTTGATCCCCAGAGAGGACTCCACGCGTTGAAATCCCCTCCTAAAATTAAAGGGTTGTGAGCTGTGGGAAAAAGGTTATGAAAATCGACGGAAGTGAACGATTGGTCAGGAGGGGAGTAGGCGCAAACTATGTTTATTTTATTTATTGCATGTATTTCCAGTACTAAAGCAGAGATACGAGACTGGGGAGGGAAGCATTTGTGTGGAACATTTTTCTTAACTAGTATAGCAATTCCTTGTTTGTTGGAGGTGATGTGGGGCAGATTATAAAAGTAACCCTTATATGCTAATGGTGTATTAGCGCTGGCATTATTGGCGAGATGCGTTTCATTTAGAAGGATTATTGATGGGTTATGTGCTTTAATCAGTATTTCAAGATCGATATAGTTGTTAAAATATCCGTTTATATTCCACTGTAGAATAGCAAGCATATGTACTTATGTAGGGAGAGAGCTGTGAATATGTTGTTGTTGCTTATATGAAAGATAAATTAGTTAAGAATTATTTATGTTCATCGTTGCAGGTAGTGTTGCTAGCGGAGGAAGGGACGCTGTATTCACTTCGACAGCACCACTGGCTCGTGATTGGATGGGTGGCGAGATAGAGAGCGACGAAGATGAAGAAGTGCAGAAGCGAGAGAGTATTTCAGATAAGTTGTGTGAGTCGGAGAGATGAAGTTCATTATTAGATGATGTGAGAGGAGTATCACTGATTGAGTTAAATGTTTGTGTGGAATTTATGTTCATTGGTTGTGGATAGGAAGCAGAGTTGTAAGAGCTAATGGGGTAATTATAAGTAGAGGGTTTCTCTGGGAAGTTAATTGCAGATGGAATATTATTAGTGGAAGGTGGTTGGGAGAGGGATTGGATAGAATTGGAATTTATTTTGTTTGTTTGACTAGTTGATGGAATGGTCGTTCCAGTATTTAAACTGGTTTTGCTAGTTTTGTCTGATAGTGGAGTTTTGTCATTGTTGGTGATTTCTGTAGATTTGACTACGTTGGCAAACGAGGACGGATTGAAGGGAGTGGGGATTTGATTTTTGTACTTTTTAATTGCTTCGTGCATACTACATTTCTCTAACGTTTTAATTTTGAGTATGTCTTTAGTTTGTACAAATTTTGGGCAAATATTTGAAGAGGCGGGGTGTTCACCAGAACAATTAGCGCACAATACTCTTGTGCATTCGGTAGGGGAGTGTGGAGGGAAGTTGCAAGTGGAGCACATTGGGAAGTTTTTGCAGTGTTTAGTTGTATGACCTAACTTTTGACAAGATTTACATCTCATGGGGTTTGGGATATACGGGCGGACAGAAAGTATTCTCCAGGCCACTTCAATTTTATCTGGAAGTTGGTATTTATCGAATGTCAACAGAATTGAGCCAGTAGGTTTAGATACACCGTCGCTAGTTTTACTAAATTTGTAAATTGCTGTCACACAACATGAGTAAGGAATGGCGCAAAGATGGTACCTTTTACACTGTTGAGGTTGTCGTGTAGCTTAGCGTTGATAGCACAGACTCCTGGTAGAGATTTGGAAAACAGGAACTTCTCTGCAACCTTTTTACTTTTAACAAGAAGTAGTAGACTCCCGTCGCGAAGTTCGGAGATTGTGTTCACATCCTTACTAATGGCGAGTATTCCTTTGTGTACGGCAAAACATGATAGGCTGGTTAGTGGTTTATTCTCGTCTGCTGCTTTGATTATAACGAATTTTGGGTCGTCTTTCTTTGTAACTGGTAGTTCCGGGTACAGATCCAAGGGCGAAGAGTCGGCTTTTTTCCGTTTTGGTCTGGATCTCGGAGAAAGCAGGGCAAACCTGTTGTCTCCGAGGCTGGTAGCCCCAGGAGGCATTATAATCACTTGCTGTTAGATGTCTCTGGTACTTAATAAAACTTTTGTTAGGTATATTAAGAAAACAAGTTTCTCGTGGCTTGACACGAATAGCGCTGATATAGAGGAAAACTAGTTGACACTCTCTGATATTAGGCAACCGTTCACGCTGAGTGATAGTCGGAGACTGAATACCTAATTTAATTTCGAAGAAGTGATTAAAGTTAGTTTCGGTTTTCTATGAAAACTTTTGAAGATTCCTACATTTCGAGAGTTGCATATTTTTTTATCCATCCTGATCTATAGTTCTGAAGAAATTATCTAACAGTCTTATGATAGAACTCTACATCAGTATTCTCAGGCCTTATGGTTTTCGAAAGTGTTCCGGTTTTACAAACGCTTCAGGCTTTAGAATTTGGCAACTCCATAAGATAATTTTCAGGCAGGATATTTCTCCGCAATGTTTACATTAAAAAAAAAAGTGAGTTCGGTAGATTTACTAATTAGGGGGGCGGTAATACATAAGAAACATTGAACAAAGGGACGTAAATTAAAAGAAATAAATGTGATTTTCTTTATCGAATAGAAGATTTCATTCATTTTTGAAAATATAGATAAATTGTACAGTTTTTCGTTCGCTAGGATTCTCGAACTAAACTGCCTTGAGCTTTGTCCGATGTTATTCTGCACCGCTCTACACTTTTAGTGCATTCATCGAACAGAGCTAACAGTGTAGAAAATAAGTGTTGCAGCTAATCGAGTTTCGAAAATATCCAAAAGTACGAAGATGGAGAATTGGAATC
Source organism: Anomoia purmunda (assembly GCA_951828415.1). Taxonomy (NCBI): domain Eukaryota; kingdom Metazoa; phylum Arthropoda; class Insecta; order Diptera; family Tephritidae; genus Anomoia; species Anomoia purmunda. The sequence goes on along the minus strand of OX639994.1, from coordinate 42,039,401 downwards.
ATGTAACTTCCGAAGACAACCCAGCAGACCTCGCTAGTCGTGATCTTTTTCCTCAAGAGTTAGGAAATAACAACCTTTGGTGCCATGGTCCCAAGTGGCTTAAACTCAGCCAACCATGATGGCAAAAACCACAATCCAAAGAAGCCGTAGAAATAACACTCAAAAAAGGCTTCGACGCTTTTTCAGGCTTCCAAGGGCTATTCGTGTAAATGTTCGAGTTTTTAGCTCCCTTAAGCGGATCCGTCCATTCTTCACTCCTGAAGAAGCTTAATTCGTCCAATCAAGGTTTGTTCAAATCTCCTAAAGAGCACATTTCGTCTCTGAGTACAAGGAGCTACAACATAAAAAGCGATAGTATCGTTGACCCCGACATAATTGGAGAGCAACGAATCCGGTACAATCTTGGCCTTTGCTGGGACTTCTATCGTCCTTCATAATGGCCGCTGTTACAACGAAGATAATCAGTGCAAAATCATTCGCTTTTACGACTTGCTTACCGATTTGCGTCGCAACATACTCATCGACAATCTTACAGCGATCACCTTTGACTGCGCCGCGCACCGACCCCAGAGAGCACAAAGCTGGCGCCGCATGGCTCTTTCACAAAATCCAGTTCAGTTTTTTTTAAACGACGACGTCTTACGACGGATAAGCGAAGTTTTGCGGGACCTAGATTATGCGTTTCTCTACATCGATGACATCTGATCATCACCCACTAGTATACCGTTTCGTCAAAAGCTAGAAAAAGTGAAGCTTTCGAAGTAAGGCAGTTAGATTTATTCGCCAATTCACAACCGATATTCGCCACATACCCGGTACAAAAATACTATTGCAGATCTGCTCTCCCGTATGCAATTAATCGACAAAGTTAGTTACTACCTTAACGCCGCTACGGGGGCAGCTTAATATGTAGCGTATGCGCGCTTCACTCCTACAAAAAAAAAAAAACAAAAAACACAAAATAAATGAAGAAGTTGTTTCTAATATCGGCCGACCCTCGGCAGGCAATGGCAAACTTCCGAATTAATACCTGCATTGAAAGACATGTCTCAAAAAATTATTTGCTGTTCAGAGTCGTCGTAAACCTGTAGGTCCCTCAATTTCTGTTCCAACACCGAACATTCGGCCCTACATATCCAGTGATTTTTGCAGGCCGCTGGCAGCGAAGATACACGGCTGGTCACATCCGGGCATTCGTGAAACTACTAATCTCGTGACACAAGGGTTTATGTGGCCTGTCATAAAAAGGGAGCCAGCAGTATTCGTTCGGAACTGTGGGGCATGCTAATGGACAAAGTCACGCTTTGTGGACTAAACATTGATATCTAGGCTTATTCCTGCTAAGACGCTATTTTTTTTTATTTTTATTTATTACGAGCCTAGTTCATACAAAACACCTGAAAAATAATATCACATTAATAATCAATATGTACATTATTTGAATATGAAATATAGAAATGTTGAAATATTGAAATATGTACCACAAATCAACACAAACCACAGCATCTATCTTATCCTCCACGATTTTGTGTAATCATATAATCGTTTGTTGAATAAGGTATAATCACAATTTTTATATTTTATGGTAATTCATTAAAGCATTTTAACCCTTTAAAAAAAAACACCCCTATTGCGTGTGTCGATTGGCAGTAGAATAGACTTTTATCGATTGAGTCGATTGTATTTTATTTCGGTATTGGGTAAATTGATCGATCAAAAAATGTACCATTGTGAACGGTTCGTTGAATTTCAATCAGTTGTTTGGTGTTTGTTTACATTTTTACATTGACGAAAAATTGTTCAATTCAATTTAATTTCATAAGTGATAACTTAATAAATAAATAAATGAAATAAAAATGGATACTATACAACAGTGGTTTAGGGATAGTGAAAAGATGTTTGTATACGATATATACATATGTTATATTTGCTGTGTTGAAAAAGTATTAAAACTTCCGCTTTTTAGATTTTTAAAAAACTTTCGTCTGCCAAAAGCTGCATTTACGCATTTGCTTGCATTGTTAGATAGCAAACTACAACCAGGTCTGAGAAGAACATCAGTTCCGACGATTTTAAAGCTTGCAGCTGCTTTGAGGTTTTGCGCGCAGGGATCTTACCAATTAAGTGTATTGAACGATTATAATATTGGACTTGGCCGATCGACGGTATCCCTAATTTTGACTGAAGTGTTTACAGTATTGGAAGAACACATGTGTAGGGATTGGATATCCATTTAATACTCTGAAGAATAGAAGCGCAAAGCAAAGCTTTATTTCTTTGAAAAAAGCGGAATACCAGGTGTAATAGGTTGTACAGATGGAACGCACGTCAAAATCATTGCTCCAAAAAAAAGCTGCAGCATTTGTACTACAATCGCAAGGGATATTTTAGCTTGAATGTAATGATAGTGAGTATTTACAAATAAAATGCCATTCAGATAATAAGTGTTGTACGTTCATAGGTTTGTGATGACGCCATGAAAATTCGGTATATAAATGCGAAGAATCCTAGAGCAACGCACGACGCTAACGTGTTTAATATGTCTGCATTGAAACCACAATTAGAAGACGACTACCGTAGGGGCGAACGTAATATATTATTGGGTATGTTATGCTTAAATAGTATTCACATTTGGATGGTTCTAATAAAAGTAAACATTTATCCATTTATCTGATGCAGGTTACGCGTTACAGCCATACATGCTTACGCCATACCGAAACCCTGAAGCCGGACCATCTGAAAATATGTTTAACAAAAAACATTCCCAAGGAAGGAATATTGTTGAACGAACCATAGGGGTGTTAAAAAACCGATTTAGGTGCTTGTTGGGGGGCTCGGGCGCTCCACTACGAACCAAAAAAGCTACAACAATAGTGAACGTATGCGCAGCTCTTCACAATATGTATTTGTATATCTTACAATGCTCAGTTATCTAATGGAGAAACTATTGACTATCAAGACACAAATGACGGAACTCAGGATTACACAATTACTGAAGGTAGTGGAGTGGTGAACGAGAAAGCGAGAGCAATTAGAAATAACATTTTACAACACATGCAATTTCAGTTTTAATCATTTTTATTAAATATTACATTCAGTTTAAATTCATATTGATTCCATTTTATTTCATGATTTATAGTAAGCTTATATTCAAATTCAATTCACTATTAAAACTAGGAAAGTAAATAAAATGTAAAATATCAATTCTGGTAAATAAGTATCACTTCATGTTTGTTATATATATTTATAAATAAAACTTAAAATATCACTTAATTTAAATAAACATCACTTCATTTCCACTTACAAAATATCCTTAAATTACTATTTACATTAATATATTACACACTTTTTCTTTCTCCATTTCCAAAAGTTGAACTTTCAATTTTAGTTTGTCAACCCTATTCCTCTTCTTATTTAAAAGTCCTTCCTTATATAAATCCAGCTTTTCTTTTTCTAATTTTATTTTTTCCTTTTTTAGAGCCAGAGCCTCCTGCTTGAGCGCAACTGACTTCTTAATGTGCATTTCAATATTTTTCAGACTTTTTTTATATTGGTCGTTTTTTTTGTATTATTTTGAAATGTTTCTCCTGGATATTCATTTGTTTTTCCAGCAGCGTTATTCTCTTTTCTCTTGTATTTACTTTGGGTCTTCTTGTTGAAATAGCTTGCTGGTCAGTTGTTTCCTGAGTCTAATCGCAGCCGAGCTCTTCAGGTGCTTCCTGTGCTTCATTTTCAAGTTCTTCAACAGCTATCTCATTCGAACTATAGACTTGTCGTTGATGACATTGAAAATTACTGCTTCCGATTTCTTTACCGGGTGGATCGGCAAGAGCCTCAAAATTCAAAAATCCTATCACAGCTTCCTCCAGCGCCGTGAAAGTGTGTAAATTGTTTGGCCCTCCACCTGTTGCTCGAATTTCGGCCCGGTTTTGGGAAAACCTTTTCTTTGTTTTGCATTTGAAATCTGTCCACACCTACAATGAAATACTCGTATTTTATTTATCAAAGCTATGTACGTATTTGCCACGAACGCAATGGTAATCCCAAGCTATTCAGTTCAGTAGCTATGAGCTCCCATCTTGCCTTTGCTTTTTGTTAGTAACAATTTTCGTTCTGTAATTGAGATGTTGATATTTCACTACCATTATTTATATGTATTATTATTATTTCCACTCAAAAAACTCACTTTTTATCCATTATTGTATCAAACTTCTAAAATCGATACGCTCAACGACTATAAAATGGCTGTAGAATGATGATCGGCAGAAAAGTATTCACAGTCGCTTGTTGAGCGAGAAATCGACACTCGCATTACCACGATAGTCGATAATCGCTTAATAGTCGATTATCTATTTTTGATCGACACTCGCAATAGGGGTGAAAGACTATTTCTTCAGATTCCGTTTTATAGTTGGAGAATGTCAAATCATTTTTCTGTCTTGTATTTCTGTCGTGAACCACGTAGTTAAATTTAATACATATTCTTAGATAATCAATAAGAAATTTCATATTTGCTGTTTTACGCTCATCCAAATTAAACTGACAAGCATTTCTTTTATAGGAGTATCATAACGTTTTTTTAATACAAAACGCATAGCTTTATTCTGGATTTTTTGCAATTTTTCAATTTGCGAATCTTTCATAATAAAGAAAATTGTAGAACAATAAATAAAGTAAGATCTATATACTTTGACTTTATGATAATTACTTAGATTTTTACATGTTCTTTTAATAAACCATATTTTTTTTCTATTTCACTTATTATGTAATCAATTTGCAATCTATTAGAATTCCCAAGCAGAGACGGAAAATAATTGTTATTTTTTTCATTCAGAAGAAAAGGTTATACAAACATGCCCTTTATTTGCTTTAGGGAATTTTTAACCATTATCGGGAGATATATTTTATTTTGCTCATTGCAACCAATATAAATGAGAATTATTTTATTTTGGTTATCGGAACCAATAAAAGGGAGAAATATTTTTTTAGGGTGGTGTGAATAACCATTATTGCAACCAAAAAAATGTTTGGTTACTAATAACTATTTTGGCAACCAAAAAAATTTTTTGGTTCGTAACAACCAATTTTTTTTTCTAGTTATCAATGACAGCTTAAATTTTATTTCGTTATTCCGTTATATAGTCCAATTAAATTACGCGAAAAATTAAGTTTTTATATTGTTCAAAATTAAAAAAGAAATGGGTAGAAAACGGAATGATATGATTCGTGATTTTTTTCACTACAATGAAAGGACAGGCGAATCGGTTTGCATGCCCTGCACCATGATATTTGTAGGAAATCATGTAAAGAATTGAAGGATAAACATAATGATATATATATACAGTCCATTGATGAATACGAAGAAACGAAGGATAGAAATGAGAAAAAAGTTAAATTTTTCGTGAACTATTCAAAAAATCAAATAAGTAATGCTTGCCTCGAATTGGTCACACAGGAGTCCCAACCGCTGTCGTTCTTCGATTCAAATGTTTTTAAGAGTCTGACTGAGGAAATATTTAAAGGTCTTAATATGACTCCCATTACGTCGCACAATATCATGGCAGTAGTAAATGAAGAAGAAATAAGATTGAAAATACTTATCAAGAACAAATTTACGAAAAAACAATATCCCTTAAAATGAGACAGTGCAACCCGCCACGGTCGTTAAGTTTTTGGTATTAATGCACAAATAATACATAAGGGCAAAGTGGAAGTTATTACGAGTACATTATCAATGAAAGAGATTTGTGAACCGCCGACTGGTGAAAATCTGAAAACTGAGGTTGAAGAAGTTTTGCGTGACTTCAATATAGCTAAGAAACAAATATATACCATAACTACAGATAACGGTCGAAATATGCTAAAGGCGATTGATTTGCTTGCAGCAACCACACATGAAGAAATAGTGCTCAAAATGATTCTCAGGAATCAATATTTAACCTTGAAGAGGTTGAAAATACTTTCAGTGCACAAAATCGAAATATGTTTTCTGTTAAATGTGCAGCACACACCTTATAATTAATCGTGAAAGACTTTTTGGGCACCGCCAACATTATGTCAATTGGTGAAAAATCGAGACAAATAGTGAAAACTTTGAGAACGCCGAAATACAGGTAAGTTTCCAAGAACGACCCAATTTTTAGAATCTACATCTTTAACTTTAAACCTGAAACTCAATCTTCGAGTTTGTTTGACTCATTAAATTAGTTAGGTTTTCAATTTCAATACTATCATTATTTATACGAGTATATTTTTATTTGCTTAGACAAATATTGCAAATGCTTAATCTGAGCCACCACCCATTGGAATGTTTAAACACGGAGGCATCATGTACTACTTTAAATTGTATCAGAAAAGAAAGCCACATTTGCTAAACGCCGACGTCCTTAACGCTGCAATCTTTTTGGATCCACGATTTCGTCGTTTGCTTCCACCAAATAAAAGCGGAAGAAGCGAGAGTTCACCTGAAGAACTTGTCAACACAACTTAATGCATTGAACGAGGTTTGTGGGAGACGATACTAAACTTTGCTTTATACCCTTAATGATTATTTGTACTTTTCCAGATCGATAGACATCTTCCTCAAGCAACGCAGTCTCCTTCAGAAAGTGATATATGCATTGAGAAAACGTTAAATTCGACCACTTCCTCTTTAATACGTCAGGCTTTAAGAAGTTTGGAAGTTGACTTGTCAGAAGATGAGGCGGCAGGAGCGCATTCAGAAGAAACCTTTTGCAATACTAGGAGGAGAAAAAATATACGTTCTGGTTTCTCAAACAACTGGCAGATATTGTTCACTCCGCTGCAGCAACTCAAGTTAGCGTTGAGCAAGCGTTTTCTGCATTGCGACTGGTACTAAGTGATTTAAGATGTAACCTATCAGACGATTCATTGCGATCGCTTATGTTTGCAAAACTGAACAATAAATATTAGTATCATAGAGATAATAATCTGAGCTTTTTTATTGTCCGAATATTTATAATGAAATGCTCTTGAAGGACTGGTAGGCGGAATAACGGAATAACATTAATGATCTACTGCCTTTACCAGAAGCCAAAAAATAAAACTGTTGCTGTCCAATTGGTCACCAATTACCAGAAAAAAATGTTACTTTGGAAAATGGTTATTAGTAAGCAAAAAAAAAATGTTTGGTTGTCAAATTTTTTCTAAATCTATATCACTTTGTAAATATTGAATAAGATTAGAGGAAGAACAGAGCCTTGGGATAATGCACTTTATTATGACAATAAAAATATGTAAGTAGAAGGTAGTACATGAATCGGACGTGGTTAGACGGAAATAATTGTGTAGCCGCGCACACGTCCATCAGTGCTCGTATTAAATGCAGCCGTCCTCCGGCTTCCACCTTCACCACAGCCGCTGGAGCTACTGTCCGGTGCGAAAGTTTGCCGTTCTTGATAGCTGGAGGGACCTTGTCTTCAGTCTACCTACTTCCTGCGTACGCGAAGTTCGCTTTTTGTTGTTGTGTGGGCGAAAATACCTGGTTGCCTGAACCGTGGTCGGAACGGCCAAGGTTCCGATCACCTTTCTCCTCGTCGCTCGTGTGCAAGTGTGGGTTGGAAAGTCTTGGTATCCAGTCCCCTTTTCGCTACCGGGCGGAAAGTCCTTATCTCCGCACCAGTCTCCATCAATTCAACCTTCTCGATTTCGGGAGTGACAATACGCCATCTAAGCTCACAGTACACAGCCGGCGGACTTCGTCGAGGCGTGGTGTTTTCAGTGTCAGTATTTTTTACCGCACCGTCGGCATCTTCCCTCACTGCCACAATTGCTGCGCTGGTGCTCCATCGACAGGCAGTTTGCACAAAAAAGGCCAAGTAGCGCCTCCCGCAGCCTTTTTTCGGCTGACACGCCACCTATAAATTGGGCATAGCCTTGTCGGGTGGTGAGCATCGCAAAGATGGCACTTTCGGGATGTGTATCTATATATATATGTATGTGTTTACGTATTGTTGGGTGGAGAGCCTAATTAAGAAAGTTAATTTCTTAATCAGATTCAACATTTAATCTGTTTGGTATAAAATATGGCGTAACATATGCAATTAAAACTGGCCTGTGTTCATTTGGCATAATTATTCTGTGGATTGTGAAGAAGAAAAAAAAACAAATAAAGTCCAAAAATAAAAGCATAGTTGCTTGTATGTATTTCTAAATACAGGTAGTAAATGTTCGGCTGTACTCATGTAAAGTGCCCCCCACCGTGAAATAGCTCAACATTCTCTTTTTTTTTTGCATCATTTAGCTGATGATGGGGAGATAGCGTCTGAAACTGCCTACCCGACTTTAGGTCAGTTTAACATCCAGCAATCTGGCCTACCACCCGGAAACAGTTCACATGCCACTGTACATGACTTGCTGACCACAGGTGCAACAGATACCAGAGTTCTTAATTAGTTAAAATTTATTTTTTTATCAATGAAATAAGGTGTGCATGCAAAACGGGAGCAACGCAATTTGTTTTAGTTGTGTCCTACTTGCATGCCGCCATGTTTTTTGCTTTATTATCGACATAAATTCATTTCCATGCTATTACGTTTCACTTGTGAGAGTTCAGTGTACCCTTACCGACACTGTGTGGAACCTTTGGTTATATGTGCTGACATGAAAATGTCATTTCACATGTCACACACCTCATTTTATTGACTTCAATCTTGTTTTTTTTCTTCCGCAAGCAGATGAGGTACATACGAATTTTCATAACTGTCCAAAATAAAACAAAATTTCAGTTAATGTAGCGAAAGTTTACTTAAAATTCGCTTTTCCCGTACGCTGCCATGTCAAAGCCCTCAATATTTATTATAGAACCGCTTTATGGAGGCAGCCACAAGAAGTTCCTTTCTGGACAGTATCACTTTTTCTCAATATACAGGCTGATTTCAAATTGAAACATATTCGCGAGAAAACTGAGAAAAAGTGCGAAGTGCTATACTATCCTATTAAGTTCCATAATAAACGACTGATCATTGGTGAAGCAGAGCCATCTCGAAGTGCGTTGATGTGTGATCGACTGTTTGCATTTAATTTGGTCACATCGATGGAAGCACGATAAAAATCCAATATTACTGGTTGAAGTGCTATTGGAACTCAACAAACTGTAAGTGAACTTCAAAGTGTTCATATGTGGTGGAAACTACCAAGCGACACCAGAGTCTATCGACGGTTCACAAGATAAGTTGGGCTCCAACCTGATAAATTTTGGATTTTTACCGCGCGATAAGTACATTAAGACGTTGTTGTCGGGCGATGTAGTCATTTCAACAGCAGGACACGAGTTTTACGGTGTGGCTATGCTAGATGCAACCTACTGCGGCTGTATGCCGATAGCGTCCAAAAAACTTGTTAGATCCCAAAGAGAACCTCTACAATACTTCCCATTAGCTCATTAAAATGTTATACTATAGGTGTCATAATCTTGAACTATTTCAGCATCAAAGGGACACCTTTTTCGAATACTTTACATTTGATCGCTACTCAGCGCAACATTTAGTGCCCAAATTTCTATAGAAATTACGCATTTAATGTCGTACGTTCTTGGCTTGGACCCGCCTGAAAAGGTGCAGCATTTGTTGCAGCAAACAAACAGAATTTCAATAATTCAAAGTGGTGTTATTTTAATTAGTTTTTCAATGAAATCCAATAAAAAAAAAATTATTTAACTACTTCAAAATTGCACGATTTTACGACATCTTGTTACGTGTTGCTTTACGTGCGTTGGAGTTCAACATTGTCACGAGCGTGTGTGACACGCAGGGGTGGCATGATCTCAACACCCGATGATGAACTGCAAATTATGATAAAACGTGCTTTGTCTGAATTTGGCTGCCCGCCACACATTTTGGATAATCTCAGGGAGAATTGCCACGAAAGACGTGGCAATAATAGACGCATATATGATAACTATATTTGCCAGCGTATTCCAGGTAAACAAGCTGTTTTGGTTTTAAGTTGCTATAATGCTCATATGTATGTCTGATGATGTTATGGTGGAACCATCCTTGGTAATGATTTTTGCTCATTGTAATGTACTTAGACACACATTATTTAAACGGTTTATTAAAGTTTTTTTTATAACAAAGCAAAAAATTTCGAACCTTGCACGCTATGCTGCTTGTCGAAGTAAATTTAATTGAATGTTTGTGCGGGTTTTTGTTGTTTAAAGTTTGTGTGTTAAAAATAATAACTATTGTGTTTTATTCACTTTGTCTTTTGCCACGTATGTTAGAAAAACGTGTTTTTTCTGTATACAATTTTTGTTTTACCAAGATTTTTAATTTTTGTTTTTATTTCTGCTGATTTTTAAAGCTAAATGCAAAATACCAAAACAATTCCTTATCATTTTTTTTTTTGCTGCGCATTTGGCGCTGCTTTGGCTAAATTTCGGAAGTGATCTGTGTTAGTTGAATTTGAATTTTGTTAATTAAGTTTTTAGAATATTTGCTTTATTACTGAATCTATGCTTCTACTACTACGAATGAAAAATCATACATTTTTAATGCGAATTTTTGCACCATTTATAGAATATGTCGAACATTTTGGACAGAAAGAATACGAAACTATCAATACAAAGGAAAAATTTTAAAATAGTATAAGGGTAGATATAAAATTTGTCAAACACTTTATATTTAAATTACAGCAAAATTCTTAAAATATAAAACAGAGTGGAATTGCTTTATGTGTAGGAAAGACCATTGGAAATTGGAATACGGCTTTAAAATTTTAAGAATATATTCAAAATCCTGTTTCCGTTTAGGAATATTTTTTTTTCGTAAAAAATTAATTTTTAAAAAGGAATGATACTAATACTTTAATAGTTTCTGTTAAATAATTAAATTTCTTAAATTAATATTGTTGATTTAAAAAAAGAGTAGAAAAAATGATTTGAAAAATTTCGTATTGAATAATCTTTTAAAAAATTTTGCATAGAATGAATAGCAGAGTTGCCATAAATATAGGAATTCAACATCTGGTATTCATTATTAACTTCGAATAATAAGTTTAATTCACAAACATTCCTTAGGTACATATATTGACAAATATTACTTTAAACCGAATATCTTTACAAACTTATTATGATTCAACTTATTTAAATTTTTAGTTAATACATCTCCAATATTTTCTGTACTTGAACTTACATATATGGTGACATTTAATTTCTATGTGCTTACACCTAGTATGGTATACAGGATTTTTTACAAGATGTAATGCGCTTAAATTACTGCCATTTAATACAATCAGGTCTGGGCAATGTAAATTAATTTCTTCAAAAAACTGTTTTAAAAACATAACCTTTTTCGCTGCAGTTGACAAAGATATATACTCCGCTTTAGTACTACTTAAAGCCACGGTCGACTGTTTCTTTGATTCCCATGAAACTGGGCAACCTGCCAGAATAAATACATATCCCGTGTACGATTTTCGCTCAAATGAATCTTCTCCCCAATCTGCATCAGCATAACATTCAATCGCTTTTCCTGTCTTGAAATAACACTGCGCCATGTCAGTCGTGGAACACAAATACTTTAACACCCTTTTCGCAGCTGCCAAATGTTCGCTATGAGGGTCGTTATTTTTCTGTGCGAGCTTGCACACTATGTGTATAATATCGGGTCTGGTACACAGAGCCAAATACAACAGCGAACCTATGAGCGACTGAAACTATTGCTTATCAACTCGTTTACATACAGATTCATAACAATTTATTTGTAGTTTCGGATCAAGTGGCGTAACTATAGAACGACAATCGAGCATGCTGTGTTGCTGCAACAACTGCTTAATATGTCCCTTTTGGCATATCGATATTGCGCATTTCTCGCATACTCTTTCATTTTCCATGCTTAGGAACAGTTAAACTGAACCCTTGTCTACAATCTGTAAATTATTCGAAATTTGTTGTTTAATTGATTTCAACTCTATTTTATTCGAGCTTGCAATAAACAAGTCATCCACGGATACAGCTATTAAATAAATTTCTCCATCATAATGTTTCGGTTGCACATTGCTTGAAAAGAATACCGATAAAGATGTCATGCAACCTTATATTCCAATGACGCCCTGACTGTTTCAGTCCATACAAGGCCTTCTTAAGCTTCAGTACTTTGCTGGCATACACGTTGCTTACAAACGATTCAGGCTGTGCCATGTATATTTCGCCGTCTATGGTACCGTTCAAAAACGCAGATGATACATCAACATGATGTAGGTACAACTCATACTCTGCAGCTAGTGCGAAAATAATACGTATTGTGACTTACTGCACAACAGGTGAAAATGTGTCCGTATAGTTCACCCCATACACTTGACGGCACCCTTTAGCCACCAGCCTCGCCTACATCGATCAATTTAACCGTGTTAATTTCTTTTCACAGCAAACACCCATTTGCATTTACGCTTTTCTAATTTGCAGGCGAGTCTACCAGCTGCCAGGTTTCATTGTCCAGAAGAGATTGATACTCTTCTTGCATTGCCTTACGCCACTCACTAGCATGTTTACTCGCCATCGCTTGTTCGACAGTATCCGGAACATCAACCTCGTGAAGAAAATTTAGAAATTTATACGCCTTCTTCGGTCTTCCTAGTTTACCAGACCGCACCAATCTAGGACGATCAGGACCAATACGTTTGATAGCGGATTCTTTCTACCTATACACTTGTCATCCACTCGCATTTTATTACCTTCTAATATGTCTACATTGTGCGATGGGAACCCATGCGGATATGCTGAACATAGTCTCTGACCATTTCTGCCGCAGCTGTATGGAGGATGATGAGGTAGATTCATCTCTTCATTTTCTGCTCAGCTGCCCTGCCTTTGCGAGACTAAGGTTCAAGTACCTAGGCTCGTACTTCTTTAGTACTCCAGAAGAGCTTTCTGGGGTGGAGATAGGTAATTTGCGTGACTCCATTGGGGGTACGCAACGTTTCTCCGGTTAATCATTCTTGGTTTTCCGATTTTAGTTACCCTTCATTTAACAGGTGGTATCACATTAACCTAACCTAACCTAATATGTCTACATCAACAATAGTGCATTCTTTCAAACTATTAGGCTCAATAAATGATACATCGCGACTCACAATAATTCCCCTTGTCGTCGAATCATACAAACGATAACCTTTTGTAGCGCTGCCGTAACCGACCATTACATATTTTTTGCCTTTGGTTTGAAACTTGCTTTTAGGTTTTTTGTCTAGAGCATATGCTGTAAGGGGTCATCTAATTAAGCGTCTTCGCTGGTGACCTGTTCCGCAAGTAGACTGCAGTATTAATGGCTTCTGCCCACAGTGTCTCATTCAAATTTACCCCAACGAGCATGCACCGTGCCATCTCTACTAAAGTGGGATTAAAACGCTCAGCTACCCCATTTTGCTCAGGGATATAGGGTACCGTCAATTGGTGTAAAATTGCACACTCTTTAAAGTATTGCTGAAACGAATTATTGGAATACGCAGTGCCGTTGTCACTTCTGAGAGATTTTATTGGACACCCAGTTTGGCGTTCCGCGAAAATTTTAAATTCTTTAAACCTCTCAAAAACTTCGCTATTATGCATGAGTAAATAAGTAAATGCATATCGGGACTTTTCATCTATAAATGTCAATATGTATTGCGAACCAGCAGCTTACTGTTTAACTGGTCCACACACACATGTGTGTATACTAATTCAAGTAATTCACTCGCCCGATTTGTAGATGGAGTAATGGTTTGGATGTACATTTGCCTTGCATGCAAGTTAATTCCTTTTAAATTGATAACGACTTTTTTGGATTTAACACAAGTTTCTTTATTGGATGTTCGATTCAGACTAAACTATCAGAACTTAACATGACCCTAAGCTAGCTGTGGGTGCTGGACAGCGGCGTCAGCAGAGCTTAGCAGCGGCGGAGTTTGGTCCAGCAGCATAAATTGCATCGAAGGCAATATTGGCGTTGCTGAGAAGGTGTCTGTGGCGGATGTTTACAATATCGATTTTGCCTTTTGTTTTCTTAAGAAAACTAAGTTGCACTTATTTAATGTGACATTAAGATCGGAGTAATTATTTGTTTGACTTATTTGTTTTCTTAAGAAACTAAGTTGCCTTAATTTATTGTGACATCAACTTAGTAAGAGCGAGTGATTACGAGGGGAGCTCGTAGAATTCGTGATCTTAACTCTCCCTCCTCTAAATCCTACTTGTCCCGAGTAGGCATTAGAAATATGGTATATTGTTGAATTATGGTTGTATGTGTTTTGGTTAAATGTTATTTGTTTTAATTATGTTATTGGGAGGGTCTTGCTGGATGTTGAACGTTATTTTCTTTTTCGGTTTGATGCAAATTATAAGGCATATTGTTGTAAGTATTATTGTACTGATTAAAAAAAATATCGCGATACGATTTATGGAAGAGTGTATTGTTATTTCTTGTAAGTGATTTGTATTTTTAATGTGTAAGGGTTCGAGGGATTGCAAAGATAGTATTTTTAGTCGCTCCACTTCGATGGATGACATTTGAATTAATGGTGCTCCAGGTTTTAGAATAGTTTTTTCTTTGTTGTTATTTATTTTAATGGTGTTATTCCAAAAATGAATCAAATATGTTCCTTTTAAGTTGTAGGTTATGTTATTTTGTCAGTTGCCGGTAAAGTTGTTAAGTAGAATTAGGCTGCCATCTATTTCTTCTATTTCTTGAATGTGCTCTGCATTACTAAAATCACACAGCGATTCCTTTCCCTCAATTAACTTAGCGATACATTTAGACTTAGTTAAGCTAACAGTTTTCTCTTTTTTACAAATTGTTATATAGTTGGCCATTTTACAATCGTTTGGTTTATTAATTACAACATTTTTGATGTAAATATTTCATTAGTTTCTAAGTGTACAACTGAATTGTTTTTTATAACTGGTTTTATTAACAAATTTTGATAGGTAGTGGGATCTAATTCAGGGATTTTTACAATATAAATTATTGCTGTTTTATTATGCAACACTGAAACGTGTACAAATTCCAACATTTCTTCGACTGATAAAGAGGTTACATTGTTTTTTTTGAAATATCTTGTGCACTTCTTTTAACTCGAAATCGTTTAAAACAAGAGTATTTATTACGTTAAGGTTTGCCCATTGAATAGCATATTTTATGTTAATTATTTCTTCTTTCATTAATCTAACCTGATTTTGAAGACTTTTTGATATTTCGTTATTAAAAGTATTATCTTTTTCATGGTATTCTTTAACATATTTGAAATTGTTGTTAAGCTGTTAATTCTATTTAGTAATTATTTATTTATAACGACCTGATCGTTATTGTTTATCTATTAGATTATTAAGATTATTTTCGATCATAACTAAATCGTCATGATCAGGATTTCCTGCCACGTATTTCCAAGCAGAGCCAATCCAATTGATTGATCTAGTTTGGCGGTAGTTGGAGGTAAGTGTACCCAATGCGGAAAATGCTTGAACTATTTCATGGGTTAGAGTGTGAAAGAGATAGCTTCTTTTTAAATCATTAATTGTATGTTCACGTATTTTTAAAAGTTCGTTTTCTATTTGCTCCGTCTGTTATGTCGTCTACCATTGTTTGAGTGAACCTAACTTTAAAGGGTCCGAAATGCTCTGGATAAATTTTTTGAATCTGACCCATTACATCTTCTGTTGTGTGAATGCCATTAATTACACTGGACCACGAATTTCAACTTTTTCTCTTTACCAGAAACACCGTTATGAAATTCGTATGTAAAATCACCCCCTGATTTCGAAAATTGAGTTAATTTTTCATTCTATGGTACCGTTTTTGAGATATTTGCAATTTACCGTTATTCGAAAAAACCAAAAAAGATGGCTCCCTTTAATTACGTACTTATATCTCACGAACGGGTCAAGCAATTGCAAATCGGAAAGACGATAAAATTTGCTATAAATGCATGATACATTGTTTTTGCTCAACCAGATAGTTTTAGATATTACCTTATCATTTTAGATTTTTGTTTTTTTTTATGAAAAAATATGATTAAAATTACTCTTTGCGAGGGCAGCATTCCAAAACCAAAACTCTCAAGCTCTGTTTAATTAGAAAAAAGATAAGCTATGATCGAAGAAAATCGATGCAAAACTACGTAAGTTATAAACGATCAAATAAAAATACCCAGGTTGCGCAACTTCAATGCATGTATACATATGTACATATATTAAAGGTATAAAGTGCAAATGGGATATTATCCGGGCACCATAACAGTGATAATACTTTTTCTTTAAATAAATCAAATAGTACTTTTAATACTCGAATTGTTTTATAGTAGGTAGAGTGGTTGCATCGAAAGGAAGAGTGGTTGGGTTCGAAACCTGCTGTAGGCATGTAGTTATAAACATGTATTACCGTCACTTATGGGTAAGTATGCAGGTAGATTTTCAAAATTATAAGACACAGAAAATTTTTAAAGCCTACATCTAAAGCAGGTAGTATTTTATTTTCCCGGCTTCGTATAAAAAGGAAGTTTTCTGTCTAGGTAAGACTTGATTTTTTCAATTTTATTCTTGTTCCGAGTATAAATATGAGTTAATGCGCCTTGAAACTTCATAACATCTGCAAGGCTCGCCGGAGATAGTTCAGTTCATAAATCAAAATTCAAAACTGTGATTTATTAAAAAAAATAAAATGAGTAAAATGACGCGAGAATGTGAGTGTAATAACGATCCAGATATGTTCTGTTTCATGTGTGGCCAATATACTATCATAAGGCGACGACGAGTGTTCTCAGATCATATCAAAACTTTATACTCCAAGTATTTTGGCATTGAGCCCAAAAATGCTGAAAAACCATGGACACCGAACACTTTGTGTACATCGTGTCGAGTAGAATTGATTCAGTCAGAATCAGGACAACAAATAAAATTTTAGACACCAATGATATGGAGAGAATCTACTTGCCATTCAATAGAGTGTTATATTTGTCAATTGCTTGACCCGTTCGTGAGATATACGTAATTAAAGGAAGCCATATTTTTGGTTTTTTTGAATAACGGTAAATTGCAAATATCTCAAAAACGGTACCATAGAATCAAAAATGAACTCGATTTTCGAAATCAGGGGGTGGTTTTACATACGAATTTCATAACGGCGTCTCTGGTAAATTTTGGCCGTCGACCAGTGTTATTGCGGATATAACTATCTTTTTAAAATTTGTATTCAGTCGTCGTCCGAAAATGTTAACTGTGATATTATGTGTCTGTGAAATGTGGGAAATGGGATAAGGAGCTTGTAATTTTATTTTAATGTAATTTAAAAAACGTTAATTGGAGATTCGATGCTCGGTATTAGGTTGTGGCCGGAGCTTGAAGCAGACATAAAAGCTATTGGTCGGCCCGATTGAGAAGGTACTGCTCCTCTTGCGTATTCGAAAGCGTCTGTAGTCAATATGAATTCTTTATTAAAGTCAGGATATTGTAATATTACGTCTTTGGAAATAAGCGTGTTTTTTAACTGTTCAAAAACTTTTATCGCCTTGTCATCTAGGTGTACTAATTTTATAGCTAAAACTCCTTTTGATATCCGTACATCCTCTCCTTTGAGTAAATAAGTGAGTGGCTTGGCTATTGGAACTTGGTGAAAGCCACTCTTAAGGTCCAACGCGGAAAAGAGTTTATTATTTCCTAACTGTGCAATTACTCCGTTAATTTCTGGTATAGGGTATCTGTCTGCTATTGTAACGCTATGCAACTTCCTGTAATCAATGAACTTTCGTTATTTTTTTATATTAGAGGCGTCCAGTTTTTTTTTTACAATCCACACGGTGAATTGTAGGGTGATCGTGATGGGCGTATTATGTTATTTTCTAAAAGTTCTTTAATTTAGTTGTCAACTTCGATTTTCAAAGCCATTGAGAACCTGATTGAGCCTGAGAAACCCCAGAAGAAGCGACAAAAGGAAGCGACTGAAAATTATCGACGGCCACTATACAACGACGATTAGACAGGTACGAAGCAATCCACCTCAAAAAAGTGTAGTGGATCCCAATATGAGCCAATTTCCTAATTAAAATTTTATGGGAAACCCTAGCAGTTCCGAGTGGAAAGCAGAAATGCAATCCTCTGTGAACACAGACAAATTAGATACAGTGGAACGACCAAGAATAAAACCATGTTGCTCCTGGCAAATTATGATTTTAACTGCAAAAGAAATCTACTCTTTGATAATACATTCAAACAGCTTTGAAATAGAAGACAATTTGGAAATTGACCTATAATTGCTAATGTAATTCTTATTTCCAATTTTAAAGATGGGAGTGATAAAAGTAATCTTCCAATCGTCAATAAACAATCCACAAGATAACGATTTATTGAAAATAACCAATAACGGGTGAACAAGCGCACCACAGTTTTTCAAGAGTAAATCAGAGAAACCATCAATATCGGTGTGAGTGGAAGCGCACCACAGTTTTTCAAGAGTAAATCAGAGAAACCATCAATATCGGTGTGAGGGGAAGATTAAGGCGTGTAATGCCTCCAGAAATATCCTCAGCGGATAACGTTAAATTACCGAACTCAATTGAAGTCTGGTGTTCTAGAGGGGAATCTCCGTCAACAACTGAATTAGACACAAAGTTAGACATAAAAAACTTAGCAAAGAGATTGGCGGCATCTAAGGCAGAGTTAACAGATTTATCATTATAAAATACATACAATATATCGACTTAATAAATTGCCAAAAAGCTTTGGGTTTCGATTTAATGTTACTTTAATAGTTCAAAACGTGATTCTTATATACAAATTTATCCAAACACAAGAAATCCTTAGAGAACTTCTTGTATTTAGCAAAAAACCCAGAGCCCTTTGTTTTTTGTATTTACGATAGAACTTGTTTTTCAAATTTCTGAGCTTCAATAAAGCCCTATTATACCAAGGAAATTTATATCTCTTCTTGAGAACAGGCGGGATATTATTCCGACAAATTCCAAAAATAGTGTCTTTAAAGATCCGAAAACAGTTAGCAAGATCATGATTGAGAAATAGGTTATCCCAGTTAATATTCATAAAATTCAAGCTCAATAGATAACGGTACATGGTGCATGTCCTAGGCTGAGATTGGAAATAAATATTCGGAAATCGTAAAGTTAATATTTTTAGTTAAAAACAGCAAGTCTAAAAACCGGCCAAGTTATTCGGGAAACAATTACTTTGATAAGGTCAATACTTAACATGCTATCATTAAACGAAATTTCACTAGAGCTGTTAACATTATTTGGGAGAAAGATGGAACTTTTACCAGAACTAGACCACGAGACATTAGTGATATTGAAATCACCAAGCACACACAGATGACCTTCACCAACCAAATTTAAGGCTAGCGAAACCACATTTTCTGCATACGCACTAAAAAGATATTCACTACCATTTGGAGGAATATACGAAGCACAGATAAAGAGAGATTTTGAATAACCTTGTACACGAACACACAACTGATCAGGCACAGCAACCTGATTATGTAGCGCAACAACGGTTGCACGAAGATTCACTTTAGCAGCAATGAGAACCCCGCCACCCCTTGAGCAGCCAGTTAAGTCCGAGTTGCGGTCTTTGCGAAAAACGTTATACAAATTCGGATCAAAATATCCCTCATTAAAAAAAATTAGTATTTAGCCACGTCTCAATAACGACAATGATATCAAAGTCTAAGATTGAGCTAAGTAGACGCACTTCACGAGATTTAGTCCTAATCCCAGCAGCATTTTGGAAAAAAATGTTCAAAAACTTAGAACTATTCAAGAATTTACAATTAAGGCTTGGGTTCGGGAGCTGGATGCACGTTTTCTTCTTTCTTTTGAAAAAATTGGAACGGACGCACCGTGATATTTCCCGGCCACAAATCAGAGACAAAAAGCTTATCGTAAATAGATTCAGGAACACCAAGTTTAAAATTAATTTTCTTTAGTGAGTTAAGCACAGCATCTTTCTTAATTAGCTTAAAACAAGAAAGTAAACTTTTTTCGACGCCAACATGCTGCGTAACGTAACTCATGATCTCATCAACTGTGACCGTAACAGGAAAAGATGAAAGGTGCAACCATCTCAAACGAACAGCCGCGACAAGATCAGTATTAGCATTAGATCCGCAGTTCCAATAGCAGCAGGCCAGAGCATCTATGGTTTTTCGCTTGTATACTTCACTTCACTTTTTGATTAAGACAAAATCTCATTGGTGAACCACGGCTTTTTGCTATTTTGATTTAAATGCATATCCATTAGGTTTCGTTATTTTTATAAAATAAAAAACCAAACCGTAATGTACTCTAGAATGATCGCAATTTTTCCTTTTTGAACTAAAATGTTCTTTATGTTCGCCGCATATCGGCTTATCTCATTTGAAGCGACTTCTGGCTCAGATACTGCATTTTGTCGTAATATATAACGTAGGAATTTATGAAGCTATATTGAGCATTCCGTAAAATGTTGGTCACCTGTTAATCTTCCTACATGGTTGAACATGCGAGTATAGACAGCTCCTTTGTTTTTTTATAATAAAAAAAAACAAAACATTTAAAAAGCACAGTTTTTGTTCAAATGGGTGATGGCTTATCGTGCCAGAAATTTTTCGTTAACTTTGAAGAGTGCGGATAATTTGCTAATCGGTCTGCCTCTATTGGACAAGCGATTCTTCGCTAACGAACAAGTCGACGTTGTTCTCGGAGGAGATGTTTATCCACAGATAATGTTAAGCGGTTTGCGTAAGGACGTCTTGGACTCATTGCTAGCTCACGAAACTATATTTGGCTGGATCCTGACTAGACGGACGAATTCGAAGACAACTTCTTCATCATGTGTTTCGTTCTACAACGAAGTTGCGCTGGATAAACAACTGAGGGCATTCTGGGAATTGGAGGGCATCTCACGCAGCTCATACAGCCGAAGAGGATTTATGCGAGCAAATATGCAAGACCACCACTGTACTAATAGAAGGTGGAAGATATATGGGTTTTCTGCCATTTCGTACCACTTTTCCGCAAGATATTTTTTTAGGGTGGTCGACCAAGACTGCTTTTTCCAATGCTTTCGCAGTGAAGATAGGCTATCGAAAAAATCTTCTTTACGAGAGATATATTCCAGAGTGTTAGGAGAATACAGGCAGCTAAGTCACATGACTGAAGTGAGGCCTAGTCTGGCAGAAGTCCCGTTGAAATATCATTACTTACTTGTCCGTCCGACAATGGCGTCAGCTTAAACGACGTTCTATTTCCGGGCTCAATCCCTCAAAGCGACCTGACGATTCTCATCCTTAGACGGAGAGTTTTTCTAATTAGGACGAGGTTCAAGAGTCACATCCAATAGCTGCTGGAATTCTTTAGTGACATATGTACTAGCAGGTGGACAGGATATAGAATTCACTATTCAAGTCAGGATAGAAATTAATGAGGCTTCGAATTCAGCGGGTTTTTCACTCAGAAAGTGCGACGCTAATAAAAAGCAGATCTTGAGCGGCATTCCTTCGCCCAATATTGAGCCAAGATATTTTAGATTTTGAAGATACGATAAACATTAGGACTCTAGGGATCCTATGGAATGCGTGTACGGTTCTTTCCTACGAGTATTTCACTGCGAAAGAGTTAGATCAAATTCAAATAGCGACAAAACGCAAGAACGCGAAACTCTCCTATCTCTCTCCTTTAGGATGGCTAGAAACAATAGTCATTGCTGTGAAAATGTTAATGCAAAATATTTGGTTAGAAGGCACCAACTGGGACAACCAAGTTTCTTCAAATAAAATAGATCGTTGGACCACCTTTGCGAGACAAAACTCGCGCATATACAATATAAAAATATCGCGATGGGTACACTTCTCTCCTACAGAAAAAGTTGAGCTTCGTGGATTCTGTGATGCTTCCAAGAAGGCGTATGCGGCAGCCATTTATATTCGCTTCGAAAAGACAACCGGCGTCTTCATTTACTTATTGATAGCTAAAATAAGGGTAGCTCCAGTAAAAACCATCTCTCTCCCTCGTCTTGACTGATTCCACAATTAGCATGGCTCAAAAAGTCACCTTGCTCATGATCGACATTCGTTGCGCACTGAGTAACATAAACTATTGAAAAGGTTGGGCAGCACCCTTAGTTCCACGATGATTCGTTCTCCAACCCTGCAGATTTAGGAAGTCGTGGGGTAACAACTTCAAACTTAATAGCAAATTCTTTGTGGTGGCAGGGTCGTTCTTGGCTTAAAGAAGGGAAATCTGAATGGCCATCTCAGGAGTTAGTGTTTCAAGCTGATGAAGAGGAAAAACGCCTATCTGTTCACACGACAGACATTGTGGAGTTTGCAGACATACTCCATCGATTTTCCTTCCTCCCGAGAGCTTTGCGTGTATTATCGTACATCATTTATTTTAAACCCATTTATCGCCCCCAGAGAAAAAATTTGTATTTTCTATTCTGAGAGTCAATATCGCATTTCCAGCCGCGGCATGGCGGTTGGCGCTGAGAACTGCGTAGGCAGTTAGAACATTTATTTAAACATACATTTCAAGGTTAAAATCAATAAAAGCGTTGACAAGTTCATGTTTTGCTGAGTACGTTCTGTCAAAAATTTATTAATTTCGTCGATTTCTTTGTGAGTATGTTTTCTGAAGTTTATCTGGCGTACAAAAAATGGCATATTTATTTTTTCCATCTATTGCAATGTTGTATACAAGTTAATCGACGCACAATGGGTCGGCCCAATTCTTGCTGCAATCCTTTAAATAAAAATAATCATAAAAATGTGATTAAAGGATTATTGCTTATTACTAAAACCTGGAGTTGGCAATCTCAAAACTGCTTTGGATTATATGTGTGCAAGTCATGTCGGACAAAATGTTACTTGAAAAATGAAATTTTGTTACCAATGAAATCGTCTATTCCACGGAT
This sequence comes from Anomoia purmunda, assembly GCA_951828415.1. Classification (NCBI taxonomy): domain Eukaryota; kingdom Metazoa; phylum Arthropoda; class Insecta; order Diptera; family Tephritidae; genus Anomoia; species Anomoia purmunda. Next base: position 42,016,513 of record OX639994.1, on the reverse strand, counting down.
AAATAAGGATTCTGTTGAAGAATTAGAAGAGGAGGATGAATTAAGTGATGTGATTGTTGAATCTGATTCAACATTTCGATGCGATGAGATCGCCAACTCATTGAAAACACAAACAGTAAATGCTCTGTTACATGAACTCGGAGAACCACCATTGAAGAAAAAAAAGTGGAGCTAAATTATCAGTTCAAGATGGTCAAAAACTCTTTGCTGCAATTAATCAATCACCAGTAATCAACGACTGTAATGGCCAAAAGAGCAAGGAAGATGGAGCGGAGTCTCTAGTTAGGAACGTAAAAACCGCTTTAGCCGCAACAAAATCTAGATCTGATAAAATTCAAATACTAACTACTCAACCAAATGAATGGACTATCGCTGAAATATGTAGAACATTTTCAGTTATTCGATACACAGCTTCAGCTGCAAAAAAAGGGCGTAAAAACTCTGGTTTTGCATCTCGACCTGTCCAAAAGAAAGGAAAAACCATTTCACTTGCTACTGTTAATAAAGTGAAAGATTTCTATCTGTCTGATTATGCGAGCAGATTGATGCCAGGAATGAAAGATTGTAAGGCAGTCGTAGAAAATGGTGTGAAAACTAAAGTTCAAAAAAGACTATTGGTATTTAATCTGAGTGACTTATATGAGCATTTCAAAACTGAGTTTCCCGTATCGGAAGTAGGTCTTCCCAAATTTCGCGACCTTAGACCTCGTGAGTGCATTTTAGCCGGTCAAAGCGGAACACACAATGTTTGCGTCTGCCAGACACAACGAAATATGGACATGAGGATCTGTGGAATCAAGCGATAATTGAAGAACCGGAAAATCAATTATACCGGAACTTCTCAAGATTTCATCAAAAAAACGATTTGCCATAATTCATCATCAGATTGTTTTTTATCGATATGTGAAAATTGTCCTGGACTTGAACCTGTAATCACAGAATTAAGAGAACTTTTCGAGAAGAAACAAATATCTTCACTGACATATGTATAGTTAATGGAGAAATAGCGACAGGTATATATTACCAATTACTTCTGATTTTTCTACAGAAATTAATTTTCATTTCAATTTAATTGATTAATCGCGGATCGGATAGACAATCAAAAGATATTGAATGAAATAAAAGTTTTAACCAATGAAAGTAGAACTAAATGTAATGTATTATTACCCATTCATATACTACACATGCATATGTATGTATAATATATATTACTACTCATTTATCAACCATTTATCCGAAGAGGTCATGTCCATTTCATAATTGGAATTTTTTACACTTTTTTAATATATCAGAAATAACTCAAGACAGAGATGATTTTCTTGCTAAGACGCAAGCTTCGTATTTTGTTGAAAAGGAGAAATCAGCTGGAAAAGGTGAATTAATTGTTAGTTTAGACTTCGCTGGGGTCGGTGGGACCGTAAAGACTCCAAAAAAAAAACTCTAAGAATGGGCAAACGACTTCTTCAAAAATATAGATTTCGATTTTTGTTCCCAAGCAGAACACGATCGTCACGATAAAAAAATTGAAAAGTTTTCAAAATGTCGCTGCTATAAAAAAATTCTCGGTGATCCATGTGATCAAATAAAGTTTGTAGCGTCATCTATCTGTTGTACACCACACATGTATTACATTTTATTTTTTATTTTGGGATGTTAGAAGTTATTATTGTTTAAACTGATTAAAATAAATAAACACCACATATATGCCTAACGTTCAGAAGAATTTGTCGAATTTGAGCTATAATTGTTGAAAACCTGAAAAGTATCATCATTCATAACGCGCTTTGTGAGGCACTGTCAGCATCGTGTTCATCACTCGCTCACCGGCTGGTGTATGGTGAGACTAAAAATGCGATATTGACTCTTAGAGTCGAAAATACAAATTCTGGGGGACATGAAGATGAATGTTTAGAGTATGTTTTGTGAAATTTTCATTGTAATTATTAACTTAAATTGTTTAAACAATTGTTGATAAAAAAAAACTTGAATTTCGAATATTTCACGTTTAATATTTTTAAAATGAAGAAGATACAGTTTGCGATATTCAAAAGAAGTTTCATTCGTTTACAGCAAACGGGTCTTGAGATACTCATTTTTTCCTAAAATATTGCTAAACTAGTAAAAATTAAATATAATAAAAACGGCGCCGAATTTCGAAAAACCATTCAAAGTGTTTTTGCATTTTGATATAAGCTATCGAATTTCAGAATTGTCGTTAGTTTTCTAAAAATGATGAAAAATCATTGATCGAGTTGACGTGGTTTGACTCACAACTATTTTCCGTTTTTAAATAGTACTAAACAAATACAACTATTGGAACTAAAATCAAGATTCTCCAGTTACAAATTGTGATTAAATTATGAGTCTTATATTCTTCATTAAACCCGTAAATACTATTCATACACTTCCTCATCATCGTTTGTCTCCTTGGCGTGGGGATGAGGCTTAAGTATTGGCATGGTTGCTCCTTTCGAGGATTTCCATACCACCACGAACTAAGAGGGAGGCTCCATATGAGAAGCAGTGTAGGACGCGATCTTGCACGGATTCTTATGTGGAAATTACCGTACCAACATCTCTCATTCCCGCATACCTTGCACCCTCCTAGTATCTCCCATCTCTCCCTCTTCTCTAGCTAATCCTCCACCTAATTCAGGGTGTTAAGCGTTACCGTGCCCATTGGTCGATTTACAGCCAGGGGGGTCTAAATTCCAGCTGTATTTTAACGGCGCCTTCCTTACACCGGGCCACCTTAGGGAGTAAGTTTGGCGTCACCGCGGCAAGGGGCGCTGTCGTGGTGTATCACGCCTCGGCGAGCAGGTGGTCGTACGACCATCTCGGGGTAAGAATGAGCAGGAGCAAGCGCCTAACGCGCCGCTTCGCTCCGATAGGGGCTCTTCCGTGGTGGAGGTGGGCGTTACACGTCGGCTCAGATGGAGTCGCAGTGGTTCAAATTCGCTGATAAGCGCAAGGCCGCGAAGACGCTGAAGATATAAGGGGTCCCGATGAGAACGCTGCCCCAGAGGGCGAAGAAAGCGGTGGAAAGGGCGAAAGCCCTACTGCCTAACTTCCGGGTCACTGGGGCTTCGGTAGAAAACCGGGTGACTCCGTCTAAACGTCAGAGATCGACAGAGAAACACATTCCGGTCTCAAAAAAAAAATCCGCCCGCACTCCTTGGTGGACAGGCCTAGCTTTGCCGAGGTTATGTTGTATTGTGGTCCTGGACCGATGCACCGAACTCGGGTCCATACCAAAGGACCAGTGGAGGTCCTTTGGCGAGGGCATGGGTTCCGGTTACATAATCGGCACCGGAAAGCATCCTAAAGATGCTTCAGGTGATGAACGGCCCTCCCGATAAGTGATTGGATGGTCGTCTGGGTCGATTAATTTTCAATCATTTTCGATTGTATTTATTTTTAAATTAGATAATACGAATTAATTAATAAGGCTGTATTTTGCCCAGTGTAATGCATATTCAAAATCAATTGCGGCTTAAATTTAATTTTTAAGCCAATTTCTAATTTCTGTTTTCGTTATCCTGAAGATGTATCTCATTACTTTTGTTAGTTATTTCCTATATTTATTATTATGTGCTTAGCATTACTTTCTAACTGGTTCTCAAAGTTTTCGTTTATTATCATAAGGTCATGGTGATCTGGGCTAATAACGATCTATTTCCATGCAGTGCCTATAAAATCTAGTGAACGTTTCTTTTGGGAGTTAATTTTGAAAGTATGACAAAATTTGAGCTATTTTGTAAATAGGAAAAGGATGCAGTGGACGATTAGTTGGAATGTCCTGTCCAATAGTATTTTCTTTTAGTCAATTTATCACAATGCGTCGTGTCTGTTATATGAATTATTTCAAAAGTTCCTTCCAGTATTTTTGCATTTCCGTCTTTCAGTGTAGTAAAGAATTTGGGTGTTGGCGTAAGCCGTTAAGGCAAAAAAACTGTAAAAAAAATATTCAAATTACATCATGTAGCAACCTAATTATTTTAAATCTACATATATCGTCGCCAATGACATTTTAAACGACTTTATCCATTATCTATTAAACGATTGTATATTAACGAAATTATCTTGGAAAAGTTAATTGAAGTTTGCAGCTAAAAACGGAACTAATTTATTTTTCTTATTTTACTTGTCACTTTATTTATATTTCAAATAGTATGACATTACTATTTTGAACAGTTCTGTCCGATCGCGTTTTAACTGTGGTCTTGTTATTTTCCGCTACTATTTCTTTTTTGAACCTCGCGGATAGTTTTGAAACTAACCTTTTAATTTTGACGGATATTTCTTCACCTACAGAATAGTCTAAGGAATCACCTTTTCTTTTATGGTCCTTTTGTTGCTTTTTTTGCCCAGTACCAAAAAATTTCTCTAAGGGGGTTTTTTCTTGTACTCCTGCACCGATTTAAAAAGAGCTTTTTCAAAAGTGAAGCTATTATTGTAAAATTTTAGAAATCTCGATATTATAGAATGATTTGAGTGGAATCTCCTGGTGTGGTAGCGTAAGGTAGTATAACATATCCTTCAATACTTATATGATCTTTCAATAGTGATAATATGGAGGCTGAGTTCAGTAATTTCTCATTGTCAATTGCAACTAATTTAGTTATTCCAAATGCAATCATAAGTTCAAAAATTGGGTATTTCATATGTTTTACTACTCTCGATTGGATTATTTTTATTTGTGCGTACTTAGAGTATTTATGGACAGAAGTGAGGATAAATCTTATTTCTGTTGAGTAGATATCTACATGGATAATTTCCCTGGGGTTTTTTGGAATTGGGGTAGCTTAGATTTCTAATTTTTGAGGACGTCATATTTTTGCTGAAAGCAAGTTGAACACTGTTTCACTTTTTCCTCCATTTTGGAATGCAAGCTGACGAAATACTTTTCTTTCTGTGACCGCTTTGACCGTCTTTCAGTATTATTTTTTTCTGTTCGGTTTCGTTTGTAATTAAAGTGGATTTTTATACTTCTGAAATGTAGCGGGAAAATTTCCTGAATTCCTTCCATTATGGTTTCTGTCGTGTACAGTCCGTTAATTAGGGCTGGATCTCACCGTAGCTTAAAAATGTCAATTATGTCCTTTCGGGGAAGGCCAGTTCAAAAGTATACCTATTTTTGTTGCTAAGTACCAGTAATATTTGATTCTTAAACGCGTCTATTGGGACTTCTGTGGAAGGTATGAGGCTAGAGGGAGAACTTTTGTCACAATGGCTAGTAGTGCGATTTACTAACTTTAAACGGTGCGACAATCGCAAGTTTTGTCAACAATATTTGTCGTTTGCACTAACGATTGTGCGATTCACTAACTTATTCTTAACGACAATTAACAGCTGTCTCGTTGTATTTATTCAAAGTAATAAAGATTGGCACCTCTGCCAAACTAAATGTCAAAATAAGCGAAAAGCAAAAGAGGAATGAAAAAAAAAACAAACGTATGCGTGCAGCCAAACATAAATTTTTATTATATTTCATTAAAGTGAAATAAGATACTAGTGTATTTCAAACTACAAAATTATATAATTCTTTTTATATATTGCAATGTTTCATTGTAGCAGATTTCGGACTCCCCTCTGAGTGATTTGGTAGAATAGTCATCAACTCGACTCCAAGGAATATCCGGAATCACCTGCAAATATGCCAAAGTTTTCGTTTTCAAAATTCGCGTTGTGCTCCAGGGTATTTGGGATTTACATATATGTATTTAATTTTTTTAAATTAAAATCATTTATCTATAGTATATTAAAACTAAACAATATTTCTGTTTTTGTACTTGGATCCTTGATAAAGGCTTGTCTTTACCATATGCATATTAATTGAATGGTAGATATGGTGATTGGCATAAGCCTTCTCATGATTCTTTAGTGCGCAATCGACGGCCCCAATAGTGCATCCCACAAAGGCAGACGACGCTGAAGCAAACACTTCTTTAGAAGCTTGGCGTCCCACTTTGGTCATAAGAAACCACACTTTCTGGTGAAACAATGAATGATTGATTGCATCCGTTACCCGATGAATGCCGGCTTACGGTTGACTGGCTCATAGATATTCCCCATTTCTCACCTACGGGTCATGATAGCAACCGCGAAGAATCTCAAAGCCGCTGGAACCTACCAATATAAAAGTAAAACTTAAAATTACATACAGGCTTAAAGATTACACGAGCTACTGGTTTCTCGGTCGATTTTGCAGTTATTCTGGAGCCTCTTATATGGTTGTCAAGCTGAGAAATTAGGTATTCAGCCAAGTCTGGAGTTAACCGATACAGCTTCTGAAATGCCGTTGCATTCAAATGAAAGGGATTGTTCACATCCCGGAGTAAACGTCGATCCACGATTGGAGCGCTTACTTCTTCGTCACCTCGTAATAAATCATATGCCAAATATTCAAATGACATTACGTAATGTTTCTTTTTTAATTTCAAGAAAATAAATCACCGAATTTTAAATGTATCCTTTATTTAAGTTGAAATCGCGAACTTTTCTTTGCTCGATTGAGTTAACAACATCAAATTTGTTGTCGTTTAGTTTTCGGCAATCGACTAGTTAACGACAACAGCGGGCTCGGCGAATGCGGAAATCGTTAAAAAAAATTGTTGCTGAATAGCAGCATCGTTGAAATTTTTATTAAGATGAGCTAACCATACGAATATCGTTAAAATAAGTTAGTGCATCACACTACAGTTGTGGTAAGGACATTTGGTTCTTATTTTGGTGGGCGAGAAAGGCAGTCAACGACGAGGTTACTTTTTTCCGTTTTTTTTTTTATTACTTAGGGCGAAGGTAAGTGGTTGATGGTCTGTGTAAATTATTACCTTACAGATAATTTCTGAGCGTGTTTAGTGCCCAAACTATCGCCAGCATTTCTTTTTCATTAGCGGCGTAGTTTTCCTCTGTCTTCGTTAAGGATTTCGATATGTATTTGATAGGTTTACCTGATTGTTCTAGTACTGCCCCTAGAGCGTAATTTAATGCATCTGTAGTAAGTTGGAATTCTTTTTTGAAATCTGGATATGCTAATATGACTTATTTAATGGAAGTTTTATTTTGATGGAAAGCTTGCACGGTTTCGTCATTCAATGTTTCAGAGTTTAAAACATACAAATTTAACCTAACAATTATTTAGGGTTAAATTGTTAAATTTGTGACATTTTGTGATAAATAAATAAAAACAAATTTGTCAAACAATTTTTTTTTTTAAATAAATGAAAAAATTTGATACGGATTGCTTTTTGCGACACTAATGAGAAAGCCATAGACTATGTTGGCTCCAACTCCTTCTACAAAGTTTTGGCAAAGCGAAGCGGTCACTTCTACGAGATTGGAGACTAAGCATACCAAACATTTTGTCGTTGACCTAGAACCTGAAAACATTATTTTTAATTAAAATTTAAATAAATTCATCAAATTAAAAGAAAATTTCAAAAAAGAAAAGTGCATAGCCTAAGTTACTGTATTTATTTGATGCAAGACAATGTCTGTATAAATTTAACTCTGGATTTCTCGCAAGTGGGCCTAAGTGAATTTCACATTTGGTTCTGAAAATAAGTTAAGTGTCTTTCTATCAAGAGGTTTTATGTTCTGCATTATCTGGGTCATATGATATGGCCAGATGTCCATTGTGTTAACGTCTGGTGAAAGTTTTTGTTGCGATTTAACTTTTAAAATTGCCAACTATGATGGTGTTGTCGTGTAAGTATATTTTAGTGGACATATCCTGAAGGCTGTCGCTGCCAAGGATGCCGTCAACAACTTTTAACATACGTAAAGGAAATTGATATTCGATTTTTGGAAAAGATTAGCCAGAATGTGGTACGTAGTCTTTACCTGCCCCGCTATTAAAATTGATTGCTTCTTAAAAAGGGGTCTCAAAACATACAATGGTTGAATATAGTTTTATTCGAACCAGTGTATATAGGTATGACGGGTTGGAATTAGTCTAAACAAGTTGCCTATTCCAAACAGATGGAAGATATTGCGCTCCTTGGTGGAACCTGAAATCAGTCCTTGGTGAACGTTGAACGTGTTGAGGATGATACGACTGCTGGGAATAATATGAGTTTAATGACGCGTTTTTCTGCACTTTTGGTCACTGAGAAGATAGTAGAATTCGCGACTTTATCATATTGTGAGGTGAATAATTTATTTAATTTTCAAGGATCTCACACAGGTGGAGGGCGTTCGGGAGGCTCTTTGGTTCCCATACCGCTAAAACTCTCGCAGATCTCCGTTAAGTCTATTGGTAAACGCATCTCGAGCTTTTTCTCTGTTTATCTGGAGAAGAAGTCTAAGTGAAGCTTGGCTTTCCTCCTTATAAGATATTTTATTTAATATTAAAAATTATTTAACCAATCAAATTACTTAATAATATCTTAAACTTATATTTTGTTAAGGAAAAGTCAATTGTGCAGGATTTTGGTATCAAGTTAACTCCTTTTAAGGCTCTTAAAATGGGAGAGATGGAAGCATAAAGTGTTTTAACTCGTTCAAGATAAAACATATCGTGAGCCCGAATATTTCTGATAGGTTTGTTAAAATTTATTCGTTCAAGTAAAACTGGGGAATAATTAGAGACCCCTTACGATATCAAACGTGAAAGTGAGTGAAAGAATAGTTCTTCTACTATTTAGCGATTTTAAGTTTATTAAAAGACAACTAGATCTATAAGACGGAATTAGGTCAATAAAATTCAATGAATGGAGAGCAAAACCTACAAAACTTTTTTGGATTCGTTCAAGCCTTGGAATGTAACAATCGTAGTACGGTCTCCATATGACTACAGCATATTCTAATTTCGAGCGAACAAGAGAAGTGAAGAAGAAGTTTTTAGGGTATAAGGATCTGTAAAATCTGTACTAAAACGGCGAATAAAAATAAGCATCGAATATGATTTAAAAACCCATTGAAGGAGCGCATATACTTTAATGTAAATATTTATTAGTTTTATTAATTTACTATTATTTTAATATATGAATATTCTCGTTTTATTATTTAGAAAAAAAAAAAAAAAATAAACAAAAGAAAAGGTATTCGTGTTCATTTTTTCATAAAATTTTTTGTTGATATATTTGTCGCTTACGTTATATAGCAAGATATTTTACCGAGCTACATATTCAGAGATATGCAGTTTCATGCCAACTCCGAGAGGCAGATATGTTAGAAGCAAAATATATAAGAGAAATCTAAGCTAAAAGGACTTAAAAAGCGATTTAAGTAATTCCACAGCACTATTGGTGTTTTTTAGTGCTCATAGTCAGTTTGGTTTAACGATATGCATCCATTCGCTCTATGAGCGAATTGAACACCTAACCGGTTTGTATTAACAGAAACTTACTCGGTGTTCGTCATATTGCTATGTGTGCCACGTGTAAATGTGTATCAGTGGATGATCTTCCTTTACTTATGTATATCCACTAGTACTCTTTCTTGTGTTATTCAACCAAAGAATGAAAAAAATTAATAATTGCAGCTCTCTGGTCCGCATATAAAACAAAATTGGTGTGTAAAGCAGTTGCACATGTCATCAATAAATAAGACGATATGCTACCCAGAGGAACTTCACAGGACGCAGTAGAAGCCCCGGCTGACCTTGTCAAAAGCTTTTGAAAATATATGTAATATACAAGGTGGCGCAAAAGTAAACTTCCGATGTTTTTTGGCTGTAATTAAAAAAAAAAAATGAAAAACTTTGATTCTTCTTGTGGATTATTTTTATTTGGTCTTTTAATTTTTTTCACATCAAGTCGAGAATATGATGTCATGTAAATGGCCGCCGCCACAGTTGATTGTCATTTGAGCCCTTTTTATGGCATTTTCCATCACTTTGGCAACAACTTCCGGCGATAGGTCCTCACATTCTTGACTTCAAAAGCCCCACAAAAAGAAGTCTGGAGCGGTCAAATCAGGCGATCTTGCTGGCCAGTGCAAATCGCCAAAACGGGAGATAAGGCGCCCGGGAAATGCATCCTTCAGCATATCGGTTGTGGCACGTGCAGTGTGTGCCGTTGCACCGTCCTGTTGGAACCACACGTTTTCCAATCACAATTCATCAAGTTGCGGCAAAAAGAACTCGTTGATCATTGCTCTGTAGCGCTCACCATTCACAGTAACCGTTTGGCCCGCGACGTCTTCGAAGAAAAAAGGTCCGATGACTCCTCCAGCGAAAACAGCACACCATACAGTGACTTTGAGCGGGTGTAATGGCTCTTCGTGGGTTACACGCGGATTTTCAGTGCCCCAGAAGCGTAAATTTTGCTTATTTACGTACCCGCTAAGATGTAAATGGGCCTCATCACTCATGATTATTTTTGATGAAAAATCATCTTCTTCTTGGTGGTGATTAAGGATGGCTTGAGCGTATGTTAGACGCGATTGGCGGTCAGCAGCTAACAGCTGATGCACCGTCTGGACTTTGTACGGAAACATCTTCAAATCTTGTACCAAAATTCGCTGTAAAGACCGTCGACTGATACCCATTTGCGTGGCACGTCGTCTGGTCGATGTCGACGGCGCTTCCATGACATCCTCGGCTACAGCAGCAATATTCTCTGCAGAACGGCTACTCCGGGGTCTGCCACGCCTGGCAGCATCTCGTGTTGTGCCAGTCTCTTCGAGGCGAGCGGCTAAACGTCGCAGTGTACGGCCAGGAAATCTACGACGAAATTCACGTTGTGCCAAAATCACCGACCGATTATTGGTCAAATAAATAGTCAGCAATACTCCGCGTTCTGGAGCAGTGTAGCGTAACATTGTTTATTAGCGTGTATTTCGCATGTGTTTACTACACAATGTTAAAACAGAACTGACATTAGGGGCCAATCGCAAAATTTATAGCATTTTCTGATAGGAGGATTACTTTAGCGCCACCTTGTATATGTAAGAAGGAGACGTTTGCAGTCAGCGATTCAGCATAGGGAACCGTTCGGTGGCAACAGCCGATGCTCAGCATATTTCAGTTAGTCGCTAGAGTTGTTCCATAGGATTCAGTTGCGCTCGTCGTCAAAGCGTGTTCGTGCTTTCTAATTAACTTTCTAATTAATTTTTAAACTTTAACTTTTAACTTTGAACTGTTAAACTTTGAACTCTTAACTTTAATAAACGTTATAATTCTATATTTGGGGGCTCAACCCGTTGCACCTGTTGGGATTGAGAAGTGAAAAGTTCTAGAACATCACAGGTGGCGTGTTTCGAAGTAAAGAGCAGTTGTTCGCGCGCAGTCGCGGCGTGTTAAAAAGAAGTGGTCAGCAGTGCAGTCGTTGTGGTTGTCGTCAGTAGCGCAGTATTTATTTTGGAAAAAGGAGTCATCAGCAGTGCAGTCTGCATCGAAAGTAGCCGTTCGTCGTTGCGGTTGTCGTCAGTAGCTCAGTATTTATTTTATTGTTCGCGCGCAGTCGCGATTTGGTAAAAAGCAGTAATCAGCAGTGCAGTCGGCGTTGAAAGTAGCCGTTCATCGTTGTGGTTGTCGTCAGCAGCGCAGTAGTTAAGTGCTCAGAAAATCAATGTTAACACGTGGAGTGCTGGAATGGGTAAAACCAAACGTACGCCAGCTAAAAAGAAACTCTAGAGCGAGAACAGGAACAAGCGGGAAGTCAAATCGGAGTAGCAGCAATGTCATATGAAGGTGAGTTGCCAAACTGTGCAAGCAACACCAGTGGTGGTGATATGGGAGGGAGAATTCAGCAATTGCTACAATTGCTCACGCTGAAGATACAAGTTGATGAAGAGAGAGAGAATAAAGTAAAGATTTTAACGGAAAATTTTGAAAAGGTAATCGGCGAGTGTGATGGTCGTTCCATTCCTATCGCTAAATGGTTCCAAATATTCGCAGAGAATGCTTGTGATTACGTTGGGTTGAAGCATGCTCTTATTAAAGAATTTAGCTACAGCTGGAATAGTGCGGAGATTCATCAGCAGTTACGCGAGCGCAGAAAAAAGCAGAACGAGACTTACCATGAGTACATGCTGGCGATGAGGAGAGTGGCAAGCATTGGCAGTGTAGAAGAAACAGCAGTATTACGCTATATAGTGGACGGACTCAGCATAAAGAGTGAATACAAATATGATATGTATCGCAGTAAATCTTATGCAGACCTAAAAGAAGAGTTACATGCGTATGAGCGGTTCGATAATAACGAAAAGAAAGATAGTGGGTTACAAAAGCGAAATCAATTTAATAAGAGCAAGCTGGTCAAAATAAGAGAAAGGAGCATTGTTTTAATTGTGGCTCAGCAGAGCATGAGCGTAAAGACTGTAGGTTAGGTTAGGTTGGAGTGGCAGCCGCCTACAGCGGCTCACTTAGGCCAATATTAGGCCCATTGTGTTACCACAAGAAAAGTTTTGTACCATCCCAAAAAGAAAAATTACCCCTTACTAAACCAGTTTGCCTCATTGATAAACTTCAACAGACAATTTACCTCGGTGCTAGAACCCCTACTAAGGTCATCCAGAAACGGTGATCCCAGATGTCGCATCCTGCTTTTACACAGTGCAGGGCACTTACACAGTAGATGCAAGATCGTTTCCTCCTCCTCGTGTAAAGACTGTAAAGATGATGCGAAATGATTTAATTGCAACGAGAAAGGCCACATTTCACGAGATTGCAAAAATAAAATAGAAAAGGTGAAGCTGGTGATTGATCGCTGCCGTACTAAAGAAATTTCTATAAATGCGGTGGTTTCTAATGGCTTAGTTGATACAGGGTCAGACGTCACTATTATTAAAGAAAGTGTTGCAAGAAAGCTTAATAATATTGCCATGAGTCCAAGTAAGTCCGTATTGCGCGGATTAGGTAATGTAACAACAAGGCCAGTTGGTGTTTTTTCTGCTCGGGTGGTGGTCGATACGCTGCATACCGATCAGGAGTTTACAGTCGTACCAGATGATAAAATGGGATGCGATGTTCTCCTCGGGCATGATTTTGTCAGAAAGTTTCGCTTAGTTGCAGACTCCGATGGGTACGAATTTGAAAGTTTAGAGGCACAACCGGCTATTTTTGGTGATTTTTCAGTAGATGTTTTGAATGTGTTTGAAATTCCATCGGTAACAGCTCCGCCACAATTTCGTAAAAGAATTGAAGACATTATTCAAGCAAGTTATCAGTCAGAAGAAGTTGCAAAAGAGCAGTGCCCTGTAACGTTGAAGATTGTACCGGATGGGGTAATAAAACCTTTTCGACAGTCGCCAAGTCGGCTTTCAACAGACGAAGCCTTGGCTGTCAAGAAACAAGTAGACGAGTGGATCAGCCAAGGTGTTGTGAGCAAATCCGTTTCAAACGTAGCAAGTCGAGTGGTTGTAGTTCATAAAAAAGATGACACTTTAAGAGTTTGCATCGACTACAGAAAGCTGAATAGTATGGTGGTAGATGATTGTTTTCCAGTGCCTCTAATAGAAGAAGTTTTCGAGAAGCTGCAGGGTGCTAAATTTTTTACAATCATGGATCTTGAAAATGGTTTTTTCCACGTGCCGGTGGACGAAGCAAGTATAGCGTATACAGCTTTCGTCACCAGAGAAGGATTATTCGAGTTTAATAAGGCGCCATTCGGTTTCAAAAACTCTCCAGCTGCTTTTATCAGATTTGTTAACCACATTTATCAAGAATTTATCAACGAGAATACAATGCAGCTGTACATGGATGATATCGTCGTTTTCGGTTCTACGTCCGAGGAATGCATGCAGAAAACGGAGAAAGTAATCAAAAAAGCTGCACTGTACGGTATCAAAATTAAATGGAAGAAGTGTAGTTTCCTTCAGTCGCGAATACAGTTCCTGGGGCACGTAATCGAAGACAACAAAGTCTGGCCGGGCAAATAGAAGACAACAGCTGTTAGTCGCTTTCCGATTCCGTCGAATATTAAGGCAGTGCAAGCGTTCCTAGGTCTTACGGGATTTTTTAGAAAATTCATCCCAAAGTATGCAGAAATGGCGAGTCCGTTGACAAGTCTATTGAAGAAAGACGTTGCTTTCAATATGGGGCCAGCAGAAGTAGAAGCGATTACAAAACTAAAAGAACATTTAACAAGTGAACCTGTGTTGCGAATATACGAGAGAGGGGCGAGGACCCAGCTCCATACTGATGCATCGAAGGAGGGATTTGGTGCGGTTTTGCTTCAGGAGGTTGACGGCAGGCTGCATCCCGTGCGTTTTTGGAGCAAAAAGGCATCAGAAGGAGAATCTAAGAAGCACAGCTACGTGCTAGAGGTAAAAGCAGCGTATTTGGCTCTTAAAAAATTTCGGCATTACCTGTTGGGTGTCCGGTTTAAGTTGGTTACGGACTGTATAGCGTTCAAACAAATCACTACGAAGCAGATTGTACCACGAGAAGTTGCACAGTGGGTATTGTATCTGCAAGATTTTTCTTTTGACGTAGAACATCGAGCAGGCAACAAAATTAAGCACGTCGACTATCTTAGTCGTTATCCGCAGGCTGTTTTCGTGATTAAAACAGAAGTGTCAGCGCGAATTAAGAAAGCACAGCAAAATGATGAGCATGTGAAAGTAATCATCGAAATACTTAAGGAGCGACCGTACGAAAATTACATTTTGAAAGGAGGTATGCTGTTCAAATCAGTCGAGGGTAATGATTTGCTGGTGGTGCCAAAGCTGATGGAACGAGAAGTTATACAAGAAGCACACGATGTAGGGCATTTCTCAGCTGTCAAAACTATGCATTCTGTTCAGCAGCAATACTCGGTTCCACATTTGGAAAGTAAAGTAAGTAAATTCATGGCGAATTGTATCAAATGTATTGTCCATTGCAAGAAGTTGGGCAAACAAGAGGGCTACTTGTACAAATGTCCAGACGCACGGTTGGATATTTGAAAATAGAAATTAAAAAGATTGTGTTTAGTTTTACAATGTAATTGAAATTTATACAAAGGTATATATGGAGATATACATACATGAATGTTGCTTTACCTGTGGTGTGAATCCGTGGTAGACCTGTGTCGCTCTTGAAATCCTGTGATCGAGTGAAATTATGAAAAAACGTACGGTTGCCGTCAACCGCAGTTTTATTGGAAAGCAATTAATGGAAATGTTAGCAAAAGGAATTATCCGGCGGGAAATACGGAGTAATTCGCAGTTGCATGTGTATGCGTACATACACGCGTATTAGGGCGGTTAGAAAATATTTACGCTGCGGCGTAAACATGCCGGCCCGCTTGCGGTAAGCAAAAATCCTGAGCGTTGACAACAGTCTACTACCAGTTCACACCACATCACATATTTGATTAAAAAATATTATTTTGTTTGTTTGTTTGTTGAGCCGCTTGCTTGTTGTTTCCTTGAGCCACTCCGTGTTCCTCCGTCATCGTCTCCTGTTCTCTACTAGGAAGGACGGTAATAAAAAAAATATTAAGGCTGAACATACGTGTGTTGTCGCGCTAGTTGGGGTAATTATATGGGGCGTTTCGTCGTAGTGATCGGGAAGGACGTGTTCCCGAGTCAACTCGACGCCAATTCTTTTGGATATCAGATGGTCGGAAATATATCGTAAAAACACCTGATTGCATATGATGTTTTTAATATTAAAAATAAATAAACAATTTATATGAACTACCTATTCCTGTATATCGGTAATCGCGGAAAGTGCCCCCCACCATGAAATGGCTCAACATTCTGTTTTTTTGTGTGGTTTATGTATGCACATTAGATATTTGATTGTGGTGAGGTAGGTCAGCAATCTGGCATCCAGCAATCTGGCCTACCACCCACAAACAGTTTGTATGCCACTGTGCTTAATTTGCTGACCAGTGGCTGTTCCAAAAAAAATTATTTAAACGTGAATTTTTAACGCGAGTGGTAGTGACAATTTTGTAAATTGAATAAAAAATGTGTTAATATAAAAATAAGTGAGAAAAATCTTTGTCGTGTCGGGTCTTAACGTTGCTCTGCCCAAAGCACAAAAGTTTTCGTGCACGAAAAAAATGTATAACGAAATATAGATTGAGTGTTAAAAGTGTTCCAGAAGTGTTACAAGATTTTGCTAGCATTTCCATTTTGCTTGCGAATAAAAATTAGGAAATGGCAAATGGCAGTTGTGGTAATTTTTGAGGTTGGCGTACATGTCGCCATGTGCAGCTGTCCAACAGTGCCTGCCGTACATATGCGTACATCGCATTCATGGCGATGGTGGACGCATGCATGTGTACGGCGGCGATGATCAGGTAAGTGGTATTATTATATTTATACTAATAATAATATAATAATTTTTTGTACATAAATTTTTGAGTTTTTTACGTACATAAGTAGGTATGTACATGTGCATGTATGTACATATATCGATATACATATATCTGCATGCACATGGTGGCGTGATGCGTTCGATTGCGGGGGCACAGTCGGAGGGAGGAGGGGTATGCCATGCGAAGATGGCGATGACCGGAAGAACAAAAAAGGGGTTTGTAAAGTATTAATGTGGATCGAATTTTTTTTTTTTTTGTTTTTAATCAATTTTGGTGAACAATTAAATGATTTTCACGATGTGAGGAGCAGGACACCAGTGGAGCTGTAACCAAGTAACTGTTTTGTTCTTATACGTATATATATGTATATATATATATTTAAAATTTTTATGTGTATAGGGTAAACATTAGTACTTAGATGTTTCCAAACATTTTTTTTTTTTTTTTTTTTTTTAACGGATAAATTGGAAAGATATAAGTACTAACAAGAATTTGCAAGTTGGATAATAAAAATGATTGAAAATTATTGAGTTGATCCAACAAAAAATATAAAGTTATAATTAAAGTTATTAAAATTTGGAAAATGATAAAATATTTAAATATACAAAATGTTTAAATATATCGAAATATTTAAAATATATAAAAAAAACTTGCAACTTCTCATTAGCTTTACGTTCTCTCCGCTTCTTGCGTCTTTACGTTTTCCATTATTGCGTGTTTCTTTCATTGAAAGCAAATTTTCTTTACGCTCTGAAATTTAGTTAGTGGATAGGGTTTTTAGGGTTTAGGGGTTTTCACAACTAATGTTAGGGTTGGACCGGGCTGATTTTTGACAATCGGTCATAATTTCCGGAAAATTAACTCGAGCTATTGGTTAGTTGTCGGTTAATTTCGAAATAGTTTCGGATATCAAAATGACCACTTTTCAAAGTTAACTGAAACTATTGGTTAGTTTGTCGGTTAGTTTTGAAATAGTTTCGGGTATTAAGTGACCACTTTTCAAAATTAATTCAAAACTATTGTTTAGTTTGTCAGTTAATTTTGTACGGGTATCGGGTACCGAATAACCACTACTTGATGTATGTAAAAAAAATTATCCGGCGGGAAATACGGAGTAATTCGCAGTTGCATGTGTATGCGTACATACACGCGTATTAGGGCGGTTAGAAAATATTTACATACGCTGCGGCGTAAACACTACTTGAACCTCATCGACAAGGGTGACACGCCGCTACACACGCTGCATATCGACCATTTGGGGCCGATGGATGCAACAACTAAGCGCTACAAGTACATATTGGCTGTAGTCGACGGATTTTCAAAGTTCGTCTGGTTGTTTCCAACCAAGTCGACTGTGCATGAGAAGGTAGTACAAAAACTGAACGAGTGGTCTAAAGTGTTTGGGTTTCCAAGGCGAATTGTAAGCGACCGAGGTACAGCGTTTACGGCAAAAGGGCTGGTAGATTTCCTTAACGAGCACAAAGTCGAGCAGGTTTTGTCAACAACAGGTGTGACTAGAGGCAATGGCCAAATTGAGCCCGTCAATCGCTCGATTTTAACAGTAATCGCGAAGCTGTCAGCAGGAGAGCCGACGTCGTGGTACAAGTTCGTGCCTCAAGCCCAGAAGGCTAATAATGGGCACGTGCCCGAAGTTTTATTTGGCACGAAGGTGTTTAGTCAAGCAGAAGGTTGTTTGCTAGAGTTAATGGAAGGTGAAATTGTAACAAGATACAACGAAGATCGTCAGATGTTGCGCGAAGAAGCAAGACGAAACATATTGCAAGCGCAGCAGATCTACAAGAGAAACTATGATAAAAAAAACGCCGAGGAGAACACAGCTACATTATCGGTGACCTGGTAGCCATAAAGAGGACGCAGTTTGTTTCAGGTAATAAGCTGGCAGGCAAATTTCTGGGTCCATACGAAATCACGAAGGTTAAGGGAAGGGGTCGCTATGAAGTTAAGAAAGCAGCACACACCGAGGGGCCAAAAGAGACCTTGACTAGTTGTGATAACATGAAGTTGTGGCGATTCATCGAAGAAAATGAAGAACTCTTGTCATCTGAGACAGATGACGAAAATCAGGAAGGCCGAATGTAAGAAGGAGACGATTGCAGTCAGCGATTCAGCATATGGAACCGTTCGGTGGCAACAGCCGATGCTCAGCATATTTCAGTTAGTCGCTAGAGTTGTTCCATGGGATTCAGTTGTGCTCGTCGGCAACGCGTGTTCGTACTTTCTAATTAACTTTCTAATTAATTTTTAAACTTTAACTTTTAACTTTGAACTGTTAAACTTTGAACTCTTAACTTTAATAAACGTTATAATTCTATATATATATATATATATACCTGCGGTCAATAAAAGCCTACCACCACTTTGGTAGACTATCTTCAGCTATATATGTAACTGTAAATTTGGAAAAATGTCTACTAGATCTAGTAAGCACTGAGAAATAAATAATTTTTTATGAAATTGGGTTGCACACTGTTCAGTTATAGTCGTGTTTTCGTTGTGTATTTGAAAAGTTGTGCAAAATGCCAAATAATCGGAAGAAATTAACCCGTCATCAAAAAATTCGCATATTGACATTAGATGAAGAAAAGTTATCTTCTCGGCAAATAGAAGCCAGAATTGGTTGTAGCCATTCAACTATTGTCCGTCTTTCACAAAAAAAAAGGGAATAGTGATGTGTTGGAGCGTAAAACGGGTCGTCCTCGAAAGTCAACTGAGAGAACAGACAACATACTGCGGCGGATAAGTTTAAGCGACCGCTTTAAAAGTGCACTTTCTTTAAGGGCGGAGATGCAAAATTTTCACCAAGTGGCGAAATCATACGCCGACGGCTTAGAGATGTGGGTTTATATGGAAGACGCCCTGCCAAAAAGCCAATATTAACACAAAAAATGAAGGCTGCACGAATTTTTTGACCTAAAAAGTACCAGAATTAGGATCAAAATGATTGGCAACAGATTATGTGGTCTGACGAAAGCAAATATAATTTGCTAATATCACAAAATTTGCTTTTCGTACGCCGTTCAGGTGGTGAAAGGTTCCAGGATAATTGTGTAGTAAAGAAAGTTAAGTTTCCTCAAAGTCAAATGATTTGGGGCTGCTTTTCATACCATGTGTTGGGGACTCTACACCTTGTTGATGGAATAATGAATGCACAGAAATATGCGACAGTGGTTAACAATTTTTTAGTACCCGCATTTGAAGAGCATTATTCTTATACGGATCGCCTAATCTTCCAGGATGTTGTTTAAGTTATACAAATCTTGTATAAAACATGTATACAATATTGGTGTACAAGATCCTATTCAGCTCGAATTTTTAACGATCTAGGGATTCAACGCTTGAATTGGCCTGGAAACTCGCCAGATTTAAAGCCTATTGAGCACTTATGGCACATAATGAAGTTGCTAAACAGAAGCCAACAAATAAGTCAATTGATAAAGATATTAAAACTGGTTTGGCATGGTCCCGTTATAGGGAAATCAATTGAGTTCCTAGTGAATTCCATGCCTTCAAGGATTAAGGCAGTTATTGAGGCTAAAGAAGGAACGACCTGTTATTAGGAAAGCCTATAGTGAAATCTATATTTCTACCGTTAGTGTGAAAATGATTTAGTCGCTTTAAGTTAACTTCATATTATTTTCTCTCAATTAATCATGAATATCATCGAATGTACATTTTTGTTAATTTTTTTAAATTAATTGGCTATTCCTTAAAACTCATTTTCGAGAAAAATTTTTGTGAATAACTAATTTACACTATGTTGCCAAACCAATAAAAATGGCCCTAATATTCTAACTTTATAAACAAATTGCTCATGTGATCTTATTTCAATTATATTTGGTGGTGCGTTTTTATTGAACGCAAGGTATATATGTAAATATATATATAAATAGTGTCAGCTTGAAGGCGACTATAACAAACAGACATACAAAATTCGAAAAAAAGCTGCGAGTTTAGTAACTGTCGATCCAAGAGACATAAAACCGTGTTGGTGGGCTGAAATTAATCTCCGAATTGCGCAATATATTTTTTGCTTAACTATGTTTTGGGATGTAATGCATGGTCGCCTCCTCGTGGTGCATCCTGGGTAACGCTAAATGATCGTGCGGCCTTGACGGCCTTAACCTGAACGGTAACGACCCCTGCTTTTGTCCATGGACTATTCTTCGACTTATCTTTTGTGATTCTGTTTGCTTTGGGCTGGCGGTCGTGGTATTCTATCACCTGAGTATGCTGGGGTGAAACTCAGCAGAAATGGCTGGTAGCTAATGCCACAGCCGCCTGCGTCCCGTTAAAATCTGGCAAGTCTCAGAGTACGTTCCAATTCCCGTCGTCATTAGGTTGGTGCTGTAGGTGTGGTTGAGAGGACTCCCGTCTTTACGTCTGGTCTGGCTCTGAACGTTCACCTCATAAGGGTGTGCGTCAACCCTCGCATGGCCTCCCTGCTTCGGCACAGATAACCATGGGACCATCTTTTCAGGACGACTACACTTTCGGGTTTTGGATAGCGGCTCTGAGTTGGGACCCAATGAAAAATCAAAATGAATAAAAACCAAACTAAAAAACCGATTTCGAGCAGTAGAGGGGCGTCGAAGCCGATCCCCAAAACTGGCTCATCGCTGCGAGTGGCAGCTTCTACTGACGCGGGGAGGGCGAAACCGCCTCCCTCCGTCTGTTCTGTACGAGGGACAGCTGCTGTGGCCAAAGTTAAGGGTGGTGAAGGATCGTCGGAGCCGACATCCAAAGTCGTGATTAGACCGGGGGGTACAGTAACTGCCACTCGCGCTGTTGGAGGGGGAGAGTCGAAGCCGACCTCCGCGGCCTCTAGGTTAGTTGGGGGTGTGACTCCCGCTGGTCGCACAGGTGAGTTGCAGGGGAAATCGCCTGCGGCCTCTGGAGGGGGGGTACTGGACGATATCGCCAGTACCAGCAAGGGTTTATCCTGCAGCGTACCGGTGCAGGCGAAGGAGACCCAAACGCAGCCTGCCGATGGATCTAAGCGGCGATTGGGCACGGGAGGAGGGCCCACTCCGATCGTCGCATGGCCTCCAAGATTGTGGAGCGCTATGGCGGCCAGGCGGGATCTCAGTTATATGAGAGGCATGCTAAGTCGCTCGAGTGGGCTAAGGGAGTGCTGAGGGAGAGCGCGAGTGCGCCTTCGAAGACCTCAGCCCCAAAAAGACAGCGGTCTCAGGAGGGGGAAACCTCTTCAGTCAAACGGCCCAGGACTGGGGTAGCGCCGAAAACATTCAGCGAAGTCGCGAAACAGACGGGCTCCATTATCCTGGGTGTCGTGGACCGCAGTAAGGAGGACGGTGCCATCTCTAAGATGGACTGGAGGCGTGTGGCGGCAGCGATCTCTGCCGTCTTTATGAAGGTGATCAGGGACAATCCTGGTCCACCTCCTCGCTGCGAGAGTGCGGGTTGGCACTCTGGCCTCTTCAAGAGGATCTCGTGTGCTGGCGAGCGGTCGGCCACGCTTTATAAAGCGGCGGTTTCCTTGGTGGGGGAGGTCTGGAAGGGTGCCAGACTTGAGGCCGTGGATAAAAAGGATTTGCCTTTGCGTCCGAGGGCTCGGGTCTGGCTCCCTGTGGAGCCCTCTGCACCGGGAGACATTGAGGAAATCCTCAGATATTGTAACCCAAACCTTCCGGCTCACAATTGGAAGGTTGTTCGGTTCGAGGGGTCCGAGGAACCATATCGGCAAGCGCTGATTCTGCTTAACGCGGAGTCCCTCGGCCCTCTCGCCGAGCAGGAGGGAGTCATTTCCTATGGCTTCGAGAATGTAGCTCTAAAAATCTACCAATCCGATGCCAGGGGTAGTGACGCCATCCTTCCGGTTGAACCGGAGTTGGTGCCGGAGGTCTGCGGACCTGACGCGGAGGAAGAGGTGGAGGTCATGGAGGCCTTCATGAGTATGGAGGTTGACTCTGTCAGGTCGGACGCCGAGAGCGCCGGGGGAGTCTCCTCGGTAGCGGGGTCCGTCCTGAGCCTAAACAGGCTGTTCGACGGGGTGGAGGAGGAGAGGCTTCTTGCCTCGGATAGCGAGGACGTGGCCGCGGGGGGGCTGGAGGAGATTACTGAGGATGATTATCCTGCAGATAAATCTCCAGCACTCTAAGGCCGCGTCCGCCAATTTGATGCTCCACCTTGAGCAAGGTGGGGTAGATATAGTCCTGATCCAGGAACCGTGGCTGAGCAGTAACGGTATTTCTGGTATCGGGACGAAGAAGTACAAGCTTCTGGTGTCCAGTGACGCAGGTAAACCTAGAGCTTGTATGCTCGTCAGGCGTGAAATAAATACTTATTTTCTGTCTAATTTCAGTAACGGAGACGTAGTAACGGTGAGACTCGAGGACGGGGCCGAAGAACTTTGGCTCATGTTGTTGTTGTTGTTGTTGTAGCGGCTCATGTCCTCGTATATGGCTCACGATGATGAGGTGGAACCACCTCCTGTTCTGCTGAGGAACGCTCTGGTGGAAGCGAGGCGCAGGAAAGCCGGCGTCGTGGTGGGATGTGATGCCAATTCGAGGCACTCCTGCTGGGGTAGCTCAGACATCAACGAAAGAGGTGAGTCTCTCTTTGATTATATACTTAGCGAAAACTTGTCTATTTGTAATAGGGGGAGCGACCCTACGTTTGTAACTTCGGTAAGGGAGGAGGTCTTGGACCTTACCCTGGTGTCGTCTGAATTGTTATCCCGTATCTCGAACTGGAGAGTTCTTAACGATCACTCCTTCTCTGATCATAGGTATATTCAATTCTCCTTGGGCGATCTGTGTCCCCAAAATCGTCCCTTTAGGAATCTGAGGAACACGGATTGGGATCTTTACTGTAAGAAGTTGCAGGAGTTTCTTCCTGAGGAACCTCAGGGAAACTTACTTCTGTCGGAAAGTTCGATTGACAGCTTAGTGGGTAAATTCACCGTAGCTTGTAATAAAGCGATAAATATTTCGTGTCCGCTGAGGAGGCCTTCGGGTAAATCTAAGCCGTCTGGTGGACTTTGGAAATTTCGGAGCTCAGGGCTTCGAGTAGAAGACTTTTTAACCAGGCGATGCCAGGGGTAGTGACGCCATTTTTCCGGTTGAACCGGAGTTGGTGCCGGAGGTCTGCGCCGAGGTCGGACGCCGAGAGCGCCGGGGGAGTCTCCTCGGTAGCGGAGTCCGTCCTGAGCCTAAACAGGCTGTTCGACGGGGTGGAGGAGGAGAGGCTTCTTGCCTCGGATAGCGAGGACGTGGCCGCGGGGGGGCTGGAGGAGATTACTGAGGATGATTATCCTGCAGATAAATCTCCAGCACTCTAAGGCCGCGTCCGCCAATTTGATGCTCCACCTTGAGCAAGGTGGGGTAGATATAGTCCTGATCCAGGAACCGTGGCTGAGCAGTAACGGTATTTCTGGTATCGGGACGAAGAAGTACAAGCTTCTGGTGTCCAGTGACGCAGGTAAACCTAGAGCTTGTATGCTCGTCAGGCGTGAAATAAATACTTATTTTCTGTCTAATTTCAGTAACGGAGACGTAGTAACGGTGAGACTCGAGGACGGGGCCGAAGAACTTTGGCTCATGTCCTCGTATATGGCTCACGATGATGAGGTGGAACCACCTCCTGTTCTGCTGAGGAACGCTCTGGTGGAAGCGAGGCGCAGGAAAGCCGGCGTCGTGGTGGGATGTGATGCCAATTCGAGGCACTCCTGCTGGGGTAGCTCAGACATCAACGAAAGAGGTGAGTCTCTCTTTGATTATATACTTAGCGAAAACTTGTCTATTTGTAATAGGGGGAGCGACCCTACGTTTGTAACTTCGGTAAGGGAGGAGGTCTTGGACCTTACCCTGGTGTCGTCTGAATTGTTATCCCGTATCTCGAACTGGAGAGTTCTTAACGATCACTCCTTCTCTGATCATAGGTATATTCAATTCTCCTTGGGCGATCTGTGTCCCCAAAATCGTCCCTTTAGGAATCTGAGGAACACGGATTGGGATCTTTACTGTAAGAAGTTGCAGGAGTTTCTTCCTGAGGAACCTCAGGGAAACTTACTTCTGTCAGAAAGTTCGATTGACAGCTTAGTGGGTAAATTCACCGTAGCTTGTAATAAAGCGATAAATATTTCGTGTCCGCTGAGGAGGCCTTCGGGTAAATATAAGCCGTACTGGTGGACTTTGGAAATTTCGGAGCTCAGGGCTTCGAGTAGAAGACTTTTTAACCAGGCGAGGAAGAGCAAAAACCCCTCGGATTGGGAACTCTATAAGATCGGACTGGGAATATATAAGTCCGAAATAAGGAAGGCTAAGCGGGAATCGTAGAGAAGTTTCTGTGAGAACGTCGAAGGATGCCACGAGTCCTCCAGGCTTAGGCGGGTGCTCGCGAGGGCTCCCGTCCCCTTGGGATGTCTCAGGGACGACTCGGGAAACTGGGCGTTGAGCAGTGAGGAGTCGCTCAAACTTCTCCTCGATTCCCACTTCCCCGGAAATCCTGAACCATGTGAGACTACAGGCGTGGAACCAGGTGCCATCTATGTCCCTCCTTGCGACATGTTAGAAGAGCGTCGCCTACTCTGGGCGTTACGCTCCTTCAAAGCGTTCAAGTCGCCAGGACCTGATGGTATCATTCCTGCCCAGTTGCAGATGTCCGAACGGGTGTCGTGTCGGTGGTTGGCGCCTATTCACGCAAGCTGCATAAGTAGGGGCTATATTCCCAGACTTTGGAGGAATGTGAGGGTTATATTTATTCCCAAGGCGGGTAAGAGCTCTCATGCAACCCCAAAGGACTTTAGGCCTATCAGCCTCTCTTCTTTTCTTTTGAAGACCCTGGAGAGGCTGATTGATCTTCATATAAGAGAGGAAATACCGCGAGAGCGGCTGTCGCATGCTCAGCATGCCTACTCGAAGGGCAGGTCCGTGGATACGGCACTGCATATGGTTGTTAACGTCATTGAAGAGTCTCTTGAACACAAGGACTTTGCAGTTGGTGCCTTTCTGGATATAGAAGGTGCCTTTAATAACATTCAGCCACAGGGAATAGTCGGATCCTTGGCGGAACTTGGGGTTGAGTCGGGTCTGGTAAGGCTCATCAATCACCTTCTCCGGGACAGAACTGTCGTGGCGGAATGGGGCAGCGCCTCCATCCAGCGAAAGGTGAGTAGAGGCACTCCACAAGGAGGGGTTCTCTCGCCACTCCTTTGGGTCGTTGCTATAAATGGTGTACTGAAGGAGCTGGAAAGGGTAGGCTGCACGGTTATTGCCTATGCTGACGATGTTGCTCTCATTGTCAGGGGTAAGTTTTTGAGTACCCTTTTTGATATCAAGCAGGGGTACCTTAATCTGATCGTGAAATGGTCTGCAGGGTGTGGACTCGCGATAAATCCTAGCAAGACAGAGCTGGTATTATTCACCAGGAGGTACAAAGTACCGGTCGGCCATCCTCCTTCAATAGGTGGCGTCCCGTTGGTGCTTTCTGACCGGGTCAAGTATCTGGGCTTGATTCTGGATAGGAAGCTCTCCTGGGGGCCAAATATTGAGGAAAGGGTGAAAAAGGCTTCGGTTGCGGTGTACTGTTGTCGGGGTGCTATTGGGAAGAGATGGGGCCTCTCTCCCAAGGTAAACTTTTGGCTTTACGAGACTATAATAAGGCCTATAATGTTTTATGGAGTGGTGGTCTGGTGGAACTCACTAGACAGGGTATCTAAGGTTAAGCAGCTAGAGCGGGTGCAGCGGTCCGCGCTCATTGGGATCAGTGGGGCGCTTAGGACCACACCCACTCTCGCGCTCAATGTTATGCTTAACGTGCTTCCTGTGGACATTGCAGGTAGGGTTGCAGCAGCCCATGTAGCAGCACGGCTAGAGTGCAATGGATACAGATTCAGCTCGGCCTTTGGGCATTCTAGGATTCTGGCCAGTTTCGACTTTGTACCTCCGGAAACAGATTACTGTCTGCCTGCTCCAGCTCGTAGTTGCTCCCTATCCACTTACATCCCGCGTAGGGAGGAGTGGAAGGAGGGGGGGTTGTGGGGCGGTGGGACGGTGAACTTTTTCACGGATGGCTCGAAGCTGGATGGTAAGGTTGGGGGAGGGGTCTTCTGCGATGAGTTCTCCCTCAACCGTAAATTTAGGCTTCCGGACCACTGCAGTGTATTTCAAGCAGAGGTGGCCGCAATAAAGGAGGCAGCCGTTGGCTACTTACCAATGTAATGCCCTCTAGACGGGCCAACATTTATTCGGATAGCCAGGCCGCTATCAAGGCCTTAGGATCGCTAATGGTGAGATCAAAACTGGTCAGGGAATGCCTGACTTCCCTCGCAGCCGCCTCGGAATATCTCGACGTTAGACTAATTTGGGTACCGGGCCATAGCGACATCGCAGGGAACTGCATGGCTGATGAGCTTGCTCGGCAAGGTACCCTGGAAGTCATTTCTCCTTGCAGGGAGGGGGTGGGGGCTCCTTTGACTGCCTACGGGCTTCTCCTGGACAGATGGGCTTTATGTCGTCTCAGCGAGCGCTGGGAAATTGCCACGACATGCAGAATTGCAAGGTCCCTCTGGCCGAGAGTGGATCGTGGGCGCTCAAGGGAGCTGATGTCGCTTACTAAGCGACAACTCTCGACCCTGGTTGGTGTTTTGACTGGGCATTGTCCGTTAGGTATTCACGCGGTTAGGCTGAAAATAGTCTCTGACCCTTTCTGCCGCAGCTGTATGGAGGAGGATGAGGTAGATTCATCTTGTCATTTTCTGCTCAGCTGCCCTGCATTTGCGAGACTGAGGTTCAAGTACCTGGGCTCGTACTTCTTTAGCTCTCCAGAAGACCTTTTTGGAGTGGAGATTGGTAATTTGCGTGACTTCATTCGGGGCACGCAACGTTTCTCAGGTTAATCTTTCCTGACTTTCCTATTCACGTTACCGTTCATAAATTTAGGTGGTATCACAACGGACTCTTACTATGTCTAAGTGAGTTCCCTTTGGGGAACTACCACAGTAACCTAACCTAACCTAACCTATGTTTTCAAACAATTTTGAAACGGTTGATAACTTAGAAAAGGGTCTATAGTTAGCAGTATTACTGTTTCTACCGCATTTGTAAATTGGAAATCACTTTCCAGGCATCTACAAATTTACCATTTTTAAGATATTTATTGAAAAAGAAGTGGGTACCCAAAAGCAGAACAGTTCTTTAAAAGGCCAGAGGATAAGCCGTCAACATCAGTTTGCGTTGATGGTTTAATATGTAAGATGCCATCATTTACATCGCCAAGTGCTTAAGTTAGTGAACCAAAGTTAATCGAGGAATTCATGTTAGAAAGGCGTAATTATCAGCATCTGGGTCCATTACATAGTTGGAACTAAAAAAATCAGCAAATAGATTAGCCGCCTCTAAGAGAGAGTTAGCATGATTATCATTATAGAAGACTTCTGAGGGAATACTGGAACACGATCTCTTAGACTTAACATACCGCCAAAAAACCTTTCGATTAGATTTAATTTCCGTTTCAAATTTGCATATATAGTTTCTCTGTAGCGTGTTATTCAGACATTTAAATTCGTTGGCATAATGCAAATATTTTTTCGTAGGAAATAACGAATTTAAAAACTTAAATTTTTTAAATGCTTGTTTCTCAATTTCTTGAATTTCCTTAACTCTTTAGTATGCCATGGGATGGTGTAATATGTCTTTTTAATTTGCGGTATAATATTCAAACAGATTTCATTCATCATACATTTGAAAGTATTTGGTCAGCAGCAAATACCCAGTCACAATCTTCTAAAGAGATGTCATTTTGGACTGCTTCAAAATTACAATTATTATAATAAAAGCTTGCAGTCCAGTTGTCTTCACAAACAACTTTGTAATCATAAAATTCCTGCAATAGTACCAGAGGTACGCAGTGTAGACCAGGGCCCGATAAAAGGCAAAAACATTCTTCTGGCGTAAAATTGATATTATCATCTAACATTTTAGAAAGTTTATTTATATGAACAAGATGAATGCTTAAAAGTTTATCAACTGTATAGAGTTGTGTAAAACTGTTGATGTTTTTTGGAAATAATAAAGCAAGGCTGTTTCCATTCAATATTACCAAAATTAAATGCAAGCGGTTCTGAATTAGACTGCACAATGGATACTCGAGTGCTCAGATCTCGCATAATGCTCACTTCAATTTAATGGAATATTATAGGCGTCTAATACCTCGTCTGCGTGACCAACTATTCTATTTCTTGTGGCCATAATAATTTCGAAGTACTTTGGAATTTGGGTCATAAACTAAATTCGCTGGGGATTTCAGAAAATTCCCAATTATATTTGCTATTTCAGAAACGCGATCTGAGTCCGTATTGCACTACCAGTTCGAACCTTAAATTTAGAAATTCCTGGTTTGGGTTTATTACACTTTCACTAATCTTTGTCCTTCTGTTTGAAATATTGTATTTACTACTAGCTGGCAACGGTTGCGCGAGGCTTCGCCACGCGCTTTCTGTTTATGTACATATATGTATGTACATTCGTATTGCTCATATGCTCATTCGGCTCAACAATGATCGTGTTGAATCAAAAAAAAAACTCAAATGACCAAACTCAACACGTATGAATAAACTCATTCAATTAAATATGTGCGCAGCCAGCAGCGCTGCCTCTGCACTGCTGATGTATATTCATAAACGGGGAAACCAGTCGTTGGTCTATTTGTTTGGCTACTTTTGGGTTGCGCGTGTGGGATGTTGAGTTCCCTATCTGTATGTTAGCAGCGCAAGGTGTTGCGTTAACTTATGCACTTTGGTGTAAAGAGCTGCTGGTGGTGTAGTTCGTAATGTTCCTGTTATGATAATCATTGAGAGCTTGATGCGTTTTACAATCTCTTTATGTAAGTTTTATTCTCCGTTGCCGTCCACCACACCACTACCCCATAAAACAGTATGCAGTGAAAATCCAATTCGAAATCACAAGAGATAGGTTCCATGTCCAACATCTTTTTGCATGCATGCGTAACAACACTGACCTTCTTCACCCTTTTCTCTACATTGAGTCTTCACAACAGCTTATTATCCAGCACAATCTCCAGGTATCTAGTAACTTGCTTTAATTGTCGCGTTACCCCTTCATGTTTAGGTTTGCTCCAAACCGATACCTTATATTAACATATCTATGCCTGTCTTCTCTGCATTTAGTTATGACTTCTATAATTAAGCATGTTGCTTATCCAGCTCTTCAGAGCGTAGTTAACCCCTACTGAGGTAATTCTCTATATTACGGCTTGCCTCGGCTCATCGCCCCCCTTTATCACTTTGCGGTTAGTTTCCAGTAAAACAATTAGCAAAGGCGCACCCCGTCCAATTACTTCGCTTCAACCCCAAAGATAGTGATGGGCATTCGCATCCGTGCTTACAATTACGTTGGGTCCCCTGCGCCGTTTATCTACCACCAACTTTCTCAGTTCCTTTGGCGATGCATCAGTATTGTGCGCCGTATAGCAAAAGGCTAAGATGAGAGCCTCCTCTTTCTCCCTCTCAATGACTACAACCGCTAGGTATTAGTTTTAAAAAGGCAACATGAAAGAGTACCAAGCCTGCAGCTCTAACCTTTCCTCCACATTGAGCGACACCTCGCCCAGGGAGGTTTTTCATCGGCCATGCGTTTTTCTGGCAGCCCTCGATCTATGCGAGGGCTCTCATTGGGCAAGCCAGCTTATCCTTAACTCTCGTTTGCGATCAAGGTTCAATCTAGCTAGAGTTTTGGAGTCACAATAGAACGACCATATTTCCCAGTCAATGATAAGGTTATATACTTTTTTAATGACAGACACCACCCTTAGCGCAGTCCAAAAATTTCCTTGAACACAAAGTAAGCTTTAAATCGCGTTGGATAAGTTAGTCAACCGAAGTTTTACGATAACCCCGCATATGTTCCTTAATTTGTGTAGAAAGTCATGGGGGATGCAAACGTCATAACCAAAGTTAATTGTGGACCCAATAAGCAAAATGAAGTTTATTCCACGGACTGTTCACTGGAATACTTCAAAGTGTGTGAATGACGATATAATGCAGAATTTGTCTTGGCAAGAATTTCAGGGCCTCCTTAGACTTGAGCATCCTTTAAATAGACTTCGAATTGAAAATCAGTCAGAATTAGGGGATTTAGAAGTATAACTCCTAACGTGAACTGGAACGCATATTTTTCCGGTTATCTTCATTTAAAAAATTTTAAAGCACACCCTTACTTTATTTAGAAGATGAGCACGATTCGAGTGAATTTCACTTCACTCAGCAGAGGCAAATTGAATTTAGTAAAGCCGCCAAAGGGGTTTTTAGATTATCTTAGAAAGTTTGACACAATTTTTTTTTTTTGAGAGAATTGTCTCCCACAGTATAGGTGTAGGACAAATCTGTATAAAAAATATGTAAATTTTTTTACGTTTCTGTTGCAATACTAGTTGATGCCCGCGATTTCGTCTGCATTGCTTACATTTCCATAAACTCGTAGAAGATGAATTTAAAATTGTTCCGTAGACATTGTAAAGAATTCGACTTCAATGATGAATATAGCTGCAACTAACTTTAGCGTCAACTTTATCTCGACTACAATTACATTCCATTATTTTTAACTGCACAAAGCTTGAAAATACCATAAAAATGTCAACAACCACTCTTTTGACAATCCATCATCATGAAATAGAGCTTATAGAGGAAGATATGTAAGAAATGCGCTAATTCCTCATTGGCACGTACTTCCAAAGCAAAGCTGATTGTTCTTTCGTGTTGAACTCACGCTTTCAAAATATTCCTATGTATCTCAATATTACTATTTTTCTCTCTCTCTCTTTTTTTCATCCTCTCCATTCCAATTTCTCGCTCTTGTACATATGTATCTAGACTTCTGTCCTAATAATTTATTTTCCCTCTCTAATTGTCCATACTATATGGTTACAATAATCTAATGGAATCTAAATGGTTACCATAATAATTATCACGAGCCTCAATTATTGATAAAATATCTTGCTCCAACAATAATACTGCTAAACACAATCTTCTCCGCATTGACTCTAATAAGCAAGGTATTGCAATACTTGTGAAAAGAGGTATCTAATAAAAAATAAAAAAAATTAATTCTAACTTGGCAGCTATTTCCATAGAAATCTAAAACGTTAATATCGCTTGCTGGAAGGAGACCTGAATGCTTGAAACCCATTATGGGGCTGGCCGGCCTCAGTAGTAGGGTAAATAAATAATGAGGCTGCGCATTTATCCACCCTTCCACCTCTTCACATGTATATATACACTTGTCCCCAAGTACATATGGAGAATTCACGCCAGCGATCATTACCTTATTTCATTTAAGATAAATTTACGACCCCAAATCATCTATTGTGATCCGAAAGTAATTTTTAAAACAGAACGCGCTGATTGGATAAATTTCCAAATAATTTTCAAAACGCTTTGCAGCACTTATTCTATCTCAGAAAATATAAATCAAGAATGTGCTCGAATAACAAAAATCACGGTTACGACAGCTAACGCGTCCTTCCCATAAACTCACCAAACCTTTTTTCTAGGAAAGTGCCCTGGTAGAATAAAGACTTGTCTGAGAAAAAAAAACCAAGCTGCATGGTACGAGTACAAACGATACCGCTCCTTGACTAACCTTATCCTTTTCAAGAAAGCCAATGCATCGTTTCGAAAGTCCGCGAAACACTCCAAACCCAAAAGTGTCGAGGAAATTACCTCGAAAATAAATCCTGCTTCGAAACCAAAACAGCTGTGGGGAAATATTAAGACTTTCAGGAACCCCTATATTGTCTAGTATTCGGTGTTTACGTGGACCATTCCACCCTTTTAATAACTCCCATGAGATAGCGAAGCTGTTTGTTAAAACATTTTCCGAAGCAAGCTCGAACGATTCCATAAGCCCTCTGTTTCGCAGCCTAAAATCAGGTACATTGGCAGCCAGCTCTAATTTATATCCCATCCTTAGTTTTTCAGGAAAACAAATAGAAAAAAAGTATCTCACTTACAGAACTTGAGTGGGTAATATTTTTGGAACTTCATCCTCTGTGGTTGATTGGCTAAAATTCGTTACCCGATAAATTATAGTCGATATCTAAGCGGAACACATTCAATGAGGTGTTCTAAGTATAATATTTTAAATTAGAAGCTGATAACAGAGAAAGCGATTGGAACTTAGTGCTCTTTTATGGGTCCAAAACTGGCGATCCCTGTGCTTTTACTGTGGTTAACAGCCACTGGCTCATCAACCCGATGTGGTCTATTTTTACTGTAGAAACTTCTGCTATCCTACACGCCATCGGAGCTCTTATCACGAGTATTGCTAGTTTTACATTCAATTCGAATTTTAGTACCAAACTCCTCAAAAGGATCTGCTAGCAGTGTAGTGTTAGAAAAAATGGCTTAAAATCCTTTATGTTTTTATGCACACCGGCCAGAGTGAAAGGCATCTTGACAGCGATCGTCGCGCTGCCACATCCACTCTCCCCCCAGTGATCTTTGTGGATTTCGAACAAAACGAAACAATATTATCTCTCCTGCAATAAGTACGACGAGTAATTGAGGACTTTTCTGATGATCAGGTGCATCAATCTGCTGATAGCTCTCGTGGTCCTCCTTAGCCGAACACAATTGCGAGACCCCTCCATCGGGTCCTTCTTAATACAAGGCCAAACGTATTTGTGCTAAGTGTGCGAGCGGTGA
This sequence comes from Anomoia purmunda, assembly GCA_951828415.1. NCBI lineage: Eukaryota > Metazoa > Arthropoda > Insecta > Diptera > Tephritidae > Anomoia > Anomoia purmunda. The sequence continues at coordinate 41,983,612 of OX639994.1, read as the reverse complement.
CTCGACTATTAGGCTGAGATATTCCATGAAGAGTGTCGAATACTACTCGTCGTAAGTTTTTAGGAATAAATTGTCTTACCACTCGCTGATACGAGTATGTCGCAGAAGACTGCGAATTTACCGTCGATGGGCAGACGTTATAGCTTTAAAGAGGCGCCGTTGTTGTTCATCAGGTCCTTTAGCTCTTCATCGTGTTGCTGTTCCTGATGAATTCTTTCGGTGCTCAGGATAGTTGGCAAGCTGACAGTGCTGATCCTGGAGAGAACGTCTGCCGCAACAGTAGCTTCTCCCTTGAGATATACGATCTCGATCACTATTTAAGTTAGTTGTCCCAGAGAAGCTTTGTTGGCTCTCTGCGTGAAGGCATAGACGAGAGGTTTATGATCCGTCTGGACGATGAATTGACGAGAACAGTACTCTACCATACGCCTACTCTCTCATATGCCTACAGAAGTGTAGGGCTGAGTTTTCTTGACATGAAACCAACTGGCTTCCAGGTTCCATCTTCGAACTGTTCCCATGATGCGCCTATAGCTGAGTCGGAGGCAGCAGTTGCGAAAGAGATCGGAGCAGTTGATGAGAGGAATGCTGTGCGAACTCGTCCAGGGCACTTCACATTTGTCATGTTTCTTGGCGAAATTCGTTGAGGGCTGCCTATAGTTCTATGGCATATGGAACACCCTTGCGATAGAAACTGATCATCCCCAGAAAACGTCGAGGATCAGTTATGGTTTCTGGCTTGGGAAAAGACAAGACGACCTCGACCCTATCAGCTAGAGATTTTTACCCATCTTTGCTGATCAAACAACCGACGAACTCTATGCATCTGAGGGTATTATCCATATGACGTTGGAAGGTTTGAGTTGCGTTGCAAAGTCCAGGCGGCATCCCCTAACTAAATCGATCGTAAAAAAAAATGTTCTTACCGTACAAACGTTGAAATAAGTCCTCATTAATAGGTACTGGGTAGCGATCAGGAATAGCCTGCGCGTTGAGTCGTCTGAAATTTCCAGTGAGTCGCCAGCCTCCCAGCTTTTTACGTACCATATGAATGGGACTAACCCAGTTACTGCTGGACGGTCGTATAACCCCGATCCAAAGTCATCTTTTTCTGATTAGAGTTTGTCACCAGATAATCTGCGCATTCGTTCAACCACTGGTGGTTCCGTAGTAACGATGTGATGCGCCACTTCAGCACTATTATGAGAAGCCAGGTCTGGCGACGCCAATAAATTTATGAAGTAGCTCAACGTAACTTCGGTCTGCGTGGATGATGGATAGAGCTAGCTGATCAACAGTCGAAGTGCTATGTTCTGTGGTTTAAACAAGTTCTCCAGACAATGAAAGCAATGTAAGTGATTCGAAGCAAGAGCCAACGAGGAACTTCAGATGCGAGGATTTGTCGTGGACATGCAGGCGGTATTCTTTCATTAGTGGAACTCGGTGGTTGCTGTCACCAGACGCCTGAACTAATGACGACATCTTAATTAGTTTCCCTGGTTATTGGAGGGCCTAAAACTACAAGGCCGAAGGCATCGATCCGATCTCTCACCAAACTTGCAAACAGTTTGTTAGATGAGTAGGAGTTGATCCTACTAAAATATCCAGATCTTAAAGCCGGAGTGACGCAGGATTCTCGAGGCAGCTGAAGCTCTTCATCTGCTATGCGCGATGGTTTGACTCCAATGACAGCAATCACAAGACAAGAGTTCATGAAAATGGTGATTGGCTCTTGGCGAATGCTGTTCAGAGCCTCTCTATACGCCATAGATCTCGTCCTTGAGTTCACGGAGATGTTCCCTGACGTGCTTGGGATGCGTCTCGGTCATTTTCTTGTTTGAGTGTCCCATTCAGTGGCATCCAACCAGGAACTGCTTGTTGAGCAGGATGTTATGGACGGTCATTTCCTGTTTGGGTGTCCCGTTCGGTCACATCAGAAACTGCTTGCTATAGAAGACATCCTGTTGTTGTTGTTGTTGTAGCGGTTATCACGCCCCGTAAAGAGCGGGTTCACCCATGGTCATTGTCGTCGAACTCATCTAGGGGGAGGCCCAGGAAACGAGCAGTTTCGACAGGGTTGGACCAGAGGGAGAGGGGGGTTAGATGAGTGGGTTTGAGAGGGCATGTGAATAGGTGATTGGTATCGTGCGGAGAATCTCCACATGCCGGACATGTATTGGGTATGTCAGGGTTGATTCTGGATAGGTAGGAGTTGAGCCTACTACAGTATCCAGATCGTAATTGTGCCAGAGTGACGCGGGACTCGCGGGGCAGCAGGGACTCCTCATCTGCTACAGGTGGTGGATGGGCTCCAATAACTGCATTTGCCTGACGAGAGTCAATGGTGGTAGCGACTGCAGATGCCTATTTGGGTGCCCCAAACGGACACCCAGCAAGGAACTGCTTGCTAAGAATGAGGTTGTGCTCCTTAACGCGGAACACATTGAGCTCTTGGTGGAGATGTTCCTCAGGCGACATCAGCAGGCATCCTGTCACCGTGCGGAGTGCGGCGTTCTGGCAGGCCTGCAGCTTCATCCACTGCGTCCTGCGGGTTCCTGGCGACCACACTGGCGCAGCATAGTTTATAACCAGCCGGCCAATCGCCTTGTATATTGCCAACAACGCTTCTTTGTCTTTGCCCCAAGAGCTGCCGGCGAGCGACTTAAGGACATTGTTACGGCTCTGTACTCTATTGACGATTGCAGTAGTGAGCGCGGAGAAGGAGAGCAGGCTGTCGAAAGTCACCCCGAGAATCTTCGGGTGATTAACCGTCGGAATGCGGGTGCCATCAATATGGATGTTGAGATCCAGCCTGACCTCCTTCGTCCAGGTGGTAAAGAGGGTTGCCGAGGACTTAGCAGGGGACAGCCCCAGGTTTCTGCTAGTAAAGAAATGGACAAGGTCGGAGAGATATGCGTTTACCTTCGAACACAGGTCGTCAACTACATTGCCGGTTGCCATTATCGAGCTTGGAGATATAATGATTAAACAAGAGTGGGGACAGGACGCCACCCTGCGGTACCCCTTGTTTAATCCTCTTTAGTTTAGATGTTTTGTCTCTGAACTATACCGATGATTGACGACCACACAGGTAATTCGCGGTCCACCGTTTCAGTCCCTGCGGGAGAGTCGATGCTTCCACGTCAACTAGTAGCGTGGAGTGGCTGACTGTGTCAAAAGCTTTAGACAGGTCCAACGCTACTAGGACGGTTCTCTCGCAGGGGCGGTTTTGGTTAAGACCGCGATTCACCTGTGTGTTTATGGCATTAAGTGCTGTTGTTGTGCTGTGCACTTTCCGGAAGCCATGTTGATGCTTAGCCGACCCAAGATGGTATGTGTAATACGGGTGGAGTAGGGCCTCCAGTATCTTTACCACTGGCGAAAGCAGGGAAATCGGCCGATAGGAATCACCCTTGTCGGCCGGTTTCCCTGGTTTCAGCAGTGGGACCACCCTCCCAACCTTCCAGATGTCAGGTATGATGAGGGTGGCCATTGACAGGTTGAGGATCCCTGTGAGGAACTCAAATCGTGGGGCTTAAATTTTTCAGCATTAACACGCTTTGCCCGTCAGGGCCAATGTCCTTGGAGGTGTTCGCCTTCCCGAAGACCTCCTTCACCTTCACACAAGTGAAGGAAAGAGGCGTGCTGTTGTTTGGTAGATTGCGCAGCCTTCTGGTCACCTTCCGCTTGGCCCTATCCCCCGAAGGATGCAGTATAAATTGTCGGCTAAAATAGCTCGCGCATCTCTTCGGGTCCGGCGAGGCATGATTCCCGAATGAAATTTCCACTCGGTCGTCGCGCTTCGTCGGGTTGGATAAGGACTTCACGGCGGACCAGAGCTTACCAACACCCGTCATTAGGTTACAGGACTTCAAATGCTCCTCCCACATGTTCCGCTTATTTTGGTCAACCAGCCTCCGAATCTCCACGTTCAAATCCTTTATGTTAGGATTTCGGGGATCAGAGCGGCGAATGTGGTCGCGTTCATTCGCTAGAGCGGCCGCTTCGGCCGGGGAGTTGGGACGGATCTCAGGGGTCCTCCCTCTCGGGATGAAGCGAACCGCAGCTGACGCAACCACCTTGCGGAATTTCTGTTCGCCTTTGCGAACGTTAGTGGGTGTGGGAACAGATCTGAACAGATGTTCTTAAAGTTGATATAGGTCCGGTGGTCCGCGGAGACAAAGTCAACAGGTCTGTCAATCGAGATGATTATGGGTAGGTGGCCTGATGCAAGCGATAGCATAGGTCGCCACGTTATACTATTCATCAGACCTGCGCTAGCTATTGTTAGGTCAGGCGAGCTGCTGCAACTACCTATAATCCCGGTGGGGGCATTATCATTCATCATGCAGAATGACGAATCGTCGATCTACTCTACCAATCCTTACGATGCACATTGTAGCCGTTGCAACTCAACGGATGCGAGGCTCTACAGCAGGGAGCCAGGTAGTCACCCGACTATTCACGTGCGTTGCGCAGACCAGAACATACACGGAAGTGACACCAGCCTTGGCACGAGTTGCATCTGACAGATGTCGCATTCCAGTATATCCTGGCCTGACACACGGAACAAACTGTGTGGGGCATCAGGAGCTACTGGCTTTTCCCCACACGAGGGGCGGAGCTAGGTGGGGGTGGGGAAGAGGAGCGTCCATGTTGTGTGCTCCTATGAACCGTAGAGGTTCTGCCGGTGCGAGGCACCGGTGCACTTGGTGCAGCTAAGGGGGTCGTAGAGGCTATGGGCGCCATAGGGTGTGAACAACATGGGGCCACATAGTTTGTGGACTACTCCTTATGGGTCTTAAGGCCTGAGCAGACCTTAAGATGGTTCCATCCGTCGCACGAATTACACCTTACCGAAGTGGAGTTCGGATGGAGCTTTTTCTGACAAACACAGTAAAAAAAGGTTTCTGGACCAGTGTTTGGACAGACGACTTATGGGGTAGGCCGATCTACACAGGGTTAGATCGCCCAAACAACAGTGCTTGGCCGGGTAAAACCCGGGTCAATCAGGTACGCAGAACCGACTGTCGAGGGAATGTAGAAGACATCCTGTTACAGTCCGGAGTGCAGCGTTTTGACATGTCTGTAGCTTCATCCACTGTTACCTACTGGTCCCCGGCGTCCAAATTGGAGCAGCATAGTTTACAACCGGCCGACCAATCGCCTTGTATGTTGGCAATAACGTTTCTTCGTCTTTGTTCCAGCAACTGCTGGTGAGCGACTTGGCTCTGTACTTTATTGACGATTGCGGTTGTGTGCGCTGAAAAGGCGAACAGGCTGCCCAAGGTAGGGATGGGAGTGTAATCACAGTAAAGCACTTAAATTTGATCTCGGACATGGATAAAATTAAAAGTGTTTTTAATTCTTTAATTGATCCCGCAATAAATATTAACTCTACTTTGCCTGCACCGACTGCAAGTGTAAATAAGCGCATAACGCGCTCAAAAGCTAAAGCTAGTGATAGTGTTGTTGCTCAGCCAATAAAAATGCATGCAAACTCTCAGTTGCCCGCCTGCTCGATGCCATCAAATGTTTCTGCTGATGCTGCTAATACCATTGCTTCTGGTACGCCTGGTAGTAATACCGGTTTTTCAACTTCTCCACGTAATGCCTACGCTTTTTCTGCTGTTGCTGCGTCTGCTTGTCCGTCTACTACGGCTGGTGATAATACTGGGTTATCTGCTGCTGATACGAATGTGCTTAATTCTGGTGCCGAATCGTCGTCTGCTGCCAACGCTTTTTCTAGCACTTTACCTGCGCTGCCTTCTGGTACTTCTCTATGCTCTCCATCAGCTGCTGCCGCTGCCGCGGTTTCTATGTGTAGTGGAGCAATAGATAATAATGCAAATGCTAATATTGCACAGTGGGCTGTTGTGGATAAAAAGCGTAAACATAAAAAACCTCGCTTTTCCGTTGTTGGCTCTAATGATAATTCAGATCTTGGAGTTGCGATACGCCACAAATGGCTGCATGTCTCATCATTTTTGCCCTCTGTAACGCCCGCTAACATCATTGACTATGTTGCCAAGCATGCTGCTATTGACAAAAAGGCGATTTTATGTTACACCCTTGTTAAGAAGGATGCTGATTTGAACGTGATTAAGCGTGTTAATTTCAAACTTGGAGTTCCAGAATCTTTTTTTGAAAATTTGATGTCTTCGGATATTTGGCCAACCAACGTTACCATCAGACCTTTTGATTTTTTCCAAAAAGTGCTCCAGCCTCAGCCCAAAAAGTAAACAATAGTGAACGTAAAATAAGAATTTATTATGAAAATTCTTCGGGACTCAGAACGAAAGGTGAAACCGTTTTTTTGTTCAGCTCGCAATTGGAATTTGACTGCTTTGTTCTAACTGAAACTTGGTTGAACGATAGCTTCTTCGATGCAGAGTATTTTGATCCAGTCCTATTTGATGTTTTTCGCAAGGACAGAGATTTTGCTAAAACTGGAGTTAGTAGAGGAGGTGGCGTTTTAATAGCTGCACGGAAACAACTTAGAGCTTCATTTTGTCCGCTTCAAGATGTCAACTCCGTTTTGGATCAGCTCTGTGTAAAATTGTATGGTGCTTGCGGCTTGCTCTACATTTGTGTCTCCTATATTCCACCTGGCATTTCAGATGTCGTGTATAGAGTGCATGTTGACAACATACTAGCACTACATGAAAGTATTGGTGACAGCCAACTTTGTGTATTAGGCGATTTTAATATGTCCAATATTTCTTGGATAATAATAATTTCTTAACGCCTTCCAATGTTAATAGTACTTCAGAGTCGTACTTGATTGATAACCTGCTAGGTATTGAGTTGTTGCAGATTAATGGATTTTATAATGATTTAAATCGAATTTTAGATCTAGTTTTTGTTAGTTTTAATATAAACTTTAAAGTCTCGCATACAGCTAGTTACATCTCGTCTCCTGATATGCATCACAGTCCATTATTGTTAGAGATTGAATTTTATGAATTTTTTGAACTTCCATCTCTTAGCCATTCAGTTGCTTTTAATTTTTCGCATTGTAATTTTGTTGAATTAAATAATTGTTTGATTTAGATTGGCCTCTGCTGTTGTTGTTGTAGCGGCTAGTCGCGCCCCGTAAAGAGCGGATTCACCCATGGTCGTTGTCGTCAAACTCATCTAGGGGGAGGCCCAGGAAACGTGCAGTTTCGACAGGGTTGGACCAGAGGGAGAGGGGGGTTAGATGAGTGGGTTTGAGAGGGCATGTGAATAGGTGGTTGGTGTCGTGCGGAGAATCTCCACATGCCGGACATGTGTTGGGTATGTCGGGGTTGATTCTGGATAAGTAGGAGTTGAGCCTGCTACAGTATCCAGATCGTAGTTGTGCCAGAGTGACGCGGGACTCGCGGGGCAGCAGGGACTCCTCATCTGCTACAGGTGGTGGTTGGGCTCCGATGACTGCATTCGCCTGGCGGGAGTCAATGATGTTCGTGACTGTGTCTCTGTGGATGTTGCTTAGGACCCGCCGGTACGCCTCCGGATCCAGCGGTTGTGTGATGAGTGGCTGGATCTCGTCCTTTAGTTCTAGTAGATGTGTTCTAATGTGCCTGGGGGGCAGTTCCACGGCAAGCAGGTGCCCGTTTGGATGCCCCGAGCGGTGACATCCAGCAAGGAACTGCTTGCTGAGCATGAGGTTGTGCTCCTTAACTCGGAGCACATTGACCTCTTGGTGGAGATGCTCCTCAGTCGACATCAGAAGACATCCCGTCACCGTGCGGAGTGCGGCGTTCTGGCAGGTCTGCAGCTTCGTCCATTGTGTCCTGCTGGTTCCCGGCGACCAAACTGGCGCAGCATAGTTTATTACCGGCCGGCCAATCGCCTTGTATGTTGCCAACAACGTTTCTTTGTCTTTGCCCCAAGAGCTGCCGGCGAGCGACTTGAGGACATTGTTGCGGCTCTGTACTCTATTGGCGATTGCGGTAGTGTGCGCGGAGAAGGAGAGCAGGCTGTCGAAAGTCACCCCCAGAATCTTCGGGTGGTTAACCGTCGGAATGGGGGTGCCATCGATGTGGATGTTAAGATCCAGCCTGACCTCCTTCGTCCAGGTGGTAAAAAGGGTCGCCGAGGACTTGGCAGGGGACAGCACCAGGTTTCTGCTAGTGAAAAATTGGGCAAGATCTGAGAGATATCCGTTCACTTTCAAACACAGATCATCAATTGCATTGCCGGTTGCCATTATCGAGCAATCATCAGCATAGGAGACAATCGTGACTCCCTCTGGCGGTTGAGGGAGCTTGGAGATGTAGTGATTAAACAGTAATGGGGACAGGACGCCACCCTGCGGTACCCCTTGTTTAATCCTCCTTGGTTTCGATGTTGTATCTCTAAACCATACCGATGATTGACGACCACACAGGTAATTCGCGGTCCACCGTTTCAGTCCCTGCGGGGAAAGCAGGGAAATCGGCCGATAGGAATCACCCTTGTCGGCCGGTTTCCCTGGTTTCAGTAGTGGGACCACCTTCCCAACCTTCCAGATGTCTGGAATGATGAGGGTGGCCATAGACAAATTGAGGATCCCGGTGAGGAACTCAACTCCCGCGGGGCCTAAATTCTTCAGCATCAACACGCTTAGCCCGTCAGGGCCAATGGCCTTGGAGGCTTTCGCCTTCCCGATGACCTCCTTTACCTCGCCACAAGTGAAGGTAAGAGGCGCGCTGTTGTTCGGTATTTTGCGCAGCCTCCTGGTCACCTTCCGCTTGGTCCTATCCCCCGAAGGATGCAGTATAAACTGTCGGCTAAAATAGCTCGCGCATCTCTTCGGGTCCGACGAGGCACGATCCCCGAATGAAATTTCCACTCGGTCGTCGTGCTTCGTCGGGTTGGATAAGGACTTCACGGTAGACCAAAGCTTACCAACACCCGTGACCAGATTACAGGACTTCAGATGCTCCTCCCACTTGTTCCGCTTGTGTTGGTCAACCAGCCTCCGAATCGCCACGTTTAAATCCTGAATATTAGGATTACGGGGATCGGAGCGGCGAAGGTGGTCGCGTTCGTTCGCTAGAGCGGCCGCTTCAGCCGGGAAGTTGGGACGGATCTCAGGGATCCTCCCTGCCGGAATGAAGCGGGCCGCAGCTGACGCAACCACCTTGCGGAACTTATGTTCGCTTTTTCGAACGTCGGTGGGAGCGGGAAGAGACCTGAAGGCATTTTCGGTGAACTCCGCGAACCTGACCCAGTCAGCCTTTTTAAAGTTGATATAGGTCCGATGGTCCGCGGAGACAAAGTCAGCAGGTCTGTCAATCGAGATGATTATAGGTAGGTGGTCTGATGCAAGCGATAGCATAGGTCGCCACGTTATGCTATTTATCAGACCTGCGCTAGCTATCGTTAGGTCAGGCGAGCTGCTGCAACTACCCATAATCCTGGTGGGGGCATCATCATTCATCGTGCAGAATGTCGAATCGTCTATCTGCTCTGCCAAATCGTTTCCCCTCCGATCAGCTGGTAGGCTTGAATGCCAGAGATCGTGGTGCGCATTAAAGTCACCTACTACCAATCGGTTTTCACCTCTGAGGAGCGCACCTATGTCAGGGTGATATCCTGCCGGGCAGCAGGTGACAGGGGGTATATAAATATTAAATATTTCGAGCTCGACATCGCCTGACCGGACAGCTATTCCTTGACATTCTAAGGTAGTGTCCCTGCGGTCGATGTCTTCTTCAATAAGACGATACTGCACTGTGTGATGGGTGATGAATGCTAAGCCACCACCATTACCTCGCTCGCGATCCTTACGATGCACATTGTAGCCGTTGCAACTCAACAGAGTGGGAGCGACCATGTTGTTGTGTGCTCCTGCGAACCGTAGAGGTTCTGCCGGTGCTAGGCACCGGTGCACTAGGTGCAACTAGGGGAGCCGTAGAGGCTATTGGCGCCATAGGGCGCGAACAACATGGGGCCACATAGTTTGTGGACCACTCCTTATGGGTCTTAAGGCCTGAGCAGACCTTAAGATGGCTCCATCCGTCGCACGAATTACACCTTACCGAAGTGGAGTTCGGATGGAGCTTTTTCTGGCAAACGCAGCAAAAATAGGTTTCTGGACCAGGGTTTGACTCGATGCCAGCCCTGACCAGAAGGAGGTGAAGCAACCCTGCTGCAAGGAGTTGCTCCAGGAGAGACAGACAACTTATGGGGTAGGCCGATCTAAACAGGGTTAGATCGCCGAAACAACAGTCCTTGGCCGGGTGAAACCCGGGTCATTCCGGTACGTAGAACCTCTGCTTGGCCTCTGCTCTTTGGGAACGGTGATGTAACAGCATGTTATGATATTTTTAAGACTACATTAAAGGATATATGCATGAGTCATATCCCAATCCTTAGCTCTAAACCCGGTAAGCGTCCGTGGATTACGAAAGAACTAAGGCGTCTAAGAAATTTGAGGAATAAGTTCTACAAAAAGCAAAAACATTCTAGTGATGTACAGTTGCGTGAGCGTTACGTGTTTTATAGAGCTGAATTTAACAGGCTTAACAAATCTCTGTATCGTAATTATATTTCCAAAGTAGAAAGTAATATCAAATGTAACCCAAAGTTCTTCTGGAGTTACGTAAAATGAAAAAGAAACTGCTCATGCATTCCGGCATCGGTACAGCTCAACGGAGTATCAGCGAACTCCTTCTCTGAAGCTGTTAATCTCTTCGCTGATTACTTTTCTTCTAATTTTTGCTCTGGTACCTTAGATACTGATTTTGTTCTGGAAGATAGTTTTTCTAATCTGGATAATCCTAACAATTTTGGAAAATTAAGCTTAACAGATGAGGATGTTGCCAACGGTATTAATCAACTTAAGTCTTCGTCAAACACTGATGTGGATGGCATTTCGGTTATTTTATTTAAATGTTGTCCCGCACTGATTACGCCTTTGAGATATATCTTTAACAGCTCCCTATCTGCTGGTATTTTTCTAGATGACTGGAAATTTACGTTTATCACTCCTATCCTTAAATGTGGAAGCAAAAACGATATTAAAAATTATAGACCGATCTCCAAACTTACTTCTGTCTCTAAACTGTTTGAGTGCATAGTTAAGGATAAAATATACTATGCTGTTAAACATTTGTTATGCCCTAATCAGCATGGTTTCATTCCGGGTAGATCTACGTTAACAAATTTAGCAACTTTTACGGAGGATTGTTTCGAAACCTTTCAAAAGGGATTCCAAGTCGATGCAATTTATACAGATTTCTCTAAGGCTTTTGATAGAGTATCTCATCGCATACTGATAACTAAACTTGCAGGTTTTGGTTTTTATTCTGAGCTTTTGAAGTGGATTACTTCCTATTTGGATAATAGACGTTGTGCTGTTCGAGTGGATAATGTCTCGTCTTATTTTTTTGTTGCTTCTTCTGGTGTTCCTCAGGGTAGTATCTTAGGACCGTTATTGTTTGTCCTTTTCATAAATGATGTCTCCACCTGTTTTAATAATTGTAATTTCCTCATTTATGCAGATGATCTGAAAATTTATCATGAAATGAAGTGTCTGGAAGATTCGTTAATTCTCCCGTCTGAGCTTGAAAATTTATATCGCTGGTGTGTGCGAAATAATTTGTCACTAAATGCTAGTAAATGTCACTACACCACCTATTCAAAACTAGTAAACAATATTCCTACTTCCTATTCCATCTTAAATGTTCCGCTTAACTCAATCAGTGAATTTAAAGACTTGGGAGTATATTTTGATTCCAAGCTCAATTTTACGGCTCACATAAATTTCATTGTTCCTAAATCATTTGCTATGTTGGCCTTTATTCGTCGTAATTGCTCTTCTTTTTCAGATCCTTACACACTCAAACTGTTGTACTCAACTCTGGTGCGGTCGAGATTGGATTATGCAGCATTTGTCTGGCGCCCCTTTCATGCTATCTATGTACATATGTTAATAGAATAGAGTCTGTTCAAAAGTCTTTTTTTACGCATTGCTCTGCGTTCGTTGAGATTTGAGGATCCTATCCCATCTTATCGTTCTCGCTGTTTATTGATTAATTTAATGTCGTTGGAGCCCAGGCATACTCTTTTATCGCTGTGCTTTGTTTTTGATATCATTGCAGGTGGCATCGATTGCCCGTACCTTCTAATGAAAATTTGTTTCAATGTTCCGGCACGTATTCTGCGCTGTAATGAATTGTTTTTTCTTCGTATTGCTAAAACTGTCTATGGGATGAATGCCCCTTTACGGAGGGCACTTACTCAATTCAATGCTTATTCTTGTGTCTTAGACGTTGATTTTTCTTTTTCAAAATTTACTTTTAAAAGTGTGCTCTTAAAACTCTTGTCCTAGAGTCTCTCTTATCAATTATCAATTATTATTTTGACTTTATTATAATATAAAATTTATATCCATATTCATATCACATAGTCATTAAGCACTTGGTTTGTTGTTGAATAATAATAAATAAATAAATAAATAAAATAAATAAATATGTCAGCAGAATCAATAGCGGCAAACGAATTGAAAAGATGTTCCATTGCCAAGTTTCGCCGACGTAATTCCTACGCTAATTATTGGGGTAAACAATCCAAATTTAATAATAGGTTTAAAGGTGCATGAAGGTGGATGGCAAGACCCTGTAGGTGTGAAGACTACACTAGATTGGACGATTTTTGGTGACAGCAATATTTCTACTAAACGTTGCCGATTGCAAAAACGATTTGCATTCGTCTTCACTAGAAAGATGTATGTACACCCATAATCAACGAGAGTATTGAGCTCCTAAAGAAATCCCTTCTTCGAACGAGGATCAACGAGCTCGTGCAATTGCTAATCACGGGAAGATCGGTATATTGCAAACTTTTTGTGGCCAAGCGAACAAATACATCTTCCAGATAAAATACAGCTATTAACGACCAAGTTATCAGATGAAACTACTAACGACCGTAGGGATTAGGTGTGGTATTTGCCTATAATTATCGTTCGTAATCCGCACAAACTGAATAAAGTGCGGCTTGCATGGGACAGCAGTGAAATCTGGAGACGTGTCCCTGAAGAGCTTTCTACTTAAGGGACCAGTAGTGCGATTCACTAACTTTAAACGATACGACAATTGTTATTTTTAGCGGCAATATTTGCTGTTTGCACTAACGATTGTGCGATTCACTAACTTATTCCTAACGACACTTAACAGCTGTTTCGTTGTATTTATTCAAAGTGATAAAGAGTGGCATCTCAGTCAAACTAAATGCCAAAATAAGCGAAAAGCACAAAGAGGAATATAAAAAAAAAACAAACGAATGCCTGCTGCCAAATAAAAATTTGAGCGATGTTGTTATATTTCATGAAAGTGAAATAGATATTAGTTTGTTTCAAACTACAAACACTTAAAATTCTTTATATATGTATATTGCAATGATCCATTGTAGCAGAATTCCGGACTCTTCTATGAGTGTTTTGTTAGAATAGTCATCAACTCGACTCCAAGGAATATGCGGAATAACCTGCAAATATGCCATGGTTATCGTTTTCAAACTTCGCGTTGTGCTCCAGCGTATTTAGGATTTACATACATACATATATTAAATTTTTTTTAATTATAATCATTTATCTATATATTAAAACTAAACTATATTTCTGTTTTTATACATGGATCCTGGTACAAGTTTGCCTTTACCATTTGCATATTAATTGAATAGTAGATGTGGTGGTTGGCATAAGCCTCCTCATGATTCCTTGGTGGCAAAATTGATATGTGCGTGGAATCGACGGCTCCAATACATCCTCCCACAAAGGGAGACGAGGCCGAAGCAAACATTTCTTTAGCAGAATGGCGTTCCACTTGGGTCATAGGAAACGTCACTTTCTGGTGAAACAACGAATCATTGACTGCATCCGATACCCGATGAATGCCTCATGGATATTCCCCATTGTTCACCTACGAGTCGTTGATAGCAACCAGTTGCGAAGAACCTTAACGCCGCTAGAACCTACCAATATAAAAGTAAAATTTAAAATTGCATACAGGCTTAAAGATTACACGAGCTACCTGTTTCTCAGTTGATATTGCTGTTATTCTGGATCCTCTTATTTGGTTATCAAGCTGATAAATTAGGTATTCAGCCAAGTCTGGAGTTAACCGATACAGTTTTTGAAAGTCTGTTGCATTTAAATGAAAGGGATTGTCCACATCTCGGAGTAAACGTCGATCCACTGTTGGAGCGCTTACTTCTTCATCACCTCGTGATAAATCATATGCCAAATATTTAAACGACATTATTTAATGTTCCTTTTTTAATTACAAGAAAACAAATCACTGAATTTAAAATTTTTCTTTTATTTAAATTGAAATCACGAATTTCACTTTTCTCGATTGAGTTAACAACATAAAATTTGTTGTCGTTTAGTTGTCGGTCATCGACTAGCTAACATCAACAGCTGATTCGGCGAATGCGAAAATTGTTAAAAAATGGTTACTGAGTTAACCAAACGAATACCTTTAAAATAAATTAGTGAATCGCACTACAGATATGCTAACATCACTCGTTAACATTTTATTCAACTTTCGCATGGGCGCAATCGCAATATGCGGCGATATCGAAGGCGTGTTTCATCGCATTAATTCACGGGCGAGGCAGTTGCGGCAGTTCATTCAGAGTTTATAGACTAGACGTTTTAAGCTTTGGCGCTTCCTGCTCTCCATGTATAGCACATTATATACGGAACCTCAACGTCTCTATACACGCCGAGCACAATTATGTAGCAGTATACGCAATAATTCATTCATCAATACGTTGATGACTCCTTGATAACCTATAAGAAGTGTAACGCCCGTTTTAATAAAGAGAAAAAACTAGCAAAACCAAAAGCTTTGAGGAATCCTCAGGCAAATTAAACCCTAGCTCTGCGACCAAGGAAATCTGGAAGGGTATTCAATCCCTCACAGGAACTTATTACCCAAAAAACATTGCTTCCATAAAAACCAACAGCACAACAATAAAAGAACCTTCGGAAATAGCGTTGGAATTTGCACAACACATCTCGAAAGACTCGGAAATCTCAAATTTCCCTCCCCAATTCATAACTGCTTCCAACAATATCCCCGAAATGTACGCAGCAAATGACACTGACGCTTTAGCATTGTTCCTTGAAAGCGAAATTAACTCAAATGAAATAGATCTCGCCCTTAAAACCACTAGAAGCAACACACCGGGATTTGATAAAATAGACTATGAAATGGATAGGTATGAAATAGATTATGGCTTGCAAGTCTACGGAAAGTGCGCAAAATCTTCTCTCATCAAAATAAAGGCACCATTCCATGCTGCAGTGCGGAGAAGCTGAAGAGCATCTAGGTCAACACCGATCAAACACCTACTCGTGAAAAGTGGTTTTCAAGCTGTAGAAGACCGTTTGACATACTTCAGGAGTCGTATAATCTACAAACTTTTCAGCGATTCTACCCATATCCTTAACCACGAAATCCATCTACTTAAAAATAGAAAGAAACCACTAAATCGGCGCTGAGCGCAATAAAAGCACTTGCAGACCACTTAAGAATGGACATAATCCCAATGAAAAATACCTCCATCTCAGTTGTCTCCATGGGCACATAAAGGTGTTCTGTACAAAAATACTGTTGGACATTTTTTTGTACTGTGCGGCAGCACCAACTTTCAGTTCAATTCAACTACAAAGGAAAAAGTGAAGTTAAATTTGACTATTTAACAAACTTTAACAACAAACAACTTAAAAACTATAAGCCTCTGGAGCCCGGGACTTACAGCTACATATATAATCAGGAGGGCTCACTCTACCCCACCTTATAAGTCCCTTTTCACAAAGCGTGCTATATTATTGTAGTTTTCCGATCATATTTATAAATAACTAAACATCGCCCACATGTTTTTAGTTTTAACATTATTCTACAATATTTTACTTCTAAAATTAAAAATCACTGTTTTTAAATTAACTACCTATGTTTATTTCAATTTCTCTGGCAGTTTTTATTGACCCATTATTTCTCTCTCTGGCATCACTGATACGTTTGTTGACATGCAGGTTCTAATTGATTGAATTCTGTTTCATTTTATTAAATAAATATATGTACATACATATATTTTAGTGAAAATAACTACTAATTTGGGTTCAACCAGTGGTTTACCAGTGATCAGGTCAATTTTGCAACTTTAAAAACAAATTACTCAAAAATTAAGAGTATCCTAGCCGAACGGTTTTCAGTTTTATGTGTAGATACGGCTTTTACCAAAGCCTGGTGCACTATTGTAAAGTTCTACTCAATAGTACTGTATTAAAATTAAATACCTTATCAATTCGCATTACTGATGCTCCAAAGTCCGCGAGAACTTTCCCACAAAACGGTCCAGGTGCTAACCCAACAAACTCCACAACCAAGATATCCTTTAGTGGCATATTGAAAATAAGTGGGTAATTGAGACAATTGCAGCAACGTATGCGAGTAATATATCGAATGTTTGCCAGGGATGTTTCGAATCTAAAAACATCGACACATTAATGTGACTTGCATGAACCAACCATGATGCAATGATACTGTGTTGTCGTAAAAGTGTTTGTTGTAATTTTGGCAAATTCGATAACCCCGTTCTGAATGATGCTCTCTTGAACCAAATAGAATAAAAACTGTAGTAGAAACACTCCATTTACGTATTTTTCTGGAAAAGTATGGGCATAATTGCAGAATACGAACAATTCTCAGATTTTAAAAAGGCACAAGTAAAGAATAAGGTCCACTGAGCTCAAAAAAAATATATAAAATAGGGTGGGCGCATGGCACATTAACCAGGTAACAGCATTAGAAAAGAAGCCATGTATTTTGTTGTTGCAAGTGGCCCATCAAACGTCAACATAGAAATACCCAATTTGGCGTGTTTGACAATTCAATAAGTAAACAAAACGCACACCAGCAAGGCACATTGAAGATAAGTAAGTAAGTAAGGCCCATATCGTAGCACACCAATGGATTCGCACTATTAAATCTACACCAAATTGGATATTACTATCGATGGTATATAAAGCGAAGGAACATAATTGGGCATTAGGTTTGTTCTTTGCGCTCCTGCAATGAGGTCGGATTCCAAAAAGTGATCGGAACCATTCCAACCGCTTACAGGAAGTTCCACGCCACAAACTCTGTTCCAATTGGATCTTCTCCACTGATCTTACGGAAACTTAAAAAAGTTACAGCCTTTCCCCTCCTCTTATTGCAAAGAAAACATTTTCCTATTTCTGAATATGTAAATATAATTTGGATATGTAATATGTAAACAATTTATTTTCATCTATAATCAAAACAAATAATAGTTTGTTATGATAAAAAGTAAACAAACTTTGACAGCTGATGAACCACTTCGAATGAAAAAAATTAAAAAATCAACCCTGTTGCTGTTACCTGATTAATGTGCCTTGGGTGAGTGGGTCTTATGGAGGGATAAAGAAGGTATTTTCAAAATTTTTAATACCTTATATTTCAAAAAATATTACACCGATTACAAAAATATTGATATCGTCGGATAGGTAATTAGGAGATTTTTCACCCCGATGTGTTTTTTTGTATTTATATATATTTCAAGAAAATGAAAAAAAAACAAAAAAATAATGCCCATTTTTTCGTAATTAACTATTCGTAATTAACTATATGTAAAAATATGTTAATGAAAAAGTCCATAAAAATACCTTTAATTTGATATGTGATTTTATATACAGTGACTCCAAGCCAACGTCGGACACTGTAGAAAAAAATGTGCCTTCCTAAAAATATTTGAACCAAAGCAGGTAAAAAAAAGGTAAAATATTTTTTCAATTAGTCATTTATTGCACTTTCAAACACAAAACATATAAATTAATTCAGTATTTTAAAATATTTTAGTAAAACATCAAATAAGAGTAAATTCAATGCTCAAACCAAACTCGGACAATCAACAAGTTTTTTGAAATATCGAAATATATTTTAAAAACTAATGTTTTGTTTAAAGACCTTTATTTTTAATAACCATTTTGAGCCTGTTAGGCATTGACTTAATAAATTTTTCGCAAAAACTAGGTTCGATTATTACCCATTATTGTAATAAGATAATTTCAAGTCATTTTTGCTTGAAACGAAATGCTGTCGAATTTTTGTGTTAAGATAGTCCCATAAATTTTCGATACGATTAATATCAGGGCTTTGTGGTGGTGTTTCCAAAACTTGGTGGTAATTGTAAAGCAACTAAGAACGCACTTTTTAGGCCTTATGCTTCGCATCATTGTATTGGTAGAAATACCAATCATTTCCGATATCCAATTTTTCAAGACTTTTGGTAAGTTTTCTCTTAAAATGTTAAGATTGACATTATGATTCATTATTCCTTCAATGAAATGCAAAGATCCTGGTCCAGAAGTCGAAAATGAACCCCAAACCATTACCAATCCGCCACCATGTTTGAGAGTTGGTCTCAGATTGCGCAGTTGCAGCTCATCATTTGATTTCCTCCAAACATATGGTTTTCCATCGGAGCCAAAAACATTAAATTTACTTTCGTCAGTAAACGTAACATTCCAAAATATAAAAACAGAAAGAAAAATAGCTACTTATTTTCATGTTCTTTTGCAAATTTTAATCGGATGTTCTGATTTGCTGATCAACGGCTTTTGTCGGGCCTTTATACCATTTAGATCAGCCTCATGAAGTAGATTTCTGATGGTAGATGCACTAGATTTCTTTCCTAACTCATTTTCAGCTATAACAGCTAACTTTGGTGCACTAAGAAAATAATTATTTTTAACTTTAACAACATATATCGCTTATCTGAGTCGGTAAAAATCGTGTTGTGGGCAGCTTTAGGCTTCTTTTCCACTTATTTGTTGTTTTTGAAGCGCTTAATTATATCTGAACAGTAGAATGACTTCTGTCGACAATATCAGCAATTTCACGCGCAGATTTTCCATCGTTGGAATGCTTAGGAACCAACTTTCTCAATTGAATACTTGTTTGTCTTTTTTCCTAGACATTT
Source organism: Anomoia purmunda (assembly GCA_951828415.1). Lineage (NCBI taxonomy): Eukaryota > Metazoa > Arthropoda > Insecta > Diptera > Tephritidae > Anomoia > Anomoia purmunda. Next base: position 41,964,628 of record OX639994.1, on the reverse strand, counting down.
TGAAATCACAAACCGTAATTCCAACTATGTATATTTAAAAAAAAACACCCGGGGAATTCCCGTTAGTCAGTTAAACACTTTACTTGAAGTTGGTTGCAATTCTTCGACAGACTTGGATTTATTTAGAGGATAGTTGCCACTGTCCGAGTTTGGCTTGTACATTGAATTTACTTTTATTTGATGTTTTACTAGAATATTTAATAGTACTGAATTAAATTATATGTTTTGTTTTCATATTTTGGAAGTGCAATAAATGAATAATTGAAAAAATATTTTACCGTCGTTTTAATCCCATTGGTTGAAATATTTTTAGTACGGTGTCTGACTTTGACACTGTAAGTATGTTGACACTGTAAGTATGTTGAAATATTATAAGATGTTTTGATTTATTTGTGCTGTTGTGGAAGGAAGAATTGGTCATATTGAGGGTTATGATCCTGAGCGACCGAAAGTTTCTTGAGTTGAATCGGTCAGGGTTATTTTTTTGAAGCGCGGCGAAGGCTGCCTGCGCAGAAAACTGTTGCACGTAAAAATACTGTGGTGTGCGTAACCGGTGTTGGATCGGCCAGAGTTATATTTTTGTAGCGCGCCCAAAGGAGGCCTACGCAAAAAGGTATTACACGCAAATATACTGTGATCAGCGTTGCTGGTGTTTGAAAGGTCAGGCTCATTTTTTTGAATCGTGTCCGAAGGCCGCCCTCGCAGAAACACAAAAAAGCAAAATATCTAATAATATTTAATCCTAACTATATAAAGTTTTATATCAAATGAAAGGTATTTTTATGCACTATTTGACAAACATGTGTTTATATACAGTTATTTTAGTACTTTTTAAAGAAAAAAATATTTTTTATGAAAAAAAGAGCGTTACTTATATGTTTATGATTTTGTCAAAATATATATACAAGAATATAATTACATATCAGGTGAAAGATCTCTTAATAACATCTCCAACCCCATCAATATAAGCTATAAAAAAAAAGAAAAACTAAACCCTTTATCCCTCCAAACTTTTTTTTAAATCCAAATATCTCACAAACTAACAAATGAGTTTAAAATTTGTTTACGGCACTCGATAGATAATATAAATTCCTTTAATTTCAGATAAATTTTTGTTATATATTTTGCAAAATTTGTGAAAAAAATTAGTTTTATAAAAAATTATACATTTCTTTTAAATAAACGGTTTTTCTTTAGCAATCACTTTATTAAGGGCGTACAAAGATATCTGAAAACATTGTGAATGAATACAAGCTAGAAGTTTTCTAAATTAAAGATGGTGGCAGCTGATATTAAGTGTCACAAATAGCCAATATTGTCAAACAGAGAAATTCTCTCAGTGAATGACACAAGAATGCTGAGGGTTGCTACATCAGGTGATTTTAGCTGTGCCAAATTTGGACGTCTATGGGCTAAGATCTTTCACTTGTATTTATTCACAATTTCTGAAAAGAAAACAGTATAAAACAGTCTTAAATTTGATATGTATATTTCTATATTAGGGGCTCACCATTTCTCAAAGGTGAACGTTACGAACGTTAACTTGAAGATCTTGAAGTGAAAGACCAATATTATAATTATTAAAATTGGGCTAAATCACTTTCATTGGTTTATACCGTTGTTTTTATTATTATTGCGGCAGAAGGTTTTTTACGCGGAAAGGAGTTCTGCTTAAAAATACTGTGGATGGCGTTGCCGGTGTTGGACCCATCAGGGTTATTTTTTGAAACGCGGCGATAGGCCGCCTGCGCAAAAAAGAGTTCTGCGTAAAAATACGGGGGATGACGTAGCCGCTGTTGGACCCACCAGGGTTATTTTTTGTAAAGCGCGGCCAAAGGCGACAAGGAGTTCGACGAAAATTTACTGTGGATAGTGTAGCTTATGTTGAATTGCCCAGGATTATTTCTTTGATATACTGTGTATAGTGAGGAGTATAGATAACATAATGTATTGTAGCTTGTTTAATTTACTATTTAAATATTGAGTTTTAAAGTGTACCTTTTTAGGTGATTTAAAAAAACTGGGGGTTTTATGAAAATAACTTTTTCAGTTACATATAAGTTATGTACATTGAATTAAAGGCAATGAAATTTCCTATCAACATCAATATTTTAAAAATATGTCAATGCTTCATTTTAACTTTAACCTTTGATAACTTCCGTTGTTGTTGTTTCACCCAAAAAAAAAGTATACTGTTATGCTTACCTCATTAATCTCTATGGATGTGTATAATTTTTTTTATTTTTATTTTATTCTGAAAATTGTGTGTTTTCAGCAATTGTTCTAAAGTATGAGTGAACATCATTATCGTTTATGTTTTGTTTTGACTTTTGCGTTTTAAATTTCATAGCAAAAGGTCTGATTCCAGAGTGTACATATGTATGTACTACATATGCATATATATATAATTACTACACCTTTAACGATGCTGCTATTCAGCAGCCATTCTTTAAAGATTTTCGCATTCGCCGAATCAGCTGTTATCGTTAGCTAGCCGATTACCGAAAACTAAACAAAAACAAATTTGATGTTAACTCAATCGAGAAAAGAAAAATTCGTGATTTCAACTTAAATAAAAGATAAATTTAAAAAGGAACGTCAAGCTGTTAAAGGAATGTTTACTTCAGTGTCGTCACCTTTTGTGGCGAGATGAGTACACATGATTGTACTCATGTATCAATTTTGATCCCAAAGAATCGTGAGGAGGCCAGCCACCATATTCCATTCCCTTAATGTGCAAATGGCAAAAGCATACTTTTATCAAGAATTCAGGTATAAAAACAGAAACATAGTTTAGTTTTAACATATATATTAATGATTCTATTTAAAAAAAATTAAGTATAAAACCTAAATACCTGGGAGCACAACACGATTCATTCAGAATTCAAGTATAAAAACAGAAACATAGTTTAGTTTTAACTTATATATTAATGATTCTATTTAAAAAAACAATTAAGTATAAACCCTAAATACCTGGGAGCACAACACGATTCATAATAGAGTGAATTTTGAAATTGCAAACTGTGCCGTATTTGCAGGAGATTCCGGATATTCCTTAAAGGCGAGTTGATGACTATTCTATGAAATCACTTGGAGGAGAGTCAGGAATTCCGCTACAATGAATCATTTCTATATATAAAAACAATTATAAATATTTTCAGTTCGGAATAAACTAGTATCCTGTTTCACTTGAATCAAGTATAATAAAAACGCGCTCAAATTTATATACGACAGCACGCACTTATTTTTTTGTTTTTCATTCCCTTTTGTGGGTTTCGTCCATTTTGGCATTTAGTTTGACCAAGATGACACTCTTTAGTACTTTGAATAAATACAACGGGACAGATACTGTTGACAAATATTGTGATTAGCGCAACGTTTAAAGTAGTGAATCGCACTGCAGGTGGCGAATTTGGCTGCCACTTTAGGTATGTTTATCCAATTGGTCTAGTGAAAATTGACATTAAAAGTGCCACGTTACTGAGGGTACTGAGACTTATCGTGCATGCATTTGCAAACATACTATGTACACATGATCATCATTATAAAGTTGGTATTATTGCGTCACTAGTCCTGAAGGACTAGTTTATGACAACTTCGGTACTGGATCAGTTGGGATGTGGTTTGGAACTAGTTCGGTGAAATGTTGTTGCACATTGAAGCGATTTTCCGACATCCCTTGTCAAGTTTGGTTTGGAGACAAACCGGTTTCGGCGCTGTACCATCTTCAGTGTTAGTTTTCCTTTCACGTCTACTGCTCCATATTTTTAATTTGTTATTATTAACAGGTAGCAAGTGTTCGCGTTGAGTAGCCTTCGCATGTGGACACCCGAAGAATGGTTGCCAACGTACGCGTAAATAACAAGCAAGTCTGGTTTTGATTCGCAATTGTCTCTGTCGTATACGTAAGAACGATGTCTGTGGTGGTATCTAAGCTCTTGTTATGGGTTTTGTAAACATGTTTTACGGCTAAAGTATTACGCTAGAGTTTGTGCTCGTCTGTTCGTTGATTATTCTTCCGTCAAATGTTTTATGTTTATATATTTCCACATTATCAAATGATTCCATTTATTTTTCTATGAACATATGAATTTGTACATCCCTGTACGGGTGTAGTCCCAGCAAAAAAATTTAATGTTTTGTAATCCATTTAATGTATATTACTAAATAAAATATGTATATTATTTTAAACTAATTTGAAATTCATGTTTTAAAAATGAAAACCCGCGGGACAAATTTGAAAAGCGTCGGGATGGGTCCCGGACTTAAAAACTGAATGGTACGATAGGCGGCACCATGACTCAATATTTAGTATGAGTTGAGCGTGAAGTTGCGATATGATTACGATTTGAAAAATTATTAAGGTGTAATAGTGTTAACATAATACAATTTATAAATTAATATTTATTGGTCTATTATAAAATTGCGGTGCATATGTTAAAGCTCAACTACATGTTCGATAAGGCTATCGAATGTATACAATTTTTTTTTACAAATAAAAGTTTAAACATTTTGTTATAATTAATGAGCAATTGAACTGTTAACAGATTGGAAAAATTAATTAAGGATACTTGATGAACTAAGGGTAGAGCGCTATGCCGGTTTTTTCGAAGAGCGGGGGGAAAAAGATAGCAAACAATTGTAACACAATTTTATTTAAAATAAATTCAGGAACTCAACTTACCACGTCAATCTGGATCGCAATAGAATAGAAGGAAGCAACGGCTTCTTTAAACTTCGGAGAGGCCGAAGTATTCAGCAGAGCTTTTTTACGAATGCGGTAAGTTGGGGATGTCATTTGGTGATGTTTATTTTCGTTTGTTTTATAAAATAAATTGTTGAAATCGCCTTTAGACGCTGTATTGTAAACATTGTCACAAAGAAGAGAACAAAACAAGAACATTGTAAGAAGTGATGTGATTGAGTGCAGTGTATAATTGCAAGTATTGGAAGATTTATTACGTAAAATTCATTTAAATCAGCAAAAAGTTGTTATGGAATACAGTTATCGCATTAAGAAGTATTTTACACGCTTTGAATTGGTAAAAATACCGTAAATATGTAAACAAACAATGGAGTGTTAACAAAACGAAGGCATAAGTGAAGAATGGGGTCCACTTAGCTAGAAAAAAATAAAAAAGTGGGCATGGTCCGCCTTCTACTGATTCTTATGGTGTACAACTTTTTTTACCCAAATGAATAAGAGGGGAGGAGTGTTGTGGAGGGATAAAGAGGGTACTTTCACTATTTTTAATAGCTTATATTTCGAAAACCATTGAACCGGTTTCTCAGGATCATAACCCTCAAATATTTTTTTAATATTCAACCTAACTATATAAAATTACATATCAAACGAAAGATATTTTTCAGCGCTATTTGACAAATATATTTTTATATACAGCGAATTACGTATTTTTAAACAAATGCTTTTTATGCAAAAATGGGGAATATTTCAATTTGTTTGATTTTGTTGAAATAGATATATAATATATATATCGTCACCTGAAATGCCCAAAGGCGTAACCCTCTCTTCTCTGTTTTGAATTATTATGAGTGTCAAGCGCGTACGGCGGTTTCTCTTTTCAAGGCCAGTTGTCTTTCATTGGTGATTCAGTAAACATTAATAATTTTTGTTAGAAGTTGTGAAATTTATTTAAAAAAAAGTGAATTGAAGAGTGTAAAATGGTATCAGACATTGCAGATAACTTAAATGACGCCTTATGCAAGCAGCCTAAAAGAAATAAAAGAGTTGAAAGCCAAACAAATCGCATGTACGGTAAAAATTATAACGGTCGGAGAAATGGAAATGTTTATTATGAAAAGATGGCATGAGAAATCAAACCCGGATGCACATCATCATTTCGTGAAAACAATTCTTCTCGACATTGTTCCTTTTTTTCAAGAAATTGAGCGACGGGAAATATTCGAGGGTTTCTGGCAAATGTCATGGAACCAGAAAAAAATGTACGTAACGAGTCTTATTGAGACATTAAGCAGACAACGAATTTATGCAGAGAATTCTAGTCGCTCAGTCACAAAAATATATTTTTTAAAGACAAATACAATGCGTTTACAAGTTTGTCAAAAAATGTTTTTGTCAACGCTAGGCATAACAGAGAAAATGGCAAGGAATTGGGTAAATTCCGCTAATTTAAATGGCACTGAAATAGGTCCGGAACCCCAAATCGCTTCAAAAATGCAAAAACGAAAAATTACACGGAATGGAAAACAGTATGATCAACGATTGGAATATTTAAATAAGTGGCTAGAGGATGTGCCAAAGCTGGAATCTCACTATCGACGGCAGTATACTAGCAGGATGTATTTACAGTCGGATTTTAAAAGCTACAGGCATACGTATGACGTATATTGTCAAGAATGCACATTACAAAAAGAAAATGGAATCTCGCCTGTTTCCTTTCCCAACTTTAAGAAAATTTTAGACCAGAACAACGTCTCAATATTTAAGCCGAGAAACGACATGTGTGATATTTGCATGTCTTATGAAGCTAAAAACTTATCACATGACCAGTATGACCGCCACAGAGAGGAAATAAAAAATATTAGAGAAGAGAAATCGGATGATATAGAGAACGCCAAATCAGGACTTTGTTTGCTGTTATGTATGGATACGCAAGCCGTAAAGCTGATTCCACAATTAAGTGCAAATTCATCTTACTACAAAATGAAATTACAAGTACACAATTTTACTGTATATAATATTGTAACCCACGAATCTGACAATTTTATCTGGGATGAGACCGAAGGAAATCTCGTTGCTTCAACTTTTGCAACTTGTATTATAAAATACATCAGAAATGCAATTCTCCAATCACCGAATATACACCATATTATTTTATACTCCGATGGTTGCTACTATCAAAATCGGAATGAAGTACTATCTAATGCCTTAATTTCTTTATGTGTCGAAAAGAATATTACCATGGAACACAAATATTTAGTCATTGGTCATACTCAAATGGAATGTGATTCGACACATTCCATTATTCAAAGAAAAATAAATAACAAACAGATCAATTTACCGTCACAGCTTGTTCATTTAATAAAAACTTCACGACAAAATCCAGCACCTCTTAATGGTCATCACCTTGATCATAAATATTTTCTTGATTACGACTCTATTCCTAAGCGATATTCTTCTATTCGACCAGGTAATACCAATATTTACAAAATATTAAAATGTACGAAAGGTTCTACAAATTTGTTACATTTTTACATTTAGGTAAAAAGGCTGGAGACCCCACTGTTAATCATCTCCGTGCTTTGGGATACGATTCAAGTGGAGCTATCTATTTCAAAACCAACATAAAAGACGACTACCAGATTCTTCCACAGCGAATTGCACAAAGATTCGAAGTCGTTGAGCCTCCACAATTGCACTCGCAAAGAATACAAATTTCAAAAAAGAAATTTCAACACCTCCAGCAATTGAAACATTTACTTCCAGGAGACTGCCATTTATTTTATGATCATATTCCTTACTTGAATTAAAACGCACACATAAACATGTTTCATTCTTCAACTCAACATATTACAATATTTGTTTAATTAATGAATTATTTTTTACTTTATTTTGTTTCAATTCAATATTGATGAGCTAATTTAATAATAAATTGCAGCATTACAAATCTATTAACTACGTTTTAATTCAGCACAAACCGTTTTAACTGATGTTATTTGAAAACACAAAAGACTTTACTTTACATACATACATACGTAAATATGTACATAAATTCCGAAGTTGTGAAGGAAAAATTATGTTCTGTAGGATATAAACGTATCGTCGTGATATAAGCTGTAAATCCCGCGATTTAGAGATAACATTTTTCTTTTTATAAGGTTTTGCTTATCCAGTAAAACTACGAAAATGAGGGTTACGCCTTTAGGAATTTCAGGAAAAAACAATCACAAAAGGCGTAACCCACATAAGTTCCGAAATTGTGGGGAAAAAAATATTTTCTATGTAGAAATAAATGCATTGTTGATCTTAAGGCAAGCTGTATAAATATCGCGGTTTAAAATTAAATAATTTAGATTTTATAACGTTTTTTGCTTCTCCTGTAAAATTATGAAATTGAGGGTTACACCTTCTGGCATTTCAGGGGACGATATACACAAATATACATATCATGTGAAAGACCTAATTGCCTTTTTAACCATATCAACATCGGTTCAATAGTTTTTGAAATATAAGCTATTAAAACTACTGAAGTATGTGCCAAACAGCGCGGTATTGCAGTTTTTACATATATGTATATACGTTTTTTTTGTACTAGTTATAGTTTGCTTTTAGGTGAGCTCGTCCTTATTGCAATTATTAATAATTTTAGCTTTATATATTTGGAAACCAGTGTAATTAATTGAGCTCGAGACCAGGTTTTTATTTTATGGAAAATTTGAGAAAACAGCGATTTTTCATCACATACCGCTATTAGGTGTGTGTTAACAGCATGGTCGGTATTATTGTTTTTACAAATCTATAAGTTTTTTTTTGTACTAATTATAGTTTGCTTTTAAGCGTGCTCGTCCTTATTGGTTCGAACCGTGGTAAAGTCTAGAAAAAAAGAAGTCTTATGAGGAAATGTAGTGATCTCCTAAATAGCAGCTATCACTTCTACCACTTTGAAAAATCGTTGTTTTCCCAATTATTCCCTAAAATAAAAACCCTGCCTCGAGCTCAATAAATTACACTGGTTTCCAAATATATAAGGCTAAAATAATTAATAATTTGAATACCTTCAAGAACTGCAGAAAAGAAGTGGCCACTCGATACCCGACGCCACTACAACACTAACGGTCAAACTGGCCAATAGTTTGAGTTAATTTTTAGGTCAGGTCTTGCAGGGGTCGGGTACCTTTTTCCGTGTTCTTCTAACGTGTCTCGGAGGCGGATCTTCCCCGACCAGGTACCCGTTAGGGTGGCCTTTACGGTGGCAATCAACGAAGAACTATTTGGTGAGCATGAAATTGTGCTCCCTAATTGGGAGCAATGAAACCTCATGGTGTAGGTGTTCTACCGGTGACATTACAGGTGCACTATCCACATGTATGTTTAATTGCAGCCTGACCTCCTTCGTCCAGGTGGTAAATACGGGCACCGAGGACTTAGCAAGGAAAATACACAAGTTCCGACCACTGCAGAAACGAGCAAGGTCTGAGAGATAACCGTTCACCTTCGAGCACATGTCATCAACGGCAAAGCCGGATGCCTCCATCGAACGGTCGTCAGCATATGAGACTATTGAAACTCCCTCGGGTGGCTGAGGGAGCTTCGAGATATAGTGATTAAACAAAACTTTTTTGGGGAATGCTGTTGAAATGGCAGTCATTGGCCGTATATAAATACGGGTCGTTCCGGTATCGCAGAAGCGACTGTAGTGGGTTTTGACGTTGAATCACTAAAATATACCGACGACTGTCGTCCACTCAGGTAGTCCCCAGTCCATCGCTTCAGACCCTGTGGGAGAGAGATTAACTCAACGTCTTGAAGAAGCGTTGAATGACTGACCGTATCAACGGCCTTTGATAGGTCCAACGCCACTAAGACGGTTCTCTCTCAGGAGCGAACACGGCTAACGCCACTAACCCCCTAAGTGCACACCTTCCGGAAGCCGTGTTGATGCTTAGCCGGGCCCAGGTGGTGTGTGCAGTAGGGGAGCAGCATAGCTTCGAGGGTCTTCACCACTGGTGGAAGAAGAGAAATCGGTCGATGAGGATTGGTCACAGGCTAAGGTAAGTGGTGCGCTAGGTTTTGACAGTTTGCGCAGCCTTCTGGTTAGCTTCCGTTTAGTTCTATCCACCGAAGGATGCAGAATGAACTGTCGGCTAAAGGAACTAAAAGCATCTCTTCGCCGGATTGGACAAGGACCTCCCGGTGGTCAAAAGCTTACTCACACCCGCCGCTACTACCACTGGTTCCGCTTGTGTTCGTCTACCAGATTCCAAATCTCCGCGTTTAAGTCCGGACCGGGCGCATTTCAAGTATACGCCCAGCGAGCCATAGCCGTCCTAGCCACCCTGCGGAACTGTCGTTCGTCAACGCGTTCGCTGTCGTGAACGAAGCGAATCCGGACCAATAAGCTTTTATGAAGTGGATACAAGTTTTCGATCCGCGAAGTCAAAGTCGGCAGGTCTGTCAATCGTGATGATTATGGGTAGGTGGTCTGATGCAAGCGATAGCATATCCTATCATTTAGCGTAATTGATGAGCTCTGGTCTTCCTGAACCTCGGGCTCTACAAACAAGGTGTAACGACAGCATGTTGGAGAGCTCTTAGTTGCACCCTGGCCGTCGATCCTGATCAAACCTTAGTAATATATCTGTGCCACCTTTGTGTGTTATCATATTTGAAAGGTTATGTGTTTGTGCACGTTCGAGTGCATTGGGGTGTTCGTGGAAAAAACCAGTAAAAGCTATCTAGTAACACTATTTTCCAGAATTTGATAGGATTCGCTCTTAAAAAGAAAAATATCCAAAAAGTACATAAACTCGGAAGTTTTGCGAGCAGCTTATTTCATTTGTTGACGCTCAAGCTGAAAGTACGTTTGAGTTTTGTTTCCTCATCTTTTCTATTCCAAATTTGTTTTCTGTGGTTTTATAAATTAGTTCTGAAACATAATTTGCTTTGTTTACTATGTTCATTTAAGTTATTATGTTCATAAAAGCAAGTTCATGCAAGTACAAATTTTTCCAGCAAGAACTTGCAACTGCGAATTATTCCGTATTTCCCGCCGGATAATTCCTTTTGCTAACATTTCCATTTATTTGCTTTCCAATAAAACTGCGGTTGACGGCAACCGTACGTTTTTTCATAACTTGCACTCTATCTCAGGATTTCAGGAGCGACGCAGGTCAACTACCGATTCACTCCACAGGTAAAGCAACATTCTTGTATATCTACATATATACAGTTGAATAAATTTTCATTACGAATTAAAACTAAACCAAATCTTTTGATTTTCTTTTCAAATTTCCAACTGTGCGTCTGGACATTTGTACATGGTCCATCTACGGCGAGTTCAAATACAGTCCACTAAATAATATCTTGAAAAGCAGCAAAGCCGGATAAAAATTGCGAAGTTAAAACAAAGCCGCACAAGACACAAAGCCGCACAATCCACCATCCAAACAAGGCAACTGCACACATATACCAGCTGCACACATATACCAGCTGCATACATATACCAACAGCAAACACAATCAACTGCCATCACCACAAGTCACTGAGACATTAAGGTACGTGTTATATGTTCCAATTGCATTTTATAACACGTTAATCAATTTTTTTGTGAAACATCGCCTTACAAGGCAAGTGATTTTTTTTGTGAAAACGAAATAGTGTTACACTTCAAAAAAAATTAAAACTGTGCTAATTCCGTTTGTCCGCGAGCGACAACAACAAAAACTAACGGTCGTACACACACACGCACAACAGTGAACAGTGGTACAGTATTGCAACAGTTCAATCCATCGAATTTTAATTTAAAGTTTTATTTTGGATTTTCACTTTTATTTACTTTAAAGTAAATCGGCATAACTTTCTTTTGTTCAATACTGCTCATTGGCATAACATAATTGTTAATTTGCAAGTCACTAGTTCACTAATTCGAGAAACATTATTTCTTTTGCACACTATTACGTTTTCACATAATCACTTTTGAGCTTTTGTTGTTATTTTGTATAAATAACCAACAAGTAAATCAACAATATCACTGGTACATAATTAAGTACCCACTTTACTTGTTAAAGCCCAATTATATATACGTCGACACATTTGGGTGGCAAGTGTTTTTTTTTCTTTGCATCAAGTGCCATTTCACACTTGGGTGGCAGTGTTCTTTTTTGCATCACATTTTAAAAAATAACCACTTGACTGAAATTAAAGAAAAATCGTTAAATAAAGAAACAGACATATAAAATTTTACTGGTAATTGTCATTTTGCGGAACTTTTTTTTTTAGCAATATCAGGGTTAGGTAGACTTCAGTAACTCCCTCTTCACTATGGATTCATATATCCGTTTGGCAGAATCTCTTGCAGAGTTCGATGCTGACTTCAACAGCACTCCTGCCTCCGAACAAAACAAACACGGTCTTGCTATCCAGCAAGACGAATTGAAAGTGTTATGGGAGAAAACGAAAGTAGCGTACGATACGCTCACGAACTCAGAAGATTTAACTAAAGAAGATATCAGGGCGATTAAAAAGAAATATAGAGTATGTTCTTCGACATATGTTAAATGCATGTCTGCTATGGCTACTCAAGCAGAATCATTATCTAACGTACAAAAGGATGTAGCGGAGCAGTCCGTCCGCGAACACAATATCCACCTTCCACCGTGCGATACAGACGTGTTCAAGGGCGACTACCTTTCATGGCCAACATTCCGTGATATGTTCACGGCCATCTACATCCTCAATAAGCACCTCACTCCGGTTGAGAAACTTTTTCATCTCAACCATAAGACACAAGAAGAGGCCAAAGAAATCGTAAGAAAGTGCCCACTAACTAATGAAGGCTTTACTACAGCGTGGAAAACTTGTGTGAACGCTATGAAAACAAGCGTATTTTAGTTAACACGCAACTAAAACTATTGTTTAACTTAAAGGCAATAGAGTTTGAGTGTGGTAGCGCAATAAAAAGTTTGCAGCGATAAACAATTGCTTATCAGCCCTGAAGAGTCATCAAATTGACATATCGAACTGGGACGCAATTGTCGTTTATCTCTGCTCGACGAAGCTGCCTGACAGTACACTGGCTCTATGGGAACAAACCATAGACCATAAAAACGACATACCCAAATGGGAAGATATGGACAAGTTCCTGTCCAATCGTTTTCAGACCCTTGAGACATTGTCAGGGTTGAAGGATGGTAGAGCTGTGAGATATTCAAAGTCGCCACAAATCACACGTCATCCTTTCGAAACCCCAACAAAAAGAGTTGGCACCTTCCAAGTAAGCATGACCACTTTTACTTGTAAAATGTGCCATACAAACGAGCACAAATTGCGCAGCTGTTCCCGATTCCTACAGCTAACACCTACAAACAGATTGAACTTTTTAAAGGAAAATAATTGTTGCCTGAATTGCCTTAGTTCCGGGCATACTGTGTCAAGATGCACACGTGCTTACAATTGCAATACGTGCCACTCGCGACATCACATGCTCCAGCATCTAAATGCGATTCAGCCAAAGGCAATGACGCGTTGGACGTCTTCGAGGCCTACCGATGATTCTCCATCGATATCGAGGCAGGCGCAAGCACAACGTGATTCCGATAAAGCAACTGAAAATGCAAACAGAAATTTTAAGTCCTGCTTTGCGAATACAAGTACAGGTGTGCTATTAGGAACAGCTCGCGTAAATATACGTCTCAATGGCACAGATTTTGCTGCACGAGCACTGATTGATTCTGGTTCTGAGTGTTCCTTTATAACAGAGAGGCTCAAACGCAGAATCAATCTATCTGCAAAAAAGATGCATGCCCAAGTTTCGGGCATCACAAACTCGGTAAATGCCCAGGTGAAAGAAGCATGTAGCATACAATTGCGGTCCCCCGTCGACCCGTTGTTTAGCTTGACTGCAACTGTCCTGGTTTTACCACAACTAACCGGAAATCTGCCGACAACAAATATAAGCGCTACGACGAGGCAAGAATTTCCGGACCTGGTATTAGCGGATAAAAGGTTTTTCGTAAATGAACAAATAGACCTCATTCTCGGTGGAGACATTTATCCACAAATCATATTAAGTGGGATAAAGAAAAACGTCTTGAGGACACTTCTAGCCCAAGAAACCGTATTCGGTTGGATTATAACCGGTAGTACGGATACTAAAAATACACACAGAAATATAGTTTCGTGCTTCAGCGAAGTTGCGCTGGATAAGCAACTTACGGCATTCTGGAAATTAGAAGATTTACCCAAAACCAAAAGCCTCAATGAAGATGATAAATATTGCGAAGAGCTTTATAAAAATACCACTATCAGAACTAATGAGGGGAAATACATAGTCTCGTTACCATTCCGACAGGAATTTCCAGTAACCATACAACTAGGCCCTTCTCTTAAAAAAGCCTGCTCTCAATCCTTCCGGAATGAGACACGGATAGCCAAGGATCCCGTCCTAAAAAAAGAGTATAATAGGGTGTTAGCAGAGTATGAGACATTAGGACACATGACGAGAACAAATAGTAACATTTCAGCGGACTCATGTGAAAATTACTTCCTGCCTCATCACGCCGTTACAAAGGCAGAGAGTACCTCAACTAAAGTTCGCGTGGTTTTCAATGCCTCAACCGCAACCGCTAATGGGAAAAGCTTAAATGACGTCCTCCTACCAGGTCCAGTACTGCAATCAGATCTTCCGATACTGATTCTACGCTGGAGATTACACAGATATGTTTTCAACAGTGACATTGAGAAAATGTACAGACAAATCTGGATAAATGATAACCAATCGAAATATCCGCGCATCGTCTTTCGGACAAACCCGAACGAATCAACGAGCCTATATGAATTAAAGACGGCTACGTTTGGAATAAACTGTGCTCCTTACCTGGCGATAAGAACCCTGTTGCAGTTGGCCGATGACGTAGAAAGCTCGCATCCAATAGCAGCTAATATTCTGCGAAAATGCATTTACGTAGATGACGTACTTGCAGGAGGACACAGCATCGAATCTACCATAAAGGCAAAGGACGAAATTTCTACGGTACTGCAGTCAGCAGGTTTTCCCTTACGAAAATGGACGGCCAACTGCGAGGATGTAATAGCAGAAATTCCAAAGAAGGATCTTCTAAGCGAAGATTTTTTGGAATTCGAAGACACCAGCACAGTTAAGGCTCTTGGAATAAGATGGAACGCCCATTCGGATTATTTTTACTTTCTAACAAGACCAATGGAGCATAGTGACACAATCACTAAAAGGTCGATATTGTCTTCCATCGCCAAGCTGTTCGATCCGCTAGGATGGCTTGCGCCCATTGTAATAGTAGCCAAGATATTGATGCAAAACATTTGGCTGGAAGGCACAGAGTGGTAATGAACCTGTGTTCTCAACTACTTTAGAAACTTGGCAAAATTTTACCAAACACTACCGCGAGATAGAGAGGATTAAGATACCGCGTTGGGTCTATTTTTCTCCCGCCCATGACGTCGAAGTACATGGCCTCTGCGATGCTTCAGAAAAAGCGTATGCAGCTACGGTATACTTACGGGTTAAGCAAGGTAATGAAGTTCTAGTGAGTCTGCTGGTAGCAAAAACAAAAGTTGCTCCAGTTAAAACTATTTCCCTGCCACGATTAGAACTCTGCGGCGCGGCCGAAAGCATTCAGTCAGTACTTGGCAATCTACAACTAGGACAGGTACAAGTACACTTATGGACAGATTTCACAATTGTGCTTGCATGGATACGTAAACCTCCATGTTCGTGGTCAACGTTCGTAGCACATCGTATAACCAAAATTGTCGACAAAGTCGGAAATACGGACTGGCTTCATGTGGCATCAAAGTAAAACGCGAGATATTCGATCAACTACGGCATCAAACATGCCACCTAAAAGATCTTCATTAAATACCTCCTGTTTCAAGTCTACAAGCGTTATCGCTCTTCAAGAAACACAGTTACCTTTTAATGCATCAACAGCCGTTCCAAATTAGTTTCAAAGTTACTTTCTTAATTTTCCACATATCAATAAATATAAGCAAAGTATTGCAGTAATTATCAGGAAAAATATTCCACATTCACTAAACATTAAATTCACCGTTATCAGTCTATATTTACCACCACAACAAGCTTTCACACTTAGAGATTTGCGCAATCTCATACAAACGATTTCAACCCCAATAATTATCGCTGGAGACTTCAATGCTTGGACTCCTCTTTGGGGCTCCAAAATTACTAATAAAAGAGGAGAAATCATAGAAGACTGGATTATATTCGAAAACCTCTCTGTATTTATTTATTTTATTTATTTGTATGAAAAGTCTTTGAATACAAATTCTTATAGACTAAATTAAGCTAATGTACAATAGTAATTCCTATGAAGAAAAAGACCTGAGGTGATTCATTAAGGTGGCATGCGGCCACATAAGATCAGCACCTGTAGAATTTAAGAACAAATTTATATCACCACTTGCTCGAGAAATAGGAGCATTCATACCATAATTGGTTTTCGAGAAACCAATTTTTAGGGTTTCGAATTGTCGGAGATACTTGTAAGGAACATTGAACTGAATTTTACTAAGAAGGAAAGAACAATCAATAGTCCCAGTAATGATACTTATAAGAAATGAACACGATAAAATGGATCTTCTGCTTTCTAGGGTTTTTAAGTCAATCAACAAACATCGAGATCGGTACGATGGTAGAGGTTCTGAAAAGTTTAAGGATCGGAGCGCAAATCGTAGAAAAGCTTTTTGAACTCTCTCAAGCCGATTAAAGATACCTATTTGGTAGGGGCTCCAAATAACAGCGGCATATTCTAACCTCGATCTGACAAAAGAGCAATTTCGACGTACAAATGCAAGCATCGAGTATGACCGTGCTATGACGTGGTTAATGTGACTAGTGAAATTTAACTTAGAATCGAAAATAACGCCTAAGTCTTTAGTTTCGTCAACGGATTTCAAAGGAGAGTCAGCAATGCTATACGAAGTGTGCAAAATAGTAGCCGATTTAGCAAAAGTAATGTGAAAACATTTGCTTATGTTTAGCGATAAACGATTTAAATAGCACCAATTGTGCACCTTATGAAAGTCGGATTGCAACCTTTCAGAATCTTGAGTGCTGTTAATAATCGCAAACATTTTAAGGTCATCAGCATATAGCAAGTATTCAGCAAACGAAAAGCATGAACCTATATAATTAATAAATAGATTGAATAAGAGGGGTCCTAGAATGCTCCCCTGCGGGATGCCAGAGGTTACAATAAACGGACGGGATGTGGCATTATCAACGGCAACAACGCAGCGTCTATTGGACAAATATGACTTGATCCACGACAAAAAGTTTTGAGACAGACGAGAGTTTCGAAATCGCCCTATAATTGCGAACATCGTTTTTGTTTCCACACTTAAATATAGGGGAAACGGATGTCAACTTCCACTCATCCAAAAAGATAGGGGGGGAGCTATAACACAAATGGCAATAAAGCCAATTTGTGTTATTTCTCAATTCAATGTGAAATAACTCAAATTTGCTTTATTTCATTTGATGTTGAGAAATAATGCCAACATACAAATTTTGAAAATGAGTAATTAAGCAAATTTGTGTTATTTCCCAAATTTCAATGAAAATAACTGAAATTTGCTTTATTTCATTTGATATTGAGTAATAATGCCAACATAAAAGTTTTCGATAAATGAGTAATAAAGCAAGTTTGTGTTATTTCCCAATTCAATGTGAAATAACTCAAAAAATTTACATATAATCATATGTTAATCATATGTTGTCTTTAAATGCAGCTGATATGCAGTTTGACAATCAAGGCTTCTTATACATATGTATGAGAGTATGTCAATTTGTAAACCACATGTTTCTTATCATTTCTGTGTTCTTGTCAGTTTAGTGTAACCCACGTGTTTTTATTTTATTAGTCAAAAATTTGTGTCGGCCCGCTACCACTGAGCGGTGGGGTGCAATAACGTCACTGGAAACAACATCACTGTTATGTGAAAGATGTTCCATTTTTTTGATTGATTTTGCTTTATTACCAACCGTTCTTGGAAATAAAACAAAATCGAAAATGGGAAATAAAACAAAATCAAAAATTTGCTTTATTACCAACCGTGTATGGAAATAATGCAAAATCAAAAATGGGAAATAAAGCAAAATCAAAAATGTGAAATAAAACAAAATTTGCTTTGTTACCAACCGTGCTTGGAAATAAAGCAAAATCAAAAATTTTGTATTATTTCTCATTTAAAATGCCAATAAGGCAAAATTGGCTTTATTGCCATTTGTGTTATTGCACCCCCCCAAAAAGATACCAGAGGCTAATGATTTATTGAAAATAATTGAAAGAGGTTCGGCAAGGCACAAACAGTTTTTCAGCAAGATTGCTGAAAGGCCACTCGAGTCAGTTTGAGACGTAGGCTTGAGTTTTCTAATACCATAGATGACGTCGGTCACAGATACGCGCAAAGATCCAAAATTTATCGAAGAATTGCTCCGAGAAGGAAGACTAGTATTCATGTCAATGTCGGACTCAAAATTAGAGCAAAAAAATCAGCAAATAAATTAGCAGAATCAATAGCAAAATTTGCACATTTACCATTAAAAAATACATTAATTGGCACTGTCGAACAAGACTTTTTTGATTTGATGAACTGCCAAAAGGCCTTCGAGTTCGAAATGATATTGTTTTCAAAATTCAGAATATAGTTCCTGTATAAGAACTTATTCAAACAGTCAGATTCCTTTGAGTAATACTTAAATTTAGAATAATGCACTGGATCACCAGTCTTTTTATACAATTTGCAAAATTTGTTCTTCAAATTCTTCAGATGATTTAACCGTTTAGTATGTTCGAAGTTTTCTTCGCAGCCTTTACTTTGGTAGCAGCAGTACTGAGAGAAGCAGTATCATGTATTACAGCCGTAGCGGACTGGATGGGCGTAGTTGGTGGAGACAACGCATGAGCGGCAGCGGCAATGTTCAATTTTGGCTTCGCAGCTACAGCCTTACTAACAGCAGTATTGTGTGAAGCAGCGGACGTCGACAAAGCGGGGGCAGCAGAATTGAAGCTTGTATTAGTAAATACAGCAGGCAGTGCGACTCGATTCACACCATCACACTCACTTACAGCACTAGTATGAGATGGGTTGAGAGTATTCCAGCTACAAATAATGCTACGCAGATTTTTTATTTCTAATGTTAGCGTGCAAATGTTCGCATTTTTGCTGTCTAGTTCAGCTTGCATTGTACGAACATCGGCATGAAGGGCATCCGATTTTTGTTTTAACTCTAGTTTGTCTTCGTGTAGAGAGTTTATAAGAGATAAAACACGCGCGCTATCTGCTCTAAGAGCAGCAATCTCTTGCACTACCGTATTTAATGCTAATTGTAGCAAATTATTGTTCTCCTTCGAGTAGGAATCCGATTTATTTACATGAGCGTGGGAAGATGCTGAATTGTTTACAGTTTTAGCGGTTGCTCTCTCCTCCGATACAGCCGACGGGGGAGGCGAGCGAATTGATGACTGGCGCTCAGCCATACAAATATTACAAAAGAAAGGCTTCTCTGATGTAAGCAAAAAGTCGAGATCAGCTGGCAAAATCCCAACACATTTTAAATGAAAAAACTCATTGCACTTTGAACACTGCACTTTCGGTTGTAAACGATCAACCTTATGCCCGCAAGCACAAGGCATTTTAGATAAAATTGGATTTTGTGTTTATTTTTTATTTTTTTAACTTTTATTAATGTTTAGTACTCGGCATTTAGAGTCCCTGTCTCAATATGATATTACGATATAAAATAAAACTCCAATAAAAATAATGTACGTATCAGGCCACTGCGGAATTAAGGGAAATTATCTAGCGGATCAAAGAGCAAAATTCGCCGGAAAACAACCACTAATAGCTCTCCATTATTCGACAAAAGGGATTAGTATAAACTGATATCAGGGCAACAGCTCGCCAAGCAATTTATTGATTGGAAAATCATTAAACTGCATTATACTGAAAGCAATTTTGAAGGAAGTAAACTATTTTATCCATCGTCGTGCCAATGCGGCGATATCAAAACATTCGTCTGCCTCTGTGTAGGGCATACGATAGCCACACATGCGTATAGGCTTGCTGGTCTCAGACCTCCATCCTGTCAATACTGTTCTGCACCACCACTGTCCATCACACACGTCCTCAGCGAATCCCCCCAGTTTTCATCTATCAGAAAATCAGTATTTCGTAATATAAACACTTTTGATTGCTTGAAAACCACCTCAGCCTAACAAATCGAAAAAAAACTTATTTAATCACCATAAATTTCCAACCTAGTTTCTGCGTAAATATATATATCAATTCTGCTAGTATTTAAATTTTCATATAACCATTAAGTAAATATATAAGATGATCAATCCTTTCATAATATTGCTACATACTTATAGTTATCAGCAGCCGTGGCAGGCAGAGCTCCTACTTCAAGGGCGACTACCTTTCATGGCCAACATTCCGTGATATGTTCACGGCCATCTACATCCTCAATAAGCGCCTCACCCCGGTTGAGAAACTATTTCATCTCAACCATAAGACACAAGGGGAGGCCAAAGAAATCGTAAGAAAGTACCCACTAACTAATGAAGGCTTTACTACAGCGTGGAAAAACTTGTGTGAACGCTATGAAAACAAGCGTATTTTAGTTAACACGCAACTAAAACTATTGTTTAACTTAAAGGCAATAGAGTTTGAGTGTGGTAGCTCAATAAAAAGTTTGCAGCGGGAGATAAACAATTGCTTATCAGCCCTGAAGAGTCATCAAATTGACATATCGAACTGGGACGCAATTGTCGTTTATCTCTGCTCGACGAAGCTGCCTCAGACCCTTGAGACATTGTCAGGGTTGAAGGATGGTAGAGCTGTGAGAGTGCCAAAGCCGCCACAAATCACACGTCATCCTTTCGAAACCCCAACAAAAAGAGTTGGCACCTTCCAAGTAAGCGTGACCACTTTTACTTGTAAAATGTGCCATACAAACGAGCACAAATTGCGCAGCTGTTCCCGATTCCTACAGCTAACACCTACAAATATATTGAACTTTTTAAAGGAAAATAACTGTTGCCTGAATTGCCTTAGTTCCGGACATACTGTGTCAAGATGCACAAGTGCTTACAATTGCAATACGTATCACTCGTGACATCACACGCTCCTGCATCTAAATGCAATTCAGCCAAAGGCAATGACGCGTTGGACGTCTTCGACGCCTGCTGATGATTCTCTATCACAGGTGTACAGGTGGGAACTATTAGGAACAACTCGCGTAAATACACGTCTCAATGACACAGATTTTGCTGCACGAGCACTGATTGATTCTGATTCTGAGTATTCCTTTATAACAGAGAGGCTCAAACGCAGAATCAATCTATCTGCAAAAAAGATGCATGCCCAAGTTTCGGGCATCACAAACTCGGTAAATGCCCAGGTGAAAGAAGCATGTAGCATACAATTGCGGTCCCCCGTCGACCCGTTGTTTAGCTTGACTGCAACTGTCCTGGTTTTACCACAACTAACCGGAAATCTGTCGACAACAAATATAAGCGCTACGACGAGGCAAGAATTTCCGGACCTGGTATTAGCGCTAAAAGGTTTTTCGTAAATGAACAAATAGACCTCATTCTTGGTGGAGACATTTATCCACAAATCATATTAAGTGGGATAAAGAAAAACATCTTGAGGACACTTTTAGGCCAAGAAACCGTATTCGGTTGGATTATAACCGGTAGTATGGATACTACAATTACACACAGAAATATAGTTTCGTGCTTCAGCGAAGTTGCGCTGGATAAGCAACTTACGGCATTCCGGGAGTCAGAAGATTTACCCAAAACCAAAAGCCTCAATGAAGATGATAAATATTGCGAAGAGCTTTATAAAACGACGACTATCAGAACTAATGAGGGAAAATACATAGTCTCGTTACCATTCCGACAGGAATTTCCAGTAACCATACAACTAGGCCCTTCTCTTAAAAAAGCCTGCTCTCAATTCTTCCGGAATGAGACACGGATAGCCAAGGATCCCGTCCTACAAAAAGAGTATAATAGGGTGTTAGCATAGTATGAGACACTAGGACACATGACGAGAACAAATAGTAACATTTCAGCGGACTCATGTGAAAATTACTTCCTGCCTCATCACGCCGTTACAAAGGCGGAGAGTACCCCAACTAAAGTTCGCGTGGTTTTCAATGCCTCAAGTGCCACCGCTAATGGGAAAAGCTTAAATGACGTCCTCCTACCAGGTCCAGTACTGCAATCAGATCTTCCGATACTGATTCTACGCTGGAGATTACACAGATATGTTTTCAACAGTGACATTGAGAAAATGTACAGACAAATCTGGATAAACTATAACCAGTCGAAATATCAGGGCATCGTCTTTCGGGCAAACCCGATCGAATTAACGAGCCTATATGAATTAAAGACGGTTACGTTTGGAATAAACTGTGCTCCTTACCTGGCGATAAGAATACTGTTGCAGTTGGCCGATGACGTAGAAAGCTCGCATCCAATAGCAGCTAATATTCAGCGAAAATGCATGTACGTAGATGGCGTACTTGCAGGAGGACACAGCATCGAATCTACCATAAAGGCATGAGACGAAATTTCTACGGTACTGCGGTCAGCAGGTTTTCCCTTACGAAAATGGACGGCCAACTGCGAGGATGTAATAGCAGACATTCCAAAAAAGGATCTACTAAGCGAAGATTTTTTGGGATTCGAAGGCACCAGCACAGTTAAGGCTCTTGGAATAAGATGGAACGCCCATTCGGATTATTTTTACTTCCTAACAAGACCAATGGAGCATAGTGACACAATCACTAAAAGGTCGATATTGTCTTCCATCGCCAAGCTGTTCGATCGGCTAGGATGGCTTGCACCCATTGTAATAGTAGCCAAAATATTGATGCAAAACATTTGGCTGGAAGGCACAGATACGGGATGAACCTGTGTCTTCAACTACTTTAGAAAAATGGCAAAATTTTACCAAACACTACCGCGAGATAGAGTGGATTAAGATACCGCGTTGGGTCTATTTTTCTCCCGCCCATGACGTCGAAGTACATGGCTTCTGCGATGCTTCAGAAAAAGCGTATGCAGCTACGGTATACTTACGGGTTAAGCAGGGTAGTGAAGTTCTAGTGAATCTGCTGGTAGCAAAAACAAAAGTTGCTCCAGTTAAAACTATTTCCCTGCCACGATTAGAACTCTGCGGCGCGGTATTGGTCGCCGAAAGCATTCAGTCGGTACTTGGCAATCTACAACTAGGACAGGTACAAGTACACTTATGGACAGATTTCACAATTGTGCTTGCATGGATACGTAAACCTCCATGTTCGTGGTCAACGTTCGTAGCACATCGTATAACCAAAATTGTCGACAAAGTCGGAAATACGGACTGGCTTCATGTGGAGTCGGCATCAAATCCAGCAGATATGGCAAGCAGAGGAGTTCTCGCGTATGAATTAGTCGATAACACTCTGTGGTGGCATGGCCCTTCTTGGTTGCAAGAGGACAAGGAAAATTGTCCAAGACAAGAGACAAGCTATAACACCAACATCGAAGAAAAAAGGGCGCATTTATGTGCAACCATAACAATAAAAAATTTTGATGACATTCTCGATAGGTTTTCAGATTTACCGAGAGCTTTGAGAGTCTTATCATATATCATGAGATTCTACCAAAGCACTCATCCGAACAAAAAAGATTTCTTTCGAGCAGAGTCTTGTTTAATTTGATTCGATGAAATTAAGGCAACGACACAACGCTTAATAATCCTTTACCAGAAGCAATACTATAGTGATGAGTATTCGAACCTAAAGTCAAAGAAACCCATCGATAGAAAAAACGAAGTGCTACCCCTTAACGCTTTCTTAGATAAAAATGGGATTATGAGGACTGGAGGTCGTCTTGGCGCATCGCTAGATTTAGCGTACAACGAGCGTCACCCAATAACCCTTCCTTATAAGTGCCGATTGGTCCGTCTTGTTGTTCAATTTATCCATAAAATCTCCCTGCATGGCGAGAATCAATTAATGCTGCGTCTCATTCGAATGCAATACTGGATTCCCCGAGTCAAAAATATGGTAAAGTCTGTCATCCATAATTGTAAGGTCTGCACAATCCACAGAAAACAAACCCAAACGCAGCTTATGGGAGTGCTCCCTCAGGAACGCACCTCATATTCGCGTGCATTTACAAACACGAGTGTAGATTTCGCAGGACCTTTCGATATCAATAACTTCCACGGCAGAGGTTGTCGCATCTCAAAGGGTTATGTACGTCTGCCTGTTTGTGTGTTTCGCCACTAAGGCTATACACTTGGAAGCCACCAATGACCTTAGCACTGCATCTTTTTTGGCAGCTTTTGCTAGGTTCATAGCCAGGAGAGGATGCCCAAAAAATGTTTACTCCGACAATGGCACCAACTTTGTCGGAGCTTCGCGATCTCTACGATCAGAATTTAAAGCTTTTATAACCGAAGAGCGAAATAATACAGTGATTAAATATAGCCACCAGATAATCACATGGCCTTTCTTACCCACTGCAGCGCCTCATATGGGCGGATGGTGGGAAACAGGGGTAAAAAGTTTTAAACCCCATTTTAAAAAGATGGCTTCCGGCTTCAGTTATATGTACATTCGAAGAGTTCACAACTCTTTTATGCCGAATCGAGTCATGCCTTAACTCCCTTCCCTTAAGCCCCCCTCGATCGTAAACCGATGGCAGAAACTTAAAGCCCTACATCAAACATTTTGTAAAAGATGGAAGGCTGAATATCTGCTGGAAATGCAGAAACGCACAAAGTGGAAACATTCACAAACTATCATCAAAACAGGAGATCTTGTGGTTATAAATGAAGATAATCTACCGCCTAATATGTGGAGACTGGGAAGAGTCATCAACCTACACCCAGGCTCGGATAACCGGGTACGCGTCGTTGACATCTATACTACGAAGGGGCAAACCAGCAGACCAATAACGAAATTGGTATTGCTGCCCTCCATCGAAAATACCGCTACTTCCCCTACCCAAGGATAAGTACTTACAAAAAAAAAAACAAAAAAAATCATAAATAAAGAAATCTGCTCTGCCATTTTTTCTAGCAATATAAGTACTTAACTTGAAAATGTTCCGATGTATTACCTACGACGATGGCGTACAGAAATAAAGAAATCTGCGACATCATGTTTCTTACATACAACAAGTAGTGGTTATTTGGTGCCCGATACCCGTACATAACTAACCGACAAACTAACCAATAGTTTCAGTTAGTTTTGAAAAGTGGTCATTTGATACCCTAAACTATTTCAAAATTAACCGACAACTAACCAATAGCTCGAGTTAATTTTCCGGAATTTATGACCGATTGTCAAAAATCAGCCCGGTTCCACCCTAACATTAGTTGTGAAAACCCTAAACCCTAAAAACCCTATCCACTAACTAAATTTCAGAGCGAAAAGAAAATTTGCTATCAATGAAAGAAACATGCAAGAAACAAAGAGAGCTTAAAACCAATAAGTAGTTGCAAGTTTTTTTTATATACTTTAAATATTTCGATAATAATAATATTTAAATATTTTACCATTTTCAAATTTTACTAACAGTATTCTACTTTTAATCAACTCAATAATTTCAATCAGTGTTTTATCGAACTTGCAAATTCTTGCTAGTACTTAGATCTTTCCAATCTATTCGGTAAAAAAAAAAAAAAAATTTTTTTTTTGGAAACATCAAAGTACTAATGTTTACCCTATATACATAAAACTTTTAAATATAAATATATATGTGTATAAGAACAAAACAATTACTTGTTTATGAACAGCTCCACTGGTGTCCCGCTCCTCACGTCGTGGAAATTTTTCAATTTGTTCACCTGTTGAGAAAGAAAACAAATTAGTTTCAGTGTACAAAATTGATTAGACAACACAAAAAAAACAAATCAATCCACATTGATACTTTCACACCTCCTTTTTTTGCTTCCGGTCATCATCCGCCATCTTCGCATGGCAAACCCCTCCTCCATCCGACTGTGCCCTCGCAATCGAATGCAACACACCACCATGTGCATGTAGATGTATATCGATATACATGCACGCATACATATGTACCTACTTATGTACGTAAAAAGTCCAAAATTTATGTACAAAAAATTATTTTATTATTATTATTATAAATATATAAATACCACTTACCTGATCTATCGTCGTCGTACACATGCATGCGTCCACCATTGCAATGAATGCGATGTATGCATATGGTACGACATGCACTGTTAGCCAGCTGCACATGGCGACATGTACTCCAACCTCCAAATTACGTGTTCCCAACACGTACGGGAACATTATTCGTGTATTCCCGAAATGCGCGCACTAATCGCTACACTTTTCTCACTTTTTTTAAATTAATTTAAAATTTTTTTCACCACTAATTCTAATTTTAAAATATGCATAAAAAATTTTCACAGCTATTCGCGGCTGAAAATCACGTATAAATAAAAATTTGTTTTAAGTTACCGGCTGGCCCTGTGGACAGCAAATTATGCACAGTGGCATACAAACTGTTTGTGGGTGGTAGGTCAGATTGCTGACCTACCTCACCACCATCTAATGTACAAAAATCACACAAAAAACGGAATGTTGAGCAATTTCATGGTGGGGGGGACTTTCCGCGATTACAAAAATACAGGAATAGGTAGTTCACATCAGTTTTTATTTCTTTTCAATTTCTTGTAAAAATTTCATATGCAGTCAGGTGTTAGGTCATTACACTGACCAGTCCACCAGGTGTTTTTACGATATATGCAAATATATCGTAATGCCATATACGTTCGCAACTGTGGAACATAGCCAAGCCCACCACCTTTAAGTTAGGCATCATCTACCGATGGGGGGCGCAAGTGTACCGATACGATCACACCCAAATACCATTTTTACAGTAGGTGATGAAAGTTTATGGACTCTTGGCGCATAAATACACCACATATATATAATAAATACAGAAATACATAAATTCATAAAATTTGTAATGAAATACATACATATGTATATGGATAAACATTTTTTTTTGTACTTTCATTATTTCATGAAACAATTTCTTTTGTGATTTTAATTTTTTCTTTGGTTATTTTTCTATATCACTTGCCACCCAATATTACGACCACTTTCAACTCGGCTCGGAAACCAGTCCTTTCCGACGGCCCAGGCAGCGCGGCTTTGGATCCCGTCCTTTCAGATCGTCTGCCCAGAAAAAAGAAACGACGAACGACTGGCGTGGGAACTCGTCCTTCCCGACCAGCTCAACATCAGCGAACGGATGGCTCGGGAACACGTTCTTTCCGACCATCTGATATCCAAAAGAATTGGCGGCGAGTTGACTCGGGAACACGTCCTTCCCTATCACTACGACAAAACGCCCCATACAATTGCCCCAACTAGCGCGACAACATACGTATGTTCAGCCTTAATATTTACCGTCCTTCTTAGTAGAGTACAGGAGACGATGACTTTCATTAGGAATTAAAACTAAACCAAATCTTTTAATTTTCTTTTCAAATTTCCAACTGTGCGTCTGGACATTTGTACACCTCTCCAGAATACCTGTCATTCGTTGATCACTCATCGATGACCAGAATGCCCTTGCAATCGGGCAAGTAAGTTCAGCCTGCCACCTGTTGCTTGCGATTCTAACAAATTTATGGTTTATCAATAGCTTTCATGTCTGTAGAGGGATGCCGGATGAATCACTAGTATCACTAACCGGCAGAGCCGTGCCTTGACGAGTAAGCTCATGAGCTTCGCAGTTACCACGTATGTCGCAGTGACCACTCCATATATCAGCCATCTTTTTAAGAGATCGTCGGCATTCTGCAGCTACCCTAGGTATGGGCGACGTTATCCTGATGGATTTAATAGCCGCTGTTTGTGAAAATATAGATAACTGTATCAGTGACGGAAGCTGAAAGTTATGTCCAATTGTTCCGGAAAACCCCCTTCACGAATTTTTCTGTGAAGCGTTGATCACGTTCGGTTATTATCGATCTGTGGCCGATATAAGGATGTATCCATTTCCTAAGGGAATTTTGTCTAATGGCAGTATTGCATACAACTTTCTTAGCATAAAGGTCTTTCGGGGGGAAATTAAGTAGCAGACTACGGGCCTTGGTGCGGGCCGTTTTCATAGCCCCGGTTATTAATAGAGAGGGTACTCGCTGAACTCTCTACTTTTTCTTAATATTAACTGTTTTGGCGAGAGCATCTCACCAATCCACTGTACCATAGAAAAGGATTGGTATCACAACCGCCGTGTAGATTCATTCGACGATTTTGGGTTTTAAATCCCAGTTCTTGCCTATTGCCCAGCTGCATAAATTTACAGCCGTCATGGATTTGTGGACCCTTTCCATAACGTTAGGTTTCCAATTTAGTTTCCTATCTAGGACCAGGCCCAGATACTTGGCTTGTTCAAAACTCCTCAACGTTACTTCATTTAGAGTTAAATTGGAAGGAAATGATGCTTACTAGTGAATAGAACCATTTCCGTTTTGTTGGATTTATCCCCTAAACCTCGACTGCGGCACTAGAGCATGAACTTAAGGGCTGCTTGTATCAGGCGTGCCAGTGATCTAGATGCTTGCTTATTGCCGTTATGGCAATGTTATCTGCGTAGGTTGCCACAGAGGTGATATAACTCCCCCTTGAGGTGTACGTCTTACCACGAATTTCACCACAGAGGAGTCCCACAACTCCGCTTTGATTACCCTTTCCATGAGAAAAGACCTGATGAAAGCTGTCATAGATTGGCATTCCGAGATAATGTGTTGCACTGTTAGATGTATATTACCATTGCAGTAAAGGCATGTGTTTGGGTTGTTGTTGATGAGTAGGTATTGGTACGTTTGTTTGGTGTGACATAGCCGGATTCTTGTTTGTTTTGACGATTTTTATATTTGTATTCGTTGCCGGTAAAATGAATTTCCTGGTACCCAAATTACAATAATTACAAATTACAGATCTCAGTGGGTGTCTGTGTTGTGTGTGGCTCTCAAAGAAAGTAAAGAGTATGAGCAGATGGTATATTGCTTTATCCGTGATCCGTCTGTGTAAATAAAAATCTTGTTTACCATTTCGCTATTGAGTTTGTTGAATGCTGTTTTGAATATTCTTGCTGGTGTAGTGTTTTTACTGTATTTGTTAAGTATTCAAGTTGAAAGTTAATTTGGTTTGAAAGGTAAGTCGTGTTTGTAGCAATTTAAAATTATTGTGTCTATCATGGAAGTGACTATGTAGTCTTTGCTTTTGATTTGTGTTAATTTACAATATCGTACGAAGTTGTGTTGTAGCTATTCGAAAGGTTTTTGAATAGTATGTTTTGTTTATATGTTTTCTTTTGTTTTATTGTGGATACTCCATATGCAAATAGGATGTTATTTATAGGGGATGTCCGATATGTGCCAAAACTGCTCTTAATTCCTATTGAGTAATGAATTTAGTTTTTATTTTTATTTTATTTTATGCAAAATTAAACAAAAACAGTTATTGTTGATTTTAGCTTTATTTTTTCCATTTTTATTTTGAAAATCATGAACAACAGTTATTTCTGATTATTACTTTATAAGTCAAAAATAAGAGTTATTTTTGGTTTTTATTTTATAATTCAAAAATAAGCGTATTTTTTAATTTATAAAATAAAAATCAGAAATAACTGTTATTTATAATTTTTGAAATAAAAATCGAAAATAACTGTTATTTAATGAGAAATTAAATAAAGGAGGAAAATAATCGTTGAAGGGCTCTTTTTATAATATAAATTGTAACTGTTACAGTCTCTGCTTGAGAGGCATTTAATGATGTTACTTTGAGACTTTGTGTCCTATGAAGGTTCTGCATTGGTCTAAATTTTGGCAATTCGGGTGGATGGGCTTGTTTCAGTAGTGAATTAAATGTTCCTGTTTTTTTTAGCTGCTTTAAGGGCCTCCCTAAATATTGCAAAGGTCTTTCTAAAGTTTATAACATTTTGGTGGTCAATTATGTGCTTATTTCACCATGGGACGTTGCGCCTTTGGCTGTTTGTTGTTTGTCGGATGGAGGTGTGAGCACTCTGTAATATGATCTTCCTGATACCTGCAGTTTCTTCGTTAACGTTAGTGGATACAGCTCTACCTCGGTCATATTCCAGGGTTTTTATTTTGAAAAGGACCCTTGAGGACTTGCCTTATTTTAAAAGATGCTTTGTTTGATTTTGTGGTATGGTGTTGTTGGGCATTAAAAGTTATTCATGATGGGAAGATGGTCGCTCCGATGTAAGTCGTTAGGCGTTTTCCAGCCAGCTGCGATTCCTATATCAGGTAAAGGCGAACGACAAGTCAATATGTTTGAAGGTGTTACGTGTTGACAAATGGGTAGGCGAACCGTCACTGTGTATGATGTAATTTGTTTCTGTTAGCTAAGGTTCTGCCTTTCTTATGGTCTTTTGGTGATTCCTATATACTGTGCCAAGAATTAAAAGCCGCCATATTGGATAACGGGCCGATACGGTAGATTTAATTTTAGTGAATTTCTATGGCGACTGCATCGAAATCCTTTTGGACAGTGGGGTCTCTTATGTTCGATTGAGGTGTGTATGAGGAGCGCAATGTCTCCATAATAGTTTAACTAGAGTTTTTGGATATATAGTTTATTGGGATAGGGAAATGAGGTTCGTTTAGAAATGTGTTTCCTGTAAATATATTATGGTTTGGCGAAATTATTTTATTAAAATAAGAAATTCGTTGCAATTGTTTATTTTATAATCTCGTATATTCCGCTGTATGTGCTTAAGTGCCATGGCTAACATATACTTATTTGGTTAGACTTGATGAAGTCTTTTTAAAAAGAGAGATAAATGTCTCTTATTGGTTGTGTTTGTTTTCTAGTGGAAGACTTTATATATATAAGTACTAGCAGCCCGCACCTTGTTTCACACAGGTTGATAATGTTTAAAACAACTTTATAATTGAAATAAAAGTAATTTTTTGTAATATTTCGGAATAATGACCCTAGTAAATAAAGAAAATTTCATAAATAAATAAAGTCCAATTAGAAGATATATTTATGTACATACAAGTTAAAGGATCTTTGATCCTACACTTAAAAAAATAGGATTTAAGGGCCAACTTGCCCAAGGAAAAACACTAATTAGAACGTTATAAAAATATTTATTCAATTAGAACTACACAATTTAGTCTTAAGAATACTAGCACTCCTATGCAACTGACACCAGCCCTCGGTGTGTCGGCAGCGACGCAACCCTTGCGTAATGGTTTGCCATGGTGCCAACTGTGGCCTTGGTTTCCCACGGGCATATTTCGCTGCGTTGCGAAATGTTTCGATTGCGTAAGTATGGCCGGCGGTAACGATCGTGGCCTTGGTTTCCCATAGGTGTTGTATTGCCCAATTGCATTATATGGTGAAATGCAATTCTGCTGGCACAGCGGCACGTGTATTGGTTGACTGTGGGAACTGTGTGTTTTAGGTGCTGGCAAATATGTTAACTCCTCCCCCTTTAAAAAGCTGAGTCCCGAAGATCACGTGGCGAAGGAGAGTCCCCGATATGTTGGGCACTATTACGACCAAGCGGAACGGATATCTTCAGCTCGGGAAGATTGACCTTCGCAGTGATTTTTCGCCAGATACCCCAAATCGTCAGCACTAGTATGACCAGCCCTGGAGTTTCGGTAATTGCGAACCAATTGGTTCTTTCTTTGAGGTAGCCAAGTAGTTTGATGTTGCCTGTTGTCATCTTGTGTACGAGATTAAGGTTCAGGGCCACGCTCCGATTTGTTATGCTAGTTAATACTGGCGGGAGTACTTGTGCTCCTGAAATGCTGGTGCTCGAGTAGCTTTGGTTGTTGATTATTATTATCTCATTGTCCATCTGAGGAACGTAAGAACCATTTAGATTATAAAAAGATTTACCTGCCCCTACGTTGCCGCTGAAGTTATCGAGGAAAATGGTGTCCTCTTTGATGATTTCAACGGTAGACTCGTTGTAGGTCAAGTAACTGCAACTAGCATGGCCTCCTTTTAGTAGGCGGGCTATGCATCCGGTTTCTGGTAGCAAATCCAAGGATTTCCGATCACAGACCAACGCGGAGCTTAGCTGTAGAAAAAGTTGTTTGATGCCGTACGTCTCATGTTTGTTGGTTAAAATTGTTCCGTATGCCAATTCCACTCGGTGACCGTCTTGAATGTTAGCTCGTGCAATTAGATGGTTAAACCTTGCTTCAGTCACTTTGGGTAGGGATAGCACGTACAGAAGAAGCGTGCCGTTAGTGTATATCGATGGCTTGCTATACTCAATGGCTTCTGTGGCGTTGCTGTAAGGAAGAACGTCGATCTCACTGACAAGCTGGTTGACTTCTTCTTTACTCAGGAGGTTGGTGTTAACGACACCAGCCTTAGCCATCTGACAGGCGCGGATCAGCTCGTTCACATCTTCCCTCAGGAGAGCTATTTTGTGTTGGGTTTCCTGCGAAATTCTTTCCAGGTTTCTTCGGCTTATAACGTCGTTGGTGGCGACCACAATGGCATTCAGTCTCTGCAATAGTTCGTCAGTTTTTTTGAAAATTTCATTATTTACCTTGTATTGTTGGTCGCTATTTTGATTAAGAGCGTTCTCATTTCGCAGAATTTCATCCCAGTCGGTGGCGTCGGGTGAGCCAGCAATCGATTTCCAGGCTGACCCAATCCAATTTATGGATCGCTTTGATCTAGCTGACTTATGGCCTCTCAGTTCATCTAAATGTGTGCAGATTCTGTTTAACTGGAATAATAGTACTTCCGTGACTGTTGTTGTTTCGTTTAGGCTGGTGAGTGCATGCTCAATTCGATTCGTAGCCTTTTCATAGCGGTCTAGGTTAACTGCGTGGATAAGTTTAAAATGTCCATCGATGATCCATCCATACCCATCTCGTATGGTAACTAGTGGCGAATCTATTTTGAACAGGTCATAGGAGTGCGCAACTGCGCATAGGCTGATGCTATGGATTAGATTTTCAATTAATTTTTAACTCCACTTATATGCCATATACGCCCATTTGCTTATAGTAAAATAAAATATAATGGCTTAAAATAATATTTAAATGAAAATAACCCTAAACCTAATCCTTAATTTTAGGTTAAGTTTTAATTATTCTAGTGTATGAGAAATTATAATATTTACTTATATTCTTACCTATACTACGATAAAATTGTAATTTTTAACTGTGTTCTTAAATATTTTCGAATTATTTGTCAAATTAAAGTTACTTTGCTCTTATTTAGTACTAAATAATTTTATATTGTCTTATCCTAAGTTTGAGTTGCATAGGGTTGGAAAAATTTAGTAGGAATATATACAATTTTGTTTCTGTTTATTTTTTAATTAGGGTTTGGGAACCCAGTAGTGAGACAGTGTAAAGGATAATTATTCATGGTTGTGGTAGGAAACAACTAGATGTTAATTAATTAGTTTTGTGGTTAGTGCTTTCGTTAGTAATAGCTGTTAGTTTGTTAGGAAAAAAAATTTTAGTATATTTTAAGCTAAAAAACTCTAAATTTTTGAACTTTAAATTATGTGAAGAATTAAAAGTATTTCATTTTTCAATGTTTTTAGAGCTTTTTTTATTTGTTCTTTATTCGTAAAGTTTGTTATTTTTTTCCAATTTAATTTTTCCAGTTATTTAAATTGAACTTAAAATTTTTGACCTTCAAGTTTGAGTGGTGTGGAATTGAACCACTCTGGCTTCATCGAATACAAGCAAACATTTGTATCCCGTGCCGCCGGGTCTAAAGAATCGTAGCTATTTTTACCTTTTGACCAATGTTATCATGTGTTTTTTACACATTTTTTATATCCGATTTGTGGAATTTTTTCTCACTCTCGGTTAATATGGCCGCATTTCTGTTTTCTGCGACGGTTTCTTTTTTAAAAAGGGGTTTCTGTTTAGGCTTTATCTGCTTGTTAACTATGAACAGTTTATCGCCATTATTAAATTCTCGTGGTGGCGATCGTTTCTCATTTATTCTTGCATTCCGACGTTCTTGCTCATGCAATAGCAAGGCCTTTATATTTTCGTGGGTTTGATCC
The DNA here is from genome assembly GCA_951828415.1 of Anomoia purmunda. Taxonomy (NCBI): domain Eukaryota; kingdom Metazoa; phylum Arthropoda; class Insecta; order Diptera; family Tephritidae; genus Anomoia; species Anomoia purmunda. The sequence continues at coordinate 41,930,782 of OX639994.1, read as the reverse complement.
CTAAAGCCTGTCAAATTTTGGTAGTTTATTCTAGATGTCCTATTTAAGAATATATCCACAGGATTCTGTTTTGTAATCGAATGTATGGTATTATTGTATCTATCTACAGCTATAGACACTCGCTCTTTAGGGGATAACCTTGCAAAGTCGCCTGTGATGCAGCGGTAAATTTCGATTAAGGTCGAATGAAGTCGCTCTACTTGCCCATTTGCCTAACTTCGTTGAGTTGGAGTTTGCTAGATTTCTATTCCTAAAGATCTAATATAATTAAGTACGAGTGGGGTCAGGAATCCTCGCTCGTTGTCCATGACGAGCATCCTCGGCACGGAAAAGTAGTGCAGGACATATGTTAGTTTTCTTCGAAGATAGATGGACGATTTATTTTTAACGGGAAATAATTTAGCAAATTTCGAAAATTTATGCAAAATCTCACAAGGATAATTGGGGATTGGTGTTGCCTGAATATGTGGTTTTGCAGGGTGTCTGTCATATTTGTTCAATTTGCAAACATCGCATTGAGCAACGTAGTCTCTGATTTGCTTGGACATACCTGGGAAATAGTATTTTTCGAGAATTTGCTCTCTATTTTCCCTAGGGTTTGTCTTTTCCTATGTCCCCCTGCGATGGCACTGCTCCAATTGCATAGTTCGAAGCGTTAGTAGTCAAATTAACAGGCTTCCCAAAGTCAGGAAAAGCTAGGACGTCAGCGGAAGTGAGCAATCGCTTTAAATCGGCAAAGGCTTGTAGCGCTTCCCAACCTAGTTTTATTTCTACTTTCTTTGACACTCTAGCCTAAATCTGAGCGTTTTCTCCCCGCGTGAGGTTTGTCAAGGGCTGTGCTACCTTTGCGTAGTCGCGAATAAACTTCCGGTAGTAGGATGTCATACCCAGAAAGCTTTTGAGATCTTTTAGATTCTGTGGAGGCAAAATTAATTTCATCGCATCAACCTTCTCCGGGTCAGGGCGCACGCCGTTGGGAGTAATAATATAACCTAGGAACTCGACTTCAGTTTCAAGGAAGCATGTCTTCTCCAAGTTAACCTTTAAGTTAGCTTCCAGCAATCTTGAAAATACCTTTTCTATATTTTGTAAATGATCGTCTGTATCCTTTCCGAATACAATGGTATCGTCGATGTACACATAGCAAATTTTACCAATATATTGCTTGAGTACATCGTCGATCATTCTCTGGAAGATTGCTGGAGCATTTTTCAACCCAAAGGGCAGCCTCAGGAATTCATACTTCCCATTCATTGTCGAGAATGCCGTTTTAGTAATGTCAGCTCCCTTCATGGGTATTTGGTGGAAGCCAGAGGTCAAGTCAATGGTTGTATAGTATCGGGATTGACCAAGGCTACATAAGGTTGCGTTTATGTCGGGAATTGGGTAGGTATCGGCAATGGTGACGGCGTTCAACCTTTTGTAGTCAATGACCATTCGATATTGCTTCTCACCGTCGGGTTTAGGCTTCTTTGGGACCACCGGAGACCACGGAGAGTTATACGGGCTCTTGGACGGACGGATGACTCCCTCCTCAAGCAGTTCATTGATCTGCCTATCCACTTCTTGTCGCATGCAAGAGGGATAGGGATAGCTCTTGCTATAAATCGGGTCGGATGTTGATGTCCTTATTTCTGCGCGCACACTGGTGTCTATCAATTCTTTCCCATCAATTGGTAAGAATAAATCCTTATATTTTTTCACAATTTTGCCAACCTTCTCTTCTGTTTCGCGTGAAAGATCCCCAGATATAGAATAGTTTACCTCATTAGATATCCCCTCCTTAAGGGGTATTTTATATTCATTGATTTTAAGAACATTATTTTTCCGATCTACAATGGCGCCGATATCCTTAAGGGTATCGTCCCCAATAATGCCATCAAACGTTTGTAGTCCGGGTAGGACAAAAAATGTTAAATCGGAAGGAATGTCGATATCTTTAAAAATTTCAAATTTACTTTCTCTTTTATACCCACGTGACCACCCGCTGATCGCACACTAAAGGACTTGCTGGCTGGTTTACCTCGTTTAACTACCGTAGCCTTTATAAAATTTTTGTTCGCACCGGTGTCTACCAAAAAATCTAATATGCGACCATCTAAGAGCCTGTACTCTATGTATGGTACGCTAGATGGCCGTTGGATAGAAAATCCTCATCTTCCGAAGCATTGGGATAGTTATGCTGCTGCTCTATGGCATCTGTCGTGACATGATATAGTTTCTGGTGTTTACGCGGAAGATTTTCGGATTTTGCACCTCTTTTAAATGGGTTCGGGCGATTCGTGTAGCTAACGCGTCTACTCTGAATGGACTGATCTACGTCCATCCTCTCCACGGGCGACTGTGAGGTGGTTGGCTGATTTTGTCGTGAAACAACCTGGCGATCACGTTTGTCAAAGGGGATTCGACGTTCTTGAGGACGCCAGGCAGTCCTTGGTGGGATAGGAGGTGCCCTTTCGGTATTAAAGCCATGCATACGACCCGGAATCGTATTTATTGGTGATACTATACGGTTATTGGAGCGCGCAGTGTGGATTGTATAGTTTCGGAAGTACGTGTTTTGAATCTCTAAACACGCAGAAAATGCTTCCGGCAGAGTTTTAGGGCGCTGGATAAGGAGCATTTTGGCAAGCTCCCCATTCAAACCACGTACAAATACATCAAGGGCACGGCTCCTGTACGTGTCGACAAGCACCTTTATAGTTTCCTCGGAGTACGACTTCGTTTTAATTTTATTGATAATTAATGAAAACTAATGATTCACGGCCGCATAAAATTCATCGAGCCGTGAATCCTTTTGTGATAACTGGTGGAGCTGATACTCCAATGTACGGATATTTCGTTTGTCTGCATAATGTAGTGATAAGCACTCCTTAATGGCGACCCAGTTCGTGTCGTAAATATTGTAGGATATCAGAGCAGCATCGGCTACTCCCCTTATCTTTTGGCGAATGTGTTGCAGGATTGCCCTATAAATTGGTTTACCTTTCACAACCTTGAAGTCTGAGAGGATGCTCTCAACAGAGTGGACCCACGATACGTACTGTACGGGGTTCCCGTCGAAAACCTGCAACTCCTTTACCAAGTCAGGGAGTCTGCTAATGTCTCTCAAATCGGCTTCCGCGCAAGGCGCTCTTGGGGAGGCCTCTTGTTCTTGTGCATCATTTTCTGTTCTCCCAGCCTCCAGGAGGACGAGCCGTGTTCGAAGCGAGTCTAAGGAGGATACTCGCCTCTCCATGCTGTTCATTTGCTCAAGGAGCGCATTGACAGCACCCGTCAGGTTTGTCACGGTTGTCTGTAAGGACTCCATCTATGAAAAATAAAAATAAAAGAAACAGAAATCGACTATTTAACTTACAAAAATATAGGTATCATTCGAGATCTTTCGTCCTATAATGTACACAAGCACTTCACTGTCGTTTGGTTGTTTTAGCACACTTGTGGTTTTTTCCTTGCACTTTTTTTCTCTATTTATTTTTTATTAATTCCGTTCAAGGAATATTTCTCTTATTATTTTAACACACTTGTGGTTTTTCCACTTGCACTTTATTTATATTTAAGAATATTTTTTCCACTGAACACACTACTGGTCCCTGCTCGGGCGCCAGTTAAAGGATCTTTGATCCTACACTTAAAAAAATAGAATTTAAGGGCCAACTTGCCCAAGGAAAAACACTTATTAGAACGTTATAAAAATATTTATTAAATTAGAACTACACAATTTAGTCTTAAGAATACTAGCACTCCTATGCAACTGACTTCATAGCTGCCACCAACCCAAACACCAGCCCTCGGGGTGTCGGCAGCGACGCAACCCTTGCGTAATGGTTTGCCATGGTGCCGACTGTGGCCTTGGTTTCCCACGGGCATATTTCGCTGCGTTGAGAAATGTTTCGATTGCGTAAGTATGGCCGGCGGTAACGACCGTGGCCTTGGTTTCCCATAGGTGTTGTATTGCCCAATTGCATTATATGGTGAAATGCAAATTCTGCTGACACAGCGGCACGTGTATTGGTTGACTGTGGGAACTGTGTGTTTTAGGTGCTGGCAAATATGTTAACTCCTCCCCCTTTAAAAATCTGAGTCCCGAAGATCACGTGGCGAAGGAGAGTCCTCGATATGTTGGGCACTATTACGACCAAGCGGAACGGATATCTTCAGCTCGGCAAGATTGACCTTCGCAGTGATTTTTCGCCAGATACCCCAAATCGTCAGCACTAGTATGACCAGCCCTGGAGTTTCGGTAATTGCGAACCAATTGGTTCTTTCTTTGAGGTAGCCAAGTAGTTTGATGTTGCCTGTTGTCATCTTGTGTACGAGATTAAGGTTCAGGGCCACGCTCCGATTTGTTATGCTAGTTAATACTGGCGGGAGTACTTGTGCTCCTGAAATGCTGGTGCTCGAGTAGCTTTGGTTGTTGATTATTATGGTCTCATTGTCCATCTGAAGAACGTAAGAACCATTTAGATTATAAAAAGATTTACCTGCCCCTACGTTGCCGCTGAATTTATCGAGGAAAATGGTGTCCTCTTTGATGATTTCAACGGTAGACTCGTTGTAGGTCAAGTAACTGCAACTAGCATGGCCTCCTTTTAGTAGGTGGGCTATGCATCCGGTTTCTGGTAGCAAATCCAAGGATTTCCGATCACAGACCAACGCGGAGCTTAGCTGTAGACAAAGTTGTTTGATGCCGTACGTCTCATGTTTGTTGGTTAAAATTGTTCCGTATGCCAATTCCACTCGGTGACCGTCTTGAATGTTAGCTCGTGCAATTAGATGGTTAAACCTTGCTTCAGTCACTTTGGGTAGGGATAGCACGTACAGAAGAAGCGTGCCGTTAGTGTATATCGATGGCTTGCTATACTCAATGGCTTCTATGGCGTTGCTGTAAGGAAGAACGTCGATCTCACTGACAAGCTGGTTGACTTCTTCTTTACTCAGGAGGTTGGTGTTAACGACACCAGCCTTAGCCATCTGACAGGCGCGGATCAGCTCGTTCACATCTTCCCTCAGGAGAGCTATTTTGTGTTGGGTTTCCTGCGAAATTCTTTCCAGGTTTCTTTGGCTTTAATATTTAATTTTAATATTTTGTTTATAAAAATACTAGCAACCAGCACCTTGTTTCACACAGGTTGATAATGTTTAAAACAACTTTATAATTGAAATAAAAGTAATTTATTGTAATATTTCGGAATAATGACCCTAGTAAATAAAGAAAATTTCATAAATAAATAAAGTCCAATTAGAAGATATATTTATGTACATACATACATATTAATTATTCATATTCAGTTAGTTTTTATTTTCAGTTTTATAACACTTCATTGTATACAATGTTCGCAGCTTTCCCATCAGGAGCCAAAACAAATAAATTGTTGCTTGTTACACGGGATAGAGCAACATATAACTGGCCATGCGTAAAACATTGAGATCTAAGGTCCAAACCGGCCACCTTAAGTGTTTGACCTTAAGCCTTATTTATTGTTACTGCAAAACATAATTTGACTGGAAACTGAAGCCGTTTAAATTGAAATGGAAGATCTGTTGGTATTATCGGGATTCTTCGAATCAAGACGTTTTCTCCAGCACCCCAGCCAGTCAAAATTGAACACTCAATCAAATGCGTTCTAATTGTTTTGATCAGCAGCCTAGTTCCATTACATAAAGTTGGTGGATTTAAATTGCGTAGTAATATTACAGGAGCTCCTACTTTAACAATTAGTTTATGTGGTGGCGTTCCGGGGGATTTAGAGAATTTAAAAATTCTATTGGGTAATGTACTGCCTCGCTAATATCTATTATTGTGTCTATTGAGTGGAAAACTTGTGCTTCCGTAGTAAAATTTGAAAGTATTAAGGCATTTACTGCATCCACCTGATCACTGGTAGCTGACAATGTTGCCCGCTCCTTAAACCAGTCCAATGAATTGGTTATAAGACCACCAACTCCGGGATATACTTTCTCAATTAGATCTTCAATAGTTTGGGTTAAATTACAAATATTTGTCAGATCGATTTGCTCACATGTTGTAGGGAACTGTCCGTTACCAATTTTTTGCAAGTTATTAGCAAAAAGTGCATTTCCTTGTCCGGAAGTAGAAACTCTCATATTTTCTTTGAGCTGTACTTTATTTATATGCGGCCAAAAATAAGACATTTTCAGAGATGCGTTATGGGATGTTTACCCATTCGTGTGGTTTTTAATATAAAAGTAAGCTAAAAGGGTAAAAGGCTTTCAGTAAGCTTACAGAACAAAACGTGGGAATTTTAAAAATGGATACCTTTTCGTTGCTAAGTTGAATACTTGAGGAAGCTGCCAAATGAAATAGTTTCAAGGAAAATAACTTTTTTCACACTTCAAGTATTGAATGAATCGCCTCTTTCAAGCCGATGTCAACCCTTTCTGGAGATATGGATGAAAATGTGGATTAAAGAACCAAAATAAAGCGGTTTTGGGGATAATGACCGTAATTTTGAAAAGCGATATGTAGGTAAGGGCGGCGATATGGAGATTTTATTAAAAGTGAAATTTGTAAAAAATTCTAGAGTCGTCACACCGTACCTTGCAATTCACACTTCATATCTTACATCTTTCATTTTGTATTCCCCCATACCGTGAGCAAAGATGTTTACATATCATAAAGCCAATTTTACATGGGAAACTAAAAAAAAAATAGCGACCCCTATGAGATCAGCTATAGGACCCATCTTTGAAATAAAATAAATACTTGGCAAGATTTGCCTCCGAGTAGATTTAGGCCGAGCTTCTCTTGCGTCGTGCTCCTTTTTAATTTTTCCTACAAACTGGCGGGTCCCCTACATGTTTTATGCCAACTCCGAACGGCATCTGCTAGGCATATGAATTTTCATGCCAGAAACATACTCGGAGTGTTTGTTAGACTACTGCCGACGGACGACCCCGCTTAGAAAATTTTTTTCTAATTGAAAAAACTAAATTTTTTATGATGCTTTGCACGGGGCTTGAACCCAGGACCTTTGGTGTGGTAGGCGGAGCGCGCTACCACCATACCACGGCGGCCGCCATATTTGGTGGGGATTTTTTTCCATCAAAGGTAAGTGTTAAAAAAAGAAACAAACATTTTTTTTTGAAGCAGTCTAATGTACATATATATTTTTTGCTCTGGAAAGTTGGTCAAATGTCATAGCTGATAAGAAAATGGTTGAAAAGAAAAACACCTGCCCGGTTTGCTAGTAATTTATAATCTATTTCAATTGCATATATAAGAACTTACTAAAATTTCGTATAAAAAAACCAAATATTTTTTTCTAATTTTGAGAACTTTTATAATAAAAAATACGAAATTATATTTTTATCTAATTTTGAGAACTTTTATAAATTTTATAGAAATCTTTAAGCTTTGAGTAACAACTATGTTTCATAGAAATCACTTATTTTTCTAATGGTCATTTTCACAGTGCACTGTCGTCCCAGTACTTCGAGATGTTGGGCGATGCGATCCGACAGCGAGTTCGGCGAGGAAGGACTACGTCCTCGTGTTACAAAATTTGATGAGGTATGCCGAATGTACAGAAGAAAGCTCGGCAATCCAACGCCTTCAAACACCATCCGATTCCTCAGAGTCGCCAAAAAGAGCGGATCCACGTTCGGAGATAGACACTGACGAACTCCAATGGTACAGCACCAAGGCGACTCAGCTGCGACGACCGAAGGCTGGCACAGACAGACGTCAACACAAATGATCCCAGAACACCCTGTCGACGATGTGGAGAATGGGGCCATATCACATACTGTTGCCGTAACCCCCGAATTGACTTTTGTTGGGAGTGTGAGGTAAGGACGAGAGACTACTGCCGAAGAAGTCAGGGAAACGAGCAGAGGTCAACACGAGAGCGAGCGGAGGGGACCCCGATGAAGGGAAAATCGTCGCCACCGCCTCCATAGACATCTGAGTCACGAAGAGCTTCATTAGCGTAGCGATCGTCAAACGGTTCCCACCATCGAGGGTCACGATGGTGAAAACGAGAGTACTGATGGGCGATGGCCGATCAAAGATGGTACACGAGGCTATAGACGCGACCGTCCACGAGCATGAGCTACTGATTCTTCCAAGCCTAGCAGATGACATGATCATCGGGATGGACTGCCTGTCCCGCGTACGCATATCCATATGCTGCGGGGGAAAGTTTTTGGCGTTAAAAGCGACTGATACGCCTTTTGAAGAGAAGGCCACATGCATAATTGTGGCTTTTAACGCCTGCAAGAAGTCTCAGGAACACCAGAGCCACAACAACCTCCCGTTGAGTACTAATAGTCTTGAGTTCAAGGATTTTTTAGAACGAGAAGTGAGGACGTTCGATCAGATGACCGGCCCCTGCAACATAACCACGCAACATCTGTGAATACAGATTTCGAATTTAGTTTACGTAACGCCATCAAACATGTCTATCCTGCTGTTCAATTGAAAAGTTGCTGGTTCCATTAAACGAATGCTTTGCGACGAAAAGCTTCGAAAATTCTTAATAAAGATAAACAAGCAAACTCTACAATATATTTCGCAAATTTTTAATCTTACCACTACTGAAACCGACTGATATTAAAGAAGCATTTAAAATTTTAGAAAAAGATGCTAATAATTTGAAAGCGTAGTAGAACATATGGATAGAATTTCTCTTGTTAATAAATTCTTGAATTATTACAGACGTCAGTGGATGAAAAAGGTAAAAATAAAGTATTTGAAATTATTTTAAGGCATTAAGGTGTAGGCATTTTGTAAAAGGAAGAATTATTAGTTTTTAAATTATAAAAAAGCAACTAATGATTTTTCCTTTTACAGAATGTTTACAAGGAGGTGTATGCCTTTTGTAAAAAAAACAATTTTTTAGTTTTAAAGGATAAATATTGTTTTCAACGCTAATGCATTGCGAAAATTATTGTGTTTTGTTATTTCAGGAACGCCCTGACAATTTTTCAATTTATAAGGAACCCATTATTACCAGCATCTCTGCAGAATCATTTCACAGTCAATTAGGAATGAAATTGCCACAAAAGGAAGTTTTTTATAGATTTTTGGAACTTTTGACCGATATTGATGCAACGAAATCAATAGATTTTTTGAAATCAATTGCTTGATGTACTAGTTTATATAAAAGTAAACAAAAAGGGTTCAAGACTCGTTCAAATTTTGTTCGGGAACGCCTCCATCTATTGCAAACAAAAAAATTACATTAACAGACATTTTCAACCAGCTTTCACTTAAAGAAAAATGTACATATGTTCGCAGAAGATGACTATGAAGAGGATTATGTTAATAATGAACCTAATGATAAACGCGATGAACAAAGAGATTCCCTTTGTTTGACATGTTATGAGAAAGAACGCGAAGTTTTGTGTTTACCATGTAAACATTGCAAAATTAGTTGTGATTGCTTCAAAAATATAGAAGAATCATCGAAAAATAAAGGAATAAAAGTATTCACCCCTATTCCAAGTGTCGATCAAAAATAGATAATCGACTATTGAGCGATTATCGACTATCGTGGTATTGCGAGTGTCGATTTCTCGCTCAACAAGCGACTGTGAATACTTCTCTGTCGATCATCATTATACAGCCATTTTATAGTCGTTGAGCGTGTCGATTTTAGAAGTTTGATACAATAATGGATAAAAAGTGAGTTTTTTGAGTGAAAATAATAATAATACATGTAAATAATGGTTGTAAAATATCAACATCTCAATTACAGAACGAAAATTGTACTAACAGGAAGCAAATGGCGCGTTTGGTGCAGTTGATGCAGGAAAACGTCGACCTAGGCAAAGGAGTTTGTGGAAACTATAAATCATGAAATAAAATTGAATCAATATGAATTTAAACTGAATGTAATATTTAATAAAAATGATTAACTCTGAAATTGCATGTGTTGTAAAATGTTATTTCTAATTGCTCTCGCTTCCTCGTTCACCACTCCACTACCTTCAGTAATTGTGTAATCCTGAGTTCCGTCATTTGTGTCTTGATAGTCAATAGTTTCTCCATCCGATAACTGAGCATTGTAAGATATACAAATATTGTGAAGAGCTGCGCTTACGTTCACTATTGTTGTAGCTTTTTTTGGTTCGAAGTGGAGCGCCCGAGCCCCCAACAAGCACCTAAATCGCTTTTTTAACACCCCTATGGTTCGTTCATCAATATTCCTTCCTTGGGAATGTTTTTTGTTAAACATACTTTCAGATGATCCGGCTTCAGGGTTTCGGTATGCCGTAAGCATGTATGGCTCTAACGCGTAACCTTCATCATCTAAATGGATAAATGTCTACTTTTATTAGAACCATCCAAATGTGAAAACTATTTAAGCATAACATACCCAATAATATACTATTACGTTCGCCCCTACGATAGTCATCTTCTAATTGTGGTTTCAATGCAGACATATTAAACACGTTAGCGTCGTGCGTTGCTCTAGGATTCTTCGCATTTATATACCGAATTTTCATGGCGTCATCACAAACCTATGAACGTACAACACTTATTATCTGAATGGCATTTTAGTTGTAAATACTCATTATCATTGCATTCAAGCTAAAATATCCCTTGCGATTGTAGTACAAATGCTGCAGCTCTTTTTTTGGAGCAATGATTTTGACGTACGTTCCATCTATACAACCTATTACGCCTGATATTCCGCTTTTTTCAAAGAAATAAAGCTTTGCTTTGCGCTTCTCCTCTTCAGAGTATTAAATGGATATCCAACCCCTGCACATGTGTTCTTCCAATACTGTAAACACCTCAGTCAAAATTAGGGATACCGTCGATTGGCCAAGTCCAATATTAGAATCGTTCCCTACACTTGATTGGTAAGATCCCTACGCGCAAAACCTTAAAGCAGCTGCAAGCTTTAAAATCGTCGGAACTGATGTTCTTCTCAGACCTGGTTGTAGTTTGCTATCTAACAATGCAAGCAAATGCGTGAATGCAGCTTTTAGCAGACGAAAGTTTTTCAAAAATCTATAAAGCGGAAGTTTTAATACTTTTTCAACACTGCAAATATAACATATATACCGCATACAAACATCTTTTCCTCAAACTCCAGAGGATTGGAGGAGTCTCTCAACTTTCTCCTCTCTCTAGCTTGGTCCGCTAGCTTTGAACTTGCATCTTCATCCTACTCACTATCACTGAACCACAGTTCTATAGTATCCATTTTTATTTCATTTATTTATTTATTAAGTTATCACTTATGAAATTAAATTCAATTGAACAATTTTTCGCCAATGTAAAAATGTAAAAAAACACCAAACAGCTGATTGAAATTCATCGAACCATTCACAATGGTACATTTTTTGATCGATCAATTTACACAATACCGAAATAAAATACAATCGACTCAATCGACAAAAGTCTATTCTACTGCCAATCGACACTCGCAATAGGGGTGATTGTGTCCATTTTGCCGTCACATTGTTCAGGATAGTATGATAATTTATAATTAAATGTTTAAAGTTTATTAGATTTTCATTGTCATTAAGTAATTTTTTTTCCAAATAAAATCGCAAAGTGCTTTTGTTGAGGAATAAACATTGTGTAAAAGCAGATTATAAGTTTTCTTTCATATAATTTAAAATAAATAATATACATACACCCTCCGTAAAGCGACAACAGAAAGCTTGTTTGTGTCACTCAGGGAACGCATCCTCGCGCGATTCGGCGTTCCGAAGGTCGTAGTCACGGATAATGGAGCGCAATTTACCAGCCGAGCTTTCAAGCGATTTTTAGACCAATATGGGATAAAACAGCAGTTTACCGTTCCTTACTCCCCACAGGAGAATCCAACAGAAAAGGCAAACCAGAACATCATAGCGCAGTTCACCGGCGAACGACATCTTGACTGGGACGAACTGCTGCAGAAATCATGCTGGCTCTAAACACCAGTGTCAGTGATACCACCGGATACACCCCTGTGAAGCCGTCTACGATGAGATCACGTTCGGCATGGGACATAATACGACGACGCCAAACGACAAGGCCGCAACTCTGAAAGAAGTATTCAGCCTGGTGGGTCAAAATCAACAGCGCACATCAGCTGAACAAGCACGGCACTATAACCTGCACAGAAGACATTGGAGGCCCAAACAAAAAAACTCAGTTCGCTATCGTCGATTGCATAAAATCTAGTGTATTAGCAAACAAATCTAATTCATAAAAACTTATACAAAATTGTTTACAGCCTCAATAAGTGAAGAAATGAAGGACCCCCCTGACGTGGGTGGGAGATCTTCCCAGCCACCTTTGTGCTTCTAAGTTGATAACAATAAAACTCTAAATATTCTCTCATGTGGACCAAAATATTTAGTTGTGAAACGAATAAACAGTGTCGAAAATTTAAGCAATGTGTCACCTTTTCTAATAAAGAAGGTTGTGGACAATGTAAGCGGAGAAGTAGGATCATGCAAAAAACTAAGAAGTGGAGATATTCTCATTAAACCCAAAAATTATTCACAAACGGAAAAACTTGTAAAACTAATTTCCCTGTGCCCAAATATACAAGTAGATGTTACTCCCCACACAAGTTTAAATTTCACCAAAGGTATAATCTACTGCTCTGATTTGCGATGAATACCAGAAGAGGAAATTCTAAATGAACTGAAGCGTCAACGCGTAACCGAAGTAAAAAAGATTATAAAACGTGACAGCAGCACTAAATCTCTGATTGAAACTGGTCTTCTTATACTCACTTTCTCTTCCCTTACATTGCCGGACTCGATTCTAATTGGTTACGAAAAACTAAATCTACGACCTTATATACCCTTGCCTTTACGATGCAAAAATTGCCACCGATTCGGACATATCACCAAGTAAATGTAACTATTCAATCCAAAATCAAGTTTAAAATTAGCTCAATTTACATTTCTCCTAACACACATTTCACCACTAAAAACCTAAATGAATTATTTCCGCCCTCAAGACTACCAATCATCATCACATGTGACTTCAACAGCTGGCACACTAGCTGGGGCTCAAACAAAAACAATCACAGAGAAAATACCATCTACAATATCATTACTAAGTCAACACTTATACTTTTGAAAGATGGTTCACCAACTCACTACTCCACACACCATACTTTTACCCACATTGACCTGACCATAGCTTCCCCAGCACTCGCGCTACAGCACAAATGGATCGTGGAACCGAATCTCTTTAGTAGCGATCACTTTCCAATAGTAACCTCACTCTTTTCTTTGTACCCTAGCGAAGCTAGTATTATAAAGCCCAAATTCAACTTCAATAAAGCAAATTGGTACAAATTTCAGTCCCTAGCGGAATCCCATAGTAGTGATAGACACATTAGTAAAAATATCAATAAGGAAACTGCTAATATCCAAAAAATCATTATTTTTCAATTCAATTCAATTCAATTTATTAGTCTATGATTTTAATAACCTTACAGACTAGACTCACAAAGTAATACTTATAAGTAAATTATTACGACACTTAAAAAATATATACATATATTCTAAGGATACAATGATTCGATTCCGAATTTAAATACCGACCTTGGCAATGAAAAGTCAGGAAACAGTTTTTTCGATATTTTATTGAATTCTGAAAGTCCCCTATAGGTTGGAGCTATGGTAAAATAATTAGCTCTGACAACATTGAGATAAAATGGATATTGAGAACGCAATACTTTGTTGGGTACGTTAAAGCCTATCTGCTCAAGGAGTTCAGGACAGTTAATGAAACCACAAATCACATCGTATACAAACATTAATGATTGAATAATTCTTCTACTTTCTAGAGATTTCAAATGTATAAGCATACAACGAGCACTATACGTTGGGAAGGGGTCCGCAAAGTTTAATGGTTGAAGTGCAAACCGAGTGAATTTTTTTTGCACTCTTTCAATTCTATTAGCATGACAGTTATAAATTGGGCTCCATATTATGGAAGCATATTCCAATTTTGAGCGAACAAGCGAATTAAATAGAAAACTCCTTGTATAGGGATCTTTAAAGTCCTTCGCATATCGGCGTAAAAAGGCTAAATTACTGTATGCCTTTGGCAGAATGTAACATATATGATTTACAAAAGTAAAGCAACTGTCAAACAGTACCCCCAGATCGACGAAATCTTTCACTGCAGTGAGCTGATGATTTAATATACTATAGGATGAAATTAAGGTATTTGCTGACTTAGAGATAGTCATGTAAAAACATTTATCGATATTCAAAGAAAACTTATTTCTAAGACCCCAAGAAACAAGATTGTCCAGATCATATTGTAAGAGATATACGTCAGACGGGCGTGTTATTTTACGGAAAAGTTTCAAATCATCGGCATAAAGTAAAAACCTTGAATATTTAAAGCAAGATCCAATATCATTAATAAAAAGTATAAACAAGATAGGACCAAGGATACTACCTTGTGGAACACCAGAAGTAGCTACAAACGAATACGATTTGCATGTCTCAATTTCGACAAACAACGATCTATTAGTAAGATATGATTTTACCCAAGATAAAAAAATTGAGTGAAACCCCAAGTTTTTTAGCTTTTGGAGTAAAATGGTATGCGAAACTTTGTCGAAAGCTTTAGAAAAATCAGTATAAATAGTATCTACTTGAAACCCACACTTAAACGCTGAAACACAAAATTCTGAAAAAACCGCTAGGTTGGTTACGGTGGACCGCCCGCGGACAAACCCATGTTGGTGAGGTTCAATAATTGATTTAATGGCAAAAGAAAGCTTCTCTTTAACCACTTTCTCGAAGAGTTTAGAGCAAACACTTAACTTAGAGATAGGTCTATAGTTTGCCACATCATTTCTGCTGCCTGATTTAAAAATCGGGGTGATAGATGCAATCTTCCAATGATCGATAAAAACGCCTGTAGAAAGAGACATATTAAAAATTATACGTAAAGGCACGCAAATAGATGAGTTGCATTGCTTAAAAAAGTTCGAGCAAAAACCATCAATATCACTTTTCAAAGAGGGTTTTAGGGCGGAAATACCATTAATAACATCTAATTCAGATAAGAAAAGACAACCAAAATCCAGGGATTGGTTATGACCAAAATTGGTGGTTGTATCAGCGATTCCATCGTCAGTCACATAATTAGTCTTGAAATAATCTGCAAATAAATTGACAGTATCAGACAAATTTCGTGAACAAACCCCATTAAAATTCATACATGTTGGGATGTTCGTACAGCCCTTTTTAGAACGAATGTACTTCCAAATGGCTTTAGGATTTTCTTTCAGTTCAGATTCAAACCTACATATATATTGATTGTATAAAAATTTATCGAGGACATTAAATTGATTCATGTAATAAAAGTACTTCTCTTTGTAACAGATATTATTATTATAAGCCTTGTACAATTTATAATATTTATTTCGTTGATTTTTAAGTTTTTTAAGATTTTTGGTGTACCAGGGTAATTTGTGGAGACGAGGCAAGAGAACGGAAAGGTTATTCGAAAACACCTCGGACATCTTGAGCAGAAAATTCTGAAAACATTCCGAAACATCATTTGAAGAAAGAACAGTATCCCATTTTATCTCTGATATGGCAGCGTTCAAGTCACTAAAATTAGCATCACGAAAATTATAAGAAAGAGATTTCTTGTTTTCATTGCCAACAACATCGTAAAATTCCAAAGAAATAGAAAGGGGCACGTGATGTTTATCAGTCGTACTTATGGGAAAAGAGCACTCATCTAAATTAAATATTAAGTTTTCATCAACAAAAACAAGATCAAGTATTTTAGTAAGCTTATTAAATACATTATTGATTTGGAATAGATTAATACTAAAAAGACTATCTATAAAATTAATTTCATGAGCTCTATTAACATTGGTTGGTATTAAAATTTATTCAAAGCGCAAATGAAGCCATACCCCAAACACACAAAACAAGCAAATACATATATAGTCCCTTGGTGGAATAAAACATTACAAGAGCTTAAACAAAAAAAGAACCATATGTGGAATAAACTTAGACGAAATATATCTACTGAAAACATACCTAACTACAAAAAAGTTCATGCTGCATTCAGACGTACTCTGAAAATATACAAAAGAGAATCGATCAACACATTTACATCTAATATACATCTAATATAAAACCTTAAACCCTCGCCTCCTGCAAAAATATGGTCAACAACCCGAACCTTCTGCGGAACAAAGCCCAACCAAACAATACATTGTATAGACACCCAGCTACCAAATAATTCCATTATAACAAACAAAACCGAAATAACAAACAAGTTTGGACAACATTGGTCGAATGAAGCCTCAAACTACAATTTTTCAACCGCATTCCAACAACACAAAGACAGCACACTAACCCAAACTCACACCTTACAGCGATGCAAACCAGCTGCACGTATTGAAACAGAAATTCGCTACTTAGAATTGGAACTAGCGCTTAACAGCCTTAAATGTAAGACCCCGGGAATAGACCGAATATCTTACCCCATGATCAAAAACCTGCTTAAAAATGTAAAACTCCGACTTCTCGAACACTACAACAACATCTTCAACACATACATACCACAAATCTATAAAAACAGCCTTGTCATTCCAATCTTGAAGCCCAATACCAACAAAACGTACATGACATCTTATAGACCGATCTCCCTTAACCCATGTTGCTCAAAAGTGTTAGACAAAATTATTGCAAACAGACTATGGTGGTTTGCTTCAACCAACAAACTGCTACATAGTCACCAAATGGGATTCAAAAAGGGGAAATCAGTGCCTGATTTCCTAGTATATCTAGATCATCAGATCACAGAATCCCTCTCAACTAAAAAACACCTATCAATCATTTCACTAGACTTTACAAAAGCTTTCGATAAAGTAGGACTCCACACTATTCTAAAGCAACTGAAACAGTGGAATATAGGGCCCAAAATGTTCTATTATTTAAAGAACTACATAAACAATAGGAACATCAAAATCAGGATAGCTAAATATCACTCACGAACATTTCCACTACAAAATGGTATACCACAAGGATCCCCCTTGTCGGTTATACTATTCCGTATTGCATACAACAAACTTTGACATACAATTTCAATACACAGGGAACTAGACTTCATCGCTTATGCAGACGATTTCATTATCATCAAGAAAATAGACAAAAAAAAGGAACACCCGTTTCAATTTGAGCTACTTATATAACGACATTTCCAATAGGTGTAAATACTCAGGTGCACAACTGTCATTAGACAAATGCAAACAGATCCACATATGCAGAACTGCTCCTCCACTGTGATCAACAGCCTTAAAATCCTCGGACTAGTGGTCAACAAGAGATGTAAAGTGCTGTACGTACTTGACATCCGCTTTGCCAAAACGACTCAACATCATAAAATGTCTTGCAAATCAGAGATACAATTGCAACACAGTCTCGCTAATATCAGCAGTAAAAGCTTTGATTATAACAAAAGTAAACTATGGATTATACCTTTACGCATACAGCCCCAAATCAGTTATTAACATAATAAACTCTGTAGTAAACGCGGCAATTAGAATCGCATTGGGTGCATACAGAACTACCCTAATTCGAAACATGTTTCTTGAAGCAAATATTTTTCCAATAACCATAAATAGAGAACTTATCACAGCTAAATTGTGCAAATCCCTGACAACCAATGACAATCAATGACCTCTTCCCTCTTTCAACACTGCTTGTTAAACTCACGAAGACTAAACAAACCAAAACACCATCTTGTATAAACAGAATTATACTAATATCATAGATAGATAGATAGATAGATATATATTAGAGGATTGCACTTCGACCTTAAAGATCCATTGTGCGCTCTGCTCTTTACAGTACCTCGTCTAAACCCAACTCCTTTATAAAGTCTAATATAATAGTTGGTGGCAACGAGCGTACATGCTCCTCAGCTGGGCTATGTGTACCCAGGTAGCTTTGTCGTCTTCTCGAGATAGCGTCACACTCAAGCAACAGGTTCATCGGGGTCTCCGGAGCTAAGTCGCAAAAGCGACAGGACTCGTTCGACCATATTCCGAGCCTGTGCAGATGACCTCTCAGCCTGCAGTGTCCTGTGAGAAAGCCTGTTAGTATCCTCAGACTATTCTTCGAGAGGTGCATAAACTGCTTGAAGCGTTTATGGTTGTAACCTCCCAGTAGACACTTCGCCTGACGTAACCCCGGCTCAAACTGCCAGTGATCCTCCTTCAGGTTGTTTTCTTCTATCCTAAGCTCTTCCTTGATAGTGTGTTGTCCTATCGCTAGGAAAGGCTCAGGTCCTATAGGCGTTTTTTGAGCCGCCTCCCTTGCTAATATATCAGCTTCCTCGTTACCTTCTATACCTTGATGGCCAAGGATCCAGAGGAGCTGAATATGATTTAGTATTGCTAGTGTGTTGAGTCTCTCTATGCATTCAAGCTTTGGATGTTGTCACCATATGGCCGAAAGTCCCCAAAAAAGTGGAAATTCGACCATATGATCGAAACTCATTGTATGCTAGTGACTTTCGACCATATTTTCAATTTTCTAAAGTGGACATTCGGCCATATGGCATACTGGCACAAAGTGACTTTCGACCATATTTTCAATTTAATATTATTTCATATTATTTCATGTTGATGGCGTAGCCGGAGTTTGTCCGGCCAGGGTTATTTTTATGAAGCGCGGCCAAAGGCCGCTCACGCAGAAAAGAGTTATGCGCGGAAATACTGTGTGCCCTGTTCTTATTGTTGAATTGTATTAGATGCATACTTAACAATTATTTTGCAACAGGGCAAACTTAAATTTAAGCAATTGTTATTTTGGTACAATAGTTTGCCTTTTTACAAAATGCATACTTAACATATGGCCGAAAGTCCGAAAAAAAGTGTGTGCCAGTGACTTTCGACCACATTCTCAATTTAATAAAGTGGGCATACGACCATATGGTCGAAAGTCACCAGCATACACCACTTTTTTTGGGGACTTACGGCCATATGGTCGAAAGTCCCATGGTCGAGCGACACCCCGTCAATTTGGAGTCTATTGTGAGACCTAGGTATTTCACCGTGCTCACCGTGCTGACTTCGATCCCTGCCAGGGATGGCAATAAACTGCTATCTAAAGACTCAATCTAACGCACTATCAAGAAAAGATCAAACCAGAATCTTGAGACTATGGTTAGAACATACCAGACTTACCCACCAGCATCTATTAGATAAAAACCTTTCAAATGTATGTAAGTTTTGCAACGAACACCCAATCAATGTAAAACACATCCGAGATGCATGCAAATCCTTTAATATCATAACAGCTAGACATACCACTAAACATTAAACAAAACACCAAATCTACAACACCACATTGGGAACTCAACCCCTCAACCATTAACACTGAACTTAATATACACAAGAAAACAACACACCCTGTCATCTATCAACAAAGATTTCACGATATAAAAGAAAGATATAACAACTTCAAACTCCTGTTCACCGATGGTTCCATAAAGAACGGAAGCACAAGCTACAGCGTAATCGAAAAAAAAAAATCATACAAATAGCACACCTACCTATGTACAGTTCCAACTTTGCTGCAGAGTTAATTGCAATACACGAAGCTGTAAAACACGCCATTAAGTACCCTCACGAATACGCAATCTGTACCGACTCCCTCTCCGCTTTGGACGCCATAACCAACCTAAGTAACAACAACTATTATACACATGCCATTAGAGAAATGATCTTAAAAAAACCAAACGACTTAAAACTTATTTGGATACCAGGTCACGTACAGATACCAGGCAATGAACAAGCTGATTTAGCCGCCAAAAATGCACTTAAAGATCCACTAATAACCACCCCTAACCTGTTATTCTCAGATACCAAAGAGCACCTAAACTCCCACTTTAAGAATATCCACCTGATTTCCTCTCATCAAACTTCCCAATGGTATACAACCATAACAAAAAACGTATATATATATATATTTAATTAAAGCACGTAACTCTAATGCTCACGTATGGATACACTCACTAACATATATATAAGTATATTTGTAACATAGTATAAACAAGTTAGCTTAAGGCCTACGATGCCATAGCTTCCTCTTAAAATTGTTCTTTAATTTAATTATAGTCTCAATTTCTCTGTAATAATAATAATAATAAAAAAAAACAAGAAAACAGAAAAAAAATGTACTTGGAAAAAAACATACATACATTTACATACAAAATATACATACAAACCCAAACACAAAAAAAATGTATTCAAAAAAAAAAAACAATTACAAATATACAAATAGTTCATTTAAAGAACATATAAACCAGAAATATCTGATCACCCTAAAATCGTAAGGAAAATATGAAGTACCTAAAAATAGGCAACAGCGGCAGACTTTATAGGATAGCAGCCCTAAAAATGCACTATACATGCAAATCAACACCAACAACATGCATACTACATAAATCACTAACAAAACACAGGACTAGTTACTAGTACAGGGAACGGCATCAAGGAGAGACGAAGATCAGCACCGTAGGCCGCGGAAAAATGGCGTGATCAAATTAGAAGGCATATAAAAAGGCAAACAAATGAACAATATCAATACAAACACAAAGAGCTTGGATATGGAGCCCCGCAACTTATGTTTAAGAAAATGGGATAAACATATGTGCATATATGAATTTACACATACAATAATAAAAAATAAAGTGAATCACAAGGACAAAACGGGATTGATGCGTTCGAATGCGATGCGGCTGCGGCCGCCAAGTAGTATAAATAGCCGGCTAGGAACCAGTGAAAAGTCAGTCGAGAGTCATCATTTGACTTGAGCAGACGCAGGAGCTCTTGAAAAATACAGGGTAAGTGCATCTCCCTATATTAGGTATTAGAGACGTACAGGTACTACTCCCTCTCTTCTAAGAACAGCATAGTTATTAAGAGACAGGTAGATTCTACTCCTTCTCTTCTAAGAACACGGTAGATATTTGGAGACGGGCAGGATCTAATCCCTCTCTTTGAAGGTTGTGTAGGTTCTTCTCCCACTTCTTTACGACAAAAGAAGACTAGACGAATTAGTGCGAAATAATATTAAAAATAAATACGTACTTATTTATTTTTGTGGAGAATCCGGACAAACAATGAGGGTACCCCAGTACGAACCCGGAGTTCGTCACAGTATTTTGGGTCCATTACAGTATTTTAAAGTGATTGGTTATAACACACCCTCTTAAAACGGCTTTTTAAAGAGTCAGCAAGCCGCCATCAGTCACTGGAGTTTCTTGCAATATTTAAGAGGTCAAATTCCTTGCATATATATTCCAACTTTTTCTAAGCCAATAACTTGAACGTTGAACGTTAATTGGCACTATAATCGCCGAGGCGATTTTGGCCGATTTCAACATAGCACGCCAGTAATTCCTCTGCTTTGCTAACTGGCGCCGGCTAGAGACACCAAGTGAAACCAAGTCCTCCATGGGATCTTTCCAATGTAGAGCAGGCCTTCTTCTTCCTCTGCCACTACCTGCGGGTACCGCGTTAAATACTTTCAGGGCTGGCGCATTTCCTTCCATACGTACAACTTGCCCTAGCTAACGTAGCCGCTAAATCTAAATTTGCTATACTATGTCGCTGCCGTTCTAAAGCTCATACAACTTATCAAGGACTTATAGAACGTGGGTTTCGTTCGACGAGGAAGGTCTTTACTGCTCATTTGCCTACTAAGCCCAAAGTAGCCCTTGTCGGGAAGAGAAATTCTTCTTTGGATTTCGAGGCTGACATTCTGGTTGGTGTTAATGTTATGCGGGAGCCAAGACAGGGATGCGCAAACTGTTCATTTAATGACAGAAGGGACTTCGTTGTGTCATCGTTCACTTCCAGACTCATCGTCACATGCTAGCAGTTGCACACTCTAATAAAAGATGGTGCCTGACTGGTTGAATTCTGGAACTTAAATTATCTTTTACAACATAATGTTAAAGAAGCTAAACAGCAGAAAGTCACCTTGTCTGAAACCTCGTTTGGTATCAAATGGCTCGAAGAGGCCCTTCACAATTCTAACTGAGCTGGTGGTATTGCTCAGACATCGCGGCATATAGGCCACTTCTTCTCGTGCTGTCGAAAGCTGATTTAAAGTCCACAAATAGATGGTGTGTGTCGATCCTCTTCTCACAGGTCTTTCCCAATATTTGGCGAATCGCGAATATCTGGTTGATTACCAGGTCTAAAGCCACACTGATAAGGTCCAACCAGTTCGTTGATGGTTGCCTTCAATCTTTCACACAATACCCTCGATAGAACCTTGCATGAAATACTAAGGAGGCTTATCTCGCGGTACTTATTGCTATTCGAACTCCATCGAGGTCGAGTCACGGAACGTTAAAGACGTCATCAGGGATTCGGGGTTCGAAATATTCATCTGGCGCAGTCACGTTTAGCAAAGTGGAGAAATGCTCCCTCCACAATTAAAGTGTTCTTTGATAGATACCCAAATCCATGGCCTTTATGATGCCTCGGAGAAAGTATATTTGACAGCGATCTACTTCCATGTACAGGCAGACGACGAAATAGCATACTCCCTTTTGGTTGCGAAAGGGAAAGCTTCCCCCCCTCGAAACAGAGAGCTTGCCAAAACCTAGAGCTTTGTCCTACTAGCAAAATTGGTCACAACAATTATGACAATCTATCGAACTTCGACACCCGCGGTTGCATGCGGTAGCACTTGGCGACTGCCTCGATCTGGTGGCGTGGGCCGGAATGGCTTTCGTGCCAAATGGATTTCGGCCACTGGAAAGTGCAGACGTGTTTTTAAATTCGTTCCGTGGTCAACAGAAAAAAAAAAGATTAAACATTTATTGTCTGCGCGTTATGCTGCTTATTATATATACATACATACCAGCTAATAAAGGAAGTTGCAGTATGAACTGAGTCTCTACTAAGCAACAATAATTTACATTGCTTAACGATATAGTTCAAGTCAAGAGCACTCCAGAAGCCGTTCGCACGACTAGTAAGATCAAGTCTCAGCCTGTCAATACCCGTGATAATCGGTGAAAACACTTTCAACCAATATTCACGAGAAAAAACTGCAAATCTACACGGAAGAACACATACCGGCTGGTATCGAAATATCTGGGCAATACAAGTAAACTTTGTACACACCAGCTCAGTCTACTTTAGAACCTGCTAAAATCCTAAATGAACAAAAACTCCAAAGGTTCAATGCAAAGGCTGCTGTGTTCAAAGTTAAGCTAGAGCCAGAAAATAAGCATCTTGAAAATAATCCTGATCACCCCATTTACAACTTGCAGTACCTACACAGAAAGACACCAAAGAACCCCATAAACGAAACGATCCTTTCTCTGCACCAATTCCAAAGAACATATTGCACCCCACGCTTCGTTTGAGTGGCTTGCGGAGCCCTCCATGCCACAGAATCGTGCAACGGGAATAAAAATGGGCAAACACAGCTAACTATAAGGAATGTCCTGTATACAACGAATTAAAATAGTGACTAGTTCAAAAACACCTCAAGACCGGACTTCTGCTACCCGCTCTCCAATCATCTGCACCAGTCTTAGCACCTGTCTTATTGTTATTATCGTTAGGGATGGAACACTGCGACCTTGAGCTCTAAATACTATCCTTAAATCCAGCATCCGTGATAATATTTAGAATTGACCCTAAATCTCTGGAATGCATGACCGATGGTTTTAGGTATTCACCCAGACTCTTTTTGCGTTTATGCGTTAGTGAGAGGCACTGCTCCAGAATATGTCTTGTAGTTTCCTATTCCACTCTGCAGAATCTACAGCATTTATCCGAGTCAATTCTCAGTTTAGTCAGGTGATAGTTCAGTCTGCAGTGTCCTGTAAGAATTCCCGTGGTAATTCTTATGTTATTTTTTGATAAACCCGTGCACTTTCTAAAGTGTTTTAGTTTGTAGGAACCTAAAAGCGCTTTGGAGGGCCCTAGACCTGGTAGATGTTCCCACTATAGTTCCATGCAGGCTTCCTCGTCTTCTTTGGCTAAAGTGGATATTGCCCCCTTTCCCATACCACAGATGGACTCTGGGCCTATAAATGGAGTTGAAGCTCCTTGTTTTGCTAGTTTGTCCGCAATTTCATTGCCTTCAATACCAGAATGACCCGGAACCCAGATAATCCACACCTGTGTGTTCAGTTGTTTAAGGCACTCCATCACCAGTTTAGAAGTTACCTAGCTAGAGCCTTAATAGCTGCTTGACTGTCGGTCATTATGGCAATATTCCGGTTCCGGTAGTTGCAGGTGATATTGGAGTATGCACATCTTTCTATAGCATATATTTCTGCCTGAAAGATATACATTTGCTTTCTCATGGACTCCGAGTATCTTAACCCCGGGCCACATACTCCTACCCCGGTACCTTCTTCATTTAATGAACCATCCGTGTACCAGGTTATCATACATTGGTTTATTTTATATGTTTCAGACATACCTACCCAATCCATTTTATTACTGAGCTCTGTTTTGAATCTTTTTGTAAAGCTAATCTCTAGTTGCATAGTATCTCTCGGTATTGCAGTTTGGGGTGTTGTTTCGCAAGATTCTCAATCAGCCCGCGATTCGTATACCGTCCTACCCCATCGTTAGTACTAGTCATCCTCCAAATATCCTCTTACAGCTTTCTTTCCCACATTGTCTAAGAGTGATTTCCAAAGGAGTTTTTGATCTAGTATCAGACCTAGAAATTTAACGTCTTTTTGGTATCCAACAATAGTTCTACCCATTCTAATAGCCTTAAGTCGTCAAGTTCATATTTCCTTGAGAAAGGCACAATGGTGGTTTTTGATGCATTAACATTCAGTCCCACCTCAGCATGCCATGTTGGGATCATATTTAAGCCTAAATGAATCATTTCACATAGAGCATTCACGAACTTTCCTCTACATATTATTATGATGTCATCGGCATAACTCTGGCAGGTTAGGCCAGTATTTGTTAGTAGCGTCGAAAGTAGTTCATCCACAACCTTGTGGGCAGCCTCTTGCGGTGTGGGCCATAATGCTACTGCCAGTAAGAGTTTTTATTTCTACCAACCTCGAACTGAGCATACTATCTACTAGTAGTCCCTGTGTATGATTGCATGTGGTACTTGGATAATCCTCGACTAACTTTCCGTTTTGGAGTTACAGTCTTTGGCGCCGGACCAAATTTATAGCTTTGGTACTCTAGCCCTCCATACGCTTGTCGTGTCATAGTCCCCAGTAACACGATAAGCCCTTATTCACTCTCCGAGGCGGGCAGGTATCGGTAAGGTGGACCGCTATAATACAGCCAGCTATCTCCGACTGCAAACCAGTCCGATTGGCTATCCCGGATTAGAAATTATGATATACTAGTCAAGAAGGCGGACAACGAGTAGGATTGAACGGGAAGAGAGGGGGAGAGAAGGTTGGGGTCTGAAGATGGGGCATAGATATAGATGCTGGCACGGTGATCTCATATCGAGTGCCAGAAGGCTAGTACCAGCCTGTCGTTATGGTCAGACTAGTGTAGCATTCTAGTCTCCATGCTGAGCTTCCCTCTTAGTTCATCATAGCATGATGGTCGCCGTGACAGTCATGATACCACACGTCAAGGAGACCGACATGATGAATTCATAACATTTATGCAATCAACTATGTACTAACAACAAAGTCTGGCTGCGAGATACGCTGACGTGCTGCCGGACGTGGTTACTGATTCAGGTTCACCTTCCGGCATCGACTTTTCTTATAAATGAAGAGTATTATCACTCCCGTTTGTAGAAAAAAGGCGGTGTAAGCAACTATTGCATAACAATATTTGAAGTTCTTGATTTGCAATGGCAATTAGATAAATACCTGGTGGTGTAGCTTTTCTAGGATATCGGAAAGTTTTTGATATGATTAACGTAAATCCCGATGTGAAGTTTCTCAAGGAATATATCATCTGGGTAGACTATGTCACTGATGTTTGTAATGGTGGTCTATGATGAGGGAAGTGATGTATAATGAAATGAATGATGATGGGTGAATTTTAAGTTTGTATGTTTGTCAAAATATATTTGTGTGTTTCTTGTATTTATTTATTTATCATTATTTTTTAACGTTAAGAAATAAACTAGAAATATATACTGAAAGGGGGTGTACGGTTATAAAACTAACTTTTTTTGAAATAGACCTACATATATATAAGTACATATGCATGTATACAAGAGAGATATAATACAAGATTGCACCTTCCACGGACCGCTAGTCCTCTCTTTCTCGATTTGATAAAACGCAATTCAGCGGCCGCGTATGCAGCCTCTAACGGTGGAGTTGACTCCGAATGAAGAATACCGAGCGCGCACGGGCGCCAAGCAGCCAGGGCGAAACGGCAGCTTGACGACATACTTTAGTTCAACTACACACGTCGGAGACAGGGCACGCCCCTACAGTATTTAATATACTACTTAATTTGAATTCAAATTTATTTTGATGTTGTTCAAATCCCATAAACCGAACGTAAATAATTCCTTTTTGTATTTTATATACAAAAAAGACGATAGTGTTACTTACTTACTTGCTTACTTAATTGTCGCTATAACCGCTTAAGCGATTTTGGCCAATCTTCTCCCACAATTTGTCTTGATGCTGTAAAACAAATTGAGGAGCCTAAAGTTTTACGCCGAGTCCGAACGCCGAATGTTTTTTTTTGTGAGAAGGTTTTTTTCATGGCACAAATACACTTGGAGGTTCACCATTGTCTGCCGATGGGCGACCGCTATTAGAAAAAAACTTTTCTATAATTTTTTATGTTACTTGCCCCGAGCAGGATTTTAACCCGATACCTACCGAATGAAGCGCGTACACGCTACACACTCGACTACGGCGGCCTCCAAGACGAAAATGTTAGTCATTAGTGTGAAGTTTAGATTGAAGAAAAGGTGAGTGCGAAGTAGACCAAGTGGAAAATGTAAATATATTTGCCGTTAAAAAAATATCACGATCTAATTGTTTCAATTTCTTGAATTTTAAATTTTTCCGATCACATTTGATCGATATTTTTTGATTTTTATTTTTTCGATCAAATAAATCGTTATTCTCGGATCTAAAATTTTTCGATCATATTTTATCGAAATTTTGTGATAGTTTTCGATCATTACCATGGCCGAAAAATTTTTTTCCGTTTATTGTGATCTAAAAAATAACCACTATTTTTTTTTTTTTTTTGAAAAATAAAAGGAAAAAAATACAGACCAAAATTGCTGTTGATTTTTAAAACTTATGCCTAAACATTCGGTATATGAAAGAATACGTGTAACATCCTTGGCCAAAAATTTTGTCAAAAATCATGCTAATTTTTGGCTACTTTTTGTTATTTTTTTTTTAAATTAAGCATCAAGTTTGAAATATGTATTTATCATGTATGTATGTTTTAGAATAAACTATATTTATAAATTATTATTGTTATTATCATATTATTAAATATCCCTCTTTATAAACAAACATGTTCAGATAATTAATTATAGATTAATTTTTTAAGATTCGTTAACCTAAGGAATTCGTTGAGTTTTCTAATAGATTCAGCGTCATGGGTTTTCAATACTTTAGATGCGCAGGTATCATCGAAGATGCTAGTTCTTATTGTCGCGAAATGTTGACAAGAGGGGCACTGTGTTCGCCCCTAACAGATTCGTGGGTAATAATTAATGCGTAGTCGAATAAACACTTCAGATTGTTGCAGCTGATATTCACCTGAAAGATGGGGTTCTGTCCTTAAGCAGTTATGTTTGCGTAGTGGTGCTTGAAATTGTTCCATCTTTCCAGCTTGGTTTTGTGGGCTTGCCAGCCTATAGATGTCCATCTTTGAAATGATGTTCTGCCCTAACAGAGATTCGTTAGCTGCCAGTTTGATTTTTTCATCTGCGACTACGTAGTGAGGGATTATAACGTGGCTTGGAACCCACATTATTTTTATTGATTCTCTTCCTTGCAAAAGTGAGTTCCGGATTGATATCGTCAGGTTATCCCTATTCGCCATGCTTATAATAGGTTGTCTAACCGATAGGCTAACTGAGCATACAATGTACTTTTCGTTGGTGTCGAGGGCGAATTGTGTTGCTCTGAGTATAGCGTTGACTTCAGCCGTGAGAGGACAGTAAATCACCAGCCGTGATTGTGTTATGGTTTCCGTCTACCACTGCAAATGCTTGGGTGAAAGGGGTCTTTTTTGCCATCGGTTGCAGTTCAAAATTTGTTCTGAGCTGTTTTAATATATGTCTGTCTACTGATGGTAGTGCACTGCTTTTGCTGTTTTTGCTCGTCGAGAATAAGAGACGATTGTAAATTTATCCAGGGTGGAAGGCAGTTGACTTCATTTTATATGGATTAATAGGCCTTCCCAAATCTATCGCGTATTAACGCGGAATCCCAACGAAAACCACTGAGTTTTTGTATTGAAGAAGCTTATAAATTATATAACTTTAGCGTATTTTGACTGGTTCTTTCTTCTGCAGTTCGGAGCCTTACTTCAGTGACGATGCATGGCACTTAAGATGTCGGGAATGTACGTATACATTTTCTGGCAGTATGGTATGGTGATAGCAAGCAATTCATATTCCTGCGCGCACAGTGCCCGTACATCGGTAGGCCATAATAAAGTTTTGATAGTATTCAAGCTTCTGTTATGAATGTTAAGGTTGATGGATGTAGAAGACAGTGTTTTGATGATAAAAATTTAATTATATTCAATCTTTTATCTTGGTTTGTTCTTAAGTATTCTATATAGTATTTCTATGTAAGCTTTTTGTCAAATACAATAACTAAAATTCATAAAGTGTTTCAATTTCCAATTTCTACATTATTGAATTTAAGACTTATTGGTGGGAAAAGCCTTTTGTTGTATTTTTGCTTTTACATTTGTTGTATGATAATTTGGCTCCAGATTTTTCACCAATTTTTACTTTCAGATAATATTTGAAAAAAAGAACGTTTTGTACACTTATAAATTCTTGCAGTTTATGAATAGCAACAGATATATAATGCTAGACATTTTATTATGGTTAGAAAGTAAATTATATAGTTCGTCCAAAGGCACTACAGAGTTCTACTAAAAACGTGACCCTTGCGGGATGCTATTAAACAGTTTGTAGACTTTCAAGTATATATTATTTATTTTGACGTGAAAAAACCGGTTATTTAGAAAATACTTGATAAAATTATATGTTTCTTTTTAGCAATCTTCTACTGATAAGGGGGACCCTTGCGGAATGATGTTAAACAATTTGTAGACTTTCGAGTACATTGTATTTATTATTTATGAAAGAACTGGTTATTTAGAAAAGTCTTGACAAAATTATACGTATTTGGCAAGTTATTCAAAGTCAATGGCCCATGCCCATCATTGAAGGCAACTTGGTGTGGATCAATATGACCATCTGACATCGTAAACCACATAATGCGGTTTGCGATTATTTTCTGCACTTACTAAGCATAGAGTCTATATCGGGACGGTTAGGTACCGGAAGGATTGTTGAATAATGTTTTAATACAAGAGTAATACTCTGGTTTTAACTTTCAGTGGTAAATTTTTTGGCATTGGGAACGATATACGGTATCTACTTGGTGTTTTACCAGGAATGACCTTGATGGTCAGTATTGTGACACTCAATTTGTTTTGCTGACATTGATGGCGGAATTGTTTAGATATTCGATTTCTAGTATCCTGTTCTTATCATAACAAATTCTCGTGCGAAGTTTGAGTCTTTCGAGTAGTTTGACCAGGATATTCCGAAATGATTTTTTATTTCTGCCGCGGATCAGATTTTACTGTGAGTGGGATATATATGCCTAAATTTTGTTTGAATCCGAGTTTGGAGTTATTTTTCTCGTAAGTTTTTCCAAACTTGTTATTTTAGCCTCTTCCACTTCAATTTTGTATAACGCATTTCCTTTTTTGTATCTTAAGAGGTTGCTAAGTCAGTTATTCTTTCTATAATTAGCCCAGATTCGGTTTATTTTCTTTAAAAGCTTCAAGGTGTGGCGACTAACATGAGACTATAGGTATTATCTATCTCTGCCATCATTGCTTCTTCTTCCTTGGCTTGCTGTGCCCATAAGAGCTCGACGACGTCTTCATCTCCTTCTTCTGCCATGAAGAAATGTGTGGTGGGATTTGGCGCATCGTTTGAATCACATTGCGCACTCGATTAAAGCATGGTTTGACCCGAGCCAATTGCAGCAGTAGCGATAAATGAGCGCCGTTCTCAACAGGATTTCGGGAATCATTCGGTGGAATTCAGCACTCCATACGCAAACCACAGGCGAATGTCGACATTTTCAAAATGAGAAAAATAAAGTTAGTTTATAGCAAATCCAGTGAATAACACCTCAAGGCAAATCAAGGACTTTCAGTTAGACAGAGTCATCTTCAGTCTAAATTGTGCACCTTATTTGCCAATTCGTAGTTTGTTACAACTTGACAAGGAATCCAAGTCGAAATATCCCGTAGCATCAGAAACACTTAAATCAAGTGCATATGTGGTTGATGTTCTAGTTGGTATGATATAGCCGAGGCAGTTAAATGACGAGTCCAACTTATTGAGGTATTAAACTCGGCAGGTTTTCCACTAAGAACGTGGACCTCAAACATTAAGTAAATTCTGTTAGGTATTCAAAGCCACTGCTAGCCACTGATTTTCTAGAAATCCACGATTCCCGCGAAGCTATGATTTTAGGCATCCGATGGGACGGATCGGTTTTATTTCTTAACAAAAACATTGGAGAACAAGGACTCGTTTAAAAATACAGTGCGAACTATCAAATACGGTTTCAGGGGGGATCTGCTCTTTATATTCGTATGCAGGACGCAAATTGAAATGTTTTAACTCGTTTGCTCCTGGCAAAAAAAAACTAGCTCCTGTCCAAACCATCTCTATACCGAAATTGGAATTATCTAGAGCAGTTATCCTTTTTCATATGATCGATTTTTGTTCGTCCCAAATGGGTAAATAACGCTCAAATTCTGCAGTCATCACTCCTGGTGAAGCCATATTCGTCCAAACTAGGCTTATTTAAATCTTCCAAAGAGCATATTTCGCCTCTGAATATCAGGAGTTACAAAAAAAAGGCCTGTAGGATGGCATTGGGTTGCTTAGAGTCGGTGGCCGGTTAAATAACTCTCCTTCAATGACCTTCAATGAATCGCACCCAATAATTTGTTGCTATTTTAATTTCTGAATCGAAAAATTTGTGATATTTGAGTGTTTTGCGAAAACCCAACATTATTTCACATTCGAGCTATTTTGCTTTTGCTGTTTTTATCTGATAATGTTGCATTTATGTATTGTTAACAAAATTGATTTCAGGTTTTCTGCTGTAATTAAAAAATGTCGCCGATTCAAGAGAAATAAAAGCTGAAACAGCCTAAAGAAAGTCAATTTCTCTGCAATGAGTGATTCCGAAATTGATACTTTGATGAATTCAGTTGAAGTAGATGAAGGATTCGAAGATTCTGATGACAGCATCGAATATCCAAATTATATTTTTGATCAAATCGAACCAGACGAAGATGAGATGATAAATGATTGCTTGCAAGTATCAGACTCCTCATCGTTTGTGAATGCAGTTAACTTGTCTATGAATATAAGCAATTTAACTGCAGTACAAGAAAAAACAAACAAAATAGCACCGGTAAAATTCCACGGTTCAAAGGAGCACGCAACAAGAACATGATCGCTCTCTCCCTCACCAAGCTCCGCCCCTCGTGTGGAGACTAGCCAGCAGCTCCTGGTACCCCAAACAGTCTGCTCCGTGTGTTAGACCAGGATATACCGGAATGTGGCTTCAGTCAGGTGCAACTCGTGCCAAGGCTGGTGCCACTTTCGCGTGTGTTCTGGTCTGCGCACCACTCGTGACTATTCGGGTGACTACCTGGCTCCCTGCTGTAGATCTCCGCAGTCGCATACGCCCATAGTGGCGCTGCCAAACAGCATATTAAGGCAGCCTAAAATGCAACTGCATGTGCAGCAGGGACCAGGTGGACAACATCACCCTTCCCTCACACATCTCTTCGCGATGACTCTCCCGAGGTAAACGAGACTCCTTCAGCTGAACTGCAGTAATCCAGGAAACAAAACTGCAAAGCAACTCAACCGAGGTAATGGTCGCGGTTTAGCGTTCATCACCCATTACACAGTGCAATATCGTCTCATGCGAATTTCCTGTGTAGTCGTCAATCATCGGTAATATTTAAAGGCTCAACATCGAAGCTAAGGAAAATTAAGAAGGGGTACCTCAACCGCCAGAGGCAGTTTTCATAGTCTCATATGCCAATGATTGCTCAATAATGGTCACCGGCAATGTAATTGATGACCTGTGTTCAAAAGTGAACGGATATCTCTCCGACCTTGTCCGTTTCTTAATAAGTAGAAACCCGGCATTGGCCTCTACAAAATCCTCAGCGAGCCTCTTAACCACCTGGACGAAAGAGATCAGTCTGGATCTTAATATCCCTGTCGATGGCACCCCTATTCCGAGGGTCAATCCCCCAGTATTTCGGGGTTACCTTTGACACCCTGCTCTCCTTCTCTGGGCACACTACCGCAATCGCTAACAAAGTAGCACTTGGGGCAAAGACAAAAAAACGTTGTTGGCAACATACAAGGCGACAATAAACTATGCTGCACCAGTGTGGTCGCTGGGAACCAGTAGAGCACAGTGGATGAAGCTGCAGGCCTGCCAGAATGCCGCACTCCGCACGGTGACGGGATGTCTGCTAATGTCGCCTGAGGAACATCTACACCAAGAGATGAATCTGCACCGCAGGCGTACCGGCGGGTCCCCAGCAACATCTACAAAGAGATGGTCACCACCACCATTGACTCTCGCCTGTTTATGCAGTAATAGGAGTCCAACCACCATCAATTGCAGATGAGGAGTCCCTGCTGCCTCGCGTCACTCTGACCTAATTAAGATCTGGATATTGTAGTATACTTAACTCCTACCTATCCAGAATCAACCCTGACATACCAAACACATGTCCGGCATGTGAAGATTCTCCGCCCGATACCAAACACTTATTCACATGCCCACCCTCTGGTCTGACCCCGTCGTAACTGCAATTTCCTGGACCTCCCCCTAGATGAGTTTGACGACAACGGCCATGGGTGAATCCGTTATTCACAGGACATGACTAGCCGCTACAATAACAACAACAGCAACGTATTTGATTGACCGTTTTGATTATATTCCTAAGAGTGTCAGGTTACGCATCGATGAACGAATGTGTTCAACAAAAATAGTTAATCATATACGCTAGTATTTTCCTGATGAAGCACATCCTTGGGGTGTTGAGCTCTTTCTATGTGTGACAGCAATGGATATTTGTACCGATTCGATACTAGATCTTGCAATGATGACATTATTTTGCCTGGTACACCAAATATTGGAACAACAGGAAATGTGGTAATAAGGTAAAATATTTGTTGTGAAAATAAATTTTAACGTTTAGATTTTCACTTTCCCTTACTAGATTGGCGCAAACAGTGCCAAACTTTGTCAATCATATATTGTACTTCGACAACTTTTGCATATCGCAGCCACTGTTGGTATACCTGAGAGCTCGCGGTATATATAGCCTTGGAACTATGATAATGAATCGGATCCCAAAATGCAAACTTCCAACCGATAAAAGTGAAGAACTGAAAAAATAAATACTATTGAAATATTACCATTATTATTAGCCTTTTGAAGAACTGCCCATCAGCCTACGAAAATTGCACGCTATAATAAGAAAGAAGTCGTATATAGACATTGACTGTCCGCAAATTATACGCACACATGGGTGTTGTCGATTTAATAGACTCATATATGGGTCGCAACGGACTCCGAATTGAAACGCAAAATATGGCAACGAGTATTGCAATATAACAAAAGTTTGGAACAGAAAAGTTTCAAATTATTTGTTTAGAAATTTGTACCCACGATTCTCATGTTTTGAATATGTCCATTCTGAAGGGACCTTAACAGCTCGTTTTGACAATGCCGAAAGGGGGAAATTAATTCTTGGCTACCATCAATAAATGTATATATTTATTTACTCTTCTATATTAGTAATTAAACTATTTCAGGAGAATCAGGGTATCCACTGGAACCTTGGGTGTTTTTACCCTACCGTAACGCAGCCGAAAATTCATCGGAATCTCGGTTCAATGATTGCGTTTGTTGCGCTCTGCACGATATTTGTTTACAATTTAGCTCAGAACATCCCCAACAGACGACGAGCATCTGTTGGAAACTTTCAATATAGTGGAAGCGGACAGTAATACGGCCAATATTTCTAGAAGCCTAAGAGATGAAATTAGAAATAGTTTAGTTTCATGATAATAATTTTCCTCACAGGCGTTTCGTAGCTTAAATAGTAATTCAATAATGGTGGAGTACGTAATTCATAAGGTTTTAAAAAATAAATAAAAACTCAAAATTAAATCATCAGTCTTTTCAATTTCTAAAAGACTATATACATATATTAATAAAAAAAAATTCTTTTAAAAAAACTTACTTCAAGTAAATTCAAACTACAAATATATGTGGTCAAGCAGTTAAATAAATCTGAGCGAGTTGCTCTCTTGCCAGCTCGAGTACAAATCCTTTTTTTCCAATAATGTAGTTATGTAATGTGCGAATGAAATTATAATTTAATTTTATAATGAATGATCAAAGCTAACGGAATCTAATATTTTATGTACAGTACTCCATTCCTAGAATTCCTGCTACGTGATTTGCAGGAAGGCGACTCGTCTTTGGGATTTATCGCAACCCTCTTTATTTGTTGATTCATTGGCGCCGAAGTACGCTGGTTTGAGACGAATAATTGAATCGACAACTCTTTTACCTTTATAATAACTGTGACGCATTTGTTGTTTTTGACGGCAATTTTGTATGGTCATTCGTAAGGCTCCGTCATGGATGGTTTAACTTTGTCGTTTCTGCCATAGACGTGTGTTGATGCCATCAAGTTTTTGAGGGCGAGTGGTGTGCTTGGAGAAAGAATGGCACGAAGTTTCAACTGGGCGGATATTTTGCAGATGAGTGCGCAGCTTATCGACGAAAACGGAGTTTGTTGTGTCGATGAATTTTGCTGAGGCTACAACAGTCACAGGCTCGAACGAATTTCTTGCGATCCTTTCGCATGTTTAACCACACGAAGCGTTGTGAATCCATATTCAGAGTCGTTTTCCCACCTGGGTGTCCGATATCGTGTAGGGAGTGTAAAACGTGATGGCGGAAGGCGTACGGGACGATCGGTCTGATATTGCTTGTGGAGACATCACAAAGCAGTTCGGCTTGAGCACTTGGTATCTTAAAATATTTGAATTTAAGGGAATGATTCTTCTTACCGTGTACCAGCGAGTTAATATCACAATCACTTTGCAGTGCCGCGGCCATATCAAGGTAGTTAATTGCCGTTGGCGTGTTGATACGGGATAGCATATCAGCAGTTTAGTTCGCAGATCCACGAATGTGGCGGATGTGCGTAGACAACTGAATTATGAAGTCCAATTGTCGGATTCGACAAGGTAATCTTTTTTCTGAGCGTTAATTAAAAGTATAGACCAGTGGCTTGTGGTCGGTAAAAATAGTTGTAACGTTGGCTTCGATCATGAATTGGAAATGTTTTACGGATAAGTAAATCGCCAGCAGCTCCCTATCGTACGTTGAGTAGCGCTTTTCGGTATCGGATATACGTCGTGAAAAGTACCCTAAAGGTTTTTTCTAAGACGTGGTGAACATCAGTATTACCTCAGGAAGGTATTTGAATTCCGCCAACAAATTTCTAAACGGATCGTTCTAATCGAAGGCCTAAGTCTGCATATTCAGCGCAGTGCACGGCCCTTCGAGATTAATAGCTTTATCCATTAACTTGTTTCAAATCAGTGATTAAGCCATAATGGCGGATAAAATCGCTGCTAATAATCGGTGTACTAATATCAGCTACCATGAAGCTCCACTCGAAGCTTCGTCGCAAGCCAAGGTTGACACAGCGGCGAAGAATGCCGTATGTGTTGATTTGTGTGGCATTAGCCCCGTAAAGCTTCATGGACGTCGGCTTCAAAGGTATATATTTACTTTTAGTAGGACGCTGAAACCAGCACCTCTGTCGATAAGATATCTGAAGTCGGTCGATCTATCGTCAACATAGAGTTGGCTAATGCTCGGGCTACCAGTAAGTTTTGCTGTCACGCTGAATAACGGTGATTGTTGGTCCCACCTGCTGCATTCATGGTCGGCCCCACTTCGACGAGTTACTGCGTCTGCAAATTTTTGGTTATACCAACATTCCTGAGGGTTTGGCGGCTTAGAACGCTGGTGGCGGCTGCGTCCTCTCATACTCAAATCGTCAAATCGATTTTGTAATTGGTGAATAGCGCTCGTGATCTGGGCCAACGTAGTTGCTGCCTCTATTGAAGGGGCGGCTGATATCGATGTTTCAGCCAGAGCACAAATCCGACGTTGTGGCATCGTCTCCATAACTGCGTCGGCAACTGCTATCTGTACGGACGTACTTTGTTTTTATGACCCGAATACTTCAGTTGTTGGCGTTTGCCCTAGAGTCGTATCTTGGGGAGATCCGTTACTGATCCGGCTGGGCAATGTGAATGTTTCTGGGACGCCGTCGCTGCCTGTTACCGTTGTACTGTCTGTCCTCCGCAATGGGTGTTCCCTCTTAAATGGGTACTTGATGACGTGCACAAAGTATTTTTTACGAGACATAATAAACTATTGTTCTGGAAATTTCGCGAAACTTGGCTGAATATTTTATTTGTTCGAAATAAAATAAATTTGGTGGAGATTAATCCGTTAACGGGATCCGTTAACTTCTGACACCAATGTGAGGGAATCGCTCTCTTTCCAGATCAAAAACAAATCCTTTCTATATTTTCTTTAATCTTTCTTCCTATGCATAATTCGTTTGCTTAAATTAGAGATGGTTCAGCTATGAATAGTATCCGAAACAATAATGTAATGTCATAGTGAAATTATAATTTAATTTTATAATGAATGATCAAAATTTACGGGATCTATGGTAATATTTTATTTACATATATTTATACTTATGTATATAGTTACTAACTTCGCAAATGTTCATCGATTTGGAAAAATAACTTAATTTAAATACATCACATTTCCATTTCAATCGAACTATATACATACTTATGTATATACACTAAACAAAATTTCATAACTTCATTTATAATACACTGTGCACACCTGACGCAGATGGCGATGGTCTCGGGGTCAGTCGCGCAAAGAAAATGAAAGAATTGTAGTGTTTAATAAATCAAAGTATTAAATGTATCAACTTATTTCTTTTGATTTACAATTCAAAAATAAGGATCTTACGTTTGATTTCGCTACACGTGGTAACACAGTTTTTGGTTTTAAAGCTGGTTGAGCATTGGTCGATTAGCGCGCGGACCAGGTGAATTCGCCCACCGGACTCAATTTTAACGATCGCCTCAAACGCCCGCATTTATGGGCGACGTCATACTGTGGGCAAAGCGACGCGTTCGAAAGCCTGTTAGTTGGGCGCTTTGCAATACCCTTGACAATTGGGCCTCTTGTCGCTGATAGTTTGTATGGGAGTGGGAAGTGGCGCGTTTTCTGTCACGGTGTCGGGAATTGTGCGTGGATGGTCGGAACGGACGTGACTCCGAGCCACCTTGTCGCCAATTCTCTCGTTGCTAATGATGGTGCTGCGATAACGGCTCGGCAGCCGGTCTGAATGGGCGTGATCCAGTGACGCGTTGCCTGGGCGGTAGGGAAGAACTAGCTTCCAAGCAGCGCCTTAACCTTCCATGCTGCAGTAGGTCGGAAAGTACAAGTCTTCGAGCCGCCAAACTGGGAGATTACCTGTTACCCGCCCGCGATCTGATGGCCGCGATCTTGGCTGCTGTAAATTTCCTTGTGATGAAATTAAGAGAGACAATTTGAAAAATAGCGGTATATTAGAAGCGCGCGCACCCTTTCTTCCTTCGATTTCTCGCGGTATTTCTGGCGCAACCGAATGTCGTGGTTCTCGCCGCAAAGTCGTAAAAGAATCGCGAATGGCATAGTGTGCCTCTTCGACTTGTTGCAGGCTCCAGTAATACGGGTCATCTCCCTGGAAGTATGAAAATACACTGCTTAATATAATGGTTGAAGTCAATCTTACAAGATGAGTTGGTTGGGTGGCGAGCTTCGAATTGTATGACGGTCTTGTCACCACTCCTTTCCGCGTGCGGATATCCACCACTCGGACTCGATTGTCGGTACCGGGGTGAACGAGGGTTGCCTTTTATATTTTGCGCCTAATAATGAAAACACAGTCAAACATTAAGAAAAATAGATTTATTATTTTTCAAAATATTCTCCATCCAAGTCAATACACTTCTGCATTCGCTTGAACCAATTTTCAAAGCACTTTTGCAGCTCCTTCAGGCGTTGAAAAACGTTGACCTCGCTTTTTTTTTTTGATGTTCGGGAATAAAAAGAAATCATTAGGTGCCAAATTAGGGCTGTAAGGCGGATGACCCATCAATTCGACCTTTTGTGTCCTCAAAAACTCTCTTGTGTGAATCGATACGTGAGAGCTCGCATTGTCTTAGTGAAGAATAATTTGTTTTCGGCGGTTGATTTTCCTTAATTCTCCAAAAACTTTTGGCAAACAAATGGCTGTATACCACTCAGAATTGACCGTTTTAAGTTTATCTAGTGGAACAGTTGCGACATGACCAGATTTTCCGAAAAAACAGGCGACCATTTGCTTTGAGGTGCTTCTTGCGCGAACAACTTTTGTTGGATTAGGCTCGTCTTGGAACACCCATACAGTCGATTGCTGCTTTATTTCCAGCTCATATGCATAGATCCAATATTCGTCACCTGTTACGATGTCATAGACGTGCTTTGATCCACCGCGGCTGAATTTCTTCAACACTTCTTTACACCAATCGACACGAGCCCTTTTTTGGGCAAGTATCCAACGAGAACAAATCTTCTTTACGACCAAATGTGCATGCAATATTGAATGTGTGCTGGTCTCACTAATGGCCAAGGATGCTTCTATCTCGCGATACGTCACACGACGATCTTGTATTATCAAGTGACGCACATCATCGACTGTTTCTGGCACAACCACCGTTTTTGGGCGACTTTCACGAAATTCGTCCTGCAAAGATTGGCGGCCACGTAGGAACTCGTTGTACCATCGTTTCACAGTGGCTAAGTGTGGTGATTCAACACCAAAAGTAGAAGTAAGTTGATTGATGCACTCCTGTGTCCACGAAAATGTTCACGGGTTAATTCCATTTTTAGGCAATATGAATTTTTAAACTCACTATAAATAAACACAAATAAAACTCGTAAGTGAAAACGTTATATGCAAGTTTATGCCAAAAAATACCAAACTTTACGATAAAATTATCTAATTACAGCTAGTGACATTTAGTGTTGCGAAGGCGCAAAATATAAAAGGCAACCCTCGTAATTTGACGACTCTCCCAAGCCGCCAGTCGGTAGGAGATAAGTTGTCTTCTCGGATGACAACTAGATCGTCCGCCTGCATGTCGTGATGTTGTATCTTCCACCTAGTCCTTTTCTGTAACTCCTTCAGGTACTCGTTTTACCACCAGTGACAGAATGATTGATGAAGCGCCTTCATCTTGGGTTAATGGCAAAAGCTGATTTCTCGCTGACTCAGGCGGTGTAAGACGATGAGGAAATGTCCTGGTGAGAGCTGCTCCTGCCTCGACGGATCGTTCGAAGCTGGACTTAGAGGTCTGAAATTAAGGCACGCTCTTATTCTGCAAAGTTATGTGATAAATTTTTCAAAAACGTATTTAAAACCCGAAGCGATTTTGCGGAAGTGTGATTTAAAGCTCTTTACTCCAGCCTCCCATAAACCGCCCATATGAGCAGCAGAAAGTCGAATAAAATGCCTAGAACGTTGTTGGTAAGAATATTTTGACACAACAGCGACTTTGCAGCTAGAGAGAAACGCTTTAAATTCAGTTTTTAAAGCTCTCGAGGAGTATATGCTTTTCGAGCACCCTCTGCGTGAAACAAACGTATGCTATAAAAAACAATAAATGAGTAAAATACTAAGTTTACAGCTAAAGAACAAATACAAAATTCAGAAAGGAAAGTGGTAGTTTGAAAAGCTCAGACGAAGCGAAGGAAATGGAAATATTTCTGCACAAAAACATTTGTGACTGCCGTTTTGAAGCATCTAGCAGTTTAAATAGATTTAATTGACACTGGTAAGGGATTCCATACGCTGAATACCCTAAGATTTAATTTATTTTTAGATTCGTAATCAAGATTACTATATACACTTCAAAGTATGATATTTGTGGAACGATAAAGGTCTTTATAAGCTTCAGTTTTGTATCGATCGGTAGAGAATAACAAGTATGCCATAAGTTTCTTAGGCATAATTAACGTGATCTGTGCAAGTCAAACGTAAGTTTATTTTAAATCCTAGGCTAATGACTGCTGATATACATTCTATCTTTGTTTCGTTCAGCAAAATTGGCGATAAGCTAGTCAGATCAAGAGAGTTATGTGATACAGGTTCAGCTAAATTGGCGATAAGCTAGTCAGATCAAGAGAGTTTTGTGATACAGGTAGTGCTTGCGTTTTGGACGCGTTTAAATCAAGGCCATTTGTTTTGGCCCAGACAGATATTCTTCTTAGGTTATAATTTAATCTAAACACTAAGTGTTCACCAAGGTCAATAGGACATGAATAGCATATCTGAGTATCGTTAACGTATAGGTGTATAGAGGCATTTTGGCAG
The DNA here is from genome assembly GCA_951828415.1 of Anomoia purmunda. Classification (NCBI taxonomy): domain Eukaryota; kingdom Metazoa; phylum Arthropoda; class Insecta; order Diptera; family Tephritidae; genus Anomoia; species Anomoia purmunda. The sequence continues at coordinate 41,889,995 of OX639994.1, read as the reverse complement.
TAATGGATATTGCCATTCACAAAAGCCGAAAATAGTATCGGACCCAGGATTTCAAAAGCAAAATATTATGGTCTACGGTATCAAAAGCTTTAGAGAAGTCCAGAAGTACTAATATAGTAAGTTGTTTACTATCAAAGGCAGGACGAAAGTCATGGCTGTTGAACAACTGTGACTAGATCTAAAGCCAGATTGAAACTCATACATAGGCATAGCATGATGAAATTCGGTGCCACGGTCATGGAAGCGCCGTCGACATCGACCAGACGACGTGCCACGCAAATGGGTATCAGTCGACGGTCTTTACAGCGAATTTTGGTACAAGATTTGAAGATGTTTCCGTACAAAGTCCAGACGGTGCATCAGCTGTTAGCTGCTGACCGCCAATCGCGTCTAACATACGCTCAAGCCGTCCTTAATCGCCACCAAGAGGAAGATGATTTTTCATCAAAAATAATCATGAGTGATGAGGCCCATTTCCATCTTAGCGGGTACGTAAATAAGCAAAATTTACGCTTCTGGGGCACTGAAAATCCGCGTGTAACCCACGATGAGCCATTACACCCGCTCAAAGTCACTGTATGGTGTGTTGTTTTCGCTGGAGGAGTCATCGGAACTTTTTTCTTCGAAGACGTCGCGGGCCAAACGGTTACTGTGATTGGTGAGCGCTACAGAGCAATGATCAACGATTTCTTTTTGCCGCAACTTGATGAATTGGGATTGGAAAACATGTGGTTCCAACAGGACGGTGTAACGGCACACACTGCACGTGCCACAACCGATATGCTGAAGGATGCATTTCCCGGGCGCCTAATCTCCCGTTTTGGCGATTTGCACTGGCCAGCAAGATCGCCTGATTTGACCGCTCCAGACTTCTTTTTGTGGGGCTTTTTGAAGTCGCGGGTTTATGTCAACAGGCCTCAGACTCTTGCAGCTCTTGAAGAGAATATCCGTCAAGAACGTGAGGACCTATCGCCGGAAGTTGTTGCCAAAGTGATGGAAAATGCCATAAAAAGGGCTCAAATGACAATCAACTGTGGCGGCGGCCATTTACATGACATCATATTCTCGACTTGAAAAAAATTAAAAGACCAAATAAAAATAATCCACAAGAAGAATCAAAGTTTTTCATTTTTTTTTAATTACAGCCAAAAAACATCGGAAGTTTACTTTTGCGCCACCTTGAAGAAACTTGATAACTACTATCATCCACACAAAATAACAGAAATAGTTGACCAGATTAAAGAAAATATCGAACTACAAAATATTGAAAGTAAAGAAGTTTTGTATAATGGAATAAAAATATAAAAGCAAGGATCACATCTATAATACCGTATATCAAAGAAAGAAAGAAAATAGGCTATAAATATTGGGGAAAACCCCTATAAATGGATGTTTGGAGTTATGGGTGATGATGACAGGCAAGACATTATGGACCATTTGACAATTATCGAAGAAAATGGCCATAATGCAATAGTAAACTTAAATAAACAAATAGTAATTGATGAACATTTCAATAGATCATTAAACTTGTTGAAAGAGACCATAGAATCAGATAGGAAACAGATAATAGAAACTCAAAATATGAAGAAAATATAATTGAAGAAAAATATTGGTATAACGACCAAATGAGCAAACTAAAGCTCATAGAAAATAAAGTTCAAGAAATACAAAATAATATAGCGGCGGCTAAGTACAATATGGTACACCCAAGTATGTTAAGTACGGAAGAAATTGAAAAATATGAAATAGATTTTTATAAATTAAAATTGGCAAAAGTAGGATTAGTAGTGTACAGAAATGTAACAATAATATTTGCAATTCAGATACCAAGAACCTTATTTAAAACTAAAATTGAATTCAATAACTCCATTGCCAAATAAAAATAAATTACAGATTAATGAAGAAGAAAAATTCGTTACAAAGTTTGGGGAAAACTATTTTGATTATGAAAAGAATAAAGCGTTTAAAAGTTTAAAACTGAGTAAAAGTTGTATATTTTCAAATACTTGTGAATTTATATACAACAACAAAACAACAATACAAGAGATAAGCGATGATACAATATTAGTAAGAAATGCCAATAACGATATAATAAAACAAAACTGCGATGATAGCAAAATCGCACTAAAAAAAATTATATAATTAAATTTGTAAATTGTAAAATGGAAATTTTGCAACAGGAATATAAAAATAATAAAACAGAATATGTTCATACAATCGTGTACCCTGTCGAAAAATTAAAGCAAAGCTACACACCAAAATTGACATTTAACGATAATGCAATAAAAAATATTGAATATATGTATAAAAGAAATTGCAGAGTTGAAATACCACAAAAATGTATCATATAATATTAATATAAGATTGATAATCGTAGTAGTGGTGGCAGTAATAATCATTGTAGAAATTGCAAAGAATAAAACAACAAAAATACAAATCGTAAATACAAGAACTCAGGAGAGTTTAAGAGTAACGATGGGGGAGTTGCGTCATCAGATGACTCACCATGACGCCACAACCTAATATAAGACAAAGTGTTTTTTAAAATAACTTAAAATAATGGGTGCCAAGCCACTGTTCTATCGCAGGAAATGAATTCGCGGACTCCGCTGCAAAATACGCCTGTAAAGCACCAATATTTTTAAATTCCACCATTGAAAAAATCGACCTTCGAAAGTTGTTCATAAGCTCAAACAAAAACTATCTTATGATCAACTGAGACCAATATCAACATCACCACTACAAAAACATCATGAACACATATAAACCACCCGTTTATCCTCTTAACATCAGCAGAGATAGAATTAAGATGTTTATCAAATTTCGACTTGGACACACTACTGCAACACACCAGCACATTTTAAGGAAGGAGAACCAGCCGCAATGCACCAGATGCAACCAAGCCTTCTCTTTCGAACATTTAACGCGCAGCAGCTGTGCTACACTGGCAGCTATCAAACGGAAACACTTCGGGACCGAAACTATAATGGACATATTGAAAATCGTATCCGAAGACAACATTAACAAGATATATGAATTCGCCACTACTTTAAAAATTACTGTATAAAACTTAACCAACATACATATTTACTCTATAAGTTGTATTTCATTAGCCGTAATTAAATTACATTAATAAGTTATATGTAAGTACTACGTTGAGCTGATGGCCTTTGATGCCTTGCTCTAATGACTCATATTAAGCTTTTAATTTACTATGCACATAATAAACAGCATACATATGTATATGTTGTGAATTATAAAAATGTATTAAGCCAATTTGTATATGCACTATACATTGTAACATGCTATTCTCATAGCATGATGAAATTCGGTGCCACGGCCAAGTACATATGTACATACATATGTACATTATTGGAATCATATTACCACATATTTCATATTGTTCGTTTAAATTATGCCGAGACGTTGATGCTGGGAAATGTATAGTCAGCACAACGGCTCTAAGTTAATTAAGTAAAATATAACTTTAAATAAAAAAAATAATTCAATAATAAACTAGACGGCAAGCCTCTCAGTACTGCATATTTCCGTGGCTTTTATTAAAAATTACGTCCTTTGTGCAGTCGTAATTGGCGCAGACGTAATTCGCGTAAGGAAGAATCAGTTTTAAAAACGTAAGTTAATACCATCCACACCAATAGCATTCGACTTTATGGCGTACATACACTTTACAATCTCATCTTCAGTGGCTGTATCGAACGTAAATTCATAAGCCGATTTGGGGATTATACTCTGATTAATTGTAAATGATGGGATATTTGTTTGGCTATTTACTCCCATAAAATAAGAGTGCATCACATTGGTATCAATCATACAGCTTTTCTTGGCGCAGATTCCCAACGCTTGGAACATCGAATTTAGATTCAAGATACGCTTTTTTGTCTGACGCAAACTTGTGGTTATTTTATTGCCAAGTCTTGTATATATACTCCAGCGATTATTAGTAGGATTTCGTTTCCAGTATTTATATGCCATATTTCGCTTTTTAATATTTTATATTTTAGATATTTTAGTGAAAAATGATAGCAAATCATTACATGCAGACGAAAAGGCAGACGTAACCCTTAATGATGACGCAGGCTCGGCCCCTATAGTTCTTTACTTCGAAGGGACCTACGAAATCTACCCCCGCATTGATAAACGCTCTAGAAAATGTAGTACGTTCTGCTAGAAGTGCTGCCATAAGTTGAGTTTGGGGATTTCTCTTGTAGATTGTACAAACCTTGCAATTATGTATGATAGATTTGATCATGGCCTTGATCCGAGGGATCCAGTACTGGGCTCGAATCAGCGCAGCATTAACTGATTTTCTCCATGAAGCGAAACTTCATGGATAAATTGTACTAACAATCGTGAAAATTGAAAATTGTACGAAAGAATGATTGGATGTCGTTCACAATAGTTTAAATCTGTAGACGGGCCGAGAGCCTTAACGCTGTTCTTGTCTTCGAAATCGAGGAAGGTGAGAGGAAAGAATATCAACCAGGACATGCTTATTATTAGTGGTCCACTTACGAAGTGGGCACCCCGCTGAACTTAATGAAGCGGTGACTTGATCCCGGGCCTGAATGGTGGTCTCTAACTCATGTCCACCCGCTAGAATGTCGTCGACGTACATATGTCGTTTCAGTTATCCTGACCGGAAGTGCCTCGCGAACATCGTCGGCAAATTTCAGAATTTTCCTTACTCCGAGATACGGAGCACAACTCACGCCAAAAGTGATAGTATTTAATTGGAATTGACGAACTGGTTCACTTGTCGAATCACGAAATAAAATTCTCTGAAATTTCCTATGTTGAAGCTGAACTAGGATCTGACGATACATCTTTTCAATATCGCTTCCAAAGACGAATTTGAATAATCTCCTTCGGAGAATAAGTATCGTCAGATCGCTTTGAAGGATGGGCCCAGGAAGTAGCGCATCATTGAGGCTGGATCCATTGTCTGAAGGGCAGGACGCATTAAACACCACCCGAATCTTCGTAGAAGTGCTTTCGGGTTTGCTTATACCCAACCGAATACTTCAGTCATGTGGCCCAGTTGCTGATATTCTTTCAGCACTCTAGTATTTTTCTTTCGTAAAGAGGGATTTTTGAAAAGTCTACCTTCACTGCGAGAAAATTGGCGAACGAACTGTTTTTCGCGAACCGCCTAAGTTAACGTCCGTCCGACGAAAAGGCAGTGCGACGACGTACCTCCCCGATTCTTCTCGCGTTGTAGTGGAGCTGTATGTTCTCCAATTCCCAAACGACGGTGAGCTGTTCGTCCAACGCGAACTCATTGAAGAATGAGACGCATGATTTTGGCTGGTTGCTTGATTTAGTCCGTCCAGTGAGGATCCACCCAAACACTGTTTCTTGGGCTAACAGTGAGCCCAAAACGTCCTTGCGAATACCTTCCAGAATAATGTGAAACGTTGCCACCAAGAACAAGATCGAGATCGCGAAGAGGCGCTTACCCGCCAGTGTCAATCCCGGAAACACTTGATGTATCGATGGATCGATAGCACAAGTTGGGTAACACCAGTGCCACCGTAGAAATTGTAACCGTATGATCAACCGGTGCTCCTAAAGTTATTGAACACGCCTGGCTTGTTTGCGCCGATTGTTGATTCCGGATACCCGTGCATTCACCTTCTTGGTTGGTAACTTTATGCGACGCCAAAGTCGTTCCGTAATAAACGAGCATTCAGATCCGAATTCCTTGAGGGCTCTGGACGAATATGTGGAACCGCGATAGCGTAGATTGGCCTGAGCTGTTCCCAGTAGAATCAAATGGTTCGTGCTTGTAAAACACGACTGCACATGGATTGGAGTGCCATTACTAGTATTAGCGCAACTAGTACTGGAACTGGTCTGCTTAGAAGTAGTTCCCGAACTACTTGAAGTGAGTTCGAGGAACTGGCTTTTCTCGAACTACTTTGATGGACTGGCTTCAAATGGAGCAGTGAATGATGCCGAGAAAGACAAACTGAGCAATTGAACGCACTGGTGCATTTCACTACACCATGTACGGAAGACAAACAGTTCAAAGTTGATTCCTTCTTGAATAGTTGCTTCTTTCGGAAAGAGACACTTCACAAGATTTAATGATGTGTGCAGGGCCGTAGAAACAGCTAAATTGATCCATGAAATCATCCATATCTAGTTTATCAGCCGAATCTCATTTGCATACAAAATTTAATTAATTCATTTGGATCCTAAATACACAGAGCGCACTTCATGACTTTCCCAAAAAAAAAAAAATTTACTAGGCGAGCATTTTGGCGTGTGGAATTCCACAGACGGTGTGATTTGGTGTGGGGAGTGCTCTACACACGACGTACACCTTTCTACGGCCCTGGCTGTGTGCATCGCTATTGCACAGCTTGCATTTATTTGTTGCCACACTCACCTGAAATATTTTTAATTTTCAATGCGAATCATCGAAACTCGCTTTAGAGGGTTGAGGCTTTTGGGCAGTGAACCCTCTGATATCAGATAGAGTTTCCAAAGTCTGAAACCGACTTGTCAGAAATCTGTCCATATCCTCCCACTTTGGTATTTCCGTCTTATCTTGAACCGTTTGTTTCCACATTGAAAGAATGGCCTCTTGCAATTTGATCGAGCAGCAAAGGTATGCCATTTATTTAGATGTGCGTCCCAATTCGTAATGCCAATTTAATGAATCTAGAATGCGGATATACAATTATTAATTTCGCGCTGAAGATTTCTAAATGCACTTCCACATTCAGGTCCTACCGGAGATAGGTTGAAAAGAATTTTCAATTGACTATTTACAAGAATTCTTTTATTCTCGTAGCTATCTGTTAAATTTTTCCACGCTGTAGAAAAACCTTCATTCGTAAGTGGACAGTTGCGAATGATTTCCTTTGCCTCGCGCTGGGTTTTTTGATTTAGGTGGAAAATTCTTTCCACAACAGTAAGACGATTATGAAAATATTACGAAATGTTGGTCAGGACAAGTAGTCCCCTTTAAAAACCTCGATATCACAAGGCGGAAGCCGAATGTTGTGATACAGGCACGAAAGCTTCCTCGAATTTTGCTTGTTCGGCTTTGTTGCACTTCAAGTAAGCACAGTAGGGTTGCTTGTATTTCTTTTTTGCTGCCGCAGCCTCTTCTGAAATACTTGCAGAGCCAGTCCCTAAGAATTCTAAATAGGCCCACTTCGTCCTATCCCATAACTCCTCTACTTCAGCCTTTTGCATGTCTAACACTGTATGAGCACACACTGGCCCATTTCAAAAAAAAAATAATAAAAAAAATTATACAAATTTATTTAGATGCCCGATTGTCAACGCGGATGAATCCCACAATTTATTCGAAAAAATATTTTTTGTTAAGAAATTAATATTAATATTACGCCGGATAAATTCTAAAATATGATTTTGGCAATTATTATTATTTTTATTTAATAAATTGAGGAAATGTAATTTGGACAAATGCCGCAAATGCAAAATATGGTTAACCACGAAAATTGCACTAACAATACACTGCACACGATTACCGTCGATCACACTTTGTTTTTGTAGCACTTTGTGGTGTCCGTTCGGACGAACATGTATAAGAAACGGCATAAGCCGAGAATCATTGAAAAATTATTAATTTTATGTATTTCTCACAAAATCACTCGCGCACTTCATTCGAAATATACAAATTTTTAATAACAGCGGTAGACACTTTACGAGTTGTCTCGTATAAATATATTCGTTTTTATGTTAAAATCAAACACGTACCTTTTGATTACTTGTTGTTTTATGTATATATGTATGTACATAGGTGTGGTGCCGGAACGCTTGTATATTAATTTATGTCCGTAGGTGTGAAGACTTCTAAATTTTATGCTACGGCCAAGATGATGCTGTCCTAGGTGGAAGCGACGAATCTGTGGCATATAGAACTACTTGATGAGACCTTTTTAATTTCTTGCTGGTGTTAGTACTCCAACGGCGACGAAGGACTATGTGCCTGGCGCAGTTGGCGATGGTCTCGAGGTCAGTCGTGCAAAGAAAATTCAATTCAATTCAATTCATTTAGTGATTAACACATTAGTACAGTAAGATCAAATATGTCTTTTGTAGTACAACAATATAAAATACAGTAGTGAACATTTAAAATAAACAAATAAATAAGTACATATGGAAATTAAGTTACAAATTATATTAAAAACAATACTGATATATAAATAATGATTTTAAAAACTAGAACTTGGAAGCAATGAAGCATAGGTATGGCTAGATATACATATATGCAGATAGGTATAAATAGAGAGCACATCTTAGGTCTATACATAAAACATTATTTAAAAACTAACGAAAATGTGAGTACAATACAGTCTTAAAGTTGCTTTTATTTATACTTTTGCGAGTAGCGGCAGCGATAGAGTTCCATAAACGTATAGCGCTGACGAAAAATAACCTTGCAGAGGAAAGGAAGTTATAATTAGGAACTATTAGGTCTTTTACACGTGTTGATTTTGGAACTAGCAATTTCTCATAGAGATAGCCAGGTGTCTTAACAATCATATGCCGAAATAATAAAATGCACTTTCTGGCTTTCAAGTAGTCAGAAATTTCAGAACCCAACAGACGCTCCAGGCATATTTCATTAGACCAAACACATAACGTGTTAATTGGTTAAAGGCTACCTCAATTTTATGGGCAGATTGAGAATCTAACTTGCAATAGACTAATTCTGGGTAGCAAATTATCGGCATTATTGGATTGCAAGTTTTCGTCTTACATTGATCGGCGTAAATGAGGCAGACATTTTTAAATTTCTTAAGGTGTAATACACCTTGCTAACGACGGAGTTCACATGGTCAATACACGTTAAATTGGAATTAATAACAAAGCCAAGGTTTGTTACTTTGGAAACGAATTTGATTGGGTTATTCCCTATATACAAAGATGGAATAGTTGTGAGGTTAAAACGTTTCTTACAAATAGGTAATACAAAACACTTATTACAATTAAGACAAAGACCATGCAAGGTCTTTATTAATATCTGAGCACAAGCTGGCTGACTGGTCAAGAGGTTTAGACATATACAACTGAATATCATCCGCGTATGCATGAATGCCCGCTTGCTGACATACATAAAAAACATCATTCACAAACAAACTGAATAATAGAGGCCCCAAGATTGAGCCTTGAGAAACGCCTGACGACAATGGACGTAAGTTAGACAATTTCAAATCAACTTTCACACTCTGCGACCTGCCTGTGAGGTAGCTCTCCATCAATTGCACAGCAGATTGGCCAAAACCAAAATACTTTTTTTGTTTAGAGCAAAGATGTTTATGGTCAACAGTATCAAATGCTTTAGAAAAATCCAGCAAACAGAGAAGTGTTAAATGCTTTTTGTCAAAGTTAAGCCCAATATCGTCAAGTATCTTTATCATAGCTGTGAAACAACTGTGCTTAGACCTAAGTCCAGACTGAAAGGGAGACAACATGGTTGTAGATTTGCTGAAACAACAGAGATTCAGCGACTTTTGACAGAGCAGGCAGTAAACTAATGGGACGGAAGTCACTGGGGCTACAAGCAGTTCTGTTTTTGGCTACAGGAAGCACAGAAACAAGACGTTGTATAACTATGGTTTATTATGTGAGTTAGGGTATGCAAAACTAAAGGCAAAATTATTTTTATAAACTTGGCAATGGATCGTATTTTATAAATACTTTTTTCTACCTCAAATTCAGACACTGCACAAAACTCAAATGTGTGACCGGAAAAAACAACATCACCATGTAATGTTGGGTAAGAGGTAAGAGTACAAGACGGAGATGCAAAATTTACGAAAGCGTCATTTAAGGTATCGGGGTTGAGTGAGCACGCCGAACTATCACTCACATGAATACGTAACTTTTTTAAGTTCCGCCAAAGGACACTGTTAGGAAGTGAGGGACTCAGGTGTTTTGGAAAAAACTTGCGTTTTTCTCTTCTTATTGTCAGCGTCGCTTCGTTTCTTATCGCCTTAAAAGCACACCGATTTGAGTCCGTGCGATGCTTTTTCCACATGGAGTAGGACTTGTTATTTTTTCTTGACTGCAGATCGAACTGTACTGTTAAACCGCGGCAAGACGAAACCTGATTCTCCGAGGTTCTGACAGGGACACAGCTACTAAGCGCCTGCAAAATAGTATTAAGAAATGAAAGCTTTTCATTCACTGAGCTGTAACCCCAGCAGGTTGACCAATCTATTGAGATTTAGAAAACGATAGTCAAAAAATTATAAGTGCTAGCAGGTTCATTGTTGTGGTCATGATCCGATATAAACGATATCTGGTCAAATTTTAAAATGATAGCAGAGTCAGACACAATGAAATAGTCAAGTAGGCTTGGAGAACAATTATTTCCATACCTCGTTGGTATAGATACATTAACGAATGACAACCCAACACTAGACACATCATCAACTAAACGTGAACTATACGAGTCAGAGCGTAGCAAATTAACATTAAAGTCACCACAAACAATAATATTATCATAATCAACAGCTACAGGGGGCAAATAATCAAAAAAGTCACAAAGATTACAATTCTTATGAGGATTATATACACAGGACAGCAGGGTCTCAGACGAGCAGTTAGACAATTCAATAGTGAAGTATTCTACATTATTTCTGCATGACTGAGGTGGCTCTTGTAGTATATATCCACTCCTCCACCTTTTTTGCCTATCCTATCATTCCGAAGCAATTTATAATTTTTATTGTCAAAATGAATCTCATTTATGTTATTTCTGAACCAGGTTTCAGATACACAAATAATGGGTACAATCATTCATTCCGCATCGACATCGATACCGATACGGAAAGAGTCCTCGATCGAAAAATTTTATGGGATCATTGATACCGTCGATAAGCCGTTTTGCTCCCAAAGGAGAACTGTTGTATTCACAAATTTGACAAGCCAAACTTTTTGCTTGAGCTTCTGTTTTTTTTTGTTTTGGTGAAATAATTTAAAATGTATAACATAGATCTTTTTTCAAGTGACACTGACATCCTCTTCGAGTGAGCTTAAAGTTGTTTGGCTGAAGAGCCCACCTGTTCCGGAAATTCGTTTTATATTTTTTACCATATTATTTTTGATACCAAATTTAAAATCAGTACAAGTTACAAACAATTTTAATAAATATACATATACCCGCCTTCTTTCTTCCTGCCTTCTTCCATCCAGCTTTGTCCTTAATTGGTGGGACCAGTGCATTTAATTTCTGTGATGTATCTTCCCAAAAAGTATTTTGTTGGCTGGTACTCTTTGCAAAAGCCTTTAGCTATGTCCGAATGCAGCATGCCAACAAGCACTTCAATTCGATTTTTGTTTTGGTATTTTTATCCCATGTCTCTTAAAATATATATGTAAAAATATAATGCAGTGGGTTCTCGTCAATAGTTTAAATAAATACTTACAAAAGTGACATTACTTAAATTTTCCGTAACGATCTAAACAACGGATAGATATCGACAAACATTCTCGATTTGACGGTATCAATGATTCTGCAATCAACGCCATCTATAGGCCACGGAATGTAATTTATCCAGTCGGCAAGAGAGTTCAGCATCTCGAGAAATTTATTGTCGATACGAGTTCAATGATTGCAACGCAGTATTTGCCGATCGATAACTATACATTTTTCGATCGATACGAGTTCAATGATTAGACTCAATATCAACAGACGAAAACTCAAACGTTCTTCTCACAATGTCCATTTTTCAGCAAATTTGAATTAAACGTAAATCTGAACACTGTAAAAGGCACAATTTACGCGCCTTGTCTGAACAATATACCTGAAGCAGAAATAATCAAAGAGCTAAGCAATCAAAACGTCACAGACGTATACAAATTCAAAAAAAATGTTAACGGCGCCTATATACCTAGTGGTGTAGTGCTCGTATCATTCGACTCACAACAACTGCCAGATCAAATTGATGTATCGTGGTATTCTCCCAAAGTAAGAGAATATATCCCAAACCCTATGAGATGCAAATCGTGTCAACTGCTCGGTCACACAAGCAAACGATGCAAAAACGCGCCAAGCTGCGCCAATTGCAATCTCCCCCCTCACGACCCAGAAAACTGTAAGCGCACGCATTGCGCAAATTGTTCGGACAGCCATCCTGCCTACTCCAGAGAATGCCCGAAGTACAAACAACAAAAAGACATATTAAAAATAAAAATCCAACAAAAATGCTCAATGCGCGAAGCAAGACAATTTTATAAAAACAACACACTCAACATAGTCTCAACTCACACCTACGCAAATGCACTTACTATCTCTCATGAAAATCACTCCCTCACCGAAACAAACAACAAACCCTTGCCAACCACAACAAGCATAATAACCAACACAAATTCTAATAAACCAGAAAACAACAATGTAACAAATATTAAAATTACCACTGGTCAGTCAACTGAACGCAATAGTCAAACCCAGTCAACATTAGCAACATCAAACTGCATTAGTACAATAGCACCCAACGAACACGGCATGGACATTTTCACACCAATAACACCCACACCCACAAGTACCATCGCAAACATCTCACCCATTTCACAGCTATACAACAGATTTCCTGAGCTCAATGTAATAATCACACCCAAAACACTCAAAAAGTCAGCGCCAGCAAAAAAGTCAACCGAGTAAAAACTTCTTTAACTAGCCCAAACCACAACAAAAAAGAAACCTTATCCATTAAATTAACATGAACTTTTTACTAAACATAAATATACTTCAATGGAATATGCAAGGCTTTGTTAATAATAAATTCGCACTCGAAGCCATAGTCGCTAAACACAATCCCGATGTTATAGCTTTACAAGAAACACACATAATAGATCAAAATACAAACATGCTTCACCTACCAAGATACAACGCATATAGTCACAACAAAGATTATTCATACGCCAAGTCCGGCGTAGCAATTCTAGTTAAGCAAAATATTAATGTACAAGATCACAAAACTTCTAAAAACAACTTGTTGTTTCACACTTTAACTATAAATGGAAACGCACAACTTCATATAACTAATATATATAAAGAATGTGACGTTTGTCTTACTCCGGAAATGATCAATGATATTCCTAAGTACAGCTCAGGGCATCAGTTGATTGTCGGAGACTTCAATTCACAAAGCACCTTGTGGGGCTCAAATCACACATCACGTAGCGGCATAATCTGGGAAAATTTTTCAGACGACAGAGGCCTTATTATATTGAATGATGGGTCCCCCAATGCTTACTACAAAAAATACACTGACAGCCGTTGACGTCTCCATGGCCACTGCGGACCTAGCTCCCACTCTTACCTGGAAATGTCTGCCCAATCCAGTAGCAAGCGACCATTTTCCTATTTTTATATACAACCGGATAGAGAAGCATTGCAAACGACTCATACCTAAATTTTTAGACCAAAAAGCCGGTTGGAACAAATTTTACAGGAAAACAAATCTGTACTGTCACGACTACGATGAATCTAACAACGTTAACAAGGAAGCAGCACAAATTAAACGAATTATGAGAAGAGCAGCGAATGAAGCAATGCCCCATAACAAGCAGCAACCACATCGCTGTAGTCCAATATGATTCAATTCAGAAGTTGCCAAACTTATACATAAAAAAACATCGCGTGGAAGCGCTTCAAGGATCAGAGGAGTCAGTCCAACAGCTCCAGCTATAGACAAATATGCGCCAAAGTTAAATGGACATGCAAAGAGGCTAAAAAGAAGTACTGGAACAATTTTCTCAACTCAATAAACCCAGAAATGGACACTAGAATTCTATGGGAAAAAGTTAATAGCCTGAGGGCAGGGAAAACTGACATATTTCCAAACATACTGTTGCAATCCACTGTTATCACCCATCCAGCTGACATTGCCAACATACTAGCCGACACCTGGAGTCAAATAAGCGCCAACAACACCTTTCGAACCGAAATAATCATAGAAAAAATCAATTTTAAAATTTCTGACCTATTAGGCCAGAAGCCCTGTCTTACGAATAGCATTAGAGAGATTTCAATACTAGAACTCAAAGCAGTACTCAAAGGCGCAAAAGGTTCCAGCCCCGCCACGGATAAGTTGACCTACTCTATGCTAAAAAATATCTCTCCCAATCTTTAAGGGCGTATATGCCGACTATTCAATAAAATTTTAACAACAGGTATAGTACCACATGACTGGAAACACGCAACACCGAACACTAATACCGATTCCATATACCTTCTACCAGTAACTTCAAAAACCTTTGAAAAAATAATTGCGAACCGACTAACGTCTTGCCTGCAGCACGTAATTTGTACAGAACAACACGCTGCCCAAACGTGGTGTACATACTCTATCCCATCAACTCGAAAGCAAGTTAAAAGAAAACCTGGCTAACAAAAAGCACAGCGTTGTTTTATCTGAAGATCTGGAAAAAGCATTTGATGGAGTAATAAGTGTGTTCGTTATCAAACAGCTTCACGAATGGGGCATCCCAAAAAAACTTGTTGAAGTAATTTGGTCCTTTCTTTCGAACCGACAAATTACATCTCGGATAGACGGCTACTTCTCTCAAAAACACCGCCTGGAAAATGGACTTCCGCAAGGGTCACCACTTTCACTCGTTCTAAAACTAAAAAAATCCGAAGGAATAGACTTCCTCGGAATATACGCTGACAATATAATTTCTTCGTTAAAACATTGTTAACTCGATGTTACATAGGTGACTAGTACACACCTGTAATTTAATTTATAAGTTTTATTGCTTATTTATATACATATGTACTGATTATTAGCTTACTTTAAGATCTGTTATGTCTTGTTATTTATGTATGTGACTCTGAAATTTGTTGTACTATAAAAGATTTTAATATCTTATTGTACTAATTTGCCCTAATAAATAATAATAATAATAATAATAATAATAATAGAAGATTTGTTTAAGAATATTCTAGCCATATCTTCAGGCACTCCAAGCGAGGTTCGCAAACACATTGAAGCATTGGACGAAAACATCAACCATTGGGCGAAAAGCAGGGGGGGGCAAATGTCCCTGTGGACAAAATCGAAGCCTTACATGTATGCCGCAAGCAGAAGTGCCCAGCGACGGCAATAAAACTAAGAAACAAAAATATCCAGATCCAAAATAGTATACGAATACTTGGCCTAGTTTTCTCAAAAACGCTTCTTTGGAATGAGCAGACGAAACACGTCGTGAACAAACTCAACAAAGTCAACAACCTGATTAAGTTAATCTGCTCCCGTAAAAAAGGTCCACATATAGAAACAGCTATCAACATATGCCAGTCACTAACAACCGGCATACTACAACATTGTATTACGATCTATGGATGGACATCAACAACCAACCTAAGAAAAATAAACAGCGCTTTAAACAAATGCTTCAGATCAGCTACCGGCGCCCTCCTTTCAACACCATTAGACGCACTAAAAGTTGAAGCACGCTATCGCGACTTCCAAGAAATCCGGAACAAGAGCGCCGTTAAACTAGCAGCTACAGCAATAACCTCAACACAAGCAAGTCTGCATGACCTCTTTTGGAAGTATCTAGAATACAAGAAAAATAAAACTTCAAGCTGTAACATGTGTAGCATTAAACAGACCATCGATCTATTAAACGATCTCAGGATACCTATCCCCGCAAAGCCACAAGCACTTCGAAATGCCAACAACCAATTAATAGAAATAGACACTGAACTTAAGCGGCACACTAAAAATACAACCCGCGCCGTAGAATACCACCAACTACTTCGTCATAAAAGTTCTACGTTTTCTCCGGAAATGACCTTATACGTAGATGGCTCCTTCCTAGAAGGAACAACATCTTACGCAGTGGTTCAAAAAAACGAAAACGGTTTCTCCGTCGTGCAACAAAGCCTTCTCCCACTACACTCCGGAATATTTCATGCCGAGCTAAGAGCCATTCACTGGGCCTTGCAATATGCAGCAAAATCAAACCGTAAAACGCTAATATGCTCAGATAGCTTAGGTGCTATCAAAGCACTTGCCAGCAAATGCTACAGCAATTTCAACTTGGTCTTGAGCCAACTACGAAAGCCAACAAAAGTCCTCTGGGTACCAGGGCATACGGGTATACCAGGTAATGAAGCCGCCGACGTAGCAGCAAAAGACGCGCAAAACCGCCCCCTCGTGTATGAATGCCCATCCTTCCACACATTAATAACATGCTGCTACTCAGCATTAAGCTCAGAAAATAACGACCTGGAACAACTCAACCTCATTTCTCAAGAAGCACAATAAAGCACACACAAGACCATATTACGACACCCAACTTTCCCGGCAGGACTTCATAACATTCCTCAGGGTTAGGCTGGGAACAACACGTTTCTCCACCAAGCACCTATACACTAATCGCCAACCACTCTCCTGTTCATTCTGCTCCACAACGCAGACTGTAGAACACATGGTATCACACTGTCCTTCTTCAAAGTCTGGACAAAAAATTCACGAGCTTATGGATTGCACAAAAAAAGACAACATCGTAGAAATAAAAAATATCCTATCCATCCACAACTTCATTCAAGATACTTAACCACAAATAACGACACTGGTGCACAATGGCTTCGTCGCCCGGCACCATGCAGTATTTTACAAATTAATTTGTAAAATATGGATTCATAATAATAATAATAATAAAACATTCACCATGGCAAGGCTACAATCATCAACGCTAGACGCCTTGTTGGTGTTCGCAGTCATTACTAAACAAAACCAAAGCAACTTTAAGACAACAAATATAAACAGAAGCATAAGACAGAAGTAAACAAAAACAAACATGTGCTAACTTTACAATAATAACAACAATAATAAAAAAAGTAGCAACTAATGCACCATACAGCTACCGAAAATGCATCAAGTCCTCTTCACATATTATTTTTACCGATGTGTTGTTTGTTCCTTTCTCTGTTTTAATATGCACATTCCCTCGCATTATATACACAGATAACAGCTTTCCTTCTCTGCGCAGTTTGATGACCTCTTGCAATATATTCCTGAAATGAAAGAATCAGTATTTTATTTAAATAAAAGAATTAGCTTTTTAACGAAACTAAACTGTTGGTTCAGTGGACAAACGGATAACCGCAGTTAAGTGCTGGCATGCATGTTTGTGTTCGCAAATAGGTGAACACTACCCAGTAGGACATTAATTTAGGGCAATGGCCTAAATAGCGACATACAAGTAAGCAAACTTTTTCTAAAAATACAACATGCACACAACATTTAAAGCAGTAAATAACTTAGGGCAAAGCCTACTGACCAGAACGAAGACAGAGGCAAGGAGTATACGAAACAAACTTGACAAGAGATGACGTAAAATCGCTCCACTTATAAGACGCCGATAGAAATTAAACCAGCTTATTCGTGTTCAACGGTCGTATTTATTCTCCTCCTTCAAACTTTCAACTCCAAACTACCCTACTTATTCATATACTTACGCACTAACATATATTCACATACATATACACGTTGAGGTAACACTTGTTATAATACATACATATAATAATAATAAGCCCAACGGTTACCCTCTTTCCCGCCCAACCGACACGAGGGGCACAGTCCGCATGACGTACGGATGATTTTTTTTTTTATAATTTTTTTTTGTGCCGAGTTGTTAAAAGGAAAAAGTTTGTTAAGCGTCGAGATCCAAAACTACTCAGCTACAGAAAAAAAACTTCATCAGCTGAATCAAATGTATATTATACCGCCGTTAATAATTTATTGAGAAAGGACAGTACAGCTCTTTTTATGGTGAAAAGTGAGTCCGAAATATCAAAAGTGCTGGAAAGACAGTTGAAGTCTTGACATAAACATCGGAAAGGTTAATTTAATTCATAATTGGTTTTACACTGTTTTAAATAAAGAGGTTTAAAGTGTCTTGAAATCCGAGAAGGAACATTAAGTTTAACTTCGGCAATAAGAAATATGCTTGCGATAGACCCTGTGAGTAGTTTAGTAATGAATATTATGCCTAGCATTTCTCTACGGCTGGAAAGAGTAGGAAGATTTATTAGCTTCAGACGATCAGTATAATGAGGAAGATTAAGCCGTGAGTCCCATTTAAAGTCTCTTAGGGCAAAAAGTAAGAACTGTTTTTGAATTGATTCCAGCCGATCAATGTGAACTTGATAACGTGGGTTCCAAACTATCGAACCGTATTCTAGCATAGGTCTTACTAAAGTTGTAAAAAGAGCCTTTGTTACATATGGGTCCTTGAATTCTTTTGACCATCGTTTTATAAAGGCAAACATCCCTCTAGCCTTATTAGCTATAGCATTAACATGACTATTGAAATTAAGTTTGGAATCCATTGTAACTCCCAAGTCAACAAAGTCAAACACTTGATCCAGAGTATAGTTATTTATTATATAAGAAGCTGGCTGGATAGTTCTTCGTGATAAACTCATAAATTTACATTTTTAAGGTTAAGTGGCATATAATTTATGTTGCACCAATCAACTAAGCTGTTAATATCTATTTGTAATAAATTTCTTTCTTCAATCGAAGTGTATGATTTAAAAAATTTTACATCATCGGCATACATTAGTATATTCGAATATCTTATTGCAGTAGTAATATCATTTATGAATAACAAAAACAGAATCGGGCCTAGATGGCTGCCTTGGGGAACTCCCGAAGTAACATTAATGAAATTGGAAAAAGCATTTTTGAATATAACGATTTGAGATCTACATATCATGTAGATAAGAAGAAATCCAGCGGAGGAGAGAGGGTGGAAAGCCCAGCAGATCAAGTTTGTGGATGAGTAAGGGGTGACAAACTTTGTCGAAAGCTTTTCTGAAGTCGGTGTATATAACATCTGTTGGAATATTTTCTCTAAAACCATTTGAAACATGAGTTGTGAATTCCAGTAAATTGGTAATAGTTGATTTGCCCTTACAAAATCCGTGCTGAGAGTTTGCGATTGATGAAGAGATCGAATATTTTAACTGATTAGTAATAATTGCTTCAAATAGTTTTGGAATTGCCGATAGCTTTGCTATTCCACGGTAATTTTCAATCGAAGACCTATTGCCGCTTTTATGAAGAGGGATTATAAAAGACTTTTTCCAAACAGACGGGAAATTGCTTTGTTTTAGCGACAAGTTAAACAAGTTTGATAAAGGCAGATATAGATAATCAGCAAATTGTTTAAGAATACATGTCGGAATCATATCAGGACCGTACCTGAATGATTATTTTAAAGATTTCAGGTAAAATAATACATCTTCAGAAGATATTACTGGAACATTAATCGAATTATTTGTATATAGATAATATGGATATTTATAAGGGGGGAGATTGACTTTAGTGGAATAGTTAGACTCAAAGAATTGTGCAAATAGGTTAGCAATGTCTCCTTTGTCGCTAGACACAGTGTTCTGATACCTCATATTTGAAGGAAAACCATTTACCTTACGCTTTGAGTTTACGAAACCATAAAATGATTTAGGGTTACAAATAATATTCTTTTTTATTTTATTTTGGTATTCTTGGTAAGATTTCTTATTTAATTTGAAATATTTATGTCGCAAAACTGAGTACTTTAAGTAATCTGTAAGTAACCCTGTTTTTTTTTATTGTTTGAAGATACGCAATTTTTTATTTTTCAACATTTTCAGTCCCTTATTAAACCATAACTGTATTGGTTCGTCTTGAACGCGTACACGTTTAGGTACGTATTTTAGAAATAAACTATACAAAGTGGTATTAAAATGCATTACGTTTTCTTCAACATCACCACTATAATTGGGCCATGTTAAATTGGAAAGTTCATGTCTTATTTTTTTTTAATTCGGCCTTAGCAAAATCAAAGCGAGTACTAGAACCGACTGCTGTCGTATCATACCCCTGAGCAACACCCATGATTTCGAAAGTTATCTCAATTGCAGGATGGTAAACGTCTTCTGACAAAACTAGAGGATCACATCGATTTAGAGAAGATCTGGAAATATCATCAACGACAAGCAAATCCAAAACCTTCCCAAACTTATTTGGAAGAACATTAATCTGACTTAGGCACAGTTCAGCCATCTCATCCAAAAAGTCGCAGCTACCCAATCGCGTAGAAACTGGTACAATGTTATAGTCAATCATCTTCCAGGATATGTGCGGGAGGTTAAAGTCACCCAGGACAATCATAGAGTCAGAAGATTCAGTCATTGAACTAACGATTTTAAGAAAAGAAGTATGTTGGGTATATACAGACAAATCAGACTGAGGAGATATATAACAGAGAGCAAAGTAGATATAACCTGTGCCAAGCTCGGATGCACATAAATTCAATGGATTCCGTAGCAGGGACACAGAATTCTTCTGAAAGAATAGAAGAATGAACAGCGAGTAGAACACCACCCCCAACTCTGCACAGGCGATCATTTCTGTAAACCTGATATTCACTGCAAAAGATTTCCGAATTAAAAACGTGAGGCTTAAGCCATGTTTCGGTAAATGAAATAATATTATAATTGCACTGAAGGTTTGTCAAATACAAGTCAGTTAATTTAGTGTTCAAACCTCTTACATTTTGACAATAAATACTCAAATCAGACTTAACAATCAGTTTTTTGGCTCAGTGTTTTGACGAGAAATCTTTACAACATTTTGGTCATTTATATTAGGTTTGTACTCGAATTCGCGGACAAACGCCCCGATCGGCCAGAATGAATTGTTTAGAAGAGCATCGATCTTTTCTAAAGCAACATAAATATTCCTTTCATATTTGAAGTTAAATTTCCTGATTGTTAAGTTGTCAATTTTAATTTTTGATGCGATGTAAAACTCAATGTCCTCGACAGTAGTGTCTTTGGCGAATCTTGACACAAAAATTGATTTTCTTTGTGGAACCACAACAAGAATGATAGAAAACAAGATTACGACAACGCCGGCAGCGTACACGTCACAGAAATCCTCTGCCAAGAATAATAAAAAAAGGAGGCAGATCGAACTGTACTGTTAAACCGCGGCAAGACGAAACCTGATTCTCCGAGGTTCTGACAGGGACACAGCTACTAAGCGCCTGCAAAATAGTATTAAGAAATGAAAGCTTTTCATTCACTGAGCTGTAACCCCAGCAGGTTGACCAATCTATTTGCGACATATGATAAAACAGACTATTGAGATTTAAAAAACGATAGTCAAAAAATTATAAGTGCTAGCAGGTTCATTGTTGTGGTCATGATCCGATATAAACGATATCTGGTCAAATTTTAAAATGATAGCAGAGTCAGACACAATGAAATAGTCAAGTAGGCTTGGAGAACAATTATTTCCATACCTCGTTGGTATAGATACATTAACGAATGACAACCCAACACTAGACACATCATCAACTAAACGTGAACTATACGAGTCAGAGCGTAGCAAATTAACATTAAAGTCACCACAAACAATAATATTATCATAATCAACAGCTACAGGGGGCAAATAATCAAAAAAGTCGCAAAGATTACAATTCTTATGAGGATTATATACACAGGACAGCAGGGTCTCAGACGAGCAGTTAAACAATTCAATAGTGAAATATTCTACATTATTTCTGCATGACTGAGGTGGCTCTTGCAGTATATATCCACTCCTCCACCTTTTTTGCCTATCCTATCATTCCGAAGCAATTTATAATTTTTGTTGTCAAAATGAATCTCATTTATGTCATTTCTGAACCAGGTTTCAGATACACAAATAATGGGTACAATCATTCATTCCGCATCGACATCGATATCGATACGGAAAGAGTCCTCGATCGAAAAATTTTATGGGATCATTGATACCGTCGATAAGCCGTTTTGCTCCCAAAGGAGAACTGTTGTATTCACAAATTTGACAAGCCAAACTTTTTGCTTGAGCTTCTGTTTTTTTTTTGTTTTGGTGAAATAATTTAAAATGTATAACATAGATCTTTTTTCAAGTGACACTGACATCCTCTTCGAGTGAGCTTAAAGTTGTTTGGCTGAAGAGCCCACCTGTTCCGGAAATTCGTTTTATATTTTTTACCATATTATTTTTGATACCAAATTTAAAATCAGTACAAGTTACAAACAATTTTAATAAATATACATATACCCGCCTTCTTTCTTCCTGCCTTCTTCCATCCAGCTTTGTCCTTAATTGGTGGGACCAGTGCATTTAATTTCTGTGATGTATCTCCCCAAAAAGTATTTTGTTGGCTGGTACTCTTTGCAAAAGCCTTTAGCTATGTCTGAATGCAACATGCCAACAAGCACTTCAATTCGATTTTTGTTTTGGTATTTTTATCCCATGTCTCTTAAAATATATATGTAAAAATATAATGCAGTGGGTTCTCGTCAATAGTTTAAATAAATACTTACAAAAGTGACATTACTTAAATTTTCCGTAACGATCTAAACAACGGATAGATATCGACAAACATTCTCGATTTGACGGTATCAATGATTCTGCAATCAACGCCATCTATAGGCCACGGAATGTAATTTATCCAGTCGGCAAGAGAGTTCAGCATCTCGAGAAATTTATTGTCGATACGAGTTCAATGATTGCAACGCAGTATTTGCCGATCGATAACTATACATTTTTCGATCGATACGAGTTCAATGATTAGACTCAATATCAACAGACGAAAACTCAAACGTTCTTCTCACAATGTCCATTTTTCAGCAAATTTGAATTAAACGTAAATCTGAACACTGTAAAAGGCACAATTTACGCGCCTTGTCTGAACAATATACCTGAAGCAGAAATAATCAAAGAGCTAAGCAATCAAAACGTCACAGACGTATACAAATTCAAAAAAAATGTTAACGGCGCCTATATACCTAGTGGTGTAGTGCTCGTATCATTCGACTCACAACAACTGCCCGATCAAATTGAGAGAATATATCCCAAACCCTATGAGATGCAAATCGTGTCAACTGCTCGGTCACACAAGCAAACGATGCAAAAACGCGCCAAGCTGCGCCAATTGCAATCTCCCCCCTCACAACCCAGAAAACTGTAAGCGCACGCATTGCGCAAATTGTTCGGACAGCCACCCTGCCTACTCCAGAGAATGCCCGAAGTACAAACAACAAAAAGACATATTAAAAATAAAAATCCAACAAAAATGCTCAATGCGCGAAGCAAGACAATTTTATAAAAACAACACACTCAACATAGTCTCAACTCACACCTACGCAAATGCACTTACTATCTCTCATGAAAATCACTCCCTCACCGAAACAAACAACAAACCCTTGCCAACCACAACAAGCATAATAACCAACACAAATTCTAATAAACCAGAAAACAACAATGTAGCAAATATTAAAAATACCACTGGTCAGTCAACTGAACGCAATAGTCAAACCCAGTCAACATTAGCAACATCAAACTGCATTAGTACAATAGCACCCAACGAACACGGCATGGACATTTTCACACCAATAACACCCACACCCACAAGTACCATCGCAAACATCTCACCCATTTCACAGCTATACAACAGATTTCCTGAGCTCAATGTAATAATGACACCAAAAACACTCAAAAAGTCAGCGCCAGCAAAAAAGTCAACCGAGTAAAAACTTCTTTAACTAGCCCAAACCACAACAAAAAAGAAACCTTATCCATTAAATTAACATGAACTTTTTACTAAACATAAATATACTTCAATGGAATATGCAAGGCTTTGTTAATAATAAATTCGCACTCGAAGCCATAGTCGCTAAACACAATCCCGATGTTATAGCTTTACAAGAAACACACATAATAGATCAAAATACAAACATGCTTCACCTACCAAGATACAACGCATATAGTCACAACAAAGATTATTCATACGCCAAGTCCGGCGTAGCAATTCTAGTTAAGCAAAATATTAATGTACAAGATCACAAAACTTCTAAAAACAACTTGTTGCTTCACACTTTAACTATAAATGGAAACGCACAACTTCATATAACTAATATATATAAAGAATGTGACGTTTGTCTTACTCCGGAAATGATCAATGATATTCCTAAGTACAGCTCAGGGCATCAGTTGATTGTCGGAGACTTCAATTCACAAAGCACCTTGTGGGGCTCAAATCACACATCACGTAGCGGCATAATCTGGGAAAATTTTTCAGACGACAGAGGCCTTATTATATTGAATGATGGGTCCCCCAATGCTTACTACAAAAAATACACTGACAGCCGTTGACGTCTCCATGGCCACTGCGGACCTAGCTCCCACTCTTACCTGGAAATGTCTGCCCAATCCAGTAGCAAGCGACCATTTTCCTATTTTTATATACAACCGGATAGAGAAGCATTGCAAACGACTCATACCTAAATTTTTAGACCAAAAAGCCGGTTGGAACAAATTTTACAGGAAAACAAATCTGTACTGTCACGACTACGATGAATCTAACAACGTTAACAAGGAAGCAGCACAAATTAAACGAATTATGAGAAGAGCAGCGAATGAAGCAATGCCCCATAACAAGCAGCAACCACATCGCTGTAGTCCAATATGGTTCAATTCAGAAGTTGCCAAACTTATACATAAAAAAACATCGCGTGGAAGCGCTTCAAGGATCAGAGGAGTCAGTCCAACAGCTCCAGCTATAGACAAATATGCGCCAAAGTTAAATGGACATGCAAAGAGGCTAAAAAGAAGTACTGGAACAATTTTCTCAACTCAATAAACCCAGAAATGGACACTAGAATTCTATGGGAAAAAGTTAATAGCCTGAGGGCAGGGAAAACTGACATATTTCCAAACATACTGTTGCAATCCACTGTTATCACCCATCCAGCTGACATTGCCAACACACTAGCCGACACCTGGAGTCAAATAAGCGCCAACAACACCTTTCGAACCGAAATAATCATAGAAAAAATCAATTTTAAAATTTCTGACCTATTAGGCCAGAAGCCCTGTCTTACGAATAGCATTAGAGAGATTTCAATACTAGAACTCAAAGCAGTACTCTATGCTAAAAAATATCTCTCCCAATCTTTAAGGGCGTATATGCCGACTATTCAATAAAATTTTAACAACAGGTATAGTACCACATGACTGGAAACACGCAACACCGAACACTAATACCGATTCCATATCCCTTCTACCAGTAACTTCAAAAACCTTTGAAAAAATAATTGCGAACCGACTAACGTCTTGCCTGCAGCACGTAATTTGTACAGAACAACACGCTGCCCAAACGTGGTGTACATACTCTATGCCATCAACTCGAAAGCAAGTTAAAAGAAAACCTGGCTAACAAAAAGCACAGCGTTGTTTTATCTGAAGATCTGGAAAAAGCATTTGATGGAGTAATAAGTGTGTTCGTTATCAAACAGCTTCACGAATGGGGCATCCCAAAAAAACTTGTTGAAGTAATTTGGTCCTTTCTTTCGAACCGACAAATTACATCTCGGATAGACGGCTACTTCTCTCAAAAACACCGCCTGGAAAATGGACTTCCGCAAGGGTCACCACTTTCACTCGTTCTAAAACTAAAAAAATCCGAAGGAATAGACTTCCTCGGAATATACGCTGACAATATTCTAGCCATATCTTCAGGCACTCCAAGCGAGGTTCGCAAACACATTGAAGCATTGGACGAAAACATCAACCATTGGGCAAAAAGCAGGGGGGCAAATGTCCCTGTGGACAAAATCGAAGCCTTACATGTATGCCGCAAGCAGAAGTGCCCAGCGGCAATAAAACTAAGAAACAAAAATATCCAGATCCAAAATAGTATACGAATACTTGGCCTAGTTTTCTCAAAAACGCTTCTTTGGAATGAGCAGACGAAACACGTCGTGAACAAACTCAACAAAGTCAACAACCTGATTAAGTTAATCTGCTCCCGTAAAAAAGGTCCACATATAGAAACAGCTATCAACATATGCCAGTCACTAACAACCGGCATACTACAACATTGTATTACGATCTATGGATGGACATCAACAACCAACCTAAGAAAAATAAACAGCGCTTTAAACAAATGCTTCAGATCAGCTACCGGCGCCCTCCTTTCAACACCATTAGACGCACTAAAAGTTGAAGCACGCTATCGCGACTTCCAAGAAATCCGGAACAAGAGCGCCGTTAAACTAGCAGCTACAGCAATAACCTCAACACAAGCAAGTCTGCATGACCTCTTTTGGAAGTATTTAGAATACAAGAAAAATAAAACTTCAAGCTGTAACATGTGTAGCATTAAACAGACCATCGATCTATTAAACGATCTCAGGATACCTATCCCCGCAAAGCCACAAGCACTTCGAAATGCCAACAACCAATTAATAGAAATAGACACTGAACTTAACCGGCACACTAAAAATACAACCAGCGCCGTAGAATACCACCAACTACTTCGTCATAAAAGTTCTACGTTTTCACCGGAAATGACCTTATACGTAGATGGCTCCTTCCTAGAAGGAACAACATCTTACGCAGTGGTTCAAAAAAACGAAAACGGTTTCTCCGTCGTGCAACAAAGCCTTCTCCCACTACACTCCGGAATATTTCATGCCGAGCTAAGAGCCATTCAGTGGGCCTTGCAATATGCAGCAAAATCAAACCGTAAAACGCTAATATGCTCAGATAGCTTAGGTGCTATCAAAGCACTTGCCAGCAAATGCTACAGCAATTTCAACTTGGTCTTGAGCCAACTACGAAAGCCAACAAAAGTCCTCTGGGTACCAGGGCATACGGGTATACCAGGTAATGAAGCCGCCGACGTAGCAGCAAAAGACGCGCAAAACCGCCCCCTCGTGTATGAATGCCCATCCTTCCACACATTAATAACATGCTGCTACTCAGCATTAAGCTCAGAAAATAACGACCTGGAACAACTCAACCTCATTTCTCAAGAAGCACAATAAAGCACACACAAGACCATATTACGACACCCAACTTTCCCGGCAGGACTTCATAACATTCCTCAGGGTTAGGCTGGGAACAACACGTTTCTCCACCAAGCACCTATACACTAATCGCCAACCACTCTCCTGTTCATTCTGCTCCACAACGCAGACTGTAGAACACATGGTATCACACTGTCCTTCTTCAAAGTCTGGACAAAAAATTCACGAGCTTATGGATTGCACAAAAAAAGACAACATCGTAGAAATAAAAAATATCCTATCCATCCACAACTTCATTCAAGATACTTAACCACAAATAACGACACTGGTGCACAATGGCTTCGTCGCCCGGCACCATGCAGTATTTTACAAATTAATTTGTAAAATATGGATTCATAATAATAATAATAATAAAACATTCACCATGGCAAGGCTACAATCATCAACGCTAGACGCCTTGTTGGTGTTCGCAGTCAATACTAAACAAAACCAAAGCAACTTTAAGACAACAAATATAAACAGAAGCATAAGACAGAAGTAAACAAAAACAAACATGTGCTAACTTTACAATAATAACAACAATAATAAAAAAAAAACAAATACTTAGTAGCAACTAATGCAGCATACAGCTACCGAAAATGCATCAAGTCCTCTTCACATGTTATTTTTACCGATGTGTTGTTTGTTCCTTTCTCTGTTTTAATATGCACATTCCCTCGCATTATATACACAGATAACAGCTTTCCTTCTCTGCGCAGTTTGATGACCTCTTGCAATATATTCCTGAAATGAAAGAATCAGTATTTTATTTAAATAAAAGAATTAGCTTTTTAACGAAACTAAACTGTTGGTTCGGTGGACAAACGGATAACCGCAGTTAAGTGCTGGCATGCATGTTTGTGTTCGCAAATAGGTGAACACTACCCAGTAGGACATTAATTTAGGGCAATGGCCTAAATAGCGACATACAAGTAAGCAAACTTTTTCTAAAAATACAACATGCACACAACATTTAAAGCAGTAAATAACTTAGGGCAAAGCCTACTGACCAGAACGAAGACAGAGGCAAGGAGTATACGAAACAAACTTGACAAGAGATGACGTAAAATCGCTCCACTTATAAGACGCCGATTGAAATTAAACCAGCTTATTCGTGTTCAACGGTCGTATTTATTCTCCTCCTTCAAACTTTCAACTCCAAACTACCCTACTTATTCATATACTTACGCACTAACATATATTCACATACATATACACGTTGAGGTAACACTTGTTATAATACATACATATAATAATAATAAGCCCAACGGTTACCCTCTTTCCCGCCCAACCGACACGAGGGGCACAGTCCGCATGACGTACGGATGATTTTTTTTTTTTATAATTTTTTTTTGTGCCGAGTTGTTAAAAGGAAAAAGTTTGTTAAGCGTCGAGATCCAAAACTACTCAGCTACAGAAAAAAAACTTCATCAGCTGAATCAAATGTATATTATACCGCCGTTAATAATTTATTGAGAAAGGACAGTACAGCTCTTTTTATGGTGAAAAGTGAGTCCGAAATATCAAAAGTGCTGGAAAGACAGTTGAAGTCTTGACATAAACATCGGAAAGGTTAATTTAATTCATAATTGGTTTTACACTGTTTTAAATAAAGAGGTTTAAAGTGTCTTGAAATCCGAGAAGGAACATTAAGTTTAACTTCGGCAATAAGAAATATGCTTGCGATAGACCCTGTGAGTAGTTTAGTAATGAATATTATGCCTAGCATTTCTCTACGGCTGGAAAGAGTAGGAAGATTTATTAGCTTCAAACGATCAGTATAATGAGGAAGATTAAGCCGAGAGTCCCATTTAAAGTCTCTTAGGGCAAAAAGTAAGAACTGTTTTTGAATTGATTCCAGCCGATCAATGTGAACTTGATAACGTGGGTTCCAAACTATCGAACCGTATTCTAGCATAGGTCTTACTAAAGTTGTAAAAAGAGCCTTTGTTACATATGGGTCCTTGAATTCTTTTGACCATCGTTTTATAAAGGCAAACATCCCTCTAGCCTTATTAGCTATAGCATTAACATGACTATTGAAATTAAGTTTGGAATCCATTGTAACTCCCAAGTCAACAAAGTCAAACACTTGATCCAGAGTATAGTTATTTATTATGTAAGAAGCTGGCTGGATAGTTCTTCGTGATAAACTCATAAATTTACATTTTTAAGGTTAAGTGGCACATAATTTATGTTGCACCAATCAACTAAGCTGTTAATATCTATTTGTAATAAATTTCTTTCTTCAATCGAAGTGTATGATTTAAAAAATTTTACATCATCGGCATACATTAGTATATTCGAATATCTTATTGCAGTAGTAATATCATTTATGAATAACAAAAACAGAATCGGGCCTAGATGGCTGCCTTGGGGAACTCCCGAAGTAACATTAATGACATTGGAAAAGCATTTTTGAATATAACGATTTGAGATCTACATATCATGTAGATAAGAAGAAATCCAGCGGAGGAGAGAGGGTGGAAAGCCCAGCAGATCAAGTTTGTGGATGAGTAAGGGGTGACAAACTTTGTCGAAAGCTTTACTGAAGTCGGTGTATATAACATCTGTTGGAATATTTTCTCTAAAACCATTTGAAACATGAGTTGTGAATTCCAGTAAATTGGTAATAGTTGATTTGCCCTTACAAAATCCGCGCTGAGAGTTTGCGATTGATGAAGAGATCGAATATTTTAACTGATTAGTAATAATTGCTTCAAATAGTTTTGGAATTGCCGATAGCTTTGCTATTCCACGGTAATTTTCAATCGAAGACCTATTGCCGCTTTTATGAAGAGGGATTATAAAAGACTTTTTCCAAACAGACGGGAAATTGCTTTGTTTTAGCGACAAGTTAAACAAGTTTGATAAAGGCAGATATAGATAATCAGCAAATTGTTTAAGAATACATGTCGGAATCATATCAGGACCGTACCTGAATGATTATTTTAAAGATTTCAGGTAAAATAATACATCTTCAGAAGATATTACTGGAACATTAATCGAATTATTTGTATATAGATAATATGGATATTTATAAGGGGGAAGATTGACTTTAGTGGAATAGTTAGACTCAAAGAATTGTGCAAATAGGTTAGCAATGTCTCCATTGTCGCTAGACACAGTGTTCTGATACCTCATATTTGAAGGAAAACCATTTACCTTACGCTTTGAGTTTACGAAACCATAAAATGATTTAGGGTTACAAATAATATTCTTTTTTATTTTATTTTGGTATTCTTGGTAAGATTTCTTATTTAATTTGAAATATTTATGTCGCAAAACTGAGTACTTTAAGTAATCTGTAAGTAACCCTGTTTTTTTTTATTGTTTGAAGATACGCAATTTTTTATTTTTCAACATTTTCAGTCCCTTATTAAACCATAACTGTATTGGTTCGTCTTGAACGCGTACACGTTTAGGTACGTATTTTAGAAATAAACTATACAAAGTGGTATTAAAATGCATTACGTTTTCTTCAACATCACCACTATAATTGGGCCATGTTAAATTGGAAAGTTCATGTCTTATTTTTTTTTAATTCGGCCTTAGCAAAATCAAAGCGAGTACTAGAACCGACTGCTGTCGTATCATACCCCTGAGCAACACCCATGATTTCGAAAGTTATCTCAATTGCAGGATGGTAAACGTCTTCTGACAAAACTAGAGGATCACATCGATTTAGAGAAGATCTGGAAATATCATCAACGACAAGCAAATCCAAAACCTTCCCAAACTTATTTGGAAGAACATTAATCTGACTTAGGCACAGTTCAGCCATCTCATCCAAAAAGTCGCAGCTACCCAATCGCGTAGAAACTGGTACAATGTTATAGTCAATCATCTTCCAGGATATGTGCGGGAGGTTAAAGTCACCCAGGACAATCATAGAGTCAGAAGATTCAGTCATTGAACTAACGATTTTAAGAAAAGAAGTATGTTGGGTATATACAGACAAATCAGACTGAGGAGATATATAACAGAGAGCTAAGTAGATATAACCTGTGCCAAGCTGCACTCGGATGCACATAAATTCAATGGATTCCGTAGCAGGGACACAGAATTCTTCTGAAAGAAGTGAAGAATGAACAGCGAGTAGAACACCACCCCCAACTCTGCACAGGCGATCATTTCTGTAAACCTGATATTCACTGCAAAAGATTTCCGAATTAAAAACGTGAGGGTTAAGCCATGTTTCGGTAAATGAAATAATATTATAATTGCACTGAAGGTTTGTCAAATACAAGTCAGTTAATTTAGTGTTCAAACCTCTTACATTTTGATAATAAATACTCAAATCAGACTTAACAATCAGTTTTTTGGCTCAGTGTTTTGACGAGAAATCTTTACAACATTTTGGTCATTTATATTAGGTTTGTACTCGAATTCGCGGACAAACGCCCCGATCGGCCAGAATGAATTGTTTAGAAGAGCATCGATCTTTTCTAAAGCAACATAAATATTCCTTTCATATTTGAAGTTAAATTTCCTGATTGTTAAGTTGTCAATTTTAATTTTTGATGCGATGTAAAACTCAATGTCCTCGACAGTAGTGTCTTTGGCGAATCTTGACACAAAAATTGATTTTCTTTGTGGAACCACAACCAGCTTCTTGGTAGTTATTTCAACAACTTTAGGCGGTATAGAAAGTTCGCGGTTTTTACTGGCAGTTGACCTTGCTGAAGAGGATTTGGATGTGGAAGGCTCCACTATCTGCGGAATTGGTGAAGCTAAATTAATTAGTTCTATATATGTACATATATACACATATGTCAGAGACAATAAGCACTTGCATACATATCTATGTATATACTAACACAACAAGAATGATAGAAAACAAGATTACCACAACGCCGGCAGCGTACACGTCACAGAAATCCTCTGCCAAGAATAATAAAAAAAGGAGGGTGATAATTTGACAATAACAAAGCAATTACAAAGAATTGCACCCACATACACGCACACACAGCCATAGCATCATCAGCGGGTAATTTGAAAAAATTGCACTTATTATCTTTGTTTTTGCTGATGCTTGCACAATTCAAAACGCTGCACTTTATTTTCTTTATTTTTAAGATAATTTTACACAAATATTTTAAAATTAGCGTTTATCATAAACAACACGCAGCACAATCTGTGTTTCACAGTCTGTATTCGCAAACAAACACTCAGAACATCTTGCTACGTCATTCTGACAAACAAAGCAAGTACGAAGTAACGGAAGTGCTTTTGTCGTCACCTTGTTTTCGCTGCATCGTGCTAACACAAGGTGCAATGATAATAAGGTGACGTCAGTAGCAACGTATTTGTGGTAATTTTGACAAGATCGGCATACAGTTATAAGTAAAATATATCAAAAAAGGTAAAAAAAAGCAACAAAGGAAATTTCTGACATTTGCATATGAGAAATATCTCAAAAATACATTCGTATTAGTAAGTTCACAAAATTGCAATAAAAATGCTGATTTTGTTAATCTTATTATTTATATTTTATTTATTTTGACAGAGTGAGTAACTGGAAGCAACCGATAGTTGAGGTAAGAATGCTTGTTGACATTTGTTAAATTGTGTTGCATTTGGATGTGCAAGTTCACAAATGCAAAAGTGAAAGTAAAGTGTATTTTAATATTCTGTTTGATTATTGTGCTAAAATGCAATTGAAAAACTATAACTAGTATTCTGAACATTGCAACTGTGGTGAGCGCATTACAGTGAATTAAATCCGACTAAAGTAAACGCCAGTCTCCGACTGTTACTCATCGCGAGTGGACGTTTATTTCTGACTGTGTTTTTCTCTCTCCGTTGGTTGCTTAGCAAGTAACTTGCTTCACTTCAAGCGCTTACTCAGTATTCGCAAATTACATTTTGCACGTGTAAACATAAAGATAATATTGAATACTTAGAGTTAAAATTTAACTATGGCCCCCGGACCACCAAATCTTGGAGACAACAGGTTCGCCCAGCTTGCCTTTAACCCGAATCCAAAAAGAAAAAAACCTCGTATAAACCTTTTGATTATTCCGAACTTCCTACAATAAAACAACGAAATCCCATATTTTTGACCATATCTTCAGCAAACCCTCCAAAACCTCTTTCTAAATATTCCTGCTTTGCGGTGCATAAATCATTAGAAGCAATAAGTAAGGAAATAACTTTTATTTCGGAGTTGCACAACGGTAATTTGCTTTTGCTAGTAAAATCTCCATCTATTGCACAAAAATCCTTAGGTACTAAGAAATTGAATGGAATATGTGACGTTAAGGTAAGTCTGCATGAAAATTTTAATTGCTGGAAAGGCACACTATTTTCACCATGCCTTAATGACGTAGTGGACGCAGAAATAGTGGAAAACATGAAAGAGCAGGGTGTGGTAGCTGTGTATAAATTTAAGAAGAATATTAATAGCGCACTTGTACCTACTGGCGTAGTGTTATTAACATTTGATTTGTACAAACTTCCCGAAAAGGTTGAGGTTTCATGGCGTATGGCTCGAGTAAGGCCCTATTTTCCTCTATTTTCACACCCTCAATAGGTGCAACAATAAAGCTGCTTGTGTTACATGTAACCTACCACCCACTCCGAACCCACCTGTCAAAAGTCATCTCAATCCAACATGTGCTCTTCCAATCCTACTCAACAACACAATGACAATTCATTTTTACACATTCCCACTTTTTCTGATTCGAATTCATTCAATATTCCAAACATGAACAGTCAATCAAATTCCGCTTTTCAATCTTTGAATCTTCCCTCGCTCGATTCAACTTTCAGTAACGCGCTTAAGAGTTTCATAGAAAACTCTAACTTTCAATTAACCCACTCAGTACACTCCAATCGCAATCCCTTTCCACACTAAACTCACCACCAAACTCTTTGCAAAACCCCTCAACACTCAAACAACAATACTCGCCACTCCAAAGAGAACATACTATGACAATCTCTGATGACGAAGTATAATTAACTCACTCCACTTACGTCTTTGCTTTATTTTTAATATTATGTTCAAAATTTTACAGTGGAATATAAAAGGATTCCACTAAAACTACACCGAATTAGAAATTCTCATCATAGAACTCACACCTAATTTCATAGCACTCCAGGAAACTCACCTCGCTGTAAATAAAATTGCATTCGTTCCCAAACAATTCGAGGGCTATTTTCTTAACCTACCACAGAATACTACAAACAAGCAAGGCATTGCTTGCTTAATCAGAAAAGATGTTAAACATAATGTGTCACAGATTCAATCAAATATTGCAACATTAGCAATAGAACTTTTCATTGGCTTTAAAGTAACTATCATTTGCATTTACATTCCACCACAGCAGAATCTTTCTCTAGGAGAACTTAGACATATTTTGAATTCTATTTCCACTCCCGTAATTATAGGGGGCGACTTTAACTCTTGGTCTCCTTTCTGGGGTTCCCCAGATTCTAATCAAAGAGGAAGGATTCTGGAGGACTTCATCGTCACGGAGAATCTAATTGTTTTAAATGATGGAGCTCCCTCGCGTTTTTCTACGCATAATACGTTCACGCATGTCGACCTTGCCATTTGTTCCTCAAGCATTGCTCCTTAAGTAAATAGCAACAACCTAGATTGTTTATCTGGCAGTGACCATTTTCCAGTTGTTACAGAAGTAGCTACACCCACATCGAATAAAGGTTTTTATAAGCCAAATTTCTAACAGATAAAACCGACTGGTCCAAATTTCTTGAAGTTTCAACTCTGTTAGCTGCCGAATTTCCAACCTCAAGTAATATTAACAAAGCAGCTGGTATTATTACAAAAATAATACGAGCTGCCGCCCATTTAACTAATACCGCAGTTCGCTAATAGACGACGCAAAAAAGTGGTACCGTACTGGTCAAACGAATTGTCAAATCTAAGAATTACTGAGCAACAAAAATGGGGAGAATATAAAAGGACGGCAATAGAGGATAACTTAACTTCATATGAAAAAATCGAACGCAATTTTTCCCAAAAAATTCAAGGAAGCAAAACGCGCTAGTTTTGAAGCATTGATGGAAGCGATAACCCCTAACACGAATCCCAAAAAGGTGTGGTCCGACATAAAAATGCTTTCTGGCTACTGCAACCTAAATTCTATTAACTTTGTTAATGGTCGGGAGGGTCCAATATTCAAGTCGAAGAAAATAGCCGGACATTTGCGTTGACGTGGGCAAACTATTCTCATAACTCCAATTTAATAATGCATTCAACAGATATGGCCATTGCGCAAGGAGCAACATAAAATTGGTGTCTTCCCCCTATCAGGTAGCTTTTCGAAGGAGCCTCCGAGCCTTTCCAACATCCCCTACACATTGCATCTTAGCAGAAGCTGGGCTCCCTAGTATTACGGAAAGAGTAGAATACAACACCATCTTAGCAGCGTCGAATGCAAGCAAAGTTACGAATCGTAAGTCAGTCATTATTAAGTGCTTAGAATACGCCGAAATAATAGGATTAACACCACACCTGTACCGTCCAGGACTATTATGTGCATATTAATACAACAGGTACCAAACCGAGCTACCCAGTAACACGTCGGACCAACGATATCACTGTCTTTATACGCCTTCGAATTGGTCACACCACCATAACTCACTCCTACATTTTAAAAGGGTTGTCTCCAGCTTCGGCATCATTATCAGCTAAACGAAACTCCGTCGGACTTATTGAGAATATCCTCTCAAGAAAACATCAGAAAAATTATAGACTTCCTATTAAAAACTGGACTGCGTAAATTAATTACAACTTCTCATTCTGCTTATTTTATTTTTTATCTAGTTTTCCTACTCCTATTTCTTAATGTAGTATTAATTAATGTATCGGGAGTAGCTAACTTTATCGAATTTTACTAGCACGTCTTTAGCAAAATAAGTATATTAAAACAACGAGACGTAAGCCCTGGCATTAGCATAAATAAATAAAATACGACAAACGCGTCACTTGTTACTGCTTTCTTTTACTACACATAATAGGTTATAGTTTTGGCAGCGTTAACTCGCATATGCATTATTGTATTGTTGTATCTACTACTAATGCATCTAGTTGTTATTATTATTATTATTATTACTATTTTTCATAAACTTTGTTTTTGTTTATTTGCAGACATTTCAGACCGGAGGCAACTTGTCAAAATATCAAAATGTAGGTAGAGAAAAAGTTGTAAAATTTTGCAAAGTTTGTGAGAAAAGACATTTTTAAAACGACTTTAATCAGGTTTTAATTGTAAATATATATCAAGAGAAAGGTAGTCCAATTACTTTTCTTTCAATTATAAAAACGTTAAAATCGTTTGACGTTTTCTAATAAATTGTGCAGTTTTTCGAAATATGTATAAGGAAAATTTTGAAAAGTTTTTAGAAAAGACTTTGAAAAATTGGTTTGTTGTTGAGGTAAATCGATTATCCTTCTTTTGATTATAATTAACGTTTTATTGACTTTTTCCTAAAAGCTTTTAATTTTTTCAAAAATAGTAATATTCACTTTTTTGTAACTTCTATAAATTTCAACATTTTGCTCTGATTGCAGGTGATTTGTGGTGCGCAAGATGTAATTCATTGAAATAGAGAAACATCAGTAGTTTAAGTTACACACATACGGACATTGAAATAGGTGTGAGGGTTCGATATTTGGTGTGTACTAAAAGTTCAGACCTCGATAGTTGGAGAAACTGAATACATATAACTGTTCTCCTTAGAATTTGTAATTTTCTGTAAGACAACGAGTGTTTTAACTTTCAATAGGTCATTAAACGAAATGCTGAATAACTTTTTAGAGAAAAACTGAGGCATGGTCAAGTCTTTTTAGCCCGTACACATATCCGGCAATTTTATAGACAACATTTAACTTTTTCTTACATATCGGCATAAATTTCACATCTATAAAGAAACGTAGGTATTAAGTACGCTTTAGCTAATAAGTAATAGTCTTATATTTAACGGAGTGAAATACTGTACCGTCCAGAGCGTACGAAGCATTTCATCCCAATGTGTTGTGAAAGACGACGCCAAGATTTTTAGCTATGCCAAAGTATTCTTTTTCAGATTTAGCTAGCCTAATTTATCGAGATAATTAATATCGACATATTTTGTATGAATCATAATACATTTAGGCCCCTATTACGGTTGACAACTAGACTAAGTTGAGTTGTCAATGTAACAACTCAACTCAACTATTTTTTTGTATTATGATTCACAACCAATTTTAGTTGTCTTCGTTAAGTTATTGCCAAACTTAAAATAATAAGTTTTTGACAGCTCGAATCAGCTGGTAGAAGCGCGAAATTTTTCTGAGGCAAGTGTTAAAAGTATTTTTTGAAGTGTTATATAAATTTTCTATAAAAAAATGGACATATCCGTCGAAATATATTTTTCGGAAGATTCGGAGGAAGAAAACCTGAATCTTGCGCGTATTCGACGCAGCATTAGAAGCCAGAGTAATCCATTGGAACTACCAACTGCCAAGTAAGCTAATACATTAGAGAAACCGAAATAAGCTCCTCATATTTCTTTTTTTCAGATTCATTAGTTATTTTAGGTTAAAGAAGGAAGCGTTTATATATTTGCTGAATGATATGGAGGGCCACTTTAACAACGCGAACTTGTGCCATTTCTCCCGTCATAAAACTTTGCGCCGCCTTGCGTTTTTTCGCGGATGGCAGTTACCAAAAGTGTGGGGGCAACGATTTTAACGTCGGCCTAGCTCAATCCACATTTTCTCTCGTGCTTGGAGAAGCTTTAAATATTTTTGAAGAACACATCTGTCCACGATGGATCAAAGCGGCAATGACTACTGATGAGATTCAAAATTCGAAGCTAGGGGTTTATACTCATAGTGGATTTCCAGGAGTAATGGGATTTGTTGACGGCACGCATGTTCGTATCCGCGCACCAAGAAAAGACATACAGCATTTGTACCTTAACAGGAAAGGCTATTACAGTCTAAACGTCATGATTGTGAGTTTTTTTTAAAGGTGTTGAAACATTTTTATTTCTTTTCCATTTAGTTTTCAGACTATAACAGAAGAAAGCAGTCCTTTAAGAAACGGTGAAGCAGACGGAATAAGGAACAACATAATGCGTTCATTGCAATGAATTTCATATTTGTTATATTTTTGCTATACATTATTAAGATGTCATAAATAAATTCAGCTTCTTTTAATTAAAGAACAAAAACAATTCAGTTTTCTACGGAAATAAGGAAAATAAATAGCTAGCTCTTAAGATAACTTATAACTAATAAAATTTAAAAAAAAATTCATTCATTAAATTCTAATAAAAACAAAAACGTAATTCAAAAATTTCTAATCTATAACACAGAAAATATTCACATATTCACATAATTATTTTTGTAGTCTTTTCAATTTTTCTTTGGCAATTTCTATATTTACATAGCTCTCTTATAACACTTGCCTGTTTTTCTCGCTTCTCTAACATTTTCATTTTATCCCTTTTCAGCTTGTATATTTTGTATTGGTTGTCTTACATTTTTTTTAGGGTATTCAGGATAGCAGCTTGTGTTCTTGCCTGCTCTTCGAGTAACTGCATTTTTGCTTTACCTGTGTTTACTATCGTTGGTTTTGGGGCGGACGTTGCAGCTTCAACCACTGGCGGCTCAGTAGCTGATGTAGTATCTTCTACCGTGACATCACCAGCACCTAACTCGAACGCGCAACCAGCAGGATTAATTGATAAATTAACCTGAGTCAACTCATACACCCTTTCCTCAGTTGCAGTTAAACTGCCTTCTTGAGATGGGCCACCGCCAGTCGCCAGGAAATTTTCTTTATTTTTGGCCAACTTTTGTTTTAAATTGGCCTTGTAAAGAATCCACACCTACAAAAAAAAATCATGATTAGTTTCGTTTTTCGGCTTGTTAAAAACAACCTACCCTTTGCCATTCCTGCCCCGTTCTTGTTGGTGGCCCAAGACTATTTAGCACTTGTTCCCAAGTGTTTTTGACTTGCTGGCGACTTGATCCGTACTGGCCTTTGCCTGTTCCAATATCTGGATGCTTCTCAACCAAGTCGACAAGGCGGTCAATTTGCTGTTTATTAAAGTAAATATTAATTGTACATATATTTTATGTAGTTTATTACAAATACTTACAATGTTTTTTCCATCTTCACATTTGCAGGCAAGAACACAACTGACAAAAAGTAGTTGTCGCGTTTTGACAGCTCGTACAACTAAATTTAGTTTGGTTGTGAACCATAATACGAGTAACAACTTAACGAAGACAACTAAGTGAACAGCTGATTAAAAGTTGAGATAATACAAATTTGACAACTACAACTCAACTATCAATTAAGTTGTAAATGGTAATAGGGGCATTCGATTTTCCCGGACTAAGGCATAAGCCGTTGCTTGAGTCCCAATTACCGACACAAGTCAAGCCAGAATTTATTTCACTAATGCAATTACGGACACGACTAGCAGAACAGCTTACATATAATTGCACATCGTCAACATAAATATAGACATCCCAGTTTTTCAATAGCTTAGGAATGTCATTAATGTATAAGTTGAATAGTAGCGGGCCGAAGATTGACCCCTGCGGCTTTCCTATACCTACTCACCGCTTGTGTTCTGTCGCCAAGGTAAGACCCGATCAGAGCAGTTGCATGATTTAAATAAGTTTATCAACTTAAGGCAAAAGAATCAAAAGCTTTCGAGTGGTCGAGAAGTGTCAGAAACCTGAAGCTGTTATCATCTATTTGCGATCTGATGTTCTCCACTGCATCCAAAAGAGCAGTGAAGCTGCTTCTACTAGCTCTGAAACCCGATTGACTGTTAGTCAAGAGACTTTTATCATACAAATATGCACAGATTTGTGTGTGCAGGATACGGTCGATTACTTTGACAAAAATAGCAAAACAGATATAGGCCGAAACTCCTTATTTGTTTTCCGAATTGGTTTAGCCTTAGCGACTTTCCAGCATTTCGGAAAAACACAAGTTCTCGAAATAGATTTTTTTAGGAAAGTCAAATGTGGCTGAATATCTACCAAATATTCTTATAATCTTAAGCAAAACTTAGCTAATCAAGTCCAGCTGTTTTCGAATTAATGGAGAGTATGGCTTGGACAACGTCAAAATCATCAACACCAACAAAAAAAAAGGACTAGCATTAACATTTACACGTTCACAGTAGTACTCATAACATATATTATCACCAGAGACTGTTTTTCTTACAAAGAACTTATTTAATTCATTAACAGCCGAAATAGAGGGAGCAATTTCTATGGATTTGCCTATTCCAATCCTTTTAATGGTGTTCCGGGTTTGACTGCAGTTCACTTCAGTACCGAACTTTTCTTTATAAAACATCGACTTAGCCGACTTTACGGCTTTGTTATTATATTTTTGGAGATTCTTTTGTAATTCAGATTAGATTCTTCTTTTTCGTCAAATAACCGATTTTAAAAGGATTACGATTTTTTTTTTTATATTCAACTAGATCAATAAATATTTAATAAACTAGTATTTTATTCCAATGATAGAAACAATGTGACCCGAGTCATATTTTAAACACGGCATCGAGTAATTGCTTTAAATGCAACTCTAGGCTATGATAATGCTGACTTAGAAAAGTACAAAATTAACGCAAATGTATAAAATTATGCCTATACTCAGAAAATTTTTTGAAAATAAAGTAATGTGCATGATATATACATGAAAATATATATGAAAATATATATGAAATAATATATGAAAATAACTAAACGATCTCATTTTACCACTTGTTATACGGGAATTCCTTATCATCGTTGATCTCCTTGACGTGGGGATGAGGCTTAAGTGTTGACATGGTTGCTCCTTTCGAGGATTTCCACGCCACCACGAATTAAGAGGGACGTTTTATATGCGAATCAGTGTAGGACTCGATCTTACATGGCTTCTTATATGTATCCCTCCTGACGTCTTCCATCTCTCCCTCCCCTCCAGCTGATCCACCCCTTAATCCAGGGTGTTACGCGATACCGTGCCCATTGGTCGGTTTGTAGCCAGGGGTCTAAAATCGGGCTGTATTTTAACGGCGCCTCCCTGACATCGGGCCACCTGAGGAAGTAAGCTGTTCCAGAGTTGAAGGAAGCGGTGGAAATGGCGAAAGCCCTGCTGCTTAACTTCCGGATCACTGGGACTTCGGTGGAAAACCGGATGCCTCCGTCTAGACGTCAAAGATCGGGGGAGGAGCAAACTCCTGCATCAAAAAGAATCTCCTGGGTAGGCAGCCCTAGCTTTGCCAAAGTTGCGAAGGACAGGATCCTTATTGGGGTTCTGGACCGAGGCAACGTGCTCGGGTCCATACCAAAGGATCTATGGAGATGGGTGAAGGCAGCTCTGGCGAACTTAATCTTTAATGTTCTGCTGGAGAATCCTGGAACCCCCCGTCCTGTAAGGACGCTGGTTGGTTCCAGGGTCACATTAAGGTGGTCGCCAATGAGGACTTGAGGTCGGTGGCGCTGTGCAAGGCCGCCGCTGCAAAGGTGGGCCCCATCTACCCTGGGGCTAAGCTGGATGTGGTGGACTGGAAGGACATTCCAGTCAGAGTCCGGGCGAGGGCATGGGTTTCGGTGACACCATTGGTACAGGAAGGCATCCTAAAGATGCTTCAGGTGATGAACCGCCCTCCCTACAAGTGATTGGAGCGTCGTCCGGGTCGACGACGCGGCAAAAATCGTGGAGCTAGGTATGTCCATTGTGCTGGCATCGGTATACAAGTTATCCACTTCGACCGCGAGGTTGCTAAAAAAAACACAATCTGTTTGCTTGGTCTAAACTGAACTTGCTCATTTTATTAAAATTTCTCCTTATATAGTTAAATTTTTGCTTACTTGCTAGTTTGTATATTATTGGCTTACGATAAATTACATTTTTGCTTACTTGCTAGTTTGTATATTATTGGCTTACGATAAATTACATTTTTGCTTACTTGCTAGTTTGTATTTATTGACTTACAATAAATACAATATTATTCCTAGAATTATGTCTGGAAGTTCATTGTGCTTATTAATGCAAAATAGGGTTTAGCAACTCTTTCGGCGCGTGCAATATTGTTTCCGCATGTTTTTATTCTTGTTATGTTATTGTTAGTGTAATTTTTGGACAAGTGCGCTTTGTTCTACTTTTTATTGTTTTATTGCTGTTGTGCAGTTTTGGTGTTATTGGTATATTGTTGTTAGTGTAATGTGGAATGAGGTGTGCTAACTCCCCCCTCCTTAAGAATCAGCGTCCCGCTGATAAATTTTCAGACGGAATTATTGCAAAGGGTGGCAAATCAAGTGGTGGAATGTGAAAGGAATTTTTTTGTACCGCTGGTCTGTACCAAATATACAACGTTAGAAGTAACGCTAGTCCGAGAAGAATTGCTATGAAACTGCTACTGACAGATAGTACGTTTCTAAATGAGATGTGTTCCAGTTTTTTTACGTTTGTTATATGGAGTTGGTGGAGATATTGAAGATCTAGTCTAATTTGTTTTTCTGTTAGGTTACCCTGTAATATAGGAGGTAAAATTTGATAGGACGTAGATTGCCAATTTGTATAGCTAGCATTGCCTAGAGTGATAGTCTCGTTAACAAAATTAATTATATAAGAGCCATTGAGGTTTTGTGAAGCATTCCCGTAGGTTAATTTATCATTAAAATTGGAAAGAAAAATTATTCCGTCTGTGATTAGTTCAACTATTGGTTGGCTTTGAAATTGGTAATCGCATAGAGCTTCACCTCCAGTAAGGAGCTGTGTTATGCAATGACCTTGTTC
Organism: Anomoia purmunda; assembly: GCA_951828415.1. Taxonomy (NCBI): domain Eukaryota; kingdom Metazoa; phylum Arthropoda; class Insecta; order Diptera; family Tephritidae; genus Anomoia; species Anomoia purmunda. The sequence continues at coordinate 41,847,317 of OX639994.1, read as the reverse complement.
TAGTTTTTGCTTTTGATTCCTTTTACAAATTGTTACGTCATCTATGACTATGCAATTCCCTAAGATGTCATATTTTTCAAATTGCGATAAGAATAGGTTGTTGAAGCCGAGATAGATTTTTTTATTATTTTTTACAGTTGATCGGATAAGAATATTGTTGAAGACAATATCATCTGTTTGAGGCAGTGAAATTACGTATAAAAGGAGTGAATCTTTAACTATCATTGAGGGTTCCGCGTACTTAAGCGCTTGTAGTTCGTTGCTGAACGGAAGTGTTTTTGTTCGTGACAAAATGCTAGCAATATCTGCTTTATTTAATAATTGTGAATGGACGATTCCTGTTTTTGCAAGTTGGGTTGCCATAACTATCTGGGTGATTTCGTCTTTTATTAAACCTAGCTTGTTGAATAGGGTCTGTTCGTAGTCGTCCAAGTTTATAGTGTGTATGATTTTGTAGTTCCCGTTGGCTATTTTTCCAAGTCCGTGTTTAACTGTTACTACAGGGCTGTTGTATTCGTAAGTATTTACTATGGCGTCTGTTAGGTGCAATGTAAGTCTAAAAAAGGATAAAGGTTGTTAGTTTTTTAAGTGGGATTTGTGTATCTTCCTATTATTAGTCGTGGTTATTGTAACGTTATTGTTCTTAGCTATAGTTTCCTTCTTAAAAATGGGTTTATTTTTGCTCTTAATTTGTTTGTCTTTTTTAAAGAAGGTTTCTCCAGGTTCATAATTTTTGGGTTTAGATCTTTTCTTATTGTCGAGGACATGAGCTACAATTTAATCGATTTAATGTAGAATGAGTTAATACTTACCTTAATACTTACCTTAATACTTACCTTAATACTTACCTTAATACTTACCTTAATACTTACCTTAATACTTACTTGTACTCACCCTGTATGGTGTACTCACCTAAGCTCCCCATTGTAAACGAGCATTTTATGTACCGAGCAACGTGAGCCTTTGAAAATATGAATTCATTCGTTGTTCGCCACTCCAACTGCAATCATCTACAAATAAATACGCGGAAAGCAAATTGCAAAAAAAACCCTAAATTTTATTTTCTTTTTTTTTTTTCCTGCCAGTGCGCGGTAAGTTTTTTTTCATTGTCCGCAGTAATGCGAACATGGTGCCGAAACCCGGTTGATGATCCGCATGGTCCAGCAGGAATATTATATCCCGCGCCTAAAACAAAAGGTAAAATCCTGCATATTTCGGTGCAGAACGTGCACCATTTACAAGCAAAGGATTAGGTCGCAAATGATGGCCGCATTACCCCCAGAACGCTCCACTTATTCACTCCCGTTTCAAACAACAGGTGTTGATTTTGCTGGCCCATTCATGGTGAAAACTTCTACTCTTCGCCGAGCATCTCATGCCAAAGCATACGTGTGCGTATTTGTATGCTTCTCCACAAAAGCTATACACCTCGAACTATGCTCTGATTTAACTACAGAAGCATTCAAAGCTGCATTTACACGATTCGTCGGACGCCGAGGCATACCTCATAAAATCATGTCCGACAACGGAAGGACGTTTGTAGGGGCACAGAGAAGCCTCAAAAAGGAATTGTCCTCTTTCCTTGCAGAAGTATCGGCTGATATTGCAAACAAATATGCCGTACATGGACTCTCGTGGCAATTTATTCCGCCCTACGCCCCTCACATGGGTGGACTCTGGGAAGCAGCTGTGAAAAGCTTCAAAACTCACTTCACTAAAGTTGCCGGGAGTCACAAATTTACCTATGAGGAGTTCAACACTCTCCTCATTCGTATTGAGGCGGTATTAAACTCCAGACCACTCTCTCCTATGTCTCAAGATCCAGATGACCTGCAAGCTCTTACGCCAGGCCATTTCCTACGAGGAGCCCCACTGCTCTCCATACCCGAACCGAACTCCGAGAATATCTCACTAATAAACAAATGGCAGAAACTAAGGACACTCCACCACCAATTCAGTAGACGATGGAAAAATGAGTAACTTTTCAGAGGCATCGGAGAAACCATGCAACTGGATTGAGTTATCCGGGTTAAACTGAACCCAACGGGGTATCTCTATTTCTCTGATAGCTGAGAGATTTTTTCGGAAGGAGTTCCATTTGAGAAGTGACGTAGGCTTGACAGTTTCGTCCCAGTCTGTCCCTTCCATCCACAGCTGTTGGAGGAGAGTTTTCGCTGTTATCATAATGGGCGATAGCCATCCTGCCGGGTCAAAAAGTTTCGCGACAGATGACAAGATCTGTCGCTTTGTGGCAGTTGCTGTGTCAGACATTGGGTCTACTGAGTATGAAAACGTGTCGGTGAGGGCATTCCATTTTATTCCAAGGGTCTTAGTGGAGCTCGTATCTTGGAACTGGAGAAATTCCGAGTCTAGGAGATCCGATTGGGGAATATTGTTAATAAGCGATTTGTGATTTGCAGTGATCTTTTTCAAAGGGAATCCAGCTGATTTTAGGACATCGATAGTTTGAGATATCGATTCGCTTGCTGAGTTCAGGTCATGTCCACCTGAGAGAATGTCGTCAACATAAGTTTCTTTAACCAAAATTTCAGAGCTTCGTGGGAATTTTTCTTGAGTGTCTTTGGCCAACTGGTGGAGTGTTCTTATAGCCAAATATGGAGCGCAGTTGACGCCAAATGTAACTGTTTTCAGTTTAAAGTCTTCTATAGGGCTTTCGAGGGATCTGCGGAATAGGATTCTTTGGAAATCCTGATCTACTTTATGAACGTATATCTGGCGATACATTTTCTCAATGTCGCCATTGAAAACATATTTGTATAATCGCCATTTGAGGATGACTAACATCAGGTCGTTTTGGAGAACAGGACCTGTGTGAAGTACGTCATTGAGAGAGAGGCCGGAGTGAGAGAGTTTTGACGCATTGAAAACTACTCGGACTTTAGTAGTTTTACTGTCAGGTTTTATCACCGCGTGATGTGGCAAGTAAAAAGAGAAATACTTCCCATCACGTATTACTTCGTGGGAATTTGTGGGTTCCATATGCTCTAGGGTTAAATGTTCTTCCAGGACTTTCGAGTATGTGTTTTTTAGTTCCGCCTTCTTCTCAATGCCGAAACCCGTTTAAAAAAAAAAACGAAATAACCAAATAAATGTACTAAATACATAAAATAGAAACAATTACAACACAAGAACACAGTTAAACATTAATATACATACATACATATGTATATACATACAAATAGTCGCGATTTTTACCGTGTGAAACAATACAAAAAATCAAATTAAATAAAATTACAAAAGTGCAAATACATACAAAGTTGAAACAGTTGAAAAAATAAATACACAATTTACGTGACAATTCTAGCAACAAAAAAGATGTACTCATACATATGTACACTCCTGTGAAAAGAAAAAAAAACCCCCTATACCACATAAATACGTGAAGAACAAAAAATTTATACACATACATAAATAAATAAATAAATTAGAATTTCAAAAAAAAAAAAAAAATTTTAAATACAATCAATACACACGAACAAAACCACATACATAAAGTGTTAGTTAAATAAAAAGTATCAAATAATAAGTTTAAACAAACAAAACTAAACTTACAAAAGCGACATTTTAATTTACAAAAACAAATTTATACAAACGCAAGCAGACAAACACATACATAAAGTACAAACACCAGCCGCACAACAAAACACCTGCAAGTAGCCGGATAGCAGCAGCCGGTAACAAGCAGCAACAACAACAACACCAGCAAGTAGCCGCCACACATCCACACACACAGGGCCAGCACGCAAAAATCTCGGTTTGTAACAAAGAAACGGAATGCCAAAGTAAGTCCATCTTTTACAAACTGTACTAAAAACAGCTTAGCGGATTTCCCAAAACACGGTATATGAAAACCTCCGCTATTCATATACCGTAAAGTAAATAACGCTCTATATTTACATATAAATTCATGCGAAAAATCCCGCGCATTTTCTCATACACATATCCCAAAAATCCGCTAAGCTAAACTCACATATATACGTATATATACTTAGCGGACCGCAAAGGCGGTACACGAAAAATCTCATTAATTTACCGTATATTACTGCGCATATGTATATACATACATATATCAATACTTATATATATGAAAATCCCGCTCTTTTCCCCTCATCAGTAAATATTCAAAAATATACAACATACGCTAAGTATATATATATATAATATATATAATACATACTCACACGTACATATATAATCCAAGTAACTTATTTAGTTAATTGGTCCAAACCCATTACAATTATTCCACACTCGCCAAAAATATAACTGCCAAAGTTATCACTGGGTATATAAGCGATCACCGCTACATATTTACATCGATATATACAGACGTACATACGCTGCTCCAGCTCAGCAGTGATTTTCTCCGTTTACTTTCACGCTCATTCGCTATTCCCATTTGCAAAGCACAGCTGCTGGGTGACATAGGTACACACACACGCGTACATATAAGCAGAGCAAGCTGAATCCAACACACCAGCCTGTGCGATATACATATATATATACATACGTACATAACCCAAGCTGCACTTGCGAACCCAATTTGCCTGCACGCCATACATAAATATAAATACATATATTTTTGATATACATTGCTCAAATATAAACTGTACTGGACTCAGACGCGCTAAGGCAGTACAGTGTGGTGCAAAAATATAGCACCAACTCACAATAAAGTGGGTTAAAAATAATAATTGGACAAAAAGTATTAAATTAAATAATAAATAATTAAATAAAATCTCAACGTCTAATAAATAATTCAAATAAAAAAAAAAAAAAAAAAAATATAAAAAAAAAAAATAAAAAAAAATTTTTTTTTTTTGTCTCTCAATACTCACAAGTCTTTGATACACCATATACATACTATATAGTAAACCAGTTAATCTCACTTGCTCAGAATGGCAGAAGATAAGCAAGCGAAACCACAAACCCTCCAAACTCTGACAGGCCCAAGGACTAGATCCAAATCCCAGGTCGACGAAGAGGAATTAAGCTACATTCACAAAAAAATTCTCTTCAAAATCTCAAGAATGAACAAATATTGCGAAAAATGGTGGAGCTTAGGCGAAGCGGACCACACCGAGGCCGGACTCAAGACGTATAGGGATCAACTCGAAAGGCATATAGCACTGGTGGACGCAGCCAACGAAGCAATGCAGATGAGTAACGCAGACGAAAATACTCGGAAAACGTGCGACGCTGCATACGATAAAGCCAGCGACAACGGATTGAACACAAGGTTGAGGATCAACGAGTTACTTAGCCAACTCCAGCCAAACGCAGAACTCAGTAGAATCAATACGTCTGCCATGCAAATGTCCCAAACTCAACCCGATACGCATAACTACCTCAAAGTACCTGCTTGTGACACGGAAGTCTTCCATGGCGGATATGAAGACTGGCCATCTTTCAGAGATATGTTCACAGCAGTGTACATTAATCATCCAAAATTATCTCAGGCCCAAAAGCTGTACCACTTGAGACAAAAAATTCGTGGAAAAGCAGCTCTGCTCATTAAAAATTATGCTTTGAACGATCTCAATTTTCAACTCGCTTGGGATGCACTCAAATCCCGCTACGAAAACCGTAGAATTGTCGTTGACAATCAAATAAAAACTCTGTTTAACATTCAGCCCGCACACACAGAAAATGGGGAAAAACTCCAACAAATTCAAACGACAATAAATAATTGTCTAGCAACACTAAAAGCAAATGGAGTCTCTACTGAAAGTTGGGACCCAATGCTCATATATCTCTGTTCCTCAAAGCTTCCTGACGAAACACTCACGTTATGGGAGCAATCTCTTAACTCAAGAAAGGAGTTACCTCTCTGGTCTGAAATGGACCAATTTCTCACAACTCGGTATGAAGTGGTAGAACGCCTTAGTACTTACAGGCCGAATAAACCGAAACCACCTCAACCCACTTTCATTCCCCGGTCATCATTAACGACTCCACAATCGTTCAACTTCCGGAACAAAACTCAATCGTTCCACATTGTAACGTTATTGTTCTTAGCTATAGTTTCCTTCTTAAAAATGGGTTTATTTTTGCTCTTAATTTGTTTGTCTTTTTTAAAGAAGGTTTCTCCAGGTTCATAATTTTTGGGTTTAGATCTTTTCTTATTGCCGAGGACATGAGCTACAATTTAATCGATTTAATGTAGAATGAGTTAATACTTACCTTAATACTTACCTTAATACTTACCTTAATACTTACTTGTACTCACCCTGTATGGTGTACTCACCTAAGCTCCCCATTGTAAACGAGCATTTTATGTACCGAGCAACGTGAGCCTTTGAAAATATGAATTCATTCGTTGTTCGCCACTCCAACTGCAATCATCTACAAATAAATACGCGGAAAGCAAATTGCAAAAAAAACCCTAAATTTTATTTTCTTTTTTTTTTTTCCTGCCAGTGCGCGGTAAGTTTTTTTTCATTGTCCGCAGTAATGCGAACATGGTGCCGAAACCCGGTTGATGATCCGCATGGTCCAGCAGGAATATTATATCCCGCGCCTAAAACAAAAGGTAAAATCCTGCATATTTCGGTGCAGAACGTGCACCATTTACAAGCAAAGGATTAGGTCGCAAATGATGGCCGCATTACCCCCAGAACGCTCCACTTATTCACTCCCGTTTCAAACAACAGGTGTTGATTTTGCTGGCCCATTCATGGTGAAAACTTCTACTCTTCGCCGAGCATCTCATGCCAAAGCATACGTGTGCGTATTTGTATGCTTCTCCACAAAAGCTATACACCTCGAACTATGCTCTGATTTAACTACAGAAGCATTCAAAGCTGCATTTACACGATTCGTCGGACGCCGAGGCATACCTCATAAAATCATGTCCGACAACGGAAGGACGTTTGTAGGGGCACAGAGAAGCCTCAAAAAGGAATTGTCCTCTTTCCTTGCAGAAGTATCGGCTGATATTGCAAACAAATATGCCGTACATGGACTCTCGTGGCAATTTATTCCGCCATACGCCTCTCACATGGGTGGACTCTGGGAAGCAGCTGTGAAAAGCTTCAAAACTCACTTCACTAAAGCTGCCGGGAGTCACAAATTTACCTATGAGGAGTTCAACACTCTCCTCATTCGTATTGAGGCGGTATTAAACTCCAGACCACTCTCTCCTATGTCTCAAGATCCAGATGACCTGCAAGCTCTTACGCCAGGCCATTTCCTACGAGGAGCCCCACTGCTCTCCATACCCGAACCGAACTCCGAGAATATCTCACTAATAAACAAATGGCAGAAACTAAGGACACTCCACCACCAATTCAGTAGACGATGGAAAAATGAGTACCTTTTCAGAGGCATCGGAGAAACCATGCAACTGGATTGAGTTATCCGGGTTAAACTGAACCCAACGGGGTATCTCTATTTCTCTGATAGCTGAGAGATTTTTTCGGAAGGAGTTCCATTTGAGAAGTGACGTAGGCTTGACAGTTTCGTCCCAGTCTGTCCCTTCCATCCACAGCTGTTGGAGGAGAGTTTTCGCTGTTATCATAATGGGCGATAGCCATCCTGCCGGGTCAAAAAGTTTCGCGACAGATGACAAGATCTGTCGCTTTGTGGCAGTTGCTGTGTCAGACATTGGGTCTACTGAGTATGAAAACGTGTCGGTGAGGGCATTCCATTTTATTCCAAGGGTCTTAGTGGAGCTCGTATCTTGGAACTGGAGAAATTCCGAGTCTAGGAGATCCGATTGGGGAATATTGTTAATAAGCGATTTGTGATTTGCAGTGATCTTTTTCAAAGGGAATCCAGCTGATTTTAGGACATCGATAGTTTGAGATATCGATTCGCTTGCTGAGTTCAGGTCATGTCCACCTGAGAGAATGTCGTCAACATAAGTTTCTTTAACCAAAATTTCAGAGCTTCGTGGGAATTTTTCTTGAGTGTCTTTGGCCAACTGGTGGAGTGTTCTTATAGCCAAATATGGAGCGCAGTTGACGCCAAATGTAACTGTTTTCAGTTTAAAGTCTTCTATAGGGCTTTCGAGGGATCTGCGGAATAGGATTCTTTGGAAATCCTGATCTACTTTATGAACGTATATCTGGCGATACATTTTCTCAATGTCGCCATTGAAAACATATTTGTATAATCGCCATTTGAGGATGACTAACATCAGGTCGTTTTGGAGAACAGGACCTGTGTGAAGTACGTCATTGAGAGAGAGGCCGGAGTGAGAGAGTTTTGACGCATTGAAAACTACTCGGACTTTAGTAGTTTTACTGTCAGGTTTTATCACCGCGTGATGTGGCAAGTAAAAAGAGAAATACTTCCCATCACGTATTACTTCGTGGGAATTTGTGGGTTCCATATGCTCTAGGGTTAAATATTCTTCCAGGACTTTCGAGTATGTGTTTTTTAGTTCCGCCTTCTTCTCAATGCCGAAACCCGTTTAAAAAAAAAAAACGAAATAACCAAATAAATGTACTAAATACATAAAATAGAAACAATTACAACACAAGAACACAGTTAAACATTAATATACATACATACATATGTATATACATACAAATAGTCGCGATTTTTACCGTGTGAAACAATACAAAAAATCAAATTAAATAAAATTACAAAAGTGCAAATACATACAAAGTTGAAACAGTTGAAAAAATAAATACACAATTTACGTGACAATTCTAGCAACAAAAAAGATGTACTCATACATATGTACACTCCTGTGAAAAGAAAAAAAAACCCCCTATACCACATAAATACGTGAAGAACAAAAAATTTATACACATACATAAATAAATAAATAAATTAGAATTTCAAAAAAAAAAAAAAAAATTTAAATACAATCAATACACACGAACAAAACCACATACATAAAGTGTTAGTTAAATAAAAAGTATCAAATAATAAGTTTAAACAAACAAAACTAAACTTACAAAAGCGACATTTTAATTTACAAAAACAAATTTATACAAACGCAAGCAGACAAACACATACATAAAGTACAAACACCAGCCGCACAACAAAACACCAGCAAGTAGCCGGATAGCAGCAGCCGGTAACAAGCAGCAACAACAACAACACCAGCAAGTAGCCGCCACACATCCACACACACAGGGCCAGCACGCAAAAATTTCGGTTTGTAACAAAGAAACGGAATGCCAAAGTAAGTCCATCTTTTACAAACTGTACTAAAAACAGCTTAGCGGATTTCCCAAAACACGGTATATGAAAACCTCCGCTATTCATATACCGTAAAGTAAATAACGCTCTATATTTACATATAAATTCATGCGAAAAATCCCGCGCATTTTCTCATACACATATCCCAAAAATCCGCTAAGCTAAACTCACATATATACGTATATATACTTAGCGGACCGCAAAGGCGGTACACGAAAAATCTCATTAATTTACCGTATATTACTGCGCATATGTATATACATACATATATCAATACTTATATATATGAAAATCCCGCTCTTTTCCCCTCATCAGTAAATATTCAAAAATATACAACATACGCTAAGTATATATATATATAATATATATAATACATACTCACACGTACATATATAATCCAAGTAACTTATTTAGTTAATTGGTCCAAACCCATTACAATTATTCCACACTCGCCAAAAATATAACTGCCAAAGTTATCACTGGGTATATAAGCGATCACCGCTACATATTTACATCGATATATACAGACGTACATACGCTGCTCCAGCTCAGCAGTGATTTTCTCCGTTTACTTTCACGCTCATTCGCTATTCTCATTTGCAAAGCACAGCTGCTGGGTGACATAGGTACACACACACGCGTACATATAAGCAGAGCAAGCTGAATCCAACACACCAGCCTGTGCGATATACATATATATATACATACGTACATAACCCAAGCTGCACTTGCGAACCCAATTTGCCTGCACGCCATACATAAATATAAATACATATATTTTTGATATACATTGCTCAAATATAAACTGTACTGGACTCAGACGCGCTAAGGCAGTACAGTGTGGTGCAAAAATATAGCACCAACTCACAATAAAGTGGGTTAAAAATAATAATTGGACAAAAAGTATTAAATTAAATAATAAATAATTAAATAAAATCTCAACGTCTAATAAATAATTCAAATAAAAAAAAAAATAAAAAAAATAAAAAAAAAAAAAATATAAAAAAATTTTTTTTTTTTGTCTCTCAATACTCACAAGTCTTTGATACACCATATACATACTATATAGTAAACCAGTTAATCTCACTTGCTCAGAATGGCAGAAGATAAGCAAGCGAAACCACAAACCCTCCAAACTCTGACAGGCCCAAGGACTAGATCCAAATCCCAGGTCGACGAAGAGGAATTAAGCTACATTCACAAAAAAATTCTCTTCAAAATCTCAAGAATGAACAAATATTGCGAAAAATGGTGGAGCTTAGGCGAAGCGGACCACACCGAGGCCGGACTCAAGACGTATAGGGATCAACTCGAAAGGCATATAGCACTGGTGGACGCAGCCAACGAAGCAATGCAGATGAGTAACGCAGACGAAAATACTCGGAAAACGTGCGACGCTGCATACGATAAAGCCAGCGACAACGGATTGAACACAAGGTTGAGGATCAACGAGTTACTTAGCCAACTCCAGCCAAACGCAGAACTCAGTAGAATCAATACGTCTGCCATGCAAATGTCCCAAACTCAACCCGATACGCATAACTACCTCAAAGTACCTGCTTGTGACACGGAAGTCTTCCATGGCGGATATGAAGACTGGCCATCTTTCAGAGATATGTTCACAGCAGTGTACATTAATCATCCAAAATTATCTCAGGCCCAAAAGCTGTACCACTTGAGACAAAAAACTCGTGGAAAAGCAGCTCTGCTCATTAAAAATTATGCTTTGAACGATCTCAATTTTCAACTCGCTTGGGATGCACTCAAATCCCGCTACGAAAACCGTAGAATTGTCGTTGACAATCAAATAAAAACTCTGTTTAACATTCAGCCCGCACACACAGAAAATGGGGAAAAACTCCAACAAATTCAAACGACAATAAATAATTGTCTAGCAACACTAAAAGCAAATGGAGTCTCTACTGAAAGTTGGGACCCAATGCTCATATATCTCTGTTCCTCAAAGCTTCCTGACGAAACACTCACGTTATGGGAGCAATCTCTTAACTCAAGAAAGGAGTTACCTCTCTGGTCTGAAATGGACCAATTTCTCACAACTCGGTATGAAGTGGTAGAACGCCTTAGTACTTACAGGCCGAATAAACCGAAACCACCTCAACCCACTTTCATTCCCCGGTCATCATTAACGACTCCACAATCGTTCAACTTCCGGAACAAAACTCAATCGTTCCACACTGAGCAAAGAAAGCCAGTCTCGTGCAAATTATGCAACTCTAATCACTCCATGATGAGTTGCGTGAAGTTCAAAGAACTATCCGTTTCCGATCGGAATAAATTTGTTAAAGACAATAATTATTGTAAAAATTGTTTAGCGTACTCTCACTTGGAAAGGGAATGCCCCAGCAATTTCACTTGCGTGTATTGCCAAAGGCGACATCATTCACTTCTCCATTTCCCAGCAAAATTCCAAGCGCCAAACAATCAAAAGCCCATAAAAAACTATGTCCATCTCAAGTGACAATCGATCAAGAAAGCCCTTGTACCTCAAAACCGGCCGCATTAGCAAACTCAGCAAATGCACCTCAAAGCAACACTGAAAAGGTACTCTCACACTTCTCAAGCAGTAGAGAAAGAACCTTACTCCCCACGGCAATCATTCCCATTCTCCACAATGGAGAAACAACTAAAATTCGCGCTCTCATAGACCAAGGGTCCCAAAAAACGTTTGTAACCTCTCGCGTACAAAAGCTACTTGGTCTACCGACAATGAAAACAAATTACGATATTATTGGAATGGGCGGACGAATAGTCCAGAACGCGAATAAAATTTGTTCAATCACAATCTGTTCTCCTGATCTCACAATGAAAATTGCAACTCACGCAATAATACTCACCCAGTTGACACAACTTTTACCAACATTCAAGGCGACAAATGTTGATCTCCAAGAATACGCTTCATTACCTCTAGCAGATCCAAACTGCTTCGCACCCGCCAGAATTGACATGGTCATTGGTAGCGACATACTCCCGAAAATACTCGTTCCAGGTCTCAAAAGCAACGTTGGCGGAAGCTTGATAGCCCAAAACTCTATATTTGGGTGGATATTAAGTGGCCCAATATCTGAACAAGTCTCGACATTTTCCACCCAAGTGGTCGAAAGTTCAGCCGACTTCCTAGGAGATCTACTCAAAAGATTTTGGGAACAAGAAGAGGTTCCACATGCTCCTACTCACACAGACGATGATGAATTTTGCGAGGAACTATACAGAAATACTACCTATCGGAGATACGACGGCCGCTACGTAGTAAAACTCCCATTCAAATCAGCATTTCCCGACTCAATCGCCCTAGGCCACTCAAGACCCGCAGCTCAGCAGCAATACCTCAGCATCGAACGGAGCATTGAGAAGAAGGCGGAACTAAAAAACACATACTCGAAAGTCCTGGAAGAATATTTAACCCTAGAGCATATGGAACCCACAAATTCCCACGAAGTAATACGTGATGGGAAGTATTTCTCTTTTTACTTGCCACATCACGCGGTGATAAAACCTGACAGTAAAACTACTAAAGTCCGAGTAGTTTTCAATGCGTCAAAACTCTCTCACTCCGGCCTCTCTCTCAATGACGTACTTCACACAGGTCCTGTTCTCCAAAACGACCTGATGTTAGTCATCCTCAAATGGCGATTATACAAATATGTTTTCAATGGCGACATTGAGAAAATGTATCGCCAGATATACGTTCATAAAGTAGATCAGGATTTCCAAAGAATCCTATTCCGCAGATCCCTCGAAAGTCCTATAGAAGACTTTAAACTGAAAACATACCGAAGAACCGAAAAAATCTCTCAGCTATCAGAGAAATAGAGATACCCCGTTGGGTTCAGTTCAACCCGGATAACTCAATCCAGTTGCATGGTTTCTCCGATGACTCTGAAAAGGCTTTCTGCGCTTGTATATATTTAAGAGTTCAACATGGCGAAACTGCAACTTCTCACCTACTCGCAGCAAAGAGTAAAGTTGCACCCCTACAAACCGTCTCTCTCCCAAGGCTGGAACTCTGCGGTGCAGTCCTCCTCACAAAATTAGTGAAACAGATCCGTTCCCAACTAGATCTACCCTCTCATGAATTATATTTGTGGACTGACTCCTCCATCGTACTAGCCTGGCTTGAAAACCCCCCTGGATGTGGGAGACGTACGTAGCAAACAGGACATCCCAGATTCTTCAGAATGTCAAAAATGCCACCTGGCGTCATGTCTCCAGCCCAAACAACCCAGCCGATCTGGGTACACGAGGAATTATACCCCAAGAACTTGTAGACTGCTCACTTTGGTGGAAAGGCCCAGAATGGCTAACAAAACCTCCCTCTCTCTGGCCGAAATGCACACCAAACCACACATCTCCACCAGAACAAAGGCAAATCAAAGCATTTCACGCAGCTGAAAGCACCGATCTCTTAGACCACTTCTCCTCCTACTCAAGAGCTCTCAGAGTGGTAGCGTTCATGTTAAGGTTTATAAACAAGGCTAAGAAACTGCCTATCCCCCAAACAGTCACTCTAACGCATGAAGAAATAACCCAGGCGAAAGTACGTCTCATATTGAATGCTCAGCACAAATATTACGGAAAAACGATGGCAGCATTAGAAGCAAAAAATCCGATAAACAAAAGAGATCCATTACTCACCTTGAACCCATTTGCAGATAAGTCAGGACTATTACGCGTCAACGGGCGTCTCACTTATGCCGACCTTAGCTATAATGAGCGTCACCCAATTATAATCCCAGATAACTCAAAGCTCTGCTCTCTAATCCTGGAATTCCTCCACTCAACACTACTCCACGCCGAAAAACAGTTGATGATCCGCATGGTCCAGCAGGAATATTATATCCCGCGCCTAAAACCAAAGGTAAAATCCTGCATATTTCGGTGCAAAACGTGCACCATTTACAAGCAAAGGATTAGGTCGCAAATGATGGCCGCATTACCCCCAGAACGCTCCACTTATTCACTCCCGTTTCAAACAACAGGTGTTGATTTTGCTGGCCCATTCATGGTGAAAACTTCTACTCTTCGCCGAGCATCTCATGCCAAAGCATACGTGTGCGTATTTGTATGCTTCTCCACAAAAGCTATACACCTCGAACTATGCTCTGATTTAACTACAGAAGCATTCAAAGCTGCATTTACACGATTCGTCGGACGCCGAGGCATACCTCATAAAATCATGTCCGACAACGGAAGGACGTTTGTAGGGGCACAGAGAAGCCTCAAAAAGGAATTGTCCTCTTTCCTTGCAGAAGTATCGGCTGATATTGCAAACAAATATGCCGTACATGGACTCTCGTGGCAATTTATTCCGCCCTACGCCCCTCACATGGGTGGACTCTGGGAAGCAGCTGTGAAAAGCTTCAAAACTCACTTCACTAAAGTTGCCGGGAGTCACAAATTTACCTATGAGGAGTTCAACACTCTCCTCATTCGTATTGAGGCGGTATTAAACTCCAGACCACTCTCTCCTATGTCTCAAGATCCAGATGACCTGCAAGCTCTTACGCCAGGCCATTTCCTACGAGGAGCCCCACTGCTCTCCATACCCGAACCGAACTCCGAGAATATCTCACTAATAAACAAATGGCAGAAACTAAGGACACTCCACCACCAATTCAGTAGACGATGGAAAAATGAGTACCTGCAAGCGCTTCACAAACGGTACAAATGGAAAAGTCAGCAACCCGATTTAAAGGAAGGAGACCTAGTTGTCATCAAAGACGACCTCTTACCGCCCAATGAATGGCGTCTAGGTCGAATCACCACACTCCATATCGCTCCAGATAAAAATGCCCGCGTAGTAGACATCCGCACTAAAGGCGGAATAGTCACACGCAATATCACAAAATTATGCTCATTACCACCCGCATAACTCAAGTCCCACTTATCGCGTTCGTTCTATGAATATTTGAACTGCATGTCTCATTTCCTTTCATGTGTTCCCTCATGCACTAACAATGTCTTTCGAATGTAACTATATTTACAGATTCCAGGACTTCCGCAAGTGTCGGCTGTGCTGCCAAATGCACTCTCTCCGCTACTGCCACGCATTTATGGCAATGACACCGGACGAACGGTATGAGTCGGCCAAGGAGCATCGTTATTGCATTAATTGCTTGGCTACCTCCCACGTAACGGGCGCCTGTGATTCGCCGGATAGCTGTCATCGCTGTGGATTAGCACACCACACCTTGCTGCACCGATCCCCCTCCACACTGCCAGTTCAGAAGCGACAAAATCAGCACACATTTGAGCGCACTCAGCCCCTTAAGCGCAAGCAAATCACGCAGCGCCAACCACGAGTAGACCGGAATGAGTCCAAGTCGACGAGGCGAAACCAACAACGTGTAGCCAAGAGACCGTCAGAACAAAAGAGTCGTCCCACCTTCCAACGCCGCATCCGTGGTCTGTTTGACCAAGCCAAACTCGCTATGGACAAGCTTCAAGAGCTGCTGCAGTTTACCCCGCCGCAGGCCCGCCGGCATGTCGAGGACATGAGCTACAATTTAATCGATTTAATGTAGAATGAGTTAATACTTACCTTAATACTTACCTTAATACTTACCTTAATACTTACCTTAATACTTACTTGTACTCACCCTGTATGGTGTACTCACCTAAGCTCCCCATTGTAAACGAGCATTTTATGTACCGAGCAACGTGAGCCTTTGAAAATATGAATTCATTCGTTGTTCGCCACTCCAACTGCAATCATCTACAAATAAATACGCGGAAAGCAAATTGCAAAAAAAAACCCTAAATTTTATTTTCTTTTATTTTTTTCCTGCCAGTGCGCGGTAAGTTTTTTCATTGTCCGCAGTAATGCGAACACTTATTGTGGTAATTCAACATCTTATTCTGGTTTCTATTTATTTCATTTCGCAAGTCGATATTAACTATTTCTTTAAAGTCCCTTAGGTTTTGGTAGTTAATTCTTTGTGTCCTTCCGAAAAAAATGTCAGCAGGCTTCCTTTTGATAACGGAGTGAATTGTGTTGTTATACCTGTCGACAGCTATGTTAACAATTTCCTTAAGAGAGTAATTGGGATATTCAGTGCGGAGACATCTTACCATTTCAATTATGGTAGAATGAACACGCTCTATTGCCCCGTTAACCTCGCTTTTTTCCGGTGGTGCTAGATAGATTCCCAAGCCTTCCAAATAATTTAGTGTTATTGGGCTTATGAAACTACCTTCGTTATCCATAACCAGTAATCTCGGAGCAGAAAAAAAGTGTATGTGTAAAAGTGTGTAATATGAATGGCTTAGTAAAATCCGGGAATATTAAAATTTCAGAAGACATTAATAATTCCTTTAAGTCGTTGAAGGACTTTAAACTTTCCTTGCCAAGAGAAATGTTTACCTTTTGTGATTGGTTAGCTTTAATTTGAGCATTCTTACCACGTGTAAGATTTGTGAGGGGCTTTGCCACCTTCGCGAAATCTCTAATGAATCTTCTATAGTAAGATGCTAAGCCTAGGAAGCTTTTTAGTTCCTTTAAATTCTTTGGTGGAGGAATTCTTTGTATTGCTGATATTTTTTCGGGGTCAGGCAAAATTCCATTTTGTGTAACGACATGACCCAAGAATTCAACTTGTGTCCTTAGGAATTTAGATTTTTCGAGATTAACTCTTAATTTTGCTTTTTGCAAAAGCGAAAATACATCTTCCAAGTTTTTGAGGTGTTGCTCTCTACTTTCTCCAACGATTATAATATCGTCGATATACACGTAGCAGCTTTTACCTATTA
Organism: Anomoia purmunda; assembly: GCA_951828415.1. Lineage (NCBI taxonomy): Eukaryota > Metazoa > Arthropoda > Insecta > Diptera > Tephritidae > Anomoia > Anomoia purmunda. The sequence goes on along the minus strand of OX639994.1, from coordinate 41,830,376 downwards.
ATGGTCTTAAAACGTCATTAATCATCCTCTGAAATATAGAGGGAGCGTTTTTGAGCCCAAATGGCAGCCTAGTAAACTCAAATTTACCATTTGCTGTTAAAAAAGCTGTTTTTTTAATATCTTTTTCTTTCATCCTGATTTGATGAAACCCAGATGTTAAATCGAGCGTTGTAAAGTACTTACATTTCCCTAAACTGGCTAAGGTATTGTTTATATCCGGGATTGGATATTCGTCGGATACCGTTATGGAGTTTAGTCTTTTAAAATCAATGACTACTCTGTATCTTTTTCCCCCAGAAGGACTTGCTTTTTTTGAGACTATCCACAATGGTGAATTGTAAGGACTCTTGGAGGGCCTGATTATACCATTTTTTAGGAGATCTGCGATTTGATTATCTACCTCAGTTCGGAGATTTGTTGGGTAGGGATATGATTTGGTATAAACTGGCTCTTCCGTTGTAGTTTTAATCTCCGCACGGGCACTTGTGTCAACTGTGCCACTATCTGCAACTGGACCAAAAAGTTCAGAGTATTTGTTTATAATGTTTTGAATATCGTTACTCCTTTTTGAAATTACATCGACATGATTTACTTGTCTCGATCTTTGTGATTTTTTTAATTTAATTTCGACCTTTCCTAATAGATGCAGTAAATCGTTTTTCCTATCGATTATTGCTTCTAGCTCTCTAAGTGTATCATCACCAATGATACCGTCGAATGACTTTAATTTAGGAAGGATATAAAAATCTAGGTTATTGTTGATTCCTACACTTTTGAAAAATGGACCTCTGACCTTGCGATCAATTTGTAATTGTCCTGCAGCGGACTGAACTATGATTGGATTATTTAGGCTTTTGGAGTTTTCAGATAATTGCTCGGATATGAAGTTTTTGTTGGCACCGGTGTCCACCAAAAACTTTAGAATTTTTCCGTTTTTATCACGGAGCTCTAGGTATGGTACGCCAGAGAGGCGGTTGTCATAAAATTTATATCCTCATATTCCTCCGACCCTTCATTACCCTGGAACTGTTCATGTTCTTGTGTTTCCTCATATTCTTGTGGTTTTTATATTGAACAATCTCTCTGCTGTTTTTTGGGTAAGTATATTCGAGGAGTAATTGGACTGTCTAACTATTGGTCCAATATCTGGCCTGTTTATATACATAATTGACTCGATGAGAACGCAAAGATGGATCAACGTCCATAGGCACTGGTGGTTTTTGAGATGGCCTTGGGGGAGGAGCTGGTTGAGCAACCTGCTTGTATTCAATTTTATTCATAGCGTTATAGATTTGGTTTTTATCGTATGAGGTTAACTGTTTTGGTGGTGGTTTTGTTTCAAGTTGGTTTCTTTTCCTGTACATTTGGTTAATAGGAGATGTGACTGAGTTATTTGAAACTCTGGGGTGAATGGAAAAGTTCCTGAAATTGAGGTTTTGGATTTCCAAGCAGGAATCATAGGCGTCCGGTAAGGTTTGCGGTTTCTGGATTACCAGCATCCTTGACAGATCACCGTTTATGCCTCGAATGAAAACGTCGAGAGCCCTGTTACGGTAACTCTCTACCAAGGCGTTCACTGTTTCCTGTGAGTGATCTTGTGCCTTAATTTTGTTAATAATTAAAGATAATTGGTGGTTTATTCTGGCGTAGAATTGATCTATACTATAATTCCTTTGAACTAGACTACTCAACTCATGTTCTAATGTTCTTAGGTCACGCTTGTCAGCGTAATGGAGAGAAAGGCATGTTTTTATTTTTGACCAATCTTCATTGAAGATGTTGTAAGAAATTAGGGCAGTATCTGCCGGGCCTCTTATTTTTTGTCGAATGTGCTGTATTATGGCACGGTAAATTGGTTTGTTCCTAACCACTTGATAGTCCGTAAGAATGGATTCTACACTGTGAATCCATGAAATATATTGGACGGGATTTCCGTCAAAGACCTGTAAGTCCCTGACGCAGTCCGGCAATTTCCTAATTTCGTTTAGTTCTGTTTCATTTGTAGGAGCAGGAGGAGCTTGATTTTGATTTTCTGGGGGCGCTATCCTCGTTTCCAAACTTGTAATTCTATTGTTAAGGACGTTTACTTGTTCGATTAGGTGTGAAATTGCGGATTGTATTTGCTCCATTTTGAAAAAGTTGCTTTACACGAATATTTGAATTTGATATAAATAGATAAGCTTACACTTAAATTTTATTGTTTTAAAATCAATATTTTATATCTGTTCTAAGATTTTAGTAGTAAAGAAAAATTTGTAACGACTTCCTGACTGGTTAAATTTCTTTTTTTTGTATTTGCGTATATTAACAGTAATTGGTTTATTTTTACTTGTTTTGTGAACAAGAAAAAAAAATTTTTATTGGAATGTAGATTCAATGAAATTTTACATATATTGTGCGTTTTTTGTTTTTCCTCTTTTTTTCTTGAAGAAGGAATATTAATTGGCTTACAAAACACTATAAAGGTGGGTGAAGAACAGCTTCAGCATTTTTCCGGACGGCCGTTGAATCCTCTTTGGTGGTTTTGCGCACCTACTACTGGTACGGTTGACGTCACTGGTTTCCTCTGGTCTGGCAGATAGATGTGCTCTTTAAGGCTTTTGTATTTTTGAGCTTTAAATTTCCACTTGCTTATTTAGGCTTTTAGTGGTGCACTGTGGACTCTTTGTCTATGTTTGTATTCACTTTAGATATTGACAACTTTGATTTTTGCAGTTTGTTTTATATCTTTAAAAACAATATTTTATTTTTGCTTTAGCTTTTTTGATATATTTTTTCACTAGTTTGAATCACAAGCTATTAGAGTCCTGTAGTTTCTTCTATGGTTTAAGTATACGTTGGGCGCCAGTTATCCACTTCGACCGCGAGGTTGCTAAAAAACAATCTGTTTGCTTGGTCTAAACTGAACTTGCTCATTTTATTAAAATTTCTCCTTATATAGTTAAATTTTTGCTTACTTGCTAGTTTGTATATTATTGGCTTACGATAAATTACATTTTTGCTTACTTGCTAGTTTGTATATTATTGGCTTACGATAAATTACATTTTTGCTTACTTGCTAGTTTGTATTTATTGACTTACAATAAATACAATATTATTCCTAGAATTATGTCTGGAAGTGCATTGTGCTTATTAATGCAAAATAGGGTTTAGCAACTCTTTCGGCGCGTGCAATATTGTTTCCGCATGTTTTTATTCTTGTTATGTTATTGTTAGTGTAATTTTTGGACAAGTGCGCTTTGTTCTAATTTTTATTGTTTTATTGCTGTTGTGCAGTTTTGGTGTTATTGGTATATTGTCGTTAGTGTAATGTGGAATGAGGTGTGGTAACTTACATGCCGTACGAAGCCGAGCCCTCCTCACGCTATGGTGCGCCATTTGTGTCCAAATACGAGAGCGGACACATTTCTGTCGGCAGCAATGCGAATGCTCAACACGTTCAGTGGGGGAGCACGGACATAGATGATTGAGGTGAGTTACTTTTCAACTACCTCCTAGCACCTAACCTACCTTTATGCAACAAAGGTAGGGATCCCACCTTCATTACTAGCGACCGTAAAGAAGTATTAGAAATAACTCTATGTAGTGTTAGTCTGTTTGAATTTATTGAGAGTTGGCAGGTTCTAGATGAACATTCCTTGTCTGACCATCGTTATATTGAAATTGTATTAAACTTTTCTCTTACCAGCCTAAAAGTGCGTAAAAACCTAAAAAATACGGATTGGAGCTCTTATTTGTTATTTGAGGATAAGCTAACCAGCGAACCTCTTAATGAACCCAATTGTATCGGGGATCTAAGCTTGCCCTGAATCTAAACTATAGTTCAAACGTAAACCCCATTGGTGGTCACGTGAGTTGGACTCACTACGCAAATCTTGCCGCAAACAATTCAACAAAGCCAAGAGGCTTAGTTACGAGCTGGTATAGCAAGTGTACAAAAAGTCTCTCCAGACCTATAAAAAAGCTTTAAGGGCGGCAAAGAGATCTTCGTGGAGAAACTTCTACGGCAACATCAAGGATGCTTCCGAAACAGCCAGGCTAAGGAAGGTTCTCTCTGGATCCTCTTACTTGATAGGTTTCTTACAAAAGCAAGACGGTTCCTAGCCCTCAACGGGAAAAAACCCTTGAACTGCTACTAGATACCCACTTTCCTGGGAACACACCCGCGAAGCAAAGAACTCCTTCTTTTATTTCTTCCAACCCTGACAACATACCGGTTTCGGAAAAAAGGTTAAATGAGCTAACCACAGCTTTAAACCATACAAATTTGCAGCGCCGGATGGAATAATACCTGCGCAGCTAATCAGGAAATGGAAGGGCCTGCAAAATGGCTCTCTACTATTTTCAGGGCCTGTTTCAAACTGAATCATATACCGTTGGCATGGAGAAATGTAACGGCTGTTTTTATTCCCAAAGCCGAAAAGGCCTCACACACTAATCCAAAGGACCTTAGGCCATTCCCATTGCAGCCGGTTCTACGTACCAGAATGACCCGGATATCACCCGGCCAAGGGCTGTTATTTCAGCGATCTAACCCTGGTTAAATCGGCGCATTCCACAAGTCGTGTATCATCTCTGGAGCACTACCTTGCAGCAGGGTTGCTCCACACACTTCTGCTCAGGGCTGGCATTGAATCCAACCCTGGTCCAGAAACATACTTCTCCTGCTTATTCCAGAGAAGTCTCCATACAAACACCACCTCGGTAAGGTGTAATACGTGCGATGGATGGAGCTGTCTTAAGGTCTGCTTAGGGCTGAAGATTCATAAGGCCCCGTTTTGCTTGCGCTCTCAAGTGCCAACGGCCTCTACGGTCCAAAACGCTGCGCCAATTGCGCCGTTACCCCACACTCTCTGTTCCGAGTGTCAGGTCAGGATACGCCGGAACGTTGCATCAGCTAAGTGCAATATGTGCCAAGCGCAACTGAGACAACGTGGACAAACGCACAGGTCCCTTACACCCCCGCTCGCGTCGACCCATCTTCATTCTTCATTATGAGAATACATGGTCTGTTGATAGCTGCGATCCAAGAGACGAAATTGCACAGCAATTCAACTTCGCTAAATTGCTACGGATAGAATGTGCATCGCAAGGATCGCGAGTGTGATACTTCTTGTCCAACCCGGCAAAGCGTTATGATCGAGTGGAGATTCCATTCGGTAACCGTGCCCCTCGGATCCGAAGAGATTCGCAAGCTACTTTAGCCGACAGTTTATACTGCATCCTTCGGTGGATAGGACTAAACGAAGGGTGTCCAGAAGGCTACGCAAATTGCCAAAACCTAGCGTACTACTTGCGTTCACTTGTAGCGAGGTCGCAGAAGCCGTCGGGAAGGCGAAATCCTGCAAGGCCATTGGTCCTGATGGACTAAGTATGTTGATGCTGAAAAATTTGGGCCCCACGGGAGTAGCATTCCTTACGAGACTTTTCAATCTGTCGACGACCACCCAAATCATTCCCGAGATCTTGAAGACTGGAAGGGTGATACGACTGTTAAAGCCAGGAAAATCGGCCGAAAAGGGTGAATCCCATCAACCGAATTCCTTTCTTTCATCAGTGGTAAAGATACCCGATGCTATGCTTCTCCCCTGTTCTACACACCACCTGGACCCGGCTAAGCATCAATACGACTTCCGGTGGCGTCAATGGCCTTTGATACGGCCAATCACTTAGCGCTACTTGAAGACGTTGCAACATCTACTCTCCCACGGGGTCTGAAACGGTAGACTGCGAACTACCTGAGTGGTCGTCAGGCGTCGGTGTATTTTAAAGACTCAACATCTAAACCGAGAAAAATTGAACAAAGGGTACCACAGGGTGGCGTTCTCTCCCCAGTTCTGTTTAATTACTATATCTCAAAGCTCCCTCAACCACCCGAGGGAGTTTCAATAGTCTCATATGCCGACGACTGTTCGATTTTGGCATCCGGTAATGCAATTGATGACATGTGCTCAAAAGTTAATGGTTATCTTCAGACCTTGCTCGTTTCTTCACTGGTCGGAAATTGTTTCTTTCCCCTCGGCGACGCTATTTACTATTTGGAAGAAGATCAGGATGCAATTAAATATTTATGTGGATGGCACACCTGTACCAACAGCAAACCACCCAAAAATCTTGGGTATTACGTTTGAAAGCCTGGCCTTTTTCTCTGCGCACACAACTGCAATCGTCAATAAAGTACAGAGCCTGAACAAAGTCCTCAAGTCGCTAGCCGGCAGCACTTGGGGCAAAGGCATAGAAACCGATTGTCCGGTCGGTTCAGAACTATGCCGCTCCAATTTGGTGGTCGCCTGGCACAAGTAGGATCCAGTGGATGTGACTACAGGCTACCCAGAACGCAGCACTCCGGACGACAACGGGATGCCTTCTGATGTCACCCGTCGAACATCTACATCATGAGGCTTCAATACTCCCAGTTAGGGAGCCCAACTTTATGCTCACCAAGCAGTTCCTCGGGGTTGCCACCCTAATGACCATCCAAACGGGTACCTGATTGACGAAGGTCCGCTGCCGAGACACATCAGTAGGCATCTCCCTGATACGTCCGACGAGATCCCGTTACTCACCACCAAGAGACAGGACCCTGCCGCCTACCGGTAGTCTTAAACGACATTCACCGAGAGATAATCACCGCCTTCATCAACTCTCGTCCTCGGGGTCAAACCATCACCCATAGCAGAGGAGCTCCAGCCGCCTCGTGAATCCCGCGACACTCTGGCCCAACCACGTTCTGGATATTGTAGCAGGTTAAACTCCTACCTATCCAGAATTTACTCAGACATACTCAATGAGTCCGGCATGTTATAACTCCCCGCACAATACCGCTCACCTTTTCACATGCCCTGTAAAACCGACTCTTCTAACCCCCCTTTCCCTCTGGTCCAACCATGTCGAAACCGCGCATTTCTTGGGTCTCCCCCTAGATGAGTTTGATGATAACGACCATGGTTGAACAGTTCTACAGGGTCTGAGTAACCGTTACAACAACAACAGCGGAAAGGGCAGCAGAAGCAGGGTGGACAACCACACCCGTCTCACACACCCTTCCTCGCGATGATTCAACCTAGACAGACGAAACTCCTACAATTTAATTGCAACGGACTCCGAAGTAAGATCGCATAGATAACGGACTTCATGAGCTGACTTCTTTTAATAGCTGTGATCCAAGAAACGAAATTACACAGCAACTCAATTTTGTTGAGTTGCAACGCCTATAATGTGCATCGTAAGGATCGCGAGCGAGGTTATGGTGGAGGACTAGCGTTCATCACCCACAGCAGTCTTATCGAAGACAACGAACGCAGGGATACTGCCCTTGAATGTCAGGCCATAGCTATCCGGTCAGCCGATGTCGAGCTCGAAATATTTAATATTTATATTCCCTGTGTCACCAGCTGCTCTGCACGATATCACCCTGACATAGGTGCGCTCCTCAGAGGTGAAACCCGTAAGGTAGACGGTGACTTTAAAGCGCATCACGATCTCTGTCAGATAGACGATTCGGCATTTTTTATAATGAACCACGCGCCACCAGGATTATGGGTAGTTGCTGCAGTAGTTTCCTGGGCGAGTTTGAAGACAGCGAACGTGGGTTAATCCGTTCTTCACAGGGCGTGACTAGCCGCTACAATAACAACAACAACGGTAAGTTAGCTGTGACGCAAGGTTGTTTGCAAGGCGGGCACAATAATAGCAATGTTTAATTTTGTTTTCATCCTCTTCGAAAATTTGACAAATACGGTTTTCAAAAGTAAGTAATATTATTAATTAAGGCATAATAACATGTGTTCGTATAATTAATTGCCCAACAGAGAAGCGCAATTTTATAAGAAATGTAACAAATGAAGGCAAAGCGTTTAAAAAAAAATAGAAAAATTACTAAGTTGCTCTGCAAAAATGATATCCAATGTATTGATGCCCAAAAACTTATCTCAAACACGTGTCCCTTGTGGAACAGATATTAAGGACTAGTAGATCAAATCCGTCAGAGGTAGCTACGCAAATTAAAGATGGGTTAAACTTGCCATGTGGAGTACATGCAGTCAGAAGGTGTTTACGAAACAATAAATTATCTGCTCGGGGTCTTCGTAAAGTTGCCCTTTTCAAAAAAAAAAATCATGTTGACAAAAGATTCAAGTTCGCAAATGACCACATGTTATGGTCACTCCAAAGGTGGAGAAATATATTATAGACTGACGAGAGCAAAACTGTTCGAAATATGATAGACGTCCACCTAATATGGAGTATGATCCAAGGTAATAGATAGGTAGGTATATAGAAAAATATGTTTATTAAAAATTGCCATTCATTTATAAATGTATAATTTAAAAATGTAAATGCATATTTGTATGCTCTTTGGAAACCTATTTTTACATACATATACATATATAAGTTAACACGCTGCGGCACCCAACAAGTTGCGTTCCCACATTATAGCAATACACGTGCCGCTACATCAGCATAATTGCAGTCAATCGCAACCTAACACCCTAACTCAAGGCCGACCGCATTTCACCATATTCACCTGTGGGAAACCAAGGGCATAATTAGTACCACGTACTAATGCTTATGCAATAGGAACCGATCCAGACAGCATGGTCAGCAACATATGTTTCACACGATTGTGAAATACTTGGACATGCCATTGGTGCATGTCAACCGTGGGAAGCCAACGCACCTAAACTTCGCATACGACTTCAGGCATTAGGACAGCAGCACGGTACTCTATAAAAGGGAGCAGCGCAGATTTGAGGGCAGTTGCGCAGTAGGCCTGGTGATTAGCATACGTTAACTAACCAAATTGTGAATTAGATTCTAATAAAGAGTAACTGTAATAACTGACATCTAAATAATCTTTTATTTGACAGGGCAAGTTGACCCTTTTATTTTTTTGATTGTGCAGGACCTTCAGTCCTTAACTGGCGCCCGAGCAGGGACCAGTAGTGAAGTGTAATAATAAAAATAATACAATAATAAGTGAAAAACAGGTGAAAACCAAAAGTGAAAAACAAGTGAAAGCTAAAAGATAATAAAAGCAATACAAGCAATCGTTAAAAACAAGTGAAAGCTAAAAGATAATAAAAGCAATACAAGCAATTGTTAAAAACAAGTGAAAGCCAAACGATAATAAAAACAATACAAGCAATTATGTGAAGTGAGAAGGAAGTGAAGGTCGTTACAAGCTAAAAAACAGGGATACCTGTGAGCCAAAAATTCACTGCAAATGATCCTTTGGATCTTGTAAGTATCCTGTACATTTTTTTTACCCTCTTTTCTTTCATAGATAAGTGCTGACTAGATCAGCCATGGATTCACTTCAATCGACCGTTACGAACCTGACTGGAGCAGTCAATGCTCTCCTGGAACAGATGAGTAATATGGAAAGGCGGGTGTCCTCCTTGGACAGCCTCAGGTCACAGCTCACCGTTGGTGGAGAAGCAAGAGAATCAACGCAAGAAGTTGCATTGGAACCACGAAGCCCAACGACAGAGGCCGACTTGAAGGACATCACGCGACTACCCGACTCTGTTAAGGAGCTGCGGCTATTTGACGGCAGCCCGGTACAATACGTGTCCTGGATACATTCTGTGGAGAGTATATTAGCTGATTTTAAGATAGTAAGTGATAAGCCAATATACCGTGCAATTCTGCAGCACATACGGCAAAAGGTGCGAGGAGCCGCCGATGCTGCCCTCATCTCGTACAACATTTTTGATTCTAACTGGAGTGCCATTAAGGAGTGTCTATCTCTCCATTATGCTGATAAGCGTGATATAAGAACATTGGAGTACCAACTCCACCAGCTTTCTCAAAAGGATTCACGGTTGGACGAATTTTATGCCGCCGTAAATCACCAATTTTCGTTTATTATTAATAAGCTTAAGACAGAGGCTTACTCCGAAGAGACAGTCAAGGTGTTAATAGATACTTATAGGAACTGTGCCCTAGACGTGTTCATCCGTGGGTTGAACGGGGAGCTAAGCAAGATGCTCCAGATTCAGCGACCCAAAACACTGCCAGAAGCAGGTCACTAGCAGAAACCTGGCGCTGTCCCCTGCTAAGTCCTCGACGACCCTTTTTACCACCTGGACGAAGGAGGTCAGGCTGGATCTTAACATCCATATCGATGGCACACCCACTCCGACGGTTAACCACCCGAAGATTCTGGGGGTGACTTTCGACAGCCTGCTCTCCTTCTCCGCGCACACTACCGCAATCGCCAATAGAGTACAGAGCCGCAACAATGTCGTCAAGTCGCTCGCCGGCAGCTCTTGGGGCAAAGACAAAGAAACGTTGTTGGCAACATACAAGGCGATTGCCCGGCCGGTAATAAACTATGCTGCGCCAGTTTGGTCGCCGGGAACCAGCAGGACACAGTGGATGAAGCTGCAGACCTGCCAGAACGCCGCACTCCGCACGGTGGCGGGATGTATTCTGATGTCGCCTGAGGAGCATCTCCACCAAGAGGTCAATGTGCTCCGAGTTAAGGAGCACAACCTCATGCTCAGCAAGCAGTTCCTTGCTGGATGTCACCGTTCGGGGCATCCAAATAGGCACCTGCTTGCAGTGGAGCTGCCCCCTAGGCACATTAGAAGACATCTTCTCGAACTAGAGGACGAGATCCAGACACTCATCACGGAACCGCTGGATCCGGAGGCGTACCGGCGGGTCCTAAGCAACATCCATAGAGACACAGTCACTAACATCATTGACTCCCGCCAGGCAAATGCAGTCATCGGAGCCCAACCACCACCTGTAGCAGATGAGGAGTCCCTGCTGCCCCGCGAGTTCCGCGTCACTCTGGCACAACTACGATCTGGATACTGTAGCAGGCTCAACTCCTACTTATCCAGAATCAACCCCGACATACCCAATACATGTCGGGCATGTGGAGATTATCCGCACGATACCACTTATTCACATTCCCTCTCAAACCCACTCATCTAACCGCCCTCTCCCTTTGGTCCAATCCTGTCGAAACTGCACATTTCCTGGACCTCCCCCTAGATGAGTTCGACGACAACGGCAATGGTTGAACCGATCTTGCAGGGACTGAGCAACCGTTACAACAACAACAACAACCTTAGGCCTCTCAGTCTGTCATCCTTTGCTCTTAAGACACTTGAAAGGATTGTTAGTACCTTCCTGTCCTATACCATCGACAGTCGACTACTGTCTAATGATCAACAAGCCTGCCGTAAAGGCGAATCTACTGAGACTGCACTCCATAGCTTGGTCGTCTATATTGAGAAGTCTCTCGGCGTTAAGGATTTCTGTCCCGTAGCCTTCCTGGACATTAAGTAGTGCTTCCAGAGACTATAACTGGCGCCGTGAGAGATCTAGAGGTGGAACTAGTGGAGTTTATCGCCCAGCTCTGCTGCAGAGTAGTAAGGGCTAAGCTAGGTGCGAGCGAACTGTCGAGACACGTGGGGAAGGGAACACCCCAAGGTGTCCTATATCCACTGCCCACTTCTGTGGAACCTCACCTTAAATACGCTACTGCAATGCAACGAACACCTCGGGAGGTATCCAAGTGGTCCACCCGCTGCGGGCTTAGGGTCAGCTCAAATAAGGTGGAACTTGTACTCTTCACGAGAAGGTATAAAATGCCTTCGGTGATTCCACTGGTACTAAACGGCATCCGGTAAAGTCTTTCTACAAGTGCCAAATTTCTATGCGTTATTTCAGATAAGAAGTTGAACTGGAAGGAGAATATAGTTCAACGCTATGAAAAGGCTTCCGTAGCCCCTACTCCTGTAAGAGAGCCATAAGCTGGAAATGGGGTCTTAGTCCCCGGATCTGTCGGTGAATTTTTACAGCGGTCGCTAGACCAATTCTCCTATATGGAGTGATCGTGCATTAGAAAAGGATGCCAACCTAAGGCTGATGTCATCTATACATATGGTTCGAAACTCGACAATAAGATGGGAGGAGGCGTGTTCTCGCGACACCCTCCTCTGCAAATCTTCCTTAGGTTACCACGCCAGGCTGAGGTATCAAGTATTATTGAACCGGTGGTGAAGCTTGGAACTGGGATTATAGGAAGAGATATCTTCATCTTTAGTGACGGCCAGGCTGCAATTAAGGCTGTGAGTTCCGTCACGTCTAACTCAAACATCGCGCTGGACTGCCGCAAATGTCTACAGGAGATGGCCAGGCGAAACTGACTGTACCTCATTTGGGTCCCTGGTCACAGCGGCATAGAGGAAAACTGCATGACAGACGAACTTGCAAGACAAGGTACGACCAAGCAGATTCTTCAGGATAAGGATTGCATTGGTATACCGTTTGCCACTTGCAAACTCCTACTCCGAAAATGCAATAAATAATTTTTATGCACTTGTGTGCTTTATTCAGGCTCGATCAGAACTAACTGTTGTGACATTATTAGTAGCATTTGTTGTTGTTTTTCGTTGGATATTGCAGGTGTGCTGCGTCAGCGGGTACCATAACTGGGGCTGTTGTGCATGGAATGGAGTGGTGTTAAAGTTCAGCATTGCCCTGAACGGATGTTAGGCAGGCAATGCAGACTTGATATTTCGGTGGCTTACGTTTCGAGTTAACATATATAAACAAGTTGACAATAGATGGAGACAAAATACTACCTTTCGAACCTCAAGGCAGACGTCGCCTAAATGGGACTGGAAACGGTCGCGTAGCGTTCTCTCTCTGAGGAGGGAAAACATTTCTAGCGTGATCAGTGCTCAAACAGGGCACTGTCTGATAGGACTAAAATGTTGGGCGTACATGCTGCAGGAGCTGCAAGAATGACGAGGAGGAAACGGTCTTGTATTTACTGTGTAAGTGTCCGGCAGGCTGCGTTTAAAAAACCGAGATTAACCGCCTGTTGAGATTCATCAGCGAGCATTCCCAAGACAGCCGGTTCTATATACAAAAATGACTCGGGTTTTACCCAGCCAAGGGTTGTTGTTTCGGCGATCTAACCCTGTTTAGATCGGCGCATACCATTCGTCGTTTATCATCTCTGGAGCAATGCCTTGCAGCAGGGTTGTTCCACACACTTCTACTCAGGGCTGGCATTGAATCCAACCCTGGTCCAGAAACATATTTTTGCTGCGTATGCCAGAGAAGGCTCCATCCAAACTCCACCTCGGCAAGGTGTAACACGTGCGATGGATGGAGCCATCTTAAGGTCTGATCAGGCTTTAAGACACATAAGGAGTGGACCTCACGGTATTTGGCCCCGTCTTGCTTGCGCTCTCACGCGCCAACAGCCTCTACGGCTCAAAACATCACGCCAATTGCGCCGGTGCCACCCAGCACCCAGGGGGCCTCCACGGCTCCAAGGAGCAAACAGCAACACGCACCCTCCCCATCTCTCCCAACCCATCCAACCCCATCCCGCTCCCATCCAAGTATTAGGGCTACCCAGCAGCTCTTGGTGCCCTACTTTGTTTGTTCCGTGTGTCAGGCCAGAATACCCCGGAATGTAGCATCAGTTAGGTGCAATTTTTGGCTCCATCAGACAGCAACCTGCACAGTCCCGTAAACTCCCCACCGCGTCGACTCATCCTGGGCGGATAAAGCTCCTGCAGATGAACTGCAACGAACTCCAGAGCAAGATCGAGAAGATCACCGACTTTATAAGAAGCCATGGTTTGATGAAAGCTGCGATACAAGAGACGAAACTACGCAGCAAGGGATACTACCCTTGAATGTTAGGGCATAGCTATCCGGTCAGGCAATGTCGAGCTCGAAATATTTAATATATATATATCCACTGTTACCTGCTGGCCGGCACGATATCACCCTGGCATAGGTGCGCTCCTCAGAGGTGAAAACCGATTAGTAGTAGGTGACGCACCACGATCTTTGGCATTCAAGCCTCGTAGGAGAAATGAATTGGCTGAGCAAATAGACGATTCGGCATTCTGCACAATGAATGACGACACCCCCACCAGGAAGAGAGGTAGTTGCAGCAGCTCGCCTGACCTAACAATAGCTAGTGCAGGTCTGATAAATAGCATTACGTGGCCACCTATGCTATCGCTTGCATCAGACCACCTACCCATAATCATCACGATTGACAGAACTGTTGACTTTGTCTCCGTGGATCGAAAGACTTTTATCAACTTTAAAAAAGCTGATTGGTCTGGATTCGGGGAGTTCAGTGAGAGTACCTTCGGTGCCCTACCACACCAACAGATGTTCGCGCTGGCGAACGACAGTTCCGCAGGTTGTCACGACCGCTACGGCCCGCTGGAAGAATACCGGAAATTCGACCGAATTTCCCAGCGGAAGCGGCAATACTAGCCAAAGAACGTGATAACCTTCGCCTGTCCGATCGCCAAAAGCCCCGCATCAGGGATTTAAACGCGGAGATTCGGACCCTGGTAGACGAACATAAGCGGAACAAGTGGAGGGAGCACCTGAAGTCCTGGGAAGCCGAAAACCTCCAAGGACATTGGAATTGAAGGGCTAAGCGTGTTGATGCAGAAAAAATTTAGGCCCCGCGGGAGTTGAGTACCTTACAGGTATCCTCAACCTGTCAATGGCCACCCTCATCATTCCTGACATCTGGAAGGTTGGGAGGGTGGTCCCACTGCTGAAACCAGGGAAACCAGGCGACAAGGGTGATTCCTATCGGCCGATTTTCCTGCTTTCGCCGGTGGTAAAGGCACTCGAGGTCCTACTCATCCCGTACTACACATACCACCTAGGGTCACCTAAGCATCAACATGGCTTCCGGAAAGTGCACAGCACAACAACAGCACTTAATGCCATAAACACACAGCTGAACAGTCTTAACCAAAACCACCCCTGCGAGAGAACCGTCCTAGTAACGTTGGACCTGTCAAAAGCTTTTGACACAGTCAGCCACTCCACGCTACTAGTTGGAAGCATCAACTCTGCCGCAGGGACTGAAACGGTGGACCGCGAATTACCTGTGTGGTCGCCAATCATCGGTATTATTCAGAGACAAAACATCAAAACTAAGGAGGGTTAAACAAGGGGTACCGCTGGGTGGCGTCCTGTCTCCACTTTTGTTTAATCATTATATCTTTAAGCTCCTTCAACTGCCAGAGGCAGTCACAATAGTCTCCTACGCCGATGATTGCTCGATAATGGCAACCGGCTATGTAATTGACGACCTGTGTTCGAAAGTGAAAGGATATCTCTCCGACCTTGCCCATTTCTTTACAAGCTGTCCCCTGCTAAGTTTTCGGCGACCCTCTTTACCACCTGGACGAAGGAGGTCAGGCTGGATCTTAACATCCACATCGA
Source organism: Anomoia purmunda (assembly GCA_951828415.1). Taxonomy (NCBI): domain Eukaryota; kingdom Metazoa; phylum Arthropoda; class Insecta; order Diptera; family Tephritidae; genus Anomoia; species Anomoia purmunda. The sequence continues at coordinate 41,815,130 of OX639994.1, read as the reverse complement.
TGGCACCCCCATTCCGACGGTTAATGACCCGAAGATTCTGGGGGTGACATTCGACAGCCTGCTTTCCTCTTCCGCGCATACTACCGCAATCACCAATAGAGTACAGAGCAGCAACAAACAGAAATGTTGTTGGCCACTTACAAGGCGATTGGCCGGCCGGTAATAAACTATGCTGCGCCAGTGTGGTCGCCAGGAACCAGCCGGACGCAGTGGATGAAGCTGCAGACCTGCCAGAACGCGGACCTCCGCACGGTGACAGGATGCCTGCTGATACCGGCCGGTAATAAACTATGCTGCGCCAGTATGGTCGCCGGGAACCAGCAGGACGCAGTGGATGAACCTGCAGACCTGCCAGAACGCCGCACTCCACACGGTGACGGGATGACTGCTGATGTCGCCTGAGGAACATCTCCACCAAGAAGGCAATGTGCTCCGCGTTAACGAGCACACTCATTCTCAGCAAGCAGTTCCTTGCTGGGTGTGACCGTACGGGGCACCCAAAGAGGCATCTGCTTGCAATGGAGCTACCCCCAGGCACATCAGAAGGCATCTCTTAGAACTAAAGGACGAGATCCAGCCACTCATAACGCAACCGCTGGATCCGGAGGCGTACCGGCGGGTCCTAAGCAACATCCACAGAGAGACAGTCACTAGACTCTCGCCAGGCAAATGTTGTTATCGGAGCCCAACCACCACCTGTAGCAGATGAGGAGCCCTGCTGCCCCGTGAGTCCCGCGTCACCCTGGCACAATTACGATCTGGATACTGTAGCAGACTCAACTCCTACCTATCCAGAATCAACCCCGACATACCCAACACATGTCGGGCATGTGGAGATTATCCGCACGACACCACTTATTCACATTCCCTCTCAAACCCACTCATCTAACCGCCCTCTCCCTCTGGTCCAATCCTGTCGAAACTGCACGTTTCCTGGACCTCCCCCTAGATGAGTTCGACGACAACAACCATGGGTGAATCTGCTCTTTACGGGGCTTGATAACCGCTACAACAACACCAACAACAACAACAATCGAGGCTACGCTGCTTCCCTATTTTACACACCACCTGGTCCCGGCTAAGCATCAACACGGCTTCCGGAAGGTGCATAGCACAACAACAGCACTAAACGTCATAAACACCCAGGTGATTCGTGGCCTCAATCGTAACCGTCCCTGTGAGAGTACCGTCTTAGTGGCCTTGGACCTATCAATGGCCTTTGATACGGCCAATCACTTAGCGCTACTTGAAGACGTTGCAACATCTACTCTCCCGCAGGGTCTGAAGCGGTGGACTGCGAACTACCTGAGTGGTCGACAGGTGTCGGTGTAACCGAGAAGAATTAAACAAGGGGTGCCTCAGGGTAGCGTTCTCTCCCCGGTTCTGTTTAATCATTATATCTCGAAGCTTCCTCAGCCAGCCGAGAGGGTTTCAATAGTCTCATATGCCGACGACTGTTCGATTATGGCATCCGGCAGTGCAATTGATGACATGTGCTCAAAAGTGAATGGTTATCTCTCAGACCTTGCTCGTTTCTTCACTGGTCGGAACTTGATTCAATCCCTCGGCATCCTTATTTACCACCTGGACGAAGGAGGTCAGGACACAATTAAATATATATGTGGACGGTACACTTGTACCGACAGTAAACCACCCAAAAATGTTGGGTGTTATATTCGACAGCCTGGGCTCTTTCATTGCGCATTTAACTGCAGTCGTCAATAAAGTACACAGCCACAACAAAGTCCTCAAGTCGCTAGCCGGCAGCACTTGGCGGCAAAGACAAAGAAACGTTGTTGGCAACATACAAGGCGATTGGCCGGTCGGTATTAAACTACTCCGCTCCAATATGGTCGGCCGGGACAAGCAGGCCCCAGTGGACGAGATTACCGGCTACCCAGAATGCAGCACTCCGGATGGCAACGGGATGCCTTCTGATGTCTCCGGTAGAACACCTACACCATAAGGCTTCAATGCTCCCAGTTAAGGAGCATAACTTTATGCTCGCCAGGCAGTTCCTCGTTGGTTGCCATCGTAGTATATGAGTGATTTATTAACGAAGTAAACGGCTATTTATTAACGAACAAGCGTAAAACAAAAACCCCAACTGTATAACGTCACCTGAAATGCCAGAAGGCGTAACCCTCAATTTCATAATTTTACAGGAGAAGCAAAAAACGTTATAAAATCAAAATTATTTAATTTTAAACCGCGATATTTATACAGCTTGCCTTAAGATCAACAATGCATTTATTTCTACATAGAAAATATTTTTTTCCCAACAATTTCGGAACTTATGTGGGGTACGCCTTTTGTGATTGTTTTTTTCTGAAATTCCTAAAGGCGTAACCCTCATTTTCGTAGTTTTACTGGATAAGCAAAACCTTATAAAAAGAAAAATGTTATCTCTAAATCGCGTAATTTACAGCTTATATCACGACGATACGTTTATATCCTACAGAACATAATTTTTTCTTCACAACTTCGGAATTTATGTACATATTTACGTATGTATGTATGTAAAGTAAAGTCTTTTGTGTTTTCAAATAACATCAGTTAAAACGGTTTGTGCTGAATTAAAACGTAGTTAATAGATTTGTAATGCTGCAATTTATTATTAAATTAGCTCATCAATATTGAATTGAAACAAAATAAAGTAAAAAATAATTCATTAATTAAACAAATATTGTAATATGTTGAGTTGAAGAATGATACATGTTTATGAAAAATTTGCGCGTTTTAATTCTCGTAAGGAATATGATCATAAAATAAATGGCAGTCTCCTGGAAGTAAATGTTTCAATTGCTGGAGGTGTTGAAATTTCTTTTTTGAAATTTGTATTCTTTGCGAGTGCAATTGTTGAGGCTCAACGACTTCGAATCTTTGTGCAATTCGCTGTGGAAGAATCTGGTAGTCGTCTTTTATGTTGGTTTTGAAATAGATAGCTCCACTTGAATCGTATCCCAAAGCACGGAGATGATTAACAGTGGGGTCTCCAGCCTTTTTACCTAAATGTAAAAATGTAACAAATTTGTAGAACCTTTAGTACATTTTAATATTTTGTAAATATTGGTATTACCTGGTCGAATAGAAGAATATCGCTTAGGAATAGAGTCGTAATCAAGAAAATATTTATGATCAAGGTGATGAACATTAAGAGGTGCTGGATTTTGTCGTGAAGTTTTTATTAAATGAACAAGCTGTGACGGTAAATTGATCTGTTTATTTATTTTTCTTTGAATAATGGAATGTGTCGAATCACATTCCATTTGAGTATGACCAATGACTAAATATTTGTGTTCCATGGTAATATTCTTTTCGACACATAAAGAAATTAAGGCATTAGATAGTACTTCATTCCGATTTTGATAGTAGCAACCATCGGAGTATAAAATAATATGCTGTATATTCGGTGATTGGAGAATTGCATTTCTGATGTATTTTATAATACAAGTTGCAAAAGTTGAAGCAACGAGATTTCCTTCGGTCTCATCCCAGATAAAATTGTCAGATTCGTGGGTTACAATATTATATACAGTAAAATTGTGTACTTGTAATTTCATTTTGTAGTAAGATGAATTTGCACTTAATTGTGGAATCAGCTTTACGGCTTGCGTATCCATACATAACAGCAAACAAAGTCCTGATTTGGCGTTCTCTATATCATCCGATTTCTCTTCTCTCATATTTTTTATTTCCTCTCTGTGGCGGTCATACTGGTCATGTGATAAGTTTTTAGCTTCATAAGACATGCAAATATCACACATGTCGTTTCTCGGCTTAAATATTGAGACGTTGTTCTGGTCTAAAATTTTCTTAAAGTTGGGAAAGGAAACAGGCGAGATTCCATTTTCTTTTTGTAATGTGCATTCTTGACAATATACGTCATACGTCTGCCTGTAGCTTTTAAAATCCGGCTGTAAATACATCCTGCTAGTATACTGCCGTCGATAGTGAGATTCCAGCTTTGGCACATCCTCTAGCCACTTATTTAAATATTCCAATCGTTGATCATACTGTTTTCCATTCCGTGTAATTTTTCGTTTTTGCATTTTTGAAGCGATTTGGGTTTCCGGACCTATTTCAGTGCTATTTAAATTAGCGGAATTTACCCAATGTCTCTGTTATGCCTAGCGTTGACAAAAACATTTTTTGACAAACTTGTAAACGCATTGAATTTGTCTTTAAAAAATATATTTTTGTGACTGAGCGACGAGAATTCTCTGCATAAATTCGTTGTCTGCTTAATGTCTCAATAAGACTCGTTACGTACATTTTTTTCTGGTTCCATGACATTTGCCAGAAACCCTCGAATATTTCCCGTCGCTCAATTTCTTGAAAAAAAGAACAATGTCGAGAAGAATTGTTTTCACAAAATGATGATGTGCATCCGGGTTTGATTTCTCTTGCCATCTTTTCATAATAAACATTTCCATTTCTCCGACCGTTATAATTTTTACCGTACATGCGATTTGTTTGGCTTTCAACTCTTTTATTTCTTTTAGGCTGCTTGCATAAGGCGTCATTTAAGTTATCTGCAATGTCTGATACCATTTTACACTCTTCAATTCACTTTTTTTTTTAAATAAATTTCACAACTTCTAACAAAAATTATTAATGTTTACTGAATCACCAATGAAAGACAACTGGCCTTGAAAAGAGAAACCGCCGTACGCGCTTGACACTCATAATAATTCAAAACAGAGAAATGAAAAAATCAAAGCCTGCTTAGATTAATACGGTACATTATATTTCATATAATGTGGATTACGTCTTTTGTGGTTTATGAAAAACGTTCACATGATGTTACGCCCATTACCATTTATTCAATAAAGCCGTTACTTTTGGACGTTGAAACCTAAAATTTGGTAGAGACATGTATATTAGCCTACTATACCATATTCAATCAAAAAACGAATTTGAATTTTTTGAGGGTTACGCCTTTGGGCATTTCAGGTGACGATAAGTAAAATTATTCAAAACCATAATTTCTAATGCAACTGTGCGGGTTTCCTTGTATATTGTATTATTTCACTGGCTAATTACTGGGATTTTGTAACGAACACTCCTATTGACACCGACTTATGAACTGCACAACTCACCGTGAACTGTATTATCAACATAAGACGGCACCCACATTAAAATTTTAAAACTCGCTGGAGACAATTCAAATATTTATTATAATAGGAAAGCATTTTACATTGTTAATACAAGGATAAGTAAGAACTAAGTAAATATTTTCTTATTTCTTTCTCAGTTACTAAAAGCAATTACTTTGCATCTTCAGATATGTATATGGCTATAAGCAGCGAATAAGGTAAAGGATGCTTTTTTTTAGACTGATAGAACTTTAAATTGAAATAAAGCACATACAAAATTAAGTTGATGCCAATTTTTTTTATTTGAAAGATAATTTCATGACATTTAATATTTAAAACGATTTCTGGCATATGTCCGCCACGACTGGCTTTGGTGAATCGGATGCGATCAGTCCAATTTTCTTTGCGCAAAATTTTCCATGTTGTGGATGGACAAATTCCAACTTGTTGAGCACGCCGGCGAATGGAAAAATTCGGATCTTCTTCAACACTATCACTTACAGCATCAATATTTTCTTTTGTACGTACAGTTCTTGGTCTTGTTGTTGGTTTTTCATCGAGTAGAGTAAACGTTCTTCGAAATTTATCAACAGTTCCGACGAATAAGCTGCTCTGGTGCTTATGATGATGATTATGTGGACCACAAAATTCACGAAGTGCTCTATAAGTTTGGCGAACAGACCACTGATTTTTAAAGTAAATTTCCACAATTTGGAAACGTTGTTGCGGCGTCATTCTTTCCGTGATGATTTGCCAATGCTTGCTGAACAGAATTGTCAAAACGAAATGTCATTTACCAGCTGTCAAGTGACAGCTATCCCTAACGAAATTTCTATCAGTCTGAAAAAAACACCCGTTATGTGTCCCGTTGGTATGCAGGTGCCAGCCAGGATTCTTTTGTCTGGAATGTTATGTTAAAGCATCAATACCTATTTTCAAGCGTTACATGAAAGTTAAGAGAGAATCAGAAGATTACCGGTAAAAATAAAAAGCGAATAACAAAAATGCATTTTTCGTACATTGTTGCGGTATATCCAGATGTATTCCTTAACACTGCATTATCGATCGTTTTTGATAATACAATTCGACGGTAAGAATTAGCATGATTAAAACACTTAGGGCCAGTTTTTCAGTGCTACTTTGAACTGAGTTTAAACTAAGTTTACTTAAACGCCGTTTAAGGTTAAACTAAGTTTAAACTGCAGAGCTGTTTTTCAGTGAGCGTTTAAGGCCGCCCTAGAATATGACAGTGTGGTAGGGCAGCACTGTTTTTTTCTTTATCTACACAACAAAGCAGCTGAGGTTTGTTTACATTTTTTGTACACAAAAACCTTCGTGAATTATTTGTGAAAATTTAAGTTACTAATACGGTGAAAAAATGTATAAGCGGAGCATCGCTATAGTCATTTTCACTTGAAAAATCCATATTTTAATATATTTTACGGACAAAAAACGTAATTTTGTTGATTTCAATTTCTGTGAACTCATGAAATGACAGCTGAACAGTTGAACAGCTGATTGCTTAAACTCAGTTTAAACTTAGCATATCGGGCGTTTAAACTTAGTTTAAACTAAGTTTAAATTCGACTGAAAAACAGCACATCGAGTTTAAACTTAGTTTAAACTGCAAATCAAGTTGAACTAGCACTGAAAAACTGGCCCTTATACATATTTCCTCCTGTTGCTGACTTAAATTTTCATTTCATATGCATCACTCCGTTACAGTATGTTAATCTTTTCAGTTCATATGGATCACTCTGATAACTTACAACACGAAAACTACAATTTTAATTAGTTACTTGCTGGCAATTTGAACGTACTATTAGGCGAATTTAAAGATAACGACCAAGAGTAGGCTGATCTAGCAGGGTGTAGCTAGTCCACCAATTTTAATAGTTACGTGGTGGCACAACACAATTTTATTAGTTAAGTGGTGGCAATTTGGACATACTATTAGGCGTATTTGAAGATAATGACAATGGGTAAGGTGATCTAGCAGGGTTGCTAGCCCAGCAACACCACCACCACCAACAACAACAACAACAACAACAACAGCAGTAACAACAATAAAGCCAACAACAACACATGCAACAACAACACCAGTAACAACAACAACAACAACAACAACACCAACAACAACAACGAGAACCGTAATTCCAAAAACAGCCGGTTCGTGCGATGGTTGGAGCCGTCTTAAGGTCTGCTCAGGTCTTAAGACCCATGGAGAGGGGACCACAAGGTATGTGGTTCCGGGTTGCTCGCGCTTTCAAGCATCAACGGCCTTCACGGCCCAAAACACTGCGCCAATTGCGCCGGTGTCACCTAGCACCCTGTCTTTTCCGTGTCAGGCCAGGATACGCCGGAACGTGACATGAGTTAGGTGCTGAAAATCCGCTTCCTAGACACATCAGAAGGCATCTTCTTGAAATGTCTGACGAGATCCAGTCATTTATCACCAATTGACTGGACTCTGCCGCCTACAGAGTGGTCTTATTATAATAATTATTATTATTATACAGAAAGGAGGTGATGAATCACCAACTCACAAAAAAGGAGCACTAGTGACACAGACCTTCGGCTCTCTTAAGACTAAATTAATATTATCTATCTATCTTTCTGTATATATGAATATATTAGATATTTTTGTTTCTTAAGGTTTGTTAATTTCAGAAATTTTGCAACTGTGTGTATGTTCTTTGTCTCCACCTCTTTTAAATAGCTTGATGAGATGGTATCACCGAAAACTTCTTGTATAATTATATTCAAGTGTGGACATTCGTCCATGAGATGGACTACAAAGAGCGTGTTTGAAGTACAGTATGGGCACTGTGGTTGGCTATACCCTTTAAGAACGTGGCAATGTGTAATAATTGTGTGTCCAATTCGGAGACGTGTAAAAGCTTTCATGTCGTTACAGGAGACGTTGTGGGGTAAGTTGGCTTCTTCCCTTCTGGATTGCAGTTGGCTTGGTGGTGGTGAAAATTTCGCCATTCTTGCATCTTTGTGTTCATTATTTGAGCTTGTAACAGAAGATTCGTGTCAACATCCAATACCGATTGGTGAATAATTAGCGGTTGCCTCGTAGCGAGTTTTGCTCTATGATCGGCAGCTTCATTTCCCACGAAACCGACGTGGCCGGGGATCCACATAATTTTAATCGTTTCACTTCGTTCTGTTAACATTGAACGTATTGAAATGGCCAGTGTGTTTTTGTTCTTTACATTAACCAGCATATTGATTGTGGAAAGGCTGTCAGTACAGATGATGAACTTGTCGTTGGCATTGAAGCCAAATTGAAAAGCTTTGAACAAATAAAGCTGTTGAAACATTGCCACGGCGGGGCTTTTGTAAACGGGTTTTTTTGGTGTGACGGTCAGACCTAGCTCTTTAGCTGATAAAATAATTCTGGCGATCGAAGACAGGTAATAATAATAATAATAAATTGTACAACAACGGATTGTCACTGTTAAGAATTTTTGGGGCAAGTCTTACTGTGCTGTAAACTATTCTCTCTTGTAGTGAAGGGAGTCCAGATTCCATTAAAATGCATTTGAGTGGTGATGTAGGGAAAGCGCGTAGACATCTCCGTGCTGCTGCGTGGTGCGAGACCGTAATCCACTTTCGACAATATTAGCGCTTTTGTGATGTTTACTAGCGTTGAGGGGTGTACAAAACAGTGCTTCGATGATAGGTATTTTATTGTGTTAAGACGTGTTACCAAATGGATTTTTATGTATTTACAATGACTGAGTTTTTTATCGAAAATAATGCCAAAGATTCTTAGTCTATCGCAGTTAACAATATTTACATTATTGATACTTATGTTTAAAGATGGACAAATTTTTTTTTTTTTTTAATGGATAATTTTGCATTTTTCATATGCAAGGGATGCTCCTAAGGACCTTGACTAGATGGAAATATCTGTTGGGATTTTTTTTAAATCGGTGTGTACGAGTGATAAATTTTTACATTTTGTATATAAAACTACATCGTCAGTATATATTACATAGGATATTATTCTATAGCTGACAAGTATCTTATTAATTACATCAAAAGCTACAATGAATAAAACAACCGAAAGCGGTGAACCCTGAGGTATCCCGTTATGTAATTTATAAGTTTTCGAATATTTATTGTTGATCCTGACGGAGAAAATTCTGTTCGTTAAAAAGGATTTTACGAAATTGTACATTTTTGTGCCGATTTTCCATTTGGCAAGTTGGCTTAAGACGACATGAATGCCAATTCTGTCGTAGGATTTTTCGAAGTCGAGACCGAGAATGGTGACATGTTTTTTGTAGCTAAGGCGTTGGACACGTGATTTTCGAAAGTCAAGAGTGCATCCATAGTGCCTTGTATCTCTTTAAAAGCAAATTGGTTCGGACTGATACACTTATTTGTAAGTAAATACCACATAAGCCGTTTAGCAACGATTCGCTCTAACACTTTGCTAAAGCAAGGCAAAAGGGAAATCGGTCTATATCCAGAAACGATTGTTGAACCTCTATTTGCTTTTGGGATCGGGACTACTATGGCGTGTTTCCACGTTTGTGGCAGTGGTCTTAAACGACATTCACCGAGAGAAAATTACCACCTTCGTCAACTCTCGCCTTATGAATGTCGACCTCGGGATCAAACCACCACCCATAGCAGAGGAAGAGCTCCAGCTACCTCATAAATCCCGCGTCATTTTGGCCCAATTACGATCTACAATAAACACTATGCAACGACCATGATTAAATCGATCTCACAGGGTCTGAGTAACCACTACAACAACAACTATAACCGTAATAGGGGCGTATATGTTCATTTTTCGGTTTCGGTTTAAGATTTCGTTAAAATTTAAATTTCGACTCCTTCGTGAACACTAGCAAAAACTATTGAATGATAAATGTTGTAATGTCTATTTTAATTCGGCTCATTGAAAATGGTTAAAACTTTATTACAGATTAAACATTGAGGTACTCTAATGGTAATTTGATATCCAATCGCTCGAATCACGACGAAATTTGGGAATTCAACGCCAAACTCAGTGTGAGTATTTATAACAAATCTTGTTAGCAGTTAACGTCACAATAGCCGACCATTCCCATAAATTTACAAGCATAACCAAAAACAATGGGAAAAATTGCGATAGGTCTGAATGAATCTATGGGTTACAGTTACTCTCAAAAGTTTGAAATTTAGATGAAAGTTTGGTAAATTTCTATAAATTTTGTGCAAACAGTGAAATATTGCGCTGTATGGCTTTCGTTGGGAAATAAAGTTTATTTGCATAAAAATTTAACAAAAAATGAACAATGAAAAGCTGTAAAACAAGAACTAAAAGCCAATTTCTTTTGTGAGTTACTGTACTTACATATAGTATATATCTACCTGCTTAGACTTCATCAAACTCTTAACAATTGCTGCATGATTTTTACTTACACCAATTAAACCTTCATAACTGTTTTTTTTTTTTCAGATACATACTAGCCGTTCAAAAATATTGTTGCATGATTTTTATTTAAACCAGTTTAATCTTCCCGCTTCACAACTGTTGTTTTTTCAGATACATACAAGCCATCCAAAAATTTACGTATGTCTTTATTTTTAACCGTAGTAGATTGCTGAATCAAAGCTGCTGAGCCGGAAACAGCTTCAATATCATTACCTTCAACAATTAATTCGTCTTTTTGTGCAGTGGAGTTGATTACAATTACTCCTGGAGCCATCTGTACACGACGTATATATTTTTCCCCAAGGAAATTTCGAATCTCAATAACTGTATTATTTTCTGAAGTAACACAGTTAATTGGAAAATGAGCATAGACTGCACGCATTTTATATTGAAAGCCATATGTCACACCTTTAAGGAGAATATTAAGTAACGTTCACAAATATGCCCAAATTTGATTAGGCTTACCTTTAATCATGTTTTCGATGTGGCTGCAAACAGTACGAACAGAAGCTAGCTCTTTCTTTGCTCCGAACCATTTTTCCACCCTGAGTGTACGTTTATCAACCATATACATATCCAACGCTAGATGTTTAAAGCTTCGGACTAAACTCCCTCGGGTTCCAGTTATTTTTACAACCCGAGCCTTTACTGAAGCTTTTATTCCCTTCGGTATTTTAACACATTGGCTTGAGTTTATCGTCCTCATTGTAGCATTTACGGATCACCTTAAGTAGAAATGAAAGGTTAGCATCTTTATATACATATAACATCCTAGATTTAACTAGAGTCAAAATAAAAGGTTGAATTTTCAGTTTGTAGAATCATACAATTTTCTCGTTTAAGCTTGAATTCCATATCTGCGTATGTGTGCGTTTAACAACTTAAGTTGAATAAAAAACAATTGCATATCGGTTGCTGCATAGTAACGTATGAAAACCCAAGAAAGTTGCTAAAATTTCTATGTTCTAGTGTAAATGGCAATTGGAGCGTCAGGATAAACTATTGCAAGTCTTACTAAGTTCGGATTCGGTTTCTATAGAATACAAAGTTTAAAAATTTTAATGCATTCCACAGGTTTAGCACTTCATACTACTTTTGTGGTTATTTATTGGCATATAATTTAATGCCCTTGTTATGGATCACAATCCAACTGAGGATTGTGTTGTAATTGCCAAATTCGTATTATGGTTTACAACTCAACTCAACGTTCAATCAGCTGTTCTCTTAGTTGTCTTCGTTAAGCTGTTGCCTATATTATGGTTCACAACCAAACTAACCTTGGTTGTGTGAGGCTGTCAAAACTAGACAACTGCTTTTAATCAGTTGTATTTGTCTTTTACTATTTAAAATGTATATAAGCAAATAAATAGAATGTCCGGTAACTATTTATACAGAAATTTATTTCAGACAAATTTAACGCTTGGTGGGTTTAATTGAAAATATTGAAGAAACGTGAAAAAGGAAGTGTGTTTGCAACTAAGTGAAAGTTGCAAAATTTCAACGAAACGACCGTCTGAACAGAAGTCGCAGACTATGCTCGATAATGGCAACCGGCAATGTAATTTATGATCTGTGTTTGAAAGTGAACGGATATCTCTCTGATCTTGCCCATTTCTTCACTAGCAGAAACCTGCCACTGTCCCCTGCTAAGTCCTCGACGCCCCTTTTTACCACCTGGACGAAGGAGGTCAGGCTGGATCTTAACATCCATATCGATAGCACCCCCATTCCGACGGTTAACCACCCGAAGATTCTGGGGGTGACTTTCAACAGCCTGCTCTCCTTCTCCGCGCACACTACCGCAATCGCCAATAGAGTACAGAGCCGCAATAATGTCGTCAAGTCGCTCGCCGGCAGCTCTTGGGGCAAAGACAAAGAAACGTTGTTGGCAACATACAAGGCGATTGCCCGGCCGGTAATAAACTACGCTGCGCCAGTTTGGTCGCCGGGAACCAGCAGGACACAGTGGATGAAGCTGCAGACCTGCCAGAACGCCGCACTCCGCACGGTGACGGGATGTCTTCTGATGTCGCCTGAGGAGCATCTCCACCAAGAGGTCAATGTGCTCCGAGTTAAGGAGCACAACCTCATGCTCAGCAGGCAGTTCCTTGCTGGATGTCACCGCTTGGGGCATCCAAATAGGCACCTGCTTGCAGTGGAGCTGCCCCCCAGGCACATTAGAGGACATCTTCTAGAACTAAAGGACGAGATCCAGCCATTCATCACACAACCGCTGGATCCGGAGGCGTACCGGCGGGTCCTAAGCAACATCCACAGAGACATAGTCACGAACATCATTGACTCCCGCCAGGCAAATGCAGTCATCGGAGCCCAACCACCACCTGTAGCATATGAGGAGTCCCTGCTGCCCCGCGAGTCCCGCGTCACTCTGGCACAACTACGATCTGGATACTGTAGCAGGCTCAACTCCTACTTATCCAGAATCAACCCCGACATACCCAACACATGTCCGGCATGTGGAGATTCTCCGCACGACACCAACCACCTATTCACATGCCCTCTCAAACCCACTCATCTAACCCCCCTCTCCCTCTGGTCCAACCCTGTCGAAACTGCACGTTTCCTGGGCCTCCCCCTAGATGAATTCGACGACAACGACCATGGGTGAATCCGCTCTTTAAGGGGCGCGACTAGCCGCTACAACAACAACAACAACTGCCAGAAGCATATTCAGCATGCCTCGAAATCCAAAATACAAATTTCCGCAATTTTACATTGCATACGGCACGACCTAATAATCGTCTTGTTATACCAACGAACACAATTCCTGATCGTATGTACGGCTTTAATGGTTGCAGAGCACCTCCAATTCCACCAAAACCAACCCAGCGTCCTCAGGAACGCAGATTCCCGTCGCAGTCGACAAACCCTTTTCCCACGACAGTCGGTTCTACGTACCGGAATGACCGGGGTTTCACCCGGCCAAGGACTGTTGTTTCGGCGATCTAACCCTGTTTAGATCGGCCTACCCCATAAGTTGTCTGTCTCTCCTGGAGCAACTCCTTGCAGCAGGGTTGCTTCACCTCCTTCTGATCAGGGCTGGCATCGAGCTTAACCCTGGCCCAGAAACCTATTTTTGCTGCGTTTTCCAGAAAAAGCTCCATCCGAACTCCACTTCGGTAAGGTGTAATTCGTGCGACGGATGGAGCCATCTTAAGGTCTGTTCAGGCCTTAAGACCCATAAGGAGTGGTCCACAAATTATGTGGCCCCATGTTGTTCGCGCCCTAAGGCGCCCATAGCCTCTACGGCTCCCCTAGTTACACCTAGTGCACCGGTGCCTAGCACCGGCAGAACCTCTACGGTTTGCAGGAGCACACAACAACATGGACGCGAGGTAATGGTGGAGGCTTAGCATTCATCACCCATCACACAGTGCAGTATCGTCTCATTGAAGAAGACATCGACCGCAGGGACACTACCTTAGAATGTCAAGGAATAGCTGTCCGGTCAGGCGATGTCGAGCTCGAAATATTTAATATTTATATACCCCCAGTCACCTGCTGCCCGGCAGGATATTACCCTGACATAGGTGCGCTCCTCAGAGGTGAAAACCGACTGGTAGTTGGTGACTTCAACGCGCACCACGATCTCTGGCATTCAAGCCTACCAGCTGATCGTAGGGGAAATGATTTGGCAGAGCAGATAGACGATTCGACATTCTGCACGATGAATGATGATGCCCCCACCAGGATTATGGGTAGTTGCAGCAGCTCGCCTGACCTAACAATAGCTAGCGCAGGTCTGATAAATAGCATAACGTGGCGACCTATGCTATCGCTTGCATCAGACCACCTACCCATAGTCATCTCGATTGGCAGACCTGCTGACTTTGTCTCCGCGGACCATCGGACCTATATCAACTTCAAAAAGGCTGACTGGGTCAGGTTCGCGGAGTTCACCGAAAATGCCTTCAGGTCTCTTCCCACACCCACCGACGTTCGTAAAGGCGAACATAAGTTCTGCAAGGTGGTCGCGTCAGCTGCGGCCCGCTTCATTCCGGCAGGGAGGATCCCTGAGATCCGTCCCAACTTCCCGGCTGAAGCGGCCGCTCTAGCGAACGAACGCGACCACCTTCGCCGCTCCGATCCCCGTAATCCGAACATTCAGGATTTGAACGTGGAGATTCGGAGCCTGGTGAACCAATACAAGCGGAACAAGTGGGAAGAGCATTTGAAGTCCCGTAACCTGGTCACGGGTGTTGGTAAGCTCTGGTCTACCGTGAAGTTCTTATCCAACCCGACGAAGCACGACGACCGAGTGGAAATTTCATTCGGGGATCGTGCCTCGTCGGACCCGAAGAGATGCGCGAGCTATTTTAGCCGACAGTTTATACTGCATCCTTCGGAGGATAGGACCAAGCGGAAGGTTACCAGGAGGCTGCGCAAACTACCGAACAACAGCGCGCCTCTTGCCTTCACTTGTGACGAGGTAAAGGAGGTCATCGGGAAGGCGAAAGCCTCCAAGGCCATTGGCCCCGACGGGCTGAGCGTGTTGATGCTGAAAAACTTAGGCCCCGCGGGAGTTGAGTCCCTCACCGGGATCCTCAATTTGTCTATGGCCACCCTCATCATTCCAGACATCTGGAAGGTTGGGAAGGTGGTCCCACTACTGAAACCAGGGAAAACGGCCGACAAGGGTGATTCCTATCGGCCGATTTCCCTGCTTTCACCTGTGGTAAAGACACTTGAGGCCCTACTCCTCCCGTATTATACATACCACCTTGGGTCAGCTAAGCATCAACATGGCTTCCGGAAAGTGCACAGCACAACAACAGCACTTAATGCCATAAACACACAGGTGAACCGCGGCCTTAACCAAAACCGCCCCTGCGAGAGAACCGTCCTAGTAGCGTTGGACCTGTCTAAAGCTTTTGACACAGTCAGTCGCTCCACGCTACTAGCTGACGTGGAAGCATCGACTCTCCCTGTGTGGTCGCCAATCATCGGTATTATTCAGAGATAAAACATCCAAACCAAGGACGATTAAACAAGGGGTACCGCAGGGTAGCGTCCTGTCCCCATTACTGTTTAATCATTATATCTCCAAGCTCCCTCAACCGCCAGAGGGAGTCACGATTGTCTCCTATGCTGATGATTGCTCGATAATGGCAACCGGCAATGTAATTGATGATCTGTGTTTGAAAGTGAACGGATATCTCTCTGATCTTGCCCATTTCTTTACCAGCAGGAACCTGGCGCTGTCCCCTGTTAAGTCCTCGGCGACCCTTTTTACCACCTGGACGAAGGAGGTCAGGCTGGATCTTAACATCCATATCGATGGCACCCCCATTCCGACGGTTAACCACCCGAAGATTCTGGGGGTGACTTTCGAAAGCCTGCTCTCCTTCTCCGCGCACACTACCGCAATCGCTAATAGAGTACAGAGCCGCAACAATGTCCTCAAGTCGCTCGCCGGCAGCTCTTGGGGCAAAGACAAAGAAACGTTGTTGGCAACATACAAGGCGATTGGCCGGCCGGTAATAAATTATGCTGCGCCAGTCTGGTCGCCGGGAACCAGCAGGACACAGTGATGAAGCTGCAGACCTGCCAGAACGCCGCACTCCGCACGGTGACGGGATGTCTTCTGATGTCGCCTGAGGAGCATCTCCACCAAGAGGTCAATGTGCTCCGAGTTAAGGAGCACAACCTCATGCTCAGCAAGCAGTTCCTTGCCGGATGTCACCGCTCGGGGCATCCAAATAGGCACCTGCTTGCAGTGGAGCTGCCCCCCAGGCACATTAGGAGACATCTACTTGAACTAAAGGACGAGACCCAGCCACTCATCACACAACCCCTGGATCCGGAGGCGTACCGGCGGGTCCTAAGCAACTTCCACAGAGACACAGTCACCAACATCATCGACTCCCGCCAGGCAAATGCGGTCATCGGAGCCCAACCTCCACCTGTAGCAGATGAGGAGTCCCTGCTGCCCCGCGAGTCCCGCGTCACTCTGGCACAACTACGATCTGGATACTGTAGCAGGCTCAACTCCTACTTATCCAGAATCAACCCTGACATACCCAACACATGTCCGGCATGTGGAGATTCTCCGCACGACACCAACCACCTATTCACATGCCCTCTCAAACCCACTCATCTAACCCCCTTCTCCCTCTGGTCCAACCCTATCGAAACTGCACGTTTCCTGGGCCTCCCCCTAGATGAGTTCGACGACAACGACCATGGGTGAATCCGCTCTTTACGGGGCGCGACTAGCCGCTACAACAACAACAACAACAACCCCTTTTCTGTGAATTCGGTGGTGGGGATATTCCCCCCATAGTAGAGAAAATTAGTTCAAAACTTTTCAAGGACATAGGTGTCAACTCCGACATAACCTTTGTGCTTCCGGGGTTGTCGTCATTTGACGGAATCATAGGGGAGGACACACTTAGGGATATAGGCGCTATAGTTGATAGGAAATCGAATATTTTAACAGTAAACCAATTCAAAATTCCATTAAAGGCTCGTGTATCCACCCAAGTGAATTATACGTTGTCCAAAGATCTCCCTCTGGATATAAACTCCTTGATAAATTTAGCGATCTTTTCCTGCCACTAAATGGGAAAGAATTAATAGACACCTGCGTACGCGCTGAGATCAAAACATCCACTCCTGAACCAATTTATAGCAAAAGTTATCCCTATCCTTCTTGCATCAGAGAGGAAGTCGACCGACAAGTGAACGAGTTGCTAGAGGAGGGAGTTATCCGACCATCTAGGAGTCCATACAACTCTCCTATTTGGGTGGTCCCTAAGAAACCCAAACCTAATGGAGAGAAGCAATACCGTATGGTGATCGATTACAAAAGGCTTAAACGCCGTAACGATCCCCGACACCTACCCTATTCCTGATATAAACGCAACATTGTGTAGTCTAGGCAACTCCCGTTACTTCACAACCATTGATTTGACGTCGGGATTCCACCAAATCCCTATGAAAGAATCCGACATACCAAAAACTGCCTTTTCAACGATGAACGGGAAATATGAATTTTTGAGGCTGCCTTTTGGTCTCAAAAATGCCCCAGCCATTTTTCAGCGTATGATCGATGACTTGTTGAAAGAATATATCGGTAAGATTTGCTACGTGTACATCGACGATATCATTGTGTTCGGTAAGGACTCCGATGACCACTTAAACAATGTTGAAATGGTTTTCTCTCGATTGAGGGAATCTAATCTTAAAGTAAATTTGAAAAAAACATGTTTTTTACAGGATAAGGTTGAATTTTTGGGATGCATAATCACTCCCGAAGGAGTACGTCCCGATCCGAAAAAAGTTGAGGCGATGAACAAAATTCTGCCACCATGCAGTTTGAAGGATCTGAAAAGCTTTCTGGGAATGACCTCTTACTATCGGAAGTTCATTCGCGATTATGCCAAGATAGCTAAGCCATTAACGAACTTAACGAGTGGAGAAAATGCACAAATAAGGGCCAATGCATCGAGGAAGGTAACAATACAGCTTGACAGTGTGGGTTTGCGGGCGTTTGATGACTTGAAACATATGCTAACTTCCGCTCATGTCCTCGTATTTCCTGATTTCGGTAAGCCTTTTAATTTAACCACCGACGCGTCAAACTACGCAATTGGGGCAGTCCTATCTCAGGGGGATATAGGTACGGACAAACCAATTGCATATATTTCTCGTTCTCTAAATAAGGCCGAAGAAAATTATGCCACGAATGAAAAAGAGATGCTGGCTATTGTCTGGGCCTTAGATAATTTGAGATCGTACTTGTACGGAGCAAAAAAGATAAGAATTTATACCGATCACCAACCATTAACGTTTTCTTTAAGCTGTCGTAATTATAATGCAAAGCTAAAGAGGTGGAAGCACGAATCGAGGAATATAACTGTGAGATAATTTATAAACCGGGTAAGACTAATGTGGTTGCTGATGCTCTTTCCCGTCTTAAGACCGAAGTTAATGCCTTAACGGATTCTGTGGTGGCCCAATGGACCGAATGGATAACTGATTCGAAGGGGTTCAATTTCCCCAACATGATCTGCTCACTTGCGTGAAGTCATCCGTGCCATGAGTAGGTCAATTGCAATTATAAACGCTTATGACTAAAAGGGATCAACGCGGACCTTCCATAGTCAAGTCAATACCTATATTCCAATGCAAAACTATAAAACACATAACTAGCGAAACATGCGCAATAAAGCGCGCGAAGAAATATATAAGCGTGAAAAACGCAAAAACAAAGTAAACAAAAATTACAATAAATATGCGTAAAAACGCAAAAATAAAAATGGAATAAAAAAACGCAATAAAATGTGCAAAACGCGCCAAAAGAACGAAAAAAAAACAAAAAAAATATAAAAAAAGGGGAAGAGAGATTTTCTCAAAAAAGAAAAAATAATAAAAATTGCATGAAACCTACTAATAAACTAACAAGTTAAATATTTTTTACTAACCAATAAAACTATTTGAGCTAAGTAATCTCAATTAATATAACTAACTACTTCACTACTGGGTTCCCAACTAACAAAATAGAAAAAAAACACCTTTAGTCTAATTAACTCCACCAGCTTTTACTAATTCATCTTCCTCTGCGTAACTCAAAATTAATTTAAGTTCCTAGAATAAAGCATAATCAATAAGTTTACATACTCCTAAGAATTTGTCTTTCTTAAACTTTATAGGTTAGTATAATAGGAATAGCCATTAAGATTACCATTGTTAAACGCTTACATATGAGCAAATAATCTACTAACAATACTTTAATATAATTCATAGCATCTGCCTCTGCGCAACCGCGCACTCCTATGAGATTTTTAAGATAAGCTCACCAGTAGCTACTATACGAGATGGGTACGGCTGGATCATCAATGGACACTTTAAGCTCATCCACGTAATAGACCTGGAGCGCTATGACTTGGCAACGAATCAACCGGAGCATTTATTAACCACTCTCAATGAATCAACAACGGCAACGGAGGTACTATTGTTCCAACTAAACAAGGTCCGCATACACCTAAAAGAACTGAGAGGGCACCAGACTGGTAGACAAAGGCCATCCATTGATTGGATAGGGTCAGTCTGGAAATGGATAGCGGGTTCACCTGATGCCACCGACTGGGATAAAGTTCTTAACAACGAGAACTCTCTTAACCAAAACAATGAACAACAGTATAAGGTAAACAATGCAATTTTCAAAAAAACTAATGAACTATTGCAGAAACTAAACACCATTGTGACGATCACAAACGATGTCGTTGATCGAAGAAACTGGGAGAGGCTCGAGCAGGATTTTCAGAACAAAATAGTCATCCTGAAAGAGGACGTTATATGTAGCAATGCACGTGCCGCTACATCAGCATAATTGCAGTCAATCGCAACCTAACACCCTAACTCAAGGCCGACCGCATTTCACCATATTCACCTGTGGGAAACCAAGGACTAACTCGAACTTGTCAAGCATGTATTTGGATTTCAAAAGTTTAATAGAAGCGGGCCTGAACTCGTTTGTTCCGATTTCTGAAAGAAAAAGATCTTTTAATTTGCCATGGTACAACAAAAGGCTATTGAAGCTAAAAAATTTACGAAACAAAGCCCACGCAAAATTTAAAAGAACTCATGCGTATGGAGATAAAGAATTGTTTGTAAGGCGTCGTAGTGAGTACGAATGTCTTTCCAATTTCCTTTACAAAAAATATATTAATTCATTGGAAGCTGATATTAAAGATAACCCGAAGTCGTTTTGGGCTTTTTATAATTCAAAGCGAAAGAGTAATGGAATTCCGAAGTCCGTTGAGTTCAACAACTCTGTTGCCTCCTCTCCTCAGATGGTCTGCGAGCTTTTTGCTAATTTTTTCGGTTCGGTTTTTAGTAGCTTTGATAATGAGGCGACTTCAACCACTTATCCATCTTTGCGTCAAATCGTTGATATCAATCAATTTGAGGTCAGTGAAGATCAAGTTTACGAAGCCCTTGCGTCGCTCGATGGTTCGATAGGCGCGGGATATGACCTACTGCCGAGCTCATTTCTGAAAAATTGTGCTTCCTCTCTCTATATACCGCTTACAATAATGTTTAATAAGTCTTTTGAAATGGGAGTTGTTCTGGAAGAGTGGAAGTCGGCTTTCATATCTCCAATTTACAAATCCGGGCTGAGAAACTTGGTCAAAAACTATCGTCCTATTGTAAAGCTTTCAATCATACCTAAAGTTTTGGATAAACTGGTCAATGCGCAGATGTTTAATGCTTTTAGGGGCCATATTGTTACACAACAACATGGGTTCTTTCCGGGTAGATCTACTTCTACGAACCTAGCAATATTTACTAACTTTGTTATTAACATTATCGAGGAAGGCATGCAAGTTGACGCACTGTACACTGATTTTGTAAAAGCATTTGATAGTTTGAGCCATTCCTTGCTTCTTGCTAAATTGGATTCTCTTGGAGTCCATTCGAACGCTCTTAAATGGTTGGAATCCTTCCTAAGAAATCGGAAACTATTGGTTAAGATCGGTAATAGCTGCTCTAAAACTATTACAGCTACATCTGGCGTTCCTCAGGCAGCCATCTCGGCCCGTTGCTTTTCTAAATTTTCGTTAATGACCTTCAAAACGAGTTAAGGTTTTGCAGTTACTTAATGTATGCAGATGACATAAAGCTTTTTTGCGGAATAAGTGATTCTCGCGATTGTCATAATTTGCAGCTAGATATTCTTTCGTTAGTGTCTTGGTGTGATCGAAACGGCTTAAAATTAAACTTCTCGAAGTGCAATATTATCTCTTTTTCACGGAACAAGTGTGGTATTTCTTACAACTATACCTTTAATGGCACTGACTCTTTTAATCGCTCTGCCCTAGTGAAGGACCTAGGAATTTACCTTGATTCCAAATTAAAATTTGACTTCCATAAAGAATATGTGATCTCGTCAGCGAACTCTAAACTTGGCTTTATTAAACGCAATTCCAAAGATTTTTGCGATCCACTTACGCTAAAAAGCCTCTTTACTAGCCTGGTAAGATCAATATTAGAGTATGTCTGTATTACATGGGATTCCAATTTTGACACGCACTCAAACAGGGTAGAAAGTGTTCAGCGGCGTTTTACAAGGTTCGCTCTTCGGCGCTTTTACCCGTTTGACGCTATGCCCTCTTATGAGCTAAGATGTAGGATACTTAACCTAACTAATCTTGCGAGTAGAAGAAGGATGAATGGTATCCTCTTTATAAAAGATATTTGTGATGGCAAAATTGACTCTCCAGAGCTTCTGGCACTATTGCCTTTTCACGTACCGGGAAGGTCGCTAAGAGGACGTTATGTTTTCTATTGTCAAGCGCATAGAACGAATTATGGTGGAAACGAACCAATTCATAAATTTACGCTTTTATGTAACTCAATTAGTACTATTGCTGATTTTGATTTAAGTAGATATTGCTTTAAGACTAGATTATTGGAGTGTATTTGTAATAACTTATTGTAACTTATTACTACTGAATTAATAATAATATGTGATCTGATCCGTGAGGGCTAAGCCTGCTAGATTAAATAAAAATAAATAAATAAATAAATAATTAGTACCACGAACCAATGCTTATGCAATAGGAACCGATCCAGACAGCATGGTCAGCAAAATATGTTTCACACGATTGTGAAATACTTGGACATGCCATTGGTGCATGTCAACCGTGGGAAGCCAACGCACACTAAACTAAACAAATTGTGAATTAGATTCTAATAAAGAGTAACTGTAATAACTGACATCTAAATAATCTTTTATTTGACATGCAAGTTGGCCCTTTAACTTTTTTGATCGTGCAGGACCTTCAGTCCTTAACTTATATATGTACATACATATGTATGTAACTGCTTATTAGTAAGAAAAATATATTTTTATGAAAAAAAAATGGGTACTATACTATACCCTTTGGGGGAGACTACGATTACTGGGGCGCCGCGATTTGATGTTCGATTCTGGTAGAACTTGACGAAATAAACACTTTTTCAAGAATAAAACATTTCGATATCTCGTTTCGTTTCCGAGATACAGCGAGTCAAAGTTAGAAAAAAATGTTCGCTGACCTGCTGCTGCAAGGAATACAAAGCGCAACACGGCATTCGGCATTTGTCAGCCGCGAAAAAAGTAAAAAAAAAAGTTTACGCTTTGAAAAAGCGTTTATTTCGTCGAGTTCTACCAGACTTAGTCATCAAATAGCGGCGCCCCAGAAATCGTAGTCTCATCCACATTACTTTAAAGTAAAGCAATAAAAGTACTAAATATAAATTGTTGGAAGTGTATGTGGACCAAAAAAATTAATAGATTTTTTAAGGCATAAAAAGAGAAAATCGACCTCTAGTTTCGAAATATGCAAAAAAAAAAAAAGCACATACACATGTCAGAAAATGTATGCTTTCACCCACTTTATTTAAGCATTCAATTGAAAAAATATATGCAACTTAAAAGTTTCATTAATTTCTTTTCACAAATTTCGAAGACAATTGTTCGATGGGTGTATGGGCAAAATTTTGTAGAATTTGACCAGCGTCCTTCTGAGTTAACGGGATTTTTGTACCGATACTTAAGTAAGTTGAGCAGAAAAAGTATGCGTTCACTTTAAATAGCGATGGTCAGTTGTATGAAAAGTACAAGTTTTTTAGTTCAATCTAATTCTAAATGATAAACGATAGTTAGCTCGGTTAATAATACATCTAAAACAGATATAATCACAGGAGTTATTCTTTTTTTTTAAATATGGACCAAGAGCGAAAAGAAATAGATATTAGCGAAAGAAAAATCATAGTTGGTTTGTGGCAAAATGACAAGTTATCGAGAAATCGCGAAAACTGTTGGGAGACAGTACTCCTCAGTCCAGAGTAATAAACAATTACAAGCATACAAAAAGTTATTAGCCACGTTCTGGACGTCCAAAGAAACTAACTGATAGAGAAGAGCGCGACATAACCACACTTGTGAAGTGTAATCCACGACTGACAGCAAGCAAAATTTCAAGACAGAATTTAAATACCAAAAAAAGTTATGTCCAGATACAGTTCGAAAAATTCTGAAACGAGCCGGATTTCACGACAGAGTGGCACGTAGAAAGCCCTTCATATCGAGAGTAAATCGACTTAAGAGGATGGCCGTTGCAAAATATCACTTAAACAAGCCTCGAGTTTTGGGAAAATGTTATCTTTTCAGATTAGAGTAAGTTCTGCATTTTTGGTATAAAAGGTCGTAAGATCGTTCGGATTGTAAAGCATGGTGGTGGAGGTGCTATGATATGGGGGTGTGTATGGAAAGTTCGGGCGCTGCAAAATTTCAGTTTATTGAGTCGATAATGAACAAATACGATTATCTTGATATTTAAAAGAAAGGTGACTAGGGACTAGGTGAACGATTTATTTTCCAACAGGGCAACGACCCGAAGCACACAGCAGAAATTGTGGTTACTGTATAATATTCCAAAACAACTTCGTACACCCCCGCAATCACCTAACCAGAACCCAATTGAACACTTATGGGACGTACTAGAGAGAAAAATTAGGCACCGTACTATTTCCAGCAAGCAAATTCTTAAGGATGCGCTTAAAGAATGGGAAGCTAGTAGTCCAGAAACAACAGCCAAATTAGTTGTGTCAATGAAAAATCGCCTGTTAGAAGTCATTAAAAAACGTGGATATCCAATTGATTTAATATATAATTTTTAACCTTTCGCATTTTATTCCCTTATTCTTGAAGTGAACGCAGACTTTTTCTGCTGGGTTGGAATGACCTTTTTATTTTTATGTGATACCATTTGGAATTTAGTTTCTTTATTGGTACCTAATTTTGTATAATAGTTACTTTTTATTGAACTAAATAAAATACTGCAAAAAAAAAAATTTTAAATCATCTATTTTTTCCGATTTTTCATAGTACAAAGAAAATTTGCGTAGCTGAACGCGGACTTTTTCTGCCATATGTATTTCGAACCGAATTTCTTAACTAAATAATTATCAGAAATTGCTAAAATTTGTTTTAAATAATTGTTGCACCCATTGACTACA
Organism: Anomoia purmunda; assembly: GCA_951828415.1. NCBI lineage: Eukaryota > Metazoa > Arthropoda > Insecta > Diptera > Tephritidae > Anomoia > Anomoia purmunda. Next base: position 41,790,560 of record OX639994.1, on the reverse strand, counting down.
CGTGTCTGTAGGTATCGCATTTAGGCACTAAAATCCGAAACCTTTGTACAAATAACTAAACCGTACCCCAAAATTTCATTTATTTATTGTTTTTAAATTTGTCTAAAATACATATATTATCTTTGGCTTTAATAAAGTTAACTCTCACTGTATACAAATTTTCAAAACCTTTTTAATAATATAGTAGTAAGGTTGATCTACAATGGAGTTATTGTACAATAAATGACCGTTAATCTCCTCCCTTTCAAGGTACACTTCTTTAAACTTAAGCGCAGATAAAAACGTAATAACAAAACAAACTTTTTGCAACATATTACAGAAAATGTAGAACAAAATATATTCAGCGCCATTATTTAACAACTCACCAGAAACGCGCTTGCAAAAGAAAAGATCTCAACCAGTCATAATGTATCGAATAAAAACATATCGATGTTTCGCATACATGATAACACACTCGCCAACACACAAACTAAAGGCCGGTCTTCAACTGCGTAAAATTCGCACGAGGAGACCGCAGATATAGGACATGAGCGAGCGCTCGCTTCCCGATCGGTTGCATTCAACAATACTTTATATAGTTTGACAGTAATTTCGTAACATTTTTCATGGGTTTGATTTACAATAATGCACCACATGCCTTAATATGCAAATCGTTTTTCAAATGAAGGCCTCTTACGCGGAAAGGAGTTCTGCGCAAAAATACAGTGGATAATGTAGCTTGCATCGCATTGTCCAGAATTATTTATTTGAACTACTTCATACAAAAAAAAAAGAAAAAAATTTGTACAATAATGACTATTGATAACATAATGTACTTCAACAAAAGCTTGTTTAATTTACTACTTTAATATTGAGTTTTTAAATGTTCGTTATTTAAAAAAAATGGGTCTTTATGAAATATTAAAAAAAACTTTTTTTACATAAACTCGGGTGTAACACATAATTTTCCAGTTACATATAAATTATGAACATTGAATAAAAAGGAATGATATTTTCTATCAGCTACCATCAGCATTCTACAATTTCATCCACGAATTCAAGAGTTTAAATTTTGAAATTTTGAATGGAAAATATGATTTATTTCCTTTCTGACCTTTGATAACTTTCATTATAAATACACACATACATATATATATATTTTTTTACTGAGAATTGTACGTATTCTGCTATTGTTAAAAAAAAAAAATTTAACGAAAACCGAAGTCTGGTAAATGTTATTTGACATTCCCAAGACAGCCGGTTCTACGTACCGGAACGACCCGGCCAAGGGCTGCTGTTTCGGCGATTTAACCCTGTTTAGATCGGCGCATACCATTCGTCGTTTATCATCTCTGGAGCAATGCCTTGCAGCAGGGTTGCTCTACACTCATCTGCTCAGGGCTGGAATTGAATCCAACCCTGGTCTAGAAACATATTTTTGCTGCGTATGCCACAGAAGGCGCCATCCAAACTTCACCTCGGCAAGGTGTAATACGTGCGATGGATGGAGCCATCTTAAGGTCTGCCCAGGCCTTAAGACACACAAGGAGTGGACCACACGGTATGTGGCCCCGTGTGGCTTGCGCACTCAAGCGCCAACAGCCTCTACGGCTCAAAATGTCGCGCCAATTGCACCGGTGCCACCCACGGGGCCCACGGCTCCAAGGAGCAAGCAGCAACACGCACACTCCCCATTTCTCCCAACCCATCCAACCCTATCCTGCTCCCACCCAAGTGTTAGGGCTACCCAGCAGCTCTTGGTGCCCTACACTGTCTGTGCTGTGTGTCAGGCCAGAATATGTCGGAATGCGGAATCAGTTAGGAGCAATCTGTGCCAAGGCTGGTGTCACTTTTGGACGTGTTCGGGTCTGCGCACCACACGAGAGTGGACAGGTGACTTCCGCGCCCTATGTTGCAGAGCTGTGCAGCCGCATACGCCTCCTCCAGCGCTGCCCCCAATCTCCACTGGGCAGCAACCTGCTCAGCGGCAAGCGCAACTGATGCAAGGTGGACAACCACAATAGTCCCTTATACCCCCCATCTCGTCGACTCATCCTGGGCAGATTAAGCTCCCGCAGATGAGCTGCAACGGACTCCAGATCAAGATCGAGGAGATAGCGGTCTTTATGAGAATACATGGTTTGTTGATAGCTGCGATCCAAGAAACAAAACTGCGCAGCAATTCAGCCCTGTTGAATTGCAACGGATACAATGTGCATCGTAAGGATCGCGAGCGTGATATTGGAGGTGGTTTAGCATTCATCACACACAACACAGTGCAATATCGTCTTATCGAAGAAGACATTAGCCCCAGGGATACTACCCTTGAATGTCAGGTCATAGCTATCCGTTCAGGTAATGTCGAGCTCGAAATATTCAGTGTATATAAACACCCTGTCCCCTGCTGCCGACAGGATATCACCCTGACATAGGTGCGCTCCTCAGAGGTGAAAACCGATTAGTAGTGGGTGACTTTAATGCGCATCACGATCTTTGGCATTCAAGCCTGCCAGCAGATCGTAGGGGAAATGACTTGGCTGAGCAGATAAACGATTCGACATTCTGCACGATGAATGATGATGCCCCCACCAGGATTATGGGTAGTTGTAGCAGCTCGCCTGACCTAACTATAGCTAGTGCAGGTCTGATAAATAGCATAACGTGGCGACCTATGCTACCGCCTGCATCAGACCACCTACCCATAATCATCACGATTGACAGACCTGTCGACTTTGTCTCCGCGGATCGAAAGACTTTTATCAACTTTAAAAAAGCTGATTGGTCCGGATCTGCGGAATTCATTGAGAGTACCTTCGGTGCCCTACCCACACCAACAGATGTTTGCGACCGAATTTCCCACCGGAAGCGGCAACGCTAGCCAACGAACGTGACCACCTTCGCCTGTCCAGTCCCCAAAATCCCCGCATCAGGGATTTAAACGCGGAGATTCGGACCCTGGTAGACGAACAAACGGTGAACAAGTGGAAGGAGCACCTGAAGTCCTGCAACTTTGCGGCTGGTGTGGGCAAGCTTTGGACTTCCGTGAGGTCCTTGTCCAATCCGGCGAAGCGTGATGATCGAGTGGATATTTCATTCGGTAACCGCGCTTCGTCCGACCCGAAGAGATGCGCGAGCTACTTCAGCCGACAGGTTATACTGCATGCTTCGGTGGATAAGACTAAACGGAAGGTGTCCAGAAGGCTACGCAAATTACCAAAACCTAGCGTGCTTCTTGACTTCACATGTGGGGAGGTTGCGGAAGCCATCGGGAAGGCGAATTCCTCCAAGGCCATTGGTCCTGACGGACTAAGCATGTTGATGCTAAACAATTTGGGGCCCAAGGGAGTAGCACACCTTACGAGACTGTTCAACATGTCTATGACTACCCTGATCATTTCAGAGTCCTGGAAGATTAGGAGGGTACTACCGCTGTTGAAACCAGGGAAACCGGCCGAAAAGGGAGAATCTTATCGACCGATTTCCCTTCTTTCACCAGGGGTTAAGACACTCGAGGCTATGCTGCTTCCCTATTTTACACACCATCAGAGCCCGGCTAAGCATCAGCACGGCTTCCGGAAGGTGCACAGCACAACAACAGCACTAAACGTCATAAGCACCCAGGTGATTCGTGGCCTCAATCGTAACCGTCCCTGTGAGAGAACTGTCTTGGTGGCGTCTGACCTATCAAAGGCCTTTGATACGTTCAGCCACTCAATGCTAGAAGATATTGAAACATCCACTCTCCCGCAGGGTCTGAAGCGGTGGACTGCGAACTGCCTGAGTGGTCGACAGGCGTCGGTGTATTTTAGAGACTCAACATTTAAACCGAGAAGAATTAAACAAGGGGTACCCCAGGGTGGCGTCCTCTCCCCAGCTCTGTTTAATCACTATATCTCGAAGCTTCCTCAGCCACCCGAGGGGGTTTCAATAGTCTCATATGTCGACAACTGTACGATCAAGGCATCCGGCAATGCAATTGGTGGCATGTGCTCAAAAGTGAATGGTTACCTCTCAGAACTTGCTCGTTTCTTCACTGGTCAGAACTTATTTCTATCCTCTGCTAAATCCTCGGCGCCCTTATTTACCACCTGGACGAAAGAGGTCAGGACGCAATTAAATATACATGTGGACGGTACACCTGTACCGACAGTAAACCACCCAAAAATTTTGGGTGTTACATTTGACAGCATGGCCTCTTTCTCTGCGCACACAACTGCAACCGTCAATAAAGTACAGAGCCGCAACAATGTCCTCAAGTCGCTAGTCGGCAGCACTTGAGGCAAAGACAAAGAAACGTTGTTGGCAACATACAAGGCGATTGGCCGGTCGGTTTCAAACTACACCGCTCCAATTTGGTCGAACGGGACAAGTAGGATCCAGTGGATGAGACTACAGGCTACCCAGAACGCAGCACTCCGGACGGCAACGGGATGCCTTCTGATGTCTCCGGTAGAACACCTACACCATGAGTCTTCAATGCTCCCAGTTAACGAGCACAACTTTATGCTCGCCAGGCAATTCCTCGATGGTTGCCATAGTAATGGCCACCCTAACGAGTACCTAATTGCTGAGGATCCGCCTCCGAGACATATCAGGGGGCATCTCCTAGATATGACCCCCGAGATCCAGTCGCACACCACCTACCGGGTAGCCCTGAACGACATTCACCGGGAGACAATTACCACCTTCATCGACTCTCGCCCTGTAAGTGCCGTCCTCGGGGTCAAACCACCACCCATAGCAGAGGAGGAGCTTCAGCTGCCTCGTGAATCCCGCGTCACTCTGGCCCAACTACGTTCTGGATATTGTAGCAGGTTAAACTCCTACTTATCCAGAATTAACCCAGACATACTCAATGTTTGTCCGGCATGTGATAACTCCCCGTGCGATACCGCTCAACTTTTCACATGTCCCTTAAAACCGACTCATCTAATCCCCTTTTCCCTTTGGTACGACCCTGTCGAAACTGCGCGTTTCTTGGGCCTTCCCCTAGATGAGTTTGAAGATAACGACCATGATTGAACCGATCTTGCAGAGTCTGGGTAATCGCTACATCAACAACAACAACGAGTTTAAGAGAAATTTTGAATTAAAATTATGCTTTATTTCATTTCTGAGCTTTGATAACTTTCATTATAAATACATACATACATATACATATTTTTTATTGTGAGAATTGTACGTATTCTGCTATTGTTAAAAAAAAAATATAACGAAAAACCGAAGTCTGGTAAATGTTGTTTGATGTGTGTGAGCGCAAACCATAAAATTACACAAACACGTAATTCGTTCCCATGACAGTCGGCTCTACGATACCGGAACATTCCGGATTTTTGTTCAGCCAAGGACTGCCACTCCTCATCATCGTTGGTCTCCTTGGCGTGGGGATGAGGCTTATGTGTTGGCAAGGTTGTTCCTTCCGGGTATTTCCATGCACCACGAACTAAGATGAAGGCTCCACATAGGAATCAATGTAGGACTCGTTCTTGCACGGCTTCTTATGTGGAGATTACCGCACCAACATCTGTCTTTTCCGCATACCTTGTATCCCTCCTAGTAACTCCCAGCTCTCCTTCCTCTCTAAGTAATCCTCCGCCTAAGCCAGGGTGTCAAGCGTCACCGTGCCCATTGGTCGGTTGGCAGTCAGGGGATCTAAACTCCGGCTGTATTTTAATCGCGCCTCCCTGACACCGGGCCACCTCAGGGAGTAAGTTTGGCCTTAACGCGGCAAGGGGTACTGTCGTGGTGTATCACCCATTTTTCCTTTATATATTTTTAGACCGCAGCGCTTGCCTCGTCGAGCAGGTGATCGTACGATCCAGATGAATCGAAACTTTAAAAATACAAAGACAAAAATCCAATCTTCCCCATCTCGGGGTAAGAATGCGCAGGTGCAAGCGCCTAATGCGCCGCTTCGCTCCGATAGGAGCTCTTCCGGGCTGGAGGTGAGTCATACACATCGTCCCGTGACTATGGGTGTTATGGCGGTAACTAGCACCAGTAAAGCTCCGGGGATTGGGCTGGAAACGGCAGATCGTCTCGTGGCGGTAGGCAGTATGGGCCCGCCAAACACCGGCGCGGCTGCGAAGCCTAATCTCGCGAAGGCAGAAGTCTCACGGCCTGGCCCGAGCGGATTAAGGCGACAGACAGCTGCACACGATAATATGGACGGCGTGGCAGCGATGGAAATTACGAGCCACACCTCTCAGAAGATAGAGTCAGAGGGGCTCAACTTCGCTGATAAGCGTAAGGCCGCGAAGACGCTAAAAAGATACGACGGGGTCCCGTTGGAAACGTTGCCCCAGAGCGCAAAGGAAGCGGTGGAAAGGGAGAAAGCTCTGCTGCCTAACTTCCGGGAAAACGACAAAGATCAGCTGAGAAACAAATTCCGGCCTCGAAAAGAATCCGGCCGCACTCCTGGGTGGGCAGGCCTAACTTTGCCGAGATTGCGAAGGACGGGATCCGTGTTGGGGTCCTGGGCCGAGGCAACGAGCTCGTTTCCATACCAAAGGACCCTTGGAGATGGGTGGAGGCAGCTCTGGCGAACGTCATCTTTGACGTTCTGCTGGAGAACATCGGAACCCCCCCGACCTGTAAGGACGCTGGTTGGTACCAGGGCCATATAAAGGTGGTCGCCTGTAAGGATGTGAGATCGGTGGCGCTGTATAAGGCCGCCGTTGCAAAGGTGAGCCTTGTCTACCCAAGGGCTAAGTTGGAGGTGGTGGACTGGAAGGACGTTCCAGTCAGACCCCGGGCGAGGGCATGGGTTCCGGTTACACCATCGGCGCCGGACAGCATCCTGGAAATGCTTCAGGAGATGACCCCGACCCTCCCGACAAGTGATTGGAGGGTCGTCCGAGTCGAGGACGCGGAGGGCCCTTCTAGACAAATGGTCTTGTCCCTAAATAAGGAGTCCATTGGACTTCTTGAGAAGAGGCAAGGCGGCGTCTCATATGGCCTCGATGAGGTTATTATCAAAGTGTTCCGCGGGGACGCTCAGCGTGCCTCCGGAGCGGGTGAAGCCATGGACGTGGACATTGAAGCACCCGAACCGGAGCCGGAACCGGAACTCTCCGACGCTGAAGGCAGCGTCTCCTCCCAGACAAACTTTCACCAACAATGCTTAAGATGTTTGCGGAGGATTAGCTGCTTCTCAGTGACTGTGAGTGTGAAGCTTACGTCACCGTTATAGCTGGAGGGGAGGAAGCGGCTTTCTCGTATAAGAGTGCTGCAAATAAACCTCCATCGCTCTAAAGCAGCCTCAGCTGCTCTCCTAGGTCGCCTGAGGAAAGGCGAAGTTACGGTGGTACTCATTCAGGAACCTTGGGTTTGCAACTCAAGGGTATGTGGGTTGAGTGCCACCGGCTTTAAGCTTTTCGTCGAGCGCGGTAAAGGTAAAATTAGAGCCTGTATTATGGCTACTGAATTAAAGTGATTTAAATATCTTTCTTTTAGCTAATTACAGTGATGGCGACGTCACGGCAATTATCGCGGAGATAGGGGGTATGTCAATCATGCTGGCATCGGCTTACATGCCGTACGAAGCCGAATACCCTCCTCCCTTTATGGTGCGGAACTTGGTGTCCAGTTATGAGAGTGGACACATTTTGGTCGGCAGCGACGCGAATGCTCACCATGTCAACTGGGGAAGCACGGATATCAATGATCGAGGTGAGTTACTTTTCAACTACCTTCTAACAATTTACCTACTTATATGCAACAAAGGTAGGGATCCCACCTTCATTACTAGCAATCGTAATTAAGTTTTAGATATAACTCTATGTAGTGTTAGTCTATCTGAATTGATCGAGAGGAAAAATTTCAACAAAGCCAAGAGACTTAGTCTCGAGCTGGTATGGCAAGAGTACAAAAAGTTTCTCCAGACCTATCAAAAAGCTTTAAGGGCGGCAAAGAGATCCTCGTTGAGAAACATCTGCGGCGGCATCGAGGGTGCTTCCGAGACAGCCAGGCTAAGGAAGGTTATCTCATGATCCTCTAACCCGATAGGTTTCTTGCAAAAGCAAGACGGTTCCTGGACCTCAACGGGAAAGGAAACCCTTGAACTGCTACTAGATACCCATTTCCCTGAGAACACGACTGTGGAGGATAGAATTCCTCCGTTTATTTCTTTCAACCCCGTCAACATACCGGTTTCGGAAGAAAAGGTTAAATGGGCAATCCAAAGCTTTAAACCATACAAATCTGCAGTGCCGGATGGAATAATCCCTGCTCAGCTAATTAGGACACTGGAGGTGTCTGCAAAATGCCTCTCTACTATTTTCAGGGCCTGTTTCAAACTGAATTACATACCGTTGGCATGGAGAAATATCACGGCTGTCTTTATTCCTAAAGCCGGTAAGGCCTCACATACTAATCCAAAGGATCTTAGGCCTATCAGTCTATCATCTTTTGCTCTTAAGGCACTTGATTGTTAGTACCTACCTGTTCGATACCATCGACAGTCGACTACTGTCTAATGACCAACATGCCTACCGCAAAGGCAAATCTACTGAGACTGCACTCCATAGCTTGGCCGGCTATATTGAGCAGTCTCTCAGCGTTAAGGAGTTCTGTCTTGTAGCCTTCCTGGACTTTGAAGGCGCCTTTAATAACATGCTTCCAGAAGCTATACCTGGCGCCGTTAGGGCTCTAGGGGTTGAACGCCCACTGGTTGAGTTTATCGGCCTGCTACTCTGTTGCAGAGTAGTAAGGGCTAAACTGGGTGTGAGCGAATTGTTGCAGCACGTGACGAGGGAGGCGCCACAAGGAGGTGTCCTATCCCCACTTCTGTGGAACCTCACCGTAAATACACTACTGCGAGATACGGCATGGGGAAGCGCAAAAGTTGTCGCGTACGCTGACGACGTCGCGATCGCACTCAGGAGAAAGTTTCCGCAGACATTATGCGAGCTGATGCAACGTGCGCTCCGGGAGGTATCCAAGTGGTCAACCCACAGCGGGCTCAGGGTCAGCTCAAGTAATGTGGAACTTGTACTCTTCACGAGAAGGTATAAAGTGCCTTCGGTGACGCCTCTCAACATGCAAGAGAGCCATAGGCAGGAAATGGGGTGTTAATCCCCGGATCTGCCGGTGGATTTCAACAGCGGTCGTCAGACCAATACCCCTATATGGGGTGATGGTATGGTGGCCTATATTAGAAAAAGAGGTTAACCTCAGACTACTCACCAAGGTGCAAAGATCTAGTATGATCTGTATAAGTGGGGCGCTCAGAACCACTCCAAATGAGGCCTTGAACGCCATTTTAAACCTCCTTCCTTTAGATTTGGTTGGACAACAGATGGCAGCGATGACTGCTATGCGACTAAGAGAGACATCCCAGTGGCATCCTGAAAGCGAAGGGCACTCTTGTATTTTGAATAAGTTCTGATCTATTCCGAGCAGCTCGGACCGGTGTGCTTCGACATCGATTTCTGAAAGCAACTTTATTATACGAATTCCAAGCAGGGATGGCTCGAAACTCGATAATAAGGTAGGAGGAGGCGTTTTCTCACGAAACCCTCTCCTGCAAATTTCCTTTAGGTTACCAGATCACTGCAGCGTCTTCCAGGCTGAGGTCTCAGCTATCAGGTAGGCAGTAGAGAAGATTGGGACCGGGATTATAGGAAGAGACATCTTCATTTTTAGTGACAGCCAGGCTGCAATCAGAGCTCTGAGCTCTTTCACTTTTAACTCTAACATCGCGCTGGACTGCCGCCTATCTCTGCAGGAGATGGCCAAGCAGAACAGACTGTACCTCATTTGGGTCCCTGGTCACCGGGACATAGAGGGAAACTGCATGGCAGACGAACTTGCAAGACATGATACGAACAAGCAGATTCTTCAGGATAAAGAACGCATTGATATGCCGTTTGCCACTTGCAAATTGCTACTCAGAGATTGTATATAAGTTAACACACCACAGTAGCCAGCAACAATAAGAACAACTACACATCGGAGTGAAACATGCTTCCGTCCAATTCCACCGAAATCGCTGACGATGCGTCTGGAGCTGAGCGTGCGAAAATTATTTACCTGACTAAAGAAGCCAGGTACTCCACTGCCAACGATATTGCTGACGACGCGCCTAACGAGTTGCGCGTGACAGCAACAAACATTTATCGCTGCGGATTGCAGTCGGCAAGTCACACGGCAGAACATGGTTATTGTAAGAAGTAGCCAGGTATTTAGGCGTAGTCGCCGCTGTAATTAATTTATAAAGTTCAGTTGTATTTACTCACCCAACGATAACGGCTGCCCTTATTCCATACAAGGGAAATAAAGAATCATATAATTCAGAAACTAGTCGGTATCATTACTTATATAAACAAGCTGACAAAAGATGGAGGCAAAGTACGACCTGTCGAACCTCAAGGCAGAAGTGGCCTAAATGGGATCGGAAACGGTCGCGCAGCGTTCTCTCTCTAAGTAGGGAAAACATTTCCAACGTGATCGGGGCTCTAACAGGGCACTGTCTGATAGGGAAACATGCTAAAATGTTGGGAGTACCCTTCCGAAGATGTTGTAGGAGCTTCAAGGATGAGGAGGAGGAGGAAACGATCTTGCATCTACTGTGTAAAAGCAGAATGCGATAACTGGGATCACTGCTTTTGGATGACCTTAGTGAGGTTTCAAGCACCGAGGTAAATTGCCTGTTGAGGTTCATCAGTGAGGCAAAATGGTTTAGTGAGGGGTAATTTCTTCTTCTTGGATTGTAAAAACTTTTCTTTGTGGTAACGCAATGGGCCTCCTAATACTGGCCCAAGTGAGCCGCTGCAGGCGGCTGCCACTCCAACCTAACCTAACCTAAGGACTGCCACTTCAGCAGCATCCAGCTGTTACAACAACAACAATCACAACAGACTCGTAATTTGATCACCAATTTGAGCGTGTAAAGTTGCTATTAGTTTAAGGCCTGATTCTTTGCACAAGAGTTGCAAGAAAACGCTCCAGCTCGGATAAATGTTCCTTTCGTTGCAAAAGCAACGCTGTTAGACCCTTTCATGAACGTTGCGATTTGGTTAGCGGTTATTTATTAACGGAAAATAATTGCACAGGCAATATTTAGGTTGATGTATTTATATAGTTAAAAATACTATGCAAATTAAAACGAATTAAGTCTTAAATCTAAACTCTCCTTGTATTTTCTTATGGCTAATTCACAATAGCGCAGTTTTGTTACTTTCCAACACTACAACTCTCGGATATCAGCTTACCGAGTAGGCTCAACTGGCATATTTTGTTGGTGTTGTTGTTTCACACGCATTTTGTTATTCTACCTAGTGTTCTTTTGCAACTGGGTTACAAAGAAATGGGCCCTTTGTCAAATATTTAGTAGGGTCTCATCCACGTGACGTTTTCGCTTGTTTCTACTTATTACTGTAGCAAGCGAGAGAGAGCTTTGTTCACTGGGTGTTTACGACGGCAGCGTAAATATTTTTCTAACCGCCCTAATACACGCGTGCATACACATACGCATACATATGCAACTGCGAATTATTCCGTATTTCCCGTCGGATAATTCCTTTTGTTAAGTTTTCCATTTACTTGCTTTCCAATAAAATTGCGGTTGACGGCAACCGTACATTTTTTCCTAACTTTCACTCGGTCTCAGGATCTCCGAAGCGACTACCACTTCACACCACAGGTAAAACTATTTTTGTATATCTACATATATACATTTGAATAAATTCTAACTGAATTAAACTAAACCAAATATTTTTTATTTCTTTACAAAAATTCCAACTGTGCGTCTGGACTGCCCTCTTGGGAGACACGACTCGCATTTGTACATGGTCCATCTACGCCGAGATTTTGAAAATACAGTCCACAAAAAATCTTTATACAAAGCGGCATAGGCGCAGGAAAATTTCATAGCCGCAAAAAACATTCAGAGCCGCAGGAAAAGTTCATACAAAGCCGCACAAGACACAAAGCCGCACAATCACCCACCCGAACAAGGCAACTGCACACATATACCAACTGCAAACACAATCAACTGCACACATACACCAACGGCCATCACCACAAGTCACTGAGACAATAAGGTACGTGTTATATATTCCAATTACATTTAATAACACGTTAATCATTTTTTGTGAACCATCGCCTTATAAGGCAAGTGATTTTTTTTGTGAAAACGAAAGAGTGTTACACTTTAAGAAATATTAAAACTGTGCTAATTCCGTTTGTCCGCGAGCGACAACAACAACAACTAACGGTCGTACACACACACGCACAACAGTGAACAGTGGTTCTAAATTGCAACAGTTCAATCCATCAAATTTAAATGTAAAGTTTTTTTTTGGTTTTTCACACTTATTTACTTTAAAGTAAATCTGTATAATTTTCTTTTGTTCAATACTGCTCATTGGCATAGCATAATTGTTAATTTGCAAGTCACTAGTTCACTGGTTCGAGAAACATTACTTCTATTGCACACTATTGCGTTCCGGACATACTGTGCCAAGATGCACAAGTGCTTACAATTGCAATACATGTCACTCGTGACATCACACGCACCTGCATCTAAATGCAATTCAACCAAAGGCAACGACGCGTTGGACGTCTTCAAGGCCTGGCGATGATTCTCCATCGACATCGAGGCAGGCGCAAGCACAGCGTGATTCGATAAAGCAACTGAAAATGCAAACAGAAATTTTAAGTTCTGCTTTGCGAATACAAATACAGGTGTGCTATTAGGAACAGCTCGAGTAAATATACGTCTCAATGGCACAGATTTTGCTGCACGAGCACTGATTGATTCTGGTTATGAGTGTTCCTTTATAACAGAGAGGCTCAAACGCAGAATCAATCTATCTGCAAAAAAGATGCATGCCCAAGTTTCGGGCATCGCAAACTCGGTAAATGCCCAGGTTAAGGAAGCATGTAACATACAATTGCGGTCCCCCGTCGACCCGTTGTTTCGCTTGACTGCAACTGTCCTGGTTTTACCACAACTAACCGGAAATCTGCCGACAACAAATATAAGCGCGACGACGAGGCAAGAATTTCCGGGCCTGGCATTAGCGGATAAAAGGTTTTCCGTAAATGAACAAATAGACCTCATTCTCGGTGGAGACATTTATCCACAAATCATATTAAGTGGGATAAAGAAAAACGTCTTGAGGACACTTCTAGCCCAAGAAACCGTATTCGGTTGGATTATAACCGGTAGTACGGATACTACAAATACACACAGAAATATAGTTTCGTGCTTCAGCGAAGTTGCGCTGGATAAGCAACTTACGGCATTCTGGGAGTTAGAAGAGTTACCCAAAACCAAAAGCCTCAATGAAGATAAAAAATATTGCGAAGAACTTTATAAAAAGACCACTATCAGAACTAATGAGGGAAAATACATAGTCTCGTTACCATTCCGACAGGAATTTCCAGTAACCATACAACTAGGCCCTTTTCTTAAAAAGGCCTGCTCTCAATTCTACCGAAATGAGACACGGATAGCCAAGGATCCCGTCCTACAAAAGGAGTATAATAGGGTATTAGCAGAGTATGAGACACTAGGACATATAACGAAAATAAATAGTAACATATCAGCAGACTTATCCGATAATTATTTCCTGCCTCATCCCGCCGTTACAAAGGCGGAGAGTACTTCAACTAAAGTTCGCGTGGTTTTCAATGCCTCAAGTGCAACCGCTAATGGGATAAGCTTATATGACGTCCTCCTACCAGGTCCAGTACTGTAATCAGATCTTCCAATACTGATTCTACGCTGGAGGTTATACAGATATGTTTTCAACAGTGACATCGAGAAAATGTACCGACAAATTTGGATAAACGATAACCAGTCGAAATATCAGCGCATCGTCTTTCGGGCAAACCCGAACGAATCAACGAGCCTATATGAATTAAAGACGTTTACGTTTGGAATAAACTGTGCTTCTTACCTGGCGATAAGAACACTGTTGCAGTTGGCCGATAACGTAGAAAGCCCGCATCCAATAGCAGCTAATATTCCGCGAAAATGCATGTACGTAGATGACGTACTTGCAAGAGGACACAGCATCGAATCTACCATAAAGGCAAGGGACGAAATTTCTGCGGTCAGCAGGTTTTCCCTTTCAAAAATGGACGGCCAACTGCGAGGATGTAATAGCAGACATTCCAAAAAAGGATCTACTAAGCGAAGATTTTTTGGAATTCGAAGACACCAGCACGGCTCTTGGAATAAGATGGAACGCCCATTCGGATTTTTTTTACTTCTTAACAAAACCAATGGAGCATAGTGACAAAATCACTAAAAGGTCGATATTGTCCTCCATGGCCAAGCTGTTGGATCCGCTAGGATGGCTTGCGCCCATTGTAATAGTATCCAAGATATTGATACAAAACATTTGGCTGGAAGGCACAGAGTGGAATGAACCTGTGTCCTCAACTTCTTTAGAAAAATGGCAAAATTTTACCAAACACTACCGTGTGATAGAGAGGATCAAGATACTGCGCTGGGTTTATTTGTCTCCCGCCCATGACGTCGAAGTACATGGCTTCTGCGATGCTTCACAAAAAGCGTATGCGGCTACGGTATACTTACGGTAGTGAAGTTCTAGTGAATCTGCTGATAGTTAAAACTAAAGTTGATCCAGTTAAAACTATTTCCCTACCACGATTAGAGCTCTGCGGCGCGGTATTGCTCGCCGAAAGCATTGAGTCGGTACTTGGCAACCTACCACTAGGACAGGTACAAGTGCAATTATGGACAGATTCCACAATTGTGCTTGCATGCATACGCACACCTCCATGTTCGTGGTCAACGTTCGTAGCACATCGCATAACAAAAATTGTCGGCAAAGTCGGAAATACGGACTAGCTTCATGTGGAGTCGGCATCAAATCCAGCAATTATGCCAAGCAGAGAAATTCACGCTTACGAATTAGTCGATAACACTCTGTGGTGGCATGGCCCTTCTTGGTTGCAAGAAGGCAAGGAAAATTGGCCAAGGCAAGAGGCAAGCTATAACACCAATATCGAAGAATAATGGGCGCATTTATGTGCAACCATAAAAATAAAAAATGTTGATGAAATTCTCGATAGGTTTTCAGATTTACCGCGAGCTTTGAGAGTCTTATCATATGTTATGAGATTCTACCAAAGCACTATACTGGATTCCCCGAGTCAAAAATGTGCTAAAGTCCGTCATCCATAATTGTAAGGTCTGTATGGAAGCCACCAATGACCTTAGCACTGCATCTTTTTTGGCAGCCTTTGCTAGGTCCATAGCCAGGAGAGGATCCCCAAAAAATATTTACTCCGACTATGGCACCAACTTTGTCGGAGCTTCGCGATCTCTACGATCAGAATTTAAAGCATTTATAACCGAAGCGCGAAATAGTACAATGAATAAATATAGCCACCAGATAATCACATGGAATTTCTTACCCACTGCAGCGCCTCATATGGGCGGATTGTGGGAAGCAGGGGTAAAAAGTTTTAAAACCCATTTTAAAAGGATTGCTTCGGGCTTCAGTTACACATTCGAAGAGTTCACAACTCTTTTATGTCGAATCGAGTCATGCCTTAACTCCCGTCCGTTAAGCCCCTTTTCGAATGAACCTTCCGACTTGGAGCCTCTTACCCCCGGTCACTTCCTAGTAGGTGGACATCTATTAGCTCCACCTGAACTAGAAGTCAACGAAGCCCTGCGATCGTAAACCGATGGCAGAAACTTAAAGCCCTACATCAAACATTTTGTAAAAGATGGAAGGCTGAATATCTGCTGGAAATGCAGAAACGCACAAAGTGGAAACATCCACAAACTAACATCAAAACAGGAGATCTTGTGGTTATAAAAGAAGACAATCTACCCTACACAAGGATAAGTACCTAAAAAAAAAATCATAAACAGTACGTGTAGTACAAGAAAATAAAGAAATCTGCTCTGCCATTTTTCTAGCAATATAAGTACTTTACTTGAAATGTTCTAATGTATTACCTACGACGATGGCGTACAGAAATGAATTCTGTAAATTCATTTTCCATATATGCAACAAGTAGTGGTTATTTGATACCCGATACCTGTACAAAACTAACCGACAAACTAACCACTAGTTTGAGTTAGTTTTGAAAAGTGGTCATTTGATACCCGAAACTATTTCAAAACTAGCCGACAACTAACCACTTGCTCGAGATAATTTTCCGGAATTTATAGCCGATAGACAAAAATCAGCCGGGGTCCACCCTAACATAACATTAGTTGTGTCTTCATATTCTCTAATAAAAACCCTATCCACTAACTAAATTTCAGAGCGTAAGAAAAATTTGCTTTCAATGAAAGAAACATGCCAGAAACTAAAAGAACGTAAAACCAATAAGAAGTTGCAAGGTTTTTTTATACTTTAAATATTTCGATATATTTAAACATTTTGTATATTTAAATATTTTATATATTTTACAATTTTAATAACTGTTTTCTACTTTTGATCAACTCAATACTTTCAATCAGTTTTTTTTATCTAACTTGCGAATTCTGGCTAGTAAAAATCTATCCGGCAAAAAAAAAAAAAAAAAAAAAAAAACGCAGAAGCTGATGGATCACTTCGGTCGACGGTTGCGTTTTGGTATTGTTACTTTTAAAACCGTTATTCTTGAGTGTGTGTTGTGCGGGTGTGTGATAAATTCGTATAGTTAATTTTCGGGAAACGTTAGAATGGAGTTGACAAATGTGAAAATTGAGGGTGATCTTCCATCACCCCCCATCGGTAATGGTCCTACAGAAAATGGTGTAACTGTAAAAGCAAAAGCTCAGGCCAAACTATTTTACGCGATTATCGAAAATCCACCATGGTATTTGAGTATATTCTTAGCGCTGCAACATTATTTGACTATGATTGGTGCCATTGTTTCCATCCCATTTATTTTGACGCCCACTCTTTGTATGTCTGATGAAGATCCTGACCGTGGCGTTATTATATCTACAATGATATTTGTAACGGGAATCGTTGCACTATTGCAGGCTATCTGGGGAGTTCGGTTGCCGATTGTACAGGGTGGCACAATATCATTCTTGGTGCCCACATTGGCTATTCTCGCATTGCCGCAATGGAAATATCCGGCTGTGGAGGAAATTAACGCTTTGAATGAAGAAGAGAGTAAAGAGTTATGGCTAATACGAATGCGAGAATTATCTGGAGCAATAGCAGTATCGGCATTAGTTCAAGTTGTGTTAGGCTACACGGGGATGGTTGGAAAAATTTTACGCTTCGTAACGCCGCTTACCATTGTGCCCATAGTTTCGTTGGTCGGTCTCACGTTATTTGAGCATGCTGCTGACACAGCATCAAAACATTGGGGTATTGCAGTTGGAACAACAGCCAGTCGTTGAGTTACTATCCGACTGTGTCTCAAATGGCGGGCGCACATTCTTCTCCCTTTCATGCCATCAATCACGGCATTGGTACTGAAGGTCTTGGAACAGTTCTCGCTGGAATATGGGGTGAAAACGTGGGTGGCATTGCCGTAACAAAGGTCGGCTCGCGTCGTGTCATTCAATGGGCAGCATTAATAATGATACTGCAAGGTGTCATTGGTAAATTTGGTGCGGTGTTTATAATGATACCCGACTCGGTGGTTGGTGGCATATTTTGTGTGATGTTCGGCATGATCATAGCATTCGGACTGTCCACGTTGCAATATGTCGACTTGCGTTCGGCGAGAAATCTCTATATTATTGGCTTATCTATTTTCTTTCCTATGGTCGTATGTAAGTGGATGCAGAAACATCCGGGAGTTATTCAACATTGTCCGTTTCGTTGGGCACAACAATTCTTGTGGGTGGCTTGTTGGGATGTTTGTTGGATACTCCGCCACGGATTATGATTTTCCATGGGGTATGGAAACTTTAAGAAAATGGAAATGGTTTTATCACATACCCTTCTTACCAACGTAGGTAGGTAGGTTGGAGTGGCAGCCGCCTACAGCGGCTCACTTAGGACATTATTAGGAGGCCCATTGTGTTACCACAAGGAAAAATTTGTACCATCCAAAGGAAAAATTACCCCTCACCAAACCATTTTGCCTCGCTGATGAACTTCAACAGACAATTTACCTCGGTGTTTGAAACCTCACTAAGGTCATCCAAATACGGTGATCCCAGATATCGCATTCTGCTTTTACACAGTGCAGGACACTTACAAAGTACATGCAAGATCGTTTCCTCCTCCTCGTCGTTCTTGCAACTCCTACAGCATCTTCGGAAGGGTACTCCCAACCTTTCAGCATGTTTCCCTATCAGACAGTGCCCTGTTAGAGCCCCGATGACGTTGGAAATGTTTTCCCTACTTAGAGAGAGAACGCTGCGCGACCGTTTCCGGTCCCATTTAGGCCACATCTGCCTTGAGGTTCGACAGGTCGTGTTTTGCCTCCATCTATTGTCAGCTTGCTTATATGTACAATCTCTGAGTAGCAGTTTGCAAGTGGCAAACGGCATACCAATGCGTTCTTTATCTTGAAGACTCTGCTTGGTCGTACCTTGTCTTGCAAGTTCGTCTGCCATGCAGTTTCCCTCTATGTCCCGGTGACCAGGGACCCAAATGAGGTACAGTCTGTTCTGCTTGGCCATCTCCTGCAGAGATAGGCGGCAGTCCAGCGCGATGTTAGAGTTAAAAGTGAAAGAGCTCAAAACTCTGATTGCAGCCTGGCTGTCACTAAAAATGAAGATGTCTCTTCCTATAATCCCGGTCCCAATCTTCTCTACTGCCTACCTGATAGCTGAGACCTCAGCCTGAAAGACGCTGCAGTGATCTGGTAACCTAAAGGAAATTTGCAGGAGAGGGTTTCGTGAGAAAACGCGTCCTCCTACCTTATTATAGAGTTTTGAGCCATCTGTATAGATGACAATGCTATCAGGTGGAGTATGAAACTCAAGTTTCCACTCCTCCCTGCTTGGAATACGTGTAATAAAATTACTTTCAGAAACCGATGTCAAGGCGCACCGATCCGTGCTGCTCGGAATAGAGCAGAACTTATTCAAAATACAAGAGTGCCCTTGGCTTTCAGGGTGCCACTGGGATGTCTCTCTTAGTCGCAAAGCAGTCATCGCTGCCATTTGTTGTCCAACCAAATCTAAAGGAATAAGGTCTAAAATGACGTTCAAGGCCTCATTTGGAGTGGTTCTGAGCGCCCCACTTATGCAGATCCTACCAGATCTTTGCACCTTGGTGAGTAGTCTAAGGTTAACCTCTTTTTCTAATGCAGGCCACCAAACGATCACCCCATATAGGAGTATTGGTCTGACGACCGCCCTGAAAATCCATCGACAGATCCGGGGATTAAGACCCCATTTCTTGCCTATGGCTCTCTTACATGTGTAGAGGGCTACGGAAGCCTTCTCATGACGTTGAACTAGATTCCCCTTCCAGCTCAACTTCCTATCTAAAATAACGCCTAGAAATTTGGCACTTGTAGAGAGACTTAACTGGGTACCGTTTAGTACCGGTGGAGTCACCGAAGGCACTTTATACCTTCTCGTGAAAAGTACAAGTTCCACATTACTTGAGCTGACCCTGAGCCCGCTGTGGGTTGACCACTTGGATACCTCCCGGGGCGCACGTTGCATCAGCTCGCATAATGTCTGCGGAAACTTTCCCCTGATTGCAATCGCGACGTCATCAGCGTACGCGACGACTTTTGCGCCACCCCATGCCGTATCTCGCAGTAGCGTATTTACGACACGTGCCGTGACAATTCGCTCGCACCCAGCTTAGCCCTTACTACTCTGCAACAGAGTAGCTGGCCGATAAAGTCAACCAGTGAGTGTTCAACCCCTAGATCCCTAACGGCGCCAGTTATAGCTTCTGGAAATACGTTATTAAAGGCGCCTTCAATGTCCAGGAAGGCTACAAGACAGAATTCCTTGACGCTGAGAGACTTCTCAATATAGCCGGCCAAGCTATGGAGTGCAGTCTCAGTAGATTTGCCTTTGCGGTAGGCATGTTGGTCATTAGACAGTAGTCGACTGTCGATGGTATCGGACAGGTAGCTACTAATAATCCTTTCAAGTGCCTTAAGAGCAAAGGATGATAAACTGATAGGCCTAAGATCCTTTGGATTAGTGTGTGAGGCCTTACCGGCTTTAGGAATAAAGACAGCCGTGACATATCTCCATGCCGACGGTATGTGATTTAGTTTGAAACAGGCCCTGAAAATAGTAGAGAGGCATTTTGCAGACACCTCCAGTGTCTTAATTAGCTGGGCAGGTATTATCCCATCCGGCCCAGCAGATTTGTATGGTTTAAAGCTTTGGATAGCCCATTTAACCTTTCTTCCGAAACCGGTATGTTAACGGGGTTGGAGGAGATGAGCGGAGGAGTTCCTTCCTCCGCAGTTGTACTACCAGGGAAATGGGTATCTAATAGCAATTCAAGGGGTTCCTTTCCCGTTGAGGTCCAGGAACCGTCTAGCTTTTGAAAGAAACCTATCGGGTTAGGGGATCCTGAGAGAATCTTCCTTAGCCTGGCTGTCTCGGAAACACCCTCGATGCCGCCGCAGAAGTTTCTCCACGAGGATCTCTTTGCCACCCTTAAAGCTTTTTTATAGGTCTGGAGAGACTTTTTGTACTCTAGCCATACCAGCTCGAGACTAAGTCTCTTGGCTTTGTTGAAGTTTTTCCTACAAGATTTTCGTAGTGAGTCCAACTCGCGTGCCCACCAACGGGGTTTACGTTTGCCCCACTGTTTTGGTTCAGGGCAAGCCTGATTTAGGGCATTTGAGCAGGTCAGCGTAAAAACGTCCACCATGTTCTCTAGATCCCCGATACAATTAGGTTCAATTAGAGGTTCGCTGTTTAGCCTATCCTCAAATAACATTTTGTAAGAGCACCAATCCGCGTTTTTTAGGTTTTTTCGCACCTTTGGGCTGGTAATAGAAAAGTTCAATACGATTTCAATATAACGATGATCAGAGAAGGAGTGTTCTAGAACCCTCCAACTCTCGATCAGTTCAGATAGACTATCACTGCATAGAGTTATATCTAAAACTTCTTTACGATTACTAGTAATGAAGGTGGGATCCCTACCTTTGTTGCATATAAGTAGGTCAGTAGTTAGAAGGCAGTTGAAGAGTAACTCACCTCGATCATTGATGTCCGTGCTCCCCCAGTTGACATGGTGAGCATTTGCGTCGCTGCCGACCAACATGTGTCCGCTCTCGAATTTGGACACTAAGTTCCGCACCATAGAGGGAGGGGGGTACTCGGCTTCGTACGGCATGTAAGTGACACCAGTGACATACCCCCTATCTCCGCGAGAATTGCCGTGACGTCGCCATCACTGTAATTAGGTAAAAGAAAGATATTTAAATCTGCTTTAGCCAGAATGCAGGCTCTAATTTTACCTTTACCGCGCTCGACGAAAAGCTTAAAACCGGTGGCACTCAGCCCACATACCCTTGAGTTACAAACCCAGGGTTCCTGAATGAGTACCACCGTAACGTCGCCTTTGCTCAGGCGACCTAGGAGAGCAGCTGAGGCTGCTTTAGAGCGATGGAGGTTAATCTGCAGAATTCTCATGCGAGAAAGCCGCTACCTCCTCTCCAATCACGACGGTGACATCAGCCTCGCACTCTTCGTCGCTGAGTAGCAGCTCCTCCTCCGCAAACATCCTGTGCATTGTTGGTGCAAAGTTTGTCTGAGAGGAGACGCTGCCTTCAGCGTCGGAGAGTTCCGATTCCGTCTCCGGAGTTTGTTCCTCCGCCGATCTCTGTCGTTTTGACGGAGGCACCCGGTTTTCCACCGAAGCCCCAGTGACCCGGAAGTTAGGCAGCAGGGCTTTCGCCCTTTCCACCGCTTCCTTCGCGCTCTGGGACAGCGTTTCCAACGGGACCCCGTCGTATCTTTTTAAAGCCTTCGCGGCCTTACGCTTGTCAGCGAATTTGAACCGCTCCGACTCCAACATCAGAGGGGCGTGGCTCGTAGTTTCCGTCGCTGCCACGCCCTCTATACTATCTTGTGCGGCTGCTTGTCGCCTTAGTCCACTCGGGCCAGGCCGTGAGACCGTTGCCTTCGCGAGACTAGGCTTCGCAGCCGCGCCGGTGTTTGGCGGGCCCCTAGTGCCTACCGCCACTGAGGGATCTGCCGTTTCCAGCACAATCCCCGCAGCTTTGCTGGTGCTAGGCCCCGCCATAACACCCGAAGTCACGGCCCGGCGTGCAACACTCACCTCCAGCCCGGAAGAGCTCATATCGGAGCGAAGCGGCGCGTTAGGCGCTTGCGCCTGCGCATTCTTACCCCGAGATGGGGAAGAAGAAATTTTCTTGCTTGTCTTTCCCCGAGATGGGGAAGACAATTTTTTTGTGTTTTTGTTGTTGTTGTTGCTTTGGTTGTATTCATCTTGGTCGTACGACCACCTGCTCGACGAGGCAAGCGCAGCGGTCTAGAAATATTGAGGGGGAAATGGGTGGTACACCACGACAGCGCCCCTTGCCGCGGTAAGGCCAAACTTACTCCCTGAGGTGGCCCGGTGTCAGGGAGGCGCGGTTAAAATACAGCCGGAATTTAAACCCCCTGGCTGCAAACCGACCAATGGGCACGGTGACGCTTGACAACCTGGATTAGGGGGGGGATTAGCTAGAGAGGAAGGAGAGCTGGGAGATACTAGGAGGGATACAAGGTATACGGAACAGGGAGATGTTGGTACGGTAGTCTCCACATAAGAATCCGTGCAAGAACGAATCCTACACTGATTCTTATATGGAGCCTCCCTCTTAGTTCGTGGTGGCATGGAAGACCACGAAAGGAACAGCCATGCCAACACTTAAGCCTCATCCCCACGCCAAGGAGACCAACGATGATGAGGTTCTTACCAACGTACAAATTACAAAAAAAAAAAAAAAACACAAGCTAGATACAAATTTTCATTCTTAACAGGTGTTTGATTAGTAAGTTATGTAAATTTTGTCCTTATACGCGTTGTATTAATGTAAGCATAAAATGAAATTCTATTTTATTAAAATATGTATGAATGCATTAAATATATGCAATTAGTAAACATTCAATTGAATTTATTTGTCATAAGCTCACTGTCATATTATTATTATTATATCTATATCAAAACCACTTACCTGATCATCGTCGCCGTACACTTGCATGCGTTCACCATTGCAATGAATGCGATGTATGCATATGGTACGACATGCACAGTTAGCCAGCTGCACTAAACCCTTTTTTTTACAATTTTTTTAAATTAATTGAAAATTTTTTTTCACCACTAATTTTAATCTCAAAATATGAAAAAATTTCACACCTACCCGCTGCTGAAATTCACGTATAAATAAAATTTTTTTTACACATTAAGTTACCGGCTGACCATGTGGTCAGCAAGTTATGCACAGTGGCATGCAAACTGTTTGTGGGCTTAAGCCAGATTGCTGGATGTCAAACTGACCTATCTCACCACCGTCAAATAACTAATGTACAAAAACCAAACAAAGAACAGAATGTTGAGCCATTTCATGGTGGGGGGCACTTTCCGCGATTACAAAAATACAAGAATATATAGTTCATATAAGTTTTTATTTGTTTCAATTTCTTTTAAACATCCTATGCGGTCAGGTGTTAGGTCACTACACTGACCAGTCCATCAGCAGTGCGATTCACTAACTTATTTTAAAGATATTCGATTGGTTAACTCAACTTAACCAAACTTTTAACGACCCTGCTATTCTGCAACCATTTTTTAACGATTTTCGCATTCGCCGAATCAGCTGTTGATGTTAGCTAGTCGATGACTGAAAACTAAACGACAACAAATGTGATGTTGTTAACTCAATCGAGAAAAGTGAAATTAGTGATTTCTACTTAAATAAAATATAAATTTAAAATTTGGTAATTTGTTTTCTTGTAATTAAAAAAGTAACATTAAATAATGTCGTTTGAATATTCGGCATATGATTTATCACGAGGTAACGAAGGATCGACGTTTACTCCAGAATGTGAATAATCCCTTTCAACAGAATTTCAGAAGCTGTATCGGTTAACTCCAAACTTGGCTGAATACCCAATTTCTCAGCTTAAAACCAAACAAGAGGCTCCAGAATAACAGAAAAATCGACTGAGAAACAGGTAGCTCGTGTAATCTTTAACCCTGTAGGCAATTTTTAAGTTTATTTATATTGGTAGGTTCTAGTGGCATTGAGATTCTTCGCAACTGGTATCAATGCTATCAATGACCCGTAGGCGAGCAAAGGGGAATGTCCATGAGCTAGCTATCCGTAAGCCGGCATTCATCGGGTAACGGATGCAATCAATTATTCATTGTTTCACCAGAAAGTGAGGTTTCCTATGACCCAAGTGGAACGCCAATCTGCTAAAGAATTGTTTGCTTCGGCGTCGACCCCTTCGTGTGAGGCTCTATTGGAGCCATCGATTCCACGCATATATCAATTTTACCACCAAGCAATCCCGAGGAGGCTTATGCCAACCACCACATCTACCATTCAATTAATATGCTAATGGTAAAAGCAAACTTTTACAAGAATCCATGCATAAAAACAGAAATATAGTTTAGTTTCAATATACAGATAAATGATTATAATTTAAAAAAAATTAAATATATGTATGTAAATCCTAAATACGCTGGAGCACAACGCGATAACCATGGCATATTTGAAGGTGATTCCGTATATTCCTTGGAGTCGAGTTGATTACTATTCCAACAAAACACTCAGAGAAGAGTCCGGCATTCTGCTACAATGGAACATTGCAATATATATAAAATTTTTTAAGTGTTTGTAGTTTGAAACAAACTAATATCTATTTCACTTTAATGAAATATAATAAAAACGTTCAAATTTATATTTGGCAGCAGGCATTCGTTTGTTTTTTCTCTATTCCTCTTTGTGCTTTTCGCTTATTTTGACAAAGGTGCCACTCTTTATCACTTTGAATAAATGCAACGAAACAGCTGTTAAGTGTCGTTAAGAATAAGATAGTGAATCGCACAATCGTTAGTGCAAACGGCAAATATTGCCGTCAAAAATAACAATTGTCGCACCGTTTAAAGTAAGTGAATCGCACTACAGGTGTTTTTACGATATATGCAAATATATCGTAATGCCATATACGTTCTCAACTGTGTAACATAGCCAAGTACACCACCCTTAAGTTAGGCACCATTTACCGATGGGGGGCGCAAGTGTACTGATACGATCACACCCAAATATCATTTTCACAGTAGGTGATGAAAGTTTATGGACACTTGGGGCATAAATATACCAAATATGTAATAAATAGATACATACACATAAATACATACATACATAAAATTTATAATGAAATACATACATATGTATATGGATAAACATTTTTTTTGTAATTTCATTACTTCATATAACAATTTTTTTTGTGGTTTAATTTATCTTCTTTTGCTATTTTTTGACATCACTTGCCACCCAATATTCCGCCGCATTGATCAATAAAATCAAAAATAAATACACAAAACTTTTAGACCATGGGCCGATTCACAGCGACGCGCAACAAAACGGAGCAGCGTGCCGTCCGTTTCGACGTGGCATGTCGATTATGCCAAAAAAACCACGGCATAAGAATTTGGCCGGTCCACAGAGCCAAGTCTGCGGAAGAGAGGCTGCGGGTGGTATTAATCCACCACTACTGCGCGACTGCCTGTCGCCTTTCCACAAACAGGAGATCTGCAGCAGCGTCGGACGCTGCCATCGATGCAACGAAAAACACCATACCACACTGCATCTCCAATTCGAAGGCGACCGTCGGTCAACGATCCCGCCAGCCGAGAATGACGATGATCGATCCGACGTACTATCGATCAATCTGACCGGCCAAATGAAGTCGTGGGCCCAACAGGTGGAGAAAATTGAAGAAGAGGATGAAGCTTCGGTGACCCAGGTGGTCCCACTCTCAGCGGGTGGAGGCTCGGAAACCCGTACTTTCCGACCTGCACTACAGCATGAACGGCGAAGGCGCGGCTCGGAAACCAGTCCTTTCCGACTGCCCAGGCAGCGCGGCGTTGGATCCCGTCCATTCAGACCGCCTGCTCATAAAACGAAACGACGAACGACTGGCGTGGGAACTTGTCCTTCCCGACCAGCGCAACATCAGCATTTGCTCGACAGCACAACCGCCCCTCTTATGGGGGCATTTGAGGCAATCGCACCTACGGTCAAGATAGAGGCAGGCGGCCGCCTGGATTTAGTGCGGGCCTTAGTAGACCCGTGCGCACCCAGCACCGTGATATCAAGCGAATTGGCGCGAATGCTCAGACTTGAGCAAATCCACACGGGTCGTGGGGCGACATGCTCACTGGTATTAAGGGGGAGTTATGGCGTCGCGGAAAGGATAACGGCACAAGCCATCGTGGTCCCAAGGTCGCGATTCCGTTCCGACTCATGCGGTTGGCCGACCCAGAGTTCTACATGGCGGCTTCGGTGCGACTCACGTTGGGCGTCGACACATATGCCCAAATCCTGCTTAGCGGCACCCCACCTGCATCAATCGGCGGTTTGTTGGCTCAGTAGTGCGATTCACTAACTTATTTTAAAGATATTCGTTTGGTTAACTCAACTTAACCAAAATTTTAGCGACCCTGCTATTCAGTAGCCATTTTTTAACGATTTTCGCATTCGCCGAATCAGCTGTTGACGTTAGCTAGTCGATGACCGAAAACTAAACGACAACAAATTTTATGTTGTTAACTCAATCGAGAAAAGTGAAATTCGTGATTTCAATTTAAATAAAAGAAAAATTTTAAATTCAGTGATTTGTTTTCCTGTAATTAAAAAAGGAACATTAAATAATGTCGTTTAAATATTTGGCATATGATTTATCACGAGGTGATGAAGAAGTAAGCGCTCCAACAGTGGATCAACGTTTACTTCGAGAAGTGGACAATCCCTTTCATCTAATTGCAACAGACTTTCAAAAACTGTATCGGTTAACTCCAGACTTGGCTGAATACCTAATCTATCAGCTTGATAACCA
Source organism: Anomoia purmunda (assembly GCA_951828415.1). NCBI lineage: Eukaryota > Metazoa > Arthropoda > Insecta > Diptera > Tephritidae > Anomoia > Anomoia purmunda. The sequence continues at coordinate 41,763,619 of OX639994.1, read as the reverse complement.
AATAAGAAGATCCAAAATAACAGCAATATCAATTGAGGAACAGGTAGCTCGTGTAATCTTTAAGCCTGTATGCAATTTTAAATTTTACTTTTATATTGGTAGGTTCTAGCGGCGTTAAGGTTCTTCGCAACTGGTTGATATCAACGACTCGTAGGTGAACAATGGGGAATATCCATGAGCTAGTTTTCCGTTAGCCGGCATTCATCGGGTAACGGATGCAATCAATGATTCGTTGTTTCACCAGAAAGTGAGGTTTCCTATGACCCAAGTGGAACGCCATTCTGCTAAAGAAATGTTTGCTTCGGCGTCGTCTCCCTTTGTGGGAGGCTGTATTGGAGCCGACGATTCCACGCACATATCAATTTTGCCACCAAGGAATCATGAGGAGCCTTATGCCAACCACCACATCTACTATTCAATTAATATGCAAATTGTAAAAGCAAACTTTTACAAGGATCCACGTATAAAAACAGAAATATAGTTTAGTTTCAATATACAGATAAAGGATTATAATTTAAAAAAATTAAATATATGTATGTAAATCCTAAATACGCTGGAGCACAACGCGAAATTTGAAAACGATAGCCATGGCATATTTGCAGGTTATTCCGCATATTCCTTGGAGTCGAGTTGATGACTATTCTAACAAAACACTCATAGAAGAGTCCGGAATTCTGCTACAATGGATCATTGCAATATATATAAAGAATTTTAAGTGTTTGTAGTTTGAAACAAACTAATATCTATTTCACTTTAATGAAATATAATAAAAACATTCAAATTTATATTTGGCAGCAGGCATTCGTTTGTTTTTTTTCTATTCCTCTGTGCTTTTCGCTTATTTTGACGTTTAGTTTGACAGAGATGCCACTCTTTATCAGTTTGAATAAATACAACGAAACAGCTGTTAAGTGTCGTTAAGAATAAGTTAGTGAATCGCACAATCGTTAGTGCAAACGGCAAATATTGCCGCTAAAAATAACAATTGTCGTACCGTTTAAAGTTAGTGAATCGCACTACAGGTGAACACACAATCAGATATTAAACGACTACTAGAGAATAACGCCAATGAAATATTGCAACTATTGGACGCGGTAAAAATACACCATCGGTACGCTAGAAGTATTAACATTCTGGAGACTGCATTGAAATACATAACAGTGACTCCAGACTCTGGCGACTTTCAAATGCTCGAGACCAGAACCAATGCCCTATTAGAAACAAACGAACAACAAATAGCGGAAAATTCAGCTACACAAAAGAAAATAGACGAATTGACAGTGACAGTAAATAAATTATTACAAAATGCAAAAAGCACTCAAATGGATACGGGATATCTCTTTTCTCTAGCCTCCACCAGAAATAGAATAGCTATAAATTAATTGGAAACCATTTTAACGTCAGTCACTCTGGGCAGGTTAGATATTGTCAACTCTATCCTACTAAATGGTATGGAGATTCTAAAATTACGATATTTCAAGATACGAATTGCATACTTTGTTATTAAATTTCCAAAAATAGACAGATTTTGTAATAATGTAAAGTTGCTGCCAGTGATCCATGACGGAAAAATTATATCTCTAGAAACACACATTATTGCTTAATGTAATGGTAAATACATTCTACTCTACAACTGCATGGAAGCTGTAGCAGCAAACTTTTGTCAGCCTCTGAAGGAAAGCCGCTGTACTCTACAACTACTCAACCAACACTCTGCAAAATGTATGTAAGTCAAAATCCGCCGATAATGTTCCCGCCATTGAGGAAGTCGATACTGGCATACTAGTAATCAACGATCAACCAGCATCTATTCAAACCCAAAACTTGACGAAACTAACGAAGGGAACTTTCCTTGTAACATTTGATGGAGAAATTACGGTAAACACTACGACTTACGTCAACTGGGTTAAAATTATTCGATCGCATCCCGAAGCTGCACATGCACAATATGTAAATTTCACCGAACACATTGATTTACTATCGCCACCATACTTACAGAAAGTAAATATGAGGAACCTTAAGCACATAGCGAGGCTGCATGATCTCGTTAACGCCCGTTCATTACAATCAGGGGCACACTTCTCTTGATCCTATTTATCATCTCTGTAATTGGAGCAATCTTAATGAAACGAAGGCGAACTAGCATGGTGATATTGAATAAAATCATCAAAGAAGCCGAGGACGCCTTCATTTCAAGAGAGGGGTAGTTAACACCGGTAAACACGTATCCGGTCAACATTCCACTTCCACCGATATTGATGACGATGCGTCGAGCAGGTAGTGCATGACAACAACATCGCTGCAGCGGAAAAGCCAACAGCAAGAGGCAAATTGCCGAATTGCATTTTGCAAATCACACGGCAAAACAAGTGCAGCAACTGGTAGGTGATAAGAAAGCGTCAGGTATTTAGGCGTAGTCGCCGCAATATTTTAGTTAGCAGATTCAGTTCTAATAACTCGACCGATACAAACGGCTGCTCTTGTGGAAACAAGAGAAATAAAATAACATTAAAACCCAACCAATTGTTTTAATAATTTGTATTCAGTCCAGCGTGACGAAGACACTATGAAAATAAACCATAAACAAATGGATGGAAAATAAAACAAAAAGAAGCAGGCTGTGTCAGAGACACGGCCATTAAGTTTAACGTAGAATACGCCATCCGATAAGACAGAAAACATATGTAACAATAAATGATAAATAATACAAGCAAATGAATTTCTTTATTTTTTAACATACTAAACGTCAACTTCCAGCTGTTGTCGAACAGCATCAATCAGCATTGTTATTTTGCAGTGCTTGGCAGCATTTTCTCTTCTTTTACTCTACTTTAACTTGCCCGCCTAAAATTATGCAATACAGGGAAAGGGTTGCACGAGTACATTTAAATCGCCCAACAGCAAACACTCAACCAAACACCACACACATATTTGTGTGCATGTGTTTATACAATTTTCATTTGAGAAATTTAAATATTAGGAAGATATCAACCAACATGAAATGTATGTCAAACGAAAGCTAACATCTTCATTTGACTACACAAAAAAAAAAAAAAAAATTAATCGAGCCGTTTCCTTATAATTAAAGAAATAGAGATTACAACAATAAAAACCTGACATTGGTGCCCATACCGTAAGGTAAGACGTATTCTACGCCAAAACATAGAAAGCTTGAATTTCCGATTTGAATGTATATGGAAACTGAAATTGTTAACAAAACAAACAAATTTTGATATTTCCTCTGCGCAAGGAGAAGGTGGAACAGGCATTCGCCTTGGTTGTTTCGTTTCAATGCAGTTTGACATTTATTTTCACAAACAGATTGCGCAATTCCGGTATCACAGAGTTTATTTTGTGTTAAAGGCCCGTCCACATAGGACGTTCGCGTTGGTGTTAGCGTTGATAAACAGTTGACGTTGATAAACGGCAACGCCATCGCTAAAACTACACTCGCGAAAGGATGGGCAGCCCTAACATACATGCGACCGTTGACAATCAGCTGATGGTTATAAATGAAATTTATTACGAACGGAATTATTTTATTGCATTTTCCCTGAAAAAACGTATGTAAACGTCTAAGAACGTGGTAATGGCAATGAAAACAATAGATGTCAAAGCTCTTATGGTAGCTAGGATACTGTCGATGACCGAAAACTAAACGACAACAAATTTGATGTTGTGAACTCAATCGAGAAAAGTGAAGTTCGTGATTTCAACTTAAAAAAAAGATAAATTTAAAATTCAGTGATTTGTTTTCTGTTATTAAAAAAGGACAGTGGATCGACGTTTACTCCGAGATGTGGACAATCCCTTTCATTTGAATTCAACAGAATTTCAGAAGCTATATCGGTTAACTCCACTAAGTTATTTTAAAGATATTCGATTGGTTAACTCAACTTAACCAAAATTTTAACGACCCTGCTATTCAGCAGCCATTTTTAACGATTTTCGCATTCGCCGAATCAGCTGTTGATGTTAGCTAGCCGATGAGCGAAAACTAAACGACAACAAATTTGATGTTGTGAACTCAATCGAGAAAAGTGAAGTTCGTGATTTCAACTTAAATAAAAGATAAATTTAAAATTCAGTGATTTGTTTTCTGTTATTAAAAAAGGACAGTGGATCGACGTTTACTCCGAGATGTGGACAATCCCTTTCATTTGAATTCAACAGAATTTCAGAAGCTGTATCGGTTAACTCCAGACTTGGCTAAATACCTAATTTATCAGCTTGACAACCAAATAAGAAGCTCCAGAATAACAATTTTAAATTTTACTTTTATATTGGTAGGTTCTAGCGGCTATAAGGTTTTTCGCAACTGGTTATCAACGACCCGTAGGTGGACAATGGGGAATATCCATGAGCCAGTCATCCGTAAGCCGGCATTTATAGGGTAACGGATACAATCAATGATTCATAGTTTCACCAGAAAGTGAGGTTTCCTATAACCCAAGCTGCTAAAGAAATGCTCGCTTCAGCGGCGTCACCCTTTGTGGGAGCCACTATTGGGGCCGTCGATTGCACACCAAAGAATCATGAGAAGGCTTAAGCAAACCACCATACAAATCTACCATTCAATTAATGGAACATTGTAATATATATATAAATAGTTTTAACTACACACATTTTTGTACAACGAAATCTTGCCAAATCAAGTGGATTGGCAAGATAATTATGGCAATGGCGCTAATTACAAAATTACATTTGGGATTGAACATTATAAAATGTTAAAACTAATATAAATTTTTTCAAGACCCGTTTGCTATAAACGAATGAAACTTTTTTTGTATATCGCAAACTGTATCTTCTTCATTTTAAAAATATTAAACGTGAAATATTCGAAGTTCAAGTTTTTTTTATCAACAATTAATTAAACAATTTAAGTTTTTTATGCTTTCTAGGGCTACAATTACAGGGAAAATTTCACAAAACATACTCTAAACATTCATCTTCATGTCCCCCAGAGATTTGTATTTTCGACTCTAAGAGTCAATATCGCATTTTTAGTCTCACCATAGACCAGCCGGCGAGCGAGTGATGAACACGATGCTGACAGTGCCTCACAGAGCGCGTTATGAATGATGATACTTTTCAAGTTTTCAACAATTATAGCTCAAATTCGACAAATTCTTCTGAACGTTAAGCATATATATGGTGTTTATTTATTATAATCAGTTTAAACAATGATAACTTCTAACAACGCAAAATAAAAATTAAAATGTAATACATGTGTGGTGTACAAACTTTATTTGATCACATGGATCATCGAAGACGTATCATTAGAATAAAGATTACATTTGAGAGTTGTTTCATTCAAACTGAGAATTGATGGTACTGACGCGTATTTTTTATAGCAGCGACATTTTCAAGAAGTCGTTTGCCTATTCATAGAATTTTTTTGGAGTGTTGATAGAATCGCCATCAACGCGCGACAAACTGGCGCAATATGCGTGCCTCTTTACGGTCCCACCGACCCCAGCGAAAGTGTTTTTGCATTCTGATATAATCTATCGAATTTCAGAATTGTCGCTAGTTTTCTAAAAATGATGAAAAATCATTGATCGAGTTGACGTGGTTTGACTCAATGTGATTGAAAATTTAAGTTTAATAATTGTTGTAAGCAAACACATTGTTAATTTGTTAACACTTGTTTTTATGTTTTATGGCAATAAATTGCAGACTCTTTGATGAAGGCGCGAAAGGCGCAGAAACGCGTTAGAGAAAAAAGAAACTTTTTGTTTGCTGTTAAAATATCACCGACCGAAAAGCTCCTAAGCATCCCAGTTAAGCACTTTACGTTTTTCAGTAAACATTAATACAAAACTATTTAATTCAGTTTTTTAAGTTATTTAACTATTTATGCTTACATAAGTATGTTAATGTAAATTCACGACTTGAACGCATGCTCAGTTTGCGAATGTCTTAACTGAACTGGCTGACACTTCTCCTCAGGTGGTCTTTTCGCCTGGCTAGGAGGGCCGTTCCCGCTCGATATTGTGGTTCAGAGTAGTCTACACGCTGCGCGCACGGCCTTTGTTGTTAAACGGGGTTAAGCGGAGTGGAAAACTGCAGCGCTTAGGGGTAGAGGGAACATTATTTGGGTGCGTGTTTGTTTCTTATAAAGCATGCACACTTCGCATTAGGAAATGCATTTTTTAATTAGAGGTTTTAGTACGTAATGCTTTGCCTTACCATTTGGGGAATTAGCCGATTTTATACATGAAAGAGCAGCGTGTGTAAAAACTACAAATAAAGTTGGGGTTCTGAGGGAAGAAAAATTGGATATCTTTCATTGTATCTCAACGTGGAATGTGCCAACCTGCCATGAACTGGTAAAAATCGGGCTTTATCCCCGAACGGATTGACAACAAGAAGAGGACTTTTTTTGTTGATGGCCCTTTTATCTTGCAGCGCACTCTTTTCACTCGCAAAATGTCATGTCACATGTCGACTTGAGATGGATGCTGTCTTCTTGCGGGTATTTTTCACCCGGCCAAGGCTGTCCTTTCTTTCGGCGATCTAACCCTGTTTAGATCGGCCTACCCCATCAAGAAATCGAAATGGATTGTAAATAAATGTCAATGTTTGAAACATACTTCTTCCATGTGCAGGGTGGGTTCTCCAGCCAAGCTAATAACACAAACTCCGAACCTCACCATAAGAATGTGTTACATCCCTCTAAGTGGAGCTGTTTTCGAATAGCCATGACCAATCTTGCCAGTAGTACAGCGTACAGCGCCACAAAGCTCTAGGTGTGGTAAGCTCACCGTTTTGGGTGGAGGGACTTTGTCTTTCACAACCAAAGGAGAGGACGTTATTTGGTCGCCAGCTTGTATTCATCCCAATCAATGCCATGAAGCCAAAGTTCTTGAAGTGGTGTCTTCGCTTGAATCATCACTGGCAAGAGCCAACTCGCCGAGTCAAAGCGTCGTGCAACAAGAGATAAAATTTGCCGTTTTGTGATGGAATTTATTGTCGACGCTGGCTGAATGGTGTACGAAAATTTGTGAGAGAGTGCGTTCATCTTATGCCAAGTGTTTAGGTTGAGGAAGCACTATCAAATTTAAAAAAGTTTGAGTGGAGAACATCCTTCTTTTGAAATTTGTCTAACATGGAAAGATGATGGGCCGTTAGCTTTTTTAGGATGAATTCAGCTGACTTCAATGCTTTGATCACTTGAACTAGGAATTTACTGGCATTGTCAATGTCATGACTCACATGAGTGCAGCATGTTGAAATGTGGGACCAGTGTGCAACACGTCATTCTGGAAGTTTACTGAACCAGGTGTGTTTGAGGTGTCGAATACCACGCGAACTAGAAAGAGAAATATTTTCTTGAGATTATTTCGTAGAACTCTCCTGTTTTCTGAAGCGATCGCTCCATACTAAAAAATTGCTTGAGCGCAGGTGATCGGGAGTGGCCGAGAGAGAGTTTATTTATCGGCCATTTGGGCACGAGTCGTTGTTGTTACATAGATGCTCTCGCATGATCTTCTGACGACATTTGTGGAGGTTGTGGAATCTTCTCCTCTTCCCAGACCTTTCTCAGTTGGGAACTGAGCATATCATTCGAGCGTTCCTCTACTAGTGTCTAGAATGACACCATCAGAGTAATCACCCGTAAAGTGTGCTCAAAAAATGGAAAAATTTGTGAACAGTGAGTATTGTATTGTGCCACAGAAAATCTGAAAAAATTGTATAAGATTTTGTGGGGGTATTTGTGTTTCTTATTCTTGCATATTGCGTGGTTTGTATATTTGCATTAATCTGATTCGACTTCATTTAACAACAATAAAGAACGTGGAAACGGAGCGTCCAATTTACAGAATGGAATAAGAATGTAAAATTATAGTAAGATAAACAAAAATCAATAAAAAAAAATCAGAAAATACGTGGTTGAAATATACGTATAGATATTTAACATCATATATGTAAATTGTAAGCCACATTGGGAAAGTATTGATATCTTTCTTTTAATTAAGACAGATCCACTCAGGAAATTTCCATACTGGGTTGCATGTATTTTAATATCTTAATATCTTGTTTTACACTTGTCGCCAGTATTCGCTGCTATCATATGTATGCCAATTATATGTATATATGGATGTCCACACAACAAGAAAATATATATATACGTTCGTATGTATGTATATTTGCGTATGTAGCCGGAGATATGGCTAAGCTATGGTTTGTCAGTTATAAGTTACAAACAATCAACAGAGAGTTTGGTTTTACTAAAGAGCGTGTGGATGTGTGTGCGAGAAAGCACAATTCAATACAATGTGTCAAGAGCCGCTCCCTACTGAGGTGAGCTCTGAACACCGAAGGTATTTAAGTGCGTGAGAGGGTTCTCTTAGCTGGTGAGTGCGGCAGAGAGACGCATAGCAGACTGAAATTAAGATAAGCTAAAGAGCGTCAAATGCGCGGGGACTGTATTGTTATGTAAATAATAGTGGCTCTCCTGGCAAATACTCGAATAGTTGCAGAAAATGCAACTGGTAAAAATTCTTTTATGTGGAAACGTGTGTACATACATATGTTATATATGCAGAAAATGCACTTATATAATTTGGCAATTTGTTAAGCCAAGTTCAATGATCTGTGCGACCAACGGCAAAAATACATGGTCAGCAGAAATAGAATTTTAATCTGCTGATATTCTGGTATTGCACAGTGGGGCCGAGTAGGCATATAAATAGCAACGGAATTTAATTCGTGTTATGGATACAAATTTGCATGCACGTACTTATGCTCATATACATGTAAACATTTTCTGGTATGTAGGCACATACCACTTTCGGGGGAAACGGAATTTTGTACCGAGAAAACAAACGCCTTTTAGTAAAATATATATGCATGTGTCAGCTGCCAGTTTTTTTTAAATACAACTTTTAAGAATATAAAAGGTTACGAGGTTGTTGGTACTGTTGATAAAGCTACTGATGCTGTTGGTGCTGCTGGTGTTGATATTTATATATGTATGTCTTTTTCAAAAATTTTTGTTTTATTTGTTGTTTAAATAAATATTTTTGATTTCGTTTTTGTTTTTCACAGTTTCTTTTGTTTTTCTTTTTGCTTATTTAGCGTTATATGTTTAGGGTCTAAATCTTTTTAATTATATGTGCACTTTTAAATTGTCACTTGCATTTTGAGCACTTTTTATTAGTCGAGCGTCCCGTATTTTTATTACTTGTATGTTTAAATATATACATATGTATATATGTGGTTAAATGAGCAGCTTCCCAATAGTAAATAAAAAATCAAATTCCGAATTTCAAGGTTTAATAAAATTTCAATTATTAAAAATTCGGCGGGGCTGGACACGTCCGTTCAGTTTACCATTCGCAAAATTGATAAAAATTTTAGTAAAACAAATCGAACAACAAGTAACAAACGACAACAACAAGTTAAACTTTCAACATATGGGGGAAAAGGAACAGGAGCACAGAACAAAGAGCAGGAACTAAGTTTACAAATTTTAGGCATTTACCCCCTTAACAATCAGAGTGAGTTGTATCAAATCTGATTTATTGAGATTTGACTTCAAAAAACAGAAACAATCAAAAATAATAACAAAACGTACCGAACATACATACATATCTAGGTACATATATGTATGTATGTATATATAAAATATTAAATTGTTAAAAAACCCATAATAGACTCACACTTACCTGCATAGGCAAGCATATAATATACTTATGCTGATATTTCTGCCGGCCGCCCTAACCGAGTATGTAGCGTGTGGGCGCTTCATTCGGTAAGCCCCGGGTTCAAATCCTGGCCGAGGCAAGTAATATAAAAATTATAGAAGTTTTTTTCTAATGGCGGACGCCTCTCGGCATCCAATGGCAAACTTCCGAGGGTATATCTGCCTCGCAAAACAAAAAACATTCGCCGTTCGGAGTCGGCGTAAAACTGCAGGTCCCTCAATTTGCGTTACAACATCAAGACGCACACCACAAATTATAGGAGAAGTTCGACCAAAAATCGTTTTAGAGGTTATAGCGCCAGTTAAGTAAGTAAGTGAGATATTTTTGCTTCAGCTTATTTCCATGTTCATAAACATAAACCAAAGCCCAAAAACATGATAAATTCAAGCCTCTGCTTGCAAGATATGCCCGGCAATACCCCTTCTGCTTATACATACATACATATATCAAGCAAAAGCAGGATTGCATTTACAAAATAAGCAACAGAAACCCAAAATCAGCAACAACGAAATAGAAAATTGACACTCTCTATCTATCTATGTATATATGCTAATAACAATAACAAAGTTGAAGTAAAATAAATAACAGCAATCCCTTTGCATATTTATGTATGTATATAATTATATTTATTAGCAGCTGAGAGTGCCTTGCAATTACGATTGTTAACATACGTATCATAAAGTAACAAAAAATACTAGCAAGCGATTCCTTGTCTCGTATCTTCCTTAACGAAAATAAATAAATATATGTAGGTACAAATAACCAAACATAACCTACATATATTCACCTACCTCAGGTAAATAGCTACATATTTACTCCCAGCAGCAGTCAACATACACACAAACAAAAATAAAGTTCGGTCAGCAGTGAACCCACTGCACATTTATCAAAAGATACCACAAGACCTCAATAGAATATTCTTTAAGTACAAAGCCATTAACATTAAGTTACAAAATAGAAGTTTTAACAAAACTCTATCGTTCGTTTCAGAGCTAAACAAATACTAGTCGTGCGAACGGTGTAATGGAGGTCACAAATTGAAATCTTGCGAAAAGTTAAAAAAAAAAATTACAATTAACGAAGAAACAACTTCGTTTGTCATATTCTCACAGGTATAAAGACTGTGAGAGCAAATTCAATTGCGACATCATTCGATGCTTCACTTTGTGAATTTCCAAAGCGCATCCCAAAGTAAACCAATCTCAAAAAGAACTGCGGAACTAATTCCAACAGCAATACTCGAAAATTCCGAAAGTGTTCAAGAAGAACCATGCTGCTCAAAGCCTGCAAGAATACCATGCATACCAACCCAAAAAAACTTACAGCCCACTTCTTCAGCTAGCCCCATCTTACAAAGATAAAAACCTGTGAGGTAACCGGTAAGAGTTCGGTCACTCTCCCGTCTAAGGTTCAGAAGTCGTTCAGAGATCTTCCGAGGGAGAGATATGAGCCTCTTGTATTGCCTTTTCCCTTTGCATTAAGCCAGTATGTTACAAACCGAGACTGCTCCCATCTTATTAGTAGATTTGCAGGCTCTGTAGCTCTAAGGGTTACTAAGATGTTCCGCAGATCGTCTCTGGATCAAGGAGACATCGTTGGGCCCCAAGTTTTTCGAGGTGGGTAGCCCTTTCGAAACCTTCAAACTCCTCATGCCCCAGAAGCTAGAACAACGTTACTATGTTGGGAATGGCCAGTTGGTTCAGAAGAGTTTTGCAGTCATCCACAAGCCTCGATGTCGTTAATTATGCGTCCTGGCTCCATTTGTCCTTCTGCGAAGATATTCGCGGGCACTGAGCTCAATTGCGTAAACCTCCACTTGAAAGATGGTTGGTTTCTTAAGAAAAACTTAGTTGAGTATTTTGAATTTAAATTTGAAAATAGAAAAAAAGTTGGAAACACTTGCTCAACGTGACTGTCATAAAAGGCTTCAGAAAGTAAAAAAATAAAATTTTACAGTACAATGAAAATGTAAATTGCGGTTTAGTAAAAAAATTTTGAATTTTTATTAGCCAACCAGTGTAACCAGCATTAAGTCGCAGCAGGGAAGCATAAAATGAAAATTTTGTACTAACAAATCTCTTTACCAGATTTAAATACGTAAGCAGTTCGATATATATGAATGCCAAAATCAATCACATAAAGTGCACACATTTTCAAAGGCAATTAAACTCCAATAAAAATCACAACGCTGTTGTTGCGATCAGATTAGAGTCAGGTTGACAGTTGCATTTAAAATATCAGCGACGGCAAATTAAATAACAGGTAGTATGAAGTGTGAGTGTAATCGATTTATGGAAAATATAGAGGCAGTTTAAAAGTGAATTTACATAAATGAATATCGAAAATGGAACATTTTAAACGAAAGTCGAAAAGCGAAACTAATAATAACTACTAAAGCGGAAAAATTAAACATCTAATCAATCAAATATGAAAGTAATTAGTATTTTACTTAAGCTATTTTACACAACTTTTTTTGAAACTCAAATAGAATTGCACAGTTGTTGAATGGCAGTAAATAAAATTTTGATTTTATAATAGCGACAAGTGGTATGCAGCAACTACTAAATTAACCACAAAATTTTAATATGTGAACCTTCCTAAAAAATAAATAGTTTAAAATAATCCAGCGCTAAGAGATAAATTGAATTACTGAAATATTAACAAATTTTATGTTAGGCTTTCTAAAAAGACAAGACGATATTTAGATCAGCGCAAATCCCTTCTACCGTCCTTTTTAATTTTGAGATTTGCTCAGCTTTTATTTTCATTTACTTACATAAATAAACACAGATTTTTTTAAAACACAATCACCATATTCACTTTTGCTTTAAATCATTTTGTCTACAATCACTTTTTGAATTGTAAGCAACCAAACCAGGAAATCGAAGCGATTGAGCCATTGAGCTGGCAAATTTGCACCATTGTATGCCATTTAAAGTCAATCATACGAGTGAAAATGAAAAACCAAAAACAAAAAAAAAAAAACAAGAGACAACCAATGCAAATAAAACAAAAAACTACAAATGTAATAAAAGGCAACTTCTTCTTTATCTGCAACAAATCAGCGACACATGTTGCGCCACGAAGTGTGGCAACCATTTGACTTGACTGGTAGTTTACAACGACTTTTACTCACATCCCAGGTGTACAAAGATTATACATACAAATGAATAATTTTGCATAAATTTTTAATCCGCCTAGAGAGGGTAATAGTTAGACGCGATGGCTCCGGGGACGCTCGTCAAAGGTGATGAAAAGCTTTGGTTTGTAAGAAAAATTCATTGAATAGCGAAAAATTGCAAAATGATAGTGTTTAGTTTTTTTAAATCACCATAAAATCATTGCCAAAACTAAAATTAAAAAATTTAAAAATTCAATTAAATAAAATTTAATAAAAATTTAATACAAATATTATTTTAAAAGTAAAAATAAGTTAAACAGGTTAAAAAAAATAAAATGAAACAAAATAAAATATATATTTTTATTTAAATATAACGAAATGGAATTGTATTTAATAAATAAGACTAACTTAAATTAAACTAAATCAAATTAAATTAAGTTAATTAAATTAAATTACAGATAAATTGAATTAAATAATACTATTAACAATTTAACTGAATTAAATTTAATTTAATCAAACCAATTGAATGCAATAAAAATAAAACAGAAAAAACGAATAATGAAATAAAAGTAAGACTATTTAAAGTGATTTAAATTTAATTACGTTAATTGATATAATTATAGAATATTAAATTATAAATAAATTAAGTACAACTATATCGAAGTAAATAAAACTAAAGTAAAATTAAACTAAATCAAATCAAATTAAATTAAATGAAACCAAAGTAAAAAAATCAATTAAAGTAAAAATAATTAAATCAAATTGAATTAAATTAAAATAAATCAAATTAAACAAAACTAAATTTAATTATATTTAATTAAATCAAGCTAAATTAAGTAAAATTTGACTTAACGAAAATTAACTAAATTAAATTAAATACAACTAAACCTCATTAAACTAAATTAAATTTAGCTACAGTTAATGAACTTAGATTACTTAAAATTCAATGAACTCGAAATGAAATTAAATTAAATTGAGTAAAATAGGAATTAAATTCAATTACATTAAACTAAACTAACTTAAACTAAACTAAACTTGCAATTTGAAAATTTGACTTAAGCAAAAAAATTAAAGTAAATCAAATTAAACTAACCCTTATTAAACTAAATTAAATCAAGGTTAATTAAATTAAATTAGATTATATTTAAACAAATTAAAATAACATTGCATGAAATTAAATATAGTATAAATGAATTGAATTAAATGAAAATAAATCAAGCTAAATTAAATAATTTAAAATAAATTAAATTAACTTCAACTAAACTGAATTAAGGAAAGTAAAGTTGACTTAACTACAGAAAATTAAAAAAATTAAAATCAACTAAATTTAATAAAGTTATGTATCAATTAAATGAAATTAAAATAACATTAAACCAAATTTACAGAAATTAAATAAAATTGTAATAAATTGCATTAAATAAAAATTAGTTAATCTAAATTAAGTCAAATTAAATTAAATCGAATGAACTATGGTAAAATAAAGTAGAACAAGTTATGAAATTAAAAAAAAAGAGATTACAACAGAGTTAAAAAAAAAACTGAAATTAAATCAAATTAAAATTGCATCAAAATAAATTAAGAAATACCTACAGATATTTCAAGAAATTAACAGTTGCAAAAAAATTTAACTAAAAATCTCGACCCACATACGTATTAAGTTAAAATTGTTTGCGAACACCTGCGTATCTCCTCAGACTTGCTTTTACGCGTTTTGCATTCAAGCAAATTCTCCCCGATATTAAACTCAATTATTCATCTTCAAAACGCCAATATTAAGCACAAGCTGAGCAAGACTTGAGAAGCAGGGATTATGCAATAGCCGCGTGGCTTACAGCAGATTAGCAAACAACATTGATGAGCGTGATTGTATGAAAAACGGGAGGAAAGCAGCCGAAGCGAGGAAGGCTAAGAAAAGAAAAGGGAAAGTAAATAGCAAGCCTTTAGTGAAAATACTGCTACTGATCGAAGCCAAATCAAAATTCAGAAAATATGAATAATAGATGATATGGCTGCAAAAAGCGGTCAGCTGAGTTACATAAAAGTAGGAAAATTAAAAACAACGAAAGAAATATATAAAATAGAAGGTGATTAAAGCTAAAATCGTTCACTGATTTATTGATTTTATTTAGTTTTAAATGTTTTTGAATGCGACATATTTTTGTTGGAACCTTCGCCGGCTGATACTTTGTTAGAAAAGGAAATAAATTAAGATACAAAAAAAGAGATGACTAATTGCATATCTGAGAAAAAAGTCCAATAAACAATTACGAACTCCAAATATCCTCAATATTTAAAACTCTTTTGAGGACGGACAGCCATACATTTCTACAAAACAACAGAGAGTTTTTCTAGAAAATTCCTAAAAAGATAAAATAAACACGAAGGCAGGTTAGAATCACTGGAGTGCACTAAATTTGTAATCGCATTGTAAGCAAATGAAGAAATGTTTTAACTTTCTGTAGCTTTTTGTTAAATTAATTTGCAGATAAACCCAATTTAGCTTTGTGTCATCTACAGTGACAAACTTCATCAACTATTCAACCTAAAATTTTTTTTAAAAAGCTTTAATAGCACATCTTAGGCTTTTATTCCACTCAAAGGAGCAAAGAGAGACACAACTAGTTTTTAAATTTTAGAAACTAAGTACAGGTCAAGCTTTCTGCAGTTGTAACGTCGAAAAATATAAATATGAAGTTATTTTTTTCTTTGAAGACATAACACATTTGATTTTTTCTCAAAACAAAATTAAAATGTGAATATCATATTCACCAAGTATAATGAGGAGTAGATAACTTTGTAGACAACTTAAAAAGGTATTAAAATAAAATTGATAATCCTCAGAGCAGCAAGTAGCAAAAAGTTCAATCAAAGCTACTTTTGATTGCATTGCATGCGCCAAGCTAGCAAGCAGTTAGCGAGTTTGGTAACACTATGATCGGCAGATTATTAGACTACCTTTTTATATGGCAAGTGCGTATGGAAAAATGAAAATCTTGATAAAAATAAAAATTGCTCTGCTAGCAAATAAGAGATTGTATCGCATAGCTATAATATGTCATTTAATTATATTTACATTATTTGTTGGATCAAACATTAGCCATGCTATTTACACAGAATAAATTAATTGAGTCAATGTCGTTCAATTTAATGTTAACTGGCTACCAATTTAATCGTAGTACTATTTATCGGCCTGTTTTGATCAGCAAATCCCATAAGTCGTCGTCTACCGAGTATTGTTTATATTGAAGAAGGTATTTTTTTAACCGATTTAATGCTATGAGTATTAATTAGAAATTTTAAGGAATAAAAGTTAAAAAAAGCTATCATACAAATTAATTTTAAAATATAAATTTTTACGAAAATTTTTTTTGAATTTTTGAATATGATTTTTTTTAAATATTTTTTCTCTTGCTTTTAATACCACATAACTTTTAAAAAAATTTCTAGTTTTAATATTTGCAATACATATACGCAAATAATCGATGTATATATATAAGTCTCGTGTCACGGAAGATATATTTTAGAATTGGGAGCGGTTGGACACCTATTTAAAAAAGTCAAATTTAATTAAATCATAGGCAAGTTATATGAAATATTAAAATATTGGCTCTGCGAGGAAAATGTTTATACCTACATTTCAGAGAGGGTTGCCATGTGTTTGAAAATCCAAATTAAATTAAATTATACACACGTTATATGAAGTATTAAAATATCGGTTCAGTTCGCTGAGGAGAAATATACCAAACTAAATGTATTTTGAAGAGGCTTGCCACCTGTTTGAAACCTCAAATTTTATAAAATTTTAGACAAGTATATAAAATATTAAAATTTGAGAGCTTCCTTTTTCTGAGCACAAGATTCAGACTTATATTTTGCAGAGGGTTGCCACCTACTTGAAAAATCGAATCTAATTAAATTATACAGAAGTTATATGAAATATTAAACTTTCGGTGTCAAATGGTTCATTTTGCTAAGGAGAACGTTTATAACTAAATATATTTTGGAAAGAGTTGCCACTTGCTTGAAAACCTACATTTTATTAAATTATACTCAAGTATATGGCATATTAAAATATCGGGTATCAAACGGTTCATTTTGCTGAGGAGAAGATTTTTAGCTAGATATATTTTTCAGAGGGTTGCCACTTTTTTGAAACGGCAAATTTTTTAAAGTTTTATACAAGTATATAATATATTAAAATATGAGCATTGTACCGCTCGTTTCCCAAGGAGAAAGTTTATAGGCACATTTTGAAGAGGTTTGCCACCTGTCTCAAAATTCAAATTTAACTAAACTATATGTACATAAAATAAAAAAACTGCATACCCAAAAATTTAAAAATGTTGAGGAAAATTTATCGAGTTTTTAAAAATTTTGTATGAAGTTTGAAAAATTAATTTACATGGTTTTAGTTATAGTATGAACCAAACTCACATATACATATATGTATATAGAACTCACAAACAAAATTTAATTTAACCAACATTCGACCGATTTTGCTCGCCACTGTACTTATAAAAAGGCTCTGTAAGTCTGTCTAAATTGATTGAGCCCAACTTTATAGGATGTGTTTGCAATGGGGTCTATTGTGCAATCAAAAATTTCGGTAGGTGGCGCTGGTGTCGCATTTGCGGTGCTATTTGATGCAAATTCAAACCATGTATTAGCGACATTGATATTCATATTTTACTTGTAAAACGAGCCGATAGGTGGCGCTGGAGTGGCACATCTCCAAAACCTTTATTAACAGTCCGATTTAATTCAAATCCAAAGCATTTATTTGCTACATAAATATATACCTATATATATATTTATTTAAATATCAATTTCACTAAATTTCGCCTCCCAACCCCCCACTCAAGTGGCATTGTCAGCCATTGCAATTTAAAATCATGAATTTAAAAATCAAACAAACTCTTTAAATTTACTGCTACAGTCCGATGATAACATTGCATTTTGTGTGAAATTAATGAACGTGCGCATACACCTGTCACACATGCGAGTGCACAAAAAGCAAATCAAGCCCCGAGCGGCATGTGGCATTCAACATGTGCTATATTTTTGCATAGCAGTATTAGTGCTCTCATTTATTTGGTTTTTTTTCCTTACCAGTCTGACTGCATTCATATGAAAGTACGGGGGTATATGTGAATGTAATATATGAAGTCACTTGACGCCGCTGACTCCAGCCGCCAGCCGCTGGCAATTTTCGGAGCATGTTGCATGCGTCGCTGACGCCACTCTTATAGCTAACACACTCGTAAATTAGGTGAACTAAATACTGTAGAAATTGTCATTTTAGCAGTAAGTGGAAAGAAAAAGTTAAGAAAATTTGCCTAGAGTAGCTTCATTAGCAAAAAAATTTCAGTTGATTTATTTGCCACTGCCAATTGAACATTTTATTTGAAAATGTTTAAAGAAATTTAATTAAAATGTGCGTAAAATTGCGCTGAATTTAACGACTGCTAAACTAAACGGCTGAATCGAAGTTATGCTAGCTACCCTGATAACAAAAAAACTCTGAGCTTGGGAAAACTTGATTTCATAATGTATAAAGGTGTTGTAAGGCCTAAAGATAGCATATATTCTTAAAGAGTCGATATATTTTTACAACCGTCTTCTTGTTTACTGTTTTCTCCTTTATTTCATTATAAGTTCAAATGCTCTACAAATGTTTACCTTTTGATCAATATTAATTTTTTTCATTCAGAGCGATTAATAAATAGTGTTTTTTTCTACAAATTAATCGGCAATAAAGAAAGTGTAACTTTCATTTCGGGCAGTTTCATATTTTGTTTTCCAAGTAGCATTTTTCTTCAGAAAGATCATAAACGCTCTTCAAGCATAGCATTTCGGACTTTGCTACATAAGAAAAATACTTTGTTTTTGAAGTTATTTACCTCTATAAATTTTACTCCGTATGATTCGCTCCTCCCATTTTCTAAGTTGGATTCTTATCTATGTTTACAGAAAGTGAAGTGAAAAACATTTCGGTTCAAAAATATTTACTGTAATTCCAAATATGAAAAAACCCCATTATTATTATAAGAAATAAGAACAGACAAGTATTTGTGACACCGAAAGTCTCAAGAATCTAGATATACCTTTTCCTTTTATAAAATATCTAAAACTCTGGACACAGACGAAATAGTAATCCTCAAAACATCAGTGTCCTGTACGCAGAAAAGATGCACAAAAAATAATACCAACTAGGAACACCTTTCGATACAGTAATAGCTCTTTTAAAAAAGGAAACACTCTTATCAAAGTCCAGCATGTAGACTATTTTAGGCTAGAAAATTTACTAAAATTTATTTCAGTTTTTGTATGGCTTTTCTCTTTTCAAAGAGGGATTACTCTATTCTAAGTTCTTCATGTAGATATTTTTGGATTTGCACAATTAGGATTTGAGTGTTTGCTCAAACACTTAAGCTATTTCTAATTTTAATATATAGTAAATTGATTTTGAGATTTTTATTGAAATGAGTTTTTTGGAAAAATATGTTTTTAGGGCACAACACAAGGCATTCATTCGCTGGGGTTCAAATTCTGTCCGGGGCAGGTAACATCAAAAATTAAAGAAAGGTTATGTCTAATAGCAGCCGCCCCTCGGCAGGCAATGGCAAACCTCCGATTGTATTTCTGCCATGAAAAAACTTCTCACAAAAAACCATTCGCCGTTCGGAGTTTGGATGCACTCCACAAATTGTTGGAGAAGTTCGACCAAAATCGCTTAAGCGGTTATAGATCCAATTAAATAAGTAAGCAAGTAAGTAGGAAACGCCAAAATAATCCGACAAAATACTTAAAATTTATATTCTATTGGCATTTCATTTCATAAAATATTACAAGAAAAGAAAAATATTTAACTTCAAAAATATATCTCATTCCAAATAAAATATCCAACTTATGGATATTTATTACGCTTTAAAAAAAGTACTCTGGTGAGAACATTGGTGAGAAAAGTTAGGATATCCTTTTGTTAAATTTAAACCCAGTTGCAATATCAGCCACATTCTAAAATCGCTTACTATTTGCAGTAGAATTATGCAGAGAAAAAATCAAATATACAAATATCTCAATTGAAGTTTTTTCTTTTAATTTTAATCCGACGTTGGATTTCTCAATGTTCTCTAAACGCCTATAAACAATTTACCGAGCAAAGCTAAGTATCCAGCTCCCAAGAAAAATTACAAGAAATATTTTTCATTATTTCAACTCTTAAAACGTATGCGAAAAAAGTCAATTTTTATTTTCGATACAATTTCTATAGTTATTTTCTAAAAGATATTGAGCTTTAAGTGATACAAATGGAACGTAAATTAAACAACGAATCAATCGCTAATTTAAAAGCACACTTAGTTTTTGTGTGTGTGTTTTGTTTTTTAATGTTAATTCCACTATTACTTTCAACTATCCACTCACTTATTTCCTTAGCAAATTTGTTAATAATGTTAATTATCGTGTAACATTAATCAAATACACCCACACCTAAATAAAACACTACCATATCTGATAGTAATATTGGCCTACACAAATTTTGTAAATATTTATTTGCGAAATATAATTAAATTAACAATCGATTGATATGCATGGATAACAACAACTACAAAAACAAAGAGCAGCAAACAAAAAATGCGTAGTGATAATGACTGCGCAGTAGAACCACATAGTAAATAGTGGCAATGAAAAACAATGAGTGTAAATTAAACTGATTATAATTAAGTAGCCGCAGAGGAAACAAGAATTTGACATGAGGAGCGGAAAAAATGAAAATCAATTATAGAAGTGAATGGAATTTCACTATTTTATTTGGAATCATATTGAGCGGAAAATTGACTAAAGTGCTTGGCAATAAGGTAAAAAATTTCAGTAGAAATTTTATTTATAGTTTATTTGAAATTACTGAAAAAAACTTGACATATACAAATACTCTATCTCTACCGCCCTCTTTAAAACCGACTACAACCCACGCCATATATTTTAATGTAATTTTTTTTTATTAGTATTAGTTTATGTATTTTATATTATATTTAGTATACATATGTGTTTTTAATAGAATTTTTTGTTTGTTTTTGGTTGAAAAAATTTAACTTTTCCATTTCTATTTTCTTTTTGGCCACCCGCCTATTTTTCTTCTGAATCTTATATGAAAAATTTTCCAAAGCTTTTATGCTACTTACCTCTCTCCCATGTATTCGCGTTGCATTTCTATGGCATCTACCGCACGCACGCACACACACATTCTATCCTTACATACACGCATACGTATATTGTGCATACCCTGCCGGAAATTGCACTATTTTAAAAGAAATTTAAAAAATACTTTTTTAACAACTAAAAGTAGTTGAAATTCTTTGTTTTCCCTTTTAAGCAACTATTATAGGAACATGTCAATTATCCGACTCTGCACTTTGTTTTCAACGACTTTTAAATATATTCGGCTAAACGAATCTCAAACTAATTTTTAGAGGCAGCTGCAATAAAAAGTTGTTATATCCTACAACCTGTTTTTATTTTACAACCATAATAATATTTAAACTTAAGTCCATTTTTTTTTTTTGCAAATTATTGGAAATTATTCGAAAAACGCAAAATCAGTCAGAGTAGGAGAAATTATAGCCGCGATTTCGGCGATCACGACATCTCCTCATCAGATTTTTTTTGTAGACCTTGCCCGGGTTTGAACTCGCGACATCCGATTTGCCGTGCAAGTACGCAGCCAGTTAACCAAAGCGGTCATTTGAACTGCTATTGATTTTTTCGTTTTCCCTTTTTTCAATACTTTTCTAATAAAAACTACTCTTGAGCGCAAACATTATTGTTGATATACAAAAATAATTTAAGCCGAAAAAATAATATGTAAACATTTGTGGTTAAATAATAGCTAAGCGTTTGTGGTTTTGCGGAACAACTGTAGTGAAATAAAAGGGAAATTCTTAACGATTTGGTTTATGAAATGTACTGTTTTAAATTTTGTTGTAATTGGTCATGGGTTTAATAAGAAATATGCGGTTTTTGTTAGCAAAAAAAAATTATTATATAGCAATTCACCATTAAATAATTGAAGAACTGAATAAAAGCAGTTGAATTAAAGCTATTTCATTTTTAAACTGCTTAATATTTGAGACCGTAGGTTTTATCCGATAGGGTACTTTGATATTATAAAAAATTTACTTTAAAGTCATCTCTCTAATTGTTTTTCTCCCACTACATTCTAGTGCTGTCATTTCAACTGCCAGATAGTAGTAGATTTGTTTGTAGTTTGTTCGCTTTGCGATTTTTACTGCACATATTTCTAGCTCCCTGTGTATTATGCACTTACTATACTTTTTTCTGTAACTAGTAAGAGGATCGTCAAATGTTTCGAGAACGCAGCAAATTTTTCTAACAAAAATAGCTTTGTAACGGCTATTCGTCATCAAAGTTTCATTAATCAGATTTTTTTTGCTGCTCATTTTCTCCATATATGAAAGAAAAAAATTATTAAAAATCAAGGAATTTTTTTGAGCAGATTTATACTTGCACATTCTTATATTAAAATTAAATGCGTTACCAAACTGCATACACCAAAATTGTCTACAAACACTGATTAAAAAAATTGAAATTTTGATAAAAATTGTTTGAAGTTTTTTTTTGTTGCAATTTACACAAAGTTTGATTACAGCATTCATGCGGTTTTGGTTGTAGAATTAACACTATTTAAAAAAAAACATTCCTTAAACTATGAAGTAACAGATAATGGGCTGAAACTTGTCAAATAGCCCCTGCCGTATAGTTTTGACACATTTTGACACATAAAACTATTAATTTTTGAATTAGTTGAGTCCATTCATCGGAGCTTGTCTAGATTCATATGAATTATGATTTCCTTAACTCCCTGCTAACTTTCTAACTTTATTTTCCATTGAATGCATCTGATTTTCTACCATTTGCCACTTGCCTTTCCAACACTTAAATTCCTTGCCTCCTGCAGCATTGCAATTTAATACCTATTTTCTTTATATATTTAATTTCAAATACATAGTTTATGTATATGTATATAAATAAATATGTTTGCTTATTTACCTATTGCGGCATGTTGCAAGTTTCTATTTGTGCATTTCTAATATTACTTTTGACGATTTGCAATTTTCTCATCTGCATTGTTTTTGTACTTTGATATTTTTTTTTTTAATTTTACTTTCTGCACAAGAGTACTTTCTCATTTATTGTCATTCTCACTCTATATCTTGTCTATTTTTCATTTATTTTTACACATTGTTGTTGCTTTTGTTTTAATATCTGCTGCTTATTTACCTAGCATTTCCATGTCACTGAATGTATTCGTTTGCATTGGTTTCGATTGTACATGAATTGCTATTAGCAAGAATACGATATTTGCTACTACCAATTTATACTACTGTTTCAAAAAAGTACCTCTACATATTTTCAATTCAAGTTATTTGCCAGTCCTCGATGTGACTACTTGTATTACGAGTGTTGGATTTATTTATTTTCACTTGCTGGGATTAAATGAAAAATTGCTGAGTGCCTTTTCTGTTAATCGCTCTGTAAGTCCGTAATTTTTGGAACAGCAGTTTTTTTTTATATGGGGCTAAGCTTTCTTTTCTTGTTGGTATCGACGAAGATGAAAATAATTAGTGTTGCATTTTTGATTTACATTTTGTTACAATTCTATTGCAAACCGGTACCCAGGATTCGAAAAATCGAAAAAATCAGCCTAACTATGATTTCTGCTGTGGGTCATTGTAATCCCAAACCATGGATTAGGGATATGTCGGATTAATATTTGACACATTTCGTATTGAAACTATAGCGGAGGTTGAAATTATAGTGAGTTATTGGTTATCTTTTTAATTAGAGTGACTTTAAGATATATAAAGTGCCAAGTTTACAATCACAAAAAAAAACAGGAACCGTAAATAACTATTATTGCCCGATTTTGCTCAGAAAATATTCCTTTTTTTTTTAGTTTTATTTATGTATTATTTAAGTAATAATCGTTATTTCTCGACTTTTTTTCTCGCTTATAAAATAATTCTAATTTCTTGAGTTTTATTTATCGCTCAGCATATAAATCTTTTTTTCTCATAAATTAAGTTTATGCTGAGGACCCGACAAAGCTCATGAAACCCAGCAGTTGCCTAGTTAACTGCGCCTAAAAATATGCAGCAAAAATGGGTTCAGACCTCTACCGATTACAACAGTCGTTGTAGTTGTTATGATTTCGTGAGAACTTGACAGCGATATAACATTCCGTGGCATAGTTTTAGGTGCAATAATGCTGACAACTGTCAGGTTAATTAAAGCTTTAACTATTACGGTCCTTGCGAAATCATCTGATCACTATTTTGATAATTACTCTGCCTAAAACTATGGCGTAAAGTCTTGACTTAAAGTTTGAAAAAGGTAGAACCAATTAAATATCTGCTTGTTTTTTTTTTTAAATAAATATGCATTTTTTCTGATTAGTTTTAGGCACACTAACTATCACATTAGAGGTGAGATGATTGTGGTGATTACGTAAGAATAGCGTTGTAAGTGTTTACTTTAATTATTAGAAACAAATGGATACATTTTTGTTTCCAAACGCTTCTATAAAAACGAAGATGCTCTTGAAGACCACGACCACCTACATCTTTTCATTCTGAAAACATAAATTAATATAGTTTTTAGGGCGATTTTCCCAGCTACTCTGCCTCAGAGAAAGCTCTTTATATGGGACTTGTTTTTTTTTGCTTAAATTACAGCCATCGAAAAGGGGAAATTATTTAACCCATAATTTTAGTAAGCCATTTCCCACTATAAAAAACGAATTCTTTCGTGTCGTCAAACAATTATCGCAGTCGTAAAACCGATTGTTATGGAAAATTGCATAACTTGTTTTTCCATGCTACAGATCCGAGGAATACGATTGTATGATATGGTTTTTACTTGGGCTCTCTTGGGCATATAGTTTTACCTGAAAATTCTTTTTAAGAAAATTTCTCGAGAATATACCGCTATTCTATATGAGTCCAAGTTTTTAGATAAAACCTCCGAGCACAACACAACCTAGAAACTATTTCAGCATTAACATAGCCAGCAAAATGTCTGTACAATGAAACTTACCATATAATTTTTACCTATGGCGTTCGAGTTATCAACTGGCATGCCATTTGCAAACTGCATCGAAACTAGCAAATATTTTTTTTACTGCATGTAATTTGATAAACTAGCATAATAGGTATTTAACTTATATATTTATGGAAATATATGTATTTTATTTCCACTTTTCCTTTGTTGATTTGCACCACCAGTGAGTGAGTAATTGACTGCCGTGACAAACAATAGATTACCACATATGCACTAAAAACCCAAGCATGGAAATATGATAATCTAACTTATTTACGTGCAATAAATTGTAAACGTCTACATACTTAAATAAGTGCACACTTTCCCATTCATACAGACGTGCATACAAAAATTTAGTTCGAACGTGAGTTGCTTGCCTTTAACCGTTTGTCTGTCCCATGCCGGAACTAACGTTTGCTGTCCTATGGGGTCATCATGACCCCAGAGCAATGGCGGTGCAGTATACATGAAAATTACATAAATAAGGACAATTTGAATTGCAATATAAAACGGGAATTCCCCGAAATGTGATATTTTTTTAATTTTGCACTCTATGAGTGGCAGTTCGATATTTATCTTTGATGTGAACACATATCCAGTAGTGAGTGGTACGGTGCGCGATATAAAAAATTGACGTTTTTGTGGAAGATGTACCAAATGATATTGAAGAAGAGTTTTCTGACTGTGATGATTTCGATGAGATCGAAATGATAAATTTCACTGATGAAGATGAGGATGAAAATAGTGAAGAAGAAAATAATTTACCTCTAAATTCGACTCAATTTGAGCGGTATTACGGTAAAAATAGACGTGCGTGGAATACGAGACCCAATCCAGTAACACAAACTCGAATAGCAGACATAGTACGTGAAAAACAGGGAATACCCAGCCGATTCGCTCAAGATATTATTAATCCTAAAGATGCCTTTCAGCAATTAATCTCTTCCGATATTGTTGATTTTATTGTACGTTCGACAAATCGTAAAGCAGCTGATTTCTTCGAAAAAAATCCGGTTTCGGGTAGTCGCCCATGGAAAGATACAAATTCTAAAGAACTGTATGCTTTTTTTGGATTACTGATACATGCCGGAGCTTGTAAATCATGGGACGAGGAACTTGCCGATTTGTGGAAGACGGACAATAGACCAATTTATAGAGCTACAATGTCACTAAAGCGTTTCCAGCAACTATTGCGATTTTTACGATTCGATGATTTTCGAACACGGCGAATGAGACTTTCCTCAGATAAAATAGCTGCTGTTCGCGATATTTGGGATATGTTTCAATCTCGGCTAAAGGATATATATAGACCTTCTGCTTACTTGACCGTAGATGAGCAATTGGTGACCACTCGAGGACGTTGCTCATTTCGTCAATACTTACCTTCCAAACCAGGGAAATACGGTATCAAGATATTTTGGTGCTGTGATGCAACAAACAGCTATCCATTGAAAGGGGAAATATACATTGGGCGCCAACCAAATGCAGACAGAGCGGAAAAATACGCACTGAATCTTGTAAACCGAATTACAGAGCCATGGCTTCGAAATGGTAGGTATTTGTTGATACTGATGTAATAGCGATTGCCTTCCCTTATATATGACTTTTTCAGGACGAAACATAACAATGGATAACTTTTTTACGAGTGTTGAATTAGCTGAACAAATGCTATCGCAAAACACTACAATTGTAGGAACAATGCGAAAAAACAAAGCGGATATACCTCCAGAGTGTTTAGCAGTTAGGGAAAGACAGCCAGAAACTAGTCTCTTTTGCTTCAACAAGGACATGACGCTAGTAAGTTATATCCCAAAAAAAGGAAAAAATGTGATTATGCTCTCGACGATGCATCACAGCCGGGATGTTGATCAAGGAAACAGAAGTAAGCCCTATATAATCCTCGATTACAACCGATATAAAGGTGGTGTCGACACTTTGGATCAACTGGTTTCTATATATACAGCTAAAAGAAAAACTCTTAGATGGCCAATGACCATATTTTACAATATGCTTGATGTTACTGCTGTCAATACAATTACAATTTGTATAATATAAGATTCCCTAACTGGAGCTCCCGGTCGACGAAAAGCAAACTATTTTTACAGAGGCTTGGTCGAGAGTTAGTAGACTCGCTCATTATTGAAAGACTAACTCACACAAATACCAATAGAGGACAAGCAGCTGCCGCTATACGACAAATGGGTTATTCATTGATAGAAGTGACACATTCAAATGAGCCTTCGAGTTCTGGTAAACGGTCGCGCTGCGCACAATGCCCCCGATCAAAGGATAGAAAAGTAAACACTTTTTGCAAATCTTGTAAGAAACCCACTTGTAAGGAGCATTTTAGTTTGATTTGCTGTCAATGCGTTAGTGCAGACAACGAAAACAGTGGCAGCGAAATGGCTTCGGAGTAATTTTATTTTAAAATCTAATGTATATTACTACTTTAATGTTTGTTTTGCCAATAAATATTAAAAAATTTTAAATTCTTACTCTTAATTATATGGGGTCCGTATGACCCCAAGAGACCACAAGTGCGAGTTTATCCATTTCGTCGTAATATCTGCCGTCTGGACTTTTTTGAAATGTTCCAAATAACACCAAGATGTGTAGTAATCGGTATTTGAGGATGTCAGAAAACCTCGTACAAGTTACAAAAACAGAAACAAAATTATATAACTTTAAAGTGCTCTGGGGTCAAATAGACCCAAAGGACAGACAAACGGTTAAGAGGATTTGAAGAATATAGAGAAATAGATGACAAAAATAACTAAATAATACGGGTATAAATGTATTGTTAGGTTTTATGGCTGAGAAAACGGCGAGGAAAACCACAAAGTGACGTTGAATCACAAACAACAATAAATGGTAAAATATAAAAATTAAACTAAGAAATACAAATTAGAAGAAAGTAGAGAAGACGCGGAAAGTTGGTTTTAAAAGAAGTAGCAGCTGAAAAAATAAAGGCCAAATTTTATATTCTAAAAGTTCCTATTAACTGACAGCGATAAGCGCCAAAATAAAAATAAAAATCTAAGAAAACCACGGATAAATCGAGGCCCACCTCTATTGTGATAATTCTGTATCTAAAACAGTGCCGCTAGAACTGAACTTTAAAAACTCAAGAAATGCAAAAACAAATTAAAAAATTATTTATATTTGCCTCCAAACCAAACTTGACAAGAGTTGACTAAAAGTCGTTTCGCTCTGTCGGAAAAACGGTAGATCGAAAATAAGCAATTAAAAAAAATATTTTCTTCCCATTAAATAACAGCAAATTTTTAGCATAATTCATATATGCATATATTTAAAGTTTTAATTTCTAAATAAAATACTAAATACATTAGAGCTCTGCCTAAAAAATGCAACATTTTTGAGTGTAGATGACCTATTTTTTATACTTCCAGAATCAACCGATTCAAGTTTCGTTTTTTTCAAGCTTGTGTTGCATATTCTTAGGCACTTTTTTTATCCAGTGAACCCAGAGTTTGGGAACCCACGGCAAAACTTAGAGAGGCTAACTGTTTCTCCATCGCAACAACGACAAAACGTAAATAACTTTAATGACCAATTTCAAACTATGAGAAACTGACAGAGAACTTACGATTCATCTACTGCATGTAGGTGAGCTGACCTACCAGAAAAAAATTCTTTAGGGCTTGTGAACTTCTGACTTTTTAGAAATTAGACGTAATGGACTAAAGTGAATTTTAAATAAAATCTGTCAAAAATGTTGCACCAGTTTTTCGTGCAGAGAACCCATAGTTTAAATATCGCATAGGGATATATTTTGCTTAAAATTTTAACTTCAAAAAGTTTGTAGCCTTTCATTGTCAACCAATTCAATTTCAATTTACTGAGCCATCAGAGTAGGAGCAAAAAGGAGCTTAGTAAGCATACGGTACATTCAAATTGTTTCTGGCTTCAAAGATAAACCGCTCGCCAAATATTTTTCAGCCAAGCTTTATTTTGAGTTCGAATTTCATTCGGAAAATAAAAGTACCGAACCTCCGCACTTCAGCAGTTTTTAGGTATGGAAAAAAACCAGCCTAATTAAGCTCAAATCAGCATAAGATGGTGTCCTAAATAAAAACCTCCATGTAGATCATACACAGGTAATACACCCAGACAAAAATACAAATTTTGCCCATTTTGGAAAAAATTTTCGAACCCGAAGGATGACTTTCGCCAATTATGATTCAAGCGAAAATCCTGATTCAAGAATTATGGCTAGACGGAGAAAACAGGGATGAGCAAGTCAAACCAATTCGCTTAGTAAAATGGGCCTCGCTGCAAACAATTTGCACACTATTTCGGAAATACGAATTCCCCAAAGTGTAAATTGCTACCCCGAACATTAAGCCGAACTCCTTCCTCTTCGCCTCTCATAACGCATATTGCGCAACCATATGTGTACGCATTAAAGGCATACTATAAAGTATTCACATAGACATCCTTTTTTGTAAGTCTGTTGCATGCTATTAGTTAATTATCTATGTTAGCATGTTTCACTACATAATCTGTAATGTTACAGCAACTGCTGGAACCCTGGACCAGAAACCTATTTTTGCTGCGTTTGCCAGAAAAGGCTCCATCCGAACTCCACTTCGGTAAGGTGTAATTCGTGCGACGGATGGAGCTATCTTAAGGTCTGCTCAGGCCTTAAGACCCATAAGGTGTGGCCCCATGTTGTTCGCGCCCCACGGCGCTCATAGCCTCTACAGCCCCCTTAACTGCACCAAGTGCACCCGTGCCTAGCACCGGCAGAACCTCTACGGTTCATAGGAGCACACAACAACATGGACGCTCCTCTCCTCCACCCCCACCTAGCTCCACCCCTCGTGTGGGGAGTAGCCAGGAGCTCCTGGTGCCCCCCACAGTCTGTTCCGTGTGTCGGGCCAGAATATACCGGAATGCGACATCTGTCAGGTGCAACTCGTGCCAAGGCTAGTGTCACTTCCGTGTATGTTCTGGTCTGCGCACCACACGTGAATGGTCGGGTGACTACCTGGCTCCCTGCTGTAGAGCCTTGCAACCGCGCACGCCCGTGGCGGCGCTGCCGACCAACACCTCAACGCAGCCCAATGTGCCACAGCAGAGACCAGGTGGGCAACATCACCCTTCCCTCACACCTCTCTCCGCGACGACTCTCCCGAGGCATAAGAGACTCCTTCAGCTGAACTGCAATGGGCTGCAGGGCAAGATTGAGGAGATAACCGACTTTATGAGTCGGCATAATCTGTCAATAGCTGCGATCCAGGAAACGAAACTGCACAGTAACTCAACCTTGTTGAGTTGCAACGGCTACAATGTGCATCGTAAGGATCGCGAGCGAGGTAATGGTGGTGGCTGAGCATTCATCACCCATCACACTGTGCAGTATCGTCTTATTGAAGAAGACATCGACCGCAGCGATATTTCCTTAGAATGTCAAGGAATAGCTGTCTGGTCAGGCGATGTCGAGCTCGAAATATTTAATATTTATATACGCCCTGTCACCAGCTGCCCGGCTGGATATCACCCTGACATAGGTGCGCTCCTAAGAGGTGAAAACCGATTGGTAGTTGGTGACTTCAACGCGCACCACGATCTCTGGCACTCAAGCCTACCAGCTGATCGTAGGGAAAACGATTTGGCAGAGCAGATAGACGATTCAACATACAGCACGATGAATGATGACGCCCCCACCAGGATTATGGGTAGTTGCAGTAGCTCGCCTGACCTAACGATAGCTAGCGCAGGTCTGATAAATAGCATAACGTGGCGACCTATGCTATCTCTTGCATCAGAACACCTACCCATAATTATCTCGATTGACAGGCCTGCTGACTTTGTCTCCGCGGACCGCCGGACCTATATCAACTTTAAAAGGGCTGACTGAGTCAGGTTCACGGCATTCACTGAAAATGCCTTCATATCTCTTCCCATACCCACTGACGTTCGCAAAGACGAACAGAAGTTCCGCCAGTTGGTTCCGTCTGCTAGGGCACGCTGCATCCCGGCAGGGAGGATCCCAGAGATCCGTCCCAACTTCCCGGCCTACCGAATAAACGCGACCACCTTCGCCGCTCTGATCCCCGAAATCCTAACATAAAGGATCTGAACGTAGAGATTCGGAGGCTGGTTGACCAAAATGAGCAGAACAAGTGGGAGGAGTGTTGGTAAGCTCTGGTCCACCGTGAAGTCCTTACCCAACCCGACGAAGCGCGATGACCGAGTGGAAATTTCATTCGGGGATCATGCCTCGTCGGACCAGAAGAGATGCGTAAGCTATTTTATCCGACAATTTATATTGCATCCTTCGGGGGATTGGGCCAAGCTGAAGGTGACCAGAGAGCTACGTAAACTACAAAACAACAGCGCGCCTCATACCTTCACTAGTGGCGAGGTGAAGGAGGTCATCGGGAAGGCGAAAGCCTCCAAGAACATTGGCCCTGACGGGCTAAGCGTGTTGATGCTGAAAAATTTAGGCCCCGCGGGAGTTGAGTTCCTCACAGGGATCTTCAAACTGTCAATGGCCACCCTCATCTTTCCTGACATCTGGAAGGTTGGGAGGGTTGTCCCACTGCTGAAACCAGGGAAACCGGCCGGCAAGGGTGATTCTATCGACTCTCTCGCAGGGACTGAAACGGTGGTCCGCGAATTACCTGTGAGGTCGCCAATCATCGGTATTGTTCAGAGACAAAACATCAAAACTAAGGAGGATTAAACAAGGGGTACCGCAGGGTGGCGTCCTGTCCCCACTCTTGTTTAATCATTATATCTCCAAGCTCCCTCAACCGATAATGGCAACCGGCAATGTAATTGACGACCTGTTTTCGAAGGTGAACGGATATCTCTCCGACCTTTCCCATTTCTTTACAGGCAGAAGCCTGGCGCTGTCCCCTGCTAATTCCTCGGCGACCCTCTTCACCACCTGTACGAAGGAGCTCAGGCTGGATCTCAACATCCACATCGATGGCACCCCCATTCCGACGATTAATACTCCGAAGCTTCTGAGGGTGGCATTCGACAGCCTGCTCTCCTTCTCCGCGCACACTACCGCAATCGCCAATAGAGTACAGAGCCGCAACAATGTCCTAGAGTTGCTCGCCGGCAGCTCTTGGGGCAAAGATAAAGAAACGTTTTTAGCAACATACAAGGCGAATGGCGCTCCGCGTTAAGGAGCACAGCCTCATGCTCAGCAAGCAGTTTCTTGCTAGCTGTCACCGTCCGGGCCATCCAAACAGGTATCTGCTTGCAGTGGAGCTACCCCCCAGGCACATCAGAAGGCATCTCTTAGAACTAAAAGACGAGATCCAGCCACTCATAACGCAACCGCTGGATCCGGAAGCATGCCGGCGGGTCCTAAGCAACATCCACAGAGAGATAGTCACTACCACAATTGACTCTCGCTAGGCAAATGCTGTTATCGGGGCCCAACCACCACCTATAGATAGATAGATAGATATAAGTGTTGAGGTTTGCATTTCGACCTTTCGATCCATTGTGCCCTCCATTCTTTATAGTGCCTCATCTAACCCCAACGCTCTTAGGAAGTTTAAGATGATGGTTGGTGGCAGCGAGCGTACAAGTTCCTGATCGGGGATATATGAGCCTAGATATCTCTTCCGTCTTCTTGAGACGGTTTCACAATCAAAGAGCAGGTTCATCGGGGTCTCCGGGGTCGAGTCACAGAAGCGACACGACTCATTCGACCATATTCCGAGCCTGTGTAGATGGCTACGTTTTTTTGCAATGACCTGTAAGAAACCTGTAAGTATCCCCAAGGGGGGGGTTTGAGAGGTTAATAAACTGTTTAGATCGTTTATTGTTATACCCTCCCAATAGACATTTCGCTTGGTCCAGATGAGGAGTCCCTGCAGCCCCGCGAGTCCCGCGTCACTCTGGCACAATTACGATCTGGAGGCTCAACTCCTACCTATCTGGAATCAACCCTGACATACAAAATACATGTCCGGAATGTAGATATTCTTCGCACGATACCAATCACCTATTCACAAGCCCTCGCAAACCCACCCATCTAACCCCCCTCTCCCTCTGGTCCAACCCTGTCAAAACTGCACTTTTCCGGGGCCTCCCCCTAGATGAGTTCGACGACAACGACCATGGGTGAATCCGCTCTTTACGGGGCGTGATAACCGCTACAACAACAACAACGAGGCACATAAGAAGTGCTCCAATTTTGAAGGTACGCTCGATGCAATGAGTGAGGCAGATTTCAAAATGCGCATGAGGGTGGAATATCTAACAAGTAATAACAATTCGGAATCTAACTGCATACCTGACACAGATGGTGGTGGTAGACCGCGTATATTACCAAAAAAAACGGTGTATATGTACATTTGGTATGTAAGCAATACAGTGACATTTAGGCAACTGGCGAATTTGTTTGCGGTAGCCTCATCAGCGGCATGGTCAACTGTTCTAAAAGTCACCTGCTTTTTTATCGATTAGTCATGAACACAATAAAAGGCCAGAGGACGGATATTTCTAATGAAAATGTGGACAAATTGGAGAAAAGAAGAGTATCCCTGGTGTAACTGGGGCAATCGATTGTACGCACATTGCAATTAAAGAACGTATAGCATTGTGTTGCAAGCTGTGGTAGATGTCAACAAAAAGTTCATTGGCATAACTTGTGGTGAGCCAGGATCGCTGCATGATTACCGTGTTCTATGAAGGTCCAAACTCTTTCAGGAGGCAGAAAACCATTACGAGAATATGTTTCCGAATTCATTTTTTATAATCGGATATTCGGCATATCCGTTAACGAAACGGCTGGTTCCACCTCTTAAGGGCTACGGAAATTTAAATGCATGCACACGAAAGTTCAACGAAATACATTCCTCAACACGGATGGTGGTTGAAAATTCATTTGGACTACTGAAAGGGCGCTTTCAAAAATTACGCAGCCCTTGACAGAAGGCAACACCTTTTTAATTATTTAAGACAACAAAATATTATATAAAAATTTCACTGCATATATGTATTTATAACATAAAATTTATAAAACTAAAAAAAATCCCAAGGAGTATCGCATATGAAATTCAATTCAGATCGTTTCTTATTCCAATTACCAATAAAATAAAAACCAAAAGCAAATTTTAAAAAAATCCGGTTTCAGTGAAAACCTTTTAGAAAATTTTTTGCAATGTTTTTGATGTAAATTCTTCGTGCTCGGTTTTATAAAACCCTTGTACATTCTACAACGAAATGTTACCGATGTTTTTTGAAAATTTGTTAAGTTGATGCTCTTGCGCATCATGTAATAAAGATCATGAATGCGTTATATGCAGAAAGAAGCGTAAGAGCATCAACTTAACAAATTTTCAAAAAACATCGCTAATGTAGAATGTACAGGGATTTTATAAACACGGGGACGAAAAATTTACACCAAAACCATTGCAAAAAATTCACTAAAAGGTTTTCACTGAAACTCACTCGCTTTCTTTTTTTGTTCCGCCTCCAATTTCTTCAAATGATATTTTTTCATGATAAAGCACTCTCGCTGAACGTTTTCGGCGTACTGCTGGAGCTGGAGAAGAAGCCAACGGTGCTGATGAAATGTCTGTTACCGGCAACGTCAAAGATGTTGGTGATGGCAGTGGCGAGAAGATCCATGTGAACGCCTTAACAGGCTGCAGATTTACCAAAAGTGTTTCAAACGGTCTGTAACCCACATGAACCGTGTGGTCGTTTGAAATAATCGGACTTCTTCCAAATATTTCGTCCATTTGCTCCATATAGGAGGCAAAGCACGGACTGGCGCCAGTTCTGCTGTTGTTGTCCTATGCCGCCTAATAGGCCTGGAGAAGACTGCGTATCTTCGACTTCAAACACAGCGGCGTCCTTTCTAAGTCCTGGAAGTGGATTATGTACATAAATATAATTTGTTCAAACATATATTTCTTGAACCTACCGTGATCGCCATTGACAACATGTCTTCCAATACGTTCGCGTAGGCCAACCTCTTTCTTTTTGGTGGCTCGAACTCCACTTTCCGGGCGAGATTATCTACTCACGGGACCATCTCTTTCGCCTTTTTAATAAATTTTAATTCTTTATTTCTTATTACCTTCTGTAAGCGTCTCATTTTATCAACTTCTTCCCTAAAGTCTTCAACTTAGGGACTGCGCCAATTGATAGAAAACTTCAACGGCGAGAGATCTTTTTACTATGGTGAGACAATTTTAAACTTCTGATGTGCCAATTCGTAACTTTTTTCTGCAGTAAAATTTTTCCAGTTCATTTGCGAAACGAAACATTTGTCTAGAGACTGTACGAAGTCTAACCTATAACTAACTGTTATATTAGAGGATAAATTAACTCATACAAATGGTCATATCAGCTTTTAGTTTCGTATGCGCACCGAGTACCAAATTACCACTTCTCTAATATGCATCTCTTTCTAGCACACACGTTCGCTCGATTGCAGCGCTGTAAGCTTACTCGCACATACAAATCATTCATTTGGGGATGTGGAAGCAAATTAAGTGGTCAACCAACGGGAAAATACCTGGTTAATTAGTGGTTTTTCTGACGGCTAATGTAACTTCGGAATAATCGATAAGCTAACGAGTAGAATGAACAGTAAAATTCCCAAATAAACATGAAAACATAAAAATGTACATTTTAAATTTTTATTATTATTTCAATTTAAAAACAACAAAATCTTAAGTATATAAAAACGTGTGCTATCATTTCAAGCAAATATAATATATTGCTTATATTTGTACTTGGTACTATCGGAACTTTTTAATTCATTAATAAATAAATAAAATAACATTTTAATGCGATATGGAAATGTAAGTTGCAAAACCTTATTTTCTTTATTGTCGAATATGTATAAATCATTTTAAAGAACACTAGGTTCATTATATATTTAAAGTTCTAAGAATAAAACTATAGCTTCGCCCCTTAACGCTAAAATATCACATTTACTGAAACTTTAAAAATTTCAATAAATCATTTAAAACTACTTGCGACACATTGTTCCTAAATGCCCATATTTTAATTTAGCTAGCTTTGTCAAAGCTTCTGAGAAATTCTTCTGATTTTTCATCGGATTCTGAATTTTCGTCGCTAAAAGCAAATTCCTCAGTAACGTCAGATCGTTCTGCTTCAATTCGAGGGTTTCATTAGAATTCCATGTGTTCTACTCCAGCATTGGAGTCGCTGCTTACGCAGTCGGGCTTGGCAAATTGCGAGAGTTTTTATATTTTGCCGCATTTACCTCAAAACTTTTCTTCTCCAAATACATCGAAAAGTTTGTTATTAATTTTCTTTTAGAATAAGAAACTCACTTATTTCAATAAATTAATCCAGTTTTTTAATATTTTCTACCGCTACTTAAATTTTCTTTGATGTTTGACGCGCAAAACAATACATATTTAAATCTCTCAAAGCCTTTTCTCTTGCTGTCGTCGTTTTAAATTTCAGCATTATTTTTTTTTTACTTTCTTATCCTCTCTAATACCATGTTCACACCAAACCACAGTCGCAAACATCGTAATCACTTAGCCAATCCACTCAATTTGGAAACATTTTTTCTGCAAAAATGTAGTTTGAAGATCTCGTAACCGCGAAGAACAACACTGATTGGGGCAATTTGTTTATAAAAGCAACCACAACACTGCAGTGCAACCAGACACGAATGATAAAATACAAGGTTGCGCCTTCCCTCGGCAATTTTTATCATTAGTGAACAAGAATATAGGAGAACCATTCCAGCCGGTTCTACGTAGCGAAATGTTTCGACGATCTAACCCTGTTTAGATTGTCCTACCCCATAAGTGTCTGTCTCCTCTGGAGCAACTCTTAGCAACAGGGTTGCTTCGCATCCTTCTGCTGATGCATGGCATCGAGAAAAGGCTGCATCTGAACTCCACCTCAGCATTAGTCAGGGATACCCCTTGCCAAGGCTGGTGCCATTTTCGGGTATGTTTTGGCCTGCGCACCACACGTGAATGGTGGGCCTCGCTTCGTCCCGGTAAGGAGAATCCCTGAAGTCCGCAGGCTGGATCTCAATATCCATGTCGATGGCACACCTAATCCAACGGTTAATCACTGTAGGATTTTGGGGGTTACAATTGAAAGCCTGCTCTCCTTCTGTGCACACTACCGCCGCGATTGATTCAACCAGATATGGATCTGCTTGCCAACGAGCCACCTCCCAAGCACATCAGAAGGCACCTCCTTGAACTAGCGTAACGGAGGTCCTAAGCAAACTCCACACCGAGACAGTCACTACCGCCATCGACTCTCGCCTTGTTAATCCCGTGATAGGACTCCAACCGCCACCCATTGCAGACGACGAGTTCCTGTGATTCGCGAGTCCCGCGCTACTCTGGACATTGTAGTAGATTTAAATCCCTTCTATCCAGAATCAAATATATGTCCGGTATGTGGAGATTCTCCGCACGATACCAAACACCTATCCACATGCTCTCTCAAACCCTCTCTCCCTCTGCTCCGATTTCGTCGAAACTGCACGTTTCGAAGGCCTCTCCCTAGATGAGTTTAACGGTAATGACCAAGGATGAATCCGTTCTTTACAGGGGCTAGCTAGCCGCTACAACAACATGCATATCCTAACATTCCCACGACAGTCATTTCTACGATACCGAAAAGAACCGGATTGATATCCGGTCAAAGCCTGTCAATTCAGCAGCATTCTACAAAATTTTATAAGGAATATTTTATGCTGTTAAAACAGCAATATGCATTTCCCAAACGACTTAAGGCGCGCTGTGGCAAAGTACAGAACCAGGAACAGAATCTGAATCATTCTGTTGCCTTATAGTCGGCCAGTTTATTGTAACCGACTTGCAAAAGGATATTCCAGCTTGGATAAAGTTTTCTTTATTTGCAAACTACTATACTATTAGCATCTTTCATGAAATATGAGGCTTGTTTAGTGGTATTTAGGAACACCAAATAGCTATGATGGGAAATTTTTTGTTGACGCCAGCGGAACTTTTACACCAAGATTTAAGCGTGCTCCGCTTAAAGGGGACAGCCCCATGTTCAGCGAGAAGTTCTTTGCTGGCTGTCACCGTCTGGGCACCCAAATAACACAAATAAGCATCTGTTTGCCGTCGAGCCACCTTCCAGGCATATCAGAAGGCATCTCCATGAACAGCGTACCGGTAGTTCTCGGCTACACCTACAGAGACACCTGCTTATGCTGTTACACCAACAACACTATGCATTTTGAAATAAAAGCATTTTATTCAATTGTTCCTTTATATTTACTTTTTTTATGATCGTAACTTTAAAAGAAGATATTATTACAATAAAATTTAAATGTATTGATAACGTACACAATCTCTCACATTTCTTCCTTTGACCAAATAACTTATCCACCCTGTGACTACAGAGCTGTCGACAAGAATGATAGAATACAAGATTGCGCTTATTGATCTGAAATTCGGAGATTAACTTTCCTGTATCGTCACAGCCAGTTTACCGGTGAAGAGGACTGAGAGGAGACACGTTGTCATACATGTTACAAAGAATACACAATATTTTTAAACGCGTTGGAAAGAATAAACACGGCTGCGAATATAAATACATATGCCCGAAACAGTCGGGTCGGCTTGCGGTGAACAGCTGATCTATTCCGGTTGGATCATTCGGGCGGGTAAACACATTGTGACCGAACGGTTTTTAGCTAACACCCTGTAGTGTTAATAAAATTAAAATTCTGTTTACCTTTTCTTCTGCAAATGTAATATATTAATGCTAGTTTGTTTGTTTTTCGTTTATCAAACAGACTAATTTACATTATTTCACCTGAAAATTAACTCTGAGTATCCGACCCTGCGTAGAAAATAGAAATAAATCTAAGTATTTGACCGCCGGAAAAATAACCGTCGCGAAGAAATCCGTCCCTGCAGCAATTATGTGCAATTTTATGCCATTCAATGTGTTCTAATTTTGACAGCACATCCAACTATCCGTTACTCTCTCTTGCTCGCAATGCATTTTCGGATATTACTTTGTAAACAAAATCTGTTGCACCGACTTCTTTATTTTTTTCACCATGAAATTTGAACGAAAATAAGTAATTTGCGTTGTAGTGTGTCAGTGCTTTAAAAGTGTTTTAAAGGAGCATTGGAGGCAGAAATTAGTTGTCCAGCTTTGCTCAACAGCCATTCTTATTCACAAGTCCTCACAAATAAATCGCAGACATATCAGCGGTATCGAACCAAACCTGATTGATTCCGGCGCCTTTATTTTCTTTTGCTGCTTCTCGAGTTAGTGCCACAAAGAACATAGACAGAAATGCTATCGTCATTCATAGTGATTTGTATTATTCAACAAATAGCAGCATATAATGCCTTTGAGTTTAGTAAAGACATTTTTCCTGCCACCAGCAACAGAACGTGTGCTTTCTGCTTCTGTTGCTACAGTACTGAACCCTGTTCATGTTGCTAGCAGCACCAGAATCGCAAAACTCTATTGCGGCTTCTTTCGCTGTCGGGTATGTGCTAAATTCTGTTTTTGTTCTTTGCGTCTTAACACCACAATAAGTTTTTGAATATAATTCTATTAAATATTTTGAGGCATATAAGTTAAAGTAGATAATACTATTGTGGGAACGAGACAAGAATCACGATTCGAAACAAAATTTGATGCAGCCCTGTGTGCGGATTCTACCCTTTTCCGTAAGGGGATCCACATGAGACTTCTGCGCTGTAGTTGGCGTTCGCTTGACAGAAAGCGCGTGTAGTGAATATTGAATTTAAACTTTGTTTGTTTAAATATGTAATAAAAGACTTTTCACATGTATTCCACCGTTTATTAAGTGAAAATGCATTAAAATGATTTCGGTTCATATTAAATTTCACTTATAACCACCAGTCGATTGTCAACGCATGAAAAAAAGATGAGAGTTGTCTTGTGGCCATGACCATATAATTAATGCTGTTAAACAACGCCAAAGACGACGTGAAAGTTTTATTTGGCCGGGCCTTTCCGATGGACTGAATACAGACAAGGACATCGTCAGTGGTATCTCTACTTTCATGCCGAGCTGCCACAAAGTTCTCAAGTCCAAGTAGACCATGCTGTTATGACAAAACAGCGGCAAAGAGTCACTTTTTGAGGATTTTACTCATAAATCATATTTTTACACTTTTGGAAATTAAAACCCGTTGCTTGTTGAAAACCTTTATGTATTAATTTTGTCTTTTTTCATATTCTTATTTACTGTATTTGGGATATGTCGTACATCGTTGCAGGGGTACACGCCGGCATATAAATATACATACGAAAAGAAACGGTCAAAAAATTTACCCATTCTTTAACAAAGTTTGACCAAAAATATACTAAAAGTAACAGCTATAGCACCGTGTAAAATGCCGTGTAATATTACCACTACATTTCTTGCAGGGGAGTGAAAATGTAACAGCTACTCTTTTAGTATTATGTAGATTTATTCATTAAATAAATCACTAATGAGGAATCGTGATAATGTCGGGAAGGCGCAACCTTGTAGTTTATCATTCTTGTATGGTTTCACTGTAATTTAGCGGTCGCTTTTGTACACAGATTGCGCAAGTCAGTATTGTACACAGTTAAATATAGGTTAAATCCTGTTCAAGTCACTTTTTTGTGGGACGAAATTTTGCAAAATCAAGTGGATTGCCTAGATGATTACGTTAATTACAAGATTTTATTTTGGTCTGAACATGGTGTTAGAGAGGATAACAAACTAAAAAATTTATCTTAAAATTTTAGACATCGATTAGGATTTATCGAGTACATCGATATTAACATCGATGCTCGTCCCATTTCTAGTCGGTAGACACATGTTTCGTTTCGTAAACTGAATATAGGTAGAAGACTTTAGTGGAGAAATTGTTAGAATGAGACGCTTACAGAAGGTAAATAAGAAATAAAGTATTTGATACTAAACGCTAGAAATGGGGCTTGTCAGTTTTTCTGGTGATTCTAAGGATAACAAAATGAGATAAATGCATTCAATAACTAACAAATCGTGTACATTCGGTCCAGTAATAAGTGAAAACTAATTCGTCTAGTATATACATACATAAGTATCTACATCTTTGCCATGAGGAGACCTCCAAGGTTGAACCAAGTTGAATTCATATAAGGTGGTTTACTGGAACTTGTTTTTGGATTCCGATTCTCAAAGACAATTTACTATCAGAAAGTATGAAAAAGAAGTTCCCATGAAATCAAAATGTTTCAATTTGACAATCCTTACGCAGATTCGAGAAATATATTAAATAACTAATATTAACACCACCTTGTAGCATGATACCAAAGAGAAGGTAGTTTTAATTAATTTTTTTGTTTCATAACTTATAAGCAATGTGAATGAAACGATATGCGCCAGAAGAATCAGTGATAATTTTACTGGATAGTGTTTTCGTACGCCAAAACTAGCAAGAAACTTGCAAAGTAGGGGAAATTGACAGCGAAAATGATAGGTGAACTTGCAAGTTTTACTGAATTTTTACTGGATAAATTTCTACTAGCAAGAATTTGCCTGTAAGATAGACAGCTGATTGAAAGTATTCAGTTGATCACCAGTAGAAAGGAATTATTAAAATTGCAACCTATTTTAAAAAGTACGAAAAATAGAAAAAGTGATTAAATAAATAAACGTACACAAGTGTATGAAGTTTATTGTGAACATATGTATGTATATCAGTAAGACGCCCAGAATCTGTGTGTTTGCAAGGATAGTCGAGAGTCTTTAGCTGCAGTGACTGCAATTTGCAATTATGAGGCGTCAATTATGAATTGTGGAGCTAT
The DNA here is from genome assembly GCA_951828415.1 of Anomoia purmunda. Taxonomy (NCBI): domain Eukaryota; kingdom Metazoa; phylum Arthropoda; class Insecta; order Diptera; family Tephritidae; genus Anomoia; species Anomoia purmunda. Next base: position 41,721,874 of record OX639994.1, on the reverse strand, counting down.
TTCTTTATTTAAAGGATGTATTTTTTAAATTTCGAACCAAACAAAAGTCAGCTGTAACAAAAACCTAGAACTTCTTGCTGGTTTTCCGTTTTCGTACTTTCATCCATGTTTCTCATTGAGAGAAAATTTTAGTTACGCTTAGAAATTTGGTAACTGGCAAGTTACTGGATAGTCTTTTTACTGGAGAATACGAAAACATAACTACCATTCCCAAGATAGCCCGTTCCACGTAATATGATATGGTCAATCACTCAACGCTGCTTGAAGTCGTTTAGACATCTACTCTCCCGCAGGGTCTGAAGCGGTGGACTGCGAACTATCTGAGTGGTATGCGCAGGGTTAGATCGCCGAAATAACAGGCGTTGGCCGGGTAAAACCGGGGTCATTCCTTTACGTAGAACCGGCTGTCTGGGTATGACCCTCTCCCGCAGAGTCTGAAGCGGTGGACTGCGAACTACCTGAGTGGTCGACAGGCGTCGGTGTATTTTAGAGACTCAACATCTAAACCGAGAAGAATTAAACAAGGGGTACCCCAGGGTGGCGTCCTCTCCCCGGTTCTGTTTAATCACAATATCTTGAAGCTTCCTCAGCCATCCGAGAGGATTTCAATAGTCTCATATGCCGACGACTGTTCGATCATGGCATCCACAATGGCAATGCAATTGATGACATGTGCTCAAAAGTGAATGGTTACCTCTCAGAACTTGCTCGTTTCTTCACTCGTCGGGCCTTATTTCTATCCCCTGCTAAATCCTCGGCGTCCTTATTTACCACCTGAACGAAAGAGGTCAGGACACAATTAAATATACATGTGGACGTTACACCTGTACCGATAGTAAACCACCCAAAAATTTTGGGTGATACATTTGACAGCATGGCCTCTTTCTCTGCGCACACAACTGCAGTCGTTAATAAAGTACAGAGCCGCAACAAAGTCCTCAAGTCGCTAACCGGCAGCACTTGGTGCAAAGGCAAAGAAACGTTGTTGGCAACATGCAAGACAATTGGCCGGTCGGTTCAAAACTATGCCGCTCCAATTTGGTCGCTTGGGACAAGTAGGATCCAGTGGATGTGACTACAGGCTACCCAGACCGCAGCACCCCGGTCGGCACGGGATGCCTTCTGATGTCACCCGTCGAACACCTACACCATAAGGCTTCCATGTTCCCAGTTAGAGAGCACAACTTTATGCTCACCAGGCAGTTCCTCGTGGGGCAGGGAGCATCTCCTTGATATGTAAGTTGAGATCCAGTCGTACACCACAAACAGACTGGACCCTGCTGTCTCCGGATAGTCTTGAACGACATTCCCCGAGTAGGCATTCTCCCAGTAGGCATTCCCCCCCTTCATCAACTCTCGCGCTGTGAGTACCGTGCTCGAGGTCAAACCACCACCGATAGCTGAGTAGTAGCTCCAACTGCCTCGTGAATCCCGCGTTACGCTCAAATACGTTCCGGATTTTGTAGCCGGTTACATTCCTACCTCTCCAGAATCAACCCAAACATACTTAATGTGTGTCCGGCATGTGATAACTCCCCGTACGATACCACTCACCTTTTCACATGCCCCTTAAAAACGACTCATCTAACCCCCCTTTCCCTTTTGCCCGACCCTGTCGAAACTCTCGTCTAGTTAATGCCGTAATAGAAGCCCAACCACCATCAATTGCAGACGAGGAGTCCCAGTTGCCTCACGAATTTCGTGCCACCCAATTAAGATCTGGATATTGTAGTAGACTTAACTTCTCTATACAGAATCAACCCCGACATACCTAATACATGATCGGCATGTGGAGATAATCCGCACGATATCAAAACCTATTCACATGCCCTCTCAAACCATCTCATCGAACACCCGTCTCCCTCCGGACCGACCCCGTCAAAACAACACGTTTTCTGGGCTTCCCCTTAGCTGAGTTTGATGACAACGACCATGGGTGAATCCGTTCTTTACAGGGCGTAACTAGCCGCTACAACAACAACGAAAACTGAAGTTTCCCATAAAAGTTTAAAGTAAATTTGTTAAATTTGGTTTGATTTATGTCACAGGATCACCAAATTAACGAAAAAGATCTAACTTGCAAAACATCAATATTTAAAAATAAAGCATAATTTAAACCGACAGTCTCTATACTCATATTAGAACCACGAAAAATAATACAACCCTTATTTTTAGTTTAAATGTAGAGGTTAATTTCCGTTTTGACAATTATAATTGAGAATATTTAAAATATTTCAGTACAAATCGGGAGAGGCAGCGCAATATATAACACGTCGTGCTGCTTTGCGCAAGTTGCAGCTATCATTGAATGATTTTCGTCGACTATGTATAATAAAAGGTGTTTATCCTCGTGAACCGAAGCATCGTAGACGTGCGCAAAGAGGTTCTTCAGACGTTAAAATCCTATATCACGCAAAGGACATACGATTTTTGTTGCACGAACCGATTGTATGGACTCTCCGAGACTATAAAGTTAGTTTTGCGTATGACATTTATTAGGCTTAATGTATAATTTTACGTTTATGTAGATTTTTGCAAAGAAAACGGGACGAGATCGTGCTGTAAAAGACTTTCGCAATTTGAAAAGACGACTAGCAGATTTCCCAGAATTAAGATTAGATCATATTGTTAAGGAACGTTATCCTACGTTTATCGATGCAATTAAAGACCTTGATGATTGTTTGACGCTCCTTTTTCTCTTCAGTACATTTCCTTCCTTGCGCCTAATACCTCGTGATCAATCGATCTTATGCCGTCGCGTTACTATAGAATTCTTGCATTATATCATAAGCACCAAATCACTTCGTAAGGCTTTTATATCCATTAAAGGTTTTTATTTTCAAGCTGATATAAAAGGCCAAATAGTTACTTGGATAATGCCACATTATTACCCATTCAAGCCGCATTCCAAAGAAGACGTTGATTTTAAAGTGATGTCTATTTTTGTAGAGTTCTATACCGTGATGCTAGGTTTTGTAAATTATCGTCTTTACCATAGTGCGGGATATACGTACCCACCAAAGTTTAGAAGTGAGATTAATGAACTAGAGTATAACTTTAAGGATGAAATATCGTATGTTTCTGATCGAATTGCTACATTGAACTCCGACTTGATTTCAACGGGAGTTGCACGGGGTGAAGAAATCGAAGAGATGGACATGGATTGGCTTGAGCAAAATAAAAACTCAAGCCGCTTAATGAAAGTCAAAAAGGATGCACAAGAACTAAAGCAGTTGCGTGGGCTTTTCATTGGTTTGAAATTCTATATTAGCAGAGAAGTTCCTCGAGAACCCTTAGTAATTTTAATACGTTCTTTTGGTGGCAAAGTTTCTTGGGATTCCACTAATTTTGTTGGTTCTACATACAACGAATACGATGAGTCAATTACTCATCAAATAGTAGATAGGCCTATTTTCAATCAGCAATATATTTCTCGCGATTATATTCAGCCCCAATGGCTGTTTGATTGTGTGAATCAGCGCGTTTTACTGCCCACAAATAAATATTTCGCTGGCGTAATGCTCCCTCCACATTTGTCGCCATTTGCTGAAGTTAATAGTGACTCCTATTGTCCACCGGAGGATGAATCCAAACAAGGTAACCTGAAGAGTAAGTGGAGGTGGTTCGTAATCCTTACTTTTTTTTAAATTTATTATTTCAGATGCGGAAAAGGCAGATAGTTACAAAAATGGAAAAATTAATAAATTTTGTGGAGCGAATAACGTGCAAGTTTCTTATAAGGAGGAAAAAAATGTAACCATGGATAATCAAATAAGCGATGACTATGACCTCGCGGAACAGGAAGAGAGAAAAATAAGGAATGAAACAGTAAATAATGCAGTTGTTTTCATAGTTACTCTTTTTTAATTCATTAACTCTTTAGACTTCGACCATGGGTGTTAAAACTGGAAAGACACATAAAGAAAATAACGGTGTTCATCGCAAAAATGAGTTTGATGAACACCGCTTACAAGCATGCATGGTAAAATCACGTCATCGCAATCTATTTCGAAAACTGATACGAGAAAATCAAGTTAAACGGAAGGAAAAATGGCTTTTGCGTAAAAAAAGAAGGGCAATTGACAATTAAGAATTATCTGCCATCACTAATTTACGAGTTTTCTAGTTTTGGAATATAATCATGTTTAACGAGTTCACTGACAAAAATAATACCATGTTTACTTATTACTTAATGAAAATTACATATGTAAATATAAACATTTCAAACTACGATGGATTCAGTGATAGCCGTGGAAATTCTGTCATGATCATAAAAAACATTTGCCCACTTGATTGTTGTTGTTGTAACAGCATAAAATATTTCCCATAGATAGATAGATATATATTAGAGGTTTGCACTTCGACCTTAAAGATCCATTGTGCCCTCTGTTCTTTACAGTACCTCGTCTAATTCCCATAAAATGTTGGGGAATGCTGCTGAAGTGACAGTCCTTGGCCGGATATAAATCCGGGTTGTTCCGGTTTCGTAGAACCGACTGTCGTGGGAACCACTTGGTCATAGATAGATAGATATTGGTGTTGAGGTTTGCACTTCCACCTTTCGATCCATTGTTCCCTCCGTTATTTATAGTACCTCATCTAACACCAACGCTCTTTATAGTACCTCATCTAACCCCAACGCTCTTAGGAAGTCTAAGATGATGGTTGATGGCAGTGAGAGTACAAGTTCCTGCTCGGGGATATATGAGCCCAGATATCTCTGCCGTCTTCTTGAGACGGCTTCACAATCAAAGAACAGGTTCATCGGGGTCTCCGGGGCCGAGTTATATTCCGAGCCTGTGTAGATGTCTACGCAGTCTGCAATGACCTGTAAGAAAACCTGTAAGTATCCTCAAGGGGGTTTTTGAGAGGTTAATAAACTGTTTAGATCGTTTACTGTTATACCCTCCCAATAGACATTTCGCCTGGCGTAACCCTGCCATCTGGTGCCAGTGTCTTTCCTTTAAAGTATTTTCCTCTATCCTGAGCCCCTCCCTCATGGTATGTTGACCTACCGGCAGAAAGGGCTCGGGTCCTATGGGTGTTATTTCCGCCGCCAATCGATCGGCCTCCTCGTTTCCTTCAATGCCTTTGTGACCAGGAACGCAGAGGAGCTGGATGTGATTGCGGGTTGCTAGAGAGTTGAGTTTTTCTACGCACTTAAGCACCAATGAGAATCTGATCTCATATGATGATAGTGCCTTGAGTGCTGCTGGCTGTCACCTGCAATGACTATCCGCTCATTGCGATAGTTCCAATTTAAGTTTACCTCTGCAAACAGGAGGATGACGTACACCTTCGCTTGGAAGATGCTTGGCATCTTACCCATTGGCACAGACAGACGTGTTCTGGGACCGAAGACCACGGCCCATATACCCTCCGGAGTCTTTGATCCATCCGTATACCAGTGCAGGGTTATAGCACGGAGATGCCCCTCCAGCGAGGACGTACTCCATGAAGCTATGTTTGTTTCCTAATTCAATTTTGAGTCTTCTCAAATTTAGTTACTTTGATGATCTCATCTCTTGGATGCTGAGCAAGTGGGAGCTGGGTGCTCAGCTTCTCCATGCTTTTGGAGGATGTAATCTTACCTTTTCCATGACCTTCCCTATTTATGTTAAGTAGGGTTCCCTTGGCTGACTGTTCTATGTTTATGTGCAGTGGTGTCAGGCCCACAATCACTTCCAACGCCCCCGTTGGACATGACTTTGTCCACCTCCAATCGTGTCTGCACCGCTACCAGGTCCTGCGTCAGATATTCTGTAATGCAAAAGTATTCAATAATGTTCTTAAGCACTATACAATCTCTAGTCCTCTCAGATGAGAGATCCCATATTACCTTATTACTGGTTTCCTTTAGGCCTCTTAGCTGGTAGACCCACGGCTCCTGCACTAGTACTATACCCAGATCTTCCGAGGCAAGCCTCCTCGCTGTAACGGCCGAAGCCGCTCTAGCGTTGTGGAGGTTGACCTGGGCTACTGTTATGAGCGAGGTCATTATAGCTGTGGCTCGTCTACCTCCGACAGCCGTAACTCGCTTTCGCTCCTCCTGTCGAGCTCGAGGGAGGGAACCTCCGTGGCATCCTAAGCAATGTTTCTGGGAGGTGGGATGGTCGATGTAAGAGGCGCAGGGGATTGAGGTTTTGAAGAGGAGTCCTTGTCATCCTGCACCTGCTTCGAAGTTGCCTCGGATTCGCCCGCGATCCTTGGTCGCCAGGGCCTTATAGTAACAAAGCAGAATCTGTAGTTCAGCCGATAACCATCCCTCCTCATTCTGTTGAACGACTCCTCCTCTACACCAACGAATGGGGAGGGTTTCCTCCACGTTACTGCTCACTATGCGCCAAGATGAGGTATGATTCCCTCATTTTGGGCGTTTAGCAGCCCGATGGCGTGCTCGATGGGCTTGTCCGCACTCCTCGGGAGGAACAGCAGCATCGTGTGCATAGGAGGTATATCCTCTCCCCTCCTCGTGCACAGCTTCGGGCGTTTCCAGGCTCAGAGTGTGGGCGTTACCTCCGCAAGCCATATTGCGGTGTTCTCGTCTTTACAGTCGACCAGTAGCAGCCCTGGCCGAAAGTAAACTCCACAAAACCCCAGCGGGAGGGTCCATCCCTTGAAGACCTCGTCCATTATCGCCTCCAGCAGATTAGTTAGGCCCTCTGAACTCAGCGCTACCGCCGGATAGTTCTCGGGCCGCACCGCCGGATACCTTTGAGGGCATCCGAGTAGCTGGTGGGCTGTCCAGTCTCATCCGCCGGTAACACCGGATCCTGAGTTCCCTCCCGACCTGCCGATTTCGATTGTGGAGGAGGTGGGTGGGCCCGCTGTTTTTTTTTTGGAGTTAGGTGCTTGGGGTGCTATTTTCCCGCTTCTCCGCTTAATAGCGGGTGCAGGTTCCGCTCTACAGCAGGCGCGGGTCTGTGCTATGCCGTACGTTCCCCGCTTCTCCGCTTTTCTGCGGGTGCCTTATCTCATCCTCAGTCCAGCCATCTCGCGAGCTGTTTCAGGAGGCTTTCCCTGCTCCAGGTAGCTCAGATACCACTTGACGGCCGACCCGGAAAGCCCAGATCTCCTTCGACCATCAAGGGCTCCTGGCTTCCCCGGAGAGGGCAGAGGTGGTGGTTTGCCCCTTCTGGGCGTACGCCTTCTAACCACCCTGAAAGGCTCGCTGGGGTTTGGACTAGGACTCTTTGATGATGCAGGGGATGTGGAGCGATTACTGGAGGCAGATGCCTCGCTTCACGGTGTCTCGCTACTTCCCTACTAGTTGAGGGCCCGCCGCTATCATCCCGAGCGTGCTCGGCGAAAAGGGCTGCCTCTGCAGGGGAAAGGTTTGGGGGGAGGGGATTTTCCCGCCTCCCTTTGTTGTGTTTGTTGTTTACGCTGTTTTTGTTGTTGTCGTTTTTTTTTATTAATTGGTACTCCACCTTGTTCGTACGACCGCCTTCTCACTGACGGTCTATTTTTAAAAGTGTGGATCTCTGAATGTCCGCCGCGCCATCGCTCCTTGTCGCGGTGAGGCCACCGTTGCTCCTCGATGAGACGCCGTTATATTACAGCCGGTTGTCCTCCTGCCTGCAAACCGTCCAATGGGCACGGTGTCACTTAACACCCTGGATTAGGAGGTGGCAGTTCTTGGTCATAGTGCTCAAGCGGTATCTACCATCCAGTTGAGGCATCACCTATTCGGCGGTGCCCCATCTCGATGGCAGGACCCGATTTGAGCTTCGATTAAGCTCCTGCACCACGTCAAGGTGCCTGCCCTAGCAGGAGACCACTTGGTCATAGTCTTCAGTGAATTACCGCACCGGAAGTGGTATAAGTTATACCAAAAATTTACAAGCGAAATAAAAACAATTTTTCCCATTTTGGTTTTGTTTTGCTTGTATATTTATGGGAATGAATTGTTCCCATGAAGTTGGCGATAGGTCTGATTGAAAAAAGCAAACAACCGTCAAAGCGGTTTCGGATATACCACATCTCATCACACTTCTTATTTCTAGACTTTCGCAGGACTCAAGTCTACGGTTTTTTTTTTGTTTTTTTTGTACTTTATTACACCTGCGTATATAGGCATCTCGTAATTATGTCAGATTTATGGGAAAAAGCATTATGATATCAATATCTCAATACAAACAATAGAGGACAATATCTTATAAATAGCTTACAATGAAAATGACTGTAACAGAATTATACTATAATTTAAACGTAATCTAATCAATTAGTTGAAGTTTCTGAATGGTAGGTCTGACGTTGTCAATTGTTTGAGCCTTCTGTGACGCCATTCTTCGTCTAGGGGTGTTTGTTGTACTTCATTGTAGGCGTGGTTTGTATATTAATATTTTGTTGTTTAAAGATAAGTTTGAGTTTTTTCCTAAAACCCGTTGCAGTTCTCGGAACTTTTTTTATATTGCTCCTCTTCTAATTTATGTGCTCATGTAAGTTTAGCATCTATTGCAATACCAAGGAATCTTGTTTTATTGTCAGTTTTGGTCTTATATTTTAATTAGTTGCTGTTGGTTCATCTTGCGGTTTGTGTGAATTACTTGCACTGTCTTGTCTGCGTTTATTTGAATTCTCCAGAAGTTGAACCACCTCTGGATTGTCGTTGAATAGGGTGTGCAATTTTTTCCCAGCTACGGCAAGATGTTTGTTTGAAGAAAGCAGTACTTTGTCATCTGCGAATGTAGCAATCATGCTGTCTTCAATGGTTGGAACATCTGAAGTATAGATAAGATAGAGTAGAGGACCACGCACACTGCCTTGAGGAACACCAGCACTCATACTGCGAATTTCAAAGTCGGCATCTTGGAATGTGATAAAGAATTGTAGCTTTTTAGCAAATCGTAATAGTTTTTTGATAGAAATGGCTTAAGTATGTGAAGTAGGATCTTATGCCATACGCTATCAAATGCCTTTGAGATGTCTAAATGCACAGTCCTGCAGTATTTTTGTCATTTAAAACTTGTTTACTACCCTATGAACTTGATGTATTGTGGAGTGTTTTCGTCTGAATCCAAATTGATGTGTAGGAATTACATTTTGTTGAGTCAAGATTGGGTCCAGTCGATCGACTAGAAGTTTTTAATATACTTTGACAGCGTCGACAGCTAACTTATGAGTCGATACGAGGTATAGTAACTGTAATAATGTAATTTTCTGCTGGTCAAGTTGGATTTGAAAAGGTCAAAGTGTCGCACGGGGGCGTCGGCGTTTTCTGCATTATGTCTGGCCCAGCCTCCATCTGAATTTTGAATCGGTGGTTGATGCAGTACGTCACGGTTAAGATTCTTAGTAGCTCTCCAAAGTGAGTATTGGGTTGGCCAGTATTTGTTAAGCTTGTCGTCATTGCCCTTCTCAAGCATTGATTTTACTTTTCGTCATTTCATTAAGTTTAGCTTTGTCTAGTGGATGTTTGGTTATTTCCCAGTGTTTTGTTTGATTTAATTAAAATATAATTGTCTAATGTACTCGTAAAACGCTTTGGTCCTGATGATGGAGTACACGCACTTATAGCATTTCTTACTTTGTCATTAAAGTAGGCGATGACAGAATCGACATCCACTTGAGTTTTTAGGCGTAAATTCCTCACAAGATCCCGTCCTATTACATCACGGAATGATTGCCTGTCGGTTTTGTGGCTATATGGCAAATGTTTTTGTGATAGTCTAGGCTGGCTTAAATGGCTTAAATAAAAAGGGTATGACGGGAGAGTAGTCAGAGGATACATCTAAACAGGACTGTTTTCATGTGGTCTAGTTTTATTTTGCGGTAATATAGAAGTCTACTAAATCTAGCATTTTTGCTGGGTCAGATGCCCAGTTCGTATTTTGTTTTATAGCGTCCGGAAGATTTCTTCCTTTTTAGTTCGTCAATTTGGAAATTAAACTGTGTCTTTTGCGTTAAAGTTACCATAGTCCAAATCGCATGCCAAGCGTCCGGAGGAAGTCAAATTACTTTGGTTTTTCGTTGTTATATTTCGGAGGGCACTAAATTGATGAAAGTGTCATCGCGCCTTGCTCGTCTTCAATTTGTATATTAATTGCTTGTATGTTGTTTATTGCGGTGTTTTCAATCAAAAGTTTTGTGTTGTCCAGCACATTTTACACATACTGCGGTTTTCATACAGTAGTTTTTAGTATGCCCGTATCGTTGGTAATTTGTGGCGAGGGGGCTCGAAAGAAGCTTTATAGTGCAATATATTGCTTATATCATACAGTTTTATTATTTTATTTTGTTGCCTTATGAAAAAATTGGTAGTGCTTCCTTACTTCCAGATTTTTACATATTTATAACGTCATGACCTAAGTATTTCAATTCGCTAATTATGCCGCATTGCTCTTTAGGCCTATATGTGTAATATTGTGATTGATTATCATTGAGTAGTTTTAACAGCCGTGTTGTGTTGTGATTCTATTGGCAGGACTTTGATTTCGGTATCACTAAGGACTTTTATTTTATATTTTACATCTTTAAGGTTACTTAACGCATTTAACATTTTGGATTTATGTACATATGTATATGGGAGGAGGTTTTGACACACGTGTATGTGTTTCATTTTTCTGCACGAGGTTTCCATCTTTTAAACCACTGACCTTCCGGCTCATCGATGTACTCGTCGTTGTCGACCAGTATATTATATCTATTTGCGGTTGTTGGTTTGTCGAGCCAGTATGATGTTATTGTAGCTGACAAAGAGGTCGTTAGTACAATTTCGCTATTTTGAGCAGTATGAGTAGTTGTTGCGCTGGTTGTGGTAGTTGTTGTTGCGGTTGTGGTGGTAGTTGCTTTGTTCAAAGCATAGTTGATTCTGCTTTGCGCAGCGGTAAAATTCTCATAAGAAATAGTTCTGTTTTTATATTCTCCATCCAGTAAAAACCAGCAAGAACCAGTAATGATTTTACTGGATTTTTACTTCAAAGCGTTTTCGTACGCCATAAATGGCAAAAAACTAGCGAAGTAGGGGAAATTGAGAGAGCGAAAGTGACAGCTGCACTTGCAATGATTGAAGGTATTTAGTTGATCACAAGTAGAAAACAATTATTGAAAATGATCATTATTTCCATAAAAAAGGGTGAAAATTGGGAAAAGTTATTAAATGTTTAAATATACAACAACAAAGAAAAAGCTTGCTATTTATTACTGGTTTTGCGTTTTCTTACTTGCAAGTTTCTTTCTTTAATAGCAAATTTAGCTTACATTCTGAACTTTAGTTAGTGGGAAGTTAATGAATAGTTTTTTTTTTACTGGAAAATACGAAAATATGACCAATAACTGTGTGAGGTAAGCTTTGCTGCGCTGCCATTGTGGTGAACTCTGAACGCAAATTATTTGTATTTGAGCAAGTAGAGCGCAGGCGAGTAATGTTGTCGGATGAAATAGGTATATCACTTAAAGAATTCTCTACCGTGTGGGAGAGTGTTTTACACTCATTTGTGTTGCTGTGTGGCAGTCTTTTTATTTAATTTATTTCTTATTCTTTTCTTATTAAGTTCTTTATGACACAATTATTCCTATTTTATCTACTTACCACTTTTTGTCAGTTGGCAGAGTCGCTATCTCGAATTGCACAAATTGGAAAGGTATTTAGATGCACTTTTAACTATGTTATCTGAAAGAACGTCGTAACTTGTATGAAAGCTATGTAACTATAACCACGATTTATGGCACGCAAGTCAAGCACACCACCTCCTCCACCAAGTTAATCCGAGTAACCTTTTGTTGCATTTCAATCTTTCTATTTCCAGACACAATTCAATTACGGCAATATGCCGCTATCACATGAATGTGTTAAAGTGTGATTGTTGGTTATAAGAAATTAATTTTTATTACTGTAAGAATTTGTTATGCTTGCTTACCATAAAAGTCGTGTGGGCGAGTCCTGCTAAAGTCTAGAAAGAAGAAGTTTGGTGACTGTTGTTTATTTTTCCAATACCTTCCCATATCAAAACCCCTGACCTTAAGTTCAAAAAATTATTGTTGATATACAAGTAACGATAATATTTATTTTTCGTATCTCGGCTTTAAAATTCCCCAGCTATGCCGGAGCAGCCAAGTAAAGAAACACTACATTTTTGTTATTTATCCTGCTATGCAGGAGCAGCCAATCTTTCAGTTACTAAGCCGGCCTTAAGCTATTGTTGTTTCCTCATGTGGCTTGTAATTGTTGTTATTGTCACGCGCTAACTTGTAGACATCATACAGTGGAAAGTCGTAAACGGCTAGTATTGCTACTGCTGTTGTTGTTTCCAAATTTGTTGTCGCAAACTCGGGTGAGTATTACTATTGTCGCTGTAGTCATGCGCGGAAGGCTATTTCAATCATTAGCACTTAGATGTACCACAGTTTAAGCGCACGTTGTCTATGATACAACTAAACTCAACTATTTTTTTGGCGTAGAATACGTCTTACCTTACGGTATGGGCACCAATGTCAGGTTTTTATTGTTGTAATCTCTATTTCTTTAATTATAAGGAAACGGCTCGATTAATTTTTTTTTTTTTTTTTTTTTTGTAGTCAAATGAAGATGTTAGCTTTCGTTTGACATACATTTCATGTTGGTTGATATCTTCCTTATATTTAAATTTCTCAAATGAAAATTGTATAAACACATGCACACAAATATGTGTGTGGTGTTTGGTTGAGTGTTTGCTGTTGGGCGATTTAAATGTACTCGTGCAGCCCTGTCTTTGTATTGCATAACTTTAGGCGGGCAAGTTAAAGTAGAGTAAAAGAAGAGAAAATGCTGCCAAGCACTGCAAAAAAAAATAATAAAATTGATTCGCGTATGTTATTTATCATTTATCTTTACTATTGATAACAGCCATTGACTTCGTTTTTGCGAGAAATTTAATTGATAATTTAAAAACAATTTTATCCTATTTTTCCTATCATAAGCTTATGTATATCATCCAAAGTAACTATCAAATAAAGAAATTCATTTGCTTGTATTATTTATCATTTATTGTTATATATGTTTTCTGTCTTATCGGATGGCGTATTCTACGTTAAACTTAATGGCCGTGTCTCTGACACATCCTGCTTCTTTTTTTTTTGTATTACGATTTACAACCAAATTTAGTTGTGTTCTTAAATAATGATCTCTGAAAATTCATTGGAGCATAGTTTTAGACGCGGTATTTAAGCAACTTGGCATTCCTTTAATAAACAGAGAAGCAGAAGGGATAGCGAACAATATAATGGCTTCGTTGCAATACAATAACCGTGATAACGAAAAAGTGGTAATTCATTATTACATCTATAATAAGTATAATTTTGCGTTTACGCCATATATGTACATATGTAGATTGATGTTTGGGCGAACTTATCCTACAATTTATGGTGTGCGGCAAATGATTTTTGTGAGAAGTTTGTTCATGGCAGAAATACCTGCCTGCCGAGAGGAAATCCATAACAGAAACAACTTTTTCTATAATTTTTGATGTTATTTGGTCCGGCGAGGAAATGAACCCCGGACCAACCGAAGAAGCGCACAAGCTACACACTCCACTACCGTCGCCGACATCGTATGTACTGATTTCTCGTGAAAAAACTGTATATTTTGATTTACTAGGTGGCACAAAAGTAATCCTCCTATCAGAAAATGCTATAAATTTTGCGATTGGCCCCTAATGTCAGTTCTGAAATTTGTGTAGTAAACACATGCGAAATACACGTTAATAAACAATGTTACGCTACACTGCTCCAGAACGCGGAATATTGCTGACTATTTATTTGACCAATAATCGGTCGGTGACTTTGGCACAACGTGAATTTCGTCGCAGATTTCCTGGCCGTCCAACGCCTACTGGTGAAACACTGCGACGTTTAGCCGCTCGCCTCGAAGAGACTGGCACAACACGAGATGCCGCCAGGGGTGGCAGACCCCGGAGTAGCCGTTCTGCAGAGAATATTACTGCTGTAGCCGAGGATGTCATGGAAGCACCGTCGACATCGACCAGACGACGTGCCACGCAAATGGGTATCAGTCGACGGTCTTTACAGCGAATTTTGGTACAAGATTTGAAGATGTTTCCGTACAAAGTCCAGACGATGCTGCAGCTGTTAGCTGCTGACCGCCAATCGCGTCTAATATACGCTCAAGCCATCCTTAATCACCACCAAGAGGAAAATGATTTTTCTTCAAATATAATCATGAGTGATGAGGCCCATTTCCATCTTAGCGGGTACGTAAATAAGCAACATTTACGCTTCTGGGGCACTGAAAATCCGCGTGTAACCCACGAAGAGCCATTACACCCGCTCAAAGTCACTGTATGGTGTGCTGTTTTCGCTGGAGAAGTCATCGGACCTTTTTTCTTCGAAGACGTCGCGGGCCAAACGGTTACTGTGAATGGTGAGCGCTACAGAGCAATGATCAACGAGTTCTTTTTGCCGCAACTTGATGAATTGGGATTGGAAAACATGTGGTTCCAACAGGACGGTGCAACGGCACACACTGCACGTGCCACAACCGATATGCTGAAGGATGCATTTCCCGGGCGCCTAATCTCCCGTTTTGGCGATTTGCACTGGCCAGCAAGATCGCCTGATTTGACCGCTCCAGACTTCTTTTTGTGGGGCTTTTTGAAGTCGCCGGTTTATGTCAACAAGCCTCAGACTCTTGCAGCGCTTAAAGAGAATATCCGTCAAGAATGGGAGGACCTATCGCCGGAAGTTTTGGCCAAAGTGATGGAAAATGCCATTAAAAGGGCTCAAATGACAATCAACTGTGCCGGCGGCCATTTACATAACATCATATTCTCGACTTGATGTAAAAAAAATTAAAAGACCAAATAAAAATAATCCGCAAGAAGAATCAAAGTTTTTCATTTTTTTTTTAATTACAGCCAAAAAACATCGGAAGGTTACTTTTGCGCCACCTTGTATAAGTAACTTGAGATGTTTTTGCAAATAAAATAGATTAGTGGAAAAAAGGTTTGTTTTAGTTGTTTTTTGTTCATTTTATTTATTTTGTAGTGGGTTTAACATGTACATTTGCATGATGAAGGATATTTCCATCATACAGTTTTCGTTATGTTTAATTTATACCAAAATCCTTTTGAAACATTTTTCTTTGCACTGATTTATTTAACATTAAAAGAACAAATCTTGCAAAGGAATATTTTATAAGGCAAAATTACTTACACTCATCGCTATTTGCTCTTAAATTAGATTGTATGCGCGTTCCAAGTTGCAAGTGGCTTTGCATTTGTATAAATTATCGAGTCCCAGTTTGTTTTCGTCGCGTTTTCGATAGGCAAAAATCAATCATGTAGCATCAAAAATTTTTGTTATGCCTCAAACCCGAACAAAGCAGAAAAGTTGTTTTACTGACTTTGTATATAATAGACATTATTTCGCATCAATACAAATCAACTCGCTCAGTGTTTTGCTCCTATTGCGGATCACAACTCAACTGATGATTGAGTTGTAATTGCCAAATCCGTATTATGGTTTACAACTCAACCCAACGTTCAATCACTTGTTCACTTATACCCCTATTACGGATCACAACTCAACTGATGATTGAGTTGTAATTGCCAAATTCAGTTGTCTTCGTTAAGTAGTTGCCCGTATTATTGTTCACAACCAAACTAACTTTGGTTGCGTGAGGATGTAGAAATTAGACAACTGCCTTTGATCAGTTGTAATGTGCAAATGGACAAAATGTCCAAGAACTATTTATACTGAAATTTAATCCAGAAAAATTTACCACTTGGTGGATTTAATGGAAAATAAACTTTGAAAGTATTGAAGAAAAGCGAATAAAGGAGAAGTGTGTTTGGAGAAGTGAAATTAAAAAAGAAGGAAAAGTGAATGTAACCATTTCTGATTAAGAAACTATTATCTATTTTGATATTTATTTAGATTTTTCTTTTAGGTAGTGAGAATATTTTGAATTTTTTCCAGTGACTATTTTTAGTATTAAGTATTTTTTTTTAATATGTATAATGTCGGCCGCCGTAGCTGACTGTGCTTCTTTGGTGAATCCCAGGTTCAAATATTCGCCGGGCCAAATAACATTAAAAATATCTAGAAAAAGTTTTTTTATTAGTGGTCACCTCTCGCCAAATTATTATTATTATAGATGTAATAATGAATTACCGATTTTTTCGTTATCACTGTTTAAGAGCAATGCTTTTCATTTTAAACTAATTTATTGTAAGTATAATATTAGAATTTAAATAAATACATATTTTATTTCAACGAATGCACTATGGTGTTCGTTTTCCCCTCTGCTTCGCTGTTTATTAAAGGATTGATTTCTTCCACTATTGATTATTCTATGAACTGTACTTGAAACTCATCAACTGTATTCAAAATGTGTGAAAACATAAATTGAGGAGGTCCATAACAAAACGCAATAATTCCACCAAAACAATTTTTTGGATAAACGAAAAAAACTAATTTAAGTCAATAGGATATATATTTATTTAAACTGTTGTTGTAGTTTAATAGTTATCTAAAAACAATACAAATCATAAAATAAAAATTTTATCTGGCAATTAGTTTTTAAGTTATTTAGATTAAAAAAATGGAAATGTTGCGTTTTGGTCCGTCCAATAGTATTTATTTCATTTTGTTCTGAACATGTATGGAAATGTTGCGTTTTGATATAAACTAGGTTTGGAATTTTGGCTTTTTGCTTTAAATAATTTTTTTTGATTTTAATTGCATATACATATTCTATAGGAAAATTAAAAACTGTTTTATATCAACGGTTTTTATTGCATTTAAATCACTATATTAACATACAAGTATTACAATAAATTCACATTATATTACACTTTCATTGCAGTGTCCTCCTCCAAACAATCACATAAAGTTATACCATCTGTTCCATTGGCACTATTTCCCTGCTGATCTAAAAATATCTTGGTATAATACTCCAACTCAGAAATTTTGGACCACTGTTCGCCATAATGTTTTTCCAATAGTTTAGCAACATCTTTCTTCTTTTCTGACTTTATTGCTACACCAAGATCAATTCCATCAAGCAAACGAGGGGGTACTTTGCCTCTTTTAGAATAGCTGGTAAATTTTTGTTTACCTTCAACTTTATACGTCTCAAAAGTATTCACTACACACTTCTGTTGATTTAGGGAGAGTTTAAAATAAACTATTTTCATACTCTGAATGCCGGTTATGGGACGGTAGTTTTCTGCTAACATTTTTAAATCTTTAAGATGCCAATCCTCTCCTAAAATCTTAACTTGCCCATGAGCAGAACAAACTTTGTGATAACTTTCTTTAACAAAAATAGTAGTATTTTTCCGCAAATCTTTTTCAACACGTCCAAAAACTCGATCAGCTGGCAAAAAACTATGACCTCGGACAGGAAAATATAATTCTATTTGGTTTAGCTGTTTAGGTGCACTGTTTAACATCCAATGCATTAAGGCATGTATAATATGCATATTTTTGTTTTGTCCACCACAGCCGTCGCAAAAAAGTCGTAAGGTATCCACATCTAACAGACTGAGCCCTTCCAAATGTGCCAATAAAGTAGCGCCAACGCAAATAGCACCTCTTCCAGCTTGATCTTCTGTCCAGGTATAAAACACAAGCTCACAGATCTAGGAGGCTCATCTCTTGCAATTTCATAAAAAGAATTGGCTCTTAGCTTGTGAGTCCTTTGTTCAGTAATGAGCTGCTGTTTTAAGTCCAAATTTTGTTCCATTTTAATTTTTTGTTTATATAATACGCATTGAGCACACACATCTGTTGCAGGGGAAGAGAATCCTATGTTAAGAGTATTGAAAATATTCCAAAAATATGTTTTTTAACTTTCAGTGAATTATCTACTGAATCATTATAAATCCCCCATAATTTCCTTATATTAAGTTCTGGTGAAAGATATCATCTTTTAGATTTATTTCTGTTGTAATGGCTCTCTTTCGCTGGTAAGTTTTTGAGGAATTTTAGCACACTTTCTCTCTTTGGTTTAAACCGAGATGTGAGCCTATCCCCACCTCTGTTCTCTTTAAGAATGTTACCATGAAAAATAGCTTGTGCAACAGTATTCACTCTCCGGCCTGTAACCGACAATGCTTTCAGAAAAAAGGCATGACACACTCTCTCTTTTTTGTTTTTGTGTTGCAAAAAATAGTTGCATGAGAAAGTCTTTTTTTTGTATTGTGGTGTATACTTGTGGCGCTTGGGTACATATGCAACCATCAGCCGTGTCAAATATTGATCCTGATCAACTTTTGATTTATTTTTATATAACAGCTCATGATTGCGAATAATTAAATGGGAATTGAACTTCCCACCGTTGTAACCACTGTTTTCTTTGTGACTGCATGGTTTGTAAAATGACAGAGCTAACGGATCCTTATCAGCATATCTGCGAAAAAATGTTAACTTTTATAGATAAGAAAACATACCAAGACATTAAAAAATTACTTTTTATGACGGTTTGCATGTCTATTATTAATTCTCTGTATAGGATCACTTCTTCTTTTCCCGACGTTTATACTTCCCACTGTTGCTTCTGCCATAGATGATTTTTGTAAAATTCACTATTTTTATGAAAAAAAAAATGGTATAACCAACTATAATATATGTAGTTCTTACTGGTTCACAGTTATTTTAGAGTTACCACTGTTGAACTATATATTACCTTAATACGCGTACTTGGAATTAGAACACACGAGAAGACGTTTAGATTGGATGCGTATATTTCCAGAATGAAAAATTGCAATGCATTCCAAAGTTTTCTCAAAATATTTAGCATAAAAAGAATTGGCAAATGTCTTTACAATATTAAATGCAAAGTAGTTATTCACAAAGGTAGTTTAATCAAAGAATATTTCTAACAACCATAAAAATAAAATTAATTTAATTGGATAGATATGGAAATGTTTCATTTTGGTCTGAACTAATATTTTTGGTGTTGAATAACAGTAAAATTATTGACCTTTGGTATGTTTTATAGCATAGGTTTTAATGCGTAGAATTGGATTTAGTTAAAAAACCAAAATATTTGAAAAGTGGAATTATTGCGTTTTGTTATGGACCTCCTCAATTATTCTATATATGTACATACATATGTATGTACACTCTATATTCCGTTACGTGTTAATACACATGTTTTTTTTACAAAATCAAAACATCTTCATATATTCATACGCTTTTTAACACATCCTAAAGCGAAATTTCTATTCGTAAATACAACTGGTTAAGTTAATATTTATTGTTTAAAACTTTTTCTTAACAAGGTATGTACATAAAATGGTGGGGCAAATCAGTATTTCAGTTTATTCCAATTTAGAGATAATTAGAATAAAAATTAGTCATATCGGACCAACTCCTTGATAGGAAAACCATGCCCTCACCATAATAGAGGACCCGCCTTGCTTAAGTGTTTTTCTGGTATACCTTGGATCATATTCTATGTTAGGTTAACGTCCAACATATTGCCTTGAACATTTTTTCACCATATAGAACAATTTTGCTCTCGTCAGTCCATACCATGTGGTCGTTTGCAAACTTGAGTCTTTTGTCAACATGATGTTTTTTCAAAAGGGGAACTTTACGAGGACCCCGACCAAACAATTTATTGCTTCGTAAACACCTTCTGACTGTATGTACTCTACATGCCAAGTTTAACTCATCTTTAATTTGCGTAGCTGCCGCTGATGGATTTGATCGACTAGTCCTTAATATACGTTTCACAAGGGATGCTACGTGTTTGTGACGAGTTTTTGAGGTTTAATGCATTAGATATCATTTTTGCAGAGCAACTTAGTAATTTTTGTACTTCTTTATACGTTTTACCTTCATTTACTTTGTCATTAAAGTAGGCGATGGCAGAATCGACATCCGCTTGAGTTTTTAGGCGTAAATTCCTCACAAGATCCCGTCCTATTACATCACGGAATGATTGCCTGTCGGTTTTGTGGTTATATGGCAAATGTTTTTGTGATAGTCTAGATGGCTGGCTTAAATAAGTGGGTATGACGGGACAGTAGTCAGAGGATAAATCTAAACAGGACTGTTTTCATGTGGTCTAGTTTTATATTGCGGTAATATAGAAGTCTACTAAATCTAGCATTTTTGCTGGGTCAGATGGTCAGTTCGTATTTTGTTTTATAGCGTCCGGAAGATTTCTTCCTTTTTTGTTTGTCAATTTGGAAATTAAACTGTGTCTTTTGCGTTAAAGTTACCATAATCAATAAATCGCATGCCAAGCGTCCGGAGGAAGTCAAACTACTTTGGTTTTTCGTTGTTATATTTCGGAGGGCACTACATTGATGAAAGTGTCGTCGCCCTTTGCTCGTCTTCAATTTGTATAATAATTGCTTGTATGTTGTTTAGTGCCGTGTTTTCAAGTTCAATACATTTCAAGTCTTATTCGATAATAATAGCTGTGCTGTCATGTGCTTTATCGTCAGGATGATAGTCGTAAACATTTTGTATTTTGGGATTTTCACGTAGCTTTTATCTGTGAAATGGGCACAACCCTTTTAGCAGTTGGCTGTATGATTTTCTCCACATAGGGCACATTTTATGTCATTCGTTTTAGTGCAATCAAAAGTTTTATGTTGTCCAGCACATTTTACACATACTGCGGTTTTCATACAGTAGTTTTTAGTATGCCCGTATCGTTGGTAATTTGTATCATACAGTTTTATTATTTTATTTTGTTGCCTAATGAAAAAATTGGTAGTGCTTCCTTACTTCCAGATATTCAATCAGTATTTCAATTCGCTAATTATGCCGCATTGCTCTTTAGGCCTATATGTGTAATATTGTGATTGATTATCATTGACAGGACTTTGATTTCGGTAATACTAAGGACTTTTATTTTATATTTTACATCTTTAAGGTTACTTAACGCAATTAACATTTTGGATTTATGTACATATATGGGAGGACGTTTTGACACACGTCTATGTGTTTCATTTTTCTGCACGAGGTTTGCATCTTTTAAACCACTGACCTTCCGACTCATCGATGTACTCGTCGTTGTCGGCCAGTATATTATATCTATTTGCGGTTGTTGGTTTGTCGAGTCAGTATGATGTTATTGTTTTTTGTTTTGTGTTTGTATGTTTCTGTTTGTGTTTTTGTTAGTGTTTGTATTTTTAAAACTTACCACTGGTGAAGTTCGCTTTCTTTTTAGTGATGTACATATCTTCTTTTTCATTTTGCTGTTTTGCTTGTGTAGTTGTTGTTGCATTTGCTAGTTGCGCAGAAGAAATAAGCTAACAGGAGGGCATAATTGGAGTAGCTGACAAAGAGGTCGTTAGTACAATTTCGCTATTTTGAGCAGTATGAGTAGTTGTTGCGCTGGTTGTGGTAGTTGTTGTTGCGGTTGTGGTGGTAGTTGCTTTGTTCAAAGCATAGTTGATGCTGCTTTGCGCAGCGGTTAAAAAAACACACAGTTTTTTAATTGTCTTTCCAATTTTATTCCGTAAATATTTATGTTTATATGTGACCTAAAAAAAAATCCACTTGAAGTGTAAGAGGCTTTAAACTTGCCATTTGTTACGCTTAAATTTAATGAATTATAAAATCGGCTACAGCAGGAACAATATTTTTATAAGAAATTAACAAAAAGTTTTGATTTTCATTATATTCATATGTACAGTATTTTGAGTTTGACAAGTCCACGCATGTGGGGGAAGTCTCTGATCGCCATTCACCTGGGAGTGGCCAGAACGATTCTTCTGCATGCGGTTCAAGCAGCTCACAACTTCCAGGTGATTTCACTCAAGTTTCCTCTGGGTAGCTCCCGAACATCCGTTTGGGAGTGAGCTAAAGTGAGAAGGCGGACCTGGTGGGGCCACTCCGACCATTTCGGCTTAAGGGTCCACGATGCAGAGCTCTGCAGCCGCATATTCCCCAATTTCCACCAGGCAGCAACCTGCACAGCGGCAAGCCCAACTGAGGCAAGGCGGACAACCCCACCAGTCCCGTAAACCCCCCATCGCGTCGACTCATCCTGGGCGGATTAAGCTCCTGCCGATGGACTGCAACGGACTCCAGAGCAAGATCGAGGAGATAACCGTTTTTATGAGAAGACATGGTCTGTTGATAGCTGCGATCCAAGAAACGAAACTGCGCAGCAATTAAACCCTGTTGATCCTGTTGAATTGCAATGGATACAATGTGCATCGGAAGGATCGCGAGCGTGATAATGGAGGTGGCTTAGCATTCATCACACACAACACAGTGCAATATCGTCTTATCGAAGAAGACATTAGCCTCAGGGATAATACCCTTGAATGTCAGGGCATAGCTATCCGTTCAGGTAATGTCGAGCTCGAAATATTTAATATATATATACCCCCTGTCACCTGCTGCCCGACAGGATATCACCCTGACATAGGTGCGCTCCTCTGTGGTGAAAACCGATTAGTAGTAGGTGACTTTAATGCGCACCACGATCTTCGGCATTCAAGCCTACCAGCAGATCCTAGGGAAAATGAATTGGCTGAGCAGATAGACGATTCGATATTCTGCATAAATAGCATAACGTGGCGACTATGCTATCGCTTACATCAGACCACCTACCCATAATCATCACGACTGACAGACCTGTCGACTTTGTCGCCGCGGATCGAAAGATTTTTATCAACTTTAAAAAAGCTGATTGGTCTGGATTCGCGGAGTCCACCGAGAGTGTCTTCGGTGCCCTACCCACACCAACAGATGTTCGCGCTGGCGAACGACAGTTCCGCAGGGTTGTCACGACCGCTATGGCCCGCTTCGTTCCCGCTGGAAGAATACCGGAAATTCGTCCAAATTTCCCAGCGGAAGCGGCAACGCTAGCCAACGAACGTGACCACCTTCGCCTGTCCGATCCCCAAAATCCCCGCATCAGGGATTTAAACGCGGAGATTCGGACCCTGGTAGACGAACATAAGCGGAACATAAGCAGAACAAGTGGAAGGAGCACCTGAAGTCCTGCAACTTTGCGGCAGGTGTGGGCAAGCTGATGATCGAGTGGAGATTTCATTTGGTGACCGCGCCTCGTCGGACCAGAAGAGATGCGCGAGCTACTTTAGCCGGCAGTTTATACTGCATCCTTCGGTGGATAGGACTAAACGGAAGGTGTCCAGAAGGCTACGCAAATTGCCAAAACCTAGCGTGCCTCTTGCTCTCACCTGTGGTGAGATTGCGGAAGCCATCGGGAAGGAGAAAGCCTGCAAGGCCATTGGTCCTGATGGACTAAGCATGTTGATGCTGAAAAATTTGGGCCCCAAGGGAATAGCATCCCTTACGAGACTTTTTAACATGTCGATGGCCACCCTCATCATTCCAGAGACCTGGAAGACTGGGAGGGTATTACCGTTGTTGAAACCAGGGAAACCGGCCGAACAGGGAGAATCTCATCAACCGATTTCCCTTCTTTCAACAGTGGTAAAGACACTCGAGGCTATGCTGCTTCCCTAATTTACACACCAGCTGAGCCCGGCTAAGCATCAACACGGCTTCGGGAAGGTGCACAACACAAGAATAGGACTAAACGTCATA
Organism: Anomoia purmunda; assembly: GCA_951828415.1. Taxonomy (NCBI): domain Eukaryota; kingdom Metazoa; phylum Arthropoda; class Insecta; order Diptera; family Tephritidae; genus Anomoia; species Anomoia purmunda. The sequence goes on along the minus strand of OX639994.1, from coordinate 41,698,384 downwards.
AACAACCAGGTGGCTCGTGGCCTCAATCGTAAGCGTCCCTGTGAGAGAACTGCCTTAGTGGCGTTGGACCTATCAAAGGCCTTTGATACGGTCAACCATTCAACGCTACTTGAAGATGTTGAAACATCCACTCTCCCGCAGGGCCTGAAGCGGTGGACTGCGAACTACCTGAGTGGTCGACAGGCGTCGGTGTATTTTAGAGACTCAACATTTAAACCGAGAAGAATTAAACAAGGGGTACCCCAGGGTGGCGTCCTCTCCCCGGCACTGTTTAATCACTATATCTCGAAGCTTCCTCAGCCACCCGAGGGGGTTTCAATAGTCTCATATGTCGACAACTGTACGATCAAGGCATCCGGCAATGCCCAAAAATTTTGGGTGTTACATTTGCCAGCATGACCTCTTTCTCTGCGCACACAACTGCAGTCGTCAATAAAGTACAGAGCCGCAACAAAGTCCTCAAGTCGGTAGCCGGCAGCACTTGAGGCAAAGACAAAGAAACGTTGTTGGCAACATACAAGGCGATTGGCCGGTCGGTTTTAAACTACGCCGCTCCAATTTGGTCGCCCGGGACAAGTACGATCCAGTGGATGAGACTACAGGCTACCCAGAACGCAGCACTCCGGACGGCAACGGGATGCCTTCTGATGTCTCCGGTAGAACACCTACACCATGAGGCTTCAATGCTCCCAGTTGGGAAGCATAACTTTATGCTCGCCAGGCAGTTCCTCGTTGGTTTCCATCGTAGTGGCCACCCTAACGAGTACCTGCTTGCTGAGGATCCGCCTCCGAGACACGTCAGGGGGCATCTCCTTGATATGACCGCCGAGAGCCAATCGCACATCACCACCAGACTAGATCCTGCTGCCTACCGGGTAGTTCTGAACGACATTCACCGAGAGACAATCACCACCTTCATCGACTCTCGCCCTGTGAATGCCGTCCTCGGTGTCAAACCACCACCCATAGCAGAGGAGGAGCTCCAGCTGCCTCGTGAATCCCGCGTCACTGACCCAACTACGTTCCGGATATTGTAGCAGGTTAAACTCCTACTTATCCAGAATTAACCCAGACATACTCAATGTGTGTCCGGCATGTGATAACTCCCCTCACGATACCGCTCACCTTTTCACATGCTCCTTAAAACCGCCTCATCTATTCCCCCTTTCCCTTTGGTCCGACCCTGTCGAAACTGCGCGTTTCTTGGGCCTCCCCCTAGATGAGTTTGATGATAACGACCATGATTGAACCGATCTTGCAGAGTCTGGGTAACCGCTACAACAACAACAACGGCCCTTGGAGTGTTCGAGATATTGATTCTACGAAAGATTTATGGACCTCTTCGCCTTTGCGTTAAATATGGTGCGACAAAACGAAAGCACATTAAGATGTAATTGAGAAAAAAACTTGTTAGATCTAATATTTCGTTGCGTATCCATTGTTTTTTTTTTTAATACCGCAGCACATTTTCATGGCATAGACTCAATTAGGTTATTTAAAACGTCCGGGGAAATAATTTTCCATTCATGTTGCGCTTGATAAAATATGGTATCCTTGTTGTTACAACGTTCGCGATGAATTTCTCTACGGGGCTGAGATCGGGAGATTGTGCAGAACTATGGAAAACGTCGATTTTGTTGGAAATAAACCACTCTTTCACACACTTATCCGTGTGTTTAGGATCGCTGTCCTGTTGGTATATCCATTTTAACGGCACTGCCTCTTCAGAGTGGGACAGCTTAATGGTTTGAAAAATATTTTTGTATACAAATCAGTCCATTATGCCATTAACTCTGTGAACTGAACCCACTTCATTTCCTGGAAAACACCTCCAGACCATTACGCTGCCTCCCCCATGTTTAACAGCACCTTTGGAAAAGCGCAGATTTAAGCGTTGCCCTTTTGGCCTACGTACTAGCTTCAATCCATTGGAATATTTGATGTTGAAATTGGATTCATCTGAGAAAAGGACGGTTCGCCACTTGTTGATGGTCAAGTTGGTGTGTACTCTTGCAAACTCAAACAGTGTTTTGCGATTCTTTTGAGAAATAAATGGGGTTTTCGCCCTGCTGAAGTTCGTCTTAAAAGGATCTTTTCGAACTGCTCGGACAATTGCTTTATCTTCACGAGCAGTGGTTTTTCGATGCCGATCATTGCATGTATGGTGTCTAAATAGTCGGAAGACCGAAAACGACGTATTGTTCGGGAAATTACACTGCGATGAATATTGAATTTTCAAGCAATATTGGTAACTAATGCATGCTTATGAAATTCATCGATAATTTTTGCACGTGATACTCTATTATAATTATTTCGAGCCATTTTTTTCAAGTTTTTGCTCTCACTCCGACAATGTAATAAAACGGGACTGAAAGTACACAATATCACTGAAAACGCTTTGTTTATGTGTATCAAATAATATTTACTGTTCTAACGTTTCTGATTAATGACTCATAGCCAACTATGGAAAAAAAGAGTACTTAATTTTGATATTGTGCTTTAGTTTTTTCGTACCATATCTGAAACTACTTTCATGTTTGAATTAATATTTCAGTTCAATATAAAGTTTTATTGTATTTGCTTTTTTAACACAACAACAAATGTACACTCTTGTTAATTATATAGAAAAATTTAATTTCATTAATGGTAAAAAATATCACCTAACGGTAGTAGTTTGGAGAGTTTCGTTCTTTAGTTTTGTCGGACACTGTTTTTACCATTATTTTGTGCAATGAATAGAAAATAAATAGAAATCTATTTTAGTTTTTGTTTTTTAAATTTTTGTTTGAATGCCATTAATAAGTTTTTCCGTTTAAGGTCAACATTTTGAACGTTTTATTTTTTGTTGTTACGGTTTCCTTGATTTTTTTTTATTGCTTACCTCGGGTGAAACAAGTGTTTATTAAATTTTCAACCCCTTGACGCTAGTGGGGGAAGTGAAGGAATAAAATAAGCAAACTATGGTTATCGTTGAGATTGGTTTTCAAATCAGCTTTTATTTTCGTAATAATAATGATAATAATATGACGCTTATATCATTTAGCTTGATGTTTGGCCGATCTTCTCGTACTATTTGTGATGTCTGTCTTGATTTTGGAACACAAATTGAGGGATCTGGAGTTTTGCGCCGAATTTGACCGGCAAACGATTTTTGTGAAAAGTTTTCCCAGCGACCGAATGAAGCGCGCACACGCTACACACTCGGCTAACAAATCTTAAAGTTACATATGTATGTATGTATGTATGTATATGCGTAGGGGTCTTCCCACATATTCGAGATGGTAACTTGATAATCAAAAAAAGTTCGCAACATTGTTTCTTTATTATATTAGTTTATGTTTTGAATATTCATTCGTCTTTTGAAATGTGCAATTAATTAACGTTCAGTTGATTAATTGAATTCATTGATGTAAAACTTGTAATCGAAGATACACAAAATATAGATATTAATATTAAACATAATTCTATAACTGATAACTCCGTCGTGATTGAACATGATTGAGGAGCAGGACGACAATCTCCAGGACGCGGCCGTTCTTCCGCAATTAGCACGACTAGCCGTCAAGCCACCACTATTCTGGAAGTCTGACCCTCGACTTTGGTTCGCGTAAGTGGATGCACAATTCATGCGCGCTGGTATTCCCAAGGATGAAACAAAATTTTACACGGTTGTTGCTGAAATAGATTGGAAAATCTAAAATTCGTTGATTTGTTTTCTTGAAATTAAAAGAACACTAAATAATTTCGTTTGAATATTTCGAATATGATATATCACGAGATGATGAAGAAATAAGCGGGTTGTGGACAATTCCTTTCATTTGAATGCAACAGAATTTTAGAAGCTGTATCGGTTATCTCCAGCCTAGGCTTAAGACCTAATTTCTCAGCTTGACAGGTTTTCTATGAACCAAGTGGAGTGTCAAGAAATATTTGCTTCAGTGTCGTCACCTTTTGTGGGTGGCGCTATTGGGACCGTCGATTGTACTCTTGTATCAATTTTGGTGCCAAAGAGTCATGAGGAGGCTTATATCAACTACCATATCTACCATTCAATTAATATGCAAATGGTAAAAGCGGACTTTAATAAAGGATTCAAGCATATTCAAATTCCAATTCAAATAAGTTTCTCTTTACAACTAAGATATGAGATACATATATAATAAAATATTTTGTGTATGAGATCAATTTTTAATAGGAGAAAAGTTATTAAAAACCTAGGAAATTCTTATATTATAATAAAACATATACATACTACTTACAAGCTAAACGTAATACTACAATTTTCTAATTAATTTGTTATCTGAATATGTCAATTTATTTTGGAAATTATTTGTGAATTTAATGATGGTTCTGAAACAGGACTGACTTGTGCTTTATCATGTAATTTAATTGTGGGATAAAAGAAAGGCAAATTTAGAAACATTTTTAGAATTTTATTTAGAGCAATTTGAATTTTATTAATATGACATTTAGCGCATTTAGCGACATTCTGGATTTACGGTTAAAATTTTAATTTAGCTAGACTTGATTGTATGTCTTTTTGAAGAGTAAGTTTAGTATCAAGATAGACTCCTACAGGGCCGTAGCGAGGGTCGGGCAGCCGGGGCACCGCCCGGGGCCCCCGCGACTTAAAAAAAAAAAAAAAACAAAAAAAAAAGGTCATCAAAAATTTTTCGCGAATGATGTTCGCCAGTGCACTTGCAACTATTTTCCTTCGTCCGGCGCATTTTGCTGAATTGGAACAGTATTATTAATAAGCCCTGTCGGTTTATTGTGAACGTAAACAACACGAATCAGCTGCGCGTTATCAAGCAATACTGTGCCTGCTCTTTTTCCGGTTGAATTCGCATGCGATTTAGATAAACGGCATTGCAAGACGCAAGCGAGACGTTGAACGTCCTGCTCGCATCTCAGAGCTAGCTGCTGGGGAGCATGTGACGACGCAAACCTACTCACAACTAATCATCATTTTTTTTAAACCAAGCAATTTATTAACTTTTATGTGTGCATTGACGGAATGCGTGGTACACTACATTTATAGACGCGTCTGGGTCTTGTTCTTTTTGATTTCGGAGATGACCTTCTTTTTTTTTTTTTTGCTCTTCAAATTACGCGACGGGCCTGGACTCCTAGATACATGACAGTAGGGACCCATTTTATATTACCCGAATTTAGAAGGAGATTAGTAGAAGGAAGGTTACAAGGAAGTCTTTTACGAGAAAAAAATGGTCGTTGTTTTCGAAATGTTTAATTTGATTTTCCATTTGTAAAAGTAACCGGTAAGAACATGAACAGCATTTAGAAGGAGATTAGTAAAAGGAAGGTTACAAGGAAGTCTTTTACAAGAAAAAAAGCCGTTGTTTTCGATGTGTTTAATTTGATTTTCCATTTGTAAAAGTAACCGTTAAGAACATGAACAGCGTTGACTACAATAGAGTCTATTATGATAAGACTGCAGCTACTAGTAAAAATAGAGGTATCATCTGCATATAAGGAAATTTGACAGTTAGGTGGAATCGGTATATCGGAGGTGTATATATTAAATAGTATTGGACCCAGAACAGATCCTTGTGGAACACCAGCAGGAATTTTTGTAGTAGAAGAGTTTCTGTGTTGTTTGTGGTGAATATATATATAAGTTTCGTAAAGTCATCACGGACTTTGTTAAAACAGCATATTTTAATTAACTTCGAGTGAATATGTATTTGCGATGAAGAGAAGTCATGGGTGCCAAAAACTGCGTGCCAAAATTGTGTTGTGTCTCTGCGACAATGGTCGAATGGAAAAAGATCAGCTCTCAAATTTAAGACACCAATGATTTGGCGGGAACCTACGAATCATCATGATGATTGCTATTTTTGTGTGGTAAACATTACTGGAATAAACTCGGCAATCAAAAACAAATGGTCCTATCCGACATTGCCTTCTGATCAGCGACCATTTCTGCACTCAAATGAATCATCAGTACCGCTCACGTCATCAGCTTTTGAAACTGAACAAGAAAATTATGAGTGCGACTCTCAATCGGATTTCACAGGAAGTCAAAATAGTGATCCGCAACTATTTAATCAAAAAGAATTAAGCGATTTAATAAGGGACTTAAACTTATCGAAAAAGTGTTCTGAAATTTTGGCCTCTCGTTTGAAAAAAAAATTTGCTAACACCTGATACAAAAATTACATTTTATCGTACTCGAGAAAAAGATTTTTTGCCATATTTTGCCCCTGGGGACAGTTTGGTTCACTGTAATGACGTTCAAGTTCTTATGCAAAAAATGGGTCTAGAAAAATATAAACCAAATGATTGGCGTCTTTTCATCGATAGCAGCAAGAGAAGTTTGAAGTGTGTTCTATTACACAATGGAAATAAATATGGATCTGTACCCATTGGTCATTCAACTGCTATAAAAGAAGAGTATCAAAGTATTTCACAAGTGCTGCAAAAATTGAAATATGAAGAACATATGTATGTAGTTGGAAAATTTGCGTTGATCTGAAAAGGTTAATATCCTTTTATGACAACAAGCAGGTTTTACAAAATTTTCGTGTTTCATATGTATGTGGGATAGCCGTGACAGAAATAACCATTGGATTCAAAAAGTGTGGCCATTGAGAGAGTCACTGGTTGCCGGTACCCGAAATGTGATAAATCCACCCTTGGTAGACCGTGATAGCATTATATTACCACCGCTTCATATTAAACTCGGTATAATGAAACAGCTCGTTAAAGCGCTAAGAAAAGGGCGGGGATAATTAGGGTCCAGAATTCAAGAGGGATCTTAAAATGGGGGCGGATCCTTTAAGGCAGATAATTACCTCTACTTTTCCAATTCCTTTGTGTACATATACACAGATAAAATAATAAGAACAGAAATTCTGTTTTATATATATAGATCGCCGTTTATTTGCTGTAAAAAACCTGGATTTTGAATACCCAATGGAGGAGTGTCACTCACCTGAAGTTGTTGCTGTCGCTGTGATGAAAATCAAAAGATTAAGAGAAGTTTTACTGGTTGCCAGTCGCTTTTATAGCACCACTATCTGGCAACGGGTTCAGCTAACAGGACTCGTGCAAAAGCAAACCAAGTAACGAGTCCTGTCAGCGAGTAGCTAACAGCGACATCTCCTTGTGACAGTTTTCCATTGTGAATCTTTGCAGACCTTAACAGCTTTGATTACTTATCAAAAAGATTCCCTGGTCTGAGTTGTGAAAAATTAAAAGCAGGTATTTTCGATGGCCCCCAGATAATCAAAGACCTCGATTTTATTGGGTTGATGAACGAGCTTGAAAAATGTACTTGGAAACCTTTCGTTTTGATAGTGCAAAATTTCCTTGGTAACCGAAAATCTGCGAATTATGAGCAATTGGTGTACGATATGCTGTGTAATATGAAAGAGCTAGGCTGCAACATGAGCATTAAGATTCATTATTTGCATAGCCAATTAAATCGGTTTCCTAAGAATCTTGGAGATTATAGTGAAGAGCAGGGTAAAAGATTTCACCAGGATATTCGTGTTATGGAAGAGCGATTCCAAGAAATATGGGACACGCATATGATGGCCAATTACTGCTGGAATCTTTGTCGGGATCTTGAACAAGACCAACAGGCAAGTAAGTCTTATAAAAGGCAATTTTGTGCTGATACGCGGTAAATCATTAAAAGTAAGTATGTAAACATTCACATTTTTTTGTAAGAATTTAACACCTATGCGAAAATTTAAAAATAGAGCTGTTAGAAAGAAACAATTCAGTGTAATTTGTATATTAGCTTTTTGATGCTTCTAATGACTTTATAATAGTTTTAATGTCTGAGTAACAAGTCAGCGGAGTATCAAGAGAAGAAAAGTTCGGGTTGATACAGCTATTTTTTTTTTTCATTGACTGCTTTGATAATTAAATTGTCGAAGAGTGGAAGTTAAATGATGCTTAGTTATAAAATAATCTTTAAGTAAATTAGCCTTAGATACATTGCAGTAGTAGGAATTATCATTATGTACGAGAGTGGATATAGGTTGATGTTTACGTTTAAGTAATTTAGCTATTTTCCAGAATGGTTTTGAGGCCTTGTCGATACTACTTACATATCTTCTCGTTCCATTCCTTATTACGAAGTAAAATAAGTTGTTTAGTAATATATTTGTTTAATTCAGTTAAAGAATATTTGTGGAATGGATGCCTTGTTCTAGACCATTGCCTCAAGTGTCCATTTCTGGTTTTAATGGCAAAAACAATATGCTGCGGAAGCGCATGCGACCCTAATTTAACTATTTTATTTGGAACTGATCTACTCATGGCTTTATTGATAATAGAGTCAAAGTGACTAAGCTCACAATCAATATCGTTCGGGGTCAAAGTAGAATTATTTGAAAGAGCGAAATTTTCGGAGTTTAAAATTTTGCAAAATAATATCCAGTTTATGTTAGGAAAATCTTTGTAAGATATATTTTTAAATGCCATGTTAACGTCCACTTGCAGCATAACAGGTAAATGATCAGAAGATAGAAAATGTAAAATTTTTGGATGAACGGTAATATTAGCAATATTGGTGAAGAATAGGTCAAGAAATGATGGCCGATGCTTACTATTATTCGGTATATATGAAGAAGGTTCACTAGGACTAAGTATTTTGATTTTATGCAGAAGACAGTTGCCATATAAAATGTTTCTCCAACAATTTCCGCGCAGACAACCCCATTGTCGATGCCGACAGTTAAGATCTCCACCAAATATCACTTTACCTGGCAGTTGAGAAAATTTGATAGAATCAGCTTTAAACATATGTTTGGAATGATTTTTATCATTGATATGACAGTTAGAATTTAAAAATCTTGTCGAATTGCCAGGAAAGTAAACTGAGAAAAGATATTTTTTTGCTTTATTATTAAGAGTAATTTCAACGCCAACACTTTCAATAACATGCGTATTAATTGGGGAAATTTTGCTATGTATAATAAACAATACAATACCACCACCTTTACTGAGTTGCCTATCTCCTCTGTATATTGAAAAATTGCGATATTTAAATTTAATTCTCGAGTCAAGCCATGTTTCAGTGATAAGTGCTACGTGAATATTATTAATACAAAGAAAATTGAAAAATTATAATAATATTAATACAAGTAGAATTAGACATTGTTTGCACACAAATATTTAATAGACATTTCAGTTATGACATTAAATTGATCAAATTGGTTTCTACAGGTGGATAATGTAGAGACAACTTCTTTGATAAGAGAATTGATCTCTTCAAAAGGGAATAAGTTATTATTCATATTATTGTGTGATATGTTTTTTGTTACTAGTATTAGTGTGAGAGGTAAATAAATTCGCCTAACTAGCATTATTAGTCCGTGTTGATGAAGCAGCTGATCTTCTAAATTTGGGATAGTTAGACATCTATTTACAAGTGTGCGTATATCTTCCCCAGTAAAATAGTCAGCCTTATGCAGAGGCTCTACCTGCTTCTTTTTCTCTTTTGTCCGCTATTTCATTACCTTGTGTACCTATGTGGGCAGGCACCCACATTATTTTGATTTGATTGGTGTGCTGAAGTAGGATGTTGCGAATTTTTACGATCATTGGCGTGCAGTTTGATTGGTTGTAAACAGCTGCATGGGGGATTTACTATCGGTACAAATAATGGTTTTTTTCCATTATGGGAGGCATAAAGTACTGCTTCAAGAAGAGCAGCGGCTTCGGCTGTAAATACCGATCAGTACGATGGCAAAGAGTATACAGCAATGGTGGCACCAAACTTATTTGTCTCTGCAAACGTAGTGGTGGTAGCGGATTTAGATCCGTCCGTATACATATATTATCTCCCAATCATGTTTGAAAGGCTCTAGGACTGCGTTATATAACTGATGATATTCATTGTTGGTGGTAGATTGTTTGGAGCCGTTTCGATAGGGTTAAACAACGCATTATGGTGGAAGGTTTGTTAGTTGCGATTGGTTCTTCAATGGCGGACTTCACTTGTACTAGCAATAACTCGTTTCTGGCGTGAAACAACTTTGGAATTAGCATTATAGTGTTTCGTGTAATTCTAGAGCAAATATCGGGCAATCCAGCTTCTGTAAGTGCTACTTTTGTTAGCGATGTTGGGAAAGCACGAATACTTCTTTTAGCTGCGATGTGGCATGGAGCATGGAGTTGCTTAATATGTGTCCTGGCGCAGTGTCCGTATATCGGCAGTCCATAATCGATTTTTGATAACAACAAAGATTTTGTAATATTTACAAGTGAATTCGTATGGCACAGACAACGTTTGGAAGATAAAAATTGTATAATGTTTAGTCTAGAAAATAAGCATAATCTAACAGATTTACAATGTTCTTTGTATGTGAGATTCTTATCAAATATTATCCCTAATATCTATAGAGTGTTAGAGTGGGGAATTTGAATGTTGAACAAGGATATCTGGGGAAAGGAGCAGTTGTGTTTTCGGCATATATGGAATGTGGAGCATTTACTTGCAGAAATATTGGCACCAGAACTTTCTGACCATACATTAATATCATGTAAAGTTTTCAGGAAAGCGTTGTTGACTTGGTTTAGGTCTTTTATTTTTGTAAACAGTAAAATGTCATCTGCACATATGAAATGATCAAGAAGCGGATTAGAAGAGATTATGGCGCTAACTTTGTTGAAGGCTATTGTAAAGAGAGTCACAGAAAGGTATACCGTTATGAAGGTTGTATATTTGAGATTGGCGCTTATTTGCGCAAACAAGAAACTTCCGATTAAATAAAAATGACTTAACAATATTGTACATTTTGGGACCAATTTTCCAACGTTTTAGTTCATTAAGAACTATATGTGCTCCTATCCTATCAAATGCTTTTTCGAAGTCCAAGCTCAGCACGGATGTGTGGTTTCGAGCAGAAATGGCTGAGGAAGCGAGATGTTCGAAATAGAGTAGGGGGTCGATAACACCTAAACCTTTTTGAAACCCGAATTGGTGGGGGTTTTAAGCCCATTAGCTTTGGCGTTCCACATAATTCGAGTAGAGATTATTTTTTCTAAAGTTTTTGACATACAGGGAAGGAGGGATATTGGTCTGTAATTTTGCACATAGGAGGGGCTTATTGTGTTTGAGGATGGGTATAATTGTGGCAACTTTCCATTGTTGGGGGCATGTCCCGGAGTTTAAAATTTGGTTGTATAGGCTTACAAGTCTGCTTTTAAGGGGAAAGGGTATATTTTTTAGGATAGGGTATGATATTTTGTCGGCACCGGGGGTTTTGCCCATAAGTGTCGAAATGGTGGAATCGAATTCATTTACTGAAATACAAGCTTCAATGAGTTTGGCTTTTGGGGAGGGGAATGGGTTACTGTAGTTTTCAGTGAAGGCTAGATTTTTTAGGGTGTTGAACTTGGAGGGAAAATTTGTGCTATGCGAGTAGGAGGACCAGGTCTGTGCGAATTTTTCTGCGATATCCTGTGGTGAGTAAATAGGTCCCTCGTCTGTGTGAATGTGAGAAATATCGAAGCGTCGGGGACATCCCGTTAGGATTTTTATCTCCGACCATATTTTTTTGGGATTCGAGCTGGGGTTAATACTCGCCGATATCTTTTCTAATGACTATTTTTTGGCAGATTTCAATTCTTTTCTAAATGCTGCGTTGGCTTTTTTATAGTCTACTATAGACCTATTATGTTTAAACTTTGTCCATAAGCGTCTTTTGTTATTCCTAAGGATCGCGAGAAAGTTCGACCAATAGGGCAATTTAGCTGAGAAAATTTTTGTGTTCGTTTGAGGGATAGATAGGTGCGCAGCGGAACGGATGATTGTTTTTATTGTGGTTGTTTCAGTCTTTATGTTTTGACGTGCTGGTTTACTATCACACAATGACATGCAGACAGCGCCGAATTTTGGCCAATCTGCCTTTTCTGTAAGAAACTTTGACCTAGGTTTTACGCTATAAAATTTTGGAATCGAGAGGGATGTGATGATGGGGAAATGATCGCTATTGTGCAGCTCGTCAATTGTGTGGGAGGAGAGTTTAGGAGCTATTGTGGAAGCAAGAACAATGTCGGGGTGAGTGAATGTTCTGTGTGTAGAGAAATTGGTCGGTTGACCATCGTTAAGGACAATAAGGTCATGCGTTAATATTACATCTTCGATTATTTCGCCTCGTTTGTTCGCAGAAGGGGATCCCCAGAGCTGCCTCCATCCATTAAAGTCACCCACAATGATAATTGGGGTAGTAAAGCGGCTTATTATGCTGGAAAGGTCATTAACGCTAAAGGCTTGATGAGGTGGAATATAGCAGTTAATTATTGTGATTTTGATTCCAATATCTACTTCAATTGCTATAGAAGATAAATGAGAATTAATAAGAATTTGTTTGTGACTAATTGATTTTTTTATGAAGACAGCTATTCCTTGTTTACAAATTGTATTTCGAGTATTATTGTGAAAGTAACTTTCATATTTGTGAGGAGCATGGAGCTTTCTATTATGGGGAAGATGTGTTTCCTGTATACAAATAATTTCAGGAGAATATTCATTAATTAATATGTTTAAGTCTGGGTAATTGTTAAGGAGACCGTTCATATTCCATTGCAAAATTTGCATCACTTATTCTATCATTAGAGAGGGATCGGTTGTTAGGGGGGATGTGAAACGGGAAGAGGTTAATGCTGGAGAAGTAAGGTGAGAGAGAAGAGAAGAAATCATTTCGTGAGTGGCTGAGCCATCGACTGATGTATTTGTTGTAATGTTTATTTCACTTGATGTGGTTTTAGTTTCTTTTGTTTTGTCGTTTAGACTGTTGGGGTTGTTGTTGCTACTGGAGCATATTTGTTCAGGTAGAGTATTTTGAATGGTGTAAATTTTTGTTTGTGTATTGTTGTTGTTATGTTTTGCTACCGTAGCAAAAGTAGTGGAGGTCTCATTGAAAGTGGGGGGTACTCGCATTTTGTGTTTTCTTATTGCTTCGCGCATGGTACATTTGTTGTCAGTTTTAATTGTTATAATTTCTTTCATTTGTATGAATTTGGGACACGATTTGCTAGAGGCAGGGTGCTCAGATACTCACCCTGCCTCTAGCAAATCGTCAGCTTATGCAAAATGAACATGAACATGGTAATGTGGAGTGAGGGGGTAGGGCACATGCATCGCATACAGGGGCCTTAGTGCATCGTTTTGTGATGTGACCGAGAAGTTGGCAACTTTTGCACCTCATAGGATTTGGATACATGGTACATATCGAACGTAAGAAGCACAACTCCACTTGGGACTGGTTGATTGTTTATATATTTAGGGAACTTGAAAATTGTTTAAGTTTTCTACAATTTCGTTGTCTGAAACGTCATTGAGACACGGTGCGTAAATTGTACCTTTTGTGTTGTTGAGGTTGTTAAGCAACTCAATTTTAACGTCACAAATGCCATGCAAGGTTTTTGTAGCTAAGAACTTTTGAGCAATGTGGTAATTTTTAACAAATAGCAATAGTTTACCATCTCTTAATTCAGAAATATTTATAATTTCAGAACTTATGTTTTTGAGGGATTTATGCACAACAAAACATGAGTATTTACTTAATGGTTTCTCTGAATTAACTGCACTAGCGACTAAGTATTTGGGGGTTTCTTTTTTTGTTGAGGGTAAGGTAGGAAAATTATTTATTGAAGAAGGTTTTTTTCTTTTTGCCTTGGGACTTGTGGATAACAGGGCAAACCTGTTATCCCCAAGAAGTGGTCCCCCAAGGGGCATACCTTAGCACTCACTTGGTCTCTATACGAAGGATTTAACTCGTACCTTCACACAGAAAAGAATTTTTATACACAGCAAATTGCACGAGAAAAAAAATAAGAAAACGAACGCAAAAAAGAAATACCACTCAGCTCACTGTAAGCACAACCGTACGCTGCGAGAATCAGTCGATGACTGACAAGAGGTTCTAATGTTACAAAATTTTGCACCATCTATACTACTTATAAAATAAAGTCGCTAAAAAGCTATGTACGGAATTGGCTTCGCACAGAATGCTCCGATTTGAAAGCGGTTTTTTGCATTTTAAAGCTTAGCTGTGTGAGATGGACTTTTTTTTATATAGTGTGAAGGAATATATAAAGGGGGCGTGGCAACCGGACAAAATGTAATAAAAAAACATAAATTTTTGGTTTACACAGCCATACATCATAACCTAATCAACCGATTAGAATGAATCTTCCTTGAAGTTAAACTTTGAAATATTTACTTTCGTTCTGCATCAAAAAAAATAGTTGATTTTTTTCTAATTTAACCAAAATTGTTTAAAAAAAAGCAGCACTTTTTCCAAAAAAATCTGTTTGTGTGTTTGTTCGCTGCCAACCGAACAAGTCAGCGTGCTTTAAGCGACAGCTGTGGTCAGCCATTCATTTGATGAATTCGCGAAAGAGCTCGGTAGCGTTACTTCACTTCGGACGTACATATGTATGTATGTTACATAATTTCGCTTTTATTTCGGCTTCACATATATATTTATGCATGGTGCCAGATTAATGCAACAAAAAAGAAAAATAATGCATGCATATTTTTAAACATACATACATATATACTCCTAAATTTTAATCAAAAGTACTATGTTTTCGTATGTTTGTATGTATATACTATGCATATATGCACTTTTTTGTGTAGTAGGGAGATTGAATTCTACATTTTGTTCTATCCAAATTTGTATGATGATTTCCAAAGACTGAGTACCGATCCATTTTAATTTTTTTTGTTCGGCAACCATGAACATCTTTCTTCAAAAAGAACCGTTGCTTTTCACGAATTATGCTATCAAAATTTGTATGTTAGTTGCGGGAGTACATTAAAGCGATCGCAGTTCATAAAGTTTTATTTTGAAGTGATTTTTATTAATCAAAAGTGCAGATTTAATAAATAATTTGACTTCTGAGTGGTAAGTACATTACAGTGCAATTTTTTATATTATTTAGTGTAATTTTACAACCAAATTTTCCTTAGGGCCATTTTCACAGTTACGAGTTAACTTACATTCCACAGTTAACTATGAATTTTCGATTCAATTTTAGTAATTTAACTAAATATTAACTACCCAATGTACGATAGACAACATTTTATTTCTAACAAGAGGTTAACTCACCAATATTGGGCACTTAAACTTGAGATAAGTCGACATGAAAATCGAAAATCGAGAGTTAACTGTGGAATGTAAGTTAACTCGCCACTGTGAAAATAACCATTAGAAAAATAAGTGATTTCTATGAAGCATAGTTGTTACTCAAAGCTTAAAGATTTCAATAAAATTTATAAAAGTTCTCAAAATTAGATAAAAATATAATTTCGTATTTTTTATTATAAAAGTTCTCAAAATTAGAAAAAAATATTTGGTTTTTTTATACGAAATTTTAGTAAGTTCTTAAATATGCAATTGAAATAGATTATAAATTACTAGCAAACCGGGCAGGTGTTTTTCTTTTCAACCATATTCTTCTCAGCTATGACATTTGACCAACTTTCCAGAGCAAAAAATATATATGTACATTAGAGTGCTTCAAAAAAATGTTTGTTTCTTTTTTTAACACTTACCTTTGATGGAAAAAATCCTCACCAAATATGGCGGCCGCCGTGGTATGGTGGTAGCGCGCTCCGTCTACCACACCAAAGGTCCTGGGTTCAAGCCCCGTGCAAAGCATCATAAAAAATTTAGAAACAGTTTTTTCAATTAGAAAAAAATTTTCTAAGCGGGGTCGTCCGTCGGCAGTGGTCGAACAAACACTCCGAGTATGTTTCTGGCATGAAAATTCATATGCCTAGCAGATGCCGTTCGGAGTTGGCATAAAACATGTAGGGGACCCGCCAGTTTGTAGGAAAAATTAAAAAGGAGCACGACGCAAGAGAAGCTCGGCCTAAATCTACTCGGAGGCAAATCTTGCCAAGTATTTGTTTTATTTCAAAGATGGGTCCTATAGCTGATCTCATAGGGGTCGCTATTTTTTTTTTTAGTTTCCCATGTAAAATTGGCTTTTTGATATGTAAACATCTTTGCTCACGGTATGGGGGAATACAAAATGAAAGATATAAGATATGAAGTGTGAATTGCAAGGCACGGTGTGACGACTCTCCAATTTTTTACAAATTTCACTCTTAATAAAATCTCCATATCGCCGCCCTTACCTACATATCGCCGCCCTTACCTACATATCGCTTTTCAAAATTACGGTTATTATCCCCAAAACCGCTTTATTTTGGTGTTCTTTAATCCACATTTTCATCCATATCTCCAGAAAGGGTTGACATCGGCTTGAAAGGACTATTCATTCAATACTTGAAGTGTGAAAAAGTTATTTTTCTTGAAACTATTTCATTTGGCAGCTTCCTCAAGTATTCAACTTAGCAACGAAAAGGTATCCATTTTTAAAATTCCCACGTTTTGTTCTGTAAGCTTACTGAAAGCCCTTTTACCCTTTTAGCTTATGTTTGTATTAAAAACCACACGAATGGGTAAACATCCCATAACGCATCTCTGAAAATGTCTAATTTTTGGCCGTATATAAATAAAGTACAGCTCAAAGAAAATATGAGAGTTTCTACTTCCGGACAAGGAAATGCACTTTTTGCTAATAACTTGCTAAAAATTGGTAACGGACAGTTCCCTACGACATGTGGGCAAATCGATCTGACAAATATTTGTAATTTAACCCAAACTATTGAAGATCTAATTGAGAAAGTATATCCCGGAGTTGGTGGTCTTATAACCAATTCATTGGGCTGGTTTAAGGAGCGGGCAATATTGTCAGCTACCAATGATCAGGTGGATGCAGTAAATGCCTTAATACTTTCAAATTTTACTTGCTGATCAAAACAATTAGAACGCATTTGATTGAGTGTTCAATTTTGACTGGCTGTGGTGCTGGAGAAAACGTCTTGATTCCAAGAATCCCGATAATACCAACAGATCTTCCATTTCAATTTAAACGGCTCCAGTTTCCAGTCAAATTATGTTTTGCAGTAACAATAAATAAGGCTTAAGGTCAAACACTTAAGGTGGCCGGTTCGGACCTTAGATCTCAATGTTTTACGCATGGCCAGTTATATGTTGCTCTATCCCGTGTAACAAACAAAGACAATTTATTTGTTTTGGCTCCTGATGGGAAAGCTGCGAACATTGTATACAATGAAGTGTTATAAAACTGAAAATAAAAACTAACTGAATATGAATAATTAATATGTATGTACATAAATATATCTTCTAATTGGACTTTATTTATTTATGAAATTTTCTTTATTTACTAGGGTCATTATTCCGAAATATTACAAAAAATTACTTTTATTTCAATTATAAAGTTGTTTTAAACATTATCAACCTGTGTGAAACAAGGTGCGGGTTGCTAGTTATCATATAATTAGCAGTTATGACATTGCGTTAATTTATCAATTGGTTTTATTTTATGCTCCCAACGCACTTTTTAATGGTTTATATAACAGTGTTTTTGTTTGAGATCGTTTAGATTAATATTTTCAAAGTACACTACATAGAGATGGATTTTTAAACCAAATCGAGTGGTTTTTTTTTTTACTTAATTTGACGTCGGTACACTTTAAACCAAATGATAAGAGAGATTTTTGAACTTCATCAGCAGATGTGTTTTCAAACCCTGAGAGCATAGCGTTTAGTTTCGTGAGCAAAGAATTCACAGTTATATTTTTTAAGATAACCACATGTTTTATCATAATTACTAGTATTATTTAAAAATAATTTGTGATCAATAGAATTAGTCTTTACAAAATAATCTTTAATTTGTAAACTACGCATAACTTCAAGTATAGCAGCCGCACTTTTCTTTAATAAAGTTAAGGGTGGAATCAGGCTCGCACTCAGGGGGGGGGGTTTGGGGGTTCAAACCCATTTGTGCAAAATTCATTCCGCAATTGGAAAAAAGCAATTGAGAAGTTTAACGATCACCAGCAAAAAGATTATCACAAAAGGGCAATGATAGACGCGGCAAACTTTAAATTAGTTTACGAAAATAAAAAAAAATGTATTTTATCTGAAATCGACACAGGACGCAGAAAACAACAAAAAGAAAATAGAGAAAAATTGGCATCTATAATACGTGTGGTTCTGGTATGTGGAAGGCAAGGTCTGGCTTTCAGAGGTCATAGAGATCAAGGACCACTCTCTTTAGAAATGCCATCTGAAAATGACGGAAATTTCAGGGCTTTATTACGTTTATCTTTGGACAGTGGAAATGAGACGTTAAGAAAGCATATTGAAGCTGCAGCTGGTAATGCTAACTACATCAGCTGGCGGATTCAAAATGAGATTATTGCAACAGCAGGCGAGTTGATACAAAAAAAAATTATCGACCGTATCAATAATGCCACATGCTTCGCAGTTATTGCTGATGAAACAACAGATGTAAGCGGTGTTGAGCAATTTTCACTATGCATTCGGTACGTCCATAACTTCGAAAATGAGCAAATGCTGAGAGAGGACTTTCTTTGCTTTGTTCCAGTTGAAGATACAACTGGAAAGGGTCTTGCAGGCGTACTCATGGAGAAACTAAAAGAACTCAACATTAACCTTACATATCTAAGAGCCTAAGGTAAATTTATTAATTGTTTTATTTTCGAACAGCCATATTATGAAATTTTTTTAAAGGCTATGATGGTGCGCGTGCAATGAGTGGACAATTCAACGGTTGTGCAGCGGTCATCCAAAAGCAATATCCGGAGGCTGTTTATGTTCATTGCGGAAATCATAGTTTGAATTTAGCCATTGCAAATGCCTTCAAAATACCCGCTGTTAGAAACTGTATTTCTTCAATAAAAGAGACGGTCAATCTGTTTCGTTCATCTTCTAAAGCTGGTAAAGTCCTGAAAGATCTCATTCTGCAATCGGAACCAAATTCAAAGCAGGTGCGCCTTCTGAAATTTTGCGAAACGCGTTGGGTTGAGCACTTAGACTCCCTGTCCTTATTTTTCTATGTCTTTCAATGCATATGCGCGGCTTTGGAACAGCTTGATAAGGAACATTTGAGGTCTGACGTGTCAAAACCACATGCTCTTTTGGCGGCAATCCATACGCCCCAATTTATTATTGCTATCGCGGTCCTTAAGCCCATTTTTGCTTTGTCAAAAAACTTAAGCATACTGCTACAGCAAAAAAACTGCGATTTTAGCAGCTGCGTCGCCTTTTCCAATATTTTGTTTGCCGAGGTGAATGAGATTCGTGAGAATGCCGAACAAACATTCAGAGTCATTTTTGCCTCTATACAACAAATTGCCCAAGACGTTGATATGGAAATTAAAGTTCCGCGTTTAGCTAATCACCAGACAAATCGGTATAATTATGAAGGTGGGCCAGAGGACTACTATCGGCGGTCCATATATATACCATTCTTGGATCATTTTCTGGAGCAACTCAAGGATAGATTTGTGAAACATGGAAAGCTGTTGTCAAAAATAGAAAATATTTTGCCGAAAAAATGCGTTACACTGAACGATGCACATATAGAGGAAACAGTTCGTGTTTTGGCATCGCAATGGCCTAATGATTTAGAGATCGCTGAGGAATTTGTGGCAGAATTGAAAATGTGGAAGAGGTAAGTTATATTATTTTTCCCTTGATTTCAAATTATTTCAAATATATTTTTCTTTGAAATTTATTTTTAACGTCTACTTGCAGGCACAACTTGAATCAGACAGACCCACCTGGAACATTTATTGATTGCTTAAATGTGTGTGATGTCAGGATGTTTCCATACACAAATCGACTATTAAAAATCGGCGCAACTCTACCAGTTTCTGTGGCTTCGAGTGAACGGTCGTTTTCATCGCTTCGAAGACTCAAGACATACCTAAGAAGCAAAACTGGTGCAGAGAGGCTCAATGGTCTGGCTCTACTAAACGTCCATAGGGATGTCAACATTAGCATTGAAGACATCTTAAATATAATGGCCCAATGTAGTAGAAAAATTGACATTGTTCTATAAATAAAAAATGATTTAAGAACATTAAAACCCCCCCCAAAATATTTTTCTGTGTGCGCGCCTGGGTGGAATAGTTTCTTTGAAAATATCAATTGACAACTCAGAAGTTTCCGATACAATTTCATTTTCATTAATAACATTATTTTCGTCCAATGTAATGGCAAGAAGTAATTAGAATTATTAATATTTTTAGTTGCGCGTTGCACTCGAGGCATTTTGTTATTATAAAGTGCATTTGAAGCACCATTACTATAATCAAAACCACGCTTTAGTTTAAATTCGCTTTAATAACTGTTAACAAGTATAGGGTATAAGTAATAACACAAGCTATAGATAATACAACTTCGCTGCCCAACGACACACGATAGACTGGATTCAAGTATAAAAACAGAAATATAGATAAATGATCTTAAGTAAAAAGTTTTAAATAGAAAAGATAAATGCCCTGGAACACAATACGATTCATAATGGAGCGAATTTTGAAAACGAAAACCACGGCATATTTTCAGGTGATTCTGGATATTCCTTGGAGTCGAGTTGATGACTATTCTACCAAACCCCTCAGAGGAGAGTCTGCTACAATGGAATATTACAATATTTAAAAACAATTAAAACTATTTGCAGTTTCACTTTAATCAAATATAATAAAAACGCGCTCAAATTTATATTCGGCAGCAGCATTCATTTGTTTTTTTTTCCATTACATTTTGTGTTTTTCGCCCATTTTGACATTTAGTTCCCTTAGTACTTTGAATAGATACAACGTGACATCTGGTATATGACGTTAAGAAGAAGTTAGTGAATCGCACTGCAAACGACAAATGTCGAGAAAAATTGCGATTGTCGGATCGTTTAAAGTTAGTGAATCACACTACAGCAGAATCGCTTATTTGAGGCTTGGGTATCAGGCGATCGAAAACCACCTACGTTGCTCTGTGAAATGAAGGAGCTTGCTAGAGGAAGCAAAAAATCGAGATTAGCTGGTAAAGTACCAACACTATTGATATGAAAAATTGGCACACAACACTGTAGGTTGGCTACGTCTAATCTTTTGTCCACAAATATAAGGTATTTTTAAAGATATTTTATGAGTAAATTCACGTTATAGTCACTTTCTCATCAAATGTTCTATGAGTTAGCACATAATAAAATCTTAAAAAATCACTTGGAAGACGTAAATAAGCTCAAAAACACGGAGTTCAATATAAACACCTCCGAACGCTTTACCAGAGGATTTGGCGATCAAGCAACAAAGTGCCGTTCTCCATGTGCATATGTCACACGACGATCGGAAGGAAAACTATTCAGTCGTCTGTTCCCTGGGGCGAAATCGGGCTTCGCAAAAACTTCAATTCTTTGTTTGTAGTCGCTCATGTAGCACAAGAAATCATAGGTGCAGATTTTTTGCAGAATTGCGATATTTTAGTGGTCGTAAAAAATAAAGTTGTAGATAAATAAACTAAATTTCAAACAGTCAAATTTCGAAATTCCCACAAAATACGGTGCCGATAAAAGGGGCCGAGTTTCACAAACTGGGTTTGACACCTCTCATCCGAGAAAGTCGAGATGACAAGGAAAGAGTTCGATTATCTTCTAAAACGGGGAATATGTCAGCGGTCGAAGGGGCAGCCTTTTGCATGTGGTTAAGAAATTGAATGGATCTTCGGGTCCGTGCGGCCACTACATCCGTCTGAATGCAGAGCCCGTCGCTGACAGCTACTCCATCCGTCACATCGAGAACTTCATTTGTGAGTGGCAAGGAAAAACGATTTGCTCCGTAATAGATCGCAAAAAGGCATATCACCAAATTCCAGATAATGCGTCGGGCGTGACGAAAACATCAATCATAACATTTAGACCACGTTACAGAGAGCGAGGTATAGTGATAAGCATCGAAGAGTGCCAAATTTCCCAATTCGGAGGTGGAATTTTGGGACATTTGGTGCAGCGAAGTGAAATAACACCGCTACCGCGAAAAGTCAAAGGTATTATCGACTACAAACAACCGAAGAACTTGCATGAACTCCATAGTTTTTTGGGAGCCGTAAGTTTTTACAGACGCTTTCTACCAAACTATTGCTGCCATATAATTTCATAATCCAATTTTCAGCTTACATTAAACACATCAGTGGAGGCTGATAATCTCGTCGCGGATATGTTATCGAGGATCAAAACGTTTGCAATACCATCACCATTAGACTTAAAAATACTGCAAGACGAACAGGACATAAGCGGCGAACTCAAGAAGTTGCGGGAAGACAACACGTCGCTGCGACTAGTCACGGTAACTCACCCGGGTACGGACATCAAAATAGTTTGTGGCAACTCAACCGGTAAGTTGAGGCCATATGTGACGCACAGTGTCGCGAGCTCCTCAGTAGAGTGGACAAAAAGAGTTAGCGTGCTCCAATCCATTATAGGTGCCTCATTTGTCGAAGAAAGAAGAAATTCAAAATATAGTGCCCACGCTAGTGGGCGGAAAAAGTAAAAGTGCTCCAATTGTAATGAAATTTGGTTTGTAACTTTATGTTATCTTAAAAAGTAAAAATATGAAATTGAATGAGACCGGACCTCAGACACGCCCACCACACGTAAAAATTGGTCTGAGAATATTTGTTTATTTATTTGAGCCACCACCCCCCCTCCCCCCCTAACTAAAGTTCTTAATATTAAACTGAAATTTTTTATTAGATTTGTCTGAAATTTTTTATTAGAGATGTCTATAGAAGTAATTTTTGCAGACATTTCCATATTTGAGAAAACATTACGGGCAGCATTACCATCGTTGGATGTTCCATATCCAGTTTTTATTCTATCCACTATGAGACCAATTTATTTCCTAAATTCTTGTTGAATTCGTTCCTTGTTTGTTTTAAAATTTTTTGATTTCTCCTCCCCCGTAACGCGCCAACATTTCAAAGCCAATCTTTATGCCAAATGTATAGCACACTCAAAAAATTTTATTTGCGTATGTAGGACTGATACACCATATTTTAAAAAGTTATGATTTATAGGTAGCACTGTTGAATGGAGTGTGTTCATAATTTTTGGAGTCGCACCGCAAAGATAGCAATTTCTGTTCGACCTATTTTCGGCTAAAACATTTGCCACTGCTCCATCAATCATCATTAAATCCATTCTGAATGATCAGTTACAAGAAAACTATTTATTTTTATGGAAAATGTGCAGAGTTCTTCAATTAGATTGGCGAAATCCTTTTCAATTTGATGTATTAATGTAGGATTTTCCTTCATGAAGATAAATTTCATCGGTCGACAGTATTGCGTCGAAGAAGGCCGCTCGTTACTCAAAATCTCTATTAGATTTTTAGATTGAATATTTTTAAAGGAACCAAAGCGGTTATAAAAACAAATTCGTCTGTTTGATCATTGTCTTCATATCTTTGCTCATACATGCTGTGTCCAGAACTATCGTCGAAGCCCCATTTACATTACAAAGTAACTTCCATATTGTCAGTAATACTACATAATTGCAATAAGCTTTCAGCAGTTTTGTTTAAAAGTTCTTGTAAAGGTACTTCTGCTGATATTTCAGAAACAATAAACGGGCGAGGTAATAACTCATTTTTATATTTTGACAATGCATAATAGGTAGGAGACAAGTTTTTCTGAACCCTATTAACAGCGGATCGCAGCATATTATATTTAATCACAGATAGACCAAGATCGTAAAATAATGCAAGTTTTCTGTTATTTGACAAACACTTAATACTTATAGCTTCGTTTGATTTGTTTAAAGCGCGGGCAGCACGTTGTATTTCCTCAGCTGAAGTATTTGCCATAAGCTCGTTAACTCTACGTTTTTTTGTATGCTCACAACCTTCCTCGTATTCTAATTTTCTTCTTCCTTTGCTTGTGCTTAGTACCAACATACATATGTATGTTAATTATAAAAGAACTTGTTTTTATTTTAATTTTTTTTATCTAAGTAATGTGAAGTCACGCATTCTTGTTCTTGCATGGACTCACTTTCCTCACAAAGTATAAAATTGGTTTGAAGCCATGTAAAATGTTTTTTTTTTTCAAAATATATTTTCGAACGATGGCATTTTTTCCACTGTTTTTGGAAATTAGAACAAATGTTTTGAGTTTTGTTCAATTCTTCATTACTCAATTCCCTAAATATTTTGTTTTCCACAAATTTTTGCACTCCTGTTTGCTTATTGCACACCAAGCTTCGAATAATTCGCTAATTTTTATTAAAGGCCTCTCTACAAAAACCAACGAGAAAAATTAGATTGCAGAAAGTAGCAGGAAAATCTTATTGATTTCGATTGTACATTTTTTTCCCTATATATATATATATTTCCTTAATGTTTTGTTCTTTATAACGGTATTTTGTAAATGTCAAACGCAGTGAAACAAAACAAAGAGTACCCTCCAGGAAATATGTTAAGCTTTCTGAAAACTTATCGATCAATGAAATACGTGAAAAAACACCTAAAATACGACAGTTTATAATCTAAATAAAACTATTATATTTTTGACAAAAGTACCATATGTTTTGAAGTTTGCACCTTGATCACTCCATACTACAAGTAAACATTCATATTTCTCAAAAATATTTTAGACTTGGCCAAGTGTGGGTATCCGCTTCACATTGCCATTAAATTTTTTTTGAAAATCCAACATAAACTTTTTTCTCTTTTGTCCAGCTCGCGACACTGTGTGACGCACCGGCTTCAAAGCAAATGATAATTTGGGCAGGAATTTCCATGTCTATCATACTTAAGATCTTACAGACTAGCAACACTTAACATCCTTAATACTGGTAAAACTAAAAATAATCAGGCTATACTATTGAGAAAATCCACGTGTTATCCTGAACAAACTCCAAGCAGGCAGTTAGGAGAGCTAGTTTTGAGTAGTGGTGAAAGTTCGCAAGTTTGGTATAATAAAGGTTGCCATGGCGTTTACGCTCTACAGACAGGTATTTGCTTAAACTTCTTGTACACCTGTTTAGCTGGGCATGGGAAATGAGGAAGTAAGAAATAAGTTCAAAGTTAAAAACTAAAGATTTATTCCTTAATTAGGTCTTCACCATTCTTTCTTCAGGAATGGCTATCATTCTAAAAACTTCCGACGATCCACTCTGCATCAATAGCATGCCTATTTTGATTACTAGTTTGTAATCAACGATAAGACCTCTTGCTTGCATAAAGTTATTGTTATCACTATCCTATGAATACCCTTTTTGATGTGGCAAATATAAAAAAAAAATATTTATATTTTCGTTGTAGAGTTTTGTAGAAGATTTTTTGTGCCGCTCCAGTTTTGGAGCGCTAAGTACGGCAGTACACATGACTTTACAACAACTTTATGTACCATATTTGTTTAATATTTGGAAAAAATTAACATGTACTTTTATATAATATAATACCAACCCCGATCTAGGGATCTGTTGTAATGAATTAAACTGCCAGATGAATTCAAAGCCCACGTTTACATGGATAACTTTTTTACGGCGCTCCGTTTGTTAACGGCTCTGAAGCAATCTGAGCACCAATGTACGGGCACTATTCGAGCAAATAATGTCGAAAAAGCACCCTGGAGGCACTTCAAACTACGAAATCAAATTCAAGGGGTACCTGCCATCAAATAACTGATAAAAAATCGTCTAGATCGTCTAGATCAAAATGTAGGATGTTATAGAATCAGTATCAACCGTAAGAAGTGGTATCGGTAAACAATACTTTCCAATTTTACAAATTTTTTCCCGATGGTGCAGCCAAACGTCCTTTAGATTATTTGTCATTCATACGTGTAATAACTATCACTTACCTAGGTAAGTAATCTATGTTAACTTTTCTTTCCTATGTGGTACAATTGCAACACTAGTTGTCTAGGAAAATATTCCAACCATCGTGCATTGAGTCGCCCAATGAAGCCTACTACTAAAAGATGAAGGGTGTGTTCGTCTAGATGGCCAAGGTTACAAAATCACATCGAGCACGACTCAAATAAGATGTGAAGAATGTCATAAAAATACCACCGAAAAATTCCGCAAATGCGATGTTTTTTGTCTTACAAATTTCTTGAGTCTTTTCATTCCTCCGTCAAACCAATACGAGTCGAGTCAACGCGCCGTTAATATAATTCCCATTGGCTTGGACTGAAGTTGGCGTGGTGAGTAGGGTAAAGTATCTCGGTCTCACCAAGGCATCTTAAAAAATAATGCTGTGCAGACGTCTAGCGGGTAAATCATGGGGATGCAGCCCCAGTGTACAGGACGTACAATATGAAAATCAGGCCGATTGTAACCTATGGAGCGTGGAAGTGTATATCAACTACTACGCAGTGACGAAATCGGTTTCTAAGCTCGAACGTCTAGCATGCCATACGTTCTCGACGGGGGCCTTGGAAGTGCTTCTAAACTTGACACCGCTTCACATGACCATAGAACAAGCAGTCCAACCCTACTCAATATAGCTAGGAAAAGTCACGCAAAAGGGAAGATTATACTTCAAGAATATTTCCAAGAACATGGAACCGCTGAGCACAAGGCTCCCGCTAGCTCAGCTCCCCAGGAATGATATCATCAAGGTTACGAAAGAAGATTTATGATTAAATTAGGGAATGCAGCAACGTGGAGTAGGCATACACTTGAATGACATTTCCAGGTGAGCAATCTGCACTCGTACACGCACGGCTCAATAGCCGCGGAGAGAAAACAGGCCGGTGTCTTTGGTCTGTGCTAAGGATGCCAAATACCTTCCAGGCGAAGTTATATGTCATTTTCCTGTGTCCAGAGGTTAACTTAAGAAGGGAGGAAATACTCTTTCCCCATATGTATGAGGTAAAATCCTGATCGGTGGTGAACGTACAAGGAGACTCAACTGTCTAGCAAACCGGAATCATATTCAGATCCTCTGCATTCTGGTCCACAAAGGGATCAACGCTAATGCGTGTCTTTTTAGTTCTTCAAATTATTATTTATTACTAGCAAATGCCTGGCGTAGTTTGTCACGTCTCCAGAAGTACAACCTATTAAATTTTACGAATTTGTAAACTGAAACCATTTATTAAAAAAGAAAGTGGGTTCAACTTAGAAAAATATATATGTAAATTAGGGTGTCTCACCAAAACAAATTGCGGTTTTCCTTCGGAATTATATAAGTAATTGAACTAAAAGACTTTTGCCAAAATATTTCTGAAAAATATTTAGATTTACGTGAGCTGGGCTGATTTACAAAAATCTTCAAAAATGGTGTTTTTTATAACAAAAGGTGTATGTTTACATAAATATCCCGTCAGATGATAGAACAGTTTAAACTTAGAATGCCAGCATAAAAATTTCAAAAATGTGTTCAAGGGAATCATAATAATGAGATTTGCAAAAAGGGGCGGTAATGAGTTTATTTGAAAAGAAACAAAAAGGGTGAGAAAATGCCTTACCAATGATATATTATAAGTCTTAATCGGTTTTGGCTGAATTATATTAAATCAATCTTCCGGCGGCGGGATAGCTGAGTGTGCGGTCTTTCTTTCGGTAGGTCCTGTTTTCAAATCCTAGCCAGGCAATGACAAACCTCTGAGTGTTTTTCTGCCATGAAAAACTTTAAACAAAAATCCTTTGGCGTTTGGAGTCGGCATAAAACTGTTGGTAACTCAACTTGTGTTTCAAAATCGAGACGCACACCACAAATAGTAGGAGAAGTTCGGCAAAAAATAAATTAATTTAGTTTTCCAAACAACAATTAAACCGAACCCCCAAAAATTTACGTCATTTTAAATCAGCTCAGCTCACCTAAAACTTAATATTATTGCGAAATATTTTGGTTGATGTCTTTAAATATAATACATTTTTTAATTCCGATGGGAAAACATTCCCTATTTTATTTTTGTATAGGGAGTGATGCAGCAACAACTAAGTCCCCATATGAGACCCTTTCGCAAAATAACACCAATTTATCATGCTTGAGAACAGCAAAATCGAAGGCACATAGTTGCACTGACAGCCTGTTTAGCAGGGAAAGAAGCGGTTGAATATACAGTGGCTCACAGCTTAAATCATAGCGTTATTTTTCACAATATGGACAATATTTGACGTGCCAACTGTTTCGTTATTTTTTAATAAAAAATAGAGTTCAGTGCAATATGATTGATTTTTGATGATTTTTCTTGCAGACGGTGTTTACATATTTTCTTTACAAAGAAAAAAATTAGTTTCCCATTAATTAATTATTTTTTATTAAAATGAAATTAACTACAAATATTTTTATTTCCGAGCGCATTGGTGCCGAGCGCACTGGTGCCAAAAGTATTAAAACTTTGTTCACCTAACGGTTGTTTGTAACAGCATAAAATATCCGAGATAGATATAGACATATATGTATGTATAAACCAAATTTCTTAGAATCAATATCGAATTTGACATTGGCTTCTGTCTGTCCGCCCGTCTGTCAGTCGAATAACTCGAGTAAATATTGAGCTATCTTAATGAAACTTGATATGCACATTGCCCTGGACCTAAGGTACTTTGGCATTGCAAATGGGCGAAATCGGAGATTAACCACGCTAACATAACGCTATTTGGTTAAAATCAAAAGACCCGATTTTTGGTATTAGGATTGGGTTAGGGAAAGAAATACGCGTGTAAACTTTTTTGGAAAGTGGGCGTGGCCCCCACCATTAAAGGTTATTCGCTCAAATTTAATATGAGGGACGGGTCTACATTAACAAATACACCGAATCAAAAAAAATTGGAAGCGGGAAATTGGACAAAAACCGCGCCTATCTCTCATACTACGGCCATTTTCAGAAATCACAAAAACGCGATATTTAAGTCAGCAGTAAAAACAATTCGCTCAAATTTAATATGAAGGATGGGGGTACACCAACAAATATACTAAATCCAAAAAATTTGAAAACAGGCGTGGCGCCGCCCACTTTTGAGCAAATAATCAAATCTCCGAAACCATGCTACCAAAGTCTATCAATTTTAGTATAACTACATATATGATTAAATATGAGTAAGCAAAATTCCACAATTGAACAAATCTGACCAAAACTACATCTACCCCTCGTATAACGATAATTTTCAAAAATCAAAAAAAAACGCGGTATTTAAATAATTTTTAAAGAGAATTTGTTCAAATTTAATATGAAGATTTCCAAAAAAAATACACGGAATAAAAAAAAATTGGAAATAGGCGTGACACAACCCACTTTCGAACAACCAGGTATATCTCAAAAACTATGCCGCCAAATTTGGTGCACTCATTGCATTTCAAGTCAATAAGCAAAATTTCAAAAATTGTAAGCAGCGTACAAAAACCATGCCCTACCTCTCATATAACGGCAAAAAACTCCGATTTTCATTAATTATACTAGGTAATTTCGTCAAATTAGATAAACAAAATTGATTGATTGATCCGGAACCTCTTTGTCGAATTCTACCACATTACGTATGTACATAAATCACAATTTCGAAAATTATAGAAATCAGACTAACAATTCAAAATATTCAATATTTTAATAAATCATTTTGCGAATTCTTTTAAGTTTGGTATAAAGAATGCAGTTGAGGAGAGAAATAATTAAATTCATACTAATTTTATAATGGCGAACCCGGGTTGTTTTAATGCGCCAATTAAGACATATTTTTTTTTAAATAAAATAAACTTTATAACTTGATCTTAGGGAAATATCTTCGTTAAATAGCTGGAAAGATATTGTGAATAGTAGTTTAACCTTAAATGGGGGCATGAGTCCGCCTTTTTCCCCAGCAAATAATATATAGCCTCATATATGTATAAGCTCTATGTATATACCAAATATTGTGCATCTGCATCAAATAGTTGTCGAGGTAAAAGGAATTTGGCTGTTTTATTGTATGGGGCGTGCCATTTTTCCAAAATAATACACAGTTGATCTATAAGACATATGAATGTAGATATTCCAATATCATTTATCTTCACCAAATAGTACGAATTCAAATTTTCTTTTCCATGGGGGCGTGGAACCGCCCACTTTACCACATTTATATATACCTTGCTTTCGACCCAGGGATCACTTGAACCCACTGTGCAAATTACTTAATTATCGGGTGTTTTCAAAATAACGATAGTTTTGTTTGTCAATTTTGTGCCAAACACCATGTCGGGAAACAATAAATAAGTTTTTGGAATTCATTATTTCAGAATACATTTATTGCTTTGTCAATACTAGACGTGGCAAATATAAAAAAAAAATATTTATATTTTCGTTTTAGAGTTTTGTAGAAGATTTTTTGTGCCGCCCCAGTTTTGGAGCGCTAAGTACGGCAGTACACATGACTTTACAACAACTTTACGTAACATATTTGTTTAATATTTGGAAAAAATTAACATGAACTTTTATTGTGCTATACATAAGGTTAACGCTAATGTGGTATAGGGATTCCTCAACTGAAATCCCTATTTCAGATTGACTGCTGCCGATATAATAGGCATATTGGGCAATGCTGTAGATATTTTGGATGCGGCTGTCACGAATGATAGAAAATCAGATTACGGCAGCGTACACGTCACAGATGTTCATAAAACAGGAATAGCGAGAAGAAAAGGGTATTGCGCTTACACAAGGCAGCGAATGTCCTGGGACACTGGTGCTGATACATATCATCCATGTGTGGCTAATTCAATATCCAGAGCACTCTTGGAACAAATCTTGAGATATACATATGTATGTATATTAACGATAATACTTTGCTAGATTCACAAGACAAATTTACAAAAAATTCGACAATTAGTAAGTAAGTAAGTAAGTTAAATTTATTAGTATTTTCATAATACTTTACATTGCATTTAAATCTTAATTCTATTACAAAATTAAAAATTAAATTTTCTTATTTAATACAATACTGTTTGGATAGTGTTTCGGCTCATTAGATGTTTTTAATGTATTCTATACAATTTATTTTAAATCTTTTCATATTGTGATCATTTTTTATACATTGTGGCAAGGCGTTAAATATTTGAAATCCTTTATAGAAAAGCGAGTTCTGTGCTGCTCTGGTACTCTGGAATTTTATTCTAAAATCGTTTAGGTTTCTGAGTTCATACTTTTGAACATCCTTTACATATTCAACTTTATCTGTTAGATATGACGGGGCATCATTGTTCCTGATTTTAAATACCATCAATAACGTATTGAGTTGAAGCCTTTCGGAAATATTTAGCCACTTCAACATCTCATGCATAATTTTAACCGGAGTGTAGATACTACATTTTAATATACATCTCATTCCTTTGTTCTGCGGTTTTTGCAGTCTATTCATTTGCCTCTGATTACAACATGTACATATATAGGACGGTGGAACAGTATTCAAAATGTGGTTTTATGATTACATTATAAATATTTATTGCAGTCATCGTATCAGTGGCGTAGCGTGTCTTGTCGTGGCCCCGTATCAAATTTTATTTGGATGCCCTTAGGAAGGGTAAATATTTCTCACAAAATAAAAATGCATAAAATTAAGAACAATATTTATTCATCTGCCACTTTTTTCAACATTTTTACAAACAATTCAAACTAAAAATTCACTCTCCTTGCCTTTGTTTCGGCAAATTGATTTATTAAATCATTTATAGCTGATGATGACTTTAGGTTCTCTAAAGTTTCTGCCTCTATGGACAATAGGGACAGGTCTGACAGGCGTTCCTGTCCCATCGAAGTTCTTAAGTAGTTTTTAATCAGTTTTAATTTTGAAAAACTTCTTTCAGCAGTTGCCGTTGTAACTGGAAGGGTCAAGAATAAGAAGCAAACTGTTATGACCTCGGGAAAACTGGATGCAAGATTCAATGGTTCAGCAATGATTCAAGGAGTTCCTTAATGGAATCAATTTTCTCAATTTCAGTTTTTAAGCATGTTTTTAGAGCCTTTAACTGGTCATAAAGATTAGCTGAGATGTCGTTACTATATTTAGCCGATAGCTTTCCGGAAGCATTTAATATCTCTTCGTTTGAAGAGGACAACAATTTCTCTGGTCGTGATATTTCGAAAATACTACTCAGTTCGCATAGGGTCTGAAATCTTTGTTTTGTTTGAGAAATGAGTATATCCAAACAGCTATAGTATACATTGACTTTGAAGTAGGATTCCGGGTCTGAAATTCTCTCATCTTCTGATAACTCATCAAAAAACCGCTTCGTTATCTTTCGCCTTTTGTTTTTAAAAACAGTTGTTACACTCCAATCTTTTGCTAAATCTTTGGACTCATTTAGCAAACTGTTGAATGCATTTTGATTTCTGAATTCGCACAGTCCTTGCAAAAGATTACTTAATAGAATACTTGATATCTATAATTCAATATTTTCATGCTGTAGAGCTTTAGAAACAGGATTAATGATTTCAAATAGTGAAGAAAAAAATGTGACAAGCACTAAGGAGTCATAACTCTCTAAAATGTTAATTATATTTTTACATTCTTCACGTTCATCTTTTTTTTCGAAATTAAATTTAGTTGGTACAAGGTTTTCATTAATAATAAATAATTTTTCTTTACCGCTAATAAAGCGTCGTTTCTTGAAGACCATCTAGTAGGGCATACCTTTTTAAGGGTGATTAAATATTTTTCAGATGAATCGTCACTTAACATCGCCCAGCGTTGTATACTATTACCATAAAAAAGTATATATTAATTCTAAATTATTGAAAAAAGTCGACACTTCACGATCATGTTTCGCAGCATCGTTTAAAACTAAATTTAAAGCATGCCCAGCACAATGAACATAATCGGCATTCGGAGCATACTCTTTTATTAGGGTTTGTAATCCTCCATACATCCCAGACATAACATTCGCTCCATCGTAACCCTGCCCTCTACATTTAGCCAAATCGATTCCGTATTGTTCAAATTTATTTAAAATTTCAGTTTTAAGTCCTTCAGCTGTGCAATCGGATACTGCTGTAAATCCCAAAAAGGACTCACAGATTTTTATTTCTTTAGGCATATTATCATCATTTTCTGTAATCGAGATGTATCGAAAAACTACAGAAAGTTGATCAATTTTTGACAAATCTTGTGTTGTATCTAGAATTATTGTCAGAAATAGAGCTTTTTTAATTTCTGAGATGATATTGTTCCTAACTGCGGTACCAAGCAAATTAATAATTTCATTTTGAATCGTTGGTCTAAAATAATTTATATTGCCTTTTGGTAATACTTAGAAGAAGTTCTTTTAAAATTGGATCATAGTTAGGTAGCAAACGTAAAATTGCCATGAAATTTCCGGAATCAGCATCATGGCCTCTTAAGGTAGATTGCAAGATGCTAAAGTAATTATAACATTAATTATACGATGCAATACATCTCTCCAGAATGTTATTTTACTCCTGATTTCACTTTGCAACATAGTGTCGATAGTATTTCCTTGTAACCAATTATAATAATATAGAGATGCATTAATATGCTGCTTTGACTTTTCATGGTCAAGTATACTTTGCGAAAAATTGCTTCTAATGGAAACACCGTTAACCCATGCAGAGGAGTACGATTTGCTTTGGCGATCTGCTAATAACCAACAGAAGTGGAAATACGGTGTTTTTAAAACATTCGAAAAACATAACCATAGTCTTGGAATTTGTATGCCTGCCTTATTGATACATGAATAGTGATAGATCGAAAAAGATCGGTTACTTTCTGACTCTTTTGGAAACGGTCCTTGTGGTTTATATGGACCCAATTTAAAAATTATTTTTCGTTCGCATTCAGTTGGACTGTCACCGAAATTTCCTCTATCTGATGAAACTATATTTTCAGATATCTCAGAAACATCGATTTGGCTTTCTCCTATTTCCGAATGAACATCTGGTGAAGGATGTGCTTTAGAAGAATCTGAAAATACAAGAAATAGGCCCGTTCTTTTGTAACCTAGTTGCAAAAAAACACTAGGTAGAATAAAAAATAGCATGTAAAACAACAACACTAACTCGGAAAAATATGCGAGTTGAGCCAACTCGGTTATATGATATCCGACCTGAGATGTAGTGTTGTGAAGCAAAAAACCCGCTCTATTGTGAATGGGCTCTGGAAAAATACTTGGGAAATTTCAATCAACTGTCAAATCTTGTTTGTTTTATGGATACATAAACAAAACAAATAAAAATGGAACAAGGATAAGTAAAATTTGCGCTTCGTATATTTCACATAAAATTATGAATTAAAACCTGTTTGTTATTTCAGAATGCAAGAAAAAAGGCGCAAGAGATGGTCATGTGAGAAGACAATTGAGTATTCGAGATGCTACCTCGCCCGGAAAGCGGAGTTGGAGCACCCAAAAAGAAAGATGTTGGCCTGCGCGAACGTGTTGGAAGACATGGTGTCAATGGCGATCACGGTAGGTTCAAGAAATAAGTATATGTTTGAACAAATTATATTTATTAATCCACTTCCAGGACTTTGAAAGAATGCCGGTGTGCTTGGACAACAACAGCAGAACTGACGTCAGCCCGTGTTTTGCCCCCTATATGGAGGGGTTCATGTGGGTTACAGACCGTTTGAAACACTTTCGGCAAATGTGCTGTTTGGAAAAAATAGCTAACAGAAATTACTCTGTCTAGCAACAGCTTTTTAAAACGTAACAGTGAGTTTCAGTGAAAACCTTGTAGTGAATTTTTGTGCTCGTTTTTATAAAACCCGTGTACATGCGGAAGAGCATCAACTTAACAATTTTTCAAAAAACATCGGTAACGTTTTTCTGTACAATGTACAAGGGTTTTATAAAAGCGAGCGCGAAGAATTTACATCAAAAACATTGCAAAAACTTCACTAAAATGTTTTCACTGAAACTGGATTTTTTTAAATTTGCTTTTGGTGTGTTATTTTATTTGTAATTAGAATAAGAAGTGATCTGAATTGAATTTTATACATATGTGATACTCCTTGTGAATTTGTTTTAGTTTTATAGATTTTAAATTGAATGAAATGCAATGAATTCTTGTAAATATTTTTATTAGTGAATTTGAAGATATAAATATATATGTATATATATATATGCAGTGAAATTTTTAAATAATATTTTGTTGTCTTAAATAATTAAAAAGGGTTTGCCTTCTGTTAAGGGCTGCGTCTTGGTTTCATTCTTCAAAACCTTCATCAAGTGCAAACGTATTTTCATCACTCACATCGTTGATATCGCACAAATTTGCTAGTTGCCTAAATGCCACTGTATTGCTTACATACCAAATGTACATATACACGGCTTTTTTGTGGTAATATACGCGTTCTACCACCACCAGATGTGGCAGGTACGCAGTTAAGACTCTGAATACTTCACTGAAAATAAAATAGCATTAAGTTTATGCACTTCTTTTGCACACATTTTGTTATTACTTGTTAGATATTCCACCGTTTGGCGTCTTAGCCTCATGTGCATTTTGAAATCTGCCTCACTAATTGCATCGAGTGTACCTTCAAAATTGGAGCACTTCTCATGTGCCTTGTTTTTCACTCTACGAGTCTTTAGAAGAGTTGGAGCTTGCATACATCGTTTCCAATACTTCTAGTACTTCTTGCATTTCTCTATCGCGACGTGACTCGCAATGCTCACCCGTGTACAAAGACACCATCTACAAAAGTAAAAGGTTATTTAATGCATTTATTTAATGTTTTTAAATAAATTTAATAACTTACCACAGAATCCTCAGAATTGCTCATTTTGTTTTGCTTCTTTAAAATTTCACTCAACAAATCATATGTTTAATGACATATATTGCCAGTGTTGTGAAGTAACTAAAAGGAAATTTTATCCGAGTTGGAGTGTTTTTTTGCAACTAGGTTACAAAAGAACGGGCCTAATAATAATTTTAGTTTTCCAACAAATTCTTTATTGCTTTTGGTATTTTTAATTTTAAGCAAGAGCAAAACAATGAACTTTTGTTAAGGTTAATTTTTAGAGCTTGTGAAAATCGATTAATCGAATATTCGAATTATTCGAATGTTCAAACAGTCGATTTTAAAAATTCGATTAGCCAAATTCGAATAATCGTCCATCGTTAATTATTCGAATAATGGCTCGCTGTTGACTATTCGAATAGCCGCTGTTCGAAAATCGTTTTTACATAATTGCATCAAAAACTGATAGCATCCTCTAAGGCATTTTTTTTTATTAAGAACTATTAAGCAAAAACATCAATAAGCAGAGGTTTACAGCACATTGAATGGAGGTAACCTGCTTACCTTCTAGCATTTCATATAAAAATAAAAATCTCACTCTCAACTTATTCTTCCAGCACTCCTTTCAAAGGAAGAGCATTTTCAAAACTTAAAAAAAATTTACTTTTATTTCATTGAACAAGTAATCGATTCTAATAGAAATCGAATAATCGTTTGTTTTGCTTCTTTAAAATTTCACTCAACAAATCATATGTTTAATGACATATATTGCCAGTGTTGTGAAGTAACTAAAAGGAAATTTTATCCGAGTTGGAGTGTTTTTTTGCAACTAGGTTACAAAAGAACGGGCCTAATAATAATTTTAGTTTTCCAACAAATTCTTTATTGCTTTTGGTATTTTTAATTTTAAGCAAGAGCAAAACAATGAACTTTTGTTAAGGTTAATTTTTAGAGCTTGTGAAAATCGATTAATCGAATATTCGAATTATTCGAATGTTCAAACAGTCGATTTTAAAAATTCGATTAGCCAAATTCGAATAATCGTCCATCGTTAATTATTCGAATAATGGCTCGCTGTTGACTATTCGAATAGCCGCTGTTCGAAAATCGTTTTTACATAATTGCATCAAAAACTGATAGCATCCTCTAAGGCATTTTTTTTTATTAAGAATTATTAAGCAAAAACATCAATAAGCAGAGGTTTACAGCACATTGAATGGAGGTAACCTGCTTACCTTCTAGCATTTCATATAAAAATAAAAATCTCACTCTCAACTTATTCTTCCAGCACTCCTTTCAAAGGAAGAGCATTTTCAAAACTTAAAAAAAATTTACTTTTATTTCATTGAACAAGTAATCGATTCTAATAGAAATCGAATAATCGTTGAGTGGCGATTATTCGAATAATCTAAAAAAGCCAACTAATCGAATAGTGAAAATTGATTTCCAATCGGACCAAAATCGAAAATCGAATGTTCGATTAATCGAATAGTTTTAGAGCCCTATTTATTTTATACATCTCTATCGGAGGGCACATGTATCGTCCGCTATGTTTCAAATCCGTTGAGTGGCTTAGAAGATACAATTTGAAATATGTTAATGATTTGTCTTAACTTTAGCAAATCGTCCTAACCATGCAATGCAATCTATATCTGATGATAACTTTAAATGCTTTTTGGCGTCGAAATTTGAACATGAAAAACCTCTGCTAAGATTCATTATTTTAACTATGAAATATATTTTGCTTTCGAATGCTATCAAAACAAGTAAGGACGGAGCTGTTTTTGGCTGTGCCGAAGTCTAATACCTTATAGCGGCTCATATATAAATGGCTTGGGTATTACTTACCTTTGCTATCTAAATTACTCGCAGAAGCTGGTGTCTAAAAAAGGAAGTAATTTTTGGCACTTTCTCTTTTATCTCCTCCCTTTTCTGCTTAATTTTTCTTTTCGCAGCTCCGCTGAGATGTTTTCGTTTTCGCTCACTCATCTTTTTTAAGAAATCACCAATATCACTTTAAAATCAGAAGAACACCTGTTTCTTTTGCAAATTACTTATCTACAAATAAATAAAACGCGTAAATAAACACTGCTGATTATTGCGGGACTCCCCCGTTGAAGTAAATTTCTTAAAAATGGAAACCCCACTATAACCATTGTACGGTGTTGCCAACATTTGAATGCACGCTTAAGGCGACACTACAAAATTGTTGTCTATTTGATCAACAGGTGCTGCTGCCGCTAGGTGTAAATAGCTCCATAAGAATACATGCATAGAAAACTTGGTCGTGTCGTGTAGTGTAGTGCTGCTAGATGGAACCTTTCCTTTACATGATAAAAAAAATATTTTTTTTTCTTTTGACATTTGTGAAATAAAACAAATATTGGTAAGTTTTTATTAATTTTTCCTTACGCACGTTGGAGGCCCCGTATCATTGATACGGCTGATACGGCGGTAGCTACGCCCCTGCATCGTATCGACTTTACTACGTATTCTTTTGAAGAAACCAATCTTGTTTCCAATTTTTTTACATATGTATTGAATATGTTCATCGAATTTCATATTTTTGCCTATTATAATACCTAAATATTTTATTTTGTCCACCTTCTCAATAACAATGTTATTTATTTTTAATTCAATTTCACTACTCATATTTATTTCCATTATCTTCGTTTTCTGTTCATTTAGCTTTAGTTTATTACTCTTAAGCCATAGAGTTAAATGCTGAATGTCATACATTAACTTTCTTTCACATTAAGTTTCTGTTTTTTCTTCTGCATATATCAGAGTATCATCAGCATACATTACAATCTTACAGTATTTTAATACACTTTCGATATCATTTATATAAATAATAAAAAGCAAAGCACTTAGGATTGATCCTTGTGGTACCCCTATCTCTACATTTTGAAAGCCTGATATGGATCCATTCACCTTGGTTCTTTGAGTCCTTTCAGAAAGATAGGAATTAAACCACTTCAGTTCAATATTGTTTACTCCATACCTTTTTAGTTTACTTTCCAATATTTCTCTATCTATTGTCTCGAAAGCTCTTTTAAAATCAAGGAACAGGGCCATTATTTTTGTTTCCTTACCAACGCCTTTCCATTAATTTATTAAATAGTTTACTGCCGTCTCACAAGAGTGTTTTTTTCTAAAACCCGATTGGAATTTCGAAAACAGTTTGTTTTTTTTTTCATATATTCCTCCAGTTGGTCCTTGAAAACTTTTTCGAGCAACTTTTGATTATTTCCATGTACTGGGGAACTCACCTTCGGATAATGATGCATTAATGATTTTCATTATTGGTGAACTTAACATCTCCCAATTATCTAAAATTATTTATGGGCTAATCTTTTCAAAATCAAATTTATTCTTAAAGGATTTGCATACTGAATATAATTCGTTGGAGGATATTTTGCGAAATTTAAAGGTTGAGCTTGTATTTATTGTATTGCTATTGTGTTGAACAGTTTCTATAGAGTTTTGTATACGCTTTACGCATAGCAAGAAATATTCATTAAACTTATTGGAAATTTGATTCCAATGCCGTATTCAATTTCTTCAAACATAACCGCTTCTATTTTATTTGTATATTGTTTCGTTACTAATTTCTTAATTTCACCACACATTTCTTTTTGGTTCTTTGCTTGTAGAATTCTACCTTTAACGTACTTATCCTTTGCATGTTTTATTGCTACTTTATACCTGTTCCTTATTTTCTTGTATTCGTTCCACATTTCTCTTTGTCCTATAAGTTTTGCTGTGTGGTAAGATTCCATTTTTTTTTATCTTTAATATATGGAACTCTTTATTGAACCAATTATGCGAATGATTGTTTACCTGTAATGTTTTTTTACGTACATTTTCCGAGATTACACATTTAATCCTATTTTCTACTTCCGCTGCATATTTGTTGATCTCATTTGTATGAAAAGGTCGTGCCATTTCTTTCCTAATCTGAAGTGTAAATGAATCTTTATTATATTTAAAATATTCAGCTTCAGTTTTCATGCGCTTCTTTTTTTCTTGCTGTATTTTTATTTCCAAATCTATAATTTCATAATCCGATATTTTATTATTCATATTAATTTTTACACTCAAATTTTGCATATTGGCTATTATGTAATCGATCAAGGTTCTGGAGTTCGGTGACGTTCTCGTATATTCTGATACCATTTGGTTTAGGCCATTGTCATTTATTATATTTTCTATTTCCCGCTTATAGAAGTCGTTTTTTTTTCAATCTACATTAAAATCACCCGCGATTATGATGTCACCAGCTTTTTCCATTAATATTTCAATATTTTCCTGAAAGCATTCACAGAATTCTCTTTCAGAGCTGCTTGGTGATCGGTAAATTGCTACTAGTAATACGTTCATGTTTCCATAACTACAACTGCATCCTAATATCCACATTTTTGAAGGAACCGATTTTTCTATTATTTTAGTAACTTTCCAGCTATTTTTAGTATACATTATTACACCACCAGATCTAGATGTGTTAGATACGCAATATATACAACTGTAATTTTTAATTTGGAACTCATTTTCCTCAACCTCCTCGGTAACATGTGTTTCCGAGAGAATCATAAAATCTGGTTGGCATTTATCTGCTATAATTTCTAATTCATTAAAGTTATTAATTAAGCCTTGAATATTAGTGTAAAATCCATTTATTTGCCTTGGTTGCTAATATCCAATTTTCTTTCTTTTTACATCAAGTTTATATAAATATACCGGACATTGCCTATCAAGTGTCGGATGATTTTCATCCAGGCCCAACTTTAATTTTTCATTTGCTCTAACACAATTTATGCATCTCTCTATTTGTTCTTTGTTGCATTCATTAGTTCTATGGCTTTCAAGGCATTTACCGCGAACTTCATTATTCTTACACTCTGAGGCTTTATGATTGAAACCTTTGCCAACCTATATTCAATTTTTCAAGAGCAAAACCTATTCGCTTTGGTTATACGGTATGGTGCATGACAACTCGATTCGGATATCTTGTTCAAGCCGAACCGTACAGGTAATACCAACTCCGATCTAGGGATCTGTTGTAATGAATCTCATTTCTAAACTACCAGATGGATTCAAATTCCACGTTTACATGGATAACTTTTTTACGGCGCTCCGTTTGTTAACGGGCGCTATTCGAGGAAATAATGTCGAAAAAGCACCCTGGAGGCACTTCAAACTACGAAATCAAATTCTAGGGGTACCTGTCATCAAATAACAGATAAAACATCGTCTAGATCAAAATGTAGGATGTTATAGAATCAGTATCAACCGCAATAAGTGGTACTGGCAGTTATTGATAATGCCTTTGAATGTATCGGTAAACAATGCAACCAAACGTCCTTTAGATTATTTGTCATTCATACGTGTAATAACTATCACTTACAAATTGCTTTGAGTTTTTTCATTCCTCAGTCAAAGCAATACGAGTCGAGTCAACGCGCCGTTAATATAATACCGGTTCCGACTGTAGAACATTTTGCGGATAGGTTAAGCGAAATAGTCAAGTTTATTTCTTTGCTACTGAGGTTTTCATATGTCCTTGCGACACACACATGCAAACCTGCATTCAAACCTACATCGCGCAGCCAACGTCAGCAGCGTAGTCGGGTAACGTTACTAGTCAAAATGGGGTATCAACTCATTGGGTTTTATACAACAACCACGTACAGCTTGAACAAAAAGTAGTTTGCATTGAATGTGGGAAGCCACCACTAACCGACTGTCGCAAATTCTTGTCACGCGACATCCCAGCAAAATGGAATGTAGTTAAAAACAAACGCTTGAGTTTTGGGTGTCTTTGTAAAGGAGGCCTATCAAATTGTTGTCTAAGTAAAGTATACTCCATCGATGGTTGTAAACGAATGCATCACACTTCTTTGCATCAGAGTCAAACTCAGCCTTTCACAGATAATGCCGAACGCGTGTCGAATTGTCAAATCAAGAATCAATCATGCCTTTTTAAGATTTTACCAATATCGTTGTCAGCTCCTAACGGAAGTATGAATGTTTATGTTATGTTCGATAAAGAAAGAAGAAAATATAGCCATTGAGTTAGGGTTTCGAGTTCCTAATGTGCCGTTGACTTTGCAATGGTACGGCGAAAGTCACGTGAAATTTTGCATGGTGTGTACAACAGTTGGGCCAGAAAAACCGGTATCCGTAGCGACGCATTTAGAATGGGTTGTTTATGGGCCACTTAATCAAGATCCAAACCGACACCCACGGGTTTTGCATGTTCAGGAGGCTCAGTCACATTCACTCTAAGCTTTGCACAAGTTGGTCAGCGAATATTTTTCAATAGAAAGCTTTGGTGTACACAGTACTAACATTCTTTTAGTTTCTGGTGAGAATCGACATGCCGTATCAATTTTAGAAGAATCGACAAAGTATATAGGACAGAAATATGCGGTTGGTTTGCTGCGGAAGAAAGGTGATACCATACTCCCTCCCAGTTATGGCATGGCATGCCAACGGTTGAGAAAGCTTGAGACTCGAATGCCACAGGGGTCAATCTTTGCAGCAAATTGCAAACGCGAGATGCAAAAGTATGTTAGCAAAGCTTATGCTGGGCTAATACATCCGAAAGAAGCTCTGCAAACAATTTCAATGTCATGGTATCTACCCATAACTTTGGGGTTATCAACCCTCATAAGCCGGGTAAGCTATGTATTGTATTTGATGCCACCGCCACCACATCGAATATTTCACTCAACAAAATCTTTGATTACAATTATATATAAGTTTCGACTAGGAGTAATGCCGTCGCTACAGATATTCAAAAAATGTTTTCCCAAATAACCATTAAGTCCGATGACCAGAATTCACAACGTTTTTTATGGCGTGACGGTGACACTACCAAGCCTATGCAAAGCCACTTTATGTATCGTGAAAGTGATATACGGTCCATTTGGGGGTTTGGCCAACGTCACGATATGCAGTCTCTGTGGAAACGGCAGACAAAATGGGACGAGCCGATACTAAAACAGCTCATAGTACAGTGGTCGAATTTTCAGAACGTCTCCAGTTATAAAATTCCTCGATGTTATTCTAAGTTATTGACAGCGCAGTATGAAATTCAATTGCATGTGTTTGTTGATGCAAGCTCTAGTGCATATGCCACCGTCGCATACTTACGCATATCAAGAGGAGATGTACTTGACATCGCTTTCGTTGCTGCCAAATCACGTTGTGCTCCGGTAAAGGGCATGACGATACCACGATTGGAACTGCACTTACAAAAGCCAATATCAGAATGCCACGGCTTCTGTGTACACCGTATCGTATTGTGGAGTGACTCAAAGACAGTGCTCCTTTGTTGGATCCGCTCCACCACTAGAGAATACAAACAATTCTTCGCAAGTAGAATCTCCGCTTTCCAAACTAGCAAGCAAACTAGCAAACTCGAAGCAAAAGCTCAAAATTGAATCTACCATCCATCGCACAATAAAAAAAGCTGCAGAACTGAGTATATTCATAAATAATAAACTAAAAACTGCTACCCAACGCCCTGAATGGCAATTACCCCTTGATTCCATAGACTTATCACTTCACCAATAGAAAAAGACAACACTCCTGGAATAGTATTTCAAAAACACTTTTCAGAAATAACCGAAAACCTTACAAATAAAAAATTTTAACTAATTTTCACCGACGACTCAAAAACCGACAACATAATAAGCTTCAACGTTATACATGTAGGACGACATCTATCCCTCAGTTTGAAAATACAGCTGCCAGTAATGACGCGACACCTACAGGACCTATAGGCAAACATAATATACGAACGAACCCAACATACCCAAAGACATACGCTGAAAACTAACGGACGAGACCGGAGTTACTTTTTTAATCATTCAATTGTAAGCCGCCACCAAGCGAATACCGCATTTCGTCTATACGATATTTTTTAAGTTTAATTGATGTTCACCTTTTTCTTAATAAACGCTGCAAACGTGTTAAACTCGGGGTTTAATCCTACAAATTGGTGCCAGAAGTGGGACCGATATTCCACATAGTGACAGTGCGTTTTCTTTAGTTTTTCTTAAATCGAATAATGTACGTGCGCGCATACGTATAAATGCCTGAGTGCAAAAATTAAAACATTTAATAAACCGGAAGAGCCGGTAAAAAGTGTTGTGTCGATCTCCAAATCGCATCACAGAAACGGCGACGGAACGTTGAACAGTGCAAGGCGTAAATTAATAAAAGTTTATAAAAATAAAAAAAATAAAAAGTGCATGCATAAATTGAATCCGCCTTAACGGCATATTCGGCTAATCCGCTGGTAGGTACAGGCAACGGTAGTCTTAAAGCGGTAAATCGAGCTAACCACGCCACATTTCCCGTTCCTTGCAAAACCAGCGACTGCAAAGCCGATCCCGTTCGCTAAGCGTCGAATTTACGAGCGCACACACAAATGCGCGATAAGCAGCAGGTCGTCATCGGACCCTTAAGATGTCACGTACATAGAATAAGTAATATTGGTGGCAGGCGCGAATAAGCTTAAGAATCGTGAAATGTTTAAATCGAGGTTACATAAAAATAAAATCAGCTGAGTGCTAATTCATTTTATAAAATAAAGTTATCGATTTTGCGGATAATAGTAAATGAAATTCAAGTAACGTTATATAGTGGTATAAACCTGTTATCTTAAAGTTTAGTTACTTCAAAAGTAAAAAAGCTTAATACAATTCGAAATTCGAATTTTCTATTTACTGTTTAAAAATAAAAACATTTCCGTCGAAAATTTATCATCATTTAATTGAAATTTAATTGCTTATGTACATTTTACCGTAAATTTAAAACATTGCAAGACATGGACCGTGACC
Source organism: Anomoia purmunda (assembly GCA_951828415.1). Lineage (NCBI taxonomy): Eukaryota > Metazoa > Arthropoda > Insecta > Diptera > Tephritidae > Anomoia > Anomoia purmunda. Next base: position 41,653,964 of record OX639994.1, on the reverse strand, counting down.
AAATTCAAGGGCTGACGGTGGACGGGTTAAAGGAAAAGTTGGAGGGTTTGGGGCTAGCGACAAACGGACGTAAGGCTACTTTGCAGGATAGGTTGTTGGAACATTTCGGCCTGAATGTTAGTGATAGTGAGGCCGAAGATTTTGAAGATTTAGCTAGCCAACGTAGTGTGTCCAGGCCGGTAGTGGAGCGCTCAGTATTCACCCTTCGCGACATTGAAGAATCCTTAACGAAGTTCAGCGGATCCAGTCAGCCTAGTTTCGAAAAATGGCTAGGAGATTTTGAGGAGAATGCATTGGTCGTCCAATGGAGTGAGCAGCAAATGTTTATATACGGGAAGCAGTTATTGGCAGGCGCGGCTAAGTTATTCGTCCGTAGCCAAGGCGGTATGAAAAGTTGAAATCTTTTGAAAGCGGCGTTGCGAGATGAGTTTGGTACCATCGTGTCTGCAGCTGAAGTACATCGAACTCTTAGGAACTGTAGGTTGGGCCCACGGGAAGACCTTCGGGAATATTTATACGTCATGATGGAGATTGGGAAATCGATAAATCTAGACGACTCTAGCCTACTCGAATATTTTGTCGAGGGGATACCAGACTCCAGATTGCATGAGAGCAACCTGTATCAGGCCAATAGTATCAAGGATTTGAAAGATCAAATAAGGGTATACGAGAGAATACGGGCCAATAAGCCCGTATCGTCGAATTTAGGTCAGGTGCAGCCAATGTCTTCAAACAAGGTTTCGCCTAGTTCAGGTTTGCACGAAATTGTCCACGTAAGCGTAAAATGCCGTGCTTTAAATGTGGTACAGAGGGGCATCGTGCAGCGGACTGTAGGGCGGTAGACAAGCCGACCAAATCAGAGCTTCTCCGTTCGCATCACCATTGATGGTATCGTATTGGACATCGAATTTCATGTAGCTAGGGAGCGAGATATCAGCTACGCGTTAGTCATAGGCAATAATGTGTTGAAGCAGGTCGATCTGGTCGTCACAGAAGAGGGTGCAGAATTTAAGAAGAAAGTGTACCGAGAACTCGAACGGTCGGCAAAAGGCAAGTGTGCTGGAGCATTTGCGCAAAAAGAGGCAGCAAGCAATATGAGTAGCGGCGAGAAGCGACGTAAGAGCGTTTTTGAACGTGGAGATGCGACAGAGCAGTCGCGGAAGCACATCAAGGTGCAAGACGGGTTGGCTGCAGTACATTGCGAAAGCGGGCGTTTTGGTGTAACTGTCTGGCCACATAGGCACGGTGAGATGTTGCGGAAGTCAGTGAAATCGGACAACGAGGGCGTGAGCGTGCGCACTGTTGTGGGTGTAGACCCAGTAACGGGGAGTAAGGAAAGTCGAGCGGCCGAACTGATCGACGAGTTTGGAAACTTATGCCTAATGGCTGGTATAAAAGAAGTACTGGAGATAGAAGCTGTTCTGTCTCACTTGAGCAAAAATGATGCAGATGCAGTGCGAAGTCTGATAGCGGAATACAAGCTCGTCAGAAACTTTGAAGCGCCCGTAGAGATGAAGATTGTGTTAACGGATGACAATCCGGCGTACGAAAGGCCGAGGAGGATGTCCTACGTGGAGAAATATGTCGTGGAGAAGCAGGTGTCAGAGTGGCTCGAAGAACGCGTAATTCAACCGAGCAGTTCAGATTATGCGTCGCCAGTAGTATTGGTCGCCAAGAAAGATGGAAGCAAACGTCTTTGTTGCGATTATCGGCGCTTGAACGAGAAGATCCTGAGTACAATTTCCCTATGCCTATGATGGACGACGTCGTCGAACAAATGCAAGGTTTTAATGTTTTTACAACGTTGGATCTGGTAAATGGATTCTTTCATGTACCTGCCGAATCAAGAAAATACACCACGTTCGTGACGCACTGTGGCCAATATGAATTCCGATTCGTGCCTTTTGGGATTTCGAATTCACCGGCTGTGTTCTCCAGATTCATTTCTGCCGTATTACGAGACCTGGGCTCGAATCGCGACATTCGTCAACGAGTAAAACTGTTCGAAATTGTTGGTTATTGGGTTGCGGCACTCGTTATCGAGTACACTCATTCGTGATTTGACATTCTGTCAGACGATAGCGAGTGCTAATTCAAACGGAACGAACGAAATGTCATTCGATTGATAATTTGCAATCGTTAAACCAATTTTTTTGAAACGTCTGTAGAAAAATTTGGATTTTTATAAAAAACCAACCAAAAAAATGTAAGTTAACGTTTATGTTATTGATTATTTTATTAATACAATCATATTTTTAGGACTAACGTTAATAAAATTAATATGAAGCAAAAAAATTTGATGGCGGAGTATATGCTGCACCACCAAGATTTGGCCAAAAAACAATTTTGCCGAATTGTGGTCAGGGCAAAGCTGCTGCCAATAAGTTATGGGACTCCTTGTCTGACCTGCTAAATGGGGCCGGCCCCACCCATGAAGGATGCTAAGTCTTGGCGGAAGATGCGAAATCGCCATCCTTTTTTTCTTTTTTATAATTGTTTTAAAAAATGTACTTACTTAATTATTGTTTTCTACGTATGAACTTAGGTGTTTGCTGACCAAAAGCACAACGTCAAAAAGAAGTTGTCTTTCAACAAAGCTTCGAAACAAAGGACTGGTGGTGGCCCTTACGAAGAAAAACTCCTAACAACAGCAGAGGAGCAACTGCTTCAGGCTACCGGAATAGACCGTGCAGTAGAAGGCCTGGGAGAAGTTAAAAGTTTTGGCAGTTCCACCCCAGAAATAGAGCCTGTGGAAAAGATAATGGCAGAGCTTTTAAGCAGTGACGAAGACGGCGTTGCTAGCTGCTACAACAAAAACAACGACGATGCTCCGAAACCCTCTACCAGCCGCAGCGCCACAAAGAGAGGGAAACACCATGCTGCCGAAGAAAAGCTGGCCCTCATTAAAGACAACTTGATGGCTTTTGAGGAATCTCAATTAAGGATTGAATCAAAATTGGACGAACTAATTGTTCTTTCAACCACACTGCGGGCTTTGGAATGAATCTCATTAAACCGAGCTTGACTAGAACCGTCCTCAGGGTTCCTGAATGGTGTTAAACACCACGGCTCCAAGGGGTATCCCGAGTCTCCTATTGGTTTACGAAAAACATATTTTAGCTTTAAGTATATACACTTATAGACATTGAAATAGGTGCAAAACTCAATATGATATTGCTTCTTACATACAATTATTTATTTATTTTAAATAATTTTCATTTAAAAAATAGTTCGATACATACCGGAAAACACATAAATATAAGTTTAAAAAATTACACAAACTTCAAAAAAGTTAACCAAATTTCAAAAAACTTTTTATTCAGAATTTTTAGAAAGTTTTCAAGAACGCAGTTTTGTAGCCCAATCAATTTTATAATAATAAAGTGGAAGTTTTAAGTCACTGATTCGGTGTTAAATTTTTTTTTGTTTTCTTCCATATAACGCGTGAACAGAATTGAATTTTATATGGAAGAAAAAACGCAACACCCTCGGTTTAAAAAATTCTAACAAATCAACGGTAGTTTTCAGCGACTTAAAATAAAAAAAAAAAGTTTGATTTATGTGGTTTCCGGTATGCATCGAACTATATTTTAAATCAAATTTATTTAAAATAAATCTATAATTATATGTAAGAAACAATATCATATTGAGTCTTGCACCTATTTCAATGTCCATAAGTGTATGTACATATGTATATAATTGTATGATAAAAAGTTGTATTACCTAAAAGCCAAACATTTTTAAAGTTATTTTGATTATATTGTTCCTCCAAAAACTTTCGTTGTGCTGAATGCTTCCTCACAAAGGAATCGTGCGCGGCTCCGCCATACTTTGAATCAATGGCCAAAATTCGGTATTCGTGGTCACATATCTGCAAACAAATTTATATTGGGAAGTATGTGTATGTAAATGCATTTTTTATGCAACCTACTATCATTGAGTTGAAGCTATGGTATCCTTTCCGTTTGAAAAACATGTACTCGTTCGCTGTTGGTTTTTGTAGCCCAAAGTGTGTGCCATCAATGCATCCAATGACTGTAATATATAAAAATACATATATACATATGTGTAGATATAGTTAGTATGCTACAGCTTTAAGAGCGCTACATTTCACTCATAATCACCCCTATGCTGAAATCCGAATTTTCGTAGCCTACGAATTCGTAGCTCCGTTCCGAACAATTCGAAAATGGTATGCTGAAATCCGTTCGTAACTCACGGCCGCGTTGCCAACTAAAATTATTAAATTCGAAGTTCTTAAAATAAAGTGAAATAAACAAAGTGAAGAGTGAATTTTGAGACCAGCGATTATTAGTTATTTGTAAGCAAGTTTTTTAATTAAATTAAAATAAAATGGATTCTGTAGCCGCTGCACTTTTGTCCCAGGAGGAAGAATATGCTATAAGCAACAGTTGCATGAATATGCAGAGGAGATTATTACGAGACGATGCAAATTTATTAAAAAAAACAATGTATCATAAATCAATTTCTTAAAACTAAATAAACAGTTGAATTCAGTACTTTAATAAATATATTCGCACTGGCCTCACTTCTGAAGGTTTTTTTCTTGCAATAGCAGTAGCCTCTCCTGCAACGCAAGCTCCTTTCTTTTCATGGCCTCCATTTCATTATTGTGCCGTTTCTTCTCGCGCAGAGACTCCCTCTTCATGTCATGAATATTTTGCAAAATATTTATTAATACACCACTTTTTTCTATGCACAATTTAACTTACATATTTGTTCGTTGTTTTCCGTGTACACTATTTATTTTATTATTATTATTGTTTTGAATTTGCTAAGTTCCGACACCAGTTGCTATTCGTACAAAATCTCCGAAAAATGCAATGAAATGACAGCTACGTCGGATTCAGGCATACCAACATTACGAATTTCGAAAATGGCTTAAGAATTTCGAAATTACGATTCCGCAATTCGGATTTGAGCATACCGATGTTACGATTCGTAGCAAATTCGTAGTTACGACGGATTTCAGCATAGGGGTGAATAAAAGCGCTAATCCTACCTCCAGGAATTTTATATTTTTGAGCAAATGATTGCGTGCATTCTAAAAGATTGTCGGACACGAACTTTATAAATTGGGGACATAGCTTAGTTTCCATTTCGCGGACTACATTTCCAATAATTTTGCTAATTGTGCTTTGGCATATTCCGATCAAAAAATCATTTCCCACCAAGTGCTGGTAGCCTCCACTGGCCAAAAGAGGCAAAGTTGCTGCTAGTTGAATCATTGGTGTAACTGCGGTTGATAGATGCCCTTCAAATTTCAATTCTGCCAATACGAAGCTAAAGGCAGTTTTAGAAAGTCTGAACCGTTTTCTGAAGCTGCAAATACAAAATATAAACATGTAAGTAGGCAAGTGAAATTAATACAATACAAATTTTATTTACATACTCTGCCTGCGGCAATGCCATGGGATTACTTTTATCTCGCATTCGGCTTCTAAAAATCATCTCGAAATTTTCCTCCTCAGACTCCGAAGAAGAATACAAAAATATTACTGGGTTCATGGGTTTTCAGCAAATACAAGAAAATATAACCAGAGAACTTGTAAGTAATGAGAAGGCGCAAATGTTAAAACAGCTTTTTCATCAACAAAATTTCTACGTGCCGTCGGGAGAATTCAACAATTCTACCACACCAATAAAAACCATTTTCACCATATTTTGCTAAATTTAGAGCAGAGAGGCTATTGCGGAGGCGAGCGGCTGCATGTGTTCAAAAGGAAGAAGATAAGTAATAAATCAAAACAAAAACCATAGAAGAAAAATAAGTAAACAAAAAAACCAGTTTCTGGATAGCGAAACGCAAGTTGAGACGGCAGATTAGTTATGCAATAGTTGAGGATAAGAGATGGGTTGAAAGGGATAGGGGGTATTGTCAAAAGAATATTCTTTCGAGTTTTCGGCAATTTTTGTGTCAATCGCCATCAGCGCGTGCACTTGTAGGCAAATGAGTTGATGCGCGCATTTGGACAAAAGTTCTAGAATATTCTAGAATATTATGGAATTTGTCAGACTACGTTGGCAAATTAGATTATTGTCTGATATTGCAATGTTGAATCTTTTCAATGACCGTCAATGGTTTGTAAAATTGAAGATTTTAGCATTTTTGTGTTCGTCGTGAAAAGGATTGTTGCGGGGAACATTTGCGTGCGCGGGGAGATGAAATGCTTGCGCTTATGAATGAACATCTTTTGTTTTCGGAAATACACGCGAGCGTTTATGAATGAATTTTTTGTTGTTGTAGGTATGTACATATGTAAATATGTAGATATGTATGCATGTATGTATGTACGTACATATGTAGTTTCAAATATTTCAGAATATTTGTCGCAAGTGCAGGCACAAGTGCAGCTGCGGTTGCGATTGCGCTGTGATATGATTAAGATTTAGCGTAGGCCAAGGTTGAATTTATACACATGCACATTGTAAATACATATTTGCATACATATTTTATTTAATAAATGACAAGCAAATGGATTAGCAGACAAAAACAGCTGCCGCTCTGACTTTTATTAAATTTTAAAATACATATGTACATATGTATGCATATAATTTTGTCATGTTTTTATTAAACTTATTTTTGACTTAGAAAATTAGTAAATAAAGATTAGTTGATAGGTGCATATACATATGTATGTATGTAAATATGAATAAAGAATTAAAATTAAGATTATTAAAATATCTACATAGTACATACATACATAAGTATGTAATATTACCATAATATCTATCCATATCTAATAATCATAATTTGCGCACTCGCGCTGAAAAAGCAAGCAATTTGCGCTGATGGCGATTGACACAAATATTCTAAATAAATAATATGCATCAATAAGCATGCATTTATTCAGTAATTCATACGCGCATCAACTCATTTGCCTACAAGTGCACGCGCTGATGGCGATTGACACAAAAATTGCCGAAAACTCGAAAGAATATTCTTTTGACAATACCCCCTATCCCTTTCAACCCATCTCTTATCCTCAACTATTGCATAACTAATCTGCCGTCTCAACTTGCGTTTCGCTATCCAGAAACTGGTTTTTTTGTTTACTTATTTTTCTTCTATGGTTTTTGTTTTGATTTGTTACTTATCTTCTTCCTTTTGAACACATGCAGCCGCTCGCCTCCGCAATAGCCTCTCTGCTCTAAATATAGCAAAATATGGTGAAAATAGTTTTTATTAGTGTGGTAGAATTGTTGAATTCTCCCGACGGCACGTAGAAATTTTGTTGATGAAAAAGCTGTTTTAACATTTGCGCCTTCTCATTATTTACAAGTTCTCTGATATAACTAATAATTCACGGCACAAGCAAAAATAATGTAGCACGACTTTAACCAAATACTTTCTTCTAAATACAAACCTGTTTCTTATTTTGTTTTGATTTGCCATTTCGTAAATGTCATTTGTAGAAAGGCCAGGGCTGTTACTGTGAGCCAATTTAGATTCGCTACGTATCGAGTGCGGCAATCCGGTGTAGTCCCAGCAGAACCTAAAGCGAGAACTCCCCAAGCGAGTAAAGTGGGAGTATTCCCTTTTACATGATTAGGGAGTAATTGGGGAGATTTTTTAATTTTTGTACTCCCTCATTGTATCAATAGGAGAAATAAAACTCCTTTTTTGCTCCCCTGCTATCAATAGGTGAGTATTAAACTTCTTAATGCTACTTTTTTGCTCCTTGGGTATGAATAGGAGAGTAATATAATTTCTTATTACTCCCTTCTTCCTCCTTCGGTATCAATAGGAGAGTAATATAATTTCTTATTACTCCCTTCTTCCTCCTTCGGTATCAATAGGAGAGTAATAGTATCAAAAACTCTTTGGAACTAACGGGAAAAACCAGAAGAAGAAATCGTTAGCATTATATTCATCACAAAAAAAAAATTCTATAAACTTATTTATTTCATTGTAGTTAACATTCCTAAAAGAAAAATTTGGCAAGCGTCCAATTGGTAAAGCATTGAAAGAGATGTTCACCGAAGAATTCTTGCTCAAAATCAATTGGGACGGGGCTAAAGGCCGGATTTGTATTAATAAATTCGCGCTTTTCAATAAATTTCTTTTTGGTATGTTCTATTTATTTAAGTTCTTTCTTCACATTTTAATAATAATATATTTTTAATGTAGATGCATTGAAGGATGAATATGCCACATACGAAGAATACGTTAAGGCAATGAAAAAAGCCTTTTTCGAAAACAAGGCAGCGTCCTATCGAAAAACATATAAAAAAAAAACACAAAGTCAACAACAAAAATAAACTAAATAAAATAAGAAATGTAAATATTCATTAATAAAACTGTTCAAACTAAATAAAATAAGAAATTAATTAATGAAACTGTTTAAACCGAAGAAATGTGTAGTTTTAATTGTTACTCCCCTATTGCTCTTTTGGGAGGAATAAGGGATAACTCCCCTATTGCTCTTTTGGGAGAAATAAGCGATCACTCCCCTATTGCTCTATGAGAAGGAATAAGGGGTCACTCCCCTATTGCTCTATGAGAAGGAATAAGGGATTACTCCCCTATTGCTCTTTTGGGAGGAATAAGGGATAACTCCCCTATTGCTCTATGAGAAGGAATAAGGGATTACTCCCCTATTGCTCTATGAGGAGAAATAAGGGATTACTCGCCTTCCTAGGACAGGCAATGTTAAAAGTTATCAATAGAAATTGCATGCATTTACACATGAGTATAGGGAGTGATAAGGAGTAATACATTACTACCCCAGGGATTACTCCAGGAGATCTCCAGGATTACTCACAGGTTCTGCTGGGGTATGATAGCACATACATACTGACACACACACAATACACATTGCGTACAATATTACAAACTGATACACAAATATGCTAAACGGTAATACATACAGACATACAAACATACACACAATGCAGATATCACAGAATGATACATACTGACACACACACGTACAATGTACACTGCACGCGCGAGGTTTGGTTCTGTCATCGGAATCAAAATAAAGAATTATTTTTGGAGCGAATGCTCTTTTTCCGACTTAGTTTATTTCAGACAATTTCAGAACTGCTTTACATGTTATTTCTTACATCTATTTATACTACTTCTAAACAATATTTATTTGGTGATAAAGTTGTTATTTAGTATTTATCATTTTACATTATTTCTAATATTATCATAATCGCTTTGTCAGAGGAACAAAAGAATATGCTATTCCTTTGTTACTATGTTATCGCTTAAACTCAAAGATCATGTTATTACTTGTTTGTGAAGATCAATGATGTATGTAAGTAGTAGTAGTGTATACATCAACGTCGTTAACTAGGAACAAAAGAATATGCTTGGTCATGCCCACTATCATATTCCTTTGTTACTATGTTATCGCTTAAACTCAAAGATCATGTTTGTGAAGATCAATGATGTATGTAATTAGTAGTAGTGTATACATCAACGTCGTTGACTCTCCCCGGTGTTAAAATGAAATGTCCTCATTTCAAAGGGTTCAAGGTTTCGACATCGTTCTAATTCGGTTATGTAGGCTTCTTCAAACATTCTTTGCCGTTTGATATTTAATTGTAGTTGTCTGTATGTATACAATTTTATAATAATGTATGCAAGAAAAATTAGTATAATTATAACTGTGGTTAAATATAAAGTAAATTTCCAAGGATGTTGTTCAATTAGTATAACTAATTTATACATCTCTTGTATATTTGTAAATTTATAATTTGACTCGGAATTTAAAATCTTTAAAATATTTACCTTTTCATTTTGATGAGCATATATTACTTCTTTTATTTCCTGCTTATGATTAGTATAAGTTTTGTTATCAATATTTGTATTGAGACTGAATTGTATTAAATTTGGACCATTTACCTTGAGTCCGTTCCATGTGTGCTCATAGTCAATTATAATGTTACCATTATCTAATACTAGCAAAGGAAAGTTATTTTCTTGGATAATGTTACAATGAGCATTTTGTTTAGACAATAAAGGAATAGTACAATTATCATTTGATTCTTTTTTACAAATATATGTTCCTACATAATTTTTACATTTTGATAAATTAGTGAATTTATTATTACATAAAGCGATTTTATCCTTAAGTTGGTATTTTCCGTATTTAAAGGCTAATGGAGTTAAATTGTACATTTTACATTTATTTGTTATTATAGGATATTTGTAGACTGTAACAATAGCATCACGAAAAATACATATGTGAATATCGGAATATTCTAATACATTTATTATTGGAATATCATATGCTTCCATTTTTATAATTTCTTGTACATCCCTGAGATTAAGTGTTCCAGAGAAAAAATTTCCTGTTTTTGCAAAGTTAATCGTATTTTTAATAGTTACTAATTCACTGTATATTTCTGAAAGGATCGACTGTTCAAAAATAGATTGCGGATCTAATGTTTCTAAAAATTTTTCGAATCGGGAATTTATTTTTATTTGCTTGTTATTATTATCTATAAGTTTATTCAGTCCTGTTTTGATTTCAACTAGATCATCATGATCTGGTATACCTGTAACGAATTTTAAAACTGAGCCTAAAAAATTAAGGGCACGTTTGACACGATACTCGGACAGTATTAATTGTGATTTTAGGGTTTCTATTTTATCGATTATTATATCTTTTTCTGTAGTATGATTTGAGTAGTCGTAATTAGTTCTCATAATTTTTTCATATGGTTCTAATATCAAGGATAGGTTTGATACATGGTAAAAATAAGATGAACTCTCGTAAGTATACACATTATCTAGTTCAGTAAGTACATATTTTTTACCGCTCAAATCTGTTATTTTATCGCAAGCGCCGTATGTAATTATCTCTAAAATTAGGAAACCGATTCGTTGCATGGTGTGCTATTTTTTCTTATGCTGTCCTTGTGTATTATTTTTCCCCTCACTGTTAGGATTGTGTCCCCACGATCTTCTTTTACTTTGTGTTTATTATATTTTGTTGCTAGTTTGTTGCGGCGATGCGTTCGGCTGTATATTATGTCACCTGGATTGTAGGTTATGCTTTTCCTGTTTTTATTTTGGTATAGGAGCAATTTTGTTTGTTTTTCCTCAAGTATGTCCTTGATATCGGGGTATTTTTCGCGGTTAAAAAATACGTCTTCAGGTTTGTATCCTGTAGATGAATGGATCGTCCGATTGTATTTTCGAACGGTGTTGAATAATTCGTCTGCTGGGGCAGTTTTATTTTCTGCTGCTAAACTTTGACAAAGTTCGATAAGCGTACTATGTAACCGTTCAACTTGAGCGTTTGATGTCGAATGATGTACGGGCGTGACGGAGTGGGTTATTTGTAGGCGGTTGTATAAGAATTTGCTATATTTCCATTAAATACACTCTCGTTATCAGTCATGAGGTATTTGGCATTCGGGTAAACTTGTGTGAGTACTTCTTCTATGTATTCGTGACAGTTTGTCGTTGTGTCTAATTTCCGTAAGAAACAATATTTGGAGTATCTATCTATTGAGCTAAGATACTGTGTGTTATTAATATGGAATATGACCATCTGTATGTATTCTCCTACTAGTGTTGGTATTGGGGTTTTTCCTATAGGTTGTTTATTCGGTTGTCTTTCATATTTATGTTGTAAACATATTTGACAATCTACTGCTTCTTTTCTGCACATTTCTTTAATGTTAGGCCAGTAATGGGGCAACAATATTTCTTGTACGTTATTTTTATAATTTCTATGTGCGCGTTTATGTGTCTGTGTGACGATTTCTCTTTGTTCATCCAATGAAGTTACGTCAGTTAGCTGATTTTGGGCTAGCACTAGGGCACAATTTGGGAAGGTGGAAATAATTTTTTGTTTTAGGTGAAATAGCATTTCCTCATCTATTTTTATTGCGTTAGTAACTTTTGGTTTAATAGTGCCTTTAAGTTTAGAGAGCAAATCTGCGGTATCTTTAAAATATATCGTGTGTCTAGATTGACCGGGAAATGTTGTTTGATTAATGACTTCATTTCCGTCATTATCTTGTAAAATAATAATTTGGTTTTTGAAAGAGTTTAGTGGCTGTTTAACTTTTTTTATAATTTCTTTTGGAGAACTTTGTTGTGAATGCTCCGAACAATTTGTTGTGTTATTGATTTGTTGACGTGAAAGCGCATCTGCAACAACATTCTGATGCCCAGGTTTATAAACTATTTTGGCACCGTATTCTTCATAATTTGTTAAATCTACTGATTTTAATTCTTCTTTATTCATTTGATTTATTCTTTGGAACTTCCTATTCTGTGGGACGTTGTTGTAACTTAATGCCCTATCTCGCTTATTATTATAGTTATTATAACTTACGGCATTATTTCTTGTGGTCTGCATATATTGCCTGGATTGGTCCACGTCCATTGGTACTGGTGCAGGTTGTCGTTGTTGTTGTTGTTGTTGATTATAATTTCTATGCTGGTAACTATTCCTCTGCATTCTCATATTTGATTGGTAGTACCTATCCTCCCGATGTGGTTGTGTGTAACTGTTCCGGTTTTGGATTGGATTTCTTTGTCGATGTTCGAAACGAGAATGTGTTGCTTGAGTCTCGAATTCGTGGTTTACGTTGTCATGGGAAATGGTACAAGCTATGGCGTATGCTGATTCCGAATTCTCGGGGTTATGACTATACAATGTACCACTTGTATACTTGGAGTTTAATCCCAGAATAAACGTTCTCACCGCTTCTTGGTTGGCATATGCTTTCATTCCTTTGTTTTCTTCACTTGACATTTCAATTTTTGACAAGGCTAAATTGAGTGCTTTCGACCCTTCGCTATGAAAATCTGCAAGAGTTCTCCTTCCTTGAAATATTTTTTTCATTTCATCTAATAGAACGTACAAAGGGCGTTGATCAGCAAATGTGTAATCAAGTCTATTAATTATTGAATAAAAGTTCAGCTGCGTATTATGATTTGTAAGTATGTCTGCGGCTGATCCGGTAATTTTCGTACGTATGATTCCCAAGGCGCTGTAATATTTTGGGTGAGTCTGGAAGTCTTTTATGGCTTCCATGAAAGTCCATACTTGTGATTTCCACGATCTATATTGGTCTTTGTTTCCATCAAACTTGGGTAGAGATTTGAATAGTTCTAAGTCGATATCCCTTGGATCAGTGATGTTTAATTTGATCTCATTATGTAATGTTATAATTTGTGGAGCATATTGTTGCTCTAACACAGCTATCCTTTCTGCAGTTTCTGTTTGGTGCTGTTTAATACTATTAACCAATGCTGCCATTTGGGCATGTACTTGTGCCAGTTGTTGCTCCATTTCTGTTGATGTTTCTAATTTTCTAGCAATGTCGTGATTTTTTCTTTTATTTGCTGACCGGAGTTTCTGTAGGGTATCCAGTTTATATTTTTTTCAATTTTTAGAGACTTTGTTTAATTATTCACTTTTGTTACACTTTTTCCAGATAGACGTTTTATGTCCACTTTTTTCTCAATTTTTCAGAGACTTTGTTTAATTATTTATTCACTTTTTTCAGATAGACGTTTCATGTCCACTTTCTTTCTCAATTTTTCAGAGACTTTGTTTAATTATTTATTCACTTTTTTCAGATAGACGTTTTATGTCCACTTTTTTTCTCAATTTTTCAGAGACTTTATGGCTTTTATAATCGGTTGAGCCCCCAGTTTTGGTTCTGTCATCGGAATCAAAATAAAAAATTATTTTTGGAGCGAATGCTCTTTTTCCGACTTAGTTTATTTCAGACAATTTCAGAACTGCTTTACATGTTATTTCTTACATCTATTTATACTACTTCTAAACAATATTTATTTGGTGATAAAGTTGTTATTTAGTATTTATCATTTTACATTATTTCTAATATTATCATAATCGCTTTGTCAGAGGAACAAAAGAATATGCTATTCCTTTGTTACTATGTTATCGCTTAACCTCAAAGATCATGTTATTACTTGTTTGTGAAGATCAATGATGTATGTAAGTAGTAGTAGTGTATACATCAACGTCGTTAACTAGGAACAAAAGAATATGCTTGGTCATGTACACTATCATATTCCTTTGTTACTATGTTATCGCTTAAACTCAAAGATCATGTTTGTGAAGATCAATGATGTATGTAATTAGTAGTAGTGTATACATCAACGTCGTTAACTCGCGCAAGGCACCACACGCAAAGTGTAACATGAAACCAAATGTCTGGGCGCAGAACAGCGAGCTCAATAAACAAGAAGTACAAGTACTTTTGGTGATTGACCGCTTAGCAAAAATGCATAATACATTCCGGCATCAAATTGCTGACATTGCATTTCGGCTATTTGAAGGCCAATAAACATGGCAAACACTAAGTGCATTTACCCTAATTATATTTTAATTTAGTACCGTGTGAAATCAATGCATGAGAAAATATTTGTAAATTCGTATTTGATTTCTCATTGGTTAATTAAGAATTATTAATAAGTTTTCTCTGCGAGGAAATTAGTATATAAGAACAACATTTTTGAAAATAAAGTGAATAGTAATTTACAAGCTTAACCGTTTGCATTTTATTGTTCATAAGAGCGGCCTGGTGGCCTACAACATATAGCGTGTCGCGCTTTGTACGATGAATTTTTATAAAAGGGAATTTTGACCGATACCAACAACATTACATGGCGATCCTGCCAAACTGGCGACCATCAATTAAATATTGCCAAACTGGCGATATCTTAAACTAAATTGTCCTGTCAAACAGGCGATTTTTTATTGATCCTACCCAATTGGTAAAATAAACAATTTTTAAGATAAAATTTGCAGCATTTTTAAATAATCTTTGCTTGCTATGGAGGAAACCCCTTCAATAGAAGAATATACAATTCAGTATATAGAAGATGCCCCAACATATACACCAACTCCAGTAGAGAATAAACCAAACCCCATTTCAATAGAAGAATATAGAACAAGACAACAGATACAACAAAATAACTATAGAAATTTTCACGACTCAATTACTGAAAAACCTAGAAGGAAATCAAGAGCCGGTAAAGCGGTGAGATACAGGAAAGAACTTCGCGAGGTGTATCAGCTTATACACATTACATCAGGAAAAGCAAAAAAAATAAATCTAGAAAAACTAAAGGAATTAAAAAGATGTGTGGCCCAAAGCAGACTCAACAAGCGCCCACAGAAGTCATAAATAATAACGTAAATGATAGCATAATTATAAAAGATGATAGTACCAAATATTTAGTATATTCATTAATTGTAATCATTGTTTTATATGGGTTATTTAGGTTACATCAATATGATAAAAACTATGTAAAAACCCAGATTTCTAGATCAGTAGCTAATATAAGTACTTAAAATAAATAAAATAAATATTAAATGCTTAAAATAAGTACATGGACAAATTGAACAACATTTTATCCAATTTAAAAAAGAATCCAACTAGGACATACTCAGATACATATATTGAACATACAAAAGGTTGTATTGCAAAATAAACAGCATCGAATTGACGAATACATCCGTTATTTCAAAACATAACTTCCAAAATTTATTCACTTCTAAAAAACAAAATGGCAAGCTTTGACGTTTCAACTGCCTCAAAGATAATCCCCGAATTTAGCAGAAACAGAACCATCTACTATAAATGAGTTCAAAGATACATTACAAAAGTTGTATAAACTAAATAGAAATCCGCTAAAGTTACAAAATACGCTTAGCGCAATTAAGCAAAGCAACTTACCATTGCAAAATTTTGCATCAAAAATTGAGAGCATAACAGCTTCACTAAACGAGATTCAAATCTCACAACAAGGCTCAACCCATAAAACGGTAATAATTAAGCTTAATGACCAGTTGGCATTAAATACATTTAAAAATGGTGTAAATGAACCATTAAAATCAATTGTTTTCGCAGCTAGACCGCAAACTTTCTCTGAAGCACTTCAAACAGCTCAAGAAGTGGACATACCAGCTAATAATTCGAACATGTTTAGAAACAGATCTAATATTAATAGCTACAATAATACACGTCAATCATTTAATACAAGATACAACAATGGAAACAGAAGGTATGATAACCGTAACCAAAATTCCAATAACATTAGTAGGTATACTAATAATAATAATAATAACATCAGAAATTTCAACAACAACAGAAATAATAATAATAATACAAGTTACAATAACAACAACAGAAATTCCGACCGACGTCCACAAAGTTTTGATCAGCAAAGGACAAATACTATTAATCAAAGACAGAACTCTCAGCAAAACTAGGACATCCCCAGATGAAAGAAGCTGGGGATATAACTAAAAAATTAAATACGTATAGCATAATACAAAAAGACACAAATTACATAATAGTTAGATCAAAGACTGTACAAAAACCGATAACATTTTCAATAGACACAGGTGCAGATATATCAATTATAAAAAAATCAGCTATAGAAAAAAGTCCAATAACAAATTGTCAACAATAAACGGACTTAGTGAAAATTTATTAACAACAAATTCAAAAACATAACTATCACTTCAGTTTGACGAACTTAAAATTGAACATACATTTTATATTTTTGATAATATTAACATAGTTACAGATGGAATTATTGGCAGAGATTTCTTAACCAAATATAATTGTAAAATAGATTACGAAACTTTTGTAATCACAATTATACATGAAGAACAGCAAATAATCTTGCCAATGTATATGAAACTCAGCACATTACCAAGCGTTCATTTAACAGCTAGAACAGAAGTAATACAAAAAGTAGATGTTAATTTAAATGAAGACAGTTTAGTATGCGCAAATGAAATAACACCAGGTATATTCATAGCTAACACAATAATTCCAAAGAAAGGTTACAAACATATAAAGTTTATAAATACAAACGACTATGACATAACAGTTAACGATATTCCTTTACATATTCCACCAATAAAAAAATTTTCAATTTTAAAATATGACTCCAAATATAATTCAAAAGACCGAATTGATTATATTAAAAATACTATAAATTTTGAAAATTTAGATCCAGAAGCAAGAGAGTCAATAATAAATATTTGTACCAAGTATAATGAAATATTTCATCTAAAGGGGGACATACTTACAAAAAACAATTTCTATACACAGAATATTGCTGTACATGACAAAACACCAGTTTATATAAAAAACTACAGATTACCAAATGTTCATGTTGATGAAATTAACAAACAAGTTGACAAACTAATTAAAGAGGATATTGTTGAATGTTCAACTAGTCCTTATAATTCACCTTTATTAATAGTACCAAAAAAGAGTACAAATGACGAAACTAAATGGAGACTAGTAGTTGACTACAGGCAATTAAACAAAATCGTGAATGACAAATTTCCATTAACAAGACTAAAGACGTGTTAGACAAACTAGGCAAAGCCAAATATTTTTCCACCTTGGACATGACCAGCTCATTCCATCAAATACCGTTAGATAAGCAATCTAGACCGCTTACAGCTTTTTCAACTAATAAAGGGCATTATCAGTTCAGAAGGCTACCTTTTGGTTTAAAAATAGCGACAAATAGTTTTCAACGAATGATGACGATAGCTTTGAGTGGACTCCAAGAAGCTGCATTTTTATATGTAGATGATGTTATAATATTCGGCTCAACTCCACAGGAACACAATAACAATTTAATAAATGTGTTCGAAAGATTAAAAAAATATGATTTAAAATTAAATCCAGAAAAATGTAATTTCTTAAAAACAGAAGTAGTTTACTTAGGTCACCTTATAACAGCAGAAGGTATCACGACTGATCCAAATAAGTATAACACTATAACTAACTTTCCATGTCGAAAAGATGCAGACGAGGTGCGCAGATTTGTGGCATTTTGCAACTACTATAGACGTTTTATAAAAAATTTTGCAGAAATAGCCAAACCGTTAAACGAATTATTAAAGAAAAACAAACTATTTGTATGGTCAAGAGAATGTGAAATAGCTTTCAAAACACTCAAGTCAAAACTAACGACACCACCTGTTTTGAAACATCCCGATTTCTCCAAACCTTTTATTTTGACTACAGATGCATCAAACTATGGCTTAGGATCAGTTTTATCTCAAGGGACGCCTGGAGAAGACACTCCAATAGCATATGCAAGTAAATCTTTGAACAAGCATGAAGTAAACAAACCAATAATAGAAAAGGAGTTATTAGCCATTCATTGGGGAATAAATTATTTCAGACCTTACCTATTCGGTAGAAAATTCACGGTATACACTGACCATAGACCATTAGTAAGTTTATTTACGCACAAGAACCCGTCATCAAAGTTGACAAGAATACGAGTAGATCTTATGGATTATGATTTTGAAATAATTTTCAAACAAGGAAAGATGAACACAAATGCAGACGCGCTATCAAGAATTAAAATGACGTCAAATGAATTAAGAAAAATGATACCATCATATGATATGCTTACAATTACAAGAGCGGCCAGTAAAAGATTAGAAAGCAAAAAGCTAAAAGAAAATAAAAATGGCATAGCAAGCAAACCACTTGCAAAAAGAACAAGTGCTGCGACTCAAAAGAAGCTTGATCACCTTCACATTTGGGAAGCAACGTCATTATCTGACGTCACGCATATAAAGAAATTGCAATTTCAGTTCAAAAAGAATATTATGTGTAATGAAAAGGCCAATATAGTAGCACAAAAGAAAAATATTGTTGTTGAATATAGCGATAAATCGTTATCAACTATGACGTTGATTCTGAGGAAGCTAGGATTATTCGTAGAACAACAGGAAATAGCTAAATTAGCAGTCTCTGCAGATGACAACATTTTCCAATATATAAGCATGCAAGAATTTAAAGAAAAATGGAATAAGCTACAAAATGAAATGAAAACTAATACAGTCATTATAGTATATACGCCGCCAAAAGAAATAAAAAATATTAAAGAAATGAAGCGTCTAATAAGCAAATATCATGATGAAGAACTAGGAGGCCATATAGGTATTTCTAGATGCATTAAAAAATTAAAACAAAGATATGTTTGGAAAGACATGAGCAAAATGGTAAAAAATTACATTAATAACTGCAAACTATGCAATGAGATAAAAGTAACTAAATACACAAAAGAGAAAATGACTATGACAGATACCCCAACCACCTCATTTGAAACAATTACAGTTGACACAGTAGGTCCTTTACGTCCTTCAAATGGATACAGATACATTTTGACTTTTCAATGTGAACTCACAAAATACATCGCAGCATTTCCAATGCAAAGTAAAGATGCAGTCACTGTAGCAAGAACAATTGTAGAAGGATTTATATTAAAATATGGATGTTTTAAAACAATAAGAACTGACAAAGGCACTGAATTTACAAACGAATTACTCACCAACATATGCAAAATATTAAACATAGACAAAAAGGTTTCAGCACCATTCCACCATGAGACATTAGGAGCATTAGAACGAAACCATAGAGTATTAAATGAATACTTACGAGCACTTCAAAAAGAAGACAATTGGGAATACTTATTACCCTACTACGCATACTGCTACAATACAACTCCAAACTGTACTACGAACTATTCTCCACATGAGCTAGTGTTTGGAAAAATTAGCAGTCTACCATGCGAAATTCTTAAATCCAAAAACCAATTATACAATATAGATGATTACTTAACAGAGCTCAAATTGAAACTAATACATGCTCATAATATGGCTCATCAATTTTTAATACAAAATAAGAAAGATAGAACTAATAAGCAGACAAACACTAATACAAGTAATTTCAAAAATAATGATTTGGTTTATATAAAAGTAGGAAATAAGAAAAAATTTGATAAAATTTTTAAAGGCCCTTACAAAGTCATTAAACAAGAAGGAGTCAATAGCTTTATACAAATAGAAAATAAATTAGTCAAGATACATAATAACAATATAATAAAAGCTAGAAATGTATAATTAACTGTAAACTATAACATTTTAAAATACATATGTAGATTGTAACAATAGATATGCACATTTGCCTAACTTTTAAGAAACTACAGCAATTGTACATCTATAATATAATTACGCCACACATTTTTCCGTTGTGGTACCATTTACTCTTGAATGCGTGGACCGATTTCTTTGAAATATGCACCATTTGAAAGGTAGAGTTCCGTAGAAGTGCAGAATATTTTTTTTTTTTTTTTTTTTTTTTGGAAGTTGGAAAATTTTCTTAAAAAATGTGTGGATTATCAGGATTTTCCTCCAGTTTAAATTTTGCACAGGATTTGGCCAGTTCTAGGCAATTGCTGCAGGCGGAAGTTGTAAAATCTGTGTTATCTGGGTTAAATCCAGAAAGTCCATTGATTTCAAAAATTTCAACGACATTCAAATTCGCGTTTACATGGAGAAGAGTGCGTGGGATTCATTTTCGTTTATTGGTTTCTATGTTGGAATGAAATAGCAAGTGATGCTACCATTACTTGGCCTTTAAATGGCGTATATTCATTTTCAAGCAAGAAAAGAGAGGAAACCGCGGTAGTTGAGTTGAGAGAGAGAGAAGTGCGAAAAAATTCACTGAGAGCCGAGTAGCGGTAAAAGATTGGCGCCACCTTATTTTTCTGCATCGTGATTTTCAACAAGTGAATTAATTTAATTCGATTTTAGTGCCAAGAACCAAAAGAAAATCAAAATACATACAGAAAGAGGATTCATTTTCCGTTTTGTGTTATTTGAATGTCGTTGCAAATTGTAAGTTTGTTTTTGAAAGTTTAATATCTCTTATCCTATTAAAAGTGCAATTTTTTCAGTGAAAACCAAGTCTGTAAAAGAAATTAGTTTCAGACAAATTTTTCGTTGCATTCGACATGAAATATAATTGATTCAAAATCTTTGGTCATGTAAGCAATATTTACAGTTTATTCATGTTCATATAAAATTATTATTTTCTGATTTGTGTGTATTTTAGTGTCAAGAAGAGAATAATTAAATTCCGGGTACAAATACAACATTTTAATATTTACGGTTTTTGATAACATTAAAAATGGCAAGGAGTCGCACCTTGAGTGGACGGGTTGAAAGGAGAGCAAATAGAGATCGAGCTAGGGCTGAACGTTCAAGTATTAAGGAAATTAATATAAATCAACAACGAAACTTAAACAATATTAATCAAAATAATCGTGCAGAAATTCCCGAAGCTGCATCAAGTTCTAATAGATATCCCACTAGGAGTAGAATTAATGCTACTTCAAATAATACGGTTGATTCTATTGTAAACCCTATTAATATTAGGCAACTGGCAGGTTCAAAAAGAAATTATAATGGGCGTAGAACAAATATTATACCAAATGTAAATGTCAATTTAAATACAAATTTGAAAGGGACTTTCAAGTGTGCTTTAAATACGATACCACCTAATTTTGTAACTTTCGATTTAGGCCCATGAATATTATTTGTCGACTTTGTAATTCTAAGAACTTCAAATCTGAACTAACCAATCGCGATAGAAACAAATTTACTCTATGTTGCCATAAAGGGAAAATTTCATTTCCCCCATTATCTCAAAATGCATTTTTCAACAGTTTTTACGAAAATTATAACACAATTGAGTCAAAAAATTACTTTGAAAATATTCGTTCTTATAACTCTGCCTTTGCGATGGTAATTTCTGAAGCGAAAATTAATTTGCCGACTACAGCCGGAATATACCATTTTAAGATTCATGATCAGTTTTATCACCGTGTTGGTCCACTTACCCCCGAATATGGTCGAAATCCTTCTTATGCTCAACTTTATTTCTTTGATACAGACACAGCTGTTAACTTTAGAATGTCAGCTCCCAATAATCAACGATGTCTTCGTTCTGTTATGAATTCAATTTCTGATGAGCTTGCACGCGTAAATAGATTTATTGCATCTTTTAAAACTATGAAAGCACATTGTGAAATGAATCCAACAAAAGAAATATCTATGGTTATGAAAACAGATCCACGCACTGATTTAAATCGATTTAACGAGCCAATTTCAACTGATGCTGCCGTTATTTTTATATTTGTAGGCGGAGAACCACCATTTGAAAGGAATCTAATTGCTTTTTCAAAAAAAAATTCTTTTGTGTATCAAGTTTCTGTTTTGCAACCAACTCTTGATCCATTAGCATATCCATTGCTTTTTCCAAATGGTGATCTTGGGTGGGAATTGGGTATTTCTCATAACATAGTGGATAACGGGCGTGGTCGAAGTAATAATGATGGTCAAGTTAACAGAGTAAATGACGATAATAACGGTGGTGGTGCTTCTACATCAAATGCCGTTAGAAGGAATAAAGCAACAATGTGTCAGTATGAAGTTATCGATTAGCAATAAGAGACGATTTTAGTCTTCTACATCACTCCCAAAAACTATTTTTACAATGGGTTGTTGATATTTACGTTCGTATAGAAAGCTCTAGATTACATTTCATAAGAAATAACATTCAGAATAATTATCGATCAGATTGTCTGAACAACCTAACTGATCATTTAAATACAAATCAACCAGATATAAACGCACAAAATATTGGCAAACTTTTTATATTGCCTTCATCGTTCATGGGCTCGCCGCGTAACATGTATCAAAATTACCTTGATGCAATGAACATTGTACAAGAAAAAGGTAAACCGAGTCTTTTCGTAACAATGACTTGCAATCCGAATTGGCCGGAAATTAAAAACAATATCGGTAAAGAAGCACCCAATTTTCGGCCGGATGTTATTGTTCGAGTTTTCAAGTCCAAGCTACAGGAATTAATCAATTTAATTTTAAAAGACAAAATTTTCGGGGCTGTAGACGCGTTAATTTACACAATTGAATTTCAAAAACGTGGGTTACCTCATGCACATATGTATACTCATAACATTGTGTGAAAATGATAAAAAATGATATGGAAAAAGTGGTTTGCGCCGAAATTCCAGACATAAATGCAGATCCTTTATTATTCCAATATGTCAAAAGTCACATGATTCATGGTCCATGCGGAATACTTAATCCTAATGCTGTTTGTATGAGGGAAAATAAGTGCAGTAAAGATTACCCAAAAGAATTTTACAATGAGACATGTGAAAATGTTAATGGATATTCTTTGTATAGAAGAAGAATAATGGCAGAATGGTTAATGTTAGAGGGATACAGTAGATAACAGATATGTTGTTCCATATAATCCATATTTGTTAGCAAAATTTAATTGTCACATAAATGTAGAAGTTTGTACCACTGTTAAAAGCGTAAAATACATATACAAATATGTTTATAAAGGCTACGACAGTGCAGTAATTCAAATTGAGGTTGAATCCGACCCTAATAACCCACCAGCAAACAGAAACTTTGATGAAATAGATAAATACGTTAGTGGTCGTTATGTTGGATCTACAGAAGCGGCATGGCGTATTTTTGAATACAACATGCATTTCCAAACGCACACAAATGAACGATTAGATTTACATTTACCAAATCAACAGAATGTCTTTTTTAGACAAGACAACGTTCAAGGTGCTGTTAGTAATCTACGAAACACTAAGTTGCTTGGCTTTTTTTTATTAAATAGAAGCGATAATGATGCAAACCAATATCTTTATACAGAAATTCCAAAACATTATGTATGGAAAGATTCTGGAAAGAAATGGGGGAAAAGACTCCGCGGGGGAGATAAAGTTATTGCACGCATGTATGCCATATCGCCAAAAAAAATTGAATTATTTCACATGAGAATTCTTCTGCTTCATGTTAAAGGTCCGAAATCTTTTAACGGTTTGAAAACCTATAATCAAGTCACTTACAATACTTATGTCGAAGCATGTCGTGCAAGAGGAATATCTTCCAATGACAATGAATGGCGAGATTGTTTGCTTGAAGCTAAACAGTTTCAGTCTCCAAAAAAAATGCGAGAGCTTTTTGGATATATATGTGCACTAAATATGCCTCATAATGCGAATGCATTGTGGCAGCAATTTAAAGATGACATGAGTGAAGATTTTGCACGAAATCTTCAAATTGATATTGCGTACAATAGAGCTCTATTAGAAATTCAAGAAATTCTTATTGTTCATAATTTAAATTGCGACACTTTTGGATTACCGGCTCCTACTAACTTGCAAGATACTCCTATCCACCAATATGATCCTTTCGAAGAACAATTTCTTTTTGATGAAATGTACGCCTCAGCAAATGTTCAGCAAAAAAACTTAATTAATAAAGTCTTAAGGCAAGTTCAATTTAGAGATACAGGATCTAATGTCTTTTGCCTTACTGCCCATGCAGGGTGTGGAAAAACATTTGTCCAAACTGCAATAATTCATAAAATGAATGCGTTAAATCTTCGTGTTATTGCTACTGCATTTAGTGGCATTGCTTCAACTTTATTAATTGATGGACGAACATTGCATAATGCGTTTAAATTACCAATCCCAATTTTGGAAAGTTCAACTGCAAATGTAACACCAAATAGTAGCCATGGTCGCTTTTTAGCAGGTTCTTCGCTAATTATTATTGATGAAGTCTCAATGTGTCCCATAAACGTATGTAAAATTGTTGATAAATTACTTAGGGATTTGGCTCTTGATGAGCACAAAAACATATTATTTGGTGGTAAAACAGTTTTACTATGCGGAGACTT
Organism: Anomoia purmunda; assembly: GCA_951828415.1. Lineage (NCBI taxonomy): Eukaryota > Metazoa > Arthropoda > Insecta > Diptera > Tephritidae > Anomoia > Anomoia purmunda. The sequence goes on along the minus strand of OX639994.1, from coordinate 41,629,364 downwards.
TAGGCAAATTTTACCTGTTATGACACATGGCACGCGTACCACTTTAATTGAGAATTGTGTTATTAGTTGGGATAAATTTAATTCATTTCACCATCTATCTTTGGATGAAAACATGAGAGTTCGTCAAAACGAAGTGGAATTTGTAGAGTTTCTCAAGAAGTTAGGGGATGGTCAACTGTCAATGTTTCCCGAATTTGGTGAAGACATGATCGAAATTCCTCAAAGATTAGTTGGTGATATGAATAATATTATAACTGATATCTATGGGAATGTAAGGGAGACAATTCTAACAAATTTAGTTTTGAAGTGTGACATTTTACATCGAATTGACGGCGAATTGAAAATTTATTCAAGTTACGATAAAGTAAAGGAGAGTGAAGGAGTTAACGTAAACGATTTTCCGATAGAGTTTCTAAATTCTTTGGTTGTAAGTGGAATGCCACCGCATAAGTTAGAATTGAAAACTAATGCTATGGTTATGCTAATAAGAAATTTAAATACAGCACAGTCATTAGTGAACGGGACTAGAATGCGAGTTATGGCTTTGCATCGAAACACAATCGATTGCGAAGTGTTGACTGGTGTTTCTGCAAAAAGAAGAGTATTGATTCCCAGAATAAACTTAACGTTTACCGGAACAATACTCCCATTTTCTTTTCAACGCACTCAGTTCCCAATAATTCCTGCGTTCGCAATGACAATAAACAAATCGCAAGGGCAGACATTTGAAAAAGTTGGGGTATTACTCAGACGCCCAGTATTTGCTCATGGGCAAATGTATGTTGCCTCAAGTAGAGTGCAAACTTTTGATGGGCTGAAATTTTATATTTCTGACGATAATGGCCAAGGCAAACTCAAGAACGACAATAGAGTTTTCACGAAAAACATAGTATATCAAGAAGTTCTTAGAAATTGATCCCAAATTAAAGTTTTGTTATGTTGAGTATAATGCATGTAGGGTCAAATATTTATTTGGTTGTGGAGTAAAATTTTGTATTTTAAAAGAGATATCATTACTAATTCGAATTACTTATTAAAAAAATTGTGTATGTTTTGTTATTTGAAATATTAAAGAAGCCACATGTCTCAGAGCAAAAGGGGAAAAGTCCATGATATGGCATCTTTATAAAATAAATCAAACCTACGAATCATTGCATTATGTGAACAGCTGCAAAACAAGAATGATCATTTACAAAAAATGGTTCATAGACGGAAAAAGAGTAAGTTTTTCATAATATATTAGATTTGATCTTTTCCTTGGTCTGATTGAAGCGCAAATGATTAAAACAAAGCCAGGTGGAACGTTTTACGTAGTCAATTCATCATATTATGATTCTCTTATTTGGAATAAGATTGTTGCAGAATTAGTAGCATTTGAAAATTAATGAAATACTGCATTTCAATGCAAATTTTATTTGATTAATAAATGATCGAGTGATCTATTTCTTAGTTTTTTAGAATTATTGAGTTATTAATTTCAGAAAAACTTCGGGTTTAACATAATGGTAAAATTTCTAATCTGTGTTTTTAAAGAATTATGTTTATTTATGATTTTGATGCCATCGAAGCTCGATGGCTGGGCGAACACTAGTTTATCTAAAGGGGTAGGATGTAGTATGATAGCACATACATACTGATACACACACACAATACACATTGCGTACAATATTACAAACTGATACACAAATATGCTAAACGGTAATACATACAGCCATACAAACATACACACAATGCAGATATCACAGAATGATACATACTGACACACACACGTACAATGTACACTGCACGCGCGCAAGGCACCACACGCAAAGTGTAACATAAAACCAAATGTCTGGGCGCAGAACAGCGAGCTCAATAAACAACAAGTACAAGTACTTTTCGTGATTGACCGCTTAGCAAAAATGCATAATACATTCCGGCATCAAATTGCTGACATTGCATTTCGGCTATTTGAAGGCCAATAAACATGGCAAACACTAAGTGCATTTACCCTAATTATATTTTAATTTAGTACCGTGTGAAATCAATGCATGAGAAAATATTTGTAAATTCGTATTTGATTTCTCATTGGTTAATTAAGAATTATTAATAAGTTTTCTCTGCGAGGAAATTAGTATATAAGAACAACATTTTTGAAAATAAAGTGAATAGTAATTTACAAGCTTAACCGTTTGCATTTTATTGTTCATAAGAGCGGCCTGGTGGCCTACAACATATAGCGTGTCGCGCTTTGTACGATGAATTTTTATAAAAGGGAATTTTGACCGATACCAACAACATTACACCGGCTACTCGAAACGTTACGAAATTTGTTTCGATACAATTGCTCGCACGATCACGAATGCCGCGATTCAGGCCCTGATTCGCGACGGAATCGCCGTTGCTTACATGGATGACCTAACGATTCCCTTCAAGGATGAAGCTGAAGGCATTCACAAGTTGAAGTTAGTATTGAAGACGGCAGCAGAAAGCGGTCTACGAATCAAATGGAGCAAGTGTCAATTCCTGATGAGAAGAATAGAGTTCCTGGGGTACATTATCGAGAATGGTTCACTAAAGCCTTCAAATAATAAAACGAGTGCCATCAAAAACTTTCCGATCCCGTGCGATGGTAAAGCAGTACAACGTCATACTTCAGGAGATTTGTCGAAAGTTATGCTACCATCGCCAAATCATTATCTGACCTGCTGAGGAAAGACGCAAAGTTTGAGTTGAAAGATGAGCAGCTGGCGGCAATTCAGCAATTGAAATCGGCCTTGGCACATGCGCCAGTTTTGAAACTGTATAATCAGACGGCAGTGACCGAGGTCCAGACGAACGCAAGTATGTACGGCTACGGTGCAGTCATGCTGCAGAAGGATGTCAACGACCAAGAATATCACCCAGTTCAATACACGAGCCGGAAGACCCTTCATACGAACTGGAGGTATTAGCGATCGTGGAAGCGCTCAAGAAATGGAGAGTGTACCTGACAGGAATAAAGTTTAAAATAGTCACGGACTGCAACGCGTTCACCATGACGATGAAGAAGCGAGATATCCCTTTAAGAGTATCCCGCTGGGCGATGTTCCTGCAAGACTTCAATTACGAGATCGAGCACCGCAGTGGGACGAAAATGCGTCATGTCGATGCGTTGAGCAGAGTGTCATGTCTGATGTTGGAAGATTCACTAAGTCACCGAATAAAAGAAGCACAATTATGTGACGATTGGATACGAGCAGTCCGGAAGGCGCTGGAAAAGGAGGAATACGACGATTTTTATATCAAACACGGTATCCTGTATAAAGACCCCACGAATGAACTTATAGTCGTTCCGTCACTTATGGATACTTACTGGAGCAGAGATGCGCGTTCAGGGGTTGCCCGAGTTACAAAACTTACTGGAAGATGAGGCTGTCGATGAACTTCACGCCGAGAGGGAGAGCATACGCCAGCAAGCACAGGTTAATATCGCCACAATCCAACAAGAAAACTGGCGAACATTCAATGCCCAGCGCAAGGCGGAAGCCAACTACGATGTCAACGAACTGGTAGCCATACAACGGACTCAGTACGGAGCAGGCTTAAAAGTGAGACCAAAGTTCTTCGGGCCATACAAGATCATTAAGAGACTAGAGCACGGTCGATACGAAGTTATGAAGGTCGGGGATCACGAAGGGCCTGGACATACTACCACGGTTGCCGAGTATCTGAAGAGATGGAACCCTCCATTCGAGGCCGAATAGACGCTCAGGATGGCCGAATGTAGGACGACATCTATCCCTCAGTTTGAAAAGACAGCCGACAGTAATGACGCGACACCTACAGGACCTATATGCAAACATAATATACGAACGAACCCAACATACCCAAAGACATTCGCTGAAAACTAACGGACGAGACCGCAGTTACTTTTTTAATCATTCAATTGTAAGCCGCCACCAAGCGAATACCGCATTTCGTCTATACGAAATTTTTTAAGTTTAATTGATGTTCATCTTTATCTTAATAAACGCTGTAAACGTGTTAAACTCGGGTTTTAATCCTACTTACATAACATATTAATATTAATTAATATTAATCTGCTCACTCCTCCCTTCCTACAGCACAAATTTCGATGCTGAAACCATAGCCATCTTCGAAGCAGTACAATTTGCTAACAAAATGCCTGGAAAATTCGCGATTTGTTCCGACTCCCTTGCATCTTTAAAAATGATAAAAAACATAAACAACAAAAATTATTATTCAGACCATATCCGAAATTCTTTAATAAAACACAAAAATAAAATCAAACTAATATGGATACGGTATGGTAGATAGAGCCGCAAAAGAAGCACAGAAGCGACCACTAACTATGCCCCTAAACCTCCTATACACAGATATACAAAACTACATAAAAACTAATTTCAGATATGAAAAGTATTCTTCATACTAAAAAACACCAAGCTGGTATCAATGTTTCAACCCAAAAAAAGATTCAATGAACGAATCCAAATCTGCACATAGTAACGATATACATATCCAGAAGGGAAATTACAAAAATAATTAGATTGCGACTCGGACATTCAAGACTAACGCACGAATACCGAATAAAAAAAGTCGCAAATACCTGCAAGTATTGCGATACCTTAAACCCTAGCATCAAACATATTCTGGACGACTGCACACATTTTTTAAATCACTTAACAACACCAAACCTACAGACCTACTTTTGAATGACTCCACAGACAACACCTTCAAACTAATAAAGTACCTAAAATATTGCAATATATTAAATGAAATACAAATAGTACATAATGTATTTGCACCCATGCACACATATTTAAATCGCTTAAGGCCACTGTAGCCATAGCGTTAAGTTATTGTATTTATTAGTTTATTAAAAATACAATTGTTAATAAAAAAAAAAAAGAATCGCCGAAACACTGTTTGCTAAGCCATCTCAGTAGAGGTGGTTGCCACGTCTTTGAATGTCGCAAATGATGCTACACGAGGAAACCCGATGACAGCGACCGATTTGCAAAATCGTTGATTGAAAGGTCCAGAATTTCTACATCTTCCTGAATCACATTGGCCGATGGAGGCTGCACCTCTTACGTCTAGAGAGTGCGACGTCGAATAAAAGAAACTTCTGGCTTTTACATCAATATCAGGTGAGTATATTACTGATTTCAAAAGATTTTCTTTCTTTCCTAAATTACTTAGGTTAGAATAAAATCAAATTAAAAGATGAAATCTTTAAGCGAAAAGTAGCCAACAGTTGTAAACATCACTTAATTTACTGTTGCTGTACAGGAATTTAAAGTATTGCTGGCAATTTTTCCTTGATATAAATTCTTTACTTAGTTGCATAGGCGTTAAAAGAGCTGGAATGATCCTTCTGCAGTACAAGTCCATTAGCAATTCAGCGACAGATCTTTGTATGTTTTTACATTCGTTCATAAAAATGCTGGTTGCTGTTACCAGCATTTGAAAATCTAATGCTATTTGATCTCGATTAATATATTTCATATCGCAGAATGATTATCATTAATTTGAGTATGTATTGTTGTAAATTGTCAATTAAATTGATTGACATTTTTGTTGATAATGTTTGCTGTTGAATTGATAACAGAAATGTTTGGAGTAAGTCCTTTTAACTGACACTGCTGTTTGTGTAAATTAAACCAACCCACGGTGCACTTTTTTGCCTCCTTTTATACATAATCAAATTGAGTTACGAGAAAACACCGATCTTTTACTATATCCAACCGTTTCGGTATTGCATTCATATGTTCGAAAAATGCGAGGAGATCATATTATATGTATATTACCAATTCGAAAGTTTATTAAAGAACTTGTAAAAATGTAAGCAATTATTATAAAGTCAAAGTATATACATACATACATAGATCTATAGTTGAGCCTTGCTTTATATGTTGTTCTACAATTTTCTTTATTATGAAAGATTAGCAAATTGAAAAACTGACTAAATGCAGAATAAAGCTATGCGCTCTATACTAAACAAATGTTATGGTACTCCTATAGAAGAAATGCTACTGAGTTTAAATTGGATGAACGTAAAACAGCATGTATTTCTTTCACAATGAAATTTATTTACAAACATGTATTAAATCATTTGCCGCACACCATTAATAAGTTAGCCAAAACATCAATCTATATGGTGTAAACGCCAAATTATTATTATTATAGATGTAATTACCAATTTTTCGTTAACACTGTTTAAGAGAAATTATTTTAATTTTAAATTAATTTCTTGTAAGTAGAATATTAGTGTTTAAATCCCGTTATCCCTTCTGCTTCTTTGTTTATTAAACGAATGCCAGCTTTTCTCCCTTCAGGTGGCTAAAATACCGCGCCTTAAACTATGCTCTAATGAATTTTCAGTTGTCATTACTTAACGAAGACAAGTAAAATTGGTTGTAAATCGTAATACAAAAAAAAAATAGTTGGGTTGAGTTGTATGATATAATAGTTGAGTTGTATACCGTAATAGGAGCGTAAATTGAGAATTTACAAGTTATACAAAAAGATAATAGTTTAAAAAACTGAAAAAAGAAACTCGCTTTAGTGTTAGATATAAGCAAAAATCAAAAAATAATGATCAATATAAGTGTAAATTAAGTAACAGAAAAAAATCTATATCATTTTTAAAAAGCGTGGGGTGCTTTGTTATACTGAACTTACTTTTAAAGAAACTTATTAAAGGTAAGCGTTGTTGAACTTACATCGAGACGTGGGAGTATCGAATGAGAATGTAATTGATATTACATATGTCGAAGGTGCCAAGGAGTATGGATATTCTTTTATACGCTGAATTAGCCGTCAAAAATTATAATAGGTCCATTTGTACTGTATAGACGCTAAATACTCGCCAAATAAAAGTAGGATTATCAATATAATAAACATACATTTAAATGTATGTAATTTGTTTAAATGAGCGTCATGACTCCCAAAGGAGCAGTCCAGGCGCACAAGTGCTTTGAATGGAAAACAAAAATACAGGTATTTAGAGAAAAGCTATGTTTAATAAAAAATAAACCAGCGAATTTTAGTTTATTACAATTGTAACAGAGCACTTAGAAGTATGAGAAGCTGCAAATCCAAAGTGGAAACTATTCGGCGATGGTCGTTAAACTGGGTCGCTTCCATACTGTTAAATAAGCATTTTTAAGTCACCAAAAATGTAAAATTTAATGAAAGCGGGGGAAAATATAAAACTTGATGTTAGGTAGGTAGGTTGGAGTGGCAGCCGCCTACAGCGGCTCACTTAGGCCAATATTAGGAGGCCCATTGTGTTACCACAAGGAAAAATTTGTACCATCCAAGAGGAAAATTACCCCTCACCAAACCATTTTGCCTCGCTGATGAACTTCAACAGACAATTTACCTCGGTGCTTGAAACCTCACTAAGGTCATCCAGAAACGGTGATCCTAGATATCGCATTCTGCTTTTACACAGGGCAGGACACTTACACAGCAAATGCAAGATCGTTTCCTTCTCCTCGTAGTTCTTGCAGCTCCTACAGCATCTTCGGAAGGGTACTCCCAACCTTTCAGCATGTTTCCCTATCAGACAGTGTCCTGTTAGAGCCCCGATGACGTTGGAAATGTTTTCCCTACTTAGAGAGAGAACGCTGCGCGACCGTTTTCGGTCCCATTTAGGCCACATCTTGAGGTTCGACAGGTCGTATTTTGCCTCCATCTATTGTCAGCTTGCTTATATGTACAATCTCTGAGTAGCAGTATGCAAGTGGCAAACGGCATACCAATGCGTTCTTTATCTAACTTGATGTTAACAAATATGCAAACGAATGAAGATGAGAATAAATAGAAAAACTTAAGGTAGTAAGATTTTGTTGATATTCAGAACAAAATAAAGATTTCAGTGTATTTATGAATCTAATATTTTTTTAAATTATTTAATTTTTATAAATGAGAATATGCACAGATACCTTATGACATGAACAAAGTTTTGCAAAACATATGCAGGTTAGCGAAACACTTATTTATTGTGTATTTAAAACTTAAAGTGCAAGACTGATAATGACAATATAAAAAAAAAATTGAATTAAAAAAGATGTCGCAAAAATATGCTCAATTGTGATTTGAGCCTGGAAAATGTTGTGTTTTGCATATTAAAGGTTCTTCTATACCGGCACCGCCACATTACTTAATCGTGAACTTCTTACACGACATTTGACAGGATTTTATATTTCTAACATTCTCGAATCTGAAACGAGTCTACTATGGGGCTTGCCAATAATATTCACAAATTTATGGATATTTCTAAATATCATCGCAAATATTGTTGATATAAATAAAATTAGATAAAAAAATTAGTACGCATACCTAGGCATGAAATTATTGTATTTTCATTTCAAAAAAATCTTTGGAAAATAATTATTCATATTATTATAACTATAACTTATGAGTTCGTTTCCGATTTAATATTTTACTTGGGGTTTAGTGTTGATATCGTTTTTCTGTAGTTGCGAAATGATATGCGATCGATGTGCATAGTACGTATACATATACATATGTACATACATATGTATATTATATATTTGTGTATTTGCATCAAAATTTTGTCTTAGCAAAAACAAATATTTAGGGAAACTGAATCAAGTAGCGATTGAGATTAAGAACTGCGTGTTCTGTGGCGCAGTTGATTGAGAATACGCCCCAATATTATGTATGCTTTCGTTTTGCGCGTGCGAAGCCTGGCCACGCCCTTTTGTGGTAAAATTTGGATTTAGATTCTTACTTTGTTTGAAAATTCTATATATATGTACATACATATGTATGTATGTATGCATACATATACATTTATGTATTTTCATATTTAAACAGATATTTGTATACACATCTACATATGTATGTATGTATATATCCATATTGTACATACACAAATATGTATACATGTATGTACATACAACCTTGACCTACGCTAAATCTAAATCAAATCACAGCGCAATCACAACCGTAGCTACACCTGTGCCTGCGCTGCCGTCAAATATTCTGGAATGTCTGAAACTACATGTTCCCCTTAACAATCTTTTTCGCGACGAACACAAAAATGCTAAAATCTTCAATTTTTCAAACCATCGTCGATGATTGAAAAGTCTCATAACGCAATATCAGACAATAATGCAATTTGGTAACGTAGTCAGACAAATTGCTGGCATTCTTCGAGAAGATTCTAGAACTTTTATCCAAATGCTCACGAGTAGAGATTTGAATAATTAGCCCTTTAAGCGGGTACATCGCAACGGCTGTTGTGGCTTCACTGGTTGAGTTGTAGGATGTAATATGTGAAAAATCTTGCTTAGCCCAGAATTCAATTTCCGCCTCGAGACATTTTTTTTATTTTTTTAAATTTATTATATGCAGACATACTATGTGCATAGTATGTAATATATATAAATAGTAATAGATATAAATTATATAATCTATATTAATAATATGCATCAATCAATATGCATGCATTTATTAAACAATTCATGTGCGTCAACTCCTTTGCGTACACGTGCGCGCGCAGTTGGCGGATCGACACAAAAATTCCGCAAAAAACGCAAAAGAATATTATTTTGCTTACCGTTCCCTTTCCTCCCTTCTCTTATCGACAATTCTTGCATACCTCCTCTGCCGTTTACACTTGCCCCGCTGAGAATCAAACAGTTTTTTGCGGTTTACTCCTTTTTCTTCTTTCTTTTATTTTAGTTTGAATCGTAAATTGTTTTTCTTCTTCTTCTTTTCGCACACATTGATATGACTTGCATAATTAGCCGTTTAGGCAAGCGCTACAGATCGTCTGCTGTGGCTTAGCGCGTATAGTCGCCGACCATATTATCATATAGCCCGTTTTAGCTTTTGCCCCATAGTTCGAATCTATATTTTTTTGTGCCATGTCTAATTTTTATGATTTTCGTATTTCAATAGGAAATAAAATATCCTATAACTTCTCCTTCATTTTATGTAAATCTTTTTTCATTTAAATTTCTGCTCTGATTCTATTTCATTTCAAATGAATATACAAAATCGTGAAAAAGTTTTCATACATATGTCGAGTTTTTTGGAATAGTTTGAAATGCGAAATGCAAACACATTAGATATTTTATTTATTCAATAGGATATAAAGTAAAATATTAACTATCCGTGCATTTTTTTTTAGTTACAACGATCCCTGAAGACAGTTGCATCACTTCACAAAAGTTCTGATCTGATTCTATTCAGGTGCAAATGAATATGATACTGTAAAAACTCTAAAACTAAGCAAGGAAACAATTTCCGAAATGAAAGTTAAAAAATTTTACAATATTAGTTAAAAAAAGTAAAACGAAGCAAAGTTATAATAATAATATTGGTAGGCACGCTGTTAATTGACACATCTTAACATAATAAATATATGTTCACGACATTTTCTTACTGACCTCTCTGTTAGAATGTCATCTGGACATGTTAAATAGCTGTGGGGAAGCCCAGTTTGGAAACGTTTCAAAAAAAATTGTTTGCAGTCCACAAATTTGCAGCTTCTCATACTTCTAAGTTCTCTGGTTATAACTTTACCTTATGATGCGACGTGGTAGCTGATGTGTTCCGCTTGATGTTGAAAAAATAATGGTTGTAATATGTAATTAGCGTTTACATGTGTATTTGGAGGTGTATGTGTGTACACGCGATACATTGGGGTGGTTCGAAAAATATTTAGGCTACCTCCCTAAATACGCCTCCCCTTATAAGGACAATCCATTAGTTTCGTCAATATATGTATGTACATATAAATACTATTTATTTTCCTTGTTGAATAAAACCAGTTAAAGCAGATACGAACTCGGCACACTTCCGTTTATTTTCCAACGTGTTCATTGTCGCTGGCATATGGTGTACGCTTTTGAGGGCGAGTTCACACTCTAAGTAATTTGCTGGAGCCGATGAGCAAACATGCTTATTAAACTCCATTTGCATTTTGGAGACTAACTGTCTAAGGGTGGCAGGGCAGTCTCCTTCCACCCAACGAATCATTACAGCTACCTCGTATCCAGATAACTTCTTTTCATTTCTTCTTCCTTTTTGCGTCGTGACAGCTGGATTACACTCATGAAATTCAAAGAAATCAAAGAAATTTTGTATACTATTATGTATGTAAGTACAATGCTATTAAAGTAATTGCATATCTCCCCGGCATACTGTACACTTTCCTTCTTTAATGATAGATTCACTGCATTTCTTATGCAATATATGTCCACATCAGATTTTATGCGAATTTCCATCATGCAAATCGGACAATTATCCTTCAATTCCAGAATAATTACTCGTATCTCCTTTAACACAAACGCACTTTCGAATGTTAATTGCGAATGCGTGTTTTATATATTTTTTTAAGTTTATCTCCACGAACATCACTTGTACTTTTCTAAAAAAGGGTTGAGTCTTTCTGAAATAGATTTTGGTTGTTCTGAAATACATATTTGAATTATCTAAATTACATTTGCGTTTCCCTGAAATACAGTTGGAAAAGGTGTAGTCATATTGTTTTTCTGAAAATTCTTTGTACAAAAAATTCACATTTTTCGAAATATGAAAGTGGAACTGAAAAAATCATTGTTGGCCCGCGATTTGATTACGATTGTTTCATTATTGCAAAAGACATATGAGAAGATTGACGTTATTTGAAATATTAAATTTTTTTTATCAGTTCTGTGTAAATATAGAGTATTTTAAAGGGTTCGTTTGGGAGATAACTCGTTCAAGCTTGTACCAACTTGTACCAAATCGCCAAAAAAAACTTGCAAGGAGAGAGCGGAATTTTGACATTTCAGGGGAAAATTTGTCCCAGCACAAATGAGCAAGCAATCAAAACAGCTGATTGTGGCATATAGTTGCATTTGAGTCAACAAATCAATTCGATATTTCAATATAAATTTGCAAAACCATAAATATGAGTGACTTATTTACGAAATAGTAAGCGATTTATTAACGAACGAGTGGAAAACAAAAAACTAGCTATATAAGTAAAATTAACCATATTCATAAATTCAAATACTACAGTACGGGATTACTTGCAAATGTTTACTAAATCCTCTTCGCGGAAAACTGAGTAAGTATCGGCCTTTGAGAGAGTAAAACGCCTTATTCTCTGAATCATCTTACTGGGGGTTTGAACGCTCCTTTTATTGTGGTTGTTGTTGTTGTTGTAAAATCACAACACATTCCTCATAAAATTTTGGGGAATGCTGCTGAAGTGACAGTCCTTGACCGGATATAAATCCGGGACGTTCCGGTATCGTAGAACCGACTGTCGTGGGACGATTATTGTGGTCTCATAGCTTGGTGCAAATTCAAGCTAAGCGTTTGCCTATTTGGCGATAGATGGAGCTACTGTAAAAAAAGAAGTTTAATTAAAACAATATGTGGAAACTGTCCACGTATTTAAGAGATGATTTTCTTATACCCTTTTTGTTTTAGTTGGCCTGCCAATTGATATGTTACCAGGACACTTATTTTATAGACTAAAAACCAAGAATGATTGAAAACCAGATTACGACAACGCCTGCAGCGTACACGTCACAGCAGTGTTCGAGTGTTCACTAGATTTTAATGCTGTAATGTTCCACTGGAATCCCAACTTCAGCTGAGGAGCCACACAAATGGTGAGTGTTGTTTCTTATGTCTACTTGTCGCAGAAACTCCCCCGGACAGGATAACACGCTTTAAATTATAGTGTTAAATGCTTAAACTAGTTTACCAAATTGCGAACAGAAGATAAGCCAGCCCTATAGGAACTGTGATACTTTTGTGAAGTGTGCTGTGTACAAGAAATCTTTTTTTGAATTTATATGAACGGGTAGAAGCTCCATGTTTACGAAACATTTAAACCATAATTTGAAATTTGTTTAAGTGTATATACATACATAATAGAAGGCTGCATGCGCACATTCATTTCTTCCATTTATGCGAATTAGTCGAATGAGAATGTGCTGCTCATTCGATTCATGAAAGCATGAGTTCATAGTGGTGGGTATTCACAGCGAAATAAGAGAAGAATATGAATACTCTTTTGCCTCTCTCTACAATGAATGCATAAGTCTTCTCTTCGCCACACTCCCTTATACTCAATGGTCAGGCAGAGTGAACGCGCAAACTAGAAAATGTGTCGAATGTCGCGAATGTTTTGCAGACATTCACCACCAGCGATGCCTGTAGATGCTTTTAACTAGAAAAATAACTTAGGTATACATCAAAAAATACTAACATATGTATGTACCTACATACATACTAATATATTGAAAATCAGGGTTTTCTGTATTCGTTGCAAATATTATAAATTTGGCATTTTTGAGTGAAAAACATTAAAACTGCATGAAGATATTTTATTCTTTTAATTTTGCATTTGCAACAAATCATGAATTATTCTAACGTACATACATACATAAATATTTAAAAGAGATTGTTAATTTGCTGTTATATGAATATGCAGAAAACTGGCAAAAACGGATTGCACTCTGCGTTATATCGATTACAAAGCGCATAATATGTCTGTATATATAGTACATATGTATGAATTAAAAATGGTCGCGGTAAAAACCCTAGCTTACATACCTACACAGGCAACCTTGAAATACTTTAACAAATATACATACATATGTATGTACATACAAGTGTTTATATTTTCTGGGTGGTTAAGGATCGTCAGTGATGTGATTAGTACTCATTGTTTTGTGTTTATAAGGATTTTTTAGTTTGGGAAAATACGTACATTTAAATGTGTACATATGCATGTATGGAATTGTGCAGATACTGCGAAGGCAAAAAAATCGCAAGTACCTGTGTTAATCACTTGTGCTAAAAATTCTAAAATAGAGGCTTACCAGTAAATTAAACCATTAATGTGTGACTAGTGCTTAACGCTTCAACAAGTGACAACATAATTCGTAACCGTCTGTATAATATCCCGCAAAGTGAAAAAAAGTAAAAACGTTGCAATGGACGCAGAAGATGTAAGTACACCGGATTGCCTAATTAATTTAAAGTATAATTTTCTTTAAGTTAAAAGTGTAACAAATAAATATTTTTATATATTTATAGAATTTAGTAATGGATTCCTCAGCTCCCAACGACTTGACCACAACCACACCTGGACCCAGTAATTCAGACATAAAAGCCAAAATTATTCAGAACGAATTTAAAATCAGCGATAAAGCAGGAAAAGGTAAAGTTTGGGAAATTTTTGGCAAAGTGGAGAACAATACTGGAGAAGAAATTGAAAATGTTGTAGCATGTAAAAAATGCATGAATGTGTACAAGTTTTCCAGAAATAGCACTTCAAATTTAGTGAAACATAAGTGCTATTTGGTATCGAGATGTAACGATAGTGCCTTGGCTGCTGATCATTTAAGATTGTGGAAGACTCCGGGCTGATAAAATTTTCAGAATTTTTAATAGAAACTGGCGCAAAATATGGGCAACATGTAGATGTAAGCAAATTACTACCCCATCCAACAACAATTGTACGGAATGTTGGTAAAATATATAACGCGTATTTTCCAAAAATATGCGAAGAAATTTGCTCAATAAAAAACGTGGGATTTGCCCTCACTTCCGACATATGGACAGATGATTATTTACGAGTATCGTATTTATCTGTGACGATTCACTTGATCAAAAATGGACAACTGATCACTCGTCTTTTGGGAATGAAGTCAATGGAAGGCGAAAGATGTACAGGTAATAACATTCAAATTTATTTTTCTTATATAGCTTTAAGTAATTTTACACGCTTTGTGATTATAGTTTGCTAAAAGTTAATGGGTTTTTTTTATTTATTTTTTTAGGTGGAAATATTACAAAAAAGGTACAGAAACTCCTGATCGAATTTGATTGCACACTCAACGATAAGGTCATTATTGTCACAGACAGAGGTTCAAACATGGTGGCAGCATTCCGCACCTTCAACCGCATAAACTGCTTAAACCATTTAATGCACAACATACTGGAAAAATCAATGAATGAAGTTTCTGAGGTGGCGAAACTTTGCAAATATTCTTCAAAACTCGTCAAATTTTTTAAAAAGTCGGGCATAAATTCCACATTAAGGACATCTTTAAAAAGCTTTTCATGCACACGCTGGAACACCATTTATTATATGATTTCTTCAATAGAGAAAAGTTGGGTTGAAATCGTTAATATATTACAGGAAAAAAATGAACTCAACAAGATGGATAATATTAGTTTGAATTGTATTAGAAATGTACTACAAGTATTAAAACCCTTCGAAGAGTCCTCTAGGAAATTGGAAGCTGAAAAGGATGTAACTCTTCATTTAGCAAAAGAAAGCCTGAGTAATCTGATAGATACTATTGTATTGCCAAACATGTCAATTTACCACAAAGTTGCAATTTTCTTGTTCCCTCCTGCCAATAAGCTAGTTATATTTAATGAAAATGAAAAAATTCGTATAAGAACTGAATGTAGTAACATAATGAGAAGTTATATGAATGATCTAAGTAACGAAGAAAGTCAACCTGAATTGTCTGCTTCCGTGTCAGCTTATAATTCGCAAATTTTTATGGACTTTTTCCAACCTCAACAACCATTTAATTTAGAAGAAAAAATCAGCAATGAGTTACGCATATATGAAGACACAAATGTAACATTTCATGACGATTTTGATATCCTTCAATGGTGGCACTTGAATAAAACGCAATTCCCACTACTCTATAAAACAAGCTGTAAAATTTTAGCGGTGCCAGCTAGTAGTGTCGCTTCTGAAAGGATTTTTTCAAAGGCGCGGCATCTTATATCAGAGAAACGAAGCTTAATCGGTTCCAACGCAATCAATGTAAATCAACTAATGTTTTTAAATTGTAATGTGAATCGAATTGAGATTATGAAAGAGTTAGGCCAAGAAACCAATCCTTGAAGAAAATAATGTCCTTAAGAACACAACTATGTATTTAAATTTATGGAATTAATAAATTAGTTTTAGAATATATGTACATATATACCTACATATGTAAGCATGAAATACTTTTTTTTTTAATTAAATATATATGCGTATGGAACGAATTAATTTTTCAGTCATTGAAAAATCTTGCTATTTTTTATCATTTTCAATAAAATATATTTAAAAAAATATGTCGCATTTTTTTCTAATTAAATACTTTGATCCATTTAGCAAAACTCTGAAATTTTGCCTTGCAATATTAGCACACATGCGAATATTCATTGTGCTCAGCCACACATTCGAATGCTCATATGTAGTTGCACAACTTATTTACGTCTCTTCGCACAATGTGTTTCTCTTAAATTTTGTAGCAACTGAGCTACGTACTCACAGCTATCTGCACACTCATTCATTCATATCGCTGGCTGAGCGTTGAGTGCGTCGACTGTTTGTGATACAAGCGAATGTGTTAAAACTGCTAATGACTGCATTCATGCAGATGTCTAATACATAACTATGTACATAATTATATGTATGTAGATACAACGGCAACACCAAATAAGATAGCTTGGGAATTGTCTATATACATACATATGTATGTTTCGCACAATTCATATACTACACAGAAAGAAAAAAGATAGGTTAATCTAACCGAAAAAGGTTGTAAATGAGCCATTTTTCTATTTTGCATTGAAAACACAAACAACAAGTACAATTCAGGTTGTTAATATAATCGACGAAAAATTGTTAAACGAATTTAGTAATTTTCAACCGCAAAAATAGTTAAACTAATCGCTAGAATTGTAGAACATAAATTTAACTACAAGAAATGGTATGGCCAACCTGCGAAATTGTAAAGTTACTATTCTTAACCACAGAAATAGTAAAACTAGCCGGATAAAATTGTAACTCTACTATTTTGAGGGTTAATCTAACCGAAAAGATAGTTTATGCAATAAGAATAACGGCATTTTTGATGCTTAGCTTCTCCTTTTCTTTCATATTCGGTTGCAAACTTTTCATGGACGTTGTTATTTGCGTAGCTGCAGTGAAGTGAAATTAAATTAATTAATATATTAAAACTAAGTGTTGATGAGTCTTAACAATAGTGAATTGTTTTCGCTAAATATTTTGCGCGTTGTGGAGGCGGATGATATGGATAATCCTGATCCAGAAGACACGGAGTTTTGTAAATTGATTTTGGAGTGGGGATTTTCACATAAAATCGCTGAATTTAAAGGTAAGTTGCAAATATGTCATTGTTATAGTTTTTAGTAATTTAGTGAAATTCCAGCGCAAGCAATAACGTTGAAAAATTTGCAATATCTGACGGAGTCTGATCTTGCTGATTTGTTTAAAAAAGAACACCATTGGTGCTAGAGCGGAATTCCGTCATCAACTCATAACTTGGAGGAAAACAAACGTAAGTATTGTGAATCCCTCTGTGAACATTTCATGAAGAAGCTTTTTTGTTCAGGGATATAGCAGCGTGTCGACGTGCGATACAGCATCCGCCAATTCTGGTTTTGTTGACTTTGTGCAGCAGTGGCGACAGCGGATCAACAATGGCATCGAATCTCCTTCATGCTCACAAACATCCAGTTCATCTTCACATGACTTCGTAAGTTTATATGGGAATCACCTCACAAGCCCTACAAAATATAAAACAAGTTATAAAAAACTACAATTTTTAAGGATTTGCAGCAAGTGTTAAGTGCCCATCCAACTGGCGAGTATGTTCTGCGACTGGACAAACTAGATGACGCTGGGAGGAAGATCTTAATTGATGCCACTGTGTCGTGGTTTATTAAAAGAAAAATCAAAATATGCCGAAATACATTCCAATCCATTGCGCGAGATATTGCAAACAGGTTTAAAGACGACAAGGTAAATTATTTACTCATTACAAAACTATTTTCTAAATTTTCACCTATTTTCAGTCGATTTACTTACACAAAGATCCTGTTACCTTGAGACCAGCAGGCCGCTTGTACGATAAATATTACAACACATTGAAGAGATTGAGGAAATCCGGTGAATTAGTGGACCCAGAAAGTTCAACTCCTGAGGCATCACCCACAGAGGAATATACATTTACTTTCGAGGATGAAAAATGTAATGCCACTACAATAGCTTTTGTTTTGTAATGATTGCATATTTTTTTATGCAGCTGCCTATGACTGGCTCAAACTTTTTGATTCGCCGTGGAGCACAGTTGAAGCAAATTGGAAAAAAACTTTCAAAATCAGACGACAAGAAATTTTCAACTCAAGTGGTAGCACATCAGCGAAAACTTTACGGACCTGGAAACTTTTTTCCCATTCATGTGGATACAATCTGGTAAATGGATTTCTAAGTTTTACGTTTAAACTTTTCAGAATTAATTGATTAGTTTGAATTTACAATCCAATGGGTCATATTAAAAAAAAAGTTTTTCTTAAATTTGATATCAATTTGTATGTATGTATGAAAAAACTTTTGAAATTTGAGAAAAGTTTCGAAAAAGCATTTACTTTTTTATTAGATGACCCAATGGGTTATATTATTAAAAAAAGGAACTACTTTTTCAAACCTTTTTCTCAAATTTTTCAAGTTTCTTCATAAAAATTTATGTAAAATTATAGAAAATTTGAGAAATAGCAATTGCTTAATAATTTAATAATGCTTTCTTTTATTGCAGATTGATATTGATTTCAAAGCTCTACATCAGGACTGCTCACAGCTAACAGAGAAATGGCAAGGTTTTAAAACAAAAATTATACCAATTTTTAATAAGAGGGTGAAGGATATTCAAAATCTTCAGCACTTGAAAAAAATTAATGAGATTGATAAAGGTTTGTTAACATTGGTAATAATAAGATTAAATGGTTTTTATAATAAATATATTTGTATTAAAGGTTCAGATCAACTTATAGCATTGTTACTGCACGTTGTACTACGACCTAATATAAAGCGGAAGGCAGGTGACAAAACGGTTTTTAGAAGCACTATCAAAGATTCTCAGCTCTCGTTTTTACTACAAGTTAGTACTGTGAACGATGTCGAAAATAAATTGGATAATCTGAAAAAATCGCTATATGCACGCGGTGAGACATTGCAACCACTAATTATAGCAATTGGCAGTGATTTAAGTAATTGCAAATTTTATGTTTACTATGACGACATTAAGTATGAGCTTCCTTCATTTTTAAGAAAGCGAATTCATGCATTTCTAATATAATTCCAAATGTTCAGAGGCTTTGTGAATCCGAAAATAATAATTTCCCATTACAATTACACCAACGGAAATGTAGTAAAGAACGTCAAGAAATATACGAATTTTCTCATGCAGAGTTCGAAAATATTGCGCTACTATTTTTGAGTAAATTGCACAGTCAATCAAATATCGCTCGATCTGATGCAGAACGACTAATTGATGATATAACAAATGATTTGCTTTTGCCAATAGCACATTTTTTAGAAAATATATTCGATTTTGTAGAACAAAAAAAAGTCCAACTCAGAAACTTAATTTCATTTTTAAAAGACCCCTTTTCAAAGTGTAAAACATTTTACAAATTTTTAAAGGAACTCAAAATGAGAAAGTGCTTTGAAGACCCACAAGAACTCGACATTGATAATAGAATTGCGCCTGTAGTTCATCACCATGAAATTTCGTTAACAGAGCAACACAGTAAGGGCGTACTAATGCCATTACGATTTCAAATTAAACATTTTTTCGAACTTCCTGATGTGTTAAGAGATACTTTGGAAAATACACAGAAGCTCCTTGCAAATGATAATGAATTAAAAAACATTGTTAATGGAAAATTATGGAAATCTAAAATGAGTTTATTTAGCGATAAAACAGCAATTCCTTACATTATCTATTTTGACGATTTTGAAATTAACAATCCTTTAGGTTCCCACAGAGGGGCACAATCAATAGCTGCTTTTTATTACAGTTTCCCTACTTTGCCGCAGCACTACCAATCGCGACTAGAAAATATATTCCCAGCTCTTTTCTTCAGAAGTAAGCATAAACAGTTTGGAAATGACGCATCATTGAAATTACTGGTAGAAAAAATTAAGAGTCTTGAAGAAGAGGGAATTGACATTAGCTTTGATAATACAACCAAAAAAATTTATTTTGTACTAGCACTAGTTGTGGGTGATAACTTGGGTTTAAATAGTATTCTCGGCTACACTAAAAGTTTTTCATCTAATTACTTTTGTCGATATTGTTTATGCAATAAAGAAGAAACTTCGTACATGGTCGAGGAAATAGAGAGCAAACTTCGGAATGAGTTAAACTATGCAGAAAACCTTGCTACAGAAGATATACCAGAGAAGCGATGTCAAAAACTTAATATGTCAGCACGAGAAATGTGGACATTTTGCCATTTTCTTCCGATAATAATTGGAGATTTAATACCACTACACAATAAATATTGGAAACTTTTTTGTTCATTAATTGAAGTTATAGACGAGATTTTAAAAACAGAATTCGACGATGAGTCCTTAAATAAATTAAAGTTAAAAATTAAGAGCCATCACACGATTTACGTACAACTATTTGGCACGACGTTAAAACCGAAATTTCACTTTCTACTTCATTACGCTACAATCATAAAAAATGTGGGACCTCTTAAGCATGTATGGTGTTTCAGGTTCGAGTCAAAGCATAGAGAAATTAAATCGTATACCAATTGTATTACCTCTAGAAGGAATGCACCTTTGCCAATCGCTGTTAAATGTATGACAAAGTTTTCAAATCGGTTACTTTTGAATAAAGGATTAAATAGAAACTTAATTTTCGAAAACCAATCAAAAGAAAAATTTAAAAACAAATATTACAGTAATAAAGTAAATATAAGTTGTTTTGAATGCGAAATATTAATAAATGAAAGCTACAATTTTATAACAAAAGTTGAAATAAAAGGTACTACTTATAAAATTGGATATTTCCTGATGTCAAAATCTGTGAAATTATTTGAAATCAAAGACATTGTTGTACTTGAAAACAACAAAGTAGTTTTCGTATGTGTTGAACACGCAATTGCAATGTTTTCAGACCATTTCCAGTCATTTCAAATTATAAAAAGTACAGACCAATTTTATCTATTGGACTTTTCCGTATTATATGATTCACCTCTTAATACAACTCTTTCCCCGAATGGAAATACGTATATTCGTCCAAAGTTTTTTTAAAACTATACATGTAAAAATTTTATATATCTTTAAAAATTAACTTACACATAAAAATATGTACTTATTGAATTAAAAGTAATAAATAATAATATATTTATTTAAAACCAATGTTTTTTAATGACTTCTTTTTATTTTAGCAAAGTAACTATTAAAATAGTAAGTGGACAACTTTTGGAGGTAAGAAAATAGTAGTTTTACCATTTCTATAGTACACAAACTATTTTCCATGGTAAACTATTTTTCATGGTAATAAAACTATTTTCCACGGTAAAGGAACTATTTTTAATGTTAAAAAAACTATTTGTCATGGTAAAAAAACTATTTTTCGTGGTACACGAACTATTTTGCATGGTTAAAAAACAATTTTTCGTGGTACACGAACTATTTTTCTGGTTTAAAAACAATTTTCGTGGTACACGAACTATTTTCGATGGTAAGCTAACTATTTTTAATGGTACCCGAACTATTTTTAATGGTACCCGAACGAAATTTCATAATAACAATTTTTAGTCGGAGTGCAATTTTAATCGTCTTTTTCGGTTAGATTTACCTCTCTTTTTCTTTGTGTGTACATATGTATGTATGGACTTGTATACCTGCACCCCTAAATTAATAGCAAACTATAGTGACAAGTTTCGACAATTTTGTCTTTCTTTATTTAATTTGAATTATTTGTTATAAAAATATAGTTGATTCTTAAACAAAAAAGAACCTGTAAGTCGAAGGTTAAATTTTTTCTAGAAAATTTATAAAAATTAAATAAATTGAAAAATGTCATCAAAGTTTCTAACTTTTCGATTTAAATTTTTTAGATTATTGTCTGGTTTACTGTTTTGCAGCTCATTTAGTTCATAAACGGCAAATTTGAAGCAGCTGGCATCATTGTTTCCTTCGTATCGCAAACACATAGCTATTTCCGTGAGTGGCTGTCATCTGATGGAATTTTCCATTCATACAAGAATACAAGAGGAATGAATATATAACAGGTGATTTCTACTCGATTACAGAGAAAACGCCAATATTTGTACTACAACAACAATTTTTTCAAACGAATTCCCGAGCAACAAATTCCAATCACTCAACCGAACAGATAAAACCACCCATCACCTAAAGCCCTCCAAATAGAAAAAGAATTCAACTATCTAGAGGTATCGTCCGCACTTACAAAATTAAAGGGCCACACCCCAGGACTAGATAGAATATCTTATACAATGATAAAAAACCTTCCTTATGAGGTAAAACTCCGCATACTCAATCATTACAATAACATCTTCAAAAACTACATCCCACAAACCTACAAAACTAGCCTAATCATACCCATATTAAAACCAGCATCAAATAAAACATCAGTTAAATCATATAGACCAATTTCCCTTAATTCCTGCATATCCAAAGTTTTAGACAAAATTGTTGCAAATAGACTATGGTGGTTTGACTCAGACAAATTAATCGATAGTCATCAGATGGGCTTCGAGAAAGGCAAATCCGTATCTGACGCTCTACTATTTGTAGACCACCAGATTACGAACTGTCTCTCATCCAAGAAGCACATCTCTATTGTATCACTAGATTTCGAGAAAGCTTTTGACAAGATTGGCCTTCATGCAGTAATAGAACAACTACGCGCCGCGTCATAAATTTCATGACCAAAAGAAAAGTAATAACTAGGGTAGGTAAACACCTGTCAGAAACTAGACCATTGTACAACGGAATCTTACAAGGATCTCCAATATCCGTTATCTTATTCCTTATAGCATACAATAAACTGTGTGTGACAATATCACTTCATAAAGAAGTTAAATTCTGCGCCTATGCTGATGATTTTTACCTACTAATAGAGCAAGATCGAAATAAAAACCAAAACTTACTCTTAAACAGACTTTTTCAACTCGGGGGCAACACTTTCAGACACAATTATACACGCCAACAACCTTCAAATAATAAGTGTTGACAACTTACGAATACATGGAATAAACTTCAACAAAAGATATAAATGAAACACCCATATCGAGAACATAAGCCAGTCGCTAATGAAAAGCCTTAACGTTATAAAATGTCTATCTTGCCATAAGCTAAACTGCAACGCCAGTAATATTATTAATGTGATCAAAGCGCTTTTAGTTTCGAAAATAAGCTACGTAATTTATCTCTATGGATTCTGCTCCAAATCCATTCTTAACAAACTGAAAACTCCATTTAATTCAGCAATTAGAGCCGCACTCGGCGCCTTCAGGTAAACACCCACCAATAATCTACTTTTTGAAGCCAATCTAAACACAATCGAAGATCTAAGAGACCTCACAACAGCAAAACTCTTTAAAACACTTCTGAGATCCCACAACAGTCCGCTAGCGAACGCTATCAGAGACCAGCAACGCACAATTAACCAAAAAAACCCAACTTCTTCCCTATACAGAATCATACAATGCTGCAAAAAACTCGATATCCCCACCCTAACCCTCGCCCCTATACCAGACACCTACCCACCATGGACGCTTAATTCCTCCGTAATTAACACCTCGTTACATAGATATGCCAAAACTGATACAAGCCCAAAGATATTTCAAACCCTCTTCAAAAAAACTAAAGAAGAACACCCAAACTATAATCTTATCTACACCGATGGTTCAAAAATAAACAACACAGTCTCTTTCAGCATAACCACTTTAAACGAGATTATTAAAATCTCAAATTTACCAGCATATACATCAGTGTTTTCAGCAAAAATCATCGCGATTCATGTAGCCATAAATCATGCTTCCAAAATAAACTCCAACTTCGTCATCTGCACAGATTCGTTGTCCGCTCTAAAAGCTATAGGAAACATTGATAACAATGATTACACTGTCCAACAGCATTTTTGGAACAGAATAGCGACCGTATAATTCTGAAAGGGTATGTTGAGTAGATCATTTTTGTAGAACAAACTTATGGTCCAGCACGTCTGAGTTTTTTTTACAGTGGGTCAAAGTTTTAATTTTTTGGTCGAAGGGAGCATTATACTATATGAAAAAATGTTGTAAGTTAATGTCTGAGAGAATTCTTATGGTCAGAGTTGTATTGTGGAATTGTATGAGGATTATTTTTGTGGAAGATCTTAACCCTCTAACTGGTCTCTTTATGGGTCAATTTGACCCTTTTTTCGAGAAAATCAAAAAAATATCCTTTAAAAAAGGACATTGAAGGATTAAAATATTCTACGAAAATGTTTGGCGGAAAATTTCAGTGGGGGTCACCAAAGACACCATTGTTGTAAATAAAGCTCTTTACAATTAATTGGCAAAATTACACGCCAACATACCAGGTTGTTCAATAACTTTTGGTGTTCGATAAGAAAACACAATTTTAGGGTTCAAAATACACTTTATTATTCAGTATAATCTCCCTGAACATTAATGCACTTGCTCCAACGATCCTCCAATCTGTGGATCCCATCCCTGAAGTGAGAATCCGGAAGGTCTGCAAAATACGCCGTTATGACCTCTTCATTTGATGAAAAACGCTTGCCACGCATACATTTTTTGAGTTCTGGAAACAAATGGAAGTCGCTGGGGGCTAAATCTGGTGAATACGGTGGATGCTCCAACAATTCGAACTTTAATTCATAGATTTTAGCCATTCTCAAAATGCTCTAGTGACACGGTGCATTGTCCTGATGAAAAAGGATTTTTTTATTCTGCAAACCGGGTCTTTTTTCACGAATTTTTTCCTTCAACTGGTCCAAAAGGTTGCAATAATATTCAGAATTAATTGTTTCACCAGTTTGTAAGTAAGCCACAAACAAAATTCCTTTCGCATCCCAAAAAACTGATGCCATAACCTTCTTGGCCGATTTCTGGACACGAACTCGTTTCGAAGCCGAACAACCAGGTTCACACCACTCTTTAGCCTCTTGTTTTGATTCAGGATCATGGTGATAGACCCAAGTCTCATCCATAGTGATGAATCGACGCACAAAATCCACTTTATCCTTTTTAAAACGCTTCAAATGTTGCTGAGAAAGTCGCATTCGAATGTGTTTTTGTTCCATTGTTAGCGAATGCGGCACCCATTGTGCACACAGCTTTCTAAAACCCACACTGCCTAATGAGATGTGTAGAGCCTCTACTAAATCTCTCTCAGTCAATCGACGATCTTCCAAAACCATATCCTGTATTTTGGCTATGATTTCTGGTGTTGATGCGCTTTTGGACGTCCTTCACGTGTATCGTCTTCAAGGCTTGTACGACCACGTTTAAATTCAGCAACCCATCTTCTACTGTTCTAATTGTAAGTAGGTGAACAATCATTATACACATTTAACATTCGTTCGTGAATTTCTTTTGGTGCTACACCTTCCAAAATAAGAAGAGTGTTCCAACAAAACAAAAAAAAATTTGGGCTAGTAGCAACAACCTAGTATACAAAGCAGGTGAAAACGTCAAGTTCGGCCGGGCCAAACACTGAGTTCTCGCGTCTAGTCAGCTGTGACTTACAAATCGGGTGTGATAAAATTAAGCATAATTGAGCTACTACACAGAAAGAAAAAAGATAGGTTAATCTAACCGAAAAAGGTTGTAAATGAGCCATTTTTCTATTTTGCATTAAAAAAAACACAAACAACAAGTACAATTCAGGTTGTTAATATAATCGACGAAAAATTGTTAAACGAATTTAGAAATTTTCAACCGCAAAAATAGTTAAACTAATCGCTAGAATTGTAGAACATAAATTTAACTACAAAAAATGGTATGGCCAACCTGCGAAATTGTAAAGTTACTATTCTTAACCACAGAAATAGTAAAACTAGCCGGATAAAATTGTAACTCTACTATTTTGAGGGTTAATCTAACCGAAAAGATAGTTTATGCAATAAGAATAACGGCATTTTTGATGCTTTGCTTCTTCTTTTCTTTCATATTCGGTTGCAAACTTTTCATGGACGTTGTTATTTGCGTAGCTGCAGTGAAGTGAAATTAAATTAATTAATATATTAAAACTAAGTGTTGATGAGTCTTAACAATAGTGAATTGTTTTCGCTAAATATTTTGCGCGTTGTAGAGGCGGATGATATGGATAATCCTGATCCAGAAGACACGGCGTTTTGTAAATTGATTTTGGAGTGGGGATTTTCACATAAAATCGCTGAATTTAAAGGTAAGTTGCAAATATGTCATTGTTATAGTTTTTAGTAATTTAGTGAAATTCCAGCGCAAGCAATAACGTTGAAAAATTTGCAATATCTGACGGAGTCTGACCTTGCTGATTTGTTTAAAAACGACACCATTGGTGCTAGAGCGGAATTCCGTCATCAACTCATAACTTGGAGGAAAACAAACGTAAGTATTGTGAATCCCTCTGTGAACATTTCGTGAAGAAGCTTTTTTGTTCAGGGATATAGCAGCGTGTCGACGTGCGATACAGCATCCGCCAATTCTGGTTTTGTTGACTTTGTGCAGCAGTGGCGACAGCGGATCAACAATGGCATCGAATCTCCTTCATGCTCACAAACATCCAGTTCATCTTCACATGACTTCGTAAGTTTATATGGGAATCACCTCACAAGCCCTACAAAATATAAAACAAGTTATAAAAAACTACAATTTTTAAGGATTTGCAGCAAGTGTTAAGTGCCCATCCAACTGGCGAGTATGTTCTGCGACTGGACAAACTAGATGACGCTGGGAGGAAGATCTTAATTGATGCCACTGTGTCGTGGTTTATTAAAAGAAAAATCAAAATATGCCGAAATACATTCCAATCCATTGCGCAAGATATTGCAAACAGGTTTAAAGACGACAAGGTAAATTATTTACTCATTACAAAACTATTTTCTAAATTTTCACCTATTTTCAGTCGATTTACTTACTTAAAGATCCTATTACCTTGAGACCAGCAGGCCGCTTGTACGATAAATATTACAACACATTGAAGAGATTGAGGAAATCCGGTGAATTAGTGGACCCAGAAAGTTCAACTCCTGATGCATCACCCACAGAGGAATATACATTTACTTTCGAGGATGAAAAATGTAATGCCACCACAATAGCTCTTGTTTTGTAACAATTGCATATTTTTTTATGCAGCTGCCTATGACTGGCTCAAACTTTTTGATTCGCCGTGGAGCACAGTTGAAGCAAATTGGAAAAAAACTTTCAAAATCAGACGACAAGAAATTTTCAACTCAAGTGGTAGCACATCAGCGAAAACTTTACGGACCTGGAAACTTTTTTCCCATTCATGTGGATACAATCTGCTAATGGATTTCTAAGTTTTACGTTTAAACTTTTCAGAATTAATTGATTAGTTTGAATTTACAATCCAATGGGTCATATTAAAAAAAAAGTTTTTCTTAAATTTGATATCAATTTGTATGTATGTATGAAAAAACTTTCGAAATTTGAGAAAAGTTTCGAAAAAGCATTTACTTTTTTATTAGATGACCCAATGGGTTATATTATTAAAAAAAGGAACTACTTTTTCAAGCCTTTTTCTCAAATTTTTCAAGTTTCTTCATAAAAATTTATGTAAAATTATAGAAAATTTGAGAAATAGCAATTGCTTAATAATTTAATAATGCTTTCTTTTATTGCAGATTGATATTGATTTCAAAGCTCTACATCAGGACTGCTCACAGCTAACAGAGAAATGGCAAGGTTTTAAAACAAAAATTATACCAATTTTTAATAAGAGGGTGAAGGATATTCAAAATCTTCAGCACTTGAAAAAAATTAATGAGATTGATAAAGGTTTGTTAACATTGGTAATAATAAGATTAAATGGTTTTTATAATAAATATATTTGTATTAAAGGTTCAGATCAACTTATAGCATTGTTACTGCACGTTGTACTACGACCTAATATAAAGCGGAAGGCAGGTGACAAAACGGTTTTTAGAAGCACTATCAAAGATTCTCAGCTCTCGTTTTTACTACAAGTTAGTATTGTGAACGATGTCGAAAATAAATTGGATAATCTGAAAAAATCGCTATATGCACGCGGTGAGACATTGCAACCACTAATTATAGCAATTGGCAGTGATTTAAGTAATTGCAAATTTTATGTTTACTATGACGACATTAAGTATGAGCTTCCTTCATTTTTAAGTGCTTGAGACACATGCTTTAAGACTTTCCATGTATTACATTTAAAATATCCACAGGATAGCATTGAGTTTTGGACGTTTGTCCAAAGATATTTTTATTCTATTGAATTGACCGGAGATAAAACTTCTCCAAATGTCCTTTGTTTGCTGAGCGACTTAATGTAATGTATTAAATATATATATATATAAATTATTATTAAATATTATATTTGTAATTACTAGTTAGAATTTGTTTGTTTAAAATGGTTTTGTGCTTTGTATGCAACAACAATTTTGAAGATGTTGATATACTCGTAAATCATCTGAAAAATTTTCACAATTTAACATCATTTAGTACCTTTTACTGCCTACATTGCTGTCATTATTATCAGTGCTTGCGAACTTTTAAAAGACACTTTAAGAAAGCGAATTCATGCATTTCTAATATAATTCCAAATATTCAGAGGCTTTGTGAATCCGAAAATAATAATTTCCCATTACAATTAAACCAACGGAAATGTAGTAAAGAACGTCAAGAAATATACGAATTTTCTCATGCATAGTTCGAAAATATTGCGCTACTATTTTTGAGTAAATTGCACAGTCAATCAAATATCGCTCGATCTGATGCAGAACGACTAATTGATGATATAACAAATGATTTGCTTTTGCCAATAGCACATTTTTTAGAAAATATATTCGATTTTGTAGAACAAAAAAAAGTCCAACTCAGAAACTTAATTTCATTTTTAAGAGATCCCTTTTCAAAGTGTAAAACATTTTACAAATTTTTAAAGGAACTCAAAATGAGAAAGTGCTTTGAAGACCCACAAGAATTCGACATTGATAATAGAATTGCGCCTGTAGTTCATCACCATGCAATTTCGTTAACAGAGCAACACAGTAAGGGTGTACTAATGCCATTACGATTTCAAATTAAACATTTTTTCGAACTTCCTGATGTGTTAAGAGATACTTTGGAAAATACACAGAAACTCCTTGCAAATGATAATGAATTAAAAAACATTGTTAATGGAAAATTATGGAAATCTAAAATGAGTTTATTTAGCGATAAAACAGCAATTCCTTACATTATCTATTTTGACGATTTTGAAATTAACAATCCTTTAGGTTCCCACAGAGGGGCACAATCAATAGCTGCTTTTTATTACAGTTTCCCTACTTTGCCTCAGCACTACCAATCGCGACTAGAAAATATATTCCCAGCTCTTTTCTTCAGAAGTAAGCATAAACAGTTTGGAAATGACGCATCATTGAAATTACTGGTAGAAAAAATTAAGAGTCTTGAAGAAGAGGGAATTGACATTAGCTTTGATAATACAACCAAAAAAATTTATTTTGTACTAGCACTAGTTGTGGGTGATAACTTGGGTTTAAATAGTATTCTCGGCTACACTAAAAGTTTTTCATCTAATTACTTTTGTCGATATTGTTTATGCAATAAAGAAGAAACTTCGTACATGGTCGAGGAAATAGAGAGCAAACTTCGGAATGAGTTAAACTATGCAGAAAACCTTGCTACAGAAGATATACCAGAGAAGCGAATAAAGTTAACTGGTACATATATCTGAGAATTCCATTTTCAATGATATTAATACATTTCATGTGGTAAATAATCTTACCGGGGATATTATGCATGATATTTTTGAAGGTGTTTGCCGATATGACGTTTCGAAAATATTACTCCATTTTATTGAATCAGAAAAATTTTTTACAATTGAAATTTTAAATGATCGAAAAAGTCAATTTCAAATCAAATTGAGTTAAGTAATAGATCTCCAGAAATTAAAATATCACATTTGAAATGTCAAAAACTTAATATGTCAGCACGAGAAATGTGGACATTTTGCCATTTTCTTCCGATAATAATTGGAGATTTAATACCACTACACAATAAATATTGGAAACTTTTTTGTTCATTAATTGAAATTATAGACGAGATTTTAAAAACAGAATTCGACGATGATTCCTTAAATAAATTAAAGTTAAAAATTAAGAGCCATCACACGATTTACGTACAACTATTTGGCCCGACGTTAAAACCGAAATTTCACTTTCTACTTCATTACGCTACAATCATAAAAAATGTGGGACCTCTTAAGCATGTATGGTGTTTCAGGTTCGAGTCAAAGCATAGAGAAATTAAATCGTATACCAATTGTATTACCTCTAGAAGGAATGCACCTTTGTCAATCGCTGTTAAATGTATGACAAAGTTTTCAAATCGGTTACTTTTGAATAAAGGATTAAATAGAAACTTAATTTTCGAAAACCAATCAAAAGAAAAATTTAAAAACAAATATTACAGTAATAAAGTAAATATAAGTTGTTTTGAATGCGAAATATTAATAAATGAAAGCTACAATTTTATAACAAAAGTTGAAATAAAAGGAACTACTTATAAAATTGGATATTTCCTGATGTCAAAATCTGTGAAATTATTTGAAATCAAAGACATTATTGTACTTGAAAACAACAAAGTAGTTTTCGTATGTGTTGAACACGCAATTGCAATGTTTTCAGACCATTTCCAGTCATTTCAAATTATAAAAAGTACAGACCAATTTTATCTATTGGACTTTTCCGTATTATATGATTCACCTCTTAATACAACTCTTTCCCCGAATGGAAATACGTATATTCGTCCAAAGTTTTTTTAAAACTATACATGTAAAAATTTTATATATCTTTAAAAATTAACTTACACATAAAAATATGTACTTATTGAATTAAAAGTAATAAATAATAATATATTTATTTAAAACCAATGTTTTTTAATGACTTCTTTTTATTTTAGCAAAGTAACTATTAAAATAGTAAGTGGACAACTTTTGGAGGTAAGAAAATAGTAGTTTTACCATTTCTATAGTACACAAACTATTTTCCATGGTAAACTATTTTTCATGGTAATAAAACTATTTTCCACGGTAAAGGAACTATTTTTAATGTTAAAAAAACTATTTGTCATGGTAAAAAAACTATTTTTCGTGGTACACGAACTATTTTGCATGGTTAAAAACAATTTTTCGTGGTACACGAACTATTTTTCTGGTTTAAAAACAATTTTCGTGGTACACGAACTATTTTCGATGGTAAGCTAACTATTTTTAATGGTACCCGAACTATTTTTAATGGTACCCGAACGAAATTTCATAATAACAATTTTTAGTCGGAGTGCAATTTTAATCGTCTTTTTCGGTTAGATTTACCTCTCTTTTTCTTTGTGTGTACATATGTATGTATGGACTTGTATACCTGCACCCCTAAAATTAATAGCAAACTATAGTGACAAGTTTCGACAATTTTGTCTTTCTTTATTTAATTTGAATTATTTGTTATAAAAATATAGTTGATTCTTAAACAAAAAAGAACCTGTAAGTCGAAGGTTAAATTTTTTCTAGAAAATTCATAAAAATTAAATAAATTGAAAAATGTCATCAAAGTTTCTAACTTTTCGATTTAAATTTTTTAGATTATTGTCTGGTTTACTGTTTTGCAGCTCATTTAGTTCATAAACGGCAAATTTGAAGCAGCTGGCATCATTGTTTCCTTCGTATCGCACACACATAGCTATTTCCGTGAGTGGCTGTCATCTGATGGAATTTTCCATTCATACAAGAATACAAGAGGAATGAATATATAACAGGTGATTTCTACTCGATTACAGAGAAAACGCCAATATTTGTACTACAACAACCATTTTTTCAAACGAATTCCCGAGCAACAAATTCCAATCACTCAACCGAACAGATAAAACCACCACATCACCTAAAGCCCTCCAAATAGAAAAAGAATTCAACTATCTAGAGGTATCGTCCGCACTTACAAAATTAAAGGGCCACACCCCAGGACTAGATAGAATATCTTATACAATGATAAAAAACCTTCCTTATGAGGTAAAACTCCGCATACTCAATCATTACAATAACATCTTCAAAAACTACATCCCACAAACCTACAAAACTAGCCTAATCATACCCATATTAAAACCAGCATCAAATAAAACATCAGTTAAATCATATAGACCAATTTCCCTTAATTCCTGCATATCCAAAGTTTTAGACAAAATTGTTGCAAATAGACTATGGTGGTTTGTCTCAGACAAATTAATCGATAGTCATCAGATGGGCTTCGAGAAAGGCAAATCCGTATCTGACGCTCTACTATTTGTAGACCACCAGATTACGAACTGTCTCTCATCCAAGAAGCACATCTCTATTGTATCACTAGATTTCGAGAAAGCTTTTGACAAGATTGGCCTTCATGCAGTAATAGAACAACTACGCGCCGCGTCATAAATTTCATGACCAAAAGAAAGGTAAACACCTGTCAGAAACTAGACCATTGTACAACGGAATCTTACAAGGATCTCCAATATCCGTTATCTTATTCCTTATAGCATACAATAAACTGTGTGTGACAATATCACTTCATAAAGAAGTTAAATTCTGCGCCTATGCTGATGATTTTTACCTACTAATAGAGCAAGATCGAAATAAAAACCAAAACTTACTCTTAAACAGACTTTTTCAACTCGGGGGCAACACTTTCAGACACAATTATACACGCCAACAACCTTCAAATAATAAGTGTTGACAACTTACGAATACATGGAATAAACTTCAACAAAAGATATAAATGAAACACCCATATCGAGAACATAAGCCAGTCGCTAATGAAAAGCCTTAACGTTATAAAATGTCTATCTTGCCATAAGCTAAACTGCAACGCCAGTAATATTATTAATGTGATCAAAGCGCTTTTAGTTTCGAAAATAAGCTACGTAATTTATCTCTATGGATTCTGCTCCAAATCCATTCTTAACAAACTGAAAACTCCATTTAATTCAGCAATTAGAGCCGCACTCGGCGCCTTCAGGTAAACACCCACCAATAATCTACTTTTTGAAGCCAATCTAAACACAATCGAAGATCTAAGAGACCTCACAACAGCAAAACTCTTTAAAACACTTCTGAGATCCCACAACAGTCCGCTAGAGAACGCTATCAGAGACCAGCAACGCACAATTAACCAAAAAAACCCAACTTCTTCCCTATACAGAATCATACAATGCTGCAAAAAACTCCCCACAACAGCAAAACTCTTTAAAACACTTCTGAGATCCCACAACAGTCCGCTAGAGAACGCTATCAGAGACCAGCAACGCACAATTAACCAAAAAAACCCAACTTCTTCCCTATACAGAATCATACAATGCTGCAAAAAACTCGATATCCCCACCCTAACCCTCGCCCCTATACCAGACACCTACCCACCATGGACGCTTAATTCCTCCGTAATTAACACCTCGTTACATAGATATGCCAAAACTGATACAAGCCCAAAGATATTTCAAACCCTCTTCAAAAAAACTAAAGAAGAACACCCAAACTATAATCTTATCTACACCGATGGTTCAAAAATAAACAACTAAAATAGTAAGTGGACAACTTTTGGAGGTAAGAAAATAGTAGTTTTACCATTTCTATAGTACACAAACTATTTTCCATGGTAAACTATTTTTCATGGTAATAAAACTATTTTCCACGGTAAAGGAACTATTTTTAATGTTAAAAAAACTATTTGTCATGGTAAAAAAACTATTTTTCGTGGTACACGAACTATTTTGCATGGTTAAAAAACAATTTTTCGTGGTACACGAACTATTTTTCTGGTTTAAAAACAATTTTCGTGGTACACGAACTATTTTCGATGGTAAGCTAATTATTTTTAATGGTACCCGAACTATTTTTAATGGTACCCGAACGAAATTTCATAATAACAATTTTTAGTCGGTTTGATTTACAATGTTTTTCGGTCACAGCAATTTTAATCGTCTTTTTCGGTTAGATTTACCTCTCTTTTTCTTTGTGTGTAAGCAGTACATATCGGGTGTGATTTTTACTAAAATTAATATAAAAAAGAACAATTAAAGCTTAAATAAGCATGGCGGATTCTGTTTGCAAATTAAGAGATTGGTTTTGTTTTATTTGTGGACATTTTACGCACCATCAAAGCAGAAGAAAGATATTCCCTACAATTGAAGAACCATATTTTCTTTTCTTTGGAATACGATTTTTATGGGAAGCTTGGATACCAAAAACTGTATGTACTACTTGCGAAAGTGGTCTTTTGACCTGGTACAAAGGCGGTACTAAGGCGCTGCCATTTTCTGCGCCTATTATATGGATTGAACCTGAAGATCACAAATCAGATACATGCTATTTCTGCGTAAATTACAAATTTGGTAGAAGCCAAAGAATAATGTCATTTTACCAGAAGTGCGCTGTGAAGGTGTTCCGGTGCCTCAACCGCCTACACATACATTTTCGGTCAATATGACATACGCCAATACAGAAATAACAGCGGCGGTTGAAAACATATCAGATATAAGTTACTTGCCTCCTGATGGTTTAAACAAGTGCATTAATGTTAAAGGGAGGTTATACTGAATAATAAAGTGTATTTTGAACCATAAAATTGTGTTTTCTTATCGAACACCAAAAGTTATTGAACAACCTGGTATGTTGGCGTGTAATTTTGCCAATTAATCGTAAAGAGCTTTATTTACAGCAATGGTGTCTTTGGTGACCCACACTGAAATTTTCCGCCAAACATTTTCGTAGAATATTTTAATCCTCCAATGTCCTTTTTTCTCGAAAAAAGGGTAAAATTGACCCATAAAGAGACCAGTTAGAGGGTTAAGATCTTCCACAAAATTCCACAATACAACTCTGACCATAAGAATTCTCTCAGACATTAACTTACAACATTTTTTCATATAGTATAATGCTCCCTTCGACCAAAAAATGAAAACTTTGACCCACTGTAAAAAAAACTCAGACGTGCTGGACCATAAGTTTGTTCTACAAAAATTATCTACTCAATATACCCTTTCAGAATTAGGGGTTCGCTATTCTGTTCCATTCAAAAAGTCTTCATTTGTTGGACAGTGTTATTACCCCACACTAATCAGGAACGCACTTATTCAGCACTACCCGCACATCAAGCTACTCTGGATCCCAGGACATGTTTCAATTGCTGGCAACGAGTTCGCCGACAAATCTGCAAAAGAAGCATCTAAATTCCCTCTAAAAACAACCAACAACTATAACGCAGTCGATATATCAAAACATATTAATCACTCCTACAGCATAAAAAAGACTAGGATATGGGAAATCACTTATGACTGGTAAAAACAAATTAATAATGACAAAATATCTGGCAACAACTTACACATCATTCACAACAACAACCTATATAGACTCGATATCATAAAATTCGAACGCCTAAGGCTCGGACATACAAAAATAGCTCACCAACATTTAATGCAAAATCGCGAACATCCTATTTGCCCTTTTTGCAACCTATCTATACACATTAGCATAAATCACTTGATCTCGAACTGCCCTAAATTTCAATCATCCAGAACGCGGATATTTCAAAACGCCGATCCCCTAACCTTCATTTCCTCTCCCAATCCAGCCAACATTGAAAAGACAATAGAATTCCTAAAGTCAACCTATTTATACCAACACATTTAGTGCATAGCTATCACCAAAAAACATAACGTAGTTTAAAACCATACTTAGAATAAGCTTAAGGCCTGCGCTGCCAAAGCTAAACGCAACAGCATTAGTTTAGAATTTTAATTTTAAATTAATTTTGTATAAATAAATAAATAAATAAATACTACAATAACAGTTGTTTTATTTTAAAAGAATAAAATGTATAAATGATGTTGAGCCAAGCATATTCGTAAAATCGTAGAGTATGTGCAATAGAAGAGATAGCAAAGCACGGCCATAGAAAATATCAATTTCGGAAATATACTTGACCATATTTCTAACATTTGTGACTGGAACAAAAATATACTCACTCTATACGACCGCGAATGGCATAATCCCAGTTAAAAGTAGTTTTAAAAATTGTGATTTTACCATTAAGGGCCATTTCCTATAGTTCCTATTTGTTCATATGTGGTATATCGTTGCTATATAACGAAGGGGGCTACTCTGTAATGCGTCATTAGTATACACATTTTTGATTTGCGCATTTCATTTTACCCTTTCGCATTTGGGATACTCTGTTATTCGAAAATAGCTGCGAAATTCGCATATTTCTTGCTATACTTCGCAACAAGTTAAAATATAAGTTTATTACGAAAAAAAACGAATTTTAATTTCGTCAAAGATATTCTTTTTATAAAAATTACAGGGAAAATAAACCGGTTAAGTAAACTAACCAAACAAATTTTGAAGTTTTGGTGGATTTTATGTTAAGCCACCCGGACTTATCAAAGGGGCTTCTCAAAATGGTGAACGCTAACGGCGCTTCCACAAACCTGTGAACAAAATTTACATGCTACCTAAATGCAGCTATGTACATATTTACTGCATACTGTATACAGTACGTAAATGCGTATTTTAAGTTAAAACATTTTATGATGAAATATACATACATATATACTTAATTTTTTGAAATACAGAAATACATATGTACATATCTCAAAATGCACTTCGGCTTGGCAGTGATGAAATGTTTCATTAATTCATCAGTACTGAACATCAACTCATCACAATTTTGGAAGGAGCCAAATTCTGTCTGGTACATTATTCATTATTTTTAAGGAACGTTCTGTGAAAATATAATGTTTATCTTTTTAAAGATGTGTTAAAAATCTAACGGACAAATATATTTTCCATTTTAGGAGATTCTTTGTAATCTGAATATAGGCTACGTTTTCTGTACTAACACATGATTTGTGTAGAAGAATCGCAAAAGCGTAAAATAATTCATTCATTCTCATTGTGAAGTAATATAAATAGCTGAAGTGGAAACTTCGTAAACCGGGAAGAATGAAAAATGGATGTAATATTCGTAGTCATGAGATCTTTTAACGTAAGCGTTAAAGAAAAGGACTCAGATTATAAAGAAAGCATATCTCCCCATTCAATCCAAGTTAAATCTAAAAATTTTAAAATACAATTCGAATTCAATACCGCTTGAAACAAAAAATCGTCCATAAAGTTAGTTGCGGCTTAATTTAATATATATCCTTTTCAAAATTATGAGGCGTATTCATAAACAAAATTAACTTGATATGTATCTACTTAAACTTAGTTGCAACTTTTGACACTGTAGCGTATTCATAGTCAAAATTAAATTGATACTTAAAGTTAGTTGAAGAGATTTCGTCAGATAATCCATTGAAAATTAGGTCGAATAGCTACAACTAATGTTAGTATCACCTTAATTTTTACTATAGTAAAACGTAAAAACGTAAACGTATACGAATACGCCTCAATGTCTGAAAAACTGAGAAGCATATTATAGATCAAACAGAAAGCAAAAAAGACTTGGTTTTGTGGAAAATATGTTCAAAAAACATTAAAAAAAAATTTCCAACATTTCCCTTCATAAGCACTACAAAAATTTTCTAAATCAATTTTTTTTTTAATTTTAATTGTTGCACAAGTCTCTAGCAATAATTTGGCTTTAACAGATTGAAAAAATATCAATTAGTCGACGAGTTAAAACCAAAAAAACCATATAAACAATATGCTGAAAATCGGCATTTGACTGCAAAGTTCGAAGGTCGATTAAAAAAAAATTCGAACTAACATAAACAAACGCCGCGATACAGGTCTTCTAATTTAGCCTCTATTTTCACAGAATCGACCTAACTTTTGCTAACCTGAATTTGTTCCACAGTGTAATGCTAAGCGCGAAAAGTACAAAATGAACGCAAATGTACAAATGACGCCTATACTCAGAAAAGTTTTTGAAATGCTGTCATTTTACCGCTTGTTATACGGAAATTAGCAAATGATGGGAATTCACCTATCTATACTTTAGGAACGAAAACTAACAGTGCTGCATTTGTATGCAAACATTCTTTTTAGTGGCGGCGCTCCGACCAGTCTGATAACCACTTTTATTTTGCAAGATATATGGGAAGAAACGAACTTTTACGCTAAATATTTGTGCTGAAGATTTTATATAAATTAGGCTACGAGTTAAAAGATGTACATTATATTAAAATTTGTTGATCAATTTGTTATGTTAATTTTTCTTGTTTCCAAGATCAACCATGTAAGGTAGAGAACGGTGTATACGTTTAATTTCAACCCTAAAAGGCTCAACCCCAGCAATGTTTTACCTCAGATTATCTACTGG
Organism: Anomoia purmunda; assembly: GCA_951828415.1. Taxonomy (NCBI): domain Eukaryota; kingdom Metazoa; phylum Arthropoda; class Insecta; order Diptera; family Tephritidae; genus Anomoia; species Anomoia purmunda. The sequence goes on along the minus strand of OX639994.1, from coordinate 41,590,986 downwards.
CTTTAATGTGCTATAGAGTCCCAAATATGCTTCGCATCGCATTTGATTTTAGGATTGCTTTGCTTCACGTATCGCATTACAGAGTAAACCCTCTGGGGATTGTTTCTGCTAGTGTTGATTCTTAGTTACGCGCTGTTGAAATGCCTCGGTCATTATATCTAGAACAAAGTAAAGCACATCGACTAAAATCTCCTCATCAATGGCATACTGAATTCCGATCTCGTGACATAAAGTGGAAGCGCGAAGATAATGAGACAGGAAAAAGCACATGACATTAGTACTGATAACGTGACAATTACATGTTGACGAGGAATTCTACCATAACGATATAGAGAAAAGTCAGGTAGCGGCTATAACTGCAATTGTAAATAATTGGACCATAATTATGTTTAGAGCTCAGGAAGTTTGGGATAATATATTAATGCAACAAAGACTATTCTGACAGCTTGCTTGTGCAACTTTCAAACAAAAGAATTTTTTATCCAATACATCACTTTTTCTAGACCAATAAACTTTTGTATACAACCTGTCGAGAGTCAATTGCTCTCGTTTCTACGCGTCTTTCTTGAAACTGTGGCGCAGCTTCGCACTGAATTTCCTCTCATAGCTCTAATGCCTGGATTTTAAGGGTATGAAATGTGGTTTGTAGAATATTAATTCAGATTTATTGTCGAAGTATCCCGGTCGATCGCTCAATTAGTTCGATTTTACCGACCATACCGATTTGTTTCCAGGCAACCCAATAGATTCTGAAATACAATCTTTTAGATTCTTATAGTTTTCTACTAATAGAATTATGAAGCACACAAATGAATGGTAATGAAAATTGAATACAAATGGAATGGTTTCATTTGGTCTATAATTTATACTTTTGTTAACGATCTCGTGAAATTTGAATCTATAAAAAATTACCAATTACGAAATTAGTTAAAAGTAGATATCATCTACATACATACATACAGTACATACATATATAGTAGATAAAAACATATGCATGTATATAAACATATGCACTTAAAAATCTTACTTAATGGTAATGTGACTTCTTTTGATTTATGAATGTTGTTTTGCTCTCAGTGCCTGCGCACAGGGCGGCAAATTCTGGAGGGCGGCAAAATTTTTTTCACTTCACTTGCGACAAATAGAAAATACGATACAGAAGAAAAGTCTATCAATTATGAGAGTTGTTTCATCTCGGAGCAAGGGCCGCGAGGTATGACACAACAACTATTTTAATTTTTCATTTCATAATGTACAACAAATTTTTTAGTATGTAAATTAACCATATAATATATTTTTACATCTATCGGGTCTTGCAATATGAACGCTACGAAAGTTTTTTTTTAAATAAACCAAAAACGGTTTGGGATATGAATTAAATTCTTTATTCCTGTTAAAGTACATTCGATGCCATTATGTATGGAACTCGATTTCTTTTGCATGGGCACCACGGCCATGCTTGCAGAAGTCCAGACCCTGAACTAAATTTTCGACGGTTTTCAAGCATAAATCGGCCGATACTGCCACAATTTCACGTTCGATATTCGTACGAAGTTCAGCAATCGTCGCTGGCTTGTTGGCTTAGATCATAGACTTGACGTAGCCCCACAGGAAATAGTATAACGGCGTCAAATCGCACGACCGAGGCGGCCAATTGACTGGATCATTTCGTGAGATAACCCTTTCACCAAACTTGGTTTTAAATAAATCGATTGTGACATTCGCTGTGTGGCTTGGGGCGCCGTCCTGTTGGAACCACATATTGTCCAAGTTCATATCATTCAATACGGGCCAAAAATATTTGGTTATCATTGAGCGGTAGCGATTCCCATTCACAGTAACGTGCCGGTCTTGATCATCACGGAAGAAGTACGGCCCAATGACGCCGCCGGCCCATAAACCACACCAAATCGTAATTTTTTCGGGATGCAATGTTGACTCATGGAGTACGTGTGGATTGCTGCCTGTCCAATAACGCATATTTTGCTTATTGACGAAGCCATTCAGCCAGAAATGACGACGACCATAAATTGGACGTAGCGTTCTTAAAGTTGAGGCCATTGACTCCGAATTTCGGTAGTAAATTTTAATAGTGTCGACTCGTTGTTGGATCGTATATCTTTCCATAATGAAATGGCAAACCTTACTGAAGAGAAATGTCAAAAGAGCGGGGAAAAATATGGCGTCGTTTGCTGCCACTATCGGTGTACTTTTGTAGCGTCCCGTTTGCAATACCTTTTATTAGATGATTGTGATGACGCGCCAGCGGATTCAACTTCAACTTTGAAGAAGTGTTCAGCATCTAACAAAGCTGGTCGACATTTTGGGAGTGATGCAGTTGTAACCGGAATTAGTTCAAGTCAATATAGCAAGTTGTAGTAAATATCCAAAGAGGTTATGAGAAATGACATACGTACTGTGAATAATATAACTTTTTTGAATTCAAGATATGCAATAATATCAGTATATATCCATTTTAAGCTGTGAGAGGTCATTCACAAATGATGTAACACGATTTTGCGACATTTTGATCCCTCTGCCCCTGATAGTTAATTTTTTATCAATATTCTGACCAAGGAATTATTATTAACCATATAATATGATTTATTGATCATCTAAACTGCTAATAAATTGATAGAGGGAATATTGAAGATAGTTTAAAGTAATAGTAAAGAGTAATAATGATTTAAAAGTAATAATAATTAATAATGTTGCACGTGGCATTTCGGAAAAAAAATGAATTGTCTAACGTGGCCCCAAACTGAATATAACTGGAAATAAGTGAAGATAACTGGAAATAACTCAAGAAAATTTGGGATAACTGGAGATGAAACTGGAAATAACTGAAAATAACTGTGGATGACTGGAGATAACTGGATATATGTAAAAGAAACTGTGAATAACTGGAGATGACTGAACAATAAGAAAAAACTAAAGGAAAATAACTGGAGATTGCTGTGGAGAACTGGAGATAACTGGCAATAACTGGACATTACTTAAGATATAACTGGAAACAACTGCCAATAACTGTGAATAACTGGTGATGATTGGAGATAAGAGAAACTGTGAATAACTGTGAAAAATAAATACACCCTTACGAAAAATCACCTGATTGGGTTTATTTTCGAAACCCAAGTAAAATCTAAATTTGCACTGGAATGTAAAATTCAGCTGATTTTCCGTAATTAAGCTTTATTCGGTTCTTGAAACTAAACTCAGGTTATTTTTTGAACACTTGACTTAATTTTACATACTTTCAACAATTTAAACCCAAATTGGGTTTTCGAAAAAATACCTAAATGAGTATTCTTTTCGTGAGGGCAGTTATCTCCAGTTATTGATAGTTTCTTTTATATCCAGTTATCTCCAGCTATTCGCTGTTATTCATAGTTATTTCCACTTCTATCTCCAGTAGTGTTTAGTTATATCCAGTTTGGGGGCCGGTTAGACACATTTAAAAGAAAACGCTGTGAAAACTGTTTGAGCAAACGAGAAAAAAATGTTCAGGACTCATTAGTCATGGACAATCATTCCAAATACTTCAGATATGTATAAATATTGGTGAATTTCCCTCAAAACGTAGTGCGCTATGGTATAATTTTCAAACATAATACTGCAAGAAACGTTCTTATTAGATATTTTTACACAAGTGCGATATATCAGGCGTTGAATCCACTATTATACCAATATACTTCGCTGTTTTGACTTCTTCAACTATGATGGATGATACTTTATCTGCCAAAAGTTGTATAAATTCTTCGTAGATGGTTTTTGATAAGTAGCTCGTACTACCAGATCCCTTATTACCAAATCACCTGATGTGATCTTCTAAAAAAGGATCATATAATGCAAGAAATTCTATTAGCATTAAAAAATTGCCATTATTTGGAGAGTTGAATTTTTCGTCACTTCTTCGAAATGGAAGCCCACGTGAGGCTAGAGCTTTCTTAGCAGCAACTACTATTCTCAAAACGTTCTTCCAATAAGAAATTTCTTATTCGAATTGAATGACCAAATTCTTGTCTATTTTTATCTTGGTGTTCGATCTTTCCTTGAGGGTTAACATACTTTTTTGTGATTTTTCGAGTTTTCGTGCTCAGTTACACGAACACCTCCGTGCCTCCAATCCTTAAAGCCCGTCTTTCCATTAAACGAACAGTCTGCATCACATAAAAGACATGCAACGCATAAAACAGCCTTTTTACTATCTGAGTTAACGAGCCACGGGCGTGAAACTTTTTCACCATTAAGAAGTTTTCTATAAAATAATGTATCTGTCAACCGTCGCGATTTTCCATCGCTATAAACTCGTTTTGTAGCAGAGAAATCAAGATTTCTGTTTTGTTTACGCCCATGCATTGCTACATACTCTATAATAAAGTCGCTTATTATCCATTTTCCTGGGTCATCATTGATAACACTTTTTTCAGCATTAACTTTTTTTGTTTCTTTAACTGGACGTTTAAGTTTTTCTTCTTCGTCCAAATTTGGTAGCGGACAAGAAGTTGCACCGTTAATATTCACATCATGATCAGTAGACAAATGCAAGCTTTCTTTATCAGGTTAGAATAAGGATGGATTGCTGGATAAGTTGTCGGTAACATCTTACTTGCTTACTTAATTGGCGCTATAACCGCTTAAGCGATTTTGCCCGAACTTCTCCTACAATTTGTGGTGTGCGTCTTGATGTTGTAACACAAATTGAGGGACCTACAGTTTTACGCCGAATCCGATCGGCGAATGTTTTTGTGAGAAGTTTTTTTCATGGCAGAAATTTACTCGGAGGGTTGCCGTTGCCTGCCGAGGGGCGGCCGCTATTAGAAAAAACTTTTTTTCTATAATTTTTGGACTGGCATAATTTATTTGTCAATATTGTACATATGTACGTCGGTGTGTGGGCTTCCCAAATTTGTACGAGTATGCTGTGGTCCTAGGTGGCAGCGACGAATCTATGGCATATAGAATTGCTTGATGAGACCTTTTTTATATTTGCTGGTTTTATGTACTTCAACGACCATGAAAATGTTGACAGTCTCGGGGTCAGTCGTGCAAAGAAAATGAAATAATTAGTATTATATTTTGTTATTTTTAATAAGTCAGTCTGTTAAACCTACTAAATTGTTTCTTTTATTTGACAATTCGAAAATAAGGAACTTACGTTTTAATTCACTATACGCTTGCGCAGGCTGGTGGCGATTTCCAGGTAAAATAAAGGGTCCTGGGTGACAATGACGCTGGTATAGGCAAATGGCTGGTAGACTCTCCTCGGCTGCGAACACTAGAATAAACCGATGGAAATTCTCCAGTTGCCGTAGTTATGTGCTGACATGCATGTTTGTGTTCGCAAATATGGGAACACTACCAAATAGAACATTAACAGTAGTAACACTGTCCTAAACACTGTTATCTCTGAGATCCGTGATAGTTAAACTTTAAAACTCTCGTTTTCCTCGGGGGGATCTCTTCAGAAGAGTTTTTAGCAATCCTGCTGCTATGTGTTGCTTAATTGATGACAAACAAATAGTGGGGTTCGCCGGTCTTAGCAGGGTTATATCGCTGCAACAACAGCTGTGGCTGGGCAAAACACAAGTCATTCCGGTACGTGAGAATAACGTAGCCACTGTATTTGAATTCGCTGGCCTGTATCTACTTCGCGATAAAGCTCATACAGCTCATCGTTCCATTATCGGCGGTATACGCCGTCGCAAAGCAAATCTTCCGAACGCTCCAAGGTCCATCTAATCCGATACTGACAGCGCCCATGCTTCAATACCTTGTAATAGTAGGGTAAGAAGAGAGAGTGCGGTTTTGGTTCGTCGAGAGAGGACTTAACTATGCAGTTGCCTACTCAGCCCAATGTAGGACTTGTTGGAAAGTGAAGTTCTACGTCGGCTTAAGTCTAACAATATCGTTGGTGTTAATGCATTTCGCTTATTTATCCAGCTTGGGAAAGGCAGAAGTAACGGCACAGTTGTTGAGGCCAATGATATCGATTTCATCAGCATACGCAAGAAATTCTACGCTCGTAACAAATATGATGCCTGACCGGTTTCATTCTGCAGCTCGAATTAAATTTTCTAACATAAGGTTAAAGAAGTCGCGCGAAACCCCATTTGGTATCAAACGGCTCGGTGAAGTCCTTCGCAATTCTGACGGATCAACTTCTTCTTGAACTATCGAAAGTAGATTTGAGGTTGACAATAAGATGGTGGGTGTTTATTCTTTTCTCTCGAGCCTTTTCCAAGATTTGGGTATCGTGATTTTCTGGTCGATGGTAGACTTACAAAGTCTAAAGCCATACTAATAAAGTCCAATCAGTTCGTTCAGATAAGGCTTCAGTCGTTCACATAATACGCTCGCCAAAATTTTAAATGCTACGTTAAGCTGGCTGCTCACACGGTAGTTGCCGCATATTCCTTTTGTGAATCGGACGGAGTACAAGTAAATTCCAATCAGAAGGCATGAATTCGAATACCCGTCGTTTTTACGGGCTCGCTGAAAACCAATGACTTGTTCGGCAGCTTTTCGTAAAGGGCGAGATATGTGGTCTATTGATTGCTGATATCACTTTGTTGAAGATTGCTGGCAGAGAGCTAGTATGCAAGTCGGTCGGCTATCTATTATGGTTGCAGCTTATGCACGTCGAGCTTTCCTTATGCCAATGAGCGACTGGTATGTGGCTGCACTGAAGAAGAAAGTCAATCAATCACATTTTTTGTAAGTTCAAGCAAAACAATAGTTCAAAGCATATTCCCGAGTTTTGAGAGGGAAATGCTTAGTAAAAACGTCTCTTATGGAGTACATGATAGAACTTCGGACCAATCAAAGAGTCTCCTAATAGTCCATGGTCTAGTCCGGTTGTGCTAGAGAAAAATCCCAAAAAAGTCTGTCTCTGTCTTGACTCTAGGAAAGTAAACAGCGTTACCTTTAAGGATACATATCCCTTCCCACATATTGATGGTATATTGAGTAGACTACCATAGCAAAATATATAAGTTCGCTAGATCTGCGGCGAGGCTTTTGCAAATTCCTCTGTGTGAAAACTCTCGGCATTACACTGGTTTTACAGTCCCTGATAACCTATCCATTACCAACTCGTGAGAAGCAACTCAGGCATTTCCTTGGAGTGGCCGGGTGGTACCCCCGTAAATAACTTTGCAACTGTTACTACGCCTTTGACAAATTTCCTGAAAAAGCAACAATTTTACCTGAAGAAGTGCAGGAATCCTTTCACACATTGAAACAAATGTTATGCCCGTTCCTGTTCTAGCTAGCGTAAACTATGAAAAGTCCTTTATTATACAATGTGATGCCTCTAAACATGGTGTTAGTGCGGTTTTGTCCCAGGACAGTGAAGAATCGAAGTCCCAATCGGATATTTCTGGCAAACGCTTAGTAAGGCTCAAAGTAACTACAGTGTTATTGGTCTCAATTGACTTGCAGCAATTCTCACTTAAGAAGGTCAAGATTTTACTATTGTCCTTTATTCGATGTAGAATCGTTCGAATTTCAGTCCGAGGAGTACAGAAAATGACTGAGCCAAATACAAACCAAGCAACATCGCCTACCTGACATACAAATGCTGGACGATCGCCTATATCAAAGAACAGAACATCCCGAGAGGTATATAACTGGAAGTTGTGGATCCCTAAAACTTTGTAGAAAATGCCGAATGCGTCTACATATGAATTTTTACTGGCCCAATATGATGATTGACGTTAATGCGACTCATAAAAAAATCCAAAGCGTCAAATGTAACCCTTCGGCTGCTGATGCCAGCGCAATACACACTCTAGCTCCCATTCCAGGTTTAGTGCGGTAAAAGAACCAAAAAATATTTCTAATACGGAATATACATCTTAGCTCTCCAATTGTATGTTTCAGTTAGTAAATAAAGTACACTCCTTACGAAAAAGAATACCGTATGCCAAATTTGCGTAAAACTGTCCGGGAAAACTTCAGCCGTGGCGTGGACAGACCTGTTCACGGTATTAAAAGGCCGGCATTTTAGTCCGACAAGTTGCCACATAACCGGTGCTCAACAACTCACATGTGTCACAAGATTTCAAGTCATCTGTACCCGCAGCATTCAGCGTTGCCACACGCTATTGGTTTCATTGTTAGTTTGTACATTTATATATACATATATATATATCGATCATTTTCTAATTCATTGCTTACGAATTGCTAAATCGCTAAAGAGTAAAGGCTGGTTTTCACTATGTCATATTTGACGTCAAATGTTGTCAGTTGAATGAAAACGGGTTGTCATATGGTGTCATATGCGTTTGTTGTCATATATGACCACGCACGGTCATATAAAATGACAGCCAAGTGAAAACGGCACTAATTTAATTTGACCGGAGATGTGGCAGCATTTGACACCCAAAATGAATTTGCCAGCATGTTGGCAATTTGTTTTCGTTTGCCGGGCGCACAGCTGTTTTTCTTCTGCACGAATTTGCATATCAAAGGTAAAATTTTCAATAATTTCTAAAAGTTTACTTATTAATTCTTTCCAATGCGCATTTCAGTGTAATAATATGAGTGAAGCAATGGACTCCAACGATTCCTCCGATTTTGTTAGCCCAAGCGGAAGCACAGGTATACCGAAGAAGCGGGTGCGAAAACTAAAGGAAAAGTGGACAAACGAGCAAACGGACATGCTGGTGCAAGAGGTAGAAGTTAGAGAAGGCACGTGGAATTTTCTTTCCTCTGAATACAGGGACAGGAATTTGCGAGAGGCTCAATGGCAAGATGTGGCGGATAAGTTGAAGATGCCGCGATCGGAAGTTTCAGCCAAGTGGAACAGCCTTCGCTGCTCTTTCCGCGTAAGTACCTTTGCGATATTAATAACAATAATTGCTAAAATAACATTAATATTAGGCGGCCTTCAACCGAAAAGGGCAAACCAAAAGCGGGCAAGGTGCAGAAAGAGCGACTGCAATGAATCCGCTCTACAAGTCTTTACAGTTCCTTGAGCCGACGTTGCAAGTTGAGGCCAACACAACATCAAATTTAGGAAATGTAAGTATATACGTATACATAAATATGTAAACAGTTTTATGATTTATTAGTGGTTAACTAATATGTGTGTCGTTGATATTATAGAAGTGCTCGACGCCGCTGACCTCACCTGGATCCCCATGTGATACAATAACAAATGTGGACTCTGACGATTCGCAGACAACGCCATCAACATCACGAGCAGCGGTAGGACGACGTCGTGCTCACAAAGACGATGATGGGTTTTCCGAGGTGGTTGAACGTGCGTTAGAGACCATGCCAGCAGCTGGGAAAAGTGATGCTTGGGATGATTAGGGCAACTTCATTGCATCAAATGGTCGTGAATGGGCAGCAGAAACACCGCAACTGGCCAAAGAATTTAAGGCTGACATGTTCGAACTGGTGTGCAATTATCAGGAGAAATTTGCACGGTAAGATTAGTTCCAGAATTTTAGTGATAAACCTTAATTCGGATATTTCTTATTTAATTTTTTAGGCCAAAAACGCCGGATTTTTTGTAATTTTTGTTTCGCTACATTGAGAGGAGAAACCTTTTCAGTTAAGTTCCATTTTTTTGTTATATTTATCTATATATATAAGCAAGCCAAATGAAATGTGCCTTTTTTTTAAACTTATTTATTTTTAATGGTTTATATACAGTATGTGGTCAATGAATTACAAACGGTACTCAGCTGTTGTATTATACAGTTTTATAGACTATTCAGTTTAATATAATGAAGTGACAATTTAAGTCGCTCGAAACTTGCGTTAATTTTTGGCAATTTTTTACAAAGTATGTTTGACAATGTCTTAAGTGTAGAAAAATTTATAACACCGTCAGAAAAAAAATTGCCAAAAATTAACGCGAGTTTCGAGCGACTTAAATTGTCACTTCATTATATTAAAACAGAATAGTCTATAAAACTGTATACTTACAATTTTTTCTAAAAATCGCAATTAAAAATGTTGGAAGTTATGATTACAAATTTCTGAAATTTCGCGCATTTTGCACAAAGTTTGAAGCTTTGATTTATTTATATCGTGAATGTTATTGCATTCACTATAGTTTTATAAAAAATAAGTAACATTAAAAAAATCGGATAAACTTGAAAATACAAACAGCTGAGTACCGTTTGTAATTTATTGACCACATACTGTATACACTTGAATGTGCCTATGCAACGCAAAGACTTAAAAAAGTACAAATTTTAAACATACTGAAAGTATGAAATTAGTTTTTATTAATAAAATGAACTGTATTATGTTTTAATAAATTAAAATGGTGTATTCTTGAAGACAACAAGTCCAATCAATTTCGCCCAAAGGCAAAATACTGCATGTAACAAAATTGAGCAAGTCAAAACGTTTTTGTTAATTTCTCGTAAAATAATGGTAGTAACCAGTTCCATACTGATCGAAGTTTCAAACATTACACAAAATTTAGAAAGATTTTTAAAATGTTCATAAAAACTCTGAACAATGTTTTTAACCTTAATGTTTAAAAAAATTTTGAGTATGTAGTTTTATAGTACACTAAATTTTATCATAACAAAATGCAAGTTTGAACGCTCTAAAAATTCGCGTAGATTTTTAATACTTTTTTTTTGTTTTCCTTGCTTGGTAAAATGTTTATGTTTATGTGGTTAAAAGGAAAAATACCTTCAGCAAAAGGAAGTATTAAAAAGCTACGCGAATTTTTAGAGCGTTCAAACTTGCATTTTGTTATGATAAAATTTAGTGTACTATAAAACTACATACTCAAAATTTTTTTAAACATTAAGGTTAAAAACTTTGTTCAGAGTTTTTATGAACATTTTAAAAATCTTTCTAAATTTTGTATAATTTTTGAAACTTCGATCAGTATGGAACTGGTTACTACCAATATTTTACGAGAACTTAACAAAAACGTTTTGACTTGCTCAATTTTGTTACATGCAGTATTTTGCCTTTGGGCGCAATTGATAGGTCACCTATTGTACATATTTGTTCACATAGTTATATGTATTGTAAGTACGGATGTATGTACATAGATATCTATATGCTGTTACCATTATATTGTTAAATAAATACACACTGGATTTAAAATGTATTTTAATATGTGAGTCAATTTTTATTTTGAATTTCGTTAATAGACCTTTTTTCCGTTTGAGGTCAATATTTTGTCCGTACGATGCTTAAAAGCATTCTTAATTTAAACGTTTTAATTTTTGTTGCTGTTGTTTTTGGATATCAGGTGATTTGATTGATATGTGAGTAAACTACAAAAATGAGTTATGCAGTATCGTCCTACTGTATTGCCATGCAACTTCACCGTGGGGTGTCAAGAAGTACTCCATAAAATTTTCACGCACATTTATTGCGTTTTCTGCTGGCCTACCTAAAATGCTGCTGGGGCGAATTGATGGAAGCATTCCGTTTTCCCCCAATTCCATTCGCCAATTACCTCGCACGGCAAAACCATTTGTATCGTCGTCGACGTCAGATCTTCGCATATATACTGATTTGCGTGTTATTAGATAATTATGTAGGACACAAATCGCGAGGACAATAGCTTTTGCATGTTCCGGTTTCACGTCCATTGGCCTTCTGAGAATTCGGAAACGCGATGCACATATGCCGAACACATTTTCTACTACATTTCTTGCTCGTGATAGCCTGTAATTGAAAATTTTATACGACATAACTTGCTCGCGATAACTGAATGGTTTCAGCATGTAAGTTTTTAAAGGAAACGCGTCGTCAGCTACGATGACAAATGGCATTTCAGCACCTTCATGTGGAAGTGGCCTTGGGGGCGGAAAATTTATTGTATTATCGGTCAGAGCAGTTGAAAGAGGGCATCTGTATATTTTGAAAAAACAATATATATTTGTTAAGATAAACTACGATATTTTGTAGCAGTTTTACCTTGCGAAAACACCACCATCGGATTCACGACCTTATGCTCCAACTTCTACAAACAAAAATTTGTAGTCGGCGTCCACTAGAGCCATCAGGACAATGCTATTGTATTTTTTGTAGTTAAAATACTCTGAACCGCAGTTTGCAGGCGCCTGAATCGCTATGTGCTTTCCATCCAATGCCCCACAGCAATTAGGGAAATGCCATCGCTGGTCAAAACGGTCAGCAATCTTTAACCATTGAGAAAAGATAACAAACATCATTATATTCTTTGCACTTTGTAACTGAGTAAAAAAATTACATGAATACTAACCTTTAAAAATTCATCTCTTATGGCTTCGAAAATAGCCCCACATGTCTCATGTATTACATGACATATGGTGGTTTTCCCCATTATGAAAACAGTCATCAGGCTGGAGAAGCTATCGCCTGTTGCCAAGTAACGTAAAGTTACTGCTAATCTTTCGCCGACCGAAATCGCTTCTCGGAATCTTGTGGTTTGTTTAAAAATATATGGGGTAAGGCGATCCACAAGGAAATCAAAATCCTCCGTAGTCATTCTCAAGAAGTTCTTTAACCACTTTGGGTCCTGCAAAACCAGCTTTGAGCGCATTGTAGCATAAAAACCACAGGTGGCTCTATCTCTCAGACCTGGCCTAATCCACCATTGCTTTTGATTTCTCTGTTGGCTCCTCTTCTTTTTCCATGCTCTTAGTGTTGTTACTACACATAGCGCCGCAGTAGCTATAGCAATTTGTTTACTTTTGCGCATTGCTTCACATATAAATTATTTCCGCACTTTTTGCAACAATTTGTATCTTATTAGCTGATCAGCTGTCAAACAATTTCACTTGACATTTGACACCAATAATGAAAACGGAATGTCAATCAAATGAAGCAAAAATTTGACGGAAGCCTTTGACATGCACTGCTATATCGACATTTGGTCAGTTTTTATGATGTAATGAAAACGCATTTGACACCAAATGAATAATTGTCAGTTAAGACAGTTTTTGATGTCAGTGATTTTGCCCTAATGAAAACTAGCCTTAAGTTTAACTTATGGACAATTTAAATCAAAATTATGTAATACTTACCTTTTTACATCACTGTAATACTATCTCGGTCTGTACCTTCATATTTACCATTAATTATGAGCACACCAAACATAACAAATTCTAACAATCTATACATATTATAAAACAAAGTCTAAAATTTTGGAAAGCGCTAATCTCGGGCACTACTGAACGGATTGGGATGCAACTTTTTTTAAATTAATGCTTGCAGTTAGCACTACAATGATAGCTACTTAAATTAAAAATTAGCCTATTAATTTCTGAAATATTTAAGTGTAAAGTTTTAAAAAAATTTACACTAAGTACAGCATTGCTACAACCGAATGTAAAATCAGTGTCGTAGCGGGAAGATGTGTAGTTGTGTGAGTAGTAAATCAACTGCTCTTCGTTACTATGTACTTCGTTCGGCTATGCGCAGAGAGCTGTGCTGTTGACTTCGTTGATAAACCGATGCAAGGCGAAATGATAACTTTGATCCACACTGTTAGATATGTATGTACGTTTGTTTTTCAGATGCTTTGTCATCATACAAGAAAGTAAAAACTACAGCTGAATTTTTAAAAGTTTTTTAGTGTTTTGCTTACGGTGTTGCGCATTTTCTTCCATACAAAAATTAGTTTTGTTTATGTGTTTACTAGCTGGCAACGTAGTTTGATTTTGCATTTACCTTAATTCCTAAATATACAAACTCATAAAAATAACAATTTTATGTTGCATACAATTACAATTAAAACTTTTTATTGGACAAACATAAAAAAATTTCTTTGTATACAATACAAGGACGGAAAGATATTTTTCCTTGATGCTCCTGGCGGCACGGGAAAAGCATTTTTAATAAATTTACTTTTCACTAAAGTAAGATCTGGCGGTAACGTTGCCCTTGCGGTAGCGTCTTCTGGGATCGCAGCTACCCTTTTTCGAAAGTGTTAGAACGGGGCATACTACATTTAAACTTCCTCTAAATATTTCTGACGATTGTGCCAGCATATGCAACATTTCTAAGCAAAGTAATACTTCTATGCTTCTCCAGATGTGCTCACTGATAGTTTGGGATGAAGCCACAATGTCACATAAAGCGTCAGTTGAAACCCTAGATAGGACCAAGCGCGATTTTAGAAGTATGAACACACCTATGGGTGGTTGTACGGTATTATTTTCAGGAGATTTCCGTCAAATAGTGCCAGTTATATCTAGAGGAACCAGGGCTGATGAGGTGAATGCGTCATTAATCGATCATACCTTTGGTCCCATGTAATAAAATTAGCACTCAAGATTAACATGAGAATGCTTAAAGCCTCAGAAGATAACAAGATGTTTGCTGACATGTTACTGAAAGTTGGTAACGGTGAGCTTCCAACAGTTTGTGGGAAAATCTCCTTCAATAATGATATATGTATGCGTTTCAGTCTCCGACCATCAACAACTGATTGACAAAATATATCCCACAATAGACAAACCTGCTTATAAACCTGTATCCTGGTTAAAGGAACGAGCAATATTAACACCTACTAATGAACAAGTCGAAAAAATTAACGAATTGGAATTGGTAAAATTCCACGCACAAACGAGAGAATATTGCTCGGTGGATACGTACTGTACGTAGCCCTATCACATATTACATCGAAAGGAAACCTTTTTGTCCTTGCAGAGGGAGGTACGCATAATATTATATACAAAGAAATTTTTTGATGTTTGTCCAATAAAAAGTTTTAATTGCAATTGTATGCAACATAAAATTGTTATTTTTATGAGTTTGTATAATAAGGAATTAAGGTAAATGCAAAATCAAACTATTTCAGAACCAAAGTAACTAATAGTAAGTAATTTCTTATACATATACATAAATAGAAAGTGCGTGGCGAAGCCTCGCGGAACCGTTGCCAGCTAGTATTATATACAAAGAAATTTTTTGATGTTTGTCCAATAAAAAGTTTTAATTGCAATTGTATGCAACATAAAATTGTTATTTTTATGAGTTTGTATATTAAGGAATTAAGGTAAATGCAAAATCAAACTATTTCAGAACCAAAGTAAGTAATTTCTTATACATATACATAAATAGAAAGTGCGTGGCGAAGCCTCGCGGAACCGTTGCCAGCTAGTATGTTATATATTGCACTACGTATATACTTTTGGGACTCTTTTAGCATGTTTTACATTCCTTGTATGTTTTTAATACAAATAAGTCCTATCAATTGTGGATGTCTACTTCAAATATATGAATGCCTTCCAATAAAATTAAAAGCGGAACAGGAAAGTACAATATGCAAGCAATTTGCAGAAATATTTATCATAAAATTTATTAAACTTTTGTTTTTGTATTTTGTAATCTGAAATTATATTTAATTATATCACGGCAACCCGTATTGGCTTTTTTTGTGCAAACGGGGTTGCCTTTTGGGAAACTGTGATATAAAATCAGGCCAACCCTGGTTTTCCTGCGATGGGCTCTATTGAAGCAAATGCCCATTAATTCTCCATACATAAAACTACTCCGTTCTAAACAAGGCGAATTAATATAAGGTGTTGTTAAAAGTACAACTAGAAAAATCCCATGTATTTTGGTTTTGCTTTTGCGTAAAAGTTGTCAGGAATTACACACATTTTGTTTTGCTTTTACGGCTTTTGAAAGCTCATACGCAAAAGCAAAAACAAAACACATGGAGGTGCTATTGCTATTGTAACACCTTATGTTAATTTGCTTTGTGAGATTTAATGTAAAAAATTTGCAGTAACACAAAATGACACACCAAACATAAAACTACTCGGTTCTAAACAAGGCGGTGTTATAAGTACAACCAAGGCGAATTCATACAAGGTGATAGCAAGAAAAAACGTATGTATTTTGTTGTTGCGCCTTGAGCGGGAGTTATGTCAAAATCTGAATTAGAATGTAAACACACAAATTAGAATGTAAACAAACAAAACTAGTTTGACATTACACCCGCTTCGCCGAATTGAAAAAAAAGTAAAACTCAGCTGTTTCTTCACTCCACCTTGTATGAATTCGCCTTGAGTACAACTACCAAATTCCCATGAGTTTTGTTTTTGCTTTTGCGTAAGAGTTGTCAAAACTCACATACATTTTGTTTTTGCTTTTACGGCTTTTAAAAGCTCATACGCGAAACAAAAACCAAATACATAGAGGTGAATAAAAAAAATCAAATCGGCTGCTATAGTAACTACACTTTATATGAATTCGCCTTGGTTCTAAATACGTAAGTGAATATATGTGTACGTATAGCAAGTTGTTTTTATTGCAGTGTCACATGGGATAGAGTTTCTACACCCTTCTTCAATGTGGATCTCTTTACATTAAATTTTCCCAGGTCTTAATTTAAATTCATTAATTTTATAAAACGACAGTGCTTTGTTTTCGACAGATTTTTAGTTAGAGCATCCGCTATCATATCCTCAGTTGCAAGATATTTTAATTCCATATCGCCACATGCACGGTAGTTCATTTTTACATCCTAGGTACCGCATTACGAGCTTAACGTTTTGATATCTTTAACATGCGGATTATTATTTCTTTGTGCCAACTTCACAACTGAATGGGAGATATCTGGTCATAAAATTGAAGTTAGCCATATTAACGCTCCGATTTCGCAGATTTTTCACTATCGCAATCTACATGAAATTTTTATTGCTCCATATAAGGCGAATGGTCGTCGTTGTTTCTGCTCCAGCTCTAATTTTTCTGCGTTAGCATATTCATCGCCCCCCACATCGTTTTCACTGGACGTATCTTTTTTCTGCTCATCGTCACCAGTACTTTTAATAAACTTACCTATATCATGACTCTATGCGTCAGCTGGGGAATTTTCTGATGATAGACCAAACACTATCGTGTCATGAATATGAGCTTCAACGTGGTGTTTTTCCTTGGCATAGACCACGTACGCTTTTGATACCAACGTGTACTCTATCAGGCGATATTCTTTGCCTTTTGCATGAAATTTTCTGTGACGTGCCTTGTCCAAACCAGCTGCAATTGACCCGAAAGCACGCATTGAATGCTCTAGGAATCATAGTTTACTTCATCCTATATGCCGTTCTATCTGTAGACAATTTCTCCCCGCAAACTTTTAATAGCTGAATTCCGTAACGTGGTTTCAATTCGTTTAACCGTCCAGAAGTGGAATTAAAACAGTCTTCTTTTTCATTAATTTCATCATGGATTTTCTTATATTTTTCTGTAAAATATCTCCACCATATCTCCATATCTCCAGACCTCCCAACGTCTTTTTTGGCACTGACACGAGGATATTCGTCTTTTTAAGTGTTTCTTTTCAATGATCCGAATTTCTGTTTGACAGCAACTTTTAAAATTGCTTTCTTCTTTTTAGTAAAACCGGATATTGTGAACATGCGACGCCGTATTACTTCGAGAAAGTTGTAACATCAACATCTCTTTGGATTTTTGCTGCAATATCGCAGTTCTGTTTTAAAGATAGATACTTACGCCTTTTTGAACCTATTTTCGCTTAAATAATACTCATCCCCAAAAAAAAGTTAAACTCAAAACGACATATCTATCGTTAGAATTTGAATTTGGAAGAAATTCGTATTAAGATGTATTCACTCATAGAGACTTTATAGAGTAGTCAAAATAAAAGTTTTGATATTGCTCTACCGCGTTGTTCGTATTATCGGGGGTTAACTGCAGTCAGACTACACTTTAATTCATTAAACCAACAATAATTTTATATTAGCTCGAGGCTATTTACTTATTTTAAAATTCTTCTTACTAGACTTCCATGGGATTCAAACCAACGTCTTCTTCCACAACTTGCAGGGGAAGCACGCAAACCACTTGTACTAAGTAGGCCGTGTAAACTGTTGTTGCTTTTTCAGCTTCCTATTTCCAAACACATTTTCAACTTCGGCAGTCTGCTGCTATTAAATGTATGTGCGGTTGTTGTTAATTAATTGGGTTGGAAACTCAAACGAAGGCATGTTTTTATAGGGAATTTTAAAATGGAAATATCTAATTTATAGTTACCTATCATAAAACTTGCTTTAATATGGATGCATGGTTTTGCATTTTTATTGCTCATATTTTAGTATATTTTAATATAAATACGTGTGGTTTTGCATATTTTTGTTTTGGGTGATTGACGGGTCCTTGTTCCCGGAGATTTGAAGGAGTCGGAGCGGTTAGTCGTTAGGATGGTTTCAGATGTACCCCTACCGAATATCCCCACGCAAAAGCAAATGGGCCCAAAGACACAACGGTCTGCGGACAAGAAAGCTAACAAATCAAAGAGGCCTAGACTATCAAGTGATTTCTAATAACCGCCATAGGCTCCAAGGCGTTTAACGATTCTTCGGAAAACCCCTGGCTCTGCACCATTAGTACATGATGCTAACCTTTTCAAAGGCTATCAAGCTGGTATTTTGTGCGGACAACAGGTCAGCAACCCTTCACAAGCATGCTATTTCTGGGTTGGGGGAGCTATGGTCAGGTGCCGAGCTCGAGGCGGTTCGTAGAGACGATGTCTCTGACCCCTAATAAGATTCTGGAGATCACCCAGATATCTAATGACAAGCTTCACACCCAAACTGGAGAGTAGTGAAAGGCAGCGAGGTCAGGGATTAACAGAGATATATAATGTGGTGGAGTCATTAACTATGGCTTTTACTCTACCACCTTCAAAACCCAAAAAGATAATGAAGGCATCACGATCGGAGCTGTGGATAATTTGTCGTTCTCGGACGGCGAAATAGACAAGGAGGGTTCTGCCTGAAAGCACTCTTTAAACGACACGCAATCCGAGTATACTCTGGTCGGATCCGTTTCCGGGCGTTGGGAAACCCTTGGAAATATCAAGAGACGTCTAGCCCTCTTCCACTTGGTCCTTTCAACGCAGAGGAGGCCGTCCTCTTCTTCCACCACCCCCAGCAGGTATCGCGTTGAATAATGCCAGTTTTTAATAATATATCTACATTTTTTATATATTTGCAGTTATTCCCAAGCAAGATCAAATTATTTACTTTTATATATGTACATATATAATTTTATTAATTATTATTTAGTGAATGTACATATGTATTCAATTTAACATTTATTTAATTTAACAATTTTACATATTTTGGAAAAAATTTTAATTTTCATACAATGCCTTATGCATGTGCAATAAACATCTACGCAAATTCATAAAATTTTTAAAAATGCTTATAATTAAGGAATTGCTAAAAAGTTATGATTCTAAAATGCTATTAAAACAGTTAAAATAGCTACATATATTGCAGCGTTGAACCTTTCTCAGTGAGCTTCTAGAGCATATAGAGTCGATTTCTTGTAAGAACTGCAAAAAAATGAAATTAGCTTCATAATTTATTCCATTTAATACTAATATATATACATAAGTAGGCGTGAAGAGTTTACCTGACCCGTAAATTGTAAAAATCCTCATTTATTTTCAGCCAAGGCATAATTTGTGCATGATATAGCAAGCAACGCAACGTTTTCCAAACTATGCGCATGCTATAAGCCAAGGGGCTGCAAATAATTTTTATTAGATACATTGTTATACAATAATTTAGCTTACACCTATGCATATATATTTTTACCACTTAGATCATGATTCGAGTCTTCTTAGTTTGTTGTGGATTTCACTAAGCCTTGATACGCCAAGCTTTTCTTCTCGCTCCTGACCACTACTAAGTACTACCACCACCGTCACCGCCGCCGACACAGCCACACATGGAAATTATTCCATTAAAATCGCCTAGGTTGAGTAGCCCTATTGGGGAGAGGGGTGAAATATGGTAATTTATGGTTTTAATTTAAGCAAAATTAAAATTTATTTTACCTTGTCTTACTGAGCAGCAGATTTTTTGCACGAAAGCAGTTGTGAAAGAGAATTTTGATAAAATTTGTGAACACAATGTTGTATTGTGTGGCAGCTAAGAAAAAATTTGTAAAATTAATGAAAAATGCCACTCAACTCGAATTTTAACAACATTTAAAGTGTACACATGAAGTAAGGCTCAATGCCATGCACTTTTATATTGCATTTTTTTTCAATACAATTGAACTTTTTTCATATTTACTACTTCCCCAACAGTTTCTACTACACATATTTTGGACAGTGTGAAAACAACTCTGTGTAAAAATGGTGTCTAGTGCCCAAAAAATACATCCTTCCAAATCAGATGATTTCAGCTGGGCCTAATTTTGACGTCTATGGCTAAGATTTTTCACTTGTAATCATTCACAATGGTTTTGTATTTCTGGATGATGGTCTACTCTCCCTCACCCAGCCTATCTCGAAAAGAATTATACGGTGATCCGAAAAGGAGATTTTCTGCGAAACTATCCAGTTCTTTATTACAAGATTGGGCGAGTTTGTTGCTATGTGATATCGAGGGCCTCTTCCCACCTCCTTAGGTTTCCGAACCAGGGAAAATAAAAGTAGGAGAGTTCACCTCGCTTGTTCATCCGGCTGCTTTCTCACAGCGCGAGTTACATATGCAAGTGCACCAGACAATGAACTCGACAAATATGATGAGTTCGTAAATAAAATAAAACAAGCAATGTAACAAAATACCAATTCCGGCAGTTTGGAAATAAATTGGGCGAAAAGAAATAAAGCAAAATTAAATACAGACGAAATTCTTAGAACCGTAATATTGTCGAGCAATATTGCGAACAATTAAATAAAAACTAGCTGTTAAGCATTTTGTGTTATGTTAAAATAAAATGATAAAAAAAGCAATTTTGTAATTTACCAATAAACTTCGTTTTAAGTTAATAATCAATAAAGAGCAGTCGCTGCAGGAGGCGCGTCGGTCATGTGCCATATAAACATTAGCGATCAACAGGGTTCGACCGCTTTTTTCTTCGGCCTTGATTCTTCGGATTTGACATCGCCATTCTGAACAACTTCGCGGACGAAGTGATGCGTGGTATCGATGTGCGTCTGCCACATGCACGGTAGTTCAACTTTAAATCCTTTGTAGCTGCTGGTTATTTCTTTGTGCCTACTTCCCAACTTATCTTGAAATTAAAGTTAGCTACATTAACTCTCGGATCGCAGACTGATATGCAGTTGGAGCTTAACGAGATGCGAAAAATTACAAATGAATATTTAATTAACAGAGTTCTTCGATCGGACCCATATAAATATATAGAATTTACGGCAGTTACCAAAAACTAAAACTTCGATATTACCCCGAGACATGACTGTTTTATTACTGTCCTAATACAAGCCAGGACTTTTTAGTTATTGCATTCCCTTTTTAATAAACATATTTTAACAAAACAACTCAAAAAACTTATTTCCATGTCCATGAAAAAGCTTTATGCTTAGAAGTACGAGCTTAAATGACGGTGAGTCTTATAATTGAATACTAATGTGTAAAATGAGATTAAAGGCGAATTCATATTAGGTGATACTATACGTACAACTACAAAATAGTTTTTGCTTTTGCGTAAGAGTTGTCAAAATTTACATATATTTTGTTTTTGCTTTTACGGCTTTTGAAAGCTCATACGCAGAAGAAAAAACAAAATAAATGCACACTCGCGGTCGATAAAAATGCACCACCACTTTGATAGACTATCTTCAGCTATGTAACTGTAAATTTGAAAAAAATTCTACTAGATCTAGTAAGCACAGAGACATAAATTATTTTTTATGAAATTGGGTTGCACACTGTTCAGTTACAGTCATGTTTTGGTTGTGTATTTGAAAAGTTGTGCAAAATGCCAAATAATCGGAAGAAATTAACGCGTTATCAAAAAATTCGCGTTTTGGCATTAGATGAAGAAAAGTTATCTTCTCGGTAAATAGCAGCTAGAATTGGTTGTAGCCATTGAACTATTATTCGTCTTTTACGACAAAAAGAGAATAGTGATGTGTTTGAGCGTAAAAAAAATCAGGTCATCCTCGAAAATCAACTGAGAGGACAGACAACATACTGCAGCGGATAAGTTTAATCGACCGCTTTAAAAGAATTTAAGTGTCGAAACCATACGCCGACGGCTTAGAGATGTGGGTTTATATTGAAGACACTCCGCCAAATAGCCACTATTAACACAAAAAATGAAGGGTGCACGAATTTCTTGGCCTTAAAAGTACCAAAATTGGGATCGAAAAGATTGGCAACAGATTATGTGGTCTGACGAAAGCAAATTTAATTTGCTAAGCTCACAATATTTGCTTTACGTGCGCCGTTCAGGTGGCGAGAGGTTCCAGGATAATTGCGTAGTAAAGAAAGTTAAGTTTCCTCAAAGTCAAATGATTTGGGGGTGCTTTTCATACCTTGTTTTGGGGCCTCTACACCTTGTTGATGGAATAATGAATGCACAGAAATATGCGACAGTGGTTAACAATTTTTTAGTACCCGCAATTGAAGAGCATTATCCTTATACGGATCGCTTAATCTTCCAGAAAGACTCAGCGTCACGCTATCGTGCAAAATGGGTAAGTTTTGATTGGAAATAAATCTTGTATAAACCACCTATACAATATTGGTGTATATGATCCTATTCAGCTCGAATTTTTATTTTTTAGCCAATACATTTAACGATGTAGGGGTTCATCGATTGGATTTGCTTGGAAACTCGCCAGACTTAAACCTTATTGAAGTTGCTAAACAGAAGCCAACAAATAAAAGTCAATTGATTGATTTTAGAACTGGTTTGGTATGGCCCCCTTATAAGAAAATTAATTGAGGTACTGTGAATTCCATGCCTTCAAGAATTAAAGCAGTTATTGAGGCTAATGGTTGAACGACGCGTTATTAGGAAAGCCTATTGTGAAGTGTATATTTCTACCGTTAGTGGTGAAAATGATTTAGTCGCTTTAAGTTATCTTCGCATTGTTTTCTTTTAATTAATCATGAATATCATCGAATACATTTTTGTTAATTTTTTTAAATTAATTGGCTTTCCCTTATAAAAATCATTTTCGAGAAAAATTTTTATGGATAACTGGTTTACACTATGTTGCCAAACAAATAAAAATTGCCCTATTATATTTGGTGGAGCGTTTTTATTGATCGCAAGTGTATGTAGGTGAATCAAAAAAGAAAATTGGCTGCTATAGTAACTACACGTTATATGAATGGGCCTTGATGAGATTTAATGCGAAAATTTTTCAATAACACAAAATGACACACCATACATAAAACTACTCCGTTCTAAACAAGGCGAATTAATATAAGGTGTTGTTAAAAGTACAACTAGAAAAATCCCATGTATTTTGGTTTTGCTTTTGCGTAAAAGTTGTCAGGAATTACACACATTTTGTTTTGCTTTTACGGCTTTTGAAAGCTCATACGCAAAAGCAAAAACAAAACACATGGAGGTGCTATTGCTATTGTAACACCTTATGCTAATTTGCTTTGTGAGATTTAATGTAAAAAATTTGCAGTAACACAAAATGACACACCAAACATAAAACTACTCGGTTCTAAACAAGGCGGTGTTATAAGTACAACTACCAAATTCCCATGAGTTTTGTTTTTGCTTTTGCGTAAGAGTTGTCAAAACTCACATACATTTTGTTTTTGCTTTTACGGCTTTTGAAAGCTCATACGCGAAAGCAAAAACCAAATACATAGAGGTGAATAAAAAAAATCAAATCGGCTGCTATAGTAACTACACTTTATATGAATTCGCCTTGGTTCTAAATACGTAAGTGAATATATGTGTACGTATAGCAAGTTGTTTTTATTGCAGTGTCACATGGGATAGATTTTCTACACCCTTCTTCAATGTGGATCTCTTTACATTAAATTTTCCCAGGTCTTAATTTAAATTCATTAATTTTATAAAACGACAGTGCTTTGTTTTCGACAGATTTTTAGTTAGAGCATCCGCTATCATATCCTCAGTTGCAAGATATTTTAATTCCATATCGCCACATGCACGGCAGTTCATTTTTACATCCTAGGTACCGCATTACGAGCTTAACGTTTTGATATCTTTAACATGCGGATTATTATTTCTTTGTGCCAACTTCACAACTGAATGGGAGATATCTGGTCATAAAATTGAAGTTAGCCATATTAACGCTCCGATTTCGCAGATTTTTCACTATCGCAATCTACATGAAATTTTTATTGCTCCATATAAGGCGAATGGTCGTCGTTGTTTCTGCTCCAGCTCTAATTTTTCTGCGTTAGCATATTCATCGCCCCCCACATCGTTTTCACTGGACGTATCTTTTTTCTGCTCATCGTCACCAGTACTTTTAATAAACTTACCTATATCATAACTCTATGCGTCAGCTGGTGAATTTTCTGCTGATAGACCAAACACTATCGTGTCATGAATATGAGCTTCAACGTGGTGTTTTTCCTTGGCATAGACCACGTACGCTTTTGATACCAACGTGCACTCTATCAGGCGATATTCTTTGCCTTTTGCATGAAATTTTCTGTGACGTGCTTTGTCCAAACCAGCTGCAATTGACCCGAAAGCACGCATATTATGAACATCGTGCAATTCTCAGGTATCATCCTTACAATGACTTTACGCTTAATGTAAGCATTGCCAATGCTTATTTGTCGATAGCATTCCAGCTTGCAGTCTCAGCAGCTGGTCGCTGTCCGCTGTCCGTCCATCACCTTCCACACATCTGCATACACCAACACGTTGCATATTTGAATGCTATATGCCTTCATCCTATATGCCGTTCTATCTGTAGACAATTTCTCCCCGCAAACTTTTAATAGCTGAATTCCGTAACGTGGTTTCAATTCGTTTAACCGTCCAGAAGTGGAATTAAAACAGCCTTCTTTTTCATTAATTTCAGCATGTATTTTCTTATATTTTTCCTGTAAAATATCTCCACCATATCTCCATATCTCCAGACCTCCCAACGTCTTTTTTGGCACTGACACGAGGATATTCGTCTTTTTAAGTGTTTCTTTTCAATGATCCGAATTTCTGTCTGGCAGCAACTTTTAAAATTGCTTTCTTCTTTTTAGTAAAACCGGATATTGTGGACATGCGACGCCGTATTACTTCGAGAAAGTTGTAACATCAACATCTCTTTAGATTTTTGCTGCAATATCGCAGTTCTGTTTTAAAGATAGATACTTACGCCTTTTTGAACCTATTTTCGCTTAAATAATACTCATCCCCAAAAAAAAGTTAAACTCAAAACGACATATCTAGCTCCATCATAAAAATTAGACAAATAGGAAACATATGGGTATAAACTTTATTTTCGATTTCGGGGATTACCCTTGCTTTGATTTTGAATGTATCGTTAGAATTTGAATTTGGAAGAAATTCGTATTATGATGTATTCACTCATAGAGACTTTATAGAGTAGTCAAAATAAAAGTTTTGATATTGCTCTACCGCGTTGTTCGTATTATCGGGGGTCACTGCAGTCAGACTACACTTTAATTCATTAAACCAACAATAATTTTATATTAGCTCGAGGTTATTTACTTATTTTGAAATTATTTGAAAAGAAGTTATAGCTGCTATTTAGAGATCACCATTTCTCCTCATTAGACTTCATCTTACTAGACTTCCATGGGATTCAAACCAACGTCTTCTTCCACAACTTGCAGGGGAAGCACGCAAACCACTTGTACTAAGTAGGCCGTGTAAACTGTTGTTGCTTTTTCAGCTTCCTATTTCCAAACACATTTTCAACTTCGGCAGTCTGCTGCTATTAAATGTATGTGCGGTTGTTGTTAGTTATAACCAGGGGTTGGAAACTCAAACGAAGGCATGTTTTTATAGGGAATTTTAAAATGGAAATATCTAATTTATAGTTACCTATCATAAAACTTGCTTTAAAATGGATGCATGGTTTTGCATTTTTATTGCTCATATTTTAGTATATTTTAATATAAATACGTGTGGTTTTGCATATTTTTGTTTTGGGTGATTGACGGGTCCTTGTTCCCGGAGATTTGAAGTAGTCGGAGCGGTTAGTCGTTAGGATAGGTTCGGATGTACCCCTACCGAATATCCCCACGCAAAAGCAAATGGGCCCAAAGACACAACGGTCTGCGGACAAGAAAGCTAACAAATCAAAGAGGCCTAGACTATCAAGTGATTTCTAATAACCGCCATATGCTCCAAGGCGTTTAACGATTCTTCGGAAAGACCCTGGCTCTGCACCATTAGTACATGATGCTAACCTTTTCAAAGGCTATCAAGCTGGTATTTTGTGCGGACAACAGGTCAGCAACCCTTCACAAGCATGCTATTTCTGGGTTGGAGGAGCTATGGTCAGGTGCCGAGCTCGAGGCCGTTCGTAGAGACGATGTCTCTGACCCCTAATAAGATTCTGGAGATCGCCCAGATATCTAATGACAAGCTTCACACCCAAACTGGAGAGTAGTGAAAGGCAGCGAGGTCAGGGATTAACAGAGATATATAATGTGGTGGAGTCATTAACTATGGCTTTTAATCTATCACCTTCAAAACCCAAAAATAGACAAGGAGGGTTCTGCCTGAAAGCACTCTTTAAACGACACGCAATCCGAGTATAATCTGGTCGGATCCGTTTTCGGGCGTTGGGAAACCCTTGGAAATATCAAGAGACGTCTAGCCCTCTTCCACTTGGTCCTTTCAACGCAGAGGAGGCCGCCCTCTTCTTCCACCACCACCAGCAGGTATCGCGTTGAATAATGTCAGGGGTGGAGCATTTTAGTCCATTGGTGCGAGATGTCCCAGTCAGCGTGACCATCGTATTTTAATTCGCTGGACTATGTCTATGTCGTCTGAGGTGTTCGCCGTTGGAAAGGCGTAGAGATCAATAAATATTTCATATAATTTTTTTATCGAACACTCCAAGTGCCGTCTCCCATACTTCACCTCCATACAATAGCACAGGCATGATTAGAGACTTATAGAGTGTGGTTTTGGTTCTCCCAAAGTGGACTTTACTGCGCAGTTGCGTACTCTGCCCAAAGTAGCACTTGTTGGGAAGAGAGATTCTACGTTCAACTTTTTCTAAATTATTATATGTCAACAGGAATGCGGGAGCCAAGACGCGGGTGCGCTGACTGTTTATTTGATGAAAGGAAAGAGAGTAGGAGGCTTTTTTAAAAGAGTGTTCAGAATGATTCATGAAAGAATTTTGTTGTAACATAGAAGAACACTCGGAGGCGAACCGGCTGAGAAAGGCTCTCGTGTAAAGCTCCACTATTCCAACATATATTCAGAAACTGAATAGAGAATGTGCATCATCCTTCACAGAAATGCTAGAAAAACTACTGGGTACGCACTTTCCGGGATGCACCAATTTGCCTAACAATACAGCACGCTCATGTATGCCATAGAAAATTTCTGAAGGTATCGTCGACCTAAATAAGGTGAAATGGGTCATAAGACCCTTCCAACCATCTAAATCTCTGGGGTTAGATAGCATCTTTTCCGCTGAGTTGTAAGCGGCATCAAGCAACCTATGCCCTGTTAACTGCTATCTACAGATCGTGCTCGATGTGGGTTGTAGCGAAAACCATCTTCATACCTAAAGTAGGTTTGATCAAATCAAACGACCTTAGAGCAATAAATGTCACATGCTTCTTTCTCAAACCCCTGGAGAGATTGCTTGATAGACACGTCCGACAGTGTTTCAACGCTATTAAGATATCCATTTGTCACCAGGCTTACACCAAAGGCAGATATGTAGATACAGAACTCCACCAAATATTATTTAAATTGGAAGAGTTGGAAGTGGGATTTATTCTAAGGATTTCTCGCTCAAACTCAGCTTTCGACAGACTGATCACTGCAGCGGTTTTCAGGCTGGGCTTACGGCAATTAGAGAGACTGCCGTTTGGATGTGAAACTCGGCACCCGGCTAGCAATAACTACCTTCTCCGATAATCAAATTGCTATTAAGTCACAGTCAAGGACCGTAATGGAGTGCAGAAAACTTCAAAATAAGCTGGCAGCCAAATGCAATACGTGTGTAGCATAGACATCGCATACTGGGAATAGCGTAAGAACGAGATACCTACACCAATATTTCTTCAACTGTCTGCCAGATCTATCATCAAGGAATGTTAATGATCTCCTGCGTTTGATACAGCAATCAAATTGGATTCTTTTTTAGGGGAACGAGCGGCACATACTGCCTAACTGGTATCGCAATGAGACAGAAGGGGCCTAAGCTTACTCTCTTTCTAAGCAATGGTAGGAAGGTGACCGCTATAACCTAACCTAAGCTGGACAACCGTTTAAATTTAGTTCGACATCTCTTTGTCTTCATACCTAAGCAAATATGTGGCACAAATTTGTTTAAAAATATTCATCGTATCTCCCCTGTTCAACTGTCAATGTTTGTATTTACTCAACATTGTAACTATCTATTTGTTTTACCAGGAGATTGTTTCTGATTGTATTTTGCGACAAAACCCTTTTAAATATTTAAAAGTGACTCCTTTTCTAAGTTAGAGAGATGATTTCACGAATTCACATTTGACAATGTTTTTAGAGTGCAATGCTGACAATCAAAGCCTCTTTGTATTCAAACCTAAGCGAGAGTTTCAAACCGATGAAGCCGTACTGGTTATTGTTTGCAAAAGTTGTAATAAGCGTTGAGCAGCGAAATGAAATTTTATGTTAACCAGCACGTGGAAAGCTTGAAACATAGGGAATAAAATGATCGGCGCTCTGAAAAATTCCATCCTTTGATTACTACTTCGGCAGCGGCAGGGTTGCACACTTTTTCTATAGATTTATGCGAAGCCTTTAGTTGATAAAGGCGGCAAGAGGGTTAAAAATGTTTTATCTAAAGTTGTTGCATGAACTTGTTTGACTGCGAGAAAAATTTTTTTAAAAGCGTCTTTGTGTGTACAAAGCCAATTATATATTAAACGCCTAAATATATATTAAACGACTATCGGCAACACTAATTTCAGGCGAAATGAGTAGCTATTTTACTGGATATTTCACTTAAAATTGACAGGCAAACAGATTCAAAGTGTAAGTGATGGTTTTATTTCAGCGTTCGTATTTGCACCCACATGTGCTTGGAAAAAATTTCGTTAATCTCATTGCTCGTACACATGAGTGTGTGTTTATAAAAGAAAATAATTGCGCATAGCGCATGTGGGTCCGCTTTGATATGGAACACATCCTCATGTGTGTGCATTGAACAATTTAAAAAAACGCACATGCGCATGTGTGTGTTTTTCGATATTCAGCAACAATTTTTATAAACAACATAGTGTGCGACTTTTTTCCAATTACATTTTTTTTTGTCAATAACATTTGAAATTGTCTGTTTTTTCAAATGAAAAATGTTTGAAAGTATGCCTAGAAGCACAGTAGACAGTAATCTACATAGGCTTAGTTGTAGTACTTCTATATTGGCAGTAGCTATTTAAAAGTGGCGATAGCAAACATTACAATACAATGATATAAAAGGAGAAAATGAAAACCGAGTCAAAAATGGCAACTGAGTTCAAACTGAATTCCAGTGGCGATAGGTTAACATAAAATTAGAGAATTTTATTTATTTTGTGAAATTTGTAATAAAATAAAATGGAGAAATGCAGGAGCTTTTTATATGAAAAACGGAAATATATAGTAAATAACATGGGTTTACCTGCGTAAATATTTCGTTGTCAGTACATTACAAAAGTTTCTATCAAAACCATCTGTAATTTATTTTTTATATATATATTTCCAGAAGATGAAGAGGGCAACCAATAGATGTACGCATGAGGTCTGATGCCCAATGAAGTTGTTACAATTCCCCGAATCTCAAGAAACCATTTCAAATCAAGCGACTATAATACAAAAACCAATGAGCTTGACAGAATGTAAAGAATTCCTTACAAGTTTACGAAAAGTCTCGGCTACTCGTAGGCTTAAATAATTGTTATGTCACAACGTATTCCATAAAACAGAATATGTGTATAATTTTCAGTGTGAGACATTGTGAGTTTTTATTCTCTTTAGCTGAATAGTCAGTGAATTTTTACTCAGAGGAAAGTAGAAATTTATGTACATATGAATACAAAATTCTGAAATAAAAATTGCTTACCATCCTAAACGAAATTGTCTGTTTTTTGTTTTAATTTCCAGAACTTAAATACTTCATCGCCTCATTTCACTTTGTATAAGTAAACATAGTCAAAAAGGAGGTATAGTGCCCCAGAGTTAAATAATCATCATCATCGATTCCTGTTCTTCCATTGGAGCATAGGGTCTTGAGTTTTCAGCTACATTTGAATTAACATTGAGAATACATGAGTTTCGCACCTTCAAATCCGTTGTGCGTGCTGCCGAAGCAGAGGGATTCCTCAGAGTCTGAGTACTCTTTGGAGAACAATTTTGCGTAACGTTTTGGTTCATGTTTATTAACATATGTATATTCGATTGGTAGTTTCCTTGCGATGGTTATAAGCCCAAAGCAGGAGCTAGTGGGATATACTGTCCCTTTCTGACTAGCACAGTTTTATTGGTAAGACGAGCCGCTTGCTGCAAGACAGACGCCCGTTTGCAGCCGCACGTTACTTGGTGAACAGACGCTACAAAAACAAGTCTGGCGAGCCCTTAAACCAAATATGTCGGAGTGGCCTCTACAGAACTCCCTACTCTCTTCGCCGTGACTTAAATATCCAAACTAGCTTGTAATTATTAAACAAATATTAATCCATTGAAAACCTGCGCGTGAACAAAACGTGCGTTTGTATTAAACTATTTTATTTTGACTGCTGAATATTTACACATTGCGCAGAAACGTCACTGCCAATATAGGAGTACTACATAAGCACATGCATATAATCAAAACAAAAAATGTAAATATGCTTATTTGATAATTTGTTTGATTGTATTAGTTGATAATTGGGGTTGGCTTTACAACCTTAATATGCAAACCACCAAAAATTTTCTAAAGAAACTTTGTAGGAATGTTCTACTGATGTTCCTTTCGCTAAAATTATCACTTAAACCGATCAGTTAAATCCACTACTTAAGTTTTTTGTTGTTAAATTATATGCCAATTGTACACAAAACTATCAATAGTAAATTTAATTTTTAACATATATTTTTATAAATAAGGGATTTGTGATATATTCTCACCTCCTTATTTTTACCTGATAAATTTTATTGTTTATTTACGTTTCACTTACAATAAAGAACCGAAACGCAAATGGCCGCAAGTGTGAGTAAGAACGTGCAGCCAGAAATCGTGTATTAATGTGCTACCACACGTTTAAAGAGTAAGCTTTTATAATAGGGAAAAAATTAAAAAATAAATGTTGAATTCCGTAGTAAACAGTAATAAAAGACGAGCCTACGCAGAAAAACCGAAGTTGGACTGACCAAGTTTATTTTTTTAAAGCGCGGCCGAAGACCCTCAACGCAGAAAGGTGTTCTATGCATAAATACTGTGGGTGACATAGCCGAAGTTTGTTACTGTTTTCAGAGGTTTTTCTTTAACCTTTTGTTCTACAATATGTGACAACATCGAAATTTCAGTTCAATTGATCTACGAAGGAAAAAGTGAGGTTAAATTTGACTATTTTATGAATTACTCAAAAACTATGAGTCTCCTCGCCAAACGGATTTCAGTTTTGTGATGTGTACGACCCCCTCTATCCCCCTAAAAAGCTATTTTTCCCAATGCCTGGCGCGCTATTGTAAATATTTTTAAGTCATCAGCATAAAATAAAAAATTGGCCAAATAAAAGCAATAACTTAAGTCATTTATGAATAAAACAAAAATCAGGGGCCCAAAATACTTCTTTGCGGAAATCCTGCCGATTTCGCAATAGGTTCCGAAGACACGCCGTCAACAGTTATCACGCAACGTCTTTTACTTAAATAATATATTATGCGGAACTTTATTGAATGCATGACGTGTTTTGTCCAAATCAGTTGCCACTGACCCGAAAGTACGCATGTTTATCTGGATAGACGGGATTGAAATTACGTAATGAGATGATGAGAAAAGTAGTTTAAGCGTGTGTAAAATGTTAACTGTTTCGACGAACGAAACATAAGTCCGAGTAAGATTTATAAACAATAAAATTGATATTACTATTAAACGAAAAATAAGAATAAAATATATCTCCGAGGTATTTAATTACCTCAACATACTTTAGCACCTTGTTCGAAATAGAGCATTTTTTTTATATTTAGTGAGGTGAGAGGTGAGACTTCTTACATCAATGAAGCAGTTTATCTATCTTGAAGATTCGTCATGTTGATTACATTATTTACCACTGAAAATACTTTTAAGTCATCAGCATATAATAAAAATTTGGCAAAAGAAAAGCCATAACTTATGTCATTTATGACTAAAACAGAAATCAGGAGCCCAAAATATTTCCTTGCGGAACTCCTGCCAAATTCGCAAAATTACTTAAATAAGTAAGATTTCAACCATCGTAGGAAAACGGAATGAATGCCTAGTTAAGCAAGTTCATTTAATAATATATTGTGCGGATCTTGATCGAATGCATTCGAAAAATTCTTATAAATGCAGTCTTCTTGAGACCCAGCAATTATTTTATGACATAATCACTAAACAAAGCTAGATTATAAATTGTGGATCATGTTGGTTTCTGAAATTAAACTCTTGGAGCAGACATCAACTATCGAGCATTTAAATATTTTACAGCAACCATACACTTCGTTGTCGTCAAACAAAATATTCCACAGGAAATTCGCGTAAAATATTATCTATTAAGTCAAAATCACAACGAGCGTGAGTAAGATAGTCACAAAATTCATTAAGTTCCACTACCAACAATACAGACGAAAGATTTTAAGTGAAGCTCTGCTATGCAGACACGTTTCATCTGGTTCTCTACCTACCTCTTATAAGCCGCTTAATTGTAATTTTGATATAGGGTGCATGTGGAGTGACGTACACAATTAGTCTAGCTGTAGATAATTTAAATGGTAATAATCTTTGTGTGGCGCGTAATTTTAATCTGTGCAACGTTAGATGGTATAGTAATTCCGATAATTCAGATCTTCTACCTTATAACATAGCTACTAGTCACGAATCTTATATTATAGAAAACATATTAACTGTTCTCTCAACAATTTAAACAGGTTGTTTGACCCTATTTTTGTAATAGATAATATAAGCTTCTTGATACCAAAGTACATTTATGCAATTTGTGATGCTGGTATTTATCATACCCCTTTAGATATTAAGCTAAAGTTTTATGAGATTGCCAAAACATCACCTGTCGATAAAATCGCTTTTAAATAAATATCCTGCCATTTTCCAGTTTAAATAAATCTCTATTAAGATATAGGTGGGCAGGTAGGAGCGGCTGTCTGTGGCGGCACACTTAGATCATAAATAGAAAACCGATTGTGTCAACTGAAATATTGACACATTCCGGAAAGATTACACCTTACAAAACAATTTTGCATCGCTGATAAATCTCATCAGACAATTAACCTCGCTGTTTGAAACCTCACTAAGGTTATCCAGAAACGTTTATTTCAGATATCGCTGGTTTTGCACTTCTTCGGAAACAAGTTAGACTTATTTTTCCTTTTAGAGGGTACACGCTTCGTACCGTTTGTGGTCCTATTTATGTAGGTTTCGTCTGTCTCGAGTTTCGACAAGTCGTATTTTGACACCATCTATTGCCTGCTTGTTTATATATCTATATTCTTAGTGGCAGTTTGCAAATGGTAAACGGCATACCCATGCGTTCTTTATCAAGAAGAATCTGCTTGAGAGTGTCTTGTCTTGCAAGTTCAACTGCCATGTAGTTTTCGTGTATGTGCCTATTACCAGGAAAACAATTGAGGAACAGTCTGTTCTACTTGACCATCTTCTGTAAAATTAGGTGACAATCCAGGGTAATGTTTGAGTTAAACGTGAAATAACTCAGAGCTTTGAATGCAGCTTGACTTTCATTAAAAATAATGATGTTTTTTCCTAGAATTCCGGTTGAAAGCTACTCTATTGCATCCATTATAGACCTCAGCCTGGAAAACGCTGCAGTGGTCTGGTATCATAGAGGAAAATGAGTGCTAAGTTCTTGTTCCCATTCCTTCCTATCTGAAATTCTGGTATTAAAATCACTTTCAATCACATCGATCCGTGCTGCATAGCAAATCATCGAAGAGCAATTATCGCTGTCACCTATTGTCCTGCCAAATCCAATGGCAGGAGATATAAAATAGCGTCCATAACCTCATTTGGCGTGGTTCTGAGCGCCCCACTTATGCAGATCATACCAGAACATTGATTCTTGGTGGGTAGCCTGAGGCTAGCATATTTTTATACCATCTCGGAAAGAGAACGAGTTCCATCTTATTTGAGTTCACCCTTAGCCCGCAACGGCTGGACACAATCCCAAGCTGTATCAGCTCGCATAGTGTTGCCGGAAACTATTCCCTGAGAGCGATTGCGACGTGATCAGCGTATGCAACAACTTTTGCACCTCCACAATCCGTTTCGCGCAGAAATGCATTTACGATTAGATTCCACAGATTATCAGGAATCACGGTGTTTAAAGCGCATTCAATGTCCAACGAGACCGAAATTCTTCACACTGCGATGCTATGAGACCATGGTATGGACTGGATTTGCCTCTACGGTAGGCATGTTGATAATTAGACTGTAGTAGACTATCGATGGTATCAGAGAGGAAGCTGTTAACAGTGTGTTTAGAGCATAGGAGTATAGACTGGCCTAAGGTCGTGTGGATTACTATATGAAGCCTTTCGGGCGTTGGGAATGAAAACCGCCGTAAGATTTCTCCATACCAACGGGATATGATTCGGTTTGAAGCGGGCCCTGAAAATAGTTGAAAGCCATTTCCCAGACACACCGTTGAATGAAGAGGGTGCCACAAGGACTGTGACTGACCAAGAAAAAATTGTCTAACCGATTCGTTACTTATTTTTTTCAGTTATCACAATTCCATTAAAGTTACTTTTTTGTAAATCGTCTTGTGCTTGCAGTTCTCAATTTTGTTATCAATATACCTTTTCTTCCTGTATCTAGGTTTACATTTCATGTAGATAATGCAGTGTTAAATCATTGTCTGTTTTCATTGTTTTATTTTTTGTTATTCTATGCAATGCCTTTTTAATGTAGTCACTAAACATTCTCGCTTAATTAAATTTGATTAGTAAGTCTTACTTTTCGTTCCATTTTTGTACTGGTCACTGTTGTTACCAATTCCATCACAAATCGTTTCGTAATCTCTTATTTTATGTTAAGTTAGTATTTTTAAAATGGGCGAGTTTGTTAGAATATAATCAATTAGTGTTGTTGGCGAACAAGCTGTTCTCGTAGGTTCCGTCTCTACTTGCATTATGCTGGAAAATTTGATTTAACTGCCTACAGACAATTTTGTAGCCAATTCATATTAAAATCACCAAGTACTAAAACATTCGTAATGTTCGACAGCTTTTCTAGTTCTGCCTGAAAATCATGAAATCACACAATACACATTGATGGAAAATTGTTTATTAGGCGATCTAAAGACACTAGCAACTCTCAACTTCGTACTATTTTGACTACTTTGCAAAAGCAGGAACCAAAACTTTTTCCCATGTGAGGAGGCTATCTCCATTGAATACACACATATATCTTTTTCACGTACAACAAAACGTCACTAATATGTATTGACCCGCTGTTGCACCGAACAATTGCATAGTTGATCAATCCAAGTTCTCTGTATTCAATAATTTCCGTTAAATGAGTCCCTGTAAGTTATAACTATTATATCATAATTTCCATTCATAGCGATTACCTCTACTTGAGAATCATATGTACATAATCCGCAAATGTTAAGATATAAACACTTTATGGTTTGCCCTGATTGCATTACAACAGGGGTCTCTTGTATCGTGACCGGCATTTATGCTATTTAAATTAAGGCTTGATTGATTGATTGTTTTTTAATCGTTTTCTGTATATTCTCACAATGATAATCTGCATACTAGAATCTTAGGATAGCGAGCACTCGGAAGAACAAGATCATTGCGTTCACTGAGCTTGTTTTTGATTTCGTCTGCTAAAATGTTTTTATCACCACTGTTAACACATTTTACGGAAATATGTAGCTGCATTTTGTCCGCTCTGTTTATCTTACCCTTTAAGTTTGCTGGGTTAACATTATCTTTAACTTAACTTTTCTTTTTTTCACTCTCTTGGTTTGTGTAAGACGTTAAAATCACCTGCACACGACTTTTGTTTTTCTTTAATATTGCCGCAAACAATTCTCTCTCAACACCGTATTTGCTTTTAACCATGCTCTTAACCTCATCACATATTTTCCCTTTAGTATTTTCAAGCTTTCGACACATGACTTCTGACTGATCTTTAAACTAGTTCTTAGGAATTCAACATTATGTATTTATTGTAAACACTCATCACACGTATGTACATATATCGAAGAAAAGCTTTCGAATCTAGGTTGTTGATGCTTGATTGATCTGTGTGCATTTTGGTGTTTGGTGATACCCTTTCCGCACACACTCGCGCAGCACAGGTTTGATTTAATTTAAAAATCTAATATTTAGTATCCAAGGTAGCCTCACTAGTTTACACTAATCTGAAGGCTAAACTATCACTCAATTAACACTCTGGTATCCACTTTTATACAACGAAATACTTAATCGTAATATACACAAGGAGCAGAGCCGATAAAAAAGACGTCCGCGCGTTAGTACTGACAATGTAATGATTAATCAATTTCTCAGAAATTATAAGGCCAATCGAAAAGTGGCGTATAAAACATTTATCGAAAATTTTACTTTCATGTGCTATGATTATCATTGCAACTGCAGAAAAGCAGCTTTGACACTTGAAGTACGAAAATAATCCATCGAATAATATGTTTCAGTAACAGTAAAATCGTATTATTGAAGTTAGAAATAAGAACAAAAGAAAATATGAATATGAATATTAACTTACAAATACGTACCAAGCATTCAAACATATGTACAGCTCACAAATGCCCAAACAGAAGGCAATGACGAGCATGATATAAGTTAACATAGCTGTTAAGTTAGCAGAACATCTAGCAGAAGTAAAAGCTCTTTCCTTGGTTGTGTGTGTGCGTTAGCAACTATCATCAAGATTACCTTCATAATCGTCCACACCGAGAGCACTTAGAAACAAACATCACTCATGCACCTATTAGAAGGCGCCACGCACCCACGCATCTGTCATTATCACCACCACTGAGAGCACTTAGAAACAAGCATCTTTAATCCACCTATCAGAAGGCGCCACGCATCTGTCAAAAAGTGCAAGAGCGCATCGCGCATCGGACTATGCCGAACGAATGCAGTAACAACAACTCCACTTGAAGCGTGCTTGATAGGCTTAGACTTAAGCTGTATCGATAATAAGACCCCAATTGTAAATTTGTAATGACAAAGACAAGTTCATTGGCGTAAAATAAAATAAAACTTAATAAAATATAAGCATCAATAATTGGCGCCCAACTCGAGGGTTTCTGGAAAAGAAAAAGGACTTGCGGATCCTTTGGAGCTCAACAGTTTGATTTTAATGCAACAAAAACTTGAATCAGAAAATTATATTGAATTTAATATTAAAATAAAAATATAATACAGTGAAATAAAGTCGAACGAAAAAGTCTATGAAAAGTTAAATTGCATAACATTCTGTCACGTGTTTTCTAAAACACATTGTGTTAAAAGTGCACTTAAGCAAGGATAAAGCAAATAATTTCCCAAATTTGCAAACAAAAAAACATCGAATGAAATAAGTCCAAGCATTGAACACATAAGTGAACAGTATTAAAAAAGTAAGATTAGAAGCAACACACTGACTTTTTAAAAAATAAAAAAGGACCGAATTTAAGTAAAATAAAAATTCGGTTAATATTAATAGAAACTTTAAGTTAATCGAAATAAATGTAAAAATGTGATAACTTAGTTAATTTCTAAATCCACAAAAATTCAATAAAACTATAGTGCGGTACAGTTACAAAAAGATATACTAATTAACATTAAAACAAACATAAAGTTACTATTAAAAAAATATTGGAAGAAAAGTTCCGAAAGGTGGTGAATTAAATATTTAATACAATTTAATAAAAGCTTTGAATGAA
The DNA here is from genome assembly GCA_951828415.1 of Anomoia purmunda. Lineage (NCBI taxonomy): Eukaryota > Metazoa > Arthropoda > Insecta > Diptera > Tephritidae > Anomoia > Anomoia purmunda. Next base: position 41,552,989 of record OX639994.1, on the reverse strand, counting down.
TCGAAATAAATCTAAAAACCGTGATAAATTAGTTAAATTCTAAGTTCACATAAATTTAAAAATAGTATAGTGCAGTACAGTTACAAAAATACATAATATTTAACATAAAAACAAATACACAGTTGCTATTAGCAAGTGAAAATATTAAAAGAAAAGCTCCAAAAGGTGTTGGAATAACGATTCTGTACAAATTAATAGAAACTTTCAATTAACCCAAATAAATGAGTTGAAAAAACTTGAAAAATTATTACGAAAAACAATATAAAACCTACTGAAACTGTAATTCACCTTAATAAAACCAAAATACAGTGCCGCAAATTATCATATTAAAAACAGTTACTACGAAAAGAAATAAAGAGCAGGTGGAAACAACAAAACATTTAAGTACGTAATAACATAAAAAAGACATACAAATTAAAAAATTACGCAGTTGCAATTAAAAAAATGAAAGCGTTAAGGAATATTAAATAATATTAATGAAAATTTCAACAACACGAACAATATCTGAAAATAACGTGGAGAATACCATTGCTGACGCGTGAAAAGGAATACGCTTCTGTTTGAGCGGTGCAGCTACTTCGTGGAATCTGGAGGAAATCAACTGGATCAATATATGTATTTATACATCACATTTATAAATGAAATTAATATTAATATTAAAAGGAAAGTAAAACGCTGTTTAATTTATTAACCATTATTATTATTAGTAGTAAAAACAATTGTAACAAAATACTAAAATGGTTGACCGTAATACAGTGTTGAACTTAGTGGAAGCTGCGGTGCAAGTAGCTAAGGATGAGATAAAAAGTCAGATTGAGGAACTATGTCAAGCGGTTCATAATACTCTACCACCGAAGATATAAAACGCCGTAGCCGTTTCAATAATTCCCGGTGTTCAGAGTACTCATACCAATCTCAACCTCATAAAATCATTGCCTGAGTTTAGAGGAAATGTTGTAGAATACCCTGCTTAGAGGGAAGCTGCAAAGTTTGCCATTAAATATTACAAAGAAGGTTCTGAGTCTTATTACATAGCTATGGGAATTTTTCGAAACAAAATTATGTCTGCGGCAAATGAAAATTTAAGCGCCTTCAACACAAAAAGAATTTTGGCATCTGAAGATGTTTTGTTGCAACATCCAGATTATTCAAAACCATTTGAGATAACAACGGATGCCTCCTCTGTAGCATTGGGTGCAGTCCTATTCCAAAATGGCAAACCAATTACAAAATAGTATGAATCCAAATGTCGTAAATGGAGTCTGTTGCAATTTGGATACTCTTGGAAAAATTCAATCATTACTTATATCAAACTTCCCCGGTACGAAATTTATACACACAGAAAAACTCGTAATAGACTTAACAAACAAAAACGACCAGCTCGAAACCACAGCCACCGAACATAGCAGAGCCCACCGTTCCACCAGTGAAAACTATAAGCAACTAATAGGGGAATACTATTTTTCAGACATCAAAAAGACATTGAAAACAATAGCTAAAAACTGCAAAGTTTGTCTAGAAAATAAATATAATAGACACCCTTCAAAGCCGGTGATAGGTGAAATACCTATTCCCGAATATCCCGGACAAATTTTGCATATTGACATATTTTCAATTGACAAAAAACATTTTTTAACGTGCATCGACAAGTTTTCGAAATTTACCCAAATCATTCCCATATTATCAAGATCAATAATAGACATAACATATTCATTAATTATGCTACTTAACCACTTTAGAAAAACAAAGCTTATAATTTCCGATAATGAAAAATCTTTTCAATCGAATACCATAGCCAATTTGTTAAGAGATAACTTCGGAATAGAGCAATTCTTCGTACCACCATTACATAGCAAAAGTAATGGTCAGATAGAAAGAGTGCATTCTACAATTACTGAAATCGCTAGGTGCATAAAAACGGAACAGAACATTTATGACATTCCTGAGCTTATTCTTTTAGCAACTTATAAGTATAACAACACAGTTCACTCCACTCTGCAAGCCAAACCAATTGACATTATTAATAATTTTTCGGAAAACGATTTAAATTCAATCAAAGCTCTGCTAACTTCAGCACAAAATAACATTTTAAAGCGTCAAAACTATTGTAAAAGAACGTTCAAAGAAGGCGACATAGTCTTTGTCCGACGCAATAAACGATTAGGCAATAAGCTAAATAAAGTTTATATACAAAATGTGGTCCAAAAAGACCTAGGCACGACTTTATTAATAAATGGTAAAAAAATACACAAGGACAATTTTCGTTAAGTTTAAAAAAAGGAAGCCATGGAAAAAATATCCTTTGTTTTTGCTATTAATATGAAACATGGTTATATCATTTGAAATTACCTGAACGCTAAAGATTTACAATTAACAAAAAATAGAATCGTAGAATATTTAATGTATTCGATACCTACTAAACTCACACTAGTTCGGGTTTCTTAGAAACCACTAGAATAAAAAATATTCTCTTAACAAAAATGTTGTTGTTGTTGTTGTAGCGGATAGTCGCGCCCCGTAAAGAGCGGATTCACCCATGGTCGTTGTCGTCGAACTCATCTAGGGGGGGTTGGACCAGAGGGAGGGAGGGGCTTGAGGACATTGTTGCGGCTCTGTACTCTATTAGCGATTGCGGTAGTGTGCGCGGAGAAGGAGAGCAGGCTGTCGAAGGTCACCCCCAGAATCTTCGGGTGGTTAACCGTCGGAATGGGGGTGCCATCGATATGGATGTTAAGGTCCAGCCTGACCTCCTTCGTCCAGGTGGTAAAAAGGGGCGCCGAGGACTTAGCAGGGGACAGCGCCAGGTTTCTGCTGGTAAAGAAGTGGGCAAGATCAGAGAGATATCCGTTCACTTTCAAACACAGATCATCAATTACATTGCCGGTTGCCATTATCGAGCAATCATCAGCATAGGAGACAATCGTGACTCCCTCTGGCGGTTGAGGGAGCTTGGAGATATAATGATTAAACAGTAATGAGGACAGGACGCCACCCTGCGGTACCCCTTGTTTAATCCTCCTTGCTTTCGATGTTTTATCTCTAAACCATACTGATGATTGACGACCACACAGGTAATTCGCGGTCCACCGTTTCAGTCCCTGCGGGAGAGTTGACGCTTCCACGTCAGCTAGTAGCGTGGAGTGACTGACTGTGTCGAAAGCTTTCGACAGGTCCAACGCTACTAGGACAGTTCTCTCGCAGGGGCGGTTTTGGTTAAGACCGCGGTTCACCTGCGTGTTTATGGCATTAAGTGCTGTTGTTGTGCTGCGCACTTTCCGGAAGCCATGTTGATGCTTAGCTGACCCAAGGTGGTATGTATAATACGGGAGGAGTAGGGCCTCAAGTGTCTTTACCACAGGTGAAAGCAGGGAAATCGGCCGATAGGAATCACCTTTGTCGGCTGGTTTCCCTGGTTTCAGTAGAGGGACCACCTTCCCAACCTTCCAGATGTCTGGAATGATGAGGGTGGCCATAGACAAATTGAGGATCCCAGTGAGGAACTCAACTCCCGCGGGGCCTAAATTTTTCAGCATCAACACGCTTAGCCCGTCGGGGCCAATGGCCTTGGAGGCTTTCGCCTTCCCGATGACCTCCTTTACCTCGCCACAAGTGAAGGCAAGAGGCGCGCTGTTGTTCGGTAGTTTGCGCAGCCTCCTGGTCACCTTCCGCTTGGTCCTATCCCCCGAAGGATGCAGTATAAACTGTCGGCTAAAATAGCTCGCGCATCTCATCAACTACCCATAATCCTGGTGGGGGCATCATCATTCATCGTGCAGAATGTCGAATCGTCTATCTGCTCTGCCAAATCATTTCCCCTACGATCAGCTGGTAGGCTTGAATGCCAGAGATCGTGGTGCGCGTTGAAGTCACCAACTACCAGTCAGTTTTCACCTCTGAGGAGCGCACGTATGTCAGGGTGATATCCTGCCGGGCAGCAGGTGACAGGGGGTATATAAATATTAAATATTTCGAGATCGACATCGCCTGACCGGACAGCTATTCCTTGACATTCTAAGGTAGTGCCCCTGCGGTCGATGTCTTCTTCAATGAGACGATACTGCACTGTATGATGGGTGATGAATGCTAAGCCACCACCATTACCTCGCTCGCGATCCTTACGATGCACGTTGTAGAGGTTGCAACTCAACAGGGTTGAGTTGCTGTGCAGTTTCGTTTCTTGGATCGCAGCTATTGACAGATTATGCCGACTCATAAAGTCGGTTATCTCCTCAATCTTGCCCTGCAGCCCATTGCAGTTCAGCTGAAGGAGTCTCGTTTGCCTCGGTAGAGTCGTCGCGGAGAGGGGTGTGAGGGAAGGGTGATGTTGCCCACCTGGTCCCTGCTGCACATGCATTGGCACGTTAGGCTGCCTTATGGTGTTGTTTGGCAGCGCCGCCACTGGCGCGTGCGGTTGCAGGGCTCTACAGCAGGGAGCCAGGTAGTCACCCGACCATTCGCGTGTGGTGCGCAGGCCAGAACACACCCGAAAGTGACACCAGCCTTGGCACGAATTGCACCTGACTGATGTCGCATTCCGGTATATCCTAGCCTGACACACGGAACAGACTGTGTGGGGTACCAGGAGCTGCTGGCTACTCCCCACACGGGGGCGGAGCTAGGTTGGGGGGGGGGGGGGAGGGGAGCGTCCATGTTGTTGTGTGCTCCTGCGAACCGTAGAGGTTTTGCCGGAGCTAGGCACCGGTGCACTAGGTGCAACTAGGGGAGCCGTAGAGGCTATGGGCGCCTTAGGGCGCGAACAACATGGGGCCACATAATTTGTGGACCGCTCCTTATGGGTCTTAAGGCCTGAGCAGACCTTAAGATGGCTTCATCCGTCGCACGAATTACACCTTACCGAAGTGGAGTTCGGATGGAGCTTTTTCTGGCAAACGCAGCAAAAATAGGTTTCTGGGCCAGGGTTAGGCTCGATGCCAGCCCTGATCAGAAGGAGGTGAAGCAACCCTGCTGCAAAGAGTTGCTCCAGGAGAGACAGACAACTTATGGGGTAGGCCGATCTAAACAGGGTTAGATCGCCGAAACAACAGTCCTTGGCCGGGTGAAACCCGGGTCATTCCGGTACGTAGAACCGACTGTCGTGAGAATGCTTAACAAAAATCTTATATTCTGGTTAAATTATGTAAAAAAATGAAGAATGTGTAATCATTCGATATCAAAATTAGAAATACATATGGAAAATATATATAAAGCACTATGCAGCAAATTAAAATTTAAGGAATTGTGGTAAAATAAAAACAGTCACTTGGCTAAGAGTTTGAATTATCACATAAATTTTATTAAGAATCGGAACATTGTACTCTTCCATGTTAAACATTATATCCAATATTAAATAATAACAGAGTTAAAAATAAAGTTTAAATAAAACAACAACGCTATACTAGAAGTATATGTGCCAATGTATTGAACCATTACATTATTTGTCTTAGAATTAAGAAAAAAAGTTGAAAATTGTTAACCCTTAACTAATATAACGTCATATTTCACCGACAAAATGATTAGCAAAAATACTTCTAAACTTTAAGCCAAACTTAATATTGGGCAATTAAACAATTATACTAATATCTACTAATTATGTCAACCTACATAATTTGATATTTAATATATACAACAATAAAGGGTTGTGTGGTCCGAACCGAGGATGGTTCGAGCTAAGAAGGGGCATAGTTAACATAGCTGTTAAGTTAGCAGAACATCTAGCAGAAGTAAGAGCTCTTTCCTTGGTTGTGTGTGTGCGTTATCAACTATCATCAAGATTACCTTCATAATCGTCCACACCGAGAGCACTTAGAAACAAACATCACTCATGCACCTATTAGAAGGCGCCACGCACCCACCCATCTGTCATTATCACCACCACTGAGAGCGCTTAGAAACAAGCATCTTTAATCCCTATCAGAAGGCGCCACGCACCCACGCATCTGTCAAAAAGTGCAAAAGCGCATCGGACTATGCCGAACGAATGCAGTAACAACAACTCCACTTGAAGCGTGCTTGATAGGCTTAGACTTAAGCTGTATCGATAATAAGACCCCAATTGTAAATTTGTAATGGAAAAGACAAGTTCATTGGCGTAAAATAAAATAAAACTTAATAAAATATAAGCATCATTAATTTATACATAGCATTCAGTTGCATATTCAAACATGTATACTTGTGTGCACATACATACCTATTCAAGCAATTAGAAAGAGTAATGGTTTGAGATATTATTATATAGCAGTGGCTAGAAATATTAATGCCATTCACATAATCATATGAAAAATTTACAACCATATAGGTCTTACTGAATTATTCAGGCCCCAAGGACGACAGTTTTTCAATAAGTTCGAAGTTTGCAAAACTAGCCAGCAAGTCCGCTGGAGATAATTGTTTTATCACCAGGTTGAATGGATGTGCTTCGTATCATAACCTCAGTGCCGGAAGTATCTCCGAAACACTTGTTGGACTGAGAGCAGGAAATAATGTTTCGAGCTAGTGGCCACTTAACAGGTATACCAGTATAAGAATGCCAATTTTAACGTTAGCGCTGTCCACTTAAGTCGGCTCTGAACTTTACTGAGATATTAGTCATACCCTCTTCACCAAAAATGCTGCAAGCCGATGTTCTACCATGTGCCAGCGAGTGACCCCATCTATTCTAAATTCAATCATCTCTTCATCAGGTATATTAATCGTTGGCACACCAATTAAGAACTGAGCAGGGGTTAAGGGATCAGAACTTTCAACGTCTTCGTTCAGGGGACAGAGTGGTCGCAAATTCAAGCATGCCTCAATCTGATAAAATAAAGTTCACAGTTCATTAAGGTTTAAGCCGTGGTTCTGTGTGATTCGTTTAAAACTTCCACTCCGATAGTCCCCAAAAATATGGAGATGCAGGAGGCATGAAATTCCATGTTGTGCCTTCGATGGCAATAGTGGCCCTGAGAGCTTCTGGTAACGAAACTACACAGCGTAGGTGCATAACCTTTAATGCATTTATGGCACCATCAAAGTTCGTACCACGATCCGAATAAATCCGAGTGCATTAGCCTCGTCTTGCAGTACATCGTGGGAAGGCGGCCCAAACAGCTCCCAAATGTAAAACACACACACTAATATGCAGACATAAGCCTTCGATAACTTTACCTTTTTCAGTGAAGATTGGAGAATATCAATGGGGCCCGTATGGTGCTCACCATGACGCACATTCGCCTCCTAATATTTTCTGCAAACGTAGTTTAACATGAGCTGAACTTTGCCGTGCAAAGTAGCTCAAATATAAGAACTTTCCAATTGCATTGTTTTTAATTGGCTCTCGAGGTGGTATTTGCTGTATTTCGTGGCTGAACTCTAAGCGTTGCGATATAAAAATCAGTCCCTTTAACGCATATTGTTAAGGGCGGGAGATTCAGGATCCAGAATTCCTCGTGACAAATAATTACCTGATTTTTACTTTGGTTGTCCGCATACACAAATTAAAAAACCTATTTTTGTATGTGATTTACCGTTTATTGCTGTAAAAAAAGTCTAGAACGATGAACACACAAGTAGGTTGGTACTCACCTGAGACAGAAGTAAAGTAAGAGCTTTTGCTGGTCGCTGGTCGCCTTTATAGCACCACATCTGGCAACGGGCTCAACTAACAGGACTCGTGCAAATCCAAAGCAAGTGACAAGTCCAGTCAGCGATTAGCTTACAGCGACATTTGGTTGTGTAAATTTTCTCTTACGACTAATTGCAGACCTTAACAAGCCGCCCGCCGTGCAGTATCACTGCAAGATATTATACTACATTTTATAATTCATTGAGATTATTATTATAGCAAATTTCAACTTCAATTTGAACAAAAATACTTAAAACTAATACCGCTTTTTGGAGTCGCCTTCATCAAATTCAGTACGGGGTCCGCAAATAATAACCCATCCAAATATGGTGTTTTGAGCGGCTGGTCGGGTTGGGGTTGCTGGCATCAGTTCCGGTCGTATAATGGCCCCATATACTTCTGCTCTTAGGACCAAGGATACCATACTCGCGCGGTAAAATGTGGAATCTGCCAATCGCAGATTACCAAATTCGTTGATAACGCGAACTCTTCGGCCAGGTTCCTTATTTAGCTCTCGGGCGTCTCTTACACTTCTGCGGTGGTTACGAACATCGGATTGGTAGAGTCCGATCGCCTGCTCTCTGAGTGTTTTGGTGGGCGCTGGATTGCCAACCGGATACCCTACAGAGGAGGTCTTAACAGCGATGGCTCAGTTGATGCATATGCATCTTCAACCACCTGCTAGATATCCTCGTCTTTCGCATCGATTCCCAACACTTATTCGCTTGACACAGCCAGGGCACGCGTTGCTGTTTCCGCTGATTGTTCATGCCCACCATCTACCGCATTGTGTCCTTCTGACATGTCTTGCCCGTTTCAGGGAGATTCTCACAGGTGGAGAAGACTGTGGTGTCATCCCTGACAACGCTTGCAGTTCCGTGACGATGGATTGGTTCCATAACGAAGTGACATGCAGCTTGAGCAGAGGCCGTGCTGGAGGACGGACCGCAGCCTCTCCTCTGGCTCCATGCGGCGCATCTTTCGGCAGAACAGCAGATTGTGACCGGGCGTTCAAATTGGGCACCGAGTTTGATCTCGTGCTACTCGGACGTTATCCTCTTTGATAACCACGAAGTCATCCACTTTCATATTTCGTTGGGGGTATTGCCACTTGATTCGCTTGTGTAGTTCTGGCAGAATCCTTGATGAATAGCCTTCATCTTTTGCCATCGGCTTATGATCGTTATCGGGTTTCCTCTAATCTCAGGTTCCTCAATCGCGAGTAGCGGACTGCCGATCAAAAAATGTCCTGGTGTGAGGGGTGCTATTGACTCAGGGCTGTCGGAAAGCAGACTAATAGGTATCGAATTCAGACAAGCTTCTATCTTGGCCAGCAACGTCGGGAGCTACTCCATCGTGAACCGCATAGTGTTGGCTACCTTACGGAAATGGGTTTTGAAGCTCTTTACACCTGCTTTTCACAATCCTCCCAAGTGAGGAGCTCTCGGAGGTATGAAGTGCCAGGTTATTTCTCGATGTGCATATGATTGTGTGATAAGGCGCGAGGCTTCGGCAATAAAGTTTCGAAAATCTTGCCTCTATGATTTGTTGGCTCCTACAAAGTTCGTCTCATTGTCGGAGTACATGCTACAAAATGGAAAAATGCCGCTAGAAACGTGAAAGTTGATAGGTCACTGGTTGCCTCCAAATATATTGATTTCGTCAGAAAGCAAAAAAAAAGAACGAAGACATAACCCTTGGTTATCAGGTAGGCGCTGCCGCTGAAATTCTTAATCTCGAACGGGCCAGTAAAATCTACGCCTGTATTGGTGAAGGGGCGAGATAAGTCCGATCGTTCAGGAGGTAATGATGCCATCAGATGCTCAAGTGTGTTTTTCCTGTAAATGAGACAAAATTTACAGTTATGAATCATGTTTTGTATCAATTTTTTCATTCGTACAATCCAATATTCGGATCTCAATACCAACCAACTAGGGGCCTGCCACCACAGAGTGCTCGTAGTCAGTTCTTGGGGAGAAAAGCCACGGCTACCTAAATTTGCCGGGTTATCGCTTGAATCCACATGATTCCATCCTTTCACTCCGAGCACCTCCTCTATTTTGGCAACTCGATACGCCACGAACGTGGTCCAGTAACAAGGGGCTTCCTTAGCCACGAGAGCACAATGAAAGGGTAAGTCCATTTTTAGATCACTGTCTGGCGAACATCAAACTGTGGAAGTAAAACATTAATTAATTATGCTAAAAGGAGTGCTCCGCACAATTCTAATCGAGGTAGAGAGACTGTTTGTACAGGTGCTACTTTCGTTTTGCCTACAAGTAAATTTACGTATGGGGCCCGGTCTGTCACATACAGAGTAGCTGCATATGCCTTCTCGGAGGCATTACAGAACCCATGAAATTCCATTTCATTCCTAGGTGTGAAATGGATCCACCTTGGGATTTCGATGTTCGAAAAATAAGTATAATTTTTAAGAAAATTTTCCCATCGCAGATACCTCGAGGTAGAGTGTCAGCCCAATCTATCTTAGCTAACCAAATGCCCTGCATTAAAGTTTTTACCTCCACGACGATGGAGGCAAACAACCTTTTGGCAAAGCAACCAGGATGCCCATGCTGTTCGACATTTATTTTCGGAGGGGGAACCCGGCTTCCTATAGTACTTCGATGAATTATTCGCCTGTCTTACAATCATGAGCTCCTGCCAGTACATCGTCAACGTACATATGTTGGGTTAAGACCCTGGAAGCTAAGAGAAATTTCAGGCGAACGTCTTCCGCCAATGCAGAAGAGTTCTTATTGCTAAATAAGGGGCGCAATTTACCCCAAACGTCACAATTCGAAGTTCATAGTCCACAAGCTCTTGTCCTTGTTTGCATTGAAAACGTTTTTGAAAAACCGCCATTTTAATAGTAGTGCGATAAGGTCAGCTGGAATGATCGGCCCCGGGTAGAGTGCATCATTCAAACTAGTTCCATTAGAAGTTGGACTTGACGCGTTAAATACTACTCGAATCTTGGTGGTGCTGTCCGGTTTTACGACTGCGTTGCGAGGCAGGTAGTATGTATCTGACTGCTGTTTACTAGCTACACCGTTCACTCGCTTCATATAACCGAGTGTGATATATTCTGGCAATACTCGATGATATTCTGCCTTCAGCTCCGGTCTTCTGTTGTTGTTGTTGTTGCAGCGGTTATCACGCCCTGTAAAGAGCGGATTTACCCATGGTCGTTTTCGTCGAACTTATCTAGGGGGAGGCCCAGGAAACGTGCAGTTTCGACAGGGTTGGACCAGAGGGAGAGGGGGTTAGATGAGTGGGTTTGAGAGGGCATGTGAATAGGCGATTGGTATCGTGCGGAGAATCTCCACATGCCGGACATGTATTGGGTATGTCAGGGTTGAGTCTGGATAGGTAGGCCGGCCAATCGCCCTTGTATGTTGCCAACAACGTTTCTTTGTCTTTGCCCCAAGAGCTGCCGGCGAGCGAGAAGAGAGCAGGCTGTCGAATGTCACCCCCAGAATCTTCGGGTGATTAACCGACGGAATGGGGGTGCCATCGATGTGGATGTTGAGATCCAGCCTGACCTCCTTCGTCCAGGTGGTAAAGAGGATCGCCGAGGACTTAGCAGGGGCAGTGACATAATTCTGGTTGTAAAGAAATGGACAAGGTCGGAGAGATATCCGTTCACCTTCGAACACAGGTCGTCAATTACATTGACTATTGTGACTCCCTCTGGCGGTTGAGGGAGCTTGGTTTTGGTTAAGACCGTGGTTCACCTGTGTGTTTATGGCATTAAGTGCTGTAGTTGTGCTGTGCACTTTCCGGAAGCCATGTTGATGCTTAGCCGACCCTAGGTGGTATGTTTAGTACGGGAGGAGTAGGACCTCAAGTGTCTTCCGAAAACTGGGGTAGGTTTCCTGTAGGTTGGGGTAGAATCAGGTCTCTTGCCTCAATTCTAATCTGGGGATGGACAGGAGAATCTATGACAAAGTGGGCGACTTTTCGCCCCTTAGCTGGTAATGTCGCATTTATTCCACAGATTCGAGTGTCAGCTGGTCGTGTCGGAAGATTGATACGTCTTTGCAGCCGCTCCGTGATACATATTCCTTCTGAACCTGAATCAAGAAGGACTCTGACCTCATTATGTACTGCTAAGTAACTAATGTGTATCATGGTCGTACGTTTTTGGCACTTGCGGCGAACAAAGCATTCACATTGCCGGAGGGAGCTGGAGATGAAGCATTCGAGCCTCTTTGTCTTTTGTAGATGTACGGCGATTGCCACTCGGAGAACAATGCAACAAAGAATGGTGCCTCAAACAACTGAAAGTGTTCTTTCAACTTCTCACTAGATGGGAATGCCCTAGCCAGTTCATACATGAATTGTATTTTCTAAGTACCTTACCTTCATCGGTAAAAACTTTGGGCATGCTTTCAACGAATGCCTGCAAGTTGACTATGTCTTTTGACTGTGATGGGCTGATATTTTCCTTTCGTGTGTCGCTGATGATGCACGACTTGGTGCTGCCCTAGCTACTCGTGAACTGTGGATATCAGATTCCGTTTCCAAAGTCTGGAACCTGCTCGAGAGGTAGTTATCTAAATCTTTCCACAAAGCTAAAGTAGTGCCCGGCAATCTGCTCGAGACTAAAAAGACAAAAAATGCATCCCAGTTTAGCGGCTTTTACACAAATCACTTTGCTGTCCTGCTATTCTGGGAGTTTCACTGCCATTTCTGCACTGTAAATAAATTTATACGCTTTTGATTATTGGCATTCGTTCTTAGTGCTCACTGCTCTACCTTTAGGGTCTTTTACAAACACTTAGCTGCCCTGCTATTCAGGGACTTTCACTTCTTTAATTTTAACACAGCGCCTGTTATGCAGGGACTTACATTTTTTGTTTTGATGCTTTTGCTGCTGCCTCTGGGAGGGCACATTCCTTGTTGGGTGCTCTGCTAGTCTCGGGAAGTTGCGTATTCGCCCTTTTTGTGAGCGATTGTCGTTCCGTTTAAACCAGAATATTTACGCTTATGATCTGGATAGGTCAATGTGTTGACGTAAACAATTTTTGTCAGCTGTGTGTAGCATGGCTCAAAGCCTGGTAAAGTCTAGAAATAAAGTGTGGTGATCTCCGAAATAGCAGCTATCACTTCTACCAATTTGAAAAATCGTTGTTTTCTCATATTACTCCCTAATAAAAACCTGGCCTCAAGCTCAATAAATTACAGTAAATTTCGTTTTGTTTCGTACTCATGTCAAAGGTAACCGAAAGCGAAAATAAATCCGAAAGCGGATGCCATTGCAGTCCTAATGTCTTTATATAATGATCACTGTTGAGTTCGATTGCATGTAGGAATTGATTTCAGTGGTTCAGTAGAATTAGATTCCATTTTCTAAGCTTGAAACCACTGGAATACAATAATTTAGAAAGTTGATCTGGTAAATGTAAGCCCTCAGCTAGATCAACAGCGACTGGGATTATGTCATAATCACTTCGGGTGCGATAGGGTGATTGCGTGCCTCATATGTAGCCAGTTGCTTCGATGTTTTCACAGATTGAAAAGGAGAAGGTGTCATGTGAAGTGTGACTGTTGTTAGCTTATAAATTTTCACTGGATCAATTGGCGATATTCTCCACAAAATTTGCTGGCAATTCTAAAATTCAGGGATGACCATGCCAGAAAACAACTCAATGTAGTGATTTCGTCATCGTAAAACAATTTTTGCTAAGTCAAATTGCACCGAAACCCCTGAAAATACAGAATTCCTCACGAAATTTCGGGGTTTGCTGGAAAATTTGTGCCATATAATAATATTGGGATAGGCTTACCTCGTAATTCAACTTTGAATAGCAGCGAAACACATTAGCGGTCATCTGTTCCGGCAAAATGGTTTTTACAAGCAACTTCTTCATAGGAAAAAACTTGTTGATTACGAATCTCCTGTTGTTCCCAGAAAAGCTTAAGCCGACCATCGATATGGCAGAAGTGAGAACTGATTCTTCTGACGTTGTTAACATTAGACTGGGTCTGAAAGTACCCAACCGAAATAGGAATCTTGAAATAGTAGCCCAAAATTGATTTTATGTTGACCTGATTTTAGAATGGAACTGTATACGTTAGGACCAAGTACTAAATCAATTGGTCGCGACTTGTAGTATTGCGGATCAGCTAAAATGAAATGGGCATTGTGAAATAGTAGCCCAAGGTTGATTTTATGTTTACCTGACTTTAAAATGGAACCGTATACGTCAGCACCAAGTACCTAATCAATTGGTCACTACTCGTAGTATTGCGGATTAGCTAAGGCGAAAGTCGTCCGCAACGGTAATTGCTGTGCATTAGCCCTATATTGTGGTAAACACGTAGATAAATTCCGCAATACGAATGCTTCTATGGTTATGGACAGGTTTGGTTTGATTCGAGAACCTAATTGCAGACATGCTTATATCTGTGAGCAGTTAATTTGAGTTGGCACGGTTCCATGCTTTCCATGGTAATAATTTATTTGAGAGCTTTGATCTAGCAAAGCTCTCGCAGTCAAGGTGGCTGTACGGTAGCGAGAAGTGTTGACATATGGTAACTCGCAATTGCGCTTTGCTCAATCGGCTGTGTGGAGGTGGGCTTTCGGCCTGATAACGCATCATGCAGCAGGGTATGATTCTTTAGTTGGCACAGATGCGAACTATGTTGCAATTTACAACTTTTCAGTGTGAGACCTACAGTCGAGCAATTTATGCAAATGGAATTGCATTCGCCGAACTCCGCATTCTTTAATTGAATATGCACGAAATATCCAGCTTTTCAAGAGAAGATGACCTTGTCTGGCTGTTCTTCACCCCAAGCTGGCAGTTTTGCTTGTGTCCATTCATCCAGAAATAAGCTTCGTCGATGAACACAATAGAATAGAAGAAGCGCGCGATTCTTAACAGACCACGCATTTTGATAATAAAATTCAATAATTTGCCAGCGTTGTGCGTATGTTAGACTTAAGATGTTTGACAGTGAAACGAGACATGAACAGTGTTGTCAAAAGAAGTATGACGTATGGTTTGTTTCGACGGGGTCACAGATTGTTTCTAAAGTACGGAATGTGGTTTCCAGAAACACTTTGAACGATTTTAAATACTTTGGAATGGCATAAAGCTCTCGCAAAATTTTGGCAAATATGTTGCGTTTTTGTTATACCTATATTCTAAACTTTTGCATGCGAGGTCGTAATTAGCTTTAGTTGAAGAAATATGCTTCACTAAGCGCTTTGCATGGCCTTTGATGTTCAAGCGATATATAGAATTCGCGAAAGGGAACCCGTTCTAAATATTCTCCAGAAAATGTTGGAAGTGAGATTTTACGTTGCGTGCTTGCACATTCGTTATTCTTTGCATGGTTTGTAGGAAAATAGGAGCACATTCTACTAATTTTTTCCAGCAGCAGTACCCTTTTCAACCAGTTCCGGTTTAACCTTTTCCTCCTTTGCTTTAAGCTTGTCCATTTCCTGCCGCGCTTCCTCTTGCTCAGCGACCAGCATCACTACTTCATTCAATGTCTCTTCTTTCGACATATTAAGTTATCGCCTTACACTTTCTTAGAATAGTTAAATTTAAGATACCACTCTTTTATTGAATTATTACTTTAGACTGGTTAGATATCACACATGTCATTTCTCGAACGGCACACAATGTTTCAGTAACTATTTTTCTTAACTCGATGTACCGCAGACAACCTCATACTAAAACTTCGTACAAAGAAGTGTTCGAATAACTTAACACTCTTTCCTCGCCGAGACGAACATTTTGGCACAATTTGATTCTTTAATTATATTATATTTTAATATTTTACATCCTTGTGTATAATTAATTAATTTTATTTAAAAAACAAAAGGTAACCATCTTGAAAATATAACTATCCTGGTGAAACGGTTGGTTGGCACCCATATTTTACTATTTCATAAAACTTGGGTATCATTTAAATCCGACTTTTCATACAGTTACAAACCAAAACCAAAAACCCTTTTCATCAGCGTAACGAACCGTTTCCGATATCGGGGCTGGGGGCGACTCCGACCGTTGGCGATCGGTATATTGCTCTAAACAGTATACATTATTAGTTCCGAAATAACTTGTTCTTCAACTTTGCGCTCAGTATGATATTCAATAAAATTGTATTTGTTGCATATTTAACTATATATTGCAATTTATGGTTTATATATGTGGGCTTCGGATACCGAACTACTAGTCCGACTTAGATGAAATTGAAAACATAAATAAATGTGTATACTGCATCGCTTACAATATTTAAAAAAAATCTATATAAATCAACTCCTTCCATTCTGTAGTTGAGATTTCCAGAAACTTCGTACATATGGTTCGACTTAGTTCAAACATTCTAAGCTTTGTGCAGTTAAAAACAATAACCCTTAGTTATAGTCTTGGGATGTAATGCATGGTCCCCTCCTCGTGGTGCATCCTGGGTAACGCTAAATGATCGTGCGGTATTGACGGCCTAACCTGATTTGTAACAACCCTTGTCTTGTCTATGGACTACTCTTTTGTTTACGATTTCTTGATTCTGTTTGTTTTGGACTGGCGGCTATGGTATTCTATCACCTCAGTATGCTGAGGTGAAACTCACCAGAAATGGCCGGTAGGCTAATGCCATCGCCGTCTCCGTCCCTTTAAAATCTGGAAAGTCTCAGAGTACGTTCCAATTCCCGTCGCCATTAAGTTGTCGGTGTAGGTTCGGTTGAGAAGACTCTCGTCTTTGCGTCTGGTCTGGCTCTGAACGTTCACCTTATAAGGGTGTGCGTCAACCCTCGCATGGCCTCCCTGCTTCGGCATAGACAACTTTGGCAACATTTCTTTAGGACGACTACACTTTCGGGTTTTGGATAGCGGCTCTGTGTTGGGACCCTGTTAACCTATAAATTTCAAAAAATGTAAAAATTTTAGTAAATTTTCGAACGGTCGAGGGGCGTCGAAGCCGATTCCTAAAACTGGTGCATTACTGCGGGTGTCAGCTTGTGCTAATGAGGGGAAGGCGAAACCGCCTCTCTCCGCTGGCTCTGTACGGTGGACGGCCGTTGTGGCCAAAGCCAAAGGTGGTGAAGGATTGTCGGAGCCGACACTCAAGGCCGCGGTTTCACCGAGGGGATAGTTACTGCCATCCACGTTGTGTAGGGGTAGGGGAGAGTCGAAGCTGAACTCCGTAGCCTCTAGGGTAGATGGTGGTAAAATTCCGGCTGGGCGCACAGGTGGGTGGCAGGGGAAATCGCCCGCGGCCTCTGGAGGAGGGGATTGGACGAGAGTGCTAGTGCCAGCAAAGGTCTATTCTGCAGTGTACTGGTTCAGTCGAGGGCGACCCAAAATTTGTCCGTCGAGGGACCTAAGCGGCGGATGGGCACTGGACGGAGGGCCCACTCTGATCGTCGCATGGCCTCCAAGATTCCAAGCGCTGAGGGAGAGCGCGACAGCGCCTCCGAAAAGCTCAGCCTCAACGAGACAGCGGTCTCAGGAGGGAGAGACCTCTTCAGTCAAACGGCTCAGGAGGCCGCGGATAAGATGGATCCCTTTGCGTCCGCGAGCTCGTGGGTGACTCTCTGCGGAGCCCTCCGCCCCAGGAGAAATCGACCCAAACCTTCCTGCGCACAATTGGAAGGTCGTTCGGTTCGAGGGGTCCGAGGGGCCTTATCGCAAGCGCTGGTTCTGCTTAACGCAGAGTCCCTCGGCCCTCTCGCTGAGCAGCAGGGGTCATTTCCTATGGCTTCGAGAAGGTAGCCCTTATCGACCAATCGGATGCCAGAGGCGGTGACACCCTCCTTCCGGTTGGATCGGGGGTGGTACCGGGGGTTGTGGACCTGCGATAAAGGAAGAGGTGGAATTCGTTGAGGCCTCCATGAGCATGGAGGCAGATTCCGCCTTGTCGGGTGCTGAGAGCACTGGGGGCGTCTCCTCGGTTGCGGGATCCGTCCTCAGTTTAAACAGGCTGTTCGACGGGGCGGATAATATTGAGAACGCTGCCGCAGGTGGGCTGGAGGGGATTACTGAGGATGATTATCCTGAAGATCAATGCCCAGCACTCTAAGGCGGCGTCCGCCAATCTAATGCTCCACAGGTGAGCAGATGTACCAGCTTCTGGTGTTCAGCAACGCAGGTAAACCTAGAGCTTGTATGCTCGTCAGGCGTCAAATAAATACATATTTTCTGTCTAATTTCAGCAATGGAGACTAGAAACAGTGAGCCTCGAGGGAAGGGCCGGAGAACTTTGGCTCATATCCGCGTACATGGCTCACGACGATGGGGTGGAACTACCTCCAGTGCTGCTGACGAATGCTTTGGCGCAAGCGAGGCATAAGAAGGCCGGCGTTGTTGTTGGTTGTGATGCCAATTCGAGGCAATCCTGTTGGGGAAGCTCGGATATTAACGCAAGCGGTGAGTCTCTCTTTGATTTTATTCTTAGCAACAACTTGTCTATTTGTAATAGGGGGAGTGACCCTACGTTTGTAACTTCGGTCAGGGAGGAGGTATTGGACCTTACACTGGTCTCATCTGAATTGTTATCTCATATCTCGAACAGGAGGGTTCTTAATGATCACTCCTTCTCTGATCACAGGTATATTCAATTCTCCCTGGGCTGTGCTCGTCCCCATAATCGTCCCTATAGGAATCTGAGGAATACAGATTGGGATCTATACTGTAAGAAGCTGCAGGAGTTCTTTGCTGAGGAATCTCAGGGGAATTTACTCCTTTCGGAAAGTTTGATCGACAGCTTGGTGGAGAAATTCACCGTAGCCTGTAATAAAGCGATAGACATCTCGTGTCCGCTGAGGAGGCCTTCGGCACATCTTAGCCGTACTGGTGGCCGTTAGGAATTTCGGAGCTTACGGATTCGAGTATACGACTTTTTAACCAGGCGAGGAAAAGTAAAAAACCCTCGGATTGGGAACTTTATAGGATCTGATTGGGAAAATATAAATCCGAAATAAGGAAAGGTAAGCGAGACTCGTGGAGAAGCTTCTGCGAGAATGTCGAAGGTTGCCCTGAGCTCTCTTGGCTTAGGCCGGTGCTTGCAAGGGCTCCCGTGCCCTTGGGATGTATCAGGGACGACTTGGGAAATTGAGCGATGAACAGTGAGGAGTCGCTCAAACTTCTCCTCGATTCCCACTTTCCCAGTAATCGTGAGCCGTGTGAAGTCACAGGCGTGGATCCAGATGCCATCTACGTCCGTCGTTGTGACCTGTTGGAAGAGCGTCGCCTACTCTGGGCGATACGCTCCTTCAAAGCGTTCAAGTCGCTGGGACCTGACGGCATCTTTTCCGCTCAGTTGCAAAAGTCCGAACGGGTGTCTTCTCGGAGCTGCATTAGTAGACGCTATTCTCCCAAACTTTAGAGGAATGTGAGGGTAACGATTATTCCCAAGGCGAGGTCTACAGATTGTGGGCTCGAGATCATTCCTAGCAAGACGGAGGCCGTCTTATTTACCAGGAGGTATAAAGTACCGGATGCCCATCCCCTTTCAATAGGTGGCGTCCCGCTTGTTTTTTCTGACCGACTCAAGTATCTAGGTCTCATTCGGGACAGGAAGCTCTCCTGGGAGCCAAGTATTGAGGAATGGGTGAAAGGGTAGTGTTTTCTGCAGGGAGCTCTACCTCAGCCGGAAATTTAGGCTTCCAGACTATTGTAGTGCGTTTCAGGCAGAGGTGACCGCAGGCAAGGAAACAGCCGATTGGGTACTCACCAATGTAATGCCCTCTAGACGGGCTAACGTTTATTCGGATAGTCAGGCCGCTATTAAGGCTCTAGAAGCGCTAATGGTGAGATCGAAACTTGTAGGTGAGTGCGTGACTTCTCTCGCAGCCGCCTCGGAGTATCTCGACATTAGACTAATTTGGGTACCGGGCCATAGTGACATTGCAGGGAACTGCATGGCTGATGGACTCGCTCGGCAGGGTACCCTGGAAGCCATTTCTCCATGTAGAGAGAGGGTGGGGGCTACTTAAGCTGCCTACGGTTTTCTTTTGGACAGATGGGAACTCTGTCGTCCCAGCGAGCACTGGGAAACTGTCACGACATGCAGAATTGCAAGGACCCTCTGGCCGAGAGTGGACCGTGGGCGCTCAAAGGAGCTGAGGTCGCTTATTAAGCGGCAACTCTCGACCCTCGTAGGTGTTTTGACTTGTCATTGTCCGTTGGATATCCATGCGGTTAGGTTGAGGATAGTCAGCTGTATGAAGGATGATGAGGTGGATTCATCTTTTCATTTTCTGCTCAGCTGCCCTGCCTTTGCCTTTAAGTACCTAGGATCGTACTTCTTTAGGACTCCAGTGGAGCTTTCTGGGGTGGGGATTGGTAATTTGCAAGACTTCTTTCGGGGTAAGCAACGTTTCTCAGGTTAATCTTTCTTGATTTTTCCGATTTTCTTTACCGTTCATAAAACAGGTGGTATCACATTGGCCTCCTATACTATGTCTAAGTGAGTTCCTACTGCGGGAACTACCACATTCACCTACCCTAACCTATAGTCGAGATGAAGTTGAGTTAGGTTAGTTGAGGTTATTTTTGGCAGATATCCCATTGAAAATTGTGTCAGAAAACTGTTACTATCTTTAAAGTTGACTTCATCATGCATGCATTTATGCAATAAGACCTATATTTACACATAATAACTATAAATATAGATATGTATATGTTTAGATGCGCACAAATTCAACCGAACTCTCAATATGTGCAAAATTTGACAAGACATCATATCTCCAGTAATCAGTTTTTCCTTTCAACAATGTTCTGATAAAATATTTTAAGGAATATTTGAATAAGACTTTAGAGTAGCAGGCCATCCTAGTAAAAGTGGTATCCAAATATAAAATTTATGGGAAAGATCAGAATTTAATGGCCTAAAAACAAAAATGCTAGAGCCAAATAAGCTGTTTTGTAAAAATCCATAGAAACAGTTAATCAGAGTTGACACATTGCGAAGAAAGATTACATGTTACAAAACTATTTTGTCTCGCTGATGAATATCCAGAAATGATAATCTCAGATACCGCTGCGTGATTTTACACAGTGCAGGCCACTTACTTAGTAGATGTAAGAGCGTTTCCCCTTCCAGGTAATTCTTAAAGCTTCTGTAGCATCTTCGGAAACACGTTAGACATATTTTAGAGAGCATACGCTTCGTTACCGTTTGCGGTCCTATTTAGACCTCGTCTGTCTCGAGGTTCGACAAGTCGTATTTTGACACCATCTATTGCCAGCGTTTATATATTCACGAACTGACCACGAAAGCGTTGCCCTACGTTAAATTGTATCTTTAAAATAAAAATTCTAATAACCGGCTCTCTGATAATGTGTGAAGCCGCCGATCTTTATTTTGTTTGGTCCGAAGAATGAATGCTTCGCAATGTTACATGTTGGTACTTCAACCGTTTGAAGGTTTAATGACAATTTTAATGCATAATGAGCGGTTCGGCAACTTTCCAGCATCGTAGCCGCTATTCCAGAAGAAGCAACTGCTACAGCAATTTCTGATCTTGCACGAATGATATAAGAAATGTTTGTTATGTAGAAATAATGATCGCAAATAATGTGCGCATCTGGCTTGGAGATGCGCAAACAGTTGCTTCAGCGATTGTCGTGTTTCAATGCGTATCGTTTTCAAGCAAATTGAGCTCCTGACATGAAGCACGGAATGTTGGCAACACTGTCGGATTGACAGTTCGAAGTGATTCAAGTGATGTCGGTCCGCGAGCATTCAAAACAGCAATAGCGCAAGTAAAAGCATTCATCATTCTTCGTATGAACTGTATAAATACAGCCAATAGCTTCTGTAGAACGAACATCCGGAAGACCAGAAACTACATCACCTTGCTTTCGACGTTGAAATTTCTTCGATGAAGCATTCCAAGTGTAATAACGCATCATCTCTGAGTAAAGTAATGTACGTGCAAACGGATCACTTTGACAAATCGAGAAGAAACTGGTCAATGTTGTCGCTGGTGGGTTTTGAGCACGTTGAGCGGTATTTGATGCAGTAAAATAAACTCGTTGACTGTTCTGCAGATGCACCGCCAAATGTGTAACAGTCGGATAGCGTTCGTGAATGGGAAATGAGAATATACTCCAAATCGCCTCTTTTCAGCTTACGTATCGACCAACTTGATAGCTCGTGATTTCATCATAGGGATCAGGGGCTTGAAATTCAAACGCCGCCATGTCACTGCCTTTCGTGACATATTTGCAGATGTACTTGATGGACCTCACTGAATTGCAATACTTCATGTTACGATGCACCTTGAATGTTTTGGAAAGAATTGGCTAATACGGAACAACCCAAGAGTTGTCGACCAGGAAATCATTTCCTTTAATTTTGACTGTGATTGTTCTACTGCCATCATCAGATGATCGACGCCGATACAATGGATAACCATCGTTGCCAGTGATGGTCTCATCAGTCAAATTTCCTGGATAACACTTGGAACACTTGCCCTCGACCATACACAGTAAGTGTGGGTTAATGACGCCACATGGTCCATGAACCTGGGCACATATGATGCCATCAATTTGTTCACGGAGCATTCTTTCGACTAAGCATATGAGAATGTGCGCCTGCTGCAAGTATCTTTTTTGCCATTCAATCGAATACGCCCAACATCGAGTACTCCCAAAGCCACGATGCTTAACAATACAGTCCATCAGCGACCGGATTTTTTGCCTAAATACACGTGCGGTGATATCGTGTCGATCACTTGATGTTTGGTAAGGAAGAAACCGTTGAACAGGTGTGCACTGCCGTAGTGACGTACATATGTCATTGGACCTTGCGCATATTCATGCATATGATGTGGGCTACCAACGAACGTCGTCGGTAAAATGGTTAACCGACCAATATCAGTTGCATTTCCTTCGCTGCAAATGGCATCGTGTAAATGGATGTACTCCTCCGTACGTTGTTTGGTTTGATTTAAACGAATAAAAAGAAGGTGCTCAGCTTCTATTTTCGCATACATATCGACGCAAAATTGCTGAAACAATCGGCGAAATCGAAGCAAACAGTTGTCGACATCTTGGCGAATCATTCAACGATATGCGTAAAACTTCATTGCGCTGACCTTCTTGGTGGTTTTCTCACCTAAAGTGATATCAGTGACATTAGTGTCATATTGAAATTAAAATTATTATGATATCGATACTCACCGGTCAATGGATTTATCATCTTGAGGCTGATATAATATCCATCGTCTCCTTGCCAAAACATAAGTGGGTATTGCAACGCATGGATGAAGGATGTGTTTCAGATATTCGTTGCAATTGAACAGAGGCCCGAAGTGTGATCACAATATCGCGTGATTCCAGTTTTTCGCCAACAATCAAAACTGCACCCTCATCTATTATTGGAGCGTTAAATTGGCGTTCGAGCGTTCCAGCAGGTCGTGTATCCGCTCTGATCATGACTTTATAGTAGTCACTTGGCATGCGATCCAACGCAGTTTTGAATAAACGAACCAATGCATTGTGTTCATGAAGTAGCTGCTGCAGATTTCGAAGAATTCCTCTTCTCTTTGCTGTATTGATTGTTTGGCGCTGATCAAGTTGATTTTCTACATTGCCCATGAAGTAGATTTGGAGGAATTTATGTTGTTCGTCTTCAAGCGGTAGCAATGATCCAATTCGATGGTGAATTTGGCTTTGGATCTGTAAATTTAATTTATTTTATTTTGTATTACCTTGAATATCGGACTGAATCCGAGTTCATCAATAATATCTGCTCCAAATGAAGTGATTTGAAAGCATCCGTTATATTTTTGAGTGTTCGATA
This sequence comes from Anomoia purmunda, assembly GCA_951828415.1. NCBI lineage: Eukaryota > Metazoa > Arthropoda > Insecta > Diptera > Tephritidae > Anomoia > Anomoia purmunda. The sequence goes on along the minus strand of OX639994.1, from coordinate 41,529,618 downwards.
GGAAATTACGTGATTCTGAAGTAAAGAATGCATCGGCTCTGGTAGCAAGGGCAACGCTGGTAATCTAACCCTGCTACTGAGACAGCACAATCCAGCTGTTTCTCCAGCGAACTTCAATGCACCACAACCTCTATTAGGCCAATTTGAACGGAAGGATGCGAGCTGTAGTCAATTGTGCAATCGTAATGAAAAGCTACTCGATTTAAATCAACACTTGAAGCACTTCTTCTTACGCGCTCATTCCGATTTCCACGTTGTTCAGTTGTTTTATTTGCTCGACGATTTCTCACTGTTAACTGAGTCGTTTCATTTGCCGCCTGTTTTTCTTCTTGTGTTTGTGATGTACGAAGATGGGCCATACTAACACGACACTGTTCTCATGCGATTTCTCGTTCATCCATATTCAATTCAATATTCCGAACTCTACCTGCATTACGGGCTCGATGCGAAAGATTAGATTTAAACGCACTTCTTACTTTTCTTTAAATTCTTTATTCACTAATAGTGACACAGCTGAAAACTTCTAATATCAGAGAAAAAGTAAAGTATACTTAGAACAATTCTTATACATATATATATATATACCCATAAACATCTGCCTGACCATCCGCCCAATCATCTGCATAATGCATCCGCAAATTATCAGTTATTGAATATAATGAAACATGAATACGCGACGACACCAATGAGCGGTAAAACCCAGACGACGCATACAAACCCATTGCACAATTTTTCCTTCGTGTATGCACATATATAAACATAATAATTTGCTTATTAAAAGCTACTGAATTGCTTCCATTATAGACCTCAGCTTGGAAAACGCTACAGTGGTCTGATATCGTAAAGGAAAAGGAGTATTAGATTCTTGTTTCCATTCCTTCCTACCTGAAATTGTTGTAATAAAATTACTTTCAAGCACATCGATCCGTGCTGCATAGCAAATCATCGAAGAGCAGTTATCGCTGTCACCTATTGTCCTGCCAAATCCAATGGCAGGAGATCTAAAATAGCGTCCATGACCTCATTTGGCGTGTTTCTGAGCGCCCCACTTATGCAGATCATACCAGAACATTGATTCTTGGTGGGTAGCCTGAGGCTACCATATTTGTATACCGTCTCGGAAAGAGAACGAGTTCCATCTTATTTGAATTCACCCTTAGCCCGCAACGGGTGGATACATTCCGAAGCAGCATCAGCTCGCATAGTGTTTGCAAAAACATTTCCCTGAGAGCGATTGCCACGTGATCAGCGTATGCAACTATTTTTGCCCCTCCCCAATCTGTTTCACGCAGAAGTGCATTTACGATTAGATTCCACAGATTACCTCCTTGGGACGTCCTCTCGCCCGCGCCTCGACAGTCTGTTCTCTCCGCTGCGTGATTTTACACAGTACAGGCCACTTACTTAGTAGATGTAAGAGCGTTTCCCCTTCCAGGTAATTCTTAAAGCTTCTGTAGCATCTTCGGAAACACGTTAGACATATTTTAGAGAGCATACGCTTCGTTACCGTTTGCGGTCCTATTTAGGCCTCGTCTGTCTCGAGGTTCGACAAGTCGTATTTTGACACCATCTATTGCCAGCTTGTTTATATATTCACGAACTGACCACGAAAGCGTTGCCCTACGTTAAATTGTATCTTTAAAATAAAAATTCTAATAACCGGCTCTCTGATAATGTGTGAAACCGCCGATCTTTATTTTGTTTGGTCCGAAGAAGATGATTTCGGAAATTGACCACCAGTGTGATAGCTGGCTAATGCTAAAGATTTATTTGTAAGAATTTTATTCATGAACTGAATACTCAAAATGTCATTTCGAATTGCAGAAAATCTGTGGTCAATTGTCTATTGGAATTGATACTTTGTGTTAAAATGCTTGCTCGATGGGTTGCGGTCGGGTGAATTTTGAATTGTATTTCCTCTCATTGAAACCCTCTGTGATAAACGATATTTTTCGTTTTGTTGTCAGGTGCGAAAACGATCAAAGCGGATGGTTTTCCGTCGCGGGAACATGCGTGAAAAACATTCGTTTCACAAACACTCAAAAAGTTGCCTTGTGATTTATTGATTGCCATGGCGAATGCGAGACGAATTGGAAATTGGATTCGTTTAAATTCGAATGGCATATCGGTAGGGATCATTGGAATTCTCGGCATAAGAACTTCCACACCTTTGAACTTTCCTTTTAGGACTCTCGAGTGAATCACATTGCCCATGAATTTTGTGACCGCCAAATGCGTCCCATTGCATAATTTTGGATGATTAAGATTGCGAAGCATGATGACGATTGAAGAAACGTTCAATAGTAAATTGTGCAGTGGCAAGCCAGCCACATCCAATGAATTCAAAAGCTCAGTTTGATAGTTGGTTGTTTCGTCTTCGTTTATTACACAGTCTATAGATTTGAAGGAATTCAGTGAACCAACGATTTGATTTTGAATTTTGCAGTTTAGGATGTGGATCACCATCCTTGTTCCGCTAAAAATGCTCTTTCACTCAACCAATCGTAGTTTCTGTGGTTAGTAATGGTGTTCGGAAACACTTTGTTGACGAGCTCTTTTTTCGTTGAGACGAAACAGCAAAAATATGGCGGGAACGAAATTGTGCATTCGTCCCAGATAATAATTTTACTTGATATCAAAACTACCATTGCTGAATGCTTCGCAATGTTACATGTTGGTACTTCAACCGCTTTAAGGTTTAATGACAATTTTAATGCATAATGAGCGGTTCGGCAACTTTCCAGCATCGTAGCCGCTATTCCAGAAGAAGCAACAGCTACAGCAATTTCTGATCTTGCACGAATGATATAAGAAATGTTTGTTATGTAGAAATAATGATCGCAAATAATGTGCGCATCTGGCTTGGAGATGCGCAAACAGTTGCTTCAGCGATTGTCGTGTTTCAATGCGTATCGTTTTCAAGCAAATTGAGCTTCTGACATGATGCACGGAATGTTGGCAACACTGTCGGATTGACAGTTCGAAGTGATTCAAGTGATGTCGGTCCGCGAGCATTCAAAACAGCAATAAGCGCAAGTAAAAGCATTCATCATTCTTCGTATGAACTGTATAAATACAGCCAATAGCTTCCGTAGAACGAACATCCGGAAGACCAGAAACTACATCACCTTGCTTTCGACGTTGAAATTTCTTCGATGAAGCATTCCAAGTGTAATAACGCATCATCTCTGAGTAAAGTAATGTACGTGCAAACGGATCACTTTGACAAATCGAGAAGAAACTGGTCAATGTTGTCGCTGGTGGGTTTTGAGCACGTTGAGCGGTACTTGATGCAGTGAAATAAACTCGTTGACCGTTCTGCAGATGCACCGCCAAATGTGTAACAGTCGGATAGCGTTCGTGAATGGGAAATGAGAATATACGCCAAATCGCCTCATTTCAGCTTACGTATCGACCAACTTGATAGCTCGTGATTTCGTCATAGGGATCAGGGGCTTGAAATTCAAACGCCGCCATGTCACTGCCTTTCGTGACATATTTGCAGATGTACTTGATGGACCTCACTGAATTGCAATACTTCATGTTACGATGCACCTTGAATGTTTTGGAAAGAATTGGCTAATACGGAACAACCCAAGAGTTGTCGACCAGGAAATCATTTCCTTTAATTTTGACTGTGATTGTTCTACCGCCATCATCAGATGATCGACGCCGATACAATGGATAACCATCGTTGCCAGTGATGGTCTCATCAGTAAAATTTCCTGGATAACGCTTGGAACACTTGCCCTCGACCATACACAGTAAGTGTGGGTTAATGACGTCACATGGTCCATGAACCTGGGCACATATGATGCCATCAATTTGTTCAGGGAGCATTCTTTCGACTAAGCATATGAGAATGTGCGCCTGCTGCAAGTATCTTTTTTGCCATTCAATCGAATACGCCCAACATCGAGTACTCCCAAAGCCACGATGCTTAACCCTGCTGTTAGGTTAAGACCATTTGGTCCAATTTTTTTTTTGTTTTCTTTGTAACTTTGGAACGGTGATATATACTGTCTAAACTTTTCAGCTCAGGTGGTCTTTTTATAAAACAATATTATGTGCGAAAATTTAATTCTCTGACTTAAAACTGGACTAAGATAAATTGAAAATTACGAATCTTAGGTTAAGGGACCATTTGGTCCATAGTATATTTTCTTTGATTTTCTTTACATTAATTTTCCAAAAATAAGTATTTATTAGTTTGTTCGATATTTTTTGGCACTACATGATGAGCAAAAAAATGTTTTTCGGTTGGTTTTGCAAATAGACGCACTGCAAATGGAGCATTTTACATCAGACTTAGACTTGCAGCAACTACAAATTCCTCGCTTTCGAGCTCCTGAACTAGAAGCATTTTTAGAGCAGGCCACTGGTGCTGGGTTTTACCAGAGTTGAGTAAATAATAAAATAATAATATTTAGCAAGTATTGAACCAAACTAAATATAAAGACTAAGATTAAATTGTAATTTTGTATGAAAACTGCAGTATGGACCAAATGGTCCTCTAACCTAAGATTCGTAAGTTTTTTTTAACCTAACAGCAGGGTTAACAATACAGCCCATCAGCGACCGATTTTTTGCCTGAATACACGTGCGGTGATATCGTGTCGATCACTTGATGTTTGGTCAGGAAGAAACCGTTGAACAATTTGTATCCACTTTCGATTGCACGTGAAAGTGATGAACAGGTGTGCACTGCCGTAGTGACGTACATATGTCATTGGACCTTGCGCATATTCATGCATATGATGTGGGCTACCAACGAACGTCGTCGGTAAAATGGTTAACCGACCAATATCAGTTGCATTTCCTTCACTGCAAATGGCATCGTGTAAATGGATGTACTCCTCCGTACGTTGTTTGGTTTGATTTAAACGAATAAAAAGAAGGTGCTCAGCTTCTATTTTCGCATACATATCGACGCAAAATTGCTGAAACAATCGGCGAAATCGAAGCAAACAGTTGTCGACATCTTGGCGAATCATTCAACGATATGCGTAAAAATTCATTGCGCTGACCTTCTTGGTGGTTTTCTCACCTAAAGTGATATCAGTGACATTAGTGTCATATTGAAATTAAAATTATTATGATATCGATACTCACCGGTCAATGGATTTATCATCTTGAGGCTGATATAATATCCATCGTCTCCTTGCCAAAACATAAGTGGGTATTGCAACGCATGGATGAAGGATGTGTTTCAGATATTCGTTGCAATTGAACAGAGGCCCGAAGTGTGATCACAATATCGCGTGATTCCAGTTTTTCGCCAACAATCAAAACTGCACCCTCATCTATTATTGGAGCGTTAAATTGGCGTTCGTGCGTTCCAGCAGGTCGTTTATCCGCTCTGATCATGACTTTATAGTAGTCACTTGGCATGCGATCCAACGCAGTTTTGAATAAACGAACCAATGCATGGTGTTCATGAAGTAGCTGCTGCAGATTTCGAAGAATTCCTCTTCTCTTTGCTGTATTGATTGTTTGGCGCTGATCAAGTTGATTTTCTACATTGCCCATGAAGTAGATTTGGAGGAATTTATGTTGTTCGTCTTCAAGCGGTAGCAATGATCCAATTCGATGGTGAATTTGGCTTTGGATCTGTAAATTTAATTTATTTTATTTTGTATTACCTTGAATGTCGGACTGAATCCGAGTTCATCAATAATATCTGCTCCAAATGAAGTGATTTGAAAGCATCCGTTATATTTTTGAGTGTTCGATAGGAAATTACGTGATTCTGAAGTAAAGAATGCATCGGCTCTGGTAGCAAGGGCAACGCTGGTAATCTAACCCTGCTACTGAGACAGCACAATCCAGCTGTTTCTCCAGCGAACTTCAATGCACCACAACCTCTATTAGGCCAATTTGAACGGAAGGATGCGAGCTGTAGTCAATTGTGCAATCGTAATGAAAAGCTACTCGATTTAAATCAACACTTGAAGCACTTCTTCTTACGCGCTCATTCCGATTTCCACGTTGTTCAGTTGTTTTATTTGCTCGACGATTTCTCACTGTTAACTGAGTCGTTTCATTTGCCGCCTGTTTTTCTTCTTGTGTTTGTGATGTACGAAGATGGGCCATACTAACACGACACTGTTCTCATGCGATTTCTCGTTCATCCATATTCAATTCAATATTCCGAACTCTACCTGCATTACGGGCTCGATGCGAGCTTTACTTTTCTTTTAAATTCTTTATTCACTAATAGTGACACAGCTGAAACCTTCTAATATCAGAGAAAAAGTAAAGTATACTTAGAACAATTCTTATACATATATATATATATATACCCATAAACATCTGCCTGACCATCCGCCTAATCATCTGCATAACTGCAAATTATCAGTTATTGAATATAATCAAACATGAATACGCGACGACACCAATGAGCGGTAAAACCCAGACGACGCATACAAACCCATTGCACAATTTTTCCTTCGTGTATGCACATACTTATATAAACATAATAATTTGCTTATTAAAAGCTACTGAATTGCTTCCATTATAGACCTCAGCTTGGAAAACGCTACAGTGGTCTGATATCGTAAAGGAAAAGGAGTATTAGATTCTTGTTTCCATTCCTTCCTACCTGAAATTGTTGTAATAAAATTACTTTCAAGCACATCGATCCGTGCTGCATAGCAAATCATCGAAGAGCAGTTATCGCTGTCACCTATTGTCCTGCCAAATCCAATGGCAGGAGATCTAAAATAGCGTCCATGACCTCATTTGGCGTGTTTCTGAGCGCCCCACTTATGCAGATCATACCAGAACATTGATTCTTGGTGGGTAGCCTGAGGCTACCATATTTGTATACCGTCTCGGAAAGAGAACGAGTTCCATCTTATTTGAATCCACCCTTAGCCCGCAACGGGTGGATACATTCCGAAGCAGCATCAGCTCGCATAGTGTTTGCAAAAACATTTCCCTGAGAGCGATTGCCACGTGATCAGCGTATGCAACTATTTTTGCCCCTCCCCAATCTGTTTCACGCAGAAGTGCATTTACGATTAGATTCCACAGATTACCTCCTTGCGACGTCCTCTCGCCCGCGCCTCGACAGTCTGTTCTCTCCGCTGCGTGATTTTACACAGTACAGGCCACTTACTTAGTAGATGTAAGAGCGTTTCCCCTTCCAGGTAATTCTTAAAGCTTCTGTAGCATCTTCGGAAACACGTTAGACATATTTTAGAGAGCATACGCTTCGTTACCGTTTGCGGTCCTATTTAGGCCTCGTCTGTCTCGAGGTTCGACAAGTCGTATTTTGACACCATCTATTGCCAGCTTGTTTATATATTCACGAACTGACCACGAAAGCGTTGCCCTACGTTAAATTGTATCTTTAAAATAAAAATTCTAATAACCGGCTCTCTGATAATGTGTGAAACCGCCGATCTTTATTTTGTTTGGTCCGAAGAAGATGATTTCGGAAATTGACCACCAGTGTGATAGCTGGCTAATGCTAAAGATTTATTTGTAAGAATTTTATTCATGAACTGAATACTCAAAATGTCATTTCGAATTGCAAAAAATCTGTGGTCAATTGTCTATTGGAATTGATACTTTGTGTTAAAATGCTTGCTCGATGGGTTGCGGTCGGGTGAATTTTGAATTGTATTTCCTCTCATTGAAACCCTCTGTGATAAACGATATTTTTCGTTTTGTTGTCAGGTGCGAAAACGATCAACGCGGATGGTTTTCCGTCGCGGGAACATGCGTGAAAAACATTCGTTTCACAAACACTCAAAAAGTTGCCTTGTGATTTATTGATTGCCATGGCGAATGCGAGACGAATTGGAAATTGGATTCGTTTAAACTCGAATGGCATATCGGTAGGGATCATTGGAATTCTCGGCATAAGAAATTCCACACCTTTGAACTTTCCTTTTAGGACTCTCGAGTGAATCACATTGCCCATGAATTTTGTGACCGCCAAATGCGTCCCATTGCATAATTTTGGATGATTGAGATTGCGAAGCATGATGACGATTCAAGAAACGTTCAATAGTAAATTGTGCAGTGGCAAGCCAGCCACATCCAATGAATTCAAAAGCTCAGTTTGATAGTTGGTTGTTTCGTCTTCGTTTATTACACAGTCGATAGATTTGAGGGAATTCAGTGAACCAACGATTTGATTTTGAATTTTGCAGTTTAGGATGTGGATCACCATCCTTGTTCCGCTAAAAATGCTCTTTCACTCAACCAATCGTAGTTTCTGTGGTTAGTAATGGTGTTCGGAAAAACTTTGTTGACGAGCTCTTTTTTCGTTGAGACGAAACAGCAAAAATATGGCGGGAACGAAATGTGCATTCGTCCCAGATAATAATTTTACTTGATATCAAAACTACCATTGCTGAATGCTTCGCAATGTTACATGTTGGTACTTCAACCGCTTTAAGGTTTAATGACAATTTTAATGCATAATGAGCGGTTCGGCAACTTTCCAGCATCGTAGCCGCTATTCCAGAAGAAGCAACAGCTACAGCAATTTCTGATCTTGCACGAATGATATAAGAAATGTTTGTTATGTAGAAATAATGATCGCAAATAATGTGCGCATCTGGCTTGGAGATGCGCAAACAGTTGCTTCAGCGATTGTCGTGTTTCAATGCGTATCGTTTTCAAGCAAATTGAGCTCCTGACATGATGCACGGAATGTTGGCAACACTGTCGGATTGACAGTTCGAAGTGATTCAAGTGATGTCGGTCCGCGAGCATTCAAAACAGCAATAGCGCAAGTAAAAGTATTCATCATTCTTCGTATGAACTGTATAAATACAGCCAATAGCTTCTGTAGAACGAACATCCGGAAGACCAGAAACTACATCACCTTGCTTTCGACGTTGAAATTTCTTCGATGAAGCATTCCAAGTGTAATAACGCATCATCTCTGAGTAAAGTAATGTACGTGCAAACGGATCACTTTGACAAATCGAGAAGAAACTGGTCAATGTTGTCGCTGGTGGGTTTTGAGCACGTTGAGCGGTATTTGATGCAGTAAAATAAACTCGTTGACTGTTCTGCAGATGCACCGCCAAATGTGTAACAGTCGGATAGCGTTCGTGAATGGGAAATGAGAATATACGCCAAATCGCCTCATTTCAGCTTACGTATCGACCAACTTGATAGCTCGTGATTTCGTCATAGGGATCAGGGGCTTGAAATTCAAACGCCGCCATGTCACTGCCTTTCGTGACATATTTGCAGATGTACTTGATGGACCTCACTGAATTGCAATACTTCATGTTACGATGCACCTTGAATGTTTTGGAAAGAATTGGCTAATACGGAACAACCCAAGAGTTGTCGACCAGGAAATCATTTCCTTTAATTTTGACTGTGATTGTTCTACCGCCATCATCAGATGATCGACGCCGATACAATGGATAACCATCGTTGCCAGTGATGGTCTCATCAGTCAAATTTCCTGGATAACGCTTGGAACACTTGCCCTCGACCATACACAGTAAGTGTGGGTTAATGACGTCACATGGTCCATGAACCTGGGCACATATGATGCCATCAATTTGTTCAGGGAGCATTCTTTCGACTAAGCATATGAGAATGTGCGCCTGCTGCAAGTATCTTTTTTGCCATTCAATCGAATACGCCCAACATCGAGTACTCCCAAAGCCACGATGCTTAACCCTGCTGTTAGGTTAAGACCATTTGGTCCAATTTTTTTTTTGTTTTCTTTGTAACTTTGGAACGGTGATATATACTGTCTAAATTTTTCAGCTCAGGTGGTCTTTTTATAAAACAATATTATGTGCGAAAATTTAATTCTCTGACTTAAAACTGGACTAAGATAAATTGAAAATTACGAATCTTAGGTTAAGGGACCATTTGGTCCATAGTATATTTTCTTTGATTTTCTTTACATTAATTTTCCAAAAATAAGTATTTATTAGTTTGTTCGATATTTTTTGGCACTACATGATGAGCAAAAAAATGTTTTTCGGTTGGTTTTGCAAATAAACGCACTGCAAATGGAGCATTTTACATCAGACTTAGACTTGCAGCAACTACAAATTCCTCGCTTTCGAGCTCCTGAACTAGAAGCATTTTTAGAGCAGGCCACTGGTGCTGGGTTTTACCAGAGTTGAGTAAATAATAAAATAATAATATTTAGCAAGTATTGAACCAAACTAAATATGAAGACTAAGATTAAATTGTTATTTTGTATGAAAACTGCAGTATGGACCAAATGGTCCTCTAACCTAAGATTCGTAAGTTTTTTTTAACCTAACAGCAGGGTTAACAATACAGTCCATCAGCGACCGATTTTTTGCCTGAATACACGTGCGGTGATATCGTGTCGATCACTTGATGTTTGGTCAGGAAGAAACCGTTGAACAATTTGTATCCACTTTCGATTGCACGTGAAAGTGATGAACAGGTGTGCACTGCCGTAGTGACGTACATATGTCATTGGACCTTGCGCATATTCATGCATATGATGTGGGCTACCAACGAACGTCGTCGGTAAAATGGTTAACCGACCAATATCAGTTGCATTTCCTTCACTGCAAATGGCATCGTGTAAATGGATGTACTCCTCCGTACGTTGTTTGGTTTGATTTAAACGAATAAAAAGAAGGTGCTCAGCTTCTATTTTCGCATACATATCGACGCAAAATTGCTGAAACAATCGGCGAAATCGAAGCAAACAGTTGTCGACATCTTGGCGAATCATTCAACGATATGCGTAAAAATTCATTGCGCTGACCTTCTTGGTGGTTTTCTCACCTAAAGTGATATCAGTGACATTAGTGTCATATTGAAATTAAAATTATTATGATATCGATACTCACCGGTCAATGGATTTATCATCTTGAGGCTGATATAATATCCATCGTCTCCTTGCCAAAACATAAGTGGGTATTGCAACGCATGGATGAAGGATGTGTTTCAGATAATCGTTGCAATTGAACAGAGGCCCGAAGTGTGATCACAATATCGCGTGATTCCAGTTTTTCGCCAACAATCAAAACTGCACCCTCATCTATTATTGGAGCGTTAAATTGGCGTTCGTGCGTTCCAGCAGGTCGTTTATCCGCTCTGATCATGACTTTATAGTAGTCACTTGGCATGCGATCCAACGCAGTTTTGAATAAACGAACCAATGCATGGTGGTCATGAAGTAGCTGCTGCAGATTTCGAAGAATTCCTCTTCTCTTTGCTGTATTGATTGTTTGGCGCTGATCAAGTTGATTTTCTACATTGCCCATGAAGTAGATTTGGAGGAATTTATGTTGTTCGTCTTCAAGCGGTAGCAATGATCCAATTCGATGGTGAATTTGGCTTTGGATCTGTAAGTTTAATTTATTTTATTTTGTATTACCTTGAATGTCGGACTGAGTCTGAGTTCATCAATAATATCTGCTCCAAATGAAGTGATTTGAAAGCATCCGATATATTTTTGAGTGTTCGATAGGAAATTACGTGATTCTGAAGTAAAGAATGCATCGGCTCTGGTAGCAAGGGCAACGCTGGTAATCTAACCCTGCTACTGAGACAGCACAATCCAGCTGTTTCTCCAGCGAACTTCAATGCACCACAACCTCTATTAGGCCAATTTGAACGGAAGGATGCGAGCTGTAGTCAATTGTGCAATCGTAATGAAAAGCTACTCGATTTAAATCAACACTTGAAGCACTTCTTCTTACGCGTTCATTCCGATTTCCACGTTGTTCAGTTGTTTTATTTGCTCGACGATTTCTCACTGTTAACTGAGTCGTTTCATTTGCCGCCTGTTTTATTTATTTATTTATTTATTCAGTCTAAAAAATACAGGATTTCTTACAGACTATACAAGACTATGGGAATACAAATAGTTTTGCAAAATAAGGTTTATCTAATTAATTCATTTAATAATAGCTTGAAATTTTGCTTAGTTAACGAAAAATCAAAAGCGAGAGAATTTGAGACTTGATTAAATTCTTTCAAAGTTCTAAGAAAAGGTGCATAAGAAGCATAAACAGTCCTGGCACGCTCCAAGAAGAACAAATCATTACTCCTCAAGTTTATTTGAGGAATATGGAAGTAAATACGCTCTAGAAGAGCTGGAGAGTCGATTACTCCACCTACAACATCAAAAACAAAGCAGATTGAAAGTATACTGCTCCTACTTTCTAAAGATTTTAAGTTTATCAATGCACATCTTGAACTATACGATGGAATCGGATCAGAGAAGAATAATGATCTAAGAGCAAAACGCAGAAACTTCTTCTGAATGGTTTCTAGTCTATTAATGTGACAACGGTGATATGGCCTCCATATAAATACTGCATATTCTAACTTAGATCGCACAAGCGAAGTAAATAGTACCTTTAAAGTGTATGGGCAAGTAAAATCAGCACCAAAACGACGAATGAAAGCAAAGGTAGAATAAGACTTGGCGATGATGAAATTTAAGTGATTGAGAAACGTAAATTTCGAATCAAAAATTACTCCTAAGTCCGAGACCTCACTCAAAGTAGTGAGTCGGGAATTGTTAACTAAATACGAGGTAGAAATAACTTCCCTAGACTTTGAAAACGACAGATGAGAGCATTTCTTAATGTTTAAATGAAGTCGATTCCGATCACACCACGCCACAACATTATTAAGATCCAGCTGGAGCTTGAAAGAATCCGAAAGGCTTGAGATTGTGTTAAATATTTTCAAATCATCTGCATACAGGAGGAAGTTAGAGAAGTGAAAACATTCAGAAATATCATTAATAAAAATTATAAATAGCAATGGGCCCAAAATACTCCCCTGAGGAACACCGGAAGTAGCTATAAAAGAATGCGAAGAGTTGTCGTCGACAACAACTACACATTTACGACGAGAGAGATACGACTTAACCCATTTTAAGAAAATGGAGTGAAACCCAAAACTAAACAGTTTAGAAACTAAAATCGAGTGACTAACTCTATCAAACGCCTTGGAAAAATCCGTATACACAGTATCTACTTGAAGTCTATTATTGAAGGCAGACGTACAATATTCAGAAAAAATAGCAAGATTGGTGACGGTTGATCTACCAGCCATGAAGCCATGCTGGTTATTAGAAATACAGCGCTTTACTGCGAAATATAATTTCTGTTTGATGATATATTCAAATAATTTTGATGTTGTTGAAAGTTTCGAAATAGGCCTATAATTAGAAATATCACATTTATTACCACTTTTAAATACAGGTGTGATACTTGTAACCTTCCAGGCGTCTATGAATTCACCGCAACCTAAGGATTTATTAAAAATTAGCAAAAGTGGATAGGCCAAGGCCGAACATTTCTTGAAAAGATGAGATGAAAACCCATCAACATCAACTAGCCAGGAGCTTTTGATTTTCTGAATGCCTTCACAAACATCATCAATGACAAGCGATAAAGACCCAAAATTAATAGCAGAGTTGACGTTACAAGTGTCAACCATTAATGCTTCAGACCCAGGATCAAAATTTGAACTAAAAAATTTCGCGAAGAGATCAGCAGCGTCTTGAGTTGAGGAGGCATATTCTCCATTGTAAAATACATCCGAGGAAATACTAGAACAGGACTTTTTGGATTTCACATAACGCCAAAAAGCCTTTGGATTTAATTTGATTTCAATTTCGAACTTACGAACATAGTTTTGCTGAAGCGTTTTACTTAAAGACTTAAACTTTTTGGAGTAATGAAGATATTTGTATTTATATACTAAAGCTCCTGATACTTTAAACTTTTAAAAAAATTTATTTCTCGAATTCTTAAGCTTTTTTAATCTTTTTGTATGCCATGGAATTTTGTAGTGTTTCGCATTATTACGGGGTACATATCTATAGCAAATTTCATTAATCTTGGATTTAAAAGTGTCAAAACAATCCGAAACCTTAATTCCAGCAAAAATTGAGTCCCAATCTATCAATGAAATTGCTTTATTCACACTGTAGAAATTACAACTTTTAAAGCAAAAATTATTAGATTTATTATTAGATTTATTATCGCCCCCAATACTTTTAAATCTGTAAGATTTTAGATTAATAATAAGCGGTATGTGATGATAGCCAGAACACGATAAGGGATCAAGACATTCACTAAGTGAACAGTGCAGGTTATCATTAATAAAAATAATATCAAGAATTCTAGAGAGCTTGTTTGCAAAACTATTAATTTGAATAAGATTAAAACTTAAAAAGTTATCTACTAAGTACAACTCCGGAAAGCTATTAATATTATTAGGGGTTAAACCATAATGATCGCCATGTGACCATTCAATATTAGGTAAGTTGAAGTCACCAAGAATACAAAAACTGTCATTATGATAATTAGAGACGAGAGCAGTTATATTGTCCACATGCACTTTGTAAAGACTATCTGGACTAGACGGAGGAATGTAAGAAGCACAGATGTAGATATTTGTGTTACCATACACCAAGACGCAAAGTTGGTCCAAAAGTGAATCCATATTTACTAAACGCACGAATGATGAGCGTAGTCGCCTCTGAACAGCTATTAAAACTCCACCACCACTTGAATATCCAGTTTTACTTGCATCACGGTCTTTCCGATAAACATTAAAAAGATTGTGGTCAAAATATTCGTTATCATTAAATTCCGCATTCAACCATGACTCAGTAAGAACGAAGACATCATAGTCCAGGTGAGCACTCATATTAAAAAGTGCCCTGGACTTAGTTCGGAGTCCAGATGCATTTTGAAAGTATATTTTAAGCGAATTGATAAGAGGTTTATGCATAACGGAGTCAGTTACGGTTTCTTCTTGTGTTTGTGATGTACGAAGATGGGCCCTACTAACACGACACTGTTCTCAGGCGATTTCTCGTTCATCCATATTCAATTCAATATTCCGAACTCTACCCGCATTGCGGGCTCGATGCGAAAGATTAGATTTAAACGCACTTCTTACTTTTCTTTTAAATTCTTTATTCACTAATAGTGACACAGCTGAAACCTTCTAATATCAGAGAAAAAGTAAAGTATACTTAGAACAATTCTTATACATATATATATATATACCCATAAACATCTGCCTGACCATCCGCCTAATCATCTGCATAACTGCAAATTATCAGTTATTGAATATAATGAAACATGAATACGCGACGACACCAATGAGCGGTAAAACCCAGACGACGCATACAAGCCCATTGCACAATTTTTCCTTCGTGTATGCACATATTTATATAAACATAATAATTTGCTTATTAAAAGCTACTGAATTGCTTCCATTATAGACCTCAGCTTGGAAAACGCTACAGTGGTCTGATATCGTAAAGGAAAAGGAGTATTAGATTCTTGTTTCCATTCCTTCCTACCTGAAATTGTTGTAATAAAATTACTTTCAAGCACATCGATCCGTGCTGCATAGCAAATCATCGAAGAGCAGTTATCGCTGTCACCTATTGTCCTGCCAAATCCAATGGCAGGAGATCTAAAATAGCGTCCATGACCTCATTTGGCGTGTTTCTGAGCGCCCCACTTATGCAGATCATACCAGAACATTGATTCTTGGTGGGTAGCCTGAGGCTACCATATTTGTATACCGTCTCGGAAAGAGAACGAGTTCCATCTTATTTGAATTCACCCTCGCCTCGACAGTCTGTTCTCTCCGCTGCGTGATTTTACACAGTGCAGGCCACTTACTTAGTAGATGTAAGAGCGTTTCCCTTCCAGGTAATTCTTAAAGCTTCTGTAGCATCTTCGGAAACACGTTAGACATATTTTAGAGAGCATACGCTTCGTTACCGTTTGTGGTCCTATTTAGGCCTCGTCTGTCTCGAGGTTCGACAAGCCGTATTTTGACACCATCTATTGCCAGCTTGTTTATATATTCAGGAACT
Organism: Anomoia purmunda; assembly: GCA_951828415.1. NCBI lineage: Eukaryota > Metazoa > Arthropoda > Insecta > Diptera > Tephritidae > Anomoia > Anomoia purmunda. Next base: position 41,513,774 of record OX639994.1, on the reverse strand, counting down.
GACCACGAAAGCGTTGCCCTACGTTAAATTGTATCTTTAAAATAAAAATTCTAATAACCGGCTCTCTGATAATGTGTGAAGCCGCCGATCTTTATTTTGTTTGGTCCGAAGAAGATGATTTCGGAAATTGACCACCAGTGTGATAGCTGGCTAATGCTAAAGATTTATTTGTAAGAATTTTATTCATGAACTGAATAGTTAAAATGATTTAAAATAAACAAAGTTGAATATCGCAATCATAAAATGGAGTCATGGAGTCAATCTGAAACTTACTGCCAAATGTTATACTGGAGAAATTGGAAATTTTAAATTTCGTTTCCGAAAAGTATGACAATCTGTAGTCATTTCAAATTGCAGAAAATCTGTGGTCAATTGTCTATTGGAATTGATACTTTGTGTTAAAATGCTTGCTCGATGGGTTGCGGTCGGGTCAATTTTGAATTGTATTTCCTCTCATTGAAACCCTCTGTGATAAACGATATTTTTCGTTTTGTTGTCAGGTGCGAAAACGATCAAAGCGGATGGTTTTCCGTCGCGGGAACATACGACATACAGTTGACCGTGTGAAAAACATTCATTTCACAAACACTCAAAAAGTTGCCTTGTGATTTATTGATTGCCATGGCGAATGCGAGACGAATTCGAAATTGGATTCGTTTAAACTCGAATGGCATACCGGTAGGGATCATTGGAATTCTCGGCATAAGAACTTCCACACCTTTGAACTTTCCTTTTAGGACTCTCGAGTGAATCACATTGCCCATGAATTTTGTGACCGCCAAATGCGTCCCATTGCATAATTTTGGATGATTGAGATTGCGAAGCATGATGACGATTCAAGAAACGTTCAATAGTAAATTGTGCAGTGGCAAGCCAGCCACATCCAATGAATTCAAAAGCTCAGTTTGATAGTTGGTTGTTTCGTGTTCGTTTATTACACAGTCGATAGATTTGAAGGAATTCAGTGAACCAACGATTTGATTTTGAATTTTGCAGTTTAGGATGTGGATCACCATCCTTGTTCCGCTAAAAATGCTCTTTCACTCAACCAATCGTAGTTTCTGTGGTTAGTAATGGTGTTCGGAAAAACTTTGTTGACGAGCTCTTTTTTCGTTGAGACGAAACAGCAAAAATATGGCGGGAACGAAATGTGCATTCGTCCCAGATAATAATTTTACTTGATATCAAAACTACCATTGCTGAATGCTTCGCAATGTTACATGTTGGTACTTCAACCGCTTTAAGGTTTAATGACAATTTTAATGCATAATGAGCGGTTCGGCAACTTTCCAGCATCGTAGCCGCTATTCCAGAAGAAGCAACAGCTACAGCAATTTCTGATCTTGCACGAATGATATAAGAAATGTTTGTTATGTAGAAATAATGATCGCAAATAATGTGCGCATCTGGCTTGGAGATGCGCAAACAGTTGCTTCAGCGATTGTCGTGTTTCAATGCGTATCGTTTTCAAGCAAATTGAGCTCCTGACATGATGCACGGAATGTTGGCAACACTGTCGGATTGACAGTTCGAAGTGATTCAAGTGATGTCGGTCCGCGAGCATTCAAAACAGCAATAGCGCAAGTAAAAGCATTCATCATTCTTCGTATGAACTGTATAAATACAGCCAATAGCTTCTGTAGAACGAACATCCGGAAGACCAGAAACTACATCACCTTGCTTTCGACGTTGAAATTTCTTCGATGAAGCATTCCAAGTGTAATAACGCATCATCTCTGAGTAAAGTAATGTACGTGCAAACGGATCACTTTGACAAATCGAGAAGAAACTGGTCAATGTTGTCGCTGGTTGGTTTTGAGCACGTTGAGCGGTATTTGATGCAGTAAAATAAACTCGTTGACTGTTCTGCAGATGCACCGCCAAATGTGTAACAGTCGGATAGCGTTCGTGAATGGGAAATGAGAATATACTCCAAATCGCCTCTTTTCAGCTTACGTATCGACCAACTTGATAGCTCGTGATTTCATCATAGGGATCAGGGGCTTGAAATTCAAACGCCGCCATGTCACTGCCTTTCGTGACGTATTTGCAGATGTACTTGATGGACCTCACTGAATTGCAATACTTCATGTTACGATGCACCTTGAATGTTTTGGAAAGAATTGGTTAATACGGAACAACCCAAGAGTTGTCGACCAGGAAATCATATCCTTTAATTTTGACTGTGATTGTTCTACCGCCATCATCAGATGATCGACGCCGATACAATGGGTAACCATCGTTGCCAGTGATGGTCTCATCAGTCAAATTTCCTGGATAACGTTTGGAACACTTGCCCTCGACCATACACAGTAAGTGTGGGTTAATGACGCCACATGGTCCATGAACCTGGGCACATATGATGCCATCAATTTGTTCAGAGAGCATTCTTTCGACTAAGCATATGAGAATGTGCGCCTGCTGCAAGTATCTTTTTTGCCATTCAATCGAATACGCCCAACATCGAGTACTCCCAAAGCCACGATGCTTAACCCTGCTGTTAGGTTAAGACCATTTGGTCCAATTTTTTTTTTGTTTTCTTTGTAACTTTGGAACGGTGATATATACTGTCTAAATTTTTCAGCTCAGGTGGTCTTTTTATAAAACTATATCATGTGCGAAAATTTAATTCTCTGACTTAAAACTGGACTAAGATAAATTGAAAATTACGAGTCTTAGGTTAAGGGACCATTTGGTCCATAGTATATTTTCTTTGATTTTCTTTACATTAATTTTCCAAAAATAAGTATTTATTAGTTTGTTCGATATTTTTTGGCACTACATGATGAGCAAAAAAATGTTTTTCGGTTGGTTTTGCAAATAAACGCACTGCAAATGGAGCATTTTACATCAGACTTAGACTTGCAGCAACTACAAATTCCTCGCTTTCGAGCTCCTGAACTAGAAGCATTTTTAGAGCAGGCCACTGGTGCTGGGTTTTACCAGAGTTGAGTAAATAATAAAATAATAATATTTAGCAAGTATTGAACCAAACTAAATATAAAGACTAAGATTAAATTGTTATTTTGTATGAAAACTGCAGTATGGACCAAATGGTCCTCTAACCTAAGATTCGTAAGTTTTTTTTAACCTAACAGCAGGGTTAACAATACAGTCCATCAGCGACCGATTTTTTGCCTGAATACACGTGCGGTGATATCGTGTCGATCACTTGATGTTTGGTCAGGAAGAAACCGTTGAACAATTTGTATCCACTTTCGATTGCACGTGAAAGTGATGAACAGGTGTGCACTGCCGTAGTGACGTACATATGTCATTGGACCTTGCGCATATTCATGCATATGATGTGGGCTACCAACGAACGTCGTCGGTAAAATGGTTAACCGACCAATATCAGTTGCATTTCCTTCACTGCAAATGGCATCGTGTAAATGGATGTACTCCTCCGTACGTTGTTTGGTTTGATTTAAACGAATAAAAAGAAGGTGCTCAGCTTCTATTTTCGCATACATATCGACGCAAAATTGCTGAAACAATCGGCGAAATCGAAGCAAACAGTTGTCGACATCTTGGCGAATCATTCAACGATATGCGTAAAAATTCATTGCGCTGACCTTCTTGGTGGTTTTCTCACCTAAAGTGATATCAGTGACATTAGTGTCATATTGAAATTAAAATTATTATGATATCGATACTCACCGGTCAATGGATTTATCATCTTGAGGCTGATATAATATCCATCGTCTCCTTGCCAAAACATAAGTGGGTATTGCAACGCATGGATGAAGGATGTGTTTCAGATATTCGTTGCAATTGAACAGAGGCCCGAAGTGTGATCACAATATCGCGTGATTCCAGTTTTTCGCCAACAATCAAAACTGCACCCTCATCTATTATTGGAGCGTTAAATTGGCGTTCGTGCGTTCCAGCAGGTCGTTTATCCGCTCTGATCATGACTTTATAGTAGTCACTTGGCATGCGATCCAACGCAGTTTTGAATAAACGAACCAATGCATGGTGTTCATGAAGTAGCTGCTGCAGATTTCGAAGAATTCCTCTTCTCTTTGCTGTATTGATTGTTTGGCGCTGATCAAGTTGATTTTCTACATTGCCCATGAAGTAGATTTGGAGGAATTTATGTTGTTCGTCTTCAAGCGGTAGCAATGATCCAATTCGATGGTGAATTTGGCTTTGGATCTGTAAATTTAATTTATTTTATTTTGTATTACCTTGAATGTCGGACGGAATCCGAGTTCATCAATAATATCTGCTCCAAATGAAGTGATTTGAAAGCATCCGTTATATTTTTGAGTGTTCGATAGGAAATTACGTGATTCTGAAGTAAAGAATGCATCGGCTCTGGTAGCAAGGGCAACGCTGGTAATCTAACCCTGCTACTGAGACAGCACAATCCAGCTGTTTTTCCAGCGAACTTCAATGCACCACAACCTCTATTAGGCCAATTTGAACGGAAGGATGCGAGCTGTAGTCAATTGTGCAATCGTAATGAAAAGCTACTCGATTTAAATCAACACTTGAAGCACTTCTTCTTACGCGTTCATTCCGATTTCCACGTTGTTCAGTTGTTTTATTTGCTCGACGATTTCTCACTGTTAACTGAGTCGTTTCATTTGCCGCCTGTTTTTCTTCTTGTGTTTGTGATGTACGAAGATGGGCCATACTAACACGACACTGTTCTCATGCGATTTCTCGTTCATCCATATTCAATTCAATATTCCGAACTCTACCTGCATTACGGGCTCGATGCGAGCTTTACTTTTCTTTTAAATTCTTTATTCACTAATAGTGACACAGCTGAAACCTTCTAATATCAGAGAAAAAGTAAAGTATACTTAGAACAATTCTTATACATATATATATATATATACCCATAAACATCTGCCTGACCATCCGCCTAATCATCTGCATAACTGCAAATTATCAGTTATTGAATATAATGAAACATGAATACGCGACGACACCAATGAGCGGTAAAACCCAGACGACGCATACAAACCCATTGCGCAATTTTTCCTTCGTGTATGCACATACTTATATAAACATAATAATTTGCTTATTAAAAGCTACTGAATTGCTTCCATTATAGACCTCAGCTTGGAAAACGCTACAGTGGTCTGATATCGTAAAGGAAAAGGAGTATTAGATTCTTGTTTCCATTCCTTCCTACCTGAAATTGTTGTAATAAAATTACTTTCAAGCACATCGATCCGTGCTGCATAGCAAATCATCGAAGAGCAGTTATCGCTGTCACCTATTGTCCTGCCAAATCCAATGGCAGGAGATCTAAAATAGCGTCCATGACCTCATTTGGCGTGTTTCTGAGCGCCCCACTTATGCAGATCATACCAGAACATTGATTCTTGGTGGGTAGCCTGAGGCTACCATATTTGTATACCGTCTCGGAAAGAGAACGAGTTCCATCTTGTTTGAATTCACCCTTAGCCCGCAACGGGTGGATACATTCCGAAGCAGCATCAGCTCGCATAGTGTTTGCAAAAACATTTCCCTGAGAGCGATTGCCACGTGATCAGCGTATGCAACTATTTTTGCCCCTCCCCAATCTGTTTCACGCAGAAGTGCATTTACGATTAGATTCCACAGATTACCTCCTTGGGACGTACTCTCGCTCGCGCCTCGACAGTCTGTTCTCTCCTAGACTAGCATATACCACTTTACAGCAGAGTAGTTGACCAATAAACTCCCCCAGGAATCACGGTGTTAAAAACGCATTCAGTGTCCAAGGAGGCTAAGAGTCAGAAATCCTCCACGCTGAGATTCTTCTCCATATAGCGGACCAAGGTATGCAGTGGACTTGCCTCTGCGGGAGGCATGTTGATCATTAGACTGTAGTAGACTATCGATGGTATCGGAGAGGAAGCCGTTAACAGTGTGTTAATAGCAAATGAGTATAGACTAGCCTAAGGTCGTTTAGCTTTTCCGGCTTTGAGAATAAAAACGGCCATAAAATGTCTCCATACCAACGGTATATGATTCGGTTTGAAGTAGGCACTGAAAATACTTGAAAGCCATTTCCCAGACACTTCCAGTGTCTTAATTAGTTGTGCAGGTATTATCCAGTCCGCTCCTGCAGATATATATGTTTGAAAGCTTTGGATAACCCGCTTAACCTTTCATCCGATTTCTGTGCACCCTCGATTATTTATGAATGTGCTCTCCCACAAAACTTGGTCGCGTCGTGGCCGAACAGAATATTTCCGTTCGCATACTTAGTCTTCAAGATTCGCACAGTTAAATGGAGATGGTACCACAACATGTGACATCGCCATTAGTGTAATTAGGTAAAAGAGAGATATTTAAATCTGCTTAGCCAAGCTGCAGGCTCTAATTTTACCTTTACGGCGTTCCACGAAAAGCTTAAAGCCCGCGGCAGTTACGGTACTTAATCCTCTTCCCCACGTCAAGTATACCAACATTGAAGAGCTTATTGGACGAAGATCTTCCAGCGATTTTTTGCATTTTTAATTTTTTTTGATAGGGACAACTCTGGATTCTTTCCAACTTTCATCAACGATTCGACAATTAATGCAACCTGGCTTGGTCCGCCTGTAATAATAAGACACCTTTGCAATTGTTTGCTTGAGATTATTCAGCGTTATTGCTTTGAAATGGAAGAAAGTTTCACTCGGCTTTTACATCAAATTAATAAATGGTATTGATAGTATAACTTCATTAATGCATTTAATGCTGCCAAGTTATCACGATTCCATTAAAAGTTACTTTTATCTAAATCTGTCACTGCATTTCTCAATTTTGTTATCATATCTATTTTCTCTGGACCTAGGTTTACTAAGTATTCGTTCCTAATTTTGTTATATTCAGACACAGCACACTTATAACAATTTATTTTCTTGTACCTCATTTCATATAGATGACGCAGTGTTAAATCATTGCATGTTTTCATTAGTTTTGATTGTTTTATTTTTTGTTATTCTATGTAATGCCAGTTTAATGTAGACATTAAACATTCTCGCTTTTTGTTCAAAATTGTCACTGAAACGGAATTTAGTTACAATCTTTTGATAGAAAACTTCGCTAACCACTTTTTTAATTAAATTTGATTATCTTTACTGTCTTACTTTTCGTTCCATTTTTCTACTGGTCACTGTTGTTGCCAATCCCATCACAAATCGTTTCGTGATCGCTTATTTTATGTTAAATTAGTATTTTTGCAATGGGCGAGTTTGTTAGTATATAATCAATTAGTGTTGGCGACGAACAAGTTGTCTCAATTTGCGTTATGCTGGAAAATTTGATTTAACTGCCTACAGATAATTTTCTAGCCAATTGATAATAAAATCACCAAGTACTAAAACATTCGTAATGTTCGACAGCTTTTCTAGTTCTGCCTGAAAATCATGAAATCACGCAATACACATTGATTGAAAATTGTTTCTTAGGCGATCTAAAGACTGTAGCAGCACTCAACTTCGTACTGTTTTGCCTAATTTGCAAAAGCACTACTACTGAGATACTCCTCACACAATCTTCGTCAAAAAATGCTGCTTCCGTTGTTCTACCATATGCCAGCGAGTGACCCCACTTGTTTTAAATTCAAGCATCTCATCATCAGGTATACTCGTACCAATTGTTGGCACACCAATTAAGAAATAAGCAGGCGTTAAAGGATCACAGCTTTCAACGTCTTCGTTTAGGGGACAGAGTGGCCGCGAATTCAAGCATGCCTCAATCTGATAAAGTAGAGTTCACAGTTCATTAAAGTTTAAGGCGCGGTCCTGTGTTATTCGTTTAAAATAGTATTTGGTTGACTTGACTCCCATTTCCGACAGTCCCCCAAAATATGGAGATGCAAATGTAAAACACACACACAAATATGCAGATATAAGCCTTGTTGTTGTTGTTGTTGTAGCGGCTAGTCGCGCCCCGTAAAGAGCGGATTCACCCATGGTCGTTGTCGTCAAACTCATCTAGGGGGAGGCCCAGGAAACGTGCAGTTTCGACAGGGTTGGACCAGAGGGAGAGGGGGGTTAGATGAGTGGGTTTGAGAGGGCATGTGAATAGGTGGTTGGTGTCGTGCGGAGAATCTCCACATGTCGGGGTTGATTCTGGATAAGTAGGAGTTGAGCCTGCTACAGTATCCAGATCGTAGTTGTGCCAGAGTGACGCGGGACTCGCGGGGCAGCAGGGACTCCTCATCCGCTACAGGTGGTGGTTGGGCTCCGATGACTGCATTCGCCTGGCGGGAGTCAATGATGTTCGTGACTGTGTCTCTGTGGATGTTGCTTAGGACCCGCCGGTACGCCTCCGGATCCAGCGGTTGTGTGATGAGTGGCTGGATCTCGTCCTTTAGTTCTAGTAGATGTCTTCTAATGTGCCTGGGGGGCAGTTCCACGGCAAGCAGGTGCCCGTTTGGATGCCCCGAGCGGTGACATCCAGCAAGGAACTGCTTGCTGAGCATGAGGTTGTGCTCCTTAACTCGGAGCACATTGACCTCTTGGTGGAGATGCTCCTCAGGCGACATCAGAAGACATCCCGTCACCGTGCGGAGTGCGGCGTTCTGGCAGGTCTGCAGCTTCGTCCATTGTGTCCTGCTGGTTCCCGGCGACCAAACTGGCGCAGCATAGTTTATTACCGGCCGGCCAATCGCCTTGTATGTTGCCAACAACGTTTCTTTGTCTTTGCCCCAAGAGCTGCCGGCGAGCGACTTGAGGACATTGTTGCGGCTCTGTACTCTATTGGCGATTGCGGTAGTGTGCGCGGAGAAGGAGAGCAGGCTGTCGAAAGTCACCCCCAGAATCTTCGGGTGGTTAACCGTCGGAATGGGGGTGCCATCGATATGGATGTTAAGATCCAGCCTGACCTCCTTCGTCCAGGTGGTAAAAAGGGTCGCCGAGGACTTGGCAGGGGACAGCGCCAGGTTTCTGCTAGTGAAAAATTGGGCAAGATCTGAGAGATATCCGTTCACTTTCAAACACAGATCATCAATTGCATTGCCGGTTGCCATTATCGAGCAATCATCAGCATAGGAGACAATCGTGACTCCCTCTGGCGGTTGAGGGAGCTTGGAGATGTAGTGATTAAACAGTAATGGGGACAGGACGCCACCCTGCGGTACCCCTTGTTTAATCCTCCTTGGTTTCGATGTTGTATCTCTAAACCATACCGATGATTGACGACCACACAGGTAATTCGCGGTCCACCGTTTCAGTCCCTGCGGGAGAGTTGATGATTCCACGTCAGCTAGTAGCGTGGAGTGGCTAACTGTGTCGAAAGCTTTCGACAGATCCAACGCTACTAGGACGGTTCTCTCGCAGGGGCGGTTTTGGTTAAGACCACGGTTCACCTGTGTGTTTATGGCATTAAGTGCTGTTGTTGTGCTGTGCACTTTCCGGAAGCCATGTTGATGCTTAGCTGACCCAAGGTGGTATGTATAGTACGGGAGGAGTAGGGCCTCAAGTGTCTTTACCACAGGTGAAAGCAGGGAAATCGGCCGATAGGAATCACCCTTGTCGGCCGGCTTCCCTGGTTTCAGTAGTGGGACCACCTTCCCAACCTTCCAGATGTCTGGAATGATGAGGGTGGCCATAGACAAATTGAGGATCCCGGTGAGGTACTCAACTCCCGCGGGGCCTAAATTCTTCAGCATCAACACGCTTAGCCCGTCAGGGCCAATGGCCTTGGAGGCTTTCGCCTTCCCGATGACCTCCTTTACCTCGCCACAAGTGAAGGTAAGAGGCGCGCTGTTGTTCGGTATTTTGCGCAGCCTCCTGGTCACCTTCCGCTTGGTCCTATCCCCCGAAGGATGCAGTATAAACTGTCGGCTAAAATAGCTCGCGCATCTCTTCGGGTCCGACGAGGCACGATCCCCGAATGAAATTTCCACTCGGTCGTCGTGCTTCGTCGGGTTGGATAAGGACTTCACGGTAGACCAAAGCTTACCAACACCCGTGACCAGATTACAGGACTTCAGATGCTCCTCCCACTTGTTCCGCTTGTGTTGGTCAACCAGCCTCCGAATCGCCACGTTTAAATCCTGAATATTAGGATTACGGGGATCGGAGCGGCGAAGGTGGTCGCGTTCGTTCGCTAGAGCGGCCGCTTCAGCCGGGAAGTTGGGACGGATCTCAGGGATCCTCCCTGCCGGAATGAAGCGGGCCGCAGCTGACGCAACCACCTTGCGGAACTTATGTTCGCCTTTTCGAACGTCGGTGGGAGCGGGAAGAGACCTGAAGGCATTTTCGGTGAACTCCGCGAACCTGACCCAGTCAGCCTTTTTAAAGTTGATATAGGTCCGATGGTCCGCGGAGACAAAGTCAGCAGGTCTGTCAATCGAGATGATTATAGGTAGGTGGTCTGATGCAAGCGATAGCATAGGTCGCCACGTTATGCTATTTATCAGACCTGCGCTAGCTATCGTTAGGTCAGGCGAGCTGCTGCAACTACCCATAATCCTGGTGGGGGCATCATCATTCATCGTGCAGAATGTCGAATCGTCTATCTGCTCTGCCAAATCGTTTCCCCTCCGATCAGCTGGTAGGCTTGAATGCCAGAGATCGTGGTGCGCATTAAAGTCACCTACTACCAATCGGTTTTCACCTCTGAGGAGCGCACCTATGTCAGGGTGATATCCTGCCGGGCAGCAGGTGACAGGGGGTATATAAATATTAAATATTTCGAGCTCGACATCGCCTGACCGGACAGCTATTCTTTGACATTCTAAGGTAGTGTCCCTGCGGTCGATGTCTTCTTCAATAAGACGATACTGCACTGTGTGATGGGTGATGAATGCTAAGCCACCACCATTACCTCGCTCGCGATCCTTACGATGCACATTGTAGCCGTTGCAACTCAACAGAGTTGAGTTGCTGTGCAGTTTCGTTTCTTGGATCGCAGCTATTGACAGATTATGCCGACTCATAAAGTCGGTTATCTCCTCAATCTTGCCCTGCAGCCCATTGCAGTTCAGCTGAAGGAGTCTCGTTTGCCTCGGTAGAGTCGTCGCGGAGAGGGGTGTGAGGGAAGGGTGATGTTGCCCACCTGGACCCTGCTGCACATGCAATGGCACGTTGGGCTGCCTTATGGTGTTGTTTGGCAGCGCCGCCACTGGCGCGTGCGGTTGCGAGGCTCTACAACAGGGAGCCAGGTAGTCACCCGACCATTCACGTGTGGTGCGCAGGCCAGAACACACTCGAAAGTGACACCAGCCTTGGCACGAATTGCACCTGACTGATGCCGCATTCCGGTATATCCTAGCCTGACACACGGAACAGACTGTGTGGGGTACCAGGAGCTGCTGGCTATTCCCCACACGGGGGGCGGAGCTAGGTTGAGGGGGGGGGGAGGGGAGCGACCATGTTGTTGTGTGCTCCTGCGAACCGTAGAGGTTCTGCCGGTGCTAGGCACCGGTGCACTAGGTGCAACTAGGGGAGCCGTAGAGGCTATGGGCGCCATAGGGCGCGAACAACATGGGGCCACATAGTTTGTGGACCACTCCTTGTGGGTCTTAAGGCCTGAGCAGACCTTAAGATGGCTCCATCCGTCGCACGAATTACACCTTACCGAAGTGGAGTTCGGATGGAGCTTTTTCTGGCAAACGCAGCAAAAATAGGTTTCTGGACCAGGGTTTGACTCGATGCCAGCCCTGACCAGAAGGAGGTGAAGCAACCCTGCTGCAAGGAGTTGCTCCAGGAGAGACAGACAACTTATGGGGTAGGCCGATCTAAACAGGGTTAGATTGCCGAAACAACAGTCCTTGGCCGGGTGAAACCCGGGTCATTCCGGTACGTAGAACCGACTGTCGTGGGAATATATAAGCCTTCGATTACTTTGCGTTTTTCAGTGAAAATTGGTGCATATCAATGGGGCAGGCTTGGTCTACACCACTATGCAGAGCTCGCGATTTTATTCTGCCGATTTAGCAATATATTTGTAGCACGTGAAAGAGCACTTTATGATATCTTGAGCAAGATGATGCACATTCGGCTCCTAATATTTTCTGCGAACGTAGTTTAGCATGAGCTGAACTCCGCCGTGCAAAGTAACTCAAATATTAGAAAGGAAAATGGGTTTTCCTTTGACAATAAAGTTGGATGTTTCATATTTAGTGATCACTTTCAGAAGTATGAGCGTCTATCGACGCGTAAACATCCTTTATCGTCCAGAAATGGGCGAAGCTTTCCAATTGCTTTGTTTTTAATTGGCCCCCGAGGTGATGCGTTTCGTGGCTGAAATCGATGCGTTGCGATATAAAACTCAGTCGCTTTAGTGCCAAGTGTAAATCAAGTTTGGACGTGGGGCCAAAGCGACAGTTTTCTTTGTAAGTGCAGTTGTAGAAGAAACGAAGTAAATACATAGTTACGCAAGGTCTTCCGTTTACACCAGTATATCTACGCAAATGATCTGGATAGGACAATGTGTTGACGTAAACAATTTTTGTCAGCGCACTCTGTTCTAATTTTGTCTTTATGCGAGCGTTAATCTGAGCAGGTCAATGTACATGGGTAGCGGTGATCCCAATAGGTCCCGCTTATCAAAGAGCGAGATTCGGCAAATCCAAGTGACACTAGTCACCGTAGCCAACAGGTATACAGAATACAGGTATACCTGCAACCAAAAGTTTTTGAAATAAAATTTTTGCAATTATAGTTGTAGGTACAAGCCAGTGGATAAGAAAGTAAATTTCGTTTTATTTCGCCCTCATGTCAAAGGTAACTGAAAACGAAAATAAATCCGAAAACGGATGTCATTGCAGTACTAATGTATTTACATAATGAACATTTTTGAGGAATTGATTTCAGTAGTTCAGTAGAATTAGATCCCATTTTCTAATCTTCAAACCACCGGAATATAATAATTTAGAAAGTTAATCTTGTAGATGTAAACCCTCAGCCAGATCAAGAGCGACAGTGATAACATCATCAACATAAATATCATGAGAAAGCTCTTCGGGTGCGATGGGGTAATTGCGTGCCTCATATGTAGCCAGTTGCTTCGATATTTTCACGGAGTGAAAAGGAGAAGATGTCGTGTGAAATGTTTCTGGTGTAAGCTTATAAATTTTCACTGGATCAATTGGCGATATTCTCGACAAAATTTGATGGCAATTCTGATATTCCGGGATGACCAATATCTGAATGTAGTGCTTTCGTCATCGTAAAACAATTTTTGCTAAGTCAAATTGCACCAAAACCCCTGAAAATACAGTATTCCTCACGAAATTTCGGGGTTTGCTGGAAAATTTGTGCCATATAATAATATTGGGATAGGCTTACCTCGTAATTCAACTTTGAATAGCAGCGAAACACAGTAGCGGTCATCTGCACCTATTTGGTGCGTTCCGGCAAAATGATTTTCACTAGCAACTTCTGCATAGGAAAAAACTTTTTTACGCCAACTATGTTGGTGTGTGTCCGGGTGTGACCTACAGTCGAGCAATTTATGCAAATGGAATTGCATTCGCCGAACTCCGCATTCTTTAATTGAATATGCACGAAATACCCAGCACTTCAAGAGAAGATGGCCTTGTTTGGCTGTTACAATGCCTCGTCTGGCTGCTCTTTACCTTTATCATTACCATTCATCCAGAAATGAGCTTCGTCGCTGAACATAATAGAATAGAAGAAGCGCGAGTTACATATACATGCCACCCACCTACAAATATGCCACTAGAGCAAGGGCCAGCAGTAGACAGAAATAGCAAAGTCAGCATATTCTGATACTAAACAGAATATGCTGGAAATAAACATATATACATAAAAATACATATTCACATGCCAGAAGATGGCCAGGCAGCACATTGCTGAGAACAGCAACATTGTTGCAAATAATTATTAGAATATATATACATATATGCAAACAAGTATTAAATTGTTAGAATGCATATAATAAAAAGACATACATATGTATGCACATAAGCTTTATAGCAAATCCATACGAACAGATACATATGTACATATGCATGTACATAAAAGCTTTAAAACGAATACATACAAACATAAGATTGTAACTGCTACTATGGTCCAAAGTAGGATGGGATAGGTAGAAAGATGCAGAACTATTTGAGTGGCACAGCAGAGGAGTCCACTCGCCTCCAGAGTTAGGCTGATATATATATATATATATAAATATAACTAATATAACAAAATTAAAGAGTTTTATTTAAAAAGGATCCGTAACAATTTAAATAAGCAAATAAAAGGAGTCAAGGGAGAAGACCTATAACTGGCGCAGTCTAAGGGAACAGCTCTACAAAACGAAGCGACAACAACAACACGAATCGACAACAACAAAACGAAGCGGCAACATCAGGACAAAGCGGCAAATAGTTAGTATGTATAAATAGTGTAAAATTAAGGGGCAATGTTACAATTTTACCTTTAAACAAGTGCAACATACATATAACAAAAAGGCTTGTACAGCCATAAATAAATAAAAATAAAAATAAAATCCGCGATTCACCACCGCAAGGGGGACCCTCCGGATTTATAAAAAAAAAATAATAATAAAATAACTCTGCGATTCACCACCGCAAGGGGGACCCTCCAGAGATTATTGAAAAAAAAACAAACAAAAAAATGGCGCAAAATCTTACAAATATGGAACACTGTCTGGTTGCAATAACTCAGTTATTGCAACAAAACGCAAACCAAAGGACGGTGACATTTAGGCAAAGAATAGAAAAAGACTTAAAATATCTCCAAGGTTTTGAGGGTATTTCAAAAAAGCTACCCGCTTTTATAGACAGTATAGATAGAATTCTTAGGGATTACGAAGGCCAAGAGCAAATAGTTTACAGAATAGTATACGACCTCAAAATATTGGGAGCGGCAAAAAATTTGTTGTCCCTAAACCCACCAGAGAATTGGGAGAGTTGCAAAACTAAATTAAAGCAACATTATAGGCCCACCAAGGACCAAATGTCAATAACAAATGACATAATAAATTTGAAAGTGAGGAGTATTAGTGACTTAGTAAGAAAAGCGAAAGATATAATAGATAGCATCACAGAATATAGTGCTTTAAATGAAAACGGAAGCACTATGAAGGAAATTCTGTCAGGAATGTTAATTCAAAAAATAAAACAATTGACAGCAGGAACGTTAGCCTATTCGGTCAGGAATATAACGGCATGGTCAGAAATGGCGAATATAATATATAATTTTATCGGAATGGACGAGGGAAATCTCAACCCAGTGTTCATTCTAAGAAATACCTCAACTAATAATAAATATGGTCAACCGCAAAACTAAAGGATGAATAGGTCACAAAATAGTACAAGATGGGGAAATGATCATTCTCAAAGTAGCCACGAGCCAGAACAAGGTTACAATCGTAGGCGAAGTGTTGTAGCACGAAATTACAACCAGTCGCAGAATAACTCTCAACAAACAAGAAATAGGCCTAACTCATACCACAATAACAACGGCAGGCAGAATAGTTCTCAAAATAATTTCCGTTATTAAAATGAATCTGGTCAATATAATCGTTCCGGTAGACAGAATAGTTATCAACCAGGGAATAATCGACCTCAAAACGAATCAGGTCAGAATAATAGTGTAAATAGGCAAAATACGTCTCAGCAGACAAGGCGTTCGAATGGGCCTCAACCCATGGACGTTGACACTACAAGTCAAGCAGAAGAGACCAATACTAATGAGGAGTTTTTTATAAATTAGCCTCGGAAAATCAAAATCAAATTTTTATAACATTAACCATGTTTAACAAAAAATGGTTAACATTGGTGGATCCTGGATCTACTATAAGCCTAATGAAAAAAAAAGTTTTGGTAAAATTAATTTACCAGTTATTGAAAAAAATAATGTCGTAGTGAGCACTTTAAATGGAAACATAAAAAAGGAAAATGAGAGAGTTATCTCTCCTTGCCCGTTAGAATTCCAATATGTGGATAACGCGAAAATGAGATGGTTGAAAATGAGTTTCGATAAACCATATGACCTTCTTTTAGGAAATGATTTTATATTTAAAAACGTTAATATAATCGACATCGAAAAGGAAGAAATTGAACTAAAAAATGGCATTAAAATTCCATTTTATGCGAGAACAATCCAAGAGCAAGTTTATGCATTGGAATCAAGCGAATTTAGAAATATTCAACTATCTCACCTAAAATCAGATGAACAAAAAGGGGTTGAAAAATTATTAAAAAAAATACGAAAAGTTAATATACAAGGAAGGAGATGAACTAACAACTACAAACAGTGTGGTTCATGAAATTAAAACCACCACGTCCCAACAAATCAGCTAGAAAATTTATAGGCTACCCCCAAAACATGAGGAAGAAGCCATTAGACAGATTAGAGAGTTGGAAAACCAGGGTATAATCCGAAAAAGCAGGAGCACATATAGCTCACCTATAATAATAGTACCAAAAAAATGTGATAATTCGGGCAATACAAAATTTCGTTTAGTAATCGATTATCGAAGGTTAAATCAAATTACTGTTGATGACAAGTATCCTTTGCCAAATATCGATGGAATTCTAGACAAGTTTGGCAAAGCTCACTACTTTAGCACTCTTGATCTCGCAAAAGGTTACCACCAGATTTTAATGGCAAATAGGGATATCGAGAAAACAGCTTTTGTGCCTCCAGTAGGTTCATATGAATACGTCAGAATGCCGTTCGGGTTAAAGAATGCCCCGGCTACGTTTCAAAGGTTAATGAATGATATTTTAAGAGATTACATAAATCAAATTTGTGTTGTTTATCTGGATGACATATTAATTTTTTCAACATCGTTGGAAGAACATTTAAATTCTCTTGACAAAATTTTTTCAAGATTGCAAGAACACAATTTAAAAATTCAAGCTGACAAATGTAGTTTTTTAAACAAAGAAACAAAATTTCTGGGACACACATTAACCAAAGATAGAATAAAGCCCAATAAGGATAAAATCGCAGTAATTTTAAACTTGAAAATACCAAAAACCGAAAAGCAATTAAAAAGCTTTCTAGGGGTTGCGGGTTATTATAGAAAATTTATAAAAGACTATTCAAAAATCGCGTACCCAATGATTAAATATCTAAAAAAGGGATGCAAAATAAACCCCAATGATCCTCAATATATTTCAGGCTTCGAAAATCTTAAATCTTTAATTTCATCTCACCCGATCCTTAAATATCCAGATTATGAAAAAGAGTTCTCACTTACAACAGATGCAAGTGACTATGCCATAGGTGCAGTGTTGTCTCAGGAAGGACAGCCAGTGTGCTATATCTCACGAACTCTAAATAATCACGAACAAAAGTATGCAACTACTGACAAAGAATTTCTAGCCATAATGTATGCAGTCACATATTTTAGACCATACATATATGGTAATAAATTTAAAATAATAACTGACCATTGCCCAATTATGTACTTAAATAATAAATACAAAGGAAAAGAATTTTCGCAACGCCATCAAAGGTGGCTTTTAAAATAACAAGAATATAATTATGAAATTGAATATGTAAAAGGAAGAAATAATGTAGTAGCAGATTTCTTAAGCCGGATTGAAAACGCTCCAAAAATCAATGAAAGCAATGATCAAGAATCGAATTTGGAAATGTCCGACACGATTCATTCTGCAGAAGAAGAATTATTAGAGCATTTTGCTATAAAGGAAGATATTGTTAATAAATACAAAACACAAATTATAATAACGTACAGCCCACATGCTGAAATTCAAACAGTGCATGGCAGGAAAATAATTGAAGTGAATCCAATGGACAACGAAAATGTATTGAAAAATACATTTCAAAGACATATAAAAGGGGGCAAAGTTGGAATTTTTTCCGAAGTTGAAGAACATGATTATCACAAAATTCAATTATTATTGATATCCATGTTTTCTTGCAATAGTAAACTTCAATTTATAAAATGCACAAAGAAAGCAACAGACATCTTACAAGAAGAAGAACTGCATAAACAAATTTCGTTATACCACAATAACGAATCGATGCATAGCGGTATTAGCGAAACATACAATACATTGAAAGATAAAATCACACAGGTAATGCGGATATTGAGAGGCTCCACTCAACCTTGTTAGAGAAACTAACAGGAATTGAGGATTTAAGTCTCTCAACCGAAATGAGGATACAAATTGGTCGGCGTTAGTCAAGCCGACCAGTCGTGTTTCTATTCGCTCTCCGATTTTAATTAAATACAAATCGCATAGTTATTTAATTTGCTAATTATTGGCATGGTGCATATCTATATAATCTGAGACAGTGACTCTTCTTTTTTTGATTTTGTATTAAATTGTGATTTTCCATTTCTTAATCCATTTAATATGCCGTGTGTGTGTGGGCAGAAAGTGGAACGCCCTCAGTCCAAAGTGCAGTGCTCTAAATGCAATGAGTTTTTTCATCTCAAATGTGTTGGCATTCAACAGGCTGATCTTGACTATTTGTTGTAAGGTGTGTGTGGCTGTGCGCCGTTGTTCTATTCGTTCTCCTCCACCACTCGCGGCTGTGGATATAAGTACCGTGGACCAAAATAAAAACACTCAAGAGCATGTAATTGAACAGCAGCATAAGTCATTTTCTGTAGCCGATGAATTTGCCGAAATTAAAGCGGTTAATTCTCGCCTTTTATCTGCTATCAGTGCTCTTCACGAAGATAATAAGTGTTTATTGAAAAAATCCGATATTTTTCAAGCGGAGATTCTTGAATTGCATACCAGACTAAATGCTAAAGATGATACATTGTCGCTCCTGCTCTCAGAAATCAGAGGTTTGCGTGGTGTTGTTATTGGCTGCCTTACACAAAAATCTAATACGAAAATTAACGAAAGCAAACATGTAAAATCGTCATCTTCAAGCTCTTTGTCTGCTGGTAGTGTTTCGCCCACTCATAAATCGTATAGTGACGCTGTTATGGGCGCTGGGAGAGCTAAACTGCCATTACGCTCTGCTACGGTGGCGCTTACAACAACGTCGTTGTCCTCCCACGTTACTGCTACTACCTCTAATGTATTCACTGCGCTGCCAACTCAGATGACTGCTGCTATTACCGATACTAAATTACCTACTTTGCTGCCCGCTCAAATTTGCTCATCAATATTGCCTCTCCAAGATTCGGCTACTACCAGCAACGTAGTGACTGCGCAGCCAACTCAGGTGACTGCTGCTATTACGGATGCTCAATTATCTTCTTTGCTGCCCGTTCAAATTCGCTCATCATTGTTGCCTTTGCACGATTCGGCTACTACCACTAACTTAGTGAGTGCGACGACTACTCCGATGATTGCTGCTACTCCGTGTGCTCAGTTATCTGCTTTGCTGCCTGCTCAAAATTCTAATTCTAATTCGTTTGCTGTTGCTGAGTCGCCTGCATCAATTGTTGTAAATCCGAACGAATGGACTACTGCGCGTCATAAAAAAGGGCATAAATTTAAGAAAATAGTTTTTGGATGTAATGATAGTGCCGAGTTGGATGTTGTTAAAAAAAAGAAGTGGTTACATATATCCTCTTTCAAACCATCTGTAACTGAGGATAATGTAATATCCTATGTTTCTCGACATTCGGGCATTCAAAGTAATCAATTTGCGTGCTATAAACTGATTAAGAAAGATGTTTCTGTAGACAATTTTCGTAGTATAAATTTTAAATTAGGCGTTTCGCCATCATTTTATTCGAAGGTGTTAAATCCAATTATTTGGCCAGCTGATATTAAAGTTCGTCCTTTTCGTTTTTTTCAAAAGGAGGTAATTGCGGAAGAAATCAAGTAGTAACAAACTGTCTTAATAAATCTCTTAACATTTATTTTCAAAATATGTCCGGAATGCGGACCAAAGCCAAAGATATTTTTCTAGCAACTTCTCGCGCAGAATATGACATTTACGTGTTTGTTGAAACGTGGCTAAATAAGGATTTTTTCGATACAGAATTTTTCGATTCAAATCAGTTTGTTGTATATCGCAAAGATAGGGATGCTCTAAAAACTGGCCATCTCAAGGGTGGTGGTGTTCTGATCGCCGTGAAAAGCAGTTTACGATCTTCAGTACAACAGCTATCAAACAATGACACCCTTTTAGATCAGTTGTGCGTCTGCATTAGCAGTTTCCGTAATATATTTATATTTGTATCATATATTCCTCCGAATAGTTCTGACAGTGTATATTGTGAACATGCAGAAAATATTGTAAGTCTTTGTGAAAAAAATCATGATTGCAACTTTTGCGTACTTGGTGATTTCAATCTTAGCAATCTGGTTTGGTCTGACATACAACATAATGGTGTCTTAACACCGACTAACGTAAATAGATCTCATGAAATTTACTTTTTAGATAGCCTTCTTGGTCTTAATCTTATCCAAATTAATACTTTATTTAATAAGTTGAATAAAATCTTGGATCTTGCATTCGTTGATGATAATATAATATTTAATTTCTTTGAATGCCCATTTCCAATAAGTAAATTAGATAAACATCATGTGCCTTTTATCATAATGTTTGAGTTTTATAGTGTTGTTGCAAATTCTAATGAAAATGCCATTTCTTTTAACTTTCGTAATGCTAACTATGATAGGTTAAATGCTGCCTTAATGGAAATAAATTGGGACTCCGTTCTTAATACTAGTGATGTAGCTGATTGTTTTGAGAAATTTTTGAACATAACTCACGATGTTTTTTCGAGAACCCTTTCAATTCTGGCACCTCCTATTCATAAATTGCCATGGTATAACAAAAATCTAAAAAAGTTAAAAAATCAAAGAAACAAGTTTTATAAATTGTATAAATCAGAACGCAGTAATTTAAATTTTAAAGAAAAATACATTTTTTATATGAATCAGTTCAATGTTCTTGATAAGTTTTTATACAATCAATACATTTGTAGATTTGAAACCGAACTTAAAGACAATCCAAAAGCTTTTTGGAAATACGTTCGTTCCAAAAAGGGTTTTACTAATATTCCAACTTGCATGAGCTTGAATGGGCTGTCTTCGCAAACTTTATCTCAGTCTGTAAATTTGTTTGCAGAATTTTTTAAGTCAAATTTTGTAGCTAACGATGACCTTGTTTGTACGCCCGTCTGTAATGCCTCTACCCATTCATTGGATTTCGGGTATTTGTCAGTCTCTGAATTAGATGTTCAGAATGGTATAACGGCTATAAAAACTTCTTTGAAATCTGATTACGACGGTTTCTGCTCTTACTTTCTGAAGCAATGTAAATTTTCGATCAGTAAGCCTCTATGTTTGATCATCAATCTATCGCTTTCTACTGGTGTGTTCATTGATCGATGGAAGTTCGCCTCGATTACTCCAATTTTTAAATCAGGTAGTAGGAATGATATAAGCAATTATAGACCAATATCTAAACTAACTGTATGCTCAAAGCTTTTTGAACAAGTGGTTAAAGAAAAAATTACCTTTGCTACCAAATCTATTTTAGAGCCGCGCCAGCATGGATTTGTCAGAGGGCGTTCTACTGTCAGTAATTTAGCTGTTTTCTCGCAGTACTGTATCACAGCATTCAATAGTGGTTCTCAAATAGATACCATCTATACAGACTTCTCGAAAGCATTTGATCGAGTATCCCACGCAATTTTATTGCATAAACTCGTATGTATTGGTTTCCACTCTGTTTTCTTGGCCTGGCTAAAATCTTATCTCTCAAACCGATTGTTATTTGTTGAAATAGAAAATTGCAAGTCCTTTTCTTTTGTGGCGACCTCGGGTGTTCCACAAGGTAGCATTCTTGGTCCAATTCTATTTATTCTTTTCATTAATGACATTGGTTCTTGCTTTAAAAACTCAAATTTTCTACTTTATGCTGATGATTTGAAGTTTTTTCGTAGTATTACTTGCGATAATGATTCTCATCTCCTGCAGCATGACCTAAACAATCTGGTCGAGTGGAGTCGCAGAAATAAACTTTCTTTGAATACTAGCAAATGTTTCCATATGTCATTTTCTAAATCTCCGGAGTTTCGGAAATCGTGCTATATTATTTCAAATCACCAACTTATTTCAGTTAATGATTTTGTTGACCTTGGAGTTGTGTTCGATAACCGTTTTACTTTCCGAAATCACATATGTTATGTCCTTCCAAAGGTTTATAGAAATCTAGCTTTTTTACGCCGTTACTCTAAGGATTTTAAAGATCCGTATACTAGGAGACTTCTTTACAATACCTTAGTTCGCTCGAAACTCGAGTATGCTGCTGTTATTTGGAATCCGATTTATGATTGCCATGCTGCTAGGATTGAAAGGGTTCAGCGTAAGTTCATTCGCTTTGCACTCCAATCGATCAGATTTGAAGAGCCGTTGCCCTCATACAATGCCCGATGTTTGTTAATAAGCTTAACATCACTTCAGAGCAGAAGAACAATTCAGTCTTTAATGTTTGTTTATGATGTAATTAATGGTTTCATTGACTGTGCCGAACTTCTAGGGATGGTTAGTTTTAATATACCTAGTAAAGCTCTTCGTTTTCAAAAATTGTTCTATCTCCAAGTGGTCAAAGTTAATTATTTTTCTCATGGACCAATTTTTAGAGCGCTTTTAGAGTTTAACAAAATCTCAAAAAAAGTTAATATTGATTTTTCGTCACCAAGATCTGTCTTTAAATCAGTCATAGACGATCTGTATTGGTAGTTTTTTATTTTTTATTTTTCGCATACATTTGGTTTTTAGTTTTAAGTTAGTTTTGTATATTTAGTTTTAATTTGATTGTACCGCTAGTCTGTAAGATATATCATGTCATAGACCGAATAAATTGAAATTGAAATTGAAATTGAAATCGTTATAGGTAACTATAATGATCGCTATCACTCAACAATAAAATGTTCACCCAGATTTGCAAAAGATAGTTTAGAACCAGCCATTCTAAATAACAGGATAGACCAAGCAAAGAATATCACAATAAATAAAAGAAATAGAACCAGAGAACAATACGAAGAACTTCGACCAACAGGCCCAATAAAGAATTACAAAAGAGTTAGACACAAGGATGAACCATATTTTAGAATCAATCCTTTACAAAATGTTCATACAGCAAATATAAAGAGACCCTTGAAATTTGCAGAAATACCTAACTTGACCGATAATAGTAATATAGACGATGATAGGTTCAGTATTACAGCTCATAATGGAGATATTTGAAATAAATGTTGTGTTGATATAATTGGTAAATGAAAAAAAAAAATTAGTAAATCCTTATCAAAATAAATTGCTATATTCAATTTATTGCCACTCTGTTTACAGACAATGTGGCTTATAACATTAATGCTTATGGCAGCAGGCATGAAATCAGCACGAGGCTACTTGCAGGTTACTCCAATACTCGACGATGCAGGATATACAATGATACATATGGGACAGACAGAAATAGTAAATGAAACCAGTACAATTCTACATATAATTCAACCTGAAGAAATTTTAAAAATAATAAATCAATTTAGAGCAGATATTGAAAATAGCAAGATAAGAAAGAAAGCTTTTCTTCTGAACGAGATAGAAATACTGGAAGCAAAAATAAAAACAATACAACCAGAAAAATCCAATAGAGATAAAAGAGGGTAATTAATGTAGTAGGAAAAACATACAATTGGTTATTCGGATTAATGGATGACGATGACAGACAAGAGATTTTGAGCTATTTGGAAGTTAACCAAAAGAATAACCATAATATTATTAAAACAATAAATCAACAAATCAATATAAACGAACAGTTTAATGATAACATAAATTTATTAAAAAACACTATAGAAGAAGATAGAGAAAAAATCAAAAGTCTTATAAGTTCAATTGGTAAACAAAATAAAGATATAGTAGACCATCTTTTATATAATGATATGTTCAATAAATTGAAAAACTTAGAAAGCAGAATTAACGATATTCAAACAAATATAGCAGCAGCAAAGTATAATTTGATTCATCCAGGTATTTTAACTAAAGAAGAGATCGATTATTTCAAAATAGATTTTTATAAACTAAAATTGTCTAAAATGGGAGTTTTATCTTATAAAAACCAATCAATTGTAATTGCAATCAAAATCCCAAGAAATCATGTAAAAACGGATTTGAAATTAATTATTCCGTTATCAAATAAGGAAAATTTACAAGTGGATACAGAAAACGAATTAATTGTTACAATTAATAATAAAAATTACAAATATGAAAAAGACAGAGCTTTAAAAGACTTAAAATTAAGTAAAAATTGTATTTTCGAAAATAACTGCAAATTTAAACATGAAAATAAAACAGAATTAAACATTTTAAGTGACGATACACTGGTAATCATGAATGCACTTGAAGAAAAACTAGTTCAAAACTGCGATAACAGGGAACTAGTATTAAATAAAAACTATTTAATTATTTTCGCTAATTGTAAAATTGATCTTGATAACAAAATATTTACAAACACAAAAATAGAATTTATTGAAAAGTTTAATTATCCAGCTAAAATGCTGAATCAAAGCTATAAAAATGATGTAATTTTTGACAAATTAAAAACAGAAAATTTGAAAAATATTGAAAAAATCAAAGAATTAATATACCATAAAAATGTTACATACGGTATAAATATAACCATAATGTCATGTTTAATTGTATTAGTAATAGTATTAATTGTATTTTGGAAAAGAAAGAATATAAACATAAAAATATTAAATAAAAGAATTCAGGAGAATCCTAAAACTAACCCTGGGGGAGTTACATATACATGCCACCCACCTACAAATATGCCACTAGAGCAAGGGCCAGCAGTAGACAGAAATAGCAAAGTCAGCATATTCTGATACTAAACAGAATATGCTGGAAATAAACATATATACATAAAAATACATATTCAAATGCCAGAAGATGGCCAGGCAGCACATTGCTGAGAACAGCAACATTGTTGCAAATAATTATTAGAATATATATACATATATGCAAACAAGTATTAAATTGCTAGAATGCATATTGTTCACTCCGTTCGCCAAATGGCAACCCTAACTTACCGCTTTCGTCAAAAAGCTCTGCTCAAAAACTTCGGCCTCTCTGAAGTTAAAGGAAGCCGTTGCTTCCTTTTCTTCTTTTGGCGATCCCCACATGAAATATTTTTAATAAACCATATTTTAATCCAATTGTTTATACTTTATTTTCCCCGCTCTGCGGAAAACCGGCCTAGCTCTTCACTCAGCTAAGCATTGGTCCAATCGAGCCGGATTTCTAAGACGGAATTGAAATTTAAAAGAAAATTGGACACACACAAACAATTGGAATTTGGTTAATCAAGTACTACACAAATTACCAACATCATATACGAGCACAGTAAAACAACATAAAACACAAATCAAACGAAATAAGGTAAGCTCGTGAATTTAAAAGGGTGCAATTCAACCAATTTGAGTTGCATCAAATAAAGCGGAAAAATAAAATTTGAGCAAAGTAGAGGCCAGAACATATTTTTGGTACTTTACTTTTGCATACAAATAAAAAAGGGGACAAGACAATTCTTTGTTAGTGTACTTCGGTAAGTGCAAACCCTATTACCGCTCCTTTCGGTATACATATGTACATTTACATATGTACAGTAAAAGCTTACATAAAAAAATTTATTACATGTTTATTCTGTGTACATAAATCAAGAAAAAGGAAAATTTCTCGACTTTGCCTTGATCTTCCTTTTTAAATATTCATACCAATATACTATATATACAGTCCACATATTAGCTCATTTCCTTGTATATAAAGTACAAAAAGCTCGTAATAAACACTCCTTTAGAGTGCGGAAAAATAATTTACAAGCATACATATACGTATATGTATGTACATAGAACAAAAAAGAGATCAAGTACTAGCGGCATCTAATGTTACAAGCGGTAACATTAAATAAAGCTAAGAGTAAAACGAGAGAATTTATTTTTGTCATTTACCAAACACTTAAAAAATTTCCGATCTGACACTCTTATTAACTCGCTGTAATATTCAAGAGTTCTCACGCGTCATTTGTTTTGCGCTATATTCGCAACTCAGCCTACCCACTGGCTTACTATTTATATATAAATACGTACATATAAATATATTTTCGCTACAATCAGCGAACACAAAAACAGCAATAGAATTATATGTGCTGTATTTACGCGAGTGAATTTTTTCAAACAAAAAAAAGTGAACGCAAGCGCTAGCAGTGGAGATAGCAGCGCAGCAGAGCAGCAGAGTAGCAGTGCAGCATACACACCAACTATGTGGGAGTGGGTAAGGCCAACAACAATAACAGGCATACGCACGACAAAGGGAGTCTACCCAGCGGACAAATCAACAGTGGGCAGACACCAATTAAATCAGTGACATAATAATTTTAAAAAATTTGTGATTTCAAATAAATAAATATTTCGTGCTTTGTAATTATAAATAAAACCGAGGCAATTAAGTGAAATAAAATTAAATAAAATTTTTAATTTTGTTGTTTTTTCAATACGGCAAACTTTGAAAGTTTTGCCTGTATTTAAGCAAGTGCATATATTGTTGTTGCGGCAATATATATAAAACGCAAAGGCAAACAGCAAACTTAATGTTTTTGCTCGTTTTATAAATTTAAATTTAAATTTTTTCGTGCGAGTTAAATAAATTAAGTTGACTTTAAATTCGAGTTCATCTAAGTTTTCAAAGTTGTCACTTCTTAAAAAATTTGTGTTCACGTTCTAATTGAATAAAATTTAATTATTTCAATAATTTAAAAGCTTTAATAGTAAATATTTGTAATTTTACTGGTCTGGTGATTTAGTTTTGTTACGAAATTCGGTGTTATTTTTCAAATTAAAGCTCTAACGCTGCAAATTTTTGGAGTTTTGATCATTTATCGACTCCATTAATATTTTTTAAATATTTATTTACGAAACTTTTTGTTCATCGATCGTTTATCGGTGTATACATATTTTCGTTCAGATTTTCGTAACTAATTTTAGCCAGCCGTTTTTTTTTATGCGTTGATCTTTGTGAATATTTCGCTAAATATTCACAATTAAAATATTTTAGTGGAACATAACTGCTAAATTTTCGTCAAACTTTTACTTCTTTTAATTTTTATTTTTTTTTCTATCTTGACCAGTTGTCGAAATTCTGAAAATCATTTATTTGAATATTTTTGATAATTTTTAATTGTTTTTAAATTTTGTTGTGGGGATTCGATCGTTACCGATCCGTTCTATTAATTTAAAAAAAATAATCAATCGCTAGTCGATTTGTTTTTTTTTTCGTACGATCATATATCGTCGGTTTAAAGATTATTTAAACAATTTTTTGCCTTTTAAATAAAATTTTTCTACTTTTTTGAAAATAAAATGGCATCGTTAGCAAAATTCTTCCAAGCAGCAGATGCTCTTTTAGAATTTGAAGGTTGTATCACGCCTACAGTCACAAATCAGAGCACTTTCTCTCTTGAAATTCAACAAGAAGAGTTAAAGTCGCTCTGGGCTGAAGTAAAGGCTGAATATAAAAGTTGTTTGTCGAATGTAAATTCGATGTGCACCGATCACGAGGCTACTATAGAATCGATCAAGCTCAAATATTCCAACTGCTATCAAGCATATGTTTGTTGTGGAGCTTTGATGGGTGAGCACATACACAGTCTCACTATGTTCAACCAAAACTCGAATTCAACCACTATTCAGCCTGAACGGTTGGTTGAGACTTCAGTTATGCCTAGTATTCACCTGCCTCCATGCGATACCGAAATATTTCATGGTGATTATTTAAAGTGGCCCTCCTTTAGGGACATGTTCACCGCCATTTATCGGAATAACGCTAGATTATCTCCGGTGGAAAAACTTTTCCACCTTAATCAGAAAACTCGAGGTGAGGCGAGGGAAATAGTACAGAAAGCCCCCCTCACTAATGATGGTTTTGCGTTAGCATGGACTAATTTAACAGATAGGTATGAAAATAGGCGAATTTTAATAAACTCTCAGTTGAAGATATTGTTTAATTTGTCATATATCTCCTCAGAGTCAGGAACAGCGCTGAAAAAATTGCAACGAGAAATTAACAGTTGCATTTCGGCGCTCCAACTACAGGGTATAAATATTGAATGTTGGGATGCGATTTTCACATATTTGTGTTCGACTAGGCTCCCAGAAAATACCCTCGCTCTGTGGGAACAAACTTTGGAAGAAAAAACTGAAATTCCAAAGTGGGTGGACTTAGACAAATTTCTCAACAATAGGTTTCAAACACTTGAAACAGTGTCCGATCTTAAAGGGCATTCTAACGTCCAACCCAAAGCGAGCATGGCATTTAATAATAACTCGTCAAAGACCTTCAAGCAATATAACCAACTCCAAACAAAGAGAGTAAATACACATCTCATTAAACCAAACAATGTACGATGTAAACTCTGTTCTTCGCCAACTCATGTCCTAAAAACATGTCAAAGGTTTTTGGATATGAGTGCAAGTGCAAGATTTTCTGCCGCGAAAAAACACCGTCTCTGCCTTAACTGCTTGTCAGATGCACATGAAATAAATGACTGCAAAAGCAGTTTCACGTGTGCTAAGTGCAGAAAAAGGCATCACACTATGCTTCATAGGGAGCAAAGTGAAGAGCCGTGTACGTCAAACGTACAAGAGACTTCAACTAAGTCTCATACGGCGTCCATCAAAGCCAATGCATCTAATTGTCCAGTTGACAATAACCGATGTATGCTTCTAGGGACTGCTATGGTGACCATTTGTCACAAAAATAGCTCATACACTGCCAGAGCCTTAATAGATTCAGGATCCGAAGGAACCTTTGTTTCTGAACGCTTACAAAAGCGCCTGAATCTGACTACTAAGGGTATATGCGCACAAGTATCGGGGCTAAATGAAACACCATCTCCGGAAGGGTACAAAAAGTTTGTACTTTAAGTATTGGCTCCCCTCGTAATAAAGGTTTCCGGATCAAAGCCGATGCTTTGGTTCTTCCCAAACTAACAGGTTTTATACCGTCTCAAACGATCAGTGATGCAATTTTAAAATCGCTTCCTGATATCCCGTTGGCAGATAATAACTTTTTTAAGAGCCAACAAATTGACTTGTTAATTGGTGGAGACCTTTATCCAAAAGTGGTTTTAAATGGGGTAAAGTCGAATATTCTCGACACTCTCATGGCTCAAAACACGGTGTTCGGATGGATCTTAACCGGACCCGTGCTGAGTGGAAGGGTTCCGAAGACCACGTATCTTTCATACTTTAGTGAGGTCTCACTAGATCAACAAAGTTTTGGGAGTTAGAAGAAGTACCAAAGACCAAATTTACTACGGTCGAAGAAGAACAGTGCGAGCGGTTCTACATAGATACCACCTTCCGCAATCACGAAGGTCGGTATGTAGTTTCGCTCCCGTTCAAACTTACACCTCTAAGGGAACATATGGGCGCTTCTCGTCATATCGCGATGAGACAATTTCTCAGAAGTGAGATGTCTCTGAGCAAAAAACCCCTAATAAAGGAGGAATACAGTAAGGTACTTCAAGAATACGTGGATTTGGGTCACATGCACGAAGTTGTATATGACAAATGCAAGGACCCTTCCAAAAGCTATTACCTTCCACACCACGCTGTCCATAAACCTGACAGTACCACGTCAAAATTAAGAGTGGTGTTCAACGGACCTTGTCCCACTTCAAATGGAGTCAGTCTTAATGACCTTTTGTACACTGGCCCACCTCTCCAAACCGATTTGACAATGCTTGTTGTAAGGTGGCGATTATTCAAATATGTGTTCAATGCGGACATTGAGAAAATGTACCGACAAATAATCGTCAACCCCAAGCATACTTCATATCAAAGAATCCTCTTTAGAGATTCTTTGGACGGGGAGATCAAGGACTTTCAGTGAGACAGAGTCACCTTCGGTCTCAACTGTGCGCCATATTTGGCAATACGCACGTTGCTACAACTTGCCAAGGACTCTAAGTTAAAATATCCCCTAGCATCAGAAATTCTTAAGTCAAGTACATATGTGGATGATGTACTGGCTGGTGCGCACGATATACCCGAGGCAGTTAAATCACGAGACCAACTTATTGAGGCGTTAAACTCGGCAGGTTTTCCGCTAAGAAAGTGGACCTCAAACAGTAAGCAAATTCTGTTAGGTCTTCAAAGTAGCCACCTGCTAGCCACTGACTTTCTGGAAATCCACGATTCCAGCGAAGCTAAGACTTTAGGCATCCGATGGAACGCAAAATCGGATCAGTTTTATTTCTTAGCAAAGTCTTTGGAGAACAAAGATTCGTTTACAAAACGACAAGTTCTGTCCACAATTGCCAAATTGTTCGATCCTGCAGGTTGGTTAAGCCCAATTATCGTAGTAGCAAAAATGCTTATGCAGCAAATTTGGCTGGATAAGACAAATTGGGATGAGGAGTTGAATCCAAACTCTCTACATCAGTGGAAAATGTTCTTGGATAACTATCCTCATATCAATTCTATAAAAATCCCCAGATGGGTTAATTATAGTCCGAACTGTCAAATACAGTTTCATGGGTTTTGTGACGCCTCTGAAAAGGCATATGGAGCAGCTATTTATATTCGTGTGCAGGACGCAAATTCAAATGTTGAAACACATTTGCTCCTGGCCAAAACAAAAGTTGCTCCTGTCAAAACCATCTCTATACCGAGATTGGAATTATCTGGAGCAGTTCTCCTTTCCAATATGGTAGATTTTCTTTTGCCCCAAATGGGTATTGAAAATCAAGGGTTATACTTTTGGACTGATTCCACAATTGTTCTCGCTTGGTTAAACAAGCCACCTTGCTCGTGGACTACATTTGTAGCTAACCGAGTTTCGAAAATATCTGAAAGTACGAAGATAGAGAACTGGAATCATGT
Source organism: Anomoia purmunda (assembly GCA_951828415.1). Lineage (NCBI taxonomy): Eukaryota > Metazoa > Arthropoda > Insecta > Diptera > Tephritidae > Anomoia > Anomoia purmunda. Next base: position 41,483,009 of record OX639994.1, on the reverse strand, counting down.
AAGCTCCGAAGACAACCCAGCAGACCTCGCTAGTCGTGGTCTTTTTCCTCAAGAATTAGGAATTAATAATCTTTGGTGGCATGGTCCAAAGTGGCTTAAATTCAGCCAAGCAAGTTGGCCAAAACCACAATCCAAAGAAGCCTTTGAAACAACACTCGAAACAAAGGCTGTTCGAGTCCATACAGCGTCAATTCTTCCATTTGAAGACATTTTAGAATGCTTTTCCAGCCTTCCAAAGGCTATTCGAGTAATTGCTCGAATTGTTAGGTTCTTTAAGCGGATTCATCCATCACACAAAGAACGCTCGAATTCTCCAGTCATCACTCCTGATGAAGCCAAATTCGTCCAATCAAGGCTTATTCAACTCTCCCAAAGAGCACATTTTGCCTCTGAATACAATTACTTACAAAACAAAAGGCCTGTGGGAAAAGGGTCTACGATTCTATCGTTGACTCCCTTCATTGACGACACCGGGCTTCTCAGAGTCGGTGGCCGGTTAAATAACGCTCCTTCAATGAGCTTCGATGAACGACACCCAATTATATTGCCATATGGTTGTCATTTCTCCAAAATAATGATAAAATTCATTCACTTGGTCTCACTGCATGGCGGCAACCAGCTAGTCCTGCGTCTTTTACGCATGCGATACTGGTTGGTGAAAGCCAAAAACCTCATTAGGTCTATTATACACAATTGTAAAACTTGTGTTTTGTATAAACAACGAGAGCAAACCCAACTCATGGCTGCTCTACCTGCGTCCAGAACGCAAATAACGAGACTATTTGAAACAACTGGTGTCGATTTCACGGGCCCATTTGAAGTGAAAAACTTTACAGGCCGAGCTTGTTTGATTACGAAAGGCTACGTATGTGTTTTTGTATGCTTTTCTACAAAGGCCATACATCTTGAAGCCACAAGTGATCTTTCAACTGCCTCATTTATGGCAGCGCTGTCAAGATTTATTTCTCGCCGAGGTTGTCCGAATCACATATATTCAGACAACGGCACCAATTTTGTGGGAGCCTCAAGAGAAATCAAAAGAGACTTTAAGGCATTTCTAAAGTCATGGCCCAAAGCTATAGCCAACAGCGACGAGTTATCGGAAATAAATTGGCATTTCATTACTGCAGGTGCTCCTCATATGGGAGGCTTATGGGAAGCTGGGGTAAAAAGTTTCAAAACCCACTTCAGGAAAATTGCAGGTTCAATGAAATATACATTCGAAGAACTTTCTACGCTGTTGGCCAGGATCGAGGCATGCTTAAATTCTCGTCCAATAAGTCCAATGTCAGTCAATATCAATGACTTCACCCCGCTTACACCAGGACACTTTCTGGTTGGCTCGCCTCTTCTGTCAAAGGCAGAACCGGAAATCAATGATAACCCGATCTCATTGGTTAATAGATGGCAAAAATTAAAGGCATTTGGTTCTGCCGAAGATGGAAATCGGAATATTTATCAGAACTACAAAAACGATATAAGTGGAAATATCCACAGAGAAACCTTGCTATCAACGAGTTGGTAGTTGTTCGTGAAGAAAACATCCCTCCGAATGATTGGAGATTAGGCAGGGTGGCAAAGGTTCATCCTGGGTCAGATGATAAGGTTCGAATTGTCGACATTCAAACTCAGCGCGGTATAATTAGTAGACCAGTAGTGAAGCTTGTTCTATTACCAAACGAAACTGACTAAATTTGCCATAAACTAATTTTATTTTTTCTCGTTTAGAAAATGTCGAAATTCGCATGCGGCCTATGTACGGAGAACCATCCTCTCCGGTTGTGCGCCGAGTTCCGCCGAATGACTCCCAAAATTCGGTTGAGAACGGCGTTGATATAGCACTATTGCAGCAACTGCCTCGCTTCGGACCATGCCTTAAGCGATTGTGATAGTGTAATTCGTTGCAAACGATGCGGCAAAACCCATCACACAATGCTTCATGGCCCCAGCTCCGACGCAGAAGAAGAAGATGAAGACGTCGTCGAGCTCTCATGGGCACAGCAAGTCGAGGAAGAGGAAGCCTTGATGGCTGAAATAGATGCTTTGCCGACAAATAAGGAAAGGGATGCGCCAATGACAATCACGGCAACAACCGCAATGACGCTCTCCCACCCGTTCCGGCCACCCCTCAACAGGGCGCAGCCGGCTCCGCGTTCTACGACGCGACACTTTCCGCGCACACCGTTCACTCAAGATCGAGCCAGACTCGATTCGTCTCGCCGACTTAAGAGAGCTGGTGACTTCCGATCGGACTGGCTGAATGGAAACGACCGGCTCAGACTCGATTCGTCTCAGCGGCGTAGCCCGGACAGAACGATTCTCGATTCGTCTCGTCGGCCACCCCATCCGAAAAGAAGGCGCGGTCAAGGTGCTCGTCGTCGCCGAAATGCGCGAGCAATCATTGAGAAAAGATCAGCAACACTCCCTTGGCAGCAAATGGTGGCGTTGTCACCTACGGCGTTGGTACGCTTACGCACTGCGGATAGGTTCTCCGCAGTGCGTGCCGTCATCAACCCTGTGAGTCCGGCGACCACCATTTCCGCCGCCACGGTCACAAGATTGCGACTCCGCACTCAGGTGCGTGGAGCCGGCCGAGTGTGCCATCTGACACTACGCAACAACCTTGGTGGTCATGATGAGCTGTCCGTGTGCGCAAACATCGAGACGATCAATCCAACGCCGGCACCCTTACGCTCGCTAACACCCCAGGCCGCGCAAGGTTTTAACAATTTGCGACTCGCCGACCCGTATTACGACAAAGCAGCGCCGGTCGAAATGGTGCTTGGCGCGGATCTGTATGCCAAGCTTATACAGCCTGGGCTGATGCCCTCCATCGCTGGACAGTTGGTCGCGCAGAACACCCTACTGGGATGGGTTATTTCAGGCGTGACCCACTAGGCCAGCACCAATATTTTAAAATTAAAAAAAAAAAAAAAATTGTATTTAGAATTAAGAAAATTTCGAAAAAACAAAAATTGTACCTTGAAATGTATTTAACTTTAATTTACAAGACTGATTTAAAAGACTGAACCATGTATCTTTAAAAATAATTTGTAAACTTGCGCTTTTCGCAGTAATACTGCAAGGCGGGCGGAATGTTCACTCCGTTCGCCAAATGGCAACCCTAACTTACCGCTTTCGTCAAAAAGCTCTGCTCAAAAACTTCAGCCTCTCTGAAGTTAAAGGAAACCGTTGCTTCCTTTTCTTCTTTTGGCGATCCCCACAGCAGACAGACGCGGTAAGTTGAGTTCCATGAAATATTTTTAATAAACCATATTTTAATCCAATTGTTTATACTTTTATTTTCCCCGCTCGACGGAAAACCGGCCTAGCTCTTCACTCAGCTAAGCACATATAATAAAAAGACATACATATGTATGCACATAAGCTTTATAGCAAATCCATACGAACAGATACATATGTACATATGCATGTACATAAAAGCTTTAAAACGAATACATACAAACATAAGATTGTAACTGCTACTATGGTCCAAAGTAGGATGGGATAGGTAGAAAGATGCCGAACTATTTGAGTGGCACAGCAGAGGAGTCCACTCGCCTCCAGAGTTAGGCTGATATATATATATATAAATATAACTAATATAACAAAATTCAAGAGTTTTATTTAAAAAGGATCCGTAACAATTTAAATAAGCAAATAAAAGGAGTCAAGGGAGAAGACCCATAACTCGCGCGATTCTTAACAGACCACGCATTTTGATAATAAAATTCAATAATTTGCAAGCGTTGTTCGTATGTTAAATGATTCACGGTGAAGATGTTTGACAGTGAAACAAGACATGAACAGTGCTGCCAAAAGAAATAACCGTAAAAGTGTGACAACTATGTTGTGTTTCCTTGTGATACCTATATTCTAAAGTTTTGCATTCGAGGTCGTAATTAGCTTTAGTTGATGAAATGTGCTTTACTAGGCGCTTTGCCTGGCCTTTGATGTCCAAGCGATACATAGAAGTCGCGAAAGGGAAGTCATTCTAAATATTCTCTAGAAAATGTGAGATTTTACGTAATTTTACATTGCGTGCTATCTTGCAGATAAACTGTTTTGTTAAAACTACACAGAAACAGTTAATCAGGGTTGGGTTGAATTACTTTTTATTTGAGGAAGGTAGAAGAAAAAAGTGGAGTAGAATACAAATGTTGATTCTAGATCGAACAGAGGAAGAGCTGAAAGAAACTACTTACCTAAACATAAATACATAAGATGATATTAAGTTTTACTACACAGAACTAAATGTGAAACTAAAATTCTGACGTCTCCTACAAGTTCAGTGTGAAAATAGTACGTTTTATTTGGACATTCCTGATAAAATTCTTTACTAGAGGTAATTGACGTCCATCATTGATTCAGGGAGATGCAGAAGTAGTGCTATCAATTAAATGTTTCACAAACCACAATAAATTATATCAATATTTGCTTTAAATTAGGCAATTGTAGAAAAATTTCTTAAAAGGTGGTCGATTTTTGGCTCCTATATTTTTTGACATCACATATAAGTATGTACAAATGTATGCAAGTAGGCCTAGCGGTTATACCGGGTCCACGTGTTCGGTGGCGTCGATTTGGAATAATGCTATCGTTTTAAGTGACACACATATATTGCAGGATTCCAAAATTTTGCAAAAGTCGTTTGTACTGATAAGTAGATATAATAGATTAATGTTGAATAAATTTCTTTATAAAAGATTTTACAGGTACGAACGTGCCGGGCGGGCCAAAATAAATATTAATATTCCCATCTCTATTTGTGAGCATTTGGACCAATATTACAACAGTTTTCAATTTACGATTTTAAAATGTTTGCCTTCGTCGCGAAAAATATGCAGGAACAGGGGCGCAGGTGTTTGCGGGGAGATGAAATGCACGCATTTATTAATGAACGGCATTTTTCTCAGAAATACGTGCATGCGTTTATGAATGAATTTTTTGTTGTTGTATGTAGTATTTGATGATATTTCTGAATGTTTCATTTCTGATATTTTTTTTGTTTTGTCTCTACAAGAATTAACATACATATTTAAATGTGAGTGTTACTATACTTACTTTCATTATCTCTCAGAGCACTGTGGTAACTGTGGTTAACTTATATACTTACTTTACATCAAATTATTTACTTACTTGCATACAGTTAGATACTTCAAACACCTAGACTTTCAATAAGAGAGATTCAACAAAACACAAATTTCACCATCATATTTATTGATGGTAGTTCTTATGCTCAATTTCAAAAAGTAAACGTGTACAAAGTCAAATTTATTTTATTTCTGTTGATCAAAGTGAATCGTTTAATGACCGAGTTTTGCTGGACTAAGTAGTAGTTCTGGTTCAAACAAGCTTTCAGAACGTGACACGGTGCCATGGATATACTTGTTTTAGCAGTCGCACTAGCATGAGTGGTTGATAATGCAGATTCCGAAAGCGAAACATTTAATGACCGAGTTTTGCTGGACTAAGTAGTAGTTCTGGTTCAAAGAAGCTTCCGGAGCGTGACACGATGCCATGGGATATACTTGTTTTAACAGCCGCACTAGCATCAGAGGTTGATAATGCGCATTCCGATTCACTATCAGACGATGGTGACAAAGGAGAGGGGAACATAAATCTGACGTTTGAAAATCTAGGCATAGATGACTGCAAGCTTTTTGAGTCAGATTCGTTTATAGCTGTCTGTTCTGATGTAGCTGTGCCTATATCTTCAATTTGTCCAGGAAGAAAAATCGGCTGCGCTGTATATTTACCAAGTTTCGTGTTCAACGTGGTGGTATTTGTATTTGAACCGAGAGCGGTATTCTTTAAAGATAATGTACATAGTGGTAGGGTTATTGAAGCGTATGAAGAGCTATCATAAGTAGTGGGAATATTTGAAGATTTATTGCTGGGCTCTGACAAATTAAAACAGGTTACTTCTTGCAGCCCTTTTTTTTTAGAAATAGTCTTGGATGCAATTGTAGTTCGTGATAATGCCCCATCATTACCAACGAGCCCAGAAGGCCTGAATGTCTTGGTCATAACATCATGTTTTAGGGTGGGGGTGGATGGCTGCATTACGGACAATGAAGTTTCCATTTGTAAATCTTGGTCACTTAAATTATTTTTGGTGGAGAATGGAGCCGAAAATAGAGGCTGCACCTGCTGAAGTAAGTTATGGTTTATTGCGATGCGCTGCCGGGACAATTTACTTGCTATTGGCAGTGGCGATATTGAAGGCTTTTGTTCATTTAATAACGCTGCAGACTCTGAAACGAGAGTAACATCTGATAATTCTGACATCGTGTTTATTGTGGATCGTCTGTTTGAGCTAGCTTTGGCATTTGCAGTAGTTAAGTTTATTGCATCTGGTACACCTGCTCCGATTGTAGTTTTTCTATCAACTACCTTGTTTTTGTTCTTATCGCATTGTTTATTGAAGCTAGAAACCTCTGTTTCTTTAGGAATGTGCTCTATAAAAAGAAAATAATACTTCATGTGGTTGAGTGGTAACTTTATCTTACCCTCGATAATTTCTGGTTCCTTGATTAATGGGACTACACGATTCAATGATGTCTTCTGCTCATTATGCATAAAAAGAGAAGTCGTTGCGATTTGCCGTAGAGCCTCAATTCCTTCATTTAGTATCTTATTGCTGTTGTGTTTATTTGGTAGTGGATATTTTGGCTGAAATTAAGAAGAAATTTATCGTTGAAAATTAAAAGCTTTGAGATATGAGTTTTAATGTGTGAAATAAAATGTTTTAATATATGAAGCAAGAGAAGAAAATCAGAAAGATTCTAATTGGTTTCACCAGGATAAGGTTATAATCTGTTCTTAATTGGCACATAATGACCATAAACACGAACGAAAGAAAAATGTATTAAACACCTTTAAACCCGCGTAGTAAATATTGATTTTAAAAGCTTGGCGCAGATTTCTTTAAAGGGTAAATCCAAAATTATAACGTTACCTAATACTATGTTTTAATTCGCCAATGCGCTTAATTTAAAACAAAATAAAGAATAAAGTCTAAAATTTTTCAATTCTTTATTATTTAGAATTATATTGGGTTATTTTGGTTTTCCAAACGCGGGACTTTTTTAATTCACTTCAAATCAACTAGGTTCTCAATTGGCTCTTTTTGTACATATGACGTAACACAGCTCCCATTTAAATTTCATCGATATTCGCTCAGTAGATAAACAAAATTTTGAAATTTTTGCAATTCAATGAAATTCGTAGTTACATGTAAATTGTCGGAGTGAATGCTATGATTGGTTATTTTTGTTCTTTTATTTGTCCGACACGATGAAAAGTTGATATATATTGGGTTGGTTATCCGTCTTCACTTGTCAAGTTTGGTTTGGAGAAAAACCAGTTTCGGCGTTGCACCATCTTTCGTGTAATTATTCCTGTACTTTGTCAATGGCCGTAATATCTGATTTTCAGACTAAAAACGTGAAGGAAGTATTTCATCCCATTCCAGTTTCCGTGTGCAATTTTCTTGAATCAGTATTTTTCAACGTATGATGATTGTGCTCAACAAACAAATACATACTTACTTAATTGGATCTATAACCAATTGTAAACAAAGAACATACAAACGCTTCGGAGGTGTTTTGATTAAATATATATTTAATATATTAAATGATCATGAGTAGTGACCCTTCGACTAATGCTTCGTTTCAATCAGTTACATTGAATCGGTAAACATTTCATCTTTTAAATCAACTACGTTAAGCTAGTTAAAAAAGTAAAATTCTCAAGTTATAATTCAATACTTTTCATATTGCCATATAATCCGCCACTAAATGGCATTGGGATTTATCAAATGCACCTATAACGTTGTTAACAAGGCGAATTTATAGAAGGTGATGCCATAAGAGCAGCTGATTTGATTTTTTTTTATTCACCTACATGTATTGCGTATGAGCTTTCAAAAGCCGTAAAAGCAAAAACAAAATGTATTTAAATTTTGACAACTCTTACGCAGAAACAAAAACAAAATACATAGGAATTTTGTAGTTGTATTTATAACACCACCTTGTATGGATTCGCCTTGGTTGTTCATATATATTTAAAAATCTGAAACTCATAGATGGCGCAATTCAAAGTTATGCCACTTGAAAAATCTTAAGAATAAAGCACATAAAAAATTTAAGGAAATCAATAGCGTGGCTGATAAGTTATGTTTAATGTATGTGAAGACTGTCTTCATAGCTTTTATATAATTACAAAATTTCTAATGTGGAAAGAAATCTCTAAAGGAATCCAAAAAAATTGTTGGTATATATCAATTATAAATTCTTTGAAAGCTTTCAACCTGTTTTCAAAGTTCTCTCAGTTAGTTTATGAGGAATGTCACGTGCAATCTAGATTCGGATATAATAACAAACTTTGAAATTTCCTTCGATGATGTTGCTCTGGCAACCTTCAGTTGCTGGAAGCTTTGTTCAATTACGCCGATATTTAAGTCAGGTGACCGTAACAATATTACAAACTACAGGCCAATTGTAAAACAATGTATTGTACATTCGGTAAGATATTCGACAAAATATTGAATATTAAATATTATTAACATTGTAAAGATCTCCTTAGCTGATTTCAATATGAATATGTTCCTGGTAGATCAACATGAACTAATCTTTTAATTATTAAGGTTATAAGGCCTTAGTTATCCTTTATACCAGCTTTTCCAAAGCTTTTGACAAAGTTCACCACCCAATCCTTTTATACAAGTTTTCGTTATATGGAATTAGAGGGGCACTTTTACAGTTTTTACAAAGTTTTTTGGTAAGCGGAAGATTTTGGTTAAAATAGGCCAATAGGACATCTTGTCCATGCATTATCTGGAATACCACAAGGCACTCATTGTAGACCACTATTGTTTTTATTATCTATACATGTCTTAGCGCAGCACTTTAAATTTGCTAAATGCCTGATGTTCGCTGATGATCTGACGATGTTAAAGCCTATATGCCGATAAATCTAACTGAGTGCCTCAAATTTGCATACTGAACTTGTCGTGTTTCAGCAATGGTGTTCTGTTAATAGTTTGTTCCTTAACATAGACAAATGCAATGTAGTTTCATAAACCAGAACTTCTAGTCTTACGATGTTTGACTATTCCCTAACTAATATTATTTTAATAGCATCGATGAAGCGAAGGATCTAGGAGTATTTTTTTATAAGAAGCTAACTCTACATAAGCATATCGACTATATTCTTTATAAACCACTATCTATGCTGGTATTAATTAGAAGAGCTCAAGGACTCCTGCACATTAAAGTTTATAACTCTTTAGTATGGAACCACTTGGATTACTGTTGTCTTTTATGGAGCCCATATTACGCATCTCACATCAATAGAATTGAAAGGGTTAAAAAGCTTTTACTATGATGGCTTTATTTAAACTAAATTGGCGTAGCGGTTTGCCATCCTAAAATGGTAGGCGGAAACTTCTTGCCCTACAGTCTCTACAACTTAATAAATAAGAAAATAAATTGTGAAGAATTATATAATATCTTCAATTTCTACACTTCAACGCGGGATTTAAGGCAAATTCGTTTCCTGGTAGAAATCTCTCATAGAACAAATTACGGCTATAATGAACCAATTGCCCGATGTATACGTTTATGTAATAATTATGCTCCACATATAGATTTTATTTCCACTCTATCCAAATTTAAATTAAATTTATTTACTCTGTTAAATTAGAGACAGTCTGTAAGGATACCGTGTAGACTGAATAAATGTATATGTATATACATAGATTCATAAATTTTAGTTCAACATTTCACGTCAGTAGTTCCTTCTTCATGTTAACTGGCGCCAATTGGAAATAACTAGTACTGTGAAGTCTTTTTCTACTTAGTATTTCTAACGCATAGGATACCTTCCGCTTTCCCTGCGGACACCAGAAGGTATCGCATTGAATACTTTCGGGGCCCATTCTTTTTTGATTCGGTATATTTGTTGAGTAAATTGTCTTTAACGCTGAATTAAATAATGCAAATCATCCTTATATGAGAGGCGGGCGTAGTTTTTGACATTAAATGAAATATGTGTACCATATTTGATATCGGCTGGTCAAGTGATTTCAAAGATATAACTTTTTCTTACAAAGTGGGCCTATAATGTTACGCTACCTCCGAACAACAAATGATTTTTGTGAGAAGTTTTTTCATGACAGAAATACACTCGGATGTTTGTCATTGTCTGTCGAAGGGCGGCAGCTATTAGAAAAAATATAATAGCTGAAATTGGCTGTATATGGTGTTAAATAACTTTGATACGAGTTAAGTATAGTGAATATTTTCAAAAAAACATTTTTTCATACACTTACCCAAAAAAATATTAAAAAAGGAGCAACCAAAAAACCAAAGGTGTAGATAAAACATGAGGTACTAAAAACTACTTCAGGTAAGCCACTACATACGGGGCATGCTACTAATTAACATCATTCAGCAGTAAGGGGTGTCTTAAACTTCCTCGTTTTTAGATGGTATTTGGCCGAACTTCTCCCGCATTTTGTATTGTGCGTCTTGATGTTGTAACACAAATTGAGGGACCTACATTTTTATGCCGACTTCGAACGGAAAATGATTTTGGTGAGATGTTCTTTCGTTGCAGAAATACAGTCGGAGCTTTGCCATTGTCTGCTGAGGGGTGAGATCTATTAGAAACCACTTATTTATAATTGTTTACCTTACTTGCCCGGGCAGGATTCGAACCCGGGAGCGTGCATACACGAGGCCACGACTATCCCCGTTTAAAATGACACACAATTCTTACATTTCGTATAAAAAACTACTGAACAAGAATTTTCGAAAAGTTGTATCAAGTTTGTTCTGTATAGATCAAAACGGCAACACCGCTGGTAAATTGCAACGAAACCAAAACTTGTCCTTGAAGGGTTTCACGCATGCCTGCAGGATTGGTGATATTTTCATCATTGAAATACTCGAAGTTATTACATGAGCATCCAAACATCGCCCCGGCCAATGAATATAGAGTGGATTTTTTATAAAGGGGTTACCTTAACGTTATTTGGGGTACATTTGATTTTATAGTTATAGAACGGAATGGCTTTATTAATTTTGTTGTGTAATTCGCAAATAATTTTAAAAATTTAGTGGTCTTTTTTTCTGTAATTGTGTTATTTAACCTCTTCACATCACTGCTAACTGTATGGATATTTCATTTAGTTATATGGTACTCTATTTCTTCATTTCGCAAAAACAAATTAACGTTTTCATTATTAATTTCATTATCAAATGCCAAGTTCTTTGTCTTTTCTATAATAAATTAAAATTGGTGCAATTGGCTAACAAGGGTTCGATATTTCTGTCTGAAAACAGGAGAATTATTTGAAAATTTGCCAATTAAGATAAAAAACGAATGCCTGCTGTTTACGTGAATATCGTCATTAATGATTTTATTAATGGTATTAGAAGAAAAGTATTGTAAAACTTACATTCAGAAGATATTGACAAAGGTTTCGTTCCTTTGTTTCGAAACGTGAAATCGGTAAATGTACAAAACAGCCGCACAGCATTTGAGCTGAAAAAAGATAATAATGTTCAAAATACTTTCCTCCAATACTTGTCAAAAACCTTTACTTCCCGATGCTCCACTTACTTACTTATTTAACTGGCGCTATAACCGCTTAAGCGATTTTTGCCGAACTTCTCCTATAACTTGTAGTGTGCGTCTTGATGTTGTAACATAAATTGAAGGACCTACAGTTTTTATACTCGTAGGTTTGCCATTGCCTGCCGAAGGGCGACCGCTTTTTGAAAAAAACTTGTGCTTAATTTTTGATGTTACTTGCCTCGGCCATGATTCGAACCCGGGACCCATCGAATGAAGTGCGTACACGCTACACACTCGGCTACGGCGGCTGTTCCTCCACTACGAACTCAAAATTGTGAATGGCCTCGAAGCGATTATAAAAAAGGTATATATTTTGGCATTCATTTTCCAATGTATTTACACCGAATCCAGGTAACAATTTCTTATCAGAAACTTATGTGTACTTAGCTGGAGCTCCAATTTAATTTAGTATTAAATCCTTTAATAAAACTATTACCAACGATATACTAAAAAACAAAGCACTCGGTTGTGACAGGATAACAGGAGAATATTATTAGGGGTACGGTCGACTTTTGACTTGACTTTGTTTAAAAGGATATTTTGGCCATTTGTTCGTATGCGTGTCATACATCCCTCCTAATTGTTCGGAAAACCTATATAAGGCTCATATTGATAATATTACATCCTTAGTCTAAAATTCAAATAGTGATATCAAATTTTTTGTCCTGGGTGACTTTAACCTAGGTAATATTAATTGGTCGCCAGCTTACGATGATACTGATCTCATTCCCAATAATATTAATCATAGCAATGAATTATATTTTCTGGATAGCTTTTTGAATTTTAGTCTTAGGCAGATTATTTATTTATTTATTTATTTCAGCCAATGAATACAATTTTTTTAATTCTTATAGGCTATAGCGACATATATAAAATAATGATAATACAATTAATATAAATGGGCAACAATTTTTTGTATATACAGTCAAAAGAGATCAAGCCATTTAGAGATTAGATAACATTCAAGTTACTACAAGCTTAAGTTTGGGCAATTATTATATTCAGTCTAAAGGTCCAAGCTTTTTCCAGACTAGTTAAAAATTAGGAATAATTCAAGCTTGTAAAATTATAATAAGATTTTATTGAAAATTATGGTGAAGTGGGTACAGGGTAGAAACCTTAAAGAAATTAAGAGTACAGAATGGGTTTATTAAAGTAAGAGACCAGATTTCCTCTGTTCATCTCAGCTCTTATAATAAGCTCACAACTACTAGAGACCGGCTTGCGCTGTTCATCTAAGTAACTGCTTGCACTACAATAACACATACATATCAGCCATTACTAGTGAAAGAGACCAGCTTTGCGCTGTTCATCTTCCAACTAGCAATAACACCTAACTACTAAATAAAGCTTACCTCTTGAGCGGACGCCTTCAGCCAAATGAGACGATCGCTCAGAGGAACATGCGCTTTTATAGGCGAAAGATCAAGCTAATGTGGAACGTGTGTTTGAAAAAATGTGGACCTTAAGTTAGTTAGTGGACTGTAAGCAGTGGATTACAATTTATACAGCGCTGCCAGATCCTTTAAATATTAAGCATATAAAACTATAAAATATACATATGTTTGCTTATGTCTATGTTTGTTTATTAACAATGTTGAAAAAATATAATTAAATTATTAGTACGTATACTACAGTCTCCCCCTTGACGAACGATGAGTGTTGGAACGAGTCGGGCGTCAACCATCTATTGAATTTTTCTTGGTCTTCCTCTCTTACGAATTGGTTGCACAGGATTCGGATGATCGTTGGTGTTGCTGCCTCTATACAGGGTCAGAGCGGATGAGTGGTAGGCTCCAAGTGGCACATCCGGTTCAGCTTTTGACGCGACTTCATATGTTGATGCACCCATCTTCCGAATTACTATGTATGGACCATCTCGCTTCGGCACAAATTTAGCAGTAACTCCCTTCGATGCTTGACTAAGTACATGCGTTTTCACTAAAACCTCGGCTTCTAATACTATTTCGTCTTGGGGTCTTCGGTGTTTATCGACGTAAGCTTTATTGCGGTCTTGCATCAATTGTTCTGCTTCTTGCGCATTCTTAAAATCGTTAATCATTGTCTTTAGATATGGCGTAATTTGAGGAATAAAGTTATCACTTTCGATAATGGCTCGAATATCATGTTCTATTTCATCAAAGGTACGTAGCTCGCGTCCGAAAGTGAGGTATGCTGCTGAATAACCTGTCGATTGACATTTGGCAGAGTTCATGCGGGGTAATGGATACCTGTCAGGCTTCGTTATTGCATTTAGCCTACGATAATCTACACATACGCGAGTGCTTCCATCCCGCTTTGGCACCATTACAACCGGTGATGACCACGCTGAATCACATTCTTCGATGATCTCGGCCTCGATCATTTTGTGTATTTCGGTCTTCAGTTCTTGAAGCTTTGGAAACGATAACCGGTATGGCGGAAGTGCGATAGGTTCATTATTGCCAGTGTCGATACAATGTTGTGCATAGGGGGTAGGCTCGTGTGAAGCACTAAAAATGCTAGAGTGCGCTTGCAACGTCTCATCTAGTTGCACCTTTTGAATTTCTGTTAATTCAATCGCGTCGTTTTCCTTAAGGAAACGGAAATCAATAGAAAGCAAATCTGTTGAGCGCTGTTTGCTAATGACACCATTAAACAACCCAGCGCCATAACGTCTTTCGGGTGTTATCTCGTTTGGTGGAATGGAATCTCTGAAAATATCCTGAATTGCATGCGGCGAATAGGTATCTGGAACATCTGGTCCGTAATATTCGAATTCGGACATATAAACTTTTGGTTTTACTACCAACAATGCTTCTTCTTGCTTTCGCTTACCAATAGGATCGCTTACTTTTATGCTTTCAACCAAATTCAGTTCAACCGGTAGCGGATCAACAAAATCAAAGTGCTCTGTTGGCTCACTTTCGAAAAACCAATAACGTTGACCCATGTTCAACACAATTCCTGCCTGCTCCATAAAGTCTGCGCCGATCAAGGTTCTATTGTTTTTCGCATGCGGCAACACAATAAAATGTATATCAAGAATGCGTCCACCTATGGTTATCTTGCACACAGTTGACAAACATCTTTCGGAAGAGGTACTGCCATCAGCCAGAGTTATCTCATATCTAACGCTCTTGAACATATAGCCTTTCAAATCCATTATGCGTTTTAAATTAGCACTGGCAACACTTGTTCGCGCACCTGAGTCAAAGTACGCTTGACCCGGAATTTGAAACATTTGAATATTGGCAATTGGGATTTCTCGACCAATTGTAGCATTTAATGAATTAAAACTTGGTATTTCTTGACCAAGTGTAGCATTTAATGAATTGAAGCTAATTGCGTTTGGTTTAGTAATCTCCGTTTTTATACAATTAGGGCAGTTCGCGCGAGTTACCCCTGGCGCATTGCAACCATAGCAAGCGAATTTAGGCCTAAGGGATTGTACTTGCGCTAGCTTTGCAGCGTGCGCTTCCTGTGCCTCACTATTTTTCTTTTTAAAGCACGTTTCAACACTGTGCCCCTTTTTGCGGCAGAATCCACAACGCGCTGGACCACTCGACTTTAGAGGATCATCAGTGTTCACAGCAAGCGATTTGCGTTCTTGCATACATAATTCAGCTTCTCGCGCTTCCTTCAGCAAATCATCAAAGCTTTTAATTCTTTGTCGGCTTACTTTATCTCGAATTTGTATGTGCAACAGCCCAAAAAGAAGATCGATTTGGTCAGCTTCGGCTGGCTCCTTCTCCAATTGGGAAAATAGTGCACGTTTCTTGCGAATAAAAGTATCTGTTGCCTCATTCTTTTGCTGTTTCAGCTCAAATATGTCAACGTAAATACGCCACGATGGCTTTGGAGGGGAAACGCTTCACGCAGCATACGTATGACGTCAGCAAAAGCATTGGCTTTTGATTTCACGCCACGCCACCATTCTGCCGCGTCGCCCTCAAGTACCATTGGCATACCGCTTATTGCGTCGGCATCGCTTACTTTTTCGACTGTTTTAAAGGTCAAAATTGCAGCAATAAATTCCTCAACTTTCGCGGAACTACGTTCACCACTATAACGAGCAGTGCAGCGGCTAAACGAGCCAGGTCTTTCATTGACTTGACCTACCGCTTGCATAAGTCTCTCAAATTGTTCATCAGTGAATGTAGCCATTGAATATTTTTTAATGCGTTCGCTTTGACGAATCGAAATTGGCGTGTTACTCAAAAGGTTTGCCACGATGTTGGGCGCCAATTGTAAAATTATAATAAGATTTTATTGAAAATTATGGTGAATTGGGTACAGGGTAGAAACCTTAAAGAAATTAAGAGTACAGAATGGGTTTATTAAAGTAAGAGACCAGATTTCCTCTGTTCATCTCAGCTCTTATAATAAGCTCACAACTACTAGAGACCGGCTTGCGCTGTTCATCTAAGTAACTGCTTGCACTACAATAACACATACATATCAGCCATTACTAGTGAAAGAGACCAGCTTTGCGCTGTTCATCTTCCAACTAGCAATAACACCTAACTACTAAATAAAGCTTACCTCTTGAGCGGACGCCTTCAGCCAAATGAGACGATCGCTCAGAGGAACATGCGCTTTTATAGGCGAAAGATCAAGCTAATGTGGAACGTGTGTTTGAAAAAATGTGGACCTTAAGTTAGTTAGTGGACTGTAAGCAGTGAATTACAATTTATACAGCGCTGCCAGATCCTTTAAATATTAAGCATATAAAACTATAAAATATACATATGTTTGCTTATGTCTATGTTTGTTTATTAACAATGTTGAAAAAATATAATTAAATTATGAGTACGTATACTACAAGCTTAAATTTATATAAACTACTATTGAAATTAAGAACACTACTATATCGATTTGCTAGACGTATAGATCTATTGATCGGTTCGTTCATTGCATAAGTTGTTCTATGAGCTCCTTCGATAAATATTCTATTATGCCGGAGATCTCGCGGGAAATATGGGGAATAAATAAATTAGACAAGTCAGGGCAGATAATATTATCGTTAATTATATTATAAACAAACAGAAGCGAAGAACACGTTCTTCTTTCATGCAAAGCCTGGAGACCAAGTAATTTACGTCTGCTAGTATACGATGGGAGGCCATCGGGCCATTGAAGCATATGCAAAGCAATTCTGGTAAACGTTGTTTGAACTCTCTCAATTTTGTATGAGTGCACCAAGTAGCATGGATTCCATATTAATGAACAATATTTCAGACGACTTCTTACCAAAAAGACATAGAGTGACTTCAATGACATAGAATCCCTAAAGGCACCGGAGCTACGTCTAATAAAGCCAATCACTGCAAAAGATCGCGAAACAATGAAGTCAATATGGCTTGAGAAAGAGAGTTTGGAGTCGAAGATGACTCCCAAGTTTTTAATCTCATAAGAACGAGTTAGAGAGCAAGTGTTTAACTGATAGTTGAAAAAAGTGTTGATTGTCTTTCTCGAATAAGTAACAACGCAACATTTATTTGTATTTAGAAATAAGTTATTGTAAGTGCACCATCCGGCAAAAGAATCAAGGTCGCATTGTAAGTTGATACAGTCAGAAGTGTCACGTACTGTTAGAAACAGTTTCACATCATCTGCAAACATTAGGCATTTAGCGAATTTGAATTGTTGAGGCAAATCATTAATAAAGATAAGGAACAATAAAGGTCCACAGTGAGCCCCTTGCGGAATTCCCGACCAAGCATCAATAAGCAAAGATGACTTAGTGGCTCCGATTGACACAAAAAGTTTCCTATTCGATAGAAAACTGGAGAAAAAATCCAACAGTTTCCCATCTATTCCGTACATTTTCAACTTGTATAAAAGAATCGAATGATCAACTTTGTCGAATGCTTTAGAAAAGTCGGTGTAGATTACATCGAGCTGAGCTTGAGTCTCGAAAACATTAACAATATGGCTAGTAACTAAGGCTAAATTAGCTTAACAATGTCTCAAATAAGCTGAATAGGATTTTGGACCTCTTATTTATAAGTAATAATTTGAACTACTTGAATCAATATGAACAACTTAAGTTGCCATCATGTTCCTATTTTTCTTAATATTGAATAGTATGAGTTCATTCCACTTATCTATGTATTTCTAGTATTTCTAGTATTTCTTTTAATTTTAAAATATGCAATTTTCATAACATTAATCATTTATTATCAAAAAGTAGCCATTTTGAAATCAAAAGTTTTTGAAATTGCTCTAACTAATATTCCTTTAAATAAAAACTGGCAATATAAAATTCCATGGCATACAAAAGACTGGAAGAAACTTAAGAACTTATGAAACAAATTCTTTAGTAAATTCAAAAACACCAGGAGTTCTGTTCATCTTTTGAAATTCAGAGAATATGCGTTGAAATATAATTGTTAAGATACATTTTTATACAATAACTATATTCAGAATTCAGTATTAAATCATATCCAAAAGCTTTCTGGAGTTTCATCAAATCTAGGAAATCGTGCTCTAGTATGCCTTCAGTTTAATTTTTGAAAGATAAAACATCAAATTCTGCCAATGAAGAGGACGTTATCTTCGCAAATTTTTTGTAATCCAATTTTACTCTTACATGGGGCTCGGACCTTGAGATTGGGTGTGATATCGGGTTGTTCACTTTATCTTCCGATGATAATGTCAATGGTATGGCCAAACTTAAGAGCTCTTCGCAAACGGACGTTGATGGTCTTTCTGTGCCTCTATTTAAACACTGTGTTTCGCTTTCGTATCCTTTGAAGATAAGTTTTAATAGACATCTATCTTCTGGAGATTTCATTGATGATCGGAAAGTGTCTTTTTATTTTTTAAATGAGGAAACAATTACAGGCCATAATGACAGACCTATGTATATCCAAGACAAGGTGTTTTTCGCGGTTAAAAGTTTGATTTCCTCTAACCAGCGCGGCTTCATCCCGGGTAGATATACCGTTTCAAATTGGGCTGTCTTCTCAGAAGACTGAATTTAAGCTTTTCAAAAGGTCTTTCAAGCCGATGTTTTATTTCTTTAAGACCTTCGATCGCTACCCTAGTTAAGAAATTAGCGTGCCTATGCTTTCACTCCGTATTTCTCTCTTGGTTAAAGTCCTATATTTCGAACAGACGGTGTATGGTTGTCGTTGACAACCTACAGTCTTTCTTATTCGTTTATCGCTACGTTTGGTATCCTTAAAGTTAGTATTTTGGGTTCTTTGCTATTTGTACTGTTTATTAATGATATCAGTAGTTGTTTTTCGTACACTAATTTTTTACTTTGCTGATGATCTAAAAATATATTTTATTATAAAAAATTCATTTGATTTTCTGGCGCTTCAAGCTGGTCTTGATAAAGTTGTCTTATAGTGTAATAGTAATCGCTTGTCTTTGAACATAGCGAAATGCTTTAATATTACTTTCGCCTAGGTTTTTTTCCCGGTACAGACGTCTTATTTTATCTCTGACCGTCGTTTGAATTCAGTTACTTCAACTATTGACGTGGGTTCTGTATTCGATGTTGTTGTTATGTTATGTTAGCATTTGCCAGACGCAATAGTACATAATTTTCAAGTCTCTGCACACGCAAACTGCTTTATATGTAATTTGTTCGTTTAAAACTAGAATGCGCATCTCTCATTTGGATACATTATCATGCCAATCATATTGTTCGAACTGAATGAATCCAAAAATTTATTTATTTATTTACAACAATTAATCATAATACATACTCATAATATTATAACTAATTAACACTAGGAGTGCTGGCTGTCTGGGCCTTCGACTCTTTCTTAAATAAAGATAGCGATACAACACGCTATCTGTTCGTTCTTATGTTTTCTATACTCGTATTACAATGATATAAAGATTGAAACTGCTATTGATGCCCGGTGGACTTATGCAAACGATGCTTGGCTTATATTAGGTTATATAAATTCACAGATTTTAAATATGATACAAAAGTGCTTATATTTACGTGTTGATATCAGCCAGTAATGAAGTCGGTGTTGTTTGGTTGAAATGTTGCTTTCGGAGTTTATTAAAGGCGGTACAGTCATCCAACACATGTTTAACGGTTAGAATCGAACCGCATCCCGGGCATAGTGCTTTGTTCTCTTCAGTTAACAAATGCTGGTGTGATATTTTCGTATTTCCGATTCTCAAACGAACTATGATGGAATAGTCTCTACGATTGGAAATACCGGGGGAAAAAATTCTGGTTTTGGATGGATTAACGGCCTTGTATGCGTGATTAAATGAAAGCCACTCATTAGACTCCTCTGTGTCGATAATCAACTTTATTTTGTTTTGGATATCCCTTTCATTATTGGGGATGACTATATGGCATGGGCGTGTGCCAGCGTTTTTTGCAGAGGTGTCAGCGAACTCATTTCCTTCTATTTCTTGATGGCTCGGGACCCACAGTAGTTTTAATTTGTTGGGGGATTTTATAATAATTTCCCGTATGTCGGCAATTAAGTTGTTGGTGCTGTACATATTACGTATTCCCATGATAGTTGACAAGCTGTCAGTGGCGACTACAAACTTTCCCTTGTTAGCCCGTGCGTACTTTACTGCTTCGAGTACGGCGACTGCTTCAGCTGCAAACACCGAGTAGTAATGAGGAAGGATACCAGTTGCTATGTCTTTGCCATTTGAACATACTACAGAAAATGATGTGGAAGCCTCGGTTTTTGATCCGTCGGTATATAACCATATCCAGTTACTCGGGTTAAGAACATTCATCTCGTTCGCAAACAATTTTTTGTAAATTGGCTTATATTATTGATTTGTTATATTGATGGAGAACAGTATTGATTGACGAGGGTTTTAACAACCAAGGAGCAGTCGGGCTGATTTTTCTTCTAGGGCCAGGTAAATCGATACCGTGTTGCTTGCGGAGTTCGACACATCTGCGTAAAGTTGATATCACTTTAACCGGACGTATGCTTTTAGCTATATTTTTACAGTCTTTTTGAAGGATTTCATTGGTTGTATACAGAATTTTTGGTATCAGTTGGAGCGTTGTTTGTAAGACTCTTTCGGATATCGAAGGCATTCCTGGTTGGGCTGGTCGGAAAAACGTTGATGCTCCGTCGGGCAGCAGCATGGTAAGGAGCTTGAAGGAGTCGGATATTTGACTTGGCTCACCAACCGTATATGGGTAACCCATAGTCAATTTTTGAAAGCATCAATGCTCTAGTTACTTGAATTAGTATTGTTGGATGTACCATAGAGCGCCTAGAACTTAATTATCTGACGACATTCAGACGTTTATAAAGACTTTCTCTCATATACTCACAGTGTTTCTTAAATGTAAATCTCTTATCAAAGAATACGCCTAATATTTTAAGATGGTATGTACATTCAATGTTACAATTTTCGAATGTTAGAGCGGGGTATGTACAATGTTGCTTTTTACATATATGTATGTAATATTTTACATTTACTTATAGCTAAAGAGGCTCCTGAGTATTTGCACCATTCACTGATTTCTCTAAGTATGCCTAAAAACGTGTTATTTAAAGATATTGTATAATTTGTCTTACTAAAAAGGAAAGCATCGTCTGCATAAACCAAAAGTTCAACAATTCTATGTTTTAGAATTAGGTTATTTAATTGTTCAAACGCGACCATAAATAAAACCACCGACAAAGGCGACCCTTGCGGAATACCATTGTGTAATTTGTAAAACTCTGACAACTTATTATTAACTCTGACACGAAAGGAGCACCCGTCATGAATACCTTCACCAAATTGAAGGTCTTCGGACCAACGCCCCAACTGGCGAGTTGTTGAAGTACAGCTTGCACACCCACGCGATCATAGGCCTTTTCAAAATCTGTTGCTAAAATGGTAATATGATTCTTTGACGAAAGAGCGTTAGACACGTAATGTGGAAGATGCAATAAAGAGTCAATAGTGCTATGTTTTGACTTAAAGGCAGTTTGGTTGGGGCTAACAAGTTTGTTTTTAGTAACGTACCATAGTAGTCGTTTTGCAAGCATTTTCTCAACTAACTTGCTGAGGCAAGAGAGTAGGGATATGGGACGAAAGCTACCTACTTCATTGGGGGGCTGCTTAGGTTTTGGTATAGGTATGACGATTGCTGACCTCCAGATGTGAGGGTAGCTGCCTTTCTGCAACATTGTATTATACATCTCAAGGAGTTTTATTTTCGCAACTTGTGGCAAGTTTTTCAACATGGTGTACGTAATACGGTCATGACCCGCCGTTTTACCTTTGGCGTTGTGTAGCGCCAGTTCAAGTTCTGTGAGTGAAAAATCATATTCAAGCTGCTTAGCAGATGTCGTTATCTTGCAGGGTATATATTGTTGTGTGAGTACTTTGTTTTTTATGTCCACGTATTCTTTACAGAAGTTGTGATCGCTGGAATACTCAGACCATTGGCTACCAAAAGTATTTGCTATTTCTGAAGAAGTAGAAAGAGAGGTTTGACCTTTATTAAGAAACATAATTACTTGTGATGAAAACCCTATCAAAGATTTAATGTCATGCCATATTTTCTTTGTGTTAGATGAAGGTGATATCCCGGCAGAAAAACTCTCAAAAGCATTACGTTTAGCAATCTTCGCTGCTCTTTTGAACACTGCATTATCCCTCTTGTAAGTAACTAAATTAACTAAAGTACCCGTTTTCTTATAATTACCCCAACATGTTTGTTTGTATTGGCGAAGCTTATTTCCACCAATATATTGTGCGTGTCACGTGACACGGTTTTGTTTGAGGGATTGACAAATTTGCGGCAAACTTTATGCCTTTAGTTACTCTTGCTGCGAAAAGATCAATATTGGTGGTTGCTGAGAAATTGAAACTCTTGTTGCATTCAGTTCTATACTTATCCCAATTAGCCTGGTCAGGCTGAAATTTAATTGCTAATGCACGTTTTTCAATTTTAAAATGAGTTTGAAAAGTCGTGATAATAGGGTAGTGATCGCTACCGTGAAGGTTGTCTAAAATTTTCCACTTGCAGTTCGGTACTAAACTAGGTGTAATTAATGTCAAGCCAATGTGTGTGAAAGAACTGTGTGTTGATAGATGCGTGGGTGCCCCATTGTTGAGTACGACTAAATCCGCAGTTAAAATAACGTCCTCTAATATTTGACCCCTGGAGTTTACCTTTTGTGAGCCCCAAAGTGGGCTCCATGAGTTGAAATCACCAGTTAGTATGACTGGGGTATTAATTGGACTCAAAAAGTTAAGCAAATCTTGTGAGGAAAGAACTTGTTGGGGTGGTATATAACTATTAAGCACAGTCAGTTTAGTGTTAAGACATAACTCAACACCAAGTGTACATATGGTGGATTTGATGTTTAGTACCTTGTGTGGTATGTTCTTTTTAACAATACCTTGTTTAGCATTAAGATTCTTGTCTAGATTGCAGAAGTAGCCTGTAAAGTTATTAGGATAGTAAACATTAGGTTTGTTTAAAGGAAAGTATGTTTCTTGAATGCATATTATGCCAGGATTTTGTTCTTTAATAATTATTAATATTTTCTGTGACCATCTTATTTCTCACATATATCGCATCTTCAATTAATATTTCTAATAGTTCGTGGTAATTGTTGTTGTAGCCGTTGATGTTCCATTGCAAAAGAGAAATATGCATAAGAGAATGAGGTGTAACTATTGGTTATCATTTAAGTAGCTATTTGTATGTGAAGAGAGATCGGTATTGCATATTGTTGGAGGTAAATAAGAGAGGTCGTTATAGAAGAGCTGAGTTGGCGAGAACGATCGTGTTGAGTTCAATATAGGTATGTGAGAGGGATCTTGGTTGGGTTATTTTGGGTGACATTATGAGTGAGTTCGTTTAAGTTATTTTGCTGAGAGAATGAGTTGTTATCGTTTGCTGGTGTTGAGTGTGAAATTTGAATATCTTTTTCTTTGTTTTGTGTATCAAAAGACAAGGAGTTATTCTCTTGTGCTGGTGATTTATCAGAAATTTGATTAGCGGCTCTGAAGGAGTTAGTTGGTGTTTTGTTTTGCAAAGTTTCTCTGTTTTGTGTACTGGTTACAACAGAAGCGTAAGTGGAAGCGTTGGTGGGATTTGGTACTGAAGACCTATAAATTGCTTTTGCTTCACGCAATGTACATTTTTTTGTCGTTTAATAAGCAAAATTTCTCTTTGCTGAATATATTTCGGGCATCGTCTTGAAGCAGCTGAGTGCTCTTGAGAGCAATTAACGCACTTAATTTGAGTGCATTCTTCAGGGGTGTGTGGAGGAAGACCACAATTAACACAAGTGGGATTGTTCCGACAATGCTTGGCAGTATGCCCTAAATATTGGCATGATTTACACCTCATAGGGTTGGGTATGTATGTGCGAATTTTTGCAGAGTGCCATGAGATATCAATTTTACTGGGTAGATTAAAGAGTTCGAAAGTCAAAAGGATTACTCCATTTGGCTTCCGTACCCCATCTTGGAGTCTTGTGAATTTATAAACACTTACTACCTTTAGAGCGCTCAACTCCTTAACAATTTCATCTTCAGGAATGTTTATTAAATAAGGCGCGTATACAGTACCTTTTACATAATTGAGTGATTCATGCAGCTTGCAGCTAATGTCACAAATTCCAGTCAGAGCAGTAGTTCTTAAAAACTTTTCAGCATCTTTTTGTGAATCTACTAGCACGAGTAAGTTACCATCTCTGGTTGGTGTAATTTTAACTATGTTTTTTGAGATAAGTAAAAGACCACGGTTAACCGCAAAGCACGAGAAGTCGGTGATTTTTCTTTCACAATTTTTTTATTCTTCCACGATATACTTCGGTGTATTTGTTGTTGGAATTGGCAAATCAGGGTAATGTAAGTCCAATTTTTGTGGCTTTTTTCGTTTTTTTGGTTGGGGACTTTCGGCAAGCAATGCGAACCGATTATCCCCAAAAGGGGAGGCCCCGTGGGCCATGACGTTTTCTTCTAGCAGTCAATTAAATTAATAGAAAGTGGAAATGAGAAATTTGTAAATTAAACTGAAAGGCCAGATTGATAGCCACCTGCGTAGCGAAAAAATAAACACCAAGCGCTGAAACGATAAACGCAAAGAGAAAATGATACCGACATCTGCTCGCGAAGAGTATTAGTCGACGACTGTGAATCCAAAAAGTTTTCATTGGCTATTCTAAGTTCCCTTCATTTGCATGACTCAGATATTATTCTTGAACAACACTCCAGCTTGATCGCATCGTAACTTAGATTTTTTATATCGGCTTCATAAGAACTCTGTATTTAATATACAGCCATCACCAGATCCCTCATATAACTTAATACAATCTCTAAGTTTTGTGAGATAGACTTTCCTTCATAAAAACACTCTTTCATAACCCTTCTTAAATATGCCTATCAGTAATATATGTAACTGAAACGTAATATGATATACCTTTTGATATCGTTTTATAAGCGTTAAATAAGATATCTCTTATGATATACTTCTAATGCACTTTGGTATTAAATATGATATCCTTTTGATATAATTTTGTAAGTGTTAAATAAGATATACCTTATGGTACTTAATATATTTTTTAAGACCATTTGTTTTTGTTGTTTAATTACTACTTAAATAAATTAAATAAATAAATTTGTTCCCTAGTTTTCTATTGAGTTTTACGTACACTGTCTCTCCTATATGGTATGCTTTATGTTTAGTACTTTTATTATGATATTTTAAATCATCATTTTGGTTCGTCCTTATTTTCTCTTCTATATTCTCCGTTGACATTTCCTGTCCGTAAAGTACATAAGTATATATGTCTATTGGTGTACAGTCCACTACTGCCAAAATACATGCCAAAAATGAATTTTTTGCTATAAAATAAATATCTAATCGTAGTATTTCTTCCGGGCAGGTTGGAATTGGAGTTTCTTCGAGTGTGTGTGTTTTTTTGTTTTATATTGTGTTATATGTTAACTATGTCTGCGAAAACTTTTTCATTATCACTTATAAGAAGGCAGGTAATGATTTAACTGTAATTGATTCACATCCGCGCAGTTTTTAATTTTAGGGTTTCTATGAAGCTGTTAAAGGTAACTTTCTAGTTTTTTGTGTCGATAATTACCCAATATTTCCAATTTGTTTAATAATTTCCTATCCTAATATATCATCAAACAACTGAAGTTCTGGTAATATATAAAAATACGAGTACTCGTTGAACACATTTATCAGAAATTATTTAAATTTACTGAAGGGTGATTTTTTATTACAAAGATAAGGGTTTGCCATTATGTTTTGAAAATAATTTCTGGCAAGTAACCGCTGCGGCTGGCTCGAATAAATTCCAGCTGAGAGGCCCAATTTTCTACCACGCGCCGCATATTCTCTTCCAAGGCGCCAATCATCTCGGGCTCATCTTCATAAACAAGCGACTTCACATAACCCCACAAAAAATAGTCCAGCGGTGTTAAATCGCACGATTTTGGAAGCCAGGCAACATGCCACCGACGCGAGATGATGCGCTCACCTAAAGTTTCCTTCAACAAATTTATTGTTTCTTTGGCTGTTTGGCATGTAGCGCCTTCTTGTTGTGACCAAAGGTCGTCCACATCAATATCCTCCAATTCAGGCACGAACAAGTCAGTAATTTTGTTTCTTAACGTGCCTATTCAACCAAAAGTGAGCTTAATCGTTGAACAAACTTTTCTTGTGAAAATCGGGATCTGTCTGTGACCATCTCATTTTGGGCCCGTTCGCCGAGCGTGGGACGCACTTGACCGCGATTCTAATCTGAAAAGTCGCATGTGTCATTCGATCTGCAGGGTTTTTCAAAAGGAACGCTACAAAAGTTTTTTTTAATAAAACAAAAACCGTTTGGGATATGAATTAAATTTCTTTATTCCTGTGAAAGTACATTCGATGCCATTATGTATGGAACTCGATTTCTTTTGCATGGGCACCACGGGCACGTTTGCAGAAGTCCAGACGCTGAACCCAATTTTCGACTGTTTTCAAGCATAAATCGGCCGATACTGCTGCAATTTCACGTTCGATATTCCAGACGCTGAACCCAATTTTCGACTGTTTTCAAGCATAAATCGGCCGATACTGCTGCAATTTCACGTTCGATATTCGTTCGAAGTTCATCAATCGTCGTTGGCTTGTTGGCATAGACCATAGACTTGACGTAGCCCCACAGGAAATAGTCTAACGGCGTCAAATCGTTTGACCCAGGTGGCCAATAGACTGGGTCATTTGCTGAGATAACACGTTCACCAAACTTAGTTTTCAATAAATCGATTGTGACATTCGCTGTGTGGCTTGTGGCGCCGTCCTGTTGAAACCACATATTGTCCAAGTCCGTATGAGCCAATTCGGGCCAAAAATATTCGGTTATCATTGAGCGGTATTGATTCCCATTCACAGTAACGTGCCGGTCTTGACCATCACGGAAGAAGTACGGCCCAATGTCGCCGCCAGCCCATAAACCGCACCAAACCGTAATTTTTTCGGGATGCATTGTTGATTCATGGAGTACGTGTGGTTTGCTGCCTGTCCAATAACGCATATTTTGCTTATTGACGAAGCCATTCAGCCCGAAATGACGACGACCATAGATTGGACGTAGCACTCTTAAAGTTGAGGCCATTGGCTCCGAATTTCGGTAGTAAATTATAATAATTTCGACTCGTTGTTGGATCGTATATCTTTCCATGATGAAATGGCAAACCTTACTGAAGAGAAATGTCAAAAGAGCGGGAAAAAATATGGCGTCGTTTGCTGTCACTATCGGTTTACTTTTGTAGCGTCCCTATTGAAACCCCCTTTATTTCTATTCTGACTTTTTATTGCCCTGCCGTTGGAATAAGTATTACCCGGTGTTTTCCTTAAAATCGTGTAGTGCTTGGACCAATCTCGATTGGCACAGGAGTTTAAGATTTGTTATTTCTTTGATTTCACTTTGACAATGCAGAGAATAAATATATTTCAGTGCTATGTGTTTGTGCATTTGCAAAAGCATAACAAGCATTATTTGAAACAAGATCGTGGGCTAACGCCAGTGCACTGGACATGTTACATGGTTTTGAAGATATGAATTCGCGAAGTGCGACACTGCGGTGTTTGTCGTTTAGTGATGTTATAAGTTGAGAATTCCCCTCATTATCATAATAACTTTATTTATGATAAGGGATGACTTCTCTCTTATTCTTCATACAATTTGATTACTCTTGATGGCCTCTGTCTTAAAGTCGATAATTTTTCTTCCATTAAATAAATTGGACGTTTATCCGCATTATATATCTGGCTATTATAGATTGGAAATTGAATACCGCTTTAAAAGAAGCCAACGTGTTATCCCGTAACTTAGGATATTTAAATACTCTTTACAAGTAACACTATTAACTATAGAAATTGCTTCTTACTCTTTAACTTGATTTGGTATTTATAATCTGCTCACTCTTTCCGTTAATTCACATATGTATCATCAAAAGCTTCAAATAATTCCTTTATTTGAGTATCATTCATTTTGAACTTAATTTACCTTACGGACTTTAACTTGTAATTGATAAATAAATTAATATCATTTTTAATATTCGCTTTCAAAATTTTCTAATAGACGTGCAAATTAATTTTCCAATGTTTCACATCTTACAATTTTTATATTCATAACTTAAATGTTATATTTTATTTTTCTTACATTAAAATTCTAAGCATGGTGGCTGTGTACTTTTATAGGCGACTATGTAGTTTTATGTGGTTTCCTTTCATTTATGTGGGTGGTATGTCTTTTATTCGAGGATGCTATGTCGTTTTATAGGGGAAGTTGGAGGCCAGTTGGTTTAGTCCCTTGGCCAACTTGCAGAATAGGTCCATTCAACGTGGGGCACGACACATTATACACCATTTATACCATTTGCTGCGAGTTTAACGACTGCGTAGTGTCGTAGCCGCTTTTCTCACGGGTCACATATGGTTGAGCTGGATGTACTCCTTCAGATCCCGGAACCGGCCGCGCTGCGCAAGACTTGGCGTGCTGCGTCACTCCACGAGTGACCGAGGCTGATTTATTTCGGAAATTCTTTCCGAAAGAGCAGGAAAACTACATACTGTCCTTGCTCATTCCTCCTGGTCATCTTAGTGAACAGCTCCCCACAAAATGGGTCTTCAGCGCTGATTTTTCATCGAATGATTGTCGAATGTTTCTGTAACTTTTACCCACAACGCCTTGAGTTCTTCAGTTTGCATTTGTTTTTTTAGGATCATTGCCGCCGAAAGTTGGACTTTTGGTATGGGCCTTGCTGCATAATCGTTATGCTTCTGGTATGAGCCTTGCTGGTAGAATCGTTGGGCTGTTGCTGTGAATCTTGATGCAAAATTGTTGGCCTGTTGGTGAGCCTTGCTGTAACTCGTGCTGACGCCTGACTAGGTGGCACTTAGTGCCTGCGCTACTATTAGTTACACTAACACTTTGTTCGGCACCTAGTGCCGGCACCCACTACTTGCACCTCGTCCGATGGCACCACAACCGGTGCTATTCCAAACACCATGCACTTTGGTTTTTTGTGGTTGCACCTCACGTTATGGCACTACCAAACGCCGGTGCAAGTCACTGGTCACTTCGCTCACTGCTTTTTGTGGTTGCTCCTCTCGTTATAGCCCTACTAAAATGACGGTGCAATCCAGTGATCACTTCACTTCATAGCTTTTTGTGGTTTCGCCTCTCGTTATGGCACCACCAAAATGCCAGTGCAAGCCACTTCACTACCTTTTGCCGTCTTCGTCACTGCTACCATTGCTTTAGCGCCGGCAGTTTTATTAATGTTCTGGGGCGCTGGTGTACTAAATGCTGCTGCTACTGCCCTCTGCCCGGTGTGCAAAAGAAACCCCTCTTTGCTAACGCACTAAAACTAATTAAATATGAAAATAAGCACAGACAATTAATTGTTGTCGGTCATGAGTAAGTTATAAGAAATGAGTGATTCTTGTTGAACACACATATTATGTGTAACATAAGTGCATGAGTGAGGAGGTTCTCCGAGTGTGGTTAACTCCTCCCATGATTAAATTCGAAGCGTCCTCGTTTGTGCTTATTTCAGTTTAATAATAATAATAATAATAAGCCCAACGGTTACCCTCTTTCCCGCCCAACCGACACGAGGGGCACAATCCGCATGACGTACGGATCTTTTTTTTTTTTATTTTTATAATTTTTTAAACTAAAGAGTAAAATATTAGATTCAAATATGAAAGCTTAAAAAGAAAATTTAAGTGAAGTATTTAGTGTTTTGCACAAATTTAGAATATTGTAATAAGTCAGTGATCTTTTGCCAAAAACAAAAAAAATTATCGTAAATTGTCTTTATGAAAATTTTTTCCGTTAATCAACACCGTTGTGTCCAAATCCTTCTCGACTGCCTGCTCAATGAAAACTTTGTAATATTTGTTTCCCAATCGCCGATTCCTGCGCACAAAAACCTTATCACCTAGGTTAAAATTGCAAAATGACTTTCTCCTGAGCTATAACAAGCTTTTCTTCAATTTTTTGGAGATCATCTTTCACAAAATTATTTAAAATGTCGATTGGTTTTTCACCTGTAAACGAGTGAATTGAATTGTTATATTTTAAAGCCGCTAGAAGAATTAGGTCAATTGTATCGTCTATGCCCTGCTGTGCTTTCACACATCACCAGGAAAGTTGGGTATAGGCGTATCAGCCACATCGGTTTTAGTTCGCCTTCTTTGATATTTATTTTCGTGACAAATTTTGCAGTTTGAAATGATATTTTGAAGCATTTTCTTTATATTAGGGAAATAATATTCTTTTATTATTTGCAAAAAGTTCTCCCTAAGCGATCTATGCGCTCTGTTATGTTCTATTGTAACGATTTCCAACTGATCATCTTTATTAGTAATATCTGTGATAAATTGTTGTGTGTGGACAAATTTTATAAACGGGAATGATGATAGAAGTTCATTTTGGATTTCTGCTAATATTATTAGTCCACAAAGAATGGCGTTTACTGTGTTTAGAATCAAATTATCTTTTAAATATTCGAGTTTTTTGTTTTATTGTTTTGTGCCGTAGTGCCACCAGGGTCAGAGTTTTCCGAGTCTGTGGTTAATTCAAAAACATCTTCGGATGCCAATATCATTTTTAAGTTTGGAAATTCTATACGAGCATCAGAACCAAGTTCAATTTTCATGTTTTTCGATTTATTTGCACTTACATGCCCATTTTCGCCGGACAGGTATTTCGTAAGTGGCTTTGCTATTCCAGCATATCCAGCAATAAAACGTCTATAATATCCTGACAACCCCAGAAATGAGCGCAAGGACTTCAAATTTGTTGGGTCTTTATAGTGAAGAATAGCTTGTACCTTGTCAGCACAGGTTTTTATTCCTTTATCCGAAACAACCGACCCCAAAAATTCCAGCTCTGTTCTAAAAAAATTTTGATTTCTCCTGGGACACTCGCATGCCAGCTTTTCCAGCTTCTTTGAAATTCTGTCGATATGTTCTAGGTGAGAGTTTACGTCTGATGAGGAAATGATTATATCATCCATGTAAACATGGTAAATTTTTCCCACATCGTCCCTAACAATATCGTCGATTGCACGCTAAAATATGTTAGGTGCGTTCTTTAAACCAAAGGGGAGACGACGGAATTCATATTTTCCGTTATTCACGCTAAATACAGTTTTTTATTTACCTTGTTATGCAAGAATTATTTGGGGAAAACTAGCTTTCAGGTCTAAAGTGGTGAAAGTTTTTTAACGCCCTAGGTTGGCCAAAATAACGGAGTTATGAGGTATTGGATATCTATCCTGAACTGTGTATTGATTAATTTTTCTGAAATCTACGACGATACGGAGTTTTTGTCTACCATTTTCATCGAAACCTTTTTTATTAACGACGTGTATCTCGAAATTGTAGGGGGAATATGGTTTTCTAATAATACCATCATGGGCAAGCGCTTCAATTTCGGTATTGACGTACTCTGCAGCTGAAATAGGATATGGATAACTTCTCGAGTAAATAGGATCATCCGTGGTGGTTTTAATTGTCGCTATGGCATTTGTATTGTACGGCAGGTCCATATTCGGGTCAGCGAAAGCATTACGGTTAGAGAAAATTAATTTTTGAAACTGATTAGGAATACTTGGAGGAACGAAGTTTTGATCAACAACTAATTGGTTTATTTCTTGATTATTTTGATTAACTAGTACCTCTTTGCCATTTTTATGGTACAGTACTCCTTCTTTAATGTCAATGCCTCTATCTCCTTGAGGAAGTTATAACCAATAATTCCATCAAACAGCTGTTTGATTTAAAATATTGACTTTACATTCTCGCTTTATGGTATTGATTCCATTAACCGAACTTACTTTGAAAGGTTGCTGTGTGTGTTTAACATCTTTAAGGAACTTGGAAGGTTTTATATAATTCTTGGAGGTGCCAGTATCGATTAATATAAGAACTACTTGACCACTTGTGGTTTTTTTTTGTTATAAATGGCGAAAGAGGGGTTAGTCTAAAAAATTAATTTCTTCTTCTCAAAAATTTGAAATTTCTTCGTGTAATGTGTCGTTATCATATTCAGAACCACAACCTTCTATTTCGATATCATTGTCAGCTTCTGCTGGCATATGGTTTAGGCTTGAAATTTTTGTTGTGAAAATGGGGTGTGTCTTAATGATCTTATTTGTTCCTGATTAGGATTTACGGGATTACTGTTTATATTTGTATGTTGTGATTTATGTAGCCTATTACTACGCTGACCTTTATTTTTTCTAAAGAAAGATGAACTTGGATCGACATCCATTTCAACTGGAAAGTCGCGACTGTTATTAGGTTTTGAAAAACGACTGTTAATATTATTAGCATTTTGGAAATTAGCATGCTGTTGTAAACTTATTATGCTATTACTAGCGAAAACCTTAGCAAACTCCTGTCGATTAGGTTTAAATTCCAATTCCTGAGCAATCGCTAGAGCGGAAGGAAGATCTTTTGGTTTTGATGAAAATAATATATCGCAAAGCGGTCGTCTAAGTCCAGAAATAAAAAGACGCAATGCATTTCTTTACTTCGATTGTTAAGAACGCAAACGAATTCTTCCTTATTGTTATAACTCATTTTAATTTTACTTATAATGAGGGTCAATTGCTTGCCAACACAATCGTAAAATTCTTGTATGGACAAATTTCCTTGACGTAGAATACTTAGTTCGTTTTCCAAAATGTGAATGGGTCTTTTATCCGAGTAACTATGGTCTAACCTTTCAATAATGGCTTTAAAATTCAGAATTGTATTAAATGAAGATAAAGCTACATTAGCCGAACCAGTTATTTTATTACGCAATATCCCCATTGCGATATAGTAATTTTCAGAACCTTCTACGTAATAGTTTATAGCAAAATGCGCAACTTCACGCCAAGCTGGGTATTCTGTTGCGTCCCCTTTAAATTCAGGTAAAGACTTGATTAAATGCAACGAAGTATTATAATTGCCCACGTATGGTTCCATGCAATGTGGTTGTAGTTGTTGTATGGAATTTCTTATTTCGGCAAAATTTTTTCCAAATTCTGTGCCCATTGCTGCAACGGCCACACGGATAAGTGCAGATACTTCTTCCAGAGTTGCCATCATTACTATTTATATTAAATTATTATGAAAAAAGCAAATAGTACCGAGACACTAGTGAGAAGCTTTATTATTTTTTCTCCTTTTTTTTATAAGGCAAACCAATTATATTTTGAATCCAGAAACGAAAATGAAAACTTTTATTTTATTTTATTTTATTTTAACAGCAACAAAAGTTCTAACGTTCGAATAGGCAGAATTTACTAAAACAAAACAATATTTTACCAACTGCTTAAGCTGGAGAAGGAAAAAAATTATAGTGGAAGCTTATGTTTAAATGTTACCAACAACAAGTAAGAGTAAGAAAAATTCGTTGCTATAATTATTCTTGTTGCACATCACATACCAACAAAACCGGCACGAATTAGTTAAAGAGAACCAAAACAACACAACAAGGTGAAATGGCAAACAGCAAAGCGATAGATCAAAACCCCACAAGCTTAAAGCGTAATAATCAAATATATCGTGGTGAAATCTCGGTAAAAAAACACAGGTAAACATTTGAGCAGCTCTTATTTTATAATACTTTTAGAGAAAAAAAAATCACGAATTTAATACGCTTTAAAGCACACTTTTTTCAATTTTTGGATCACTGATTAATATATGATTCGAAATTCTTATTTTCTATGCATTTTTTTATTTTTTTATTATGTCTTATATTAGTATATATTATGAAAAAGTCTTCTTCCCCATCTCGGGGTAAGAATGCGCAGGCGCAAGCGCCTAACGCGCCGCTTCGCTCCGATAGGAGCTCTTCCGGGCTGGATGTGAGTGTTGCACGCCGGCCCGTGACTTCGGGTGTTATGGCGGGGCCTAGCACCAGCAAAGCTGCGGGGATTGTGCTGGAAACGGCAGATCCCTCTGTGGCACTAGGCACTAGGGGCCCGCCAAACACCAGCGCGGCTGCGAAGCCTAGTCTCGCGAAGGCAACGGTCTCACGGCCTGGCCCGAGTGGACTAAGGCGACAAGCAGCCGCACAAGATAGTATAGAGGGCATGGCAGCGATGGAAACTACGAGCCACGCCCCTCTGATGTTGGAGTCGGAGCGGTTCAAATTCGCTGATAAGCGTAAGGCCGCGAAGACGTTAAAAAGATACGACGGGGTCCCGTTGGAAACGTTGTCCCAGAGCGCGAAGGAATCGGTGGAAAGGGCGAAAGCCCTGCTGCCTAACTTCCGGGTCACTGGGGCTTCGGTGGAAAACCGGGTGCCTCCGTCAAAACGTCAAAGATCGGCGGAGGAACAAACTCCGGCGTCTAAGAGAATCCGACCGCACTCGTGGGTGGGCAGGCCTAGCTTTGCCGAGGTTGCGAAGGACAGGATCCTTATTGGGGTCCTGGACCGAGGCAACGAGCTCGGGTCCATACCAAAGGACCAGTGGAGGTGGGTGAAGGCAGCTCTGGCGAACGTCATCTTTGACGTTCTGCTGGAGAACCCTGGAACCCCCCCTGCCTGTAAGGACGCTGGTTGGTACCAGGGCCACATTAAGGTGGTCGCCTGTGAGGACCTGAGATCGGTGGCGCTGTATAAGGCCGCCGTTGCAAAGGTGGGCCCTGTCTACCCAGGGGCTAAGTTGGAGGTGGTAGACTGGAAGGACATTCCAGTCAGGCCCCGGGCGAGGGCATGGGTTCCGGTGACACCATCGGCACCAGAAAGCATCCTAAAGATGCTTCAGGTGATGAACCCGGCCCTCCCAACAAGTGATTGGAGGGTCGTCCGGGTCGAGGACGCGGAGGGCCCTTCGAGACAAGTGGTCTTGTCCCTAAACAAGGAGTCCATCGGACTCCTTGAGAAGAGGCAAGGCCGCGTCTGCTATGGCCTCGATGAGGTCATCATTAAGGTGTACCGCGGGGACGCTCAGCGTGCCTCTGGTGCGGGTGCAGCAATGGACGTGAACATTGAGGCACCCGAACCGGAGCCGGAACCGGAACTCTCCGACGCTGAAGGCAGCGTCTCCTCTCAGACAAACTTTGCACCAACAATGCACAGGATGTTTGCGGAGGAGGAGCTGCTGCTCAGCGACGGAGAGTGCGAGGCTGATGTCACCGTCGTGGCTGGAGGGGAGGTAGCGGTTTTCTCGCATGAGAATTCTGCAGATAAACCTCCATCGATCTAAAGCAGCTTCAGCTGCTCTCCTAGGTCGCCTGAGCAAAGGCGACGTTACGGTGGTACTCATTCAGGAACCCTGGGTTTGTAACTCAAGGGTATGTGGGTTGAGTGCCACCGGCTTTAAGCTTTTCGTGGAGCGCGGTAAAGGTAAAATTAGAGCCTGCATTCTGGCTAAAGCAGATTTAAATATCTTTATTTTACCTAATTACAGTGATGGCGACGTCACGGCAATTCTCGCGGAGATAGGGGGTATGCCACTGGTGCTGGCATCGGCTTACATGCC
Source organism: Anomoia purmunda (assembly GCA_951828415.1). Classification (NCBI taxonomy): domain Eukaryota; kingdom Metazoa; phylum Arthropoda; class Insecta; order Diptera; family Tephritidae; genus Anomoia; species Anomoia purmunda. The sequence continues at coordinate 41,447,405 of OX639994.1, read as the reverse complement.
GTACGAAGCCGAGTACCCCCCTCCCTCTATGGTGCGGAACTTAGTGTCCAAATTTGAGAGCGGACACATGTTGGTCGGCAGCGACGCAAATGCTCACCATGTCAACTGGGGGAGCACGGACATCAATGATCGAGGTGAGTTACTCTTCAACTACCTTCTAACTACTAACCTACTTATATGCAACAAAGGTAGGGATCCCACCTTCATTACTAGCAATCGTAAAGAAGTTTTAGATATAACTCTATGCAGTGATAGTCTATCTGAATTGATCGAGAGTTGGAGGGTTCTAGATGAACACTCCTTCTCTGATCATCGTTATATTGAAATCGTACTGAACTTTTCTATTACCAGCCCAAAGGTGCGAAAAAACCTAAAAAACACAGATTGGTGCTCTTACAAAATGTTATTTGAGGATAGGCTAAACAGCGAACCTCTTATTGAACCTAATTGTATCGGGGATCTAGAGAACATGGTGGACGTTTTTACGCTGACCTGCTCAAATGCCCTAAATCAGGCTTGCCCTGAACCAAAACAGTGGGGCAAACGTAAACCCCATTGGTGGTCGCGCGAGTTGGACTCACTACGAAAATCTTGTAGGAAAAACTTCAACAAAGCCAAGAGACTTAGTCTCGAGCTGGTATGGCTAGAGTACAAAAAGTCTCTTCAGACCTATAAAAAAGCTTTAAGGGTGGCAAAGAGATCCTCGTGGAGAAACTTCTGCGGCGGCATCGAGGGTGCTTCCGAGACAGCCAGGCTAAGGAAGATTCTCTCAGCATCCCCTAACCCGATAGGTTTTTTGCAAAAGCAAGACGGTTCCTGGACCTCAACGGGAAAGGAAACCCTTGAATTGTTATTAGATACCCATTTCCCTGGTAGTACAACTGCGGAGGAAGGAACTCCTCCGCTCATCTCCTCCAACCCCGTTAGTTTACCGGTTTCGGAAGAAAAGGTTAAATGGGCTATCCAAAGCTTTAAACCGTACAAATCTGCTGGGCCGGATGGGATAATACCTGCCCAGCTAATTAAGACACTGGAGCTGTCTGCAAAATGGCTCTCTACTATTTTCAGGGCCTGTTTCAAACTAAATCACATACCGTTGGCATGGAGAAATGTCACGGCTGTCTTTATTCCTAAAGCCGGTAAGGCCTCACACACTAATCCAAAGGATCTTAGGCCTATCAGTCTATCATCCTTTGCTCTTAAGGCACTTGAAAGGATTGTTAGTAGCTACCTGTCCGATACCATCGACAGTCGACTACTGTCTAATGACCAACATGCCTACCGCAAAGGCAAATCTACTGAGACTGCACTCCATAGCTTGGTCGGCTATATTGAGAAGTCTCTCAGCGTTAAGGAATTCTGTCTTGTAGCCTTCCTGGACATTGAAGGCGCCTTTAATAACGTATTTCCAGAAGCTATAACTGGCGCCGTTAGGGATCTAGGGGTTGAACACTCACTGGTTGACTTTATCGGCCAGCTACTCTGTTGCAGAGTAGTAAAGGCTAAGCTGGGTGCGAGCGAATTGTCACGGCACGTGTCGAGGGGGACGCCACAAGGAGGCGTCCTATCACCACTCCTATGGAACCTCACCGTAAATACGCTACTGCGAGATACGGCATGAGGTGGCGCAAAAGTCGTCGCGTACGCTGATGACGTCGCGATTGCAATCAGGGGAAAGTTTCCGCAAACATTATGCGAGCTGATGCAACGAGCGCTTTGGGAGGTATCCAAGTGGTCCACCCACTGCGGGCTCAGGGTCAGCTCAAGTAAAGTGGAACTTGTACTTTTTACGAGAAAGTATAAAGTACCTTCTGTGACTCCACCGGTACTAAACGGTACCCGGTTAAGTCTTTCTACAAGTGCCAAATTTCTAGGCGTTATTTTAGATAGGAAGTTGAGCTGGAAGGAGAATCTAGTTCAACGTCATGAGAAGGCTTCTGTAGCCCTCTACACATGTAAGAGAGCCATAGGCAAGAAATGGGGGCTAAATCCCCGGATCTGTCGATGGATTTTCACAGCGGTCGTCAGACCAATACTCCTATACGGGGTGATCGTGTGGTGGCCTGCATTAGAAAAAGAGGGTAACCTTAGACTACTCACCAAGGTGCAAAGATCTAGTATGATCTGCATAAGTGGGGCGCTCAGAACTACTCCAAATGAGGCCTTGAACGTCATTTTAGACCTTATTCCTTTAGATTTGGTTGGACAACAAATGGCAGCGATGACTGCTTTGCGACTAAGAGAGACATCCCAGTGGCACCCTGAAAGCCAAGGGCACACTTGTATCTTGAATAAGTTCTGCTCTATTCCGAGCAGCACGGATCGGTGCGCCTTGACATCGGTTTCTGAAAGTAATTTTATTACAGGTATTCCAAGCAGGGAGGAGTGGAAACTTGAGTTTCATACTCCACCTGATAGCATTGTCATCTATACAGATGGCTCAAAACTCGATAATAAGGTAGGAGGAGGCGTTTTCTCACGAAACCCTCTCCTGCAAATTTCCTTTAGGTTACCAGATCACTGCAGCGTCTTCCAGGCTGAGGTCTCAGCTATCAGGGAGCCGGTAGAGGAGATTGGGACCGCGATTATAGGAAGAGACATCTTCATTCTTAGTGACAGCCAGGCTGCAATCAAAGCTCTGAGCTCTTTCACTTTTAACTCTAACATCGCGCTGGACTGCCGCCTATCTCTGCAGGAGATGGCCAAGCAGAACAGACTGTACCTCATTTGGGTCCCTGGTCACCGGGACATAGAGGGAAACTGCATGGCAGACGAACTTGCAAGACAAGGTACGACCAAGCAGATTCTTCAAGATAAAGAACGCATTGGTATTCCGTTTGCCACTTGCAAACTGCTACTCAGAGATTGTACATATAAGCAAGCTGACAATAGATGGAGGCAAAATACGACCTGTCGAACCTCAAGGCAGATGTGGCCTAAATGGGACCGGAAACGGTCGCGCAGCGTTCTCTCTCTAAGTAGGGAAAACATTTCCAACGTCATCGGGGCTCTAACAGGGCACTGTCTGATAGGGAAACATGCTGAAAGGTTGGGAGTACCCTTCCGAAGATGCTGTAGGAGCTGCAAGAACGACGAGGAGGAGGAAACGATCTTGCATTTACTGTGTAAGTGTCCTGCACTGTGTAAAAGCAGAATGCGATATCTGGGATCACCGTTTTTTGATGACCTTAGTGAGGCAAAATGGTTTGGTGAGGGGTAATTTTTCCTTTGGATGGTACAAACTTTTCCTTGTGGTAACACAATGGGCCTCCGAATATTGGCCTAAGTGAGCCGCTGTAGGCGGCTGCCACTCCAACCTACCAACCTACCTATATTAGTATTAGTTCAGCTTCATCCGCATTGTTTTCCATCTATCGCCTGCTCAGAGCCACACGTTTCAATAATCTTCCTTCTCTTTAGTAATTGGCAATTCGCTGCAATATTGTTGTTTCCTTTTAAATTATATTCGAGAATAACTGTTCTTGAATAACGTTTTTGTGCAATGCAAAGTTTTTCGTTTTTATGTTTTAGAAACTCGAAGTACAGCTGATGATTATTTAATAAGTTTTTATCACAAAAAAAAACTGTTTTCTACTGGTCGATGCCACGCAAGAGCTGAATTTATTTTATTAAGTAGAGTTTTTAATATTTTTTGAATTTAGTTGACATAAAACTTTTTTTTTTTAATTATTTGCCATAGAACTGGGACTTATTACTTTTTTAAATTATAACAATTTAATTTATTTCACCAAATTGACTACTTTGTTTTTAAATTATGACAATTTATTTTTATAACAAATCCGTTAATATTTGGATACGACGTTGGTCGCCAGTTAGGTTTAAATGTTTTTATATTTATTTATTCGCTTAAACCATAGAGTACTTCTCGGTACATATGCTGAATAGTAACGAAAACTAATTAAATATGAAAATATCTATGCTTATTTTACAATTAATTGTTGTCGGTCATAATTACGTTATAAGAAATTATTGATTCTTGTTGAGCAAACATATTATGTGTAACATAAGTGCATGAGTGAGGTGGTTCTCCGAGAGTGGTTAACTTATAACGAGTCTTGCAATAGGAGCGCTATTAAAGTTTTTTTTAAATAAACGGTTTGGGATATGAATTAAATTCTTTATTCCTCTGAAAGTACATTCGATGCCATTATGTATGGAACTCGATTTCTTTTGCATGGGCACCACGGGCACGTTTGCAGAAGTCCAGACGCTGAACCCAATTTTCGACGGTTTTCGAGCATAAATCGGCCGATACTGCTGCAATTTCACGTTCGATATTATCCAAGTCCATAACATCCAATTCGGGTTAAAAATATTCGGTTATCATTGAGCGGTAGCGATTCCCATTCACAGTAACGTGCCGGTCTTGATCATCACGGAAGAAGTACGGCCCAATGACCCCGCCGGCCCATAAACCGCACCAAACCGTTATTTTTTCGGGATGCAATGTTGACTCATGGAGTATGTGTGGATTGATGACTGTCCAATAACGCATATTTTGCTTATTGACGAAGCCATTCAGCCAGAAATGACGACGACCATAAATTGGACGTAGCGGTCTTAAAGATGAGGCCATTGACTCCGAATTTCGGTAGTAAATTTTAATAATGTCGACTCGTTGTTGGATCGTATATCTTTCCATAATGAAATGGCAAACCTTACTGAAGAGAAATGTCAAAAGAGCGGGGAAAAATATGGCGTCGTTTGCTGTCACTATCGGTTTACTTTTGTAGCGTCCCTATTGCAAGACCCTTTACTATAAGATGTTAACTATAAATTATACTCAGACACTCCTTATGATGCCTTGTAATGAACTACTGTTGTATGATATCCTTCATGATATCCTTATATTTTGACTACTAAACAAAGTACATTTTAAATTTACTTCGCTTACTTTTCTATGTGATGCGGTGGTAGCAAAGTGCTAACATGTGCTTTAAGAATTTAAAAATTGTTGTTAGTTTCTCGTGAGAAAGACGCAATAAATAATTTTGGGAAAACATTTAGTTATGGTGTGTCTATTATGCTAAATTTGCATTTTATCGGATTTTGATCATATTACCTTTGAGAACAATTGATACAACTTTTAATAACTTTATGTATTCGCTCTTTAAGACTAATGGGATCATTTGAAAAAATTTTCATTTTGCCTTTTTGGATTTAACTTCGCCCGTTTCTACCTCTACTATGAAATTATTTCACATTTTTGTGAAGTTACATCATATTTTTTTATTCTCTCTAAAATGCTCAATCGTATTAGTTGTACAAAATATGAAATAAGTAATTACACATTCACATTCTAATTCGCACTGTTTACTAAAGGAATATGGTCGAACATATTTTACATTACATTTGTAACTATATCTATTCAATTTTTAAATTCAACAATATTCATTGTTTTTTATCCTGTTTCAAATATTGTGCCATCATATTGGGTAGTTTTCGCATAGTGTTTTACAAATTTTCTATAAATGCCTGCCATTCTTAATAATGATCTTATTTTCTTAGCAGTGTTTCGAATTCTCAAATTTCAAATGACTTCAACTTTAGCGTGATTTAAGTTAATTCCATTTGGTCAATGTATATTATCTACCTGTATTCTTAGTTGTTTCAATTTTAAGGTTCTAAATATGAGTTAAAAATTGGTGATATGTTCACCCAATGAAGTACCAAAGAATAAGCAAACGTGTGTTTTATTAGTAAAATTGGCCAAAACTGTATTCATCAACATTTTATAGGTTGAGGGAGCATTTTTCAAATCGAATGCAATCTGCCTAATTTGTCTGGAAGTAAATTTAAATTTGGAATTGAAAATTTGTCATCTACAGTTAATTGGTTGAGTTTTGTGTAGTCAATCCTGAATTTCTTATCGAACTTTTTCTTTACAATCCATAAAGGACTATTATATGGAGAGTTGAAACTATTTTTAATGATATTATATTATATCCAGTATCTGCTTATTGCAAATTGCAAATATTTTCAATACCTTGAGGAAAATTATATTCTTCAACGTAAGTGTTGTTGATTCAAATTTCAACATATTTTTGTTCATTATTAGTTTTTGCCTTTGAAGCTTGTAGAAAATTACTTTCTGTTAAAGCAGAAAGATTGTTGTAGGATGATTTTATTACTTTCCATTGTATGTACTGTTTCGAGGAAAATAAACTTTTTTACTACAAGTATTAAATGCAAAAAAAACCACGATCATTAATTTGTAGGCTTGGAACACAAATTTCAAGCATGGAAATATTTACTTATGTATTGAAGTATGTATTAGTCTAATAAATAAATAATGATTAGTGTTGGTCTTTATAATTAAAGTAACAATGAATTCTACTACTAAACATATATATAAGTGTATGTACAGTGCATCTATTGCTAAACATCCTCCGATCGTTGAAAGATTTAGGCTTCAAAGATATTATCATCAATTGGTAGAAGGCATGGCTCGCTTGTATACGCCATTTGATGTCTTAGAAACTACAACTCGCGCCACATGGTCGCTTCCGGAAATAGTTTCTATGAACCTGGCCAAGGGGTACTAGTCCTTTATGACTAACATCTCTGAGCTTGAAATTCGACGAAGATAAGTCCCAGTTCTGGTGTTTCTACATAAAAGTCAGGTTTTCTGATCGCCATTTCTTTCAGAATTGTTGTTGCTTGTAACACACTAGCTGCCGTCCGCTAAGACAAACAATATGAAGGACGGTGGTTTCTTGACTTATTTCAGTCTATGAATACATGTTTCATACACACTACTTACAAAATAAGGTAACTATGTAACAGCTAAGATTTTAAAAACTTAGAATATTGTGAAATTGGACGAGTTGGAAAGAACTCGATATTAAATTAAATTCAATTAACGGACGAGCAAGGGGTGCATTTCGCAAATATAATGTTTCTCAACTATCCCCTCAGAAAGGAAAACCACTACGAAGGTTATGCTGTGATATGTGGAAATTAATTCTTTTCAAAAGAAAGGAGCAGCCAATGCCACCACAGATGATATTAGAAGCAAACGAAAGCGAGAGTACTGATCTCCTTGCTTCCAAAGACTAGGTGTATCGAAAGCAAACAAAATTTATGTGAGGGAGTTGGCTCATCAAAACTCAACGACCGCAAAGCATATTTTACAAACTTTTTTTGGACGCGTCCAATCCTCTTTATATAATTTTGATGGCTTGACCTCCAGATGAAACAAGCGTATTCCAAGAGGAACGAATAAATGCCGCATATAATAATTTAAGAGTATATTGGTTGGGAAATTTTTAACTATTTCGCCTCCCAAACCCTAAAACCGATTAGGACTTCGAAATAATATGACTAATATGTTTATTAAAAGAAAAATTATTCGAAAAAATTACGCCCACATCCTTAATCTCGTCCAAACTTTTTAACAAAAAATGACAAGTCTTGCACGACATCGGCAAGATATGGAGAACTTTTGAATATGTGACTGTAAAGCATTTTTTGATACTTAAATGAAGACAGGAATAAACGCAAGCCGTCAATGTCGTTTTGAAGCTTACACGCATCGTCCCGCTTCTCAATTTACGAAAATATTTTTAAATCATCAGCGTAGAGAAAAAATTTAGCAAATCTAAAGTAGTTACTTTTATCATTTATAACAAAACAAATAGCAAATAGTTTTCTCTCTTGGGGAACCCAGAGGAGGCAAGGAATGAATCAGAGGAAATGCCGTCAACCGTTACCACACAATTTTTTTTATATAATCAACAAAGAATGTGAAATTGTATCAAAAGCTTAAGCGAAATCTGTGTAGACACAGTCAACCTGGAAAAGAGTAGAAAAAGAAGTAATACAATATTAAATACTGCAAGATTCGAAACTGAACGTCTGTTAGAAACAAAACCAAGCTGATTCGGCGAAATCTTTATTGATACTTTCAAATATGTAGTTTCAAAGCAGTTGATTGCTTTGAAATGGGTCTGAAATTCAAAACATCATTCTTACTACTACCTTTGTGAATAGAGCTAATGGAAATATATTTCTAATCATCAATGAAAATTCCTGAAATCAATGACAAATTAAAGATTTTTTTTAAGGTAAAATTAAAACCGTACATTTTCTAAATAAAAGAATTGGAAGTCCATCGATACCAAGGTTTAAGATTAATAATGCCAGTAAGAACATCATCGGAAGACAGTCTAAAAAGAACTAAAGCTGAAATTGGAGGTATAGTTACAGTCACAAATTGAGCTTCCGCAAACAAATTGGTCACGTCATTTGGAGTACCGGTAGGTTTCTGCTCATAAAAAATGGATGAGAGAATAGTAGAGTTCGACTTTTTTAACTTAATATAATGTAAGCAGGCCTTTGGCTTCGATTTAATATTCTCCTGCATTCCAAGAAAATAGTTTCTGTAAAGAAATTTATCTAGACTGTTAAATTCTTTTTCTTAACTAAAAAAAAATTGGCTACCAGTTGATTTAAACTTTTTCAAAAATTTATTCCTAAGATTTTTTAACTTTTTCAAGTTAAAGTTATACCACGGCAGTTTATACGGCCTTCTCTTTATTACCGGATAGTTGTTTAAACAAAAAATAAACATTAAAGTTTTAAAAATATTATACAATAGCATCTAGAAATTTCACTGCGGACAATAAGTTATCCCAATTGTATTCCATTAGCAGAGTATTAATTAAATCAAAATCACCGGATGCAAAGTAAAAAGATATTCTTTCATCAAGGACGGATGAAGGAAACTCATAAAATTTAAAATTCAAGCTCAAAGGCACATGATGCTTATTATTAATAAATATGAGATCAAGATTTGTATCCAGCTTGTTAACAAAACTGTTAACTTGCATTAAATTAAGGCTCAAAGTACTATAAGTAAAATAAGATTAATGCGTTGAGATAACATTCAACGGAATAAGACCTGAATTTGAAAAACTACCAGACAAATTGACATTACTTAGATTAAAGTCACCTAAAATGCATATTTGGGTATCACATACCTTATTTGAGACTAAAGAAGTGATATTGTCAGCATGCAGTTGATAAATAAAGTCTCCACTATTACTCTTTACAAGAATCGTCATTCACAAGCGAAACTAAACGTGAGTGAAATTATCGTTGAACCGCAATGAGGACACCACCACCTCTTGCGAAGCCAGACTTAGCTACATATCTATCCTTTCGGTAAACAGCATGCAGATTAGAATCAAAATACTCTTCATCAAAGGAATAAGAATTCACCCACGTCTCAACAGTGATAAATATGTATATCATAATCAAGTTGCGAAGTAAGAGCGCTAACTTTGTCAGATTTAGTTCGTAGGCCGGAAGCATTTTGCAAATATATATTCAGACCATTACATTTGCTAGTGGTTATGCATGATTTTGTTATTGTTCTGATTTTTGAAAAAAAAATTAAAATGGTCAAAGATCAGCCGAAAACATCTTATCATAAAATGCTACAGATACATCTGGCTTAAAATTAAGTTTTTTATGCTTCTAAGCGCAGTTTCCTGATTAACTATTGCGTAGCACAAAAAGTTTTTCTTATCAACAGCTGCATGCTTAACAACATTGTCATTTTTTCTGCAGAGATAGAAGCAGGAACGGTGATAAATGCAACCATTTCATATGGCTACCAACCTCTAACTCAGTTTTCCTTTTTAGTCCAATAACTCTTAATTTCATGTCTGGTTCTACCACAGATGTGAAGGATGCGCCAATTAGAAAGTGCCTTGGGGTCGTCAGCTCAGTGCTTAATTTAGAAGGCCAACAACTCGATAAAAATTATATTTCTCCTTTTATTGGGGACAGCGAGGGCTATCAGCTTCCACTAAATTTCATCGCTCGCTCATGGTTCGTAATCTATTTTTAAAAGCTCTTGGCTCTAAAATAGTTTTCCCAACTCCGATAACACATTCTTGGCTTACCTACATCCCGCAACAGTCTACTCTGGTAGTTAGAAGAACTCGATTGCATTTAACCCTTTCCGATAGTACGTTTCCGATTAAATGTTAAATAAGTTTATGTTCGACATGAAAACAAAGAATAGGCCAATACTGAAGACAGGTATATTCTAATAGCGATTGCGGTCTAGCGTTTAAAAGTTCCCTATGACAACTGCTGATGATTGAGTCAGTCACCGGGTAACGTTTTGTAAAAATAATTGGGTGATGAATATCCAAATTTGAATGCTGAAGTCTTCCACCAACTCGAAGCAATCCGCAATTGTCGAGGAAGTAAACGAGTGAACGAATTTTAGATGAAGCCTTTTTCGCCTCTTTAGTGCTGATAAATATCTGTAATCGATCAAAAGAGATAAAAAATTTGCAATTGAAAGAAATGTCTAATGTAACAAAAAATACAACGACGCTATGGTAAGTCCTTTGTTGGTAAAAGAGGAGATTTATGTATATAAGGTTGATCGTCACCAAGGTAAGATTATATATACACATTTCTACAAATCCATGTCTAAAAGTTCTTTTGGACTAACTCCTTTTGAAAGCATGTCCGCTGGGTTGGAATTTCTCGAAGTCTAGCTCCAAGGGTTTGAATTGTATTAATGCGATTTGCGACAAAAACATTGAAGTCACTATCCAGCAACGATAACATATTGTGGAGCCAGACCAGCAAAATACTCTTTTTGCATCGAAATGCGTTGAATTGATAAGCTTTACGACTAATTCTGCAAACAGTAACGCACCGGAACTCCCAAGCTTCGGTACGGTTAGCGTTTTAAATGGACCTACACGAGATTTGGAACACAAAACATTCATTCGGATTTGTCCGTATCTTTTAACAAGTAGTATGTCTAAGCCGGTACCATAAGCCACACTTGCATCTCAAATTTAATGTATTTGTAGGTCAGCTCGTGGCATCATCAAGTATCGGTCAGAAAAAAATGAGTAATTAACTTGTATTGACCAAGCGGATCGTTAGGCCAGGCTATAGATGAAAGGATTGTTCGTTTGTACAAAGCAATCCAAGTGTCTTTGTAATGCCTGTACGGTTTGAATGTTACGAAGTTCTGTCTGTCAAAATCATCTAAATCAGCCAAACTCGATCATCATTTGAGCACAATTTACTTGAAAAACACTGAAATCTTCATTAGTATTGTCTTTCCATATTAAATATTGAAGGAAATTGTGTGTTTGTTTCGTCACTACGTTTGTAGATGCATCTTCAATTTTCGGAAACTGTAAACTTATAGGTATAGATAAATGAGCTGCACTACGTATAATTTTAGTGATTGATGCTGTATCAGTTAAAAACTTGGGACATTTGATAGTACGTAATTTCAATTAGCCTAGAGTGTAGAAATGTTACAAAAGGATACTGATGGTAAAGCTGATCTAAGTTGTTGGTGTTGAGCTTTGGAGAACGATACGGAGAGCATATCGTTAAATCTATATTGCTAAATGAAGAATGTGTAGAGAAGGTTGTGGGCTTGTTGTCACTCAATACAGAGAGGTTTTCGAATAGAATCCAGTCTTCTATGATTTCTCCTCTTTTATTAGTAATTTTGGAGCCCCAAAGAGAACTCCAAGCGTTGAAATCTCCAGCGATAATTTTTGATATTGCTCAAATCTCTAAGTGTGAAAGCTTTTTGTGGTGGTAAATATAGACTGATAATGGTGAATTTAAGGTTTAGTGAATGTGGAATATTTTTTCTGATAATTACTGCAATAACTTGCTTATATTTATTGATATGTGGAAAATTAAGAAAGTAACTTTGAAACTAATTTGGAACGGCTGCTGATGCATTAAAAGGTAACTGTGTTTCTTGAAGAGCGATAACGCTTGTAGACGTGAAATAGGAGGTATTTAATGAAGATATTTTAGGTGGCATGTTTGATGCCGTAGTTGGTCGAATAACTCGTTTTTACTTTGATTACTTTGACTTTTATAATGTTTTTGGGCCTCTCTAGCGGCAGAAGCAAAAGAAGTGTTGAGTATAGTTGGTGTTTGTTCTTTATACATTTTTATTGCTTCGCACATAGTGCATTTATTTTGGAATTTAACCTCCAACATTTCTCTGGATTTATGGCATTTATTAGAGGAGGATGGCTGGTCACCTGGGCAATTTCAATAGTGGCTACGTGGGTATGTTGGAGGGTGAGGAGATTGCAGATTGCATAAATCACATGGAAGAGCTTTCTTACGGTGTGTGGATGTGTGTCCTAAGAGCTGACAGGTTTTACATCTCATCGGATTGGGTAATATGGGAGAACTTTTGCTTCCACTTTTTCAGGGAGCTTGAAAAGATTGAAAGATAGCAAGATGGCTCCAGGGTAATGCTTAACAGTATTTACTGGTTTTGTGAATTTATACACTGAGAAAACACTTTGTGCACCCATATTCTCAATGATTTTTTTTCATCAACATTGTTTAAAAGGTGCGACGATTGTACCTTTAGAGTAGTTTAGATTTTCATGACAATTTACTACAATTTGACATACACCAAAGAGATTTTTTTGAGCTATTTGAGAGCTTTTAACTAATAGTTGTGAATTCCCCTCGCGAAGTTCTAATACCGAGATAATTTGCTTGCTTATAGCCCTAAGGGCTTTATGTACGGCAAAGCATGAGTATTTGGATATTGGTTTATTTGAATCGTGAGAAATTTAGGATTTTCATTTTTTTTGAGACAAATCTGAGAAGTCTATTGAGGAGTATGTTGGTTTTTTCCGTTCTACTTTGGGACTTAAGGTAAGCAACGCAAACCTGTTGTTCTCGATGTTGGGTGGAACATTAAATAATATCTCCTTTGAATATTTGGCTATAATTTATCACGAGATGACGAAGAAGTAAGCGGTCCAACAGTGGATCGAAGTTTGATTCGGGATGTGGGCAATCCCTTTCATTTGAATGCAACAGAAAGTGAGGTTTCCTATGACCCAACCTGCTAAAGAAATGCTTGCTTCAGCGTCGTTAACCCTTGTAGGAGGTACTATTGGGGCCGTCGATTGTACTCATAGGTATATCAATTTTGCCACCAAAGAAACACGAGGAGGCCAACCACCACATCTACCATTCAATTAATGCGCAAATGGTAATATCAAACTTTTATGAAGAATAAAAACATACGTATAGTTTAGTTAGAATGCCGGCTTACGGATGACTGACTGGCTCATTGATATTCCAAATTGCTCATTGATAGCAACCAGTTACGAAGAATCTTAAAGCCGCTAGAACCTATCAATATAACAGATAAATGATTCTAATTTTAAAAAAATGTAAATATACAATGTAAATCCTAAATACTTTGGAGCACAACGCGAATTTTGAAAACGAAAACCATGGCATATTTGCAGGTGACTCCAGATGTTCCTTGGAGCCGAGTTGATGTCTATTCTACCAAACCACTTAGAGGAGAGTCCGGAATTCCACTACAATGGAATATTGCAATGTATAAATAAAAAGAATTATAAGTGTTTGTAGTTTGTAGTTTCACTTTAATAAAAAAAAAAGGAAAAACGCTCAAATTTATATTTGGCAGCACGCATACGTTTGTTTTTTCTCTATTCCTCTTTGTGCTTTTCGCTTATTTAAACATTTAGTTTGACAGAGATACCACTCTTTATTACTTTGAATAAATACAACGAGACAGCTGTTAAGTGTCGTTAAGAATAAGTTAGTGAATCGCCAATCGTAAGTGCAAACGACAAATATTGTCGGCAAAAATTGCGATTGTCGCACCGTTTAAAGTTAGTGAATCGCACTACTGGCGTCTAAGTATGAACTGAACTGTTTCTCTTATTTTTCTCTCTTTTGAAATGAGCAAAACAATCATTTCCTATATTACGGATATTCACAGTAGGTATACGGATATGAATTTATGCGTATCAAATACTTATATTTAGGCAAACTTGACTAGACATTACTATAATACTTATATTTAGATAAACTTGACTATAACATTGCTACAATATCAAAGAGGGTAGGCTAAATGCATGGTCCTTTCATCAAGATCGAATTCAACGAAAACCCGTTTCTGATAGGCGCAGAATCATTAAAACCCACACGCAGTTTTATTGTTAGACTTTTAGCATTTAACACATTGTGACGTGGGAAAAATGCACTCGTTTTTGCTTTGGCATAGTGCCAACGACTGTCATATGATTCAAAACAAGGCACTCCTTGAGGAATGACGAATATTGTTGTTTAAGTTCTGCTTTGAACCGATTGATGGCTTGTTAATACGATTCTTCTAGTTCGCAAGAAGGTGATTTTGTTGACAATTGAACCGAAAACTCGTCATATTCTAATCGTTTATGATTTTTGATTATATATTCTTGCCACAAGTACTCTTCTACGGCAGTCTTTGGAGCGGAGTCAAAACAATTCTCTATAGCCCAAAAGCGCTGAACTAGGTTATTTAAGTCGGCATCTACGACATCTGCTAAAGCCATGCCGATGGCTGATAAGCAAGATAGCTTTGATGCATTGTATGTGGTTGTGCCTAATACAACCCAGCTTAACTTTCCTTTCGTAGAAGCGGTAAGCTTTCAGCCAAGCATATCTGGTCGAGGCAAAGCAGGTGGAGTAATATACCAGCTCCATTGAGCATAACAACGCGATGACGTTAACAAAAATTATATATTTGCTAAGCGCATGTTTGATGGTATTTTCCAATTAATAATTAATCGGAGAGAGCCTTCGAAAGATGAAGACGAAGGCGGTTGTGGATTGAAATAATTAGGAATTTTTGTTGCTCATTGTCCTAGCGATGGTAGTTTAGCGGAAGCCAATGGTTGTGAGCAAGTAGAAAACGAATTTGCTTTTTGATGAAGCAGCCTACAATATCTACAGTGCAGACTTGCAGTCCTTAAATGCATCGATTTATTTATTTATTTGTTACAGTCTTACGACTTCAATAATTAACAAATAACTATAGTAGTTCTTGACAGGTTCTCTCTCTAGGCAGACGTATTTGCTTACTATCGATTTCTTTTGTGACTATTCTTTCGGAGTTTTGCAAACGAGGACATCTAATAAATTAATATTGTTCAATTTGTTTCGAAATAAGTGCATTCATCGAGAACAACAGGTTTGCGTTGCTTGCCTTAAGTGCCAAAGCAGAACAGAAAAAACCAACATACTCCTCAATCAACTTCTCAGATTTGCCTCAAATATAAAACGAAAATCCTAAATTTCTCATAATTTGAGCAACCGATTCAAATAAACCAATATCCAAATACTCATGCCTTGCGGTACATAAAGCCCTTGAGGCTATAAGCAAGGAAATTATCTCGATATCAGAACTTCGCGAGGGGAATTTACTAGATACTATTAGTTAAAAGCTCTCAAATAGCTCAAAAAATCTCTCTGGTGTATGTCAAATTGTAGTAAATTGTCATGAAAATCTAAACTACTCTAAAGGTACAATCGTCGCACCTTTTAAACAATGTTGATGAAAAAAAATCATTGAGAATATGGGTGCACAAAGTGTTTTCTCAGTGTATAAATTCACAAAACCAGTAAATACTGTTAAGCATTACCCTGGAGCCGTCTTGCTATCTTTAAATCTTTTCAAGCTCCCTGAAAAAGTGGAAGTATCCTGGCGTAGCGCAAAAGTTCGCCCATATTACCCAATCCGATGAGATGTAAAACCTGTCAGCTCTTAGGACACACATCCACACACCGTAAGAAAGCTCCTCCATGTGATTTATGCAATCTGCAATCCCCTCTCCCTCCAACATACCCACGTAGCCACTATTAAAATTGCCCAGGGGACCATCCATCCTCCTCTAATAAATGCCATAAATCCAGAGAAATGTTGGAGGTCAAATGCCAAAATAAATGCACTATGCGCGAAGCAATAAAAATGTATAAAGAACAAACACCAACTATACTCAACACTTATTTTGCTGCTGCCGCTAGAGAGGCCCAAAAACATTATAATAATCAAAGTAATCAAAGTAAAACGCGAGATATTCGACCAACTACGGCATCAAACATGCCACCTAAAATATATTCATTAAATACCTCCTGTTTCAAGTCTACAAGCGTTATCGCTCTTCAAGAAACACAGTTACCTTTTAATGTATCAACAGCCGTTCCAAATTAGTTTCAAAGTTACTTTCTTAATTTTCCACATATCAATAAATATAAGCAAAGTATTGCAGTAATTATCAGGAAAAACATTCCACATTCACTAAACATTAAATTCACCGTTATCAGTCTATATTTACCACCACAACAAGCTTTCACACTTAGAGATTTGCGCAATCTCATACAAACGATTTCAACCCCAATAACACTACTCGACAAATTTCGATCAACTTTAGTCTCCAAGAATAAAATAGTGAAATTTTCTCCTGATTCCGAATATGACTTCCATTTTCTTGTGGCAGATCTATTTTCCGAGATATCGGCGAAAATATGAAAATTCCCATTTTTGCAGAACACTACTTCATATAGGTACGGCAAAAATTTGCATTTTTCATTTTTTCGTTTTTAACTGTTGAATTATGCATTATACTAATTCCCATAAAAATTTCTTGCCTTCTTCGCCCTCAAGTATCTTCAGTAGTTTGGCCACTATGCCAAAAAACGTTCAAAAAATGTTGAAAAAAAAACGAAATTTTTTACACAATTTCAGATTTAACCACTTTAAAATCGGAAAAATTCTATTGACGAAAAAAAGTTAGCCCTCCTATGTTGTAGGTAATTTAACTACGAAAATTTTAAGCATACCAGCACAACAATCGGACGTGCCATTGAAACTATAGCCCCGTTAACTTGCAAGCGTCTATCCTACAATTTTAGTATTACTCTGATAAAATTGGCGAGACATTTCATTTGGTCAGTCTACCTTAGGGTCTAATAAATTTAAAAAGACATCAAGTATTTAATTGTCACTACTGTTTGTTGTAAATTTTGTTTTGCAAATTGTAGTGCAAATTTATACATACTATATCGGTAGATGTGTTTACGAAATGGCTTGTTGCAAAAGAGATTTTAAATGTAAAAATAATCCGGATGATTTTTGCTTTATTTGCGGACATTATATCGGGTGTTTTTTTTAGGGGTATAGAACTTCGAATTGAAATAAAACACAAGAAAATCGTTTTAAGGTCCATCAATTTGGCTTTATTGGAATGATAATTTTATGCCATTAATGTTTAAATATGATTTCGGGCATGTGGCCGCCGCGGCTGGCTCGAATAAAGCCAATTCTACAGGTCCAATTTTCAACCACTTTTTCGAGCATATGGGGCCGTATGTCGGCAATAACGCCACGAATGTTGGCTTCCAATTCCCCTAACGTTTCTGGTTTGTTGGCGTAGACGAGCGACTTCACATATCCCCAAAGAAAATAATCCAATGGTGTCAAATCACACGATCTTGGTGGCCAATTTACAGGTCCATTCCGCGAAATTATGCGCTCATCGAATGTTTCCTTCAATAAATCGATTGCGACGTGCGCTGTGTGGCATGTAGCGTCGTCTTGTTGGAACCACAACTCATCCACATTCATGCCATCCAATTCGGGAACAAAATAGTCGGTTATCATGGCTCTATACCGGTCTCCATTAACGGTAACTGCCTCTCCAACATTATTGCGGAAGAAGTATGGCCCAATGACTCCACCAGCCCATAGAGCACACCAAACAGTCAGTTTTTGTGGATGTAATGGCGTTTCAAGGGTCTCATGTGGATTCTCTTCACTCCAAATGCGGCAATTTTGCTTGTTGACGTAGCCATTCAACCAAAAATGAGCCTTATCACTGAACAACATTTTGCGATGAAAATCAGCATCGAGATCAATCTCATTTTCGGCCCATACACCAAAATCACGACGCATTGCATGGTCTCGCGGCTTTAATTCTTGCACAAGCTGGATCTTGTAAGGTCGCAAGCCAAGATCTTTGCGCAAAATCTTCCATAAAGTTGATGGACAAAACTCCAATTCATTCGGGTCCTCTTCAACACTTTGCTCTACAGCGGCAATTGTTTCTTCGGTGCGCACTGTTCGACGTCTCTGCGGATGCGTATTATCACATAGAGTAAACGTAGTGCGAAAACGATCCATGGTTAACCGAATTAATTGCTCTGATGGACGATTATGTCGACCATAAAATTGACGGAGCTCGCGGTAAACTTCGCGAACTGAACCATTATTTTCGAAATAAATTTGCACGATTTGCAAGCGTTGTTCTTTTGTCAACCTGTTCATGATGAAATGGCAAACCAAACTGAACATAAATGACATTAGAGTTGCCAGATTTGACCACAAAATGCCAGTTTTATCTCTATTCGAAAAACAAACCTGTAAAAAAAACACCCGATATTTTCGGAAACTCAGCTCGGAAAATAACTAATTCTGTCAGAGATGCATACTTTCATTATTTCGGTTTCCGTGTAAAAAATCTCGATAAATCTTGGACACCTAATTTTATTTGCGCCTCCTGTAGATTAACTTTAATGAGATGGGTATCGGGTAAAGGTCATAACATGAAGTTTGGTGTTCCAATGATGTGGACTGAACCCTTTAACCACGACCAGTGCTATTTTTGCGTGATAGACCTTAAAGGTAAAACGAGAAAAAAGAGGAAATTAATAAGTTATCCAAATGTGGCATCAGCTAAAAAACCAAAACTACATGACCATACCTTACCCATACCTAGACCGCCTATAAGTTTTGAAGCCTCAAGCGAAAGTGACTCCGAAGCAGTACAGTTTAAAATAAATAGTATATGAAATACATCCTAGGTTGTAGCTATAGTTCTCGGACTTCAAGGAGGTTTCACTAAATATTGCTGTTTTCTCTGTCTTTGGGACAGCCGTGCTAGAGAAACCCATTATATTCAGGAAAACTGGCCGCCAAGAGCTGAGTACGAACCAGGTGCCTTCAATATCGCAAACCCGCCTTTAGTAAATCCCGAACGAGTTATTTTGCCAGCACTTCACATCAAATTAGGATTAATGAAAAATTTTGTAAAGGCTTTAAATAAGGACGCGCCATCCTTCCAGTACCTAACGAAATTTTTCCCTAAAATAACTCAAGCCAAATTAAAAGAAGGTATATTTGTTGGTCCGCAAATTAGAAAGTTGCTGAAAGACGAAAATTTTGCGAATCATTTATCATCAGTAGAAGCAGCGGCTTCGGACAGCTTTAAGCAAGTCGTTAGTGGGTTTCTTGGCAACAACAAAGATCCCAACTATAGAGAGATGGTCAAAGCCTTGTTGAAAAACTACAGTGCTATGAAATGCAACATGTCCCTCAAAATGCATTTTTTGCATTCACATTTGGATAATTTTCCCGCAAACCTAGGTGCTGAAAGTGATGAACTGGGTGAAAGGTTTCACCAAGACCTCATGATTTTTGAAAAGCGTTACCAAGGTTTTTGGAATGAAGAAATGATGGGAGATTATTGCTGGACAATAATACGGGAGACAAACCCAGAAAATTATAAACGGGTAGTTAGAAGTACCCACGTCCCTCACTATTGACCACCACGGTAAAATCGCTCAATTTGACTTTTTTAGATGTAGATATGTATGTATTTAATGTTGTTGTCGTTGTTGTTTTTTACTGAATTGCTGATTTATACTCATATTACTCAATTGAATACAGTTTAACGTGCAAACATATGTCTATAATGAAACGTTATAAAAAAATAAAAACCTAGTTTGAATAAAAATTTTCTCTATAAAAAAATTGTAGGATAGACGCTTGCAAGTTAACGGGGCTATAGTTTCAATGGCACGTCCGATTGTTGTGCTGGTATGCTTAAAATTTTCGTAGTTAAATTACCTACAACATAGGAGGGCTAACTTTTTTTCGTCAATAGAATTTTTCCGATTTTAAAGTGGTTAAATCTGAAATTGTGTAAAAAATTTCGTTTTTTTTTTCAACATTTTTTGAACGTTTTTTGGCATAGTGGCCAAACTACTGAAGATACTTGAGGGCGAAGAAGGCAAGAAATTTTTATGGGAATTAGCATAATGCATAATTCAACAGTTTAAAACGAAAAAATGAAAAATACAAATTTTTGCCGTACCTATATGAAGTAGTGTTCTGCAAAAATGGGAATTTTCATATTTTCGCCGATATCTCGGAAACTAGATCTGTTACAAGAAAATGAAAGTCATATTCGGAATCAGGAGAAAATTTCACTTTAGGAAAGGCCTATTTTATTCTTGGAAATTTTTTTTGTCGAGTAGTGTAATTATCGCTGGAGACTTCAATGCTTGGAGTCCTCTTTGGGGCTCCAAAATTACTAATAAAAGAGGAGAAATCATAGAAGACTGGATTATATTCGAAAACCTCTCTGTATTTATTTATTTTATTTATTTGTATGAAAAGTCTTTGAATACAAATTCTTATAGACTAAATTAAGCTAATGTACAATAGTAATTACTATGAAGAAAAAGATCTGAGGTGATTCATTAAGGTGGCATGCGGCCACATAAAATCAGCACCTGTAGAATTTAAGAACAAATTTATATCACCACTTGCTCGAGAAATAGGAGCATTCATACCATAATTGGTTTTCGAGAAACCAATTTTTATACGAAGTGTGCAAAATAGTAGCCGATTTAGCAAAAGTAATGAGAAAACATTTGCTTATGTTTAGCGATAAACGATTTAAATAGCACCAATTGTGCACCTTATGAAAGTCGGATTGCAACCTTTCAGAATCTTGAGTGCTGTTAATAATCGCAAACATTTTAAGGTCATCAGCATATAGCAAGTATTCAGCAAACGAAAAGCATGAACCTATATAATTAATAAATAGATTGAATAAGAGGGGTCCTAGAATGCTCCCCTGCGGGACGCCAGAGGTTACAATAAACGGACGGGATGTGGCATTATCAACGGCAACAACGCAGCGTCTATTGGACAAATATGACTTGATCCACGACAAAAACACGGAGTGAAAACCCATTGACGCAAGTTTCAACAAGAGTATTTGGTGGGATACTTTGTCAAACGCCTCAGAGAAATCCGTGTAAATTGTGTCAACTTGTGATCTTTTTTGGAAAGCGGAAATGCAGTATTCACTGAAAATGGACAAATTAGTGACAGTGGAGCGATTCGCAACAAAACCATGCTGATTATTGGAAATAAGGCTTTTGACCGCAAAATACAACTTTCCATTCACAATTATCTCAAAAAGTTTTGAGACAGACGAGAGTTTCGAAATCGCCCTATAATTGCGAACATCGTTTTTGTTTCCACACTTAAATATAAGGGAAACGGATGTCAACTTCCACTCATCCAAAAAGATAGGGGGGGAGCTATAACACAAATGGCAATAAAGCCAATTTGTGTTATTTCTCAATTCAATGTGAAATAACTCAAATTTGCTTTATTTCATTTCATGTTGAGAAATAATGCCAACATACAAATTTTGAAAATGAGTAATAAAGCAAATTTGTGTTATTTCCCAAATTTCAATGAAAATAACTGAAATTTGCTTTATTTCATTTGATATTGAGTAATAATGCCAACATAAAAGTTTTCGATAAATGAGTAATAAAGTAAGTTTGTGTTATTTCCCAATTCAATGTGAAATAACTCAAAAAATTTACTTATAATCATACATATGTTAATCATATGTTGTCTTTGAATGCAGCTGATATGCAGTTTGACAATCATGGCTTCTTATACATATGTATGTAAGTATGTCAATTTGTAAACCACATGTTTCTTATCATTTCTGTGTTCTTGTCAGTTTAGTGTAACCCACGTGATGTAACAAAAATATAAGTCAATTTTGTGATTTCATTTAAAATGGAGGCAGAAACTATTTTGGAATTTAAATTCATAAGTGGTTTTAGAAGAACCAGCAAACTGTCATATGTCGAAAAGGAGCAGCAAATTTACAAATATCAAACAAGTGGGCAAAATGTGAAATATTTTTATTGCTATGAAAAAGGTTGCAAGGTTGGTGTTGCGGTTGACTTCAATAGTACACGATACTGCCGCATGATTGCTAAAAGCCATCTATGAAAACTATTCGCGAGGTGAGCCCGCCGCGGCACGCCGGAACGCGAAGGCGAATAAGCGCAGACCCGCCAAACTATCCTGATATACTTACATGCTTTCTTTTAAATATATCGAATAAATTCGGAAACATTAAGTAACCATGTTTTTATTTTATTAGTCAAAAATTTGTGTCGGCCCGCTACCACTGAGCGGTGGGGTGCAATAACGTCACTGGAAACAACATCACTGTTATGTGAAAGATGTTCCATTTTTTTCATTGATTTTGCCTTATTACCAACCGTTCTTGGAAATAAAACAAAATCGAAAATGGGAAATAAAACAAAATCAAAAATTTGCTTTATTACCAACCGTGTATGGAAGTAATGCAAAATCAAAAATGGGAAATAAAGCAAAATCAAAAATGGGAAATAAAACAAAATTTGCTTTGTTACCAACCGTGCTTGGAAATAAAGCAAAATCAAAAATTTTGTATTATTTCTCATTTAAAATGCCAATAAGGCAAAATTGGCTTTATTGCCATTTGTGTTATTGCACCCCCCCAAAAAGATACCAGAGGCTAATGATTTATTGAAAATAATTGAAAGAGGTTCGGCAAACAGTTTTTCAGCAAGATTGCTGAAAGGCCACTCGAGTCAGTTTGAGACGTAGGCTTGAGTTTTCTAATACCATAGATGACGTCGGTCACAGATACGCGCAAAGATCCAAAATTTATCGAAGAATTGCTCCGAGAGGGAAGACTAGTATTCATGTCAATGTCGGACTCAAAATTAGAGCAAAAAAATCAGCAAATAAATTAGCAGAATCAATAGCAGAATTTGCACATTTACCATTAAAAAATACATTAATTGGCACTGTCGAACAAGACTTTTTTGATTTGATGAACTGCCAAAAGGCCTTCGAGTTCGAAATGATATTGTTTTCAAAATTCAGAATATAGTTCCTGTATAAGAACTTATTCAAACAGTCAGATTCCTTTGAGTAATACTTAAATTTAGAATAATGCACTGGATCACCAGTCTTTTTATACAATTTGCAAAATTTGTTCTTCAAATTCTTCAGATGCTTTAACCGTTTAGTATGCCAAGGTGTCTTATACAATTTCTTTTTAAAAATCGGGACGTGCTTCGAACACAATTCAAAAAGCTTAGTTTTAAAGTAATGAAAACATGAGGTAACATTACTATCACGAAAGGCATCAAACCAATCGATATTTAACAAAATTTCGTTAAATGTAGAGAAGTCACATACGTTGTAGTTGAATCTGATATAAGGCTCATCAGGCACATCAGCAAACTCATAAAACTCCAACTCGAGAGAAAGAGGAACATGATGTTTACCAGTTGGTGAGTTTGGTGTAAGGCATTCCGTCAATGTGAAGTGAACATTATTGGAAATAAAAACTAAATCTAAGATTCTATTAAGGTTATTATGAAATCCATTAATTTGAAGTAAGTCAATACTTAAAAAACTATCAATGACGTGAATCTCGGCTGAATAATTAACGTTAGAGGCCATACATGCAGCTGAGCTATGAAGTGGAGACCAACTCAAATGACATAAATTAAAATCCCCAATCAATGTTTGAGGCTAACGACACAACGTTGTCAGCATGTGCAGAATATAAAAAGTCGGAGCTTTTCGGCGGAATATACGAAGCGCAAACATAAACATTTCCAGACGAACCGGGAACGCATACGCACAGCTGATCAATGAGAGTGTCAGAATTGGTAAGTCTCACCAATGACGCCCGAAACTCTCTCCGAACACCAATGACAACACCACCACCTCTGGAACATCCAGTTTTTACATGGCCACGGTCTTTACGAAAGACATGATACAGATTGGGATCAAAAATTTCACAATCGAAAAAGTTTTCATTCAGCCAAGATTCGACAAATACAAAAATATCAAACTCTAAGAAAGAACTCTTCATATATACAGTCGAACATTTAGTCCGAAGGCCTGACATATTTAGCAAGTAAATTTTTAAGCATTTATTACTAGCTATGGATTTGGTCAAAGCATCAATTTTCGCTGAGTTATCTACTACTCTTGCTGAGAAGCACCTACTTTCCGAAAAAACTTAAATGGTCTAACCGTAACATTTTTTCCCCAGATATCTGCATTTAGTACATTATCATAGAAGCTTTCAGCAACTCCTAGCTTAAAATTGATTTTTTTCAGATTTTCCAAATTACTGTCCTTCTTTATCAGCATAAAGCAAACCAAGAATTTTTTTTCAATACTGGCATGCTTGGAAACATAAGACAATATATCATCCACTGAAACACTGGGAGAAAACGAGGAAATATGCAGCCATTTCGTTTTCGGTACAACACTTAGTTCATTATTGTTGTTCGCACCGACAATCAGAGGTCGTTTTAGGTTGCTGCGGATACCATTTGTGACAGTATTCCACTTGGGTGTTAACTGCAATAGAAGCGTCATCCATAACGAGTGGAATTGATGAGAGAATAGGCGAATCAGCAGCAACACTAGCATACGTTGTTGGTTTAGTAGTCACTGCCATAGTGAGAGCGGTTGAAACAGGCGTAGCGGGCTGAGTAGGCTTAGTTAGAACAGACAACCTGTGAGCGGCGGCAGCGATGTTCGAAGTTTTCTTCGCAGCCTTTACTTTGGTAGCAGCAGTACTGAGAGAAGCAGTATCATGTATTACAGCCGTAGCGGACTGGATGGGCGTAGTTGGTGGAGACAACGCATGAGCGGCAGCGGCAATGTTCAATTTTGGCTTCGCAGCTACAGCCTTACTAACAGCAGTATTGTGTGAAGCAGCGGACGTCGACAAAGCGGGGGCAGCAGAATTGAAGCTTGTATTAGTAAATACAGCAGGCAGTGCGACTCGATTCACACCATCACACTCACTTACAGCACTAGTTTGAGATGGGTTGAGAGTATTCCAGCTACAAATAATGCTACGCAGATTTTTTATTTCTAATGTTAGCGTGCAAATGTTCGCATTTTTGCTGTCTAGTTCAGCTTGCATTATACGAACATCGGCATGAAGGGCATCCGATTTTTGTTTTAACTCTAGTTTGTCTTCGTGTAGAGAGTTTATAAGAGATAAAACACGCGCGCTATCTGCTCTAAGAGCAGCAATCTCTTGCACTACCGTATTTAATGCTAATTGTAGCAAATTATTGTTCTCCTTCGAGTAGGAATCCGATTTATTTACATGAGCGTGGGAAGATGCTGAATTGTTTACAGTTTTAGCGGTTGCTCTCTCCTCCGATACAGCCGACGGGGGAGGCGAGCGAATTGATGACCGGCGCTCAGCCATACAAATATTACAAAAGAAAGGCTTCTCTGATGTAAGCAAAAAGTCGAGATCAGCTGGCAAAATCCCAACACATTTTAAATGAAAAAACTCATTGCACTTTGAACACTGCACTTTCGGTTGTAAACGATCAACCTTATGTCCGCAAGCACAAGGCATTTTAGATAAAATTGGATTTTGTGTTTATTTTTTATTTTTTTAACTTTTATTAATGTTTAGTACTCGGCATTTAGAGTCCCTGTCTCAATATGATATTACGATACCATCACCGATATAAAAATTCGCATTAGATATTAGTGTACTTGACCAATGCGGAGCGAATAAAAACACGTGAGTGACAACAAGGCCACAATATTCTCTAGAAATTCTTCATTCAGCAATATAGATTTAACGATATGCTCTCCGTATCGTTCTCCAAAGCTCAACACCAACTACTTAGATCAGCTTTACGGTAGCCATCAGTATCCTATTGTAACAATTCTACACTCTAGGCTAATTAAAATTATGTATTATCAAATGGCCCAAGTTTTTAACTGATAAAGCGGATTGTGGGGAATTTCGAAACACACCTTCCAAACTATGTAACGCTTCAGTAATCTCAAAGAAAATAAATCGAGAGACAGCATCAATCACTAAAATTATACGTAGTGCAGCTCATTTATCTATACCTCAGTCAACCAGAAAAACTCTCAAAAATACCCTACCGTACTGGACAGAGGAGCTTTCCAAACTAAGAAATTAAAATTGCAATATTGGGCTGAGTTTAAGCGGAACAAGTGGAATGATAACACTGCGTAACAAAAATTAAAAAAAACCTGCGGTCATGATTTTGTTAATAGTTTTTATTATAATTAGTAGAAGGCTTACGAACTGTGTTTTTACTTTTTTTGGATTGGCTCTAGTTCTTGAGGTAAACGAAACTTAAGAAATTAATGAAAAAAATTTATATGACCTAGTTCCAGTTGAATTAATTTAATTATTCCTCAATAAGTTTTTAAGATAGTGAATTTTTATTGGGCCAACAAAGTGGGTATACTAAATACCCCTGTTTTATATGTTTATGGCACAGTCGTGCAAGAAATGAACATTGGATTAGAAAGGACTGGCCGGCGAGAGAAAATATGGACGTAGGAACAGCAAATGTGGTTCATGACCAACCGATAAGCCGAGAAAAAGTCATTCTTCCACCACTTCACATCAAGCTTGGGCTTATGAAACAGTTCATCAAAGGCCTTGATAAGACAGGTGACTGTTTCGAATGTGTGTCCAAAAAATTTTCAGTCCTTAGTATGGAAATATTAAAAGCAGGAGTCTTCGAAGGTCCTCAAAGTCGTACCCTTCTAAAAGCCACTGAATTCTTAAACCATATGTCACAAATTGAATCTGAAGCCCGGCTAAGTTTTGTTAATGTAGTCAAACAATTTTTGGGAAATCATAAATCACCAGACTATACAAAACTAGTTGCTGATATGCTTCTCAATTTTCGCAAACTAGGAGCTAAAATGAGCATTAAATTACATTATTTACATAGTCATTTGGACAAATTCCCAGAGAACCAAGGCGATTACAGTGAGGAACAAGGTGAACGGTCCCACCAGGACATAAAAATAATGGAAGAAAGATACCAAGGTCGATGGGACACCCACATGATGGCATACTAGTGCTGGAACTTAATACGGGATTGTCCTGAGCAACTACATCATAGAAGGCCCTACAGAAAAAGTTTTTTTTAAAAATTAATTAATGAAAATCATTTTTTTTTTATTTTTTATTAGTTTTATACAGGCGCGCAATAAAAATATAATTTAAATCCATATTGGTATTTTTAATTAGGTTTTTTCGTGAAATGTTTAAAAGTCTTTATCTGAAAAACTAGAGCCAATTCAACAAAACTGATATCATTTTCGTAATCAGCGCCCCCAAATTACCCTAAATCGACTTAAAAATCTCCGACCGCAAAATTTTGTTCCGCAGTGTAATTTATGGAAAAAAAGGCAAACGCTATGTTTAGAAGAAAATCAAAACAAGCTAAAAGAGACTGCTTAAACAAATTTTCCAAGAAAATCAACCACAGGACAAGTACGCAAGAAGCTTTATCTGATATAAAATTTATATCCAGATCTTATCAGCATGTATGTTAATAGCCCCAATGCCCCCATTCTAAACCCAAGAGACATTGCTAATTATTTCTCGTCCGTGTGGTCTAATTATTCATTATACTAAACTCCCATCTATCATTGTTCAAACGATAAATGATTTCCTAAAGAAGTCACAGCGGCAATACTCGTTCCAAAGATGTACTCGTAACTTAAAATGATATTACCCTCATTGACTTCGAATCATCCCTAGCTCGAATGTCAGAAAAAATCCCAGGGGCAGATATGATCTTATACCCAGTGCTACAACACCTGTGTAACGATATGAAACATAGAATAATCAACCTGCATAACTTTATACTACAAGGAGTCTATCCACAAGATTGGAAAAATTCTGTAGTAGTACCTATCCAAAAATTAATCAATATCCCAACGGAAGTACTTGGGTACAGACCCATACCACTCTTTGTTGCCTTGGTAAATTGCTGGAGAAAATAATTGTTAAACGCATCTCTTGGTACGCTCTAAATGATAACTTTATTAGTTCAAAACAAGTAGAATTTAAACAAAGACAAGACACCATGGATGCCCTGTTAATATTGGACAATTACATATCTAGTGCCCTTTCAAACAGAAACCAAGTTTCAACTGTAAGCCTTGACTTTGAGAAAGCCTTTCACCGGGTCGGTGTGCATGTAGT
Source organism: Anomoia purmunda (assembly GCA_951828415.1). Lineage (NCBI taxonomy): Eukaryota > Metazoa > Arthropoda > Insecta > Diptera > Tephritidae > Anomoia > Anomoia purmunda. The sequence goes on along the minus strand of OX639994.1, from coordinate 41,419,350 downwards.
TCTGAGTCAAATAGAAAAATGGAGTATGGGTACAATAATATTTACCTTTGTTAAAAACTTCCTACTACAACGAAAGTTTAAAACTAAAATAAATGCAACGTATTCTGAAACTTATGATCTACACAATGGAATACCTCAAGGATCTGCTCTGTCAGTGATTATATTTATTATTGCGTTCAATAAAGTAAGCGACATAATTGGTAGATACTAAAATGTTTTCCATATTTGTTATGCAGACAATGTTCTTCTTTTCACAAAAATAAGCGATTTAAATGTTGCTTAAAAATACTTTCGCGATATATTTTCCGATATTTCATTCAGGCCTGAGGTTTCTGGCGCTAACATCAATATTTCGAAATGCAAAACTCTTCTTATTTACCGCAAGCAATGTAGTAGTTTTAGCTTATCGTATAATAATGTAAATATTGTAAATACGAATAGTCGTATGTGTTTGGGCATCATCTTTGATAAAATATTAACTTTTAAATACCACTATTTGTATCTCAGAAAACAACTGGGTGCCAGGCTTAATATTGTAAGGTACTTAAGTTCAAAACAATGTTTAATCAACATCACAGCGTTAGTTAATGTAACAAGTTAATGCCAGAAAATCAAATCACTTATTTTGCCGAAGATAAACTATATATTGAAATGGTGCTAAGAGCCACATAAATCCACTTTATGCACTCTACCACACTGCGGTCAGTCGAAGCATCAGGACATTTCCTAAATCGCCTACAAAATTTATTCTCGCTTTCCAATTCAGTACTTGGCAACATCAATCTTAAACGACCACTGAGACGAAAATCAGCAATATTGATCTGCGTTGAATACGCTCTAGAACTTGGCTTTAGTACTCCGTTCTTTCATCAGCAAGATGATTCCCCTCCGTGGTGTTTGCAGTTGTTGTTTGCAAGTTACCGGAAGAAAACCACAATTTTTGGTGTTTACCAACAACTTTTCTCAGCATGGAACCTCATTTACACCGACGGGTCCAAGACTAAATACTACACATCATTTGAAGCTGTCACTTCTTATAGGGACACGATAACAACAGACCATCTACGCCCTTTTGATTTCGCCGCTAATTCTAATTCAAGAACAATAATATGCATAGACAGTATGCCAACTATTTCATCTCTTCAATAATCCAATAAAAATAATGTACGTATCAGGCCACTGCGGAATTAAGGGAAATGAACTAGCGGATCAAAGAGCAAAATTCGCCGGAAAACAACCACTAATAGCTCTCCATTATTCGACAAAAGGGATTAGTATAAACTGATATCAGGGCAACAGCTCGCCAAGCAATTTATTGATTGGAAAATCATTAAACTGCATTATACTGAAAGCAATGTTGAAGGAAGTAAACTAAAACAGACCTCCATCCTGTCAATACTGCATCACCACTGTCCATCACACACGTCCTCAGCGAATCCCCCCAGTTTTCATCTATCAGAAAATCAGTATTTCGTAATATAAACACTTTTGATTGCTTGAAAACCACCTCAGCCTAACAAATCGAAAAAAAAACTTATTTAATCACCATAAATTTCCAACCTAGTTTCTGCGTAAATATATATATCAATTCTGCTAGTATTTAAATTTTCATATAACCATTAAGTAAATATATAAGATGATCAATCCTTTCATAATATTGCTACATACTTATAGTTATCAGCAGCCGTGGCAGGCAGAGCTCCTACCTCAAGGGCGACTACCTTTCATGGCCAACATTCCGTGATATATTCACGGCCATCTACATCCTCAATAAGCGTCTCACCCCGGTTGAGAAACTATTTCATCTCAACCATAAGACACAAGGGGAGGCCAAAGAAATCGTAAGAAAGTACCCACAAACTAATGAAGGCTTTACTACAGCGTGGAAAAACTTGTGTGAACGCTATGAAAACATGCGTATTTTAGTTAACACGCAACTAAAACTATTGTTTAACTTAAAGGCAATAGAGTTTGAGTGTGGTAGCTCAATAAAAAGTTTGCAGCGGGAGATAAACAATTGCTTATCAGCCCTGAAGAGTCATCAAATTGACATATCGAACTGGGACGCAATTGTCGTTTATCTCTGCTCGACGAAGCTGCCTCAGACCCTTGAGACATTGTCAGGGTTGAAGGATGGTAGAGCTGTGAGATGGCCAACGCCGCCACAAATCACACGTCATCCTTTCGAAACCCCAACAAAAAGAGTTGGCACCTTCCAAGTAAGCGTGACCACTTTTACTTGTAAAATGTGCCATACAAACGAGCACAAATTGCGCAGCTGTTCCCGATTCCTACAGCTAACACCTACAAATATATTGAACTTTTTAAAGGAAAATAACTGTTGCCTAAATTGCCTTAGTTCCGGACATACTGTGTCAAGATGCACAAGTGCTTACAATTGCAATACGTATCACTCGTGACATTACACGCTCCTGCATCTAAACGCAATTCAGCCAAAGGCAATGACGCGTTGGACGTCTTCGACGCCTGCTGATGATTCTCTATCACAGGTGTACAGGTGTGCTATTAGGAACTATTAGGAACAACTCGCGTAAATACACGTCTCAATGACACAGATTTTGCTGCACGAGCACTGATTGATTCTGATTCTGAGTATTCCTTTATAACAGAGAGGCTCAAACGCAGAATCAATCTATCTGCAAAAAACATGCATGCCCAAGTTTCGGGCATCACAAACTCGGTAAATGCCCAGGTGAAAGAAGCATGTAGCATACAATTGCGGTCCCCCGTCGACCCGTTGTTTAGCTTGACTGCAACTGTCCTGGTTTTACCACAACTAACCGGAAATCTGTCGACAACAAATATAAGCGCTACGACGAGGCAAGAATTTCCGGACCTGGTATTAGCGCTAAAAGGTTTTTCGTAAATGAACAAATAGACCTCATTCTTGGTGGAGACATTTATCCACAAATCATATTAAGTGGGATAAAGAAAAACATCTTGAGGACACTTCTAGGCCAAGAAACCGTATTCGGTTGGATTATAACCGGTAGTATGGATACTACAATTACACACAGAAATATAGTTTCGTGCTTCAGGGAAGTTGCGCTGGATAAGCAACTTACGGCATTCTGGGAGTTAGAAGATTTACCCAAAACCAAAAGCCTCAATGAAGATGATAAATATTGCGAAGAGCTTTATAAAACGACCACTATCAGAACTAATGAGGGAAAATACATAGTCTCGTTGCCATTCCGACAGGAATTTCCAGTAACCATACAACTAGGCCCTTCTCTTAAAAAAGCCTGCTCTCAATTCTTCCGGAATGAGACACGGATAGCCAAGGATCCCGTCCTACAAAAAGAGTATAATAGGGTGTTAGCATAGTATGAGACACTAGGACACATGACGAGAATATATTGTAACATTTCAGCGGACTCATGTGAAAATTACTTCCTGCCTCATCACGCCGTTACAAAGGCGGAGAGTACCCCAACTAAAGTTCGCGTGGTTTTCAATGCCTCAAGTGCAACCGCTAATGGGAAAAGCTTAAATGACGTCCTCCTACCAGGTCCAGTACTGCAATCAGATCTTCCGATACTGATTCTGCGCTGGAGATTACACAGATATGTTTTCAACAGTGACATTGAGAAAATGTACAGACAAATCTGGATAAACTATAACCAGTCGAAATATCAGGGCATCGTCTTTCGGGCAAACCCGAACGAATTGACGAGCCTATATGAATTAAAGACGGTTACGTTTGGAATAAACTGTGCTCCTTACCTGGCGATAAGAACACTGTTGCAGTTGGCCGATGACGTAGAAAGCTCGCATCCAATAGCAGCTAATATTCAGCGAAAATGCATGTACGTAGATGATGTACTTGCAGGAGGACACAGCATCGAATCTACCATAAAGGCAAGAGACGAAATTTCTACGGTACTGCGGTCAGCAGGTTTTCCCTTACGAAAATGGACGGCCAACTGCGAGGATGTAATAGCAGACATTCCAATAAAGGATCTTCTAAGCGAAGATTTTTTGGAATTCGAAGACACCAGCACAGTTAAGGCTCTTGGAATAAGATGGAACGCCCATTCGGATTATTTTTACTTTCTAACAAGACCAATAGAGCATAGTGACACAATCACTAAAAGGTCGATATTGTCTTCCATCGCCAAGCTGTTCGATCCGCTAGGATGGCTTGCGCCCATTGTAATAGTAGCCAAGATATTGATGCAAAACATTTGGCTGGAAGGCACAGAGTGGTAATGAACCTGTGTTCTCAACTAATTTAGAAAATTGGCAAAATTTTACCAAACACTACCGCGAGATAGAGAGGATTAAGATACCGCGTTGGGTCTATTTTTCTCCCGCCCATGACGTCGAAGTACATGGCTTCTGCGATGCTTCAGAAAAAGCGTATGCAGCTACGGTATACTTACGGGTTAAGCAGGGTAGTGAAGTTCTAGTGAATCTGCTGGTAGCAAAAACAAAAGTTGCTCCAGTTAAAACTATTTCCCTGCCCCGATTAGAACTCTGCGGCGCGGCCGAAAGCATTCAGTCAGTACTTGGCAATCTACAACTAGGACAGGTACAAGTATACTTATGGACAGATTTCACAATTGTGCTTGCATGGATACGTAAACCTCCATGTTCGGGGTCAACGTTCGTAGCACATCGTATAACCAAAATTGTCGACAAAGTCGGAAATACGGACTGGCTTCATGTGGAGTCGGCATCAAATCCAGCAGATATGGCAAGCAGAGGAGTTCTCGCCTACGAATTAGTCGATAACACTTTGTGGTGGCATGGCCCTTCTTGGTTGCAAGAAGACAAGGAAAATTGTCCAAGACAAGAGACATGCTATAACACCAACATCGAAGAAAAAAGGGCGCATTTATGTACAACCATAACAATAAAAAAAATGTTGATGACATTCTCGATAGGTTTTCAGATTTACCGAGAGCTTTGAGAGTCTTATCATATATCATGAGATTCTACCAAAGCACTCATCCGAACAAAAAAGATTCCTTTCGAGCAGAGTCTTGTTTAATTTGATTCGATGAAATTAACGTAACGACACAACGCTTAATAATCCTTTACCAGAAGCAATACTATAGTGATGAATATTCGAACCTAAAGTCAAAGAAACCCATCGATAGAAAAAACGAAGTGCTACTCCTTAACGCTTTCTTAGATAAAAATGGGATTATGAGGACTGGAGGTCGTCTTGGCGCATCGCTAGATTTAGCGTACAATATGCGTCACCCAATAATCCTTCCTTATAAGTGCCGATTGGCCCGTCTTGTTGCCCAATTTATCCATAAAATCTCCCTGCATGGCGAGAATCAATTAATGCTGCGTCTCATTCGAACGCAATACTGGATTCCCCGAGACAAAAATATGGTAAAGTCTGTCATCCATAATTGTAAGGTCTGCACAATCCACAGAAAACAAACCCAAACGCAGCTTATGGGAGTGCTCCCTCAGGAACGCTCCTCAAATTCGCGTGCATTTACAAACACGGGTGTAGATTTCGCAGGACCTTTCGATATCAAAAACTTCCGCGGCAGAGGTTGTCGCATCTCAAAGGGTTACGTCTGCCTGTTTGTGTGTTTCGCCACTAAGGCTATACACTTTGAAGCCACCAATGACCTTAGCGCTGCATGTTTTTCGGCAGCTTTTGCTAGGTTCATAGCCAGGAGAGGATGCCCAAAAAATGTTTACTCCGACAATGGCACCAACTTTGTCGGAGCTTCGCGATCTCTACGATCAGAATTTAAAGCTTTTATAACCGAAGCGCGAAATAATACAATGATTAAATATAGCCACCAAATAATCACATGGCATTTCTTACCCACTGGAGCGCCTCATATGGGCGGATGGTGGGAAGCAGGGGTAAAAAGTTTTAAAACCCATTTAAAAAAGACTGCTTCCGGCATCAGTTATACATTCGAAGAGTTCACAACTCTTTTATGCCGAATCGAGTCATGCTTTAACTCCCGTCCGTTAAGCCCTTCTTCGAATGAACCTTTCGACTTGGAGCCTCTTACCTCCGGTCAATTCCTAGTAGGTGGACACCTATTAGCTCCACCTGAACTAGAAGTCAACGAAAGCCCTGCCTCGATCGAAAACCGATGGCAGAAACTTAAAGCCCTACATCAAACATTTTGTAAAAGATGGAAGGCTGAATATCTGCTGGAAATGCAGAAACGCGCAAAGTGGAAACATCCACAAACTAACGTAAAAACAGGAGATCTTGTGGTTATAAAGGAAGATAATCTACCGCCTAATATGTGGAGACTGGGAAGAGTCATCAACTTACACCCAGGCTCGGATAACCGGATACGCGTCATCGACATCTATACTACGAAGGGGCAAACCAGCAGACCAATACCGAAATTGGTATTGCTGCCCTCCATCGAAAATACCGCTACTTCCCCTACCCAAGGATAAGTACTTAAAAAAAAAAAAAAAAAAATCATAAATAGTACGTGTAGTACCAGAAAATAAAGAAATCTGCTCTGCCATTTTTTCTGGCAATATAAGTACTTAACTTGAAAATGTTCCGATGTATTACCTACGACGATGGCGTACAGAAATAAAGAAATCTCCGAAATCGTGTTTCTTACATACATCAAGTAGAGGTTATTTGGGACCCGATACCTGTACAAAACTAACTGACAAACTAACCAATAGTTTGAGTTAATTTTGAAAGTGATCTTTGAAAGTTGTTTTTTCAGGTTTTTGTTTTGAAATCGGTTTTTGTTGTCGCATTTTTCTGTGTTTGGAACAACTGGTTCACACTCATATAGTAAGTTGCAATATTCAAGTATATATTTTGCCGCAATTGAGGGATGCAACCAATCTTTTCAACTGAGAGATGGCAAATCGCCATTAGAATTAGGATTAAACTTAAATGTGGAACATAGCATTTTTAGCCGTGATTTTCACGTTCATATTAGAAAATTAAAATTAGTGAAACAAAGAGTAGGATGTTAGCAATCAAATTCGAATAAAAAGCGTCACAACTCGTTAGAATGTGTATATCTCAATATTAACAGTTTATTAGCCAACAAAGCTAAACTCGAAACACTTGTTGAGACTGTTAATCCAGATATAGTTCTGTGCTCTGAAACATGTGTAACAGATGAAATAAATGACTCAGAAATTAACTTTCCAGCTTATCGGTTAGTTTGGTGTGATTCTCACAGCAGACATACAGGCGGTGTGATCATAATAATACGAGACACAATCGAGTTTAAAATCGAATTAAATAAATCTGTTAACAAAAATATGTGGTGTATAGTCATACAGCTGAAGAATTGCGAAACTAAGTGGCAATTCTGTGTGGTTTACCACTCACCAAGCACTAGTGATGCAGAGTTTCTGAACTATATGGATACCGTTCTATCTGAAATATGCAATAATCTGGTTAATACTATTGTAATTGGGGATTTTAATATAATTATATATATAAAATAAAAAAGTAGTATCAACATATAGCAAGAAACTCAATGAGATTTTCGCACACCATGCGATGAAACAACTGGTTGACTTTGATACGCGGGTTACGGAATATTCTAAGACACTAATTGACTTATTGTACTCTAATAACAAGGAAGTTGTGTGTGAAAAAAGGGAGGATCTGAGAATATCAGACCATGAAACTATAATATTCCGAGTTAATATAAATAATCTGCCTCCGTTAAAAAAACTGGCGGAAGTAACATCTTGGGATAGGTATTGCCCTGATAACTTGCTAATGCTACTGAGACAATGTAACTTCGTGAACTTGGATAGCTTTGATATGGATGAGTTATTGGATCATATTAACCAATGCTTATTGTCAGTTATGAATCAATTAACTTTCAAGAAACAAACCCACATTAGGATTAGAAATAAATGGTATGATCGGCAATTAGTGGAAACAAACAAGGAGAAATTTAGGTTATATAGAAAGGCCGTCCTTACAGGAGAATGGGAAGAATACAATTTATTAAAAAAGGAGTACAAAAATTATTAAAATTAAAAAAATACAATATCTAGAAAAGAAAGTTGAACTAAATAGAGGAGATAGTCGATTAATGTGGAAATATTTGAAAAGAGTGGTCAACAATACAAATCGCAAAGAAGAAGTTACAGAAGTTCTAATTAACGGCAAAATTTTTACACACAGCGAGGAAATTGCCGAGAATCTTAACGATTTCCTTGTGGACAACATTGTAGAAATAAATAGAAACATAGACAACATCGTATTTGACTTTAACCAGCAGGCGCACCCTTTATCTCCATTTAAATTTGAGTTGGTCGATACTGAAGATATTACACAAATTGTTAGGAAATTGAAGACAAAAATTGGTGGGAAAAAATTACTATTAGAGGGTGTTATAAAGGATTCAGTAGAATACATGGGATATTTTTATGCGTCCCTAATCAATAAGAGTCTTGAGTTAGAAACAGTTCCGATAGAGTGGAAAACCGCTACTATAGTCCCGATAAAAAAAGTAACAAACACTATAAAAGCAGAGGAGCTAAGACCAATAAATAAACTGCCTTGCATGGAAAAAATCTTGGAAACTGTGGTCAAAAATCAGTTACTACACCACATTGAAAGTAATAAAATTTTCATAAGAGAGCAATCAGGCTTCAGAGCTAAGCATTCATGCGAGACTGCAGTAAACTTAGTACTATCCCAGTGGAAGGAAGATCTTAACTCAAAGATGTATGTGGTGGCCGTGTTTATTGATCTTAAAAGAGCCTCCGAGACTATTGATAGGGATATCATGTTGGGAAAACTAGAGCTTATTGGTGTAAAAAACCATGCGCTTGAGTGGTTTAGAAGCTTTCTTACAAACCGGATGCAACAAACTTTGATCGAGTCAACTATTCCTAAAAAACTGGCAGTCAATATTGGGTTACCTCAGGGGCCGGTGTTAGCACCAATACTTTTCAATATATACATATATAAATGATATAAATACAGTACTGAAATACTGTAAAATAAAACTGTTTGTGAATGATACACTGTTAACGATCAGCGATAGAAACTTACCGAATGCGATAGCTAAGATGCAAGAGGGCCTGGATGTTTTAAATAAATGGCTGTGTTTAAATAAACTCAAAGTAAATGTGAAAAAAACACAGTTTATGGTCTTAACTAGGGCAATTGATCTTAGATCCACAAGCTACTCCTTAAAAATCAAAAGTGAAATAATTGAGGAAGTCAAACTCATTAAATACTTAGGTATATACATTAATAATAAACTAAAGTTTGATGAGCATGTCGAATATAAAGTCAAAAAAATTGCAAAAAAGCGTAGCGAGCGACACACATATTGATAAATTGCAAAAAATGCAAAACAGAGCTATGCGTTTTATCTTAAACAAGCGTTACGATGCACCCACGCGGGATATGATCGCGGATATGAATTGGCTGAGTATAAAACAGCAAGTGTTTTATCATGCTATGAAATTCGTGTTTAACATTAAAAAGGGTAGACTCCCTGATTATCTGAGTGATAATCTCCGATATATTAACGAGACTGCGTAGTTGTTTCGCTGTTACCACCACTGCGATGTCATCTGCAAAACCTATGATGCTGCACCCTCTGGTAGCTGAAGTTTGACTGCCCCATAGTACATAATATTCCACAGAATTGGTCCAAGCACGGAGCCTTGTGGAACGCCTGCAGTGATTTCGGCCCTTTTATATCCTTCTTCAGTTTTATATAGCAATGTTAGATCGTGGAAATAATTTCGTATTAGTCTACGCAAATAGTCCGATATTCCAATTACGTATAGAATGTCAAATATTTTGGTCCAATTAGCAGAGTGAAATGCATTCCTTATATTCCAATCCTTACTTTGCCTTTCAGTGGTAGCTTACTAGCAATACAATCCGGCAAGAGTATAGATGACGTATGGGTACCTCCATACACTTAACGCATATATTTTATGTTAGGAGCTTGTAGCTTAATATGGTCGAACTCAGCATTCATAGCTGAACACAAGTCTTCTCTCGTTGTCACTTCACTATTTCTACCTGGGTTTGCTGGGTCAGGGTCGTAACTTCCGCTTTATTAAATTGGAGCAGGAGGTCGCCATTAGCTATTTTCCGAATTTTACGGATGGTCGTGCTCATATTTTCAGTATAGGAACATTCACCGGAGTCTTTGATTACAATGGCGTCTGGCTTAGACGGTTTCTTAATTTTTCTTACCGATTCGATTCCGCCATCTTTGGCCTGGGTCGCTTTACCATTGATTGGAGCTCGCTTTCTATCTGCTTCTTAGTGGGGAATACTTGCGTTCGTTTCCCCATTGGTTGCGAGTTCCCCTCCATGACTAGTCGTTTTCCCTAAAGGACCTGCCCCTTTTCCTATGTAGGCTGCCATTGGCTGGCCCCACTGTTTACATTGCCTTCGTTAGGCAGGTTACAGTCTTTTTCCCTACTTCACCATTTTCGACAATATCAAAGAGCTCAGAAATGCAGGAGAGTACGTTTTTCATTTGCTGATTAACGTGTCGCTGGCTCTCCATCATTTTTCTCAGTTCCGATATTTTCTCTCTCATCATGCTAAACGAGCTTTTATATGGGTTAACTAATAAAGTCGCGAGAGACTCTACTACATTAACATTGTCGCTGGCTACTAATGGGTACTCCGTAACCTCACGGTCATTTTCACCTCCCTGGTTCTCACTGGCTTATCCCGCAACCAATGGTGAGCTACGCACGGTCGATCGCAATAGCAATGCGCTCTTCTTGAAAGTGTTTACGAATACATTTGGAGTCTGAGCCACTGCATTTTGTTTTTGTAAGCTGGCCTCAATCCTATTGGTAGGTTTGGTCAACATATTAGACCGATTCCATTCAGCATCCAGGTGGAGCAGTTTCGTATCGTTGACTGGTAGTTGTCTGCACTAATTGTGCACACTTGTCTTTTTTCCTCTCGTTCAATAACGTGAATGCTTTTTTAATTCGTTCCACTGGAATTGTGGATCTCGAAGAAAGTTTGCGCTGATAGAACGACACTCGCTCTATGTTATTTTCGCTATTAATTGTGTTTACTTTCTTTCCCTCGGCCTTGCCAAAAAGAAAAGCAGTATTGCGCCCAATTTTTGTGCACTGGATTTTCGACACAGAACGTACGAATAGTTATTTTCTATACGATGAAGGCGGACTTGGTACTCACCCACGTATTAACACTCATTTTTCGCACCACTATCTCACCACCCTTTAAAAAATTTCCAAAATAAGTGGAGTAGATACTCTGAACGACTATCTTTTATCACGAACGAGTGCATATATCATATATTACATGTGTATACATTAAAAGGTTGCTGCACTGTCGGAATGAACGGAACTCCGACTAAACTAGACGCTGGCTCTCATACTAAGCAGGCAACCTGAAAGTACGAGTTGTAGGTCCGCACTGCTGGAGCGGTTGGAAAGGAATGATTTCCAAGACGAACCTTCGTTTCTCTTATCCCTGGTTCAGTTTGGTCTTCGTTTGAGAGGTTCATCAGACTGTCTGAATGGACTAGGTTCAGAGCAGTCCTGCTTGGTGTAAAGGAAGGACGGTTGTAAAGAACTAGTTTCCCAGACGAGCCTTCTCCTCCGGTATTGTTGCATCCGTTCGGTCAGAATTTGCAATGATCGGCCGGCTATCTGGAAAGATTAGACCCAGGCCTCGTATGGGCGGATGTAGAGGACTAGTTTCTACTCCGTTCCTTTCTATCTTATAGGTAGTGTTCGACAATGATCAAGTAGTAATCTCTTGAAATTGATAATGCTATCATAATTCCTGATTGCTAAGGTAGTTCGTAGAAACACTTCAATCCCTTGTAGAGTATGTTCATTTTATCCGCATCTGCTTTGTATACGGGCGAAATTTATTATTTTCCCAGGATGTATGTATATGAATGAGAATCATTTTTATATCTCAGATTATCGCTCATTTACATCCGACGTATATACGAATTTCATGGCATGGTAAAAATTTGCTGCTTTACACCCAGCTAATGCATATCTGCAATCATACCACGAGTGGGTGTATCGTTTATTCAAAATACATCGCATTGCTCTGTTTTGCATTTTCTGCAATTTATCAATATGTATGTATGTCGCTCGACATGAAAAATATCTTTGGGCAATATATGCGGTTTTATTATACACCTTTGCACTAAGGTTTTGGATCTCCTTCCAAGGTATTTACATGATCTTTTCATGAGATAAATTTTTTGAGCAAAATTATTAATATGCGCGTCGAGTTTTAGTTTATTATCACTGTATATTCTTAAACACTTAATTATTTATACTTCCACAATATTTTCATCCCTGAATTTTAAGCTGCAGTGGATCAAGTTAACGTTAACCGCCATTGACAGAATCATAAACAGTGTCTTTTTCACATTGAATTTAAGTTTGCTTAAGCATAACCACCTAAATAAAGAGCCATATCTTCTCGCATTTTAGCTATGACATTTGGTAAATTTCTATCACGAATTGAGCAAGTATCATAGTTTTATCTTACAATGTTCCAGTTCCGTATTTATATCATTAATGTACATGCAAAAAAAATATTGGTAAATGTAAAAAGTATTGGAGCTAAAATCGATCCCTGAGGTAAAACAATATTTTTTATTTTTTTAATTTTTTTTTTTTTAACTGTAAATATTTATTGAATCTTCTCTGTAAGAGACTAACAATAAGTTTTAAAATCTTAATTTAATTCTTAAACCTACCCCCTATTGGGGGAATGTGTTTGCTAAACGGGCCCTTATATTAACTGCCGGGCTGGAAAATCATTTCGTCTGAGTTGAGTTTGTGTTGCTTCATCGGTGAGTGATTGTGCTAGTTGATTTGGGTGCACGTTTAGCTTGTCCAAATACTTTTCTTTGATTTTCGCTATTTCATCTTGAACGGATGGGATGTTGAGGTCTTCATGGATGTTCTTATTCCGAATATACCACGGAGCTCCGGTGAGTGTCCTAAGGATTTTTGATTGAGCCCTTTGAATGATGTCCACATTACTGGCGCATGCATTACCCCACAACTGTGAGCCGTACGTCCAGCATGGCTTATAATACTTGTGTACAGAAGTACTCTGTACTCCAGTTTTAGTGGGGATCGCGAGCTCATGAGCCAATGAAGGCTATTGGCTTTCAGTTTCATTTGGGTTTTCTTAGAATCAATATGCTTGCGCCAAGTGAGGCGCCTATCGAGATGTACACCGAGATACACCACTTCATTGGTCTGCGGGATCGTAATGCTATTTAGGGTCAATGGCGGACAGGAATTCCTATTTAGTGTGAAGGTGACGTGTTTACTCTTTTGCTCATTGACCCTGATGCGCCAGTTGGCCAACCACTTCTCCAGGAGCAGTAGGTACTGAGCTAGAAGTCTGGTTGCATTGTTTGGGTATCGAGATCTGCTAAGGATAGCAGTGTCATCCGCAAAGGTTGATAATGTTAGACGGGGATCTGTCGGTATGTCTGCTGTGCAGAGAATATAAAGGAATGGCCCAAGAACGCTTCCTTGTGGAACTCCAGCTGCGATGTCAAATTCTCGTGTTATGAATCCGTTTTGTCGTACGGCAAAAACTCGATGACTAACATAGCTTTCAAGAACTTTGTGTGTGTTCGCAGGAAGTAGCTTCCGTATTTTATATATCAGTCCGTCCAGCCAAACGCGATCAAATGCTTGAGCGACGTCAAGAAAAATTGCCGAGCAGTACTCTCTTCGTTCGAACGCCGTCCTTATCTCCGATGTTAGACGGTTAACTTGTTCTATAGTCCCGTGTTGGGCCCGGAATCCAAATTGATGCGAAGGTATAATTTTCCTCACGTGTGCACCAATCTTGAGCAGCAAGGTTTTTTCAAAGAGCTTTGAGAAGCAAGGTAGCAAGCTTATTGGCCTGTATGAACATGCTTGTGTTTTGTCCTTTCCTGGTTTTGGTATCATTATTATGATCGATTTCTTCCAATGTGTTGGAAAATGGCCATATCTCAAAATAGCGTTAAAGAGATTTGAGATGTATGTTATGGCAGGACGCGGAAGTTCCATGATCATCTGTGGGGTTATTAGATCATGTCCCGTTGATTTCTTTAAGTTCAGTTGCTCTTTGATGACTTTCATAATCTCAAGTGGATGCACTTTTATTGGTTCTGTTTGTGAGACAGCAGGGAGTAAAGGTAAAACATATCCGTTTGATGACGCGTTTGGCTGAAATACGTTTTTTAGGTGAAGTGAAAAAACATTTGCTTTCTCTTCATCGCTATGGGCCCATTTCCCATTGTGGTCTCTTAAAGGCGTGTCGACGTTCGTTGGTGGCTGTATACTAGATTTAGCTTCCCATAGAGAACACTTTGCGCTGGTTGGTGACAAGCTTTGAATGTATTTCGCATGAGCACGCTGTTCTTCAGCCTTGAGGGATCTGCTTAGTTTGCGGGTTGCGTCTTTTAGTCGTTGTTTTGCAGCAGGTGATCTGTGGTTCTGCCATTCTCTGCGTAGGCGCCGCTTCTCGGCAACAAGACGTTCTATTTGACTATTTGTAATTTGATGGTTTTGCTTTAGATTTTTCGTTTTCATTTTTGGAGTGGCCTGATAAGCAGCAGATGTTATAACTGAATTTAGAGCCTTTTCGGATTCTTCAATGTCTTTTTCACTTCTTATACTTGGGTTAAGCTCAATGTGGCTACTGATGTACATCCTATATTTCAGCCAGTTTGTTTTGGGAGACGTAAGTCTCAATGGGTATTCTTTAGGCCTCGGACACTCCTGCAAGGAAAAAACAACAGGAGAATGATCTGAAGCTAGGTCCGAAAGGGCCTCGGACTCTATCAGGTTATTTTGGATTCTTCTTGTTACGGCAAAGTCTATAAGATCGAGAATCTTTGTAGGGTCTGTTGGCCAGTAAGTCGGTGCTCCTGGTGACGCATAGCCAAGGTTGTTTGATGTATCAATAAGTGCTTTATAGAGTTGCCTTCCCTTTGGATTAATCAAGCGGGAACCCCAGTGGGGATGCTTTGCATTATAGTCGCCCGCTGCGATGAAGCGATTTCCAAGAGTGTTGAAGAAGTCCATAAATTGTTCAACCGATATGGAGAAACGTGGAGGACAGTACACTGCGGACAAGGTTATATTGCCAGAACTCGTAACCACGCTTATTGAAGTGGCTTGCAGGTAACTCATAGCAAACTGTGGAAGAATATTGTGCTTGATTCGCCTTCTTATTAAAACTGCTGTCCCGCCGTGCGCTTTCCCATCTTGCATAGTTGATTGCATAAAAGTCATGAAATTCATCATGTTTTGTTGCAAGGAGACGATTAAGGTCTCAATACTGTTAAGAGTGTTGCCGGAGACAGGTGCTAAGGTTGGTGCAGTTGATTTAAGGGCGGGTTGCTGAAGTCCGGTTTTGACCGCATCAGCAAATGAAACGCTGGAAGTAGCCTTAGAGTTAAACATGGGTGCACGTGAGAAGCACACTTCAGATAGAGTTTGAGATTGCGTAAATGTTGGTTGTCCACGAATCGGGGTTTTTTGAACTAGTCGCTGTTTTAATTCTTTATATACAGGGCATCCCCTATAGTTAGCTGTGTGGTTGCCCCCACAATTGTTGCATTTTTTCATGGAAGGATCGTTCTTATTTACAATGCATGATTCTGTAGCGTGAAGGCCTCCGCAAGCCACACAAACGGCGCGTAAGGTGCAATATGTTTTTGTGTGTCCAAATTCTTGACAATTGGTGCACTGGACAGGGCCATTACGCTTATGGGGCTCTTCCACAGTAACTCTACGGTGCAAAAGGTACTGCAAGTTGTAAATGGGGTGAACAGTATTTTTTCCAAGAGGCTTACTTTCTGGCTCCAGCTCAACTTTGAACATAGGCTGTGGTACCCTATTTCTGTTGATTATGTTTATAACCGCCTTTGCGTTGAACTTCTGGAGTTTTAGGGCATTTAGGATTTCCGCAGGTTCAACAGTAGCCTCGATACCTTTGACTACGACTTGATTGCCTTTTGCACTTTTAAGTTGGTACGTGTAAAAATTTATCTTAGCATCGTTAAGATATTTAGATACCAGGCGGTAATGATCTTCCGAGTGTATTTGCAGTTTCGTCTCGGGAATATTGCCCTTGGTAAGTGAGATTATGTGAAAAGTGTTTTCACCGATTAGCTGCACTAGTTTTTTACTAAAGCATTTGAGTTTTGCCCGCGGATATAAATAGGCGGGGGCTTGGCCTTACTAGTCGCATGATTTCTGTATTGCCCTTGTCCTGAACTGTGTCGCTAAGCAAAGCAAATCTATTGTTGCTTAGTAGAGACTCCTTCTCTCCTTTACTTTCTTCTCGAATTGATTTGGCTTTATTTCCTATTCTAGAATTTTTGGGGCTCAGCTTTCTTTTAATTTGGACATATCGATCCATACCTGTCTGCACAACAGACCTAGTTCTTGACGCTGCTGATGGTTTTGGTGTTGAAATCGTTTTTTGCTTAGTTGACAGAACCGATGGTTGCGCTGTGGTTACTGCTGAAGTCGTTGTAGAGCTGGTATATGTGAGGGCGTTCACCGTCGTTGGCGTTGCCCGTGACGAAACTGCAGTCATAGTGGGCAGCGAAGAGAGCGAGGCGTATTGCTGATTCCATGACATGCTAGAATCTGTGGTGATGGGAGTAGTCGAGCGTTCTCCCTCTTTAGTTGTTATTGTCGGTGGTGTTCTTGCGGGTACCGGTGAGACATACGAAAAGTAAGCGTTGTTGCGTTGTATAGAGAGGCGACGTTCTTCTTCGTCTCTTTGGCGCTGAGTGCGAATATCATTTTGGCTCATACTGCAGTTTTCTTTAGGAGCTGAAATTAATCGAAATGCTCGTACGCTTGCATTTATTATCTGCTAGCGTTATGCTGTGTATTATATTATATATATATATATATATATATAATATTAATGTTATTTTATTCTTCTTGATTTTTTGTTTTCTTTTTATTCTGCTGAGTTTTACAAGTTGACCGACCACGGAACGAATTTAAAAAACACGTCTGCACTCGTCAACGGTTAAACACCATCATAATATTGACTGCTGCTTTTTTTGGCAGTTGACTCGATCACTCATTGTTGTTTACGATCTGAAAGATTGTTTCGAAACCATTCTAGCCCAGTGTTTTTTATACCAATGTCTTCAATTTTTTTCAACATTATTGTCCTGTCAATAGTCTCAAAGGCTATTTTGAGGTCTATACTGCTAAGACGTTCCTCTTAGAGTAAGGGTGTTCCTTCCACTGTGATTAAACAAAGGTAAGTGTAGTCTAAAATGAGTGCCTAGCCCTAAGCCCTGATTGCTCTTTTATAAGCATATGGTTGGATTCTATCCACCACCACCATTTCAAGGATTTTTTTCATATTGCGAAGAGTATTAATTAGCCTAAACTCCTCAGCTTTTATGGTGTTTTTGAATTGTTTCACCGGAACTATCGTCCAAGTCTTCTATTCTTTAGGTACATTTCCAGAATGTAGACTCTTATTTATTAATATCGCGAAAAAGTGGCCCATGTATACAGTCGATTCTTTAAAGACGAAAGTTCGTCTGTTTGTATTGCATATTTCAAACACAAAAAGATAAAGAAAAGAGGTGATTATTACGAGTCGATGGAGTCAGAAGCGAATGAATAATGTCAAACTCGAACTTCACTGAATATTTTCTTTCTCCATGCCATCCTCAAACCGAACACTAATGCCTTCCTCTTTTATCATGGCATCCTAAAATTTAAAAAAGTGTGTCTGTGTCCGTTGTATTTCAGATGGAAGGTTGAACAAATAATTATTAAACAAGTATTAAACTAATAAAAAAGTTAACAGCGCATTAGCGCAGAACATTGAATTCTAAATAACTGTAATTTTCTAAATAGACTTTGAATGATTCATAGCCCACAAATCTGAACACACAGTTGGATGGAGGCTAAACGGTAATCTTACTTCCACTTCTGAAAGGAGAAAGAAGTACACAATTTCATGGGCTATCTGAAAAATTAGTTGTATGGCGCCATATGTGAAATGATATTAGAGGGACTAGTTTTCGTTCAAAATACAAATAAATAGACTGGTAGGTAAACGGGCATAGCTAACCTGGGTCAGGTCATCGTTGTAATCATGAAAAAATATATATTTTTTCAATACAAAGCTCCACGTCGGACGGTGCGGACGTGTAAAATCATTTGCCCTGAAGACGTTTACCGTAGGGTAACCGAAATATATTGGAAGAAAAATAAGTAAATCATTTGTTTTACTCTACCAACACCCCCTTGACCTCGAGCCGGCAGAACACAAAATTAAAATTGGAAAGGTCTCGAAAAAATTATTATTAAAATTTAAATATATTGAAACTGTACACAACCTCTCACATTTTTTGCTTTGATCAAAGAACTAATCAAACCTGTGTCTACAGAGCTGTCAATATAAATTAGGAATAATACGTGTGAACGCACTTAGTTTCTGCTGATGAAAATAAGAACTAATCATCTAATCATCCTGTGTCTACAGAGCTGTCAATATAAATTAGGAATAATACATGTGAACGCACTTAGTTTCAGCTGACGAAAATAAGTAGTTTACGTTGTACTATGAACAAGATTTTACATTACAAGTATCGATATTTCATAATTTTAGTCAGCGATGTCAGCATTTATCAAATTTTTTTCATATTGCAAGTATTGTTGTTTTAATGTTTTGCGAGTGATATTTTAATTTATTAAACGTTCAAGCGTACGTATATATGACAGTGTTATTGATATTTTGGAAACTCTAACTCTTGTATTTATATTAAACGTAAGTGCCATTGGCCTTAATTAAGTATAATTTCATAATGTGTTCGATTTCCGACCGAAAAGAGTATTAATTTTGTAAAACTAGACTATTCAGTGAAGCTTTCTAACTGACAAAAAGACTACGTTTTGTAAAAAATTTTGACGGAATGTGATTTTTAATTTAACTCAGTCTTTGGAATTTGATATTTATGTACGACCAATTCTTTAAGAGCGATACTTTGAGTGACTACCGTTAAAATAGCCTGACGATCGCTGTCCGAACATAAAGGAAGGGAAAACTTAAGTTCTTGCATTTTACGATAAATCGTAGCAAACGATTTAAAAAAAGTCCGGTTGTTATTAGTTTCTATCGGTCATTTATACCACATGCAACAGCGAACCAATACATCATCCAGCGTCTAATTCTCGGTAATCAAGAATGACAGTACTACGATTACTTGCACAATGGAAGCCAAATTAGCGCTCGACAAGTGTTATGATGATTTGGCAATTGTATCTTGCTAAACTACATGGCTCAAATTACTAATCCCAAAATGATCTAAACAGTTTAGTAAAAGTACAGCGCTTACAACAGGAAGCTATCCGCAGCGCACCAAATTGTACTCCATTTCAAATACGAATTCAGGAGAATAGAATTCGTTCTATTCGCCGACCATAAATCCTTTATTTTTTAGTTTTGTCAAAGCAGGGACAATACATCGACCTATTCCCTACCGTTAGTGGTCATTTGACCACACCTGACAACAATACAGCTGCATTGCTCTCCCGAATCAAAGCTATAGACAACCACACGATTTACTTTGAGAAGATGCCCGCAGAACAAAGACATTTTAATACTGGTGACAACAGTTCCATTTTATTAAAAGTGCCGCTTTCCGGCCCAGAATCAACCTGTGTTTGTTACATTTCCCACGGTAGAGTACGAACTTGTGCACGGAATAGTTTGCGAGTAAAGGTAAACCATAAACAAATTCTCTCACCTGGAAATCAAAGGAACCGCAAGTTGCTGAGTTGTGTTAAAGTAGCAGCTGCAATATTTCACCTTTCCAAATCTCACTTTTATAGAATACTCTAAATCATAGATGAGGAAAATGTGCTCACGAGCAAGCGTCGGCAAAACTTATGAAGCGACGCAGGAAATTCTGCATCAGTCTGCATTCTGATTTTACGAAAGAAACATCTCTTTAAATCACGCTTGCCACTTTTTATGCAGGAAAGCTACAACAAAGACCCAAATGAGCAATTCATATGTATTACTCAGTGGTCTTTTTAATTTTTAATATAAGGCAACTATCATCATCATTCAAAAAAATTCCAAATATTTTCAAATTCTCATTTAGCGCTGGTTCAAGACAATTCCGATATTGTGGCAGCCATAATTCATTTGAGGCTATGACAAAATGTGATTGTGTTAGTGTATCCATATATACGCTAAATGTTAATAGTTTTGCAAAAATGCGCTCTGTCCATCGGATTCGTCTGCAACAGAGAACTTATATGAGTTAGAGATTTGCTTATTTAAATCTCTTAAAAAAAGAAATTTTTACTTTTTTCGATTTTTTATTTGAATCAGTAAGTTTATAATTGTTCGTAATAACTAAACCTAAAGACTGAATTAATTTAAATAAATAATTGGCTTAAATACTATTTTCCGATCAACAGCTTTGGTGGTGGCGTGATCCAATTCTCCAGAATTTGGCTGTTGGTAAACAGGACAGTTGAAAAACCATTTTTAAGAAATTTAACAGCAAGTGCATAACTGTCTCCAGAAATTTGGTTGTAAAAATAAAAGTGCAAAACAATTCTTCATAATTTTGTCTGCATGTGCTGGAAGTCTATTTCCTTTGTGTTGCAATTAATATGGCATGTGTTAACTACGTGAATTAGTCAAAAGCAGAAAATGATTATTTGGCAGTTTTGCTTTTGTGGGAAAATTTGAATTAAAAGGGTGACAACTTTTGTGGTGTTAACTCCTCGCTTCTTAAATCGATTGTCCTCAATCGTGTTATGGATAGGTTGGAAAAAGATATATAGGTTGGTTGGGTGGTGCCTGAATTTTTCTCGATAGGTATCGGATCTGCAGGGGCCTGCTTTGTGTTGATTTCCAGTTTGTTCTTCTTGCAGGGCCCAGTATAGGATTAAGATGACACAAGTAATGGCTGCGACTGCACTTATTGATAATGTGCCGGATGTCGTTGTAAGAAGTTTGAGATTGCTAATTTTTCTGGTATTTTTGATGTGTAGTTCTCTTAACAATTCTAGTGATGATAGGTCCACATAGAATTTGGTGAATGGCTTTGACTGAAGAATGGCTGGTATAGCTTGTAATGGTATGGCTTCGAAGTTACTATAGATTTTCCCGCTTACTCTAATTGTTGAATTGTGATAGTTTATAAGGTGTGTTCCGTCAAATTTCGGATCTCTGAGTTGATTTCAATATTTCTATTGAAGCTGTTTAGTAATAGTACGCCCAGTTTTATTTCCTCTACTCGAAGTACCTACATGATGCCCATTTGTGGTAGGACAAGTGGAGTTTAAACCATTAATTATTCTCGTAATACAAATATCATTTTTCAAATCTACAATTTGGTTATTTTTACAAATCCTAATTCTATTATAATCTTTACATGGTTTTTCAATCCCGTATATTTTTTGTTTAAATTTCAATACTCTTTTAAAATCTAATTTAATTACGCTATTTTCGTTTGTTATAACAGGTTTTAATGTTATTGCTTGAAAAGTTTCATGTGATGTCAGTGCAATTTTTATCATATAAACAATTGTTATCTAAGTAATGAACTAACATTTATGTCTGATATTTCTAATGCTTCTTCTGCATTTCCAAATGGCATATTTTTTCACTTAATTTCTGTATAGCTATTCTAATTTCTTCTTCATTAAGCAGGACTGAATTAATGATTTTACTTTTTGCCCATTGTATAGCATATTTAATGTTGATAAGTTCTTCTTTAACTAATCTAATTTTACTTTGTATATTTATAATTATTTCTTGGATAATGCTTAAGTCTTTTCTTACACTATTTGAAATATTTTCTGTTATTTTAGTATGATTATTTATTCTTTCATAAAAGAGTTTATTGATCATTACTTGATCATTATTGTTGTCATTTAGTCTTCATAAATTGCTATTAATATTTTCTAGATCTATAGCAATTATTGACTTCTTTTGTCTTAAGAGCGTGGTAAGTTTAAGAGTTTGCAATATGTCCATGGTTTGTCAGGTTTCCTATTTTAGAATGGGGAAAAGAACATTGTTCTTTGGAATTTGTGTTTCGATTTAATTGAAGGTATTCGTTAGAAAATTTTCATATCTTCAAGTTTAATCAATGAATTAGTCTAAATGTTCCGTCCTGTATCTTTGCTAGTCCATCATTAATGGTAACAACCTGTGTTGTGTTATAGTCAAATATTGGTATGTCCGCTGCTCGTCCTTGTAACGTAAACGACATCGTAGCAAAAAGGACAGTAGTCCAGTACATTTTTATTGTTATCTTAAAAAGGAAAAAGAAGAGAAATTATCTTAATTTTTAATATTACTATTATGAACTACTCGATTTGATTCTGTAACGATTGTAGTTGTTTTATTTTGTTTAACTATTTCCTTTTTAAATCTAGGAGTTAGTTTTGTCCCTAGTCGCTGGTCAATCCTAACGTATACTATGTCTCCTGGGGTATATATTTTTGGTTCTTTCCTTTTTTGATTATGGTAACTTAGATCTTGTTTTTATACCTTTTTAAGTCTTTCAATGTTATCCTTTCCCGCTTCTTCGTATTTTTTGGGGTCTGTGCTGACAGTTCTACCGAAGAAAGTTTCTAAAAGTCTCTTACCCGTGGTGGAGTGTATGGGATAATTGTATTAAAAAATTGATTGATCTAATAGTTCTTCAAAATTTTTTTACCCCTCTTGTTTTTTTAAACATCGCATTATTTCTGACAACGTTGAATGAAACCTTTCTACGAGCTTTTATAGGGTGGATATTTGAATATTTCTATACCTATCATAAATACTATTGATGCAGAATTTAATGTCTTTTCATTCTCTATAACTATAGCTTTTGGAATACCGAAAGAAAATAATATCTTCCGAAGAGGCTCTTTGATATCCTCTGTAGATCAGGATTTCCCTATATGAGCTAGGGCATATTTCGAAAATTTGTCGATAGCGGTCAGTACCAATTTATTATCCGTTTTATAAAGGTTGGTTAAATTTTAAGGGCCGATGTTGATTTTGAATAAAACACAAATTATTTTGGAAATTATTATAATTTATTTTTATTATGATAATATGGTGTGGTTCAATTATTTATGGAACAAAATATCGGCCAAATGTCCGCCGCGACCACGGCGGCACACCTCCATCCGATGGTCCAAATTTTCGATGACGCTGAGGCATAATTGAGGTTCTATGCCGTTAATGTGCCGAATTATCTCATCCTTTAGCTCTCGAATTATTGCTGGCTTATCGACGTACACCTTTTCTTTCAAATAATCCCAAAAAAAGTAGTCCAACGGTGTCAAATCACATGATTTTGGTGGCCAATTGACATCGCCACCACGTGAGATAACACGGCCATTGAATTTGTCGCGCAAAAGAGCCACTGTTTCGTTGGCTGCGTGGCAAGTGGCACCATCCTGTTGGAACCACATATCGTCCACATCCATATGTTCGTTATCATCTCACGATAGCGAACACCATTCACAGTAACTGCCTGACCGGCGTCATTTTGGAAAAAATACAGCCCGATGATGCCGCCAGCCCATAAACCGCACCAAACAGTCACTCTTTGTGGGTGCATTGGTTTTTCGACAATCTCTCTTGGATTATCATTTGCCCAAATGCGGCAATTCTGCTTATTGACGAATCCACTGAGGTGAAAATGTGCCTCATCACTGAAGATGATATGCACGATATGCATTTTGATTTGAAAGCCCATTTTCATAATAAGCCTGAATAACTTTAACACGTTGCTCGATTGTGTATCTTTCCATGTTAAAATTGAGTTAGTCTGAAATTGAGAAATGTCGACTGAAATCCAGGAAAAAACATGACGTTTTGGTGTGGTGCACATTCAACACCGGCCCTTAAAATTTATCCACCCTTTATATATCTATGTGTAATGTGTGACCGGGGTATGTGGGAATAGGTGTTTCCTTGATCTCAGGCTGATTTGCCTTTCGATCGTATTTGCTTTCCTTGCGTTGCTTTACAATTTTTTTTATTTTCTTAGCCATTGCTGAGAAATAGAATTTCTCTAAAATTTGGATTTTATTTTCCCTACAGTTCCTATGAGCTCTGTTATGTGTTCTTAGTATTATCTCTTCTTGTTGTTGATTATTTATTACGTCATCTACTTGCAACTGAGTGAACCTAGCTTTGTACCTACTGAAATGTAGCGGGTATACTTGTTGTATTTTTCTAATTATACTTTCGTCTGTTTTAATACAATTTATAACAGACGGGTTAAGATATCGTCGTAGAATCTCTATTAACTTTTCTTCGGAGTGGAATGGCTCGGTAATTATATCCCGGTGATACGTGGGAAAGGCTATTTTAAATTGGTACGTGGAAGTTGTACCTGTGTTTAGAAATAATTGATTTTTAAATACATTAATAGGTGTTTCTACACTATGTATTAGTCCATGTGATGAACTTTCGTCTGAGTTTGTCGCTATTGACAATGTATGCATGAACGATTTTTGTGGAGGCATTCTAGATAAGGCATCTTCTACGATGTTCATTTTCCCTGGTTTGTAATATAGCTAGTAATTGTATTCTTCGAGAATTGATTTCCACCTTTTCTTGTTACTGAGTGCATATGTGAGCGGTTAGTGGTCCGTAAAAATTTTTACTTTGGCTGAGCCATACATATAATTTCGCAATGAATTTCTGGCCCAAATGATGGCCAGCAATTCCTTTTCATTGGCAGCATAGCGTTCCTCTGCCTTGTTAAGTGTTCTAGATAAAAAGGATATTGGTCTGTCGTTCTGAGACAGGACTGCTCCAAGCACAAAGTTGGAAGCGTCTGTTGCTAATTCGAAATCCTTCTGATAATCTGGATAAGCGAGCACAATGTGTTCGGAAATAAGAGAATTCTTAATATTCCTAAAGGATTCTACGGCTTCTTTGCTTTACACGATTTTTAAATTTGAGGATTTATTTTTTGAGATTCTTCCTCCCTCCCCTCTTAAAGAGGATGTCCGGGGTTTCGCGATTTTGGCATAATCTTTTGTGAATCGCCGATAATACCCCGACATACCTAAAAAGCTGCGGAGTTCTTTTATGGATTTTGGCAGCGGGATGTTCGCAATGGCCTCGACTTTTGCAGGACTGGTTTTTATACTTTTATTAGATATTACATGACCTAAAAATTCAACACTTCCTTCAAAAAATTTACATTTTCCTGGCTGAACCTTCATATTTGCATCTTCCAAGGTTCTAGATATTTTCTGAATATGAGAGAAATGTTCTATTTCTGTTTTGCTAAAAATAATTATGTCATCTATATAGACATAGCAGTATATCCCAATATGTTCTCTTAATATATCGTCAAGAGCTCGTTGGAAAATTGAAGGTGCATGAAGAGGCCGAATGGTAAACGTGTAAATTCATATTTTCCATTATTTATGGAGAAAGCCATCTTCTCTACAAATCCGCTATTTAGGTCGAGTACGGAAAAATAATTACTATTTCCAAGTTGCGATATTACTTCGGATATTTCCGGAATGGGATATTTGTCCGCAGTTGTTACCGCGTTTAACTTTCTGTAATCTATCACCATTCGGTGCTGTTTTATTCCCGATGCATCCGCCTTTTTCGGCACAATCCACACAGGTGAATTGTATGGGGATCTAGATGGTCTTATAATACCATCACTCATAAGTGTTTCCACTTGTTTCTCTACTTCAGTTTTTAAGGATGCAGGGTAGTGGTAGGATTTAGTTTACACTGGAGTGTCTGTTGTGGTTCTAATTTCTCCCACAACCCTAGTAGTCTACGTTAGTTTTTCATCAGGTTCCATGAATAATTTAGGAAATTCCCTTGCAATAACGTTTATATAATTTTTTTGTTGGGGTGATGCTTTACCTATATTTAAATTATTTACTGTTGCCGATGAAAGTTGTTTAATGCCTATTTTCCCCCCATTCCCCAATGTCATGTAGTTGTCCCCTGTATGAATTACTACTTGGTATCGTTTCCGAGAATGCCATCAAAAGTCTTATGAGAAGGCATCAAAAAGAATTTAATTTCTTGATTTAAGTTAAAAAGTTTCACCATTGTGTGTTCAGTAATTGTAATGTGACCTACAACAGATTTCGCATATAATGATGCTTTATTTTTTATTTTTTTCTTTGCCAAGTGTAGCTGGAGATAATTTTTGCTTGATCCCGTATCTATTAAGAACTTGAGAATGCTTCCGCTTCCGTTTTAACCTCGATATAAAGTAACGAAGAGCTTATTAAGCAAAAAAATTAATGTCTGTTGGTTCAATATATTCTCTCTCGTGTGTTTCTGGCTGTTCTGTATCAATGTGGAATGTTCTTTGTAATTTCCTTTGTTGGGGGTATGAAATTGAACCAGGTCTTTTCCCTTGCAAGTTATCTCGGTGAGGTCAATTTATGCAATTTATATACCGGGAATGCATACTTTGGCTCACATCCATGGGCTCTGGTCGTGTTTGAGGCTTAGGTGGTCTCTGTGGATTGTTTTGATAAATAGTTTGATGTCTAGGTTGCCAGGTTGGCTGGTTATTTCGAGGTATATGGGCTAAATGAGGGTAGAATCTCTTTGGATTTCTCCTCTCAAAGTTCTGCTTTGGAGGTAATGGTGGTGCAACTCTTTTTGTATTGTGAGCACGGTTTGCTCGAAAATTCTGATTCTGAAGTTTCAGACAAAGATGTAGGGCCTGTGGTAGGTCTACTGGTTCTCTTATTCCTAATAGACGTGGTAAGTCCTCATTTAGACCCCTTATGTGTCTAGGTGTCTAGGGCTTTGTCTCTGTAAGATTTTATAATTAAGTTAAGTGATTCGTTACTCGGTTGCAAACATCCTATCTTATTAAGTATTAGTGAGAGATGAGTGTATACTATCTGATAAAAGTCTTGTACACTTTGGTTACCCTGTACCAGAGTTGTCATCTGGTACTCTAATGTTGATAAATTTCGTTTGTCACCGTAATGAACAGTTAAACATTCTGAAATGGCTCTCCAGTATAATGGGATATTATATGATTCTAGTGAAATATAGGCGTTGCCTGTAATTTTATTCCTGATAACGCTGAGAATACCGTAGTACTTGAGTGTTCCCATAAGTGGCTTGTAAATGTCTAAGATTATATCTACTCTCTTCTTCCATGAATTATATTCCCCCGGTTGCCCTGTGAACTCTTTTAAGCATTTGACTACGTCCGGAATTTTATCCATGTCTTGCAAGTTATTCCTATGTCTTTCGTCTATCTGTTGGTCAGTAACATTTTGTATATTTGCATGCGGGTTTAGAGCCGCCTGAACCATTTGGGGTCCTTGTTGCGTAAAAATGTTTGTGACAACGTTTGAAATGCGTGTCGTTAAGTCGTCCATGTTCATTTGAACGTTCTGTGGAAGATTCGCGGGAATAAGGGGTGTTCGGATCAGAGTGCTTGAATTTGACATTTTTATTTAAATCTTGACTTTAACAAAAAAAAAATTTAGTGCCCAGAGTGCATTCTATCAGATGCTTTGTATAGGTTTTGGTTTCTAAGTTATAAATTTTCACTTTTAACCTAAATCTTACTCTATACCGGATCTCCTTATTGAATCCTTCTATGACTTTCGGTGTTATTCGTATTTCTGGTGGTATCCCTTCTTCATCTATAGGTAGTACAGCAAAAGATGATACTCTTTGAATTTTATTTCCTCTGGTTGCACGTCTTCGGGCAGCATGAGCACACTTTGGTTGTCATTAGCACTTTTAATTGTTTTCTTTGTTTTTTGTCACTAATGCGGGCAGGTACATACGTAATACCATTCCTTTTGCCATAGCTTCTAAGAGACCGCGAATTAGATTTTATAGTTCACTTGTGAATAAATTTTATTTACTATTTTTCCACTCTTTAAGGATTGTTCCTAAATTTTTATTCATCATTTAGTTTTAGTCACTTATTTTTGTTCGGAGCATGTAGTTTTTTTCTAGTTCTGTTTATAAGGTTTCAGTTTTGCATAATAAGGATTATTTAGACCGTTTTTTATTTGTTTTGTTTCTTTAAGTTTTACTACAAGGATCATTTGTTTTAATTTATAAAAATTACTTAATTTAATTTTAAGTTAAGATTGCTTTTTTTCACTCCGGTACGCGACATGCTACTCCAGACCAATTTTGCGTTTATCGAACTTGAACTCGGGCGCCAGTTAGAGATTTGCTTATTTAAATCTCTTAAAAAAATAAATTTTACTTCTTTTTTTCGGTTTTTTATCTGAATCGGTAAATTTATAATTGTTCTTAATAACTAAACCTAAAGACTGAATAAATTTGAATCAATATTTGGCTTTAATACTATTTTCCGATCAACAGGTTTGGTGGTGGCGTGATCCAATTCTCCAGAATTTGGCTGTTGGTAAACAGGAAAGTTGAAAAACAATTCTTAAGAAACTTAACAGCAAGTGCATAACTGTCTCCAGAAATTTGGTTGTAAAAATAAAAGTGCAAAACAATTCTTCATAATTTTGTCTGCATGTGCCGGAAGTTTATTTCCTTTGTGTTGCAATTAATATGGCATGTGTTAACTACGTGAATTAGTCAAAAGCAGAAAATGATTATTTGGCAGTTTTGCTTTTGTGGGAAAACTTTAATTAAAAGGGTGAAAACTTTTGTGGTGTTAACTTATGTTCCGTCTACCATAATTTGGCGCTTATCATATAGCTCGATGCTTAACCGTACTTTTACTACAGTTTTGGGGTACGTCTTGATATACAGTTCTATACCGACTTCGAATGGCAGATGATTTTTGTGATTTGTGATTTTCGTGGCAGAAATACACTCGGTGGTTCGTATTGTCTGCGGACCGTTATTCAAAAAACTTTTTCTATAATATTTGATGTTACTTGCCCGGACAGAGATTCAAACTCGGCACATTGCGAGTGAAACAAGCACGTGTTCCGCTACGGCGGCCGTCTGCTCTTATAAACACAAAATGAAAAAGTAAAGAAGAGTCTCATTTCGGGTGCAACCGAACTTTAAATACTAGGCGCAAGTTTTTGTTTGAAATAAGGAGTAAAACAGTTATTATAAACAGTCATTTTGACGGGTCTATGAAAAAACTCCCACGAAATAAGTCCCACTTTTAAAAACGAAATAAGTCCCACCAAAAATTGCTATTTTGAAAGTGGGAGTTATTTCGTTTTTAAAAGGAGGACTTATTTCGTCAATTGGTGGGACTTATTTCGTTACGCGTTTTTATTTTAAGTGGGACTTATTTCGTTTTGAGTGGGAATAAATTCGTTTTGTAAAGTGGGAGTTATTTCATACCCCTAAATTTATATTTTGGTGGGATTTATTTCGTTTTAAGTGGGACTTATTTCATTTTCATAATTTTGCATTTTAAGTGAATATTTGGTTGCTGTTTCCATTATTGCCAGGCATTGCGTCGATTCATAACCACGAAGGACAAAAGGCTCGCTCAATATATTCGGCAAAATAAAGAAGCGTCTAGAATTTATCACAAATTTCTATCTCTTCCATTATTACCTGGAATGCGCATTTCGGATAGCTTCCAACTACTAACCGAAGATTTAGGAAAATTTAACGCTTTAGATAGATTCAAATCATTTATAAAATATTTTGAGAATCAATGGATGCAAAAGGTACAATATTCCCTTTTACAGAATATTTACAAAAAGATGTTATGATTTCATTATAACAGATCGGTCCACATAACTTTTCAGTTTTCGATTCTGAAATCCGCACTACGTCTGCAATAGAAGCTTACAATAGCGTCATAGGAAAAAGCATTCCAAAGAAGGCTACTTTTTCAAATTTGTAGCATTTTTACAGATGCAAGAATTTGAAAAAGTAAGAAAATTTGAACTATTGCTGAATACCAATGGTAGTGTGGGAAAAAAGCGTATTAAAAAGTCCTGTGTTTTGAAAGCAGATATGATTTCGAAATTCTAGAATGATCTCTTACAAGGTACTATAACTCCTTCTAAATTCCTTGACCAACTGGTGTTATCAAAAAATAATTTAATTGTACAAATGGAGCCTGATGAAGATCTTTTTGAAGAATTATCATATTTGGAAGAGGACATTGAAGACGAGTCGTTAAACCATATTGAAACCAACCAGAATACAATTAATAATAATATGTGTGTGGTTTGTTTCATAAAGCAGCCAAATATCTTATTTTTTCCTTGTAAGCACTTGAAAATTTGCAGTGAATGCTGTCTTACAATGCAAACTCACAAAATTTATCAAACCAGTAAACTAGTATGTGCATTCTGTCGTGCAGAAGTTCATGAAACCCTTCGAATATTTATCTGATAAATAAATGATTTTTTTATGGAGGGGTGCGATAGAGCCATGAAATATAAGGCCATTATGGCTTTATTTCTCATTTTTTTCTTGTGGAAAAAGTTATATATTGGACATTTCGTAAAAGGGACAACCATAATTTTTTGTCCTTATCTCTCATGGCTCTCCTTTTTTTGTTATTAATTACTTTATACTTACTATAATAAAAAAACTTTAAAGAAATGTGTACAAATAGGTACCGAACTTAACTACTGGAAAAACAATATTAAAAAAAATTTTCGACGTAATTACGTATGTATGTGTTTTATTATATTTTTAGTAGGAATTTGGAATTCGTGTTCCATGTTTTCTAATTTCACCATTACAAAATACAACTAATCCCAATGCCACGTTAAAACTATAATACCGTCTACCATGCACTGGATCTTCAAGCCATTTATGAAGGTCGATAATTTTAATCTGATGGTCCTTCCGAAACGGTTTCCATCTTAATAATAAGAACAATTGATCTGTACTTAATCCATTTACGAATCCAAACGTTTTTACTAGTAGGCGTTCTCTATACGTTCCTTGACCGAAAAAAGAATTAATAATAAATTCTGGAACTCTATCAAAATTCGTAATATCCATTCCAAAAAGAAGCCTTCTGCAAGCTTGCATACGATTTTTCTTTATTATTCCTCTGCTTTGATTATTCATATTATTCGACGTGTGTTTTTTTTTTCGAAGAGCCAAATACTTCTTATTTCGCTTTTAAAAGTGGGACTTATTTCGTGGGAGTTATTTCATAGACCCATTTTGACAACTTAAGCTACTTTTATTTATGTAAATAACAGCTGAACCCGCTTCGCTACACCCTTCAAATTGAGAGAATGCGATTATGATTTTATATGCTTATGAACATATTATATAGCTGCTCCAGCGCCAATTATCGATTCATTTTCAAAATACAATATTTATATTTTTTCAGCTAATACATCTTTCGAATGTAACCGGACTCTAAATGGGACTTAGAAATATTGCGACTAGAGCAGCACCTAGCGTTCTAATTTTACTCATATGTATATGAAATGTGGCTAATACATGTTCTGAATTTTGAACCAAATCGGAACTAAAATTCGAGGTTTAGAGATGTCTCGAGTTCACCGCCTTTTTAAAAAACTAAAATTTATATTAACATTTGTACATACATACATACATATGACGCAAATACGCATTTTAAATTAGAAAAAAAATTAACCATAAATACGGCTTTTAGAAACATATCGACTCCACCGCCATATATATGTACATATCTATGCATTGCCCTGCCTACATATATTTATTTATTAATTGCCCTTTGCATATGTATCCTGAAAACACATTTCGGTTTCTCTCACATAAAACTTGGGTATAAGTTAATTGAATGTGTATTTTCTAAAAGGTAGGTATGTGCATTGTCCTCGCCGAAACGAAGGAGTTTACACTCATATTTTAATGTAAACAGAGGTGGCAACACCCATCCATGTATCATATATGAGCAAAATATATGCTGACTTCAGATATACCATCAAAAGAGTAATAACCTTCTCCTCGCCGAGGCGAACCGGCTGGCAATGCTGAACCCTGCATTACAAACCAATAAACGTGCGGGCGGCAGACCTCACTACCTATCGATCGAATAATTTCAATATCGCAAGTATTGAGAAAGAAAAGATAACCATGTGCACGAGGGTACAACTCATTAAATGTAATCAGAAACATCTTTATTAAAGTGGATTGGCAACCGACAGTGTTTAGATACAGACCGTGTGACTCCTGGGTAGTCTACACCTGTTGTGGGGACGCGCGTTGTTTCGGATTAACTCGTCGCGTTGAAAAATCTCTCTTTCTTTATGACAGCAGCAAAGTGTTGTTCGTTCCAGTACATTTGAAGGTTGCCGACATTTCCACGACCTATTTCGATGCATAAGCTCGCGTTCGAAAAATGTCGTTAAAAAATTAAAAATTATTTATCGTGAGTGAAAGACGCCAGAATTCGCTGCATGCCTTCAAAAACGGATTAATAGCTGGGTTTAAATCAACAACAAATAGTGCATTGTTACATAAGCGGCATTGTGGACGGAATATGAAAGAAAACGAAAGTATGCAAAAATACTTCTATGAGATAAAAGAAATAGTTTCACAAGTTAATATTGAAAATAACGCGGAATTCAATAAATAATTGATGGAGTTACGGATTTGTATGTAAAAAAGCGATGATGCGTGGTTTCGTCAAAGTATTTCTTGGCAAAGAGTTGTTTTTAAATACGGAAATTACAATAAATTGAGACGGTTTGATTGTTAAAAAGATCTAAGTGAACACTAAATTGAATGAAGAAGTAGCTTTAATGAAAATATATACTTACGGTTATGATAAATATGAACTCACAACAACAAATAAAGAGACCGCGCCCATGTCCATGTCCATTAGGGTGGTCCACGTATATATGAAAAAAAAAATTCTCAGAAATTTCACGCTAACTCAATTTTTTGTTACCCATACTTAGTAAACTTTAAATTTCAAATTGAAGGAAACTTGTTTGAAAGGAACAGGGTGCTCATCGATGTTATATTTTCAAAAATTTTCGAAAACTGCTTTATTGTAAATAAAAAGGCTTTATTTGAACACAATATATTTTTTATAATTTTATTTTGGAAAGAAAATGTAAATATAATTCATATAGTATTATTCAAAACATATTTGTAAAATATAATTCATGTAGTAAATATTATTCAAAACATATTGAAATATTAGTGGGTTTTGTTTGAAACTATTTCTATAAGGGCTTTTTTAGTTACATCAGTTGATATGAGTTTACGATTTAATTCAACAACTTGCAGCAGAAATTACTTCTCATCTTCGTCTTTCGTTAGAGACTTGCTAAATTCTTCGAACAGTTTTACACCTCTTTCTGCAGTGTCATTGACCACGCGTAAGTGTTTGATTCGTGTTTTTCCCTCAAGGTAATCCAAATTGTCATTCCATGTTTCAGGAGAAAGTTGCAGGAAAGAATCTCTAAGATTTAATTTGGAAAGTGTTTCTGCCGTCCTTTTTGTGGCGAAGTCATCCAACGTAGATTGAAGAGTTAACATTTGGGGACTACCTCTTACTTTTCGTGGCCCTGGTTCAACATTCATTCCTCGAATGATTTCTGCTTTTTGTAAACAAGTCAGATTGTCGGAAAATAGAGCGAGCCCGATAAGCTCATCAGATAAATACCACAAGTGACGTTCCAAAACACTTCTTGCTGCATTTCCAATTTCAGAGTCCATTTCTTCATATGCCTTGAGGTTTTTCCATAACTGCAAGTCACAATAGGGTGCTTCTGCTGCCAATGGGGATTGTACCCACGCTTGGGTGTAAATCATTGCACCCAATTTCACAAATCAGAAAATTTGCTTTTCTTCTTCGTTGGTCAGGTTGAACTTGTTCTTTTGATTTTTAAACAAAAATATTTTAAAGGCATAAAGTAACTTGGCCATCCACCGTGCATGATGTATGGGCCCAGGGGCTCGCCAATGAATTTTGGTCGGAGGTTTATTTAAAACGACCAACGTAAGTTCGACGAGCTCATGGTAGACATCTCGAGTGTTTTCTAACGTATCACTTCTTTCAATCACTGCTAAAGTATTTTGAACCAGTAAGTTAGAAGCTGAACTTAAATGGTTGTGTAACAATCTCGCGAAATATTTTCCTAGACCTCCTTAAATCTTTTAAATAATTGGATTTCTGGGGATACAGACGGCCAAAAGCACAAATTAAACACTTTGGAAAGAATTATCTCGAGCACATGATGGCGACATGCTAACCATAGTAAGTGGCGACCAAGCTTTATTTCGAGTAGAGCACATGCTCCACTTTTATAACCTGTATTTGAAGATGTAGTGTCGAAACTCATAGAACTAACTTGACCTTTTAATTCCCACTCCTCCAAAAGTTTACACACGGCACTTGCAATTTGTGCCTCCGTTCCAGCCTTCAATTTGGGAACACCCAGCAGTTTTTCACCTCCATCTCCAGACACGAGTATAGGTAGCCGTTCCACTTTTTTGTTATTTATATTATCAGGCAAACACTTTCCGTCCCAATGCACAACTAGCGGATATTCTGTCGTGAATGAAGCTTTAATTTCAGCATGGAACTCGATTCTTGCTTTCTTTCTTTCTCGTCGAATCGAGCTTCTGGAAACTGGAAGTTCTGACGGGTTATAACCAAGTGAAGTAGCAATTTGAATGATCAGTTTGGCTGCCTTACGATCTGATATATTGTTGCGATCCATAGCACTTAATACCTGCGATGTGAGCACTTTACTTGTGGATGGCAAATCGTCTGAAGTCAAAGCCGAGGCTTCTTTCGGTTTTTTTTTGCATTATTGGTATGTAATCGTCATATTCCGATTGCTCACTAGTATAACTACTGAAGCTTAATTCAAGTTGGTTTGATGTCACCGAGGTAGAAACTGCATTTTGATTTGCCTTCTGACGCAGCTCTTCCGCCCTTAACTTACGTTTTTGCGAGCGTTCATTTACTTTCTCAGCCTTCTTATCAAAAGAAGTCATCACCATTTTTCGGTCCTGCCTTTGATCGATTAAAAATGTTCGATCTTCGTCAATTTTTATCATATCGAGGGCATCCGCTCGTGCGATATCAAATAGTTGGTCTAGTTCCTCAACAAATGATTTTTCCCGCTCTTTCTGGCTTTGAAAAGCTCTGGATTTGCTCTTTTTCAAAAGCAATAATTTATTGTGTATTCTTTCAAGCTTATTAATACAGTTCCTCGCCTCATTTGTTGGTATAAATGCCGTGTCCCAAACTTCTATTAGTTCCTCAATCACATAATGTGCCGCATTTCGAACACTTTTTTTTTATTGTCAAGAGCTCGTGAAAACGCAACCGTGTTTGTCTGACAGTTGGAAGTTGATTAAAGCGAGTTAACGGTTGCAAGTCTCGTACACCGATAATGAAAATTCCGTCTTTTTGACGTGTTGAGCACGCCATTATTTTCACTAATATTTTTAGAAATATTTAATAAATGCTTGCATACTTAATTATTATTTTTTTTAAATAATTTCAAACACTTACCGATAAAAATAGTTATTTAGGACCAATACCTTTTTATATTATGTAATCTCCCACTTTATTTTTTATTAAAACGCGGATTTACATGTGCACAATTACTTTTTGGCGAAATACTTTATTTCATTTGCGTTGAGCACCTTTTTTCACAAGTCGCAAAACTTTGAAATTTCGCATAGATAATGTGATTGATTGGGGTAACAAAATTACGGGTTAGCCTGGGTCAAAATCACAACCAAAAAATTTGGGCCACCCTAATGTCCATGTCCCCAAGTGGACGAATGGCTGAAGAAGTGTGGAAGCAAACGAACGTGTTTTCAATCGCCTCGCGAAGAGTGATTTTAATTTGTTGTTTTTACAATAGTATACCTTATCTAGTTTACTTTTTATATTTATGCCCTTGTGACAAGTGGAAATACAAGCTAAGTAAGCCAGATACAAAAATATATATATGTAACAATCGATTGCTTGTTGCTTAATATAAGCACTGAGCAGTGAGTAAAATAATGTCGTAGTGTGGGAGATGCCGAAAAGGCATGAGAGGACAGTCAGGCGTAAATGGCGAAGGTGTGTGTGGAAAAGTATACTACAAATCAATTGCCTGTGCCGCTGTAGATGATTACTGCCTACAAGGTTTGGCTAACTGTCGGTATTGGCGGTATGTGTATGATGACTGCATGATATATACATATGTATCGGGTGTTTTTTTTAGGGGTATAGAACTTCGAATTGAAATAAAACACAAGAAAATCGTTTTAAGGTCCATCAATTTGGCTTTATTGGAAGGATAATTTTATGCCATTAATGTTTAAATATGATTTCGGGCATGTGGCCGCCGCGGCTGGCTCGAATAAAGCCAATTCTACAGGTCCAATTTTCAACCACTTTTTCGAGCATATGGGGCCGTATGTCGGCAATAACGCCACGAATGTTGGCTTCCAATTCCCCTAACGTTTCTGGTTTGTTGGCGTAGACGAGCGACTTCACATATCCCCAAAGAAAATAATCCAATGGTGTCAAATCACACGATCTTGATGGCCAATTTACAGGTCCATTCCGCGAAATTATGCGCTCATCGAATGTTTCCTTCAATAAATCGATTGTGACGTGCGCTGTGTGGCATGTAGCGCCGCCTTGTTGGAACCACAACTCATCCACATTCATGCCATCCAATTCGGGAACAAAATAGTCGGTTATCATGGCTCTATACCGGTCTCCATTAACGGTAACTGCCTCTCCAGCATTATTGCGGAAGAAGTATGGCCCAATGACTCCACCAGCCCATAGAGCACACCAAACAGTCAGTTTTTGTGGATGTAATGGCGTTTCAAGGGTCTCATGTGGATTCTCTTCACTCCAAATGCGGCAATTTTGCTTGTTGACGTAGCCATTCAACCAAAAATGAGCCTCATCACTGAACAAAATTTTGCGATGAAAATCAGCATCGAGATCAATCTCATTTTCGGCCCATTCACCAAAATCACGACGCATTGCATGGTCTCGCGGCTTTAATTCTTGCACAAGCTGGATCTTGTAAGGTCGCAAGCCAAGATCTTTGCGCAAAATCTTCCATAAAGTTGATGGACAAAGCTCCAATTGCTGTGCACGGTGGCGAATCGATTCATTCGGGTCCTCTTCAACACTTTGCTCTACAGCGGCAATTGTTTCTTCGGTGCGCACTGTTCGACGTCTCTGCGGATGCGTATTATCACATAGAGTAAACGTAGTGCGAAAACGATCCATGGTTAACCGAATTAATTGCTCTGATGGACGATTATGTCGACCATAAAATTGACGGAGCTCGCGGTAAACTTCGCGAACTGAACCATTATTTTCGAAATAAATTTGCACGATTTGCAAGCGTTGTTCTTTTGTCAACCTGTTCATGATGAAATGGCAAACCAAACTGAACATAAATGACATTAGAGTTGCCAGATTTGACCACAAAATGCCAGTTTTATCTCTATTCGAAAAACAAACCTGTAAAAAAAACACCCGATATATGTACATATATTTAATATTGATGATGCGCTCAAACAAATGACGAGCATAGCTGAGTCCAACATAATAATCATTAGAGAGCACAGATATGTACATAAAATTGTTGATGGTTAACAGACATATAAAAAGCCAATAAAGAAAAATTTGAATTTATTAAGAAAGTAGAAGGTTTGTGTAAAGCTAATAAAGAGCAGAGTTGACATCTGTACCAGCGAGCTCTGTAAACAAAAGACTGAGATAATAAGCTTAGATAATTGAAAGTAGTGTCATATGCTAGCGCATTGAAGGACGTACCTCCAATTATTGGTAAGCTAAAAAACAGACAAGTGGCTGAGAAAGTTAGGGTTAACATAAATAAAATCTATGCGTCTAATACCTCAATGTCCATCTTTGTTTTTTAACTAATGCACGCATATATTTGTCGCTTGCTTGTGTGAGAGGGCCGAACGTGCGTTTCGTATGTAGCGTTCATGCGCTACACGACGTAGCGTATAGTGTACGTGTGACAGCATTGCAAAAATTTGTCTATCTCATGAGATAGGAAAACAAAAAGTTGGGCATCGTTGGTCTAGTATGAAAACCGATTGAGTGGGGTGGTAGGAATTAGTGCGTGCAGTGTAACTGAGAAGGACAAAATAAAAGCTGCTCTAAATAATATCCTCAATAAAGAGTTGTATGATGTTACAGAGCCTAAAATGAATGAATACTTAGAGGTAGCTATTAAAATTATATAAGAAATTTGAAATTCGAGAAACAAAGAAAAAGCGTCACAGCTGAATAAAATGCGGGTGTCTTAATATAAATAGTGTATTTGCTAATAAAGCTGAAGTCGAAAGGTTAATCGAGACTGTTAACGCTGATATAGTCCCATGATTAGAAACATTCGCAACAGAAGAAACAAATAATCCGTAAATTAATTTTTCAACATAGCGGATAGTAGGTTGTTATTCCCACAGCAGACACACACGAGGTGTGATCATAATCTTGTGAGGCGCATGCGTGTTTAGAATTAAATTAAACAAGTCTAAGTACAAATGTATGGTGGATAATCATACAGCTGACAAATTGTGTTACTAGATGTCAATTAACTTTCCGTAAACAAACCTACATTGATGATTGGCAGTTAGTAGAAACTAACTGAAATTGGTTAAGAACCAATTTACTTTCCGGAAACAAACCTACATTGATGATTGGCAGTTAGTAGAAACTAATAAAGAAAAATTTAAATGGTATAGAAAATCTGGTAGTAAAGGAGATTGGGTAGGATATAAACTAGTAAAGAAGAAGTATAAAAAATTATAAAAATGGAAGAAATCCAATATCTGGCACAGAAAATTTAACTTAATAGACTTGAACGTAGACTAAGGGAAAAGTAAGAAAGCTATTGGAATTTGTGACGACTACTGCAGCGCTATGTAAAGGAGCGCAAGTTCGGTGTCGGATTTGTGGTGGGCGGGATACTTTGCCAAGTACTGTCGTTCACTCCGGTAGACGAACATCTTACCACGATTCGCATCAAAACGAGATTCTTCAACATCTCGCTGATTTGTGCCCACGCCCCGACATAAGAGAAGGACGAGGTGGTCAAGGTTCATTTCTATGAGCGCCTAGAAAGTACTTACGAGCGCTGACCCGTGAGGATATCAAAATCGTGCTTGGTGACTTCAGTGCCAGGGCTGGTAAGGAAGGCATCGAAACATGGCAGTCTGTAGCACTAAGTTCCAGCAAAAGAAAATACACCAAGTGTTTACGCCGCAGCGTGAATATTTTCTAACCGCCCTAATGCGCGCGTCCATACACATACGCATACATGTGCAACTGCGAATTATTCCGCATTTCCCGCCGGATAATTCCTGTTGTTAAATTTTCCATTCACTTCCTTCCAATAAAATTGCGGTTGACGGCAACCGTACATTTTTTCATAACTGGCACTCTATCTCAGGATTTCAAGAGCGACACAGGTCAACTACCGATGCACACCACAGGTAAAGCAACATTCTTGTATACATATCTACATATGTTAGTACATAAGTATATTATTATTGACCTCAGTGGAGTTCAATAATATAAGTAATTTTGTTAATTAATTATATAATTTGCTTATTATTTTAAAATAGATTGCAAATAAACGTATTAAATAAAAAAATATCTACATATGTATATACAGTTGAATAAATTTCCATTACAAATTAAAACTAAACAAAATCTTTTAATTTTCTTTTCAAATTTCCAAACGTGCGCCTGGACATTTGTACATGGTCCTTCGAGCCGGATTCAAATACAGTCCCCTAAATAATCTTAAAAAGCAGCAAAGCCGGAGTAGAAATTCAAAGCCGCAGAAAAATTGCGAAATTAAAAACAAAGCCGTACAATCAACCACCCAAACAAGGCAATTGCACATATCGGGTGTTTTTTTTACAGGTTTGTTTTTCGAATAGAGATAAAACTGGCATTTTGTGGTCAAATCTGGCAACTCTAATGTCATTTATGTTCAGTTTGGTTTGCCATTTCATCATGAACAGGTTGACAAAAGAACAACGCTTGCAAATCGTGCAAATTTATTTCGAAAATAATGGTTCAGTTCGCGAAGTTTACCGCGAGCTCCGTCAATTTTATGGTCGACATAATCGTCCATCAGAGCAATTAATTCGGTTAACCATGGATCGTTTTCGCACTACGTTTACTCTATGTGATAATACGCATCCGCAGAGACGTCGAACAGTGCGCACCGAAGAAACAATTGCCGCTGTAGAGCAAAGTGTTGAAGAGGACCCGAATGAATCGATTCGCCACCGTGCACAGCAATTGGAGCTTTGTCCATCAACTTTATGGAAGATTTTGCGCAAAGATCTTGGCTTGCGACCTTACAAGATCCAGCTTGTGCAAGAATTAAAGCCGCGAGACCATGCAATGCGTCGTGATTTTGGTGAATGGGCCGAAAATGAGATTGATCTCGATGCTGATTTTCATCGCAAAATTTTGTTCAGTGATGAGGCTCATTTTTGGTTGAATGGCTACGTCAACAAGCAAAATTGCCGCATTTGGAGTGAAGAGAATCCACATGAGACCCTTGAAACGCCATTACATCCACAAAAACTGACTGTTTGGTGTGCTCTATGGGCTGGTGGAGTCATTGGGCCATACTTCTTCCGCAATAATGCTGGAGAGGCAGTTACCGTTAATGGAGACCGGTATAGAGCCATGATAACCGACTATTTTGTTCCCGAATTGGATGGCATGAATGTGGATGAGTTGTGGTTCCAACAAGGCGGCGCTACATGCCACACAGCGCACGTCACAATCGATTTATTGAAGGAAACATTCGATGAGCGCATAATTTCGCGGAATGGACCTGTAAATTGGCCATCAAGATCGTGTGATTTGACACCATTGGATTATTTTCTTTGGGGATATGTGAAGTCGCTCGTCTACGCCAACAAACCAGAAACGTTAGGGGAATTGGAAGCCAACATTCGTGGCGTTATTGCCGACATACGGCCCCATATGCTCGAAAAAGTGGTTGAAAATTGGACCTGTAGAATTGGCTTTATTCGAGCCAGCCGCGGCGGCCACATGC
Organism: Anomoia purmunda; assembly: GCA_951828415.1. Classification (NCBI taxonomy): domain Eukaryota; kingdom Metazoa; phylum Arthropoda; class Insecta; order Diptera; family Tephritidae; genus Anomoia; species Anomoia purmunda. Next base: position 41,378,364 of record OX639994.1, on the reverse strand, counting down.
CCGAAATCATATTTAAACATTAATGGCATAAAATTATCCTTCCAATAAAGCCAAATTGATGGACCTTAAAACGATTTTCTTGTGTTTTATTTCAATTCGAAGTTCTATACCCCTAAAAAAAACACCCGATATATACAAGCTGCACACATATACCAGCTGCATACATATACCAACAGCAAACACAATCAACTGCCATCACCACAAGTCACTGAGACATTAAGGTACGTGTTATATGTTCCAATTGCATTTTATAACACGTTAATCAATTTTTTTGTGAAACATCGCCTTACAAGGCAAGTGATTTTTTTTGTGAAAACGAAATAGTGTTACACTTAAAAAAAAATTAAAACTGTGCTAATTCCGTTTGTCCGCGAGCGACAACAACAAAAACTAACGGTCGTACACACACACGCACAACAGTGAACAGTGGTACTGTATTGCAACAGTTCAATCCATCGAATTTTAATTTAAAGTTTTATTTTGGATTTTCACTTTTATTTACTTTAAAGTAAATCGGCATAACTTTCTTTTGTTCAATACTGCTCATTGGCATAGCATAATTGTTAATTTGCAAGTCACTAGTTCACTGATTCAAGAAACATTATTTCTATTGCACACTATTGCGTTTTCACATAATCACTTTTGAGCCTTTGTTGTAATTTTGTATATATAACCAACAAGTAAATCAACAATACCACTGGTACATAATTAAGTACCCTTGTTAAAACACAATTATATATACATACGTCGACACATTTGGGTGGCAAGTGTTTTTTCTTTCATCACATTTTAAAAAATAACCACTTGACTGAAATTAAAGAAAAATCGGTTAATAAAGAAACAGATATATAAAAATTTACTGGTAATTGTCATTTTGCGGAACTTTTTTAACAATATCAGAGTTAGGTATACTTCAGTAAATCCTTCTTAGCTTCACTAGAGTTCGATGCTGACTTCGACAGCACTCCTGCCTCCGAACAAAATAAGCACGGTCTTGCTATCCAGCAAGACGAATTAAAAGTGTTATGGGAGAAAACGAAAGTAGCGTACGAAACGCTAACGGACTCAGAAGGTTTAAGTAAGGAAGATGTCAGGGCGATCAAAAAGAAATATAGAGTATGTTTTTCGACATATGTAAAATGCATGTCTGCTATGGCTACTCAAGCAGAATCATTATCTAACGTACAAAAAGATGTAGCGGAGCAGTCCGTCCGCGAACACAATATCCACCTTCCACCGTGCAATACAGACGTCTTCAAGGGCGACTACCTTTCATGGCCAACATTCCGTGATATGTTCACGGCCATCTACATCCTCAATAAGCGCCTCACCCCGGTTGAGAAACTTTTTCATCTCAACCATAAGACACAAGGGGAGGCCAAAGAAATCGTAAGAAAGTGCCCACTAACTAATGAAGGCCTTACTACAGCGTGGAAAAACTTGTGTGAACGTTATGAAAACAAGCGTATTTTAGTTAACACCAGGGTGCGGAAAAATTCGATCACAAACGCTCAAAAATACGATCTTCTCATATTAGCTCAACTTGCGATTGTATTTTACCGCGATAAATACTTGACCAAACGATCGTTCGCGCAAAACATTGCCAACGTTGTCGTTCGTAAGAAATCGTATGCAAAGATTTTATGTACATATACACATTGCAGCCGAACGAGCGTACGACAGCGATCGATCGTGGCAAGAGCGCTGGTGCAGAAAATCATTCCTCGACAAACGAAAACGTAGACAATGCGCTCGCAAACGATCGTTTGGTCAAGTATTTATCGCGGTAAAATACACTCGCAAGATGAGAAGATCGTATTTTTAATCGTTCGCGATTGTTCGTTAGTAGAGCGTGGGTAAAAAAATGTTTGCATTTAGCTTATTAATACAATTGTGATACGAGGGAAGGCAGGTTTCTCGCTTTTTTTAAATAAAAATGGGCAAAGTGTCGAATATTGACAAGACAAAACTTGTTACATGTAATAAAGACACACATTTTTCGAAGTGCCTTTTGTGCGAAAAACAACTTAAAGGGTACATATTAGGAAACATTAAAAGACATTACGAGACCATACATAAACACAACTTTGATGAAAGCGTTCCATCTACAAGCGACAATAACGTTTCCAAACGCCGAGGCTCTAACCAATTTGGTCTTAAATTAAATAAAAACGATTTTTTAAAGTGTTGTTAGAATGGTAACTGTGAGAAACATTCCGTTTCGACTTTTTAATGGCGAGCTTTATTTCAAGAAACTAATTGGGCCCTATGAAAATCAATTCAATTTACAATTGAATTCAAAACATATTGTTGAGCATATATGTATGTACATCTGTTTGGAAACAACATAAAAAATTTTTTGAAACAAAGTATAAAAAAAAAAATGTTGAGCTTAAAAATCGATGTAGCTACCAGAATGGGGAAGAGTATATTGGGAATAAATATCCAATATATTAAAGATTTTAAAATTGTGATAACCACAATTGGAATTATCCAATTGAAAAAGAGGCATACAGGACAGTTTTTAAAAGAAGAATTATTAAAGTGCTTGGATGAATTTCATATTGACGTTACGCAAATATATTCAACAACTTCAAACAAACTGCTGTAACAAGACATGATAGATTTGCAAAATGATGAATGTGAAACGACCTCAGAAAAAGAGAATGATGATTAGTGCATAGCCGCTTGAACTCGGTACTGGTAGTAGTAAGATGTGCCGCTCACACAATTCAATTGGCTGTACATGATTCTTCCAAGGAAATGCAAAATAAACTGGAGGAGTGCAGGAAAATTGTGAAACTTCTTAGGGCTAGCATAAGAAGTGGTATTAACTCTGCGGATCTACGTTTGCCACCGATTGATAATATAACTCGATGGAACTTAACATTTAAAATGATGGAATCCCTTTTGAATTTTAAACAGCATATTGATGGAAACGATATGGGGTTTTCTATTGACTGTGAAATTGATTGGAAGTTCATAGAAAACTTTGTCAACTTCAAGCTGAACAATACGTTATTGGCGATTTTTACAGAGACTGGCTTGTACATATGTGAAGCAAAATTAAAAAAAATTGGTGAAAATGGTTGGCAATAAAGTTGTTGGAATGTATGAGAAAAAGGAAAGACAAATTACTCGACAATGTTGCGTTCCTTTCTGGTATATACTTCGACCCAAGATTCAACTTTTTGGATTCCCCGTATATTAATGATGACCAAAGGAAAAGTGCAGTGGTATATTGTAAACCATCTAATCTCCCAACATTGTCAGATATTTGTTTTTTTTATAGGTACATATATTAAGAACAAATGCAACGCTTAGTTCATTAAATGGACATGAAAATTCAAGCAACGAAGGAATGGAGCCTCAAAAGAATATACATGTTTCGCCTAATGATCCCTACAACATCTTAGAAGAAGAGCTTAATAATATGACCAGCAGCCAATTGACATCTCAAAACAGTGCCAATATTCGACAAAAGCTTGACAATTTAGCATACGGCCCAAGAATTTCTTTCGCAACAAATGTACTCGACTATTGGAAAACTCTGTACATCAAAGAAAGATACTTGTTTAAGCTGGCTGAAGTCATTTTAGCAGTTCCATCGAGTCAAGTTTCCGTGGAGAAGTATTCAGCGCGCTATCCACAATTATAACAAAACAGCGCTCAAGATTAAGTAGTGCCACAATTAATAATTTATTGATAGTTAAGCTGAATAACAGTTTACTGGAAAAAGTTAGATTATAAAAATTGGATCTATATTTTGTGAATCTTGAACTATACTTCATATTTACATAAATAGTTGATATTGAATGAGTTATTTAATTTTTACTTTATTTTAATTTTGAAATTTGAACTTATTTTTTACATGCATGAAATGTGTTGATATTTGGTTTATAATTATTTTCTAATGTTAGCATGTTTTTTTGTTCTCTTGAAGTGTGTAGATTTTTTATAATTTTCTTGTATTTGGATTTTTTTATGCAAACAGATATAAAATTATTAATCCGAATGACAAATAAAAAATACGATTATTACAAGGAAATAATGTTCAACAAAAATTTATGAAAAAGAGGAAAGGCTTCGTTTGATACCACACATCCTTTCATGATAGTTTTTTATACATTTTTAGTTATTTATAAGTATGAAAATATGTACATATGTAAATGTGCATACACATATTTATTTATTTATGTATGTATGTATATATGCATGAATATATATATATATATGTATATATATATGTATATATGTAAATACATAGATATATGTACATATGTATATACTAGGGTAATTGAAAGAAAGTGTTTTTTTCTTGCAAACAGGCTCAAAAGTTTCAATTTGACGTAAAAGATACCAGTTATTATATGAGCCCTTCATATTAATATTAAGACTGCCCGTGTCACGTTTTTCTATTTCCCATAATAACATGGAAAATTCAGTAAAAACTCCTTTTGCCTGTTTCGCATGTACATACACTCCAAAACTGTAGTAGGTATCGAGTTACTAGTAAATATGTACATATGTATGTATAATGTAGGCCTTTTTCACACAAAGTGGTTAGTCTTGCACAAATTTGTATTCCTAAGTTTTCTTCAAGATATGAACTTCAGTCTATTATTGATACTAGTAAGAAAATGGAATATAATGAAAACAGTATTAGACAATGTTACGCATTTCCCCCACTAATGGATTTTATGGTATGAAATGTTACACACACATATACAAACATAATTTATCCTCCAGACGAACGATCGCGATCGCTTAAAATATCAATCGTGTCAATGCGAGAAACTGATTGAGTTTCTCCAAATACGATCGCAACCAACGAACGATCGCGATTGATCGAACGGACGACGCTGGCAGCGAAATTTTCTCGTTCGTCATCTTTACGATCATTGGCATTGCTCGTAAGAGATCGCAAATGCTTCTGCTAGCAGCGCCGCTTTTTCTATCGCGAAAAATTGCAAGCCGTCAATTTTTGTCCGCGATTAGTTGTGAGAAAGATCGTATTTTAATCGTTCTCCGCACCCTGGTTAGCACGCAACTTAAACTATTGTTTAACTTAAAGGCAATAGAGTTTGAGTGTGGTAGCTCAATAAAAAGTTTGCAGCGGGAGATAAACAATTGCTTATCAGCCCTGAAGAGTCATCAAATTGACATATCGAACTGGGACGCAATTGTCGTTTATCTCTGCTCGACGAAGCTGCCTGACAGTACACTGGCTCCATGGGAGCAAGCCATGGACCATAAAAACGACATACCCAAAGGGGAAGATATCGACAAGTTCCTGTCCAATCGTATTCAGACCCTTGAGACATTGTCAGGGTTGAAGGATGGTAGAGCTGTGAGAGTGCCAAAGCCGCCACAAATCACACGTCATCCTTTCGAAACCCCAACAAAAAGAGTTGGCACCTTCCAAGTAAGCGTGACCACTTTTACTTGTAAAATGTGCCATTCAAACGAGCACAAATTGCGCAGCTGTTCCCGATTCCTACAGCTAACACCTACAAATAGATTGAACTTTTTAAAGGAAAATAATTGTTGCCTGAATTGCCTTAGTTCCGGACATACTGTGTCAAGATGCACAAGTGCTTACAATTGCAATACGTGTCACTCGCGACATCACACGCTCCTGCATATAAATGCAATTCAGCCAAAGGCAATGACGGGTTGGACGTCTTCGAGGCCTGCCGATGATTCTCCATCGACATCGAGGCAGGCGCAAGCACAACGTGATTCCGATAAAGCAACTGAAAATGCAAACAGAAACCTTAAGTCCTGCTTTGCGAATACAAGTACAGGTGTGCTATTAGGAACAGCTCGCGTAAATATACGTCTCAATGGCACAGATTTTGCTGCACGAGCACTGATTGATTCTGGTTCTGAGTGTTCCTTTATAACAGAGAGGTTCAAGCGGAGAATCAATCTATCTGCAAAAAAGATGCATGCTCAAGTTTCGGGCATCACAAACTCGGTAAATGCCCAGGTGAAAGAAGCATGTAGCATACAATTGCGGTCCTCCGCCGACCCGTTGTTTAGCTTGACTGAATCTGTCCTGGTTTTACCACAACTAACCGGAAATCTGCCGACAACAAATATAAGCGCTACGACGAGGCAAGAATTTCCGGACCTGGTATTAGCGGATAAAAGGTTTTTCGTAAATGAACAAATAGACCTCATTCTCGGTGGAGACATTTATCCACAAATCATATTAAGTGGGATAAAGAAAAACGTCTTGAGGACACTTCTAGCCCAAGAAACCGTATTCGGTTGGATTATAACCGGTAGTACGGATACTACAAATACACACAGAAATATAGTTTCGTGCTTCAGCGAAGTTGCGCTGGATAAGTAACTAACGGCATTCTGGGAGTTAGAAGATTTACCCAAAACCAAAAGCCTCAATGAAGATGATAAATATTGCGAAGAGCTTTAAAAAAAGACCACTATCAGAACTAATGAGGGGAAATACATAGTCTCGTTACCATTCCGACAGGAATTTCCAGTAACCATACAACTAGGCCCTTCTCTTAAAAAAGCCTGCTCTCAATTCTTCCGGAATGAGACACGGATAGCCAAGGATCCCGTCCTACAAAAAGAGTATAATAGGGTGTTAGCATAGTATGAGACACTAGGACACATGACGAGAATATATTGTAACATTTCAGCGGACTCATGTGAAAATTACTTCCTGCCTCATCACGCCGTTACAAAGGCGGAGAGTACCCCAACTAAAGTTCGCGTGGTTTTCAATGCCTCAAGTGCAACCGCTAATGGGAAAAGCTTAAATGACGTCCTCCTACCAGGTCCAGTACTGCAATCAGATCTTCCGATACTGATTCTGCGCTGGAGATTACACAGATATGTTTTCAACAGTGACATTGAGAAAATGTACAGACAAATCTGGATAAACTATAACCAGTCGAAATATCAGGGCATCGTCTTTCGGGCAAACCCGAACGAATTGACGAGCCTATATGAATTAAAGACGGTTACGTTTGGAATAAACTGTGCTCCTTACCTGGCGATAAGAACACTGTTGCAGTTGGCCGATGACGTAGAAAGCTCGCATCCAATAGCAGCTAATATTCAGCGAAAATGCATGTACGTAGATGATGTACTTGCAGGAGGACACAGCATCGAATCTACCATAAAGGCAAGAGACGAAATTTCTACGGTACTGCGGTCAGCAGGTTTTCCCTTACGAAAATGGACGGCCAACTGCGAGGATGTAATAGCAGACATTCCAATAAAGGATCTTCTAAGCGAAGATTTTTTGGAATTCGAAGACACCAGCACAGTTAAGGCTCTTGGAATAAGATGGAACGCCCATTCGGATTATTTTTACTTTCTAACAAGACCAATGGAGCATAGTGACACAATCACTAAAAGGTCGATATTGTCTTCCATCGCCAAGCTGTTCGATCCGCTAGGATGGCTTGTACCCATTGTAATAGTAGCCAAAATATTGATGCGAAACATTTGGCTGGAAGGCACAGAGTGGGATGAACCTGTGTCTTCAACTACTTTAGAAAAATGGTAAAATTTTACCAAACACTACCGCGAGATAAAGAGGATTAAGATACCGCGTTGGGTCTATTTTTCTCCCGCCCATGACGTCTAACTACATGGCTTCTGCGATGCTTCAGAAAAAGCGTATGCAGCTACGGTATACTTACGGGTTAAGCAGGGTAGTGAAGTTCTAGTGAATCTGCTGGTAGCAAAAACAAAAGTTGCTCCAGTTAAAACTATTTCCCTGCCACGATTAGAACTCTGCGGCGCGGTATTGCTCGCCGAAAGCATTCAGTCGGTACTTGGCAATCTACAACTAGGACAGGTACAAGTACACTTATGGATAGATTTCACAATTGTGCTTGCATGGATACGTAAACCTCCATGTTCGTGGTCAACGTTCGTAGCACATCGTATAACCAAAATTGTCGACAAAGTCGGAAATACGGACTGGCTTCATGTGGAGTCGGCATCAAATCCAGCAGATATGGCAAGCAGAGGAGTTCTCGCCTACGAATTAGTCGATAACACTCTGTGGTGGCATGGCCCTTCTTGGTTGCAAGAAGACAAGGAAAATTGTCCAAGACAAGAGACAAGCTATAACACCAACATCGAAGAAAAAAGGGCGCATTTATGTGCAACCATAACAATAAAAAAATTTGATGACATTCTCGATAGGTTTTCAGATTTACCGAGAGCTTTGAGAGTCTTATCATATATCATGAGATTCTACCAAAGCACTCATCCGAACAAAAAAGATTTCTTTCGAGCAGAGTCTTGTTTAATTTGATTCGATGAAATTAAGGCAACGACACAACGCTTAATAATCCTTTACCAGAAGCAATACTATAGTGATGAATATTCGAACCTAAAGTCAAAGAAACCCATCGATAGAAAAACGAAGTGCTACCCCTTAACGCTTTCTTAGATAAAAATGGGATTATGAGGACTGGAGGTCGTCTTGGCGCATCGCTAGATTTAGCGTACAATGGGCGTCACCCAATAATCCTTCCTTATAAGTGCCGATTGGCCCGTCTTGTTGTCCAATTTATCCATAAAATCTCCCTGCATGGCGAGAATCAATTAATGCTGCGTCTCATTCGAACGCAATAATGGATTCCCCGAGACAAAAATATGGTAAAGTCTGTCATCCATAATTGTAAGGTCTGCACAATCCACAGAAAACAAACCCAAACGCACCTTATGGGAGTGCTCCCTCAGGAACGCACCTCCTATTCGCGTGCATTTACAAACACAGGTGTAGATTTCGCAGGACCTTTCGATATCAAAAACTTCCGCGGCAGAGGTTGTCGCATTTCAAAGGGTTACGTCTGGCTGATTGTGTGTTTCGCCACTAAGGCTATACACTTTGAAGCCACCAATGACCTTAGCAATGCATCTTTTTTGGCAGCTTTTGCTAGGTTCATAGCCAGGAGAGGATGCCCAAAAAATGTTTACTCCGACAATGGCACCAACTTTGTCGGAGCTTCGCGATCTCTACGATCAGAATTTAAAGCTTTTATAACCGAAGCGCGAAATAATACAATGATTAAATATAGCCACCAAATAATCACATGGCATTTCTTACCCACTGCAGCGCCTCATATGGGCGGATGGTGGGAAGCAGGGGTAAAAAGTTTTAAAACCCATTTTAAAAAGACTGCTTCCGGCATCAGTTATACATTCGAAGAGTTCACAACTCTTTTATGCCGAATCGAGTCATGCTTTAACTCCCGTCCGTTAAGCCCCTCTTCGAATGAACCTTCCGTCTTGGAGCCTCTTAACCCCGGTCACTTCCTAGTAGGTGGACACCTATTAGCTCCACCTGAACTAGAAGTCAACGAAAGCCCTGCCTCGATCGAAAACCGATGGCAGAAACTTAAAGCCCTACATCAAACATTTTGTAAAAGATGGAAGGCTGAATATTTGCTGGAAATGCAGAAGCGCACAAAGTGGAAACATTCACAAACTAACATCAAAACAGGAGATCTTGTGGTTTTAAAAGAAGATAATCTACCGCCTAATATGTGGAGACTGGGAAGAGTCATCGACCTACACCCAGGCTCGGATAACCGGGTACGCGTCATCGACATCTATACTACGAAGGGGCAAACCAGCAGACCAATAACGAAATTGGTATTGCTGCCCTCCATCGAAAATACCGCTACTTCCCCTACACAAGGATAAGTACTTAAAAAAAAAAATAATAATAATAAATAGTACGTGTAGTACCAGAAAATGAAGAAATCTGCTCTGCCATTTTTTCTAGTAATATAAGTACTTAACTTGAAAATGTTTCGATGTATTACCTACGACGATGGCATACAGAAATAAAGAAATCTGCGAAATCATGTTTCTTACATACGAGTACATCAAGTAGAGGTTATTTGGGACCCGATACCCGTACAAAACTAACCAACAAACTAACCAATAGTTTCAGTTAATTTTGAAAAGTGGTCATTTTGATATCCGAAACTATTTCAAAATTAACCGACAACTAACCAATAGCTCGAGTTAATTTCCCGGAATTTATGATCGATTGTCAAAAATCAGCCCGGTTCCACCCTAACATTAGTTGTGAAAACCCCAAACCCTATCCACTAACTAAATTTCAGAGCGTAAAGAAAATTTGCTTTCAATGAAAGAAACACGCAAGAAGCTGAGAGAACGTAAAACCAATGAGAAGTTGCAAGTTTTTTTTATATATTTTAAATATTTCGATCTATTTAAACATTTTGTATATTTAAATATTTTATCATTTTTCAAATTTTAATAACTTTTATTATAACTTTATACTTTTTTATCATCTCAATACTTTCAATCATTTTTTTATCCAACTTGCAAATTCTTGCTAGTACTTAGATCGTTCCAATTTATCCGGTAAAAAAAAAAAAAAAAAAATTTTTAGAAACATCTAAGTACTAATGTTTACCCTATACACATAAAACATTTAAATATATATACATATGTATGTATAAGAACAAAACAATTACTTGGTTATGAACAGATCCACTGGTGTCCCGCTCCGAACATCGTGGAAATCATTCAATTTGTTCACCTGTTGGGAAAGAAAACAAATTAGTTTCAGTGTACAAAATTGATTTAACACAAAAAAAAAAAAAAAAAAAAAATGCGATCCACATTGATACTTTACAAACTCCTTTTTTTGCTTCCGGTCATCATCCGCCATCTTCGCATGGCATACCCCTCCTCCCTCCGACTGTGCCCTCGCAATCGAACGCAACACGCCACCATGTGCATGTAGATGTATATCGATATACATACATACACATGTACCTACTTATATACGTAAAAACTCCAAAATTTATGTACAAAAAATCATTTTATTATTATTATTATATATATATAAATATCACTTACCTGATCATCGTCACCGTACACATGCATGCGTCCACCGTTGCAATGAATGCGATGTATGCATATGGTACGACATGCACTGTTAGCCAGCTGCACATGGCGACATGTACCCCAACCTCAAAATGACGTGTTCCAAACACGTATTTTTTCCTGGTGGTTCCATCCAAGCATGCTTTCTGGTCCCGACGACGAAAATTCGGAAGATTCCACGCAATGTAAAACCAGCTAAGTATACGGAAAGGCAAAACTGCTGAAAATAAAATTTTCCAGACTCTCCTCGCTGGTCCTTCAAGTATAATTTTTTTATTTAATTAACAATTTTTTTTACTATTACTTCACTAATTTAATTTAAAATATGCACAAAAATGTTCACTACCACTCGCGCCTAAAAATCACGTATAAATAATTTTTACACATTCAGTTGCCGGCTGGCCCTGTGGTCAGCAAATTATGCACAGTGGCATACAAACTGTTTGTGGGTGGTAGGCCAGATTGCTGGATGCCAGATTGCTGACCTACCTCACCACAATCAAATAACTAATGCACAAAAACCAAACAAAAAACCAGAATGTTGAGCCATTTCATGGTGGGGGGCACTTTCCGCGATTACCGAAATACAGGAATAGGTAGTTCACATCAATATTTTATTTCTTTTCAATATCTTTAAACATCATATGCAGTCCGGTGTTAGGTCCTTCCCGATCACAACAACGACGCGCCCCATACCACGTTCCACAACATAGGGAAGAGACGCTGCAAATAGCGCGCCAACAACAACAACCAACATATGAGGCAATCGCACCGACAGCGATCGTCAAGATAGAGGCAGGCGGCCGCCGCCATTATATCCAGCGAATTGGCACGCACGCTCAGACTGGAACAAATCCACACGGGTCGCGGGGCGACATGCTCACTAATGTTAAGGGGCAGACATGGCGTCGCGGAACGAATAACCACACAAGCCATCGTGGTCGATGGGTACCACCGCATGAGTCCGCGAACGAGCCTCGACCCCAAGGTCGCTGTTCCGTTCCGACTCATGCGGTTGGCCGACCCAGAGTTCTACGTGGCGGCTCCGGTGCGACTGACGTTGGGCGTCGACACATATGCCCAGATAATGCTCAGCGGCACCCCACCTGCATCAATCGGCGGCTTGCTGGCCCAGGCGACCATTTTCGGGTTGATGCTCTCTGGAGCGCAACAAAAATAAACATTATAAAAAAAAAAAATATTATAAACACATCCACACTATACACCAGAGAAATACAGTTGAAAAAAGCCCACGTATGTTCTTCCTGTAACGTTTCTTTTTTTACCATCACAGTAGGGCACAGGAGACGATGGCGGAGGAGCACGGAGCGGCTCATTGGAAACAAACCAAAAAACAAAAAAAAATATTTTTTAATCAAATATGTGATGTAGTGTGAACTGCTAGTTGGCTGTTGTTGACGCTCAGGATTTTTGCTTACTGCAAGGGGGCCGGCATGTTTACGCCGCAGCGTAAATATTTTCTAACCGCCCTAATGCGCGCGTCCATACACATACGCATACATGTGCAACTGCGAATTATTCCGCATTTCCCGCCGGATAATTCCTGTTGTTAAATTTTCCATTCACTTCCTTCCAATAAAATTGCGGTTTACGGCAACCGTACATTTTTTCATAACTGGCACTCTATCTCAGGATTTCAAGAGCGACACAGGTCAACTACCGATTCACGCCACAGGTAAAGCAACATTCTTGTATATCTACATATGTATATACAGTTGAATAAATTTCCATTACAAATTAAAACTAAACAAAATCTTTTAATTTTCTTTTCAAATTTCCAACCATGCATCTGGACACCAAGCCAAGGCTGTCGCATATCGAAAAACATAAAACCAAATCGACCATTTTACGATAGATGGAAGGTATGCCTCGTTTACCCCAAGGTCCGCATATTGACTCGGATCATTATCTTGTCGCAGCCCAGATGAGCATGCTTATTTGCGCAGCCATCTAAACAGCTATTAACTTCGCCACTCGACTCTCACACCTGATCACAAAGAGCACTTCGCAACAATCTGGAATTCACGAGCCTTGGGAGCACATTTCTCTATCTTTATGTACCGCCGCTGTCATTGGCCTTTAGCGACCCCGAAAAAACAACTGGTACGATGAGGAATGACGTGTCGTTACGGAAAGTAAAGATACTGCCTACAGGCCCACGCTGCGATAGGGCGCAACGCGAGCTGTATGGGAACGCTGTCCACAAAAAGGCGATCCTGCAATATGTGCCAAACACCGTGAAATCAGTCTCCTTAGCATAGCGTATATGTAAGGTTCGGTGGAGCGTATTGTGTGAACGACTGAAGCCGTGAGTGAACTGATTGGACCTTATCAGTGTGGTTTTATAAATGTAAATCTACCATGGACCACATATTCACTATACGCCAAATCTTTTGTCGACTTCAAATCCGCCTTCGAAAGTACGAGAAGAAGCTGCCTATTTGCTGCAATGTCTGAATTTGGTATACCAACAAAACTAATACGGCTATATAAAATGACGCTGAGCACCACCAGCTCCATCAAAAGCGGGAAGGACTTCTCCGAGCCGTTTGAAACCACACGAGTGGAGAACTTTATTTATCTTGGAACCAGCATAAATGCAGAATTTCTCTTGCCAAAAGTGCTAATTTTGGCTGAGTACGAAACTGTGGGCTAAAGCCCTCTCTCGAGGAACCAAAACCACACTCTATAAGTGTCGATTGGATGAGAGGGTGAAGCGATGAGCTGTATGAGCTTAACCGCGACATAGATAATCCATCGGATTAAAATACAGCGGCTACGATGGCAGGGACGTTTCATGCGAATGGACGAAAATACTCCAGCCCTGCAAGAATTCAACGCGGTAGCGGCTAGAGGTGGTAGAGGACGGTCGCCTTTGCGTTGGAAGGACCAAGTGGGAAATTAAGTGCCGTCAGAAGGAAGGAGCCACTGGCACATTTGGTTGAACTCAGCCAAAATCTCTTAAGCGGTTATAGCGCCAATTAAGTGCGTAAATAAGCTTAAATATACTTTAATTTAATTTAAAATAAGACACAGTTTATGATTTTATCAAGTACATTCAATCTTGGATCCGACAGCTGCAACTTAAAAATTACGAATGATGAAATTCAGGAAAGCAAACTCATTAAATACTTGGGAATAGATATCGACAATAAAAAACAACTTGATACACTTGTCGAGTACACAGTTAAAAAAAAAACCACTCTGTATCCGAACACAGGGGCGATGTGTTAACATTTTATTTGTTATTCTTTTAAAAAAAGTAAATTTGAATATACATATAAAGTAAAAATATAGTAAAAAGCGAGAATCTGGGAAATTGAGAGAGCACAAAAAGTCGTCAGTTTGATTTTTTTTTATTCTCTAGGATAATTAAAACAGGATAACAATATTATTTTCTTATTTCTGTTTTAATTTTCTAATACGGTTACAATAGGCCTATGATACCTGAAATATGATACTATATAAGTAAAAATTCACATGAATCTCGTTTTTGCATTTGCTGGACTAAATGTAAAACTGTACATGGATTTGACAGCCGGTCCAGCAAAAGCAAAAACAAAAAACACGTCCGCCGAAAAAATGCTGAATGCTTTAGCACAGCATCAATGGCAAACAATCGCACAAACTTCTATTTCTATAAAACACAAGCAGAGACTGACTGCTTTGATCAAGAATAGCTTCGCGTAATTTTGAATTGCCAATCGTGTCTGCGCAGAACAAAGTATTGCGGTCGGCCACGCGACGCTATGAGCTGCACTCACACCATCTCAAACGGTAGACACGCATTCTCACACAGAGTCCCTTGTTGTACAACAACCACTCATTCAGTATGTCTTACGCTTTCATTGTGTGTTTTTAGAAATTCACTTTAGCTACACCGGGCATAGATGTTAACACATCAAAAATTCATAAAGCGATCATTTAAGTACCTGGGTAGGAGATATAAACCCCTCATTTATAAATCTATAGTAGAACAATATACTTCATAATGAGCTACACACATATCGATAAATTGCAGAAAATGCAAAACAGAGCTAACTATGCGATTTATTTTAAATAAGGGTTACGATATATCCACGAAGAAGATGCTCTTAGCTATGAATTGGCTAAGTGTGAAACAGCAAGTTTTTTATTATTTGTATTTAACATAAATAATGGTAGGCTTTCACACTATCTGAGTTGACAATCTCCGATACATAAACGAAACGCATTCATACATAGATACTCATACTCACAAACTCCATGCTCTCGAACATATTTTAGCAGTGATACTGTTAAGATACGTAGACAGGGCCCAGCAAACAATTAATTCAACGTTTTCGAGGAGTATAAGCACTATACCTTTTGAACTATTGAGTGTGCGAACAACGCAAGCGGGGAAAAGTAGAAAATCGTGAAATTTCAGCAAGAAACCAAGAAAACTTATAACAATGATTTTTTAGCGACCTTTCCAATTTTAATTTGAAACTTAGAACTTTAACCGTAACACAGTGCATCAGTTGAGTTGAATCCAAATTTGTTAGGTCCTGATGTTCGATAACAAAACAATATGAGGATCTTAAATAATTAAATGAAGGGGTTTCTTTAAATTCTTTTCTTTTGTGTTCTTTTTTATTTGTGTTATCGTTCTTAAAAATATGTACTTTCATTTAAATCACATCCTTTTTATAAACGTATTTATGTTTCTAAGAAGAATAACAAAGCATTAAACATATGCTCGAAATTTAATAATTTCACTTTGTAACGTAATGTATCGGCATTACCGTCTTGAAACCGGTTTCGTATCTCGCAATCGCTCACATAACACACTCGATGGAAGACCAGACCGATATTTTAAAGCAATTTTTTTTCAACAACACATTTTTACTCAAAAATCTCGTGTTTTCGTGGTCGCACATGTTCATTGATATATGTACATATGTATGTGTTATTTAGTAAATAATTTTGCTCAGTACTTTTACTTCAAATGATATATGAATCTATCATGTAAATCCAAAGTATGTTTTGTCCAAAGAGAAACATAATAAGCATTAAGATTAAACAATTTTTATGTGAATAAAATTTGACGGATCTTCGGTCAAACTTCGGTTTTTTTTACCGAAGCTGAACTGAAACCGCCGAACATTGTAGAGGTCGATGCCGAAGTTCAGTCGCGCTCATTAAAATAATAATAATAATTTGACGCTTACTCCACATAGCTTGACGTTTGGCCGAAATTCTCCAAGAATTTGGGGAGTGTGTCTTGATGTTGTAACACAATTGAGGGCCGAAAAGCAAATAATTTTGCCTGCGGTTGCCAGCCGAGGGGTGACCGATATTAGATAAATCTTTTTGTATAATTTTTGATTTTACTTGCCCGACCTGGATTTGACCCCGGGACCCACAAAAGGAAGCGTACAAACGTGACACACTCATAATTACTAGATAACGTGTAAAAATCGCATCTACGGTAGTTCCAGATTTTGATCTTGATTCGTTGGTTTGTTAGTTATTTGCAGATGAAGGTTAGTTGGAGGTAAAGAATCACCTGATGCAAATTTTAGGTTAAAATCTCCTCCGAGCATTATAGCAGTTTTATCTTCGGCCTTACCATGTCTTCGAAAAAATATAAGTAACTTGTAAATTCTTCCTATTCTTAAAAGGTGAATTATGATGATGGACATATGGATATGTATAAGTTGAGTATGTCCTTTTCCCTTCCTTATGGCCCGGTTGCTTTTATGTTCAAAGTATGATGATCAAAGTATATTTGCGATTAGAACGAAAGTTAATCCGGTCTAGAATTAATAAACACCGAGCTTGTTAGCTGCCAGAATCTTACTGATCTTTATTGAAAATATAATTTAGTCACTTAGCATAAAATTCAACTAACAGCTACCTATAGTCATGTGTTAACTTATATGTTATTTATAGAGCTTTTGTTTACTGCAAATTTTTTGCTGAGGATTATTAATCGCAATTGCGAATTAGTGACGCTTGATAAATACATAAACTAATTTAAAAAAATCTATTCTTAGTATAAATTGCAGTAAAAAATATATAGTTTGTGACAACCCTGGTGTACAAAACTAATAAAAATAAACAGTGACAAATGGCGATCGGTGCTCATGATCTTATGTGCATCAGCTGCTGTAACGCTGCGCTAATATTTCAAAGAAGTTGCAAACCGTTTGGTTTCGTGTGGCAAAAACTTTAAGTTTATTGGATCACTCCAAAGTCAGTTGCATCAAATTAGGTTCTAATATAAATCGGAGAACTGTGAATTTATTTTGGTATGGTAAAGTAAGCTAAACTATTTGGGGTTCGCACAATTGGTTTCAACATGTGTTCCAAAATGTAGACGTTTTCTAACTTTGAAGTTAGAAAAAAAGACCATTGGCGCTAATAAGAAACAGTTAAAAAAACAATGAATTTGCAATCATTACCTCTTAATCCCGTTCTTTCCTTATACGTACAAACATAACCCTAAATATTGTTGAACGCCTGCGCTTAACATTACATATAATAGACATAACAAACATACGTTCATATATTATACACACATACATATGCTTATCAACCCAGTATATTAACGCACTTGTGCAAGTTATCGTGAATAATTTCTCACGATCATCTTTCTGCCGCCAATACATCCGGTCGACGTAGCCGTCCACGGGTCGGTTAAACTCCAAAAATACCATTGCTCACACGAGCCGCTATATCAGCAGAAATGCATTCACACAAGTTGCTAGCACCCAATACTCCACACGAGCCGCCAGGTCAGCAGAAGCGCGTTCGCACAGGTTGCTAGCACCCAACATTTCACACGAGCCGCCAAGTCAGCAAAAGTGCGTTCACACGGTTGACTACCCAGTACTCCACACGAGCCACTAAGTCAGCAGTTGTGCAATCGCGACGTCAACAACGCCGGCAGAACAATAGCAGCGCAGCGCGGCGTCATAGCTTAGGTTTAGGCTAAGAAATTATTGTAAGTTCAGTTTGAACACTCATTTCATCAGAACAGCCAGTGGCTGCAATAAATTGTTAAATAAATAATTAACAAATTCGTTTAATTGGCGCCCAACGTGGGGCTCGCGAAAGTTAAATCGAAATATTAAAACCCGAACTAAAGTGTAACTGAAGTTTAAAATAAGTTTACCAGTTCGAGAAAGAAAAATAAAATCAGCGAACGACACCAAGGAACGAATTATCCTTGGGCAGCGAAGTATAAATTGGAACAACACCAAGGAACGAATTATCCTTGGGCAGCGAAGTATAAATTGGAACGACACCAAGGAACGAATTATCCTTGGGCAGCGAAGTTTAAATTGAAACGACCCGGAACGAAGCAGATTGGAGACACCACTACCTAATAGAAGAGAATCAAACTTTTCTTGGACAGAGCGAATACTTAAGCACCACTACAGGAGGATTATTATTATAATTATGTTAAAGATGAAGGGGTAAGTGAAGTGCTTGTGTTCCTTTACAGTGAATTATATTATAATAAAGTGCAATAACAATTATTGAGAATAGAAACGAGTTGCTTGGAAAAACAAAGTGAAATAAAATAGAAATTTTTGCGGGAAGTAGATGAGTAAGGTGTTAGAGGACTTATTTAGGAATCTTAAATTAGAGAACTTAGAAGAACCAATCATGAACGCTGAACAGGTAGGCGAGTTGGTTAGAGCAGAGGTAAGCAGGGCATTAGCTGCACAAAAAGTAGAATTTGACAGAAGGATAATTTCAATTCAGAACCAGGTTGCTTTGACAAGACCGAAAATAGAAAAATTCGCAAGGGTCACTATTAACCCCTTAGTGGGTTTCGAAATCACTCTGGATGCAATGAAATCCCTTCCAGAATTTTTTGGCCACCCAGGCACCTATGTGTCCTGGCGTGAGGCTGCCCACAATTCATATGAACTATTTAAAAGATACGATGGCAGCGAACGCCACTATCAAGCAGTTACCATACTAAGAAATAAAGTTCGAGGTGCTGCTGATGCGGTACTCTCGTCCTTCAACACGGTGCTGAATTTTAGCGCCATCATCTCCCGACTCGACTTCACTTACGCTGATAAGAGACCGATATATCTTATCGAGCAAGAGCTGTCCACCCTAAGACAGGGCCCATTGTCATGTCTAGAATTTTACGACGAGGTGGAAAAGAAGCTAACCTTATTAGCCAATAAGACAATTATGTCATATGAAAGCGGCGTCGCGGACACAATAAACGAAAAGTATAGGGCTGATGCGCTTAGAGTCTTCATATCAGGTCTTAGGAAGCCGTTATGTGACATCCTGTTCGCTTCGAGGCCATCCGACCTGCCGTCTGCCCTGGCTTTGGCACAGGAAGTAGACGCTAATAACGAGCGTAACGCTTTTGAGACAAATTTCGCAAATAGATCGAGTGAAGGTTATTACAATAGGAAAGCCAGTGCAAGCCAAAACCCCGGTAACCGAAGAAACTTTAATATTGAACCAAATACAGGATATAAAAATCCACATTACACAGAGTATAACCAAAACAGGCAGGGCGGTCATGCCCGGAATTCCGACAAGCAGTACACCGGCAACAACTTTTCGGGCCATAGGCGCATAGAACCTATGGAAGTGGATCCTTCCATATCTCAATTTAAATTTCTTGAAAATAATCCTGCTCGGGAACATCATAATAGGTCGCGAGAAAATCTTCAGAAACGTGCAGCAAATTCAGGCCGTTTCACCGGACCTAAAATACAACGCATAAATCATCTAAAAGACGAGCCTGAGTTACCTGAAGAGTTAGGATACGATAGAGAAGCGGACCAAGCAACCGACGACATTGAATACGATGAGTTAAATTTTTTAGGGCAAAGTCCCTCCTTCCTTGGATTTCGAGGTCAATAGGAGGGAAGGAGGTGAAGCTACTTATTGATACTGGCGCATCGAAGAGCTATCTAAAGCCCCTGCGGGAGCTAAAGGGAATACAGCCTGTTCAAAATACGTTTTCAGTAAAATCAATTCATGGGGTGACCCAAATCAAACAAAAATGCAGAGTTAAAAGATTTGGAGTAATAACAGATTTTTTTATATTACCCGACCTGACATCATTCGATGGAGTAATTAGCCTTGACTTGCTGAACAAGGTACACGCGTCTATTAATTTAAAAACAAACACAATAACTCACGATTTCGGTAAGGAAGTAATTTTATTTATTACCAGCCAGGATGTAAGTCATCTACAGTTGCAGGCCAAGTCAGTTCCAAAGGATTTGGAAGAGGTTTTTTTTAAGATAATTGGTGGTGTAAACGGAGTATTTGCAGATCCTAATGAGGCACTACCATACAATACAAATGTAGTAGCGACGATTCGCACTGAAAATGAAGATCCGGTATACTCACGATTATACCCGTATCCACTAGGTGTTGCAGATTTCGTAAATAAAGAAATTCAGGACCTTTTAGCGAGTGGCATCATTCGGCCCTCTAGATCCCCATATAATAATCCTATATGGGTGGTTAAGAAAAAAGGCCTTGATGAAAATGGCCACGGAAAAAAGCGATTAGTTATAGATTTTCGCAAGTTGAACGAAAAAACCATCAGTGATAGGTATCCGATTCCCGATATTACAGGGATCTTGTCCAATCTGGGTGGCAGTAAATTCTTCACTACTCTAGATTTGAAGTCTGGTTTTCACCAGATTAAACTATTGGAGCGTGATAGAGAGAAAACTGCCTTTTCCGTAAAGAACGGAAAGTACGAGTTCTGCAGGCTACCTTTCGGCCTGAAGAACGCCCCCAGCATTTTCCAGAGGGCTATAGACGATGTGTTGAGGGAGCACATTGGGAAAACATGTTTCGTCTACGTGGACGATGTGATTATATTCTCAAAGGATGAGCGACAACACTTGAAAGATGTCGAGGCAATCCTAAGAAGTTTAATAGATGCCAATATGAGGGTTTCTGCCGAAAAATCCAAATTCTTTAAAAGTGAAGTTGAATACTTGGGCTTCTTGGTTTCGCAAGGAGGAATTAAAACGTGTCCAGACAAAGTTGACACAATTCGAAATTTCCCTCAGCCCACAACTTTAAGAGGGCTTAGATCATTTCTAGGCTTGGCGGGGTACTACCGCTGTTTTATAAAAGATTTTGCTAAGTTAGCTAAACCCCTCTCAAGTATTATGAGGGGAGAATATGGCCGAGTTACTGCGTCGCAGTCGAAAAAAATCAAAATTGATTTAACTGACGAACAGAAAAAAGCCTTCAATACATTAAAGGAAATGCTAATATCCGAGGATGTGACACTAACTTACCCAGATTTTAGTAAATCATTCGATCTAACTACCGATGCGTCCTCGCACGCGATAGGCGCCGTCCTTTCACAGGAGGGTAAACCTATTACAATGATCTCTCGCACTCTGTCCGGTAGTGAGGAGCACTATGCCACAAATGAAAGGGAATTACTAGCCATTGTTTGGGCATTGAAAACGCTTAGAAACTACCTGTACGGCGTATCCAAGCTTAATGTATTTACGGACCACCAGCCACTCACCTTTGCGGTTTCCGACAGAAATCCAAACTCAAAAATTAAGAGATGGAAAGCTTTCATAGATGAATGCAATGCAAAACTCATCTACAAACCAGGCAAGGAGAATGTGGTTGCTGATGCGTTGTCTAGACAGCATATAAACGCTTTAGACAATATGAGTGTCGAAACAATCCACAGCCAAGAATCGTCAACTAACACTATCGAAAGATCTGATAAGCCGGTTAATTGTTTCCGCAATCAGATACTTTTGGAAGAAGGCGTGGAACCTCGAAGAAGAACTTTTATTATTTTCGGTAAAAAAAACAAGGCATTTAATTTCATTCCAAACCAAAGATGATTTAATGAAACTCCTGCAAGAGGCAGTAAAAGTAGATGTAGTAAACGCAATACATTGTGACCTACACACACTAGCACAATTTCAACATGAATTGATTCAATTCTTTCCAACAGTAAAATTCAGACATACAGAGAAATTTGTTAACGATATATCAGACCCGGGCGAGCAACAAGAGATAATTGCTGCCGAACATAACAGAGCACATCGTGCAGCCCAGGAAAACGCAAAACAGATTATAGAAGACTATTTTTTTCCAAAAATGGAAAAGAAGGCTAAGCAGTTTGCGGCGAACTGTCGCGTATGCTCTCAAGCAAAGTACGATCGCCACCCGAAAAAGCAACTTATCGCTCAGACTCCCATACCGACATATTGCGGGGAAGTCCTACACATTGACATATTTTCCACCGGGTCAAAATATTTTCTGACTTGCATCGACAAATTTTCAAAATTTGCGATAGTACAGTCACTTAGGTATAGGACGATTGTGGATGTAAAACCACAGCTTCTGCAATTACTAAATACGTTTTCAGGTACGAAAACTATCTATTGTGACAACGAAAAGTCATTCAATTCTCATAGTATAAAAGCCATACTAAAAAATCATTTCGACATCGACATCGCGAATGCCCCACCCTTACACAGTACATCAAATGGCCAGGTAGAGCGATTCCGCAGCACACTGATGGAAATATCGCGATGCCTTAAACTTGATAAAAAATTGGACGATATTGAAGAAATAGTCCTTTTAGCCACAATCAAATATAATAACACCATTCATACGGTAACTGGGGAAAAACCGATTAACGTTTTTCGTCCAACAAAAGACAACCCCCAGATAGCATCTCGCTTGAAAAACGCGCAGGATAAAGAGTTAGCAACTCAAAATAAGCAGAGACAGAATAGAGAGTTTGAGATAGGAGATAGGGTACTGGTCAAGAACAATAGGAGACTAGGCAATAAGTTGACTCCTCTCTATACCGAAGAAAGCGTTGAAAAAGATTTAGGTACAACGGTACTCATTAGGGGGAGGAGGGTCCACAAGGACAACCTCCGCTGATATTAAAAAATATAGTTTTATTATGGGAAGCTAACAACCGAATTTTCATGATTTTCAGGATTATCTCAGTAATAGCCATTTTAGTATCAACAGTGACGGGACGAGTAATAGACTATACCAATGCAAAGTACATTCCAGTAATTGACGGTGACCTTGTAATCTGGGAAAACTTCGGACATATCAAACACGTTACCAACTTGACTCTATATGAGACATTAAATGATGAGACAATTAACGCTACAAAATACTTTCCGCAGACGCGCATGAGAAAGTTGTTGGACGCAGACATAACACAGATAGGTAAACTAATTCAGATAATAAATACGCACCACAGACAGACGAGAAGCCTAAATACACTAGGAACAATACTGAAGTACATTACCGGGTCTCCCGATCACGATGACTTTGACAGACTTATGAAGACAGCAGACAAATTAATTGACTCACAGGACCGACAATTTACCATTAACACCGAAGTGCAAAAGGAAATAAACAGCCTTACAATTACGATAAATAAAATCTTGAAAGCAACAAAACAAGGGGAAATAGACACCGGTCACCTTTATGGTATACTCATGGCAAGAAACAGGGCAATAATAACAGAGCTAGATAACATAATTACTTCCATCACTTTCGCAAAAATTGATATTTTAAATCCTATCCTTTTAGACAGTAACGAAATAAACTACGTAATAAAAAATGAGCACTTCACGAACCTTACCGTAACCGATGTTATGTCTATAGCTAGGGTTAAGATTTTACATTACAATAATATAATATACTTTCTAATAAGATTCCCTATACCTAAGTTTAGATGTAAGAAAGTTATAATTTTACCAGTAGCGCATGGGCACCAAATTCTTCACCTACAAGAATCCACCATAGCTATGTGCCATAATCACACGCTAGCGGTGAAGAACTGCAGCATTACGACACCAACGTTCTGCCTGGCATCATCGGCCACATCATGCGCCTTGCAACTAATGACACGCAACACCGCCAACTGTGCCACAACATTTAATAATCTTGCACCTATTACACCGATAAGTGATGGCTTGGTAATCATTAACGATCAACTGGTTACCATAGAAGAATATAATGAGACACCGATAACGGTAAATGGTACTTACCTGGTCGCGTTGCTGATCGTGTAAAAATTAATGGCACGACATTTTACAACGAAAATGCAACGATGCCCCTGAAGCCTGAGACTCCATGGGCTTCCGCAATCAACCTAACCCAACATACAGAGATATTGAGTGCGCCTTACCTCCATCACGTAAATCAACAGAACCTCCAACGCATCAAACATTTGCAAAAGAGTGTTGAGATAAGTCATATCGCAAGTTCGACCACTTTGGTCATTCTTCTGATCATGTTACTGATCGCCTACGTAATTCGACACATAGCTGTTACCAAAAAGAAGATTTCCATAAACAAATCTATTGAAGTAGCCATTAAAAACGCTGCTACAAGGATCGAGGACGCCCCTAATTTAGAAGGGGAGGAGTTATCGTGAATAATTTCTCACGATCATCTTTCTGCCGCCAATACATCCGGTCGACGTAGCCGTCCACGGGTCGGTTAAACTCCAAAAATACCATTGCTCACACGAGCCGCTATATCAGCAGAAATGCATTCACACAAGTTGCTAGCACCCAATACTCCACACGAGCCGCCAGGTCAGCAGAAGCGCGTTCGCACAGGTTGCTAGCACCCAACATTTCACACGAGCCGCCAAGTCAGCAAAAGTGCGTTCACACGGTTGACTACCCAGTACTCCACACGAGCTACTAAGTCAGCAGTTGTGCAATCGCGACGTCAACAACGCCGGCAGAACAATAGCAGCGCAGCGCGGCGTCATAGCTTAGGTTTAGGCTAAGAAATTATTGTAAGTTCAGTTTGAACACTCATTTCATCAGAACAGCCAGTGGCTGCAATAAATTGTTAAATAAATAATTAACAAATTCGCTTAATTTGCATATACCCTTCACCACAAAATGAAATATATTAAGAAGCGCGGAAATATTAATAATATTTAAATTGGGATTATTAAAATAAAACTTGTTCTGGTTAACCAATGCATACATATAAATACATTTGTGGAAAAAACACACAAAAAAAAAATTTGTACATAGCAGAACACGAAGGTATAACCCCGATTGTTTTTTAACAATGGTTGGCGAAGATCCAACTTCTCAATGCACACCTACAGAGTCTACACGATCAAAACAGGGTACCAAACCAAAGAAAGGCAAAGGCCACTAAGCTGCAAGATTTATCTCAGAAAGTGACAGTATACTAAGATACTGCACTAGATTTGCCTCAGCCCCACTACAAGGCAATTCAGAATCAGTTCTGGAACAAAAAGTCTTAACAATTTCTGGACACGTCTGTTGCCTAAGCCCCAATACAAGACAATTCAGAATCAGTTCTGGAACAGAAAGTCTTAACAATTTCTGGACGCGCCTCCAAACGGCATATGACACAATCAGTGAAACTGATGATTCAGATTTTCTAGGTAATTTTAAATCTTCGGCTTACGCCAAATACGAAAATTGCTTAAACCAATTCGAAGAAACTAAGGCTATGAACTCCGACCAACTAAAAGTATTAAAACCTATTATTGCAAATACTCCATCCCCGAGATCAGAGCTGCCCCAAATACAAACACAAGAATCTAAAAGTGCCAGCGTGTGATACAGAAGTATTTCAAGGAGGTTGTGAAGAATTACCGTCCTTCTGGGACATGTTTACAACCGTATACATAAACCATCCAAAATTATCACAAGTGCAAAAACTGTATCATTTCAGATAAAAAACAAAACGTCAAGCGGGCGCTATAGTTAAACAATTCGCATTAAATGACGCCAATTTCAATCTGGCTTGGGAAGGGCTCAAAGCAAGATATGAGAATGAAAGAGTACTGGTCGATAAACAAGTAACGATTCTAATGAACTTGCCAAAAGTCCAGAGAAAAACAAGTAAAGGATTTATAAAACTGCAATCCACTGTTACAAAATGCCTATCAGTGTGTATATTTCCACATATAACTGGGACCCAATTAATTAAGAGAAATCCCTACCCTTATGGGAGAAATCGCTCTCATCCGCAAAAATGTCCGACATGGCAACAAATGAAAGATTTTCTCACGAAATATCTAAGCCCAAAAATACCCTAAAAGATCTACATAGAAGCTTGATAATACCCCAAGTAATCATAACCCTAATAATAGAAGCTTCAATAGGTCGCAGACATTTGTCATTGAATACAAGACATAGACTTTGCACAAATTGTCTGTCACACTCTCACAAGTTAACAGACTGTGGGAGCAAATTCAATTGTGCATATTACCAAAGGAGACATCATTCGATGCTCCATATAAATAATTTCACAAGCACCCCTAAAATAGCTCGAACCCTAAAAAACCCAAGCTCTGATGGATCAAGGTTCACAAAGATAGTTTATCTCATCAAAAGCACAAAATAAATTAAAGCTCCATACCAAAAACTCATTCTTTGAAATATCGGGAATGGGTGGAAGAGTAATCCAAAACTCTCGCAAAATCTGCTATTAACCTTGACTTCCTCCAGATGCAAGAATACAAGCTTTAGTTCTTCCGCAAATTACAAACATGATTCCTAGCCATAGAATAAATAGTGAAGATCGACAAAGGTTTGCACATCAGAAACTGGCAGACCCCAACTGTTATTGACAAAATTTCGACCAAAATTCTATCTTCGGACGGATTCTAAGTGGCCAGGTACCAGAAAAAATGTCGAGCTTCGCAACTCAAGTTGAACAAACTACAAATAAAAATCTGAACTCACAATTAAGAAAATTTAGTTAGAAAACTCCCCACAAACAAGTCATTACCCCAGAAAACAAAGCTTGTGAAAGCTACTACTAGAGTACAACAGCGCTGGCAGAAAAAAACTTACGCGTTTTGCGTCTACAGTAGAAGTCCATTAGTCCGGAATCCAACAGTCCGGAATGCCCGATAGTCCGGCATCGCTCCGGAAAATTGTAAAAATTTTGGTTTTCTCCAAAATTGTGTCTTTTAAGCAAATAAAAACGCTCGAGAGTAATTCGGAAGTTTTCGGGATAGTTCGGGATCATCCGGAAGCGCTCGGTATTGTTCCGAAACTATTAGCCGGCTAGTCTCAGCTGTCACAACAAATTTAGGTGCAGTGCAGCTCCGTTAATCAATCGCGAAGCGTCTTCGCTATTTTTTGTGCGTTGTTGTTTTGAGTCCTTTCACAACGCAGTAAACGTAACTTTTGAAACTGTTTATAAAAAAAGTGAGTTTCGTTCTAACTGTACAGTGACCATGTTTTCATTATATGAAATTTAAAATATACTTTGTTGTACGTATTTGCATACTGTATTTGTAGTTTAATTATTAACCTAATTGTTCTTATAATTGCCGCCCGATAGACCGGAATTTTCGGTAGTCCGGCACCGAGCCGCTCTCGAACGTGCCGGATTATCGGACTTCTTCTGTATCATTAAAGTCAGAATTCCACAACACACTCGCCTTAGGTTGCTCCCGAACCTCTGCACTTCAGCAGATTTTAAGTATGGGAAAAACCAACTTAAAAAAACATAAACACCTCTATTTAGACTATATACAGGTAGTAAAGCCCAAAAAAATACAAATTTTGTTCTTACTGGAAAAATTTTCGACCCCGCAGGATAGCTTTCGCCAATCCCGATTGATTGCCTAATTAGCCATTTCTAGAATGAATTAAATTAAATTGAGCGAATTTGGGCGAACTTCTCCTACAATTTGTGGTGTGCGTCTTGATGTTGTAACACAAATTGAGGGACTTACAGTTTTACGCCGACTCCGAACGGCGATTTTTTTTTTGTGAGACGTTTTCTTCATGGCAGAAATTCACTCGGAGGTTTACTATTGCCTGCAGAGGGGCGACCGCTATTAGAAAAAGCGTTTCTATAATTTAATGTGAAATTTGAAAATTGCATAGTTTTAAATTCCATTCCTTTCGTTTAGTTTTTTTTCTCGTCTATGAAACCTGAACAACTTCGAAAACCACAACGCCTGAAAATACCAGTGTGGATTTCTAGCTGAAGACGGCCGATGCCTTTTAGGCATATTCGAGCCTTTCGACTGGTGACTTCGACTGATGTCTTTACTTAGCACTGCCTACAAGAGCATCATTGGCGCAACCGCTTCTCGCTCCAGCCCCTACTAATGTAGTGCGGGACTATGGGAAATTTGTGTTCACGTTCTAATTAAAGCAAATTTGTTAGATCTTTGAATATCAAATATATATACATAGTTTTCACTTTTCTGGTGCTTTAATTCTGTTACGAAATTCGGTTGTATTTTCAAATTAAAGCTCTAGCGCTGCATTTTTTGTATTTCATTAAATATTTATTTAAGAAATTTTTTTTTTATTGATCATTTGTCGGTGTATACATATTATCGTTCAAAATTTCTAAACTTATTTTAGCCAGACGTTTTTGTGGGTTAATTTTTGGGAATATTTCGATAATAAAATATCGTAGTGGAAGTCAACTGCTACATGTCGTCACTACTTATTTTAACTTTTATTTTTTTTCGATCTGGACCAGTTGTCGAAATTATGAACTACTTATTTAATTTTTTTTCACAAATTATAAATGTTTTTAAATCTTGTTGTATGGATTCGATCGTTACCGATCCGTTTTAATAATTTTATATAAATAATTAATCGCTAGTCGATTTGCTTCGTGCGGGAAAATAAAATTTTCAACTTTTCTGAAAATACAATGGCATCGTTCTTTCAAGCAACAGATGCCCTTGTGGAATTTGAAAGGTGTATCACGCCTACAGTCACAAATCAGAGGACTTTCTCTCTTGAAATTCGAGAAGAAGAGTTAAAGTCGCTCTGGGCCGAAGTAAAGGCTGAATATAAAAATTGCTCGTCGAATGTAAATTCAATGTGCACCGATCAAGAGGCTGCTATAGAATCGATCAAGCTCAAATACTCCAACTGTATCAATTATATGTATGTTGCGGAGCTTTGACAGGTGAGCACATACACAATCTCACTTTAACCAAAACGCAAATTCGACCACTATTTAGCCTGAACGGTTGATCGAGGAATCAGTTATGCCTAGAATCCAAATGCCTCCATGCTATACCGAAATATCTCATGGTGATTATTTACAGTGGCCCTCATTTAAGGAAATGTTCACCGTCATTTATCGGAATAACCCTATCTCCGGTAGAACGGGAAATTAATAGTTACATTTCACCGGCCCAAATGCAGGATAAATATTTAATGTTGGGATGCGATTTTCACCCAGAAAATACCCTCGGTCTGTGGGGACAAACTTTGGAAGAACAAACTAAAATTCCAAAGTGGATGGACTTAGGCAGATTTCATACTAATAGGCTTCAAACATTTGAAACAGTGTCCGATCTCAAAGGGCATTCTAGCGTCCAACTCAAAGGGAGCATGTCATTTAACAATAATCGATTAGCCACCTTCAAACCTTATAATCAAATGCAAACAAAGAAAGTGGACACAAATTTCGTTAAGACACATTGACATCTGACATTGATCTAAATTTTGCTTGTACTTTAAGTATTGGCTCCCTTTCCTGATCAAAATCGATGCTTTGGTTTTTCCAAAACTGACAGGTTTTCTGTCGTCACAAACCGTCAGTGATGCAATTTTAAAAATGCTTCTTGATATCCCTTTGGCAGATAATAACTGTTTTAAGAACCATCAAATCGACTTATTAATTGGTGCATACCTTTATCCTAAAGTTCTTTTAATTGGGGTACGTCGACTTGACTTCCGAATGGCTCAAACCACGGTGTTCGGATGGATTCTTACCGGACCCGTGCTAAGTGGGTATCTTTCATACTTTAGTGAGATCTCACTAGATCATCCGATCACTAAATTTTGGGAGTTAGAAGAAGTACAAAGAATAAGTTTCTTACTGTCGAAGAAGAATAGTACGAGCGGTTCTACACAGATACGACCTTCCGCAATCACAACGGTCGATATGTAGTTTTGCTCCGGTTCAAACTCCGGTTCAAACAAACTAAGGACACATACGGGCGCTTCACATCATATCGCGATGAAACAATTTCGCAGAAGTAAATCATCTCTGAACAGAAACCCGCTAATAAAGAAGGAATATAGTAAAGAACTTCAGGAATACGTCGGTTTGGGGTACATGAACGAAGTTTTATATGACTAATGCGAGAACCCTCCAAAAGCTATTACCTTCCACACAACGCTGTCCATAAACCTTACATCACCACGTCAAAATTAATAGTGGTATTCAACGGATCTTGTCCCACTTCTAATTCAGTCAGCCTTAAGGATATTTTGTACACTGGCCCAAACTAATTTCAAGCTGATTTAACAATGCCGACATTGAAAAGATGTACCGACAAATAATCATCAATCCTAAGCATACTTCATATTAAATAATCCTTTTTAGAGATCCTGTTTAAGGACTTTCAGCTAGACAGAGTCACCTACGGTCTCAATTGTGCACCATATTTGGCAATTCCTTGTCGAAATAAACTCTAGCATCAGAAATACTTAAATCAAGTGCCTATGTGGATGACGTACTAGCTGGTGTGGTCATATACGCGAGGCAGTTAAATCTCAAGACCAACTTATTGAGTTCTTAAACTTGAAAGGTTTCCCACTAAAAAAGTGGACCTCAAACACAAAGCTAATTCTATTACGTCTTCACAGTAGTTACCACTGATTTTCTGGAATCCCACGATTTCAGGCATCCGATGGAGCGCAAATTTGGGTCAGTCAGATTTATTTACAAAACGACAAGTTCTGTCCAATGCTGCCAAATTGTTTGATCCCGCAAGTTGGTTAATCTCAATAAGCGTGGTATCATAAATGCAGCAAATTTGGCTAGACAAAACAAAATGGAATGAACAGTTGAATTCAATCTCCAATTCCACAATTGCTCTCGCTTGGTTACGCAACCCACCGTGCTCGTGGTCAACCCAGCAGACGTCGCTAGTCGCGGTCTTTTTTCTCATGAGTTAGGAAATAATAACAATAGGTGGCATGGTCTCTAAAGGCATAAACTTAGCCAAGAAAACTGGCCAAACATATAGTCCAAAAAAGCCTTTGCAACCACTCCTGAAACAAGGGCTGTTCGATTCCATACAGCGTCAGTTCTTCCATCTGCTCAAAGTTCTCAAAGAGTTAATTTTGTCTCGGAATATAAGGAGTTGCAAAACAAAAAGCCTGTGGGAAAAATATCCACGATACTATAGTTGACTCCCTTCGGAGGGCGGTTAAATAATGCTCCTTCAGTGAGCTTCGATGAACGGTACTCAATAATTTTGCCATATGGCTGAAATCTTTGCAATATATGATTGTGAAAGCTAAAAACCTCATTAAGTGTGTTATACATAATTCTAAAACTTTGTTTTGTATAAAAGCCTAACTCATGGCTGGTCTACCAGCGCACAAAACGCAAAAAACGAGACACAGTTTTCGCTGAAAACACAATCAACCAAACATGTTTTCAAAGTGTTTTCGTTGTCGCTGCGAGCATGGTATTAGATCATATGAGGCATTAGAGAGTCTGGTGAAAATTGGTGATTTAATTCTCTTCATTTGATTGACATACCGGGAGCAATAAAGGAAAAATTATACAGATCTTCTTCCCGACATACGACCATAATATCAATGGGTATAATGCCAATTATTTTATTTAACACAGTCAGATGCAAGGGAATTCATAGGGCAACAAAAAATTTCATGAAAGATTTCGAAACAGCGAACATATGTACGTATCAAACATAATTTTCCAGAGATTAAGAAATACAACTTTTATTAAACAGGCATCTTGACGTGATGTAGCGGTTTCGGTGAAGCTCAAATAGGATCCTACCATCGAGATGAGGCACCACCAGATGGTTGATGCTACAACTGGATGTTAGTAACCGCATGAGCACGATGACCAAGAAATGGCATCACATAATCCAGGATGTTAAGGGGCACCGTGGCCATTGGACATTGTGCGCCTCTTCGGCACCGGGCCGAATCGAGGAGGTAGATAGTTGCGGGATATCGAAAGAATGCTGGGAATTGGCCAACAAATGAGTCAGCTATCTTCAATAAGTGCTCCACATCACCAGCAACAACCAAGAACTACGCCCAAAAGAGGGTTTTCCTCCCAAGAATTGCGGACAAGCCCATCGAGCACGCCATTGTGCTGTTAAACGCAGTGTTGTCAGTAGTAGCATAGAGGATAACGGCATACGATTAATCGTAGGCGTAGATGAAGAGTCCTACAAAAAGATGAGAAGGGATGTATTTCGAATATATTCCGACGGTTGTAGATCTGTTAAACACCGGGACGGGATACATTATTTATATTAGACGGTTTCGAGTCAATCACAGGCATCACATTTGTCAGAGCAAATTTATTTACGTTTTTCGAATAGACATTAACTTAAATGGGCGGAGATTTCAGAACCAACAGCCGTATCAAAAACGTCGCGGATAGAAAACTAACACACGTCATTGGTGTGATCGGACGTGTTTTGTTCTTCTCTGCATTTATTCGCGAATTTCCACGGTTTTCTAAGCTAAAAAATGTTGTGTTGTGCCGAGTGTGCTGCACAATGTGTGCATGATTCGCCTTCTAAATCAAAGTTTGTTCAAATGCTTTCCGATCTGGATAAAATCCGAGACTTTTTAATCTCTTTGGCTGGCACGGCAACTGCCTATACGGTTCCAGAATCGTCCGCTGTGTGTAATGGCAACAACAATGAAATAATTACGCGCTCAAAAACTAAATCGAGTGATAATGCTGCGTCAAAATTGCGAAAAACAAGTTTTTCTCGCGCTAGTAGTGTTCATGCTGATATTCATAAATCTAGTGCTGATGTTTTTGTTGCTGGAAGTTCTGACTCGTCAGCTAATACTAATGCTGTTGCCATATCAACGGCTAATAATGTGCAATCGTCTCGTGCTAAACTCTCTTATGCTGCGGTCTCTGCACCTGTTACTGCTGCTGAGCCGACAGTGCTTCCAGTAGCGTTGTGCTCTTCACCTACGCCTATTGTTGGTTTTCCAGCCGCCTCTCCTACTGTCTCGTTTGGTTTTGTTTCGCCGGCGGTAAATAAATCTACCGTTCTCACAAACAATGCTGCTCATTCTGCTATGCCTTTGGCTGGTAAAAATGTTTGGTCTACTGTGCGTCACAAAAAAGGTGCCAATTATAAAAATATCGTCGGTTGTAATAAAAACTCCGAACTTGCCGTTGTTGTAAGAAAGAAATGGGTGCGTGTCTCCTCCTTTTTGCCGACCGTCACTGAAGACAGTGTTATTGCGTATGTTTCTAAACATTCGGGAATCGACGACAAGTACTTTGCATGCCATAAGCTTATCAAGAAGGACGTGGATGAGGATAATCTCCGTAGCATCAATTTCAAATTTGGTGTTTTGCCTGATTTTTATGAAAACATACTCAGTCCTAATGTTTGGCCAGCGGATATTAATGTGAGACCTTTTCGGTTTTTTCAAAAAGGGGCAAACTCAATTCCGACAAATTAGCCGCAATAAGGAGTAATAACAACTCAACGCTCAAAGGTCTTAAAATATACTTTCAGAACATGTCTGGTATGCGCACCAAATCAAAAAATGTATTTCTAGCAACGTCACGTGCTGAATATGATATTTACGTTTTTGTCGAAACTTGGCTTATGGATGGATTCTTCGATGAGGAGTACTTCGATTCGAGCCTGTTCCAAACATATCGCAAGGATAGAGATGCAGTGAAAACTGGTCACTGTAAAGGAGGAGGAGTTTTAATTGCTGTAAAACGCAGTTTGTGTTCTACGCTGGTTCAACTTAATAACCAGGATTCCCTTCTGGATCAATTAGGTGTTTGCATTTTTGGCTCTTTTGGTAAACTTTTTATTTGTGCATCATATATCCCGCCAAACAGCTCGGAAATTTTGTACAATGATCATGTAAACAATATTGTGTATCTATGCGAAAGTAATGATAATTGTAATTTTTGTTTTCTCGGAGACTTTAATTTAACGGATATTAGTTGGTCGGATCTGCAAAATAATGGAATTCTTACTCCTACTAATGTTAATAGGGCACACGAAATTAATTTTATTGATAGTATTTTTAGTCTGAATTTCATCCAAATTAATGTTGTACCTAATTTGTTGTCTAAATTGCTCGATCTTGTTTTCGTGGATGAAAATTTAATATATGAACTTTTTGAATGTGTTTCGCCGATCTGTAAAACCGATAAACATCATAAACCGCTTATCATATCTTTAGATTTCTTTGGCAGCATTACATTAAAGCCAAATGATCGGGTATGCTTTGATTTTCGGAATGCTGATTTTAAAGATATAGAGTGTGCAATCTCTGATATAAACTGGAGTAGCTCGTTTTGTTCAGGAGATGTTAGTGAGTGCTATGAAACCTTCTTGTTTTTATTATCAGATATATTCGCTAACAAGCTTTCAATTTCACCGCCTAAAACTCATAAGTTGCCTTGGTATACTTCGAAGCTCAAGAACCTAAAAAACAAAAGGAATAAATACCATAAATTGTATAATGCACATAAAAACGATAATAGCTTGAAAGGAAAATATATGTCTTACGTGAAGCAGTTTAACGTTCTCGATAAATTTTTGTATAATCAATACATTAGTAGGTTTGAATTTGAGCTAAAAGATAACCCGAAAGCCTTCTGGAATTTTATTCGCTCAAAAAAAGGGTGTTCAAATATTCCGACTAGTATGCATTTTAATGGGAATTGTTCTAAGTCTTTAGCTGATTCTGTCGAGCTTTTCGCTGAAAGCTTTAAGTCCAATTTTTGTGTTGACGATGAGCCTGTCGATACATCCTTCTCCATGTGTTCTTCTCAAGTGGTAGACTTTGGATCGCTCTCCGTCTCAGAGGTTGATGTTATCAATGCGATCTCATCGTTGAATTCGTCCCTAAAATGTGATATAGATGGTCTTTGCGCGTATTTCTTGAAACAGTGCAGTGCTTCTATTTGTGTTCCTTTATGTAAAATATTTAATCTCTCTCTTTCTACCGGTGTTTTTATCAATCGGTGGAAGGTGGCCTCTATCACACCGATTTTTAAATCAGGGTGCAAAAATGATGTGGCGAATTATAGACCCATTTCTAAATTAACAGTTTGCTCTAAACTATTTGAAAAGGTAGTTAAAGAAAAACTTTCATTTGCTTGCCAAAGTTTAGTTGAGCCTTACCAACACGGTTTTGTTTGTGGTAGGTCCACTGTAACTAATTTAGCTGTTTTTTCAGAATATTGTATTTCTTCGTTTAAATGTGGATTTCAAGTGGACACAATTTACACTGATTTTTCGAAAGCGTTTGATAAGGTTTCACATGCAATCCTGCTACGTAAACTCGAGTGTTTAGGTTTTCATTCTGTTTTTTTGTCGTGGTTGAAATCGTATCTTACAGAGAGATCTCTTTTTGTAGAAATTGAAAATTGTAAATCCAAGACATTTGTCGCTTCTTCAGGTGTTCCACAAGGAAGTATCCTCGGCCCCCTCTTATTTGTACTTTTTATTAATGATATTGGCACTTGCTTCAAACATTGCAAATATCTGCTTTACGCTGATGATCTGAAACTGTTTCGGAGAATAACATGTCCGTCCGATGTTAACCTATTGCAGCACGATCTTAGCAATCTAATCGGCTGGAGTCTAAGAAACAAGTTAACACTCAATATCAAAAAATGCTTCCATATGTCTTTCTCTAAAACCGCAAATACAGTAATCTCGCGTTACACAATTTTAAGTCATCAGCTCTCCGTAGTTAAAGATTTCGTTGACCTTGGCGTTGTTTTTGACTCAAGTTTTACTTTTGTAAACCATGTGTGTTATCTGCTTCCGAAGGCTTATAGGAACTTAGCATTTTTGCGCCGATATGCGAAAGATTTTAAGGACCCCTACACTAGGAAATCCCTTTTCAACTCACTAGTGCGTTCAAAGTTGGAATATGCGTCAATTATTTGGAGCCCAATTTATAGCTGTCATGCTTCGAGAATCGAACGGGTTCAAAGAAAGTTTTTAAGATTTGCTCTTCAGCCTCTTCATTTTACGGATCCGCTCCCACCGTATACTTCTCGATGCCAGCTTATTAAATTGCAAACATTGCAAAGTAGGAGAACTATTCAGCTTCTGATGTTTCTTTTTGACGTGGTCGGTGGAAACATTGACTGCCCTGACCTACTTAAGCAAATAAATTTCAATGTTCCTCACAGATTCCTGCGTTTTCAGCCTCCGTTTTATGTTAATAGAGCTAAGGCTAACTACTATTCTTTAGCGCCAATATTTAGGGCTCTTTCCGAATTTAATATTATTTCAAAGAGTTGCAATATTGAATTTTCGTCCTCTAGAGAAGTATTTAAGTACTCACTTTCTTCGTTTTACTCTTAGGCTAGGTTTGTTAAATTTATGTTATATTTTATTTTTCGTTTTCGTTAAATCTAGTCTGTAAGATTTGTAATCATAGACCGAATAAATAAATAAATAAATAAATGATGCGTCCAAGCCAGTACACAAGGTGTGCGAACGTAATGGCCTCTAAGCTAATGGCTCGCATTCGTTTAGCTTGCAATGCGGGAATAGCCCGGAAGTCTACACTGAAAAGGCTGTATATTGGTGGAAGGACCGCATACCAGCGCTGAGAAAAGAGTGCATACAATTGAAGACGTTTCGAATGAACAATGGTAAGGCCCCAGTTTGCGGAAATCAGAAAGTGGTACAAACAGGCCGTCATACACTTAAAGTAGCAATCAAAGATGCTTTCAAAATATTCAAAAACTTAAGCTCCTAGGGACGTCTTCCCCACATGCCCGGTGTTTCTAAAATCTATCTCCCGGCCCAGATGGGATTCGTAATTTAGTTCTGAAACTAGCTATCACTAACTGCGTATCGTCATTCGCTGTCTTATTTAATGCATGCCTAGGGGAAGAACCCTTCCTCTCAGTTTGGAAGGGGCAAGCGCTGGTATTACTTCCTAAATCCGGTCAACCTTTAGCTGAACCTTCGAGTTACGGGCCAATAGGTCTTATCGACTCGGCGGGAAAAGTTCTTGAGCGAGTTATATGTAACTGTCTCGAAAGCGAGGTCCAAGCTGAAGGAGGCCAGCTTGGCTTCCGAAAAAGACGATCCAACATTCACGAGGTGAACTTTGCTACCAAGGTAGCGCGCGATGCAACAAACGGTTCGCGTTTGCTCGAAGGATGAAAAGAATACTGCTCAGTAGCAACCATAGATATAAAAAATGAGTTCAATACGGCTAATAGGAAAAAAATTCTAGACGTACTGGACAATTCCACCATTCACGAGGTGATCCTTACTACCCAGATAGCGCGCGATGCAACAAACGGTTCACGTTGGCTCGAACGATCAAAAGAATACTGCTTAGTAGTAAACCTGGTTATAAAAAATGCGTTCAATACGGCTAATTGGAAACAAATTATAGACGTTCTATACCATATCGGAGTATCCTATTATCTTAGAAACCACATAAGAAACTATCCGAAGAATCCTTCGCCTAAAGGTACCAAATACATAATAGGTTTCACGGATGACCTGGCTGTTATTACAGCAAAACATTTAAGCGAAACTTGCGACAAAAGATATAGAAGGCAGTACAATCGCGCCTTCATCAAAATGGGCCTAAGCTCGAGGCGGTACCCATCTCTAGCAGGAAAAACTTATTATTTACTTATTCATTCGTCTATGAATCGATGATGACTAGTTTCATAATAAAAACAAGCCACATTGCTAAAACTAAATACAAGATTAAAAAAATTAAAAAATTAATTTCTAGAATAGGAGAAATCAAGTATTCTATCTTATCCGAGATCTGGTTAAATTTATTTCAAATACGTACACTTGTCGCAATAGAACGGCAAAAAGGTACGCAAATTACGTTGAGAAATGTTGAAATTTATGCGTCCTTAGAGAAAAGGGCAACCAATCCTACCATTGATAATATTAAAAGCAAAGGTATCTTCCAAAGTCTTCAGGTTAATTGAAAGTAAACGACTACTGTACGATGGTATGGGCTCCGAAAAATTTAAAGACCACAATGCGAAATTTAATAAAGCCATTTGGACACGTTCCAATGTATTTATGAAATTTTTGTGGGTTGGCCTCCAAATAAATGTAGCATATTCCAAAATAGGGCGAGCAAAATACCAGCATAATAATTTAATAGCATAGGTATCAGAGAATTTTTCACAGTTCCTCCTCACGAAACCCAAGACAGAGAAAGATTTAAAAATCACATGGCTAATATGCCATGACAGATTCTAGCGGTGACCCCGCGATACTACATATTACACGTTGATAATGCTCTGTGCATTTTCACATAAGTAACTTTAAAGCACTTTTTAATATTTAAAGACAGGCGAGATTTAATGCACCAAAGATTATGGTTATTAATATCCGTCTGAAGCATAATGCATCAATTTCAGTTTTGATCATCGAAAATACGTTTAAGTCATCGGAATATAGCAAAAAATTAGACAAAAAAACGCATGATCTAACATCATTTATAAATAATACAAAACGTTAAACCTAAAATACTGATGGTTAAGTAGGATTTAATCGAATCCATAAAAACGGAATGAAAACCAAGAGAGGCTAACTTATAAAGGACCAAACTTTTAGTGATGAAATATATATTTTCTCTGACAATAGTTTCCTGCGCTGAAAGTAATTCATCCCAATTCAGCATCGAAAAGGAACTTTTTAGCTTGGCGAAATCGCAACACTCATAATTAAATGTATTAGTTTAGCAGAAGCAGTTTTTAAAAATGTATAAAAATAAAAATTCAGTATTAATGGAACGTGATGCATATCAGACTGAGATATAGGACAGTAATAAAGTTCAATATTACAATTTATATTCACTTACAAAAATTAGGTCAAGAATTATATTCAGCTATTTGCATATGATTATTAGGTTGCTTAAGGTTAAGACTTAAAAGACTATCGATGAGGTAAGATTCGTGCGGGGCACTAATATTGTTAGGGGTGATACCAAAGTTCGAAAAACTGGTCGACCAACACACAGTGCATAAATTGAAGTCGCCCAAAATGCATGAGTAATTACCACCAAGCCTATGTAGAATTAGAGAACTGATATTATCAGCATGTCCACTATAAAGTTCGTCTTTACAATTTGGTGGAATATAGGAAGCCATGATATACAAGGAATCATTGAACGAACAGCCCGTGACACATACACAGATCTGAACCAGAAGCGAATTATCATTCTCCAGCGAAACTAAAAATGTCTGCAAATTGCGCTGAACTGCAGTCGGAACTCCTCCTCCTCTTTCACATCCAGTTTTTGCAGCGCCACTGTCTTTTCGGTAAACATTATAAAGGTTTGCGTCGAAGAATTCATTAGTTCAGACTTAGTACGAATACCAGAAGTAATTTGGAAGTACACCTTCAAATCGGCAGCACACCTAGAATAATAATTAAAGTTTATGTTACTTGGGTTTTGGTACACCGCCTTTTTGAAAAAAGCGAAAGGGTCGATTTTAACATTTGAGGGCCAGATATTTGCATTATTTATTAATTTTTTAATAACTGTTTTTAGATCATCCAAGCTAGTATCATTCTTTACTAATATATAGCCAGTAAGAAATGTATGATCTACACAGTCACTTTGGGCGAAAATGAACTGACATGAAGCCACTTTTGGTTACAGATTACACTTAACTCAACTTCATTCGCTTGTTACACTGGACCACGAATTTCAACTTTTTCTCTTTACCAGAAACGCCGTTATGAAATGCGTATGTAAAATCACCCCCTGATTTCGAAAATCGAGTTCATTTTTGATTCTATGGTACCGTTTTTGAGATATTTGCAATTTACAGTTATTCGAAAAAACTAAAAAGATGGATCCCTTTAATTACGTATATCTCACGAACGGGTCAAGCAATTGCAAAAAAGTTTACAAGTTTACGGAAAGACGATAAAATTTGCTATAAATGCATGATATATTGTTTTTTGCTCAACCAGATAGTTTTCGAGATATTACCTTATCATTTTAGATTTTTGTTTTTTTTTATGAAAAAATATGAAAAAAATTACTCTTTGCGAGGGCAGCATTCCAAAACCACAACTTTTTTCCAGATATTTTTTCTTTACATAAAGTTCTGTAAAGTTCAATGTAAGTATACATACAATATTAAAGGTATAAAGTGCAAATGGGATATTATCCGGATAAACGAATAACACCATAACAATGATAATACTTTTTCTTTAAATAAATCAAATAGTACTTTTAATACTCGAATTGTTTTATAGTAGGTAGAGTGGTTGCATCGAAAGGAAGAGTGGTTGGTTTCGAAACCTGCTGTAGGCATGTAGTTATAAACATATATTTCCGTCACTTATGGGTAAGTATGCAGGTAGATTTTCAAAATTATAAGACACAAAAAATTTTTAAAGCCTACATCTTTTTTTTTTAAAGTCCTTGGATATGCCTGGCTTACCACCGCATAATTTACGACTAAAGGTTGGCTCCGTAATAATCATGCTTCGAAACATAAACCCACCAAAACTGTGCAACGGAACGCGTTTGGTGGTAAGTAAATTGATGAACAATGTGATTTACGCGACGATACTCAAAGGAAAATTTGAAGGTGAGGAAGTTCTCATTCCGAGGATCCCGATGATCCCAACCGACATGCCGTTTGAGTTTAAACGACTTCAATTTCCGATCCGTCTTGCATTCGCCATGACCATTAACAAATCACAAGGCCAATCCTTGAAAGTTTGTGGTCGAAATCTAGAAAATCCATGTTTTTCCCATGGTCAATTATATGCGGCATGTTCAAGGGTCGGAAGACCAGCTGCGTTATTTGTTCTTGCACATAGTAATAAAACTAAAAATATCGTCTATCACAAGGTGCTTCACTGAAGAGTGCAGCCTATGCACTAAAATACATGGCCAATAAAGAATCATTACAATAATTGATTTTTGGTACTTACTTATATTTATTATCCTAATAAAAAATTTAAACTCATAAAATCAAGAATCTGCTCATTTATTGCTTCTAAGGCGGAGCAATGTTCGCTGGGTCAGCTAGTTTTATATAAGAGTGTGTGTAAACACAAACATGGTCGCCAGCACATAACTGCAGTTATCCGTTTGTCCATCGAACTAACTGTTTTGCTTCGTTCATACAAGAAAACTCGTAAAGTGGATTATTTTTCGAGGAGACTACGATTTCTGGGGCGGCGAGTGCCGAATGCCGTGTTGCGCCTTATATTCCTTGCAGCAGCAGGTCAGGGAACATTTTTTTTTTAACTTTGACTCGCTGTATCTCGAAAACGAAGCGAAATATTGAAATTTTTTATTGTTAAATAATAAAAAAAAATTAAGGCGATTTGATGACTGATTATGGTAGAACTCGACGAAATAAACACTTTTTCAAGATTAAAAAATTTCGATATCTAGCTTCGTTTTTGCGACGTGCGTCCGTGTTATGCGTCCATTTCGGATTTCGCGCGCGTGCTTTTCACAATTTGTAGTGTCAGCGTAAACTTTTTTTACATTTTTCGCGCCGCTGTCGAGTGCCGAATGCCGTGTCGCGCTTTGTATTCCTTGCAGCAGCAGGTCAGCGAACATTTTTTTCTAACTTTGACTCGCTGTATCTCGGAAACGAAGCGAGATATCGAAATTTTTTAGTCATGAGAAAGTGTTTATTTCGTCAAGTTCTACTAGAATCAGTCATCAAATCGCGGCGCCCCAGAAATCATAGTCTCCCCTAATTTTCATTGGCGGTATTTGTCCAAATTACATTTTCGCAATTTACTAAATAAATTCCGATTGCTAGTGGACATTTGCAATCTCATTTCTTTCGTTAATTTACACAACAGCACTAACGAACAACAAACACACAAGCACTTTTGATCTAAATCGCGGCTGCACACAAAACGCTTTGCGCATTCATCCGATGTTAATTTAATAAATTTAGCCCGTGTGTATAAAACAATAGCAATTTGCGATCGCTTTTTTTTTTAATAAAATCAGTGCAAATAAACTTGACGAATAACAAGTCAAAACACAAACATATAAAAGTCAACTGTGGCGAATTCAGCAGAGCTGCATTTACAAGAGGAGAGTGGCGAGCTAAATACTGGATTCCTAGGTGGTTACACGTACCACGAGTGATAGTTCAACAAGTTGTAATTTGAAATAAATTTGATGTGTAATTACATTAAAATATTGGCGAATAAATTATTAACGAAATTTACAGTTTTTAGTTTATATAGTTATATTGGCAGTATACATTTATATTTGTCCAAGACGATTGCTTGGTTTTTTTTGGTGTGGCATACACCAAAATATTGGCTGGTGGCTGTTTAATTTTAGCAATTCACAATCATGTGGCTGGAAACAAAAATAATAATAATTTTCAAAATAAAATTTTAGAATTTCTCCGTGCATAATATTTTCCGAAATAATTAAGTGATAAATTTCTCTATTTTCTGCGAATAAATTGTGGGATTTATCCACGTTGACAATCGCGCATCTACAAAATATTTTTCTGAAATAGTTTTGTGATAATTTTTGCGAAAGGGTTTCGGTACTTATCCGCCTATTTAGAATTCCTATGCAATTCCTCTGCAAGTATTTTAAAAGGGGCTGCGGCAGCAGAAAAGAAACCCAAGCAAGCCTACTGTGCTTACTTGAAGTGCATGGGGTCGATAGGTAACCTGTCCTCCAAGTTGGCAAAAGCTAAAAAAGCAAAATCCGAGGAAGCTTTGGGCCTGGATCACAACATCATGCTTCCGCCCAGTGATATCGAGGTTTGTAAAGGAGACTTTTTGTCATGGCCAGCAGTTCGTGACATTTTCATTGTCCTTTTGTAATCCTGAAGCGACATATGCACGTCGACGATGTTCTATTGGATGGACATGATTTAGAGTCCACCATTCAAGTCGGAGATCAAATCACCGCTCTATTGAATTCAGCGGGGTTCCCACTTCGTAAGTGGACTGATAATAGTAAGCAGGCCTTGAGTGATATTCCTTCCTGTCACCAGCTAAGCGAAGACTTCCTCGATTTCGAAGATACGAGCAGTGTTACGGCTCGCGGCATCCGATGATTTGCGTCTTCCGACCAATTTATTTAGATCAATTTCAAGTAGTTACAAAACGCAAGATTTTTTTCGGCCACCGCGCAACTATTCGATCCACTAGGGTGGCTCGCACCGACCATCGTCATTGCAAAGATGTTAATGCAAAATCAATGTAGGACTCGAACTTGCACTGCTTCTTATGTGGAGATTACCGCACCAACTTCTCTCAATTCCGCATATCCTGCATCCCTCCAAGGATCTCCCAGCTCTCCTTCCTCCCTAGTTAACCTTTACTTTTTCAGACCACTGCGCTTGCATCGTCGAGCAGGTGGTCGTACGACCAAGATGAATACAACTAAAAAACAAACACATACACAGAAAACCGAATTTTCCCCATCTCGGGGTAAGACTATGCAGGCGAGAGCGCCTAGCACAAAAATTTCTTCTTCGCCATCTCGGGGTAAGAATGCGCAGGCGCAAGCGCCTAACGCGCCGCTTCGCCCCGATAGGGGCTCTTCCGGGCTGGAGGTGGGTGTTGCACGCCGGCGCGTGACTATGGGTGTTATGGCGGGGCCTAGCACCAGCAAAGTTGCAGGGATTGTGCTGGAGACGGCAGATCGTTCCGTGGCGGTAGGCACTAGGGGCCCGCCAAACATCGGCTCAAATTAGCTGACAGGCGAAAGGCCGCGAAGACGCTAAGGAGATACGACCCTGCTGCCTAATTTCCGGGTCACTGGGGCTTCAGTGGAAAACCGAGTGCCTTCGTCTAAACGACAGAGATCGGCGGAGGAACAAACTCCGGCGACGAAGAGAATCCGGCCGCACTCCTGGGTGGGCAGACCTAGCTTTGCCAAGGTTGCGAAGGACAGGATCCTTATTGGGGTCCTGGACCTAGGAAACGAGCTCGGGTCCTTACCAAAGGACCAGTGGAGGTGGGTGAAGGCAGCTCTGGCGAACGTCATCTTTAACGTTCTGCTGGAGAACCCCGGAACCCCCCCGGCCTGTAAGGATGCTGGCTGGTACCAGGGCCATATTAAGGTGGTAGCCTGTGAGGACCAGAGATCGGTGCCGCTGTATAAGGCCGCCGTTGCAAAGGAGGGTCCTGTCTACCCAGGGGCTAAGTTGGAGGTGGTGGACTGGAAGGACATTCCAGTCAGACCACAGGCGAGTGCATGGGTTCACGTGACATCATCGGCACCGGAAAGCATCCTTAAGATGCTCCAGGTGATGAACCCGGCCCTCCTGACAAGTGATTGGAGGGTCGTCCGGGTCGAGGACGCGAAAGACCCTTCTAGACAAGTGGTATTATCCCTTAACAAGGAGTCCATTGGGCTTCTGGAGAAGAAGCAAGGCCGCGTTTCATATGGCCTCGATGAGGTCATCATAAAAGCGTACCGCGGGGACGCTCAGCGTGCCTCTGGGGCGGGTGAAGCAATGGACGTGGACATTGAGGCACCCTAACCGGAGCCCGAACGGGAACTCTCCTACGCTAAAGGCAGCGTCTCCTCCCAGACAAACCTTGCACCAACAATGCATAGGATGTTTGCGGAGGAGGTGTTGCTT
This sequence comes from Anomoia purmunda, assembly GCA_951828415.1. Lineage (NCBI taxonomy): Eukaryota > Metazoa > Arthropoda > Insecta > Diptera > Tephritidae > Anomoia > Anomoia purmunda. The sequence goes on along the minus strand of OX639994.1, from coordinate 41,333,805 downwards.
CTCGGTGAAGGGGAGGGAGGCTCTCCTAGGTCGCCTAAGCAAAGGCGACATTACGGTGGTACTCATTCAGGAACCTTGGGTTTGCAACTCAAGGGTATGTCGGTTGAGTGCCACCGGTTTTAAGCTTTTCGTGGAGCGCGGTAAAGGTAAAATTAGAGCCTGTATTCTGGCTAAAGCAGATTTAAATATCTTTCTTTTACCTAATTACAGTGATGACGACGTCACGGCAATTCTCGCGGAGATAGGGGGTATGTCGATAGTGCTGGCATCGGCTTACATGCCGTACGAAGCCGAGTACCCTCCTCCCTCTATGGTTCGGAACTTGGTGTCCCAGTAAGAGAGCGGACACATGTTGGTCGGCAGCGACGCAAATGCTCACCATGTCAACTGGGGGAGCACGGACATCAATGATCGAGGTGAGTTACTTTTCAACTACCTTCTAACTACTAACCTACTTATATGCAACAAAGGTAGGGATCCCACCTTCATTACTAGGAATCGTAAAGAAGTTTTAGATATAACTCTATGTAGTGTTAGTCTATCTGAACTGATCGAGAGTTGGCGGGCTCTAGATGAACACTCCTTCTCTGATCATCGTAATATTGAAATCGTATGAACTTTTCTTTTACCAGCCCAAAAGTGCGCAAAACCCTAAAAAAACGCATTGGCGCTCTTATAAAAGGTTATTTGAGGATAGTTTAACCAGCGAACCCCTTATTGAACCTAATTGTGAGGCAAACGTAAACCCCATTGGTGGTCACGTGAGTTGGACTCACTACGAAAATCTTGTAGGAAAAATTTCAACAAAGCCAAAAGACTTAACCTCGAACTGGTATGGCAAGAGTTCAAAAAGTCTCTCCAGACCTATAAAAAAGCTTTAAGGGCGGCAAAAAGATCTTCGCGGAGAGACTTCTGCGGCGGCATCGAGGGTGTTTCTGAGACAGCCAGGCTAAGGAAGGTTCTCTCAGGATCCTCTAACCCGATAGGTTTCTTGCAGAAGCAAGACGGTTCCTGGACCTCAACGGGAAAGGAAACCCTTGAACTGCTCCTAGACACCCACTTCCCCGGGAACACAACTGCGGAGGAAAGAATTCCTCCGTTTATTTCTTCCAACCCCGTCAACATACCGGTTTCGGCTATCCAAAGCTTTAAACCATACAAATCTGCAGGGCCGGATGAAATAATACCTGCTCAGCTAATTAAGACACTGGAGGTGTCTGCAAAATGGCTCTCTACTATTTCCAGGGCCTGTTTCAAACTGAATCACATACCGTTGGCATGGAGAAATGTCACGGCTGTTTTTATTCCTAAAGCTGGTAAGGCCTCACACACTAATCCAAAGGATCTTAGGCCTATCAGTCTATCATCATTTGCTCTTAAGGCACTTGAAAGGATTGTTAGTAGCTACCTGTCCGATACCATCGACAGTCGACTACTGTCTAATGACCAGCATGCCTGCCGCAAAGGCAAATCTACTGAGACTGCACTCCATAGCTTGGTCGGCTATATTGAGAAGTCTCTCAGTGTCAAGGAGTTCTGTCTTGTAGCTTTCCTCGACATTGAAGGCGCTTTCAATAGCGTGCTTCCAGAATTCATAACTGGCGCCGTTAGGGATCTAGGAGATGAATGCTCACTGGTTGAGTTTATCGGCCAGCTACTCAGTTGCAGAGTAGTAAGGGCTAAGCTGGATGCGAGATTTCGTTAGAGAGTACTCCACCTACACAAGACAAATTGGATAAAAGCAAAGTAAGCATATTCTGAGAAAGAATACAGTATATGCTTTCTTAATAAAGATTACACATATAAGTACATACATATGTAAACTCAGCATTCCAAAGTAATAAAATATCAAACCATAAAGATCATAGACATTTACATATATACATTGTTGCAACCATAAGTATTTATACTCATGGTATAAAAGTAAACATACATATCTACATATATGCAAAGCATGAAACTAAAGCCCTCGCTGCTAACAAAACAACTCCAATGCAGTGGCATGGGGAATAGCTAACTAGAACTAGAAGAATGCTGAGTCAGTATGTATTCATATGAATTGTCCAAAGAATAAATACATGTATATAATTAGATTATAAGAGTATTGGTTATGTACCATATAATAATTATTAAAAACTTAGAGTAAGTATTTGAAGATGAAAAATCTTAAAAGTCAGTTGTTACCTGACCATATTTTAGACCAGACTTCATTATAAGTACTGGTCATTAATAAATTTTTTAATAAAAACTCCTGTTATTTTAATTGCACTAAAATAAATTTTTATAAATTTTTTAATAAAAACTCCTTTTATTTTCATTGCACTAAAATTAGTACATTGAAGTCAATTTTTTAAAGCGAACGTTTCCTGCCCAGTCGATCAGTGTAGCCACTGAAGATATATAACTCGAGCGAATTGTCGCGGGACGTGTCGAGGGGGACGCCACAAGGAGGTGTCCTATCTCCACTTCTGTGGAACCTCACCGTTAATACGCTACTGCGGGATACGGTATGGGGTGACGCAAAAGTTGTCGCGTATGCTGATGACGTCGCGATCGCACTCAGGGGAAAGATTCCGCAAACATTATGCGAGCAGATGCAACGAGCGCTTCGGGAGGTATCCAAGTGGTCCACCCACTGCGGGCTCAGGGTCAGCTCAAGTAAAGTGGAACTCGTATTCTTCACGAGAAGGTATAAAGTGCCTTCGGTGAATTCACCAGTACTAAAAGGTATCCGGTTAAGTATTTCTACAAGTGCCAAATTTCTAGGCGTTGTTTTAGATAGGAAGTTGAACTGGAAAGAGAACCTGGTTTAACGTCATGAAAAGGCTTCCATAGCCCTCTACAGATGAAAGAGATCCATAGGCAGGAAATGGGGTCTTAATCCCCGGATCTGTCGTTGGATTTTCACAGCGGTCGTCAGACCAATTCTCTTATATGGGGTAATCGTATGGTGGCCTGCATTAGATAAAGAGATTAACCTTAGGCTACTCACCAAGGTGCAAGATCTAGTATGATCTGCATAAGTAGGGCGCTCAGAACCACGCCAAATGAGGCTTTGAACGCCATTTTAGACCTCCTTCCTTTAGATTTGGTCGGACAACAGACGGCAGCGATGACTGCTTTGCGACTAAGAGAGACATCCCAGTGTCACCCTGAATGCCAAGGGCACTCTAGTATTTTGAACAAGTTCTGCTCTATTCCGAGCAGCACGGACCGGTGTGCTTGGACATCGGAAAATGAAAGTTACTTTATTACACGAATTCCAATCGGGGAGGAGTGGAAACCTGAGTTTCATACTCCACCTGATAGCATTGTCATTTATGCAGATGGCTCGAAACTCGATAATCAGGTAGGAGGGGGCGTTTTCTCACGAAGACAAATTTAAGAAAAAAAGGCCATCTTCAAATGGGCGACACTGCTTTGCCAAAGCCAACGCAACAGTAAAAGATGCCTTTATTAAAGGCAAATCAATATCTTTAATATTATTTTTACCACTATCAGTTTCAGTATCATTATTATTATCATTTGCAATGAATTTTAAAAAAAATTCTGCTTGCAATTGCAAAAGCATTAGCTTCCGCTCACCTCCAGTAAAAAATTTAAAATTTGTATGGCAAGAGAAATAATGTCGGCTTAAACAAAATTTAGAATTGCGACCAACAATGTCGTAACAAATAAGACATTGTGCTCTTCCATCCAAATTTTCTATAAAGAAAAAATCTTCCCATTCGCGCATAAACATTGTTAGCTCTCACTGTATATTTGAAATAGCGCAGCGTGGTGTTGCTTGAACAAGTGTTTGCATGCGACTGTTTTGCTTTCCCATAGCCACTGGTATGATAGCATTCAGTCTTCATTGTGCCGAGGGCTACCGATCGTTCGTATTCTATAAATAGCGTAATATTTTGTGCTGCTCGTCGCAGCAGAGGCCCTATGCACGCGTGCATAGGAAAATCAACTTGTGCCCACCTCTGAACTAAAGCCTTCGCTGCTAACAAAACAACTCCAATGCAGTGGCATGGGGAATAGCTAACTAGAACTAGAAGAATGCTGAGTCAGTATGTATTCATATGAATTGTCCAAAGAATAAATACGTGTATATAATTAGATTATAAGAGTATTGGTTATGTACCATATAATAATTATTAAAAACTTAGAGTAAGAATTTGAAGATGAAAAATCTTAAAAGTCAGTTGTTGCCTGACCATATTTTAGACCAGACTTCATTATAAGTACTGGTCATTTATACATTTTTTAATAAAAACTCCTGTTATTTTAATTGCACTAAAATTAGTACATTGAAGTCAATTTTTTAAAGCGAACGTTTCCTGCTCAGTCGATCAGTGTAGCCACTGAAGATATATAACTGGCGCAGTCGCGGAGTGAACAAAAAATTTAAAAATAATTAAAAATAAAAAAGTTAAAGAAACAAAATTTGTTTGGTCATAAGCAAAGGCAACAACTCAACTACAACGATTACCGCTGCCAACGAAAGAAGCCCAGGCAGCGGAGGAAGGGAAACAAACAACTACCGCAGCCAACGAAAGGAGCCAAGGCAGCGAAGAAAAGGCAAACAACAGAAAAAAAACAAAAAAGAGGACGACAAAGAGGACAACAAAGAGGACAACAACAGGAACAAGAAATATGGTAGGAAATAAGTAAATAATAAAAAGGGCTGTACAGCCTATAAAATTAAAAGAAAACACAAAAAATCCGCGATTCACCACCGAAAGGGGGACCCTCCGGATTTATAAACTAAAAATATCTCTGCGATTCACCACCTTTAAGGGGGACCCTCCAGAGAATATTAAAATAATTTTTTTAATTTTGATTACTTATAACAAAGATGCTGCCGGATTAATAAAATTACAAAAACTCTGCGATTCACCACCGCTAGCCTCCAGAGATTTTTAACTTTGTAAAAAATTGAAAAAAAATTACAAATTTAAATTTTATATAACTGTGCCAAATGCATAGTTGGTGCAAAAAAAAATTAAATAAATATCAAATAATATCGATGTTAATATATCGGGTGTTTTTTTTACAGGTTTGTTTTTCGAATAGAGATAAAACTGGCATTTTGTGGTCAAATCTGGCAACTCTAATGTCATTTATGTTCAGTTTGGTTTGCCATTTCATCATGAACAGGTTGACAAAAGAACAACGCTTGCAAATCGTGCCAATTTATTTCGAAAATAATGGTTCAGTTCGCGAAGTTTACCGCGAGCTCCGTCAATTTTATGGTCGACATAATCGTCCATTAGAGCAATTAATTCGGTTAACCATGGATCGTTTTCGCACTACGTTTACTCTATGTGATAATACGCATCCGCAGAGACGTCGAACAGTGCGCACCGAAGAAACAATTGCCGCTGTAGAGCAAAGTGTTGAAGAGGACCCGAATGAATCGATTCGCCACCGTGCACAGCAATTGGAGCTTTGTCCATCAACTTTATGGAAGATTTTGCGCAAAGATCTTGGCTTGCGACCTTACAAGATCCAGCTTGTGCAAGAATTAAAGCCGCGAGACCATGCAATGCGTCGTGATTTTGGTGTATGGGCCGAAAATGAGATTGATCTCGATGCTGATTTTCATCGCAAAATTTTGTTCAGTGATGAGGCTCATTTTTGGTTGAATGGCTACGTCAACAAGCAAAATTGCCGCATTTGGAGTGAAGAGAATCCACATGAGACCCTTGAAACGCCATTACATCCACAAAAACTGACTGTTTGGTGTGCTCTATGGGCTGGTGGAGTCATTGGGCCATACTTCTTCCGCAATAATGCTGGAGAGGAGTTACCGTTAATGGAGACCGGTATAGAGCCATGATAACCGACTATTTTGTTCCCGAATTGGATGGCATGAATGTGGATGAGTTGTGGTTCCAACAAGACGGCGCTACATGCCACACAGCGCAAGTCACAATCGATTTATTGAAGGAAACATTCGATGAGCGCATAATTTCGCGGAATGGACCTGTAAATTGGCCACCAAGATCGTGTGATTTGACACCATTGGATTATTTTCTTTGGGGATATGTGAAGTCGCTCGTCTACGCCAACAAACCAGAAACGTTAGGGGAATTGGAAGCCAACATTCGTGACGTTATTGCCGACATACGGCCCCATATGCTCGAAAAAGTGGTTGAAAATTGGACCTGTAGAATTGGCTTTATTCGAGCCAGCCGCGGCGGCCACATGCCCGATATCATATTTAAACATTAATGGCATAAAATTATCATTCCAATAAAGCCAAATTGATGGTCCTTAAAACGATTTTCTGGTGTTTTATTTCAATTCGAAGTTCTATACCCCTAAAAAAAACACCCGATACATATGTATAACTATAGATATCTATATAGCATATATTTCTTTTGTGCTCATTCGTACCTGCCGAAGGACGTTTATTGTTAATATTGGAAATCAAATAATGACAGTTGTTTTTGTAAAAAAAAATAATAATAATAATAATAATAATAATTTTTTTATACACATACCCTGAAATATGTAAAAATGTTGAAAAATTAAAGAAATAGTGACAAAATCTACCTGCTTCAACTTTAAATCAGTTAAAAAATCATAATAAAATAAATTTAAAAAAAAAATATATATATATATTCTCTTTCTGAATAAAATCATGCAATTAACATCCAAAATTTTACATATCTGTTCTTGATCTCCGCTCGAATCAAACAAATTTTTTTTTAAACTCATATCTAATTGATATTTGCCTGAGATTTGGTAAATTTTGCAAAAATGGCTCAAAATATAGAAAATTGCTTAGTAGCAATTACCCAGCTATTGCAGCAAAATGCTGCCCTACAAAGAAACACATTTAGACAAAGAATAGAAAATTACCTAAAATACCTAAAGCCTTTTGAAGGCAATGTGACAAAACTACCGTCATTTATAGAAGCAATTGGAAGAGCCCTAAGAGACTATACAGGTCAGGAGGACGTAGTTTTTAGAGTAATATACGATCTAAAAATTATTGGATCGGCAAAAAATTTTTTGGCGTTAAACCCACCTGAAAACTGGGAATCATGTATGTAAGTCCAAATTAAAGCAACATTTTAGACCTACAAAGGACCAAATGACTCTAACAAACGAAATTCATAATCTCAGAGTATCAAGCAATAGTGAACTCTGTAGAAAAACGAAACAAATAATTGACGGAATTACAGAGTTTAGTGTCTTAAGTAAGAATGGCCAAATATTGAAGGAAATTTTTACAGGTATGCTTATTCAAAGGATTAAGCATTTAGCGGCGGGAACGTTTGCTTTTTCTATAAGAGAGACGACAAATTGGACGGAAATGAGTGCCAATATTTACAAGTTTATCGGATTAGATGATGGAAATCTAAATCCAATGTTTTTATTGTCAGGGCAGAATAGATATCGCCCACAAAATCAAAATAATCGAAATAATTCGAATAATAATTTTTCACCAAACCGATTTTCTAATAATTCAGGCCAAAATCGTTTTTCAAATAATTCAGGCCAAAACCGCTTTTCAAATAATTCAGGTCAGAATAGATACCCAAGCAATTCAGGCCAGAATAGAAATGCTAATAATTCGGGACAAAATAGATCTTCGAATTATTCATGGCAAAATAGATCCTCAAATTCGCCAGCACAGCAAGTAGGTACTAATTCAGGGAACACCAGAATAAATGAGACGAATAGGAGGTCAAATGCACCCACAAACGAGTTTTTTGCAAATAAGCCTCGGAAAACTATGAGCGAAAAATAATAATAATATTAACACTTTTTGGGAAAAAGTGGTGCACTTTAGTAGATCTGCGCTCTACTATTAGTATAATGAAAAAAGAAAGTTTTGAAAAATTTAATTTACCTGTTTTAGAGCATGAAAGTACGATTATTAGTACATTGAATGGCAATATTGAGAAACCGAATATTAAAGTAAAAAGTCCATGTCCTACGGAATTTAATTATAAAAAAACGCTATGATGAAATGGCTTTTAATGGATTTCGAAAAGCCATATGATTTACTATTGGGAACGATTTTATTATCAACAATTTTAAAGTTATTGATATTGAAAATATGCTAATAACTTTGAAAAATGGCACAATAATTCCATTCCATATGAAAACCGTGCAGGAACAAGTTTATTCATTGGATGTTAGTGAAGTGAAGAATATTGCATTAAATCATCTTAAATCAGATGAGAAAAACAAAATAGAAACGCTATTGAAAAAATTTAATAAATTATTTTACAAAGACGGAGATATTTTGACAAATAGAAGAACAGTGGTGCATGAGATTAAAACCACAACAGATCAGCAAATTAATTCGAGAATTTATAGATTGCCTCCCAAGCATGAGGAAGAGGTAAGAAAACAAATTTTTGAGCTGGAAAGACAAGGTATAATCCAACAAAGTAGGAGTAAATACAGTTCACCTATTTTAATCGTACCAATGAAAATGGACGAATCAGGTATTCAAAAGTACAGATTGGTGGTTGACTATAGGAGGTTAAATCAATTGACTGTTGATGATAAGTATCCTCTACCGAATATTGATGGAATTCTTGTCAAATTGGGCAAAGCACAGTACTTTAGCACCATAGATCTGGCCAAAGGATATCATCAAATATTAATGGCAGAAAGGGACACCGAAAATACAGCATTTGTTACTCCGGCAGGACTGTATGAGTACGTCCGTATGCCTTTTGGGCTTAAAAATGCCCCAGCCACTTTACAAAGAATGATGAATGAGATTCTAAGAAAATACATTAACAAAATTTGTGTTGCGTATCTCGATGATATTTTAGTATTTTCCACCTCATTAGAAGAGCATATTAAATCACTGGAAAACATTTTTTCGAATTTAACGAGTCATAATTTAAAAATTCAAGCAGACAAGTGCAGTTTTCTAAAAAAAAAGAAACGCAATTTTTAGGGCACACATTAACAAAAGAGGGAATCAAACCTAATTCGGATAAAATTTTAGCTATACAAGAGTTAAAAATCCCGAAAACCGAAAGACAACTTAAAGGATTTCTAGGAGCTACAGGCTACTATAGGAAATTCATTAAGGACTACTCCAAAATAGCATATCCGATGATAAAATATTTAAAAAAAGGTTATAAAATAAATCCGAAAGATCCACAGTACATAGCTAGTTTTGAGAATTTGAAGACACTAATCTCGTCTCATCCCATTTTGAAACTCCCAGAGTATGATAAAGAATTTACTATTACAACTGATGCAAGTGATTATGCAATAGGGGCTGTTCTTTTACAACAAGGTCGGCCAGTGTGTTATATTTCCAGAACTTTAAATAATCGTGAACAAAAATACGTTATAACAGATAAAGAATTTCTAGCAATTATATATTCAATAACTTATTTTAGGCCACACATTTATGGTACAAAATTTAAAATTATTACTGATCATTGTCCGATTAAATACTTGAATAATAAATACAAAGGGAGAGAATTCTCCCAACGCCATCAATGGTGGCTTCTAAAACTTCTAAAACTCCAAGAATATAATTATGAAATTGAGTACCTTAACGGTAAAGATAACGTTGTGGCAGATTTTTTGAGTAGGTTAGAAAATTCACCAAAAATAAGCGAAAACAATGACAATGAGTAAAATCTCGAAATGTCTGATACAATCCACTCTGCAGACGAAGAGTTGGCAGAACATTTCGCAATAAAAGAGGAAATTGTGAATAAATACAAAACTCAAATGATTCTGACTTACAGTCCAAGAATAGAAATGCAAACAGTACATAATAGAAGGATATTGTAAATAAATCCAATGGAAAATGAAAATTCAATTAAAAATACTTTCAAACGATATATAAATAAAGGAAAGATAGGCATTTTTTCAGAGGTTTCTGAACCTGATTATAGTAAAATCCAGACTATGTTGATATCATTGTTTGCTCATGACAACAATATCAAGTTTATTAAATGTACAAAAGGAGCATCAGAAATCCTTGTAGAGGAAGATATGCATAAACAAATTTCACTTTACCATAATAATGAATCAATGCATAGCGGTATAAGTGAAACCTATAATTCATTGAAAGATGAAATATACTATCCAAAATTTAGACAGCACATACAGTTAATAATTAACAATTGCCAGAAATGCCAACAAACAAAGTTGATATACGTATTTCATTTTAATAAACATTGGTTTGTTACAACAATTGATAAATTAACAAAGTTTGCATCAGCATATGCAATAACAGATAGAAATTGGAGAGCAAAGAAAACTATACTGATCGAACATTTCGCAAAATTCGGTAAACCAAAGAAAATAATAATGGATAATGAATTTAGAGCAGAGCAATTAATACAGTATTTAAATGCCGAAAATATCGAGGTCCACCTTACCGCTCCTAATAATCACACTGGAAACGCAGACATTGAAAGACTCCACTCAACCCTGTTGGAGAAACTAACAGGAATTGAGGATTCAAGTCTTTCAACGGAAATGAGGATGCACATCCTTATAGCGAACTATAATGATCGGCATCACTCAACCATCAAATGTTCTCCTAGGTTCGCCAAAGAAAATATTTGCCCATCCACATTACAAGATAGAATAAAAATAGCAAAAGAAAAAAAATAGCAAAACATAATAAAGACAGAGAAGAATACGCAGAAGCAAGAGAAACAGGACCAATTAAAAATTACAGAAGAGTAAGGCATAAGGATCAACCTTATTTCAGAATTAATCCATTACAAAATGTTCATATTAGTAATATCAAAAGACCACAAAAGTTTGCGAGAATACGGAATTTAACCCCTGTTAATGATAATAATGATGATGATAGGTTCAGTACTACAGCCCATAACGGAGATGCTTGAAATACCACTGATAGAATCCGTATAAAATCCCTTTGATACTATATTATAGTAGATTATTAAATGATAATCTATTATCCCACTTAATCCTTATTACACTCTTTATAATAGTCCATATAGGATATTTCTCCCTTTATATCGCATAAAAACCAATTGAATAAGTGTTTTTACTTAGTCAGTAAACACTATTGAAATAATGAATCCTTACTCCTTACTAAGTGTTTTTACTGTAGTCAGTAAATACATATAATTATGAATCCTTTTAAAATAAATTGTTATATTCAATTTATTGCCACCTTATTTTCAGACAATGTGGCTCATAACATTTATACTCACGGTAGCGGACAAGAAATCAGCAAAAGGGTGTTTGCGATGATTCACATGGGACAAGTGGAAGTGGTTAATGAAACCACAACAATATTACATATTATTCAGCCGACACAAATTTTAGAGATTTTAAAATCAAAAATAAAAACAATTCAACCAGAAAAGGCAAATAGGTTTAAAAGAGGTTTAATGAATATATTAGGAACTACATATAATTGGCTGTTTGGACTAATGGACGACAACGACAAGCAAGAAATCCTGGGTTATCTAGAAGTCCAACAGAAGAACGATCATAATATAATTAAAACTGTAAATCAGCAAATATTAATAAATAATCACTTTAATAACACCATTAATTTGATCAGAAATACGATATTAGAAGACAGAGGGAAAATTAATCAACTTTTTTTGGAGATGAACCAGCAAGACGCAGAAATTTTTAATCATTTACTTTTCAATGACATGATGAACAAGATAAGATACATATGTTAAATATAAAATTGACGATATTCAAAATAATATAGCTGCTGCAAAATATAATTTAATTCAGCCGGGAATTCTAACAAAAGAAGAAATTGAATATTTTAACATCGATTTTTACAAATTGAAATTGTCAAAAATAGGGGTATTATCATATAAAAATCAGTCTATTATTATTGCAATTAAAGTCCCTAGAAATTATGTAGTAACCGATTTAAAGTTGATAGTACCATTGCAATGAAAAATTAGAAATTGAAACAGAAAATGAATTAACAATAATGATCAACGAAGAAAATTTCCAATACAAAAAAGATAAAGCATTAAAAGATTTAAAAACGAGCCAACACTGTATATTTAGGAATGATTGTACTTTTAAATTCAATAACAAAACCAAACTAACAACTATAGAAGATGATACTTTGTTAATCACAAATTCACATAAAGAAAACCTCTCTCAAAATTGTGACAATAGAGAGTTAGTATTAAATAAAAATTATTTAATTCACTACGCAAATTGTAAAATACAACTAAATAACCAAATGTTTGAAAATAAAAAAATTTAATTTACTGAAAAATTTTATTACCCAGTCCAAATGCTGAACCAAACTTATAAAAGTGAATTACGACTTAATAAAATAAATGTATGTAGATGACTTTGAAAATATTGAAAAAATTGAAGAGTTAGTATACCATAAAAATGTTTCATATGGTATAAATATAACGATAATTGCATGTCTAATAGTGTTGGTTGCTATATTCGTTATATATTTGAAACAGAAAAATATGAAAATAAAAATAATTAATAAAAGAACTCAGGAGAGTTCTAACTGTAACCGTGGGGGAGTTACGTTAGAGAGTACTCCACCTACACAAGACAAATTGGATAAAAGCAAAGTAAGCATATTCTGAGAAAGAATACAGTATATGCTTTCTTAATAAATATTACACATATAAGTACATACATATGTAAACTCAGCATTCCAAAGTAATAAAATATCAAACCATAAAGATCATAGACATTTACATATATACATTGTTGCAACCATAAGTATTTATACTCATGGTATAAAAGTAAACATACATATCTACATATATGCAAAGCATGAAACTAAAGCCCTCGCTACTAACAAAACAACTCCAATGCAGTGGCATGGGGAATAGCTAACTAGAACTAGAAGAATGCTGAGTCAGTATGTATTTATATGAATTGTCCAAAGAATAAATACATGTATATAATTAGATTATAAGAGTATTGGTTATGTACCATATAATAATTATTAAAAACTTAGAGTAAGTATTTGAAGATGAAAAATCTTAAAAGTCAGTTGTTGCCTGACCATATTTTAGACCAGACTTCATTATAAGTACTGGTCATTAATAAATTTTTTAATAAAAACTCCTGTTATTTTAATTGCACTAAAATAAATTTTAATAAATTTTTTAATAAAAACTCCTTTTATTTTAATTGCACTAAAATTAGTACATTGAAGTCAATTTTTTAAAGCGAACGTTTCCTGCCCAGTCGATCAGTGTAGCCACTGAAGATATATAACTCGAGCGAATTGTCGCGGGACGTGTCGAGGGGGACGCCACAAGGAGGTGTCCTATCTCCACTTCTGTGGAACCTCACCGTTAATACGCTACTGCGGGATACGGTATGGGGTGACGCAAAAGTTGTCGCGTATGCTGATGACGTCGCGATCGCACTCAGGGGAAAGATTCCGCAAACATTATGCGAGCAGATGCAACGAGCGCTTCGGGAGGTATCCAAGTGGTCCACCCACTGCGGGCTCAGGGTCAGCTCAAGTAAAGTGGAACTCGTATTCTTCACGAGAAGGTATAAAGTGCCTTCGGTGAATTCACCAGTACTAAATGGTATCCGGTTAAGTATTTCTACAAGTGCCAAATTTCTAGGCGTTGTTTTAGATAGGAAGTTGAACTGGAAAGAGAACCTGGTTTAACGTCATGAAAAGGCTTCCATAGCCCTCTACAGATGAAAGAGATCCATAGGCAGGAAATGGGGTCTTAGTCCCCGGATCTGTCGTTGGATTTTCACAGCGGTCGTCAGACCAATTCTCTTATATGGGGTAATCGTATGGTGGCCTGCATTAGATAAAGAGATTAACCTTAGGCTACTCACCAAGGTGCAAGATCTAGTATGATCTGCATAAGTGGGGCGCTCAGAACCACGCCAAATGAGGCTTTGAACGCCATTTTAGACCTCCTTCCTTTAGATTTGGTCGGACAACAGACGGCAGCGATGACTGCTTTGCGACTAAGAGAGACATCCCAGTGTCACCCTGAATGCCAAGGGCACTCTAGTATTTTGAACAAGTTCTGCTCTATTCCGAGCAGCACGGACCGGTGTGCTTGGACATCGGAAAATGTAAGTTACTTTATTACACGAATTCCAATCGGGGAGGAGTGGAAACCTGAGTTTCATACTCCACCTGATAGCATTGTCATTTATGCAGATGGCTCGAAACTCGATAATCAGGTAGGAGGGGGCGTTTTCTCACGAAACCCTCTCCTGCAAATTTTCTTTAGGTTACCAGATCACTCCAGCGTCTTCCAGGCTGAGGTCTCAGCTATCATGGAAGCGGTGAAGAAGATAGGGACCGGGATTATGGGAAGAGACATCTTCATTTTTAGTGACAGCCAGGCTGCAATCAGATCTCTGAGCTCTTTCACGTTTAACTCGAATATCGCCCTGGACTGCCGCCGATCTCTACAGCAGATGGCTAAGCAGAACAGAATGGGTTCTGTCATGCTTCGGAAAAAGCATATGCTGCAGCCCTTTACATGGGCGTCGAAAGAAAGAATAGCGTTGCGGTAAATCTTGTGATCACGAAAACGAGGGTGGCGCCGGTGAAAACCATTTCCCTGTCTCGTTTGGAATTGTGTGGCGCTGTACTCTTGGCAGAAATGGCGAAGTCCGTAATAGCTAACCTGGATCTTCGATCATTAAAAGTTTTCTTGTGGACTGACTCCAACAAGTTCTAGCGTGGGTTCGGAAGCCATCTTGTTCTTGGTCAACCTTTGTAGCCCATCGGAAAGCGTGGACAGCACAGCTGGCATCACGTTGATTTGTCCTCGAATACAGCAGGTTTAGATTTGGCTTCAAGAAGGGAAATCTGAATGGCCTTCACTACTAGGTTTTTCATACCGACCAATCACAGCTGATATCACCTTGATTTGTCCAGATTTAGATTTGGCTTCAAGAAGGGAAATCTGAGTGGCCTTCAGGACTAGGTTTTCCACACCGACCAAGAGGAAAAACGCGCTCTCTCGCACGCAACAAAACTCATGGAGGTATCTGACATCCTCCAAAGATTCTCTGCACTCCCGAGAGCTCTGCGAGTAGTATCGAATATATTCCAAATCACGCATCCCATTCAGAAGAGTAAATTCACTGCAACGTCCACCTCGATTTCTTCTGAGGAAATCAAGGCTCCTATGGCACTCAGCCAAGAACAACATTTCCCCAATGAGTTTTCGAATTTAAAAACTGGGCAAAAAATTAGCTCCAAAAGCGAAATCCTCCCACTAAATCCGTTTATCGATTTTGGTGGGGTAATTAGAGCAGGAGGACATATAAGCGCGTCAAAAGATTTAAACTATAGTGAACGACATCTAACAATCATTCTTTCGTACAATTGTCGATTGTTCGATTATTCGAGCCCAGTACTGTATCCCTCGGATCAAAGTCATGATCAAATGGATCGTTCATACACAACTGCAAAGTTTGTACAATCTACAAGAGAAATGCCCAAAGTCAACTTATGGTAGCCCTTTCAGCAAACCGTCTGCTTTGGAACGAAGCTGCACACGACTTAAGCACACCACTTTGCTAGCAGCCTTTTCAAGGTTTGTTTGACGCAAAGGGTGGAGTAAAGAGCTTTAAATCACACTTTCGTTAAATCGCTCCGAGTTTTAAATACACTTTTGAGGAATTTACAACATTACTTTGCGGAATAGAAGCTTGCCTCAATTCCAGACCTCTAAGTCCAGCTTCGTACGATCCATCGAGTCTGGAGCCACTCACACCAGCACATTTCCTCATTGGAACTCATCTGCTCGCACCGCTTCCTTCACTAACCGATGGCAGAAGATGAAGGTGCTTCATCACTTCATCAGGACTAAGTAGAAGATACAGCATTCCGAAATGCAGGCGGACTCTCTAGTTGTCATCCGAGAAGACAACTTATCTCCTAACGAATGACGGCTGGGAATAGTTCCCAAATTACACCCCGTTAATGACAATCGAGTCCAAGTGGTGGGTATCCGCAAGAAAAAAGGGGTGGTGACTAGACCAGTCGTCAAATTGGTGCGACTTCCGTCGGAGAACACGACTCTGTCATAAAGTTCTACCATTCGAAGCGCGCAACCCAAGATCGCTGCCATCGGTAGCGTGAGAAACACCACACAATCTCGTACTTTCCGACCTCTACTGCAACATTAAAAGCGAAGGCGCGGCTTGGAAAGTAGTCCTTTTAAACAGCCCAGGCAGCGCGTCACTGGATGACGTCCATTCAGACCACCTGCCCAGCAGCCCAGCAGAAACACGTCATTTCCGACCACGTTATCAACGAGAGAATAGGTGACAAGGGGGCTCGGAACCACGTCCGTTCCAACCATTTCTACGCAACTCCCGACCCCCGTGACAGGGAACGCGCCGCTCCCTACTCCCATATGAACCATCAGCGTGAAGAGGCTCCTGCGTCAAGGGAATTGCAAAGCGCCCAACCTATGGGTTTTCGAACGGGCCGCTTGGCCCACAGTACGACGTCGCCCATAATGCGGGCGTTTGAAACAATCGTGCCGATGGCGCTAAGAAGACATAGAACCTGATCGCTCATTCTAGAGGTAAGCACGCATATCTGAAAGGGTGACCACGCACGCAGTAATAGTAGAGGGGCACATCCGAGTCAGCCCACGGTCGAACATCAACCGTAAGGTAGCAACGCCCCTTCGATTTTTGCGGCTGGCAGATCAGAACTATTACACCGCATCCCCCACCCGGCTAATGTTGCGCGTTGATGTGTACTCCCGATTGATGGTAAGTGGAGCGTCTCCATCAGCCATTGGAGAAGTACTAGTGCAGGTGACCATATTTGGATTGGTCGTCTCGGGAGCTCACCAGACGTAAAGTGCAGAGAGTTAAAAATATAATTGATATAATCTTTAAAAAAATATAAACTTTAATTAAGCAACTTGATATCGCGATGAGCGATCTGCGCCTCCAGAGGCCGATGGATATATTGGCACAAACTAAGTTTTCAATGTAATTTAAGTACTTATTTAAAATGCTTTAAAACCAAAAACTGTGTTACTAATATTGAGTGAAATGTATTTTCATCCTGGCTAATATTGTGTCGGCTGGGGCGCTCCCCTTCAAATATTGCACATGGCAAGGGGGCCGGTATGTATAGGCCAGTGTCCTCATTTAACGTTCTACTGGGCAGTGTTCACCCATTTGCGAACACAAACATGCATGTCAAGACATCCGTTTGTCCACCGAACCAACTGTTTTGTTTCGTTAAAAAAACTCTTTTGTAGAAAGTAGCAGGTTCGGTGACAAACAGCAAAATTCCCCTCGGCCATTCCATATTTCGTCTAAAAGAGTCGACGAGCCCTTTTGCCAATCAGCCCCATTGCTAGCCAGGGCATCACCAGCCCACGCAAACATATAGAGAAATCAAACGTAAGTTCCTAATTTTTAGTGGTAAATCAAAGAAAACAATTTGACATGTTTAATAAATTGATTTCTTGAACATTCAAGGATAAAATACTAATCCTTTCATTTTCACTCACCCCGATACCATCGCCATCTGCGTCAGGCGTGTACAGTGTGCCCTATTTTGTTGGAAAGGAGAGCTCAGGCTGTTTTTTTATGAATATCTTATCATACCGTGGTATTGTATGGTACAGATGCATGGACGCTATTAACATCGGGTCTCCTCTGCGTTACGAGTAGAAGGACCGAATAGGTGAACAGGCCATAACAAATAAGCTGCTTGTTATGCCACTGTCATTTTTAAAGCGTTTAAGAAGCCGGCTTTAAGATGACATTGCAGGCAAGAAAAGTTCGCAGCCGTTACGTCCTGAAGTTGCTGTTATCAAAGTATTCATACCTTTAGTTTATGTACAGGTTTTGCAAAAAAGTGATAAGTTAAGTAAAAACCTTAAACAGCTGGCAAAACACCAATACAATACAAGTGGAACAATTAGTTGTATTTGCCGCACTGCACTTTAGAAATTACATTAGCACTAAAAAGAATACCAGAAGAGTCAAAAGTATTGTGCTAGAGAATAATTACGAAGCAGCATGGTGAAATGAAACAAGGTGTAGTCAGTAACTTAACCTCACTTTTACGGTAGCTCTATCACATAGCTGCATTCAAAAGAAGTAGATAAGACGGAGAATTGATGGCCCTTCCTTACTCCATTTTTAATATTGCTTCATAAATGGGAAATATTTATGGCCCTTTTAACTCCATTTTTTATACATTTCCATTATAAAGGTGGAAAGATATGTAATTTTCGTGTTTAGAAGCACAAATGTATGGTCTTGTTATAATAATAATATTTTGGCGCTTACACCATAAGTATGGGAAACAAGAGCTGGAAATCTGTTTATATGGATGTGTCGAAAACATACTTTGCAGTGGTTGACAAAAACTAAGACTCCATACGCGCCATTTACCTCTTTCCGTTCAGCTGAAGCAATATTTTAATCGGTCCAATTTGGATTGAATGTCATCATCTGTACTGGCAGTCTGAAGAACAAAAATGCACTGACCTTATCTATACGCTTATTGTTAATAGAACAAAGGAGAATTATTGAAATTACGTGGATCCTGGCTACGTTGGCATTGTGGGAAATTAAGCTGACGATCGCAGAGCAAAACTCGCTATATAATTTAATTATTATAAATAGCCAACATACAGATGCAGGACTAGCGAAATAGGGTAACTCTACACAACGTCTTCCGTTACGACATGAAACCCTTTAAACGTCTCCGTATTGGGCACACAGTAATCACACACCCATATTCTTAAAGGCTATAATACACCACAGTGTCCACACTGTCCTTCAAACATGTAGTGCTTGTTATTGAGGAATATCCACATGCACCAAATTAGAAAATAAGTTGAGTTTCAGTCTTGCGTTAGCTCTCACTCTTATCGGTTGTGTCAGTAAAGCTGTGTAATAAGAGATTGCCACTGCGATTTCTCGCCGCGTACTGCAGAATAGAAATAGTTATCAGTGCTCGCAAAACCACCTGAAAGCTTAAGAAAAAACTTCTGTGTTCTAAGTTTTGCCAATCCGGGGTTTACCATCCCACTATAAATACAATGCCCGGCCCGCCGGACTTGCCCCAGTGGCAAATCACTAGTACTCCGCAGGAAATGAAGTGGAAACTAAAAACCACGTTAATATGTAAGAACGACAAACTATGTCCCAACTGCGCCAATAAACAACACACTGCCGACGATGGAGAAGAATGTGTAGACCCGAAGATCTGCGTTAACTGCAAGGAGAATAATCTCCATCCCTGCAACCATAACTCATTCGTCAAAAAATGCCCCCTCTTAGTCCAAGAAAAGGAAATTCAAGCAATCATAACGCTTGAGAAGATCGACAGAAGAAAAGCCATCATCACGTACAAAGAAGGACATCAACACAATGAACCATCGTACTCCACCATCACCCAGAATAACACTACAGCTACCAATGCGGCATCGTACCCATCTGCCACCCAAAGTGTCTCGATTCCCAGCCTAGCCCCACCGAGAGAGCCCGTTGACTACGGCAGCGCACCTTCCGAAGATGAAATAATACCGCCAACTGTTCAAAGTACCTCTAAACTCACCTCGCACCGTGTAACTAAAACAAAAATAAAAATTTTTCCAAAAAATATTTCAAACAAAATGAAAACCAAACTCAAATTACAAAACTTGCCAAGCCGTAAAACTAAACTAGCACAACCACCACACGTAATCTCAACGAGTCGTCAGAATCTCTAACGATGGACCTACAACATGAAGACGATTTATAAGCCATCTAGCAACAAGATATTATCGAGAATCTCTATCAACTATAGCGTATTGTTAATTTTACTATTAAGTTTGTTACTAACATCGATAACATTATCTCACGAAAACTCGCCACTATACTTAGACTCAGACTCATCAAATCGTGATACAATCTCTACATTAATTATGAGTAAATTCGTAATAACTCAACCAGACTTCTCTTTCCCCACAGCCGAAACACGTAAGTATCTCCATACCACTATCAATCATTCCCACTTCCAAGCATACTCTTCTATTCTTTCCCTTAAATGATTCTTAAAATAATCCAGTGGAATATTAACGGCTATTTTAATCACTACAATGAGCTCTTAATACTAATAAAACAACACCATCCACAAATAATATCTCTACAGGAAACCCACCTTCATACAACAAAAAATATCCCAATTCCCATAAACTTTACATTATTACACAAAAACGAATCTTCAACATCATACGGAGGTGTGGCGCTGCTTATACATAAGCAAATACAATATGAAATATTTAACACTAACACATTCTTCGAAATAATATCAGCGACAATCCACTCCAAGATTAAGTTTGCCATCTACTCAAACTATATTTCCCACAACACCAGGTTTACCTCATCACATCTAGTACATGCTTTTGAATCCACTCTTAGTTACCGGCGACTTAAACAGCTGGCACCCTAAATAGGCCTCTCACCGCAGCAATGCCAGGGGGAATTTGATCTCCAAATTTTTAGACAACTCACATTTCACTCTTCTTAACGACGGCTCTGCTACTCACTTCCACACACACAACACCCTCTCCCATATAGAACTCACGTTCTGCTCTCCCCAACTAGCTATTGACGCAAATTGGAAGGGTGAGAGGTATCTGCTTGGAAGTGACCACTTTCCCATCGTAATAACCCTCTTTCACTCATGTTTCTATGCCAACCATGACATTAAACCAAAATTCTCAACAAAACACGTCAATTGGTCTTTATATTATGACCTCTCAGAAAAATTTACAAGAGAAATAGCAACAAGCGAAAACACTAACAAAGAAGCCGCAAACATACAAAAAATAGTACTAAGAAGCGCACATGCATCAGTTCCACAGACATCAATTCGTCCCACCAAGAAATCCGTTCCTTGGTGGAATAAAGAGCTTGAAAAATTAAAACAGCAAAAAAACAAACAATGGTGTAAACTTAAAAGGTCTATCTCAAACGAGAATATCACAAACTATAAAAAAGCTGCCGCCAAACTCAAAAGAGAGATTAAAATTGCGAAAAAGGTCTCAATATCCGCATTTACTGCTGACATAAATCCTGACACAAACCCAGGAAAGGTGTGGTCCAATATTCGACGTTTTTGCGGCCTAAAAACTCGAACCGGTATTCATTGTCTAGCTCTTAACAACTCCACTGTAGTAGGGCACTTTGAAATTGCCAACAAACTCGGCATGCACTGGTCGGAAGAATCCTCCGATTCTAAGTTTCCCCAAATGTGCAGGTTACAAAAATAATCGCTTACTTCTAACTTACCTGAGTATGACCCTGATGTGAAGGCTAAAGTTATTGAAAAACCGGTATCATACATTGAGCTATGTATAGCGTTAAAAAAACTGAAGGGTTCATCACCAGGATTCGATAGAATCACATATAGTATGATCCAACACCTCTCGCCCCACGCAAAAAAACGACCCATTTCCCTATACAACAATATTTTTGACAATCATATACCACAACTGTACAAACTTAGCACAATAACCCCGATCTTAAAGCCCAAGGCAGACAAAACTAACATACAATCTTACCGACCCATAGCACTGAACCCCGTATGCGCAAAGGTTCTAGATAAAATTATAGCCAATAGGCTATGGTGGTTTGATAATTCAAACAAACTACTAAATCGGAATCACATGGGATTTAAAAGAGGCAGATCTGTTACTGATAGTCTAGTGTACCAAGACTACATGATAACAGACTCCTTATCCTCCAAAAAACACATTTCGATCATATCACTAGACTTTGCAAAATTCTTTGACAGAGTGGGAATCAACTCCATTATCAATCAGCTTGTTGAATGGAAAGTTGGAAAGAAAATAATAACTTACATAATAAACTTTATGAAAAACAGAAATATTAAAGTCAAAATCAACGACAGATACTCCAACACATTGAGCCTCGAAAACGGAATCCCGCGAGGATCACCCCTGTCAGTACTTCTATTTTTGATCGCTTATAACAAGCTCGCCAACACCTTAGCGATGCAAAAAAGAGTTTACGTCTGTGACTACGCAGATGATTTCCATGTCATAGTGCAACTAGATCAAAGGAAAAACCAAAATATTAATATAAATTCCCTCGTAAACGAAAGTTCGGATCGGTGCAATTACTCTGGCCCAAAGTTATCCCTCCATAAATGCAAATACCTCCATATTTGCACAAAACGAGAGTGCAGATGTACTATTCAAACTACTGAATGCACTGAATTTAATAAAAGCACTGAACACGGTTAAAAACACTACTTTTAATGCTGGTAAAAATATGGTTTCTTCATGTAGTAAAATGCAGAATTTAATAAAAACTAGATTTCATTCCATTCTCAAAATAAGTTTGTTTTGTGTGCGAAAATACCGCATTCAAAACACCTTAGAATGCTGACGAAAAAGTAGATAATGGATTTTCTTAATTTGCAAATGCCAAGTTTCCTATTACTACCTGAGTGTACAGCAAAAAACTAGGTAAGGTTTCAATACGAGGGGGGTTTTCCGTCGGACAAAGCACAGGATTCGGTGACTACTGGCCTCAAAAGAGCACCGTGACTCGATAGATTTATGATGTTTCAAACCTAGCCGCTAGTATCAAAACTAGAAAATTAGCATTAGTAAACTCGCACTAACCTTCTTAAAATCTGTATACTTACTCAATTACAAAATGAATAAATTTACTGATTTTGGAAATAAATGCTAAGGCAGGTACTATTTTGAAATTATAACACTCCTAAGAAATACATATTTAAATCAGTAATTTCAGACTTATACGGAACAAATTAGAAACATTTTAGCAGAACATAAAATTTATATCACCCATAAAGACACAAGAGGAACTGGACAAGATACTTATAAGTAGAATCCCACATATCCAGGCGATACAACTAATAATTTAGTTTTTATTGGGGCTTAAAAGTGATTAGTAATGGAACTAAAACAAAGTGCTTAGTAAATGAGCTTAAAAGTGATTAGTAAATGTACTAAAGTTTCAAGAAATCACTTATAAATGCACTTTCATTTGGCTTCTTTAAATGTTTGAACATATTACGAACGTGTGCTTTGAATCTTCATTACTGTTTAAAACATAATACACCGATGGTTTATTTCTGTATTTTTTGTTTTCCTTGAAAATATAACAAACCAGCTATTTGAATTTATCCCTATGCTTTACTAATCCATACGCATATGTATTATACATAGTACAATCAGGTAGGTAAGCTAGAAGCTGCGTAGACGAACAGAAGAGTATATATGTATGTGGTTCCAGTTTCGTGAACCAAATCATCCAACGTTTAGCCAGTGAAGAGTAAATATCGTGTGTGAAATTGAAGTTTATCAGTAAAATAAAAATAAAACTAAGAACATTAAAATGGCAGATGAAATTTTAGGCTTTACTGAAATGGTTGTACGTTGTAGTAAAGGCTACCAGCAACTGAAGGGGGATGAAAGACGTACAGTTGATAGCAGAAGTGCAGACTTCATGAATGAAGAGATGAGTGATGACGATGAAGTTGATATTTCTGACTTGATCTTGGAGGTGAGGTTAACGACGATTTCACATATCAACCAAATTTTCATGTTGATGATTCGGATGTCGAAACTGAACCACATATTGACACCAATGAAGATATTGATGATGACGATAATGAATAGGAAGCGGAAAACGAAGGCCTATTGAAATTCCTGCGACAATGCAGTTTTTGGAGAGTA
The DNA here is from genome assembly GCA_951828415.1 of Anomoia purmunda. Lineage (NCBI taxonomy): Eukaryota > Metazoa > Arthropoda > Insecta > Diptera > Tephritidae > Anomoia > Anomoia purmunda. Next base: position 41,310,115 of record OX639994.1, on the reverse strand, counting down.
TAATACAGTCCTGCATCGATGCTACATCTACACCAGCAGATGGCGGTGAACAGACATTCGCGAGCTACTCGCCAAATACAAAACGGCCATTTTATTAACCGACCGACCAAAAGCCACTTATAGTTGCTCACAGCACTGTACTGGTTAAGAAGTTAAGAAGTGAAGACGTGTTTATAAGTGCTCTGAAAAAAAGTGATAAAAAGCTGGGAAAATAGACCTTTGCAGTGACAAAAAGTGTGAAAGTGCATGTGCAAGCGGTGCAGCAGCAACCGCGATCGCTACTAACAGGTATAGCATACACCTGATGGAGTAAAAGTAAGTTTTTATAAACAATAGACTTAAGCCCCTGTGAAAATATCCGCGGATAACAACAGCGAGAAAAGGCGCGAAGTTGTGCTGAGAAGGAGAGCAGTTGTCTATCATCAGCTGATTATCTGATCAGCTCAGCCAGCAACCAACCTTCATAACACAAACCACAGCAGGCTTAAAATTATCATAGAGAGCAGAGAACGGAGAAAGAGTAGGTGAATGACAACCGCTACAAGCAACTACTCAGACTAGCTGACAACATGTCTGATAAATCTCCGAGTAGATGCGCTGAAGCAAAATATGCATTGAACCCATTTGGTAAAAGTGCGAGAACCGCACGTTCACCCGTGCGAAATGAACCGCTCCCACTAGGACAAGAGCGCAGCATAGACAAGCAGCGACACGAGCTTACGACTCCAAGCAGCGAAGGGAATGTGAAAAAGCACCAGCGGCACAGAGAAACCCAGATGGTGAGCCCCTATACTTGTTGGGAGAAAAGATAAGAGAGCTTATCAGCATGATGGAGATACAGAGGCACATTAATATGCCTATGAGAGATTTGGTGAGCGCTATATGCAAGCAGCATCAGAGAGCACTGGCTATGCAGAGTATAGCAAAGCCGCCTATCGAGTACATAACTAAGTACACGCAAACTGTGCCAACTAACAGCGATATCAGCAAGCCGAAGAGAGCCCGTGCAGCCCGTGAAAACATGCGGGATGCATCCAATTCGCCGCAGCAGAAATCAAAGCGCACTCGTTTGGCCTCACCAAAAGGGCCAATAAGTGCGAAAGATAAACAGCAACAACGAGGCCACAGCCAATCAAAAGGTTAGAGGGAGGCTACTATAAGCAAACAAGGCGCGGAGGGTGCCGGTTCGAGCGTGCCTATAGGTGCTGTCGCCACCCAATCGCGTGAAAGCTGGACGAAAGTCGTCAATCGTAAGGACAAAATCAAGCCAGCAAAACCAGATGCGCTGGTTCTAAAAAGAGTTGGTGAGCTTTCATATGCGGACATTTTAAAAAAGATGAAAGCGCAACCCGAGCTAAAGGAACTCAGCGAAAATATAAAGATCATTAGAAAAACTGCAAAGGACGCGCTCTTGTTTGAGCTGAAGCAGACGTGTGATCCTGCCACTGAAAAACTCAAGGCAGCTGTAGAAACTGTTCTCGGCGAAAATGCGTCAGTTCGTTCCTTAACTCAAGAAGCTATAATTGAGATAAAAGACATGGACGAGGTCACTACCAGAGAGGAAATCATAGATGCTATACGGATTAGCATTCCCGATTGTAAAGTGTCGCTAGCAGCAATTCGCTCAATACGCGCTGCATATGGAGGCACACAGACCTGTATAATTAGCCTGCCGCCAGCGTCTGTAAATTAAACGAATTTGTTAATTATTTATTAAACAATTTATTGCAGCCACTGGCTGTTCTGATGAAATGAGTGTTCAAATGAACTTACAATAATTTCTTAGCCTAAACCTAAGCTATGACGCCGCGCTGCGCTGCTATTGTTCTGCCGGCGTTGTTGACGTCGCCATTGAACAACTGCTGACTTAGTGGCTCGTGTGGAGTACTGGGTAGTCAACCGTGTGAACGCACTTTTGCTGACTTGGCGGCTCGTGTGAAATGTTGGGTGCTAGCAACCTGTGCGAACGCGCTTCTGCTGACCTGGCGGCTCGTGTGGAGTATTGGGTGCTAGCAACTTGTGTGAATGCATTTCTGCTGATATAGCGGCTCGTGTGAGCAATGGTATTTTTGGAGTTTAACCGACCCGTGGACGGCTACGTTGACCGGATGTATTGGCGACAGAAAGATGATCGTGAGAAATTATTCACGATAACTCCTCCCCTTCTAAATTAGGGGCGTCCTCGACCCTCGTAGCAGCGTTTTTAATGGCTACTTCAATAGATTTGTTTATGGAAATCTTCTTTTTGGTAACAGCTACTTATGTGTCGAATTACGTAGGCGATCAGTAACATGATCAGAAGAATGACCAAAGTGGTCGAACTTGCGATATGACTTATCTCAACACTCTTTTGCAAATGTTTGAATGTTGATTTACGTGATGGAGGTAAGGCGCACTCAATATCTCTGTATGTTGGGTTAGGTTGATTGCGGAAGCCCATGGAGTCTCAGGCTTCAGGGGCATCGTTGCATTTTCGTTGTAAAATGTCGTGCCATTAATTTTTACACGATCTTCGAACGCGACCAGGTAAGTACCATTTACCGTTATCGGTGTCTCATTATATTCTTCTATGGTAACCAGTTGATCGTTAATGATTACCAAGCCATCACTTATCGGTGTAATAGGTGCAAGATTATTAAATGTTGTGGCACAGTTGGCGGTGTTGCGTGTCATTAGTTGCAAGGCGCATGATGTGGCCGATGATGCCAGGCAGAACGTTGGTGTCGTAATGCTGCAGTTCTTCACCGCTAGCGTGTGATTATGGCACATAGCTATGGTGGATTCTTGTAGGTGAAGAATTTGGTGTCCATGCGCTACTGGTAAAATTATAACTTTCTTACATCTAAACTTAGGTATAGGGTATCTTATTAGAAAGTATATTATATTATTGTAATGTAAAATCTTAATCCTAGCTATAGACATAACATCGGTTACGGTAAGGTTCGTGAAGTGCTCATTTTTTATTACGTAATTTATTTCGTTACTGTCTAAAAGGATAGGATTTAAAATACCAATTTTTGCGAAAGTGATGGAAGTAATTATGTTATCTAGCTCGGTTATTATTGCCCTGTTTCTTGCCATGAGTGTACCATAAAGGTGACCGGTGTCTATTTCCCCTTGTTTTGTTGCTTTCAAGATTTTATTTATCGTAATTGTAAGGCTGTTTATTTCCTTTTGCACTTCGGTGTTAATGGTAAATTGTCGGTCCTGTGAGTCAATTAATTTGTCTGCTGTGTTCATAAGTCTGTCAAAGTCATCGTGATCGGGAGTCCCGGTAATGTACTTCAGTATTGTTCCTAGTGTATTTAGGCTTCTCGTCTGTCTGTGGTGCGTATTTATTGTCTGAATTAGTTTACCTATCTGTGTTATGTCTGCGTCCAACAACTTTCTCATGTGCGTCTGCGGAAAGTATTTTGTATCGTTAATTGTCTCATCATTTAATGTCTCATATAGAGTCAAGTTGGTAACGTGTTTGATATGTCCGAAGTTTTCCCAGATTACAAGGTCACCGTCAATTACTGGAATGTACCTTGCATTGGTATAGTCTATTACTCGTCCCGTCACTGTTGATACTAATATGGCTATTACTGAGATAATCCTGAAAATCATGAAAATTCGGTTGTTAGTTTCCCATAATAAAACTATATTTTTTAATATCAGCGGAGGTTGTCCTTTTGGACCCTCCTCCCCCTAATGAGTACCGTTGTACCTAAATCTTTTTCAACGCTTTCTTCGGTATAGAGAGGAGTCAACTTATTGCCTAGTCTCCTATTGTTCTTGACCAGTACCATATCTCCTATCTCAAACTCTCTATTCTGTCTCTGCTTATTTTGAGTTGCTAACTCTTTATCCTGCGCGTTTTTCAAGCGAGATGCTATCTGGGAGTTGTCTTTTGTTGGACGAAAAACGTTAATCGGTTTTTCCCCAGTTACCGTATGAATGGTGTTATTATATTTGATTGTGGCTAAAAGGACTATTTCTTCAATATCGTCCAATTTTTTATCAAGTTTAAGGCATCGCGATATTTCCATCAGTGTGCTGTGGAATCGCTCTACCTGGCCATTTGATGTACTGTGTAAGGGTGGGGCATTCGCGATGTCGATGTCGAAATGATTTTTTAGTATGGCTTTTATACTATGAGAATTGAATGACTTTTCGTTGCCACAATAGATAGTTTTCGTACCTGAAAACGTATTTAGTAATTGCAGAAGCTGTGGTTTTACATCCACAATCGTCCTAGACCTAAGTGACTGTACTATCGCAAATTTTGAAAATTTGTCGATGCAAGTCAGAAAATATTTTGACCCGGTGGAAAATATGTCAATGTGTAGGACTTCCCCGCAATATGTCGGTATGGGAGTCTGAGCGATAAGTTGCTTTTTCGGGTGGCGATCGTACTTTGCTTGAGAGCATACGCGACAGTTCGCCGCAAACTGCTTAGCCTTCTTTTCCATTTTTGGAAAAAAATAGTCTTCTATAATCTGTTTTGCGTTTTCCTGCGCTGCACGATGTGCTCTGTTATGTTCGGCAGCAATTATCTCTTGTTGCTCGCCCGGGTCTGATATATCGTTAACAAATTTCTCTGTATGTCTGAATTTTACTGTTGGAAAGAATTGAATCAATTCATGTTGAAATTGTGCTAGTGGGTGTAGGTCACAATGTATTGCGTTTACTACATCTACTTTTACTGCCTCTTGCAGGAGTTTCATTAAATCATCTTTGGTTTGGAATGAAATTAAATGCCTTGTTTTTTTACCGAAAATAATAAAAGTTCTTCTTCGAGGTTCCACGCCTTCTTCTAAAAGTATCTGATTGCGGAAACAATTAACCGGCTTATCAGTTCTTTCGATAGTGTTAGTTGACGATTCTTGGCTGTGGATTGTTTCGACACTCATATTGTCTAAAGCGTTTATATGCTGTCTAGACAACGCATCAGCAACCACATTCTCCTTGCCTGGTTTGTAGATGAGTTTTGCATTGCATTCATCTATGAAAGCTTTCCATCTCTTAATTTTTGAGTTTGGATTTCTGTCGGAAACCGCAAAGGTGAGTGGCTGGTGGTCCGTAAATACATTAAGCTTGGATACGCCGTAAAGGTAGTTTCTAAGCGTTTTCAATGCCCAAACAATGGCTAGTAATTCCCTTTCATTTGTGGCATAGTGCTCCTCACTACCGGACAGAGTGCGAGAGATCATTGTAATAGGTTTACCCTCCTGTGAAAGGACGGCGCCTATCGCGTGCGAGGACGCATCGGTAGTTAGATCGAATGATTTACTAAAATCTGGGTAAGTTAGTGTCACATCCTCGGATATTAGCATTTCCTTTAATGTATTGAAGGCTTTTTCCTGTTCGTCAGTTAAATCAATTTTGATTTTTTTCGACTGCGACGCAGTAACTCGGCCATATTCTCCCCTCATAATACTTGAGAGGGGTTTAGCTAACTTAGCAAAATCTTTTATAAAACAGCGGTAGTACGCCGCCAAGCCTAGAAATGATCTAAGCCCTCTTAAAGTTGTGGGCTGAGGGAAATTTCGAATTGTGTCAACTTTGTCTGGACACGTTTTAATTCCTCCTTGCGAAACCAAGAAGCCCAAGTATTCAACTTCACTTTTAAAGAATTTGGATTTTTCGGCAGAAACCCTCATATTGGCATCTAATAAACTTCTTAGGATTGCCTCGACATCTTTCAAGTGTTGTCGATCATCCTTTGAGAATATAATCACATCGTCCACGTAGACGAAACATGTTTTCCCAATGTGCTCCCTCAACACATCGTCTATAGCCCTCTGGAAAATGCTGGGGGCGTTCTTCAGGCCGAAAGGTAGCCTGCAGAACTCGTACTTTCCGTTCTTTACGGAAAGGCAGTTTTCTCTCTATCACGCTCCAATAGTTTAATCTGGTGAAAACCAGACTTCAAATCTAGAGTAGTGAAGAATTTACTGCCACCCAGATTGGACAAGATCCCTGTAATATCGGGAATCGGATACCTATCACTGATGGTTTTTTCGTTCAACTTGCGAAAATCTATAATAATCGCTTTTTTCCGTGGCCATTTTCATCAAGGCCTTTTTTCTTAACCACCTATATAGGATTATTATATGGGGATCTAGAGGGCCGAATGATGCCACTCGCTAAAAGGTCCTGAATTTCTTTATTTACGAAATCTGCAACACCTAGTGGATACGGGTATAATCGTGAGTATACCGGATCTTCATTTTCAGTGCGAATCGTCGCTACTACATTTGTATTGTATGGTAGTGCCTCATTAGGATCTGCAAATACTCCGTTTACACCACCAATTATCTTAAAAAAAACCTCTTCCAAATCCTTTGGAACTGACTTGGCCTGCAACTGTAGATGACTTACATCCTGGGTGGTAATAAATAAAATTGCTTCCTTACCAAAATCGTGAGTTATTGTGTTTGTTTTTAAATTAATAGACGCGTGTACCTTGTTCAGCAAGTCAAGGCCAATTACTCCATCGAATGATGTCAGGTCGGGTAATATAAAAAAATCTGTTATTACTCCAAATCTTTTAACTCTGCATTTTTGTTTGATTTGGGTCACCCCATGAATTGATTTTACTGAAAACGTATTTTGAACAGGCTGTATTCCCTTTAGCTCCCGCAGGGGCTTTAGATAGCTCTTCGATGCGCCAGTATCAATAAGTAGCTTCACCTCCTTCCCTCCTATTGACCTCGAAATCCAAGGAAGGAGGGACTTTGCCCTAAAAAATTTAACTCATCGTATTCAATGTCGTCGGTTGCTTGGTCCGCTTCTCTATCGTATCCTAACTCTTCAGGTAACTCAGGCTCGTCTTTTAGATGATTTATGCGCTGTATTTTAGGTCCGGTGAAACGGCCTGAATTTGCTGCACGTTTCTGAAGATTTTCTCGCGACCTATTATGATGTTCCCGAGCAGGATTATTTTCAAGAAATTTAAATTGAGATATGGAAGGATCCACTTCCATAGGTTCTATGCGCCTATGGCCCGAAAAGTTGTTACCGGTGTACTGCTTGTGATTATTGCCGGAATTCCGGGCATGACCGCCCTGCCTGTTTTGGTTATACTCTGTGTAATGTGGATTTTTATATCCTGTATTTGGTTCAATATTAAAGTTTCTTCGGTTACCGGGGTTTTGGCTTGCACTGGCTTTCCTATTGTAATAACCTTCACTCGATCTATTTGCGAAATTTGTCTCAAAAGCGTAACGCTCGTTATTAGCGTCTACTTCCTGTGCCAAAGCCAGGGCAGACGGCAGGTCGGATGGCCTTGAAGCGAACAGGATGTCACATAACGGCTTCCTTAGACCTGATATGAAGACCCTAAGCGCATCAGCCCTATACTTTTCGTTTATTGTGTCCGCGACACCGCTTTCATATGACATAATTGTCTTATTGGCTAATAAGGTTAGCTTCTTTTCCACCTCGTCGTAAAATTCTAGACATGACAATGGGCCCTGTCTTAGGGTGGACAGCTCTTGCTCGATAAGATATATCGGTCTCTTATCAGCGTAAGTGAAGTCGAGTCGGGAGATGATGGCGCTAAAATTCAGCACCGTGTTGAAGGACGAGAGTACCGCATCAGCAGCACCTCGAACTTTATTTCTTAGTATGGTAACTGCTTGATAGTGGCGTTCGCTGCCATCGTATCTTTTAAATAGTTCATATGAATTGTGGGTAGCCTCACGTCAGGACACATAGGTGCCTGGGTGACCAAAAAATTCTGGAAGGGATTTTATTGCATCCAGAGTGATATCGCAACCCACTAAGGGGTTAATAGTGACCCTTGCGAATTTTTCTATTTTCGGTCTTGTCAAAGCAACCTGGTTCTGAATTGAAATTATCCTTCTGTCAAATTCTACTTTTTGTGCAGCTAATGCCCTGCTTACCTCTGCTCTAACCAACTCGCCTACCTGTTCAGCGTTCATGATTGGTTCTTCTAAGTTATCTAATTTAAGATTCCTAAATAAGTCCTCTAACACCTTACTCATCTACTTCCCGTAAAAATTTCTATTTTATTTCACTTTGTTTTTCCAAGCAACTCGTTTCTATTCTCAATAATTTTTATTGCACTTTATTATAATATAATTCACTTTAAAGGAACACAAGCACTTCACTTACCCCTTCATCCTTAACATAATTATAATAATAATCCTCCTGTAGTGGTGCTTAAGTATTCGCTCTGTCCAAGAAAAGTTTGATTCCCTTCTATTAGGTAGTGGTGTCTCCAATCTGCTTCGTTCCGGGTCGTTTCAATTTAAACTTCGCTGCCCAAGGATAATTCGTTCCTTGGTGTCGTTCCAATTTATACTTCGCTGCCCAAGGATAATTCGTTCCTTGGTGTTGTTCCAATTTATACTTCGCTGCCCAAGGATAATTCGTTCCTTGGTGTTGTTCCAATTTATACTTCGCTGCCCAAGGATAATTCGTTCCTTGGTGTCGTTCGCTGATTTTATTTTTCTTTCTCGAACTGGTAAACTTATTTTAAACTTCAGTTACACTTTAGTTCGGGTTTTTATATTTCGATTTAACTTTCGCGAGCCCCACGTTGGGCGCCAATTAAACGAATTTGTTAATTATTTATTAAACAATTTATTGCAGCCACTGGCTGTTCTGATGAAATGAGTGTTCAAACTGAACTTACAATAATTTCTTAGCCTAAACCTAAGCTATGACGCCGCGCTGCGCTGCTATTGTTCTGCCGGCGTTGTTGACGTCGCCATTGCACAACTGCTGACTTAGTGGCTCGTGTGGAGTACTGGGTAGTCAACCGTGTGAACGCACTTTTGCTGACTTGGCGGCTCGTGTGAAATGTTGGGTGCTAGCAACCTGTGCGAACGCGCTTCTGCTGACCTGGCGGCTCGTGTGGAGTATTGGGTGCTAGCAACTTGTGTGAATGCATTTCTGCTGATATAGCGGCTCGTGTGAGCAATGGTATTTTTGGAGTTTAACCGACCCGTGGACGGCTACGTCGACCGGATGTATTGGCGACAGAAAGATGATCGTGAGAAATTATTCACGATAACTTGTACAAAGGCTGATAAACATGTCCAAAATCCGCATTGGATGGGTTAGCTGCCGGATAAGGGAGAAAATAGCTATAACACGGTGCTACAAATGCCACGATTTCGGCCACCTGGCCAGGAAGTGTCCGAACGAAGAAGATCTCACAGCGCATTGTTTCACAAATGCGCCGAGGTGCGAGGTATGTGCAAAGAATGGCGAGCGTGATCCCAACCATATACCAGGCGGGCGAATGTGTCCAGCATTCCAGAGGGCAAAATCGAAATACGCGACCAAACCTGGATATCGGAAATGAAGCTACTGCAACTCAACCTCAACCACTGCGAAGCAGCACAAAGCCTGCTTAACCAAACGGTTTACGAGCTGGGTGTAGATGTAGCAATACTAAGTGAGCAGTATAAAAATAGGCCAGAAGCGTCATGGGTAAGCGATGCAACAGGAAAATGCGCCATATGGAGCTGCGGAAGAGATCCAATCCATTTGGGGAAAGCCGTATCTGAAAATGGCTTCGTGTGTGTTGAAATAAACAGCGTGTACGATCACAAAATGCAGAAAATGCCACGGAGCTTAGACTGAGGTACAAAGAAAAGCGGAGATTATTTAAAAATGCCATTCGTAACAGTAAACGGAGCATGTTTAAGGAACTATGCGAGGATGCTAACAACAACCCTTGGGGCTCGGCCTATAGAATAGTGCGTAAAAAGCTAAAGAAAACGGTGCAGCCAACATGCCTAACTCTTTTGGCACAAATCGTAAAAGATCTCTTCCCTGCGAATCCCGACTTCGGTAGGAGCCTGCCTAATGAAAATCTTGGCAACATACCAACGGTTACAGTGGACGAAGTACTACAAGCCAGCTTTAAGCTATTGCCTCAAAAGGCGCCAGGACCAGACGGCATACCAAATATTGCGCTAAAGAAAGCGGTGTCATAAAACCCGGGTATCTTTGCAAGCGTCTTTAACGTTTACCTACAGGAGGGTGTCTTCCCAAGAAGCTGGAAGCTACAAAAGTTGGTACTCATACCAAAAAGTACAGGTGCTGGTCTTCCCACTGGATATCGACCGCTATGTATGTTGGACTCCAGGGGAAAGCTGTTCGAGCAAATTATCAAAAACCGGCTGGAGGCGCATGTAGATGAACTCCTGTCAGAAAGTCAGTTCGGCTTCAGGAAAAAACGGTCAACCATCGATGCGCTAGAAGCCGTAAAGAAATTGGCCGAAAAGTCCATCAGTGGCAAGCGATGGCTAGGGGGCACTAAAAAATGCGTTCAACAGTGCCAGCTGGAAGGAAATACTTCACGCTCTCCGCACTCTGCATGTCCCTGGATATCTACAACGCATCATTTGCAGCTATCTGTCAGATAGGGTATTGCGGTACGATAGCGACTTCGGAGCCAGCGACTATGAAGACACAGCCGGTGTACCACAAGGATCCGTACTAGGACCACTATTGTGGAACATCATGTACGATGGCATTTTACGGCTTAAAGTACACGAGAAGGCTACCTTCAACGTTTCAATCGTTGCGACCTCAAAAACGCTCAAGGAGGTGGCAAACATTGGGGAAAAGGCGGTAGCAGCAGCACAAGAATGGCTCAGCGCAAGAAACTTAAGCTTAGCAGCCCATAAGACGGAAGCGGTACTTATCAGCAGTCGCAAGAAAGTAGAAAAGGTGGTGCTTAAAGTTGTCGATATCGCCATAGAATCCAAACCGCATGTGAAGTACCTAAGGGTATTGGTGGATCACCGACTTAACTTCCGGGACCACTTGGAGTACGCTAGCAAAAAAGCTGCGATTGCAACGGTTGCCCTGTCCAGAATAATGGCAAACATCGGCGGACCAAGGCAGCAGGCCCGACAACTACTTGCTGGGGTAGTGAAGTCTATCCTCCTCTACGGCGCGGCAGTCTGGCATGACGCATTTAAGTATATCTCATACACACGAAGTGCAAACTCCACATACCGCTTGTGTGCTCTCAGAGTGTGTTCTGCGTTCAGAACGGTATCGGAAGACGCGGCGCTCATCATAGCTGGCCTCTTCCCATTGAACCTGGAAGTCCAGCAGATATGCGAAGCGCGAGACATTACGCGCAACCATCGTCAAAGCAATCCCAACTTACAACGAAAAACGCTTGAGCATCGCAGCATAGCCCAGTGGCAGGCACGTTGGGACACGACAATAAAAGGACGGTGGACGTACCGGCTTATTCCCAAAGTTGAAATATGGCTCCGGAGAAAGCATGGAGATGTAGACTTCTACCTGACGCAAATACTTAGTGGGCACGGTTGCTTTAAAGCTTATCTACACCGTTTTGGGCATGAGGATTCCCCATATTGTGAGCATTGCGAACCAAAAGTAGTCGAAGATGCGGAACATGTGTTTTTCGTATGCCACCGCTTCAGAAACTTAAAGAAGAGAGTGGAAGCAAGACACAGCTGTGTCATTACGCCAGAAAGCCTAGTGGCACTGATGCTGAAGAGCACCGAGGCGTGGAACGATGTGCAGTGTATGGCTGCCGAAGTGATGCAACAGCTAAGAAATAGCTAACAGGCAAGGCGCAGACTTCAGAGGCAGGCTAGACCTTATGGCATCCTGCTCGGTCAGTAATTCAGAGGGTGGACCAGAAAATACCAGCAGTGGGTGGTGCCAAGCGGGTGCAGCTTTTGACGAACTGTACCAGGACAGAAACAGACGATAGAGCTTAGTACTCAAAACCGCCTCCCGACGAAATACCTGACGGTAGTACCGGGGGGATATATATACGGTACAGGACACACAAGGAGTTTTAGTTTGGGTTAAAGTCCTACTCTACGGGGATCAGGCTTTCGATGCGTTCTCCTTGTATACAAAAAAACAGCACTGTACTGTGCTAATGTGTTAACACACTTCAGTGTGCCACACGCACAGGTACAATTTTCGATTGAACTATATCACAATAACACAATCAACACGCCCAAACTAGGATTTTTTTTGGCACACGTGTGCTGCAACACAATGCACTTGTGTGTTTTTGTACTCCTTAGCAACTCTGCAGAAGCGAATACATAATTGTGCATGCAAAATTCTACTTAGCAAAATTCACTAACACAAGTAAACCGATGTATACGAATGGCGATTGCTATTCATTCAGTATTTATTGAGATTTTCTGAGCGTGATCGGTATTGATGAGTTTTAAAATATTAATAAGTCGCGCGAGTTACATATGAGCATGCCAATTTGCCTACCTATGCAAAATCTGATTGTATTGACGAGTTCATACAACAAATAAATACAAGAAACCTAAATACCACATCCGGCACTTGTTAATACATGTGACACAACATTAAAAAAAATGCACTTAAATTCTGGGAATTAATAAATTATCTTAAATAATGAAATATGTAAAATGCATTGCTAAGCTATATTAGCCGAAAATATAAAAAAATAAGTAAATGAAAAAGCCAAAAAAATGTAAGTTACTTGTTTGATATTAAATAAATAAAGCGTCAGTCAATGTCAATGATTGCCTCCGATCAGTGAAAGTCTTCTGTTCTTCTCTTTTAAAAACCCGTTGGCCGCGATTAAATATATAAAAGGCGCAGTCGGTAGGATTCAAGTAAAGTAAATTGAATCCAGTGATTATCGAACCACTTTCACGCAGTAATTAGAATTTATAATACCCTTTAAAATTCTGCGATTCCGTAGCCAACAGAATATAACTTACTCAAATTACTTTAAATTGTGTAGTGATCTTTATTGTGAATAATAAACACCACAAAATATAAAGTAATTTTTGTACAGTGCTTTTATATCAACAAAAATAAAAGTAACCACCATAAATAATAAAAGTAATCACCACCAACCAAAAATTGAGCCGAGAAGACAAGGGCGTTTGACACCAACAGAATGACGGAAGAACAAAATAACATTCCTGGCGTGCGACTAGTAGAACTCACCAGAAGGGAGCAACAACTGGAGCAAATGCGCCAAACATACTACTCCACCTTCAAGCCAGAATGGAAAACAATTAACAACTTGCCTCATTTACCGGGACAGGAGATATAACGGTGAATTCCTTCTTCAGCAGTATGGAATACCTACTATCAACAATCAAAACCCTGATCAACGAAAAGAAGCAGTGCGAATGATTTTTTACTGGACCATCCAAGGTCAAGCAAACGATGTGATCATAAATTTACCGGAGCCCGACCACTGGGAATTAATCAAGGACACACTAAAATTGAGGTACCGACCCGATATAGAGCCGCATCAATTATATAAAAAGCTAACCAATCTGAGGGAAAGTACGGTGAGTGAATTGTTAATTGAAGTGCAAAATATAAAGTATAAAGCGGATGAGCTGATAGTCTATTATAAAAATGATCACTTTATTGATCTTAGCAATATAAATAGATTGTTGGTGAACACCTAAAATCGAAATGGCAGAAAGCTTGTCGCATTAAAGAACGATTTTTGGAACAGAACAAGGCTTGGCTTGATGACGTTTCGACTGTAACGGTATGAATTAAATATCATTTAATTCATTACGATTTTCATATTAACTTAATTAACAAATTTTGCACTTAATTAGATCATTTTTCCCGAAAAAAAATCCAACCGGTCTGAAAGCGAAGATGATTCCGATGATTCGAGAAGCAGTTTAGGACGACCTGAAACTTCATTTGCTGAATCAAGTGACCGTTCTAAGCGAAGGAAAACCGAGGATCTACGCAAAAATTACAGCACGGGCGAACTCACGTTTGCTGCAAAGATGAACCTCCGCTCCGAAGGAGCCAAAGAAGTGGCAAAGGTAGTCAATGATGTTGTCAAGTCGCCAGACGTGGCAAAACAGTACATTGATGCACTTGAATCATTCAAAAAACCACGACCCAAGGCCTTATCTCCTGATGCTGCTTTGTCACTCGTTATTGACTCCAAATTGTCGAAGACTCAATATCAAAATATTCGAGTTGCCTCGTTGTCTTGCGATAGTAATGTTTTCCCTAGCTATCACACTGTTTTGTCCGCTAAGAAACTGTGCTATCCTAACGGTGTCTCTGTTTCTGAAACTTCGGCTAAAGTGCCCTTACAATCTCTTCTCAATCATACTGCTTCGACAATTTTGAAAATGCAGAAGGAAGTGATTGATTGTTTGGATAGAACTGTTTCAAAAAACTTGACATTGTACGTTAAATGGGGTTTTGATGGAAGCTCTAGTCAAAAAGAGTACAAGCAAGGATTTGAAGATGAAAGTAGCTCCGATTCGAACGTTATACTTACTTCTCTTGTTCCCCTTGAACTTTCGGGTGTTGATGAAAAAACAAAATCGAAAATAATTGTTTGGAAGAATCCAAGACCTTCATCCCCAAGATTTTGTCGTCCAATTCATCTTCTATTCCTTGCAGAGAATAAAAAATCAACAATAGAGGAGAAGCGCGTTATTGACGATCAAATAACGTCTTTAGAAAAACTCGAGACCTGTCTTAACGCGATCGACATTCAAGTTAATTTCCATTTATCTTTTACAATGATCGACGTTAAGGTGTGCAATGTTGTCACCGATACAGCGTCTGCAATGCGTTGTTATTTGTGTAGCGCGACATCGAAAGATTTTAACGAGATACATGCGATGAAAGAGCGACCAGTTAACACATCGAATTTGCAATATGGATTATCCACGTTGCATTGTTGGATCCGTATGTTTGAATGTCTGTTGCATTTGGGGTATAAAATGAACAATCAAAAATGGCAGATTCGGGGGGAAAATGAGAAAAAAATTCGCAACGAACGTAAAGCCATCATCCAGCAAGCGTTCAAGAAGGATCTTCACCTGATCGTTGATCGTCCCAAACAGATAATGGGTAATTCCAACGATGGCAATACAGCTCGACGTTTTTTTGAAAATTCTGAAGATTCAGCGCGTATTTTAGGTATCGACCATGAGATTGTGCATAGGTTCCATATAATTTTGCAAGTTTTGGCGAGTGGTTTCAATGTGAAAATTGAAAAGTTCGAAAAATATTGCTTCGAAACCGCGGAATTAATGGTCTCTTTATATCCGTGGTATAAAATGTCGACAACAGTACATAAGGTATTAATTCATGGCTCAACTATTGTTGCATCGACCATTTTGCCAATAGGGCAAATGTCCGAAGAAGCGCAGGAGTCTCGTAACAAGGATGTTAGGAACTTCCGAGAAAATTTTTCACGAAAGTGTTCTAGAACGAAAACAATGGAAGATGTCTTTTACAGGCTCCTCGCTTCTTCAGATCCTTTGATTTCGAGCCTTCGCAAATTACCTCCAAAGAAAGGTAAAAACTTGCTTCCCGAAGCGATCGATATGTTAATGTACGAAAAATCAGACGACGGTACAGATTCTGGAGTTTTTGATGTAAATTGTGATAGAAGCGACAGTCATGATATATCCGGAAGCGACACGATGTCTGAAAGCGATTAATTTTATTTAGCTTACATTTTCAGACCGATTCTGTGCACTTGACAAATTATCAAAATATTGTTTATTTATCAAGATTTTTATCAAGCCAAAAGCTTTTTGTTATTCTGTGCAAATATTGATAAAACTTAAAGCTTCAGTGCGAATCGCTTTTCACCATACTGTGGTGAACAAAATAATGTAAACAGAAATCAGCTGTTTAGTGCGAAATGGATTCTTCAACAACGTAAGTATTCATTATTATCAATTGTTAAAAGATGAACCCAATTGTTTTAATACACATGTATGTACATACCCGGTTCTGACTATATTTTCTTCCTCAGTGGAACTAGGAAATTTTATTTCTTCTCCTTTAACTTTTACTATAAGTTTGGCCACGGCCCGCATACTTCTCGAGAGAGACGACTGACTCATTGGCAAGTTGCAGTTATTACCGACACATTTTTGGTAGGCACCGTGACCAAAGAAATTTAAAGTTGCCATGACTCTAACAGTCAAAGGCAATGAAGTCTTTTGTTGATCATGAGGCCGTAAGTCATCTATTAGACTCCAGCGAATATCACGCGGCAGTCGGAAATTTTTCATGAACTCACTTTCACTGAGGGCAAATGGATCAGTAGAATCCCTCAAACTCCCTCCTCTTCTAACAGCAACAATAACAAGAATGATAGAATACAAGATTGCGCCTTCCCGCGGTGAAATGACAGATCTCGCCTTTAGTAAACAAGAATACGGGAGAGAGAAAATTGAACAACTTCCAATATTTCATTGAAAAACGTGTTCTAATTGTTCTAAAGTGTAAAAGTATGAATTATAGGCAGACATTTAATAAATAAATTCGCAAAATACTAAAAAAAGTGTCTCTTTTTCTTAATTTGTGAAAAAAGCTTTGTCTAGTTGAAGTTGAGAATTGTCAAACCCGGCAAAACCAAAGTAGCAGTACTTCTAAAGGCGTCACCTTCAGTATTCAGTACACCGTGCAACAATAATAATATGTCTTCTTCCATTTTATTTTATTTAATTTCAATCAAAATTACAATTAAAATGTGTTCACAATATTTTCACAAACAGTTGTTTAATTTGTCAAGAGCATTTGACATCTTGATAATTTATCAAGAAAAGAGCTTTTGGTTTTTGACACAGAATACCAAAGACTTGATAAATAATCAATATTGATAAATAAGCAAGATGGTGAATTTATCAAGTGCACAGAATCGGGCTGTTTGTGTGCATTGTAAAACAATAAAATTGACATTTGACTACTCCTCAATAACGAGCAATCTCATTTAATATCTTATCTCAAATTTAGCGACTTAAAAAAAACCTTATACTTTACTTTCGTGCAAATTGACCAAAAAGTTAAAAAAGGTCCGCCATTTTGTACCAGCTACTTCGAATTTTCATTTTTTGACTCTATTTTCGGAATCAGCGACCCGAAAAACCCCTTACACCTGATTTTCGTGCAAATCAACCGAAAAATTTTGAAAAATGTCCGCCATTTTGTGTCGGCCATTTTGAATTTCGAATTTTGGACTTCATTTTCGAAATCAGCGACTCGAAAAACCACTCAAGTCTAATTTTTGTGCAAATCGACCAAAAATTTTCGAAAAATGTCCACCATTTTCTGTCGGCCATTTTGAATTTTGAATTTTCGATTTCATTTTCGAAGTCAGCGACCCCAAAACCCTATATCAGCACTAAAAAACAATAGAATATTCATTTCTTGACTTTTGGCCAGCTTTTTGGGATCCTGAACCACTGTGCAACGGGTTCAATAATAATAGAAATTTTGATAATAATGGTAGACAGTATTCAGTGCAAAACTGGATGAATTATGCTGGACCGTCAAGAGTCGAACCCATGGAAATCGATAGTATTAATTTTAAAAATGGTAGACTATAATAGGCAGGATACCGTAGTACACAAGCTAGCCAAAATCGCTTAGTTTGTGACAGGCAAAGCCCAATAAGTTTACAGGGGTTTCAAAATTTAGAAGAGAAAGATGATAACCTCTTAAAGTCAGGCCAGCAAAGAGAGAAAGGAATTAATGGTAATGAAGAAACAAATAAAGCATTTTTTTATGAACCAGCCTCGGAGACATCCCCAAAAATACAGATAACTATATATAATAAGAAATATATTGCGTTAGTGGGCGTAATTAGTGAAGATATAAAAGATTTTAGAAAAATACCACTCAAACGGCCAATTTCATTTAACACAATAACAAATAAAGGAATAATAAATTATGACGTACACACAGATGCACCTGACGAATTTGAGTTACCCAGTGATGCGAAAGTTAGGTGGAGGGTAACGAATCTCAAAGAAAAAATACAATTTTATAATAGGCATGGATATTATGAATTTTTTAAATGCACATATTGATATCGACAATAAACAATTATTACTAAATCCAAAGCTAGATTATTGTATTAATAATGCATATGGTAATACTGAAATTCATGCGTTGGAAGCCACCAATGCAGAAGTAGATGGTATCCAACTAAATTATTTAAATTCCGAAGAACAAAAAGAAATTTAAAAAACTCTAAAAATATTCAGTAAACTATTTTTTAGGGAGGGAGATAAATTAACAAGTACAATGAACATCCAACACGAGATAAGAACGACGACGGACGAACAAATAAATTCTAAGCTACACTGATATCCACCACAACACGAAGCAGAAGTTCGTAGGCAGATGAAAGAAATAGGGGAACAAGGTGTTGTTAGGAAAAGCCAATCTCGATACTCTAGTCCGTTAATTGTGGTGCCGAAAAAAGGGATAACTCTGGAAAACAAAAGCATAAATTAGTAATAGATTACACAGTACAACAGCCAATCTGGGGGGTGAGAAATTCCAAGTCAGGGTGATGGTACTTGGTCAGTATAGTAAAACCCTCAAAGGGTTTGGCGTTCGTATGTGTAATTTTTTTTTAATGATTTTTTAATTTTTTTCCTTATCTTGATGTTTTTTCGCTTAGTTGTAACATTTTGGCAAAAACGTAGTTTAACAT
Source organism: Anomoia purmunda (assembly GCA_951828415.1). Taxonomy (NCBI): domain Eukaryota; kingdom Metazoa; phylum Arthropoda; class Insecta; order Diptera; family Tephritidae; genus Anomoia; species Anomoia purmunda. The sequence continues at coordinate 41,291,637 of OX639994.1, read as the reverse complement.
AACTCGAGAACCACTTGTCCGCTTTTGATGAAACAAATTTAGAAAAATTAAGAATTACAATTTCTCTAATCTGTTTCTATACCGTTTTCCTATATGTGCAACACTTTCGAAGTTAAAAATGAATGTATGAAGGGGAAAAAGTATTTTTTGCCTAAAAATTTAAATTTTTTTTTTTTTAAATTCATAAAAAATCCAAAATGGAAAAAAGTGCCAAAACTAATTACTTACGCGTAAAGTCACATAACGCATGAGCAAAAACAGGCATAGATCATGAAAATCGATGCACGCGTTTCTCATTTATTCACAATTAGGTAAATGTATGAATTTCAAAAATTTGCTCCAGATATGCACAACATTATTTGGAGCAAACATTGACACTCACAAGCCGAACTCTCATATTTTTCTACTGTACTAAAAGAGAAATATTGATGTGACAACACTGGTTCTGTTATGTTCACATAAAACATGCATTGTCATTATACTTCTTCTCTTTCTCACACTGGTTCTGTGATTTTTGTCATTCAACAAGTGCCGAAGAACGCGAACAGTAAAAGTGATTTTTCTCCAGTTTTTTAAAAGTGAACAACAGAGAACAGAATATGGAACTGTGCAAGCCATATATAAATAGCTTTTGCTACTGCTGTGGTCAATATGTCTCAACACATAAAAAAAGGGGAAATTTCAGTACTGATTTTGTTCAAACATGCGAGAATTGGGTACCAAATATAGTGTGTAAAAGCTGCTACAACCGTCTAATGGATTGGAAAAATAGAAGACGTGAAAGTATGCCATTCGGTATCCCAATGACTTGGACTAATCCTGGTGAAGGTCACAATCCATTGAATTGCTATGCATGTGCCAGATATTTTCTCTTCTACGACTGCTCCGACATGTCATGCACGTGATGATCCCCCATATGAGCCATCAGTATCCAATGAGCCAATTTTAATAAATCAAAATAAGCTTGATTCAATTGTTGCCAAGTTGGAATTAACACAGCATAAATCGGAAGAGCTGGCTTCCATTTTGAAATCAAACAATTTGTTGGCACTCGGTGTGAAAGTCACAGCTTATCGAAGTCGTCAGGCAACACTCCAAAGTTTATTCCTTGTGAATGATGAAAAAACTTCTGCATATTGCCCGGATGTAGGAAAATTGATGAACGCAATGGAAATAAGATATGAAGCAGATGACTGGAGATTGTTTATTGACAGTTCAAAACTCAGCTTGAAGGCGTAAGACCAATAAAAAACCCTCAGTTCCAATCGCCTATAGTACAGAAACGAAAGAAACATATGATGCACTGGAAAATATTTTAAAAATGGTTAACTACGCCAAACATATGTGGCGCATATGCTGCGATTTAAAAGCTGTAGCAATGCTTTGCGGTCTTCAAAGCGGCTATATAAAATATATGTGCTTTTTGTGCGATTGGGACATACGATTTTCCGGTGACCAATATGCATGCCACGGATGGAAACTCAGAGAGCACAGCAGGTTACAAACGGCCAATATTATTCGTGAGCCTCTAGTGCCGCAGAAGAAGATATTGCTGCCTCCACTGCATATTAAACTTGGGATTGTTAAGAATTTTATCAAAACTATCGCCAAAAGAGATGAAGTTTTCTTGTTTTTGAAACTAATTTACCCGAGACTCAGCGAAAGTAAAATTAAAGCAGGTAAGTTATAATATCACATTCATTTCCCATGGTTTTCAATCTTAACAAATTAATTTTTTCCAATCAGGCGTACTAAATGGTCCAGATATACGAAAGCTGATTAAAAGTGACGCATTCAACAATATTTTGATTGACGCTGAATTGAATGCATGGCAGGCAATCAAAGAAGTAATAGAAGGCTTGTTGGGAAAGCATCGTTCTAACAACTACGATGTTTCTGTCGCAAGGATGTTAAGAGCATTCTCGGAAATTGGTGTCCACATGTCCTTGAAAATCCATTATTTACATCATCATCTGGACTACTTCAGCAAACAATTGGCTACCGAATCTGATGAACAAGGTGAACGCTATCAAGTTGCTGTGCCATTTGAAATGAGGTAATACTGATTTTTTATTTTTTCAAACTCATTTTAATAAAACAAAAACTTACAGATATAGAGGCAAAAAGTCGCCGAGTGCAATAATTGCGGAAATTTGCTGGTGGAGTAAGCTTGTGTGGCAGGACAAGGATGATCTTGATGATAAAGAATTTTCAGGAAATTATGTGTGGTTCAGAAACTGATGATAGCGATGAATGCGATGCCACTAGTCCCTAACAACCACCATCGAAAAAGTCTAGGCAATATTTATTAAAATAAATAAAAATAAATAAATAAAATAAAAGTAAAAAATTATAAAAATGTTTACTTTATTTTTTTAGTAGTTAATGGCCAGAAGTCTGGAGTTATTGGGGAAAATTTATAAAAAAAAAAGCGATAAATGACACTTTCTTGAATAAAAACAAATAAAAACAAATAGAAATTGTAATTCTAAATTTTTTTGAGTTTGTTTCATCAAAATCGGACAAGTGGTTCTCGAGTTATGTTAAACTACGTTTTTGCCAAAATGTTACAACTAAGCGAAAAAACATCAAGATAAGGAAAAAAAATTAAAAAATCATTAAAAAAAAATTACACATACGAACGCCAAACCCTTTGAGGGTTTTACTATACTGACCAAGTACCATCACCCTGACTTGGAATTTCTCACCCCCCAGACAATAATCCCAAAAATGTTCCATAGTGTTATAGATAATGAAATGAGAAGGCCATTAACGATAAATTCCCACTACCTAATATAGACTCAATTTTAGATAAGCTAGGAAGGGCACTATATTTTACCACTATTGATTTAGCCAAAGGCTATCACCAAGTTTTGGTTAAAGAAGATGATAGAGAAAAACAGCCTTCGTGACCCCTCACGGACTATACGGATTTACTTACTAGGATGCCGGTTGGACTAAAAAACGCACCGCCAACTTTTCAAAGACTTATGAACTAAACATTACGCGTCTACATTAACAAGACATGTGTAGTTTACTTACACGAAGTGTTAATTTTTAGTACTTCCTTACAAGAACACATAAAGGTAATAACGGACATTTTTAACGTATTAGAAAAAGCCAACTTAAAAATTCAGGTAAATAAATGCAGTTTTTTAAAGAAGCAGACAGAATTCCTGGGTCATATTTTAACAAAGGATGACATGACGGAAAAAAAGATAAAAGGATTCTTAGGAAAAAGAGATAAAAGGATTCTTAGGAATAACCGGCTACTATCGAAAATTTGTGAAAGATTATTTGAAAGTTGCCCAACCAATAACCAAGTATTTGAAGAAAGTCAGGAAGATTAATATAAAAGAGCCTACATATATAGAAGACGGAGAGAAATTAAAACATTTAATAGTATCCCACCTCATTTCAAAATACCCCGATTTACTTTGACCACAGACACATCTGACTACGCACTTAATGCGGTGTTATCACAAGAAGGACACCCAGTGTTTTTTGCGTCAAGGACACTTAACAAACATGAATTATTCGGTAACAGATAAGAAATTTTTAGCAATCCTTTGGAGTGCAACCTATTTTCGTCCATACCTTTATGGCCGAAAATTAGGTGAATACGATTTTGCTATAGAATATTTGACAGGAAAAGAAAATAAAGTGCCTAATTTTCGAAGTAGAATAAAAAATAGTGAGGACACTATTTCAGAAGAAGCGGGGGGTGAAAGTACCGATATATTAAATTTTTTGACAATTAATCATTTTGAGGACAACGAAACAATGGCTACAGTACATTCAGCCGATAAAAACCTATAATATGGTGACAGGCAAATTAAATTCACTAAGTGCGCCATGAGAGCACAAGATATAGAGGCAGAAGTAGAAGCAATAAAACAAATCTCACTCCATCATGTCAGAGAAAGTAAACACTCTGGTATGCAAGAGACCAACAACCAACTAAAAATAAAATATATGTACTACCCGAAGCAAATGGAGCTGATACAGGTAGTTATAAATCAGTGCGAAGTATGTCAGGAAATTGAATACGATTGGAATTCAATAAAGCCCAAACTTAAATTTATTGAAACGCCTACAGCAAAAGATGAAATTATACATATTGAAACGTTTGTCATCAAACGATTTTACTTTCTAACCGTTATTGGTAAATATTCAAAATACGGCGCCATAAGGGTAAAAGAATATTTAGACAATGAAAATATAATATTGTATTTAACAAAACAAAGACATAGAAAGGTTTCATTAAATGATATTGGAAAAGTTTAGAGTAATATACAAATTCAATAAAAGTCTGCCAGTAAAATAACTACTACAAAAAGCAATTCGTAATTATAATAAGCGGTTTCACTCGATAATAAAGTTTAATCCTATAGATGTTTATAATAACACAGCCGATCAGAATATAGTCAGAAAAAATCTGGAGAATGCAAAAACTAAAAAGTTAACCAAATTAAACGAAACTAGAGAAGAGTACGAGGAAACTATAACAAAAGGATTTATAATAAACTACAAGGCAGTAAGGCATAAGGAGAAACGTAAATTTAGGAAGGCATTACTACAACATACCCATCCATGTAATATTAAAAAAACAACCTAAATTTGCATATAATAATTCTACTAATAACAATGATGACATGGACATCGATGAGTAAAGCAGAACTAATTACAAATGAATTACTGGACCAAACAGGATTTACGGACATCCAACTAGGAGTAAAGGAAATAGTCAAAGAGACAGACATAGTAGTGCATATATTTAATGTAGAAGACTTAGAAAATATAATAAATACAATGACAGATAATATAACATTAACGAGAACCCTGCATAAGGATATTCTTTTGCAAGAACTGTTAGAAGTGAGAAATAAATTATTAACATTGATACCAAAAACCAATAGACGAAAACGTGGACTAATAAATGCGTAAGGAAGTATGCCAAAATGGTTATTTGGCACAATGGACGATTACCTCAGCCAGGGCATTTACAATCACATTTTACAAACAAATGAGTCAGTTCATCAACAAATTCAGATTATTGATTATTTTAATTTAGCCTTAAGTCAATTAAAAGAAATTGTAAAGAGTGATAGACTAGAAATAGAAAAAGGTCAAAACTCAATAAATAAATATATTGATAGAGAATATGAACAAAATATATATTTACAGCAATTAACAAAAAATACAATTGTTAAAGAATAAAATTGATCATATACAAGAAAAATTGTAAAGTAATAAAAAGTACAGATTTCGAAGTAATACCTATAGACAGTAAAACAGTGATCATTAAGAATGCAATAAATACAACAATTCAATATACCATAATAAAAACAAAACTATTATTAAAGGAAATTATATATTATAATTTAATAATTGTTTTAAGTTCAATTAAAGATTAGTATTTTTTTAACTTGATTGGGAAAGATGAAGTTAAAATTTCAACAATTAAATATGATAACATAAAAAACTTCACAAATAAATTAACGTTTAGAGATATATTAGAAGAAAACAAAAATAACAACTAAAAATAAATAAATTGAGATATCACACTACTGTATCCTATGGTTGCAAAAAACATAAAAGTATAACTATTCAATTAAATAAGCGAATTCAGGAGAATTCTATTCTAAAGGGGAGGGTAGTTAGATATGAGCATACCAATTTGCCTACCTATGCAAAATCAGATAGTATTGACAAGTTCATACAACAACTAAATACAAGAAACCTAAATATCACACATTAAATAAAATGCACTTAAATTCCGGGCATTAATAAATAAGCGAATATATAACGAAATATGTAAAATGCATTTAAAGCGTAACAGCAAATTGTAAAATGCATTGCTAAGCTATATTAGCCGAAAATATAAAAAAATAAGTAAATGAAAAACCCAAGAAATGTAAGTTACTTGTTTGATATTAAATTAATAAAGAGTCAGTCGATGTCAATGTTTGCCTCCGATCAGTAAAAGTCTTCTGTTCTTTTTTAAAACCCCGTTGGCCGCCGTAGCCGAGTGTGTAGCGTGTGCGCGCCTCATTCGGTGGGTCCCAGGTTCGAATCCAGCTCGGGGCAAGTAACATCCAAAAATTATAGAAAAAGTTTTTTTTCGGCAGGCAACGGCAAACCTCCGAGTGAATTTCTGCCATGAAAAAAACTTCTCACAAAAACATTCGCCGCTCGGATTCGGCGTAAAACTGTAGGTCCCTCAATTTGTGTTACAACATCAAGACGCACATCACAAATTGTAGGAGAATTTCGGCCAAAATCGCTTAAGCGGTTATAGCGCCAATTAAGTAAGTAGGTAAGTTGGCCGCGATTAAATATATAAATCGCGTGAAGGCTAAACGTTGGATACTTATCGTGTAAGAATTTACAAGGGTTTTGTGCTGCGACTTCCGAAGTTCGATAGTTGTAAAGAGGAAATATAATATAAATTTCAAGCAAATTTTTCAAAATTCAACAACTTATTCATAATTTTGATGATATTTTTTAGTGTCACATCTAATTTGTTCAAAATGCTACCCAAAAACTAAAGAAAACTTTACTTCATGGTGCCTGTCCTATTGTGTCAACACCAAATGTCGTGCCATTACAAACCTGTAGAACGACGCCAACTCGATTTCTTAAGCTGATTTCCGGCATACCTTCTGTTAGAGCCTTATATGTGTGTATGTTCCCCACACGTTTTTCATCCACGTTTGTTCAACTGGTTTAAGCTCTCTTTAGTTAGTAATAAATGAATCAGCAAACTGAACAACGCAAATTTTACTTAATTACTCCGCTACGAAGGCAACAGATGTTCGAACCGGATATTTTGCAAACGCATGATTAAGGCTTTATTTCAAAATAACACAGTCAATTCAATCGCTATTCGACCTTAAAAAGGATTAACTAAGACTTTGTTCTGAAAATCTAGAAATGTTGATAGCAATGAAACATTTGCTTAACAATGTACATGTGCGTGCACATACATGTGTCTACGCTGAACACGGCGTTATGTTCCTCACACGTTTTTCATCCGCGTTAGTTCAACTAGTTTAAGTTCTCTTTAGTCAGTAATAAATAAATCAACAAATTGAAACATATGGAAAATCATGTGGCAGATATTATATGAAGAGTTATTGCCATAAAATCTAACATAAGGTAGCAAAATGATAGAAGAATGACGACGAAATTAAAAGGTAATACGACTTCTGTGAAACCGAAACGCCTCGAAATTGCAAATAGCGCTGGTGAACTTTGGTGATATGTGTCAAGAAAAATCGTCCGGCCGTTCATGCTCCAACGATTCAGAGTACAAATATTAAACCATATTCAATCAATGCCACATCCGAGCACAAACGGAACAATAAAATTGGCTGTTGAATGATTCGTGTGGCATGCAAAGACAAGCAAACAACCCTATTCGTTCGCAATTGCATGCGGTGCAAGAAATCGAAAGTACACAGTCACACTAAACCGGCTATACAGAAATAGATCTCACCTCATCGCTGTTTGGCTTACGTGGACGTCGATGTAGTCGGGCCACTTCCATTACATAACGAGCATCGCTGGGGTAAAACCATCATAGATCGGTTTACTTGATGGTCAGAGATTGCATATTTTCCCAACATATTAGCTGAAAAAGTTGCACGCGCCTTTGTTTCAATGTGGCTAGCAATATATGTGTGTTCGCAACATATAACAACCGACCTAGGACGCCAATTTGAGTCTCATTTGCTTAAGGAGTTATTCAATATGCTGCCAAACAAAGCACATCAGAACAACGCCTTACCATCCTCAGGGGAATGATGTGATCGAGTGATGGCATTGTACATTCAATCCCCTCATTTTGACGACGACAATTTTTCCGTTGTTCTTCTTTAGAGTAGCATATAAGTAAGATTTCAAATCATCACTAGCAGCACATTTATACGAATCTCCAATAAAGATTCCAGCAGAATTCGCTGATGACTCCAACTCGACATATATACCATATGATTCCCACAAAATTTACGATGTTCGATGAAAAAACTACTGCCGACACAACCAGAATTCCATTCAAAGTAAACACAATATATGTATGTACTCGGATCTAATGAAATATTCGCACGTTCTATTGACCGCTTAAAGCCAGCTCACAATGGCTGGAAAGCAGCAGTACTATCAGTATCGACACATCCGAAATCAGATTTCCAAGCACTCAGGCAAAGCTGCCAATCCCGCTTAAGGCCTGGGAAGGATGAAGGGAATAAGGGATAGAGGAAACAGGATACGGACAGGGGAAATGGAACTTCGTTTATCCTTGACAAATCTTTCAGATTCATTTATGAATCTGAGAAGGTTGACGAGGGATAGAGAATGGGCAGTTTCTATTCTCAACATATCTGACCCGAATATACTCCATCTCAGCCCAGCAAAAGCAGGACAGATACAGAGGAAATACTCTGTGCCATCCTCATCCTCCAGGCAAGATGTGAACATCGGGTCATCGATGATGCCGACGGTGGCCATGTGTTGCCCCTTGGATTGTGTCATCCCAACCAGAGCTCGCAACGGTCCTCGTGCGGCTTGTGCATGCCATCCCTGATGCACCTAATCGTCCCTGCTATTCTTGGCCCTATAACTGGCTGCCGTCCAATGGGGTATGCCAAAAACTTGCAATTTGGTAATTCGTCAGCTAGCTCGTTACCTTGAACACCGCTGTGTCCCAGAACCCACATGAGTTCAAACTTATTCCATTTTCCAACACAGTTTACCCTCACCTTAGTTTCTTGGACATTTTTTGAAGAGGTGCGAGCAGTGTGCAATGCCTTTAGTGCAGCTTGCCTGTCACCGCAGACTCTGATGTGGTGTCCAGGCCATCTTTCGCCCATTATCCAGTCCGCTACCTTAAGTATAGCAAATATCTCCGATTGGTAAACCGGTGTCATGGTACCTAAGGCAGAAAAGCATCTGAAATCGCCATCCAGGTGCCAACCTGCTCCAGCCCCATTTTCTGCTTTGGAGTCATCAGTGTAGAAAGTACAAAGTCCAAAAGAATATAGTCGACACATAGCTTTCATTGCCATCTCTTGGATAAGTCCAACGGTAGCAAGCCCAACAAAGCATTCAAAGCCGCTCCTGATGTCGTGCTCATGGCGCCCATGATTCCTATCTATACGCACCTCTGCAGTTTTACGTAGAAACCGTGAATTTAACCATGGTTCAAGGTCACCAAACTTTTCTTTTCACGTGTTACGTAACGATTGGTCTTTTTAGAGCTGTGTATACCAGTGCCACAGTTGGTCTCAGGCCCCAAGTCTTACCAAAGGTTTTCCGGTACTATCCAAATACTTTCAATGCTCGATTATTATCATCTGCTCCGCATTAATCTAATAGTTTTATTATCTTTACAAATTACTAACGGCTACAGTACTTTTATTGTTTTTTGTTCATTGTGCTAAACAACAGCGACACAGTCTGAAAATTTTCGTTTAGCTTTTTGCGCTGATTCCACATTTTTTACATTTTGCGAGCTTATAACAATGGCAGGCGCAACACAAACTTCACTAAAACGTCGTGCTAGCAGAGAATCGCCTTTTGTAAAGGCGACAAAATTCGACGTAATGTCGCTCTTCCCGCTATATTGGCTGCAGTAAGAGAACTAGAAGAGAAAGTTAAGCAACAAACTGATCAGCTGCACTCTCTCTTTGAAGGGCTCTCTTCCAAAATTTCGCAGATAGAAGAGAAGCTTTCTAAAAAGTTAAAAGAGAAATAACTGCACTGACAACAAAAACAGACGAGTCAGCGGAGCGGATTGCGAAATTGGAGGCTGAGATGGAAAATCAAGAAGGTGAGATTATATTTCTACGGACCCTCTCGAAAGTGTGCTGTCGCAGAAGGTAACTTCTGATCACGCAGCTGCTGCTATTGCTTTGGTGTGCCATATATCGAAGGTGAAAACCACCTCAAGAGCGCCTTCAACCAAATTTGTCTTTCTATTCACTACATGGTGCCGCAGATAAAGGATATATTCCGCACCAAAAAGTCAACGGTGAACCCAAATAGCGCCATAGAGATAAAATTCTATTCTCCCTTGGACCGTAACCGTACTCATCGCGGATTTTCGGAATGTCGTAAGAGAGTTAAATCGGCTGTTCCTCTTAATGCGTTGGGAATTGAGGGCAGGTTTAGTACTTTCGAATGAATCTCTGTTGAGAACAGAAAGTTGTTGCAGGAGGCAATCAAGATCAGACGTGCGGAAAAGGTAGAGGCGGTGTTTACGCTCAAAGGCGCTGTATCTGTTCGTTGCGAAAAGAGTACACCGGCTATTAAAATCTCATCTGAGGAAGACTAACTGCGGTTTCGCTGATGTTATGTACTCACTTTGTATGTGTTATTCTATTCTCAGCTGTTATTTTGATTACACTGCGTAACAAAAATTTAAAAAAAGCCTGCGGTCATGATTTTGTTAATAGCTTTTATTAACATTAGTAGCAGGCTTACGAACTGTGTTTTTACTTTTTTGGATTGAATCTAGTTCTTGAGATAAACGAAACTTAAAAAATTAATTAATATATGCACAACATAAGTGGTCAGTATGCGTGGACTTGAAGATGGTGAATTTTTTATTGGGCCAACAAAGTGGGTATACTAAATACCCCTGTTTTATATGTCTCTGGGACAGTCGTGCAAGAAATGAACATTGGATTAGAAAGGACTGGCCGGCGAGAGAAAATATGGAAACAGGAACAGCAAATGTTGTTCATGACCAACTGATAAGCCGAGAACAAATCATTCTTTCACCACTTCACATCAAGCTTGGGCTAATGAAACAGTTCATCAAAGCCCTTGATAAGACTGGTGACTGTTTCGAATATGTGTGCAAAAATTTCCAGTCCTTAGTATGGAAAAATTAAAAGCAGGATTCTTCGATGGTCCTCATATTCGTACCCTTCTAAAAGACACTGAATTCTTAAACCATATGCCACAAACTGAATCTGAAGCCCGGCTAAGCTTTGTTAATGTAGGCAAACATTTTTTGGTAAATCATAAATCACCAGACTATAAAAAATTAGTTGCTGATATCCTTCTCAATTTTCGCAAACTACGAGCTAAAATGAGCATTAAATTACATTATTTACATAGTCATTTGGACAGATTCCCGGAAAACCTAGGCGATTACAGTGAGGAACAAGGTGAACGGTTCCACCAGGACATAAAAATAATGGAAGAAAGATACCAAGGTCGATGGGACGACCACATGATGGCAGACTACTGCTGGAACTTAATACGGGATTGTCCTGAGCAACGACATCATAGGAGGTCCTACAGAAAAAGTTTTTTGTAAGTTTTTTAAAATTAATTAATGAAATGAATATATATTTTTTATTTTTGTATTATTTTTATACAGGCGCACAATAAAAATATAATTTAAATCCATATTGGTATTTTTAATTAGGTTTTTTCGTGAAATACTTAAAAGTCTTTATCTGAAAAACTAGAGCCAATTCGACAAAACTGATATTATTTTCGTAATCAGCGGCTCCAAATTACCCTAAATCGACTTAAAAATCTCCGACCGCAAAAATTTTGTTCCGCAGCGTTATACTCTTAAGTATATAATTAAGGTTCTGATCTGTTCTATTCTGTTATTTCCTCTCAATGTTTCTGTTAAACTTAAAGTTGCTTTTGTTTATTATTCACATGAATATGCAATGCTGGGCTTCTAGCGTTACTGATAACAGCATTGGTAAGATTAATGTTTTATGTAGCCAACAGAAAGGCCTGAACATAGTGCATTTCAATGCACGTAGCTTAAATGCTGACAGGCTCGACTATGTTAGAAATGTGTTTGAGTGTTCGTTAATTGACATTATTTGTGTATCTGAGACTTGGTTTGAAGTTAGTGTAAGTGATACCTTTGCTGGTATATACATATGTATAACTATAATATAATGCGAAATGATAGGATCGACAAGAGAGGTGGTGGAGTTGTCATTTATTGTATATACAATCTTCATATGAGACTCCTATCTAAATCAGGTGGTAATAACACAGAATTTATACTAGTTGAGGTATCTGGTATGAATTTTAAAGCCCTTGTCTCCTGCGTATACAATTCTCATAAATCTGTATGCCTAAACTAGTTTTTTGATGTCTTATCTGATTATGTTGTTGATTATAGTAATATTGTTGTTAGTGGGGATTTTAATGTCAATATTCTTCTACGTGACTGTTGTAGTGATATTTTTCTTGATTGTGTTGCTAGCAGCGGACTTACATTAGTAAATACAATGCTAGTTTGCTTGACTATTTTATTGTTTCCGACTTGACCAGTGTTCTAAAGCTTGACCAAATATCCTTCGTATCGGACCATGACCTAATTTTTTGCTGTTTGGATATTAATATTGACTGTTCTAATGAAGCAAGGTTTCTTTCCTACAGAGAGTACTGATATCTTAATGCAAGAGAGCTTTTCTCTGACTTAAGCAGTATTGACTGGAGTGCTTGGTGGCTCTATGAATCTATTGATGACAAACTTGACTTTCTTGTTGGCATTTTGAAATCTGCTTTTGACAAATATGTGCCTGTTCGTGTTGTACCGGAAAGAAGTTCTTCTTGGCCGTGGTACAATAGAAGGGTCCAAGTAGCTATTAAGGATTGGAATAGATTCCACTCTAGATGGAAGAAAAAGCCTACCTTGGAAAACTGGGAAGCTTTCAAGACTGCTAGAAATAGAGCACACGTATTATCAGATATGAAAAACAGACTTACTTCGGTGTAAAATTAAATACGAATCTTCCAGTTAAAGTCTTGTGGTCAAGGGAGAAGTATCCTCTGCTAAATTGCAGTATCATGAGCAAAAGTGCCAATGGTGAGTCCTTGTATTATTAGTAGTTCGTATGTGTAGAGTAGGTATAGTATGGAGCCCGTGATACCACCTTATGGGACACCAGCCAAGCTCTCACAGAGTTCTGTCTGTGTTTCCCCTTGTTTAACAAAAGTAGTGCTTTTCCAGGAAGGAATTCATAAATGTGTAGAAGTGGATCGGTAAGCTGATTTTTATTTTACAGAGTTGGTCATAAAGCCAAGCCTAGCTTTACCAGCTACGGAGATTGATGTGTTTTTTTAGCTTACTAAGGGTAGGAGTTGAGTTCTCGGCAGCCTGTTGGAGGCAATTGCTAAAATGTTCTACTGCAGCAGTAATATCTTCATCAGATTTCAAGGGCAAGAAGAAACCATACGTCGAAAATAGTTCCAATCTGTTTTCCGATTATATAGACTGCAGTGAGATGGTGAGACAACAACATTATTATTGTGTGCACTTTATATGATGTGGTATGCCCTTAGTTACACAAAAATCAATAAAGTCGGGGATTTGCTTCTTCTGGTCTAAGTTAAGGTGCCAATAGCAGCATAGAGCTGACGACCCTTATTGTTTATAAGGCGCGAGTTCCAGTATATGTGTTTAGCTAAGGCCCTATTTGGAAGAGTTTTGAAAAACTCTTCATATCCTTCGGATTTGGTTGTGTGTTTAGGATACCTCAGCCAGCATGACCTTTATTATCAGGGTGCAGTGTGCGGTACAACTTATAATATGAAATTTCAAATGGGTTTTTTCTGTAAAAGGGACCCAAACAACGTATCTAATGCACTCCAAATAAAGATATTTCTGGAGTCGAAGATAGCAGTGATATGCTTTAGCAGTGAAATCATTTCTCTCATCACGTTTGCACTTTGGGTCAGAGGGGAAGTTTCGCCTGCATTGCCATTTCGTGTGGGTTGCGAATTGTTCCTGGCAGTGTTGGCATTAGAAATTACGTTCGGGGTTGGGTTAATGTGTTAAATATTAGTATCTGAATTTGGTGTTGCTTACTGTACATGGACTATAGTAGTTGGTAAAACTTCTATTTTCATTGGTGAAGTTTTTGAGGTTACTATAAATCAAGTAGCGTTTAAAATTTGCTGGGTAATTACTTTCACATAGATCACATTTCACATCGTCAGATGCATGATTTTCAGCGCATTTAATGCAAACCGGGTTTCTTCTGCAGAAAACTTTCGTGTGTTCATACTGCCTTTAGTTTGTACATTTGGGTATATCGCGCTTCGGGCATGTGAGTCCGAAAATAATTTTCGAGGGTTTTGTAAGTGTCTTTGTTGTTAGGGTTTGATTTAAGCTCAATGATGAACATTGGTAGTGGCTTTTTCGTGCTCCAATGTTTCATATTTCATATATTTGTGACTGAGTGGACGAGCCTTCCTAAAGAATCTTTAATATCTTCTGTATCTACAGATGGTGCATATTTTTGCGAACAACTTTGAAATGACTCCTCTTGCATAGAAGTTTTTATTTTTTTCTTCTAGTTCTGACACAATTGTCCTGTAGGCTTCCCGGGTTGATGTATCGACTTTAACTTACTCGTTATTTGCGAGCTTTAAGTCGAACATATTTGCCACTATTTTCTACAAGGGGTCACATTTTTGACTTTGTCAACGAACATAGAGGGTGGGCTTAAATGCTTTAACTAGAGGCTCACTTGTCTCGACATATAGGGCTGCAAACCTAGTCTCACTTTTGTTTTTTAAATTTTCACTGTGCCACCTCAAAGAAAATGAATTACTTGAGAGCGCTTTCTATTTTTCACATTCTTATGTAACACATTTGCACATCAATTGTTAACCCCATCGAATAGCCAAAAAGATTAGTTTTACAAGTTTATTTGAATATTTATTTATAATCCTTAGAAAACAATATTTTCCATTTCATTCACAAGAGTTGCCACCTAAGTAGAATATTAGACAATATAAATTACTGTTGTTGCGCTTGGACGCACTTAGGCCAAAAATTCACAAGAAACAAAATACTCGTCATCCCTCAATCAATACCTCAACATCATTTTTCTTATTTAATTTTTAATGAAATTAAAATTCGATCCATCGTAATACACATATTTACACATTATTATTATTAATATATGGGTATATTCGCGAATCTATTTTGCTGACCTTTAAAAATAAGATCACTCATAACACTCAGACGTGTATACAATCATTTTGGAGAGTGCTGTATAGTATATGTATATTATTATTATAGCATATATTATTACCCTACCTACTTACCGAGATGGTAGTAGCTCCCCAAGGTGTGTGAGTCTGAGCTTATAACATATGGGCAATCACACAATACATGCTCTGGCGTTTCGTCAGCCAACCCAGAAAACCTACAGCCCGCTAGCCTCACCTTAAAAAGATGGTATCTTTTCTTGCAGCTGTATGGCTGGATTTAGCGTAGATTGCAATCTTGAACAGATGGTGTCCTCATGCTAACCCACCATACAGTTGACTATGTCATCAGATAAATTCTTTACCATGCAGCTTCTCCAGGACTTCATCCATAACCAGCGCCCATAGTAAGGGTGATAGTACTCCCTCTTGAGAACCAACACGTGTTTGATTGTTTACTCGCTCTAAGGTTTGATGGAATGGTTCGCGACTTCAACATACTTATGACGCAGTCCGCTAATAAACTCGGAATATTTTTCCTAGCCATAGCTGCTGATATTGCTTCATATGACGTGTTGTCGAGAGCATTTGAACCATTAAGAAGTGCAAACAAGGCAATTAGAGGTACATTGCTAACGCCTTTTCAATGTCATGAGTGAGGCAGTGTATTGGAGTTACAGTAACTCTGCCTGCCTAATATGGATGCTGACTCTTACATAAAGAGTATTCCTTAAATAGAAATTATTAGGTATTCCCAATAAAACAGCCAATAAGTTTTTCAAAAGTTTTGATCAGAAAGGAGCTGAGGCTGATAGCTCTATACATTTTCGATAGATTACTAGAATATGAATATATATACATATAAACGACAAAAGTACCTATGAGCACTTAAATTGCAAACATAGGAGTTTAAAGAATCGATATTTTTAAAAGATCTTGCATTGATATTTAATAAGCCACCCCTTGCCCGAACAATTGAAGTAAGAAGAGTCCGAAGAATAAAGAACATAAACCTGATTCGAGGTGCAGGATATACTTTAGAGTGTTTGATGGGAGCACTATTATCTTTTTGTATAAAGAAACGCCTCTACGGCTTCTACGGCCTCAAAATTATCCACACCCCAGATATGCGCACATTATAATATTGCTGCACTACCTAGCACAAGAAATACAAGTGTAAGAACTGTCTTTTGCTATGCATAAATGTAACATTATTTAATTAAATAAATACAGATTTCAGCTTTGCTATCATCAATTTGATAACCCAAAAATACGTTTTTTAATTCGCTTCGCACCGTCTTCAATATTCTAAAATACTTTGGTTTCCTTTGAGTGCAGTTGAGCAGGTACGTAGGAACATAATCTTTAAATGAGTGTTCAGACAGAAAATACTTCGGCTGACATTGAGACATCAACCAGTAATTTGGATGCCCAGTTTCGCCTTTAGACCGTCGCGCAACAAACAACTTAAGAAGTCAACTGCGAGTTAGGTGGGGTACTAGTTCTGGCAGCTATCTTCCTAATTTAGTTCCGTCAACATCAAGAACTGATGATGCCACTCAAGAGTTGAGAAATCAGTTGTCGGGATTGGGCCTACCCAACAAATCCACCGTCAGTATGTTCCATGCGATTCGTCGCAAAGCATTTATCCACCCTTTGAAATATGTCCTCATCCTCTGCTACACATCAATTCATTAATCTACGGAACGCTATGGTTTCACCAACCAGGAGAACCAGATTCGATATAACCTTGTCAACATCTCATATTTCCGCCCGGCATGTAATGCCAAAAGATCTATCGCTATTCTGGGGCAATCCAGAAGAATTGCCGGTTTTCATCAGTCTACGGAACGCTATGGTTTCACCAACCAGGAGAACCAGATTCGTCTACAAAAATGTCTGAGAGGACAGGCTCTAGAAGCTATACATGGAAAGCTCATGATACCAAGTACTGCCCCATTCGCAAATGAAATGTTGCGCTTGTCATATGGTCGGCGGATATAATAAAACACACACTGCAAGTAAAATTAAGGCAATATCTAGAGATTCGGATAAATAAAATGGAAACTTTAATTAATTTCGCACTTAAAGTTCAAAATTATAGAACAACTAGCTAAGCTATTGGATTAGACAATTATTTAAATGATACAATGTTGCTTAACGATCTGCTAACAAAACTGCTTTATGATCAACGAGTTGAAATTATCGGTTTCGATGAGTGGTTGTTCGCTGTTGCCACATGTGCCAGCGAGGTTACGCCTCTCGGTAAATCTTTTGCATCTTCGATTCGCATAGAGGAGAAAGAAAGGTAGTCGCAAGCAGCAACTCGAAATGCTTATGACACATGATATAGTTGGGGGCGATGGCGAGCACATCCAATGCTCGAAATGTCTCGAATATCATTTATTGACAGGTTACATTGAATTTTTGGCAATGACAAGGGAGGCTATATGGGATTTCGTTCGCGAGATAAGGTTGTGTGTCTGCTGTATCAAACGGCGCTTTGTTCGAAATCACATTATCATAATTTTCATTACAGTCAGTAGGAATTCGGGCAGTTGACCCTCTAACTCAAAGCAAGACAAAAGCTCCCTATGAATCATGGAGTCTACGACGAAATAAAGATGGAAGACAGGTCTTTTATCGAAGGACGGCAGGGTTTAGAGGCAAAAATGGGGCAGAATCTTAATTTAAAACAGTTTCTCATAAGGGTCCGGATCTCACAAAGTCTATTGTGGGTATCCTAATCCGCTTCCGAGAGATGTCAATTGGCTTATGTGGCTATACCCGTGAGATGTATCAACAAGTACTAGTAAATGAGGACGATCAAGCTGCACAAAAATATTTGTGGCGTAGAGGGGACGCAATAATGGATCCCGACATCTACATAATGCAAGTGATTACATTTAGGGCGGCTTGTTCACCATTATCAGCCTACTACGTAAAAACGTATTGGCGGTTCCGAAGCCAATACCCAGCCGAGGTAGATCCCATCGTCGAGATTACATTTGTAGAAGATTGGCTTCAAAGTGCGCAAACAGAAGAAGAAATGGCACTCCTTGCTTCGATTGTACGTATGATATACGCCGATTATGCATTCGAAATGAGAAGTTAGAAACCGAGCTCCACAAATGTGTTATATGGTTTGAGCGGACAATATAGGACAATAAATGTATTGAAACTTCAGGCACAAATCAAGAGAAAGTACTTGGAATGTGATGGTATCCGACTGATGATATGTTGACGTTTTCCGAGAGGTTTTGTAAAGAAATTTTTAATGAGAATATATACCCAACCAAACGTGAAATTCTTCGCGTAATATTGACAATCTTTGGTCCGCTAGGACTTTTAGGATGTTAGCTTATCTACGCGGAAAACTAATGCAAGAGATCTGGCAGTCAGGTGTTACAGGGGGCGAGGCCATTAAGGCAGAACAGGAGTAAAAGTAGTGGAACTCTTTTTTTGCTATACATAAATGTAACATTGATTAATTAACCCTGCTGTTAGGTTAAGACCATTTGGTCCAATTTTTTTTTTTGTTTTCTTTGTAACTTTGGAACGGTGATATATACTGTCTAAATTTTTCAGCTCAGGTGGTCTTTTTATAAAACAATATTATGTGCGAAAATTTAATTCTCTGACTTAAAACTGGACTAAGATAAATTGAAAATTACGAATCTTAGGTTAAGGGACCATTTGGCCCATAGCATATTTTCTTTGATTTTCTTTACATTAATTTTCCAAAAATAAGTATTTATTAGTTTGTTCGATATTTTTTGGCACTACATGATGAGCAAAAAAATGTTTTTCGGTTGGTTTTGCAAATAAACGCACTGCAAATGGAGCATTTTACATCAGACTTAGACTTGCAGCAACTACAAATTCCTCGCTTTCGAGCTCCTGAACTAGAAGCATTTTTAGAGCAGGCCACTGGTGCTGGGTTTTACCAGAGTTGAGTAAATAATAAAATAATAATATTTAGCAAGTATTGAACCAAACTAAATATAAAGACTAAGATTAAATTGTAATTTTGTATGAAAACTGCAGTATGGACCAAATGGTCCTCTAACCTAAGATTCGTAAGTTTTTTTTTAACCTAACAGCAGGGTTAAATAAAAACAGATTTTAGCTTTATTACGATCTATTTGATAAGCGGAAAATACCTGCACATGTACACAGCATCGAAAATTTGCATTTTTTTTAGATCCACTTGAAAAATCTACAATGAAAGCATACATTCTCTTCTTCGCACTGTAGTTCATTTGTGCAATACTAGTTAAATTGATTTGAAATTGCGATTCGATTATTATAAGGGGTCTTTCATGACCCACATCAACGCGAGGCATGATTGTAATAATAGGCACGTTTCTTTGTACCCGAGTTGCCAAAGAACGCTTCAACTTGGATAAAATTCCCTTTAGTTGCAAAAGCAACCCTCTTCGCAACTTTCATGACAGATGCGATTTGTTTAGTGGTATTTAAGAATGGAAAATAGTTGTGCCAGCAATTCTTAGCTTTATGTAGTTATATAATTAAAAATACGATCACACAAAAACGAACTAGTATGTATATTAGTTTTCGGCCGGTTTTTTATTAAACGATAATATTAATTTGTGAGCTCAAGGCCAGTATAAGGAAACGTATATTATACAAAAGGAAATATAGGATATACTGGCCTTGAGCTCACAAATTAATATTATCGTTTAATAAAAAACAGGACGAAAACTAATATACATATGAATATTTGAAATGGACGAGCACGCCCTAACGTAACAAAATTCTAACAATAATAATTCTAAAAATAGATTTTGTGTTACACAACAACAATTAAAAACCACACATTCGCCTAATAGCGACAGACTGTCGTACTTGAATTGTGTTGGTAGGACATAAGGAAAAGTGGTAAAAAGCATCAGCAGCTTATATGCCGATTATAGTCCATTGGCAAACTTATTTTGAAATCAAAAAACCCCCACCGCTAGCGCGCCTGGCAATATATATGTTAACTGCATCTACCTAATGTAAAATATAATCCTTAAAATAGTGAGAAAATCCTTTATCTTTTCTCGGCAATTACATAAGTCTCAAATGAAAAGAAAAGATGAAATGAATTATTAAACTTGAAAAAGTAGGAAGTTAGATTATTATATGATTAAACTTTAATCTGAGCTACAGTTTTAGTATGACCGTGTGCACTATCAAAACTTTCGACGACTAGTTTTTTGAAATACTATCATACGTTTGGTAATTAAAAGATTTATTTATTTAATTCCAATTTAGTCTAAAACTTAAACTTTAAACAAGATACTTGATGATTGAAATAAAATTAGAAAATGTCATGTCACGATAGAAGCGAACGTCAAAGTAAAGTCCGTGTTGAGAGTTGCCAGATCATTAACAGCAACTCAACGCACTCCGCCACAGTGGCCCCCAGAAGGGTCAAAGCCTATTCCCTGAATCTGGACGGGCATTTTATGGTTCGACCAGTTCTGGTGCGTTGATCCTGATATTCATGTTGTGGTAGAGTTTCGGGAATACGCGCTCCGTCAGTGGAAACAGGTTCACCAAAAGAATTTTCATCATGTGTTTGTGCAGATTGCGGAGATACTTCCACTCTAGATGGTTGCATCCCTGTCGATTCGAGATAAGCAGGCTTCATCCGATCAACTGATATCTTAACGGGCCTTCCGCGTACATCAATTAAGAAATATTTGTCATACCGTTCTTTGACTTCAAACGGTCCTTCATAAGGTGCAACAAACGTAGCCTTCACTGAATCGTTACGAATGAAAACGTGATATGATGTGTTCAAATCCTTGTGTATAAATGGGGTTTCCTTTACATGCCAGGCCGTTTGAGTAGGAACCATATCTTGCATAATACGGCGTTAATTTTCTACAAATTCAGAATATGTTCGCGGTTGTTTGCAGGGTACCAGCATATCGGCAGGCAAACGAAGATTCCAGCCGTATACAAGTTCTGCAGGCGATCTTCCAATATCCTCTTTTAAAGTGGAACGCAGCCCGAGAAGAATGATAGGAAGTCGATCAACCCAATTGGTCATATCGCTGCATTTCATAGCTGCTTTCAAAGTTCTATGAAATCTTTCTATTATGCCGTTCGATTGTGGGTCAAGTAGTCATACAATGATTTACACCCAAAATTTTGCAAAGCTCTGAGAATCAGGCGGATGTAAATTGCCTACCCTGATCGGACGTAATCCGAAGTGCCACACCAAATCGAGATATCCAGCCTGTGGTTAATGCATTTGCACATGTTGGTGCCGTCATTTCATCCATCGGAATCGCTTCGGTCCATCTGGTGTTATTGACGGCGGAAATGGACCCACCATGTCCACATTTATATGTGCGAATCGCTCATCGGGTGGCAAATATTTCTAAAGTTCGGTTTTAGAATGGCGATGAACCTTCCTTCTTTGACATGCTGTGCACGTTTTAGAAAAATTGGCACAATCTCGCCGAATGCCTGGCCATACAAAACGGTCCACCATCAAACGTACAGACGCTCTCCTTCCTGGGTGTGATAAGCCATGTGTTGCATTGAACAAATGTTTCCGTAAATCCTTTGTAATAAATGGACGCGTGCGGTTGAGTGATGTGTCTCAATATATATGACACGATAGTATGGAAAGGATATTGGTTGGAGATCGACAGAGTGTGAGACTTCACCTGTAAGCGACTTTAAAAGTTCCTCATCATTTTTCTGCGAGTCCATCAGACGCTCGTATAAAGCATTGACAGATATCGCATCGATTCGGGGCAAGTGATCGGCTATTTCATTTTTTTTTCTCCACATATATATCGGATGTCAGTCGTAAACTGACTGATGAATGGCAAGTAATTTACTTGGCAAGGCGAAGCTTTCTCTGACCTTTGTCTGAAAGCAAATATAAGCGGCTTATGGTCAGTTTCAATGTGAAAATTCCTGCCTTCCAATAAGTCACGAAAATGATCAACAGCACGATAAGTACATTACGGTAATTTCGCGATCATATGTCGAGTATCGCAGTTGAGCTTCGTTAAATTTCTTTGAAAAAAATCCAAGTGGTTCAGCTTTGCCATTTATTAACTGGTGTAAAGCGGCCCCTGCGGCCAAATTCGAAGCATTAGTAACCAAAACAAGGGATGCGTCCATTTTAGGATGTGCTAATGATACTGCTTTCTTCAACAACTGTCGACATCTTTCAAATGCCACTACAGCTGTGTCTGACCATGAAAGTGGGGTTTCATCATTACGCTTATTTCCTGGTGTCATTTCATTTAATGGAATTTGAATTTCGGCATGCGGAACGAACATTATATAAAAGTTAATCATCACAAGGAATCCTTTAAGTTCCTTCACTGTTTCGGGGTGTCTGTATTTCATAATAGCTTTGTGCGTGAGTTGGTAGGAGATATTCCTTGTGATGTGACTCGGTGTCCAAGGAAATCTATCTCCGTTTTGCCAAATACACACTTTGATATATTAATTGATAGATTGTGCTGCTGAAGCCGACTAAAAACTTCTTTCAAGTGTCTTTCGCGTTGTTCCAAATTGTCTGACGCTATACATATGTCATCCATATAGGGAAATGCATAATCGAGGCCACGAAGGACTTCGTGGATTACACGCTGAATAGTCTGGGCTGCATTTCTCAGACCAAAAGTCCTCTGTGCAAACTCGAACAGTCCAAATGGCCTTGTTATTGTAGTTTTAGGTATATCGTCAGGGTTAATTGGGATCTGATGAAACGCTTTACGCAGGTCTACTTTAGAAAAAATCTTCTTGCCATAAAGTATTCCCGCAAAGTCGTGGAGAAATGGCAAAGTATATCTGTCCGGCGTTGTCAATGCATTTAACGTCCTGTAGTCGCCACATGGACGGCATGAACCATCAGACATCTTTACCATATGTAGCGGGCTGGACCAATTTGATTTTGACGAACGTCAAATTCCTGCTTGTAATAAAATATCGAACTCTTTTTTGGCAGCAGCTAATTTTTCAGGCGGCAGACGACGGACTCACGCTGAGCACGGTGCACCTACGGTTTCATTATAATGCACAACCTTTGACTTTGCCTGTACCCCCGGTGGCGTAAGTCTTAAATGTTAGGGAAGGCTCGAATTATATTGGCGAACGGGGCAGACTTAGCAATGTAGTGTGTTGATGATTGTGGACTATCGATGGTACACAGTTTTTTGCGTGTGGTGTTCGTGTCGGCACACATTAATCGCCTGCCGTTGACATCAACAAGTAAATTATAATATTTTAAGAAATCCTCACCTATTAATCGAGAGGTAACGTCGGCTACAAGAAATGTTCAGGTAAATTTTTTTGAAAGACCAAGATCAAGTTCTCTGTTTACTTCTCCGTATGCTTTTATATGCGAACCATTGACAGCGTAAAGACGAGTTGTAGTCTTGCGTAGTTTTTTCACGTTATTTGAAGGTGGCAAACATGATACCTCCGCGCCAGTATCAATAAGAAATTTCGTTTTTGTTAATTTTTCTTGGATGCATAGTCTGTCAATGTTCGCTGTATATAGTCATTGTCGCTGCTGTGTTTTTTGGTAACGGCAAGCATTAAAGCTTTGTCCGCACATTGAATCGCTTCTTATTAGAATATTACGTCACCGATCGACCATCAAAAGATCCTTTTTTAATTGAACTGTGCTTTCTTACTCTGTTGTTTTGCTGCATTCAGGTTATTTCCCTTGAATATTGATGTACCAGACAATATTCTAGCGTTTTTGGGGGCATCGTTTGCAATTTCTGCAGAGGTAAATTCCGCAATTACACATATTTTTTGGTTTTTAATATGCAATTGGCGTGCCTCCACCTTAGGATAGTCTTCCTTGGGCATATCTTACAATGGCGTTGTTCTTTTTGATCTCATTTACTAGATGATTTAATTCCAGTCTATCCTGCTTACTTACTTACTTACACTAATTGGCGCTATAACCGCTTTAGTGATTTTGACTGAATTTCCCCTATAATTTGTGGTGTGCGTCTTGTTCTTGTAACACGATTTGAGGAACCTACAGTACTCGTATTACGCCGTCTCCGAACGGCGAATATTTTTTTGTGAGAACTTTTCTATAATTTTGATGTTGCTTGCCCCAGGCAGGATTTTAATATGGGACCCACCGAATGAAGCGCGCACACTCTACATGCTCGGCAACGGCGGCCAGCTCACGTATTTAATTTGATTCAAGTTAGCCTGGAGTTATACATTTTCAACTTTGAGACACTTACTGCTTCAACTCATCTATATCATCTTTAGGGGCTAACCCTTCAAGCTTATTGCTTACCGTTATCTGTATATGGTTTAGAGAATGCATAGTACTTACTTACTTACTTATTTACTTAATTGGCGCTAAAACCTCTTAAACAACAACAACATGCCCCAATCGTTCCTTCTTTCTGCTACCTGTCGCCAGCTAGAGACAACAAGTGAAGTCAAGTCCCCATCTGACCTTTCCAACGTAAAGGAGGACTTATTCTTCTTTTGCCCTCCACCAGCGGGTACCGCGTTAAATACTTTCAGGGCTGGAACATTTTCTTCCATACGCACAACATGACCTAGCCAACGTAGCCACTAAATTTTGATTCGCTGCGCTAAGCCACTGTCGTTATAAAGCTCACACAACTCATCGTTCCATCGTCTGCGGTGTTCGCCGTTGCAAAGACGAAAAGGTTAAAAAATCTTTCGGGAAATCTTTCGCTCGAACACTCCAAGGGCCATCTCATCTGGTGTTGATGCGCCATACAATAGCACGGTTATGATGATGGACTTATAGAGCGTGGTTTTCGTTCGTCGAGAGAGGCCTTTACTGCTCATTGGCAAGAGAGATTTTTCGAGGGTAAAATTGGTAGTGTTAATTCTGGTTCCAAGATAAACAAAGTTCTTTACTTTGCCAAAGTTGTAACTGTCAACAGTGAAGCGGGAGCAAAGATGCTAACTGTTTATTTGATGAACATAGGTACTTCGTTTTGACCTCGTTCACCACCAGACCCATTTGCTTCGCTTCTTTATCAAGCTAGGGAGAGACAGAACTAACGTCGCGGTTGCTGAGTTCAATGATGCCGATGTACGCCAGTGGTTGCACACTCTTATAAAAGAAGATGCCTGACCTGTTTAAACCACGTTTGATATCAAACGGCTCGGAGAGGTCCTTCCCCTGACTGAGCTGGTGGTGTTGTTCAACGTCATTTATAGAGCCGTATTAGTTTTGCAGGGATGTCAAATTCAGACACTGCGGCATATAGGCAACTTCTTCTCGTGCTCTCGAAAGCTGATTTAAAGTCTACAAATAGATGGTGTGTATCGATCCACTTCTCTCGGGTCGTTTTCAATATTTGACGTATCGTGAATATCTCGCCGATGGTAGATTTAGGAGCCCTAAAGCCACACTGATAAGGTCCAATTAGTTTATTGAATTTGGCTTCAGCCTTTCACATAATACACTCGATATAACTTTGTGATCACCCTTATTGTGATCGCAGCGTGGTCCTGCAGGTAGCATATTTACTTTCCGAAGCGGTGCCGCATTCCTCATCGTACCAGTTCTTTCTTCGGGGTCGCTGAAAGCTATTGACTTCTTCTGCGGCGGTACGTAGTGAAAGAGAAAGGTGCTCCCAATACTCGCGAATGAATTAGTGAGCAGTTGTGAGACTCAAAAACCGAAGTTAGTAGATGCCTTTTGCGATTGCAGTTTCCGACGACGAGTTATAAATCCAGCGATCTTAAGCCTTTGAATGGAATTGAGCTTACAGACACAAGTATCCACGCCATACTAAAAACAGCTTTCCCCGAGCCCATATACAGGAAAATCTAACCAAACCCTGCGGGTATGAGTGACGAAGTCGAAAGGCAATTTTACGAACAGCTTGCAGAGGCCGGGATCCAACCATTGAAAAGGCCTTATACCTCACTCATTGGGGCGGTGCCAAAAATGTGAAAGATAACCGCTCTGACAATAACCAACACATATTTTATGCCTGATATTAATGCGACGCTCGGTACCTTGGGCAAACTAATAATTATACTATAATACACTTAACGTCCGGTTTTCACCAAATACCGATGAAAGGCACAAATACAAAGGTAACAGTACAGCGGAAAATATGCCATGTATTTACATTTATATTTGCGGCATAATAATATTTGTGGAGGACGCGGCCGAACATTTAGGCAATATGGACCAAGTGGTTAGCAACCAACTTAAAGGTAAACTTAAATAAAACATGCTTTTTCGAAAAGGAAACTGAATTCCTTGGTTATGTAGCCATTCTGGATGGTATTAAAGCCGATCCAAAATAGGTGGAAGCTATAATGATGATTTCACCGCCTAAAAGACTGGAAGAGCTTGTTGGGGCCGACTTCATTCTTATTATACGAAATTCATCAAAGTCTACGCTAATGTTGTACAACCATTGAACAGCCTAACGTATGGCGTATTTAATGTTAATCAACTCTACTTTTATTAATCTTATTCTATTTTGCAAATTTATAATAATCTCCTTTTCTATATAAGTATCTTTCCTTATGTCATTAAGAAGATTATTTACTATCATGCTAATGTTATTAATTTTTTCGTTAAAAATATTGTTAATTAGTACTTGTTTATTATTATTATTATTAATATCATTAAGATTTTTGGTTATTACATCCAGATCCTCGTGATCGGGGCTTCCGAAAATGAATTTCCAAGCCGTTCCTAAACTATTTATGGATCTTTTCTGTCTTCTTTCGACAGGTTTTATTGTATCTAAAATTTGAAGAGATTGAGTTAATTCGTGTTTTAGGATGGGATAAAGGATTGTGTCCTTGGGTATGTCCGAAGAGGTGAATCTGTACATGTCCGTCAGGAATTGTTCGTATTTGTTGAGGTCGATTATGTGTATTAGCCTGAAGTCTCCATTCTGGATTTTCGCTGGTCCGTCATTTATCGTAACTATTTGTGCCGTGGAGTAGTCATAAATGTCTATTAATGCGAATATTGGGTAAATAAGGAGAAGTCTGGAAACAAAAAATTTAATTTTGATTTTTTATATTGCATTTATGAACTACTTTTCCTTATTCTGTCAAAACGGTTGAATTTTTGTCTTCCTTACTGTTTCCTTTCTAAATTTTGGAGATATTTTGGTTCCTAGTCGTTTGTTTATCCTAACGTAAATTGTTTCTCCAGGGTTATATGTTTTAATTGGATGGCGTGCTTTATTATGGTAGGAAAGATCTTTTAGTTCCGAGATAATTTCTTCCCTAGCTCTTTCAAATTGGCTTGGGTCTGTAGAGATTCTTCTCCCGAAAAATACCTCTATTGGTTTTTTCTTTGTGGAGGAGTGGACTGAATAATTGTACTCGTAGACGGAGTTATCGAGGAGTTCGGCGAATGAGGTGAAACTTCGTTCTGCTTTTAAACAACGCATTATTTCTGTGAGGGTCGAGTGAAATCGCTCTACTTGACCATTTACGGAACTTGCATAAGGTGGTGTTCTAAAAATTTGAATATTTAGGGTATCTTCCAATAAAAATCGAATGGAAGCTGAATTCAAGGACGTTTCATTGGTACACCAAATTGAAACAGTAGCTCGCGGTGAGGTTCCTTAACGTGTTCTACGGCTCTGGAGCGAAGGATTTTGGTTTGGGCATACTTTAAAAATTTGTCTATGGCTGTAAGGACGAAATTTCGTTCAGTTATGTAAATATCAATATGTAAGATTTGTCCTGGAAACTGTGGAATAGGGGTTTCTCCTAGTTTTATTTTGGCAGGGTGGCGGTCGTACTTATTTTCTTTGCAAACTGAGCATTGCTGAATAATTCTTTTTATTGTTTTGGTCATGGAGGGAAAATAGTAATTTTCTAAAATTTGAAGTTTGTTTTCACGAGAATTCCTATGTGCTCTTTTATGGGTATTTATGATTATTTCTTCTTGTTGCTGTTCGTCTGTCACATCCTGGACTTGGAGTTGAGAAAACCTGGTTTTATAGTTACTAAAGTGGATCGGATATATTTCTTGGATTTTACCCATAGTTCCTTAGTCGGTTTTGATGCAATTTATTATGGAGGGGTTTAGGTACCTTTTTAGGAGATTTATTAATGTTTCTGAGTTATATTCCGGTTCTTCAATGACGTGTCTATGGTATGTGGGGAATACTATCTTGAATTGATAGGTAGAAATTGGGCCTGAATTTAGGAAGATTTGGTTTTTGAAAACGTTAATTGGGGATTCTACATGCCAAATTAAGTTATCGGATGAGCTCTCGTCACTGTGCTGGGTTACTGACAAGGCGTTAATTGGTTCGGGAGGCGTTCTTTATAGTGCGTCGGCTACAACATTAGTTGTGCCTGGTTTGTAATGGAGTTCATGATTATATTCTTCCAGTGTGGCTTTCCAACGTTTCATTTTGGAATTGTTATTTTTATTGCTGAGTGCCTGTGTAAGGGGTTGATGGTCTGTATAAATTTTTACTTTGACTGAACCGTATAGATAATTCCTGAAATTGTTTAGAGCCCAGATGATTGCTAAAAACTCTTTTTCGTTCGTAGCATAGGCTTCTTCTGTTTTGGTTAGTGTTCGGGAGATGAAGGCGATGGGGTGTTTTTCCTGTGAAAGGACTGCACCAATTGCAAAGTTTGACGCATCGATCGTAAGATGGAATTCTTTATTGAAGTCAGGATAGGAAAGTATGACGTCGTCAGACATGAGTGAATTTTTAATTTTGTTGAAGGCATCCTTTGCGTCTTCATCCAATTCGATATTGATTTTGCTGGACTTGTTTTTAGATATACGTCCTTCTTCCCCTCTTAAGAGTATGGTTAGAGGTTTAGCCAGCATGGCGTAATCTTTAATAAAGCGACGATAGTAGCCGGAAAGGCCTAAAAATGAGCGAAGTTGCTTAATATTTTTGGGGCAAGGTATTTTAGCTATTGCTTCTACCTTTGAGGGATTTTTTGTTATTCCTTTCGAGGAAATAACAAATCCTAAAAACTCTACTGAGTCCCTGAAAAAATGGCATTTGTCCAATTGTATTTTCATCAAGGGTTTTGAAAATTTGGTTTAAGTGGAGAGTGTGTGCTCTTCTTCAGAGTTGCTGAAAACGACTATATCATCGATATAGACATAGCAAATTTTCCCAATGTGATGACGAAGAATGTCATCTAAGGCTCGCTGGAATAATGAAGGGGCATTCTTGAGTCCGAATGGCAGTCTCGTGAACTCGTATTTGCCATTGTTTATTGAGAAAGCTGTTTTCTCAATATCGGATTCTTTGAGAGGGATTTGATGGAATCCGCTTTTTAAATCCAAAACGGAAAAGTATTTGTTTTTTCCTACCTGGGATAGTACCTCATTAATTTGGGGTATTGGGTAACGGTCTGCTACAGTAATCGAGTTAAGCTTCCGATAGTCGATAACGATGCGGTATTGCTTATTGCCTTGGGAATCGGGTTTTTTTCCTACAACCCAAACGGGTGAATTATAAGGTGATCTTGATGGTCGAATGATGCCATCGTCTAACATTTTGTTGATTTGGGTTTCGACTTCGCCTTTTAATGACATTGGGTAAGGGTAATACCTTGTATAAACGGGAGTGTCCTTGTGCGTTCTGATTTCTCCTATGACTTTAGTGGTATAGGTAAGTTTATCATTTGGTTCCGTAAAGAGATTAGAAAAATTTTCGATTAAATTATTAATTTCCTTCTGCTGTTTTTGTGACAACTTATCTTCCTTAATATCTATTTTGTTAATAGATCTTGAAGCTAACTGCTTGATTTTCATTTTGGTATTGCCTTCTAACTCCATGAAGTTATCCTTTACGTGGATGACTGCGCTAAGCTCTTTGAGGCTATCATTCCCTATAATACCATGGAATGATGTCAGAGTTGGGAGGAGGTAGAATTTCAGTTTTTTGTCTGAGTTAAATAGGTTTAGAAAGGTATGCTGTTTGATTTCGATGTCTCCTGCTGTGGATTTCGCAAAAAAAATGATTTCGTTATTTATTGGATTGGGCACGATAGAGGATCGTACATAGTTTTTCGTAGATCCTGTATCTACTAGAATTTTCACAATATCTCCACTCATCAGCCTGGATTCAGCATAGGGCAGCGAAGAGTCACTCATTCTAAAAAATGTAAATCAGTCGTGTCTATGTAGCTATCGTCCTGATCTCCATCATTTCTGTCGCTGTATCATTCGTCATCGTAATGGCTAGAGTTGTCGTTCGTCTGCTCGTCAATTGTCGTGGTAGGATAGTAAGCTTGGGGTTGTTCGGAATCTATATGGAAATTCCTTTGGATTTTATTAGGGGGCACAGGAGCTGGAGGGTTGCCAGGAGGGGGTCTTTTGTTAATAGAGTCATTATTACGTGGCCTATTCATATAATTAACATTCCTAGTTCGTACTGATGGGTCAACGTCTATTGGTTCTGGACGTGGCTGTGGCTTATGCCAAGGACGTGGTGGTGGATTGATGCTGTTGTGCATATTGGGGTGCCTGTTGCTGGCGTTGAACTTGATAGTTCATTTGCGGCGGTCTATGTGGAGTGGCTGCGTACAACCTTGGTTGGGGAATGTATGCCAATTCGGGGTAAAACTCATTGTTCATCCTTCTGGGAGGTAGTGGTGAACGAAACTCTTGTGGTTTCCTGCTGATATTGTTATTATTGCTCAAGGCATAGTGTGACCTGAAGGTTTGATTCTCCAGTTTGAGACACAAGTGGAGTGCCTGAGGGAGATCTGCTGGTTCCCTCATGCCAAGGAGTCTCGGTAGATCTCCTTTGAGTCCGCGAACGAACGTGTCTAGGGCTTTATCCCTATGCGTACGAGTTAGAAGGTGCATGGCTTCTGCGCCGACTTCCATGCATCCCAGTTTGTTCAGAATTAGTGAGAGATGAGAATATACCTTTTGGTAAAATTCTTGAATTGTATTGCTACCCTGTACGAGAGAGGTCATTTAGTACTCAAGGGTACCGAGGTCGCGTTTATCCGCGTAATGCAATGTTAGGCAACTGGAAATCGCCTTCCAATCCAGTGGAGTGTTATAGGACTCCAAGGCAATGTCCGCATTGCCCACGATTTTGTTTCTAACGACATTGAGGATGCCATAATATTTTGGGGCACCTCTTTGAGGCTCGTATATCTGGAGGATCCTGTCCACGCTTTTCCTCCTAGATGTGAATTCTCCCGGATTTCCGGAGAACTCCCGAAGACATCGTACCACATCTGATATTTTGTCTAGTTCAGAGACATTCCCGGGTAGTCTTGAGTCTATGGTAATGTCCGTGAAATTTGAAAAGTTGGAATTTGGTTTAAGGGCGGCTTGAACCATGTTTCGCCCTTCAGTCCTTAAGACATTGTTCACAATTCCTGTGATTACAGTAGTTAACTCATCCATAGAGAATGAATTAGAAGAGGCAAGGGGCTGGCCAGAAGGTGCTGGTGGCCCTTGGGGTGCATTAAGTATTGGTGGCCGAACGAGGTTGGCAGGATTAACTGGCATGATTGATCTATTTCTATTATTCACTTTTTTATTTTAAAAAAAATTTTAATCTATTTTTTTCACTTATCCCTAGCTTATTTTGTTTTGAGTTAAAACTTTCCTTTTTAATTTTTTCACTTTTAGTTAGCTTATTTTAATTTTCAATATAATATAATCTCGTCTAGTTCAATTTCTCTTTCTTAAATTATGTCACTATTCTTAGATTGTGTTCACTTTTGCATTAAAGCTTTTCTTAAACATAGTTTGTTTCACATTAAACGGTTTCACTTTTATATTTTAAAAATTCTTTTAAGTGAATATATTAATATTGATTCTTAAAATTAATTCTTACTCTAGTATCAGAAACATTCTCTTGGGCAGGCGGCTAACGTCTTGCGTGTCCCGTTTGCTATTGGCGACTAGGGGGCCTCTTTTCCTGCACTTCTGTTGAGTCCTAGCCCGAGCCTTTGCCGTCTATGGGGTGGTAAGTATTATCCTTGTCTTCTAATGGTAGCCGCTGAGTATCACGACAGCACGAAATGTTGAGTATCACGACAGCACAAACTTTTTAACAAAGTTTAAAGACTTGTGGATACACCCGCGAATTGTATTGATACGATTTACTAAACGCGACTAGCGAAGGCCCCACGTTGGGCGCCAGTTAAGAAATTCAAAGTGAATTTCTTTTAAAAATATTTTTATTTAGTTCTTCTTTGTTTGCTTACAGAGCTAAGACTAAAACTTAAAAGTTAATTGACTTAAAAGCTAAGCTAAGTTGCACTGGCCAACTGCTGACTTGATGATGTTGCCAATTCTCTGAATTGGCTTATTTGGGTTGCGCGTGTTGGACTTCCGCTTCACACCGAAAAATGGGCTTTTATGCTGATGAAAGCGTCTGGCTTTTGCTGTTGGAAATATTGTGCAACTAAAGATGCATTTCCGCTATGCTTTACTTATTAGTGCTGATTACGCATTATTGCTTTTATTTAGCAATTGTTAACATTTGCCATGTTAACATACATACATATGTATTTCCGCTATGCTTCACTTATTAGTGCTGATTAAGCATTATTGCTTTTATTTAGCAATTGTTAACATTGTCAACGTAGTCTGACAAATTGTTGGCATTCTAGAATGTTCTAGAATATTCTAGATATTCTAGAACATTCTAGAACTTTTGTCCAAATGCGCATCAATTCACTTGCGTACACGTGCACGCGCAATTGGCGAATCGACACAAAAATTGCCGAAAAACAGAAAAGAATATTATTTTGCTTACCGTTCCCTTTCCCTTTCAACCCTTCTCTTATCCACAATTGTTGCGTAACCCCTCTTCCGTCTCTACTTGCCCCGCTGCCTATCAAAAAACAGATTTTTTCTCGCGTTGCTACATTTTCTTCTTTGTTTCATTTTTAGTTGGATTCGTAAATTGTTCTTCTTCTTTGCGTACACATTGCTATGACAGAGAACGTATATTAGACAGAGAAGCATTAAGTTAGGATGACGGTGTGAATTGTCAAAATGCATCAATATTTCTCGTCCAGCTCACCATTCTAAAGGCCGACAGAGGAAATCGTGAGAGTGGCGAGTTAACAGAGCTGAGCGAAGGCAAAATTTGTTTAACAGACTATGATTTCTGAATTGTTTTGGCTCGAGTTTTAGATTTGCCAATATATTAACGAATTGATATAAACATCTAAAAATTTAATTTGACGCGGAATTTGGCTTTACTTAAATATGTGCATGATAAGAGTGAGCCAATTTTGGTTTTATGCATGCCTTATATATAATATATCTATGTATGTATGTACTTACATATATTATAAGCGTAACAATCGTTATCATACTAAGTATACATATGTATGCAAATATGTATATGGATAATATGTAGTACATATGTACATAAGTATGTATATGAATATCCAAATATACGTATTTACATGTTCATGCACATGTATGTACGTACATATGTACTAAAAAATGCCAACAAGTGCACATGCATTCATATGCATTATATCTATCATCATCATATGTATATTTATTTATTGTTATGTCTGTTTTCAACCGCAGCGCAACTGCAGTACAGCAACAAAAACTTCATTCATAAACGCACGCGCATATT
This sequence comes from Anomoia purmunda, assembly GCA_951828415.1. Taxonomy (NCBI): domain Eukaryota; kingdom Metazoa; phylum Arthropoda; class Insecta; order Diptera; family Tephritidae; genus Anomoia; species Anomoia purmunda. The sequence continues at coordinate 41,258,047 of OX639994.1, read as the reverse complement.
ATTGAAAGCAAATTTCCGTTCATTCATAAATGCGAACATTTCATCTCCCCACAAACACATGCGCCCCTCATCTATGACATTTTTCGCGACGAAGACAAAAATCTAAAAATCATAAATTGAAGATTTTTGTAATTTTGGTCCAAATGATCACAACTTCAAATGGGAATATAGATATTATTTTGGCCCGCTTGTGCCCGTAAAATATTTCTTGAAGAAATTCATTTATTATTAATCTATTATGTTTGCTTAGGGGTCGTGCACATACTACGTAACGCGATAGGGGGGCGGCGGGGGTTTGCGATTTGTGACGAAGTGTGACATGTGATTTCCCTTTGCCTAATATATAACATATATCAATTAACATTGTATTTAATTTTACGATTAATAAAAACAATTTTTCTGAAAGTGTGACATGGTGGCGGGTCTGAAATGATCAAAAATTGCGTTACGTAATATGTGCACGACCCCTTATCATTATAAACGTGGTTTGCACGAAATCCTGTTATATATGTCATTTAAAGCCCTAATTATTCCAAATCGGCGCAACCAAACGCCTTACCGCCACGCCTACTCGCATACATATGTACATTACATATACATATGTATGTCAATATGTAGTCTAAATTTTGGTCGCATTTATCTCAGGGCTTACGTCTAATCACAAATGTAGTACAAGTAGCAGAATAATATATTTAGGAGTCGAAAATCTACTACCTTTTAACAAATTTTTCTACAATTGTCTAACTAAAGGCAAACATTGCTATAATTAATTGTATTTTGTGAGACGTTTAATTAATCATACTACTTTTCCTACTTCCTGAACCAACAATCTGAGTCCAGGACCTATAAAAAAGACTTTAAACCCGAAATTGCAAATAAACCGTACCATTTTTGTCCTGAGGGGGTATAAAGTACCAGAATTTTAGTTATAAATTTAATTCTGTGGCATATAACTTAACGTCATCTTATGTATGTATCTATATGTAAGTATTTTATTTCAGATATTCCTCTATTCGATCTAGTATATCAATATCTGTATTATACTCCACTTTTTTCTTCTACCTATCACAAATACAAATTAATTTAACTAAACCCTGATTAATGATGGCGGCTTTGCGACGCAGCTTTTTCGTGTGAATTGCGGGCAGAAGCAACTATTTCTGTGGAGTTTTGACAAAACAGCTTATTTGGCTTTCGAGCTTTTATTTTCAAATCAATAAATTTCTATCTTTGACGAACAAATTTAATATTTAAATTAGACTTTTAACACAATGGCCTGTGGAACTATAGCTTTGTTTAACTATTTGTATAAATATTTCATTAGAACATTGTTATTTTTGACATGGTAAAAATTAAAGTCCAACTGGAGAAAAGATATTTTGTCAAACTTTGCGCGCAGACTTAGAGTTCGGTTGAATGTGCGCGCATGTGAACAAAAATATGCACATACATACATAATTATTTCTATTCTATTTACATATCTACACATATGCTTGTACGCGCCCTTTTGCATGGAAGTAATTCGATTAAATATGCATTGTTAAATAAATGCATGCATGTGCATACATATGATAAACAACAAATGCAATTTCTTTAGTGTTTTTGGAAGATTTTGTTTAACTACTTAAAATATTTATTGAAAGTTATATATGGAAAATATTAATAGAATAAAATAAAACACTAAAATTGAAATTATAGAAGAATACATATTTTTAATATTTTTTTTAAATGTTGGAAATAGAATTGCGAAAATTCCTTATCAAAACAATAGGAAAATTTTCGCCAAAAAACATCTGCAACCACACAATGTAGCTGATAACAGAGAACGTACATTAATTTTCCCTAAAATTGTTGTTTTCGCTCAACCGATGTTAAATTTTGCCCCTTGTAGGTGAAAAATTATTGAGTGGCGAGCTGGACGAGAAATAGACCTTTTCCCAAAAACGCGGAACGACAGCAGGAATGAAGCGGGATGCTACTTCTCTGTAAATATACGTTCTCTGGCTATGATTTGCATAATTAGCCATTTAAGCGAATGCATTGAAGTGTCTGCTGTGGCTTAGCGCGTATAGTCGCCTGCCACATTATCATATTGCATGTTTTAGCTTTTTCCCCATAGTTCGAATCCAGCTTTTTTGTGCCATATCTAATTTTTTTGCATTTCTTTTAATTCAATAGAAAATATTATATCATATAACCAAGGCAAGTACTTTATGGCACTAAAAAACGCTAAAAAGGCAAAATCGGATGGACAAAAAGGCAGAAAAAAGGCATTTATTAAAAAAAATCCTTGTACTAAAAAGAAAAAGTAAAACCAACATTTTTTTCGATGATACGTACATATCTCAGTGCATACATAAATTAATACATATTTCAAAAAATTAATTCAGCATTTACTAAAAAAAAATCCTTGTAGCTACCCAAATGAAAAGGTAAAAAAACATATTTTCCGATATGTACATATGTATCTCAGTGCATACATAAATTAATACATATTGAAAAATTAAATTAGGAAATTATTTCTTCCTTTTCGGCGAAATTGTAGAAGCATAGTGGGATTAAATATTTTTTTATATTTTCCGGCGAAAAAAACATTCTGTTGTCTCTGAGAAAAGCCTTGTAGCAACTAAAGCTACGCTCAACCTCGCATGAAACCAAAGGAGCCCAATTAAAAGATGCGACATCTTTAACTTCAATATTTTCAGGTAAAGCTGCTGTTTCAGACCCAGCGACTATACTTGCAATTATTCTCATCATTTGAAGTCCTTCATTAGATGAAAACACTTCTTTGAACTTTTGCAAAATATCTTTGGCTGTCTGTCCTCGGATGTCTTTTAGGCAATTTTCAACAAAATCAAGAACAGTAAAAATGTCTCCAATTGAGTTACCGGATGAAAATGTTAGAACTTCAATAAAAATTTTAAAAAATGCAGAAATTATTTTACTTCTTTTCTGCAACGTCAAAAAAATCCCATTGTTTGGTTCAACTAAAAAGCTAAAATTTGTTTGAAGAAAAGCTAACTGCTCCGGAAGTCGACCATCTAATAATAATTTCTTGGCAAAATTTACGCTTGCTGCATCTTCATCCAGTGTTTCAATAACGCTTTTAATTTCTGCATAATACTTTGCATAATACAGAGCAGCTGAAAGCCATGTACTCCAATGAGTTAATACCTGTTAAAAAATCTTTGTTTCATACGTGAATAAGATACAAAATCAATAACTTACAGGTTTGGGTGGCAATGGAATGTTGGGTAGAATTTCCTTAAATTGCGATATTCTTGCAGGGCTTTTAAGAAAAATTTTTTTTACGTTGGAAATAAATGCATCATTATTTTATTTCGCAAACTCTGTGGATGCCATGGGCAACGCAGGTTACATGAATCATCTTAGGATACGAAAGTTTTAACCCTCTTCCACATTTTTTCATGTACCTGGCAGCGTCAGTCACAAAAATCAAGACCCTTTCCCGCTTCACTCCTTCAGGCCATAATGTTTTCAAAGCATTATCGAACACAGTAGCTAAATTTGATGCGTTCACTTTTTCTACTATTTCTACCGCTAGCAGATATCCTCGTGCATTTTTCTCCAATGCACCAACAATGACATTGCAGACAAATCTCCCAGCCTTATCGGTGGTCTCATCAATAGAAACATATATATTGTGTTGTCCAATTTTCGCTCTTATCTCTTCTAAAACCGTTTCATACAAATCATTAACGTAATATCTTCTCAAAGTGGCTTCAGCAGGAAGTTTTTTTTGGGTATACTTTTCCATAAAAACTTTAAATTCACGGAAGTTGGTTTTGTATAATGGAATGTCACAGGCAATTAACATTCGCGTAATATCGGTGAAAAATTCATTTTTTGTTGAAATATCTACTGCATATGATGAAATTTGTCGGGCTTTGGCAGCATCTACTAGTGCAACAGCTACTTTATGCTTGTCTGCTTTCAAATGCTGTTCTATATAATATTTTTTTGTGTGGTTCACTTTCGTTGCACAATGTTTACAAAAAAGTATTTTCATGTCAGTGGAAAATGTACTTTCGCCATATTGTTTTATAATTTTTCTTAATTTAACACTTTCAGACTCAATAATCTTAGGCATTTTTACAAAACGTAAACTTCATACCAAGGTGAATTGGTGTATAGATTCGCCTTGCTTCGTACCGCAAAGTCCCGTTATTCAAACAATAACAGCTGGACGCTGCTTATTTTCGCCGCAGCTTTCAGTGGTGCAGTTTAAACAATTGTTAATAAGAAAGGGGCGTTAAAAGTAAGATAGGCAAAAAAGGCAAAATGAGTAAAATAGGCAAAAAAAAGGAAAAAAGAGTAAAATAGGCAAAAAAAGGAAAAAAGAGTAAAATAGGCGACAAAAGGCAAAATGAGTTAAATAGGCAAAAAAAAGGCAAAATAAAAAATAGATATTCGGGTTGAGAAATGCATGAATCGTGTTCATATTTATTCAGCGTGACAATAAAGTGAAGCAAATAAAAGAGGCAAATGGCATAAAGTACTTGCCTTGCATATAACTTATCCTTCATTTCATTACAAATGAATATACAAAATCGTGAAAATTTTAGATTTTGTAATTTTTCAACGCGAACAATAATTGTTTGTGGATGAAGCATGCACGTAGCGGGGCATGTATGCAGGGTGCGCATGAATTATGAATGAAAATTGTTTTTGTGGTTGCGCACATTGAGTTGTGTATGTACATACATATGTACATACATACATACATACATATGTATGTGCAGCGATTGTACTTTTTTGCTGCGCCTGCGTTTATGAATGAAATTGAGAAGTATTCTGCAAATTTCTCATCTATGCAATAACGAAATCTTCAGGGAAAATTAAGAAAACCTTGTATAAATAATAAGACAAGACATTGTACATTCATTTTTATAAAATGTTCTTTATTGATTTTAATAACATTTTTTGCCTATAAAAAAATTGCACAAAGAAAAATTAAATTTTTAAATTAAAAACACTGAAATTCAATATAAAAAGCAAAATATTAAAAGCATAATAATAATATAGTAGACACGATTTGGGAATTTGCCAGTCATTTTATTATCATATTATGCTTATTCATTGAAACGAGCAAATGCCTTGCAAATGAGTAAACCTTGTAAACTCACTAAATTTTGTATGAGAAACCGGGTTATTTACGAGGTTTGCGCATTTGCGAGGCATTTGCGCGTTTAGATGAATACCCATATTATTTAACGTAGTATTTTATGGCAAATTCTCGCACAATTTAATCAGTATTGATTAAATCAATTCGCTAGTTGCTAATTCACCAGTTTTTTAAAGAACGATTTCATCGTATGTTCATACATACATATGTACATAAGTACATATTTATAGGACTTTAAAAAACTTGGCTCGTGTGTCGCTGAAAAAAATTTAGAATTAAGAAATAAATAATAATAAATAAATAATTCATAGCTGTTCAGTTTTAATAAAAGCATGCAAAGGTAGACTAAATTGTTATTTTGGGAGTTTCCAGTTGTATTTTTTTTTACTTTGGATCGTTTTTAATTTTTTGTCCAAATATTTTTTTTTTTTTTTAATTTTTTTTCAAATATTTTTTTTTGTTTTTTGTTTTTGAAAATACTTCTATAATATTTACATGCATATTTAGACTAAAATTGTCATTTTGAGTGTTTTCATTTGTTTTGTTTTTCTGTTAGTTAGTGTTAGTTGTTTTTTTCATTAGTATATTTTTTATATAATAAAATGAAAAAGAAACAGAAAATCTGAAAAAAGGAGGAAAAAATAACAAAAACCTGAAAAAAATGGATGAAATCCAAAAAAAAATTGAAAACGAAAAAGAAATCTGAAAATGAAAGTTTTATTTATAAGTCACACGTTAAACTACATCGAAAATAGTTTTACCTGTACAGTTCCACCAACGTTGCGTATAAATGGATTAGAGCCTAGCCTGCAATTTACGTTGTGAATTGTTTAACTTGCTTTTTATTTCTGCGACTTTTGGTTAATTGTTTGTGACGTTCGGCGGTTTGGCGAGCTAACCATTTAGAATTTTTGTATAGTAGTACAGTCACAAGGACGTCTAAGAATTTAAGACGATGAGGTAAGCATTCACCTGCATCTAAAAACCATTCAGGAGATATAACTTCTGTTTTCTTTTTTATAGCTTGCACGATTAGTGCCTGTATGCCAGATTTATGAGCGTATTTGGAAATTAGTTCATTGTATAGTGACATTTGTACGCGGCTTATTTCAAAAACATTATCATTAGGGCTTACCAGTCTTAAGCCGCTAGAGTCTTTATAATTTTTGGCTTTTATTAAGGCTTCCGAAGCTTTATCTAAATTATTATCTCTTTGCATCATTACATTTATACATTTGTCGCACTTCAATTTACAAAGGACCATTTGGTAGATAGTGTACCCGGTGTAATATATTTTAACCTGCAATTCACCTGGTTTCTCAACTGGAGCGAAGTGGTCATCAGGGATATCGATATCTTCCAAGATGAGATGATCAGAAGCTTCTAGGGTAGCCATCAAGGCGTCTTCTTGTGGATTATTCCAATCAAGGTTACCATCGTCATCCTCTTCACAATTACTTCCTGTCTTTGAGAATTTGCGACGCAGAATGTGCATAGAAATGAGCCGCGCTACAATGAATTGAATTTCATATGCACTAGGGTGGGTGCTGATACCCAAATTGGCCCTGATCTTATAAAAGAAGTTTTCGAGAGCGTCTTGGTTCAGTTTGCCGAAGAGAATGAAGGAAATTTTTTCGTAATCATGGAATAAATCTTCAGACAGACTTATCATTGAACTTAAAGTAAGAATTAAACCATCAAGACAAATTACGTGACAAGATGGCTTTTCAATGAATTTTATAAAGTTTATATAGTCTTTGATACGCTCAACTTTTTCATGGCAATTTCTCCATAAAGGTCGCTTAAGTGGGTTTTTATGACTAATTGCTTTGCAATCGATTTCATCGAACATATCGTTCATTCGCTTGCAAAACATTTGCGTTGCCTTTGCGCAATTCTGGACACGCGTATATTGTTGGAAAAGATCATTATTATATGCCATTCCTATTCCAGCAGCCACAGAGCTGCTTAAAACTTGGGTGGCTCTGGAGACGTTCATTTTATCAAATGGTCCGGGATATACATGAGAGTAGGTCAATTTGGGGCAAATTTTAAAATTTACATTTTTCGAATCTATATTAAAAAGTTGTCTGATTACTTCGAATGAAGCAATACCATCAAGGGTTTTTAAATCATGTTTAAAGAAGTTATTACGAACTGACTTTATTAGGTGGCAATAATCAAAAAGAAAATGAATTTTTTTGTCGTTATGAAAGAAATAAGGGGGTTCGGGTGTAACTTTTAACAAATTGGCTAACAAAACATTGTTGCTTCCCTGGTCGCAAACTACGGCTCTCACATATAGTTAGACCTAATTTTTCAGCTGCGTCAATGTTTGATTTTAATAAGTTTAAAAGATATGCACCTTTTACACTATCTTTGGATATCGAATAAGAGAATACATATTTCCATTTTGAAATGTTGCCTTTAATCATAAAGAAACAGCACTTATTACCGATGATACCCTCTCGGCGGCCTTCTCCATTATCAACAAACCCGTCAATTAAATCTCTGGTTTTATTATATGTTAAATCATTTTTAATCGAAATTTCATCAAAAAGAATTTCACAAACACGCTCATTTTCTGACATATCTTTGACGATTTTTTCTATATTTTCTACCACTTTTCTGTTGATGCCCGGTTCGACATACCTGATGGGTCGCCACCGTAACAGGGTTGTTTTGTGGGGTAAAGCAAACATCAAGTCATCGCGCATAAAACTATATGCCTTACTTTTTATAAGATAATTTATATTTTGTGCCAAAACTTTTTCTTCTTCATCATATGATTTTTTGTATTGACAATCATTTTAGCGAAGGCAATTGCGTATTTGCTAGCTTCTTTAGAAGGAATTACTACGTTTTCATCTAACTGAGGGCATTTGTTTTTTAATTCAATAATATTCGCCTCAAGATTTTTAATAATATTTCGAAGCTGAATTTCATTGCTTTGATAGGCTCGAGCAACTTGAGCATGATGCTCCTCATTTTTAAAGCCCTCATCTATGTTTTCGTTTTTGATACATTTTCTTTTGTGCTTAAAGTCTGAGAAAATTCAAATTCTTGAAATGTTAAATCTTTATTTGAATTGTCGATGGGATCGCAATACGTGCGTTTTACAGGCGGCATGATCCATTCCGAAGAGATGGTATTTTGATCATGTACTACTACTACATTCTCATTCTCATTTCTATTATTCATTAAATGGAAAACCGGAAATGCCCACTCAAAAGTCGTTTCGTTGAGATATACATATTTCGCATCGAAATGACGTTCGCAAATTAATTTTTTTTTACTATTATCAAGAGGAAGTGGCAAATTGCAGGCTAAAGCCCAATCATTGCGAGCAATATCCGATTTGGGGAACTCAAACAACTTCCTTTTCGTATCTGAAGTATGTACATCCCTCTATACAGCAACTACGACATATGTATTGTTGCTTGATGGTATGCGTGCGGCGGTATACAGTCAGATCCTACAATTTTTATAAATTTATATAAACATACACATACAATGTATGTACATACTACATATATACTACATATGTACATACATACATACCAGATGTCTGCAATGAGTAGCTTATGTGCTAAGTATGCTCATGGAAGTCTCAATAATTTTGTGCATGTATACTTATTCGAACTTATAAAAATATAGCAAATACTTACAACTACTTAACTCATGCCTAAATGTTTGAGTTCAATTGATACATTGCTTAAATGCGTGTCACTATTCGTCTTATACGGTTAATTACGATGGTCTCAGTTATTTTGAGTAATTATATTTCAACATTATCTTGGGCCAAAGTGTGTAAAATTTTCGTGGTGATCAGATGATAAGAGGTTTAAAAATTGACAATATTAAAAAAAAAAATAAGATGGAGTGTATAGTTTGACCGAGAAACGGAATCGGAAAAGCCTTATTTGGAATATATTTGCCGAAATAGTAAAGGATGATGGATGTGCAGTAGAAAATTATGTGTGCTGCCGTACTTGCAAAAGTATACTTAAATATAACCAAAAGCAGTCCTCCAATCTAAACCGTCACAAATGCTATACCTTATTTTCAATACAGATACCTCTTAAGAAAATCAGACCAGAGGATAAACAAAAATCAATTGATGTCTCTTGTCAATGGGTGGTTGAGGACTGCCGTCCGTTTACAGCAATTGATAAAGTACTTTGTTGATCTTGGTGCCAGTTATGGAGAGAACGTTGATACAGCTCTAGCAGAAGCGGAGAAAAAAATAATTAAGCCAGGAATACAAGAAGTTGTTGAAGCTGGAGATGCTTCAATTACTATTGATTTATGGACAGATTCTTTCCTTAGGAGGAATTTTTTGACAACAACTTTACACTACGCCAGAAAGAGTCCTAGGAATCAAGTCTATGGAATATCAGCGTTCAACTGGTGACAATATTAGAAGTAAACTATTACATTTGCTGCAAGAATTCGGTGTTTCCAGTTTAGATAAGATAACATTTGTAACTGATCGTGGTAGCAACGTGAAAAAAGCTTTGAACAATGTAACGAGATTAAATTGTTCTAATCATTTGTTTTCTAATATGCTTGATTCTGGTTTTGAATCAAGTGACGAATTAAAAAATATAATAAGCAATTGCAAAAAATTAGTGAAATATTTTAGAAAAGCTAATTTGCAACATTTACTGCCGACGTCGCTGAAAAGCAACTGTCCAACGCGATGGAACTCACGTCTGTAGTGCGATTCACTAACTTTAAACGGTACGACAATTGTTATTTTTAGCGGCAATATTTGCCGTTTGCACTAACGATTGTGCGATTCACTAACTTATTCTTAACGACACTTAACAGCTGTTTCGTTGTATTTATTCAAAGTGATAAAGAGTGGCATCTCAGTCAAACTAAATGCCAAAATAAGCGAAAAGCACAAAGAGGAATAGAAAAAAACAAACGAATGCCTGCTGCCAAATATAAATTTGAGCGATTTTGTTATATTTCATTAAAGTGAAATAGATATTAGTTTGTTTCAAACTACAAACACTTAAAATTATTTATATATGTATATTGCAATGATCCATTGTAGCAGAATTCCGGACACTTCTATGAGTGTTTTGTTAGAATAGTCATCAACTCGGCTCCAAGGAATATGCGGAATAACCTGCAAATATGCCATGGTTATCGTTTTCAAACTTCGCGTTCGGATCCTTGTAAAAGTTTGCTTTTACCATTTGCATATTAATTGAATAGTAGATGTGGTGGTTGGCATAAGCCTCCTCATGATTCCTTGGTGGCAAAATTGATATGTGCGTGGAGTCGACGGCTCCAAAAAGCCTCCCACAAAGGGAGACGACGCCGAAGCAAACATTTCTTTAGCAGAATGGCGTTCCACTTGGGTCATAGGAAACCTCACTTTCTGGTGAAACAACGAATCATTGATTGCATCCGTTACCCGATGAATGCCGGCTTACGGAAAACTGGCTCATGGATATTCCCCATTGTTCACCTACGAGTCGTTGATAACAACCAGTTGCGAAGAACCTTAACGCCGCTAGAACCTACCAATATAAAATTAAAATTTAAAATTGCATACAGGCTTAAAGCTTACATGAGCTACCTGTTTCTCAGTTGATATTGCTGTTATTCTGGATCCTCTTATTTGGTTATCAGGCTGATAAATTAGGTATTCAGCCAAGTCTGGAGTTAACCGATACAGTTTTTGAAAGTCTGTTGCATTTAGATGAAAGGGATTGTCCACATCTCGGAGTAAACGTCGATCCACTGTTGGAGCGCTTACTTCTTCATCACCTCGTGATAAATCATATGCCAAATATTTAAGCGACATTATTTAATGTTCCTTTTTTAATTACAAGAAAACAAATCACTGAATTTCAAATTTTTCTTTTATTTAAATTGAAATCACGAATTTCACTTTTCTCGATTGAGTTAACAACATAAAATTTGTTGTCGTTTAGTTTTCGGTCATCGACTAGCTAACATCAACAGCTGATTCGGCGAATGCGAAAATCGTTAAAAAATGGCTACTGAATAGCAGGGTCGCTAAAATTTTGGTTAAGTTGAGTTAACCAAACGAATATCTTTAAAATAAGTTAGTGAATCGCACTACTGGTAATGCTAAAGTCAATTGTTGACAATTGGCTTCATATTCAGGAAATTCTAACCAATAACTGTGAAAATCAAAGATTAATATGTATTAATATAACAATTTTAAAATCGTTGGTGGGAATTTGCGAACAATTCGACGTCATTTCGCAGCAATTACAAGGTTGTAGTTATGCATCAATTTGTTTTGTAATGCCTTCAATAAGGCGACATGACGAGCAAGTCATTTTAACCTTAAAGGCCAATATTTTAAAAAATGTGGATGAGATATGGTTACATAATCTGGACGTAAGACATAAAGTGGCTTTCGTTTTGTACCCTCCCACAAATAATTTGCAGTCAATTGACATTGACGAAATAAAAAACTTTTGTGCTACCGACATATTAAGAAGAGATAATAGTGGAAACCAAATAGAACCACGTGATGCACCAATTTCTCCTATGCCTGTCAATGCAAACAACAAATTGCACTTTTTCTTCGGTGATCTACTTCAGACTGCTATGTCAATACCCGAAAGCGCCATAAAATGAGGTAGAGAGATATTCTAGAGAGAGGGTGCGAAAGGTGGAAGATTTTGACGTTATGCAATGGTGGCAAAGGGCAACAAATTACCCGAAACTAAGGAACGTAGCAATGATCATTTTATCAATTACGGCAAGTAGTGCAGCGTCCGAAAGACTTTTTTCTTTGGCTGGAAACATAATTACGGAAAAGAGAAACCGACTAGGTCCTAAAACTCTCGATAATGTTATATTTTTGAATTCTATTTATAAAAATAAAAAAATTTAAACTTTCTTAATGCTAACTTTCATATCTACATTTAACCATGAATTTCACTTATTATTTTCTGTACATTTTTTTTTATTAACAATGAATTTCACTTATTATTTTCGATTAATTTTCTATTTTAGTAAAAAGAAATATTTTTTTTAGTTAGAAATGTTTGTATAATTTTTTCATTTAATCATTATATCAAATATGTGTATGTAAATAAAAAAAATTTGCCATTTACATCTCATACATACATATGTGCGTTTATTTGTTATTTTGTTCGTTTTTTTTTTGTTGTGGCTGTTTATGCGCAGCATTTGCACGACGAGTTTGTTTAGTTCCAATATTTAGGAAACTTAGCTATTTGAAGCTGATCGTAAGTACTCCTGTTAAATTTATGAGTAGGTTTGATCAGTATGAGCATTAAGTATAAATATTGGAAAATGAGCATTGCATTAGAACATTCATACTTTTGTCTACACATGCTTACGACTATTCAAACTCGCTGCGTATGCGTTCGATTGCTCGAATTGAGTATAAGTTCGATGCTAAAATCGATATGTATGCATTCATACATGTTTTGTGATAAGCTACTCAAGGTGGCGATTTTGCTGCTCATTGCATACCTCTAACATTACGCAATACGCAATTAACATTTTTTTTAAATAATTAAAAACAAATGTTTTTATTAAACAAATATTGCACAACAGCCGTTTACTTTAAGCTTTAGAGTGACGTACAACCCGCGAAGACCCAGGTTCGATTCTTGGCACAGGCAGAAAATTTTTAAATAAAATTTGTTTAATAAATTAACTTATTTTTTCACAAATTTATTTTAATGAAATCATTAATATGTATTTTTTTAATTCGATAGCACCTTTACTTCTGTATGCGCGAATCAAATTAGCAGGTTACTGCATTACAATAATTCAAAATATTTCGTGTGTAATACATAAGTATGTACATACATATATAAGAATGCACCAAATTTTCGTCATGTACCTCTATTAAACCGTACCACCCTAATGTGCACAACATTGTATGAACATACATATGTATGTATATAAATTTATACATTTAAATAAATACATATGCATATTATGTTAGGAAAATTATCTGCGGACTTGCCCAGATGAAGAGTTGGGACAGCGTTCTTTTTCAAAAATGTTGTCCCCATCGCAGCCCTCTCGAAATGTATCGAGCACACAAAAGAATTCTCAGGAGCCGGCATATAGTCGGTGGGCAAAATTTGGAGGTTTTCCCTCCACTTCCTTCCCAATTCCCACTCCTGAGGGAAAGTAAACATTTTATACAATTCATTATCGTTGTTGCACTTGCGCACCCGGCACTTGCGAAGAGGCATTTTATTATTTTTTAATTTAAAAGGAAAAACCCGATAAAATCGCACAATTTTTTTGAGCAAGCAAAGCTTTTTGATAAATGTCACCTGATTCCCTTTTATTTCTTTTATCATTTTTGGCGCAATTTTTACCAGATTTTTCATTACAAATAAGCTTAGAAATGTAACAAAATCGTATTTACTGATGATCATTCAAATTACACCAGCAACAACACCTGCACGTTACATTCCTAACATAATAAATGAATGTTCACAACATTTTCTTACTTACCTCTCTGTTAAAATGTTATCTGGAAATGTTAAATAGCTGTGGGGAAACCCAGTTTGGAAACGTTTCAGACAACATTTTTTGCAGTCCACAAATTTGCAGCTTCTCATACTTCTAAGTTCTCTGATTGCAGGCAGAAGGAACTATTTCTGCGGACTTCTGACAAAACAGCTTTTTTGGTTTTCGAGTTTATATTTTCAAATAAATAAATTTCGATCTTTGACGTACAAATTTAATATTTAAATGAAACTTTTACCACGATGGCCTCTTGAACTATAGCTTTGTTTAACTATTTGTATAAATATTTCATTAGAACATTGACCTAGAGTTCGGTTGATTGTTCGCGCATGCGAGTGTTGGAGTAGAATTGTGAAAATTCCATATCAAAATAAAAGGAAAATTTTCGCCAAAAAGCATCTGCAACCATACAATGTAGCTGATAACAGAGGACGTGCATTAATTTTCTGTAAAATTGTTCTTTTCGCTCAACCGATGTTCAATTTTGCCCCTTGTAGGTGAAAAATTATAGAGTGGTGAGCTGGACGAGAAAACGACCTTTTCCCAAAAACGCGGAACGACAGCAGGAATGAAGCGGTATGCTACTTCTCTGTAAATATAGGTTCTCTGGGTAAAGTACGGCCAAACAGAAAGCTGTGATGTGGCGCCAAAATTATTATTATGTTTATATCGCAATATCTGATGTCATAAATGGCGCTTAACCCTTACCAATATTTGTGAAGCCTTTTGATAAATTCCAGAGAGGGGCACACCACCTAGGTGTGTCTACGAGTGGTGAGGGCTACACAATCACAGAAGATTAGTTCTGGTGTTCCTTCACCCAGCTTACACTATTATCTATGAAAGTACTGAGATGATAGCGGAGACAGCAGTGCCCCCTTTTAGTAGCAAGTGATAGTTTGAATTCCTCTCTGCTTAAGTTAAAGACTTTAAATTTGTGATAGACTACGGTCATTTTTCCACAGGGTGATAAGGAAGATGAAAACAATATTTGCTACATTGGAATTGTGCCCAAATACATCGAACATTTGTAGGATAAGTGCGAGCACTGTTGCAACAAATACGTCAACCATTTAAATTAATTTTTAATCGATAGATGAAGCACTGTTGTGGGAAAGACTTTCACGTTTATGTTAACAGTAGAAGTATTTGAGGTTAACAGTGTTTGTTCTTCAACCAAATGTAGTCGCATTTGTTTTGTATAAGTTAGGTTAGGTTAGGTTAATGTGGTAGTTCCCGCAATGGGACCTCACTTAGACATAGAAGAGGAGTCCATTGTGATACTACCTGTTAAATGAATGGTAATTAAAATCGGAAAACCAAGAATGATTAACTGGAGAAGCGTTCCGTGAAGTCACGCAAATCACCTATCTCCACCCCATAAAGCTCTTCTGGAGGACTAAAGAAGTACGAGTCTAGGTACTTGAACCTAAGTCTCGCAAATACAGGGCAGCTGAGCAGAAAATGAAAAGATGAATCCACCTCATCATCCTCCATACAGCTGCGGCAGAAAGGGTCAGAGACAATTTTCAGCCTAACCGCATAGATATTCATCGGACAATGACCAGTCAGAACACCTACGAGGGTCGAGAGTTGCCGCTTAGTAAGCGACCTCAGTTCCTTTGAGGGCCCACGATCCACTCTCGGCCAGAGGATTCTTGCAATTTTCCATGTTGTGACATTTTTCCAGCGGTCCAAGAGAAGTCCGTAGGCAGCCAAAGGAGCCCCCACCCTCTCCCTGCATGGAGTAATAATTTCTAGGGTGCCCTGCCGAGCGAGCTCATCAGCCATGCAGTTCCCTGAAATGCCGCTATGGCCGGTACCCAAATTAGTCTAATGTCGAGAGACTCCGAGGTTGCTGGAAGAGAAGTCAGGCACTCCCCGACATGTTTTGATCTCACCAATAGCGATCCTAAGGCCTTAATAGTGGCCTGAAAAGTTCAGCATCCTCCCGCCCCACACACTGCCCTCCCCCCATTCCTCCCTTCGCGGGATGTGAGTGGAGAAGGAGCACCCTCGGGTTGGAGCTGGCAAGAATCCTTGAATGCCCAATGGCCGAGCTGAAGCTGTATCCATTGCATCTTAGCCGGGCAGCAGCACGGGCTGCTGAAACCTTGCTTGCAATGCCCACAGGTAACACGTTAAGCATAACATTGAGCGCGAGAGTGGGTGTGGTCCTAAGCGCCCCACTGATTCCAATGAGCGCAGATCTCTGCACTCGCTCTAGCTGCTTAGCTTTCGATACCTTATCCAGTGAGTTCCACCAGACAACCACTCCATAAAACAGTATAGACCTTATTATAGTTTAATAAAACAAGTAATTTACCTTGGGGGAGAGGCCCCATCTCTTCCCAATAGCACCCCGGCAACAGTATACCATAACCGAAGTCTTTTTCATCCCTTCCTCAACATCGTCGGCATAGGCAATAACCGTGCAGCCTTCCCTTTCCAGCTCCTTCAGAAGGCCATTGATAACAACGACCCAAAGGAGTGGTGAGAGAACCCCTCCTTGTGGAGTGCCTCTACCCACTCTACGTTGAATGGAGGCGCTGCCCCACTCTGCCACGACAGTTCTGTCACAGAGCAGGTGGTTGACAAGCCTTATAAGACCGGTTCAACCCCAAGCTCCGCTAGTGATTTGCCTGTGGCTGTACGTAATTAAATGCACCTTCTATATCCAGAAAGGCACCATCTGCAAAGTCCTTGTACTCAAGAGACTCTTCAATGACGCTAACGACCGAGTGCAAGGCTGTTTCCACAGACCTGCCCTTCGAGTAAGCATGCTGAGCACGCGACAACCGCCCACGAGGAATCCCACCCCTTATATGAAGATCAATCAGCATCTCTAGGGTCTTCAGCAGAAAAGAAGAGAGGCTGATAGTCTTAAGTCTTTCAGGGATACATGAGAGCTCTTGCCCGCCTTGGGAATAAACGTAACCCTCACGTTCCTCCAAAGTCTAGGGATATAGCCACTACTTATGCAGCTCGCATAAATAGGCGTCAACCACCGACAGGACACCCGCTCAGACTTTTCGCCGTTAACTTCAGCAGATGTGGCATTAATTCTTCCCCCTTTAAGTTCAGCAGCGTCCTCGTTGTTGTGATCCTTTGCAATATCCTTTGTTGTAACGGTCACTTCGTACTTCCTCTTAGAAACGTAAGCTCTGTAGGAGATGAGGCTAACGACTGCGATGAAAATTATGAGGTTGGCTATGTTATGGCTAACACCATATTTGGGTTTGAATTCTTCAATTTCATGAGTGTTGGTAATGTGCAGTTCCTTGATCATCTGGACTCTTCGAAGGTAGTTGTGATATTTGTAGATTGAGCTATGGCTGGTAATGGTTTTGCTGCTGAGATTCCTCTATTCCAGTATATCTGATTTTGCACGGTAAGTGTAGAGTTGTCATTGTGTATCAAAAATGCTCGTTGCAGTGGCATGCTTTGATTATCAATTTGGATGTATCTGTTGAAGTTATTAAGGAGCAATATGTCCGGTGTTAGTTCTTCGGCAAGAGGCATATGTTGATTGGTTGTGGGGGCGCATTTCGATGGCGTGCTTCTGAGCAGATTTGGGATGCAATGGGAGGCAGTGATATTTACAATGTTCATACGCTTACAAAGTGCTATGTTGTTTAGAGTTTTACAATTATTCCTTATGCCTAATATTGGATCTTTACAAAAAGTAAAGTTTTCGTAATCAAGTTTTATATTAACATTTCGTTTTTTTACAGATTTGATCAACATTTTTTTGGCAATTTTACTTACTTGTTTTTGGCAACGTTACGATATATGCATATAGCAATGATGTTTCATTGATGCAATTTTGGCTTCGCTAAATTCTAATGCTTCAATTAAGTTATCAAATGGTATATCCTGGTGGTCATCGAAAAATATGTTTATTACATTTATTTCAAAGTTCGATAGAATAAAGGAATTTATAATGTTTGCTTTTGCCCACTATATACATACATATATGTTACTTAATATTTCCCTTTTACCAATTTCATTGGATTGAACTGTATTTAGTAGAGTGTTGGTTATATTGAAATTTCGTCTAGTCGCTGAATAGTAAATTTATTAATCTCTCGGGGTCATGTATTTCTGTACCATAACTTCTATGTCCTGTATTGCGTCAAGATATTGATCTAGGTCAATTCATGTATCAATTTAAAGGTTCCAATTTGTAGTCGTGCGATTCCAGTATCGATTGCGATGATTTGAGAACTACTGTAGTCCAAAATTTGTATTTCAGATAAACTGTTCCTCCAATAGGTCCATATTACGATAAAAAATGTCAACTGTTGTATGCCCATTTTGTACCTGTGAGGAAATTTTTACTTCTTATTTTCTAATTTCTAACTACTATGCTATTCTTATCTTCTGCTACTTTTTCTTCCTTATAACGACAAGTAAGCTTATTCCCTATTCTCTTATTTGTTTTGACGAAAATAACGTCACCTACATTGTAATTTTTATATGGTTTCCTCTTTTTGTTATGGTAATTAAGGTCAGCTTCTTGTTTGTTTTCGAGCCTTTTTTTTTGCTTTTCATTTTCAATTGGCTGCGGGTCTGAGTTTACAATTCGCCCAAAAACTACTTCGACTGGCTTCTGTTTAGTAGTTGAGTTAATTGAGTAGCTATATCAGCAAATTGATTTATCAAATAAATCTGCGAAAGATGTGTGAACTTTTTCTGCTTTTAGGCATCGCATAATTTTTAATAAAGTGCTATGGATCGTTCGACTTGACCGTTCACGGTACTAGTGTAAGGCGGACTTTTGAATATTTCAATGCCTAATTGATCTTCCAAAAAGTGTGCTATCGGTGCTGCTCCTAAGTCAATGAACATTTTTTTTGGAATTCCGAAACACATCAAGAGTCTTCTAAGTGGTTTTTTTATATGTTGCGTCGCTCTTGACCTCACTAGTTTGGCTTGAGCGTATTTTGAAAACTTATCTATTTCTGTAAGGATTGTTTTATCATTCGTGTAATAGACATCGAGATGTACAATTTGTCCTGCCTATTGCGGAATAGGTGTTGGTTGTAAAATAGGCTTTGGAGGAACATTTGAGAGTTCAGGGTAAAAAATTTTCTGATTGCAATTCATAGCATTATTTCTACGCGGAAGAATTGGTGGTGGTAAATTATTCTCTGGAAATCTTTTTTTGAAAATTTGTATTTTGGGCATATTTCGTACGGGATGCCATTTTATCCAATTTTTGACACAGTTGGCTCACGAACAGCCATTAACCGTGGTAAATCACCGTTAAGCCCACTGATAAAGGTACCAACGCTTTTTCCCTATATGAATTTGTCATTGATTTTATGGATTGTTCATCTAGTTCGAGACAGACAACCTTGTCTAAGATTAGTGACATAAATAGGGAAACTTTTTGGTCAAATTTTGAGATAGTATTGTTTTTCTATGTCATTGTCATCATTTGGTATTCTAATGTTCCTATATCGCGTTTGTCAGAATAGAGCATAGGTCGGCAAAGCTAACTCATGTGAGCAGTGCGCTCAGCACACGCATTCTTACGCTGTTCATATCAGTCGTTGGTCAGACAGCAACGAATCAACGTAGGCAACGGATTTGCTGAAATTTTTTGTATGCTACAGTGGATTGTGCTCGACTAAAATGTATGACAAGAAATATTTTATGGTTTCAGATGCCTTTGGTAAAATGCAATGTCTATCGTGTTATGCTTCTATTAAAGGGGCCAGAGAATATAATTTTAGAAGGCACTACAATTTTTTTCATAAAGATTTTGATAAATATAATGGTGTAGAGAGAGGTGATATTTTCACTGAAAAAAAACATAATTTTTTGCAAAAGTGTAAGGAATGGATTTCTCAAGTAGAAGGAGAAAAATTAGAGCAGAAAGATGAAAGAAAGGGACAAGCTGCATTAAAAAAGGATCTGACAAACTTAATTAGTTTAAGCGTTGTTGGGAAGGGAAGACCTTTTTCGGATGGTGCATTTATTAAAGAAATTTTCGAGAAAGTTTTGTAAAAACTTAATAGCCAACTAAACGTTTTTATTGAAAGTATCCCTCTTTCTCCCTGAACTATAAGTCGAAACGTTGATCAAATAGGCATATCTATTGAAAAAGCCATAAAACAAAAAATAAGTAACTGCAAATTTTTTCTGATTTGAAATTCATCTGTTCCAAGCAAAGAAACAGATTAAATGCAAGACATTTATCAAACATACTGTTAACAACAAACTGCAACAAAAGTATAGATATTAAAACATGCACTGATGATTAATATAAAGAATTTAGGTTTTCCGGTTATAGCCTAAATTTTATTTCATTATACATACTATATTAGTTTTTACAGCAGTTAAAAAAGAATCCATTTTGTTATAAAATTATTAAATTCGCTTCACTATGAGTTTCACATGTCCACAATACGCACTATATGACATTGAAAGCATTATTACGTAGTTTAATTATTAAACAGAAATTGTTTGTAACGAAAAAACAATTAAAATCATTATAAGCTTTCTTACGCAAATTTTTTTTTTCCTTACACCACTGTAGCGCAATTGCTCTCGCGCTCACCAACACACCCTCATTATCAAAAATGACGACCACTGGAATAGAGCATCATTAAGCACATTTTAATTTTCTCCCAATTTAGAGGGGTTCTATATGCTTCGAGCTCCTACAATTTTGTGTCGTACTGTATGCAGAATTCCGTAATATTTTGGAGTTCCACGTTTGTTTTCATACATGCGGAATATCCTGTCGACAGATTTTTGCCACGAATGGAATTCACCATCTTGGCCTGAAAATTCCCTAAGTCTTTTCACTAGATCTGGTACCCTATTTAGTTCATTGGGGGTTTGCTCCGGTGGGATTGAATATTTCATCCCTATCCTCCATCTATGAAAGGATTTCTTAAATTCGACACAGCTTCCTGAACATTTCTTGTTATCTCAACTATAAGATTAGGGTTATAAGTATTTGCCCTAACTGGATTTGGTGGATTCAGTGGCCTGCCGCCACTTGCTAAGCTTAAATATCCTAGTTGGTTGGCAAAATTGTCGCCTGGAATTTTTAATAATTTCTTTTGAACTTGGCCAAACTAGATTACCGATACGTGGGCTTTTCCTGTTAGTGTTTTCACTTCTTTCCTTAAACTTTTATAAAATTTGCCAAAATAATTTTTATTAGCTTTTCTTTATACTTTTCCTTTAGTTTCTTCACAAGATGAGCACAATTTAATTTTTAGTTTTAAATTCTGTAATTTAGCTTTTCGCAAAACATTTTTCTCTCAAACGTAATTATTTCATTTAATATCTTTAACTATTAGTATTCAAAATTTTAATTACTTTGAATTTTCTTATAAAAATAGCAACATTTATTAATTTCTTTAAAACTTTTTCTATTAAAACAGGTAACTTTCGTAAAAAAAATTCACATTAAACTTTCTCTTTTCACAAAATTAATTTCACTAAAGCACTTTATCCAGTGGAAATGACGGCAACGATCGTTCCGTTTTGTTCAAGGATGTTCCGCACTCGCTGTTGTCAACCGATGTCAGCAATTTTCCTTTTCAGGAGGAAAGTACTGGGAGCAGTCGCGCTGAGGAACTCGATAAACTTGCAGGGAGTTTTTCCTCCTTTCCGAATTTCACCCACGAGTCCTGCCACTACTTTAAGGACCTTCTGGACTCTTATTTTCGGTATACGTAGAAGTTCCTGGCACTACTTGAGGGACCTTTGGGATACTTATTTCACTCGCGACTGCGTCCGTCTCGGGGCTGCAACTTTCGCGTGTTTTTAAGTTCTGCAAAATGTTCGCGACGTACAACTTTAGGACGATTTATGCTATTAACACGTCAATTTTATTTGTTTTCTTTTCAACGCGCTACTTAAGGGCGATTTATGGTTATTTTTAATTTTAAACACTTTTAAAACTTTTAATTTTAACAAGCCAGTCGAGCCCCACGTTGGGCGCCAGTTAAATAATTTAGTGTTTGAAATTATTAAAAAAAAAATATTTTTTATTTTTTATGGTGCACTAGGCACGTCTTTATTTATTCAACTGCAACTTAGAACTCTCTTAAAAGCTAACATAAAGTTTTACACCTACCTATCACTGCACTGCCAAGACACGCTGTTGCCGCATGATCGCTACCATTCCAGACATAGCGTCAGCGTATTTCATGCTTGGTGGGAACGTAGCTGCTGGGGTAATATGAATTCCGCAGCAGCGCTGTTGCGCGTGCAATATTTTCGATGTCAGCATTTCGCCGTTAACTTCAGCGGATGTGGCGTTAACTTGCATTTGTAGATAAATCCCACGTAAACAATAACTCAGTAACTCAGGTTCAAATTCCAAAATCATGCCTTCTTCTGTCTCTTTGTCGTTTGTAATAACGGAGTCTTATATTATCGGAGGTTTCTCCATAAGTAATTGCAGCTCAGATATCGGAGGTATCATTCTTTACTCACACGTCGTAAGGTATTATGCCAACTTAAATTCTACATATACATACATATACATATGTATTATGTAAATATATTGAATGGTATATTTTTAACAATAAAAATTATTTTCCTAAATACATTCCTTTCGGTATAAAAAACAAATGCAAATTGGTGATACCGCAAACTGTATGAGCATCTGACACGAACGTCACAAAAATTACTTCGTCAATCTCAAGAGAGGAAAAAACGGTAAGATTAAGTACGTTGTTATTGCGGTGAATACTTTTACATTCTAATAAAGTTGATAAAAAAAAACCAAATTAAATGTGAAACTTTTGAAACAAGTATTTTTACTTTCGACTAGCCCCGCGTGCGTCGTTACGCTTACAGTTTTTTTAAATGCATATATGAGTGGCTCAGTGCCATCCTTGCCTAACCCTCGAAATTTCATATTTGGAGTTATTATGCTATACTACTTAGAAATACTCCAAACTATCCGTGCCAAAGTTAGACATCCCTAATTTTTGAACGAGACAAGGCTGACATCTATGGGCAGTTTTGGCAATCTCAATATGTCAATAGTTATTTTGGCCATTTCTGCCTAACCATCAAAACATGGCGGCCGCGAGCGACATACTGTTTTCGTTATCCGACTTTTCAGGTGACGATAGTGATAAAGGCAAAGACTACTTACCTTCAGATGAGGTCTCAGGTATATCCCCACCTCTCTATAAATAAATATTATTATTCTCATTCTTTAAATATTGTTTTTTCGCATATAAAAAAGATTGTGAGGGTTAGGCATTTCTGGCCTTTCCTAAATGGTGAACTGTTAAAATTAATTGCATAAGAACAGTTAACAGCATTTATTCTTGTTATTGCGAGAAAAGAATTTTTGATAAAATTGTATTATAGTTTCATTTATTCTTAACCAAGTTCATGGCTTACAAGATATTTTATGTGTTTAAGTTAGGTTATGTTCCATTGTTTTGCGTTACTTTGCATGATATCTATAATATAATTACGCCACACATTTTTCCGTTGTGGTACCATTTACTCTTGAATGCGTGGACCGATTTCTTTGAAATATGCACCATTTGAAAGGTAGAGTTCCGTAGAAGTGCAGAATATTTTTTTTTTTTTTTTTTTTTTTTGGAAGTTGGAAAATTTTCTTAAAAAATGGGTGGATTATCAGGATTTTCCTCCAGTTTAAATTTTGCACAGGATTTGGCCAGTTCTAGGCAATTGCTGCAGGCGGAAGTTGTAAAATCTGTGTTATCTGGGTTAAATCCAGAAAGTCCATTGATTTCAAAAATTTCAACGACATTCAAATTCGCGTTTACATGGAGAAGAGTGCGTGGGATTCATTTTCGTTTATTGGTTTCTATGTTGGAATGAAATAGCAAGTGATGCTACCATTACTTGGCCTTTAAATGGCGTATATTCATTTTCAAGCAAGAAAAGAGAGGAAACCGCGGTAGTTGAGTTGAGAGAGAGAGAAGTGCGAAAAAATTCACTGAGAGCCGAGTAGCGGTAAAAGATTGGCGCCACCTTATTTTTCTGCATCGTGATTTTCAACAAGTGAATTAATTTAATTCGATTTTAGTGCCAAGAACCAAAAGAAAATCAAAATACATACAGAAAGAGGATTCATTTTCCGTTTTGTGTTATTTGAATGTCGTTGCAAATTGTAAGTTTGTTTTTGAAAGTTTAATATCTCTTATCCTATTAAAAGTGCACTTTTTTCAGTGAAAACCAAGTCTGTAAAAGAAATTAGTTCCAGACAAATTTTTCGTTGCATTCGACATGAAATATAATTGATTCAAAATCTTTGGTCATGTAAGCAATATTTACAGTTTATTCATGTTCATATAAAATTATTATTTTCTGATTTGTGTGTATTTTAGTGTCAAGAAGAGAATAATTAAATTCCGGGTACAAATACAACATTTTAATATTTACGGTTTTTGATAACATTAAAAATGGCAAGGAGTCGCACCTTGAGTGGACGGGTTGAAAGGAGAGCAAATAGAGATCGAGCTAGGGCTGAACGTTCAAGTATTAAGGAAATTAATATAAATCAACAACGAAACTTAAACAATATTAATCAAAATAATCGTGCAGAAATTCCCGAAGCTGCATCAAGTTCTAATAGATATCCCACTAGGAGTAGAATTAATGCTACTTCAAATAATACGGTTGATTCTATTGTAAACCCTATTAATATTAGGCAACTGGCAGGTTCAAAAAGAAATTATAATGGGCGTAGAACAAATATTATACCAAATGTAAATGTCAATTTAAATACAAATTTGAAAGGGACTTTCAAGTGTGCTTTAAATACGATACCACCTAATTTTGTAACTTTCAATTTAGGCCCATGAATATTATTTGTCGACTTTGTAATTCTAAGAACTTCAAATCTGAACTAACCAATCGCGATAGAAACAAATTTACTCTATGTTGCCATAAAGGGAAAATTTCATTTCCCCCATTATCTCAAAATGCATTTTTCAACAGTTTTTACGAAAATTATAACACAATTGAGTCAAAAAATTACTTTGAAAATATTCGTTCTTATAACTCTGCCTTTGCGATGGTAATTTCTGAAGCGAAAATTAATTTGCCGACTACAGCCGGAATATACCATTTTAAGATTCATGATCAGTTTTATCACCGTGTTGGTCCACTTACCCCCGAATATGGTCGAAATCCTTCTTATGCTCAACTTTATTTCTTTGATACAGACACAGCTGTTAACTTTAGAATGTCAGCTCCCAATAATCAACGATGTCTTCGTTCTGTTATGAATTCAATTTCTGATGAGCTTGCACGCGTAAATAGATTTATTGCATCTTTTAAAACTATGAAAGCACATTGTGAAATGAATCCAACAAAAGAAATATCTATGGTTATGAAAACAGATCCACGCACTGATTTAAATCGATTTAACGAGCCAATTTCAACTGATGTTGCCGTTATTTTTATATCTGTAGGCGGAGAACCACCATTTGAAAGGAATCTAATTGCTTTTTCAAAAAAAAATTCTTTTGTGTATCAAGTTTCTGTTTTGCAACCAACTCTTGATCCATTAGCATATCCATTGCTTTTTCCAAATGGTGATCTTGGGTGGGAATTGGGTATTTCTCATAACATAGTGGATAACGGGCGTGGTCGAAGTAATAATGATGGTCAAGTTAACAGAGTAAATGACGATAATAACGGTGGTGGTGCTTCTACATCAAATGCCGTTAGAAGGAATAAAGCAACAATGTGTCAGTATGCAAGTTATCGATTAGCAATAAGAGACGATTTTAGTCTTCTACATCACTCCCAAAAACTATTTTTACAATGGGTTGTTGATATTTACGTTCGTATAGAAAGCTCTAGATTACATTTCATAAGAAATAACATTCAGAATAATTATCGATCAGATTGTCTGAACAACCTAACTGATCATTTAAATACAAATCAACCAGATATAAACGCACAAAATATTGGCAAACTTTTTATATTGCCTTCATCGTTCATGGGCTCGCCGCGTAACATGTATCAAAATTACCTTGATGCAATGAACATTGTACAAGAAAAAGGTAAACCGAGTCTTTTCGTAACAATGACTTGCAATCCGAATTGGCCGGAAATTAAAAACAATATCGGTAAAGAAGCACCCAATTTTCGGCCGGATGTTATTGTTCGAGTTTTCCAGTCCAAGCTACAGGAATTAATCAATTTAATTTTAAAAGACAAAATTTTCGGGGCTGTAGACGCGTTAATTTACACAATTGAATTTCAAAAACGTGGGTTACCTCATGCACATATGTATACTCATAACATTGTGTGAAAATGATAAAATTTCTTCAAAAAATGATATGGAAAAAGTGGTTTGCGCCGAAATTCCAGACATAAATGCAGATCCTTTATTATTCCAATATGTCAAAAGTCACATGATTCATGGTCCATGCGGAATACTTAATCCTAATGCTGTTTGTATGAGGGAAAATAAGTGCAGTAAAGATTACCCAAAAGAATTTTACAATGAGACATGTGAAAATGTTAATGGATATTCTTTGTATAGAAGGAGAAATAATGGCAGAATGGTTAATGTTAGAGGGATACAGTAGATAACAGATATGTTGTTCCATATAATCCATATTTGTTAGCAAAATTTAATTGTCACATAAATGTAGAAGTTTGTACCACTGTTAAAAGCGTAAAATGCATATACAAATATGTTTATAAAGGCTACGACAGTGCAGTAATTCAAATTGAGGTTGAATCCGACCCTAATAACCCACCAGCAAACAGAAACTTGGATGAAATAGATAAATACGTTAGTGGTCGTTATGTTGGATCTACAGAAGCGGCATGGCGTATTTTTGAATACAACATGCATTTCCAAACGCACACAAATGAACGATTAGATTTACATTTACCAAATCAACAGAATGTCTTTTTTAGACAAGACAACGTTCAAGGTGCTGTTAGTAATCTACGAAACACTAAGTTGCTTGGCTTTTTTTTATTAAATAGAAGCGATAATGATGCAAACCAATATCTTTATACAGAAATTCCAAAACATTATGTATGGAAAGATTCTGGAAAGAAATGGGGGAAAAGACTCCGCGGGGGAGATAAAGTTATTGCACGCATGTATGCCATATCGCCAAAAAAAATTGAATTATTTCACATGAGAATTCTTCTGCTTCATGTTAAAGGTCCGAAATCTTTTAACGGTTTGAAAACCTATAATCAAGTCACTTACAATACTTATGTCGAAGCATGTCGTGCAAGAGGAATATCTTCCAATGACAATGAATGGCGAGATTGTTTGCTTGAAGCTAAACAGTTTCAGTCTCCAAAAAAAATGCGAGAGCTTTTTGGATATATATGTGCACTAAATATGCCTCATAATGCGAATGCATTGTGGCAGCAATTTAAAGATGACATGAGTGAAGATTTTGCACGAAATCTTCAAATTGATATTGCGTACAATAGAGCTCTATTAGAAATTCAAGAAATTCTTATTGTTCATAATTTAAATTGCGACACTTTTGGATTACCGACTCCTACTAACTTGCAAGATACTCCTATCCACCAATATGATCCTTTCGAAGAACAATTTCTTTTTGATGAAATGTACGCCTCAGCAAATGTTCAGCAAAAAAACTTAATTAATAAAGTCTTAAGGCAAGTTCAATTTAGAGATACAGGATCTAATGTCTTTTGCCTTACTGCCCATGCAGGGTGTGGAAAAACATTTGTCCAAACTGCAATAATTCATAAAATGAATGCGTTAAATCTTCGTGTTATTGCTACTGCATTTAGTGGCATTGCTTCAACTTTATTAATTGATGGACGAACATTGCATAATGCGTTTAAATTACCAATCCCAATTTTGGAAAGTTCAACTGCAAATGTAACACCAAATAGTAGCCATGGTCGCTTTTTAGCAGGTTCTTCGCTAATTATTATTGATGAAGTCTCAATGTGTCCCATAAACGTATGTAAAATTGTTGATAAATTACTTAGGGATTTGGCTCTTGATGAGCACAAAAACATATTATTTGGTGGTAAAACAGTTTTACTATGCGGAGACTTTAGGCAAATTTTACCTGTTATGACACATGGCACGCGTACCACTTTAATTGAGAATTGTGTTATTAGTTGGGATAAATTTAATTCATTTCACCATCTATCTTTGGATGAAAACATGAGAGTTCGTCAAAACGAAGTGGAATTTGTAGAGTTTCTCAAGAAGTTAGGGGATGGTCAACTGTCAATGTTTCCCGAATTTGGTGAAGACATGATCGAAATTCCTCAAAGATTAGTTGGTGATATGAATAATATTATAACTGATATCTATGGGAATGTAAGGGAGACAATTCTAACAAATTTAGTTTTGAAGTGTGACATTTTACATCGAATTGACGGCGAATTGAAAATTTATTCAAGTTACGATAAAGTAAAGGAGAGTGAAGGAGTTAACGTAAACGATTTTCCGATAGAGTTTCTAAATTCTTTGGTTGTAAGTGGAATGCCACCGCATAAGTTAGAATTGAAAACTAATGCTATGGTTATGCTAATAAGAAATTTAAATACAGCACAGTCATTAGTGAACGGGACTAGAATGCGAGTTATGGCTTTGCATCGAAACACAATCGATTGCGAAGTGTTGACTGGTGTTTCTGCAAAAAGAAGAGTATTGATTCCCAGAATAAACTTAACGTTTACCGGAACAATACTCCCATTTTCTTTTCAACGCACTCAGTTCCCAATAATTCCTGCGTTCGCAATGACAATAAACAAATCGCAAGGGCAGACATTTGAAAAAGTTGGGGTATTACTCAGACGCCCAGTATTTGCTCATGGGCAAATGTATGTTGCCTCAAGTAGAGTGCAAACTTTTGATGGGCTGAAATTTTATATTTCTGACGATAATGGCCAAGGCAAACTCAAGAACGACAATAGAGTTTTCACGAAAAACATAGTATATCAAGAAGTTCTTAGAAATTGATCCCAAATTAAAGTTTTGTTATGTTGAGTATAATGCATGTAGGGTCAAATATTTATTTGGTTGTGGAGTAAAATTTTGTATTTTAAAAGAGATATCATTACTAATTCGAATTACTTATTAAAAAAATTGTGTATGTTTTGTTATTTGAAATATTAAAGAAGCCACATGTCTCAGAGCAAAAGGGGAAAAGTCCATGATATGGCATCTTTATAAAATAAATCAAACCTACGAATCATTGCATTATGTGAACAGCTGCAAAACAAGAATGATCATTTACAAAAAATGGTTCATGAACGGAAAAAGAGTAAGTTTTTCATAATATATTAGATTTGATCTTTTCCTTGGTCTGATTGAAGCGCAAATGATTAAAACAAAGCCAGGTGGAACGTTTTACGTAGTCAATTCATCATATTATGATTCTCTTATTTGGAATAAGATTGTTGCAGAATTAGTAGCATTTGAAAATTAATGAAATACTGCATTTCAATGCAAATTTTATTTGATTAATAAATGATCGAGTGATCTATTTCTTAGTTTTTTAGAATTATTGAGTTATTAATTTCAGAAAAACTTCGGGTTTAACATAATGGTAAAATTTCTAATCTGTGTTTTTAAAGAATTATGTTTATTTATGATTTTGATTATTAGGCGTACAATTGTTAGGTGAAAGCCGATCGGGAGAGAATGACGAGCAGCTCGTGGAGAATAATAAAGGGCGAAAGAAAGTCAGGCAGCCTCACAAACATAAAAAATATATTAGAAAACTAAAGCATGTCGTGGTGAAGAATATCTATCTACAAAAGGACGACTCATTCCACAAAAACGGTGTGACTTATCAGAATGTGGATGTGTACTTCACTGTTCTCAACAGATTTCTGAAGAACGAAGAAGAGATATTTTTAAGGGATTTTACAGTATGGATGGGCCCATGAAACACTCTTTCCTTGCAGGTCAAATTGTGGTTAAAGATATTAAAAGAAAATATTCCAAAAATGAAAACAGTCGTAGGGTTAACACAAGAATCTACAGGCTTCGAGATGAACAAGGGGAAGACAAAATTGTTTGCAAAAAATTCTTTAAAGGGACACTGGCTGTATGCGACGGAACCATTACAAATGCATTAAAGAGAAAGCAGTAATCTGGTACGCCGAGAGGTGACTTAAGAGGAAAACATACTCCACATAATAAAACTATCTTGGCAGATGAACAAAGGGTTTGCGATTTTATACAACAATTTCCATCGTACGATAGTCATTACATGAAAATGATGTATGATATGTATAAAAATTGGTCCATTGACAATAAGCACCATACAGTTTCCTTATTTATTTTCCGACACATATTTAATACAAAATTTAACCTGCATTTTCACCAACCGCAGAAAGACACTTGTCAAACATGCGACGAATTCAAGCTAAAAATAAATACTTTGCACACAGAAGCTGAAAAGCAGACTTCCAAAGTGCAACATGACATTCATTTACGACAAGTAGATGACATCCGGGATATGAAAAAACGAGATGCCGTTGCAGCCAGATCTAGCAATAATACAAAGCAAGTAATCGTTTTCGACCTACAAAAGACATTACCTACTCCAGTTTTGATTACCGGAGTTGTATACTACAAACGTCAACTCTGGGTGTATAACCTATGCATACATGATGAAGTAAATAATGTTGGACACATGCACGTTTGGGATGAACATATTGCATCAAGAGGCGCACAAGAAATCGCATCTTGTCTTTTGTACCACATAAAAAACTGCTTGCCGTCAACTGCAGAAGAAATCACTCTTTATAGTGACAGTTGCGGGGGCCAAAACCGAAATATAAAAGTGGTTTTGGCTTTTTCTTATGTTCTACAACATTCGAAAATTGAAAAAATTGACATGAAATTTTTTGTACCGGGGCACAGTTTTTCAACATGCGACCAAGATTTTGGAATAATAGAAAGGGAGAAAAAGCACCATCTCCATATTTTCCATCCCGATGATTGGTTAAATGTAATTAATTTCGCTAAGAAAAAAAGTCCTAAATTCAATGTTCATCAGATGACGAAAGATTTGTTTTTTAGAACAAACACTTTGGAAGAATCTATTACACATAGGAAGATTTCAACTAAAAAAGAGAAGGTCGAATGGCTTAAAATTAAATGGATTCAGTTGCGAAAAGGAGAGCCAAAGAAAATGTTTTATAAGTACAATTATGTTGAAAATGATTTACTTTTCAGTACACTAGACCTGACAAAAAAATCTGGTAGGGGTCGCCCTTCGCTTTATTTTCCATCTCAATTACCGGCCCTGTTTCCAAATGGACGCGCTATAACTAAAGAGAAGAAAAAGGATTTGATAGATCTTTTGAAATTTGTGCCTCCAGAGCATCACGACTTTTACCAATCACTTAATGTAGGGGTTGTTGAGCAAAATGAAGAATCAGAAATTGAAGAAAATGACGAATAGCAATTTTTCTCATCACTTCAAGGATGCCTAACCATCACGTCCTATTTGCTTAGTAAGCGCCAAAAGTGCCTATACGTTTGTACCAAAGTCATGATGAGACAATAAAATACTTATTTTCTTAAGTTAATTTGTAGTATTCAAGGAATGTATTTTCAGTTTAATTAAATGTTTCAAACCTTCCTAAAAAGGCTGTTTAATTTTTAATTACCTATTAACTTTGCCACTAATTATTAGGAAATGACTAAATTGAGGCTTAGGCAAGGATGGCACTGAGCCACTCATATGGCGTTATTTTCCAACCTACACAAATGGCATAAACGAATTCACCGTTCTCATCCATGCAAACGAGACTAATTTTCATTTACAGTTGAAAATTTAAAAAAAAGATTAACAACAAAAACATTCAACGGCAGCCGTAGTAGTGGAGTATGTCCGCGCTTCATTCGGTGGCTCCCGGGTTCAAATCCTGACCGGGACTTGTAACAAAAAAATATATAGATAATCGGCAGGCAATGGCAAAGCTCCGAGTGTATTTATGCCATGAAAAAACTTCTCAAAAAAACATTCGTCGTTCGGAATCGGCGTAGAATGGAAGGTCTCTCAATTTGTGCTAAAACATCAAATACACGCTACAAATTGTAAGAGAAGTACGGGCAAAATCCCTTCAGCGGTTATAGCGCCACCGCTTTAGAGAAAGTGTTTCTATAGTTTTCGATGTTACTTGTCCGGACCGGGAGTTATCAACAAATTTTAGTACCGAAAGATGTAACCACAATTCTGGCGCAAATACTAAGACTGTCAACAGTTCGTCGAATAAAAATGCTAAATATTGCATATTTAACGGGGCACTGCTGCTATTCCTACGTCTAATTAAGATCAAATTTGTATTATTAAACCTTTTCTTATTATTGTTCCACGAAGAGGTTAAATATGTATGAAACATGCGTACCTAACTTCAAAAAGGAAATAAACATCCACGTTGGTACCACCAAATATGATCCATCTTCCACAACTCTCTACGTTACTCTCACTCTATATCTATGAAATTTTTAAATATAGATCTCCTAAAGCAGCTAAGGAAATCACTCCGAAATTTTAAAACTGTTAATTACATTTGGGTTTAGGCATTCCTTTAGGATGGCGGGTAATGAAGATCTATTATCATCCGACAATGATATAAAGAGCTTGCGGTAGCCTTGATGTAGCTCTTTACGGAAACGAGGAGTATTTCCTTCCCAGAAAAGCAATTTGCTCCTAAAGACAATGCTTAGTACATTCAGTAGCAGTGACAGGTTCCGATCTCATCCCATATGCAGAGTTAACCGCAGGTAAGGTGCTTTTGCCAGTATTGATGGCAAATATGCTACACACTCGGCTACGGCGGCCATCATATATGCATACTACAAACATAAAAGAAAAAAGACGCGGGGAAAGTGACAGCCTACGCATTTGACATTGCCATAACGGCAGTAGACAAGCATCTAGATATACTGATAGGTCTGGTACAAGGGCTACTCAATAAGTTCATGCGCTGGTACCGCAGTAGAGGTTTGGGGATAGCAAGTTACATCCAACACCGCTATTATACTAAATTCAATTAGGACATGAACTCATCCTTATATCAGCCAAGTTCAATACTGGCCGAACTAAAGGAACTCTCTACGATAACCGACTGCGCGTTTCTGATCCGCTCAACCGAAGCCATGACTCAGCTGACCGAAAGAGAAGACTGGAGATTAGATGCGGTTAGGAAAAATTATACCATCTATATTATAGATGGGTCCAAGCTTGGTGAGAGAGTTGGTGGAGAGGTATTTTGGAAACAGCTGGGCATAACTTTCAGCTGCCGTCTACCTGATTACTGAAATGTTTCTTAGGCGGAACTTATGGCTGTTTTGAAGGCCGTATTACCGGAACAGTGTAATAAGAAATTTATATTTTCACCTACAGCCAGGCGCCTATTAAATCTGTAAAGAAAACGTCGCTAACACCAAGGGTAGCTGTGGAATGCCCTGATATCTTAATTAAGATGACGACTGCAGTCTTTTGTTTAATAAATCCATATACAGGAAGACTAGGGCTCCTGGCGTCCTGATTGTCATGATATGGAGGAGGATAAAACCATCGTCAACTCCGCCGCTGTCCGGAACTAGCACGATCTTAGGCCAGTCGAAATTTGGAACCTGAGTTTCCTTAGAAATATAAAGTGGTTTTTGGGGAACATAGGCACTCAACAGCTCCCAATGCTGTAACACAATGGGTCATGAGCCTCTAAGTATGTCTCTCTAGGAACTGCCTAACCTAACCTAAATAATGCTCGTTCACCACAATACTTTTTTTTCGAAGGTCGCAAATATTTCTATAATAACGCAAGGCCATGCAATCTAATAGTACAAAATCGCCTATTTACTTCTCTAATTTTTCTAACTACCTCTTAATATTTATGCAAATAGGGCATTCCGTCATCCTTCGTTAACTTTGGTTTATATATCTACAACTCGGTTTCGGGTGAGCCATTTTCAGTCTCATTTTTCGTTCTGTTCAGTTAACGTCTACTGGTCCGTATTCCCATGCTATTCTTATTAGCAGGTAGCAAGGGTTCGTGTCATAGAAGTTTCACTTTACTAAGTAGACATCTAAATTACTATATATATGCTCGTATCATTTCGGTAATTTCTGTGCTGTCTTTTTCACAAGCAAGTTGTAAGGTTTCATGTGTGCTGCGGTAGCGTCCTTTCTGTTGCACGTGCCGGCTTTGAACTGCTTTCCTTATGTTGGCTGTGTGAATGTTTTATTTCTTGCAAAAGATTGATATTTGTATGTCGCCTTTACTGTTTAAGTTATTATCATCTATTTCTATTTGCTGCTTCTTTCTGGCGTTCCATGATTCCTTCAGATTTTGCCCACCATGTCATTTTTGTATCTATTGTTTTCAGCATTATTATTGTTGCGAGAAATTCCTTCTTATATGCTTGCTGCGTTAAAGGTGTGGGTTTGGGTATATCTATTGGTTACTTAGTGATGATTTTTTATGTCGCTGTGGATGAGTCGACGTGCTGTGTATTATCGTGTCCTAATACGGAAATGATTTTAATTTTGGAGCAGCGTTATCCTAATTTGGATGCCATCATCACAGCAATGAAAAATTTCAAAGCATGATTTTGTATTGTTAGAACCAATATTGTGTAGAGTATTTATTTATTTATTTATTTATTTATTAAATGAAAAATAACACTGCAATTATTATTTTACAGTAAAAACAAAAAGACCACTAGCTGCCAGGGCTTACGGCTCGTTGTTTTAATATACATATTTTGCTAAAGACGTGCTAGTAAAATTTGATAAAGTTAGCTACTACCGATACATTAATTAATACTAAATTAAGAAATAGGAGTAAGAAAACAGGATAAAAAATAAAATAAGCAGAATAAGAAGTTTAAATTAACTT
Organism: Anomoia purmunda; assembly: GCA_951828415.1. Lineage (NCBI taxonomy): Eukaryota > Metazoa > Arthropoda > Insecta > Diptera > Tephritidae > Anomoia > Anomoia purmunda. The sequence goes on along the minus strand of OX639994.1, from coordinate 41,223,516 downwards.
ACGCAGTCCAGTTTTTAATAGGAAATCTATAATTTTTCTGATGTTTTCTTGAGAGGATATTCTCAATAAGTCCGACGGAGTTTCGTTGGCGAATGGCTGTTTCCTGGTGGAAGTAAAATGCGCGCAGTCATCTAGGAGATGATTAGCTGATAATGATGCCGAAGAACAGTATAAGCAAGAAGCTGGAGACAACCCTTTTAAAATGTAGGAGTGAGTTATGTTGGTATGACTAATTCGAAGGCGTATAAAGGCAGTGATATCGTTGGTAGCTCGGTTTGGTCCCTGTTGTATTAATATGCACATAATAGTGCAGGACCATATTCCATTTTGCCGTTCTCTGTGTACTCATGTGTTCGTTAATCAAACGAATAATATCCTTGTTGACCACATAGTCAAACGTGTGAAGTGGTTCCATTGAGGCTTCTTTAGCTTTTTAGTCCGCAAGTTCATTACCTTCTATACCTGTGTGACTCGGAACCCACATAATTTTGATCAGGTTTTTATTTTCTATAATTAAGCTGCGAATACAGGAAACTAGAAAAGATTTGTTGGAAGGGTTCAATATACCAGATTATGTAGATTTGCTATCCGTACATATTATCGTTTTTTTCTTTGTTTTCTCTGCCGATACTATTGCGGTGTATATCGCTGCTGCTTCAGCAGTGTATACAGAACAATAGTTAGGTAGATGGCCTGTCATAACAGTTCTTCCATCAGAATGTACGACTGCAAAAGTTGTATGGTCCGTAGACTTAGAGCCATCAGTGAAAGACATTTCCCATTCGGGACACCAGGGGGCGGCATACTCTGCGAAATAGCTTTGATATTCCGTAGGGCTAGTGTTCATTTTTCCGTATTTTGTGAGGCCAAGTAGAAACGACGATTTTTGTATTTGCCACGGAGGCGAGCTGCTGGGTGGCCGGAACTGAGGTAGTGGTGTTAATCCTATTTTTTCGGCGTATTATAAGCACTTAATAAGGACTGACTTGCGATTCGTAACTTTTCTTGCATTCGACGCTGCTAAGATGGGGCCAAGCAGCATGCTATAGTTGCACATGAGTATTTTTGGAATTAGCCGCATGGTTTTGTATTCTACCCTTTTCGGAATACTAGGGAGCCCAACTTCTGGTAAGATGCAATTTGTAGGGGGTGTTGGAAAGACTCGGAAGCTCCTTCGAACAGCTGCATGATAGGGGAGAGATACCAATTTTATTTTGCTTCTTTCGCAATGGTCATATATTGGTAAACCGTAGTCGATTTTAGAATAAATCAGAGCTCTTGTAATGTTTAATAAGCTGGATGGATGAATAAGAATATGTTTAGAATATAGATATTTAACAATTTTTAGCCTGGCAGCTATGCTTTTTCTTATGAATAGACAATGATCTTTAAAAGTAAGGCGCTTATCAAAAATAATTCCCAGGAATCGAAAAGTATAAACATTTACAATATTGATATTTCTAAAGATAATATTTAAACTATTACATTTTAATTTTCTACAAATATGAAATGATTTGCATTTGCTGAGTGATAGGTTTGCACCCGAACAGTTAGACCACTATCACTCGGAGATATCGTTCAGAACGTCTACGAATTTCTTCTGTACTACATACAAATTGGTTAATTTTGAAAATAACAACCCATCATCCGCGTACATAATGTGATAGATGTTTTTGTATTTAGATACTAAGTGGCTAATTTCGTCGAAATCAATCGTAAATAGGGTCACTGAAAGTGGAGACCCTTGTGGTATACCGTTCTCTAGCTTGAGAAGGCTGGAGAAAACGTTATTTACTTTTACTTTGAATTTACGGTTTGTGAGAAACGATTTAATAAAGTTATAGAGTTTATTCCCAAATTTCAATTTCCCTAATTGCCGTAAAACAACCGATGCGGTCGAATGCTTTTTCAAAATCCAGGCTTAAAGTGGAGATATGACAACGATTGGATAAGCCACTAGAAGCGAAATTTTCAAAGTGCAAAAGGGCGTCATCAGTTCCATGGCCATGTTTGAAAGCAACCTGAAGCTAGCTAATAAGGCGGTTTTTGGAGATATGCCACATTAATCAATCTATGTTTCACGATAAATGGTAGGTGTTTAAGTATTGCATAGGAGATTCTGTCTGACTCTGGCGTTTTACCGGACATTTGAGAGATCGTGGATTCGTATTCTAGGGCAATTATGATCGTCGACGAGTTTTGCTGATTGTAAATTCTATTGAGAGCTTGTAAATATTTTTATCTGTTGAATGCATTACTAAAATTGGAGTTTGCCCATGTCAACGCAAAATGTTCGGCTATTTGTTTCGACTGGAATATTGGACCGTCCCGACCATTAACAAAGTTAATGGAATTTAGGTTGCAATACCCAGAAAGCATTTTTATGTCGGACCACACCTTTTTGGGATCCGTGTTAGGGGTTATCGCTTCCGTCAATGCTTCAAAACTAGCGCGAGTTATGGGTCTTCTCCCTTGACTCCTTTTATTTGCTTATTTAAATTGTTACGGATCCTTTTTAAATAAAACTCTTTAATTTTGTTATATTAGTTCTATTTATATATATATATATATATATCAGCCTAACTCTGGAGGCGAGTGGACTCCTCTGCTGTGCCACTCAAATAGTTCTGAATCTTTCTACCTATCCCATCCTACTTTGGACCATAGTAGCAGTTACAATCTTATGTTTGTATGTATTCGTTTTAAAGCTTTTATGTACATGCATATGTACATATGTATCTGTTCGTATGGATTTCCTATAAAGCTTATGTGCATGTCTTTTCATTATATGCATTCTAGCAATTTAATACTTGTTTGCATATATGTATATATATTCTAATAATTATTTGCAACAATGTTGCTGTTCTCAGCAATGTGCTGCCTGGCCATCTTCTGGCATGTGAATATGTATTTTTATGTATATATGTTTATTTCCAGCATATTCTGTTTAGTATCAGAATATGCTGACTTTGCTATTTCTGTCTACTGCTGGCCCTTGCTCTAGTGGCATATTTGTAGGTGGGTGGCATGTATATGTAACTCCCCCAAGGTTAGTTTTAGGATTCTCCTGAATTCTTTTATTTAATATTTTTATGTTTATATTCTTTCTTTTCCAAAATACAATTAATACTATTACTAATACAATTAAACATGGCGTTATGGTTATATTTATACCGTATGTAACATTTTTATGGTATATTAATTCTTTGATTTTTTCAATATTTTTCAAATTTTCTGTTTTTAATTTGTCAAAAATTACATCATTTTATACCTTTGATTCAGCATTTTAGCTGGATAATTAAACTTTTCAATTCTATTTTTGTGTTTGTAAATATTTTGTTATCAAGATCAATTTTACAATTAGCGAAAATAATTAAATAGTTTTTATTTAATACTCGCAGTTTTGAACTAGTTTTTCTTCAAGTGCATTCATGATTACCAGTGTATCGTCACTTAAAATGTTTAATTCTGTTTTATTTTTATGTTTAAATTTGCAGTTATTTTCGAAAATACAATTTTTACTTAATTTTAAGTCTTTTAAAGCTCTGTCTTTTTCATATTTGTAATTTTTATTATTAATTGTAACAATTAATTCGTTTTCTGTATCCACTTGTAAATTTTCCTTATTTGATAACGGAATAATTAATTTCAAATCCGTTTTTACATGATTTCTTGGGGTTTTGATTGCAATTACAATTGATTGGTTTTTATAAGATAAAACTCCCATTTTAGACAATTTTAGTTTATAAAAATCTATTTTGAAATAATCGATCTCTTCTTTAGTTAAAATACCTGGATGAATCAAATTATACTTTGCTGCCGCAATATTTGTTTGAATATCGTTAATTCTGCTTTCTAAGTTTTTCAATTTATTGAACATATCATTATATAAAAGATGTTCTACTATATCTTTATTTTGTTTACCAATTGAACTTATAAGACTTTTGATTTTTTCTCTATCTTCTTCCATAGTGTTTTTTAATAAATTTATGTTATCATTAAACTGTTCGTTTATATTGATTTGTTGATTTATTGTTTTAATAATATTATGGTTATTCTTTTGGTTAACTTCCAAATAGCTCAAAATCTCTTGTCTGTCATCGTCATCCATTAATCCGAATAACCAATTGTATGTTTTTCCTACTACATTAATTAGCCCTCTTTTATCTCTATTGGATTTTTCTGGTTGTATTGTTTTTATTTTTGCTTCCAGTATTTCTATCTCGTTCAGAAGAAAAGCTTTCTTTCTTATCTTGCTATTTTCAATATCTGCTCTAAATTGATTTATTATTTTTAAAATTTCTTCAGGTTGAATTATATGTAGAATTGTACTGGTTTCATTTACTATTTCTGTCTGTCCCATATGTATCATTGTATATCCTGCATCGTCGAGTATTGGAGTAACCTGCAAGTACCCTCGTGCTGATTTCATGCCTGCTGCCATAAGCATTAATGTTATAAGCCACATTGTCTGTAAACAGAGTGGCAATAAATTGAATATAGCAATTTATTTTGATAAGGATTTTTTTTTTTTCATTTACCAATTATATCAACACAACATTTATTTCAAGTATCTCCATTATGAGCTGTAATACTGAACCTATCATCGTCTATATTACTATTATCGGTCAAGTTAGGTATTTCTGCAAATTTCAAGGGTCTCTTTATATTTGCTGTATGAACATTTTGTAAAGGATTGATTCTAAAATATGGTTCATCATTGTGTCTAACTCTTTTGTAATTCTTTATTGGGCCTGTTGGTCGAAGTTCTTCGTATTGTTCTCTGGTTCTATTTCTTTTATTTATTGTGTTATTCTTTGCTTGGTCTATCCTGTTATTTAGAATGGCTGGTTCTAAACTATCTTTTGCAAATCTGGGTGAACATTTTATTGTTGAGTGATAGCGATCATTATAGTTACCTATAACGATTTGTATCCTCATTTCGGTTGAGAGACTTAAATCCTCAATTCCTGTTAGTTTCTCTAACAAGGTTGAGTGGAGCCTCTCAATATCCGCATTACCTGTGTGATTGTTTGGTTTTGTTAGGTGAACTTCAACGCCCTCTGAATTTAGAAACTGTATTAACTGCTCGGCTCTGAATTCATTGTCCATAATTACTTTCTTTGGTTTTCCGAATTTTGCAAACTGATCTATTATAATAGCTTTTTTCATTCTCCAGTTTCTATCTGTTATAGGATAAGCTGTTGCAAACTTTGTTAATTTATCGATAACTGTTACGAAAGATAGCTTTTTAAAATGAAAAATATCAACATGTATGATTTCATTTTTTTCTTTCGGCGTTTCTGTTAATTGAAATTTAGGTTTGATGGGATTTCTATCATACTTAATTTGTTGGCATTTTTGACAATTATTTATTATTAACTGAATGTGTTCTCTGAATTTAGGAAAGTAAATTTTATCTTTCGATGTATTGTATGTTTCGCTAATACCGCTATGCATCGATTCGTTATTGTGGTATAACGAAATTTGTTTATGCAGTTCTTCTTCTTGTAAGATGTCTGTTGCTTTCTTTGAGCATTTTATAAATTGAAGTTTACTATTGCAAGAAAACATGGATATCAATAATAATTGAATTTTGTGATAATCATGTTCTTCAACTTCGGAAAAAATTCCAACTTTGCCCCCTTTTATATGTCTTTGAAATGTATTTTTCAATACATTTTCGTTGTCCATTGGATTCACTTCAATTATTTTCCTGCCATGCACTGTTTGAATTTCAGCATGTGGGCTGTACGTTATTATAATTTTTGTTTTGTATTTATTAAGAATATCTTCCTTTATAGCAAAATGCTCTAATAATTCTTCTTCTGCAGAATGAATCGTGTCGGACATTTCCAAATTCGATTCTTGATCATTGCTTTCATTGATTTTTGGAGCGTTTTCAATCCGGCTTAAGAAATCTGCTACTACATTATTTCTTCCTTTTACATATTCAATTTCATAATTATATTCTTGTAATTTTAAAAGCCACCTTTGATGGCGTTGCGAAAATTCTTTTCCTTTGTATTTATTATTTAAGTACATAATTGGGCAATGGTCAGTTATTATTTTAAATTTATTACCATATATGTATGGTCTAAAATATGTGACTGCATACATTATGGCTAGAAATTCTTTGTCAGTAGTTGCATACTTTTGTTCGTGATTATTTAGAGTTCGTGAGATATAGCACACTGGCTGTCCTTCCTGAGACAACACTGCACCTATGGCATAGTCACTTGCATCTGTTGTAAGTGAGAACTCTTTTTCATAATCTGGATATTTAAGGATCGGGTGAGATGAAATTAAAGATTTAAGATTTTCGAAGCCTGAAATATATTGAGGATCATTGGGGTTTATTTTGCATCCCTTTTTTAGATATTTAATCATTGGGTACGCGATTTTTGAATAGTCTTTTATAAATTTTCTATAATAGCCCGCAACCCCTAGAAAGCTTTTTAATTGCTTTTCGGTTTTTGGTATTTTCAAGTTTAAAATTACTGCGATTTTATCCTTATTGGGCTTTATTCTATCTTTGGTTAATGTGTGTCCCAGAAATTTTGTTTCTTTGTTTAAAAAACTACATTTGTCAGCTTGAATTTTTAAATTGTGTTCTTGCAATCTTGAAAAAATTTTGTCAAGAGAATTTAAATGTTCTTCCAACGATGTTGAAAAAATTAATATGTCATCCAGATAAACAACACAAATTTGATTTATGTAATCTCTTAAAATATCATTCATTAACCTTTGAAACGTAGCCGGGGCATTCTTTAACCCGAACGGCATTCTGACGTATTCATATGAACCTACTGGAGGCACAAAAGCTGTTTTCTCGATATCCCTATTTGCCATTAAAATCTGGTGGTAACCTTTTGCGAGGTCAAGAGTGCTAAAGTAGTGAGCTTTGCCCAACTTGTCTAGAATTCCATCGATATTTGGCAAAGGATACTTGTCATCAACAGTAATTTGATTTAACCTTCGATAATCGATTACTAAACGAAATTTTGTATTGCCCGAATTATCACATTTTTTTGGTACTATTATTATAGGTGAGCTATATGTGCTCCTGCTTTTTCGGATTATACCCTGGTTTTCCAACTCTCTAATCTGTCTAATGGCTTCTTCCTCATGTTTTGGGGGTAGCCTATAAATTTTCTAGCTGATTTGTTGGGACGTGGTGGTTTTAATTTCATGAACCACACTGTTTGTAGTTGTTAGTTCATCTCCTTCCTTGTATATTAACTTTTCGTATTTTTTTAAATAATTTTTCAACCCCTTTTTGTTCATCTGATTTTAGGTGAGATAGTTGAATATTTCTAAATTCGCTTGATTCCAATGCATAAACTTGCTCTTGGATTGTTCTCGCATAAAATGGAATTTTAATGCCATTTTTTAGTTCAATTTCTTCCTTTTCGATGTCGATTATATTAACGTTTTTAAATATAAAATCATTTCCTAAAAGAAGGTCATATGGTTTATCGAAACTCATTTTCAACCATCTCATTTTCGCGTTATCCACATATTGGAATTCTAACGGGCAAGGAGAGATAACTCTCTCATTTTCCTTTTTTATGTTTCCATTTAAAGTGCTCACTACGACATTATTTTTTTCAATAACTGGTAAATTAATTTTACCAAAACTTTTTTTTTTCATTAGGCTTATAGTAGATCCAGGATCCACCAATGTTAACCATTTTTTGTTAAACATGGTTAATGTTATAAAAATTTTATTTTGATTTTCCGAGGCTAATTTATAAAAAACTCCTCATTAGTATTGGTCTCTTCTGCTTGACTTGTAGTGTCAACGTCCATGGGTTGAGGCCCATTCGAACGCCTTGTCTGCTGAGACGTATTTTGCCTATTTACACTATTATTCTGACCTGATTCGTTTTGAGGTCGATTATTCCCTGGTTGATAACTATTCTGTCTACCGGAACGATTATATTGACCAGATTCATTTTAATAACGGAAATTATTTTGAGAACTATTCTGCCTGCCGTTGTTATTGTGGTATGAGTTAGGCCTATTTCTTGTTTGTTGAGAGTTATTCTGCGACTGGTTGTAATTTCGTGCTACAACACTTCGCCTACGATTGTAACCTTGTTCTGGCTCGTGGCTACTTTGAGAATGATCATTTCCCCATCTTGTACTATTTTGTGACCTATTCATCCTTTAGTTTTGCGGTTGACCATATTTATTATTAGTTGAGGTATTTCTTAGAATGAACACTGGGTTGAGATTTCCCTCGTCCATTCCGATAAAATTATATATTATATTCGCCATTTCTGACCATGCCGTTATATTCCTGACCGAATAGGCTAACGTTCCTGCTGTCAATTGTTTTATTTTTTGAATTAACATTCCTGACAGAATTTCCTTCATAGTGCTTCCGTTTTCATTTAAAGCACTATATTCTGTGATGCTATCTATTATATCTTTCGCTTTTCTTACTAAGTCACTAATACTCCTCACTTTCAAATTTATTATGTCATTTGTTATTGACATTTGGTCCTTGGTGGGCCTATAATGTTGCTTTAATTTAGTTTTGCAACTCTCCCAATTCTCTGGTGGGTTTAGGAACAAAAAATTTGTTGCCGCTCCCAATATTTTGAGGTCGTATACTATTCTGTAAACTATTTGCGCTTGGCCTTCGTAATCCCTAAGAATTCTATCTATACTGTCTATAAAAGCGGGTAGCTTTTTTGAAATACCCTCGAAACCTTGGAGATATTTTAAGTCTTTTTCTATTCTTTGCCTAAATGTCACCGTCCTTCGGTTTGCGTTTTGTTGCAATAACTGAGTTATTGCAACCAGACAGTGTTCCATATTTGTAAGATTTTGCGCCATTTTTTTGTTTGTTTTTTTTTTCAATAATCTCTGGAGGGTCCCCCTTGCGGTGGTGAATCGCAGAGTTATTTTATTATTTTTTTTTTTTTATGAATCCGGAGGGTCCCCCTTGCGGTGGTGAATCGCGGATTTTATTTTTATTTTTATTTATTTATGGCTGTACAAGCCTTTTTGTTATATGTATGTTGCACTTGTTTAAAGGTAAAATTGTACCATTACCCCTTAATTTTACACTATTTATACATACTAACTATTTGCCGCTTTGTCCTGATGTTGCCGCTGCGTTTTGTTGTTGTCGATTCGTGTTGTTGTTGTCGCTTCGTTTTGTAGAGCTGTTCCCTTAGACTGCGCCAGTTATGGGTCTTCTCCCTTGACTCCTTTTATTTGCTTATTTAAATTGTTACGGATCCTTTTTAAATAAAACTGTTTAATTTTGTTATATTAGTTATATTTATATATATAGATATCAGCCTAACTCTGGAGGCGAGTGGACTCCTCTGCTGTGCCACTCAAATAGTTCTGAATCTGTCTACCTATCCCATCCTACTTTGGACCATAGTAGCAGTTACAATCTTATGTTTGTATGTATTCGTTTTAAAGCTTTTATGTACATGCATATGTACATATGTATCTGTTCGTATGGATTTGCTATAAAGCTTATGTGCATACATATGTATGTCTTTTTATTATATGCATTCTAGCAATTTAATACTTGTTTGCATATATGTATATATATTCTAATAATTATTTGCAACAATGTTCCTGTTCTCAGCAATGTGCTGCCTGGCCATCTTCTGGCATGTGAATATGTATTTTTATGTATATATGTTTATTTCCAGCATATTCTGTTTAGTATCAGAATATGCTGACTTTGCTATTTCTGTCTACTGCTGGCCCTTGCTCTAGTGGCATATTTGTAGGTGGGTGGCATGTATATGTAACTCGCGCTTAGCTTCCTTGCATTTTTTGAGAAAAATTGCATTCGATTTTTTGTATGAAATTAAATTTGCCTCTGTCGCCGTCCTTTTATATTTTCCCCATTTTTGTTGCTTAGTATTTCTTAGATTTCACAAATCGTTTGACTAGTACGGTACTACTTTTTAGCGTGGTCTAGTTAAATGGGCGGCAGCTCACATTATTTTGGTAATATTAGCAGCTTCTTTGTTAATATTATTTGAGGTTGGGAATTTGGCAGCTAACAGAGTTGAAACTTCAAGAAATTTGGACCAGTCGGCTTTATCTCTTAAAAATTTTGGCTTATAAAAACCTTTATTCGATGTGGGTGTAGCTACTTCTGTAACAACTGGAAAATGGTCACTGCCAGATAAACAATCTAGGGTGTTGCTATTTACTTTAGAAGCAATGCTTGAGGAACAAATGGCAAAGTCGACATGCGTGAACGTGTTGTGCGTAGAAAAATGTGTGGAACCTCCATCATTTAAAACAATTAGACTCTCCGTGACGATGAAATCCTCCAGAATCCTTCCTCTTTGATTAGAATCTGGGGATCCCCAGAAAGGAGACCAAGAGGTAAAGTCGCCCCATAAAATTACGGGAGTGGTGGAATGTAAATGCAAATGCTAGTTACTTTAAAGCCAATGAAAAGTTCTATTGCTAATGCTGCAAATTGCCGTCGCGTAACTTCGAAATAGAAGTAATTTCCTTACTTATTGCTGAGTCAAACCACGTCAAACGTGACACAATATTTTTGGTCATTTTCTGGAATGCTGAGTCAATTGCATGGATCAATAGTACACACTAATATAAGAAACCAATTTGAATATTTTGTCGAAATAATGTATATTTTATTTAAATTTTGCAATTAAAAATTTTTGCACGATTTTCTTAAAAAATTTATAATTTTGGACTCGTTTGCAATAAATTGGCCAAACTTTCAAGGTTTTTTTAAAATTGTGCACTCTTTCGACGGATTATTTTTTTATAATAATATTTTGCAAAATAAGGTAATTGTTTAAACATTTTTATAAACAAATTAGATTAATTATGCTTTATTCACGATGTTAATGAAAGCGCATAATACAGGAATGTTGAGTAACTATTCCTCTTCATACCTATGAAAAAAAAATTTGGTATTTATTATAGGAACTATTTATTTTTGAATTTTACATGCATCAGTGGACCTACCGGCGCCTTTGTTTATCTAACGATTTGTTTATGTAGTATACGGTACTGTGTTGCTCGCAGCAGAGTCGCGCTTGCCAGCAGTTGAACATCGTTAGATAAACAAATCGTTAGATAAACAAAGGCGCCAGTAGGTCCACTGATGCATGTAAAATTCAAAAATAAATAGTTCCTATAATAAATACCAAATTTTTTTTTCATAGGTATGAAGAGGAATAGTTACTCAACATTCCTGCATTATGCGCTTTCATTAACATCGTGAATAAAGCATAATTAATCTAATTTGTTTATAAAAATGTTTAAACAATTACCTTATTTTGCAAAATATTATTATAAAAAAATAATCCATCGAAAGAGTGCACAATTTAAAAAAAACCTTGAAAGTTTGGTCAATTTATTGCAAACGAGTCCAAAATTATAAATTTTTTAAGAAAATCGTGCAAAAATTTTTAATTGCAAAATTTAAATAAAATATACATTATTTCGACAAAATATTCAAATTGGTTTCTTATATTAGTGTGTACTATTGATCCATGCAATTGACTCAGCATTCCAGAAAATGACCAAAAATATTGTGTCACGTTTGACGTGGTTTGACTCTGCTTCTAATGATTTATACACCTCAAAGCAGGAATATTTAGAAAGAGGGTTGAAGGGTTTGCTGAAAATATGGTCAAAAATTTGGGATTTTGTTGTTTTATTTTAGGAAGTTCGGGATAATCAAAAGGTTTATGCGAGGTTTTTCTTCTTTTTGGATTTGGGTTAGAGGCAAGCACGGCGAACCTGTTGTCTCCATGATTTGGTGGCCCGGGGGCCATAGTTAAATTCTAACTCTAAGTATACAAAATTATGTTTAAATGCGAAATGTAATTTGCGAACACTGAGTAAGCGCTTGAAGTGAAGCAAGTTACTTGCTAAGCAACCAACGGAGAGAGAAAAACACAGTCAGAAATAAGCGTCCACTCGCGATGAGTATCAGTCGGAGACTGTTCTGTAGAGTAAATTCTGCTTAGCTGCACGCATACGAAAAAGGCACTTACAGGTTTATTCTGCACCGGTAACAAAAAGCTATGGCAACTTTTAAACCCTTTTCGTATTCTGTGGACCCTTATTACCGGAGATAGTTTTTTCCTATCATATTTGGTGGGAATACGCATGTTTCATACATATAAAAAATGGATATACAAATACAATTTTTATCTTATTCACAGTTAATTTTGCGTGAATTGTAAGTAAAAGTGACCACAATGAAATGTGGAATATTTGGCATTTTTATGCGACCAACTGCTGACAGCGTTTTCATTTGCGCCAAAAATACGTTACTAGCAGTGGTTACAACTTCAGATAACAAAGTTTACTGAGAACTCTCCGTCTGGGCAAGTGAAATCGAAAATTATAGAAACGCACACTTATCGAGACAAATATAAACAATCGTAAATCCATCATGCTTTTAAATTTATAATAAAAATACAAACGTTTTCGGAAAAAGTGTGTTAAAACGGAATTTTTTTTTGATTAAGTGGTAAAAGTGACTTCCAATTAAGAGTAGCTGTGGCGAATGAACAGGTAAATTATTTATAAGCTACCGATATACATACATACGTATAAGTACATACTTATGTTAATGCAACAAATGAAAATATTCGTACTCAATATGAATATAACCAATCACAACACGACAACTTGAAAAAATGTGACTCAAAGGTGTTCAAGTATGTTGAAAACAACTGCTTTTTGGGTAAATTAAAAATATTTATATTACTAGTAATGGCACGGTTAAAATAACCCGATTATTTCCCTTCGAGTAATCGCACAACTATCCGAATAATATTCAAAATTATTTAAAACACACCATCATAAATGTATCAATTTGCTTACGTAATAGCGAATGAATAAAATGGTAAATTACTTTACTAACGCACTAGCCAAATTACAGTAATGAGACAATTAAGAATCGAAATAACTGAAACCGGTCGGCAGACATTAGCATTGGCAAGAAATGATATCCGTTTATACGTTTTTTTTTTTAATTTCATACCAAAAGTAAAATAATAAACTTAAATACATTCTAATTTGTATTTCAATTATTTTAATTTAAATCGATTTAAAACTCTAATGCCGACTTGCGAGAAATCCAAAGTTAAATTTGTAAGGTTTCTGAGCTTTGCTATCGATTTTCGGTAACCTGGATATGAAACTCTAACTCGTTTGGATCAACCGCCGCAAATAAGTCAATTTATAAATTTGTCATAGGCTTGCGTCGCCGACTAACCAATGTTTGTGTCACCCGCAGAAGATGTTACTGGCTTCGCGTTTTGTTCTTTCATCGGAGGCGGTGTACAGCGGTTCAAATGATCCGCGTGGCATAGTGAGTAGTGTGTCCTATTCTGAATTGAATAATTGAAATGTTCTAATTCTAATGTCCATCAAGCGCTCCGAGGGTTAATTTGTCTTTTACCCAATTTTAACGTCAATGAATTGCAGTCAGTGACAATTTTGTATGGGTGCCTTCTAGGTAAACTCTAAGCCGTCGAAGTGCATGTATAATCGAAAGTGTTCCTAGCTCGAGGCGATTGTGCCGTCATACTGCTGCTGTGGTTATCTTCGAAAAGTACGTTATTGGATAAAATTTATTGTCGTCTTGTTTTTGCATCCAAACTGAGTCAAACTCCTGACTACTTGCATCGCAATGAAGTCCAAAGCAAGAACGAAGTTCATTTGAAGCGTAAACTACTTGGTTGTGTGACCTACTTGGTTGTATCCCCGATGAATTCTCCTTTCAGCCCAAGAACTCAATTTCGCGAAATCTGAGTATAAATTTAAATTTAAATTAATTTCCAACTGTTTTCAAATGCTTTAAACATTCATTATGGATTCTAAAGTTGTGGGCGGCATTAATATGTTGTCTCTATATACTATGATTTCTTTTCATCTATTAGGTGTTCAGGCTGAAAGGCATTGTAAGTTTGGCGGTGTTGCGAATGACGTCGTTAAAGTAGACTTTTCATCGATTACCACCTGTTTGAATCTAGCTTTTAAGTCCAGCAGTGTGAACTATTTACCCTGACATGTATTCAATGCAATCCTCGATGAGGGGCAGCGGAAAGTTGTCTCGCACAGACTTTTTATTTAAGGCCCTATAATCTACACACATACGAGTATCATTATTCCTCTCTTTCACTAACACTGTGGCTAAGGCATAAGAGAAGCTGCTGGGTCGGATTATTTCTCGGTTTGTTGGGTCATTCGTTATTTTCCTACCTTCTCCTCGATCTTGAAACATTAAACGTCGCAGTAACCAAATTTTGTGGTCATAAAGGTTTCTCTCAACATTGATCGGGGTTAAGTGATAGCTGTTAATAGCAGAATTTATAATTTCCGTATCTAATTTATCAGAAATGTCTATAGTCAATAGTGCATATTTCTCGAATTATGCGGTTAATCTGGAGGCTGTATTCTATGCTTTCGGATATTGCTGTTTCCCCCATCCATCACAAAGAGCCAAATTAACCACTATCCAATCACAAACTTTAGTTTTGACATTTTCATTAGTGTTTTTAATTCAAAGTCGCACTTTTGTTTTTGTAATTGAAATTTTTCGGCAAAGTTTTATGATTTTGTTTTAACATATCCTCTTTAATCTGAAGCATGTGCACATTGAATGAGTGCATAAAGTCTCGTCCGAGGAATATTGGGTGCTTCAATGAGTCACCTGCTGCCACATATAAAGCAATTAATTTCTGTGCACAAGTATAAGTCTTGTATTGCAAACTCCTACATATTTAGTCGGTTTTGCATCGGATGGTAGCAGCAGTTTGGTGGTATTCTCGAAAGTTGCACCAGATCGGGAGATGAACTCTGATAATGTCCGAATCTTGAGCAGTTAAACCATCTCACGGTTGACAAATTCGCCGTTGAAGCAGCATTACGGGCAGCAGCCGTCCTTTGGTTTCGATAGTTAGCAGTAACAGCAACGCCATGCTTCGATACGGATTTCATACGGCGGTCTCATAGCAGTCTTTGCTTTGTTGTCGTCTGGTACTCCGTCTATTATGATATCCACCATTCTTCTTCAGCGATATCGGCTTTGGAGGAGATCGAATACATACATAGCAACGACGTAACTAACACAACTTTCGGCTGGCTTTAGCTGCCGTAGCTGATTTTATATTTCTTGCCGGGTTACTGTCTGGTGGAATAATTCATACAATGATGATTTTAAACCACTGATACTAACTAGTTTGCCAAAGTTGATACTTTGATCATCTGGTGGCCGTATGTTTCCTCAGCTCATTAATTTGATGCACCTGAGATGAAAACTTCTATATATTTTCAGCAGGAAGGTCACGTTAACTAATTTATTTGTCGACTTTTTCTTTTTACATCCAGCGTCGTTTTTTTAGAAAATAATATAAATTCACTATTCAATCGTGTCATTAATGATTCAAATTGGTTCCAATAACGCAACCCTCCGATGTCAGTGAAAAATAATTTTTTTGTTAAAATGAATAAATCAAAGTGAACTAAGACAAAAATAAACCATGATTTCGTGCGTAGAAGTCTCTAATGAAAGAGACACGTATTACTTGCAGAAAGAAAAGAGATGCTGAAATACGTGGGCAGGTAAAGATTACGGAAGATTTTAAGACCACGTAAATTTCTGCAAGAGTAAAATGGAGACTATCGGCTGATATTCAAAGGATACTTCAAGCGTGGAATGCTCCCTCCACTTTTCTAAATGGTGAGAGAAGAAATGGGAAGATGAAGATCCAGAATCCAACTCGCTGATGACAGTATTGAGATTTCAGTCATCCGACGCGCGGATAACGCGGCTAAGGAGCCACAAAACCGCGGTTGCTCAGCTATTCAAGAATGGTAGCGAAGAATATGGTCTGACGCTGATTGAAATTTAAGTGCGCTCTTTAGATCAGTTAGGTCTACGAAATAGTGAAAAATACCACAGAGGAGAAAATCGATGTAGACGTCATATCCGCTTTCGGCAGCATGATAAGAGTTGCCTCTATGGCGTGATGTCTTAATTTGATATTCCAACAAAATTAGCAAATATAACAAAAATGTAAAATGACGTCAACCAACAGCACCAGCTTCGTGAGGAAAACCTTAAGTCCTCTCCAAGATGTTTGATATCAAACGAGGCTTCATACTTCTTTTACATTATGTTGGAAAAGATAATTCGAGCTGTATAATTAAACCGTTCAGCCATTCTTTGTGTATTTTTTTTATCTTCTGTTTTTCCGAAAATTCCATGTATATTAGAACGATTCTCCGTCATCCTTTGTCAAGTTTAGTTTAAAGACAAACAAAGTGTGCAGTTACTGGCATAAGCTGGTAGCATCAAAACTATTGGCCTCAACAACAGCGCCGTTAGTTTTGCCTTTTCCAAGTTGGATAAAGCATTGAAGCGAATGGATATGGAGGTGAAGGAGGGCAAAGCAAAGTATCTCTTTACATCAAATAAACAGTCACAAACATTGATAGGAATGCCAGCCGAAGCGGGGAATTCATCCTGCCAACAAGTGCTATGCGCTTTAAGCTAAGTAGGCAATTGCGTAGTAAAACTCTCTCCCGATGAACAGAGAACACACTCTATAAGTCTCTCATCATGCATGCGCTGAAGCAAGTATGTAGGCTATCAACATCGGATGAGATGACCTTTGGAATGTTTCTCCGAACTATTTGTGGACTTTCAAGTCTTCGGTGAGAGGTGGAAAATAGAAGTGTAATTCAAAAAATTTTTGGAACTTAGACATTTTCAGGACGAAAAATTGTTAACCACTTGAGTCAGCCTCACATTATTCAGTGGGAAACTTTTGGCTGCAGGCATTTCAAATATTTCATACACATGTTTGTACAACTCATACCAATACTTCACTTATTAATCGATCGATTAGAAACACTAGATATGATAGAAGATTCCAGATGCTGAGAAAAGAAGAAGCTGCCAGAAATTTCCAATCGACGAGAAACATTAGAGATTACAGCAGTTTCTTGATGTATAAATCAAAGTTTTGTAGAAGGTGAAGTGTTCGCAGCAAACTAGTATACAAAACGCTGCCATAGTGCACGCATCAATTTTTTGGTAATAGAAACTTAACGAATTTAGTTGAGGTGTAATCATAGTAAAGTTAAAGTTGTAAAGTGAAGTTATACAGCTATTGGACGTGCAACAAATTTAAGCTACAACAGTTATTTGTGAGTTTTATTTAACAATAACAAACTTTATATTTAATTTTCCTCTAGAAGATATGGTATATTAGTTATGGATAAGCTTATAAAATACCATACATTTATCACAATATCAAAGTGGTGTTGTTCCTTTGTTTCTCCTTTAACGGTGTAAGTAATAAGTATGCTGAGCCGATTCGGATTCTATTAAATTAAAAGTTCAATACTTAAAATTTCTTGAAAAATAAGCGCTTTCGGGTTTAAAATAATTGCGACAGTTTTTTATTTTCGAAAATAATTTTAAAAGTAGACTTCAGGTTAATAGTTGGTATTGAAATGGCCGATTTCCTTTTTTACGCGACATAGTAAAAGTGGAGCGAACACATTTACGGATAATGTGACTTGTTACATCAATTGCCACTCAAAAATTCTTCTTGAGATTATAATTATAAAATATGTAATCGAATTTGCCTAATTATAAATCGTTTTATGCTCAATGTATATGTATGCGTATATAGGAACACTTTCGATAGTATCGAACATTTTGTGCTCTAGCTTTTAAACTTATCGAATTGTACACTATCGATAGTTTTAGAATTCGTTTGGGGAACGTTGAGTCAAATGATGTGTTTCTTGTAAATCATACTGTCATTGTACATATAATTTGTTAGTGTTAACGTTTGTTATTGTTCGTATAACACCACCCGACATGGACTCCGCCGTGCTAGTAATAAAATTCAGTAATTATGTATATAGAAAATACTTATCTGCAATTGCTGATTTCAATTCTTCTGAAACTGAAATCCTTCATAAATATGTATAAGGCCAAAAAATAATAATAATTACAATAAGGACGAGCACGCCTAAAAACAAACTATAAGTAGAACATAAAGTTTATAGATTTGTAAAACAACAATACTGACCACGCTGTTAAGCACATAGTGGCGACGCGCATTGGTTGAAGTTCATACAAGCAGTGGCCAAAAATAGAAGGAGTGTTTGTAGAACTACAAAATTTGGTACAGACGAGTTTTTGGATACTATTAAGACATGACAAAAAAATCAAAACTATCCGCCCACTCTTACGCCCACCTCCCATACAACTTAAATTGAAAAAGTGACATAACTTCCATGATTTTACTCGATCAACTAAATTTTCACCACAAATGAATTTTATAATTGTATAATACGTTCCTGAAAATTTGAATGAAATCCGCCCACTTTCCATATAATTGCAAAAAAATATGAATAATCATTTCAATCAGTCTTTTAATAATTTTTGTACTTCAATGTCATATTCCAACTTTTTAATTTTTAATTTATGGCAAAATTTATTTATGTATGGGTCGGAAGACATCAGCAACTGATGCATCACGTCTTCATTAGTGGCAACACGACCAATTCTGCGCGAGTGATACAATCTAGAAGCTCTATAGTTATTTCTTGCTTCCTGCGCTTCTTCAGACAGCATACCTGTTGAAAGTAAAGACCAGATTTAAAAACTCAATAATCAATAATAATTTCAACATACCAATTGGAAGAATAGCTTCTGCAATGATCTTGCTACCATGCATAACAAAGTGCAGTTACCGGCATTTGATACCAGCCATAATGTTCGACAAAGAATTTTGTTGTATCCATGCAATAAACGTGGAACTTTGCGGTGTCGATCGCTGAACTGCAATTAATCGTCGCTAAAACAATTTTGAACCGGTGAATAAGTTCTTCTTTTACGCGCGTTATGTCAGCAGTTTTATATGGGTTTTGGAAGAACCTTCTTGCCATGTTACCATCATTTGATTTGGTATCCATCATTAATTCGCAAATTCTTAAATATGTAATTGTTAAATCTTCCATAATTCACAATATAACACTTGATCAAACACCTCTTAACACTCTTACACTTGCCGATTGAATGTAAATTAGCATATCAATAATAATAAAACTTTAGACTTATTGACTTATGTCATCGCACATTTCATATTCATTGGGATATCTGTTTGCTCACTTTATGTTAATGCTAATTCATTTACTCTCTGTATTTATTTTAAGTCATTCTATTCATTATCACTTTGTATGTATACTGAAATATTCATTCGTATTTAAGTTGTTATTAATATCTTTCTGTAAATTGGATAGTCAATAAACTGAATTGAATAAAGCTGGTTATCCTGAATCTGTCTAGGTGACACTTAAAACCAACCAAAGATAAGACAATTTTAAGAACAATTGCATACTTTTGGGCGTATGCATAATTTTCCACTACCATTATACAGTTTTTTGAAGTTGTTTCAAAAATGTGCAAAAACGTGCAGCTGAATTTTTTTGTATCGTTTAGCTGAGACTTCAGGCTGTAATTTGATATATATATATCTCAACAGGGCTAGACGGTGATAAAAAGATGCAGTCCGTTGAATTTGACAAACATTCACATTTTGACAAAGAAAAGGTGCTGTTCCACGAAATTTTTCATACATTATTTTTTCAAATGAATTTTGATACGAATCTCCTCTATGATACTTGTTTTAACAGAAAAATTACTTAAAAGTCATATTCTAAGATTCATTTTATTGTATCAATGTTTTGAATATTTAGTTCATTTTGTTGTCATTTTCAACATGTAATCATATTATGTCCACTTTGAGCGGCTGTGGACAAAAATTAATAAAGAGACTTCAGGCTGTAATTTGATATATATATCTCAATAGGGCTAGACGGTGATAAAAAGATGCAGTCCATTGAATTTGACAAACATTCACATTTTGACAAAGAAAATGTGCTGTTCCACGAAATTTTTCATACATTATTTTTTCAAATGAATTTTGATACAAACCTTCTCTATGATACTTGTTTTAACAGAAAAATTACTTAAAAGTCATATTCTAAGATTCATTTTATTGTATCAATGTTTTGAATATTTAGTTCATTTTGTTGTCATTTTCAACATGTAATCATATGCCCACTTTGAGCGGCAGTGGACAAAAAATTAATAAAGATAGGTGCCTAATATTTGTGGATTCATAATATTTGGATAGTTGTTAAAAAAACTGTGAAAAATTCATCTAAATCGGAAGACATGAAAAATACGAATTTAAGCCAAGCTCGAACCTATGTGCGACGTCATACTTAATAGCGGCATGGTTGGAGATAGGGATAATTAGAAAACAAACAATTTTCACACGCCTAGCAACTCCGTGTACCATGGTTCAAAGCCAGGCAAAGTCTGGAAAGAAAGAAGTCTGATGAGGAGATGTGGTGATCTCCGAAATAGCAGCTATCACTTCTACCACTTTGAAAAATTGTTGTTTTCTCATATTATTCCCTAATACAAACCTGGCCTCAAGCTGTATAAATTACAGTTGAAATCCATTCATTTATTCGACTTTTTATCAGTACTTAAATGTAACACCCGCCTTCTTCTGGTTATGCATGCTATCAAATTTCTTACTATCCCTGCTTGGCAATTTTTATTCTCCTCATAGTTACCAAAAATTCACTTTCCAGAGTACTTTACTATTAATTGCCACATACCCTGAGTATTTATCTAGTTTTCCTTACCTGTATTCCCGTTCGCCGAGCTATTGAAACACGTTTACTCTCTCCACGGAGTAATGATGTCGTGTAGTCGGGATCAGTTTTATGGTCATCTTTATCAAAATTATTTTTATTAGTTGAAACACAATGTGAAGGACAAATACAAAGTAGTATTCGCAGCATGCAACAAACAAATCCCAGTCCTGGAAAACAATAAATATGGTTGGATTTTGAATAAAGTTCCGCAATATAGTATTATAGTATATTTGAACCGTCTTTGCAATACATAGAAATACTTATTTATGAAATCCCAGTCTTTCGAAAAATATTTTGGACTACACATATGTATAGATATATCGGATTGCTATTCAAATCATATTAATATTAACAGAAATTCCAGGGTTGAAAATGAGCTTTATATATCCATTCAAAGGCCTAATTATATTTTTATACCCGAGCGCACTAATGCCCAGAGTATTAAAACCTTTCCTTTTTGTTCTTTTGTTTTTCCGCCAAGGTGAAAAGTTCATGTATATTGGAACGATTTTCTGTAATACCTTGGTTTGGAAACAAACCGGTTTCAGCGTTACGCCATCTTAAGTGTCATTTTTCGTTCTCTATTAAAACTTCGTTTACCTAACGGTTGTTCGTTGTATTATAAGGCAACCAATACAGATATAGGTACAATATATACACTTTTCAATATAAAAAGCGAAATCTTTTAAGCCATATCTGTTTACCCGTCCGTCAATCCATTATTCAGGTATCTACTGTAAATATTAAGATATCTCAACGAATCTTTGTATACACATTGTCCTCTTATGGACGAAATCGGATAATAAGGACGTCCACATAACGGAGTTGTGTGAAAACTAAAATAATGCGATATTTCAATAACTTTAAAACATGATTTCGTCATTTTCACTATCAATTAGATTTATATATTTGTCTTATTAAATCATATATTTCTTCCCAAAACTTTGTCGTTACTATTTGCTGAATATTGTTTTACTTTGCGTTCTATTTGGGCAATTCCGCAAATATACAGGATATGGGTCGAGCCCCTTAATTAAAACATTTCATAAGACATCATCAATTCTATATGGAAAGGTGAGCAATCTTTAATTTTCTATTCTGCAGTTGGAGCTCGACCGACAAAATTGGTAACTAAAACTAAAAGTTGCACATGCGAACAATTGGAAAGTTTTCTTCCAGATAAATAGTAGAAGTAATAAAAGAGGTAGTTTTCGATTAAGTGGCAAATATTACATCCAAGAATTTAAACAAAATTGAAAATGGTTTATACAGACTCAAGTAGATACAAATTTTATTTCGATTTCAAAAGCAACTGAAAAAGGTGCATGAGTCATTTTCGAATCTGGTGTTAAGCATGTTCACTTTATGAGTGACTACGTAATCAGTGAAGGCAAATAAGTCATGTATTTTGTGAAGGCTGTGCGTACGGCAAGCAGCACAAAAAATCGTTTTCAAACAGCGATACAAAACACGCTACAATGTCTGGTGAAGTTTTTCCAATGGTTCTATTTCGGCGGTGTTTTTTTTTAAAGTACGTTATTATATTGATAAGTCCTACTTTTATGTGGCGAGCACTTAGCGTATATACATTAGAAATGAAGCAATTATAATTTTTGACGGATAATTCAGCTTATAAAAGAATATCATTCTCATTGGCAACTTCAACTACATTCTCATTCGTTACTTCCACTTCTCGACTCGTCTTGTTTTGTTTCGTAAAAACGGAAGATTTGCCGAAATTAGTAAAAGCGTATTTCCTCTGCATTAAGTTCTGTGCGTTTGCTTGCCAAAATATTCTGAATCTTACACAGCAAAAAAAGATGGTTTAGAAACCTAGATTGCGGCTCACTGAAGAAATGATCTGGAAACCGGATGAATGTTGCATCACCATCGTAATTGTCGCGATTCGATTATTTTGTAAACTATTATTTTTTTGTACAACCTTAAACTCTCAATTTAGGCTGATGAATCAATTTTCAACCTCAGAATGCAGAACATGTGAGGGGCAATATTTAAAATTATTTTTTCGGTTACGCTTTTCAGCCTCCGAATTGCCTTGCTCGAGCGGGCTCGTTATATAAATGTGTCCTAAATTAAACAATGCTCCAGAATCTGTTGTGCGTTAAGCTCGGTACCCGCCACGTAAAAAGAGCTTCCAACGAAAAAATTTAACAGAATGATGAGACTCCCCTATTCTGATGTCGACCACGGTAAACGCTTCAAGGGCAGTGATTTAAGGGCCTGAACCTGGAATGCCAGGACCCTTAATTGAGAAGGGGTCTCTGCCCGGCTGGAGCATGCCCGTAAAGGCAAAGGCTGACATCACCCGCATCCATGATAAGCGAATGACGGGGCAAGGATTGACGTCTACTACTGCTGCTATGTAAAGGAGTTCAAGTTCGGTGTTGGATTTGCGGTGGCAGAAAGACATTGTCGCCAAGTACTGTCGTTCACTCAGGTGGACGAACGTCGCGCCACGATTCGCGTCGAAGAGAGATTGTTCAACATCTCGCTGATTTGCGCCCACGCCCCTACGGCAGAGAAGAACGATGTAACCAAAGATCATTTCCATCAGCGCCATCAGCGAACGCTGCCCCCGTAACGATATAAAACTCGTGCTATGCGATTTTAATAACAGGGGGGAAAGGAAGGGATTTTTGGTCCTACAGTCGGTAAATTGAGCTTACACGACAACACATCTACTAATGGACTGAGACTGATCGACTTCGCCGGGGCCCGAAACATGTTAGTATGTAAAAATACAAAACATTTTTATACGAACAACGAATTGTAAGCTAGAGAAATACAGATGTCTTTATGGGAAATCGTACAACCCAAACATCCAACCCCTCAAATGAGGTTGTTTTGAGTTGCAAGGCCAACAAGAATCCCAAGAGAAAATTACTTTTCGGCGTTTTGTCTGTGAGTCTCACTCGTCAGTGACAGAGTCGATAAAGTAGTGTTCGAGGTATTAGGCGGCAGTGGTCAGCGTAAGGGATGAAGAAACAGACTTACAAAACGTAGACAGTCAGACCAATGCGAATTTTTAAAAACAGAGCTAGAATTTGTATTATCCTCCGAAGGCATCATGACTAACCCCACTAAAGTAGAGACAATAGTTGGTTTTCCCAACCCAAAACACTCAAGCATTTGAGACCATTCATAGTCCTTTCTAGATACTAAAAGACGTAAACGTATCAGCAAAAAATTCATTCAATCGAATTAAAAATGCACTCATTTCAAAATAAGTAATATTAACTTATCCAAATTTTCAAAAAGAATTTCACCTAATACCTTCCACAGACGCGTCAAAATATGCGATAGGACATTTAATATAACAGAAGGAAACTGCACAATAAACGAAAATGAAACGCTAGCCATCATATGGCCATTAAAATCTCGCAGAAATTGTATGGAACCGCAAAAATAAAAATATTCACCGATCACTAACCATTAACATATTAATTAAATGGAGAGCACTTTTAGAAGAATATGATCATGAAATTAAACTAGGCCAAGTTAACGTCGTCGCTGTCGCATTTTCCCGTCCATAGCAAATCCAAGCAAGACATCTGACGAAAGGTTAGAACATAATCTTATACCAACGGTAGATGCCCCAATCAATATTTTTAGAAACCAAATTTGGATACAACCAGGACATGCCGATTACCATCCAGAGGCTCATAATTAATAAAACCGAACATGAAGAAAAAAATATTTAAGCCCGTTCGTTACCACATTCGAAGAAATAATGGGCCGAATCCAGTAACATTACCCCAGAGACTTGAGTTCATATAAAATACAATTCACACATACACAAGTAAAGGACCTAGAGACAGACGAACAACAAGAAAAAGAGATTATTCTCGAACACAAAAGAGAACATAGAAATGCAGACGAAAATAAGGAACAAATCCTGGTAAAATTTGTTTTCGCCAAAATTGAGAAATTAGTGAAACAATGCCGAATATGAAAAAAATAAATATGAGAGACACACAAATAAACCTAAAATAAACCCAACCCCAATTCCTAAATCCCAGTTCAAACACCCTATATAGATTTATACTTATATATAGCCGAAAAAACACTTGTATTAACAGCAATTGACAAATTTTCAAAATACGCTCAGGCGAAAACAATAAAATCCAGAGCAATAGAAGACATACGCGAGCTCCTAAGACAGTTTTTTTCACTTTTGGCATTCCCCAAACTATAATAATTAACAACGAAACTAAATTCAGCTCCAATAAGTTTTATGGTCGAAGATGAATTAAGAACTAAAGTTTATTGAACACCACATAAACGATTTTACTCAACCCTTCGATATATCGGACATGGCAGTTTACGAATACAACTTTTCAGTGCACTCCACAAGAGGACCACTTGAAGCATTTTTTGGCCGTAAAGTTTACATAAATGCAGATCAATACGAGGAAGCGATACAAAATAACATACCACAACTGAAGGGCACAATGCAGAGAGACTTAACGGCACATCCCATCTAACCCATCCTTTCATCACTAATATACCAAACCAAAACCTACCTAGATAGAATGAGAGTAAATAAGGATATTAATAAAATACCGCTAGATTTTATAGGATCCATCTGGAAATAGATAGCAGGAAATCCGGATAATAGCGACTATAATATTTTGATAGAAAGAGTCAGATAGTATTAATAGGATGACCAAAGATAAAATTACCCAAATAATGGCATCACTAATAAAGTTAACCTAATTGAATAAAGTAAGGAAATCGAAAACTATTTAGTTCTTCAAACAAAATATAAATTAGAAGTTATTAAGTAAGAACATAGCCTTTGCGATTCACTGGGCACACGCCAAACATTAGAAATTCATATGTCTTATCAACCAAGGAATAACATAGAATAACAATAACAAGAAATTTTTTACAGGACGAAAATATTCGCATCCAGCAAGGAATCATTAATTTATGTACATAATAAATTTGCCTACAACGGAAAAAGAGGAATGCAGGACATTAGAAATACAAGCAATAAAGAAACGAGAACTTATAAACAAAATAAATTACTAATCAATGTTATTATGCGAAAATAGAATATATGGAAAAACAAATGATTGTAAACATATAACAATTTAGAAATTTGTCCACAAAAAGTGACACAAAATATTTCTAATGGCACGTGCAAAGCACACCTGCTAAAAAGGAGAGTAGATAATCGTAAATACTATCGAAGGAGTATAAAATTATATAATTCTATTAAATGATTTCCTTTCCTTTGCCTAATACAAAACAACACATACTTATTAAAATACCATAATGTAAGCCCTGAAAAAGAATATAAAATTTTCATGGAACCAGGAATAAGCCATTACCAGCAATATTGCAACCTATGTCAAATAATATTAAATTTGGAGCAGTGTTATCATTAAAATCTATAAAGATTTCGTAAATTAACAAAACGAAATATATAGAAGTACTAAACACTCGAAATAATATCAATTTTTCCATAAATATAATGGCAATCTACATAACTACATTCGTTGTTGCATTCCCTCTAATTAAACTAAGAATAAGAAATACACATATTAAAATTGTAAGAAAGAAAGGAGCAAACGAAATCGGAGTTGAAGATTTGCAAAGATTTTGTATAGTACTTCATCGGCTGAAGACGCTCGATTATAAGGACCGAAGAGTTAACACGAAATGTTAACTTGTGCAAATTTATTGCCGGCTGATATTGAATACCTATAGAAATCGAATGAGCAGTATTGTTGTAAACAATGTATGAAAGAGCGCCGTCAGTTCTCCTATCCCCTTGCTCAGTTTTCATGCCAATAGATGCAATGCTGGGTATTGACAACTCAAATATTTCAGTGGCCGCCAATATTTCACCGCTACCAATTACTTCGGCAACCAAGAGAGCTAATCCGCCAACAGAGTGCAACAAGCCAGAAGTCAACCTGCAAACTGTTTTCGCGGAACTTAAATCTCTTAGATCTGGACATGATAGCTGTAATTAACTCTTTGCAAAGCGACAAGAGACTATTATTTAAAAAGGTTGAAGATCTATAGCTCGAAGTAAAAGCTGTTCGTCATAAACATTGTGATTTCGATGTTGCTGCTACAATTCTCGCTTTGGCTTGTGAGATTAAAGATCTTCGCAACATTCAACGTATTGCAATGTAATATCTCTGAACCAACAAAAAAAATTAAATTTGAACAACTTAACCTTAGCATTACTAACGATTTTTTTTTTGTACTAAGTTTGATAATACCCATAGCAGTTTCGATTTCCATTTTAAATTTTCCGAAATTTTGATCAGTGAACGGAAAGAATTTTTAGGTTGGAATAAATATTGGTGAATAGCCTAGAAATAAAATTATAATAGGTTATCCAGGTGGGTATTGGTAAACCTAAGGATAAGGTTCGACGGAGAATCTACTTCTAGAGATAGAGAGTTGTAAGGGTGCACCACGTCTGCTATGGATTGCAGCAGATCACAAAAAGGCAACACAGATATATAAGTGGGCAGAAATTTATACTGGAGTCCGAAGTGTTTAAACTGTAACCAAGTTGATTGTATCGCTAAGAATTGTACGCAATCTCAGCAGCACTACGGCGTTCGATGGCAGAGAACAAGCAGTAAGGCTATATATAGACGCTACTGTAATTCAATCCTGGGTGGTTTGCGGAGTGAGTAGCAGAGTTAGGAAGGTGACGGACTGCAATCACGAATATCGAGATCACAACCATAATCCAGTTGTAGGGGAACGTTACACTGAACCATTCACATTGAGAGAATTATTATCCAAGGTGGTTACTGATTTGGTCAGATGTGGCATTATTCGAATTGGTACGTCTCCACAAGCACCAGTTAGCGACGTTAGGTTGGGACCTTCAAAGTGTGCATTTATATAGGGCGAAGTCAAAAATTTCTGGGTCATGTGTGCATTGATGAAATCAGGACGACAGAGACAAGAGTTGGTGTATCGAATGTTTCCCAACTCCATGGAGTAACAGGCTTTTTTTAGAAAATTCTTTGAGAATTATGTCGTATTGCTAAACCGTTACTAGACTAACAGGAAATTGAATTTTGTTTTTTTTTTTAACCACAAATAGTATATGCGGTACATCCCCTCTATAGAAATTTTTTTGTAAAAATTGGCTCGGGACGAAGATGTGCCATGTTGACGGCTTGAGTCGCTCTCCAGATTTACCGGCAGTAGCACCTGCGACCGTGGATGAGAATGTTCGGCAAGTTACTCTAAATACCACACAGGATTTTATTTCAGCGTTCCTGATGTAAGATCTAAAGCAATGAGAAATTCCAGAAGCCATTCAGAAGGCGACGATAAAACTAGGAAGTAGTTGAAGAAAGGTTTCTAGGTTAAGACAAAATCATAAAAATGCATCATACCTTTAATAATATCTGCCATAACGGGTACTTCGAGTGGTAGGTGTGAGGTTGGGGAAAGGCGAAGTTTCAGCCAGCTTGGAATTTTTCTGGTAACAGTAGTGGATTTTGATTAACCGTTTTAAAAAATACACATATATGTATATATATATTGGGATATTTTACACTGCTTAGCTGACATAAATACATTAAAGAAATGCAATTTAAAAGTTGCCATAATTGTGGGCAGTGTTTGTTTATATTCAACTGGGGAAATATAAACTTTTACACTTACCTATTAAGGAAGGTCCAATAAGCCGGAGTTCAACTGTTTTGAAGCCTTTTTCGCCAGTACCGACAAATGCTATCACCAATCCCAAAGCAATTGTACCAAGGCCCACATACAAGAATGCATTCGCGAACGTGCTAGGCCCTCGCAATACGCCTAATAGATCTTCGTCGTCAGATGAACCGCCTGTGGATGCATCTTGAATCTGTATAAAAATATATTCAGTGGAGTTTTATTATGGAACATCCTATTTACAAAGTTATATGAATTAACTTGCTTATATATGTTTTTTTTTTTAATTGACTTCCGTTCGCTTATCATGTTTAGTAATGCATTCAAATGAACAGATAAAATGTTTACTTCATTGAATGGAAATAACTAAATAACATTTTCCCCTATTCAATATGTATGTATAAGTAAAATTAAAGGCTATGGGTGATTAATTTTTCTTTATAATCATCTAAATTTTATTTATTAACTAACTCGGTGATCTGTCTCGGATGAGCTATTAAGAAGAACTGGACTCTCCGTCATTGACAGAGGACTGAACTCAGTACTTAGAGCTTTTAAGCTTTGCAGAAAAAAGCCAAACTTTCAAGTTCAGCATTAGGGTATGCCACTCCTCCCATCCAAAAATTAAAGTTTTTAAACAAAATTTACACATTATTTAAAGATATTTCTTGCGTATAACAAACTGTTTACATTTCAATAGGCTTAGTAGACTAATGAGAATAATAATGAATAAGTAAAATAGAGTAAGGGCAAATTTAAATTTTTGATTCATTGATTTGGTTTTTATATTTTCTTACATTTTGCCTTTTGAACTTAATAATATGATGTTCTATATCCTCTTCTGTTTGAATGAGACTTGTTTTTTTGTATGGATTACTAATTTTCTCGAAATTTCTGCATTAACAAAGTTTGCATCAATATCTTTTTCTTGTCTGTTTTTATTTGCGTTATTGATTATTCGTTTTTTAATAATTTGAGGATCATGTTTTGGCGACTCTTTATTAAAAAAAAAATGTTATATGGAATTTCATTGGTGGTAGAGTGCACTATAAAGTGGTTATAAGTATAGAGTGCTTGTTCAATTTCGAAATACTTTAGCTCTTTGTCGCCTGAGGTATTGATTATTCCCAGTTTTTCGTTTAAAGTTTTATGCAATCGCTCAATGTGACCAATACCAGTTTTACCAGTAGTTACTTCCACTGCTATATTTAATAAATTACACCATTGTTTAATATTAACATTATTTAGGCCTTGATCTTGGTCAATTTTGGAGGATACAATTAAAAATTTTAAGCAAGGCGTTTTTCGTTTCCAACCAGTTTAATGCTTTAACTTTTTCAACCATAGCAAACTTTGAGTACAAATCGATACAAGTTAAATAACTTTCATTATTCCATTTCCAAAAATCCACAATAAATTTTTCCCGAATTTTGGCGGTGTAATTTTGAATGACAGCCTGTTAGAAATATGATCGTTTTTACAATGATTACACAGTTCACATTCATTTATTATTTTAGTAATTTCTTTAAGATAATTAGGGTAGTAGTATTGTAGCTCAAAGCATTTTGCAACCTTTTCTATACCTTGATGAAGTCCACTAAAATTAATTTCAAGTACTTTACTTTCAAAGTTTGCAAAATCTGTAATATTTTTCAATTCTTTTGAACACCTATAAATGTTGTTTCGACTTGTTACTATTAATGTCTTATAAACGTTTCGAATCTGTAAAAAATCGTTATCGTTGGGCATAAATATTGTTGTATTATTTTTTTAGTAAATATATTTTAATGATTTGTTTAATAAAGTCGATAGTTAGTTCTTTGTAGGTTATTATGGTTAGGTTATTGAAAAAAATCTTTAGTATTGTAGTAGAATTTTTACAATCTCTAATTAATTTAATTTGATTTTTAAATACATTCAATGGCCGTTCAGTTATCTTAATGAAGCTTTCATTATCTTTATCGGCGGAATGAATAGTATCTATGCTAGACTCAGATTCTTCATTTAAATAGCACTCTCTGATCTTAATACGAGATAGTGCATCTGCCACGTGATTTTCCTTACCTGAGATATATTTTACATCGAAGTCATATTCATTGAGACGAATCTTCCACCTTTGCAGTTTGGAATTTGGTTCCCTTAGATTGTGGAGGCATTGTAATGGTCTATGGTCACTATTTATTACAAATTTTCTTCCATATAAATAAGGCCTAAAATGCTTTGTGGCCGATACCATGGCCAAAAGCTCCTCCTCAGTGGTTGAGTAGTGCAACTCATGTTCGTTGAGTGTGCGGCTAGCAAAGCAAATGGGGTGTCCTTGTTGACTTAGCACAGCCCCTAACGCTACATTTGACGCATCGGTGGTCAATGTAAATGGCTTTTCATAGTTTGGTTATACCAGAATTGGATCATTTGTAATCAAAATCTTTATAGTGTTTATAGCGTCCACGTATTTTTTATCTGAGATATTTATTTTATTGCCTTTTTTTAGGCAGTTAGTCAAAGGTTTAGTTATTTGTGAAAAGTTTCAGACAAACTTACGATAAAATCAAGCCAAACCAAGGAATTGTATTATTTCCTTTTCGGTTTCAGGAATGGGATAATTTAAAATAGCTTTGATTTTATTAGGATTAGCCTTAATGCCTGCTGGCGTTATAACCAAGAAATTCAGTTTCCCTTTTGAAAAACTTACTTTCATCCATCTAAATTTTTAGATTTGCTACGCTCAATCTACGAAAAACTCTGTCCGGAGATTCTATATGTTCCTGTAGTGACGTACTAAAAACTACAATGTCATCTAAGTAAACCATGCAGTCTTCCCCTACTAAACCTTCCAAAACTGTGTTCATTAGCCTTTGGAAAGTGGCTGGTGCATTTTTAAGTCCGAATGGCATACTTAAAAATTCGAAATGTCCGTTTTGAGTTGAAAAAGCTGTTTTTTTCTATCTGCAGGATCCATTTCAATTTGGTGGAAGCCTTGCGCTAAGTCTATTGTGGAAAAATACATGCACCTACCTAATTTTTCGAGGATTTCATCCATGTTTGGGATAGGATACCGGTCATCCAGGGGCGGATCCAGAAAAAAAGTTTGGGGGAGGGAGGGGGGGTCCGGATTTTAAATCTGCGATAACACATTTACATGACTAAATATGAAAAAAATGTTCTACATGTTGAAGCCATTGATAGTGTATAATGTATTGCTTGAGAAATGATTTAAGCAGCGTAACTTGTTTGTTGTTACTTCTTCTGTTTCCTATTTTATTTGCAAAAACTTATTGATGCATATACAGTCAGGGTTGCCAGGCGTCCGGTTTTGCACCGGACAGTCCGGTTTTTGGTCTATTTGTCCGGGTGATAATTCAAAAAAAAACGGACAAAAGAGTGTCCGGTTTTTTCTTATTCCAAAAGCAAAATCTCCCAAAAAAATCTGAAAGCTCATATGAACTACATATCACTCATTTACCAGAAAACTGGCATAATCCAAAAAACCAGAAAATCGAGTTAAGTATGCAGAATGCGATATTTTCTAAATATGACGGCATAAATTTTGTAAATAGTCGGCGCAGATAAATTGTTTTGTAATAGATTGGTGCCAAGTGTGATGACGTTTCGTAAATAAAAAACAGCTGTTGAGCTTGCTGATTCTTTTGCGAGAGTAGGTTGTATAATAAAGTTTGTAAACTTAAAAACTATATTTTGGCGTCAAATTTATATTAACAGTAATAACCATGAGCGAAAACGAAGCGCAGCCTTCCCACAAAAAACCTTGCCGCCGGTTGTGCTCCTATAACAAAGGTTGGGAGCAAAATAACGATTGGGTGTCTCGCTGTATAGACAACGAACATAGAGCTTACTGCAAATACTGCAGAATAAATATTGTGGTCGCGTATGATGGCGTGAAGGCTTTAAGAAACCATTCTGAAACAAAAAAGCACAAAGATTTTGTACGGGCAGCGAGTTCGTCGCAAAATCTGCATTCATTCTTTACCAAAAGTGATTCTTCCCAAAGCCAAAAGGTTGCACTTGCGGAAATATGTCAAGTTTACCACGGTGTCAAACATCACTTGTCGTATTTGTCCCAAGACTGCGCAAGCAAAGTTTTAAAAAGTATAATAAGTGATTCTGATATTGTTAAACAGATGTCTATGGGCCGCACAAAAACAACGGCTATAGTGAAGGAAGTGCTTTTTCCGTTCTCCATGGAATTTGCTTTGAATGACGTCAAAAGTGGCATACCATTTTCAATCGCTACCGATGCATCCAACAAAGGCAACAGAAAAATGTTCCCAGTTGCCATACAGTTTTTTAATTTGGAGGAAGGCATAAACTTTAAAGTTCTTGATTTTTATGAAGACCCGTTCGAAGATTCGTTATCTATATTCAAAAAGATGTCAGCAGTTTTAGAAAAAAATAATTTGTCGTGGTCAAACGTTTCCGCTTATGGAGCCGATAACTGCTCAGTAAATTATGGTATTAACAAATCAGTGTTTAAAAAAATACTTGATCAAAATTCAATAGTTGTAGCTGCACACTGCAATGATCATATTTTGCATAACTGTGCGAAATATGCTTTCAAGTTATTGTCATTTGATATTGAAAATATGGTCAACAAAATATTCGCAGAATTTTCTTCGTCATCAAAGAAAGTAACAAAACTGAAAGACTGTTTCGATTTTTTTCAAAGCGACTACAAACAAATAATAATAAACGTTCCAACGCGTTGGCTAAGTTCAAGCTGTTGACAGAATATTGAGAAACTGGGAAACAATAAAAATATATTTCCTTAGCCTCGGTAGCAATAATTGTTCTCCTGCTCTTTGGGAGATGATTGAAGACCAAGAACGCGAATTGAACCCACAAAATAGGCCAACATATAAAGAGTTATAGATACATTTATTTCATACACAATTTAATGGCTTCTTTCAATTCCGTCATCCTCTTACTACAAAGCGAAAGTTTTACTATGTGTGCTCTTTACAAAACAATGTTTGACTTTCGAGCTTCATTGGAAAAACGCTTAAAAGAAGAGTTTTATGGAATGACTGTGCATCAAGCTTTAAAAAAAGATTATATACCACCCGATTTAAAACATAAATTTCAATTTGAAGCCAACCTTGCTATTAGCAGAGCTATTGAATATTTAAATAAATGGTTTCCTTTTGAAGACGATTTATTTAAAGCAGTAAGTTGCTTGGATATTTCGAATGGAACGCCAACGTTAGATGAGGTTCTTCATCTTTGGAATAATCTACCTTGTAAAACAGAAACGCCACCAGCCACCCTTTTTGATGAATTAAATAAACTCGAGGAGTGGGTACCAAACAATGCCATATATCCGCTACAAGATAAGTGGAAGTCGTTTTTCAAAGACAATGGTGCTCCACATTTGTTTAAAATTGTGCAGTACATTTTTTCTATTCCTGTGTCTAACGCAGGAGTATAACGCGTTTTTAGCGTTATGAAGTTCATATGGAAAGACGAAAGAAACCGCCTCGACGTATCCACCATCCGAAGTGAGATTTGCATTTGTTTAAACGTTCCTTATTCATGCTTAGAATTTAAGGAAAAAATTAAGGACAATAAGAAGTTATTGAAAGCTGGTACTTCTAATGAAAAGTATTTGTAAAAAAATTAAAGACTGACGGGCATGGTACAAATTTGACTTTTTTTTTATTAAAAGCTCTTAGTTTAATACGACAATATTTCTATTTAATATGATCTATATACATAAATATGTACAAACGTTTATACTTATGTTAAACTTTATTGTTTTTTATAGTAAATCCCTCAACGTGTGTTTCAAAATAAAAGTTTTAGCAATAAAAAGAAATACGATGTTTTTAATGTATTATTCGTCTTTTGTAAATTGGTTTGCTTTCGAAGAACACTTTTGTAATCATCTAATCCGTTTAAACATACACATATCTCCAAACGAAACGTGTCCGGTTTTCTAGGATTTCTGACCTGGCAACCCTGTATACAGTAGACAATACAATTATTGAATCCTTGCAATGTATTTAGATTAATTCGAATGTAATGCAATTACATATATCACGTAACGATTTAAGTGTCAGTTCCATACTAACTATGAATACAAATATTTGTACAGTTTTATCATACATTTTCATGAACGATGGTCAGATACTGCCAGAACAATTTACACACAGCACTTACAGAGTAATGTCTATTCTCCTTTTTTTCCTTGCCAGAATAGCCAGTATCTGATCATGAGTAACTTCAATATCTCTGTGAATAGTTAACAGTGCCAATCCATTCAATCGTTCTTCTCCAGTTTTATTACGCAGATAGGTCTTCACCCTTCGCAAAGTGGAGAATGAACGTTCGCTTGAAGCTACCATAACTGGCAGTGTAGCACCGGTTTTGAGAAAACTGTGTATCTGTCTGTAAAATTGCACATCACAAATGTTCAGAGTTTCAATAAAGGTTTTCGGCCGCTCTCTTGCAGGTATGTTCGAACAGATCCTGAAATTAGTAACTGGATTGGATTTCTTTGAATGTACTTTCCGTTTCTACTTTTCAGTTGATGATTAATGAATATAACCTTCTCCACATCTTCAACTCTGACTTGAACTCTTGAGTAGACTCGGTGACTTCATTCGGCCACTCTTCTTCAAAAACCTGAATGGTCTTGTCCGATTCCTCTGTATTCTAGAAAGCAGTTCTCGGTGCTCTAAAAATTTCGATTCAAGCTCTTCTGAATATTTATCCAGAAATGGTATGAAAATAGAACGCCGATAGTACTCTTCAGGATTTCCATCATAATTATCACGATTCTTCTGACGACCTGCTCTTCGTGGAACAGTCAACACAGTACCGATCAAATCTGCAATATGAGTCGCTGATTTAAACATCTCTCCGAATATTTCGTCGGCTCTGGTACGCAAGATTTTGATTTCTTCATGAACATCATTCGCGTACGTTAACGCTCAGACTCTTTGTCAAGCTTAAGATTGGT
Source organism: Anomoia purmunda (assembly GCA_951828415.1). Taxonomy (NCBI): domain Eukaryota; kingdom Metazoa; phylum Arthropoda; class Insecta; order Diptera; family Tephritidae; genus Anomoia; species Anomoia purmunda. Next base: position 41,188,115 of record OX639994.1, on the reverse strand, counting down.
TGCAGCACTGTCAATGAAATGATGAATTGCGGCGTTCGAATGGAAGCAAGCAAGTCATTAGGCTGTACATCATCTGATTTCACTTTAGCGCAATGCAGCTAGGGCGCATTCAAAAAAGACTTTTTCACAATAGCGGCACAACCTTTAAATTCTCCACTCATCACTCGAGCTCCATCATATCCTAAAAAAATCATTATTATAGTAATTTTTCACAATAAGCGAATTCATTCTGCGGTACTATGTACGTTTCCAAAGCAGATATGTGAATCAAAATTACTATAAAATTACAATTTGAACCGAAGTTTACCTTGCCCTTTCATGTAAGCGCTTTCCACTCCGAGTTTCTTTAATGTTGTCAGCAGAGTATTTGCGAGACCCGCACTAGTCACACAAAAAATCTTCACGAATAACATGTTTTCTCGTGATGGTTTGGACGTACCGAATTCCAATTGAGAATTGCTCGATCCCACTAACGTCAGTCGTTCATCAGCAGTGACTGAAAGGCACTTCGATTCATTGACACGTTTGACAATCTCTTGCGTTATAATTTCACCGCCATTTTGCGTTTTGTAGCATAAATATATCGCATTAGCTCCAGCAGTTTCTGAATGTTTTTTCAATGTCATATCTCGAAGAAGAGCTCTAAAATTTCCATCGTTTTCGTCGGGCATTTCAATAGATAAAGCACCATGGTCCCTATGTCCTCGGAGGGCAAGTGCTTGTCTACAGCAAAATAAGACAGCACGGATGAGAGAACTCAGCTTTTGCCGACTTTCCAATTGCAAACGTTTTCTGCTCTGTATGAAATTTTTTTGTCTGATGTTCTTTAAATTTTTCAAGAGCCTTTTTCCAATCTCTAAAACCATTTCTCACGAGCGACTTTACATATTCGTGGCTTCCTTTCCCAACCTGTTTATTTGAAAATATGATACCTACAAATTTTACAAAACGCTGTGTCTTCAACAGCTGAATATGCCAGCCAAGTGAATTGTTGTAACCACTAAAATTGGAACTTCAGATTCTTTTTGTTGCTGGGAACATGAAAGATGCCTCTGGTGTCCACAAAATTAAGTAAAATTTCGTACATTTCCTTATCTTCTAGTTTTCTTCCGCAGAACTGCTGAACATCATTATTTCGAACTTGTGATGTCTGCGTTTTCTACAAAAAATTATTCATTCAAAATCTTCGCAAAACTTAAACTTTGCAGATTCACGTTGGCACAACGTCATCAGAACAATAATTACTATTCGATTGATTATTTATATCATTTTATTACGTGCGCAAAATTTCAAGAAATATATTTATCATATTATATTATTTGAAACTTATACGTCTATTTTGAATTCCATCTGAGAAAAATGAAACACAATTAAGCGATTCTCACTATTTCCTCATCAGTTGGTATAATTTACAATGGTTATAGTAATTTCAGCTAGATTTCTGCATTACAATACGATATAGTGGAATATATCCAATATTTTGTAGTCTCTACTATTTTTATACAAAATCTGTATTGGTGGTAAAAAGTACTGGACGTTTTTCTCAGTGCGTGAAACCATTGATTGACACTTTGCATCACCCCTGATAGAATTTGACAGAACAAAATTTGCAAATATTTTGTATCAACTGTTCGCATAAAGTTTGTGCTTAACCCTTTTCAAGACTCAAACATACTTTCTCGTCATGCTTTGGCCGCTTCGCTGGTGGTATTTCTATAGCTGATTCAACTGTGTTCACTGTTTGTTCTGAATTCGCAACTTTTGGCTTGAAAAATTATGTTATTTTGCGAGGTGCCATGTCTGTGTTGAACAGAGAACAGACATTAAACAGCCAACATCAAACAATAAATTAATAAGTCGCACGAAACGCTAACAAACTTCACTATCACTTAAACACAGTATTTTACTGCACTGAAAAACTTGTATGTACCTGGATGCTCGGAATGTCTGAACGAGGTTCGTCTTTGGAACCACCGAAATTGGTGCTGAATATGGGGAATCGCTATGTGAAATGATTTTTTGTTGAAGCATTTTTTGGCGTAGAATACGTCTTACCTTACGGTATGGGCACCAATGTCAGGTTTTTATTGTTGTAATCTCTATTTCTTTAATTATAAGAAAACGGCTCGATTAATTTTTTTTTTTTTTTTTTTTGTAGTCAAATGAAGATGTTAGCTTTCGTTTGACATACATTTCATGTTGGTTGATATCTTCCTAATATTTAAATTTCTCAAATAAAAATTGTATAAACACATGCACACAAATATGTGTGTGGTGTTTGGTTGAGTGTTTGCTGTTGGGCGATTTGTATTGCATAATTTTAGGCGGGCAAGTTAAAGTAGAGTAAAAGAAGAGAAAATGCTGCCAAGCACTGCAAAGCTTATGTATATCATCCAAAGTAACTATCAAATAAAGAAATTAATTTGCTTGTATTATTTATCATTTATTGTTACATATGTTTTCTGTCTTATCGGATGGCGTATTCTACGTTAAACTTAATGGCCGTGTCTCTGACACAGCCTGCTTCTTTTTCATCTGTTTGTTTACTTCTACTTTATGGATTTCCGGATACCTATAAGATTTTACATATATTGGTTCTTCGTGAACAGTTTTTATTCTATTTTTTATTTTATGAGTGAAGGTGAGTTTGTCCCCTTCCTTATAAAATATGTTTTTAAATTTATCCAAAAGTGTTCCTAATTTGTTGAATTCTTCCGAGTTTAGGTGTTCAAGTCTAAATTTACTATCTTCAACGTTAGGAGTTTCGTTTATGTTTAATTGTGGAAGGCAATTATCAAAATTTCCACCTACGAATTTATTGTTAAAAAGTTTATAACGAACGCCGTTCATGTGTATTATACGATTTTCTAGATCGATCTTAGATTTAAGTAGCTTAAGTATATAAAAGCCGAGTAGATCGTCATAATTATTAGAAAAATAGTAAACGAAAAAGGTTAACTTTTTCATGTGTTCGACGCTAAAAAGTTCTTGAACCTCGTCCAGGCACACTTTTCCTGTCGCTGTTGTTAATGTTATTGGCTCAACATGTATGACCTTTTCTTTAAACATTCCAGGTTTTATTAAGCTGACAGACGAGCCTGTGTCAACTAAAAATTTAAAACGTTTTTTATTTAATTTTAAGACGACTGTGGGTAGTCCTCCGAGGCTGTTAAATGAAAATTTGATGGTTCCTGTTCCATTGGTTCGGGATAACGAAAACGTCGGAGTCGAGACTGGTTCGAACCTTGATACTTAGTTTGTTGCGAGTTAGTTAAGTTTCTGTTAGTTTAAATGTTAGTAGAATTGAAAGGAGTATGCTTGACTTGTGACAATCACTATTTTGTAAATTAGCTTGTCGATGACTATGTTCATTAGGTTCATTTCTAAAATTATTATTGTGATTGAAATAGAGTGGATTCATATTAGTTGCAAAATGTTCAACATTATAATCATTGCTATTCATATAATGTGGTGACTTTGGGGGAAAGTTATTTCTTTGACTTGATTTATTTTTACAAAGTTTTTTATCATCTGCATATACATTATTTTCCTTTAATATTCTGATTGCTGACTTAAGGTCAGTGGCAAGATTTGCATTTATTAACGCGGTTAGAAAATTTGGCAATTCTTTCTTTAATGCTTTCAGGCTTATTTGATCTAATTCGTTATATAAAAATGTCTTAGTGGAACTACTTTCGTCTTTCAATTTAATGACATCTTTAACTCTACAAACTTCTGTATTTATTTCCTCGCACAATAATCTTACGCTATTTTTAAATTTGATATTGCTTATTTCTAAAATAAGCGTTGAAACTGGTGTGTGTTCCCCGAACTCATCGATTAGCAACTGCCTTAACGTTGTCCAGTCTGGCGGTTGTTCTCGTCTGACCACGTCCAATGCAGCGCCTCTCAGCGTTCGTATTACGCGATTTAAATAAAATTACCTTCTTCGGTCATTATGGGAGACCGTGGTATGATAGCACCAATACCATGCATATACAGGGCCAAATAGTTTCGATCGCCATCGAACGGCTGAATAAGTTTGATGCTTTGTATAACCAGCTCTCTTGTTTCTCTATCCATTGTACCGCACACTTCTCTTATATTGATTGAGTCTAACAATGTGCTTAATTCCTAACTCTTCTTCCATAGACTATTGTTCTTGTATTTTTACAGAGCTCAGCATCAGTAGAATTGGTAGTCTGAAATACGGAACTGTACTCTCTGGTTTTTCTCTTTTCGCGTTTTTTTGTGTCGACTTTTACCAGAGAACGTATATTAGACAGAGAAGCATTAAGTTAGGATGACGGTGTGAATTGTGAAAATGCATCAATATTTCTCGTCCAGCTCACCATTCTAATGGCCGACAGGGGAAATCGTGAGAGTGGCGAGTTAACAGAGCTGAGCGAAGGCAAAATTTGTTTAACAGACTATGATTTCTGATAAATTTTAATTGTTTTGGCTCGAATTTTAGATTTTGCCAATATATTAACGAATTGATATAAACATCTAAATATTTAATTTGACGTGAAATTTGGCTTTACTTAAATATGTGCATGATAAGAGTTAGCCAATTTTGGTTTTATACATGCATTATATACATATGTATTATAAGCGTAATAATCGTTATCATACTAAGTATACATATGTAAATATGTATATGGATAATATGTAGTACATATGTACATACATATATAAATATCCAAATATACGTATGTATGTATGTATGTATATATGTATATTTAGAGGTTTAGAGGTGAAATCAAAGACGTGTACCTTTTCACTGTCGGGTGAGGATTGAGTTTTCCGCTATGCTTGTGCTCTTCTTAATTTTGTGTTGTTCATTTCCAACGAATGGAATGGAAGGAAAAGCAAAAGCAATGCGATAACCGCGAGGCGCTCACCGTCGTTTATTAAATTATAACGGAGTACAATAATGAGTGAAACTAAACTAGTTCTTACAGTGGCCAAAGAAGAATAAATATAACTAAAAAATATAAGAGATGAGTATTGTTGTTGTGATGCTGAAGGCACCACAGTACTCCCCGTTTAATGAAATCGTACGGGTTTCCTTATGGTTCGCTTTGGTCTCAACTGTTGCAGCGGTTGAGATTCTTCGTGGAGATTGACTGGTTGTTCTACCGTCGGATGTTGTTTTTGCTCTGGTGAACTCGTTGTAGCTTCTGCTGGTTTGTCACTTACCCAAATGTACGCTGGTTTTAAGCGGTCGATGCTGATTTTGACTTTTCGTTGATTGATTAAAATTGTAAAAAACTTCGTATTTCGAAGGGTTACTTTATATGGCCCCTCATACGGTGTTGTTAGCGAAGGGCGGATGGAATCGTTTCGAACCAAGACATGTGAGCACTTCATCATATCAGGATGGACGTAGCTCGTCAAAGTTGAGTGGAACACGGTTTGCGTAGGACGAAGTTGCTTCATTGATTTTCGAAGGTTTTGGAGGAATTCGTATGGGCTCTGCTCGGACCGAGCTTCTTCGACGAATTCTCCCGGTATCTTCAACGTCGTACCGAACAACAGCTCAGCAGGGGATGCTTGCAGATCAGGCGTGTGAATCGGTCAATTAAGGTTAAACAGTAACGCTGTCCGTTGTGGACTGGAAAGGGTCCAATTATATCAATGTTGACGTGATCCAGACGTCGCGTGGGTGGTATGTATTGTTGTAACTGCGATTTTGTGTGCCGATTCACCTTCGATTTCTGGCATGGCATGCAACAACGCGCGAAGAGAGCAGCCTCCTGTCGTATATTTGGCCAAACGAAGCGTTCAGTAACCATTTTTACAGTGGCTTTCGTACCCATGTGTGACATCTCATGAACATTCTTCAATATTTGCGTTCGAAACTGCTTGGGTATGAACGGACGCACCGTTCGCGTAGATACATCACACCAGAATTCGTTCGTATTACCTGGAATTCTGAAGAGTTTAAATATTAGAGAAGTTGTGTTACCATTGAGTAATCCCTGAAGTTCAGGATCAGTTTTCTGCGCTTTTGCAATTTCGTAGTAATCGATTTGGGATCTTATTCCGAAGATTCTGGAAAGTAGGTCTGGTAGATGATTATTTGAACCGTTGATGTATCGAAGATCGGTGGTAAACTGGCTTATAAAGTCTAGGTGTCGTCGTTGGCGTGGTGAAGCTTTTTCGCTGTTTTGTTGGTACGCGAATACGAGTGGCTTGTGGTCGGTCAATATATGAAATGACCGGCCTTCCAGCATGTATTTAAAATGTTTTACAGCTTTATATATAGCGAGGAGCTCCCTGTCGTAGGTGCTGTACTTTTGTTCTGTTGTCGTCAGTTTCTTTGAGTAATACCCGAGGGGCTGTGGACCTTTTTCTGTGAGAAACTTGCGGTAGAAATTCACGGTAGCTAAAAACTTTTTTAGTTGGTGCACGACTAAAGGTCTTTCGAATTTGGCAATCGCTTCCACTCGCTCGGGTAATGGTTGAATACCCCTTTGCGTTATTAAGTGACCTAGGAACTTTATTTCTTCCACGAAAAACTCGCATTTGGCCGGGTTGATTGCTAGGCCGTGCTTTCTTAGGCGCTCGAAAACTAGACGTAAGTGACTTTTGTGCTCTTCCTGGTTAGCGGAAGCGATGAGTATATCGTCGATGTATGCAAACGTGAACAGCAAGCCACGCAGGGCTTCATGTATTAATCTCTGGAACGACTGGGCGGCATTTCGTAATCCAAATGGCATGTAAAGATATTCATAAAGACCAAACGGGGTCGTTATGGCGGTCTTGTGGACGTCGTCTGGATGAATCTGTAGTTGATGGTACGCCTTTTGCAGGTCTATCTTACTGAAAATTTGTTTTCCCTCCAATATGTATGTGCAGTCTTGCAAATAAGGTATCGGGTACCTGTCTGGCATGGTCTGAGAGTTTAATTTGCGGTAATCCCCGCATGGGCGCCATCCGCCATCGGCTTTTTTGACCATGTGCAATGGACTGGAGTAATTGCTATTGGATGGACGAATAATGCCTTGACGTAATAAAAACTCGAATTCTTCTATCGCTATTCGTAGTTTCGCTGAGTCGAGCCGTCGTGGGCGGGCGAAAACGGGTTGCCCGAATGTTTCGATTCTATGCTGCGTTGCAAAAGCGATTTTGCGATCGGATGATAAGCGTGTAATGTCGTGAAACTCTGTTAACAGGTCGGCACATTTCGAAGCGCTATCGAAAGTTCTGATGACGATTGCGCTTACCTTCTGTATGTTGCACGGCGCGTATATCTTCGTTAGGCTGTCGATTAGTTTGTTATTTTTAAGGTCGATAAGTAATCCATACCACCGTATGAGGTCTGCTCCTATAATCGGCGTTCGCACATCTGCGATGGTAAATGTCCAGTCGAAACACCTTCGTAGGCCGAGGTCGAGGCTGAGACGTCGTTGGCCGAATGTGGCGATTGTCGTACCATTTGCGGCGTAGAGCTTCACGGAAGATGGTGTCGCCGTGAAGGAATATTGACGTGGTAGGACGGAGATGTCGGCGCCCGAGTCGATTAAAAAGGACATGTTAGATTTCCGGTCGTTGATTGTAAGGCGGTTAACGCTGGTATCCGCCGGAAACTTTGCACCAGCGACCGCTTCGATTCAATTCGGGCTACTGCGTTTTTAGTGTTTGCAGGGTGGTCTGCAATTCTTACTGTTGGATCCAAATTTCCGGTGGTACCAGCACTCGTCTTAGTTAGCTGGGCTGCTTCTGCGTCGTTCTCGAGACTGTTGACGGGATCTGGGCCTGGCATCCTTCCTATCGGTGTTGCGATCAGTGTACAGACGGTCAAAACGTTGTGCTAGTGCATTAATAGCGCTTTGTAGTTCGCTGTAGTCGGTGTTGCTTTGCAATTTTTCTACAGACGTGGGTGATGCGGGCGCAGGGCGGCCGCCTTTTTCGGGCGTGCTGCTGTTCACCTGAAGGCTGATGGTGTCGACGATGGCGTCAGCGATTTTTAGATATTCCCCAGGTGAACCTGAGCATGCGGCTACGGCAGCTTGAGCGTAAACTGGTAGACGTTTTGCCCACAGGTTTTTTACTGCTGATTCTCTCATTGTGTCGCCCACTAGCCGCATCATTTCCGTAAATAATTGACTAGGCCTTTGATCGCCCAGCTGGGTTTCGTTAAGCACTTGATTAAGGCGTCGCTGCTGGCTGTCGGTGCAGAAGGTTATTAGTCGCTGTTTGACGAAGTCATATCGACCTGGTCAGGCACTTCGCCTAACGTAGCTAAGAAATCCTGCAGTGTGCGTGGGCCAAGTGCTGCCATTACCGTATTGAATTTCTGGGTATCGCTTTTTATGTTCATAGCCGGAAACCAATAGTCGAGACTAAGGAACCATCCTTCGATGTTCCTGCGATCAATCGTGGGCATATCGATTTTAACGGCTACCGCGTTGACATCTGAAGGCGTTGCAGTTACCTGAGCTGCGGCCGTAGGGGTGGTTGGAATGAGGCCTGCGGCTTCATCCTTGGTTGCCGATGGTGATGTTGTATCCATAGAGTCCTTAGTTGCCATATTCGCTGTTAACCTTTCTGTTATATTTGCTGAAGTTTTTGGTTAATGATTTGTAGTACCTGTCGATGCAACGGATTTTCTCTAAACGGGGTCACCACTTTAGAGGTTTAGAGGTGAAATCAAAGACGTGTACCTTTTCGCTGTCGGATGAGGATTGAGTTTTCCGCTATGCTTGTGCTCTTCTTAAATTTGTGTTGTTCATTTCCAACGAATGGAATGGAAGGAAAAGCAAAAGCAATGCGATAACCGCGAGGCGCTCACCGTCGTTTATTAAATTATAACGGATTACAATAATGAGTGAAATTAACTAGTTCTTACAGTGGCCAAAGAAGAATAAATATAGACAGAGACACGGCCATTAAGTTTAACGTAGAATACGCCATCCGATAAGACAGAAAACATATGTAACAATAAATGATAAATAATACAAGCAAATGAATTTCTTTATTTGATAGTTACTTTGGATGATATACATAAGCTTATGATAGGAAAAATAGGATAAAAATGTTTTTAAATTATCAATTAAATTTCTCGCAAAAACGAAGTCAATGGCTGTTATCAATAGTAAAGATAAATGATAAATAACATACGCGAATCAATTTTATTATTTTTTTTGCAGTGCTTGGCAGCATTTTCTCTTCTTTTACTCTACTTTAACTTGCCCGCCTAAAGTTATGCAATACAAAGACAGGGCTGCACGAGTACATTTAAATCGCCCAACAGCAAACACTCAACCAAACACCACACACATATTTGTGTGCATGTGTTTATACAATTTTCATTTGAGAAATTTAAATATAAGGAAGATATCAACCAACATGAAATGTATGTCAAACGAAAGCTAACATCTTCATTTGACTACAAAAAAAAAAAAAAAAAAAAAATTAATCGAGCCGTTTCCTTATAATTAAAGAAATAGAGATTACAACAATAAAAACCTGACATTGGTGTTGGTGCCCATACCGTAAGGTAAGACGTATTCTACGCCAAAAATATAACAGATGAGTATTGTTGTTGTGATGCTGAAGGCACCACATATATTTACATATACTAAAAAATGTCAACAAGTGCACATGCATTCATATGCATTATATCTATCTTCTTACCGCTACGCCTACTTGCATACATATGTACATTACATATATGTATGTCAATATGTAGTCTAAATTTTGGTCACATTTATGTCAGGGCTTACGTCTTATCACAAATGTAGCACAAGTAGGAGAATAATATATTTAGGAGTCGAAAATCTACTACCTTTTAACAAATTTTTCTACAATTGTCAAACTAAACGCAAACATTGCTATAATTAAGTTTTTTTTGTGAGACGTTTAATTAATCATACTACTTTTCCTACTTCCTGAACCAACAATCTGAGTCAATGACCTATACAAAAGACTTTCAACACGAAATTACAAATAAACCGTACCATTTTTATTCTGAGAGGGTATAAAGGACCAGAATTTTCGTTGTAAATTGAATTCTGTGGTGTATAACTTAACGCCATCTTATGTATGTATCTATATGTAAGTATTTTCTTTCAGATCTTCCTCTATTCGATCTAGTAAATCATATTTGTATTATACTCCACTTTTTTCTTGTACTTATCTCAAATACAAATTAATTCAACTAAACCCTGATTAATGATGGCGGCTTTGCGACGCAGCTTTTTCGTGTGAATTGCGGGCAGAAGCAACTATTTCTGTGAAGTTTTGACAAAACAGCTTATTTGGCTTTCGAATTTTTATTTTCAAATCAATAAATTTCTATCTTTGACGTACAAATTTAATATTTAAATTAAACTTTTACCACGATAGCCTGTTGAACTACAGCTTTGTTTAACTATTTGTAGAAATATTTCATTAGAACATTGTTATTTTTGACATGTCAAATTAAGTCATACCTGGAGATAAGATATTTTGTCAAACTTTGCGCGCAGACTTAGAGTTCGGTTGAATGTGCGCGCATGTGAACAAACATATGTACAAATTAAGTATTTTGCCCGGCGGCAAAATAAAAAAAATGTTTTTTTATTTTATGAGCCTTCGCTCAACTTTATTCACTCAAAGAAGGCTTAGAACTAACTTACAAAGTTTTGGCAAATAATGAGGAAAGGGAAATCAACACATTTCAATGCAACGTGACCGTTGCATTTCGGCAAGTAGTAGACATAGCGTCAGCATTATTTCCACACGCGCAAAGGTGTACCGTGGGAAACAACAGCAAAACTTAGGAATGTTTTGATAAATGCAATGTAGGCATTTTTCCTATGCAAAGCTCGGAATAAATGGTGATATAACTCCCCTCTTTCTTAAATTTGAAACGTCCCGTTTCTTTCCATTTCCTCAGATATTTTTTTAATCTTACTTAACATTTCGTCATACAATTTTTCTTTCATTTCTAATTTTCTTAATTCAAAGATGTCCTTTAATCTATTGATTATTACATAAAATATATATACACTAACAGCAACGGTAAGAAGGGATAAAGCGGAATAGACTATTGGCTGCCTTTTAATTTCTTGTTTAAATGAATTTATAAAATTTATATTCTTAAATTTAAGTTCTTCGTCTGAGCTTTCAAGATATTGGAAAACTTTATAATTATTTAATTTATTGTTTTTCAAGAAATCCAAAATTATTCCCGATGGGTTTTCAAATGTTACATTATCGATCTTGGTTGTGTTTTTGAAAGTTACAAGATAAACTCCGTCTATTTTTTGCTCGTCAACAATGTGCTTTCCTGATATCAATATAGCTCCCTCTTTTATTATATCTAGATCTTTATTCTTTTCTCTTATTTTAGTACAATTTCCTTTATTATTATTTAACAAATTTAAAAAGCAAGATGTTTTTTTATTTAATCTACAAAAATTAGTATTTAGTTCGGGTTTGCAAGTTTCAACATTATAGAAGCTATTTCCGCATTTAACAATTTCTTTTTCAATTAAAAGTCTTCCATCCATTTGAGATATTGATCTGGTTTCATAAAGTTTACAATTTTTTTGAATTAGCGGATATTTTATATGAACTACTATGACATCATTGTTTTGTAAAATCTTAAATTTAGATACATCCATTAAGTCGGTCAGTGTTATCTGTTCATGTTCATCTTTAGTAATTTCATGTACCTCTTTCAAATTAAGTATTGCCGGATTTAGAATGCCTATCTTCGATAAAGTTATTGTCTGAATAATATTTTGCAATTCTGTGGTTATTAGCCTGTTTCTGTATCTGGTTGCTAACGTAATTTGCACGTTGGTCCTCATTTCTTTTAGTGAATGTGTCAAGTCTGTAATAGCTTTAAATATTTCGGAATTTGTGGTCATTTGCCTATTGTTGTTCTCTACAAGTTCGTTTAGTTTCGTATTGATGTTTACCATATCGTCGTGGTCTGGGGCGCCAGATATCCATTTCCATACGGTTCCTATCTCGTTAATACCTCTTTTGTTCCTGAAATTTGTCTTGGTCAATTGCCCGAGTAAAGTGTCAATTAGTTCCAGTTCTAAGTTCATTTCCTTGTATTGCGACTGCAGTGAATTTTCCTCAGTGTTAAAATGATTTCGTTTTCTGTATGTATTTTCATGGTTTAAGGTTATCTTTATGAATTATCCTATCTCTATTTTGTATCCTAACCTTATTACCTAAATCTTCCTTAATCTTTTGTTTCCTATACCTAGGACCCATTTTGTTTATTTGACCTATTAATCTTTCATACACTATATCATTTCCTTCATAATTTTTTGTGCCATTGGGTTTGTTTCTTTTTAGCATTTTCTCCTGGGCTTTTTTCAGGAGGATTTCTATATTTTCATGTCTCTTTTTATTATACAGGATCTCGAAAGGTTTTTCATTAGTAACGGAGTGTATCGATTTATTGTATTGTTGAACAGCTCTGTAAATTGCTTCAACATCGCTAATTAAATGGAATTCTTCTTTCATGCATCTGGATATCTCGAGTAGAGTTGAATGGACTCTCTCGACCTGCCCATTTGTGGCACTGTGTCGAGGACTACAGAAATATAGTTCGATTCCTAATCTTTGCATTAAACTTTTAAATTGCTGCGTGGTGAATCCTGGCTCGTTATCTAAAGTGATCTTTTTTGCTTCTGGGAAGTTTATGAGCACTTCCATGATTTTTTCATCAAGTTTAAGTTTGTCCTCAATTTGCTTAATGGCTAAAAATTTTGAATATGAATCAATGCATGTTATGAATTTTAATTTCTGAACATAAAAAATGTCTATATGGATCTGCTCCCCCTCTTTCTTAGGAATTGGAGCCTCTCCAATAGGTACCGTCTGAGGATTTCTGCAGTATTTATTTCTATTACAAATGTCGCAACTCTTAATGAATTGCTTAAATTCTTGTCTAATTTTTGGCCAATAGTACATATCGCAGATTTGTTTGTGATTTTCGATATAGTTCCTATGAGCTCTTGTATGGGTTTGCTCAATTATGATCTTTTGGTCATCTGTATTGATTATATCCATAGGAAACTTCCTAGTGAAGACAAATTTGTTTATAAAGTTGTCCTTTATTGGCTGTTGGATTTCGTATAAAACTTCTGCTGTGCAATGGATTCCTGTTACTAAATTGGGTTGTAAAAACTCTTTAAAAATTCCTATTAAATTGTCTACTGTGTCATATTCTATTATATGCCTTACTCTATCAAAATTCCTTACAGATTCGTGAATTGTAAATTTTGAATTTTTTCCTAATAAAACTTGTTGTTTAAATTCATTCAATGGCTTCGGCGTTTCTTTTATGGCCTCGTGTAAGGTGCTTTCACACGAATGTTGGGTGTCGTCGGATGATGTAGATTCGGAAAGGTTATTTAAAAATTGTCTGGACAATGCGTCCGCAACGACGTTTGTGGTTCCTGGTTTATATACCATTTTAGGGGAAAATTCTTCTATAAATGAAGTCCATCTTTTAATCTTTGAGTTTGGATTTCTTGTTGAAATTGCAAAAGTAAGTGGTTGATGGTCTGTATGAATTTCTAAGTCAGATACTCCATACAGATAGTTTCTTAATGTCTTTAATGCCCAGACGATAGCATAAAGCTCCTTTTCGTTTGTGGCATAATTTGACTCTGTGCTGTTTAAGGTTTTTGAAATGAAGGTGATTGGTTTTCCTTCTTGCTGTAGAACCGCGCCTATTGCGTCGTTCGATGCGTCGGTAGTTAATACGAATTTTTTTCCGAAGTCTGGTTGCGTTAGTTCCACTTGATCCTTCAATAAATTTTTAATTTTATTTACAGCTAAAATTCCCTCTTGGTCTAACTTTATTTCAATTTTTTTTGACATATATTGCGACACCATTCCATTTTTTCCTGACAAAAATTTTGTTATCGGCTTCGTAATTGTTGCATAATTTTTAACAAATTTCCTATAGTAGCCGGCCATCCCTAAAAAGCTTCTTAACTGCCTAAGCGTGGTGTGTATGGGGTAATTATTTATTGCTTCAATTTTTTTTGGGTCTGTCATAATAACGTTATGACTAATAATATAGCCTAAAAACTCTACATCCTGTTTGTAAAATTGAGATTTCTCTATTGAAATCTTCATGTTTGCGTTTCTAAGAATTTGAATAATTTTTAGTAAATGCTCAGTATGTTCTTCAATTGATTTTGAGTAGATTATTATGTCATCTATATAAACATGACAAAACTTTCCAATGTGATCCCTTAGGATATCGTCCATTGCTCTTTGAAATATGCTGGGTCCGTTTTTCAACCCGAAAGGCAGACGTAAATACTCATATTTGCCATTATTAACCGAAAAGGCTGTCCTTTCAATGTGCTCCTTTTTCATGAGTATCTGGTGAAAACCAGATTCGAGGTCAATTGTTGAGAACCACTTTGCTTCTCCTAAATTTGACAAAATAACATTGGTGTCTGGAATCGGATATTTATCTGAAATTGTGCTTTCATTTATCTTTTTGTAATCAATCACCATCCTTAATTTTGGTGTTCCATCTTTATTTACACCCTTCTTGGGTACTACCCATACCGGTGAGTTATATGGGCATTTGCTTGGTTGTATTATCCCTTTTTCTAGCATTTGTTGGATTTCTTCATTTATAAATGAATTAACTCCTAAGGGGTAGGGGTACTGTTTGCTCCATATAGGCGCTTCAACAGTTGTGCGGATTTCTGCTTGCACATCCGTCCTAAAGGGTAAACTCAAATCTATGTTTGAATGCATTAATTTAATTTTACGTTCAATTACATTCTTGAGGTTATCAACATTCTCCGGCATCCTTTTCCCTAAAGGACTTTCTTGGTTACACTCAATTAACCTTAAATTGCAAATATAATCGTAGGGTTTGGGTATCAGCTCCTTCGGCTGACTCGAAATATATATTTGTTCCTTTACTCTTTCTGTTTCAAGGGTCAGTTTATCTAAATCAATTCTGGCTTTTGCTTTGAAAAGCAAACTCATTCCTATCAAGACATCTGTTTCTAAATTCGCGATCTCGTAGAATCGGGTTTTTATACTGAATATTATAGCTTCTGAGAAATGTGTTATAATCGTATATCCATTAATAGTTTTTACTCTTTTAGCTATTTCTAACTTTTTCCTATTGGGTAAAGTGTTGGGTTTGCAGTAGCAACACGTTGCTCCTGTATCCAATAATATTTTTACTGTTCTTCTAGTACTTCTAATTGTTCTGAATATGTGGGGCAGTTCTGTTCCTGTCCCTGATCGTCGCCTAAAAAAGTTTGCTCATTCAAATTATTAATCCTTTGTGCCTTATGGTTCGGTTGGTTACTAAATTGGCTGCTATTAGCCTGTCTTTTGGGCGGTGGTTGCTTAAAATTGGGGCGGCCTGAATAACTTGGATGAACATAGTTATTGGTGAAGTTTCCTTGGTTATTTTGATATCGATTAAAGTTTCCAGGATTTTGGTTTTGCCTGGGATAGTTATTCTGTCTAAGCATTGACAATGAAGGATCCACCTCCATTGGTTGAGGTTGGTGACGGGGCCGATAATTTCCACTATTCGGTCTAGCTACATTATCCCTTTGCGGGAACCTAAGGTTGTTTCTCGAATAGTTAAAAGGTTTATGTGTGGGCGAACTACCTTTTTCTGTCCTATAGAATTGTTCAGCAAAATTCGTTCTCATACGATTTGCTTCTATTTCTTGTGCTTTGGCTAAGGCATTTGGAAGATCTTCGGGTGATAGGGAAAATAAAATATCATTTAATGGGCTTCTTAAACCAGTTATAAAAACTCTGAGGGCATGCTGCCTGTTCTTTTTATTAATTTCCTTTGTCATCTCGGTATTATTGCCATGGGTCATTATGGTCTTATTTATTAATAGCGTTAGTTTGTGGTTTATATCATTGTAATAATCTATTATTGGCTTACTACCCTGCCTCATAATTCCTAACTCTTGTTCCAGTATGTGAACTGGTCGCTTATCCGCATATGCGAAATCGAGTCTACTTATAATTGCATCAAAATTGAGGACTGTTCCATGATTGGATAGGATATTGTTAGCGTCCCCTATTACTTTATTTCTTAGTATGGTTAACGCAGCGAAATATTTTCGACTGCCTCTCGCATAAAGACTCATTGAATTGTGCGCTGCTTCCCGCCAACTCACATATGAATCTTCCTTACCTACGAAAGTTGGCATTGACTTTACAACGTCCAAAGTTTCATCATTAGTGGTAAGTACTTCTAACTTTCTGGCTAGTGTATTTATTTCAACCTGAAGCGCGGCTGTACTGCTGGCAATCATCCTAGCTACTAATTCTGAATCAGTTGTAGTCATGTTTGCGAATTTGTCTACTAAATCGTCCAGGATGTGTTTTTTCCTTTTTTTTTTTTAACTGGATTAAATTAAATTATAGAATCTTGTATTTTCTTTGATATTTTAAACAATAATTTATTATTTAACCTTAAAGTAGTACAATTTTCGCTTTTTTATGCTTTTTTTATAAAATATTATTATATGGATTAATATCCTTGACCCTTTGAGGGATTCGTAGAATTGACCTTTGTTATAACGAAATTTTCTTTATGTTATTGGCCGTACAAGCCAATTTATTAATAATTCCAATTTATTAATAATTCCCTCTAGGATATTATTTCAATGATAACTTAATAAACTTACCACTGCCGTAGTGGTTGCTGATGCTGACTGCTGTAGTTGATTTAGTTCACAAGATGATTAAATGTTGTAGTGGTTGCTGGGGCTGGCTGTTGACGCTAACTGTCACAGTTGATTGTTGACTTTTATCATTCGATTTTACTTGTTTGCAGGTATTTGCTGCTCTAATTCAGGTTCAAGTTCAAAATTTTATTAAAAAGTTCTTGTTTTTATTTTTTTTCTGGTTTTCTCTTGCTTGCAGGTATTTGCTGCTCTAATTCAGGTTCAAGTTCAAAATTTTATTAAAAAGTTCTTGTTTTTATTTTTTTTCTGGTTTTCTCTTGCTTGCAGGTATTTGCTGCTCTAATTCAAGTTCAAAATTTTATTGAAAAGTTCTTGTTTTTATTTTTTTTCTGGTTTTCTCTTGCTTGCAGGTATTTGCTGCTCTAATTCAAGTTCAAAATTTTATTGAAAAGTTCTTATTTTTTGTTTTAATTTTTATTTTCTCCTTTATGCAAAGATACTTTTTAATTTGTTTTTTTTTTCACTTTATTCTCCTTTTCGTAAGGATACTTATTTTTATTTTTGTGGCACTCGCGACCGAATCCTTAATTGAATTTTTCAGGATATTTATTATACAGTTGCGTTGCCCCACGTTGGGCGCCAATTAAGTATTTTGCCCGGCGGCAAAATAAAAAAAATGTTTTTTTATTTTATGAGCCTTCGCTCAACTTTATTCACTCAAAGCAGGCTTAGAACTAACTTACAAAGTTTTGGCAAATAATGAGGAAAGGGAAATCAACACATTTCAATGCAACGTGACCGTTGCATTTCGGCAAGTAGTAGACATAGCGTCAGCATTATTTCCACACGCGCAAAGGTGTACCGTGGGAAACAACAGCAAAACTTAGGAATGTTTTGATAAATGCAATGTAGGCATTTTTCCTATGCAAAGCTCGGAATAAATGGTGATATAACTTACATACATAATTATTTCTATTCTATTTACATATCTACACATATGCTTGTACGCGCCCTTTTGCATGGAAGTAATTCGATTAAATATGCATTGTTAAATAAATGCATGCATGTGCATACATATGACAAACAATAAATGCAATTTCTTTAGTGTTTTTGGAAGATTTTGTTTAACTACTTAAAATATTTATTGAAAGTTATATATGGAAAATATTAGTAGAATAAAATAACACACTAAAATTGTAATTATAGAAGAATACATATTTTTAATATTTTTTTTAAATGTTGGAAATAGAATTGAGAAAATTCCTTATCAAAACAATAGGAAAATTTTTGCCAAAAAACATCTGCAACCACACAATGTAGCTGATAACAGAGAACGTACATTAATTTTCTCTAAAATTGTTGTTTTCGCTCAACCGATGTTAAATTTTGCCCCTTGTAGGTGAAAAATTATAGAGTGGTGAGCTGGACGAGAAATATACCTTTTCCCAAAAACGCGGAACGACAGCAGGAATGAAGCGGGATGCTACTTCTCTGTAAATATATGTACGTTGTCTGCTTTTACGACAAATCGTTTTTTTAACATAATTAAAAGCTTAACTATTTGCATTAAAGTTTTTCACACTTAACCCATTAGAATTGATAGTCTAAATTACGGCACTGTACTTTTTTGCTTTGTTTTTCATACTTTTAGTTACGGTGTTTTTGCTAGTCTTTTCAAGTTAAAATAAATGTTTTTTTTTGTTTTTTTTTTTTTGGTTTTTTAAGTTTTGTGCAGCGTAAATTATTTCAAACTTTCACTCTCCACACTTCGTTTTACCAGTTATTGCTTTTTAAGAATGTTTACAATGCAACTTGTTTCTTGTTTTTTTGTTTTTGCAATTTCGTTTGTTTCGATTATTATGGTTTCGATTCAACCTCACTTATTTAGAGTAATTTTAGGATCTTTTGCGCAGATCCTACCGACTGCGCCAGTAAAATTAAATACTATGGGTGATTAATTTTTCTTTATAATCATCTAAATTTTATTTATTAACTAACTCGGTGATCTTTCTCGGATGAGCTATTAAGAAGAACTGGACGGAGAGCATTGACAGAGGACTGAACTCAGTACTTAGAACTTTTATAACTTTGCAGATAAAAGCCAAAGCTTCAAGTTCAGCATTAGGGTATGCCACTTATATATATATATATATAATAAGGTGTGTACTATGTATGCCCATCAGTACATATAGATATAAATTTATGTATATCCATCAGTACATATATAAGTTACGCGATCACTGGTGTGAAAGCGAAAAAAATTTACCAATTTATGCGGACAGCGAATCCGCGTTAATTTTCTTCCGATCGCCAATCTTTCATACATATTAAATAATTTTTAACATTCGATTATAAATTTGTTTAGAAGTTCATTACAATAAGCTTTTGAAATGGTTTTTAATTAAATATTTTCTTTTGGATGTGTTAGGTAGTTTCGTTAAATTTATTGGAAGTTAATTAAAAAGTGTTGCGAGTAATACTGCAAGCGAATTTTTGGTATAATTGTTTAAAAACTTTGCCACTACTAGCCTATTCTCTAGACATCTTCGTGTTCCGTGTATATGAGCAATCGGTGTCTTAAACGCATTTTCATCGTAAAAACCTGTTGGGTCACCGATTGCCAACCGCTGCATTCTTCGATCATATGTTATTTCACATACGTGACGTAGTTACTAATTGTATGCGCATTAAGAATGCCATCGAAGCTAGCCTGCGATCAGGTGGAAAGATTCTTTCAGCTGCCGAATACAAATGCCGCTTAGGTATCCTTGAATCATATTTTAAATAGATTCTTTCAATTCGAACTGAAATCGAAAGATTAGATGCTGAGGATGGGGACGCGCTGACCTGGATGAGCTTTACATCACAACTAAATTGGTTATACAATCGCAGCTGGTAGAAGATAACAATGTTTTGCTTTCGGATACAACTTGCGTGATACAATCGAGTTCAAAGCTCCCACGGCTCAAGCTTCCTACCTTTGACGGCAAGTATTCGAATTAGCAAAACTTTATTATCTCTTTCAAGCAAATAATTGATCGCGAGTTAAATTTAACAAATATTGAAAAATTTAATCATTTGCGAAATTGTTGTCCTTAGAAACTGTAGATGCGTTTCAGGTGACAAATGAAAATTATCCAAAGGCTTTAGAGCGGTTAAAGGTACGGCATGATAACAAAACGATGATATTTTTGGAAAGGATCTCATCATTATTTGATTTGCCAGCGATTACGAAACCAAATGACATTCAGCTGAGAAGTCTGATTTATAAGGCTTCAGCTATTTATGGTTCTTTGACGTCATCAGGTAATGACAGGCAAATAGCTCAAGCCATGATAATTCCTTTAGTTTTGCAGAAGTCTGATGAACAAACGAACGAAAAGTGGAAGGAATCGCCAGACTTCATAACGTTGCCGTCATGGGAGGGTTGTGTAGCAGTTTTGGAAAGACACTGTCAATACTTAGAATCTCTCGACAACACGCACACCAGTTCTTCATCCTCTCAAGGCGCCAGCAAACATACAACTTCGAAATCTAGGAGTCACCAAAGACGCTGTACATTTTCCTGCTCTACCATATCGTGCCAATTCTGCACCAGCAACAACCATAAGGTTTCGAATTGTGAACGCTTCAAGTCGCTAAACATCACTCAACGCTGCGACCATGCAAGGAAAATGGGGCTTTGCATCAATTGCTTACCGAAAGGACGCTGTGTAGCTACCGAGCTTTTTCGGAAGCTAATACTTTGCGAAATAAATTAAAGACCGAATTCGTCTTACAAAATTACAAATTTATTCATTTAAATAACGATGACTGCAGGCGGGTTCGAATTAGCCCTGGCAGTCAAGTTAGCGATCAAAAACGAAAGTAATTGCTCTGCTGACGCCTACACCAGGGAACTTATATTAGACAGAGAAGTAGCATCTCGCTTCATTCCTTCTCTCGTACCGCGGATTTGAGGGGAACTGTATTTTTTGGCATATCCCACCATCCGATATTTTTCACCTACAAGGGGCAAAATTTAACATCGGTTGAGCGAAAACAACAATTTTAGAGAAAATTAATGTACGTTCTCTGTTATCAGCTACATTGTGTAGTTGCAGATGTTTTTTGGCGAAAATTTTCCTTTTGTTTTGATAAGAAATTTTCGCAATTCTATTTCCAACATTTAAAAAAAATAATAAAAATATGTATTCTTCTATAATTTCAATTTTAGTGTTTTATTTTATTCTACTAATATTTTCCATACATAACTTTCAATAAATATTTTAAGTGGTTAAACAAAATCTTCCAAAAACACTAAAGAAATTGCATTTATTGTTTATCATATGTATGCACATTAGGGGTATAACTTTTTTGCAACATAATATTTACATGGCCGTACATGATGAGCAATGGTGAAAAAATATTAACTGCGTTTTTACTTTTTTGTTTTCTTTCAAAAAGTTCCCGCACCAACGCAATTGAATTTTTTTTATTTTGATAAAAAAAAAAATTTGCAAAAAACGCGTTTAAAGTTTTCAAATCCCATAAGCCTCAATGTAAAAATTTGCACTATTTTGTGGATATCTCAAAAACCATGCATGATATTGATATAAAATTTTGATACGATATAAAACACTATAAAATCTACGTTTCGGCATCATTAACTCAAAAAAAGTATTTTTTGATTATTTTGCAACAAATATTATTTATTATTATTTATATATAAGAAAAATATAGTTTTTGTTAATTCATTTTCTTTTTTTTTAATTACACATATATTTATTTAGAGTTAGAAGCAATAAACTTAAGATTTAAACTGCGCTTAGATTTACATTTCGGATAAATGTCTTGTATCAATTTGATGGCTCGTTCTGCGCATATATTCGAGCGCTGTTGGTTTGCAATAAATGAGTCTTCCTTCACCCAGTGTTTTAAAAAACATTTGTGCGCTGCTTTAAAAGGCTTTACCGATGTTTCTAATTTTGTGAAGTCATTTACATGAAAACGGTGGTCGGAAAACCATACGTCATACCAAGCGCCGCATATCAATTGACAAATAGGCAACAGTTTTGTTCGGTGTTTGGCAATGAGTATGAATGTCAAAATGCAGAGTATAGCCCTTGAGTTCCAACGGGCGTTGCTTAGCGATGGTAGAGTCTTAAATTTTATATAAGGAAAGATTTTATTTTTTTCATAATATTTGAACGCTTGTCCCAGCTCATACAGATACTGCATGTCATCGCGCCATTTGATGCATCTTACTTTCAATTTTTCTTTGCCTTGAGCGAAACTTTGTTTTAGAGCATCGAAATTATTGATCATTTCTGAAAATATATCGTACGGAATATTTGGTAATATTGATTTTCCATCCAGTGACTCATCCATTACATGTCTTAAAATCAGATCTAAAATATGATGTTGACAGCCCACATATTGCGGTGAATGTAAACCTTTTGTTGAAAAGTATTTTTGGAGTGAGATAACAACTCCATTTTTATGTCCTGTATTGACGGTTGTTGTATCACACACAATCATTTTGATGGAGCCCCACAGTTGAAAATTATCGAGAACTTCCTTGATGCCTTCAAATATGGTTGAACTTCTTCCATTATCAAGAGCCAAGACCGCCAATCTTACTTCTCAGAACTCATTTTTTAGCACCACGGCCTGTATTTCTCTTTTACCGAATTTCTTCCCATCAAAATGAAGACACCAAATATTATTCTTGAGTGAAGTCTTATAATCTTCTTCCAAACGTTCTGCTCCTTTTTTTGCTGCTTTTAAAATTCCTGGTTGTGTTGGTGTTGTTATATTAACTCCTGACTTCGCCAATTCTTTGCATATTTTAGCAGCATTTTTGGTGGTCACATTGGCAGTTGTTACTATTTTCACTGCTGCCTTTGTTGAACAATTCGCTTGTTTAAGCCTTGAAGGTACTTCAAATTCTTCATAATTCGGGACGCAGCAATCATCGTTCGCGTCGCTTGATGATATTGAAGATATTGATGAGTTTAATATACTATTATTTTTGACGGAGGTATTTTCTTTCATTTTAGCAGCTATGGATGGGTGAAGCTTTACATCCTTAGTAGTTGTGTACCCAACTTCTCCGTTCGTTCTTATTTGGAGTTCATACAGCTCTTTATCTTCAGTACCAAGCCACATACCGTTTTTATTCGTTACATCAAATAATTTGTTGAATGAGATTACCATGTTTGTTCCACTGCGTTTTTTTTAACGATTTCTGGTATGTTTCTATGAGTTTTTGTATTTTACGTTCAAGGGATACTTTTGCTATGATTGGAAAATTAAGTTTTGACCACAAATCAATCAGTTCTTTTCCAATAATCTTGCACCTCTTCACTTTGCTTTTTTCAATTTTTGCCAATGCATTGTATCTTCCAATTATAGCGGCCTGCTTCGGAATTTTGCACAATTCGGTTAAACATTTTTCAATGTTTACTATTTTTGTTTTTTGTGTTAATGATGCCGAAACGTAGAAACGTAGTTTATAGTGTTTTATATCGTATCAAAATTTTATATCAATATCATGCATGGTTTCTGAGATATCCACAAAATAGTGCAAATTTTTACATTGAGGCTTATGGGATTTGAAAACTTTAAACGCGTTTTTTGCAAATTTTTTTTTTTTATAAAAGTAAAAAAAATTCAATTGCGTTGGTGCGGGAACTTTTTGAAAGAAAACAAAAAAGTAAAAACGCAGTTAATATTTTTTCACCATTGCTCATCATGTATGGCCATGTAAATTTTTATTTTTGAAAAAATTGTTAAAAGTTATACCCCTAATGCACATGCATGCATTTATTTAAAAATGCATATTTAATCGAATTACTTCCATGCAAAAGGGATCGTATAAGCATATGTGTAGATATGTAAATAGAATAGAAATAATTATGTATGTATGTGCATATGTTTGTTCACATGCGCGCACATTCAACCGAACTCTAAGCCTGCGCTCAAAGTTTGACAAAATATCTTATCTCCAGTTGGACTTCAATTTTTACCATGTCAAAAATAACAATGTTCTAATGAAATATTTATACAAATAGTTAAACAAAGCTATAGTTCCACAGGCCATTGTGTTAAAAGTCTAATTTAAATATTAAATTTGTACGTCAAAGATAGAAATTTATTGATTTGAAAATAAAAATTCGAAAGCCAAATGAGCTGTTTTGTCAAAACTCCACAGAAATAGTTGCTTCTGCTCGCAATTCACACGAAAAAGCTGCGTCGCAAAGCCGCCATCATTAATCAGGGTTTAGTTGAATTAATTTGTCTTTGAGGAAGGTAGAAGAAAAAAGTGGAGTATAATACAAATATTGATATACTAGATCGAATAGAGGAATATCTGCAATAAAATACTTACATATAGATACATACATAAGATGTTAAGTTATTTGCCACAGAATTAAATTTCTAAATTAAAATTCTGGTACTTTATACCCTCTCAGAATAAAAATGGTACGGTTTATTTGCAATTTCGGGTTGAAAGTCTTTTGTATAGGTCATTGACCCAGATTGTTGGTTCAGGAAGAAGCAAAAGTAGTATAATTAATTAAAGGTCTCACAAAATACAATTAATTATAGAAATGTTTGCGTTTAATTAGACAATTGTTGAAAAATATGTTAAAAGGTAGTAGATTTTCGACTCCTAAATATATTATTCTGCTACTTGTGCTACATTTGTGATAAGACGAAAGCTCTGAAACAAATGCGACCAAAATTTAGACTACATATTGACATACATATGTGTAATGTACATATGTATGCAAGTAGGCGTAGCGGTAAGGCGTTTGGTTGCGCCGATTTGGAATAATTAGGGCTTTAAATTTCGTGCAAAACACGTTTATAATGATAAGGGGTCGTGTATATATTACGTAACGCAATTTTTGATAATTTCAGACCCCCCCACTATGTCACACTTTCAGAAAAATTGTTTTTATTAATCGTAAAATAAAATAAAATGTTAATTAATATATGTTATATATTAGGCAAAGGGAAATCACATGTCACACTTCGTCACAAATCGCAAACCCCCGCCGCCCCCCTATCGCGTTACGTAATATGTGCACGACCCCTAAGCAAACATAATAGATTAATAAAAGATGAATTTCTTCAAGAAATATTTTACACATTTCACAAGCGGGCCAAAATAATATCTATATTCCCATTTGAAGTTGTGAGCATTTGGACCAAAATTACAAAAATCTTCACTTTATGATTTTTAGATTTTTGTCTTCGTCGCGAAAAATGTGATAGATGAGGGGCACATGTCTTTGCGGGGAGATGAAATTTTCCCATTTATGAATGAACGGAAATTTGGTTTCAATAATATGCGCGTGCGTTTATGAATGAATTTTCTGTTGCTGTACTGCAGTTACGCTGCGGTTGAAAGCAAACACGCTGGCGGAGGGATGAAGCAAATGCTGTATATACATATGTATCTACATAACAATAAATAAATATATGATGATGAGAGATATAATGCATATGAATGCATGTGCACTTGTTGACATTTTTTGGTACATACATATGTACGTACATACATCTGCATGAACATGTAAATATATATACATACATACATACATACGTATATTTGGATATTTATATATGTATGTACTACATATTATCCATATACATATTTATGTACATATGTATACTTAGTATGATAACGATTGTTACGCTTATAATATAAGTACATACATAGATATATCATATTGACATATGTATGTATATAATGCATGCATAAAACCAAAATTAGCTCACTCTTATCAAATTAAATATTTAGATGTTTATATCAATTAGTTAATATCTTAGCAAAATCTAAAATTCGAGCCAAAACAATTAACATTTATCAGAAATCATATACTGTTAAACAAATTTTGTCTTCGCTCAGCTCTGTTAACTTCCGACTCTCAGATTTCCCCAGCCGCCATTGCAGTGCCAAAAAATATTGATGGATTTTGACAATTCACACCGTCATCCTAACATAGGACTTCTCTGTCTAATATAAGTTCTCTGCCTACACATAAGGCGAAGAGCCAGCAAAGGCAAATACGATAAATGCATGTGATATGTGCATATGTATATATGTATATATAATAATGAGAATAATTTTCTTACTTCACAGAGCAAGTTACAATGAATGTGTACGCACATATATGCGGGTAAGTATTAGCGCAGTGACCATGGCGAATTCATACCAGGTGGTAGCAAGAGAAAACGTATGTATTTTGTTGTTGCGCCTTGAGCGGGAGTTATGTCAAAATCTGAATTAGAATGTAAACACACAAATTAGAATGTAAACAAACAAAACTAGTTTGACATTACACCCGCTTCGCCGAATTGAAAAAAAAGTAAAACTCAGCTGTTTCTTCACACCACCTTGTATGAATTCGCCTTGGCAGTGACAATGCGTTTGTATGTACATACATATGTATGTATACAAATATATATGAGTGCTAGAACAGCGACTGAGTTAGTTACGTCGACTGCACTGCTTCTGCTGCTTGCGATGTCCATTTTGGCTGCGTAACCAAACATACGCCAAGTAGCGCATTGTCCATCATTACACAGGTGCAAAGTTTGTGCAAGACAACACCACAGTTTACTTCATCGCAGTTCTACGCCAGGTTTGCAAGCTGCAACTCAGCTATCGCATTCACAAGAGGCAGCCGTGCATACACACATGAATAGTTCGTCGTTGGATAACGTAATTCTTGCAACAGCAAAGATTTTCGTTCGTGACGCAACGGGTAGTTACAGATTGGGTACAGCACTGCTGGATTTTTGTTCGCAAGTCAATTTTATCACAGAGGATTTTTCAAAAAGGTTGTTTTTGCCACGAAATAAGCAAACCATAGAAATCCATAGCAGCGGATCGTCGTAAACGAACATTAAATTCAAAACCTCAACTAACATCAAGTCCCAAATTACCGGGTTCGAACCTCCATTAACGTTCTGCATTACATCACACATTGCCTATCAACCTGATCCTGAAATCGACATTTCAACGTGGAATATTCCAAGCAACATAGTACTAGCTGATGATGTGTTTTATGTCCCCAAGAAAATCGACATGTTGCTGGGTACAGAAACATTCTGCAGTCTACTTTCTGTCCGCCAAATCTAACTCGGGTCTCACTTGCCCATTTTGCAAAAACCCCTTTAGGGATGGGTTTTTTCTGGACGTTACCGAACGGGCAGTATAAACAAATCTAAACCATCTTGTTTATTTTCATCGAATGAATCTATAGAGGCCAAACTGGAAACTTTGTGGAAGTTGGAGGAAGTTACAACGCCCCCAGAGGTTTGCACTCGTGAACAACAGAGTTGCGATCAGATATACAATGCAACAGTGTCACGAAACCCCTGTGGCAAAATAGTTGTCAAGCTACCTTTCAAAGACAATTGAAGGCGCAATACGTAGACTTTATGAAGGAATACGAGAGTTTGGGTCATATGAGCGTTATAAAAGATCCAAGCATCAGCGAACCACACTATTATATTCCACATCATTGCGTGCTAAAGCCAACAAGTACAACAACAAAGCTTCGAGTCGTATTTGACGCATCTTGTCGAACCACATCTAGCCCTTTCGGCCCCGCTCCTGAACCGAGTGTCAGAAAAATTTTTATAAGCAACTTTGGGCCGTTGAGGTAGTATTTAATGGCATTGAAAAATAAAAACAAGTTTAAAAAACCAAAAATTACTCATTATTTATTTATTCTTCAAGAATTTTTTCTGATAGTATAATACCTTACGTATGATATGAAAGAAAACAGTTTTTGCTCGTGTTGGAACATAGATGAACACCACATTTGAAACATTTTGACAAAGGTGTTCCCCTTTTGCAAAGGGGGCATCGACCTTTTTCTCTCCATACCACCCAATGGCCACTTTCATCATATCTCTTCGAATTTGGGGGATCATAAGTAATTTGACGTCGCCTGGAGCTGGATGCAAAAGATGGTGGAGATGACTGAGCTGAAACTGTTTCCTCTTGTTCCAAGATAGTTGAACTGGGTCGTCCTCTTTTCCTTTGAACAGAGCTCGAGGTTGAAGGTGCAGCGTTTAGCAACTGGTTTGCTATTTCCATTTGAAATTTTATTAGTGGCATTTGCTTTGAGTTTGGTTCGACTATTTTGAAGTGTTTCCGATACAAAAGCCAGGTAAAATATTCGCATGTACCATTTAGCAGAGCGATGATTGATTTTATAGAGCTCGATAAGCATGAGAGATCAACTCCTCCCATGTACTTGTTGTATTGTGATACAATAGCTGGTCTCGCGACATCAATAAATTGTTTTTCCTTCGAGCTCCAACGACGGCATGTTCCAACTGGTTCATCTCCAACAAATGTTGACAACAACTACACTGCTTTATTGTCCAAGCAACGAACTGCAGCTATTTCATGGTTGACTTCCCACTTCATATCGTAAGATCCTCTGCCAAGCTTTTTCAAATCAGATTCGGATTTCAGTTCGCAATTGCCCATTTTGTTTTTTCTGACAGTGCCAATGCAAAATATACCCATTTCTTTCAAGGATACAAGAAGACTGACCGACGTAAACCAGTTATCAAAATAAAGCTCGTAGTTTTTAAATTTTGGGACCGATGATGCCAAATATAAGACGATATCAGATGATATCCCAAGCCCATATGAGGGGCAAGTTCCTTCACCAACGTAGAGTGCGCAGACATATATAATTCCCGATGAACCTGCTCGCGTAAACATTTTCATACCCCATTTATGGGGCTTAGCTGGATTATATTGCTTGAATACTGATCTTCCTAAAAATTTTGTGTACAAGGAGTGAACAATATTTGACATGGAAAAATTTGTAATTTACCTTTGTATGCAATAACTCACTCATCGACACTTTGGTGTTCTTCTTGAGGAAGACTGTTAAATTTATCTTTGAGCATCGATAGAATTGGACGTATTTTATACAGCTTGTCATAGTTAGCATCGCCATTTTTGGGTTGCTTTGATTTGTCAGAGAAATGGAGGAATTTTTTTATTTTTTCAAATTTTTGACGTGTCATTGAATCGGTGACTGCAGTCAGCTTTAGCTCTTGGGACCATGCCATTTTGTAATTTGGAAGCTGAATAACACCCAAATATAACAAAATCCCAAAGTAACGACGTATTTCATCTTTAGCGCATTTGAGTTCAGATCCGGAGTCTCCTTTACAATCCATTCAATCATTGCATCGTCAAAAAATTTTTCCATGTCTTCGATTTAAATATTTTTTTGCTATCACCGTGGACCAAAGTTGCTTATAAGCAACTTCAATATACAAAAAAATAATGTGGAGTAACAATGACGATATTGAAATGGTTGGTCCTACAATTCAATCCGAACTTTTTCTTTTTCTTCTTCGTTTCCGTCTCTTTAGATTTGCGCTCACTGCTGACGTAGTCAAGATGTGTCGTCAAGTTTTAATGCACGAAGACGATCGAAAGTTCCAGTACATCCAGTAGAGGAGTTCACCGACTGAGGACATTCGAACGTATCAATTAAATACAGTAAGGTATGGAATGGCCTCTGCTCCATATCTGGCTATACGGAGTTTATTTTACCTAGCTGAACACCATTCCTATCAATTTACAACTGGATCAAAAATCGTGACGACATCATTTTACGTAGACGATCTACTGTGTGGCGCTAATTCTCTAGCCGAACTTTCACGGATAAAGCAAGAGGTAACAGAACTGTTAGAATTAGGGAAGCTTGCATTAACAAAGTGGCACTCTAACCATCATGGATTTAGAGAGGACGATTCCGCAAAGGAGCTAAACGCAGACTCTTCAATTACAAGTACACTTGGACTACAGTGGAATCCAAATCTTGATTGTTTTATTTTTTCATTTCAACCAAAAGAAAGTCTATCTAGCCGCTTTACAAAACGTTCCGTCCTTTCGGTTGCATCGTCGCTTTACGATCCGCTTGGTATATGGGTTACTGTGGTTCTTACATCAAAAAATCTTGTTGCAAGAAACTGAATTGGGATCAATCAGTGCCACAGAACATTGAATTTGCTTGGAAACGTTTTCTGAACTGCTTATCGGATCTTCCATTAATTAAGGTACCGAGGTATTGTTTTTCGACAGACATGGAGTATTTTTAGTTACATGGATTCTGTGACGCATCAACTCGCGCGCATGGTTGCGCAATATATACTCGCGTTATGAGAAAATGTGGAACTACTACCACCGTTCGCTTACTCACTGCAAGGTCAAGTTTCTATACGGAAACTCGGACAAGTGGCCAAAAGATGGACGCGGCGACATCGAGATGAAACTTTTCGAAAGCGAGAAACGAAAATCAGCGTTCAATGCAATTGTTAGTACCAATTATATTTTTTAAGTCATAAACCAGAGGAGTATCTACACTACCATGATTCGATTAATAGCTTGGATGTTTCGCTTCGTCAATAACTTACGACACAAAGCCAAATCGAATGACTCATCAACACTTTCACCGCAAGAGTTGCATCGTGCCATACTTTGCATAACTTGGAACATACAACAAATATGTTTTGCTAATGACATTCATCTTTTACAGAGAGAGCTCACGGTAAATGGTCCGCTGCGTTACCTTAACCCTTTTCTTGAGTATACCGAAGGATTCCAAATACTTAAGGTTGGAAGCCGATTAGAATTAGCAGACGTCCCAAACGAAAGGAAACACCCGATGTTGTTGCCAAACAAATGTGAATTTGTCATGCACTTCGTTCGCCATCTGCACTTGAAACACTATCAAGCAGGGCCCAAGGCACTCGTAGCACTAATAAAGCTTCAATTTTGGATAGTCAATGCGCGTGACCTAGCAAGGCGCATCGTCAGATCGTGCATGCATTGTATACGTTACAAGCCAAAGTTGATGAACCAAGTAATGGGCCAGTTGCCAGTCGACCGGTTGACTCCATCTCGTCCTTTTGCTCGCTGCGGTATCGATTTTTGTGGACCAGTCAATGTATATTTGCGTATTCGAGGCAAAACACCCTATAAGGCGTACATTGCGATCTTCGTTTGCCTAGCGACAAAGGCGGCCCACATAGAATTTGTATCGGACCTATCCACCGACGCATTCTTGGCGTCACTGAAACGGATGATCGGAAGAAGAGGGCTACCCTCTGATATCTTTTGCGATAGCACTACTAATTTCGCTGGTGCTTGCAGCAAACTAGCTGAACTAAAGTCGTTCTTATTTAAAACCGAGAATCAAGATACCATCGTTTGGCAGTTAAATCCGCAAAGGGTCATCTCAATCGCACCATCAAAAACGCAAGACTCACCGTGAAAGAATTGACAACAGCTCTGGTTGAGAAAGAATCAGTATTGAATTCTCGGCCAATATCACCATTGTCATCCGATCCAAATGATTATGAGGCATTAACTTCTGGGCATTTTATTATTGGCAGTGCATTAACGGCGCTTCCAGAGCGAAAGTGTCAACAAATATCTGCAAAAATGGAATCAAGTCACAAGCATTAAACAAGCATTTTGGAACCGGTGGTCAAGTGAATACATCAACGAACTTCAGGTGCGGTCAAAGTGGTTTGCTCAGCGTCCAAACATCGGCAACAACTCAATGGTTATTATCCATGAAGACAACCTACCACCACAAAGAGAGTCATCAACTGTATTCCAGGAAAGGACTCTAAAAATCGCGTCGTTGATATTCGAACCATGAAGGGAACCATTCGGCGCCCAATTCACAAGTTAGCACTCCTACCGGCTTGAAATGCCTTTCAACGGGGCCGGGATGTTGGGTCACCGATTGCCAACCGCTACATTCTTCGATCATATGATATTTTACATACGTGACTTAGTTACTAATTATATGCCTAAAATATTCAAGGCCAAGTATCTAAAGTCATTCCCCCCAATGCAGTGAATATTTGTACTTGCATTTATACATACATATTTGTTTGCCTGCATTTGCAATGTACAAGTTAACCAATAATAAACTCAACCATATTCGGCAACCCAATGCGCTTCACGCGCAAGACGAATTTGCTGAATATGCGTCTTCCAGACTGTGGGAATGCAAAATATTGTAACTAATGCGCTACACGCGCAAGACATTTTTGCTTACTACGCGTCTTCCAGACTATGGGAGCACTACGCCATAATTCGAGGAATTTCATCACACCACTGTGGTTAATTATTAATTTTTGATTTGAGCACAGCTCAGTTAGTTTTCCTGACTCAATAAAGAAGGAGCGATTCGCTCCGTAAATAAAAACACAACGTAGTTTTTATTAACTGGCGCCCAACTAGGTGTCCAGGCGCGTGGAAAAAAATTGTAAGTCAACCCAAAGAGGCTTGCTGTTTTCGCCGAACAACGAACAACCCCAAGAGGCTTGCTATTTCGGCACACGTCCTGGATCGACACCGAGGAACCCAAAAGTCCCTTACTCACACTTGAGGAAGGGAAACGTGCAGCAAACAGTGGCCAGCAAGGATCCTCAGTAGGGAGCTATCTTCTAAACCGGAAAACATCCTGCAGCCATGCGCGTCATCTTAATAGCATCGATCCTAACACTGGTAATAGCGGAAGTGCAGATCCTTGATTACACCCACTCCCAACTCGTAACAATTCACACAGGAAGGGCACGAATACAAGCTGGAACCTTTAAACTGATTCACATGATAGATTTAGACAACTACGACAACTTAATACGCAAACTTGAACAAGCAGCAGTCGACCACACAAAACCCAGTAACCCACTAACTTCCCATGTCCTTCTCCCAAGCAAAATCCTACCTTGATAGACTCAGAATAAAAAAAGGAATAAACGGTCAATCGATTTTATTGGAACCGCATGGAAATGGATCGCTGGCAACCCAGACCATCGAGACTGGGAGATAATAGAAAATAAAATAAATAATGTGCTAGAAAACAATAATTCATTTAATTTAATTCAATTTATTAGTCTATGATTTTAATAACCTTACAGACTAGACTCACAAAGTAATACTTATAAGTAAATTATTACGACACTTAAAAAATATATACATATATTCTAAGGATACAATGATTCGATTCCGAATTTAAATACCGACCTTGGCAATGAAAAGTCAGGAAACAGTTTTTTCGATATTTTATTGAATTCTGAAAGTCCCCTATAGGTTGGAGCTATGGTAAAATAATTAGCTCTGACAACATTGAGATAAAATGGATATTGAGAACGCAATACTTTGTTGGGTACGTTAAAGCCTATCTGCTCAAGGAGTTCAGGACAGTTAATGAAACCACAAATCACATCGTATACAAACATTAATGATTGAATAATTCTTCTACTTTCTAGAGATTTCAAATGTATAAGCATACAACGAGCACTATACGTTGGGAAGGGGTCCGCAAAGTTTAATGGTTGAAGTGCAAACCGAGTGAATTTTTTTTGCACTCTTTCAATTCTATTAGCATGACAGTTATAAATTGGGCTCCATATTATGGAAGCATATTCCAATTTTGAGCGAACAAGCGAATTAAATAGAAAACTCCTTGTATAGGGATCTTTAAAGTCCTTCGCATATCGGCGTAAAAAGGCTAAATTACTGTATGCCTTTGGCAGAATGTAACATATATGATTTACAAAAGTAAAGCAACTGTCAAACAGTACCCCCAGATCGACGAAATCTTTCACTGCAGTGAGCTGATGATTTAATATACTATAGGATGAAATTAAGGTATTTGCTGACTTAGAGATAGTCATGTAAAAACATTTATCGATATTCAAAGAAAGCTTATTTCTAAGACCCCAAGAAACAAGATTGTCCAGATCATATTGCATGAGATATACGTCAGACGGGCGTGTTATTTTACGGAAAAGTTTCAAATCATCGGCATAAAGTAAAAACCTTGAATATTTAAAGCAAGATCCAATATCATTAATAAAAAGTATAAACAAGATAGGACCAAGGATACTACCTTGTGGAACACCAGAAGTAGCTACAAACGAATACGATTTGCATGTCTCAATTTCGACAAACAACGATCTATTAGTAAGATATGATTTTACCCAAGATAAAAAAATAATCGGCAAGTAATCATAAATAAAATTACCACAGATAGAATAAATGAAATTACTAATATTAGGAATGACATAGTAAAGCTACTAAAAGACTCTAAAGAAATAGAAAATAGTCTTATATTGAGCATCAAAAATAAAATTGATATTGTAAAAGAAGAATTGCTAAACATAGCCTATGCCATTCATTGGGCTAAGGTCAATATTGTAAACTCGTACATTTTAAATAATGAAGAAACAATAGCAATAGAAAATGTATTAAAAAAAGAACAAATGCCTTACATAAATATTGATGAAGCTCTTGAATTTGCCAATGATAATATAGCCACTAACGATGAATCAATTATTTACATTATAAGTATGCCCATAACTAAAATAAATTATTGTGATGTGCTTACTATTAGACCTGTAAAAATGGGCAATAGAGTAAACAAAATTGATTTTAACTCCCTACTAAAATGTGAAACGAATATATTTGGAATTGAAAGCAACTGTAAAAGCTATAAAGAGTTATCTATTTGCTCTCCCAATAATCTAGTAGATTTAAGCAACAGTTCATGTATACCTAGTTTACTGAAAAGCCTACCACCTAGATGCATAGAAACAAACAATCAGCACATACCTTCAATAGAGGAGATAGCGCCAAACCTAATATTCCTCAATCAATGTGATGGACCCGCCAGCATAAATGACGAGATAATGTCGCTCAATGGGACCTTTCTAATAAAACATCATAATGTAACTATAAAGATCAAAGATGAAGTTTACGGGACGAAGGAAGTAACCAACAGCAAGCCAATGCCTGCCATTCTCCAGCCTACCACAGTAATAAAGAACGCAGAAGAAATTTTGTCGCTCCAACTGGAAAAGCCCCATAAACCTTTCACTGATTGGAGCGCTAGTTTTGGCAATAATAATTTTGATGTTGAGGTCCCTGACTTGTCCTAAAACATGCGGAAAGAACTCCACCACGACAGAGCCTCAAGACAACCGTATCGAGCCTGTACCCGAACCTAGGGCAACAACGTTGGGGTTGAGCGACCTTCCCAGCTGTTGGCTGTCGAATGAGGACGTTCGAAATTAAGGAGGGAGGAGTTAACCAATAATAAACTCAACCATATTCGGCAACCCAATGCGCTACACGCGCAAGACGAATTTGCTGACTATGCGTCTTCCAGACTGTGGGAGCGCAAAATATTGTAACTATTGCGCTACACGCGCAAGACATTTTTGCTGACTACGCGTCTTCCAGACTATGGGAGTACTCCATAATTCGAGGAATTTCATCACACCACCGTTGCTGCTACCGCCGCCGTCCGCTGCCGCTGCCACCTTGGGTCGCTGCAACAGCGCTGCGGTTAATTATTAATTTTTGATTTGGGCACAGCTCAGTTAGTTTTCCTGACTCAATAAAGAAGGAGCGATTCGCTCCGTAAATAAAAACACAACGTAGTTTTTATTAACTTACATATGTATAAGCTCCCGCTATATAATATATGTTTGTTTGTACGCATTATACTTAGCTTAGCATATCAGCATGCCTACAGCATTGCTGCACTCCCATTTTTTTGGTATTCCTTTTTTGAGCTACTACTATCCATCTTTGAATTGTTATTGGTACATAACTTACATATGTATATATTTATACAATAAGAATTTAGGAATGTATTATCAGATTAGCGGAATTAATTTATAGATCGAAATAGTATTTTAGGAGGAAATGTTTGAAAATAAAATTAGTCTTAAAGCTGGCCACCTCATCGAATCACTACTTAGCCCTTACAATCTCTTATCGTTGTTGCTACTTGCTAGCAGTTTTGCTTTTTGGAAATTTGCGCGGATACAAAAAACGCTTTGAGTCCCTACAGTACCGTTATTTTAAAAATCGACTTAACGTCAAGCAACTTTAATGCCCTATTTAGGTGAAGATTTGGAGTGTATATATTTTTTTTCGTTGGTAGTATTTTTAAAATATAATTTTGGCTTTACTGTAGTATCCTACAGTGTATCGAAGACCCCCATCCCGTGATCCCATGCCTTAGATACGACTCTGATAATGATAAATATGCTTGATACAATACTTCATAATTGCTACAAAAACTCAGGTGTTTTAAAAAATAAGATGTAGATCGAAGTTTGTTTTGTAGATGGGATGTGTGCGCATTCCACTTAAAGTTTTCGTCAAGTATAATACTGAGATATTTGTACGTTTTAACGATGTTTATTTTCGTGTTACAGTCACAGAATGACAGGTTTTTAAGAAATCAATTATAATTATCAAATATTAGTTTTATTTCACAGTTATTTTAATATTTTTTATGAAAATATTAATCCTGCTATCGTGTAATATAATAATTTACAAATTTATTAAACATATAACAGACATTTTACTCACAAAAGATTTTTGTCTCTTGAAAGACTATGGGGAGTTTAAAGGTCGTTGCTAGATATGCCCTAGCTTACACGAAAAAATACGTGTTCATAATACTAATATTTAATTTCGCTAAACAGGAAAATGAGCTTCACTTCCCAAAGAAGCGTTTTCGTGATATAAGTCAAACCCATCTTTTCGAGGTCCTTTTGCAGTTATTGCCACAAAACTCCCAAACAGGAAGTAAAATTTACCTCCTAAAAGTACAGTTCAGCTTATTTACGCTAATATAATAGTTGCGTCAATCGAAATAGTGCTTTTTGAGCTTTTTATTTTCGAGCCTTTTTATTTTTTAATGGGAACTTTTTAAACAAAAACGATTAAGAATCCTCTGTTGAAAGGCAATTTTATAATGAACACGTTGAGTATAAAGCGCCTAAAGGTGCAAGAAAGCGTGAAAGTTATTACAAATTAAATAAAACAATAAAAACGAACAATTAAAATCTGAATTTATCACTTGCTTAAAAAACTCCGATTTGAGCATTACCATTGGAAATAGTGTTTGTAGTGTTATTATTTATTTATTATACTTAGATGAAATATTTTTAAAAAATATACACTAAAGTTTAAAGGTACTAGTTGTCAGGGCTATCGACATTAGTTATAACTAATTTTGGTTAATTATTCTGTCTAATTAAATGCGTTACTTAAGTATATATGTCTGTACATTTTTGTGATTTCTTGTTTTAACAAATATTTATAACTAACAAACCCCGCAGGCGTTGCCCTACGTAAAATTGCATCTTTTAAATTAAAATTCTAATAACCGCCTCTCTGATATTGCGTGAAGCCGCCGATCTCTATTTCGTTTGGTCCGAAGAAGATGATTTCGAAAAGGGACCACCAGTGTGATAGCTGGCTAATGCCAAAGATTTATAGTTAGCAATAAAAATACTCATTCACATTCACTTGTATAAATTTTATTCATCAACTGAATACTCAAAATAATTTAAAATAAACAAAATTGAATATCGAAATCAAAATCGTTTTCATAACATTGAACATTGATGGAGTCAATCTGAAACTGACTGCCAAATGTTATACTGAAGAAATTGGAAATTTTCAAAATCGTTTCCGAAAAGTATGACAATCCGCAGTCATTCCAAATTGCAGAAAAGCTGTGGTCAATTGTCCATTGGAATTGATACTTTGTGTTAAAATACTTGCTCGATGGGTTGCGGTCGGGTCAATTTTGAATTGTATTTCCTCTCATTGAAGCACTCTGTGTTAAACGATATTTTTCGTTTTGTTGTCAGATGCGAAAACGATCAAAGCAGATGGTTTTCCAACATGCGAAATACAGTTACCGTGTGAAATATTCATTTTCCAAATTTAGGTCACAAACACTCATTGAGTGGCCTTGTGATTTATTGATTGTCATGGCGAATGGGAGACGAATTGGAAATTGGATTCGTTTAAACTCGAATGACGTATTGGTAGGGATCATTGAAATTCTCGGCATAAGAACTTCCACACCTTTGAACTTTCCTTTTAGGACTCTCGAGTGAATCACATTGCTCATGAGCTTTGTACATGAGTTGAAGCATGATAACGATTGAACCAACGTTCAATAGTAAATTGTGCAGTGGCAAGCCAGGCACATACAATGAATTCAAAAACTCAGTTGGATAGTTGGGTGTTTCGTCTTCGTTTGTTACACAGTCGATAGATTTGAAGGAATTCAGTGAACCAACGATTTGATTTTGAGTTTTGCAGTTTAAGTGATCCAGATCCTTGTTATTTGCCGCTAAAATTGGGTTTTCACTCAACCATTCGTTTAGCAATGCAACTACATGTTTGTCGTCAGCTGAAGTTTCTTCACATAACGCCACAATGTTGATGATTTGGGGCAAGCATTGATCTCATTGGCAGCGGTCGATCGTGGTATTACTGGTAGTGTTTGCCGGAAACCGCCTGAGAGTAAAATCAATCCACCGCCAAAACGTTTTGCGTCATTACGCAGATCTTTCATATTGCGATTCAGAGCTTCTAACGCACGCTTACTATGACATTGTGCATTCGTCCCAGATAATAATTTTGCTAGCTACCAAAACTTTGGCCGCTGCTGAATGTTTCGCAATATTACATGTTGGTTCTTCAACCGCTTGAAGTTTTAATGACAATTTTAATGCCGAATGAGAGGTTCGGCAACCTTCCAGCTGCGTAACCACTATTCCAGACGAAGCAACTGCTAGAGAAATTTCTGATTTTGCGCGAACAGTAGCCAAAATCAATGATATGAGGAATGTCTTGCTAGTGCCACCAGGCGCATCAAGGAAAAACATACCAACATTTTCA
The DNA here is from genome assembly GCA_951828415.1 of Anomoia purmunda. Lineage (NCBI taxonomy): Eukaryota > Metazoa > Arthropoda > Insecta > Diptera > Tephritidae > Anomoia > Anomoia purmunda. Next base: position 41,149,670 of record OX639994.1, on the reverse strand, counting down.
TCATCAATTGCCTTCATCACCGTATCGTACACTTCTTTTTCTGGGAATTCAACAAAAGTACATTCGTTCGAACCAATTGGCTTAATGCATTTGTGTCGTTTTCACGTTCACGCTGCAATTCTCGTTCGAAAGCGTCGTTTATTCCACGTCTTGGCGATTGCTTTCCTAACCTGACTAAAAGCTTCCGCACATGAGGTAACACATGTCTTTTATAAAGCCCAAAGCCAGGTTGTGCATCTCTTCACTCATCTCAAGATGGGGATTCTCTGAAAGGAAACAACCTCGATGTAAAATTTCTTCAGACATGTCATCCTTCTACTAACACCACAATTCACGTGGATTCAATGGGAAACATGTAGAAATAATGATTGCAAATAATGTGCGTATTTGGCTTGGAGATTCGGAAATAGTTGCTTCAGCGATTGCCGTGTTCCAATGGGTATCTTTTTCAAGCAAATTGAGCTCCTGACATGAAGCACGAAATGTTGCCCACACTACTCGATTGAAAGTTCGAACTTATTCAAATGATGTCGGCCCACGAACATTCACCAGCAATAATCGCAAGAAAAGGCACTCATTATTCTTCGGATGAACTGTATAAATACGGTCAATAGCGTCTGTAGAACGCACATCCGGATTACGACGTTGAAATTTCTTCGATTTAGCATAGGTACCAAGTGCAATAACGCGGCATCCCTGAGCAAACGGATCACTTTGGCAAATCGAGAAGAGACTGGTCAATGCTGTCACTGGTGGGTTTTGAGCACATTGAGGGGCATTTGCTACAATGCAATAAACTCATTGACCGTGCTCCAGATGCACTGTTAAAGGTGTAATAGTCGGATAGCGTTCGTGAATGGGAAATGAGAATATACGCCAAATCGCCTCATTTCAGCTTACGTATCGACTAACTTGATAGCGCATGATTTCATCATTGGGATCAGGGGCTTGAATACCAAAAGCCGCCATGTCACTGCCTTTCGTGACTTATTTGCAGATATACTTGATGGACTTCAATGAATTGCAATACTCCACGTTACAATGCGCCTTAAATGTTTTGGAAAGAAGTGGCGAATACGGACCAACCCAAGAGTTGTCGACCAGGAAATCATTTCCCTTAATTTTGACTGTGATTGTTCTACCGCCATCATCAGATGATCGACGCCGATGCATAACCATCGTTGCCAGTGATGGACTCATCAGTCAAATTTCGTCGATAACATTTGGAACTCTCGCCGTCGACCATACACGGTGATTGTAAGTTAATGAATGATATCGTGCTGATCACTTGTTTTATGGCCAGGAAGCAGCAGTTGAACAATTTCTATCCTCTTTCGATTGCACGTGAAGGTGATGGACAGGTCTGGACGGCCGTATTGACGTACATATGTCATTGCATCTTGCGCATATTCATGCATATGCCGTCGTCGGTAAAATGGTTAACCGACCAATATCAGTTGCATTTCCTTCGGTGCAAATGGCATCGTGTAAATGGATGTTCTCCTCCGCGTGTAGTTTGGTTTGATTTAAACGAATAAAAAGGAGGTGCTCCGATTTCCTTCGATGCAAATGGCGTCGTGTAAATGGATGTACTCCTACGTACGTTGTTTGGTTTGATTTAAACGAATAAAAAGAAGGTGCTCAGCTTCTATTTTCGCATACATATCGACGCAAAATTGCTGAAACAATCGGCGAAATCGAAGCAAACAGTTGTCGCCATTTTGGCGAATCATCCAACGATATGCGTTAAAATTCATTGCGCTGACCTTCTTGGAGGTTTCCTCACCTAAAATCATATCTGTGACATTAGTGTCATATTGAAATTAAAATTATTATGATATCGATACTCACCGGTCAATGGATTTATCATCTTGAGGCTGATATAATGTCCATCGTCTCCTTGCCAAAATATTAGTTGATATTGCAACTGATCGTATGAACGATGGGTTTCGGATATTCGTTGCAATTGAACGGAGCCCCGACGTGTGAGCAAAACTCCAACCTCATCTATAGTTGGAGCGTTAAATTGACGTTCGTGCGCTCCAGCAGGTCGTTTATCCGCTCTGATCAAGACTTTATAGTCGTCACTTGGCATGCGATCCAACGCAGTTTTGAACAAACGAACCAATGCATGGTGTTCATTAAGTAGCTGCTGCAGATCTCGAAAAATTCCTCTTCTCTTTGCTGTATTGATTGTTTGGCGTTGATCAAGTTGATTTTCTACATTGCCCATAAAGTAGATTTGGAGGAATTAATATTGTTCGTCTTCAAGCGGTAGCAATGATTCAATTCGATGGTGAATTTTGCCTTGGATCTGTAGTCGATGACGAAATTAGAATCAATGGTTTTCTTTAATGCATTTATAATTAATTTTTATTAATTAAATTTAACTTCTAGAGTAATGAGGCAGTTGCGAACGCTAGCTCTTAGGTTTACCGGCAGTATAGGCAATATGGTGTAGAGTGCTGCTGCGTGTGTAGTTCGCAACGCTCCTGTTATTCTTGCCATTGAGAGCCTGCATACGCTTTCTAATCTTTTTTGTACATTTTCTTCTCCGTGGCCTTCCACCATACCATAACCCCATAATACAGAATCGGCTTCACAATGGCGGTGAAAATCCAATGTGAAAGTGCAGGAGATAGAACCCACCCTCCAGCTCGGAACATAGAGTAATATCTACCAAACTCTGTGATAAGAGTCCAATGTATGCAGACTCATCGCCTCTATTTCTATCATTAAGGTAAGTTTCTAATCAAAAGCAAAGTAAAGACTCATCCCATTCGTTTATTTCGCAAAAGCCCCAAACGTAGTGATGTGCATTCAGATCCGCGCATTTTACTACGCTGCATTCGCTGTGTTTCTCGTCTATTACCAGGTTTCTCTTTACTTTCAGCGGTGCATCGGTTTTGTGCGCCATAAAGCAGGAGGCTAGGATGAGTCCCTCTCTTTCTCCTTTTCAAAGACCGCGACAGTTAGGTCCTCAATACTCTCACCATGCCTCCTCAGATCGTGTGGTAGAAGTGAAAGTCTTTTATTCAAGTAAAGATACCCTCTCACCTGCCGCAAGCCAAAGCTCCAGAACCAACGCCATGTCCAGAGACTCCTCCTTCAGCATTACGAGAAACTCGCTCGAAGCTACCTTAATGTGCTGGATGTTGACTCGAAGGACCCTCTGGATAAAAATGGTGGCCATTCCTCCATCATCACCTGTCTCTTCCGCTATTTTTAGGCTTGTCAAACATTCCAGACGAATATTTCTTTCGATTTTCCACATTTTTAGGGTGCTGAGGTTATCCTGTGTCGTGTTTCTCTTCTTAAATCGCAGGTACACACTGCTCATACCCCATGACATCTTGCCATGCTCCAGGTACAGCCAGTCTATTGCCTCTTTATTGATCTGGATGGCAAATACATGTCGGCATATTCGAGCACTGTCCCAGCAGTACACACAGAGTGTCTTGCGACTTCACCACACACGGAATCCATACCTCAGCCTTAGCGGTATAGTGGTGATCAGATATCTATCAACCACGAACTTGTTACTCCCTGCCTGTGGAGGTTTGGAATCACTCATTTTAGCCAGCTTAGCGTTGTGTCGTTGTTACATCTAATGAGTTTTACCCCATTTCGCCATCCGATCCATCGAAAATAGGTATAGGCTTTTCCGGCTTCTAGCGCATACTTCTGATCTTGACGCTGAGCGGCTACCTCTTTACAGACTTCGACCTTCGCTGTTGTCTAACACCGCCACGGTCAGATGTTGTGTCGCGATTTCGCTGAGCTTCGCCGATGTTCCGTCTGCAGTAGCCCCATTCAAGTTTCCTGTCCACGCGCTCTTCTTAACTAGAGGGCCGTGGAGATTGACGGTTTGTCGTCACCACAGTGCTCCGGTGCCGTCCCTCTTGATATTTTGCTTTTATAGTCATTACCCCTTTGTCGCTTGCTGACTGACCTCTCGCCATCAGTCGATATTTGTCTTTCCAATAAGCTTTGACGGTCACTCGCCAGTACGGTAGGGTCAACAAAAATGCGCTGTAAAATGTATAGCGCCGCCTTATACTGTGGCAGGGCTCTCTTACCCTCTCTGATGCGGACCCTATTCGAGTGTTTCTGCTCCCCTTTGGCAGGGCTAGCTAAAATCTCCCTCTCACGTGCCGAGTTTAGCGAAACCGCGCTGCCCATGTCGCTGTCCATGTCTGAGTTCTCGCCTTTCCCCTGGCAACTCTGACGCGCGGCTGACGCTCCCTTTTTTCTTTCTTCTCCTCCTCCTTTGTTTTGCTGTTATTTATTGTACCCATCTTGTTCCCTGTCCGGCGAGGCGAGCGCAGTGGTCTAAGTTAATTGGTGGAGAATGGCTGCGTCCACCGCAGTAGCGTCCTTTGCCTCGATAAAGCCACCGCTGCTCCCTGATGCGACCAGGAATACAGCCGATATGGCTCTCCGGCTGCAAATCCTCCAATAGACACAGTCATATGCGTTACCTGGATTAGGGGTTATTCGGTAGGTATGTGTATAATAATTTTCTTTATAGTTTCGTGTAAATATTATTTGGAGTCTTAACGTATAAATTATTCGAAATATGCTAATAATATTAAGGTTATAAAGATCTATACTGCAAGTTTGTGCCAGTCGGGCGTACGAATAGGCCTACCTTAATACTGGACATAAAATATATATGTATATTATATGTACGAGAATATTACGGCTACGGAATTTAATTTGTACAGGGCAGTATTAATAAAAAAACAGTTTTCGGAAGTTCGGTTTTATATATCACTTACATATTACGTGTGGAAAGCACAAAATCCACAGAACAACATTAATTTATACAAATGGGAATGCATACTGAAGAGTGCTTAATTTTTCAATTATTGAATTAGAAACTATGAAGTTTTTAATGCAACAAATAAAAATGTTATTGTGAAATTTTTATACTGTAAGATAAGTACATGCCATTTGTTCTCGTTTTTATGCGAAACTTTAAAATTACTACATTCAAACTCTGAAAACAAATTCCTTAAACATTAAAGCTTAAATTGACTTGCGCTTTAAATAGTTCATGGTAAAGATCAAACTCATTTACTAAAGTGAGTTTTCGTTTAATTTAAGTTATGTTTTAAGTGAAATAATAAATATGTAATATTTGTTTCTTATAAACGAGTGATTCTTTTAATTTAATCAAGACGCGGAAGCTGTCTACCGCCATTACTGCTAGCGTCCCCGCGATTACTATAAGCATTTTCGCCGCTGACAGTATTACTCTGTTACTGCCGAGTAAAAATTTCTGAAGTGGCCCCCTCAATTTTCACAAAGTGGCAAATTTTGAAATAAGTATTTGCACTTTATCCCTTGAATATTCACAAATATATCAGTAAAATATTTCGCCGATATTCGATTTTTTTATAACATTTTTTGTTAATTTAATATTTATGAACTTTATTTTTGTAAAAGTGATTGCAGCCAAACTTTTCGTACGAATTTGATGAAACTTGGTGAGTATAAAAAACAAAAGGTTTTCTAAAATACTACAAAAACAAAATTAAAAAATTTTAATTTTTTTTAATTTTATATAACTTTCTTTTTTTTATTAAATTTTTTTAAAACTTCTCATTGTGATTTTTATCGCATTTAGGTCTCAAATTGTTCCTTACAATATTGGTTACTAATGTGAGCAAAAAAATTTTTGAGCAACCATAAGGCTCCTTCGATATTTAATTTATTTTACCCACTCCACCGGCTACCTACATACCGATACATAATATTTATATTTTTCAAAGCGGCAAAATGAATGATGTTTGTTGTTGTAGTAAATTACGAAGGCAAATGTTTATTAATATTCATCACTTTGCATTTTTTCTGCTTTTTTACAGTTGTTTTGCGTTGTTTTAAATATAATATTTATGGTAGATTTCACGTCCTCGGAAAAAATCTTACATTCTATATTCTCTTCATCATACGGGAGCAGCTTTCATATGCGCGCTCAAGGCGCTCGTAGAAACGATCGCTGGTCACATCGTCCTTCCCTTCCGTAGATGCGTGGGCGTAAATTAGCAAAATATTAAAAAATCTTGCTCTTATGCTCCGATGGTGCATTGGTGAAGGTTGTACAGATTCATCATAGCCAATCAGCATCTGCGGACCCCAAATTACACGCTATTCAGTGTTTAGGATGGAGAAAAGCCGTGCAGCTGCATCTCAGTTAAAAAACAACATAAACTTCTTTAACTTGCTACAATTAGGCGGTGCGTTGCTTTTTAATTATTTACTCTGTATTCCATTTGCAACAGAGAAAGTGATCCTATATTCAATGGATAGATTTTTTGGAGTATTTGTATTAGTACTTGGATGCTGTTATTAACTAATTTGCTGTTTATATTTTTAAATATTGTCTTCGTCTTTTAACTTGATCTTTCCTTTGCTTCTTATGTTACCAAAACTTGTAAATGTTACAAGTTTATTTCATTACTTAACTTTTTAGAATCTAGATGCAGTGCTATAATTAATTTACGCAACTTATATAATACCGCTTTTAACCTTTAAGCGTACGAGTTTCAAAGACTGTTTATACAGCATGTTACGAATTTTAAACAAGCGTGTTACAGGCTTCACGATAGTACATTTGAATTCGCAAAGCTTGTTTAAAACCTCGTTCTATATGTATCCGAAAATTCAGAAATTGCTGTTGCTTCTAATCCGAAACGTGGGTTTCCTCGCAACACAACAATAATATTCTGCATTTATATGTAAAAATGATCTGTATTCCGAAACAAATTGTTTATAGTCATGTAGTGCATTGGCCGAATATGTGTTCGCTGATGTATGTTCAAACAATAAAAAATTCTTGTTCGTTGGGTATATTGGCTTAACCGCAGTGTAAACTTTACGGACCTACGGAATTCTTGGAGCTGCTTCTCGTGGGCTTGATGATATTTTTATTGCAGGAGGTTTTAATAGTAACTTGCTCATGGACAGCAGAATAAGATTGAATATGGAGTCTCTGGGGCTCTTCCCAACAAATACTTCTTTACAGTACGCGTTTAGAAATATTGTTTGTAAGTGAGCTGCGGAATTCCCTCTATTACAATCAACTATGTGCACCAACATTTTCAAAAGAAAACTTAATCTTCCCAATATTAGGCTTCCAAATATTCGAGTTGCCAATTTCTTTCTCATTATTACATTATTCATAACTTGCAATCAATCGATTGGACGTGTTTCTTGCTACAGCAAATGAATATGCTTTTCGCACCTTTACTTAATCTTTCCAATATTAGACTTCCAAATATCCGAGTTGCCAATTTCTTTCTCATTATTACATTATTCATAACTTGCAATCAATCGATTGGACGTGTTTCTTGCTACAGCAAATGAATATGCTTTTCGCACCTTTGTTCTTGTCAAGCTAAAAATATTAAATAACGAAAGCAGACTCTAATTACGCATATGGTCAAAATCATTGTCTGTAACGTTACAGTCGCACGTATATATCCGTAATATTAAATTATATATAAAAATTTTCAAATGTACATTAAAGTAGGCCACAAGGTTTACATTTTATATGTGTAAACTTTTTTTCCATCGTCAGCAGTTTCAAAGATACGCGAAGTTTTGTCTAGTCTTTAACGTTACATTTTTTGGAAGTGAGTTAGGAAGTAACTCAACACTTGAACTAAAATTAGCGAATCTTGCAGGTTCAAAGAAGTGATATAAGTATCAACTTGAGAGAAAACGTTGCTTACAACAATTTTGCAAATCCAAATGTGAAGTCTTTAACGTTACAAAAAAAGTCTTTAATGTTACATTGCGATTTGATTTCAGAAAATTGGTAAATTTGGGACAAGAAAATAATTGTACACTATCTAAAACGTAGAAAATCGAATATGTACATATTATTCGTTGCAGTGTTTTTTAAATCTTTGCATTACACTGATCGACGAAGTTGATGAAACATTCATTATATCGATGGAAATCGCACGGAATACTAATTATATCCCTCTTTAGAGGTATTTAGAGGTTTATAGATGCTATACCATGTATATAAACAAAATATATATGATTAAGTGCGTAATTCAAAAAAAAAAAATTTCATTTAGCGTTCCTCGTTCCCGAGATATTGACCATATATCAACATTCATTATCTTGACAAAATTAGTATACTTGATAAATCTTTAGCACAGCAGGTAAAGTGTGTGGAATGCTTCATACCAATAAATATAAAACTACTATTACCTAATAAAGCTTACTTAATATCTACACTTCTATATGAATGTGAAATTTATGCAAATTTTGAATGTGTATGTAAGAAAAAGTAAAAATCTGTCGGGCCCGCTTTGCCTTTTGATTCCGATAAAATTTTTCGGATTGAAGATCTTGACTTCGATTCGGACACAATTTTTTGGGTTTGAAAAGTTTTGCCTTTGACAAGTCGGAATAAAACTTATTTGGCATATTAAACCCAAATATATATGTTGTTTGCCAGTTAAACCGTTTATATAATTTAAGTTCATGTGATTATTCAATTAGTCTGATGAATTTGTATCAGAAAATTCCTATTTAAAAAATACAAAGATAAACACAGGAGAACTGATTGAAATAAAACTGACCTGCTCTTGATTCCGACTCAGCGCATCTACAGTATTCATCGAGCAGTTCTATATCATCGTGGATCAAAAATAATATCTGAACTTAAACTTTTATGTTCGTGGCATTTATTATTTGTTTTAATTAATGCGTTTTGCGAAAATAGTAATAGGTGTGTGTCTATTATTTTTTCTTTTCTAACCAAGATTTGGCGTATCGTGAGTATGTCGTGATGTGTAGGTTGATGGTAGGCCTGCCAACTCTAAAAGCACACCAATAAGGTCCAATTAGTTCGTTGATGATGGGCTTCAGTCGCTCACAAAATACGCTCTACAGAACCGTATATGCCATGCTAATCAGACTCATCCCGCAGTAAGTGGTGCATATTGCAGGATCGTCCTTTTTGTGGATAGGGTTGCATTGGCAGGACTATATTCTGGAAATAAGCAGGTGCATGAACTCTTTATAACTCTGCTGAAAGTCCGTCAGCACCAGGCGCCTTATTGTTATTTAGTCGTTTTCATTGATTGAAAGTTCGGGCTCGACATGTTCGATGTTTTCCGCGCCACTACCATTAAGTAGTGTAAAGAATTGCCCCCTCCACAGTTTCAGTGGACTCTGCATGTCAATGACCAGGCCGCCGTTTTCATTATTACAGGAAATGACCCCGGTTTTGAAACCTTCTGTAAGGCGCCGTACCTTCTGATAAAATGTTCGGGCGGTTTTCCTATTGGCTAGCAACTCAGGCTCGTCGCACTCTCTCTTTTTTTCTCGGAATATCCGCCTCGATTCCTTCTTCAACTCCCTATACCTCTCCCTTATAGTTCGCGTTGCGCTCGACTGCAGCGTGGACCTGTAGGAGGCATCTTTCTTTCCCATATCGGCGCGGCATTTCTCATCGTAAAAGTTGTGTTTTCGGGCTCGCTGAAAACCAAGCACCTCTTCAGCGGCAGCACATAATGAGTGAGAAATGTGGCCCAGTTACGGATAGATATCTTTTTGTTGAACAATGCCCAAAGAGCTCTAGTGGACGTCGGGCTCTCATTGTATCACTGAGCTCGCGCGTTTTGCTGCACAGACGCGCACGAGAATCGTGGCGGCGACAAGTGATGATAATTAATAGTGTGTGGCGAACCTCTTCTCACGAGATTTTCCAATATTTGGCGTATTGAGAAGATCTGGTCGACGGTAAACCGACCATGTCTAAGTGCTCCACGACTATGCCCAGCCAGTTCGTTGAAGGTTGGCTTCAGTGTTTCACACAATACGTTCGACAGAACCTCATACGAAATATTAAGCAGACTGATCCCGCGGTAATTGGCGCACATTGCAAGATCACCCTTATTGGGAATTGGGCGGAGTACACTTAAATTCGAATCGCCAGGTATGCATTCGTCTGACTATATTCTGGAAATGAGCTGGTGCATGCACTTTACCAGCTCTAGGTCACCACGGTTGAATAGCTCAGCTGGTGACCGATCAGCTCCAGCGGCGTTGTTGTTCCGTAGCGGTGATATTGCTATTCGATTTGGGATTCGGGATTGCCATCTTCTCCGGGAACGCTTTTGATGTGACCATTTGGCAAAATTAAGAAATGTTCCCTCCGCAATTTGAGTGTGCTTTGAACATTAGCCACCATGTCGTCGTTTTTGGTGTTGCAGGAATTTTCCTGTCAGCTAGCATCCCCAGCGCTTCGCACTCACACATTTTGGCCTCTCTCCTCTTTCTGCGTAAATATGCCTCTCTTGTTCCCGGTAGCATTTCAATACAGATCGCGTTACGCCCGATCGCAGCGTGGTATTCCTCATCGTACCAGTTGCTTTCGAACGACTTCCTCAGCGGCGGAGAGAATTTAACGAGTGCGAACTTGTTTTTAATCGCTCTAAGGTGTTCGTAACAATAATTACATATCGGTAATTTTTATTGCGATTCAATTAATTTTTTATATTGTGTTTGTAAACCTCTTGAGACAGTGACTCTTACTTATTCTAATCTAATTCTAATAAATGCATATTGAAAGAAGCAAATAAATTACAAAATTGTGGTCAGAAAGTTGATCGTGCCCAAGCGAAAGGTCAGTGCGCCAGGTGCAAGGATTTCTCTCCCTTGGCTTTTGCTGGTATGCTACAGGCAGACCTCGAATTTTTGCAAAATTCGGATAAGTAGTTGGCGCGTAAAAAGAGTATGGCTGAGCATCGTAGCTCTATTCGTTCACCCCCTCACCCGCTGGTGGAGGGGATAGTCGCTGCTAGAAGTGCTAGTGCACCTAAAAGTAAATACTAGTGAAAATGTGTCAAATGAGCAAATCAACAAGAAGCATATAACTCTTCTAATAATTGCTAATGAGGTTGCTGCACTAAAAGTTGAACATGTACTCTCAATACTAAGTTCGCTGCGTGAAGATAAAAAATAACTGCTGCAAAAATCTGATAGCCTGCGTGCAGAAATTCTTTCTCTACGCTCTAAACTTGATGCTAAAAATGCCGTTGGGTTTTTTTGCTTATTGTCATCATCGGTTCTAAAAATCTCAATCCAGCTCGTGCTTCTGCTCAGTCATTTCTGCTCCTAAAGAAACTTAAATAACTTTCAGCTTTTGGTTCAAACCATAACAATGAACTCAGTGTTGTTTCTAAGAAGAAGTGCATGCATAATCTTCACACTGCAGGGTCCGTAATTGCTGTAAGTGAATAAAATGCTAGTAATAAATACTTAAAGTTTTACTTTCAGAATATACCAGCCCTTCGGACTAAATGTTCAACTGTGTAAAGTTCTTTCCTAGAATTTGATATTTTTGTATTTGTTGAATATTTGCTGAATGACAATTTTTTCAATAGTGAAATTTTTGATCCCAATCTTTATGATTTTTTTGTAAAGACCGTGACTATGTCAAAACGGAATATTCCGAAGACGGTGGTGTTCTTATTGCTGTTCGGAGAAAGTTTCTGGCGATTTTGGTAACACTTGCCAATCCTGACACACTCATTGATCAGATTTGCGTGTGCGTTCAAGGCGCTTCTGGATCCATTAATGTGTATGCCTCGTATATTCCGCCGAATAGTGTTGACTTTCTGTATTTTGCACACGCTGTGTGTTGTGTCGTTAGCATCAAAATTCCTGGTGACAGGCATATTTGTGTCCTCGGCGATTTTAATTTATGTCAATTGAGTTGGTCCCCACTTGGTAACTCGGCTACATGTGTGGCTTCTCCAACCAAGGTTCACGTTGTTGATAATTGTTTAAGCATTGATTTACTTCAAATTAATGGAATTTGTAATAGCCTTAACAGAATGTTAGATTTAGTGTTAATTTCCAATAATGTTCAATACACTTTGTCGGAATGTATTACACCCATTTCCCATACTGATAAAAATCATGTTCCTCTTACTCTCAAGTTAGAGTTTTATGAATTTGCTGAGGTTCCGCCTAAGATCAAGTACAATTAGATGGCATGTGATTTTCCTACTTCTAATGAAATTTTATTAAAAATCGATTGGTGAAATTTAAAAGTAAGGTCTCTGAGATGACGTTGAAGTACGTTCCTATTTTTAATAAGAAAGTGTAGAAGACACCTTGGCACACCAAACGGCTAAAGCATCTGAAGAATTTGAAAAACAAATTTTACAAGCTATATAAAAAGACTAGTGATTCAGTGCATTATTCTAAATTTCAGCGATATCTAAAGGAATTTAAATGTTTAAATAAGTTCTTGTACATAAATTATATTTTGAGTTTTGAAAACAATATGATTTCAGATTCGAAGGCCTTCTGGTAATTCATCAAATCAAAAAAGTAGAGCTTGACGGTGCCAAATAATTTATTTTACAATGATAAATATGTAAATTTTTCCGTAGACTCTGCAAATTTATTCGCTGTTACTGACGTCATCAATGGCATTAGAAAGCTCAAACCTCCAGCTAAAACTGGAGCGGATGGTCTTTCTTCTTTTTTGATGAACAATTGTTTTTGTCTGTGACAACTTTTTTTAATAAATCATTGGCTTCTAGTATTTTTGTGGATGATTGGAAGTTGGCATTCGTTTCTCCTATATATTAGAGTGTAAACAAAAACGATGTTCGTAATAATAGGCCGATTACAAAGCTCTCGTCTATCTCAAAATTTTTTGAGATAATTGTTAATGATAAGTAATATTTTGCGGTTACTACTAATCAGCACGGTTCCGTTGCATGTCGCTCCACTGTCACTAATTTGTCCATTATAGCATTTCTGCATTCGAAAACAGATCACAAGTTGACACAATTTACACTGATTTCTCTAACAACAAAGTTTCCCAACGGATACTCTTTTCGAAGTTTACGTCAATGTGTTTCCTTTCCACGTTTTTGTCGTGGATCAAGTCATATTGATCCAATAGACACTGCGTTGTTGCCGATAATAATATTATATCCCGTCTGTTTGTTGCATCGTCTATTGATGATATTTGTTCATGCTAGGCGGCCGTCTTAGCCGAGTGTGTAACGTGTACGCGCTTCATTCGGTGAGTCCCGGGTTCGAATCCTGGCAGGGCAAGTAATATCATTATTGTAGGAGAAGTTCGGCCAAAATCGCTAAGTGGTTATACGCCAATTAAATAAAAAAAACTTTGTTCATGCTTTTCGTTTGATAAATACTTGTCCGAAAGGTTGCAATTCGACCTACACAATATTCACAATTAGTGTTATTTCAATTGTTTGTCGCTATATATAAGCATATGCTTCCACGTAACTTTTGCTAAATCGGATTCTACTTTGCACACTTCCTAAAGTATTATTGGCTCTCACCTGAAATCTGTTGATGAAACTTAAGACATAGGCATTACTTTCAGTTCTAAGTTAAATTTCATGTCTCAACACGGTTTTATTCGATGCTTGCCTTCGTGCCCCGAAATTGTTCTGCATCCACTAACAAGGACACTATTAAAACACTATTTTGCGCTTTCATTAGATCGAGGTTAGAGTATGCCGCTGTCATCTGGCGACCATACCAAATAGGTGACCAATCGCCTTGCGAGAGTACAGAAAACTTCTTTACGATTTTCTCTCCAATCTTTACATTTATCAGAACCCTTACCATCGTTAGGATCTCGAAGTTTCCAAATCCCGATTCTGGGAATCCTTTGTTCAGCTGACCGATCAGCATCCTTTCTTAATGTCAATGTGCATATAATTTTTTTTGCAAAGCTCAAATGCCAGAAGCGCTGAAAACTTTGGAACCACAACCAGCAACTCAGCAAACTCCCAATGCATTGAATACTCGCAGACCTGTGATCCTCCAGGCTACAGAGCGTAACTTTTTCGTTGTGGGAGCATTCTCTAAGCTTTCGGAAATAACAGCAACTTTAGGCAGAAATTAACAAATTTCTGACTAGCCGCTATGAAACAGTTAAACGGCTCGGCACTTATCGGCCAAGCAAAGCAAACTCTAATTTCAATCACTTTACTCCAAGAATTGCCATTTGTTTGTCAATTACACACTCTGCACACGCAACGAAATCAGTGCCTAAACCTCTCAAATTTTTTAAGGAAACCCACTATTGTGGAAAATGTCTTCCATATTCGCAGTTAAAGAGTGAATGCTACAGGAATTTTCTATGTGTTTATTGCCAGAGACGACATCACTCGCGGCTTAATTTCCAACCTAGATCTCAGACCTGGAAAACTAATTCGAAACCCCAATGAACCATAGGTTAATTTGCAGCCCCCGTACGAATAGACGACAAAATATTATCTATCGCTAAACACATAACAAATTCACCATTTAATCAGAGCTGAGGTTTATAACGGATTACAATAAACTTCATTTTCTCTAAAAAGATCTGCGAACTAACCCTAACAACCAACCACCACAAAAAGTTCTCTATGAAAATCGAAAACTTTTATACAACCTTCAACGAAAGTCAACACACCGTCAATATATCAAAATAAGAAAAGCTAAAGTTTTGGCATTTCATTTAAAAAACGTATTTCGGCCAAACACATCATCAACCGAATATGTTTCGTCTTTGCTCCCTGCTGTCCCGCAAACTCAAACGAAAAAAGTACATCTACTTACTAATGTCATTAAAGAGCAACTGAACTTGGAGAATGGACCAATACATGATCTTATCTATGATCATAGACATCCTACAATAACTTACAACTCAAATCTTTTTAACGCTATATTGAGATGTGGCTATTTTTCAACAAATTGGAAGAATGTAATTATAATTATGATATCCAAACCCGTTTAATACCTTTATTATTATCTTTGGAAAGACTTGGCTACTCGCGATTGGTGCACATGGAAAAGTATTTAGTAAAGCTAAACGTGCCCTCAAATCAACAAGAACAATAACTCACTGCCTAAGCCGCCGCTAAAACGCAATTCAGCGGCCATGCGCAAAAGGCTGTGGAGCTAGTTCCGACAGATGAATTCCGAACGCTCACGGACGCCCAGCAGCTAAGACGAAACAAAAGCTTGGCGACAGTCTTCAGGTCAGTCTGCCAACACAACACAGTGTCAAAGTTAACGACTTTGCAAACCTTACGAAGTGTATATCTATACAAAAAATATTACGTATGTACGTACAAATACAAGTTGTGAGCCATAAGCATTAAAACCTCCTCTCGCTTAAATTATATGTCGGTATTTGTAAAGGCGGGTTTGCGAGGAAAAGGCTGGACTTATTTACCCATTGATCAAGCAACACAAACAGGATACTGGCAAAAGGATTATCCAGTCCGTCAATTAATATCAGACGCCGTATATTCCTCCAATAGGGCTATCGTTTTTAGAATCGAATTAAGAATTTTAAATTTATTGTTTGTCTCTTACGGAGAGGATTCAATAAATTAGTTTGTGTTAACGGTAACGGGCTGGCTGACGAATCGGTTAATTGCGGGTCATTAGCGAACTCTATTGGACCACAGCCAACTATATGGTAATGCAGTGCAACAACCGATACCAAACTCGATCCATTTCAACAATTTAAATCGCATTTTCCCCAAGTATATTTCGAAATAGTACGTGTTTAATGAGCAAACAACGTTACATAAATAAATTATTTTTTCAAAACATTTTCTTCTTATAATCAAGGCAAATTCATAAAAGGTAGAAGCAGTAGTACAAAACAAATTACTTTGTTTTTGCTTTTGCGGCATCGACTGTGAAACTATTTCAAAAATTTATATGGCAAGCATATAAAAACAATCACTATATAAAAAAGAAATTAAATTTTACGTTTTAGGTCGTAATATGGAAAACCCAATCAAATCAGCAGTTCTAGCAACATCACCTTATATGAATTCATTTTGCTTCTAATTATAATTGAAACGTTTACATAGATTTTGAAAGCAATGTTCGATACTACATAAATTTCAGTTAAAGTGATCAATGATGTCAGTTACTATCTGAAGTAAGTACAAAATATGGTTTTTAAGCAATTAAAAATTGTAACTTTTAACGTTGGCTCTTTAATTAATAAATTGAGAGTTCTCGAATTACAATACCTTCTGGACAGTGAAAATATTGATATTGCTCTTATTCAGAAAACTCATCTTTACTCAAATATTTCCGTTTCTTTAAGACATTTTTCTATATATAGAGACGATGCCAAACAAGGTTTACTAATTGCAATTAGAAGAAACATAACACATAGTAGAATTCATAGTCCCTATCTTCAATTTTCTTCCTTATTTATTAAAGTTCAGGTTATTATCAATTCAAGGAAAACAGATTTGTTAATTGGTAATGTTTATATGCCTTCCAATATGTCAGTTAATAATCTACAACAAGGTTTGAATGACCTTGCGAATTTCAGTTCAAATTTTTTTGCGTCAATTCTAGGAGGTGATTTTAATGCAAAATATGTTGACTGGGGAGACTCGCGAACGAATTCTAACGGGACAAGCTTATCTGATTGGTTACAAACCTCGGATCAAAATTTAGTTAGACTTTGCGGTAGGAAACCTTCTTACCCTGGAGGTTAATCGTATCTGGATCATTTTCTTTTGTCTTCACATATAATAGATTTAAATATTAAAAACTTTTCCTAGGTTCCTCCTTTTCAGACCACCTTCCTCTTATTCTTCATATAGCAATTCCAAATGTTGATCTTTTATTTAATTGTGCGAAGTTTACTGTTAAAACAGATTGGATATCTTTTGCAAATGATTTCAATCAAGATCTTGCTGAAGGACTTCCTCCAGATATTAATTACTAATATTGAATTAGATAAATATATGGAAAAGTTTGGTGAACGTTTACAAATTGTCAAGATAAAAAATTCCTGCGTTACAAAGCATATAGAATTTTCTCCATTTTATAATAATCAAATTAAGAAATTAATTGCTATTAAGCATATGTGGCAAAAAAAATTAAAAAAAATTTATCATTCATCCGGACATAGAACTTCTCTGGAATACAAATTAATTTCATCTCAAATTTATTATATTAAAGTGCTTCTGCAGTATTGGATTGGTAAGGCGCGAGCTGAGAGGTTCAATAAATTCCTTGAAACAATTACGCCAGGACCTCATGCTTTTAGGAAAATTTATAGAGCGGCTAAGATGAAACCGAATGTTTTTTGTGATAAGTTGTTGGTGAATAATGTGGAGATTTATGAAGATAAGGCAAAGGCTCTAGTGTTCAAATCTTATTACGAAAATATTTATTCGGAAATAACTCCTAATTGTGCTTCAGTTGGTCGTGTGGAAAGAACCCTGGATGTGCATGACCACATTCTTGCTGGTAATATTGTTGATTTCTCTCCCAGTCTTACATCGCTTGATCCTCCAACAAATACTTATAAGCTTTTGATAAATAAATATATTTTAAAAGACACAATTATTTCATTGAATTCAAAGCCATCTGCAGAACCAGATGGCATTTCGAATTGTCTAATTAAAAAACTGCCAGAAAATGCTATCAAATTTCTACTTATTATATTCAATAACTGCTTAAATAATGGATATTTTCCGTTAAAATGGAAAGTTGCTAAGATAATACCATTAAAAAAAATCGTAATTCTGTTGAGGCAAAAGAATTTAGACCCATTTTCTTACTATCTAACATTGGTAAGCTACTTGAAAAAATAATTCATTCCAAAATTTATGATTTGCACCCGGAAAAGATTGTCCCGTCTTATCAGTTTGGTTTCCAAAAAGCACATTCCACGCATCATGCACTTTTTAAATTTTCCAATGATTTTTTTATAAACTTAAAAAATAAACTTTGTACTGTAGCAGTATCATTAGATATCGAAAAAGCGTTCGATCGTGTTTATCATAGATGGCTTCTTTTTAAGTTAGTTCAGATTGGTTTGAATCATGGTATTATTAAAATTATTTCAAGTTTTTTGTCAGATAGAAAATTTTTTGTGCTTATTAATGATTGTTCCTCGGATCTTGGAGTTTGCAATTGTGGTGTTCCACAGGGCTCTATTCTAGCTCCCTTGCTTTACAATATTTTTATGTTTGATTTTCCACATAGTCACAATAATTCAGTAAGTATTCTGTACGCTGATGATTCTTTAGTTTATGCTCATAACAGATTCCCTACCGCGGCGGTGCGAATGGTAGAGAATCATCTGGAAAAAATTAATAATATCTATAAATATTGGGGGGTTAGGATTAATGAGGCCAAAACTGTACCTATCTGCATCAGAAATGCGTCAGGGAAGGGACCTAGAGGGGTTGTAAAGGAGAGTAGAGACCTGTTTCTAAATCTTAATGGTCATAATATTCGTTTTCAGAATCAAATGAAATATCTTGGAGTAACATTCACCAACTTATTTAAATTCAATTTTCATGCTAACGACATGATAAAAAAGTGTAATAACCGTTTTTATGCACTGTCAATGATAATGAAAAATACAAGTTTAAGCACAAGCACTAAAATTTAGATTTATAAAGTCGCTCTCCGTCCAGTCTTAACGTATGCTTTGCCGGTTTGGTTTCATTTTTCGCCTTCTTTGATGAAAAGAATTGAAATATTTGAACGTAAAATTATTAGATTCTGTTTAAATAAAAACTTTATTAACTTTAAAAAGAGATACTCAAATAATTATATCTATTCAAATTCAAAAGTACTCCCTTTTAATAAATATGCAATAAGAGCAATATTAAGGTTTTTCGACCATGTTCAGAATTGTGACAATCCATTGATTTCTGATGGTATCTTGTCGCAATCGGGCCATACTTGGGTCAACAGCAAGTATTTGTCTCCACTTGGTATTAGTAAGGAAAATATAATAAATGATGTTAATCATCCAGAAGCCTTCTGCTCAAACTTTTATGTAAAACCAACACCTGGTTCACACAGGGGCTAGTATAAGCATAAGTTTTATTTATTTATTATAGTTTGTAAAGTTTCTTTATAAAATAGTTTTCAGTTAGTTTTAAGATTGAGTCGTAGCCCTCAGAATACTTTTAAAAATTGCCGGGAGCAAGCGTTTATTGTAACTTTTTTCTTCAGATTAAGATCTTTTTTCAAAAACCTTTGTTTAAGATAAAATATGTATAGTCTTAAGTTATAATTATCTTCTTTTGTAAATAATTTGAATTATTGTTTCTTTATTTTGGTCTCAATAAATATAATTTGAATTTGAATTTGAATTTCAATCCATAAAAACCATGGATGGGTGGGCAGCGAACTAGCAGATCAATTCCGCTTTTTAATTGCTCCTCATGCAACGGGCTACATTGCGAGTTATAAACGGCTTTGCCATGGAAGACGAGACTGATTTTTGAAATTGCCGTAATGAGCCGTCGCTAATTGAAGGTGAAACTCGGCAGAATGCAGCCTACAGTTCATGTTTCTCAAACATTCCCATGCCATTAATAAATGCAGCTAATACAACTAACATCGTTCATACACCACCTGCCTCAGATGAGAACTTTCTTAATCAGGACACTGAAATTGATTTGAATCGCGCATGGCATAGTAGAGGAGAGTGTTGCGAGCAAACTAGGTCTCAAAATCGGCAGATCAACCTTCAGCACTCTAAAGTAGAGTACGACAATCTTTTTCTTTACCTTGAGCAAGGTGAAGCTGATGTGATCCTAATTCAGGAGCTATAGCTGAACGGAACTTTCTGAGGGAATCTAAGGAGTACGGATTGGGACCTTTTCAAAAGGAAACTGCAGGAACTACTACAGGAGCTCCCACTGAGGGCACAGGCTTATTAGAGTGTGCAATAGACACCCTAGTTAATGAATTCACTACAGCTTGTAAAAGCGCGTTGGAATACTCTTGTCCGCTGAAAACTTTTAGGGGTAAAAGAAAACCTAACTGGTGGGCTGGAAAACTTTCTGAGCTTAGAGCGTCCGTTAGACGTCTCTTTAACAGGGCCAGGGGGAGTAGACTACCCTCGGACTAGGATATGTATAGAGCAGGTCTCAGTATTCACAAAGCTGATATCAGGAATGCCAAGTGGGGCTCATGGAGGAGCTTCTGCGAAAACATAAAGGAATGTCCTGAGACCTCTAGATTCTGGGAAATTCTCTTCGGGAATCCTGTTCCCTTTGGGTATTTGAGGGAAACTAGAGCATGAGCAGCCAAGAATGAATAGTGGTGCTTCTCGATGCTCATTTTTCAAGAGCTTATGGGGCCCGGTTGTCGGGAACCATCCAGCTTTAGCCTGGTGTGGGCGATTAACTCGTTCTAGCCTTTCACATCACCGGGGCCTGACAGTATTTGGCTCGTCCCGATTTTGCAGACTCCCAACAAAATGGTTACATCCCTGAGAGCTGGAAGTGGGCTAAGGTAGTGTTTACATTGAAAGCTGGTAAAAGCTTCCATACTTCTCCTAAGGACTTCAGGCCAACCAGTCCTTGGTCGCTTGCCTTGAAAATGCTGGAGAGGCTGATTGGTCCACACATAAGAAATGGGGTTCCGCGTGCGATAGCGCTTTCATATCGTACCTATTTTAAGGGAGATCGGTGGAATCTGCCTTGCGTACCCTCGAGAAGTCCATAGAGGAGTCTTTTGCGAGTCAGCTCTTCGCACAGGGTACTTTCCTTGACATCGAGGGGACCTCTATCAATGGTTTACCCGGGGCTATAGTGGAGCCTCTTGACCTCATAAGCCTTATAATAAGTGGGGCAGAGCCTCAAGTCAGAAAAGAGTGAGCAGGGGCAGGGGGGTTCTCGCTCCGTTAATCTCGGATGTTGCAGACAACGACCTGTTGTTAAGGCTGGAGAGGAAGGGGAGGGAGGTTATTGCGTACTCGGCCGGCCTGCTGATAGGGTTGAATATCTGGGTTTAATACAGGATACCAAACTTTCTGGGAAATATAATATTGAGGACAGATCGAAGAAGGCCCTGGTTAC
This sequence comes from Anomoia purmunda, assembly GCA_951828415.1. NCBI lineage: Eukaryota > Metazoa > Arthropoda > Insecta > Diptera > Tephritidae > Anomoia > Anomoia purmunda. Next base: position 41,128,785 of record OX639994.1, on the reverse strand, counting down.
CTTGAAATGTTGCAGAGGCGCTATCAGCAAGTGCTCGGGTCTCTCGCCTAAATTCATAAAATGGTTATATGAGCAGTTTATGAAACAAATACTCCTGTATGGGATTCTTGTCTTGTGGGGTTCCCTTAGATAAGATCGTGGTAGTCTTAAGCTGGAAAAGGTTGCAAAGATCGACTCTTATTGGAATCATTGACGCCTTTCGGGCAATACCTACGCTTGCGGTGAACGTCAGGTTGAATATAACTCCAGAAGATACTACGGACAAAATCCTTGCAGCCCAAGCCGTCGTCCCAAGTGTTACTTTGGCATTCCCTCTAAGGAAGATTGGGAGGGGAGCGATCTGTGGTACCGAGGACTGCTAAACATCTTCAGGGATGGAATGAAACTTGATGGAGGGTTGGAGGTGGAATATACTGCCGAGAACTCTGTCTAAAGAAAAAATTTAGGCTAGCACATCACTGTAGCGTGTACCAGGCAGAGGTGGATGTCATACAGGAAGCAGCCGAATGGTTGTTTAAAAGTGTGACCCCTGTTAGGGAATATTTACTCCAAGCAACAATCAAAGCTATGGACTTAATAACAATGCGGTGGAAAGTAGTCAAGGATTGCTGGGCATCTCTTTCAAGAGCTTCGGAGTATTTTTCCAACAAATTAATCTGGGTACCTGGACACAGGGATATCCCGGGGAATTGTGAAGCAGATGAGTTAGCCAGGCAACACCTGAAAAAGATTTCTTAACCTTCCTATACTCGCGCGTTGGTCTGTGAGACCGACGAAACACATTTTCGTAATTATTTTTATGCAGGTAAATCCTAAGAAGTTGAGTTCCTTGCTAGCTGCCGGATTTGTGGCTAACTTCGTTTTAGTGCACGCCGCGCGTTCGGGCGAAACACACGTGTTGTAGCACTCGTCACCAATCGGTCCACGAGACCGACGCGAGTATAGGTGTAACTTTTTGTGTAAGTATTAATATAATTTATTTCGTGCATTTGTATATTTTTTACGGACTTTGATTACTTTATAAAGTATATATAGTAAAATATATGTATGTATGTTGCTCTATATTATATTTTGACCAATTTTATCATTCTTTTTTAGGTTTTAATTCATATCAAAATGGACGATGATCACATCAGATTGTTGCTGGAAGAATTAAGTTCTAGCTCAAGCTATGAAGACGAAAATGACAGTGAGGTGGAAGATAACGTGGAGGTACAAGAAGAGACATACGATACCGAGCAAGACGATGACAATGACGAGATATCTGAGGAAGAACATAATGAACGATCCCATGATTTTTACTTAGGAAAAGATGGACAGACAAGGTGGAATAAATCTCCTGCCTCAAACCCAACTAGGCGACGTGCTAGAAATATAGTTACTCAACTTCCAGGCGCTAGAGGAGAAGCTAGAAATTTGAAGGAACCAGGTGAGCTGTGGCGGCTTTTTTTTTCGGAGGGCACTATCAGCCTAATAGTAAAGTACACTAATGAACAAATTAATCGCATGAAGCATAATTTCACAAGAGAGAGAGACTGCGCCGATACAGACAATATTGAAATTGAAGCTTTTTTAGGCCTTTTACTATTTGCTGGAGTCAGAAGGAACGCTCGTCTAAATGCCAAAGATTTTTTCAGAACTGACGGGTCATCCCCGGAGATATTTCGTTTGACTATGGGATTATCCAGGTTCTTTCTATTGATGCGTTGTCTCAGATTTGACAGTAAAGATACACGAGAAGAGAGAATACAACTGGACAAACTGGCACCTATTAGAGAGTTGTTTGATATAGTTGTGGGAACGTTCAAAAAATATTACAGCGTGTCTCAGTATGTTACAATTGACGAGAAGTTAGAGGCTTTTAGAGGACGTTGTAACTTTCGCCAGTACATTCCATCAAAACCCAACAAATATGGAATCAAAATTTATGCGTTGACAGATGCCAAAATGTTTTATACCCTTACCATGGAAGTTTATGTTGGGAAGCAACCAGACGGTCCAAACCAAGTTGATAACTCCGCTTTGGCTTTGGTTTTGCGATTGAGTGAAAATATTCACAATACTGGGCGTAATATCACATGTGATAACTTCTTCACTAGTATTCCATTGATAGATAAGCTTGAGTCTCAACACAAATTGACAGTTATTGGGACAATTCGTAAAAACAAACGAGAATTGCCTAAAAATTTCACGGAAATACGAGGAAGAGCCGAAAAATCTAGTTTATTCGGGCACCGAGGCAATTGCAGTCTTGTATCCTATGTACCAAAAAAAGGCAAAAATGTCCTTCTCGTATCCAGCATGCACGATGATGCCCAGATCAATGAAGATACAGGTAAACCGGAAATTATAATGGACTACAATAGAACCAAAGGTGGAGTAGATAGCGTAGACAAAATGTGTGAGACTTACAACGTCGCACGTGGGACAAATAGATGGCCAATGGTGATATTTTACAGCCTAATGAATGTAGCGGGTATAAATACGTTTATAATATACCTGCATAATAACCCTAACAAGAAAATTAGCCGTCGAGTCTTCCTTGAAGCCTTAGCATACGATTTGATCAATCCGCAACTTAGACGACGGGCTCTCATTTCATCCTTGCCGAGAAGCATAAGACTCAGGCTCACCGAAATATGCAAATTAGATGGACCCGAGTCTGCAGCAACATCTAACAATAATAAAGTAGGTCGTTGTGGATACTGCTCTTCAAAAAAAAACCGCAAGACACGTTACAACTGTGCCACCTGCAAAAAATACTTTTGTTTGGAGCATGCTGTAACCGTATGCCCTGATTGCTATGGCGAGGCTCAAAATTAAGTCAAACATAGATAAATATGTTTATTGATATGTTTGTTGTTATTAATAAGAAGTTTAATTTGTTTTTAAAAAGAAGTTCAGATTTTATTTTTATTTTTTAGTACTTAAGAAAATAATCTCAAATTTTAAGACTGATTTGTGATAAAACTATAAGTCGGTAAAATAATTAATAAAATAACTTTTAGTTATACTGTTTTGTTTCATTACATCCTAAACTTTAAAAAAATAGTAATAGTTTATGTGTTTCTTGTTAAAAAAAATATGTTGTAGGGGTACAAACTATCGGTCTGTGACACCGTGCGCGAGTATAGGTGTTACAAAAATTGGCGCGAGTATAGGAAGGTTAAGCGAGGAACTTTTCGGAGTTCTACCACCTGAGTTCTGCCACCTGTCGGCTACTTCTGAACAAATGGATCAGCGATCAGCTTGGAAAATGCTGGGCAGCTACTAGTACGCATGGCTTTTTGGCCAAAAGTAGCGGAGGTGATCACGGAAGTTCTAAGATTACCCGAGCATATCTCGTTGGTGGTGGGAGCTGACAGGCCACTGGAATCCATGCGGTGCGCCTCAATATCAGCAATATCCTATCTCAATACTTTTTACTCAGATGACCTGCCTTCGCGGGAGTAAGACTTGAGTATCTGGCACTTTATCCGCTCTCCGGTGGACATATCGGAAGTCTAGATTGGCCAGATCCGTAGCTTCATTGTGAAAACGCAGCGATTTAACCTCGGTCTCAGAATCAAACCTAAAGACGCCAATCTAACGCAAATTCATTTACATGGCGGTTTCATATTGATTTGAAGGCTTAAACCTCTTTTTACAGTTTCAAATAAGGTATGATTCCGGAAAGAGATCAGCACTCAGAATCCGAAATTGAAGCAATCTAATGTAACCATAGGCCTGCTTCTTTGTATCCGACTTGCAAAAGAACACCCCAAATCGGATAAACTCGACAAGTACAGTAACAGCAACAAGCACTACCACTGAGTCATTTTCTCACCACCAGATCACGCTACATCCACAGATCTTGATCTAAGAGATAACCTACTTCATGAATCGGCATAGTATAAATACAGCATTTCTAACATAATGTTAAGTAAGCCCCCCAAATGGAAGTCACTCTGCCTGAAATTTCGTTTGGTATCAAATGGCCCGGAGAAGTCTTTCCCAGTTTTGACTGAGCTGGTGGTGTTTTCAACGTCAGTGTACGGAGTGTACGTACGTCTAATATACTGGAAACCATCCATCTATTCGCGTTTTTCGATCTGGAGACCGCCACGTGGCTTGGTGGACCTTTTCGTGCTGATACCTGGTGCTACAAACGATCTTGTTTCGAGCCCCAGTAAAGTTCAGCAGTCTCGGCCCATTAGCTTATGTTTCGTCGTGGTGACTGAATTTTCGGTAATACCAAAGATCCTTCCTTATGCCCCTTGACATTGAAATCGCCAAGCGCGGTTTTGTTATCGGGACAGGGCCGGCACTCTTAAATGCGTTCTGATGCTCATACAAGTTATCTTTGATGACATCGTCCTTCTTTTCCATCGGAGCATGATCAAAAATCAGCGAAATGTTAAAGAATCTCGCTTTGTTTCCCAAGAACAACGGGCAGCCGGGCAGCGACCGTTAAGAGTTCGGGCATTCCACGCTCATGCCTTCAAATCATAATCCTTAATACGTTTCTTGGGTCGTCATCAAAAACTGGGGATCTCATCCGAGGCTTACTACAATTTTTCATGGGCTATAATTTTATATAGCGCCCCGCTTGCTCCAAGTCGGACGCTTGCTCTCAGCCGCACCTATTGGTGAATAAACGCTGCACAGCCTGGTGGGTCCTTAAACCGGAAACGTCGTTGTGACTCTACCAGGCTCGCCTTCTCACTTTATAGGTGAAATCACCCGAAATACGTTTGCTGCTTGTTCCGCATGCAGACGAATCATTTTGACCACTCGCATATGAATGGCAAGCAGCGACTTTCCCCACCTGTGTGGACTTCTACATACGGAACCATCCTCCAATCAGACCAAGGTGTTTTATACAAAATGTATTCATAAACCTTAGTATAAGCTAAACTCAACTCCAAAGTGTTCGGAACTAGAATTGTATTTGACTTGTGATCTCGTTGCATAATTTTTATAAAAAGTACAATACATGAAGGTCACCCACCTTCTAAAACTATAGGTGTGTTGAGGCTAACAATTGACTGGTCTATATGATGGAACAAATAAACCCTAAGAAGTCGCTAAATGAATAACAAATCATCTGCAATGTGCTGGCCGGAATATAACCACTGATAATTAGTTCAGGTCTCACAGTTTTTATGAATATCTGTTGGAGAGAAATACTCCATTAGTCGGAACTAAATAATTACCTAATTCCACAATTTTTGGTTTTAGCAAAACATCCACTATACATATTTTCTTATAAGCCAAAGAGAAATAGATCTGTATTACTGCTTTCAACTTTTCGTAGAAATGAGAAGATGTTCAATGGTTCGAAAGGTTTAACTGAGATTATAAATCGTATATTTTTATCATGTGTGCCTGAATTGTATTGTGGTCTACTTTTATTTTATTTTCTTCATTCGTTTCTCAAATATTCAATCAACATCGTCAGATCGTGGGTCCAGCCACAATCGGTCATAATTAGATCTTTACTGGTTTCGTATATTGCTGGACAGAATCCTTAAATAAAGTCAGATATAATCCAAGATCTGTTTAAGTTCATTTAAGGCATGTACCAAAGGGGCATTCTCAGTTTTATAGTAAAAGGGAAATATTCATTACCATTAATAATACTAAAAGCAAAAGTCAGGAGAGTACAGAACGTCCCGTTTCCAAGGACTTCAGATTAATTAAAAGTAAACGACTACTGTACGATATAGGTATAGACTCCTAAAAATTTATTGACACGTTCGAATCTATTTATGAAATTTTTGTGGAATGGCCTCCAAATAAATGTAGCATATTAAAAGATGGCGCAAAAGAAAGCTGAGTGTAATAATTTAACAGTATAGCTATCAGAGAATTACACAGATTTCCGCCTAAAGAAACCCAAAAGAAGATTTAGAAATCACACGACTAAGGACCTATTGAAAAAAAAATTTGAGGTAAACATTATACCAAAATTATGACTCAAAGACAGATTCTAGCGATGACTCCGCGATACTATACTATGTCTATAATGCATAAGTAACTTTAAAGCACTTCTACAGAGGCACAGTTCTTGAACAGATGAGCAGAAAACCCATCAGCATCCGCTTTCGTAGACGGTCTAAGCTTGGAAATGCCTATTGCCACGTCATCAAGTGACAGTGTTAGATCCGCAAAGCTGAAATCAGTACCTGTATAAAGGTTGAAATCAGACCAAGAATTACCCACACATGAAATTGGCACTAAAAAGTCAGCGAACAGATTAGGGAATTTATCATAGATCTTTTGAAATGCCAAAAAGTTTTAGGAACTATAAGTACACCGATATATTTTTTCCCGCTCTTTTGACACTTCTCTTCAGTAAGGTTTGCTGTTTCATCATGGAAAGAAATACGATCCAACAACGAGTCGAAATTATTAAAATTTACTACCGAAATTCGGAGTCAATGGCCTCAATTTTAAGAGCGCTACGTCCAATTTATGGTCGTCGTCATTTCTGGCTGAATGGCTTCGTCAATAAGCAAAATATGCGTTATTGGACAGGCAGCAATCCACACGTACTCCATGAGTCATTAATGCATCCCGAAAAAATTACGGTTTGGTGTGGTTTATGGGCCGGCGGCGTCATTGGGCCGTACTTCTTTCGTAATGATCAAGACCGGCATGTTACTGTGAATGGGAATCGCTACCGCTCAATGATAACCGAATATTTTTAGCCCGAATTGGATTATATGGACTTGGACAATATGTGGTTCCAACAGGATCGCGCCACAAGCCACACAGCGAATGTCACAATCGATTTATTGAAAACAAAGTTTGGTGAACGTGTTATCTCAGGACATGGCCCAGTCAATTGGCCGCCTCGGTCGTCCGATTTGACGCCGTTAGACAATTTCCTGTGGGGCTACGTCAAGTCTATGGTCTATGCCAACAAGCCAGCGAGGATTGATGAACTTCGTACGAATATCGAACGTGAAATTGCAGCAGTATCCGCCGATATATGCTTGAAAATCTTCGAAAATTGGGTTCAGCGTCTGGACTTCTGCAAGCGTGCCCGTGGTGCCCATGCAAAAGAAATCGAGTGCCATACATAATGGCATCGAATGAGCTTTCACAGGAATAAAGAAGTTAATTCATATCCCAAACCGTTTTTGTTTTATTAAAAAAACTTTTGTAGCGTTCCTATTGCAAGACTTGATACTTGACTGTAACCCCAAAATGTAATATTTATAGGAAAACTTATCTAAACAATTAGAATCCATTACATATTTCTGATATTTATTAAGGATTTTATTTCTAAGGTTCTTCTATTTTTTCAACTCCCAATTATATCATAGTAATTTACATAGCTCATTATTCAAAATCGCCACATTTTTAATACATAAATCAAAGGCTGCTTTACAAGAATTACAGTATTTACAAACATTTTGCGCTGAATGAAAGCTTACAATATTCAACGATAAAGATCGTCCTTACTATTTGATGGAATTTAAACAATTTAATTTAAAATTTAAAGAAGTTATCATTGAACGGCGAGCCGGTGACACATACGAATTATCGTTCCCGAACGCAACTAAAATTTTACGCAAATTGCGCTGAAATGCAATCAAAACACCTCCATCTCTTATACATCCCATTTTAGCAGCGTCTCTGTCCTTTCGGTAGACATTAGAAAGATTTGCGTCTAAGAATTCATTATCAAGAAAGTCTAAATTCAACCACGTTTGAACAATTACAAAAACGTCGTAGTCGAGGTTAACACTGCAAGTGCAAAATAGCTCAGACTTAGTACGAATGCCAGAAATATTTTGGAAGAAACGATATTTAAACATTTACAGGCCCGGTGTTTTGGCGGCCGCCGTAGCCGAATAGTGTGAGTGGCGTAGTGTGTCCGCGCTTCATTTGATGGGTCCCGGGTTCGAATCCTTGCCGGAGCAAGTACAACATTAAGACGCACACTTCAAATTGTAGGAGAAGTTCGGCTAAAATCGCTTAAGCGGTTATAGCGTCAATTAAGTAAGTAAGTAAGACCCAATGTTTGCATTCAAAGCTGCTCCGATGTTGTCATTCACAGCTGCACTTCGAAAAGTTTACTTTTTTATATCATTTAAATAAAGTTCTTCTTTGCTAACACATAGAAAGTAAGGAATTCAGCATCTACACAAGCATGTTTAGCAACATAACGTCAGCAGCCATCACTTTGGGAGAAGATGAAGATACATGAAGCCACTTTTGGTTGTAAATTTCATTTAATTCATTCCTGTTGTTAGATCCGATCATTAGGGTTGTTTCAATAACATGCGGTTATTATTAGTAAAAGTCTTTCCAACCAGTAGGGGTAAAAGTAGTACGGTACCAGACGAAAATGCCACAGTCATCGTGGTGGCCGACGAAAGATATGCAGCAGAGGCATACCAGTGCTTTGCGGCACCAAAAAAAATTGCTGGCATGAAAACACTTTTAGTTAGAAATTTCATGTAATGCATTCCTGTTTTTAGGGGTAGGAGTAGTACTGGTACTAGACGAAAATGCCACAGTCACCTGGGTGGGCGACGAAAGTTATGCAGCAGTCAGCATGCCAGTGCTTGGCGGCAGCAAAAAATGACTGATTGTGCTACTTCTATCCGCAACTAACTAAAGTTAGAGCGATCGTATGTTACAAAGGCATTCACATAAATGAAATGCAAAATAATACCAAACAGATAAGCTAAAACAAAATATTGAAATAATAAAGCAATGCAGTCACCCTGATTTGATTTCCCTGTAGCCACTGGCGCCGACCATAGAAATAAATCCATCGCCGCGAATGGTCGTAGGGAGAAATTAGTTGTTGTTGTTACTGCATAAAACATTCTCCATACAATTTTAGAGGATGGTGCTGAAGTGACAGTCCTTGGCCGGATATAAACCCGAATCGTTCCGGTATCGTAGGGAACGGGAATAAGTCGTGAACTTTGGTTGTGCGTATCTTCATATATATGTATATGTATGTCAGTGTGTTCCTTTTTTGAAAAGTTCGCCGCTCGCCGGTATTGTGCTTAATTATGACAGCTTATCGAGGGGCGTGATAGCAGATGCCACCGTGTTCTATTTTTGACAGCGAGCATTCGCGGCGAAAAATTCGCTATTCACCGGTTTATGCTTAAGCTATAAAGCTGGTCGAGGGGCTCCGATAGCAGAAGCAGAACCAGCACCAAGCATGCGAGCATTGTTTGTGTTACCGAGTACATCACTATAGGAGATAGATGATTACGTAGCTTCACAATCAGAAACAGGCGCAGAGACAGCCAGTAATTAGCTTAAGTTAACTAAGTTTTAAATACATTAGTACCACTATGCCCCTCAACAGCAGCAATTACACAAGACCGCAGGTCAATCACCTCAGCCCTGAGTAACTCAGTTGTATCATTTCTTAATACATATAAAGTAGATCAGAGCGCATGTTATCAGCTTTTATCACAAGTCTATTGTTTTTCTCACGAAGAGCAGTTATCGAGTTCAGCACCTGGGCGAAGTGAGATTATTATGTTGTACAAAGAGCCCAATGATATTTGTTGATGTTGACTTTTAGCTTCACTAACCGACTTAAGTTTAAGAGAGTCAGATTTCGTATTAGAAGGGCAGATGGCGCAGGGGGGTTGGCCGAATTGAGCTACGTCGCGCAGTCGCACAGCCCTTACAAAAAAAACTCTTTTCTGTAGCAAGCAAAAATTCAGCATCTGCAGGCTTAGTTCCAACCCAACCCAAATGAAAAATTTGTTGCACTTTGCACACTGTATTTCTGGCTGCGCACCTCAACCTTATTTCCACATGAGCTAGTCATTATTACATTAATTGAATAAAAATTTAAGGCCTTGATAACTTAGAAAGAGTCAGTGTATCAGTTAATACATTTTTCCCGTATGAACAAATGTAGTATTGTAGAATATATGAGTAACTTGACGAGCAAGCACGACGGTTTGCTTAGTTTTATATGCATGGAGAACACAAAGAGAAGCGGTGTTACACAGTAGCAAATTGTTACGTATTGCCCATGTAGGAGAAGACCAAAGAGCAAGAGTGTAAATTTGTTAAAAGGCAAGACGAACAGCAAGAAAATGATGACACAAATTTGGACTCACGTGCAGAAATTATCATGGCACTGGAGACGAATATTGTCAGGATGTTAAGAATACTGGGAACGTCAATTGAGGTGTGGATCTATCTACATGACATATTCCATGCCTAACTGAGATGAATTTTGATATTGACGATGATCTTCTCACTATAATTTATTTAACAATTGTCGCTTGTACACGTGTATTTCTATTCGCTTGCTCTATATTTTTATCAATTTTTCTGATTGGATTTACTTCAACATGTTGTTAGTTTTATAAACAACCTCGTTCAGAGACAGTGACTTTTGTTTCAGAAAAATAGAAAATAATTTCTGTGAAATTAAATGCTGAATCAAGTTCAAAATTATATTTTCAAAATTTTCGATAATAGTTGCAACACAATATGCCGTATTGTTGTGATCAGAAAGTTGAGCGTGTTCAACCGAATATTAACTGTGGGATTGTGAAGAGTTTTTTATCGCAATAGTGTTGGTGTCTAGAAAGCAGGTATCGATTACTTATTCGCTGCGGAGAAGCCATTCGTTTGTCTCCGCCGTCTGAGGCGACAACATGTCTAAAGACACTGAATTTCTTTATCCCAATGTCTTTGTTTATCGTAAACACACAGATTCTCCTAAAACTGGCTCTCCTAGAGGCTTTAATCGCTTTACAACGTAACTTTAGTTCCTCGCTCGTTCACCTTTTTTATGTTGACTCGCTACTCGACCAAATCTGTGTTCGTCGGAGATACTTTTTATATGTGTCTCTAACATCCCTCCAATAGTAGCGATGCCATCTAACAATAAGGCGTATGTTGACAATATGGTCAAGGCTTGCAATCATCAGCTCTGTGTTTTTGGTGACTTTAATTTAAGCATAAATTGCGGTCAAATGCAATCGGTGAGGACGGCATACCTATTAAATTTGTTAAAATAATTTTACCAAATATTTTGCCAACTCTCACGCATGTGATCAATCACAGTATTACCACGTCATGTTTCCCCGAAATGTGGAAGGTTGCAACTGTGCTACCGATTGCTAAAAGTAAGCATGCATGCAATCCCTGTGATTTTCGTCCTTTAAGCATTTTACCTGCACACTCTAAAGTCTTTGAATCCCTAATGGCTGAACAAATTTATGGTCATTTAAACAAATTTAGTTTACTACCACCGTCTCAATCTGGCTTTAGAGTTAATCATAGTTGTTCCACGGCTCTTATTAAAATTTTGGACGAATCGCCGAAGGCGCAATATAGATTAAATAGATTGACAGCATTGAAAAAGAACTGTCATAAATGACATACACTTGAAGCAATTACTGAATTGCTTGGATGCACCGAGTATGTTGACAGTTCTTGAATAAAATAAACAGAGATTGTGATGAACAAATACTAACAATTTAAGAATAATATATTTGATTTATTCTGCAAATACGAAAATGAACAACGAACGATTAAATCTAGTAAGAATATGTGTTTTTTGTAATCGTGATATTTGAAATCAATAACAAGTTTTAATGTATACTTTAAAAATGAAGAAATGGGCGGGACTACAGAAGTAATAACAATTTCTAACTCCATCTCTTCCAGATACAGTTCGGATTCTTCATCAACCTCTGAAGAGTCCGAACGTGAAGAAGGAAAACTTTTGCAAGGTTATAAATGGATATTCAGGAAATTAAATTGAATCATACATGAGACTGCAGCGGTCAACTGCAATATAATTGATCGATACATAATCTGAATTATTTTAATAAATTTCACATGTGTTTAACATAGACTCCATCAAAAACTAAATCTGGCGGCAGGGAAGGGCGCCACCCAAGAAGAAAGTGTTCATATATATTTGTTATATCAGTAACACAATAGCGTTTCGACAAACCAATTGTGTAGAGGCATAAGAAAACTTGGTTAGTTTAAGTATTTGAAAATAATTTTAAGATCGCTCTTTGGCAGATTCGCGACTTTAACCTACTATTAATAGTAGGAGGAATAAATATTATTTAAAAATCAACAAATTGTTTTACTGGCGCCCAACGTAGGGCCACAAGGAAAATCCCTGATGAAACGTTACAAATTTACGCAGAAAAATCTTCGTAGGAAGAAACGTGAGTAACGAGGCCGAGGGTTCGATCCCGGGTGGTGTAAAGTAAATGCATAGTTTTTTTCGAGAGTTATTACGCCGATAATTTACAAATTGCACTTAATATAAAACAATATTTTAAGGTGAATAAAACCACTTACATAGATAGTATTCAAAGTTAAAGGAAGGCAAAATATTTTTACAAGATGAAATTTATAAACACGTAAGTAAAGTGTTTAGCAAATACTAGTTAATTGTAGACTTTTTAGTTTTGAAGTCTTCATGCAAATAAATTAGTTCTTTTTGTTTTGGATTGTTTTTTGAAAAGTGCTGGTGAATGAAATTGTAATCATTTGACACTGAGTTTGTCTTCATTAAGAAGCGATGTCATTGCTGTCCTGGGAAATTCTTGCCAAGGATACAACAAATATTTTTTTTAAATTTCGATCGATGTAATAAAATCATTGCCCGCAGTTAACGATACGTTTCGTAAAGGAATCCTGCTCAGGCCGTATAAAAATTGTACGAAAGCTACGGTAGTTCTCGTCACTACCAAGTAGCAGGTATTGTCAGAAACCAGGTTACCAGAGCAGCCGACATGGTCCTTGCATCCTTTAACGCAGTTTTGAATTTCAAGGCGATCATTACCATGTTAAATTTTACGTACACTGGCAAAATACAGCTTTATATGTATAAATGCACAATTTTATGTCTTAACATCCCACCAGATACTAAACGGTATCATAGGGTTTGGCTTCTTTAAAGCAATAGGCGCAAACCTATACTTGAAGAATGGGATTATTTACTATAATGGGGGGGGAAAAAACCGCAAGCATTTTTTCTGCCGCACTATTAATCGCGAAACCGAATTTCTTCACTGATAAAGGAATATTCAGGAGGATTTACAATACCAAATGACTCACTGCCTTTTAACACAAATATTGTAGGTACCATAAGAATAATTAATGATGAACCAGTCTATTCCAAGGCGTACCGAAATTCAATGGCTTCAGCTGAATTCGTAAATGGATAAATCTCTAATCTCCTCCGTAATGGCGTAATAAAACCTTCACGGTCATATAATAATCCGATATGGGTAGTTTGTTCCAATAAGAATGGCAGAACGAGATATAGAAAAAACAACCTTCTCCATTAATAACTGAAAATACGAGTTCTGCCAACCTCCGTTCGGTCTTAAGAACGCGCCTAGTATCTTCCAGCGGAAAATCGATGACATTCTCCGAGACGAGATTTCCAAGTTTTGCAATGTTTACGCCGATCACTCATCAATGAAAACCTCGAAAATCTTTTTAAGAAAAAAGGCGAGGCATCACATCATATTTAATGAAATGAATTACCAAAACCGTAGGAAACTGTATTAATCCTAATGTTGTTAATGGGTTACTGTGACCTTGCAACAGTGGCAGAAATTCAAAACGAAGTGTTAAAAATATCCGTAAAATTCCGACAGACAACGAGACAAGTGATAAACGTAACAAATGAGGACGATCAGAAAGAAATACTAGATACAAACATAACAGAGCCCATTGTTCTGTGAAGGAAAACTTCAGATTATAAAAAAGTATTACGTCCCCAGAATACAATTGAATTTTAAGTAATTACTTAATTGTAAAATCTGCCGAGAAGACAAATACAAACGTCAGAGGCAAAACTTCTATAACACAGAAGCCTGGGGAGATTCTTCACCTTGATATCTACACGACGGATAAAAACATTTCCTAACGTCCCTCGATAAGTTCTTAGACTTTGCGATAGTTTCAGATTTAATAAAACTCGCAAGTATTGGGAGCCCATTTCAATCTCACTAAGTACCGGTTCTGAAAAGACCACTGTCATTGATGCGTTCTATGAGAAAAAACATCGCCAGCAAAAAAAATCATCAAAAATCAACGCGAATTTGTAGTCACATCAAACTTGCACGTTCTTATACTGAAATTAAAAACCCGTTTTAAAAATTAAAAACTGTTGATTACTATTATTTTTAAATTTGTCGAATTTTTATACATTTTCTAAAAACTTTTAAACTTTGATTTATATGGTTTATGTTAAGGAATCAGCCTTACTTTTATAAAAATGTATTGAAAATAAACAATTGAACATAAGTGGCCAACTGTATTATATTGAATTTCGTTGCTTATGATATATGCAACACCGTATATTTGGAAAATGCTGTAAGTAATCTAGATGTTAAAAGATTGATATTACCATTATTATTATTGGATTTATTAATTTTAAAATTTGTATGTACTTGCAGATCTTTAATAACTAAATAAAACTTCAGTCCGGCGGATTTAACCAAGTCAACCAAAAATTTGCATACTACCTCTAATTTTTTATTAATAAAACTGCTCTTATTATTATCATCAACTAGCTGACCCGGCGAACATTGCTCCGCCTTAGAAGCAATAAATGAGCAGATTCTTGATTTTATGAGTTTAAATTTTTTATTAGGATAATAAATATAAGTAAGTACCAAAAATCAATTATTGTAATGATTCTTTATTGGCCATGTATTTTAGTGCATAGGCTGCACTCTTCAGTGAAGCACCTTGTGATAGACGATATTTTTAGATTTATTACTATGTGCAAGAACAAATAACGCAGCAGGTCTTCCGACCCTTGAACATGCCGCATATTATTGACCATGGGAAAAACACGGAAATTGAAGTCGTTTAAACTCACGACATGTCGGTTGGGATCATCGGGATCCTCGGAATGAGAACTTCCTCACCTTCAAATTTTCCTTTGAGTATCGTCGCGTAAATCACATTGTTCATCAATTTACTTACCACCAAACGCGTTCCGTTGCACAGTTTTGGTGGGTTTATGTTTCGAAGCATGATTATTACGGAGCCAACCCTTAGTCGTAAATTATGCGGTGGTAAGCCAGGCACATCCAAGGAGTTTAAAAATTCAATTGGATAGTTGGTGGCATCATCTGCATTTGTTGCGCAGTCAATAGATTTGAACGAATGTAGTGTACTAATGACCTCATTCTTAATTATGTAGTAGCAATGAGTGCAATGGCTCAGGTGGGGGAGTCAATAATGGCAATTTCACTTTCCCATTAAGGCAGCACAATCTTGGCGTTTCTCCGGAAAACTTCAATACTCGCAAACCACATCCATTGGCCCAATGCGAACGCTAGTATGCAAGCAGTAATCAGTGCTGCAATCATATCGAAACGCTGCTCGATTCAAATCAGTACTTGATAAATTTCTCCTTGTGCGTCGAAAATTATCAAGATGTTGATCTCTTAGGTTTGTTCGATGATTTCTCATAGCCAACCGAGCCTTTGCACGGACTGCGTCGCTTTGCTCTTGTGATTGAGAAGCACGAAGTCAGAGTCTCAAAATGGCTCCTCGACATGAAGGTTCTTAGCAATGATGAAGCTCTAAGATCCGTCGAGTAATGTGCTAATATAAATAAAAAATAATCGCGAAATAAGAAAAACCGTAACTTAATAAAATGTTCGAAAATTAATATACAATTTCTAATACAATGAAGATAAAAATTTAAATAAAGAATATCAATACAATGTATAAAATAAATGAAAATTTTTTGATACACCTCAGTAATGGATGCAAAAAGAATACACTTTCGTGTATAAATTAAAAAAAAATGAGCGAAATAGTAATACCCTTTTTGTGTAGAAAAATAAAATGATAATTATATTATATTATATTATATAAAGAGTCAAAATTTAAAGCACATATGTGCTAACGGCAATTGAAGCACCGTTTTAACGGTATAAGGATGCTAATACAAAGAAGACAAGATAATTTAACAAACAAAATGAACGAAAATAAAAGTAGTAAAAATTAATTATTCTAAACTATTTAAAAAGAACGTTCTGTGTTGTGGCAGACCTTTATTTGACAAAAATTACGATAACTGGAGGAATAACCTGGCATTTTACAAGCCTTGAGCTTTAGCCAATCAAACCAAAACCCCAAAAAAAAAAAAAAGAAGCACGAAGTCGAGCCATACTAAAGCGGCGCTCTTCACGTGCAATTTCTTGTACTTCTTCAGTCCTTTCATTCGCAACGTTTTGCATCCTAGTTGCATTACGGCTTTTTCGGGGAAGATTTGATCGTCTTGGACGCGGCATTTTAATGATAATAATATCGGCACAATATTTATAGACACTCGAAACAAACACAAAAACCGGTAAACTTCAAAATTTCTAACTGTCAATTTTTCACCCAACAAAATTCGTAAAAGTAAACAAAATACATGTTAATATTGGCAATTCACACCAATTACATGGATATTGCCCTTCTCCGCTAGATGTCACTACAATTTACATCGATATTACCTTTCGCCGCCAGAATACATGTAAATTTTGATTTTCATACAAAAAAGCAAAAGCAAAATATATGAAGGGCGAAGAAAAAAAATCAATTTAACCGTTTTTTTTGTCGTCCCATGGTAACGGGATAAAAAGTATCTTATAACCTGCCCCTGGTTCTAAGCTACCTCCCCACCAATTTTCAGCCAAATCGGTTCAGCAGTTCTTGAGTTATAAGTGGTGTAACTAACGCGACTTTCTTTTATATATATAGATATAAATAATATAGTTTTTATTATATATGTTATTATTACTATTACTATTAATACTGCTGTTATTATTATTACTATAAATATTAGTTTCACTAATGACACTTGTAGTGTTTTAATTATTATTACTACTATTACTAAAAAAGTTATTATTATAAATAACATAGCTTATGCGCGCTTCATTCGGAGAGTTCCGGGTTGAAATCCTAGCCGAGGCAAATAGCATAAAAAATTAAGAAAAAGTCTTTTCTAATGGCGGTCGTACATCGCAAGCAATGTCAAGCCTCCGATTGTATTTCTGCCATGACAAAACTTCTCTCAAAAATCGTTTGCCTCAATTTGTATTACAACATGAAGGCATGCACGACAAGTTGTAGGAAAAATTGTTTGGTGAAAGCGCCAAATTATTATTATTAATATTATTATGGTAGTTTATATAATTACTACTATTATTATTATAATTTGCATTATTAACGTTAATTTTGGTAAAATGCTTAATAAGGAATAAGTGGAATCGCGTCCCGTTCGTGCAGTCTGAGCAACGTGAGCAACCTATGGTTGAGATGTTGTAATCAACCCATGTGGAGCCTTGGGTCACTGCTGAAAGAGAGGAAGCTTTTGTGGGACCACTTCGAAATTAAGAGCCCGCTAAAATAACTAGCATTTGTTCACCAGTACATGAGTTACATTATTATGTGCTTTGTGATTTACGAATTGATTTGATTTATGTAAAGAAAAACAATGAAAACATTGAGGTCAGTGATCAAAAGTTCAAAATGCTAGTTTAAGTTAATCTAAAAATCGACGCCAAATTAAAGTATTGTTAAGCAGTACAGCATTATAAAACTAATTGCAGGTAGGATGTGAAAAATCAATTGAGAAAAGTAAAATAAATTATATGTACACTATGAAGCGAAACGTAAACTATATATTTTTTATATAAATCTATGTATTTAATAAACAAATTAAATATCGAAAGATGATATAAAGAGCATGCAAACGGAATTGTGTGAGAAAAGAAAACAACAACTATAAACGTGTTTATTTATATGAGGAAATCAATAACAAACAAATAATAGTAAAAAAGCAACATCTAACGCAATATTGTAGAAAATTGACCGACAGTCAACAACAACTACAAGCGGAAAGCAAACAAAAAAGTAAAAGGATAACGATACTATGGATGAGGCTAGTTCTTTCAGTGAGATTCCACAACCAACGTTCAGCTCTCAATGAGCGACATCATCAAACATGGGCATAGAGTTCATGAGTTCAGAGGCGATGGGTTATACCTTTCTTCGTTTTTACGTGAAGTTCGTATTATTTGAAGAATGCTGCACACAAACAAAGTCATTGCCGGCAAATGTAAATTGAGCGGTAATATACGTACCGTCGTCAGCTTTACCAAGAAGTGCTATCAGCCCGTAATAGTATCATACATGATTACATTACATTACTATTAAAAATATGTATTTTCTAAACTAAATAAAAAATATGAATATGACATTAATAAGCCATTCGAATTTAGCCGTTCTTAAACCGAAAGTATTATTTTGCGAACATTTTTAAATAGTATAGACGAAAACTTCGGATCTGTTATAATTAAAGGAAATTTAAGTAGTTTGAGAGAAAACTTGAACTTATTACAAATTGAGGGCTTAATTCGTAATAAAGTAAGAAATGTCCAACATTTTTTTTTTTCAAATAATTTTAATAACATACATCAAATTAATATAAATATTATAAACAATTTCCATTTTAATGACCTCAGAGGAACAGTACCGTTGATATAGGCATCCCTAAAGATTGTAATGGAGATGCAACAATGTCTTGCAAAAGGAACAAATTTTGATGTAATTATTGAGAAAGTATTTGAAAATCATTGAATGCAACTGCAGACATACAAGAGGAAATAATTACTATAAATAAATTTATAATATAGTAAAATGAAACATTGTTAATAGATGTATTATTTATGCTTCTGTTAACATTAAATTATTATCTCTTATTAGGGGGATAAAAGATAAGAAATTAATTTCTAATCATGTTTCAGCTTTTAATCAAGAATAAGCTAATACTGTGATTAATTTACTTGTATTTAAAATAAAAAAGAATATAATTTTGACAGAATTATTGATATTAAAAGAAAAAGGCTCTAAACTGGAGTATGCACCTATTAGCTTAATTAGCTTATCTTTTTATATTTTACTGTATGATGCATAAAGTTGTTGATAACTTAGAAATAGTTTAATTAAATATAAAAATTGAATTAAAGTTCATTTTTATTTTTATTTTATTAATAAATATAAATTTATTTATATAATTTACCCGAACAAGGTGATCAGGCAATTCATTTTTAAACACTTTTTCATGTACATTTATGTTGAAAAATATCATCAAATGTAATTGCCAACTACCCCTTTGATATACATATATATGTATATATATATATACATGTATGCATAGTATACATTGTACATTGTATACGTATGTTAATATTTAATTAATTAATAAATTTATCCTATCAGAACCCTAAGATTCATAGATTTATAACAGTTTATTAGATTTATATGTATGATATATAATATAACGTTCGAAATTGGTCTTTATAAAATCAACTAATTTAATTTTTTTTTTTAGAAACATAAATAGTGAATAAAAAAAAATTGTAACTTGGTATATCCATAAATTATAAAAAAAAACAAATCAGAAATAATTGGAATTTATATTAATTTTCTTTATTGTTTAGTCTGAGTGATTTATAATATAAAATCAATATTTGAAACTTATTATTATTAAACTTAATTACTAATTTATATTAAGTAAATTTTTTTTTTATTAAATAATTTTTTTAGTCTCATTATTATATAATTAATTTTATTTAATACATAGTTATACATATGTACATATATATTAGTTTTATTAAATAACTAGAATCTAATAATTTTAAAATAAGTCATTAAATATATAACAATTTTTTTATTTATTAAACTAAATAATTTTATTTAAAATAGTTGAATGAAAATATTATTTAATTTTTTGTTGAAAAGGAAATTATGTTAAAATTTTCATCTTTTATGGGGAAGAAATACTTATGTGATACTATTAGTTTTATTAATTTATTTAATTATTCAGAAAACTTAATAATATATACATATATACATTTGTATATGTATGTATGTATGCATATTATTAATATATTGTTAAACTTGAAATTAAAATAAGTTTATGTTTATATATTAAAAAGAATTTAAATTTAACTCCATTATTTTATTAACACTTATAATAAAAATCGTAATTGATTTATCAATAATATTAATTTCATATTATTTATTAAATTTTATTATGCCAATTAATTATATTGGTTGTTATTTAATACTATGATAGTAATTTATTTTATACTATAATATTTAATTACTGCATGAATGCATGATAGTTAAATTATTATTTATGTAGTTTTTGAATATTAAATCTATATATCTATTGTTATTAAAATAATGAGGATTTAGTTTTGCTTAATTTATAATTATATAATTTATTAAGCAAATAATATGAAATGTCATTTAATTGTTATATAAAACTAATAATTAATAAAGTACTTTATATTAAGGAGGAATTAACTCTTATAAAATTACTTTGGTAGAAATATTTAATTTTATATTAATACTATAAAATTTTAATAATATGATATATAATAACTTTTGAAAAAAATTAATTTAAATATATTAAAGTCTTATTTTAGCTTAATATTTTGATATTGATTTATTTTATATGTAAATTTTTGTGGGAATTTTTATTTATTTAAATAATAAATTTAGAATAATCGCAGCTATTAGTTTTATAAATCAAGGAAGCTTGGAAGAGTAATTTCATTAAGTGGTGTCTAAATTTGTGCCAGCAGCCGCGGTGATACAAATAAAATTAGTTCAGTGTAAGTTAAATTTTGTGATTATAAAATATATTTAAATTTATGAAGTGAAATTTTAAATTTGTATATTTTTATTTAAATAATCTTGAAGCTTTTAAATTTTATTAATAAACTAGGATACCTAAATGACACTTTCGTAAATTTTGCCTCTCCGTCTTGTACTCTTACCCCTTGCCCAACATTACCTGGTGATCTTGTTATTTCTGGTCACACGTTTGAGTTTCGAGCAGTGTCTGAATTTGGGGTGGGCGGCCTCCCAATTAAGTTCATAAAAATAAAATTGCCTTTAGTTTTGCCTACTCTAACTAAAATAGGTTAGGTATTAGGAGGCCCATTAACATCATAAACCATAGTTTTATAACGTCTTGTTTCCCTAATGCGTGGAAAGTTGCTACTGTGCTTCCTGTAGCCAAAAACAGAACTACTTATAGCCCCAATGACTTCCGTCCCATTAGTATACTGCCTGCTCTGTCAAAAGTCGCTGAATCTCTGATATTTCAGCAAATCTACAACCATGTTGATAAATTCAATATATTGTCTCCTTTTCAGTCTGGATTTAGGTCTAAGCACAGTTGTTCCGCAGTTATTATAAAGATACCTGACGACATCAGATTTGATTTTGACAAAAATCATATAACACTTCTCTGTTTGCTGGATTTTTCTAAGGATTTTTGTCGCCTGGCGTTCCTCAAGGCTCAATTCTGGGACCTCTATTATTCAATTTGTTTGTGAATGATGTGTTTTCTGTATGTCAGCAGATTCATGCATACGCGAATGATATTCAATCGTATATGTCTAGACCTCTTGACCAGTCAGCCAATTTGTGCGCAGACTTTAATAAAGACCTTATATTGATTAAATCTTGGGCCTCTGAAAATGGTCTTTGTGTTAATAGTGGTAAGTGTTATGTAATACCTATTTGTAAGAAACATTTTAACCTCACAACTTTTCCATCCTTGTAAATAGGAAATAAACCTATCAAACTCGTTTCCAAAGTAACAAACCTCGGATTTGTTATTAATTCCGATTTAACGTGTATTGACCATGTGAACTCCAACGCTAGCAATATGTATTACGCCTAAAAAAATTTAAGAATGTCTCCCTCGTTTACGCCGATCAATGTAATTCGAAAACTTGCAATCCAACTAATAATGCCGATAATTTGCTACCCTATAGCAAGTTAGATTCTTAATCTGCGCATAAAATTGAGGTAGCCAAGTCTGACGGGTTGTGAATTTCTGACTACTTGAAAGCCAGAAACTGCATTTTCTCATTTCGGCTTATGATGGATAAGAGACCAGGCTATCTCTACGAGAAACTGTTAGTTCCAAAAATAACACTTGCAAATGACCTAATAGTTCCTAATTATAACTTCCTTTCCTCTGCAAGGTTATTTTTTGTCAGCGCTATACATTTATGGAACCTATCCCTGCCACAACTCGCAAGAGTTTAAATAAAAGCAACTTTAAGACTGTATTGCACTCACATTTTCGTTAGTTTTTAAATAATTTCTTATGTATAGCCCTAAGATGTGCTCTCTATTTACACATATCTGCATACATGTACATATGTATATGTATCTAGTCATACCTATGCTTCATTGTTTCTAAGTTCTATTTTTTAAAATCATTATTTATATGTCAGTATGGTTTTTATTATAATTTGTAACTTAATATCCATATGTACTTATTTATTTGTTTATTTTAAGCTTTCACTATTGTATTTTATATTATTGTACTACAAAAAACATCTTTGATCTTATTGTACTAATGTGTTAATCAATAAATGAAAATACCCTTTTATGTAAAATGCAAATTATAAACACAAAGGTAGTATTAGTTAAGTTCTTGAAATTGTTTTGAGTTTATGTACCATCGTTATCAGAATATTTGATTAGAATTATAATTTTCTTTAATTTTTATTAAAATTTAAATCAGATCTAAGTGAAGTTTATATATATGTAAGTAGATATGGGTTGCAATAAAATTTTTTAGTTGGATTTAAATTTGAAATGTTTAATGCAAGTGGATTTGATAGTAAAATTTTAAGGATAAAAAATTTGATTTTAGCTTTAAAATATGTACCCATCACCCGTCGCTCTTATGATTAAAGTAAGATATGCCGTAGCATAGTAGATGTAACGGGAGGTGTGACTAGAATGGCAATTTAAAGCTTATTTAATCAAGTATTTCATTTGCATTGAAAAGATTTTTGTGCAAATAAATATGAATTGATTATATTTGAAATTTATTTATTAATTTATTATATTTATTAGAAATAATTTTATAGTTTTACTGTTTTATAAGAGTTAATAATTTATAAAAGTTATTGTCTAAACCTATTTTAAATAAATTATTAGAAATGAAATGTTATTCGTTTATAAAGTTATCTAGTGGTTTAGAAATAAATTTGATTTAAAATTTTTTTATTTGTAAATAAATGTCAATATGAGCGCAATGTATCAGATTGAAAAGCTCGACGAGAATAACTTCGATTCTTGGAGCGTTCAAATGCGAAGTGTATTGGTGCACGCAGAACTGTGGAAAGTTGTATCGGGCGATTCACCGAAGCCAGAAGAAGTCGCAGAGGCTGTGGCCTGGACTGCACAAGACGAGAAAGCTGAATTATATGAAACATTGCACAACATCAGCAGATGCGTGGAAGAGGCTCAAAAACGTTTACCAGCCCAGTGGTCCCGTTAGGAAAGTATCACTATATAAAAAGTTACTTAACCTCAAATTATCCGAGGGCGAGAAATTGCCAGTGTGTTTAAATGCATTTACTACGGTCATGGACAAGTTGGCCGAAGTGGGTACTTCGCTTAATGATGAACTCGTTGCTATCATTCTACTATCGAGTCTTCCAAAGGAGTTCGAAAATTTCGTTATCGCAATGGAGACAAGAGACAGCCTACCAACAATGGAAGCTTTAAAGATGAAGCTTCTAGAAGAAAGTGAACGCAGAGTCAATTGTGACACACACACAAAGCTTGATGGTGACGCTCAGCAAGCGTTTGCAGCGAAGTCGGTGCAGGGCAGCGAAAAAAAGTTCAAAGGTAAGCAGTCAAAAAATGTGATTTGCTTTCGTTGCGGTCAGCGTGGACACATAAAAGCAGCTTGTACTGTAAAGCAAAGCGATGGGTCTAAACAACAAAAACAGTATTCCTTTACTGTGTTAGCAGCATCAAACGGCAACATGTTTGATAAAACAAAATGGTGTCTGGATAGCGGTGCAACAGCGCACATATGTATGTTACGATCGTAATTTGTTTGCCAACTTTGTAGAACACACTGAGTGGATCGCATTGGCAGGTGAGAACAGAATCCAAGCAGAGAGAAAAGGTAGCGTGAACATATCCACAGGCTTATGTACATTGACGTTGAAAGATGTGTTATACGTACCCGGTATGAGGGGAAACTTCATATCTGTCGGTCGTGCCGTCGAAACGGGCTGCACAGTCAGCTTTACCAAAGAACATGCAACGGTGAAGAAGGACAATGTTGACATTATACGGCTCAAGCAAACAAACAACTTTTTTATGTTCGAAGATAAACGCAACAGCGTTTATAGTGTTATGCAAAACAAATCGATTATTTGGCATAATAGGTATGGGGACCTCAATTATACCAGTTTGACAGAACTTAATCCGAAATCGTTATTACAAGGAATGGAAGAGGTAAATTTTTTGGAGAGGCCGGTATGTAGAACAAGTATGGTGTGCAAAATACACACGCAACCATTTCCAAAATCAGCTGAGGAAAGATCAAAGAATTTGCTTGATTTGATACATACAGATGTATGAGGGCCATTTGATACTCAATCGCTAGGAGGATCAAAATATTTTCTTACATTTATTGACGATAAGTCACGAAGAATCTTTGTTTATTTCCTGAAATCAAAAGCTGAGGTTTTCGATAAATTTGTGGCCTTTATTACCATGGTGGAGCGACAAAGAGGTAAAAGAATTAAGGCGGTCAGAAGTGACAACGGCCGTGAGTTTGTTAACAGCGCATTTAATGAATTCTTCGAAAAGCATGGCATTGTACGGCAGTTATCTGTTCCATACACTCCGCAGCAGAACGGTGTAGCGGAAAGAACCAACCGTATATTAGTTGAGATGGCCAGAAGTTTGCTGGTACATTCAGGTATGAGTGAGGCGTTGTGGGCGGAAGCAATAGCTACAGCGGCATATTTACGCAACAGTGCGCCAACCAAGGCGCTGAACAATATGACTCCTCACGAAGCTTGGTTTGTCAAGAAGCCATCTGTTCAACATTTACGAGTATTTGGATGTGTGGCGATGGCACTGGATAAAACGCACCATAAGAAATTCCCACCAAAGGGCAAGCAATATCGAATGGTAGGATATTCGCTAGTATCAAAAGCTTACAGATTGTACGATGCAGAGCAGCGACAAGTAGTAGAAAAGCGTGATGTTCTATTTGATGAGGCAAGTTGCGTTGAGGGAGCAAGCAATGGTGAAATTACATTTGAGTTTGGGCGTAAGCAGCAGGTTGATCTAGAAGCAGATACCAACAACAACAATTTTGATGATGTCAATGCATATGGCGTTTATCACTCATGTGTTGCGATATTTAGCAACTACGGCAGACATAAAGCTGCATTATCCTGCATGCAACCAACCATTGATAGGATATGCAGATGCAGACTGGGGTGGTGATAGAATTGACAGTAGGTCCTATACTGGTTACGTGTTCTTTTTGGCTGTAGGAGCGATCTCCTGGAAGTCTGAAAAACAAGACTGCGTGGCTTTAAGTAGTACCGAGGCGGAATATCTCTCTATGTCATCCGCATCAAAAGAGGCATTGCATCTAAGACGGATTATAATCCAAATTGGTTGTGGCGATGCGAGCACAGCAACTGTGTTATACGGCGATAATCTTAGTGCTCAACACCTTGCAAAGAATCCTGTCCATCATGCAAGGACGAAGCATATATACATACGATATCACTTCGTGAGAGATGTTGTCGGTAGAGGTGACATTAAATTGGAATATGTGCCAACTAATGAAATGATAGCCAATGTCTTAACGAATAATCTACCGAAAAGGGAGCACCATGAATTTTTGAAATTGTTAAGCCTTAAATAAAAATGAATGTTTTTGTTATAACATCTGCATTGAAGAGGGCTGTTGAAATGTTGCTTTAAAAAGCAACACTGCAATGCATATGATCAGGTTCGAAATGTAGATACATAATTTTCTATTTCACTTACTTCTCAATAAACCGTTCAACTGTTAACATCCACAGCGTATTTTATTTAATCAAGATCCAACAAAAATAAATCGGCAAATTTATATACTCGCCTGTTTAACAAAAACATGGCATTTTGAACTTAATAAAAAGTCTGACCCGCCCACTGAATAAATTAAAATGGCCGCAGTATTCTAACTGTGCAAAGGTAGCATAATCATTAGTCTTTTAATTGGAGGCTGGAATGAATGGTTGGATGAAGCATAACCTGTTTCATTTAAATTTATAATAGAATTTTATATTTGAGTTAAAAGTCTAAAATTTTGTTAAAAGACGAGAAGACCCTATAATTTTATACTTCCTAATAATTATTTTTTTGGATATGTTTCATTTTTATTTTATAAAATATTTTGCTGGGATGATATTAAAATTTAATTAACTTGTAATTTTATTAAATCATAAATTTATAATTTTTTTTTTATCCGTTAACAACGATTATAAAATTAAGTATTTTAAGGATAACAGCGTAATTTTTTTTGGGAGTTTATATCGATAAAAAAGTTTGCGACCTCGATGTTGGATTAAGATAGTTTTTAGGTGTAGGCGCTTAAATATTAAGTCTGACCGGCATAAGCGCTGTTGTTTCTATATTTAATTTATTAAAATATTTTAGGACGAAAGGCCCAAATATTAAACCAATTATATTTTGTTTAATGAATTTTAATAATTAATTTAAACTATTTTGGCACTAGTACAATAAATTTTGAACTTACTTATGTAATTTAATTACAAATAGTACTTGTTTTTTATAGAATTAATTTTATTTTTTGTTAGCAGATTAATTTTGGTAGTGTGTGCTTTAGTAAGAGTATCTTTTTTAACCCTTTTAGAACGTAAAGTGTTAGGATATAAGTAAATTAAAACGATAGTTTAATTTTTTAAATTATATTTATTTCCCAGTCATCGACTGATACTATCCGCGTAAGGTTGTCCGTACAGTGATCTGGTGATATTTTTTTCATTCTCTTTGCGTAGTTTTCGCACATACGTGCATACACATTTACATATATATATTGTTTTTTCCTTCTATTGTTTGGTGAATCACGTGTAATTTTTTAAGTTACAAAAGTTTAACATATTTAAAATGCCCCCTGGGGTACCTCCGCTTGGGGATAACAGGTTCGCCCTGTTATCCACAAGCCCAAAAAAAAAAAGAAAAAAACGAATGACTTTACAAACGACGCATTTCCAATACTACCTACAATAACAAAAGAGCACCCTAAATATTTGGTAGCAAGTTCCATTAACTCCGATCGTCCCCTTAGCAAGTATTCGTGCTTCGCGGTACATAAAGCCCTAATAAATATCAGTACAGAAATAGTAAGTATATCAGAACTAAGGGACGGCAACCTCTTATTGCTAGTAAAGAACAACAACATAGCAAAACGATTTTTGTCAGCCACAAACTTATCTGGAATTTGCAGCGTAAAAATAGAGCTTCATAACAACCTTAATTCTTGCAAAGGTACCATCTTCGCACCGTGCTTGAATGAAGTTACAGAAAAAGAAATAATTGAAAATTTAAGAGAGCAAGGCGTAGTCTCAGTATTTAAATTCCCTAAAATTGTCAATGGAAAATCTATCCCTAGTGGGGTAGTTCTGCTAACATTTGATTTATACCACCTACCGGAAAAAATTGAAATCTCGTGGTATACTACAAAAGTCAGGCCATACTACCCTAACCCTATGAGGTGTAAGCATTGTCAATATCTTGGACATACTACTAAACGCTGCACCAAACTGCCTGTATGTGAAAACTGCTCCCTCCCGCCTCATCCTTCATCCTCATGCACACAAATCAACTGTGTTAATTGTTCGGGCCCTCACCCCTCCTCAAATAAATCATGTCCCAAATTCCTACAAATGAAAGAAATAATCAAAGTTAAAACTGACAGAAAATGCTCAATGCGTGAAGCAATAAAAATACACAGCACCCAAGTTACAGCTATTTTCAATTCCTCCTCTCCCACATTCGCCAATATCACAAAAAACATTCCGAGCCCCCAACAACAAACCTCAATGAATCCTACATCTGAAAACACTAACAATATCCCAGCAATGCAATCACTTAACAAATTTAACAACAACAACTCATCAACATGCAATAACTCTATTATATCCAGCTTCTCAAACCAAACAATAGAAAAACAAGACAATAATAACACATCACTACAACAATCCAGCAATACTAGCATTATAAGAAATGATCAAAACATTGTACAGACATACCAAACAAACAATAGCACATTAAATAAACAACTAAATAATAATAATCCAAACGAATCTACTGATAGCAATATCGAATCAGCATGTTTATCAGTCGATGACCCATCTACTTTGGTTTCATCCCTTCTTTCACACCTTATTTCCCCCAACTTTCCCATTACCCCCCCTATCCCCCTCCCCCCGGAGGACCATATAATGGAATAAATGTTGCAAATCTTACAATGGAATTGCAACGGGCTTTTAAATAACTACCCAGATCTCAATATATTAATTAATGATTTCGCGCCTGGCATTATTGCCTTACAAGAGACTCACCTACCATACTATAAGACAGAACACCCGCCTAATAAATATTTTAGTTACTTCCACAACAAAAATCAAATTGTCTCTTGCAAGCAGGGTGTTGCAATATTTGTAAAAAAGCATTTAAGTCATAAACATATTCATATTTCATCTAACATTTCTTGCCTAGCGGTAGAGGTAGACATTGGGTACAAAATTACTATAATAAACTGTTATATTCCCCCGCAGCAAAACTTTTTACTAGGAGATCTTGTGAGCATTATTAAAAACTTTTCCACCCCTATCATTCTACTGGGAGATTTTAACTCTTGGAGTCCCCTTTGGGGTTCTCCTTGCGCTAACAGAAGAGGGCAAATAATCGAAGACCTAATTCTAACGCACAATCTTACCGTCCTTAACGACGGAGCTCCAACTCATTTTTCTACTCACAGTACCTTTTCCCACCCTGATATTGTTCTCGCTTCCTCTTCCATTGCACCAAAACTATCTTCACGTACCATAGACGAGCTTCATAACAGCGACCATTACCCACTCATCACCTCCCTGAACACTCCCTGCTGGTCGTTAAGGAATATCAAATCGAAGTTTCTCACAGACAAGGCTGATTGGTCCCAGTTTCGGACGATCTCATCTTCTCTATCTAGCAATAGTCCTAGACTCAAAAATGTAAACGCGGAAGCCAGTACCATATAAACTATTATTCGCTCTGCTTCACATCTAACAATACCTCAGAGCAACACAAACAAATTCTACGCAAAACTGCCTTACTGGTCAAACTTGTTGACCGCTCTTAGGAAAAACAAGAAAACCCTATGGAACAAATACAAAAGAAATATGAATGACACAAATCTCATCAATTTCAAAAAAGCTAACGCCATTTTCAGAAAGGAATTGAAATCAGCCAAGTATAAATCGCTTGAAAAAATAACTTCTAACATTAACCCAAACTCGAGCCCTAAAAAAATTTGGACAGACATCAAAGTGCTTTCAGGTTCCCCACTCTCCTCACACATCCGCTTTATTCATTCATCACAAGGCCCTATCTTCTTTCCAGAGAAAATTGCAGAAGAGTTTGCCTCCACCTGGTCAAAGTGCTCTCACTCCACCAATTTTCACCCAATCTTTAACGCACTGAAAAGCAGCACACTAGCAGAAACTTATCAAAACTACACCCCCTCTGAATCTGCGCTAGCAATAGAAGCACCTATCTCACTGGAGGAATTCGACTCCACAATCCACCCAATGACAGGGAAAACTCCCGGAAAAGATAAAATCCCTTACCCCATACTAAAAAATCTTCCAACCGATTTGAAAAAGAGACTTATTGCGTTATACAATGAAATATTGAGTACTGGCGTATTCCCACAGGATTGGAAGCTTTCTTCAATACTCCCAATCCTTAAGCCAAACAAACCAGCCTCTGCTATAACAAGCTACAGACCAATATCGCTGCTTCCATGTATGTCTAAAGTTTTGGAAAAAATAGTCTCTGTTAGAATTATGTGGTTCGCTAAGACCAACAAACTCTTATCTCCACACCAATTTGCTTTCCAGAAAGGCGTAGGAGTCATCGAACCCTTAGTATACTTTGACCACTTTGTGTCTGCTGCCTTAGTAAGCCAAAATCACGTTTCGGTCTTAAGCATTGATTTCGAGAAGGCTTTTGACAGAATTGGAGCACACCTTGTCCTCAAAGAACTGAAACGTTGGAAAATCGGAACTAGAATCTATAACTTCGTTAGG
Organism: Anomoia purmunda; assembly: GCA_951828415.1. Taxonomy (NCBI): domain Eukaryota; kingdom Metazoa; phylum Arthropoda; class Insecta; order Diptera; family Tephritidae; genus Anomoia; species Anomoia purmunda. The sequence goes on along the minus strand of OX639994.1, from coordinate 41,098,576 downwards.
GCATTCCTACAAAACCGCAAATTCGTGTCAAAAGTCAACAATTTCAACTCAAATATCTACGATTCATTTAATGGGATACCACAAGGTTCTCCTCTCTCGGTTGTTTTGTTTATAATAGCCTTCAACGAACTTAGCACGATTCTATCTTCTTTTAACCAAGTTGAGCATCTTATATATGCTGACGACGTCATCATTTTCTCCAAAGCCAAAAATCTAAGTCGGATACAAAACACTTTTATAAGCATCCTCAATAGAGTATCCGAATGGAGCGAAACCTCAGGCGCAAATATCTCCACTAGCAAATGCGCAACTTTCCACGTATGTAGAAAACATCACTGCTCCTTTCCATCCGTGTCCCTTAATAACACCGTGATTCCCCACACTAATACCCTAAAAGTATTAGGAATAATATTTGATAAGACCTATAGTTTTAAGCAGCACTGTAAATATATAAGGGCAAGCCTGTTCACTAGACTAAATATAATTAAATTTCTCTCGTCTAAATACTGCTTTGTTCACACCAATACTCTTGTCAATATCACAAAAGCATTACTACTATCTAAGATCGACTATGGACTCGCGATATATGGAAATTGCGCAAAATCTAGCATCAGAATTCTACAAGCGCCATATCATGCTGCAGCCAGAAGAAGTATACGAGCCTTTCCTACATCACCTAACAAAGTCGTTTTAACCGAAGCTGGGTTACCAGATATCCCACAAAGAACTAAATATATCACAATGATCCTAATACCAAAACTACTTTACTGCAGAAACTAGCATCTACTTAAACAAGCGAATGCAACCAATGCAGCCAAAAAAAGGGGAAGAAAGAATTCAGCTCTAACCCGCTGTCTCCTATTTATAAAGGACTTAGATATATTAGCAACACCTACACTTATTCCCTCTACTACCAGACCACCTTTTATCACTCCGAAGCAATCATTTATCAGCGAGCTACATAAACACAGCAAGAATACTACCAGTGCCTTGGAATATAAGCAACTATTCTATGAAGCCTTAAAACCATTTAACGGGAGCTGGGAAGTTATATACACCGATGGGTCGAAGTTCGATTCCACCACAACGTTTGCTGTAGTAAACAACTCTGGTGCTACAATAACCGTCGGAGCTCTATCCCAATACTGCTCTGCATTTACAGCTGAAATAGCTGCCTTCCTAGAAGCAGTATTATATGCTTCTTCCAATAAAAGCAAATTTATCATATGCTCAGACAGCAGATCGGCAATAGAAAGCGTACTGAATTCAAAAAACGACTCCACTTTAACTGTTCTACTACGCGAATCGCTCCTGCAAAACAGCAATTCAATCAAAATTATGTGGGTACCTGGTCACATTGGCATACCTGGTAACGAAACCGCTGACAAAAGGGCAAAAGAGGCGGGTACAGAGCCGCTACACACGTTCAGATATTTCACAGAAAACGATATACGATTACTGGTCAAAAAATCATTACGGAACATGTGGTCTATAGATTGGGAAAACTTTCAACACCAGTACAAAAAATATAATCCCAATGGTGTCCGACCTGTATACCCCACAGATTCGACTACTTACAACATAAGACACTTCGTCCGTCTCAGAATTGGACACACAATAACTACCCACTCTCATCTCCTCAATGGCACATCCTCTAACTCATGCCCTTACTGTGGATTTCCTGGCGTAACCGTAATACATCTTATCGATAACTGCGAAGAATTACAACACATACGCACTTCCATATTCGCTGATAGCAAACCTTCCACCTACCTCCAAAATATGAATGGAACAAATATCACTTTAATTTCTAAATTTATATCTCATAGTAAGTTAAATATCTAATCTTTGAACAAATCAGTAAAGTAAATTACTATTAATATTTTCCCTTTTCTTACTTATATATATCTTATATACACTTGTATAAACATACGTTAGTTATTTTAAACAAATGTGCGATGGCTCAGCGATCCACCATAAGGATGGACAACTGATCTAAACGCACGTAGGTATGTACATATCTTCACTTTACCATTGTAATTAAATATATAAGCCGAAGGCCCTGGCAGCCAGTGCTTCAGATATTTTAGGTGTAGCAATTATTGTATAATTGTTTCTCTTGTTAATAAATAAATTAAAAAAAAATATTTATTTCCCTACAGAGTAGGGCAGCCGTTTCCGACGATCGAGTAATTACAACTGACTTTTCGGTGCCTGCACCTGAATACCTAACACCTGCCAAAATCTATCAGCCAAAGCCTCACGTGAATTGCCGCATGACTCCAGAATGCTGATTCGGCAATTCCCACGATGTGGACTGCTTGTGCTGTTTACCAGTGGCTATCGTTTCCGTTGTTATGTCTGTCCGCAACATGAGCAGCGTGTTTTGCGTGTTGTTGTTTGCGCTGCAATCACAGGTATAGCTGCACTTGTTGTTGCAGTCTGCTGTGATATGTTAACTACTCCCCCGCTAGAAGAGGAGACGTCCACGGACTCCTTAAGAACGTTGCCCAATATTGCAATATTAACGTTGCGCTTTCGGCGCTTGTTGACTATGTGCGCAAATATTACAGCAATAACAAAGGCAACTGTAGATGCGTAAACTATGAGCCACTTAGACGATTGCGCTTTCATAAGTCCTCTCAATGATACGATATGTCGCAGGTTTTTTTGGTTGATATTGTGCAGGTACGGAAGCGATAGAAATGTTGTATGGTTAGTCAGATTCAAAAATTGTGCAGGAGCGGCTTTCGGATAAGCGCGTACCATCTTCCGCCAGTTAATGTAAGTAGTGCCGTTAATAGTGACATTTTCGGTAAATTTAACCACAAACGTTCCATTCACGAACTTCCACCAATTTATCATTTATAACGATTAAGCCGTCGTCAATTTCTTTTATTGATTCTATGTGATCTGCTGAAATGGTCTGATAGCTGGGCTGTTGGTTTAATAGATTTAAAACACAAGAACTATTTCTATTTGATATTTCACAAAATGTCGTTGATACAGAGTTTTTGCAATTAATGAGCTGTTGATATCTATTATTACATTTAGATACAATATTAGTTTCTACCATAATTACTTTACAATTTTTTATTACAGGTTTTATTCTGATTTTTTTAAAAGTTTGTTCCACTATTGGATATTTAATTATAAAATAAATGTTGTCAAAATTTTGCAAAATTTTTAAATTAGAAACTGTTAGTAAATCGCTTATAGTTATGTTTGTAGAGTGCTCGTTTGTTAATAATTTCTTGACTTCATTACTATTTAACAAAATGGGGTTAATTAATTGAACCTTACCCAAAGTGACGGAATATATAGCTGTTTCTAGCTGATATCGAATCATATAAATATTCGGTGTCTCGTTCGTGTGCTTTTGTTGTGCTAATTATTTTGTTTACGGTGTCAGTTAGTTGATTTATTTTTACCTGGAGCTGGCTATTAATATACATATATCTGTTCGTTATTTGCTTCGATTAAAGATTCTGTTCGTGTTTGAAGTTGGTTAAAGTCATCAAAATCAGGAGTTTCCTCTATATATTTGAGATCGGTGCCTAGAAGATTAATGCTACGAGAATGTCGGTGGTGAATTCTTAATGAGTCCAATAGTCGTAATATGCGGTCTATGTCCAATTGCAATGTCTTCCTTATGTGAGATTTTGGAAAGTTGTCGAGAAGGTCATACGTTTGTTCGGCGATATTTTCATAGGCGGTTAAATTTAAGTGGTGAATTAAGTGTTTGTATTTGTGGTAGATGGCAACATCTCCCTCCGATACTGGTATATATATTGAGTTGGTATAATTTAAAATTCCCGACTGCGCAAATGCGGTCAGTATCAGGATCAGGAGCCTAATGAGAGAGAAAAAAAATTATTTTAGATTACTTTTATGGATTTTTTTACCGTTAATTAGAACAGTGGTGCCCAAATCCCTCTCTACTATTTTTTCAGTGTACAACTTGCTTAATTTGCTGTCCAGTCTTCTGTTAGATTTTAGAAAAACTTTTTCACGAGGTTTAAAAATTTTAGTTTGCCTATTTCTATTATGGTAGTTAAGTTCAGAATTTTGTGCTTTTATCAAACGGTTTTTAATTTCATCCAAGTATTTCGATGAAGCGGAATGAATTACATCTATAAGTCGTTGCCCTGTTACTGAATGTATTGTCCTGTTGTATTTGTAAGCTGCGAGAAGAATAAGGTCGTTCGTGTCGTTAAGTCCCTGGCTTAGTTTAATACAACGACTAATCTCGGGAAGAGTTCCATGAAATCTTTCTACCTGTCCATTCGTTGTACTATGATGTGGGGGTGTCGTAAATATTGAAATATTAAAATGATCATTAAGCAAAGTTTTAATTGTTACAGAATTCAGTGATTTTTCGTTGTCACAAACAAGGCTTTTAGTGTCTTTGAAAAAGTTCATAATTCGCATTAAGGGTTCCTTGATGTCGATTATTGATCTAGATGGAATTGATTGAACTATTGAAAATTTTGAAAACTTATCTATACAAGTTAGATAATGTTTATTATCTGTGGAAAAAATATCCACATGCAGAATTTCACTGGGTTTAGTAGGTATTGGGGTGTTTCCAATTTCAGGATTTGGTGGGTGACGTTTATACTTTGCTTCTTGGCAAATTTTACAGTTGAGTATAATTTCTTTTAACATTTTTCGCATATTTGGGAAATAATAGTCCCTCATTATTTGCGTAATATTTTCTTTAAGGGACCGGTGAGCTCTATTGTGCTCCGTATGAAGGATTTCTTCCTGATCATCGTAATTAAAGATGTCAGTGACAAAAATGTTGGTGTGAACGAATTTCACTGCCGGAAAATTAGTTTTAATTTTATGTTGAATTTTCCCTAACACAGACAGATCGCATAGCAAACCATTTGTGACTTTAGGGTAAACAGAGCTCTTTAATTGGTCAATTATTTTGTCAACGTTTTGAAAAATTATGTGATGCCTGATTCGAGAATGAAAAATAATGTTTGCTGTTTTTGAATTCATATCCCCACTTTCGAGAATAATCTGGTTAACAAATGAATTTATCGGATTTATCACGGTGGATATTACATCTGTGGATGAGTTTTCGCTGTGGACAGTTTCGTCGTCAGAACTGGGCATATCATTGTTTTCTAAACTGTTTATATGTTGCCTTGATTATGCATCTACGACAACATTTTCCTTGCCGGGTTTGTAGTGGAATTTAGGGGGAAACTCTTCTACGAAGGCTCCCCATCGTTTCAATTTGGCGTTAGGATTTTTATCCGATATTGAGAATGTAAGCGGCTGGTGATCTGTGAAGATATTAATATTGTTTTCCTTAGAATGTCCTGCTAACATACGGTAGCAGGGATCTACCCCTAAAAAATTAATCTCGTCTGAAATTTCATTATTTTTAAAATCATTATTGTCATTTACAAAATCACCATATTCATCTTGCTGGTAGGAGTAATCGTTCTCGCAAACTTCAGTTGAAGGATATTGATCTAAGTGATTTATTCGTTGAAGCTTATTATTGAAGCGGTCGCTGTCGCGATGTCTTTTCTGCGCTAGCTGACCGGAGCCCCTTGGGTATTGGTTCCCAAAGGCTGTTCTACCAGAGGGGAAAGGTCTGGGATTAAAGGAAGTAGGATGTGTTGGGGTAGGATTAAATTGAGTTACCTGTGGCGTGTGATCATTTGATCGATCATTCCGTTGGGGAACTCGGAATCTGGAGAGACTAGGATCAACATCCATAGGTGTTGGTCGCTGTTGCGGATGTCCGCTTTGTTGCCTAGGGAATGGCACACTGTTTCTAATTAGAGGCATTCTATTTAAATTGCGTGTTTGCATACTATAATCTTGAAGTCTGTTATCTGAAAATCTGCAAGCGAACAGCGAACGTGCCTGGTTGGACTCTAGCTCCTGTGCTAGTGCTAAAGCTGACGCCATATCCGATGGCCTTGATGAAAACAAAATACCGCAAAGTGGGCGATTTAATCCGGATATAAATACTCGTAATGCATCTTGGCGATACTTTGTGTTTAGTGATTCTAAGACATCCTTATTCTGATAGGACATTAATGTTTTATTAATAATTGCTGTTATATTTATTTCGACTTCGTCACAAAATTCTGTGATTGTCCTCTTTCCTTGTCGGAGAGCGGACATTTCCTGTTCTAATATGTAGACAGGTTTTTTATCTGCATATGTAAAATCAAGCCAGGCCATAATGGCATCAAAATTAAGGATAGTGTTAAAGGAAGACAGGATCGAATCTGCAGATCCCACTATTTTATTCCTAATGATAGCCACCGCCTGATAGTGTTTGGAACTTCCTTGAGCATTTTTGAAAATTTTGTAGGCAGTATGTGCTGCCTGACGCCATGATATGTATCGCGACTGATCGCCAGTGAATTCCGGTAAGGACTTCACTACGTCCACGGATTCGTCACACCTAACTGTCGGGTCAATTGTAACTTCATTATATTGTTCCACTTGAGATGGTCTTTCCATCTGTGTGAGCCTATTCGACGGTGAGTCTATTGTCGCTTGAAATTCTCGTCTAGTTTTTTCAGTTGCTGCCCGAACAGCAGCACTCATTAAAGTTCGAATTGTATTTTCGTCCATCTTCGTCAATATTTTCTTGAGGCTATTATTTTTTCTATATTATCACTTTGTTACAATTTACAATTTTCTATTTTTGTATTTTATCACTTTTAATATTCTTAATACTAGTGAGCACTCTACTTACAGTTTCATAACAATTGGTACAGTGCCCTGGTTCAAGTTCCTCTAAATGATTTCAGCTTCCGATATCTGTCACTGCTTTCCTCGTTGAGGTGGATTTAGTGGTGATCCTTCGTATGCTGGCATTTCAATTAACCTTTTAAAGTCACATGGGGTACGCAACACAATTCCCAAAGAGTTTTGTTCGATGAATATTAATCAATGCAAATTTTGTACTCAGCTTAACTGATTTATTGTTGATTTCACATTGATTATTCGGCTTTATGCGTTTTTTAAATGTTTCGGTTTGTCAGCACTATAACTTTTGTCGCAACACCGTTGTCAAATATACTTATAGAGTTCAGAATTTAATTGATTGATTACGAAACCAAAAGCGAACAAACCGAAAAAAATTCAAACAAGAATTTTGCAATTGTTTAAAAAGCTTTGTTTAAAATTGGTTCGAACCCACGGTAACTACAGCTAATCCTTTTGTAAGGAGATCTATCACGTGGCCCCAGTAAATTAAAACGATAGTTTAATTTTTTAAATTATATTTATTTCCCTACAGAGTAGGGCAGCCGTTGCCGACGATCGAGTAATTACAACTGACTTTTCGGTGCCTGCACCTGAATACCTAACACCTGCCAAAATCTATCAGCCAAAGCCTCACGTGGATTGCCGCATGACTCCAGAATGCTGATTCGGCAATTCCCACGATGGGGACTGCTTGTGCTGTTTACCACTGGCTATCGTTTCCGTTGTTATGTCTGTCCTCAACATGAGTATGTCCGTAACATGAGCAGCGCGTTTTGCGTGTTGTTGTTTGCGCTGCAATCACAGGTATAGCTGCACTTGTTGTTGCAGTCTACTGTGATATGTTAACTTATATTCAAAATCGGAGAAAAATACCTTTTTGTGATGCAAATAAATTATTTACTAAAGAACAGACTTATCCACTTTTATCACATTATATTTCTTATTATTTTTCTCCAGTTCTTTCTTTATTTATTTTTTATTATTGTAGTTTTTTTGTTTTATTAAACTATTTTTTTGTGTTGTACAAGTTTAGGGGGTTTACACAGTAATAATTGCTGGTTGATCATCTTATTCAAATTATGCTTTATTAGGTGGGTTGCGAGCTGTAGCTCAAACTATTTCTTACGGAGTTACTCCTTTTTGTTATATTTTGTTTTTTTTTAATTGGTGGATATAATTTTTGTTTATTTACATATTATCAAAATTATATTTGATTTCTATTTACTTTATTCCCCATTATACTTGTCTGATTTTATATTTGTTTAGCTGAAACTAATCGCATTCCGTTTTATTTTGCAATCTGAGCTAGTACCTAGATTTAATGCGGAATAAAGAAGTGGAAGATTTGCGTTAATTTTTATATCTGAGTATTCTGGAATTTTATTTATGAGTATATTAATTTGTATTATTTTTTTTTGCTGTGACTTATTTAATTAAATAGGTATGTTATGTTAAATTAACTTTTATTTCGTTAAAAATAATTTTAGTTCGTGAAACTCTTCCTCGATTTCGCTATGATGAATTAATATATTTAGCTTGAAAAGTTGTTTGCCTTTATCATAGAATTATTTATCATTTTTTATTGGATTTAAATTATTATTAATTTATTTTGTATTATCAATTTATTTTAGTAAAATTAATAGAGATTTTATTTTTATATAATATGTTTTCGAAACATATACTTATTTAAGCTAATCAACTTGGTTAATTAAGTTATCTCATCATTTATTGATTAATGGATTAATGATATAATGATATAATATATAATATAAAAAGTAAACAACTGTTAAGATTTGTCCAACTATTACATAAGGATCTTCAACTGGTTTAGCACTGTCAATAGAAAAACTGTTGCTATTATAATTCAGAATAAAGTTTTATTGATTGGATAAAATTGAATTTTTCGAAGTTTTCTTAAATTATAAAATGGAAGAACTAATGCAATTACACCTCCTAATTTATTAGGAATAGACTGAAAAATTGCATAAGAAAATAAAATACATCATTTTGGTTGAATATGGACTGGTATCACCAATGAATTTGCTGGAATAAAATTGTGTGGGTCTTCTAGAAGGTAAGGATTAATGAATGCCAATAATAATGAAAATATAATTATTACAATAAATCGTACAATATCCTTGTAAGGATGAAAAGGAATTTTATCAATATTATAATTTAATCCAATAGGATTATTATATCCCGTTTGATGTAAAAATAAAAAATGAGTTAAAATTATAGTTAGTACAACAAAGAGTAAAATGAAACTAAAAGTGCAGAATCATTAATGGCGTAGTCTACTGCAAATCCTCCTCAAATTCAATGTACTAGATCAGTCCCTAAATAAGGAGTTGATGATAATAAGTTAGTAATTACTGTTGCTCCTCAAAAAGATATTTGTTCTGATGGAATTACTAAATTAAATTAAAACTTCTACTAGTCGTGTAGGAATAATAGGGGTTTTGGGTTCGTAAAACTTTATTCTTACTGCAGCAATAAGTGTAATTAGTAAATAATTTATAAATAGAATTGTAATTATATTTGTAGGGTAATTATATAATTTATTAAGACTAAATCTGATTTCTTTAACAAATATATTAATATTATAAATTAATTTTATTTCGTTATTTTGTAAAAAGAATGAAATATAAGTTTTATATGTATGTAAATATATTTATTAATACAACAATTTAAAAAAAATATTGGGCATATAATAGTTAATTTTATTGATAGTGAAAATATTTCATTAGATGCTAAATAAAAGTAATATACCTCCTAAAAATTTAAAAACAAAATATAAGCAAATCAAAATCTCTTAACTATTAATCCTGTTAATAAACAGATTTGCAAAGTTTGTAATAATAAGATTAACCCTATAGCTTGGGGGTGATTTGTTGAAGAGAACAATAAAAATTTTATAACATCAAAAGCTAGTTTATTTAAAATATTTGTTTTGGAGATTAATGATTAAGTTTCTACTTTTCTTTTAAATTTTTAAAATATAATTTTACTTATTTTACGTTTCAATAATTCGAACTCAAGGAAATGATTAGTGACAATCTTTTTTTTAATGGTTAAAAATTTATTTATAGTTATATTTTTTTTTATTTTTCTGAATTTTTGTACAAACCATTTTGCAAATATTCCATATTTCTTATGAGTTAATTTTATCGAGTTGTTGAGTTTGTAGTTAATAATTACTGCAACTGAATCTGTTATAAGTATAATAATTAAAAAAAATTATTTTTATTTAATCTTATAATTCTTTTATTATTTTAAATTTTAAGATTTATGTTTCATTTATTTTTTGAAACCAGATTAATTCCAACTTCATTTTTAATTTTAGGTTGAGGTTATCAACGATTACAAGCTTGAGCTTATTTATTACTTGACACTTTATTGGTTTCTTTACCTGTATTAGTTGAATTTTTTACTTATGTAATAATTTAATACCATTATTTTTTTTAGTAAACAATTATTTATTTAATTATGAAATGTTATATTTATCTCTAATTTTGGCTTTTTCAGTTAAAATACCTACATTTTTAATTAATTTATGATTACCTTCTTCTTGTTTCTGGGTCAATAGTTTTAGCGGGTATATGTTGAAATTGGGAGGCTATGGATTATTATGAAATATAAATATATTTGAATTAGAATTAAATTAGTTGGAAGAGTTTCAATTAGTTTAGCATGTTTACGCCAGACTGATTTATTTTATTGCTTATTACTCTGTAGCTCATATAGGAATTTAGGAGGCCTTTAACTTTAAACCCTTAAGGATTTTTTGGTCCTTATAGTATAACAATTGCTCATGGCTTATGTTCTTCAGGTTTATTTTGTTTATTTTAGTTTTGTCGTAGTTTGTTAATTAATAAGGGGTTATTAAATTTTGCACCGTCAACAACTTTATAGCGATTTTTGTTAAGCGCATGTAATATAGCTGCTCCTCCGTAATTAAATTTATTAGGTGAAAACTCTTTATTAAATAGAATTGTTAGTTGATCAGGATTAATTATAATTTCTTCATCTTTATTATCTCTTTTTAGAGCTGCTTATACTTTATATTTATATGTTTGTAGGCAACATGGAAACATTTTTTCTGGAGCTTATTCATTTAGAGGCGGTAATATTCGTGAATATTTTTTATTATTTCTTCATTGATTTTCTTTAAACTTGTTAATTTTAAAGATAGATATTTGTATATTTTGAATTTAAATTTAAATAGTTTATAATAAAATCGTGAAAAAATATTTTTGAAATTTTAGAATTATACTTGTAATTTCAATTCTTATCAGAATTGCAAATTTTATTTTTAGACTAAAATTTTTATTAAATGATTTATCTATTTTTTGGAAAGAGAAGTTATTAGATTAATTCTACAAGAATTATTATAACTTTATTATTTTATTGAATGAGTGTATTGCTTATATCTTTTGTTTTATTACTTTCTTCTTTGATAATTTATTATAGAAAGGAGTATATGAGAGGTGGGATAAATATTAATCGTTTTATTATATTAGTTATTATATTTGTTTTGCCTAAAATATTATTAATTATTAGTGCTAATTTAATTAGAATTTTATTAGAATGAGATGGGTTGGAACTAGTCTCTTACTGTTTAGTTATTTATTTTCAGAAATCATATAATGCGGGTATATTATCTGCGCTATCTAATCGTATTGGGGATGTATATAGCTTTGTATTGGTTATTGCTTGAATATTAAATTATGGTCGTTGAAATTTTATTTTTTATTTGGAGTTAATAAAAAATACAGTTGAAATAAAGATTATTGGCTCAGTAATTGTTTTAGCGGATATAAGTAAAAGAGCTCAAATTCCTTTCTCATCTTGATTACCTGCTGGTATAGCTACACCTACATCTGTTTCTACTTGAGTTCATTCTTCAACTCTTGTAACTGCAGGGGTTTATTTAGAAATTCGATTTAATTTTTTATTATACGTAAGTTGATTAGGCCAATTTTTGCTATTATTATCTGGTTTAACAATATTTACAAAAAAAAATTATTCTACTTTAAATCAATTCCGTTTAATAATGAGAATTTTATCTATAGGATTTTACAAATTAGCTTTTTTCATTGACTCATGTTTTATTTAAGGCTTTATTATTTATATGTGCTGGAGCTATTATTCGTAATATAAATAATTATCGTCTAATAAGAGGATGGGGGTTTATAAACCTTTAACTAGAGGTTGTTTTGATATTGCTAATTTAGCTTTATGTGAAATATTATTATTATTATTTATTTTAAAAATTTATACAATAAATACTTATTATATAAATACAAGATTCGTGGCACTGGCTTCGAGGTCTTCATCCATCCTGTTAATGCTACATATCTGTATGTTAGTGTGTTATTTATTGTCTATAAAGGTGTATTGTTTTATTAAACTTATTTCTACATTAAATATTACGTACAACATTTTAGAAATTTTCGAAGTTAACTACATTTTAAGAGATTACTGTTTTTTAGTATTTCATATATAAGATTGATGTTTTGGGCGGAAGGTTCCTTCAGTGCTTCGATCATTATATTGATGTTGGAATCCGAGGCTGTTCGAATCAGAGCGCATTGACAAAGAAGGTGGTCCAAAGAGGCAGCATCACCACAAAGTGGGCAGCTGGAGAGATTTTTTGCTTGTTAGGAGGTGTGAGTGTGTTAAGATGGTTTGGCCTATTCTCAGACGTGTGCACGGTCTTAATTGGTAGGACTCCATTGCCGCTGGGTAAATTGTTTTAGCTCGATTAGGGTTTGTATTGCAGTAGTAGGTGATAATATGTCTGCCATTCTGTTGCATTTGCATGTTGCCTTTGATTTTTAATGAGGTTGTAGAGGTTTTTTTTGGTAAAGAAACCACATGTATGTTAACATTTTTAGCACCGAGGTCAGCGTTTTGATTTCCCTAGATGCCCTCATGGCCTGGAACCCACATAATTTTTATTTTTTGCCGAGAATTTATTGAGGTATCTCTGATTGTTGCGATGATGGGATTCATGTCATGCGGTGAAGTTAAGGCTAACACTCAGGCCTTACTATCCGTGCAGATAAAAAATTTTCCTTTTTTTGGCGTACTCAACGGCATGAAATATTGCGGACGCTTCAGCTGTGTAAACTGAGCACATTGTAGAAAGTATTGCGTTGTGTGTTGTTGTTTCTCCTTCATTGTTGACCACTGCAAACGAAGTGGACTCAGCATATTTGAGCCCGTCTGTAAAGATAAATTTCCAGCCGTTTGATTTGATTGAGTTTTGTACTTCGGCAAAGCAGTTTCGAAACACGATGCCAGCCATGTTTTGCTTAAGCATCTCAAAAAGTTGATTGTCGAAAGACGCTTTGTTGTTGTCCATGGCGGGTTATTCAAGCGCTTATCTTGCCTTAGATTAAGCGTGATATTGTTTGCTCTGACAAAATTTATGCATCTGAGGATTGTTGATGGAATTCTGGGTTGTCTTATTCTTTTCATCGAGTTTTTGAAAGTGTTTGTAATTGACCGGTTCCATTTTCCAAGCGCTTTTGAAAGTAACCGATGCGTGGAATCATCGGCTTCGTCTTACTTCGCAGTGATATGGACTTTGTATTAACTTTATGTTTTTTTACCGCAGTGACCGTATATTGGCAGTGCATAGTCAATTTTTGAAAGGATTTTGGCTCTAACGATACGAGTGAGTATATTTGAGTAAATAAAGGAGTGTTTAGATGAGTGAAACTTCGCAATGTTCAGCCTATTAACTAGACAGTTCCTAACGTCTTCACAGTGCTGTTTAAAGTCATACTTAGAATCTATTATTAACCCTAAAATCTTATGGTTGGTTTTACAATCGATGTTAGTATTGTTATAGTTAGTATTAATATTGTTGCAGTTTCTTTTTCTGCATATGTGTAGGAGTTTTGTTTTTTCAAGAGACAGCGATGTGCCTGAGGTTTGCGACTATGTTATATCTCTCAGGATTAGTAAAGGTGTTTTGTACTGTGTTGATGTTAGAGATTTTTGGGTAAATTACAACATCGTCTGCATACATTTGGTGTTCAATTCCTTTGTTTTTAGCTAACAAGCGGCTAAGTTCATCGAAAGCAATTATGAACAGGAAGAAAAAGCCGTTTATACATACTTTAATTTTTCTGTTCGTTAGAAATTTTTTTACAAACTTTATCATTTTTGAGCCGATTCCCCACTTTACTAGTTGCCTGATCACCCTATGTGGTCCTATTATGTCGAATGCTTTTTGAAAATCTAAAGAAATAATTGAGGCGTGATTTCGGCTGGGCAGAGTTATGAAGTAGTCGACTTGCAAAAGGGCATCTATAGGACCATGCCCTCTTCTATAGGCTACTTGATTTGGGGATATGAGATTGTTTTTATTTGTGTACCACATTAGCCGATTCGCATTAATTTTTTTTTTAATTTTCCCCATGCACGGTAGTAGCGAAATGGGTATGTAGCTTGTTAGTTCTGATGTTGGTTTTCTATGTTTTGAAATAGGAACTATGAAGATGACTTCCAAAACTGCGGGTATCGTAAATTTTGTTATAAAGGTCAAGCAAGTGGAGTTTGAGGTCGAGTGGTATGTTACGTATGATTGGATAAGATATTTTATCTTGGCCTGGTGTCATGCCTTTAACCCTTGAAATTACATATTGAAATTCAGAAAGCGAAATATTACATTCAATTTGCCTTGCCTAATGTGAGAGCAAAGCATCAGCGGGGTTTTGAGTTTGTAAAGTAGAGGTTTTGCAGGTTTGGAAAAAGGCGCTGAAGTTTTCGTCGGAGCTCTCTGTAGAAAAGTAATTCACGTTTGGCTTATTTTGCAGAACGCCGGAAGGTGGCGTTAGCTTTTTTAAAAACTGAAAGTTTCTGTGCTGAGCGGTTTCGCTGGAAACCTACCAAGCGGTTTGGTTATTTTTCCTTAGGGCGGCAAGGCCGCTTTCCACCACAGCACCCGTTTTTTGACTGTAACGTTTTTCGTTTGGGCTATTGCAGCATTTGCTGCGGAGCGACTAATTTTAGTTACCTTAGCGGCTTCTTGCTTTGTGTTGTTGGATCTCCCGACTTTTGCGCAGTTGTGTGTGAAGCGTTCTTGAAATTTTTCCCAGTTGGCGTAATTGGTTTTATATAAGTGCCGCGATTTGAAGGTTTTGGGTTTGACACCGAGATTTATTTTTAAAATTATAGGGTAATGGTCACTGACATGTAGATCGTCGAGTAAGGTCCACTCGCATTTGGACGCGATGGAATCAGTGCATAGGGTGATATCGATCGGTATTTTGGTTTGATTTAATATATGCATTATATCGGGTGTTCTAAAATTTTGATCTGGGGGAATATTTGTAACTATGTATTATGTTGATTTTTTGGCTGAGATCTAATTCTACTGCACGCGCTGACAAATTAGATTGCGTGTTGATTTTTTTTATATTTGCAGTCTTTTTTAATTAATAGTGCGATGCTTTACCAACATAATGTGATGGTGTGAAACCATTTGTATTGTATGCTAGGTGAGTTTCGTTTAAAATAATTATGAGTGGTGAGTGATCTTTGATCAGTATTTGTAATTCGTGGTAGTTATTGACGTATCCATTTATGTTCCATTGTATTATTGTTGCCATAGGAAATGAAGTAAGAGAATGGGATATGAGAGAATCACCTGCTGCTTTAGTTGACTCGTAGCTTACGCTCTAAATATCAGAGGTGCTGTAGTCTTGCAGAGCTTTGTTTTTGGAGATCAAGTGATGCGATATGTCATTTGTCTTAGCAATAGCTAAGTCGGATGACATCTCACCATCACTGATGGAATTGAGTTGAATGGGAGTCCTATTGTTGTCGTTTGTGCCTTTGGTTGGGTTGAAATTAGTTGATGATGGGTACCTAGCATTTGAAATGCTAGAAGAGAGAGTTTTAGCTAAGTTGTAGGTTTTGTTATTGGTTTGTGCCGAGAGGTTAAATGTAGATTTGGGCTGGATATTTAAAGCGTCAAGAGAAGTTCAATTTTTATTTGTTGCTGAGATGTTTGGGTTCTCGGCAGTGTTGTTATGTTGATTGGAGGAGGTGGAGGGTTCTGCTGTGAGGTTATTGTTGTTTTTTGTTGGGTGTATGATGTATTTCTCTGGGCTTTTGCTATTTTTATTGTCCGGTGATTGAGAAGAAGCAACTTGAGAATATGATTGGAAAGGTAGGCTGTTTGACGTTTGTGCTTTGTACTTATTCATTGCTTCACGCATGCTGCATTTGTTTATCGTTTTTATTTTGAGGATTTCTTTTGCTTGTACGTATTTTGGGCAGTTGCTAGAGGAAGAAGCGTGGCCATCTGAGCAATTTGCGCACATCGTTCTGGTGCATTCGGAATCATTGTGTGGTGGTAGGCTGCAGTTTACGCAAGCCGGAGCGTTTTTGCAATATTTCAATGCACATATGTCCAAGTGTTTGGCAAGTCTTGCAGCGCATCGGGGTTAGGTAGTAAGGCCGAACTTAATTTTTTCGCCAGGCAACATTGATATTTTCGGAGAGGGTGTAGGTGTCAAGGTCAAAAGAAGAGCGCCAGTTGGGGTTAATGTATTATTAATTTTTTTTGAAATTTATATGCTGTCGTCACACCATATTCTTGCAGATCTTCAATTATTTCGCTTTAATTTAAGTTGATAAGGAGAGGCGCAAATATTGTGCCTTTAACACCGTTAAGGTTGGTCTGGTATGAGGCTGTAATTTGACAAATGCCTGGTAGTGATTTGGAGTTGAGAAATTTTTGCGCTACACTTCTATTTTTTGTGAGAACCAAAAGACTGCCGTCGCGTAGATCTGTGATCATTATTATGTCATTACTGATGGCTTGAATGGCGTTGTTTACGCCGAAACACGAAAAATTGATCAGCTGTTTTTCTTTAACGGTCTACTACAACACTATAAATTTTGAGTCGTGATTTTTAGTGAATCTAATGGCTGGTAGTTCGGGGAATTTTTCGAAATTGTTTGGTTTTTTCCGCTTTTGCTGCGGATTGGGGGAAAGTAGGGCGAACCTATTTCCCCCTAAATTGGTTGCCCTGAGGGGCATGATGTTTAACACAGCACTTGTCACTAAATTAGGTAGGTGGGATAACTTACCCAGAATCAAAAGGTATTGAACAGTATGTTAAAAGTAATTGCACACGTGGGGTTTACGCAATTGAGCGCGGAAAGTTTTTTTTATAGATTAGCGGCTTCACAAGTGAGAGAACGAATGACCGTACGCAACGAAGGCTAGTCGATGACGATGTGAAGTGCCTTTTTAGCTGGATTTTTTTCTAAGGATTTAATTCTGGAAACAGTTTGTTTGGATCATATAAATTCTTGTATATTTTTTTAGACTGGTTTCACTGTTTGTTATTCTCTACGTGTAGTTTATTATACAATAAGAGGTGAATTAAACTGCTGTTGTTTAAATATATTAAGAGATGAAGGTTGTGTTATAAATCTTTAATGTTAATAAATCTTTAAATAATTATTTAAGATGTAGGGTTTTTGGTTCTATGTGGTTTATACCTTATATCCCTACATATAGAATTATTAAATATCCTTTGCATTTAGGTAGTTTAGTTTTTAAATCATTTCATATGAATGTGTTGGAGGTCAAATTATATAATGAACTAAAAACATATTCTCAAGCAATTTTTTTATACATAATAAAAATATGAAAATTAATATTATTTGTATTGTGAACTACTTTTTTATTTAGTTTTTTTTAACTAATTTAATTAGCTTAAGGAAAAAGTGTGGCACTGAAGATGTTAAGGTAATTATTTAATTTTTGAATATAGTTAATTTTGCTTAGTAATTTATAAAAAAATATATTATATTTTTACAATGAAAATGTAATGTTTTTTTTTAAACTATATAAACATAAGTATAAATTGAATTTAACCATTAACAGAAAAAGTTTGCAGCCTTTTGAACTGAGCATCATACTTCCTTACTGGAGAATAACCTCAATTCTATCTACAAGCCTCTTTTTCAATTATTTGTTTAAATATAGTGTTCATCGCTTGATATCACAGTACAACAGCCAATCTGGGGGGTGAGAAATTCCAAGTCAGGGTGATGGTACTAGGTCAGTATAGTAAAACCCTCAAAGGGTTTGGCGTTCGTATGTGTAATTTTTTTTTTATGATTTTTTAATTGTTTTCCTTATCTTGATGTTTTTTCGCTTAGTTGTAACATTTTGGCAAAAACGTAGTTTAACATAACGTAGTTTAACATAACACTTGTCCGATTTTGATGAAACAAACTCAAAAAAATTTAGAATTACAATTTCTCTAATCTGTTTCTATACCGTTTTCCTATATGTGCAACACTTTCGAAGTTAAAAATGAATGTATGAAGGGGAAAAAGTATTTTTTGCCTAAAAATTTAAATATTTTTTTTTTTTAATTCATAAAAAATTCAAAATGGAAAAACTGCCAAAACTAATTACTTTCGCGTAAAGTCACATAACTCATGAGCAAAAACAGACATAGATCATGAAAATCGATGCACGCGTTTCTCATTTATTCACAATTAGGTAAATGTATGAATTTCAAAAATTTGCTCCAGATATGCACAACATTATTTGGAGAAAACATTGACACTCACAAGCCGAACTCTCATATTTTTCTACTGTACTAAAAGAGAAATATTGATGTGACAACACTGGTTCTGTTATGTTCACATAAAACATGCATTGTCATTATACTTCTTCTCTTTCTCACACTGGTTCTGTGATTTTTGTCATTCAACAAGTGCCGAAGAACGCGAACAGTAAAAGTGATTTTTCTCCAGTTTTTTAAAAGTGAATAAAAGCGAACAGAATATGGAACTGTGCAAGCCATATATAAATAGCTTTTGCTACTGCTGTGGTCAATATGTCTCAACACATAAAAAAAAGGGGAAATTTCAGTACTGATTTTGTTCAAACATACGAGATGTACTTCAACCAAAATGTTATAGTGAACGAAAATTGGGTACCAAATATAGTGTGTAAAAGCTGCTACAACCGTCTAATGGATTGGAAAAATAGAAGACGTGAAAGTATGCCATTCGGTATCCCAATGACTTGGACTAATCCTGGCGAAGGTCACAATCCATTGAATTGCTATGCATGTGCGAATAAAGGAGCCGCAAAAAGGATAAGAAAATCGTATAATTACGTTGGTGTTGCAAGTGCCGCAACACCATTGCCTCATTCGGACCACATTCCTGTGCCAAAAGCTTCTAGCCCAGATATTTTCTCTTCTACGACTGCTCCGACATATCATGCACGTGATGATCCCCCATATGAGCCATCAGTATCCAATGAGCCAATTTTAATAAATCAAAATAAGCTTGATTCAATTGTTGCCAAGTTGGAATTAACACAGCATAAATCGGAAGAGCTGGCTTCCATTTTGAAATCAAACAATTTGTTGGCACTCGGTGTGAAAGTCACAGCTTATCGAAGTCGTCAGGCAACACTCCAAAGTTTATTCCTTGTGAATGATGAAAAAACTTCTGCATATTGCCCGGATGTAGGAATTGATGAACGCAATGGAAATAAAATATGAAGCAGATGACTGGAGATTATTTATTGACAGTTCAAAACTCAGCTTGAAGGCGGTTTTACTGCATAAGACCAATAAAAAACCTTCAGTTCCAATCGCCTATAGTACAGAAACGAAAGAAACATATGATGCACTGGAAAATATTTTAAAAATGGTTAACTACGCCAAACATATGTGGCGCATATGCTGCGATTTAAAAGTTGTAGCAATGCTTTGCGGTCTTCAATGCGGCTATATAAAATATATGTGCTTTTTGTGCGATTGGGACACACGATTTTCCGGTGACCAATATGCATGCCACGGATGGAAACTCAGAGAGCACAGCAGGTTACAAACGGCCAATATTATTCGTGAGCCTCTAGTGCCGCAGAAGAAGATATTGCTGCCTCCACTGCATATTAAACTTGGAATTGTTAAGAATTTTATCAAAACTGTCGCCAAAAGAGATGAAGTTTTCTTGTTTTTGAAACTAATTTACCCGAGACTCAGCGAAAGTAAAATTAAAGGTAAGTTATAATATCACATTCATTTCCCATGGTTTTCAATCTTAACAAATTAATTTTTTCCAATCAGGCGTACTAAATGGTCCAGATATACGAAAGCTGATTAAAAGTGACGCATTCAACAATATTTTGATTGACGCTGAATTGAATGCATGGCAGGCAATCAAAGAAGTAATAGAAGGCTTGTTGGGAAAGCATCGTTCTAACAACTACGATGTTTCTGTCGCAAGGATGTTAAGAGCATTCTCGGAAATTGGTGTCCACATGTCCTTGAAAATCCATTATTTACATCATCATCTGGACTACTTCAGCAAACAATTGGCTACCGAATCTGATGAACAAGGTGAACGCTATCATCAAGTTGCTGTGCCATTTGAAATGAGGTAATACTGATTTTTTATTTTTTCAAACTCATTTTAATAAAACAAAAACTTACAGATATAGAGGCAAAAAGTCGCCGAGTGCAATAATTGCGGAAATTTGCTGGTGAAGTAAGCTTGTGTGGCAAGACAAGGATGATCTTGATGATAAAGAATTTTCAGGAGATGCAGAAGGGCCAACAGTGGAGTCGCACATTGAAATTATGTGTGGTTCAGAAACTGATGATAGCGATGAATGCGATGCCACTAGTCCCGAACAACCACCATCGAAAAAGTCTAGGCAATATTTATTAAAATAAATAAAAATAAATAAATAAAATAAAAATAAAAAATTATAAAAATTTTTACTTTATTTTTTTAGTAGTTTATGTCCAGAAGTCTGGAGTTATTGGGGAAAATTTATAAAAAAGGCGATAAATGACACTTTTTTGAATAAAAACAAATAAAAACAAATAGAAATTGTAATTCTAAATTTTTTTGAGTTTGTTTCATCAAAATTCGGACGAGTGGTTCTCGAGTTATGTTAAACTACGTTTTTGCCAAAATGTTACAACTAAGCGAAAAAACATCAAGATAAGGAAAAAAATTAAAAAATCATAAAAAAAAATTACACATACGAACGCCAAACCCTTTGAGGGTTTTTCTGTACTGACCTAGTACCATCACCCTGACTTGGAATTTCTCACCCCCCAGACAATAATCCCAAAAATGTTCCATAGTGTATTCAAGGTAGATTGAAATTCAATACTTTTTGAATGCAAATAAGATGTTATAATTAACTACAACCCCGAAAAATTGAATAAATTCGATCAATTTACCGTCCCCTAATCTCACTCATGGTATACTCCAATAAATAAAATAATAATAAAAATAATTGAAGTAGCTGATCATATTATAATATTTGATGTTTTATTAATTAGAATTACTGGTAGAATATAACAATTTCTACATCGAAAGTTAAAGAAAATAATTGTAATAAGAAAAAATCGTAAAGAGAAAGGAATATGTGATGTTTTATTAATTAGAATTACTGGCAGAATATAGCAATTTCTACATCGAAAGTAAAAAAATAATAATTGTAATAAGAAAAAATCGTAAAGAGAAAGGAAGCCGTGAAGATGATTTTGGGCCAAATCCACATTCAAATGGAGGACACTTTTCTCGATTTGTTAATGCTTTTTTTTTCATTGGAATTTCAAAAAATATGGTAACGTGAGTATATTATTCAATAAGCGGATGGGACTAATAAAATACCTATGAATGCTCTTATTCAATTTGATGACAAATTAAAAATACTTGACGATGGATCGAATACAGTAATAAAGTTTGTTATCATTTTCAATTAAAAGATGAAATGCCTCTGCTAGAAATTTTAGTTTAGATGAATTAGGAATTACTGAATAATAATTTATTACTCTAAATAAAATAAATGTGATTGAAAATGTAATAAATAAAATTAATCAACGTATAGGCGCTATTTGTAAAATAAAAAAATATTAAATATTTTAATAATTTTAGTTTGACACACAAATGTTATAAATTTAACTAATTTTTTCCCTTAGAAGTAATTGATAATTTACTATAAAGCGGTTTAAAGATCAATACTTGCGTCAGTCATCTAATGATGAATTAATTCTATTAATTCGATGGGCATAAAATTACGATTAGCATCACAAACTTCAGAGCATTAACCATAAAATAGACCTCACCGATTTATAAAAAACTTGTTGGATTTAATCGTCGAGGTGTATCATCAACCTTTACGCCAAGAGCTGGAACTATTTTTAATGAATCACATCAGCACCAGTTGCGAAAATTCGAATTTGTGAATTTAAAGGTTAGAAACATGTATTTATAGACTGAAATAAACAAATAAATAAATAAAATCCGAAGAAATGTTTAGGAAAAAAAGTTAAATCTACTCCAATAAATATAATAATGAATTACTTTTTAATCAATTAAAGTTTAAGTTTAATCCTATAAATAAAGGGTACCAGGGAATAAACCCTGCTATAATTTCAAATATAGCTCCTATAGATAATACATAATGAAAATGTGCAACAACCTCTTTTCCCGATTTGGGAATGAAGACTACCCTAACTTTTTCCCAAAGCATAGCAATATGACCAAAATTCAGACAAGCTCTAAAAATTCTTATAAGAACTCATTAGCGCCCACCACATTTTAGCATTTTCGAATATACGCCATAAGAGTCTGGTGATTAAAATTAATCGAAAGAGGATGTAGAAATCTCACTGACTTCTCAGATACCACCCGTGATGCAACGTACCAGTTTAGTCTGGTGAACCCTCCTGTCGCGTTATATGCCTCCATATCTCTGACCGAGTCAGAAATTAACCTGCCACCTGGAAAGTTGGTTTCTAGAAGAGTTTTGTAGGTCTCTAACATTGACCTAGTATAAGATCAATGCCTGGCCGTTTGGTCTTAATAAAGTACCTTGCACAGCCTTATCGGCTCTTTCATGTTCTCAATCCCACCACAGAAGTCCATATAAGAGCATAATTTCGATGCTCGACCTCTTATATTCCCTCTGGACCGCTTTGCCTTGCCTACTCTTTTCAGCGGTCACACCTCCTCTAAACAGTAAATTAAATTATGCGTTACCCTGCGCGTCGCCTCTTCAATTGATTTTACACTTTTAAGTTTTGGGATGTCGGGCATTCTCGTTTCAACCTTACCTTATTAGTGTCAGTGCCCAGCCGAAGCTCAATGACTCGATAATCAGAAAGAGTTTCCTCTTCCAATACCCTCCATTCTTTGTTATGATATTCCATACCTCAATTATCTAAGGTCAGATCATTCACTTCTTGTCTCTTGGTGGTAACAAAGGTAGAATACAAATACGCCCACGACATACCCATGGATCATACAATAAGATTATTTGGGAACTTCAATTAATTTGGAGAAGAAACTTTTACAGTGTCTTATAAAGTGAGGGAACGTAATAAAGATGAATAAAATAATAATGTTTCTAAATAATTTCGCCTACCTCTGAATTTTTCATACGGAGTCGAAATCTAAAAGAAATACGCAACTGGAAGTCAACAGAATACCGGCAGTTCGTATTGCACCATGGATTATTCGGTATGAAAAACTGCATACCAGGCAACCTGTATTTTCACATTATTTTGATGCATTCAGGTATTCGTTTTCTCTCTTGTGAGAAGTCTTGTCAAGTAGAATGAAATATCGCCAACGAAATCTTAAAAAGATTTGTTTGTTTAGTGATTTGTGTGGCGAACATTTAATTAATTTCCATGGCCTTTGCATTTGAGGATTTACGTTAAACAATTCACACCATTGGATAATTTTCCAGATATTACCGATCCTCGCAAAATCTCAAAAATAGATAAATTTGTTCTGAATGGTGAAAAGATTGTTTGTTTATTTTAGTAAACAAATGTTATCTTTAAAAATTGTCAACCTACAAACTCAAACAGATAGTGTTTGTGTTGTAGTTTTAACTAAGATTGGAGACATTTTGAAGGAGCCCGTGATGTTATAAATAAGAAGATATAGACTTTAAGTATTTTTGTATGCCAATAGGGAACAAAGTCATTTTAATTCATCTATTGCATAACACATTTTATAATTTTACGTAGAATAAATAAAGGTAGACAGTAAAACTAATGAGTCTAAGTCAAGACAGTGTTAAATTGAAATTTTTAAATTGTAGCTATAGCATCCCGTCATTTTAATATGGGACCTTACCTCAACTGTACCCCAACCTGCACTGTTAAATTAGTCACCTGTGTATATTAAATGAACAATGTAAGTATATTGATTGCAAATATTCCAACAGTGCTGCAAACAATGTTGGTTGCTCTTGGAAGTGTGAAGCTTAGCCGGGAAGGGATTTCGACACGACTTTCCGTAATAGTAAGCGCTCTTGCCGAGACGGTACGCATTCAATTGAACTAATTGTTAACTTAAGTTAAACCCCTTCTTCATGTCATCGCAGGAAAAACTAAGTTTATTTCCTTTGAATTAGTCAACCGTAATACGTGTTGAAATCTGTTATATGTAAAAAACTAAGCATACTAAACTTTAAAAACTAAATTTACTTCCGTTTGGTTTGCAAACCGTAATATGTGTTTAAATTTTTAATAAAAAACCATACTAACACCTAAGTATTTTATAAGATAAGCAAAAATATTAAAAACCAACTTCGGATTTCTTTATTTTTGATTTGCATTAAAATGTATTATATTATATAATTCACCTATTCAATTTCCTTTTATAGGTGCAAATACATTTTTTTATTTAATTTGGTATCTGATAACCAACACATTTTTTGTAAAATATAATTGGATTAATCATTACGACTAGGTAATTAAACCAAAATATGTTGTTTGCCAGCCAAACATTTTATATTTAAAATTTCATATTATTGGAAACATTTATAAGTCTTTATTGCTCTAATACAGAGAGAGTAAATCTGCTTGAATTTCAGCTTTCGTAATGTGCCCACGCGTAATCTCAGCTAATGATTTTTGTTGGTCTGAACGTTCAGTTACATGCTTTCTTGTTTTAGCACACCCAAACAGCATTGTAACATTTTTTAAGAAACATAAATAATTGACAACAGCTAATCAAACTGATTATCGAGTCGGAATGAAAATGATTCGAAAATTAATTAATTTATTTTACTTTTTAACCCGAACGGT
Organism: Anomoia purmunda; assembly: GCA_951828415.1. NCBI lineage: Eukaryota > Metazoa > Arthropoda > Insecta > Diptera > Tephritidae > Anomoia > Anomoia purmunda. Next base: position 41,073,692 of record OX639994.1, on the reverse strand, counting down.
TGCATCCACTACAGCTACACCAAATAATATAATTATCATTAATATAATTATCGTTAATAATTAATTTTTAGGCAAAACGTCCCACTTATTTAAGACTTTTTTATTTGTAAACGTAAAAAAAACTTTCCTTTTGATTACTAAAATCTTAAAATCAGTAAAATCTATCAACTTTTTCTCAAATTGGAAAAAAGCCGTAAAATTTTGCAACTTTTGTCAGAAAAGAGATTTTTTGTAAAAGGTTCACGAAAATGTGTTTTAAAATTTTCTTTTAATTTTTTTAGCTATTTTAGCCTTAGATTTTGATGTGTTTATTCTTTATAATATAAGTACTATATACATATATATTAACATAAGCGACCCTGAATTATCTATGCCATTTCATTGCTACACAACTTTAACTTAATAAAGTCAGTGTGCTAATTAAAAAAAAAACGATTAACAAAAAAAAAAAAATAAAATAAAATAAAATAAAAAATAAAAAAATTATAAGAAATTTAATTACAAATATATTTGCTTATAATAATGCCTCACAGTGAAAATGTTTATCAGCCAGCAGGAGCTGAAAGCCAAGTAGTGTCAATCGCTACTACAATACGGCCAATAAACTTGAAATCCACGAATTTGGCAGCTGAGTGGAAAAATTGCAGTACCCAATTTAAAATATTCCTACGCGCATCAAATCTGGAGGATCAGTCAGACACCAGAAAAGTTGCTTTACTTCTTCACCACCTCGGTTCCGAATCATTGCCTATTTTCAACTCATTCAACGAAGATGTGGATGGAGTATCTTACAAATCTTTGTTGCAGAAATTTGAAGATTATTTCGTCCCAAAAGTAAACATAGCCATGGAACGTCATACATTTTTCACGCGCCGGCAAAATCCGGGTGAATCCATTAGTGAGTATGCAGCAGCACTGCATAATTTGACATACGTGACATTTTTATTTGCGGTCTGACACACAAATTCGAAAAAATTAAAGAAAGGCTTTTAAGTGAAGGGGACGTGAAGCTGGACAAGGCGATAAATATAGCCAAAAGTATGGAATTAGCGAAGGAAAACGCGTATATTATTGCGCAGCCGACCTTTGGATATCGAAAAGAAAGCAGTCAAATGAAAGTCATGTGACAACAACATGCAAAAAGTGTGGACAAACGCATAGAAGTAAGTGCCCCGCACTTGGAGCTAATGCCATGCTTGCGGTAAATTTAATCATTTCGCAAAAATGTGCCTGTCGAAGCAACGAGCATCCAAGTTCATCAGAAAAGTGGAGAAAGATGAGGACAGCAACGAAAGCGAGAGCGACGATATGTTTGTTGGAGTGTTGGGGAAAAGCTCAGCACAACATCACGCATCGTGTATGGAGAGAGAGTGGAGCATCCATGTAAAAGTGAACAACAAAAATTTGTGTTGTCAAATTGACACAGGAGCACACTTTTAAATTTGAGTAAGTTTGAGAAAACTATAAAAAATAACATATTAACATTTAGTGGTGAAAAACTGCCTGTTGTAGGTTTTTGCCTATTACCCTTATCTTTATAGCAGTGGGCAACATACAGCAGTGCACACTGTTGTTTGATGTATTGCTGTGCACACTGTATTTGCCAACCACATTATGTCTTATAGTGCCCACAGTCACCGACGCAAACGTACGTTGCGTGTCAGCTGACACGATCAAACTTATGAGAGCGCCATGTAAATGCAAACTCATCAACGTGTTCGTGTGACGGGTACGCGCGGCGTGTACGTGTGTAAACTGAGAAATTTAGATTTTTGCCGTGAAGCCGTGTCAGCTGAGTGCTCTCTCACCGCACAGTGTTGCCAAGCAGAACTTTTTAAAATCATTAACAAAATAACCTTATAAAAATTTAAATTTTTATTAAATTAATTTAAAATCGATATTTAATAATGTTAATTATAGATAAATTAACTATTTGCATTTGTTGGTTTTTGGCTTTGGTTTATTATACAATGAAAAATTGTAATTGACAACGCGGATGTGTGTAAAAGTGTGTAAAAGTATGTATGCAAACAAAGGAATGGCAACATTGTGTTGATGCATACAAACACAGTTTTATGTACGCAAAGTTTGTTTACAAAACATACGCGCGGGCACATGTTTTGCTCAATTTTGTGTATCTCCCGACAAACAGACACGGCAAACGGACACGTCGGTGACTGTGGGCACCATTACGCGCTCTTTACAAGATTATTTGCTATTGCGCCGTTCAGGGTAGCTCGTACCATATGTATTTGCACATACGAATACTCTCGCTCTCAGTTATACGCACATAATAATAACAACGCAATAGGCTCAGCGCCACTATTTCCAATGTATATAAATATGTATAAATAATGCGCAATGAGCGGTTCATGCATTTATGTAAATATGTATTGCTCTTGTCCTTTGTAGTATGTAAGTACAGTAAGATCACGCGTTGTCTCACACATGCACCTACATATACATACATAAGTATACATATTGCAACTAGTAAATAAGGAACCGTTGTAAAAATATTGAGGCGTCAGAAAATATTCCGACGCAAGCAAAAGAGAAATAAATTGACGGTCGAAGTAACAATTCGCGTTTGATTTGAAAGACTCGCCATCCTAAAACCCTCAGAAGTGGGGTCACGCGCCGCGTTGTAATAAAGCGTTTTTTTTTTCACTCGCCCTTCTAAGCGAAAAGTTAAAAGACATTAAAAGTAAAGTTTGAAAAGTTCGTTTAAAAGTAAGAAAAAAGTAAGCCAAAAAAAAAAAACAATAATGGAAACAGTGAACGCGGAAAATTTAACCATTTCGCAATTGCGCGAGTGGCTACGCAACATTGGGTTGCCAACAAACGGCACCAAAAACGCAATGCTTTGCCGGTTAAACGCGTTATCGGCAAATGAAAGAGGTGAGTGCCCACGAGCACACGAGCAGGATGACGTGCCCAACGTCGAATCAGAAAGTGAAGCTGAAGTACAGCCTAAACAAAGTTCGCCCCAAGAAATTTCCCTCCTCCGTCGGGAAATGCAATTGCTCGAACGTGAAAAAATAGTGCTAACAAAAGAAAACGAACTCTAAAAAAAACTTTCTACGTGCGAACTGGCAGACTGTAGCGGCGAGGCACCAACACAACAACAGATACCGATAGACATGATAAAAAATTTACTATCGGACTACGACGGCGAAACAAACAGTGAACTATGGGTAACACAGTTTAAGAACGTTTTAAGCGCCTACGAAATCAATGATAAATTTGCTTTAATATTTCTGTCGTCGAAGTTGAAAGGCAAAGCCGCGTCGTGGATCCACTCAAAAATCGACTTCGCTACAACGCCAGTAAGCAGCATGCTAGATGAACTGGTAGACATTTTTAAGAGCAACGACAACAAGCTCATGCAGCGTAAGCGGTTCGAGGTTCGTCGCTGGAAAATAGGTGAGGAGTTTAATAATTACGTCAGGGGAAAAAGGCTGTTGGCGGCGCCTCTAAAAATCGAGGAACCTGAGTTGATCGAGTACATAATAGAAGGTATACCCGACGAGCAATTGCGAACGCAAGCCAAGTTGCAGTGCTTCAATGCGAAAGCAGAAATACTACGAGCATTTTCTGCTATTCATCTCAAATCTACTGCAAGCTCAGCAACAGTTGCAAAACAGGACGCGAAATGTTTCAACTGCAATTCGAAAGGGCATTTCGCCAACGAGTGCCGCAAGCCGAAGAGAGAGCAAGGAGCATGCTACATCTGCGGAAACAAGTCGCATCTAGCAATAGAGTGTCCAGACAGGAAATTTGCTGTAAGAAATAACTATGTAAGATATTTTACTCTTAATTTTTATACATGTAGTGAGACAATGCCTATCTTTTTAGAATGCGTCATAGACACTGGCAGTCCCGTCAGCCTAGTACGGCGATCAAAAATACCAGAAAATATTAAATATGAAATTTTGAAATCAAATGAATTTTACTTTGGAGTAAATAACTCCACAATTGTAACCGTAGGAAAAGCTTTATGTTTTATTCAAATGAATAATAAAATTTATGAATTTTTCATTATTATTGTCGATGATAAAACAATGTGTCGTGATGCAATTCTAGGAAGAGATTTTTTAGATACATGTAAGTACAAATTAGTGAGAGATAATAAAGCTTTTTATAATGAAATCAATCTAGCCAAAGAAAAGTTAAGGAAAAGTAAAAATATTTTCGAAATTCAAAATTATGAAAACGTTCGACATAAGTTAGTGAAAGTAGAAGAAAAGATACACAGAAAAATTAAAAATTTCAAAAAAGCAAATTCAAATAGTTCTAATTCAATTTACGATAAGCTAACTGAAAAACAATATAAGAAAAATTTCGATAAGGACTTAATGTTGTGTACACTTGAAAGCGAGAGTACCTTAAATTTAAAAATTGGTGAAAACATTACACACGCAGATAAGCAATTTTTTTACGAGTTGTTCGAAAAATTTTATTTGATTCCCGAATACCCGGCTGAACCGAAAGTTAAATTCGAAATGAAACTTTCTATAGATACAACGAAACCGTTTAGTTGTCCACCAAGACGTTTAGCTTATGCAGAAAAAAATAGCTTACAATGTTTGTTAGATGAATACTTAAGCAAAAATTACATTAGGCCTAGCGAGTCAGAATACGCTTCGCCAATCGTTTTAATTAGAAAAAAGACTGGCGACTTACGAATGTGCATAGACTATCGTACGCTTAATAAAATAACAACGAAAGATAATTATCCCATTCCCTTAATAGATGACCTACTAGATAGACTAGCAGACAAATTTTATTTTACGAAGCTTGACCTTAAAAATGGATTTTTTCACGTTTTTATGCACCCGGATTCGGTAAAATACACATCTTTCGTTACTCCTTTAGGGCAGTTCGAGTTTTTAAGAATGCCGTTTGGCCTAAGAAATGCGCCTTCGGTATTTCAAAGATTTGTTAATAGAATATTTGCGGATATGGTCAGAGAGCAAAAAGTTGTGATATATCTCGATGATATAATGATCGCCACAAAAGACTTAGTAACACATTTTGATATTTTGAGGGAAGTTTTTAAGAAGTTAGTAGAAAACAAACTAGAGCTAAGAACAGATAAGTGCGATTTTCTACAATCTGAAATTAAATACCTAGGATATACTGTATCAAAAGATGGCATTAGGGCAGATGAAAAAGGTTTGGAAGCTATAAAAAATTTTCCAGTCCCAACAAAGTTGCAGGCAGTTCAAAGTTTCGTTGGTTTATGTTCCTATTTCCGACGTTTTATACAAAATTTTTCTATTATAGCAAAGCCTCTTTATGATTTATCAAAAAAAGATGTAAAATTTAATTTCGGAAAAGAAGAATTAAAGTGTTTTGAAAATTTAAAAGAAAAATTGTTACAAGCGCCAATTTTAGCTATTTATGATTTTAACGATGAAACAGAGTTACACTGCGACGCCAGTGCGTTGGGGTTTGGTGCAATATTAATGCAGAAAAAAGCTGACAAAAAGTTGCACCCCATTTTTTATTTTTCAAAGAGAACAACAGAAGCAGAAGCAAAGTACCACAGTTTCGAACTCGAAACTTTAGCAATAATTTATGCGCTTAAAAGATTTAGAGTTTATTTACAAGGGTTACGTTTTAAAATTATAACTGACTGTAATTCGCTTACACTAACGTTAAATAAGAAAGAGATAACCCCTCGATGGGCTTTAGAACTCCAAAATTACGATTATGTTTTAGAACATCGTTCAGGAACAAAGATGCAACATGTAGACGCTTTAAGCAGATGTAATGTCTTGATAGTTGAATGTAAGACGTTTGAAGAAAATCTCGTAATATGCCAAGGGAAAGACGAAAATATAAAAAATTTACGCGAAATATTACAAAAAAGTGAGCACAGTTTTTACGAAATGCGTAGTGGAATTGTTTATAGGAAATGCAAAGATGGACGAATTTCCTTTCCTAAGATGAGAGAAAAAATAACAACACATATTAAAAACTGCTTAAAATGCATAGCGTATTCAGCAAAGCACGGACGCGAAGAAGGTTTTCTACACAATATTCCCAAAGAGATCAGTCCATTTTTCGTTATACATATCGATCATTTCGGACCAATTAATGGCCCAGGTCAGAAAAAATACGTTTTTCTAGTCATAGACGCATGTACAAAATTCGTAAGACTGTATCCTACAAAAACCACGAACACTAAAGAAGTAGTTGTTGCAATGAAAGATTATTTTAGAAGTTACAGCCGCCCAAAATACATTATTTCTGATAGAGGTAGTTCCTTTACGTCGAAAGAGTTCGGACAGTTTACAGAAGAACATTGCATTAAACATATTAAAATAGCAACGGGTTCACCACAGGCAAACGGCCAAGTAGAAAGGGTCAATAGAACGTTAGGGCCAATGTTATCAAAACTGACCAGTGACAACGAAAATGTTTACTGGGTTAATATGTTAGAAAAAGTAGAATATGTCATGAACAACACAGTTCACAGGACTATAAAACAGTATCCGAGCTTAATGCTCTTTGGCGTTAAACAAAGAGGAGAAGAATCATTAATAGAAACGTTAAAAACAGATACTGTAGACATACCCCCTCAATCACACGAAGAAATACGTGTTGAAGCATCTAAAAATGAAAAAATATTACAGAACTACAACGAAAAATACGTAAATGCGAAAAGACGAAAACCCACAGAATACGAAATAGACGATTATGTGATGATTAAAAATTTTGATTCGACTGCAGGAGTTGCAAGGAAACTAATTCCAAAATTTAAAGGACCATACAGAGTAGCAAAGCGATTACGAAATCACCGCTATGTGTTAGAAGACGTTGAAGGATTTCAACAAACTCGTATACCCTACAAAGGAGTATGGGCCGTCAGTAATCTTAAGCCATGGTTCACTGGTTATCGGAAGTCAGGTCAAACAAAACACAGAATAATGCATGTGATCAGGTGATCACATATGTCAGCACGGCCGAATTATAGCAGTGGGCAACATACAGCAGTGCACACTGTAGTTTGATGTATTGCTGTGCACACTGTATTTGCCAACCACATTATGTCTTATGGTGCCCACAGTCACCGACGCAAACGTACGCTACGTGTCAGCTGACACGATCAAACTTATGAGAGCGCCATGTAAATGCAAACTCATCAACGTGTTCGTGTGACGGGTACGCGCGGCGTGTACGTGTGTAAACTGAGAAATTTAGATTTTTGCCGTGAAGCCGTGTCAGCTGAGTGCTCTCTCACCGCACAGTGTTGCCAAGCAGAACTTTTTAAAATCATTAACAAAATAACCTTATAAAAATTTAAATTTTTATTAAATTAATTTAAAATCGATGTTTAATAATGTTAATTATAGATAAATTAACTATTTGCATTTGTTGGTTTTTGGCTTTGGTTTATTATACAATGAAAAATTGTAATTGACAACGCGGATGTGTGTAAAAGTATGTATGCAAACAAAGGAATGGCAACATTGTGTTGATGCATACAAACACAGTTTTGTGTACGCAAAGTTTGTTTACAAAACATACGCGCGGGCACAAGTTTTGCTCAATTTTGTGTATCTCCCGACAAACAGACACGGCAAACGGACACGTCGGTGACTGTGGGCACCATTACGCGCTCTTTACAAGATTATTTGCTATTGCGCCATTCAGGGTAGCTCGTACCATATGTATATGCACATACGAATACTCTCGCTCTCAGTTATACGCACATAATAATAACAACGCAATAGGCTCAGCGCCACTATTTCCAATGTATATAAATATGTATAAATAATGCGCAATGAGCGGTTCATGCATTTATGTAAATATGTATTGCTCTTGTCCTTTGTAGTATGTAAGTACAGTAAGATCACGCGTTGTCTCACACATGCACCTACATATACATAAGTATACATATTGTAACTAGTAAATAAGGAACCGTTGTAAAAATATTGAGGCGTCAGAAAATATTCCGACGCAAGCAAAAGAGAAATAAATTGACGGTCGAAGTAACAAGTCGCGTTTGATTTGAAAGACTCGCCATCCTAAATCTTTTAATAATGTTAAATATCTTATTGATTTTTACATACTTAACATGAAATGTAATAACGTTATTGGTTTACAAACAGCGGTAGCAATGAATTTAATACAAAATGTTAACTCGATCATTTTAATTAGTAATAAAAAGTTTGAAAAGTATGCAGATGTCTTTGAAGGTCTTGGTCTACTCAAAAATACATGCTCTTTGAAAATTAATTCAGATATTGAGCCCGTCATAGATCCGCCGAGGAAAATTCCGTTCACTCTTTATGAACCTCTGAAAAGAGAATTAAGCAGAATGGTAGATTTAAATGTTATTACGCCGGTCACAGAGCCCACAGAGTGGGTGAGTTCAATTGTGTTAGTCACAAAGCGTAATGGTAATATCCGCTTGTGTTTAGATCAGCGATAGGCAAACTTACACTTCTTTACTTTGCGCTTGTGTTGAAAACCATGTTAGCGCACGAAGTAAGCAGAGGTACACTGAATAAAATTCAGTATCATAAAATAAAACACAATAAAAATTTCAATTATTTCAATTTATTTATAAAATATTGGGTATTATATCATATAATCAAATTTCTAAACCTAAATTACTCAATTATATGTTCCAGCTCAATTCCCTGGTCGAAGTATTTGATTCGCAGCAGGTCGTCTAAATGTTCGTTTGATATTCTGTTTCTATTTTTGGTTTTAATATTTTTCATAGTTGAGAATGCTGTTTCGCAATTATAGGTGGAGGGGAATATTGAATACAATTTCATCATTTCTTTTGTTGTATTTGGGTATTTTTGTTGAACCAAGTTTGTCTTTGCCATTTGTGCAGGGCAACGTAAAATCTTCTAACATTTTTTGGATTTCATCTCTAAGAAGTTCAGGCTGTTTAACTAAATCGCATGCAAGAGTGTTGTTGTCTTGAAATCTGGAGGCAAAATTGGTTGATAAATTATGGATTACTTTTTGAAATTGAATTAATTTGGTGGGAATGGGGTTCTGGTTATAAATTTTTGTTGTTTTGGGCAGAGAGTTGATATTATTTGCTTGAATTTGACGCTCTAAATATGAAAGTTTTTGGCCGAAGTGATGAACTGTGTCAGCTGTATCATATATACATATATTTATTTTTGCCTTGCAATTGCAAATTTAAATTGTTAAATATATCAGAAATATCTGGAAGAAACGCAAGTTCAAGTAAAAAATCATTACTTTGTAAAGCTGAAATCAATATACATATCTGTGTCTGGGGTTGGATCTTGTTGAAGATAAGTCAAAATTTCTTCCCGCAAATCAAATAGTCTTGCAAGACTTCTGCCTCTACTCAGCCAACGTACCTCCGTAAATAATAATAAGTCCCCGTAATCCGCTTCTAACTCTTCCAAAAAAGCCTTAAATTTACGGTGTCTTAGCGCGTTATGACCTCCTTTAATTTTATTAATGATAAGAATAGCTGTTTTCATTGCATCAACCAAATTCAGCTCTTTTCCTAACAAGCTATGCTGATGGATGATGCAATGAAAATTAGGTACAGTGATTCCGTTTTTCATTAAGAACCCCACGAACCCCTTATTTCTTCCGGTCATTGCTTAATTTGTTCGTCCCAACGAGTGAAAACAGACGGTTGTTGACTGCTTTCCATAATTTCTGACCATTCACGTGACCATCAAACGTAAATGAACAAAAAAAATTTTCAGTAACTTCAAATTTCATGGTGACTGTTCTGACATAAATAATCAGCTGGCATAAATTATTTATGTCAGTACTTTCATCAAGGGAGATTGAAAAAAAGCACATCTTCCAAAAGCTTAAAAACGCAGTTGAAAACATGTTTGCTTATTTGTTCAGTTCTGAATTTACTAATTCCGCCATTTCTTTCCCTTCTTGTCCAAAGCATTGCAAAACATTTCCAAATAGTTCTTTCAAAAGCACACCATCTTGAAATGGTCGACAATTTTTCGCCAGACCTAAAGAGACTATGTAAAAGAATTTGCTTTTAATTCTAAATTAATTCTTATTCTAATTTAAAGCTAAATTTCTATTATTCCCTAATAACAAATCAAAATTCGAATGGCAGGTTTTATAATGCCTTTTTATATAAAATACATTTTTTTGTTTTAAAATCCTATTACAGATAAGGCATTGAGATTCCTTTTCTAAATTTATAATAAAAAAAAAATCATCCATTTTATTTTATTTTTTTTTGTGTGTAAAATTCGCAAGTTGCCTATGAAAATTTTTACGTTCGCAGTACGTTGTTGCTCGCTTAAATTGTGATAAACAACTGACTTGCTTTGCCAAACTCAAATGAGTCAAAAAGCGTGCGCTGCGAAGTTCTTCGTATAGCGTTCGTGTGAATGCTTCGACGTCGGCAGCATTTACTTGTCAACCACGCGTGGTTGAAAATGCAAAATGTGCCTATCGCTGGTTTAGATCCACGAAATCTAAATAAAGCTATTTTGCGCCCGAATTTCGCATTTCCAAGTATTGATGAATGAAAGTCTAAATTAAAGGGATCAAGCATTTTTAGCACTCTTGATGCCAATTCTGGATTCTGGATGATGCCCTTAAATGAAAGCTCATCTACGCTTTGTACGTTCAATACGCCATTCGGCAGATATAGGTTTGTACGTTTGCCATTTGGAATTAGTGCCGCCCCTGAAATATTTCATGCGGAAATGGTGAGATTATTTTGCGATATTCAAGGGTTAATAATATATATGGATGATTTTTTAATATATGCCTCAAATATAGAGGAGCATGACAAAGTTTTGAATAGAGTGTTAGAAAGAGCTCGAAATGTGGGTCTTAAATTTAACAAAACAAAATCAAACCTTTATAAAAATGAAACCAAATTTATCGGACATATTTTCAATCAGGACGGTATCAAACCCGACGGGGAAAAAATTAAATCGATCCTAGAATTGCCATCTCCTCGGTCGGTGACAGAGTTGCAAAGATTTATGGAAATGATTAACTATCTTGGTGCGTTTATAAACAATATGTCGTCTAAAAATAAAAATTTACGCGATTTACTCAAAAAGGACATACAATGGCATTGGAATGAAACCCACGAAAAAGAATTTAAAAACTTAAAATCAGAACTAGTTCAAGCTCCAGTTCTGACATACTTTGATGTCCGCAAGCAGTAAACATTGTCTGTAGACGCGTCCAAGTTTGCAGTTGGTGCAGCCATTTTTCACGAACAGAACCCCATAGCATACGCTTCAGCATCATTAACAAGTGCTCAAATCAGTTACGCACAAATAGAAAAAGAGCTTTTCGCTATTCTTTTCGGTTGCGTAAAATTTCATCAGTATGTTTATGGCTTAAAAGTAATTGTTGAAACTGATCACAAGCCTTTGATTTCGTTATTTAACAAACCACTGTTTAAAATACCTGCTCGCTTGCAGCGCTTTATGCTTCGATTACAATGTTACGACTTAGAAGTCAAATATAAGCCAGGCAAATATCTGTTTGTAGCAGATACTCTTTCGCGAGCGCCACTAAAAGAAACGGCTAATATTAATATTGACAACACTGGTTTACAATATTAAACTTTTTGTCTGTTGCCGCGAATCCTGTGGTTGATATTGTTCACTCATCACTTGTTTTTGTCAAATCTACCCTCGAAATTTTTTGAGCAGCTCGAGCTACTTTGTTTTTGATTTCATCATTTATATTAATTTATATCATATATATTAATCGATAACAGGCATATTTTACTGTGTTAAAATTAGTTTCTCTAGTTTTTGCGTCATGAGTAGTTCAAGGAGACGTTGTTTAAACAATCCAGATCATTTTTGCTATATATGCGGAGAATATGTGTTTAACAATAGTAGAAAAGTTATATCAGAGTTGGTGAAAAATACCTATTTTGAGTATTTTGGGATGCTCTTGGATAAAAATGAGAAGTCTTGGGCTCCCAATTGTGTTTGTAAATCGTGTGTGGAATATTTAAGATTAAGGAAAAGTGGTAAAAGAAGTGCCTTTAAATTTGGAACACCGACTATTTGGCGAGAACCACAAAATCATCTCATAGACTGTTATTTTTGTAGTGTGAACATAAACGGTTTAAACACTAAAAATCGAGCTAAATGGCAATACCCAAGTACTAGTTGTGTTCAACGTCCAGTGCAGCGTTCACCTCACTCTTCAAAGCTTAAAAATATATCTGAACCATTAGAGCAAGACATTGAAGGACCAAGCTCATCACAAAATGATCCTGATTTTGAAGCTATGTCTAATGAGCCAAAATGCTTTTCCCAAAATGAGTTAGATGATCTTGTAAGAGATTTAAATCTTTCTAAACAAGCTTCAGAGTTGTTAGCATCAAGACTAAAAGAAAAAAATTTGCTATCCTCGGATACTAAAATAAATTTTTATCGTGAAAGAGATACAGAATTACGGTGTTATTTTTCCGAAGAAGATGGCATTACCTTTTGTTCAGATATCAAAAAATTGTTGATAAAAATGGGCTTGAAGCAATACGAACCAAATGACTGGCGTTTATTCATTGACAGCTCAAAACGTAGCCTAAAATGTATTCTATTACATAATGGAAATAAATATGCTGGGGTACCTATTGCCCACAGTACAAAGTTAAAGGAGGAGTATTGTAACATTTCGCTAGTCTTGAACAAAATAAAATACAATGACCATAAGTGGCTAATTTGTGTCGATTTAAAAATGGTCAACATTCTTCTCGGTCAACAAAGTGGTTACACCAAGTTTCCCTGTTTTATATGTCTTTGGGACAGTAGAGCTAAACAAGAACATTGGGTAAGAAAAAACTGGCCCTTGAGAGCAAATATGGAGTCTGGAAAGCACAATATAGTCCACAATTCATTAGTATCTCGTGACAAAATTATCCTTCCACCATTACCCATAAAACTGGGCATCATGAAACAGTTTGTAAAATCACTAGATAAAAATGGGAACTGCTTTTCTTACATTTGCCAAAAATTTCCTCAGCTCACTATGGAAAAGATTAAAGCCGGTATCTTTGATGGCCCTCAAATTAGACAACTTACGAATGATACTCAATTTAGAAATTCTATGACTGAGTCAGAACTAAAGGCTTGGACAGCTTTCGTATCTGTGATGCAGAATTTTCTCGGAAATCGGAAATCTGAAAATTATGTTGAACTTGTAGAAGACCTTCTGCTACAATTAAGTAATATGGGATGCAATATGAGTATAAAAGTCCACTTTCTCCATAGTCACCTGGACAGGTTTCCGAAAAATTTAGGAGATATGAGCGAAGAGCAGGGAGAGCGTATGCATCAAGACTTACGGGTCATGGAAGAGCGCTATCAAGGTTTCTGGGATACAAATAGATGTCTGACTATTGTTGGTCTCTAATACGTCATTTTCCAAAGTCGACACATCGGAGAAAAGCTTTAAAACGAAGTTTTTTAGAACTCAATGATTAATTGTTTCTTTAAATAAAGTTTTTCTTATTAAATGCATGTTTTTTCCTGTCTAATACCTACATAGCTGAAACTCAGAAACTAGAGCTGATAAAAATATTCTAATTATATTTTTGAAAATAGCATATTATATGTAGTCAGCAACAGCTAAAATTTCTTCGGCAACAAATGTACTGTAAACTAGTGCAATGAATTAGATTTACACTGCAACTTTTTAATGTCACAAATAGCAGTGCCCCAAGAATATATAAAAGATATCCGAAGTGCTACTCAGGCAGATGAAATTTTAACGAAAGTACAATCATATGTTCGTAATGGTTGGCCGTTATATAAAAAACAAGTCGATAAGCAAGTAATGCCTTATTACAATTCAAAAGACGATTTTTCGGTTGTAGATGGATTGTTACTAAAAAACAATAGAATCGTAATACCAATAAATCTCCGTAAGAAACGATGCCACGAGAATCGGTGTACTGGCCTAACATTAACAACGATATATTCAATGTAGTTTCATGTTGCGAGCTTTGCTTGAAATATAAAAATGCAAACTCAAAAGAAGAACTTAGTAGTCATGAGATAGCAGATATTCCATGGTACAAGTTAGGTTGCGACTTGTTTGAATTTAATAAAAAATTGTACTTGTTGGTTGTAGATTACTATTCTAAATATATTGAGTTTAAACTTTTAAGTTCAATTTCATCAAGTTCATTTGTAATAGCCAAACTTAAATCAATTTTTGCTCGTCACGGAATCCCTGCTATGCTGATTTCAGATAATGGGCCACCATTTAATTCGAGTGAGTTTAAAAAATTTTGCTTAGAGTGGAATATTCAGCATATTACTTCTAGTCCGTATATGCCACGTTCAAATGGTCTTGCAGAAAGATCAATACAAAAAACTGACCCGTACACAGCACTTCTTCATTACAGAACAACTCCAAAAAATAATATACCGAGTCCGAGTGAGTTATTAATGTCTAGAAAATCGCAAAATTTTCTAACCAAAATGGTTGATGTATCTACTTATAGAACTGCGATTAAAAGACAAAATGAAAAGTCAGCCAGAATTTACAACAAGACATTGATGGTAGCGTGTATAGAAGAAACAGAGAACATATTCTGAAAAGACCAAAACTGGAACAAGAAAACTTGAACGGTAATAAAACTATTGAAAAAACGGAAAAAGAAGATGTAGTAGAAACTGATATTGAAATTAACCAAGTAGATAAAAATAACCGAGCCATGGAAAATGTAGAAGAATCGAATAAAACGTATGCCACACGAAAAGGCAGAAAGTCATTCCACCAAATAGATTAAATATATGAACTGAATTTTGAATGGAAACCTTATTAGTTACTTTAATAGTTTTAAATGCATAATCTGTACTTATTTATTGTAAAAAGGAAAGATGTTGTGTTTATACTTTATAATATAAGTACTATTTATTTATTAGCATAAGCAACCCTGAATTATCTATGTCATGTCATTGTAATACAATTTTAACTTAATAAAGTCAGTCTTGATGAGACAGTCAACGACATAACAGATATATCTTTCAAAAGAAAAATGTTGACCATTATTAGATCAATAATGACAATCAATTGCGTTGCCGGTGCCCATTATCGGACAGCCCTCTGCCTACGAGATGATGGTGGCTGCCTCTAGCGGATAAGGGAGTTTCGAGACACAAAAGTTAAACAGATTCGGCGAAAAGACACCACCTTAGGGATCACCGTTCAGCTCTTCTAAATGTTGATGGATGGTTGCCGTTGTTCACCTGCGTCTTTATGGCGTGAAGTTCTGTAGTTCTGCTGTGCTCTTTCCGGAAGCCATGTTGAAGTATGGGAGCAGCAGGGACTGCATTGTTTCTACGACAGGGAAAGAAAAAACATCGGTCACTCTACGCTTGGCCTTATCTACCGAAAAATGCTGCCGCATCTTTTCCAGTATTCGCGTTTTACCCGGGTAGACAAGGACCTTGCAGGCGGTCAGAGCTTTCCCGTACCCGTAGTCAGGTTACGGACATCATATACTCCTTCTACTTGCCCCGCTTATTCTTACATACCTACCTCCGAATCTTTACATTTAAATCCCTGATACGGGGTTACGGGCGAACATCAATTCGAGTAGGCAGAGCACTGAAATCGCCATTCTGCCAATTAATTTCCCCTACGATCCACTGGCAAGCTTAAATATCAGAAATCGTGGTACGCATTTAAGTCACCTACTACCATTCAGCTTTCACCTCTGAGGAGCGCACCTATGACAGTGTGATATCCAGCCGCGCAGGAGGTGGAAGGGGGTATAAAAACATTAAAGATGTCGAGTTTGACATAGCCGAACCGGATTGCTATGCTGTGGCATTCTGGGGTAGTATTCCCGTCATCGATGTCTCTTTCAATAAGACGATACTGTATCTTGTTGTCTGTGATGAGCGCTAGGCCTCCACTATTATGTTGCTCGCGATCGATGCACGATGCACATCGTTGCCGTTGCAATTTGGTTTCTTGAATCGCAGATATTATTAGACCGTGCCGGCTCTTAAAGTCCGTTTTCTCTGCGATCTTACTCTGAAGAGCTCGAACAACACGGGGTCGCATACCTTGTGATCCACTTCTTATGGCTCTGAAGGCTTAAGCAGACCGTAAGTTGGCTCGATCCGTCGCACGAATTACACCTTACCGAGGTGGAGTTCGAGTGGTGCTTTCCCTGACATACGCAGCAGAAAAAAGTTTCCATATAGTTTCCTCCATAAGCAGAAGTATGTTAGGCAACCCTGCTCCAAAGTGCTGCACCAGGGTGTCAAGCGTCTTAAGGGTTTGGCTGACCTAAACAGGGTTAGATCGCCGAAACAGAAATCCTTTACTGGGTGAAGCCCGGCCCATTCCGGTACGTAGAACCGCTTGCTCAAATTGCGTTGCGTTGCGCTTGCTTTACTGGGTAAGTAATCTGCTCGATGACAGAGTCCACTCCAATATGCTATAGTCTTTAATAATTTACATTATTTGCTTTATGCTAAAGTATTTTCTGGTAAACTGGACACTGAGGATTGAATGTTATATGTTTCTTCTCAAGCCGCAAGTTACATTTTTTGTTAGCACAAATGCACTTTATGCATTTGTTCGCTTTTTGCTTTGAATATGGTTTTCCAGGCACTTCTAGCAAATTTCCTTATAATTGCAGTTCGCCGCTATATGGTTTACATTTTGCCCGCCGATGTCGGCATGATCGCAAAGACATCTACATTGGTTTTTATTAGGGCATTATATTATTTTTTTCATTATTTTTTGCAGGTTTCAAAATATTTTACGATTTCTAAGCTTCCATTTTGGAAACCTTCTTTCAGTTTTTATCGTATCCAAAAGCTGGTAATTTTCCTACCTAAAGCTCATTCCGTATACCAAGCAATTTGTTTTGACTACATTAGACATTATGACTTCATAACGGTCACTAACTTTATTTTTAATTGCCCTTTTTAGTTTTTCAGAGTTCCTCAGTTCATTTGATAAAAGATCCACGTTTCCTACCTATCACACTGTGTGTTTTTAAGCCCGCTGGCTCAACTTTTTTGTTCGGGTCTTTTTTTATTTGGCAACTCTAAGCAAGTAGTAACAGATAGAGACGCAACATATCCAATGAGTTCAGAGACTATTGCAACAGTTAAAACATCCAACATTTGCTACTTCCAACAGGAATACTGAAGAAACGGACAATTTTTTATATTTAATTATATCTAAAAGGGTCAAACAGACACATTAAGCATTACAACCATGTGCAACAGGTTTTAAATAACACCATACCTAGCAGCACAAACATCACCCTTTAAAATTCTCACCGAATTAGACATGCGTGTAGCCGGCAACCCAGATTTGTGACAAAATTTAAACGTTATATACTGAACGAGGCTTAGTAAGACAAATTGCTCAAGACAATATAAGGAAAATACAAAACGAAAACTGGAAAACATTCAACAAGAACAGGAACAAAGAAGTTAGATATAACATCGGTGAACGCGTGGCCATCAAAAAGACTCAATGCGGAATCGCTACGAAACTAAGGGCAATATATTCGGGCCGTACAGGGAAGCCGTAGCTACCCAGGACGGACCGGTTAGAGCGGTAACTATACCCGAAAATATGAAGCCATAAAGCTAGTTATTCAGAGTCGACTAACGTGCCTGAATGGCCGTTTGTGGAAATAGGATATCGTGTTAGATAGCAATGAAGGAATGAATAGACAGAAGACGAACTAACTAGCGAACGATGAGGGTAGAAGGTGCCCATCAACAAAGTATACGTTTGTCAAGTGAAGCGTGCATAACACAGTCCTTAAACTGATCGCAAAACATTATATGTTAATAATAAGTGAAATATTGAATAAACGTTTGTATAAGCTGTTTAGCGAAGCGTTTTTTTCGTACATACTTATTACAAAATCACTACCATTTTGGTAATGAAACCTATTGAAACGGTTAAATCGATTTACTTACATACTCGGCTACGGTAGCCAATTTAAATTAGGAACCGATTTTCTTTATAACGTTTATGCACGTATTTCTTCAGCGTCGCAAATTTTAAATTATTGTAGTGTTCGCAATCACAATTAATAAGTCTCAAGGCCATTAGTAAGAGTTGATGTTTTTTACAGAGGGTACTATGCATGCGTAAAAGAAATAAGAATAAAGAATAAACTAATACCACAAAGTAGATTGGGAATAAGCATTGTTCATACTTCACTAAGAATTTATTTCTATATGTGCATATGTATGTGCGCACATCTGCTTGCATGAAATTCAAATAAACAAAAGATAGCGTTTAGTTGCACTACACTCCTGTAGCATAATTTCTAAGTTCATCGCACCTGTATAATTATACGATCAACCCTAAGTATTATTGGTATAAATCAATCAACAATTAACATCACTGATAACACTCAAAATTTTCTTATTCTCAATTGTACTCATGTTTCATGCATAACCACATCTATTGTTTATGGTGCCGCTAAATCAGGTTAATCTTTTTTTGAACTACATATGTACATACATATGTATATATATGTGGCGGCACCCACATTAATGTTTCTACCAATATGATTTAATGTTATTCATTTAAAGGTTAATATTAAGTTTATTAATATTCGCATAACTAGGGTTAAGTTATCTTACATTCTATTTTACGCTATGATTCCAATCAGTACACTAATGTTATCTCTATCACTCCTACTAATTAAGCTATCAAACATGCATGCATGCGAAGATGATCACCTGTTGTTCTTCGCCCACTCATATAAGAGCAAATTAACTATTGTAATTTCAGTTGGATTTTAGTTACCACGTCGTGTAGACGTGCTCAAATAAATAGTCAAAATCCCACATTGGTGACCCCGACAAAAGGAAAAAAAAACCGCAAACATCCTAGCGGTCACCTTGACGTAACCTTGACCGTGAAAGAAAGGGAAAGTATTCCGTTACCAGCAACTGGTCATACCACTGAAGGTGACCCCTAACATTAAATTCTTCATTACAATCGTCAGTTGGCAACGTTGCTTTGTTTTCGCAAAGCAGCTGCACATAATTTGCCGCTAACATTGGCAATTATTTTTTTATTTGAAATCGTAAGGCAATCAAAATGCCAGCGGATGATGAAACACCACGTTTGCCGAAACCATCAGCGTTTTTGGGAAGCAGCGCCAGCCCTGCAACAATTCGCGTTCCAAGCTTCAATCAAGAAAAGCCGGCACTCTGGTTCGCACAATTAGAGTCCCAGTTCCGAAACCATAATGTCATACACGAAGTGGACAAATTCCATCACAAAATTCCACTAATTGACACACGCATAGCTGCCGACGCTGAGGACATTATTTTAAATCCACCGGCAGATAAGCCATACCACAAATTGAAGACGGCGCTAATCGCTTGCTATTCCAAATCCAGAGAAGTAAAGCTCCTTCAGCTGGTGGATGGCGAGTGCATAGGCGACAGAACGCCTTCACAACATCTACGCCATCTTCGAAGTCTAGTTCCAGATATCAACGAAGAAGTATTAAGAGCAAGGTGGCTCTCACATCTGCCGGACCAAATGCGTGCATGCCTGGTTTCACAGCGCACAGCCGAGCTACAAGGTTTAGCCGAAGCAGCGGACCGCTTGCATGACGTACTCAGGCCTTCTCGTGGCAACCAGGTAGCTGCAACATCATTCACAAATAGTCGTGGCTCCACTCATCACTCAGATGTAGAGCAACAACTGGCTCAAATTACCAAATGTTTGCAGAAGCTTTTGGACAACCAGCAAACCACTACGCGGAAACGTTCCCGTTCATTAAACACCAACAGAAGCAGATCAGTTTCGCCAGTAAGCTCAACCAGTAACACGTGCTGGTACCACAAAAAGTTTGGCCATCTCGCTCAAAAATGCACACCTGGTTGCAAACTAGCGGAAAACGAGTCAGAGAGACGTTAGCGGCGGAAAGCGCCTCTCTTCCACCATCGTACCGCCTCTTCATTGTAGACCGTACCTCTCACACCAATTTTTTAGTGGACACGGGCTCTGAAGTTTCCGTGTATCCCAGCAGAGGAAATACGACTACGAATATGGCGACCGGCTACCAACTCATCGCAGCAAATGGAACGCCAATTAACACTTTCGGCATTCTTACAATCAATTTAAATATTGGCCTACGCAGAGCGCTAAAGTGGCGCTTCATAGTAGCGGATGTCTCGCGCCCAATCATTGGCGCTGATTTACTCTCGCACTATGGCCTCCTTGTCGATCTAAAAAACCAACGCCTTATCGATGAAACAACCTGGCTACGCACCACAGGCACAATCAGGAGCGTCGATGTACATTCAATCAAAGTTCAGCAACCAGACCTTTCATCTGTGTTTTGGAAACAGCTTGTCGAATTTCCTAGCGTTGTACGCCCCGATGGTGCTCCTATTAATATTTCACACAAAACGAAGCATCACATAAAAACAACGCCTGGGGCTCCAATTAGTAGCCGCGCTCGTCGATTAGCACCCGATCGTCTGAAAATTGCACGAACCGAATTTGAAAAGATAATTAAACTGGGTGTTGCAAAACCATCCGACAGCCCATGGTCATCTCCACTACATCTCGCACCCAAAAAGTCCGGCGAATGGCGCCCATGCGGCGATTACCGCCGCCTTAATGAGCGTACTATACCCGATAGGTACCCAGTTCGATGTCTTGAAGATTTCACCGCCAATTTACACGGAACGTCATGCTACTCAACCATCGATTTAATTCGTGCTTTCAACCAAATTCCCGTAGCTGAGGAGGACGTTCAGAAAACGGCTATTATCACGCCGTTTGGCCTCTTCGAATTTCCATTCATGACTTTTGGACTTCGAAACGCCGCTCAAACTTTTCAGCGTTTCATTGACGAGGTAACTCGAGACTTGCCGTTCGTTTTCGCATACATCGATGACCTACTCGTGGCATCTGCAAATGTAACCGAACATCAGCAACACTTACACATCGTATTTAAACGTCTTCAACGCTATGGCCTAGTCCTCAATACAACGAAAACTCGTTTAGGTCTCAAAGAAGTCGAGTTCCTCGGTCACACTATTTCCGCACAAGGCATAAAACCACTCGCAGATCGAGTGAAATCAATCGTCGACTACTCTCGCCCTTCACCAATCACCAAGCTACGCAACTTCATAGGTACTATAAATTTCTACCGTAAATTTATCAAACATGCAGCAGACCTACTAGCTCCATTTAATATGCTACTCGAAGGCCCGAAAATCTGCTGGAAAACTCCAATTATTTGGACCGCATCGCTTGAAAACGCATTTACACAATGCAAAACGGTCCTCGTTAACGCAACACTATTGGCGCACCCGGATCACAACGCAGAGTGGGCTCTCTTTTCAGACGCATCTGAGTGTGGAATAGGAGCCGCCCTTCAACAACGCACTGGTGAGCATTGGCAACCACTCGCTTTCTTTAGTCGAAAACTTGCACCATCTGTACAAAAGCGATCAACCTACGATCGTGAACTCAACGCAATTTATGAAGCAGTTCAACATTTTCGTCACTTCTTTGAGGGACGACACCTTGTTATCTATACAGATCACAAACCCATTATTCATGCATTCAAACAGAAACCAGAACGTGCAACACCATGGCAATTCCGACGACTTGATTTTATTAGCCAATTTACAACCGACATACGACACATACCCGGTTCGAACAACATCGTTGCGGACGCCTTATCTCGAGTCGATGCCATTCACGCAGCAGTTACATCCGAAGAACTCGCACAAGCACAGAATAACGATGCAGAGCTTCAGCAACTGCTTCACAACCCTACAACTTCACTGGAACTACGCAAATTACGAAGCAATAACGCAGATGTTGCCGTCTACTGCGACATATCAACTGGTACAGCACGCCCGTTTGTTCCACAACCACTGAGGCGACCAATTTTCGACTCACTTCATTCTGTCGCACACCCTGGCCGCCGAGCTTCCAGGCGACTTGTAACAAGCAGATTTATTTGGCCTTCAATCAACAAGGACTGCATTAGTTGGGCCAAATCTTGCATCCAATGCCAGCGCAACAAAATTGCGCGCCACACAGTTTCACCGATCGCGATCTTTCAACCACCGTCGCGCCGTTTCGAGCACATTCATGTAGATTTGGTGGCACTTCCGTTATCAAAAGGACACACGAAATGCCTCACAATCATTGACCGGTTCACACGCTATCCAGCCGCCGCACCACTCATCGATGGTACAGCCGATCGAGTAGCACACGCACTCGTGCTATCGTGGATATCACATTTTGGCGTCCCACTTCGAATAACCACCGACCTTGGAGGACAGTTCGAGTCAGATTTATTCAAGAAGCTTGCCGAACTCCACGGGTTCAAACATCAACGAACTACTAGTTACCACCCACAATCGAACGGACTTATTGAACGGTTCCATCGGCAATTTAAATCATCTCTTCTTTGCCACGGCGACAGTTGGTACGATGCGCTTCCGGCAGTCCTCCTCGGATTGCGGGCCGCTTATAAAGAAGACATCAAAGCCACATCAGCAGAGATTGTTTATGGTGAGCCAATTTGACTCCCAGGAGAGTTTTTAGCACCATCTACTAAAAATATTGAAGCACCTGAACTCGTTAAAACGCTACGAAAAGCATTTCGAAATCTCACGCCTACGCCTGCTTCTCGCCATTGCAAAGAGAAAATTTTTATTTCCAAAGAACTCGTAAACTCATCGCACGTTTTCATTCGCAACGACAAAGTTAAGCAGTCTTTTTCATCGCCATACGACGGACCATTTCCAGTCGTTGAAAGATGTAACAAATACTACCAAGTTCTGGTGCATGGAAAAACTACACCAATCTCAATCGACCGACTCAAACCGGCCTTTCTTTCTAATGATGACAGCGACCATTTGAGCAACAATCC
Source organism: Anomoia purmunda (assembly GCA_951828415.1). Taxonomy (NCBI): domain Eukaryota; kingdom Metazoa; phylum Arthropoda; class Insecta; order Diptera; family Tephritidae; genus Anomoia; species Anomoia purmunda. The sequence continues at coordinate 41,050,792 of OX639994.1, read as the reverse complement.
ACTGGGAAATGGCCAGCGTCATAAAAACAACAACAACACCAATCCTGGTGCAACAAAACACCAAACCAAAAAACGAGTACACTTCCACATTGCTTAAACAATTAAAACGAAAATTTAATTTTTTTTACGGTGGGGGAGATATGTGGCGGCACCCACATTAATGTTTCTACCAATATGATTTAATGCTATTCATTTAAAGGTTAATATTAAGTTTATTAATATTCGCATAACTAGGGTTAAGTTATCTTACATTCTATTTTACGCTATGATTCCAATCAGTACACTAATGTTATCTCTATCACTCCTACTAATTAAGCTATCAAACATGCATATTATATAGTGCGAAGATGATCACCTGTTGTTCTTCGCCCACTCATATAAGAGCAAATTAACTATTGTAATTTCAGTTGGATTTTAGTTACCACGTCGTGTAGACGTGCTCAAATAAATAGTCAAAATCCCACATATATAGGGTCTTGCAATAGGGACGCACGAAAGTAGACCGATAGTGACAGCAAACGACGCCATATATTTTCCCGCTCTTTCGACATTTCTCTTCAGTAAGGTTTGGCATTTCATCATGGAAAGAAAAACGATCCAACAACGAGTCGAAGTTATAAAATTTTACTACCGAAATTCGGAGTCAATGTCCTCAACTTAAAGAGCGCTATGTCCAATTTAGGGTCTTCGTAATTTCTGGCTGAATGGCTTCGTCAATAAGCAAAATATGCGTTATTGGACTGGCAGCAATCCACACGTACTCCGTGAGTCAACATTGCATCCCGAAAAATTACGGTTTGTTGCGTTTATGGGCCGGCGGTGTCATTGGGCCGTACTTCTTCCGTGATTATCAAGACCGGCACGTTACTGTGAATGGGAATCGCTACCGCTGAATTGGATGATATGGACTTGGACAATATGTGGTTCCAAAAGGATGGCGCCACAAGCCACACAGCGAATGTCACAAACAATTTATTGAAAACCAAGTTTGGTGAACGTGATATCTCACGAAATGGTCGTCAATTGGCCGCCTCGGTCGTGCGATTTGACGCCGTTAGACTATTTCCTGTGGGGCTACGTCAAGTCTATGGTCTATGCCAACAAGCCAGCGACGATTGATGAACTTCGTACGAATATCGAACGTGAAATTGCAGCAGTATCGGCCGATTTATGCTTGAAAACCGTCGAAAATTGGGTTCAGCGTCTGGACTTCTGCAAGCGTGCCCGTGGTGTCCATGCAAAAGAAATCGAGTTCCGTACATAATGGCATCGAAGGTACTTTCACAGAAATAAAGAATTTAATTCATACCCCAAACCGTTTTTGTTTTATTTAAAAAAACTTTTGTAGCGTTCCTATTGAAAACCCCTGTATAACTATTTGCACATCCACTCTTTGTACTACCGCTAAATCAGGTGATTATTATTGCACAAAGCAAAATTTGATATTTTATGAAATACACACATGCGTACATATATGTACTAACTGTAATAAATTAGAAACTTTTTAAGAAGAAAACACATAATGAAACATTCATTCCATCCTGCGAACTTGAATAAACGAGGCATAGGCGATTTGATAGCATAGAAATGCAGCTGGAGGATGAGTAGCTCAGTTTACTAGTCACAACATCGAGGCGAAGACGACGTTGACGCGTCAGTTGTGCTCGTGTCGTGGACTAGAACCTCACCGCTCTAATATCAGACCGAGTCCTGAAGAACAACCATCGTTCACCGCCCAAGCAGAAATTACCAGTTCTTCATATTCCAAAATTCAGCGGTAATTATATGGGCTGGCCTGATTTCTTTTCGATTTTTAACACAGTGGTACATCAAGACGTGGACTTGACGCGAATTGAAATCAACGTGATTCTGCGTTGGATACAATACGTGCATTAGAAATTTCGGAGAAAAATTATGACACTGCAATTGATTTGTTAAAATCACGTTTTGGCAACAAACGTTTAAATTTCCAGGCTCATATTAGAGACATCGGGCAGCTCAGGCAGTTCAATGGTAATTCACTAGTAAAACTTCGCAAACTATATGACTGTATTAACGCTCCCTGCTCGCATTGCAAACGATGGCCACATATGAACAAATTCCGGAAAGTATGTTAATTGAACTGGTGTCGTATAAATTCGACGTTGTGTCTTGAACGAAGTGGGAGTAAGAAACCCTCGCAAATGAAATCCCGACCTGGAATTTAATGTTGAAATTTCTGAAGCAACATTGTCAGCGAAACGTCCAAAAGTACTTAAACCAAGATCGTCAGACAAACAGGTAGGAAAGAAAAAATTTTTTCATGTTGTGGTCATGCTGGGAAGAAATGCAGGTTAAGTAGCTGCAAACATTGCTCATAGAAAAACATCACACCTTATTTCATCAGGAAGCTATTCCCTCCGGGTCAACAAATTTCTTGCCAACCGTAGATAGTCCCTCAAATCATTGATACTAATTGAAATTTCGTTCTATTGGCGACTGCGGTAATTTACGTAAAGAATCGCCCTCATCCCTTGCAGAACTCTGAGACGCAATTTCGTCCCTAATTGACTATTCAATCAACTTCAATTAAATAAAATTAAGTCATCGTTGTCGATTTCTGGTATAGGCCAAAATGCTTTCGTCGCTGATCATATCGTTGATCTGGAATTACATTCACGCATCGGTGAGTATTCTGCCAATTGTCACACATACCATTACTCAGGCCCAGCCAAACCGTTCGCTGAAGGAGATTGGACATATTTACCTTCAAATATTCGTTTAGCGGCTTCTTTATTTTTTGAGCCCCAACGTATCGACTTACTAATTGGAGCCAGTTTGTTTTTCGAGTTTCTCTGCGTTGGCCAAATACGCTTATCGGAAATTTGCCGCTACTACGAAAGACAAAACTGGTAGTATCTGGCGGATGTTCCCAACTACATTGTTTAATTGCATTTGCTGTGACTGGTGAGACTAATTCCGACAGAACTGACTAATTTATTGAAGTGTTTTTGGGAAATAAAGGAGCGTAGTAACACAACACCGAAGAGTACTAAGGAGGAAAACATGTGCGAAGATCATTTTCTGAAAAATCACTAGCCTATTCGGTAAGATTCGTATCAACAGGCCATAAGCCTATTCAAATCCCTTGCACGCAAGTTTTACCGTAACCCTGAACTCAAACCACAATACTCGTCTTTCATCAATGAATACCTGGGTTTAAGACATATGTTAACAGTCGATATTGTACCGGAAGAATTATGCCACATCACTGTGTGTTCAAGGCTGACAGCACAGCAACAAATTTGCGTGCAGTGTTTGATGGCTCTGCGCGTACAACCAACGGACGGTCGCTAAATTTACACTGATGGTGGGTCCCACTATGCAGCCTTCTTTAACTCTAATGAACCATTTCGAATTTTTTAATTAGATACATTTACTTATAGCGTGAAGCCAGCTTCATTTCTAGCCATTCGGGCTATGCAGCAGCTTGCCGTTGATGAAAGTAAGACCTATCTATTGGGAGTTAAAACTATCTATCTATAAAAGTTTTTGTTAATTATAGTCTCCTCAGGTGACCGACCAATAAAATGACACACATCTATTTGGTTTCAAGACTTTAATTCAAGTGAAGTATTGAAAAATGTATAAATGTATAAGATATAAAAATGTGTATGTAACAGAGTAAGAAATTCAACATGGCAAATAAATATGTGAGTTGCCAGAGTGTGTATAATATAGTTTATCCAACATTCCTCCTCAACTCACGTATTTACTTATACAATGAAAATATGTGATAGCTATTTCAAATTAAACCTAACATTTTTGTTAACTTTGTATGAAGTACATTCGGTAAATTTTTAGTAAAAATATCCGCGATCATTTCGCTACTGTTGCAGTATTCAAGCTGTATCTGCCCATTCTGGTAAGCTTCCCTTACATGGTGAAAGCGAATGTCGATATGTTTGCTTCGATTGTGATATACGGGGTTCTTAACAAGATGCATCGCACCCAAGTTGTCACCATTTATTGTTATTGGGTCACCGTTATAAATGTTCATCTCGCGAAGTAATTTGCGTATATATATGGCTTCTTTAGCTGCTGATGATAGAGCCATATACTCAGCTTCCGTACTGCTGAGTGCGACGGTTGGCTTCTTTCTACATTCCCAAGAAAATGCTGCACCAGCCAGAATAAACGTGTATCCGGTGTATGATTTACGATCAACTTCGTCACTTCCCCAATCCGAATCTACGAAACATGTAATTGGCTTACCGATTTTGTGGTACTTTAGTTGCAAGTTGGATGTTTTGCTTAAATACTTCAAGATTCGTTGAGCTGCGACCATATGTTCTTGGTGTTTGTCTGAGCTTCTTTGCGCTATCTTACAGACAGAGTGCAAAATGTCAGGATGCGTAAGGATAGCGATGTACATCAACGAACCGACGAGAGACTGAAATTTTTGCTGGTCAGCCTTTTTGCAGTTAATATCATCACATCTTACTTGATGTTTAGGTTCCAATGGCGTTGCTACAGCTCGACATGTTTCTAGTCCATACTGACTTAAAAGTTGTTTTATATGCGCTTGCTGATTGACTGCACTTTCACCTGTTTCATTGTCTCTTTCTACTTCCATGCTCAAAAAATAGCTAACAGGACCTTTGTCTATGACATCAATTTCAGAAGAAATTTTTGACTTAACTTCTTTCACCTCTTTTATATTAGAACCTGCAATAAGCAAATCGTCAACATATATAGCAATAAGGTTGATTTTGCCGTTGTTATTTCTCGTATACAAGCATGGTTCGCTTTTACACTGGCTATAACCAATGCCTTTTAAAATGCCGTCTAGTTTTATGTTCCACTGTCTCCCACTTTGTTTCAGGCCATAAAGAGCTTTTCTTAACTTTAAGACGCGATTTGGAAATATTTTATTGACAAATTGTTCAGGCTGTACATACATCGTCATTTAACTCACTATTTAAATAGGCTGTGGAAACATCCATTTGATGTAAATGGAGGTTGAATTCGGCGGCTAATGCAATCACCATGCGAATGGTCTCATACCGTACGACGGGTGAAAAAGTTTCGGTATAATTTATGCCATATGTCTGGGCATATCCTTTTGCTACTAATCTCGCTTTCAACCGTTCTACTGCACCACTCTTATCACGTTGTAGATTAAACACCCACTTGCTGCCTATAGCCTTTTGCCCTTTTGGCAGCTCTGTTAAATACCACGTATTATTATTTAAGAGAGAGTTGTACTCACTTTGCATAGCTGTCAACCACTCACGTGAGTACTTACTAGATAATGCTTCTTGAACGTTTTCAGGAATAGAGATGTCATCTGCGCTTATGAAATTCAGGACGTTACATTGCTTTCTGGGTCTTCCTGGCCCGCCTTGACGGAGAAGTTTCGGTCGTCCAGGACCTATCTTAGGTGTGCCTTCTTTGCCATCCCTGCCTTCCTCCGCGGACTCGAACTCGCTGTCACTTTTGCTAACTGTTTGATCATGCTCTTCTTTTATAAACTGTGCATCTTTTTCCCCTGCGTCCTCGGTTTGATCCTCTAAATCGGGAAATTTTGACTCAAATACTAAATCTACAACTTCTTTCTGTTCAGTTTTTTCAATAAAGTAAACGTCTCGACTAACGATGATTTTACCCGAAGATTTTTCAAACAACCTATATGCTTTGGAGGAATCCGAATATCCTACCATTATATATTCTTTACCTCTTTGCCTAAAATTGTTATGCTGAGTCTTGTCTAGAGCAACAGCTGTTGATCCAAAAATTTTCAGGTGCGACAAATTCGGTTTGTTCTTAAACCAAAGCTCATACGGAGCTTTGCCCTCTAACGCTTTTGTAAGCGATCTATTTCGTAAGTATGCTGCTGTGTTTATCGCCTCTGCCCACAAGGATTCATTTACTCCAGCACCAACAATGATACATCTTGCCATTTCTACAAGAGTGCGATTGAAGCGCACGGCAACACCGTGCTGCTGAGGAGTGTGTGGAACGGTAAGTTGTCTTTTGATACCACATTTCTGTAAATATTCACTAAATGAATTATTCACGAATTCAGTGCCGTTGTCACTGAGCAAGATCTTAATTTTCTTTTCCATTTGACGCTCAACAAAAGTTTGGAACACTTTAAATTTTTCGAAAACTTCGTTTTTACTTTTTATAAAATATACGAAAACGAACCTATACCAATCATCAATAAAAGTCAAGAAATAGCGTGCACCTCCGTTTGAGGTTTTACTCACCGGACCACATAAATCCGTATGTATAATTTGCAGTGCCTCATTGGCTCTACTGGCTGAAGTTGAAAACGGCTTTACACTGCACTTGCTTTTTAAGCACACATCACAATCCAGACGTTCAGTAACTTTCGCTGTGATTCCATGTACCATTTCTTTTTCTGCCAATTGCCTCAAGCTTACAAAATTAAGGTGCCCATATCGCATATGCCACTTCATCGCCTCCGCACTTGCTTTTTTTGCAATAAACAAATTGTTATCAGCCACTCTGTATAAAAATAAACCATTTATTTTTCGCGCTTCAAGAATAGTGTCACCGTTTCCATTAATTACACTTGCATATTTATTTGAGAAAATTACTCTCATATTGTGCTGGACAGCTCTTCCAACAGAAATAAAATTGCATTGAATTAGAGGCACATAAAGAACTTGTTTTAATGTCACATCAAAGTCATTGGTTTTTACCTGCACATTGCCTATACCTTCTGCACGTGTGTTGTGTTTTCTCCCGCAAGTATGATCACCTCATCGAATTTTTGGAAGGTTGTAAACAAATCTCTTTTACAGCATAAATGAGACGATGCACCACTATCAATGCACCATGTGTTGCAATCCAACATGCTTGAAGTCGATGATGTGAATATACAAAGAAAGATGTTTGCTTATTTTCTCTTTTCGAGTATCTTTCCTTGCACTGTGCTGCATACGACCGCAGTTATAACATTTGAAGGTTTTTTTGTTATTACCTTCGTACCTATTGCAGTGATTGTTCTTTTTCATATTATTTTGCCGCTTTCCACTGTCCGTTGTCCGTGCCATAAATACCTCTTCTTTGTAATCAGAAACGTTTCGAACGACTTTTCTACGATCGCCTTCTTCAGCTAATTTAATTTTTATTGAATTTAGTTTGGGCAAATCGTCTCTACTCTCTAGCGCAACAAGAAGATTTTCATATGATTTTGGCAGGCTAGCGAGCAGCATTATTACATATAATTCCTCCTGAAGACTTACTCCTATCTCCGACAATGTGTCCATAATCGACGAGAAGTTGACTATGTATTGTTAGATACATTCATTGTCGCCCATCTTCATTGCCAATAGTTGTTTAAATAAAGTAACTTTACGTACCGGTCCCCTCGGTCGATGAATTTCACGTAAATTAGTCCAAGCGATACTTGCTGACGATGCGTCTTTTATGTAAGTAATTTGTGTAGGGGAGGCACTGAGAATTATTGACGCCAGGGCCTTTTCGTCTTTGGTTTTCCAATTACTTACTTCCTTCGCATTTAAGTCGGTAGGGATTGGTTTTGTTTCTTCGCCTGATACCACACTCCACAGGTCTGGATGAATGAGGACACTCTTTATCTGCAAGCTCCAGGAATCGTAGTTGGAGTCGCTTAGTTTCTCAATACTATACAACGAAGAACCCATCTTCTATATTTCTTGTGAAATTGAAACTCGGTTTATCAGGTGTCTAACGAGCTGGTACCATAACCTGTTAATTATAGTCTCCTCAGGTGACCGACCAATAAAATGACACACATCTATTTGGTTTCAAGACTTTAATTCAAGTGAAGTATTCAAAAATGTATAAATGTATAAGATATAAAAATGTGTATGTAACAGAGTAAGAAATTCAACATGGCAAATAAATATGTTAGTTGCCAGAGTGTGTATAATTTAGTTTATCCAACAGTTTTTATGTGGATGACATGATTTTCCGTACTAATTCTGTGGTCGCAGCTCGGGATATTTTGCACCAAACCAGGACATAGCTTTCGTTGGGAAATTTCAAATTGCGAAAATGGTGTTCAAACGACAATTGGAACTTAGATGATGTAAATTATTATGACAAGCAAAGCTTCCTCGCATTTCACGACGGGACTAGCGTTACAAAAATTAAACGCATAATTCTATCAGTAATCGCTAGACTATACGATCCCCTTGGTTTAACCGGTCCTGCGGTAGTCAAATTTGCTTACAACACCTATGGAAGCGAAAATTGCATTGGGGTGACAGCCCTCCCCAGTCTATTCGAACAGCTTGGCTGCTTAGGCACATGTTTGTATTTACGAGAAGAAAATCAAGGAGTTGTCTCTACGAATTTACTTTGTTCTAAGTCGCGGTAGTCAGCAAAGTGATAAAACTTAACACTTTCCATGGTAAGGTATTTTGCTGGTCGGATTCAACTCTTGTTTTACCGCCGCTGCGCAATGAACCATTAAATTTTAACACATTTGTTGCTAATCGCGTTAATATAATAAAAGGATTCACCAAACATATGACATGACGCTACGTTTCGTCGGAGATGAATCCAGCCGTCATACTTTCGATAGAAGCTAGTCCCGGGAAGCTGCTAAATATGCATATTTGGAAGTATGGAACGTCCTTACTGCATCAGAAGCTGCATCACTAGTTTCCCTATTAACAACAATATAACTAATACATTTTATATAGTACAGCGGTCGTAAGAATTAAAACTGATGCAACAGAAGTCGAATGCCGTGCCCTGTTAGATTCAGGGTCTCAAGTCAACTTTATTAGGAACATCTGGTGAAGCGGATTGGTATTTCAATGCAAATATTGTACAAAAGTCCAGACGCTCGGTTGGATACACTAATACCCCGCTTTGCGTCGCTTCGATTTGCAACGTTTCGAAGTTGCGTCTTTCTAAAATTTTCTATGGCTTCGAAGTTGCGTCATTTTTGTTTCGATTTGCGTCGAAAATATGAAAATTAATTTCTGTTTCTATGCTAGAAATCAATTGTTGCGTTTGTTGTTTTTACTCAACGAATGGATAGATACATACACACACAAAATAAATACAAAACAAAAACAATGATGATGATTCATTGATGAAGTGTGAGGCAATAAAAATGAATACAGTTAGTTTTTTTCGGTTACAAAACATAAACAGAAAAAGGGGATTTCCCATTTTAGTCTTGCTTATGCGAAGATCGTGTGCTGGTCATTAGCTGAAGATTGTTCAGTTTCAAATTACACTTGCTGCTGTGAAGTTTTAAAAAATATTTAATAATGAGTCAAAAAAGAAAACAAATAAGCCTGAAACAAAAACTGGACATTTTGAAACGTTTTAAATCTGGGGAAAAGGCTGTCGAGATTGGAAGAAGCCTTGAACTAGCACCTTCCACAGTAAAATCAATTTGTTCCAGGGACGCCGATAAAATAAAAAAATTTGCTGAAAGTGCCTCGTCATTGCAACATAAACAAGTTATAAAAATGAGAAGTTCTTTAATGGAAAAAATGGAGACCCTTCTTAGCGTTTGGATTGAAGATCAAAACCAACGGAGAATGCCATTAAGCCAAATGGTAATTCAGAAGAAAGCTTTGTCCTTATTTAGCGATCTTAAAGAAAATTATCCATTATCAAGTCGCGAGATTTCTGAAGAATTTGAAGCAAGCAGAGGTTGGTTTGATCGCTTCAAAAATCGTGCAAATTTGCATAGCATTGCATTAAAAGGCGAATCTGCTAGTGCAGATACTGCAGCTGCAGACAAGTTCAAACTTGAAATAAAAGCCATCATTGAAGAAGGTGGGTATTCTGCAAAACAAGTCTTCAACGCTGATGAGACAGGACTTTTTTGGAAGAGGTTGCCAGGAAGAACGTACATTTCTAAAGCGGAAAAATCGTCCCCTGGACATAAACCTTGTAAAGACAGACTTACACTTCTTTTAGGAGGAAACGCAGCAGGAGATTTTAAATTTAAGCCGTTTTTAATTTACAAATCTGAAAACCCGAGATCTTTTAAAAATGTTACAAAGAATGATCTTCCTGTTTATTGGCGTGCAAACAAAAAAGCATGGATGACTGCATCCTTATTTAAAGATTGGATGGAAAACTGTGCCGTCCCTGAACTGAAAGCTTACTGTTCTTCTCAAAATATTGAGTTTAAAGTCCTCTTGCTATTGGACAATGCACCAAGTCACCCTGTTTATTCTGATGATTATTCCGAAAACATAAAAGTTATTTTTATGCCCCCAAATACCACATCAGTGATACAACCAATGGATCAAGGGGTAATTTCTAACTTCAAGTCCTATTATTTGCGACGAACTTTTGGACAACTTCTAAAAGCAACTGATGGTGATAATGGTATGTCCACAATGAAAGAGTTTTGGAAGAATTATAGCATCAGAATGGCTGTTGAAAATATAAACCAATCTTGGAAGGAAGTTAAGGAATCGTGCATGAACGGAACTTGGCGCCAATTATGGCCCGAATGTATTGCTAACAAAGATATGGAAGATATTAATGATGTTCAGAGCATTTGTAAAGAACTTGCAGAAACAGCAAGATATGCAAATTTTGAAGGAATGGAAGAAGAAGACATTAGTGAGCTTTTGTCATACGACGAAGAGCTTAATAACATAACTTTGATAGCAGCTGAAAGGAACAATACGGTGGACAATGAAACACTTACACTTGAAGTTGAACCAGAAAATAAAAAGCTTACCACTGCTAAAATCTCTGAAGCGATGCAGTTGATATCACAAGGAATGGAAATTTTTGAAAATAATGATCCGGACGAAGATCGCAGTTTAAAGGTGTCTAGAAATGTAATGGAAGCTATCAATTGCTATAAAGAAATTTATTTGAAAAAAAAAGAGCAAACAATCCAAAAAACTTTAGATGCATTCATAAAAAAATCAGCAAGATTACCAAATCAATCTGTGGAAAATTTATTAGATTCAAGCTCAGAATAATAAATCAAGTCACCGGTTACGACTTAATTTTATATGACGAATTCCTTTTTTTTAATTTGTATCTCAATTTTTAATTTTATATGATGAATTCTTTATTTTTAATTTGTATCTTAATGGTATTGTAATGTTTTTCTCATGAATTTTTAAGTATTTATTTTAATAAAACCTTGTTTTTACAATAATTCATAAAAAATACTTATTTTTTTTAATGAAAAATAAACTTTCCAGCTTAAAAATACGTCATGGAACCGATCAAATCAAAATCAATGCAAATGTATGGGAAAACGTGTTTCGGTTTGCGTCGTTTCGATTTGCGTCGCATTTCTCCGGGCCCAATTAGCGACGCAAAGCGGGGTATTAGTGTATTTGAAAAGAGAAATTAAAAAGATTGTGTTTAGTTTCAATTTGTAATGGAAATTTATTCAAATATATATATGGAGATATACAAGAATGTTGCTTTACCTGTGGTGTGAATCGGTGGTAGACCTGTGTCGCTCTTGAAATCCTGAGATCGAGTGCAGAATGAAAAAACGTACGGTTGCCGTCAACGCAAGTAATTGGAAATGTTAGCAAAAGGAATTATCCGGCAGGAAATACGGAATAATTCGCAGTTGCATATGTAAGCGTACATACACGTGTATGGACGCGTGAATTAGGGCGGTTAGAAAATATTTACGCTGCGGCGTAAACATGCCGGCCCCCTTGCGGTAAGCAAAAATCCTGAGCGTCAACATCATCCAACTACCAGTTCACACCACATCACATATTTGATTAAAAAATATTATTTTTTTTTGTTTGTCAGATGGTCGGAAAGAACGTGTTCCCGAGCCATCCGTTCGCTGATGCTGAGCTGGTCGGGAAGGACGATTTCCCACGCCAGTCGTTCGTCGTTTATTTTTTCTGGGCAGACGGTCTGAAAGGACGGGATCCAAAGCCGCGCTGCCTGGGCCGTCGGAAAGGACTGGTTTCCGAGCCGCGCCTTCGCCGTTCATGCTGCAGTGACGGTCGGAAAGTACAGGTTTCCGAGCCGCCACCCGTTGAAAGTGGTCGTCATATTGGGTGGCAAGTGATATAGAAAAAAATAACCAAAGAAAAAAACTGATTTTATTTTATGAAATTATGGCAAGACAAAAAATGTATGCATATATGTATGTATTTTATTGTAAATTTTATGTATTTATGTATTTATATGTATGTGGTGTATTTATGCGCCAAGTGTCCAAAAACTTTCATCACCCACTGTAAAAATGGTATTTGGGTGTGATCGTATCGGTACACTTGCGCCCCCCATCGGTAGATGGTGCCTAACTTAAAGGTGGTGGACTTGGCTATGTTCCACTGTTGCGAACGTATATGCATATATCGTAAAAACACCTGATTGCATATGATGTTTACAATATATTGAAAAGAAATAAAAAATTGATGTGAACTACCTATTCCTGTATTTCGGTAATCGCGGAAAGTGCCCCCCACCATGAAATGGCTCAACATTCTGTTTTTTGTGTGGTTTATGTACATTAGATATTTGATTGTGGTGAGGTAGGTCAGCAATCTGGCATCCAGCAATCTGGCCTACCACCCACAAACAGTTTGTATGCCACTCGTATCTCGTTCAGCACGAGCGGGGCTTCAGTTCCCAGTTGGTCGTCATTTTGAGGTTGGCGTACATGTCGTCATGTGCAGCTGGCCAACAGTGCCTGTCGTACATATGCATACATCGCATTCATAGCGATGGTGGACGCATGCATGTGTACGGCGGCGATGATCAGGTAAGTGGTATTTATATATTTATAATAATAATAATAAAATAATTTTTGTACATAAATTTTTGAGTTTTTTACGTACATAAGTAGGTACATGTGTATGTATGTATATCGATATACATCTACATGCACATGGTGGCGTGTTGCGTTCGATTACGAGGGCACAGTCGTAGGGAGGAGGGGTATGCCATGCGAAGATGGCAGATGATGACCGGAAGCAAAAAAAAGGAGTTTGTAAAGTATCAATGTGGATAGCATTTTTTTGTTTTTTTTTTTGTGTTTAATCAATTTTGTACACTGAAACTAATTTGTTTTTTTTCCCAACAGGTGAACAAATTGAATGATTTTCACGATGTGAGGAGCGGGGCACCAGTGGAGCTGTTCATAACCAAGTAACTGTTTTGTTCTTATACATATATTTATATATATATTTAAAATTTTTATGTGTATAGGGTAAACATTAGTACTTAGATGTTTCCAAAAAAAATTTTTTTTTTTTTTTTTAACGGATAAATTGGAAAGATCTAAGTACTAGCAAGAATTTGCAAGTTGGATAAAAAAAAATGATAGAAAATATTGAGTTGATCAAAACGTATAAAGTTATTAAAATTTGAAAAATGATAAAATATTTAAATATACAAAATGTTTAAATATATCGAAATATTTAAAAAATATAAAAATAAACTTGCAACTTTTCATTGGCTTTACGTTCTCTCCGCTTCTTGCGTGTTTCTTTCATTGAAAGCAAATTTTCTTTACGCTCTGAAATTTAGTTTGTGGATAGGGTTTTTAGGGTTTAGGGTTTTCACAACTAATGTTAGGGTGGAACCAGGCTGATTTGTGACAACCGGTCATAAATTCCGGAAAATTAAATCGAGCTATTGGTTAGTTGTCGGTTAATTTTGAAATAGTTTCGGATATCAAACATGACCACTTTTCAAAATTAACTGAAGCTATTGGTTAGTTGGGATGTAATGCATGATCGCCTCCTCGTGGTGCATCCTGGGTAACGCTAAATGATCGTGCGGCCTTGACGGCCTTAACTTGAACGGTAACGACCCCTGTTTTGTCCATGGACTATTCTTTGTTTTATCTTTTCGCGATTCTGTTTGCTTTGGGCTGGTGGTCGTGGTATTCTGTCACATTAGTATGCTGGGGTGAAACTCAGCAGAAATGGCTGGTAGGCTAATGCCACCTCCGCCTCCGTCCCGTTAAAATCTGGCAAGTCTCAGAGTACGTTCCAATTCCCGTCGTCATTAGGTTGGTGGTGTAGGTGCGATTGAGAGGACTCCCGTCTTTACGTCTGGTCTGGCTCTGAACGTTCACCTCATAAGGGTATGCGTCAACCCTCGCATGGCCTCCCTGCTTCGGCATAGATAACCATGGGACCATTTTCTTATCAGGACGACTACACTTTCGGGTTTTGGATAGCGGCTCTGAGTTGGGACCCAGTGAAACTAAAAATGAACTCAAAAAACTCAATTAAAAATAGTAAAGTTCCGAGCGGTAGAGGGGCGTCGAAGCCGATCCCCAAAACTGGCTCATCGCTGCGGGTGGCAGCTACTACTAACGTAGGGAGGGCGAAACCGCCTCCCTCCGTTTGCTCTGTACGGGGGATGGCTGCTGTGGCCAAAACTAAGGGTGGTGAGGGATCGTCGGAACCGACATCCAAAGACGTGATTAGACCGGGGGGTACAGTCACTGCCACTCGCGTTGTGGGAGGGGGAGAGTCGAAGCCGACCTCTGCATCCTCTAGGTTAGTTGGGGGTGTTGTTCCGGATCGCCCGCGGCCTCTGGAGGGGGGGCACTGGACGATATCGCCAGTACCAGCAAGGGTTTATCCTGCAGCGCACCGGTGCAGGCGAAGGAGACCCAAAGACAGCCCGCCGAGGGATCTAAGCGGCGTTTGGGCACGGGTAGAAGGGCCCACTCCGATCGTCGAATGGCCTCCAAGATTCTGGAGCGCCATGGCGACCAAACAGGATCTCAGTTATCTGAGAGACATGTTAAGTCGCTCGAGTGGGCCAAAGGGGTGCTGAGGGAGAGCGCGAATGCGCCTTCGAAGAGCTCAGCCCCTAAGAGACAGCGGTCGCAGGAGGGGGAGACCTCCTCAGTCAAACGGCCCAAGACTGGGGTTGCGCCAAAAACGTTCAGCGAAGTCGCGAAACAGGCGGGCTTCATTATCCTGGGTGTCGTGGACCGCAGCAAGGAGGACGGTGCCATCTCTAAGATGGACTGGAGGCGTGTGGCGGCAGCGATCTCTGCCGTCTTTATGAAGGTGATCAGGGATAATCCTGGTCCACCTCCTCGCTGTGAGAGTGCGGGTTGGCACTCTGGCCTCTTCAAGAGGATATCGTGCGCTGACGAGCGGTCGGCCACGCTTTATAAGGCGGCGGTTGCCCTGGTGGGGGAGGTCTGGAAGGGCGCCAGACTCGAGGCCGTGGATAAGAAGGATTTGCCTTTGCGCCCGATGGCTCGGGTTTGGCTCCCTGCTGAGCCCTCCGCACCGGGTGACATTGAGGAAATCCTCCGCTACTGTAACCCGAACTTTCCGGCGCACAATTGGAAGGTTGTTCGGTTTGAGGGGTCCGAGGAACCATATCGGTAAGCGCTGATTCTGCTCAACGCGGAGTCCCTCGGCCCTCTCGCCGAGCAGCAGGGAGTCATTTCCTATGGCTTCGAGAAGGTAGCCCTCAAAATCTACCAATCCGATGCCAGGGGTAGTGACGCCATCCTTCCGGTTGAACCAGAGCTGGTGCCGGAGGTCTGCGGACCTGACGCGGAGGAAGCGGTGGAGGTTATGGAAGCCTTCATGAGCATGGAGGTTGACTCCGTTAGGTCGGAAGCCGAGAGCGCTGGGGGAGTCTCCCCGCCGCCGGGGGGCTGGAGGAGATTACTGAGGATGATTATCCTGCAGATCAATCTCCAGCACTCTAAGGCCGCGTCCGCCAATTTGATGCTCCACCTTGAGCAAGGTGGGGCAAATATAGTCCTGATCCAGGAACCGTGGCTGAGCAGTAAAGGTGTTTCTGGTATCGGGACGAAGAAATACAAGCTTCTGGTGTCCAGGGACGCAGGTAAACCTAGAGCTTGTATGCTCGTGAGGCGTGAAATAAATACTTATTTTCTGTCTAATTTCAGCAACGGAGACGTAGTATCGGTAAGACTCGAGGACGGGGCCGAAGAACTTTGGCTCATGTCCGCATATATGGCTCACGAGGATGAGGTGGAACCACCTCCAGTTCTGCTGAGGAACGCTCTGGCGGAAGCGAGGCGCAGGAAAGCCGGCGTCGTTGTGGGCTGTGATGCCAATTCGAGGCACTCCTGCTGGGGTAGCTCGGACATCAACGCAAGGGGTAAGTCTCTCTTTGATTTTATACTTAGCGAAAACTTGTCTATATGTAATAGGGTGAGCGACCCTACGTTTGTAACTTCCTGGACCTTACCCTGGTTTCGTCTGGATTGGTATCCCGTATCTCGAATTGGAGAGTTCTTAACGATCACTCCTTCTCTGATCATAGGTAAATTCAATTCTCCTTGGGCGATACGCGTCCCCAAAATCGTTTCTTTAGGAATCTGAGGAATACAGTTTGGGATCCTTACTGTAAAAATCTGCAGGAGTTTCTTCCTGAGGAACCTCAGGGAAGTTCACTCCTGTCGGAAAGTTCGATCGACAGCTTAGTGGAAAAATTCACCGTAGCTTGTAATAAAGCGATTAATATTTCGTGTCCGCTCAGGAGGCCTTCGGGCAAATCTAAACCGTACTGGTGGACTTTGGAAATTTCGGAGCTCAGGGCTTCGAGTAGAAGACTTTTTAACCAGGCGAGGAAGAGCAAAAAACCCTCGGATTGGGAACTCTATAAGATCGGATTGGGAATATATAAGCCCGAAATAAGGAAGGCTAAGCTGGAATCGTGGAGAAGTTTCTGTGAAAACGTCGAAGGATGCCACGAGTCCTCCAGGATTAGGCGGGTACTCGCGAGGGCTCCCGTCCCCTTGGGAT
Source organism: Anomoia purmunda (assembly GCA_951828415.1). Taxonomy (NCBI): domain Eukaryota; kingdom Metazoa; phylum Arthropoda; class Insecta; order Diptera; family Tephritidae; genus Anomoia; species Anomoia purmunda. The sequence goes on along the minus strand of OX639994.1, from coordinate 41,034,056 downwards.
CTCTCAGGGACGACTCAGGAAATTGGGCGATGAGCAGTGAGGAGTCGCTCAAACTTCTCCTCGATTCCCATTTCCCCAGAAATCCTGAACCTTGTGAGATTACAGGCATGGAACCAGGTGCCATATATGTCCCTCCTGGTGACATGTTAGAAGAGCGTCGCCTACTCTGGGCGTTACGCTCCTTCAAAGCGTTCAAATCGCTGGGACCTGATGGTATCATTCCTACCCAATTGCATATGCCCGAACGGATGTCGTGTCGGTGGTTGGCGCCTATTTACGCGAGCTGCATAAGTAGGGGCTATATTCGTAGACTTTGGAGGAATGTGAAGGTTACATTTATTCCCAAGGCGGGTAAGAGCTCTCATGTTACCCCAAAGGACTTCAGGCCTATCAGCCTCTCTTCTTTTCTTTTGAAGACCCTGGAGAGGCTGATTGATCTTCATATAAGAGAGGAAATACCGCGGGAGCGGCTGTCGCATGCTCAGCATGCCTACTCGAAGGGCAGGTCCGTGGATACGGCCCTGCATACGGTTGTTAACGTCATTGAGGAGTCTCTTGAACACAAGGACTTTGCAGTTGGTGCCTTTCTAGATATAGAAGGTGCCTTTAATAACATTCAGCCACAGGCAATAGTCGGATCCCTGGCGGAATTTGGGGTTGAGCCGGGTCTGGTAGGCTCATCAATCACCTTCTCCGGGACAGAACTGTCGTGGCGGAATGGGGCAGCGCCTCCATCCAGCGAAAGGTGAGCAGAGGCACTCCACAAGGAGGGGTTCTCTCGCCACTCCTTTGGGTCGTTGCTATCAATGGCGTACTGAAGGAGCTGGAAAGGGAAGGCTGCACGGTTATTGCCTATGCTGACGATGTTGCTCTCATTGTCAGGGGTAAGTTTTTGAGCACCCTGTTTGATATCATGCAGGGGTACCTTAATCTGATCGTGAAGTGGTCTACAGGGTGTGGGCTCGCGATTAATCCTAGCAAGACAGAGCTGGTACTATTTACCAGGAGGTACAAAGTACCGGTCGCCCATCCTCCCTCAATAGGTGGCGTCCCGTTGGTGCTCTCTGGCCGGGTCAAGTATCTTGGTTTGATCCTGGATAGGAAACTCTCCTGGGGGCCATATATTGAGGAAAGGATGAAAAAGGCTTCGGTTGCGGTGTACTGTTGTCGGGGTGCAATAGGGAAGAGATGGGACCTTTCTCCCAAGGTAAACTATTGGCTTTATGCGACGATAATAAGGCCTATAATGTTTTATGGAGTCGTGGTCTGGTGGAACTCACTAGACAGGGTATCTAAGGTTAAGCAGCTAGAGCGGGTGCAGCGGTCCGCGCTCATTGGGATCAGTGGGGCGCTAAGGACCACACCCACTCTCGCGCTCAATGTTATGCTTAACGTGCTACCTGTGGGCATTGCAGGCAGGGTTGCAGCAGCCCATGCCGCAGCCCGGCTTGAGTGCAATGGATACAGATTCAGCTCGGCCTTTGGGCATTCTAGGATTCTTGCCAGCTTCGACTTTGTCCCTCCGGCTCCGGAAGCAGATTACTGTCTGCCGACTCCAGCTCAGAGTGGCTCCTTCTCCACTTACATCCCGCGTAGGGAGGAGTGGAAGGAGGGTGGCCTGTGGGACGGTGAACTTCTTCACGGATGTCTCGAAGCTGGATGGTAAGGTTGGGGGAGGGGTATTCTGCGATGAGTTTTCCCTCAGCCGTAAATTTAGGCTTCCGGACTATTGCAGTGTATTTCAAGCAGAGGTGGCCGCAATAAAGGAGGCAGCCGATTGGCTACTTACCAATGTAATGCCCTCTAGACGGGCCAACATTTATCCGGATAGTCAGGCCGCTATTAAGGCCTTAGGATCGCAAATGGTGAAATCAAAATTGGTCAGGGAATGCCTGACTTCTCTCGCAGCCGCCTCGGAATATCTCGACGTTAGACTAATTTGGGTACCGGGCCATAGCGATATTGCAGGGAACTGCATGGCTGATGAGCTTGCTCGGCAAGGTACCCTGGAAGTCATTTCTCTTTGCAGGGAGGGGGTTGGGGCTCCTTTGACTGCCTACGGGCTTCTCCTGGACAGATGGGCTTTATTTCGTCTCAGCGAGCGCTGGGAAATTGCCACGACATGCAGAACTGCAAGGTCCCTCTGGCCGAGAGTGGATCGTGGGCGCTCAAGGGAGCTGATGTCGCTTACTAAGCGGCAACTCTCGACCCTGGTTGGTGTTTTGACTGGGCATTGTCCGTTGGGTATTCACGCGGTTAGGCTGTAAATAGTCTCTGACCCTTTCTGCCGCAGCTGTATGGAGGAAGATGAGGTGGATTCATCTTGTCATTTTCTGCTCAGCTGCCCTGCAGTTGCGAGACTGAGGTTCAAGTACCTAGGCTCGTACTTCTTTAGCTCTCCAGAAGACCTTTCTGGAGTGGAGATTGGTAGTTTGCGTGACTTCATTCGGGGCACGCAACGTTTCTCAGGTTAATCGTTCCTGACTTTCCGATTCACGTTACCGTTCATAAATTAGGTGGTATCACAACGGACTCCTACTATGTCTAAGTGAGTTCCCTTTGGGGAACTACCACAGTAACCTAACCTAACCTATTGGTTAGTTTGTCGGTTAGTTTTGAATAGTTTCGGGTATTAAATGATCAAAATTAACTCAAAACTATTGGTTAGTTTGTCTGTTAGTTTTGTACGGGTATCGGGTACCAAATAACCACTACTTGATGTATGTAAGAAACATGATTTCGCAGATTTCTTTATTTCTGTACGCCATCGTCGTAGGTAGTGCATCGGAACATTCTCAAGTTAAATACTTAGATTGCTAGAAAAAGTGGCAGAGCAGATTTCTTCATTTTCTGGTACTACACGTACTATTTATGATTTTTTTTTTTTTTTTTTTAAGTACTTATCCTTGGGTAGGGGAAGTAGCGGTATTTTCGATTGGGGGCAGCAAAACCAATTTCGCTATTGGTCTGCTGGTTTGCCCCTTCGTAGTATAGATGTCGACGACGCGTACCCGGTTATCCGAGCCTGGGTGTAAGTTGATGACTCTTCCCAGTCTCCACATATTAGGCGGTAGATTATCTTCTTTTATAACCACAAGATCTCCTGTTTTGATGTTAGTTTGTGGATGTTTCCACTTTGTGCGTTTCTGCATTTCCAGCAGATATTCAGCCTTCCATCTTTTACAAAATGTTTGATGTAGGGCTTTAAGTTTCTGTCATCGGTTTACGATAGAGGCAGGGCTTTCGTTGACTTCTAGCTCAGGTGGAGCTAATAGGTGTCCACCTACTAGGAAGTGACCGGGGGTAAGAGGCTCCAAGTCGGACGGCTCATTCGAAGAGGGGCTTAACGGAGGGGAGTTAAGGCATGCCTCGATTCGGCATAAAAGAGTTGTGAACTCTCCGAATGTATAACTGAAGCCGGAAGCAATCTTTTTAAAATGGGTTTTAAAACTTTTTACCTCTGCTTCCCACAATCCGCCCATATCCGCTGCAGTTGGTAAGAAATGCCATGTGATTATCTGATGGCTATATTTAATCATTGTATTATTTCGCGCTCCGGCTCTAAATGCTTTAAATTCTGATCGTAGAGATCGCGAAGCTCCGACAAAGTTGGTGCCATTGTCGGAGTAAACATTTTTTGGGCATCTTCTCCTGGCTATGAACCTAGCAAAAGCTGCCAAAAAAAATGCAGTGCTAAGGTCATTGGTGGCTTCCAAGTGTATAGCCTTAGTGGCGAAACATACAAACAGGCAGACGTAACCTTTTGAAATGCGACAACCTCTGCCGCGGAAGTTTTTGATATCGAAAGGTCCTGCGAAATCTACACCCGTGTTTGTAAATGCACGCGAATAGGAGGTGCGTTCCTGAGGGAGCACTCCCATAAGCTTCGTTTGGGTTTGTTTTCTGTGGATTGTGCAGACCTTACAATTATGGATGACAGACTTTACCATATTTTTGACTCGGGGAATCCAGTATTGCGTTCGAATGAGACGCAGCATTAATTGATTCTCGCCATGCAGGGAGATTTTATGGATAAATTGGACAACAAGACGGGCCAATCGGCACTTATAAGGAAGGATTATTGGGTGACGCTCGTTGTACGCTAAATCTAGCGATGCGCCAAGACGACCTCCAGTCCTCATAATCCCATTTTTATCTAAGAAAGCGTTAAGGGGTAGCACTTCGTTTTTTCTATCGATGGGTTTTTTTGACTTTAGGTTCGAATATTCATCACTATAGTATTGCTTCTGGTAAAGGATTATTAAGCGTTGTGTCGTTGCCTTAATTTCATCGGATGAAATTAAACAAGACTCTGCTCGAAAGGAAGCTTTTTTGTTCGGATGAGCGCTTTGGTAGCTTTTTGATTTTTCTTCGGCTTTGCTGCTTTTTAAGATAATTTAGTGGACTGTGTGTGAATCCGGCTCGAAGGACTATGTACATAAGTCCAGACGCATGGTTGGATATTTGAAAAGAGAAATTAAAAAGATTGTGTTTAGTTTTAATTTTTAATGGAAATTTATTCAAATGTTTAAATGGAGATATATAAGAATGTTGCTTTACCTGTGGTGTGAATCTGTGTCGCTCTTGAAATCCTAAAATCGAGTGCAGAATGAAAAAACGTATGGTTGCCGTCAACCGCAGTTTTATTGGAAAGCAAGTAATTGGAAATGTTAGCAAAAGGAATTATCCGGCGGGAAATACGGAATAATTGGCAGTTGCATATGTATGCGTACATACACGTGTATGGACGCGTGCATTAGGGCGGTTAGAAAATATTTACGCTGCGGCGTAAACAATTATCAAATGTAATATATATGTCCATGGTATCGGAGCAACGAAACTAGAATATAACATCGCGTGAACGTGGCTCTACATTCTCGTATAAACGGCTTCTCAACACGCCTTGAAGCACTTGCCTTACCTCGCATTGTTTCAATACAACCTTCACAATTCATTAACGACTGGTCGCTGCCCAAAACCATAGTGTTAGCCGATCCAAATTTCAACCGGCCAGATAAAATAGATATACTGTTGGAAGCAGAGCATTATTATCAGCTGCTAGCGATTGGATAGATTAAATTATGTACAAATCACCCAATTCTTCCAAACACTATATCTGGATGGGTATCAGGAAAATTACAGGAGGAGAGCTCGGAAAATGTATCCTGCCGCATCTGCACACATGATGAACCCCTCGCAAACTCTATTGCACGATAGTGGGAATTAGTGAAAATCAACAAGAAAGCACTATCTTTGGCAATGTGAAAATCAAAAAATCACGCAAATCGATTTATAGTGAACGCCCTGTGCTACTCCCTTGGAGTTGCTCTTAGTAGATTCTTGTCGCTTGAACGTCGAATGCAGAGAAATCCACAATTAAGAGCTGCATATATCAAATTCATGGAGTAGTACGAGACAACTGGACATGTGACTAAAATTTCAGCAGAGTCAATTGTGGCGCCAAACTACTTCATTCCACATCATTGCGAATTAAGGCCTTAGAGTTCATTTACCAAGCTTCGCGTAGTATTTAACGCTTCGACGAAGACATCAACAGGACACTCGCTAAATTAGTTATTGTATGCAGGACCAAAAGTGCAAAGCAACCTGTTTTTAATACTTTTAATGTTTCGATTACCGATATTTGCTTTCACCACTGATGACCAAAAAATATATGGCAAAAATTAATATCACCAGAAGAAGATAACATATTATCAATTAAATACTGTTACATATGGCACAAGAGCGGCTCCGTACCTTGAAACTAAATGTTTAAAACAAATTGCCAAGGAAATCACTACTCGCCACCCGTTGGCCTCGCTATTTCTTCAAGAGAATTTTTTTGTCAGTGAAGGGCTAGGTGGAGCAGATAGTGTAATGACTGCCATACAGATGCTAGAACAACTAACGAAAATTATGAAAACTACTGTTTCGGAAAATTCCACAAGGAGATCAGCAAGTAAATTAAGGCGGACTCAATTAAAACCTTAGGACTCATCTGGCTTCCGAAAGCAGATAAACTATCAATCAAGGTAAACGTAGCAGATGTAAGAATAATCACAGAACACACTGTAACATCCGATCCATCCATTGTTGTCACACCAAAAATATTAATCCAAGAATTATGGTAATTAAAGATAGATGGGGATCAAGCACTACCTGAAGAGTTGTACTACACAAAATGGCTCACATTTCGATCAAACTTGAAGGAGGTGAAAACGCTGCAGATATCACGACACATATTTAACGGAGAACTACCGAAATCCGTACAATTGCACATTTTGCACCAATGTCTCTGAAAAGGCGCATGGAGCTGCAGCCTATATTCGCGCAACATTCGAAACTGGTACCACTACTTCACGAATTAGAATTAAAAAGAGCACATGCAATCTCTTACCGCCGCAACAGATGGACCCACTTTTACATAAAAGATCAATCACAAAAATTAATTCCACCGACTGCAACGAATTGTTGATTTATAACGGCAAAAGAACGTTTAGATAAACCGCCAGTTACAATTGGTGTACAAATGCAAGTATCAGATGAAATAAGACTATTGGAATGGCATAACGTACTGCAAGGGCCAAGTAGCATTTCAAACCTAACACTCTTCACTAGCGTGTGACTAAAAACACCAGCTACTCATGCAGTACAATAATAAAATTTCAAAATTATTATTTGAAATTATTCATACAGGTTACAACCATTGTGGTGCGCGCAAACTCTCTTGGGAATTGCTCGACAGGGTATTTGGCCAATAAAGAGAAATATCATAGTACCGGCCACAGTTCATCGCTATACAACCTGCAGCAAGGCTAAACCAGCTCTATTCAGTCACGTTATGGGAAATTTAGCTTCCACATGAGTAGCACCAGCTCGACCATTTGCATATGCTGGAGTGGATTATTGCGGCCCAATAACACACAAAGGCAGTTCAATTGGAACTGGTGAGTGATCTCACTACCGACGTATTTATTAGTTAACTCAAAAGATTCATTGGCCGACATGATCATTGGCTAAATCTAATTTGCGACATTTTGGGGAGCAAGGGAAAAAATACTAAAACTTGGAACAGTAACTTCGTCAGGCGCACAAGAAGCGATTGCAAACCCATGCAACAAAAGGGGCATAAAATTCAATTTCATTCCTCCGAGAACGCCACACTTTGGTGGATTGTGAGAAGCAGCTGTTAAATCTGCAAAACATCATTTGGGCAGAAGCCTGGGGAATGCATCTTTGACGTGTGAAGAACTTGTAACTTTGGTCATTGAAATTGAAGCGATATTAAACTACATACCAATTTATTCAATGTCAAATGATCCCAACGATATAGGCGCACTTACTCCAGGACATTTGCTAATTGGTGAACCATTAACAGCTTAAATCGATGCGGAAGTTAAACCCTCAAAACCCTAGTAACTCATTTAAAGCGCGAATGTTGGATCAGATGGGCACGTGATTATATCAATGAATAAATATATGGCAAAGTCAATCACAAAATGTTAATCCAAGAAATATCGTGGTCATCAAAGAAGATAATGTTTCCGTAATGTAGTGGTCCTTAGGACGCATAATAAAAATCTATAAGGGACCCGATGAAATAGTCAGAGTTGCGGATGTTAAAACAGTTGCCGGCTTACTTAAGCGCGGTTGAATATCTTGCCCCTTTGCATCGGCTGAACCATGAACCTGAAAGGACTCAACAGCAATCAAATCATTGCGATTCACACGTAGAATTAGAGCAATCTACATTATCTGCTGAGGTTTCAAGAACAAAAGAACGGAAAACATCAGCAATTCCCACCATGGTCACAATTCTAATAACTATACTCGCACTACCGTTAATTTATGCAAAAACTGTTGAGATAACGGAATTTTATTCCAGCACTGGTAAATATTTTGAAAGGCTCGGAAATGCAAGGATGTCTCGTTCAGAATGGAACATCATAACCTGCTCTGAGTTACAACGAAAAAAAAGTGAGTCAAACGTAGCGCCGTAAATATTGTTAGCAACGCCGCTAACTCACTGTTCGTTATTTTAGATTCTATTTATGCAGAAGTGTCAAAGCAAACTTCAATAATTGACGCAACACTTAATAAACATAACGAACAAAAAATCAATGATAAATTTGATGCTCACTTAACAGAAATTACATCAAGGCTTCACGACGACGAAAAAGAAAATCCTCAAACTAAGCTATTCCAATTCTTCATGCCAACTTTCAATGATATCAGCTAGAATATTTAAAATTCAATCAGCAATAGTCTGAGTTGCACCACGCAAGAATTAGACCGCTGTTGTTGTCCCATCGCAACTTCAATTAGAGCTGGTGCAGGTACGAAATAATCTTCCTACATCGCAACGGTTAGCTGTCGATTAAGATGATCTCTTACACGCCAATCATCATACACCGCAATCATCAGTGACATCGTCTACCCTATTCTTCGAGAAGCCGTGATGTGAGCTTACGTTAATCACATCAAAAACATTTTCGAGATTCTAGAAAACCGAATTGATATTGCAAATCAAGAACATCAAATATCATCATGCAACAGTCGCTTACGCAGTGACGTGAGTGATCATACATATTATTTATAAGAAAACCCGGAAGGTGGACCTGAATCACCAATCATGTGCAGCAGAGCGTCAACGTATCTCGCAGTCAGACTTTGCTGTTACTGTTACATAACGTCTTATTTCATTAAGTTTCCACTAAACATTAAAGATATATATATATATATATATTTCAAGTGACCACTTACACTCTCTTCTGGTTCTTAGTAGAGAAGAGCTCAACGGGTGGGAGTATGTTCATACTTCACCAAGAACTGCTTTCCATATGTGCATATGTATGTGCGCACATCTGCTTGTATGAAATTCAAATAAACAAAAGAAAGCGTTCGATTACATTACACTGCTGTAGTATAATTTTTAAGTTCATCGCGCCTATGTACTTAACCCTTTCGGCCCCGCTCCTGAACCGAGTTTTTTTTACGATAACAACGTGTATTAGATCTAAATTAAGTATTTGTGAAGATATCAGACTTCTGGAGTTATCGGGTAACCAGATATTAGAAGTAGCCTATAAGCAACTTTGAGCCGTTGAGGTAGTATTTAATGGCATTGAAAAATGAAAACAAGTTTAAAAAACCAAAAATTACTCATTATTTATATATTCTTCAAGAATATTTTCCGATAGTATAATACCTTACCTATGATATGAAAGAAAACAATTTTTACTCTTGTTGGAACATAGATGAACACCACATTTGAAATATTTTGACAAAGGTGTTCCCCTTTTGCAAAGGCGGCATCGACCTTTTTCTCCACACCCCACCCAATGGCCACTTTCATCATATCTCTTCGAATTTGGGGGATCATAAGTAATTTTACGTCGCCCGGAACTGGATGCAAAAGATGACGGAGATGACTGAGCTGAAGCTGTTTCCTCTTGTTCCAAGATAGTTGAAGTGGGTCGTCCTCTTTTCCTTTGATAATCAATAAGTTTTTTCTTTTTAACTTTTTTTCTGCACTATAATTTTAGCACGCGCGATTTGCTCGACTTCACTCTGAATAATCCATCATAGTTACTTTGATCGCGACTTAACTGATGCTTTTTTGTTGTTTGTTTATTGTACGAACTGCAATAAACCAAACTAAAGTGTGCTTTGATGAGAAAATTTCGCTAGTTACAAACAAAGCGATTGCTTATAAGCAACTTTGGGGGCGAAAGGGTTAATGCAAACGTAAACATTGTTTAGTTACCTCAAAGCGGAAATTGTAAATCTGCACTTTTGTTTATTTTATGCAAATTCTTTTGTAGGTCAACGTTGAGGAATTGCACTAATATTACTCGATATTGTTAAAACTCAGCTCATATTTATATTTAAACCAATGCATTTTTAATAAAGTTGTGAGGAGTTCTAAAACTAACCGAGTGTGGTGTTTATTCCTTATCTCTCTCTGTTGATAACCAAGTTCCAAGTGCTTGTGTTATTATACCTTTCATGAGAATGAAATGGTATATTAAGTTTGGTCCGATGTTTGTAAGTGCCAGAAGGAGAAGAGATAGATCAAAAAGTATACCTAAATGATCAGGACGATGAGCTGAGTCGATTTAGCCATGTCCGTCTGTCTGTCCGTCTGTCCGTCTGTCCGTCTGTTTGAACGCAAACTAGTCCCTCAATTTTAGAGCTATTTTGATGAAATTTGGTGAGCAGGTGTCGTTGTACAAATGATTAAACATTTGTCGGAATCGGCCAGATCGGGTGAATATAACATATAATACAACCGATTATTCAGATATTGAATTTTGCGCCATAACTCCTCCATTTAAGCAGCCAAAGGCTTGAAATTTTGCAGAAATATCGGCCATTATTAGCTACGTATCAGTATTGAAAATCATGAAGATCGGAGAAATATAACATATAGCTCCCATACAACCGATTGTTCAGATATTGCATTTTGCGCCATAACTCCTCCATTTAAGCAGCTAAAGGCTTGAAATTTTGCAGAAATATCAGCCATTATTAGCTACGTATCAGTATTGAAAATCATGAAGATCGGAGAAATATAACATATAGCTCCCATACAACCGATTGTTCAGATATTGCATTTTGCACCATAACTCCTCCATTTAAACAGCTAAAGGCTTGAAATTTTGCACAAACATCAACCATTATTAGCTATATATTAGTATTCATCAAGATCGGAGTTCACAGTGTAAATCGGCAAGATAAATTCAGGACAAATATTTATTGCGAAAAGTAATAAGCTCAGCGCAATATCACATGAATCATAGCGTTAAACGTTTGGGAACTATTTACGGATCTGATAACTGTTTTCAAAGACCGACATATGTAGGTCTTACATATTAATACTTAATTATTTGTATTTTTTAAATGTTGAATATCAAGCGTCGATACGATATTAAAAATATTCAAAAACCATTCCCTTCTTAAAACATAGTTCTTTTTAATTACATAAGGAAAAGCATTAAATAATTTATAACAATGCCTTTACTAGAATTATTTTTATTGATTTGAAGGAAATTTTCGCTTTTAACTATAGGTAATACGAAATTGTAATACAATAACACGTTTTTTACTATTCTTCCATTCATGAAAGGTATGAAGCCTTCGGCATAGCCGAAGACAGCGCTGTTTTTACTTGTTATACATAAACTTGTCCTGATAGATATATTTGTATGTAATCACCTAAATTAAAAATTAATTGATACTATCAACTAATGAGTTTATAAGGGGATTATTTGAATATTGACAGTGTCTATTGAATTTTTCAATAATCTTAAGTATTTGGGCCGAAACCAGTTCAATTTTGTTATCAATATGGAGGCGTTTTGTGGAGTGGTGCCAAGGTAAATTAAGCATCATTTTTTAAATTTTATTTTGAAGCATTTGTAATTTCATTATGTGGGTTTTAGCACAGATTCCCCAAATGGGACATCCATATAACATCATAGATTGGAAAATTACTTTCGCTATTATAATTTTGTTGGCTTTGCTAAGTTTTGATTTCCTATTTATTAGAGGATATAACATTTTAATTCCCAAATCAATTTTCTGCAAAACACTCTGAATATGATCTTTGAAAACTAGTTTAATATCCAACGTTACTCCTAAATATTTGACTTTGTCGGACCAGGTGCACCCGAAATTATTTACTTGAAGAGTTGAAATTGGAAGATAACAATGTTTTCTTCTTCGCGTGAAGAAGATTGCTTATGTTTTTCCAGGGTTAATTTTGATTTTCCATGTAAAGAAATAGTCAACTAATATATCTAAGGCACATTGTAATTCGATCGCCGAATTTGTGCGAAGACCACACAGCAACATCGTCTGCGTAAAAAGAATAATTGCAACTGCTAACTTTTTCTATATCAGAACAAAAGATAATATACAGAAGGGGGCCGAGCACTGAGCCCTGAGGTACCCCTGCTGGTAGTTGAACGAGATCTGAGAAGGTATCACCAATTTGTACGCAGAAATAACGATTGGTTAGATAATTCTGAATAATCTTAATTAAATGAGGTGGAAACCGAAAATTAATAAGTTTGTAAATTAGCCCCTTATGCCATACTGAGTCAAATGCTTTCTCAATATCTAGTAAGGCAAGAGAAGTTGACTTCCCTTTGCCAAATTCAGTTTTTACATCATTGCAAAGTCGTTTGATGGCATGAGCAGTGGAATGAAATTTACGAAATCCAAGATTTTTCTTTTAATATCTTCTCGAGTACTTTTCCAAGACTGCTGAGTAGACTTATGGGGCGATAACTCGACTTAAGATTATTTGGTTTACCTTTTTTATGTATTGGAATGACGGTTGCTACTTTCCAAGTGTCAGGAAAATATTGGAGTTTAAGACAACAGTTAAAGATAAAGGTTAGATATGCAATGGCATTCTCTGGGAGAAATCTCAACATACTATTGTTGACTTCATCTAAGCCAGAAGCTTTTTTGGAATTTAGAAAAGAAATAGTAGTAGATACGCTATTCTGTGTAACATAGAAAGATTGAGGGGATTCAACTACCTGAGTATCAAATTGAGCAACAAAGGTGTTAACTCTAGTGGTGTGGGATGGACACCCAAGGTTTTCGGACACCTTGTGATATTCCAGAAAATTTTCAGAAAAAGATTCCGCCTTTCCTTCATTTGTATGTAATGTAATGTTGTTTGATATAATGGGAGGAATAACGCCATTTTTCTTTTTCAGTATTTTGGTAATATTCCAGAAGGGCTTGACCTTTCTTCAAGGGAGCTCAGTCTGTTGTTCCATTTTTCGTTCCTAAACCTAAAAATCTCATTCTTAATCAGAGCATTGTAGTATTTCAACAACTCATAGTCGGTTTGTTGTCGATATCGTACCCATACTCTGCGATAGGAGTTTCTTAATTGTATTATGTTCAAAATGGATGAAGGCAATTTGGAATGATATTTATTATAGGCTACTTTAGGAACAGAGAGTCTCACAGCGTCCAAAATCTTACCTGTAACGAGCTCAACTTCTTTATCTACACTAATTTTGCTAGTAGCTTCACTTATGTCCATAGACATGTTATTGAATTCCCGTTTTAGAAACTGGTTGTATCTGTACCAATTGACCCGCTTGAAGTCAAAGTGTAGGCGCTGATTAAATTAAATATCAAGTTTCATTTTGAACTCGACTGGCAGGTGATCGGAGCTGAGCGCGTTTACTGCGATTGGTTGAGAAATGAATTCAGGTATATTTGATTGAATGAGATCAATTGCAGAAGGTCTACTCCTGGCAGCAGGGGGAATGTAAGTAGGAGTTTGGGAATATGACATTGATACAGGATACAAGGTAGAGACCTCTTGTAAAATATTTCCCCACGAATTTGCTCGCGAGCAGCCCCATATCCTGTGCCTGCTACTAAAATCACCACATAGAGCGAATTTGCAGTTTTGATTAAAAAGTTGTCTCAAGTCTGCTTTAAACTTACTTCGGATGCCATTTGAACGTGACCCACCTGGGAAATATATACTAAACAATTTTATTTTTGTACCATTTTTGGAACACAATTCAATACCAATATTTTCAATTACTTCTGTTGCAATGCTTGGGACAACACTAAATTGAATCGATTTACGGATGAGCATAGCCACACCACCACCATTTCTATGTAAGCGATCTTTTCTTATGACAAAGTAGTCTGAGTGAGATAACTTTAATTTATTATTTAGCCATGTTTCCGAAAGCGGGCAAACATCTGTTTTGTTGGTTTCTAGGTAATTAAATAATTCTTTTTTTTTATTTAGGATACTACGAGAGTTCCACATAGTTAGTTTTAGTGAACAATCACCCATTATGAGTTATTTTGATATAAATATTTAATTGCTGGGTTATTTCACTTTCTGTGAATAACTCATTATTTTGATGATTTGTGTTGTGTGAACTGCTCTGATGCCAGGCAGGGCTGGGAGGCAGAGTTGGTGGAGGTACTCTCGAAGTATTGTGTAATGAAGGAAATGAGGAAGAGATGTAGTTAAACGACTTAGGTTGTATGTTCATTTTCTTTGAAGAGTTTCGCTGGTTTCTCATATTGATAGATTCTCTTATACGTAAAAAGGCTTCACGGTTTGAACAGCGTGGGTCAGTTGACTTATGCTCACCATTGCAGTTTGCGCAGCGCAGTTTATTTGGAGCTATGCACTCACTTGTTTTGTGTTTACCGGCACAGTTTGAGCAGCTTGCTCCCACATGACAATTTTTTCGCCATGACCGAACATTTGACAGTTATGACATTGCACAGGTTTGTTTTTTAGTTTCCTTTGATAATCCCAGGTAATAATCGTACGAAACAAAGACTTGATGTTTGAGTGTAAATCACGTAACTTTATACTCCCATTCTCGAATCCAACAATGTAGAGAGTAGTGGTGTAGTTGTTGTAAGTTTCTGTCACTACTTTGACTTCAACGCACTTGAGACCGCGCGATATTAGCTCACTTTTTACTTATTCGGCATTTACACCTTCTAGCCCATGAATTACGACCTTGAAAGGTCGAAATTGTTTCATATCATGATGAAAAAATTGCAAGTTATTTTCCTTGAGAACAGTTATAGTTGCGTCAAACGTTTGTTTGTCATCACAAACCAATTTAATACCAATCGAAATCTTTTTCACAAGAAAATTTTTAACGTTTTTATCATCTAGATATTTAATAACTTGATTGCTATTTTTAGTTAGCACTTTTATTGGTGAAATTGATTCTTTGATAATTTCTATTGGGTCATCAACATCGATATCGTCACTAACATCATCATTTAACATTTGAAGGGGCGCATAAAAATTGTGCCGTGATGCACCACTTTTCCTGATGAATCACTAAATTTAATTGTTTTAGATGAAGACATATTGTCTTCTTCACAACATGCAATTCTTCGTTTAGTTATTTTTTTTTTAGTCCGTACACAGAGTAGAAAAATAAGTATAGGAGCGAGCGAGCACAAGTGAACCTGCAGCTTACACGATCGATCGAACACTGAACAATCCAATAATATCAGTAATATCAATGGAACTATTAACCAATAAATATTGAATAAACGAAATATTTTTATTCAAATTTTTGTATTATTGTATTTCTTCTGAGGTGCTCTATCTCTTTCTGTCTCTGCCTCGCACACTCCATCTAGTTTAATTTTTTTTTAATAATCGTTATTTCTTGAGTTATATTTTTTGCTCAGAAAATAATCGTTTATTCGTGAGTTTTATTTATTGTTCAGAAAATAATCGCTATATCTGGAGTTTAATTTTTAATTTGTTTCTAGTTTTTTTTATTTCAAGTTGTCATTCGTTATCTTCCATTTTTTAAGTTCTTCTGTTGTCTGAGGGTCAAAAAGGCAGAGTATCCGATCCACCCAGCGGCGGTACATTAGCGTCGGCGTTGCCTCGATCCGAGCTAGGATTTAAGACTATTTTATGGCATTTTTATCATGCCAGTGAGGTCGGAAAAACCGAGTTTCCAAAACATCTGGTAATGATACCTTGACAGTTGAAAAGTCCATTTTCCCCAACGCACTATTGACCCTCAAATCGCTATCTAATGGGTTGCCTTCCACAATATTCCCACAGCTGTCTCTTGAATAGGGATATACTTCCACGTTTTTTTTAAGTTCTTTCAAACACTTTTACAGTTTTGTAGAATATATTTTTTTTTTACTTCCGTTTTATACATTGGAAGTCTAAAGCAGTTAATTTCTCTTAATATGTAAATGTAATTTTATGTACCAGAGATTATCGCTACGATAGTCCGGCAGGTTGCCCTTCTGAATACAAATTTCATCGCATGGTAAAAAACCTCTTATTTTCTTAGCCAATAGAAAGCTATCATCATTTCTCGTGCTGGGCTATTGTGTAATTTTTTCAGAATGAACCACATCGATCGGATATATATTTTTGCTGTTTATCAACAAGTGAATCACTGGCTACGAAAAATATAGTTGAACAGTATATAGAGTGGGGTGCTCCTATCGATCTATACACCAAAGTTATACAGGGTTTTTCAATAAGAACGCTACACAAGTGTTTTTTAAATAAAATTAAACAAAAACGGTTTGGGATATGAATTAAATTCTTTATTTCTGTGAAAGTACATTTGATGCCATTATGTATGGCGCTTGATTTCTTTTGCATGGGCCCCACGGGCACGCTTGCAGAAGTCCAGAAACTGAACCCAATTTTCGAAGATTTTCAAGCATAAATCGGCGGATACTGCTGCAATTTCACGTTCGATATTCGTACGAAGTTCATCAATCGTCGCTGGCTTGTTGGCATATACCACAGACTTAACGTAGCCCCCCAGGAAATAGTCTAACGGCGTCAAATCGCACGACCGAGGCGGCCAATTGACTGGGCCATTTCGTGAGACAACACGTTCACCAAACTTTGTTTTCAATAAATCGTTTGTGACATTCGCTGTGAGGCTTGTGGCGCCGTCCTGTTGGAACCACATATTGTCCAAGTCCACATCATCCAATTCGGGCCAAAAATATTCGGTTATCATTAAGCGGTAGCGATTCCCACTCACAGTAACGTGCCGGTCTTGATCATCATGGAAGAACTACGGCCCACTGACGCCGCCGGCCCATAAACCGCACCAAACCGTAATTTTTTCGGGATGCAATGTTGACTCATGGAGTCCGTGTGGATTGCTGCCTGTCCAATAACGCATATTTTGCTTATTGACGAAGCCATTCAGCCAGAAATTACGAAGACCCTAAATTGGACGTAGCGCTCTTAAAATTGAGGCCATTGACTCCAAATTTCGGTAGGAAATTTTAATAATTTCGACTCGTTGGATCGTATATCTTTCCATCATGAAATGGCAAACCTTACTGAAGAGAAATGTCAAAAGAGCGGTAAAAAAATATGGCGTTGTTTGCTGTCACTATCGGTCTACTTTTGTAGCGTCCCTATTAAAAACCCCGTTATATCTTCTTCCCAGGTATTTGCCTGACCTTTTGATTATACCAACTTTTTCAGCAATTTCAAACACCTTGAAACCAACTATTGTTTTTTATACCATTGCCATTTAGCTTTTTCAACATTCGGACCCTATCAGTTGTCTCAAATACTCTTTTAGGATCAATAAAGACCTGTACGACATTTAACTTGAGGTTAAGATCTGCCTTCCGTTGAGATATGTACATAGCTTCAAATTTAGCGCCATCTTACATGACTGTTTAGCTTTGAATCCATACTGTTCTTTTATTAGTACCGCTTCATCAGAGTGCTGAAACTGATTTTTCTCAGAGGTTTCTAAAATATTTTCCACACTTTCATAAATCTGCAAAAAGCTGCAGGTGGGTTCTTAATACCAAACGATACGAAACAGAATTCGAATACGAAAAAAACGGTGAATATTTCCACAAGCTTGGTTCGAACTTTTAAATCGAAGTTTTTTAAATAATAAAAAAAATCAATGTTTTAATGTTTGAGCTTTTCTTTATTCCATCATCCTTGATGCTACATAAAAGACTAACTTAAACTTATTGTTACAGTATTACTTATACTAATCATTTTGTCTACCTTGCATATATGGTCAGTTGACAAATATGTAGAAATGCAATTAATCATTTTATTAATTTGTTATTAGCAAGACAATTCCATAGAATTGTGTTGCCTAAAAAATGGAAAAGTATTGGCATGTGCCGGAAATGCAAGTTCAGTAAATTCGGTAAATTAAAGGTATCGTATTTTATTATTTGCAAGACAATTCCAAAGAATTGTTTAGCTTAAAAAAGAAATGGAAAAAGTATTGGCATGTGCCGGAAATGCAAATTCAGTGAATTAAAGTTATTTACATTATGTTAAGGGGTTTTGCTATAACACCCCCACCGTTAGATTGAGGCCCCGACGAAATATGCAATATAGTCCGTTTTAAATTTTTTTTTTATATAGTAAATATCATTAATATTATGATGGTAAAAATAATTATAATGTTAATGCTTACATTTATGAAATTAGATTTTTTTGTTCAATTTATTTTACATGTTTAATTTGTTCTAGGTATAGTGATTCTAATTTTAAATTAGCAAAAGTCGTATCCGTTTCTTCTTTTACTTTTGTTATGGCATTAGGTAGAATGAATTGGTCGTAAAGTTTTATTTTGATATTAGTGAAGGTTTTGTTTGCTGTGTTAATTTCACAATTTTCAAATTTTATTAAAAAGTTGCCATTTACTTTGATATCAATTTTATCACAATTATGTTCGATTTCGGAATAGAAGTTTTTAAATATTAATATATGTATGTACCTGGTAGAATTTCATTTACAATACCTTCTTCTAATATTCGCATATCGCTGTAAGCTTCTTCGTAATTTAATATATTTGAAAAGCATTTGTATTCAATTTTTTCTAAGATTATCCTTAATGTTAACATCGTAAATGTAAATGTACTAATATTTCGTAAGTATTTAAAATAATCGATTTTTTATTTATATTAGGAATAGGCTCGAATACGATTTTTGAAAAAGTTTTCTTTGAATATTGTGGGATTTGGAGAATTATTACTATATTGTTGTCATTTAAGGCGACTGCTACTTTAATATTTGTGTAACTGTCAATGTCATCTATTAAGTCAAGTTCCGTGTTGGTTAGAATGTCCGTGGGGATTATTCCCAATTTGCTACAAAATATTATTTGTCCCATGTCATCGATATGGTCTCGTAACAGTGAAATGTCATTGTTTATTTGGTAAATTTGTTCTATAAATGTTATTTCGTCCTCTATTGTCGTAATTTTATTCTGCATAAAGTGAATTTGTTCAACAAATTTCCTACTAGAATTTGCTTTTGGCTTATGTGGTCGGTAATATTTTGTATTTGGGAGAATATGAAGTGGTTAACAAATGTCAGGTTATTAATTTTGTTCGTCAAGAATTCTTCGTTTTTATAAAGGGATTTGAGTGAGTTGTTTATTTCGGTTTCGTCGTCACTGTCCATTGTGCCGGCTATAAACTTGAGTCCTTTCCCTAATACGTTTATCAGTCCTCTTTTTGTCTAAAGTGTGGATTTAAATTGTCTAATTTTCCTTCTAATAGCGCAAAATTTTTACTTATAGTGCCCAATAATGTCTTGGTTTCAATTGTGTTAGCGTTAAGTGTTTGTATATTTCTAAAGATTGAGTTTAATGTGTCCGTATAGGCGTTGACAATGTGTAAAATTTTGTTGTATTGGTCGATTACTTTTAGTTCTCCCGTCTTGATCGGTATATATCCGTTGTTGTTAGTCAAGTCTTGAATGTCAATAGATTGTGCTTTAACCGCGTTTAGTTCAAAGTCTGGCCTTTATTTTGGGATTAGTTTTATCCTGGTACCTTTTAGTTTGCTTTATATGAGCCTTATCGTATTTATGTCCTGTTTTAGTATTTTCTACGTGGTCTTCATCAATTTTTCTAGTATGTAACTTCCTATATTTCCTATGATTTTTACCTCCTCTAATTTTCTTAATATAATTTATTCCTTCTTCTATTTCTACGTCAACTCTATCTCTATTTAACTTATTTATATAACTTTCTTTTTTTTTTAGAAATTAGGTCATGTATAATTTCATATTTATCTTCGTGAACTTTTCCCTTCAGAAAGTAAATTGGTTTTATTTTAGTTGTACTGTGTATTGCATTGTTGTAAAAGTCTATTATTCTTGACATTTTCTCTTCCATTGTTTCACTTTTATTTCTATCACCATGTCTTAAAAGTCTTATATGTTCGTTAATAGTATTGTGGAGTCTTTCGATATCTGCATTAGAAGTGTGGTTGCTATTTGACGTGTAGTGTATATTGATATTTTCCTCTGTAAGGAATTGTTGTATTGGAATAGCTTTGAATCCTAATTCATTATCTACGATTATTTTTTCAATTTTTCTGTATGTGTTAATATAGTGCAGTAATTTACTCTTGAATTCCGTCCAGCTTCTACCACTAATTTTATAGGCTACTGCAAATTTCGTAAATTTTTCAATTAACGTCATAAAAAGTTTTTTTTTAAGCGTAAAATACATCTATGTGTACAACTTCGCGGGGCTTAAAGGGAGTTTCACTTATTTTGTAAGGTACTTTGGGTGGTTTCTCGTCGTATTTTTCTAAAGTACTTATTTCACAATTGTTAATAAATTGTTTTATCCTTAATTTTAGTTGGGGATTATAAAGTTGATTTTTTAATTCCGCGTATACTGCGTGTATACCTCTATGATTCTTACATAAGTGTTCTTTTTCGATTATTTCAGTTAGTGTATTTTCATCATCTACGTCTATTAATATCCCTGCACACCTTATAATCCTAAATTTATCTTTATTTGCAAAGATCTCCTCGTAAGTATTTTTTAGAGTGTCAAAAAATTCGTTTTCAATTAGAATTGCGTTTAATTGATTTGGGTTGCAATGATTTCTTAGCAAAGAAATAGCGGTATCCCTATCAAATTCCTTAAAACCTATAGTTTTCCTTATATTTCTAAATATTCTCTCGTTTTTTATCGTTGCTGCTCCGGATATAATTTTCTTTATAATTAATTGATTTTTAAATATATTGATAGGTGACTCCGTTTCCTTTATAGTTGATTCTCAGGACTCTAATGAATTAATATTTGCAGATTGCGATTCTATTCTCGATAGCGCATCAGCGTTGCTATTTTTCGTTCCTTTTTTATACTTAATTTCTTAATCAAATTCGGAAAGTTTTAGTCTCCATCTAACAAGTTTTGAAGTAGGCTCTTTTATGGAAAATAACCATGTCAGAGGCTTTGGTCGGTTTCAATTAGGAATTTTCGCCCGAAGAGATAGGGCCTGTAGTTCCTTCTCTATAGTACTGTAATTGCATTCATGTTCGTTGAGTGTGCTGCTAGCGTAGCAAATCGGATGGTTGTCTTGTGAGAGTGTTGCGCCTAATGCGAAATTACTAGCGTCCGTAGTGACAGAAAATTTCTTTGAAAAATCAGGATATGTTAGTGTTGGGTCATGAGTTATTAAGGTTCTAAGTGTGTTGAAACTTTCTTGGTATTGTGGGTCAGAAATATTTATTTTTGTGTCTTTTTTCAAGTATCTGGTCATTGGCTTGGCGATTAGAGAATAATGCTTAATAAATTTCCTATAATATCCCGTCAAACCAAGGAACTGTTTTATTTGTTTAGGAGTTTTGGGAATGGGAAAGTTTTTAACACATTCTATTTTTTTTTTTGGGTTTGCCTTTATTCCTGCTGGCTTCACTATGTGACGAAGGAATTCAGTTTCCCTTTTCTAAAATTCAGATTTATCTAGCTGAACTTTAAGATTTGCTTCTTTTAAGCGTCGGAATATTAAATTAATGGGGTTGATATGTTCTTGCAATGAGAAAATTATTATATCATCTAAGTATATTAAGCAAATTTTATTTATAGTCTGTTAAGATATTATTCATAAGCCTTTGGAATGTCGCTGGTGCTGTCTTCAGACTAAACGGCATTCTCAGGAATTCATAATGCCCTCCTTCAACACTGAAGGCAGTTTTATGAATGTCGGACTCTTCGATTTCGATTTGATGAAATCGCTTGGCAAGATCAAGGGTGGTAAAATATTGGCATATTCCCAATTTATCCAAAATTTCATCAATGTTTCGTATCGGATACTTATAATCAATTGTTACCTCATTAAGTTTGCGGTAATCAATGACAAGCCTCCATTTAGCTTTGCCACTGGCATCGGCCTTTTTCGCTACGATCCAAATGGGTGCAGCGTATGGATAATTACTATGTCTTATTATCTTTTTTTCGAGTATCTCTTGGATTTGATTCTGAACTTCGTTCTTGTGAACGTAGGGGTATCTGTACGACTTAGTAAAAATCGGGATGTCATTAACTGTTCTTATTTGATGTTTTATAGCAGAGGTGAATGTTAACTTAGTGTCTTCTTGATAAAAAAATGTCTCCATATTTCTTTATCACTCCCATTAATTGGGATTTTCCCTCCAGATTGAGGTGTTGTGTTCGGATTTGTTCACTTAACCCTGCTGTTAGGTTAAAAAAAACTTACGAATCTTAGGTTAGAGGACCATTTGGTCCATACTGCAGTTTTCATACAAAATAACAATTTAATCTTAGTCTTTATATTTAGTTTGGTTCAATACTTGCTAAATATTATTATTTTATTATTTACTCAACTCTGGTAAAACCCAGCACCAGTGGCCTGCTCTAAAAATGCTTCTAGTTCAGGAGCTCGAAAGCGAGGAATTTGTAGTTGCTGCAAGTCTAAGTCTGATGTAAAATGCTCCATTTGCAGTGCGTTTATTTGCAAAACCAACCGAAAAACATTTTTTTGCTCATCATGTAGTGCCAAAAAATATCGAACAAACTAATAAATACTTATTTTTGGAAAATTAATGTAAAGAAAATCAAAGAAAATATACTATGGACCAAATGGTCCCTTAACCTAAGATTCGTAATTTTCAATTTATCTTAGTCCAGTTTTAAGTCAGAGAATTAAATTTTCGCACATAATATTGTTTTATAAAAAGACCACCTGGGCTGAAAATTTTAGACAGTATATATCACCGTTCCAAAGTTACAAAGAAAACAAAAAAAAATTGGACCAAATGGTCTTAGCCTAACAGCAGCGTTAAGGGCTTATATTCATTTTTTTCAATTATATTATAATTTTCACTGTCCACCTGTTTCGTGGTTTTGTGAATTGGTTCAAGGGCTTTCTGATTAAAATTGGGTGATTTAGTGATAAGCGCTATCTCCGTTTTACAGTTTAATGGTTTAAGCAGGTCATTGCCATAGTAATCATGGAATTGCACGATATAGAATTCTAAAATATCTAAGGTTGCACCAAATTCTTTGGAACATTGTATTCTAGCCTTTCTATTTGTGTAAATCTTATGTTGAAGAGTTTTTATGGGGAGGGGTATGGTTTGATGAATCCCTTTGGGGTGGCAAATGCCTGGATTTAGTATTGAATTTGTCGCACCAGTATCTACGATTAATTTCATGTGCCTTAATTAATTTCTATCTTTATAGAAGGTAGTCCTCCGAGGCAGAAGGACGAAAATTTTCGGAATGCACTTGATTGTAAGTTGCCTCATGATTAAGACTTACATTCATGGGCTCGGATAATGGAAAGTGGTTAGATTGGTTATAAGCGCCGTTCAGGGCTGCGAAATTTTTCTGCGGATTATTGCTTTGTTGGTTGAAATTTGAATTATTAACTCCAACATTTGAAAAATTAACGTTTATATCCATGGGCCCGGCTAACGGAAAGCGGTTTTAAGCTCCATTTTGGGTACCGAAATTTTGTTGTGGGTTAGGATTTTGTTGATGGAAGTTTTGCCTATTTTAGTTAAAATTCGAATTATTTTGTGGGTTAAAGTTTTGATTAAAATTTTGCTTAAGATTGCGATTGCTAAAATTTTGTTGTTGGAAATTTTGCTTGTGGCGATTGAAACTTGAATTATTTTGTGAATTCAAATTTTGATTAAAATTTTGATTAGAATTACGTGGGCTAAAAATTGGTTGTTGGTAATTTTGCCTATTTTGATAGAAATTAGATTTATTTTGAGGATTTTGCGAATTTTGTTTCAAAGGGTTTTGCTCAGGTCTGTTTCGCATGAAAAATTGTTGGTTGTCTATTCGAAGGTGAGCATATCCAGCTTCGAAAAGGATATTCATCGCCCCTTCTAAAGTGTCAGGACTCCTACAAGCTAAAATTGTTTTCATAGGTTCCGGGATTTTGGATTTAAAAATATTGAGAGCTGTGCGGGAATTGTTTTGGGCAACAGCGTTTGCTGCTCCTAATTCCTGTCCAAGGACGAATAGAGTTTTGTTGTTAAGACATCTGAGCTTACTTTTTATTTCGTCAAAGAAGTCTAAACTGGTTGTTTTGAACGTAGTTGCTCTGAGTGAGTCGAAGAGTTCATCACAGCTTAGTCGATCGCCGAAGTTATTCTGAAGTGCTGCTTTAATTTCGTTCCAGGAAATAACCAGAAAATTTATTTCGATGATTTCACTGGCATTGCATTTTAGTTTACTTTTTATTATGTCTGAGAATAGTCCTTGTGAGTGTACCTCGTATGTCTGTAGCATGGGGTGCACCCTATCTATTAAATTTAAAATCGTCTGGAGGTCCCTATTGCCGCCGTTAAATTCAGGGAGATCTCCCAAATATTTAAGTGGATTGAAACGTATTTGAGCCATTTTGTATTTAAACTATAATTTCTATTTCTTCTTTCTTTATTTAAAAATATATATTTTTTTTTTTGCGTTTGGGATTCTTCTTTAATTTCTATAATAAATTTCTAATAAACTTCGCTAGCTTTCTACTTCACATAATTAAATTTACTTATTAATACCTTATATCCTTCTGTGGTGTCTTCTTTTTGTAGGTGTGTTGCTCTTCTGGTTGATTGCTCTTGAAATCCTTTTTAATGTCCTGGGAGGTGGCGGTGATGTTTCACTTTTAAGCCATATGCTATCCTTTTTTCTTTTTCTGCACCAAGAAATTATGCTCGCTGGAGTTTTAAGGTATTTAAGGATTTGATTATGACAATCTTTTGCCAGTCACAGTTTATTCTTGGCAATATTTTGCCCACAAAAGTTATTTAAAGTTTTTTGTCGATTGTGGCAATCTTTTGCTCACAAAAGTTCTTTAAAAAGTTTTTGACGGTTGGGACAATCTTTTGTCCGTAGAAAGCGCAAATGAAAATTATTTTTATTTTCCTTTCACCGTTGTGGCAATCTTCTGCCAACAATTTCACGAAAGTTCGTTTTTTGTAATACCGCACTGAACGCGCTACAAAAATTTATTTTTCTTTCACCGTTGTGGCAATCTTCTGTCAACAATTTCGCGAAAGTTCGTTTGATACCGCACTAACAATATAAACTCACTTTTCTTTTCTTTCTTTATGTTGGATAGGATAATTGCGGTATCCTACCGACTGCGCCACTTTTAAATCGAAGTTTTTTAAATAATAAAAAAAATCAATGTTTTAATGTTTAAGCTTTTCTTTATTCCATCATCCTTGATGCCACATAAAAGACTATCTTAAACTTATTGTTACAGTATTACTTATACTAATCATTTTGTCTACCTTGCATATTTGGTCAGTTGACAAATATGTAGAAATGCAATTAATCATTTTATTAATTTGTTATTAGCAAGACAATTCTATAGAATTGTTTTGCCTAAAAAATGGAAAAGTATTGGCATGTGGCAGAAATGCAAGTTCAGTAAATTCGGTAAATTAAAGGCATCGTATTTTATTATTTGCAAGACAACTCCAAAGAATTGTTTTGCTTAAAAAAGAAATGGAAAAAATATTGGCATGTGCCGGAAATGCAAGTTCAGTAAATTCGGTAAATTAAAGATATCGTATTTTATTATTTGCAAGACAATTCCAAAGAATTGTTTTGCTTAAAAAAGAAATGGAAAAAGTATTGGCATGTGCCGGAAATGCAAGTTCAGTGAATTAAAGTTATTTATATTATGTTAAGGGGTTTTGCTATAACAGTTCGACTGATACATGTTAAAAACCGTTTCTTAAGTCGAGTGTTGTTTTTTTGTTTACAACTTTATTTATTTATTGTATCTTCTCCGTAAAGACTAACCATAAGTTTGAAAATCTACTGAAACACTACCCCCTCTTATTGGAGGAATATATCTGATATATGGGCGCTTATTTTAAGTGCCGGCTGGAAAACGTTTTCGCTAGAGTCGTCTTTGGGTTCCTTGATCGGTAAGTGATTTTGCTAGCTGATTTGGGCGCACGTTAAGCTTGCCTAAATACTTTTCCTTGATACTTGCTAATTCATTTTGTACGGATGGCATTTCGAATTCATCATTGATGTTCTTATTCTGAATGTACCACGGAGCTCCAGTGTGTCCTAAGGATTTTTTATTAAAAGTGAATGATGCCCAAATTACTGGCGCATGGATTTCCCCACACCTGTGTCCCATACATACAGCAGACTTCTTGATCCAAGTGAGACGCCTGCCGAAATGCACACCAGGACACACCACTTCATTGGCCTATAAATTATACAGACGATTCATAAAAAATAAGGCCAAAAATTAAAATATTTTTAATAAAGGATGAGCAAACCTAAAAAGTAAAATTACAAGGAGAACAAAAAGCTTATAGATTTGTAAAAACAATAATACCGACCACCCTGTTAAGCACAGAGTGGCGAAAAGTCGCACTTAATAGCGGTATGATTGGAGATAGGAATAGTGAGAAAAACAAACAATTTCCACACGGTTAGCGTGGCTGAGTGGTTGCGTGCTCGCCTAGCAACTCCGTTTACCATGGTTCAAAGCCAGGTAAAGTCTAGAAAGAAAAGAAGTCTGATGAGGAGATGTGGTGATCTCCGAAATAGCAGCTATCACTTCTAGCACTTTGAAAAGTTGTTGTTTTCTCATATTATTCCTAATACAAACCTGGCCATAAGCTCTATAAATTATACAGACGATCCATAAATAATAAGACCAAAAGTAAAAATTTAATTTTATTATCGTTTAGATATTTCGATGACAGCCTGTAATATTCTCTGGGCATACCTGCAGTTTTGTCTCGTGAATATTGACCTTGGTTAGTAAGATTATATGAAAAGTGTTTCAAATTATCTGCACGAGCTTCTTTACCAGAACAGTTGAATTTTGTTCAGGAATATAAATAGGTGGAGGCCTGGCCTTACTCATCCACCCAGGGATCCACTTCATGGGCACCGTCACCAGAACAAAGTAAAGCTCTACCTTCTATATCGGGAAGCGTAAGCAGCGCAATTTGCCTACTTAAATTATCTACCGGATCATCATCGTAAATATAATTTGTTGATTCACTTTCTATTAGCACGCTGCCGCCCTCTGCTTCCCCCTCAAGAACTATGTATGTGCTGAAGCAATCGCATTTGCAATTATTTTTTACCCGAAATCGGTTAGTTTCCAAACCAAACTTTGCAAGGGATGACGGAAAATCGATCAAAAAGAAACTATTTCTGCTGCATTTATTCTTGTACACATAAGTTTGTCTACTACGTATTTCGGTAGCGCCAGTTTTTCCTTTGAATTGTCGAAAATCACATACATAGAAACACATTTTTTTAATTTTTAATTACGCATGCTTTTGCGATCCCGGTTGAGCCCACAAATTCAAGGAGGAAGTCGCCTCGCCTAACAGTTTATGTATACTTTTATTCGATAGTTCACTATTACATAAGTACATAATTGGGTGATTTACAAGGTGTCCTAATATATCATAAGTCATAGACATAAAAATTCAAATACAAAATTGCCCAAAAAGACGAAGGTGAACTCCTCACCTCTGCAGCAAGGGGGTCCAAATTTCGAGAGGGTATAGACAATTGCCTTATTGGTAAGCCGGCTCCCCTGAAGCGACAACGCCAAACTCCAAATTTCCAGTGGTAAGCTGAACTATACCAACAACAAGGAACGCGCCAGATCGGCGATGCTTGTTAATAATCAAATCTGTTTTCTCCCTCTTTCATAGAAGACCTGGTGATAATTCTGGCTAAAGGGTGAACTAAAAAAGAAGAACTTGAGCTAGTTCTCGCCTGAACATACCAGCACAAAGTCTGAGAAGTACTGAGCAAAGGTGAGTGGCAACTTGAATTTATATTTTAACATGCGAACACTGTCATGAACAGAGGCAATGGACCAACATTACCTTGCGCTATTATCTCGGCTTCAGAAGACTTAAATTGGCACATGTCTCAAGAAAAAGCCAAGCGGGGTCATACACGTATGTATATGTTTCTATTTGGGAATTGTTTCAGAGCTCACAAATATTTACAGGATCCCAAAATATACAAATTGGAATTTGAACCACTTTAAGATAGAACAAAGTGGTAACTACCCGGTGCGTCATATGGAGCTATAATCCGAGCTTCAACAAGAAGCTGATGCACTTCTATCAAACACCAATAATATCTTTCAGGAAATCTGTCCCCAAAAAGTGAGAAAATCACGCAGAAGCGTTCCCTGGTAGAAGAAATTTCTCTCTGAGCTACGGAATAAGGGAAGACCACTTTCAATATAATAAAGAACTGAGAAGGCCCAAAAGAGTTACGCGGAGAGATCACTGTGATGAGATTCCGAATTCTCCGCAGGCAATACGTCTTAAAAATGCCTTAACAAACGGCACTTGTACCCTGAAAAAGCGAGTTAACAACTTCGCAAAATACCCGAATGAAATTAGTCAATTATAAACTCCCTTTCTGTGATGCTCTCTACTCTCTTGTTGAGCACCCTTTGTTGTACCAAAACGGCAAGTCAACTGAAACTGCAATATATAAGATAACGAAAACCATCGAAATGGCTTAAGAGTTTACACAAATAGCTCACTGCGCTTTCGTTGAACTCGCACCATTTGATAACACTTCTTGTGAAGCAATTAATTCTTTAACCAAAGAACATTCCAAATCCAATCATCAAATGAATTTATCTATGCTTAGATCTAAAACAATAAGCGTGAAAATAGCTGGTTCGTATAAAGCTATGAAACCCATTAGAGGCTGCCCGCAAGGGAGTTTACTCTCTCCAATACAGTGAACCCTGGTGATAGATGAGGTAATTCATAAACTTCACAACCAAGGTCTACATAAACAGGGTTATGCAGATGACCTTGTAGTATACATGGGGCGCTGACATGATTAGACCATTTCGTACCGCATGCTCAAGCCTTGAATATATTCAGCAAACGGTGATTTGAAAAGGGCCGTAAACCCTTCTAAAACTGCCCTGATCCCCTTCACAAGAAGAAGAATTATCAGCTTTACATGCCCTTCTATTAATGGTACCACCATTAAACTTTCCAGGGACATATCTGGGAGGAGTCTTTGACAAAAAGCTTAGCTGGAACACCCATCTCAAAAAGGTGAAGCGAAAAGCAACAAAGGCATTATTTGCCTGTACCCAAGTCATTCTTTGGGAGTAAGTCCCAAAATTACCTACTAGACATTTTGCACTGTCATTAGCCCAATAGTCACATATGTATCTTCAGCGCGGTGATCAAAAACTAGACAAATATAGGTAATTGACTTGCTATGCAAACTACATAGGCTTGTCTGCCGTAGTATTAATGGAGCAATGAAAATCTGCCCATCAGATGCCTTACTTTGGAAGAGAACTCCGAGCTATACACGCGTAAGGTCCCTGCAACTCATTATATATATATATAAATATATACTTATTTATTTCAGCTAGTAAATAAATAGCTTGCCCAAGTACAAGAGAAACTTTACCTAAGGGGCAATGTGGTTGTATCTTTTCTGGTTGGATAAATCTTAACGATCAGCGCCTTAGCCTTCACGCTAACCGTTTGCTGCGAAATTCGAGAGGAATTCCCGGAACTTATTTTTTTCACCCGTCCCGAACACTATCTCTTTTTAAAAGCTTTCAAGTCGATACTGCTGATCGAGAAGACTGGAGAGCAAACCCCGTCAACTTCAAAATTTATTCGCAGATCTGGTGTATTGCAGAGAAAGTCTGCGCATGAAAATAGGAGTAGTGAATATATATATCCTCTCCGTCAGTCAAGACACGTTCACCTCTAAACTGGCATTATAGTGTCTAAATATTCTCAACACACTAGGAAACTGACACACCTAAACTATAGAATAAATAATAAGAAAACCGATCACTTGGCAAAACAAGGTACCTGTTTGCCCGTTATTTGGTCTGAACCACTTTGTGGACTCATCAAAACCCACTCTAACAAGGTCGTAAGAATGGTAGCAGAGGAAGAGGAGGCCTCGTCTACGTTGGAAAGACCAGGTGGAGAAGGGCCTGGATTCAATGGGCGTGCCGAGTTAGCGCCAGTTTGCAAAACAAAGGAACGAGTGGAGTGCTTTACTAGAATCGGTCAACATCGCATGGCGGTTATAGCGCCAGTTATTGATTGAATTTTTGAAAGTCTATGTTCTACCTACCGGTGAATATATATCTTCCAAATTCTCTATATGGAAAACCTTTTACTTTAATTTTTGCTTTAAATTTCCTTTTATATTTTTTTGTTTAAACCGATTTTAAATCTATTTTCTTCTTCGCTTCTCGCCATTTCTAATTATCATTAGAATCTGTCTTTTCGTTATATGTTCCATTATGTACGTAAATACATTTCGTTATTGGACTTGCGTATATACATTTAAGGCACTTATTTTCCTTCCTGGCCTTATCTTCCTTCTTGATACCGTTAAAATTTCATTTCCACTAGTAGTTGGTAAACTGTTCATTTCCTGAATTTCTCAGAATTCATTATTTTCAGATTCCTCGTTTTCTTTTTGAAGTTGCTGATTAATCTCATTATAACTTAAGTTATTTTCTTAATTTCAAAGTTATCTTTCAATCCAACCAAATTTACATTTTCTTCAACTATACCTACGTGTGTAGCTATTTATTTTATTATTTTTCAACAATATTTATTTTATTATTTTTCAACAATATTTATTATATTATTTTTCAGCACTTTGTAGCTTACTCATAACTATTTGATATTTCTCTTGACCTTTGAGACACGAACAGAAACTCTACCTCCTAGTTTTAAATTTTTAGTACCGTCCTTTTCTCCCATCATACGCAATATTTTCCTGTCGGTCGTCCATTACCCACTTGTTGTTCAATTCGTGAACATACGGAGGACACGGCTCGATGTAAATTCCTTTTTCTTTAGGGAAATTATATAATTCTTTGTTTAACAGTTCTCTACCATTACTGCATTTTAGTTATTTTTTACCCTTTTCCAGTTAAACTTTCAAATTGACTTACATACGTAATAAAACAATTATAAATTTAATGTGTTCCTTTCGTCGTATAAACTTTTCCGGCTTTACTGAAATCATTAGTTAAAATAAGAAAACATCTCTTATACCCTTTTGTCTGATATGTCCCTAGCTCCGTGTATATTATTCTCAAAACTTGTTTTCGTCATTTTCTTTTGTACATATGTACAATGCTGGCTCTCGGTAAACCTTCATTGATATATTTCTTTAACAGTCGTATCCACTTTTACATTTTCGTTTTCATAGTTTTCTTTCTTTTCTAAAACAGTGTTTATTTTATACAAATTATTTTCGTTGTTAGCACTAGCTATCAAACTATTTTCTCTATTTAGCTTTTATGTTTCCAACACTAGTGGCTTTTTCAACTTTTTCTCTTTCCTCATACATTTTGATTTTATTGTTGAATTGGTCAACTGTTTTTTTCTTTCCTGGCAGCACGTCATTCCCCAATCCCTACAATAAAAAAACATTAATTCTCGAACAACCTGGTGAAATTATACATTTTGATATACGAGTATGTATATTCAACAGCATTTCCTAGCTTGTATCGAAAATTTTCCGAATTCGCCCTAGTTTCACCAATGATGTAAGCTTTGATTTTTTTCAAAGGGACATCAACAGAAAAATCTTTTAATTCCGAAACAGTAAGTCCATTCTAAGGGACCATTTTTGGATAATTTACTGCACCTTCATAGCAGCTCTAACGGACAAATTTACCGTTTCCACCGCAGAAGACAAGCGATACCACCAATTTAATTTTGCTCGCTTTAGTAAAGTACAGCAGAGGTCATCAATTCGATTATAGATTATCTATAAGAACTCAACCATCGAATCACTGAAGCGCAAGACATAGAACTCCGAAATGTAATAAAATTGGCATAACAAAATATGCGGAACAACTGTAACAAAGGATTTAAGGCCCGGTATATTAGTTGGTATCACCCGTGTCCACAAGTGTAACTTAAGGTAATATTTCCATTGCAGGTTACAGATGCTCTCCCGCAGCACACTGGAGCTGCTGGACTATTCACATTCTCATAACATACCGATAACTGATGGACTAGCTGCTACATTTCAGGATACAAATACTTGGCATACCGAACGAACTTAACCATATTATTGCTATTGTTCAAACAACATAGAACTACAGTAACCTTTTTCCGCAGACGCACGTAAAGCAATTGCCGCACACAGACAGTCCATCACAGACATTCTCGTAATCTGAACTTAGTTGGCACCGCCCGTAAATACGTTGCAGGATCACCAGATCTTGATGATTCTTATGAAGTCAGCAGAATAGAAGAGGGTCGTATAGAGGTACATGAACAGCATAACTCTTCTTATGCCTGTAAGTAATAGAACTGAAACGTAATATGATATCCCGTTTGATATCGTTTTGTAAGCTTAAGTAAGATATACCTTATGATGTGCTAAGTGTTAAATAAGATATTTCTTATAATATGCTTCTAATCTACACTAGAATTACATATGATATCCCTCTATATAACTATTCAATTATATCCTCCTTATTCACTAAGAATATCTACATTAGTCTACTTAAATAAGTAAATAAATCTTGTAATAAACTCAGAGTTGCAAGATCAAATCAATAAACTGACGAGAACCATAAACCAGCAGTTAGCCCACACTAAATATATATAAAAAGAACCGGCTAATTTATTTAGCCACATCAGTAGCAGGAATGGGGTTCCGATTGCCGAGTTAAATAACATAGCTATTTTCATCTCATTAGGGAAACTTAAAATTATAATTCTGCCCTGTTTATTTGCTGCTCGGAGATTCAACAAGATGCCAAATCGATGATCGCCGTAAATGGCTCGTTCATTACCATAAAAAATAACGCCAACTTACTACGGCGGCTCCTCTATCGCAAGATATTAAGTTTACCGAGCATATTGAACGTAGTGCTTACCATATCTAGATGAAGTCAACATACAGAATTTAAGACATATTACAACACAAAGGTACAAAACTAATATAAATTCAATCATGATGCTTAGCTCTCTTGGCGGAATGATATAACTGCAGTCATACACAGACTGTATTTCACGTGAACTGGAGGAAGAGTCGGCAGGAACGCATCGTCATAAAATTGATAAAAAAAGGTAATACTGAACACCCAGGTCAAAACAAAGAACTTTAAGGTGGGAGAAGTTAACACTCGTAAAAGTATTCCCATCAAATACGTTAACTGTGCAACTTAACCCTCCGTACATGACAACAATAACAGTAATAAGCTAACGGCACAACTTACCTTCCGCTCGTGACAATAGCAACAACAACATCTGGAACAACATCATGGACAGTGACTACATCTTACCCTCCGCGTTTAACAGCAACAATAGCTGAAACAGCATTAGCGAGAGCGACGCATAGCGTAGCGTTAAATTAGGAACTTAGCTTTTATGAAATTAGTTCTTAGTCTAAGACCAACTCGGTTCAATAACACAAGGGCGCTCATGCATAGCAGAGGAAATAAATAAAGAAGTCTTAAAAGGTTTAGTTGTTCCTTAATTTTCATAATCTTGTATGTTCGCGAAAAGCAGGTACTAATTTTTAGAACATCTGTCTGTGTCCTTCTAGATTCTTGTTACTGGCTAAAAACTGATAAAGACGATTGAAATATGATGGCATACGTGGGAGGCGATTGAACAAGCACAAGAATCATAAGCGATTGTTCATGGAGAGTCATTCGCAATGATCGCATATTTCATTGTTTTAATCACGCAACTTCACAAAATACTGGCTAGATTTTTATTCTTTATTTAATTTTACTATTACTTTGCTCTAAAAAAAAATATATGTAACATAAATCCAAAAAAAACAAAATGACATGACCGTCGAATTGTTAGAATTCTTATAAATTACAAAGTGTTTTTACTGAAAAATAACACTGACATTGTATTAAAAATTGAAATAAGAGCTAAGAAAGGTAAAGTATTTTAATTTTCATCATTAAAATATTTGTTGCCATGTAATAGCGTTTTATAACATGATGTGTAAGGAAAACCGATTTGGTATTTTTCTGCCAATTATTAAAATTTAAGAAAACCTTGGATGAGAGAATGTGTAAAGTTGCACCTTAAGATGTGAAGTCATTATAGTTAGAACAATTTCTCAATAAATATTCAACTCATGTATTCTAAATTTTTCTTGATTCTTTCATTCAAGGTATGACCACGTAGCGGGCAATGTACTCCTCTTCTTTTTACTGACGAAGGTGGAATCTTACATCCTATTATTTTGGTTCTTGTAAACTCAGTGCTAAATAATATTAAAATATAAATGAAAAGAAACTTACACGGTTGCGTTTCACCCAACGACGATGGCAAGCTGCTTGCTGCGCTTCTTGTACACTACAGCGTCTTCCCCGTTCCAGCCAAGCTGCACGACCTCGAGTACACTGATCGGTTTGAGTTTAATCCATTAGCATATAAAAGAGGGCAGCCATCACAAAATATATAAAAAGTTAAAATTTATTTTAGAGGTTTATACAAGAGGTACAAGGATCATGCAAGAACGTTTCTAATAAACACACGAGCAAAGGCAAATATCTTGAATATGTCTATCACAATGAAGGAAGATAGTATTTCAAAATGAAGAAATAGCTGAACAGATATCGGAATGTCTGAGTTATAAATGCAATTAAAAACATGAGAATATACTACTCGCATATCCAATTGTGTTTTCTAATTTTTTAAATATTTTAATTGATGTTAAGGGAGGAATACCATGTAAACGGTTAAAATCGTAACTTTACTCCAAACGTGGATATAAAAAAATCTATTAATGAACGAATGATCAAATTGCACAGTTTAAAGTTCTTTATTGATACATAAGCGGGCAGAGTTGAGCGTGCACGGTGTGAATGATAGCGCCTCAGGAAGTGTTCCTGTAACAAAAAGTTTTAATAAAAAGCTATCATTTTGCATCTACTAGTCTTTGAGGGATTGATATTTCTAAAAAACTTGGTTTTTGTTTTTGGATATCGAGAAAAAAAGTCGAATTTTAACGTTATTTTTTTACCAAAATGTTTATAAACAATTTTTTTTTTTGCAAAGTTTTAAAGTTGTCCTTGGCAAACCGCTTTAAAACCACGACTTTCGGGAAAACGCATTTAAAGTTTTTCCATTATAGTACGAACTGCTGGCCGCATGGGACGAAAATATTAATATATCTGTACTTTTTTGGAATATCGTCTTAAAAATTTGCAGGAATATTCCTGAATATTATATAGGTTTCATTTTTGTAGAAAAAAAATCGATTTTTAATCGTTTACATGGGATTCCCTCCTTGAATTGTTATTAAGAGTAATTATTTTTAAGAAAGAAAACGGATTTGAAGTGTGTCGACGATGAAGATGAAAGGCTACCTCACCCAGTTAGATTCAGACAATTTCTTAACACGAAAATTCCACCAACGTGTACAAAATTTACTATTCCTGTGACCGTCACATACAAACACATATGTACGTTCTTCTACATAAGTAAGTTCATAAATTGCATTTATCTCCAATCCTTTTATTAATACCATTTAATTAATTATAATGAATTGGATTAAATGTTCGTTTAAAGATATAATTCATTGTTTTCGTTATTCATTGGACTCAAAGTCCCTGTTATTTTAAACATAGTCCTTTACGCAGTGAATTAAAAAAATAATCGGCATGTAACTCAAAGCGATACTTATCGAACATATTTGTATGTATGTATATGAAAAAACCACGTGAAAAAATTGCATGAAATGCACATAAGCGCCAATCGCTAAAAAGTATTTAAAACTCGGAACGGAAATTATTAAAACCAAGAAATTTTTACAATTGAACTCAAAAGTTTAAAAGAGTGTTGCGAAAGGAGAATGGTATATATAAGCACTAGTTCGTGCCTAATAAACCTTTTGAAAATGTGGATAAACTACTTAGTATACTACACCGTAGCGAGTATTTAATTAAACAAGTAAGGAGTGATAACTTCGGCCTTGCCGGAGCCTTCATACCTTTCACGAATGTATACAAATTTAATTCAAACTACTGCATTGTTAGCGTAAAAACAGAACCTATTATTGATGATTTTCTCAGTATATCTGGTAAGATTTGATAAGTGAATGGCCTAGACAATTTCACGGTCTTTACTGTCAGGAGTTTTAAAGCAAAATCTCATATCTGAACAACCAGTTGTATGAGAGTCCTAAGTTATAGAAACCCGATCCTGAGGATTTTCATAGCATAATTTGCTTTAATTATAAATGAAAGGAGTGCAAAATTGCATGTCCTTAGCTGCTTTGGTGTAGGAGTTATAACGCAAAACCTCATATCTGAATAATCGGTTGTTCGAAACTATAAGCTATAGTAATCCTATCATAATAATTTTCATTACCCACTTTTTATTAATAATACGGGAAAGTGTTGCCAAATTTCATGTTTTAGCTGTTTTTTCCATTACAACTCCAACATTAAGTTATAATGGAAAACCTCATATATGAACAATCAGTTGTATAGTAGCTATATAATGTCCGATCTATCGCTTCCGTCAAAGTTTCATTTAGATATTTTTAAAATTGAGGCACTACTTTGCGTTCAAACAGACAGACTAAAATGGCTAAATCGAATCAGCTCGTGGTCCTGATCAATTGATCTCGTCTTCATATATGTACTTAAAAACAGCGGACCAAAGTTATAATACCATTTCATCTTCATGAAAGGTATAAAAAGATGCTGATGCATGGGATTTCCTACAACGAGTGATTCATTTATTTTACATTTCACAGCATATATCCTATAATTCTGTACATTTATATGTATGTCAGTATGTATGCATGGCAGGGTTGCACTTAAGTATGTATGGATGAACTGCATTAGTCAACCAGGCAGGACTGCACTTAAGGCGTAATTAAATTTTAGTACATCAATCAACAGTTAAGGAATCTAGAGTAATCATCTTTAAAAATTAATGTCTTAATTCGATCCAAGTAAATACGATTTAAATTAATATAATTCAACTAGTACAGATATATTTAAATGTAGGTAAATATGTTTAGAATTAAAATAATTGAAATAGTATAATAGGTAGGTACTAGAATCAACTTATATAATAAATGTACATAAGCATAAAATAATGTACATATATGTATACATATTTATATACTTTTACACACATGTGCTAACTATTTAATAAAAGTAAAATTTTGGTTGTTTTTAGGTGTAAATTCAAATTAGTGCAGTTGCATAAATGTAATAAATAATGAAGTGCTCCTACAGAGAACTTTAAATTATTGAAAAAATAGAAACCTAATAAGAAGCGAAGTCTGAACATAAATTTGTGCGTTTATTTAAACTTAAAAACAAGTAACTAGAAAAGTAAATTAAAAATAGAAGTTAATGTGATAAAATTGAAAACGACACTCAAGGCGAATTCATGTAAGGTGGAGTTGAATGCACATCTGAGTGACTTCGCCTCACGCCCAGAAATGCCAAACTACATGTATTTTGTATTTGCTTTTACGATTTTGAGAGCTGAAGCCGTGAGAGCAAAAACCAAATACATATAAACTTTGCTGAAATCATGGGGAATTCATAGCAGGTGGCGTCGATGGCCCACCAATAAAATTCACTTGTATTTTGGTTTTACTTCTACGCCTTCAGCAGTTCAAGCTTATATGATTAGGTTTCGTTTTCATGACTTCAGCACTCGAAGCCAAAAAGCAGAGTAGGTAAAGTAACCATGGTCGGCCCAACTACACCTTTCTGCGTTGGCAGCCTACGCCGGCACGCCATCTACAGTATTGTTGCTCACAACATCCTTCCGCGTTTCTACAAAATAGTGCAGATTCCAAACGCAATTTATTTATAAATTAAAGTTCCATTTCATTAAGATTCACAACATGTTTTAAAGTAAAAATAACTATTTAGATTTTGATAGATTTGGCCTCGCAAGTAATGAAGTATCGCGGCCATTTTTCACCAACTGTAGGTTTGCGATTATTGCATTGCAATACATTTACATAATAGAGCTTAAAGAATGTATTGATACACTTTCATGAACGGCCATAGTAAAACGTCAATAGTGCAATGTATGTATATAATACAATTTTATGAAGCAAATGAAGAAATTTTAACAATAAATAATTTTAAAACTTCTTATTTGTGCCGAACATATTATAAATATATGTACATATGTCAGTGAGCGAATTTAATTTAGAAACTCTACTCGCTTTGCCTAAAACAGCCTATGCTTCCTTATTGCAAAGCCGGCCCTTAGAATAAGTTAATTCCATATACCTACATAAATGTATATCTACTCTCTATGCCAGTTATATAAGAGAACACCCTTTTTTGTAAGAGGTGATCACGCGGATTGAATACCCGATTTTCATGAAATTTTGAATGTAAGTACCTCACGATAATCATCATGTCAAAGGCGACATAAAATTTAGAACCTCTCTCTGAAATAAAAGTTCAGACATTTTAAAATCGTAAGGCCTTTCCAATGAACTTGGAGTTTACAGCTACAGTGTACGAGACCTTACAGCACCGATGACATTTTGTATAGGACTTACATATTTTTGAAGATTCCTTTATACCACTTTACTTATCTCTTCCAATAAAGTAAGGGCAATTTCTGGCTTCATTGAATTTTGCAAGCAAGTGTTCATATGCGCAACTTCGTTTTACATTGCTAGTGGAATGGGAATGCGAGCAATTTAGTGATTCATAGTACATTAGAAGCTTAGTGGTAATGGGGAAAAGATTGAAATATTTTAAAATACGCATAAATACACAAACAGATTTATTAATATGCGAAATCAACGAAAGCTAGAAGCAAACGTGCAAAACACTATGTTTCAAAAAATTCCTATATTTAAAAATTAACTCAGTTTTAAAAAATATTGTCATTAAAACTTCAATTAGTGATTTTTTTTAATATTGTGTCTCGCGGTTATTTGCTAGTTTAAAAGCGGTCCCTCGTTCTTCCGCACACGGCATTGTAGTGAATCAATTCGGTGATATCATTTCTGTAAATAAAAACTCAATATAAATAACTAAAGTTTCCTGGCTGTAATTTAAAATTAACTTACCAAAACCAGTCCTCCACTGCGCTAAAAAGAACAGTAAACATAGAACAAATATACCGCGCAACTAAAGCGCATGAAGTTTCAAAAAACCCTAAAATGTTGCACTGCATGTAAATAATACACAAACTCTTTGCGTTGCCATTCTAGGAAGAAAATAAAATACGCGAAAATAGTACCACCACACAGCACATTCGTTTCGAAATCCATTAGCGAATCGATGAAGCATGTGACAAATGTAAGTTAAATAAATAGTCCGTTTAAAAAAAAAAAGTCAGTGCGTGTTATTTCGAGGTATCGTAACGTTGAACGTTGAATGACGACTATTGTATTGGTCGTCGCTGAGAATAAGTGAGTAGCAAACATTGAGCAACCAGCTGACATGATACATACATACATAGCTATCACTGGCGTTAATGAATGTGGTCACTGAGCGCTCTGTCAGTATGTATGTATGCATTAAAGCAACTACTGCAAATTTTATTCTCTACAAGCAAGATAATAGAAAAGTTCGCTCACAAGCACGACCACTATTATATTGGTCGTCGCTGAGAATAAGTGAGTAGCAAACATTGAGCAAACAGCTGCCCAGAAATGCCCCCCACCTCACTACACTTCTGTTCCTCACTTTTTTACTTCAGCATACCCGCATCTATCTCTTTACCCTCACTTTTTTTTTTACAAATTTCTCTCTGGTTTCAATTTTGCCTGAAAACCCTACCGTATAGCGTCATTCAACGCTAAAAAGACTGAAAAATATTTGCCATCACTTAATAAACGTCTTCTCTCTGCTAGTGTGCATGTTTTAAACGTCAACACGGTTGTGGGTTTTTTTCAATGCAATGTTCGCCCAGCAAAAACGACGAATATACATATATATATATATGTTGTTTCCACACACAAATTTATTTAAACGCGATCAGAGCTCAGACGTGGTGAGTTTTAGCTGTTAGCGACAACTATAAACG
Source organism: Anomoia purmunda (assembly GCA_951828415.1). Taxonomy (NCBI): domain Eukaryota; kingdom Metazoa; phylum Arthropoda; class Insecta; order Diptera; family Tephritidae; genus Anomoia; species Anomoia purmunda. Next base: position 40,994,200 of record OX639994.1, on the reverse strand, counting down.
TAATGAATTTCCCTGAATTAAAACTTCATTTGACTAAATTCATCAGTGACGGACCACTCCTCGTTAGACAAATTTTGAGTCGCTGAACACTAAAATTAATTACATTTATTTTTCAAAGTGTGGATTTCTTTCTGTTTATTCAGTTTATTTAATGGATAATAAATGAGATTAACTTAGACTAACGCCATACACGTGTACCGAATTATTTTTATTTTTAATTTTTAATTTATTTATTTCAAGTCTTGGAATACAGAAATATTCTTACAGGATATACAGCTAATGGGAATTAATTGTAGAATAAACTTGAAATTAAGATATATGAGTGCATTAAATTAAAAAATCTAACATACATAAATCACTACTGATATAGCGCAGAGAAAAAAATATATTATAATGGGGAAGGAACAGAGGACAGAACCTTATAATAAAACGTATGCAAAGTATCGATATGTCTAGTATAGGTTACATGAAAACATTTGCTGATATTGAGCGCCAGCTGGTTTTTTTGCAGCACCATTCGTGAACTCTAGTTAGGTCAGACTGCAAGCTGGCATAATCACGTAAATTTCTGATGGTTCCAAATATTTTAAGGTCATCAGCATACGGAATGAAATTAGCGAGTTTGAAGCAAGAGCCAATATCATTAAAAATATGAATGATTGTGAAGTAGCGTTATCTACAACCCCAAAGTAACGCCTATCAGATAAATAGGATTTTACCCAGGACAAGAATATTGAATGAAATCCAAAAGAGAACAGCTTCAGCAAAAGTAAACGATGGGATACTTTGTCCTTGACCAGAGTGATCTTTGAGAAATGTTTTCTTGTTCTTGTTTTGAAATCGGTTTTTGTTGTCAAATTTTTTTTGTTTTCGGAACAATTGTTCACTTCATGTAGTAGTTGCAATATTCAACCAACCAAGCTATCGCTACTGAAAACTAAAACTAGTCCAATTGTCCAGTCGCTCGCCCATAATATTATTGTACCTAAGTATAAAACTTTAACAGCCTCTAGATTGTGTTTTGTTAGTGTTGTCAGAATCACGAATTCTTTACTGACCTCAATTAAACGTATACAAATGTTTGGAGGCTTCAAAAATGCGGTTGCAAATCTTTTTAAGTTCCATAATATTTCTCTAACCAACCTACAAATCCTCCTTCCTAAAACATTATTAGTAGCTGTCTAATGTATGTATCTTTTTATTTCTATTATTTTACTTACTATTATTATGTAGATATAATTATTAATTGTTATTATAACTGTAGTATTATTCTACACCCTACTTAATCTAATTTTAGATGAAGTTAGTAAGTTAATTTTTTGTATTACTTACACACTGAAAATACCACGTGTTTTACTGTACTTCTAAAGTTAATAAATGAAATGAAATGAAATGAAAATAACTTGGAAAATTTTGCTTTTAAAGGCAGAGGTTACACAAGTTTGTTTCCAGTTGTCAAAAAATGTACTTAAGGCGAAAGATTGATTGAAGATAAAGGTTAGAGGCTCACAAAAAACGCTGAGAGATCATTTAAGAAAATCTTCAGTTAAAATAACTTAAGAACCAAAGTTAAGCGCGGTATTAATAGGGTGGCGAGAGGCCGATATGCACAAATATAAGTCAAATATAAGCAAAAACATTTACCGACTCAGAAGCGGTATTCTCGGGATGACCATTGTAGAAAAAATTACTTGGGACTTTTGAGAAAGATTTGATGTTCGAGATAATATTGGCTTCAAAGTTTGAGAAATAGTTTCGATATAATAACTTGTTTATACAACTTACAAAACTTTTTTTTTTAATTCTTTAGATATTTTAAACGCTTATTATATCACGGTAGTTTAAACGCTTTCTAATTAAAAATGGAAGGTGCTGTAAACATTGGTATAGGAATATATTTAACACCCCAATCTCTATTTGATAATGTATCATTAAATGAAGAAAAATCACATGCTTTATGCTTGAATTTAATATTGCGATCTTCAGGTAACGTATCAAAGTTAAAAAATTTCGACTCAAGAGTGAGAGGCACATAATGCATTACAGTTGGAGAGATGGGACAGATACACTCCGATAAACTCGAATTTACATTATCGTTGATAAATACATTATCCAACAGTCTACTTTCCTATCAATGACATACATTTCTCCTGATGAACTCATATTTGAAGACAGTTCTGGCGACGTAAATTGAAATCATCAAAATACAGACGTGATTGTCACCAAAAATATCTGTTACCAATGATACGATATTATTGTTATTATTAATGCGACGCGGGCGGAAAGTGCGTCGATATTGTGTGTGTGGGGCTGGCCGATGATACGGCCTAGAACCACGACTCTCGCGCTGTAGTCGTCGACCTTCTCACGGAAAGGCGGAGTTTCCGCTCCGTGATATCGACCTGCGTCTACTTCTACGGAAGGACCTGGTTTCCGATCCACCCTGACTCTGGCGCTCGTACTGCAGGAGGGGCGGAAAGACCGTATTTCTGCTCGCCTCCCTGTTACCGGACGAAAGTCGGTAATTTCGCCTTCTTCCTATCTGTCGAGTAGATCGAGACTACTCTATCCTCGTACTCAACTTCCACCACCTGCTGGCTCCACAACTTGTACTCCCCGTCCAAGTGCACCGTTGGTGTGTTTTGTTGCAACGCCGGCATCTCCCCTAGCTCGTGCACTCTTCAGTGTTATGTGTCATGGGCAGGCAATTGCTGCAGTAGCGGCCCAAAAGAGCCTCTCACAGCCTCTCTTCTGGCGCCTTATCGCAAAATATAGGGCAGACTCCTTTGGGATGCCTTTCATCGCATAGGTGGGAAGGTATTACAAATCTTTCAGGAACCATATCGGCAAGCGCTGGTTCTGCTTAATGCGGATTCCCTCGGCCCTCTCGCTGAGCAACAGGGGGTCATATCCTATGGCTTCGAGAAGGTAGCCCTTAAGGTCTACCAATCGGATACCAGAGGTAGTGACGCCCTCCTTCCGGTTGGACCGGAGGTGGTGCCGGAGGCCTGCGGACCGGATTCGGAGGAAGCGGTGGAAGCCATGGAGGCCTTCATGAACATGGAGGTTGACTCCGTCAGGTCGGACGCCGAGACCACTGAGGGAGTCTCTTCGGTCGCGGGGTCCGTCCTCAGTCTGAACAGGCTGTTCGATGGGCGGAGGAGGAGAGGCTACTGGCCTCCGATAGTGAAGACGCTGCCGCGGGTGGGCTGGCGGAGATTACTGAGGATTATTATCCTGCAGATAAATCTCCAGCTCTCTAAGGCCGCGTCCACCAATCTGATGCTCCACCTTGAACAAGGTGGGGCAGATGTAGTCCTGATCCAGGAAACGCGGCTGAGCAGTAACGGTATTTCTGGCATCGGGACGAAGAAGTAAAAGCTTGTGGTGTCCAGTAGTGCAGGTAAACCTAGAGCTTGTATGCTCATCAGGCGTAAAATAAATACTTATTTTCTGTCTAATTGCAGCAATGGAGACGTAGTAACAGTGAGACTCGAGGACGCGGCCGGAGAACTTTGGCTCATGTCCACGTATATGGCTCACGATGATGAGGTGGAACCACCTGCAGTGCTGCTGAGGAATACTTTGGCGGAAGCGAGGCGTAGGAAAGCCGGCGTCGTTGTGGGTTGTGATGCCAATTCGAGGCACTCCTGCTGGGGAAGCTCGGATATTAACGCAAGAGGTGAGTCTTTCTTTGATTTTATTCTTAGCGAAAATTTGTCTATTTGTAATAGGGGGAGCGACCCTACACTTGTAACTTCGGTGAAGGAGGAGGTCCTGGACCTTACTCTGGTTTCGTCTGAATTGGTATCCCGTATCTCGAACGGGAGAGTTCTTAATGATCACTCCTTCTCTGATCATAGGTATATTCAATTCTCCCTGTGCGAAGCTCGTCCCCAAAATCGTCCCTATAGGAATCTGAGAAATACGGATTGGGATCTATACTGTAAGAAGCTGCAGGAGTTTCTTCCTGAGGAACCTCAGGGGAATTCACTCCTTGCGGAAAGTTCGATCGACAGCTTAGTGGAGAAACTCACCGTAGCTTGTAAGAAAGCGATAGAGTTTTTGTGTCCGCTGAGGAGGCATTCGGGCAAATCTAAGCCGTACTCGTGGACTTTGGAAATTTCGGAGCTTAGGGCTTCGAGTAGACGACTTTTTAACCAGGCGAGGAAGAGTAAAGAACCCTCGGATTGGGAACTTTATAGGATCGGATTGGGAATATATAAATCCGAAATAAGGAATGCTAAGCGAGACTCGTGGAGAAGCTTCTGCGAAAACGTCGAAGGCTGCCACGAGTTCTTTAGGCTTAGGTGGCTGCTCGCGAGGGCTCTGATCCCCTTAGGATGTCTCAGGGACGACGTGGGAAATTGGGCGATGAGCAGCGAGGAGTTGCTCAAACTTCTCCTCGATTCCCATTTCCTCAGTAATCCTGAGCCATGTGAAGTTACAGGCGTAGAACCAGGTGCCATCTATGTCCCTCCTTGTGACCTGTTGGAAGAGCGTCGCCCACTCTGGGCGATACGCTCTTGCAAAGCTTTCAAGTCGCCGGGACCTGATGGTATCATTCCGACTCAGTTGCAGAAGTCCGAACGAGTGTCGTGTCGATGGTTGGCGCCTATTTACGCAAGCTGTATAAGTAGGGGCTATATTCCCAGGCTTTGGGGGAATGTGAGGGTTACGTTTATCCCCAAGGCGGGCAAGAGCTCTCATGTATCCCCAAAGGACTTTAGACCTATCAGCCTCCCTTCTTTTCTTTTGAAGACCCTGGAGAGGCTGATTGATTTTCATATAAGGGAGAAGATACCGCGGGAGCGATTGTCGCGTGCTCAGCATGCTTACTCGAAGGGCAAGTCTGTGGAAACAGCCCTGCATATGGTAGTTAACGTTATTGAGGAGTCTCTTGAACACAAAGACTTTGCAGTTGGTGCCTTTCTGGATATATGTAGAAGGTGCCTTTAATAACATTCACCCACAGGCAATAGTCGGATCCCTGGCGGAGCTTGGGGTTGAACCGGGTCTTGTAAGGCTCGTCAACCACCTTCTCTGGAACAGAACTGTCGTGGCGGAGTGGGGCAGCGCCTCCATTCAACGAAGGGTGAGTAGAGGCACTCCACAAGGAGGGGTTCTCTCACCACTCTTTTGCATCGTTGTTATCAATGGCGTCCTGAAGGAGCTGGAAAGGGAAGGCTGCACGGTTATTGCCTATGCTGACGGTGTTGCTCTCATTGTCAGGGGTAAGTTTTTGAACACCGTTTTTGATATCATACAGGGTTACCTTAACTTGATAGTAAAATGGTCTGCAGGGTGCGGTCTCGCGATTAATCCTAGCAAGACAGAGCTCGGCTTATTTACCAGGAGGTACAAAGTACCGGATGCCAATCCCCCTTCAATAGGTCGCGTCCCGCTGGTGCTTTCTGACCGGGTCAAGTATCTAGGTCTGATTCTGGACAGAAAGCTCTCCTGAGGGCCAAGTATTGAAGAAAGAGTGAAAAAGGCTTCGGTCATGGTGTACTGTTGCCGGACTGCTATTGGGAAGAGATGAGGCCTCTCTCCCAAGGTAAACTACTGGCTTTAAGAGACCACAATTAGGCCTATAATGTTTTATGGAGTAGTGGTCTGGTGGAACTCGCTAGATAGAGTATCGAAGGTTAAGCAGCTAGGGCGGGTGCAGTGGTCCGCGCTTATTAGGATCAGTGGGGCGTTTAGGACCACACCCATTCTCGCGCTCAATGTTATGTTTAATGCAGCAGCCCGTGCCGCAGCCCGCTTAGGTTGCAATGGATACAGAGCCAGCTCGGCCTTTGGACATTCAAGGATTCTTGCCAGCTTGGAGGAGTTCTCCCTTAGCCGCAAGTTTAGGCTTCCGGAATATTGTAGTGTATTTAAGCAGAGGTGGCCGCAATCAAGGAGGCAGTCGATTGGCTTCTAACCAATGTAATGCCCACTAGACGGGCTAACATTTACTCGGATAGTCAGGCCGCTATTAAGGCCTTAGGATCGCTAATGGTGAGATCAAAACTTGTCAGGGAGTGCCTGATTTCTCTCGCAGCCGCCTCAGAGTATCTCGACGTTAGACTAATTTGTCTACCGGACCATAGTGACATTGCAGGGAACTGCATGGCTGATGAGGTCGCTCGCCAGGGTACCCTGGAAGTCATTTCTCCATGCAGGGAGAGGGTGGGGCTCCTTTGGCTGCCTACGGAGTTCTCTTGGACAGATGGGCTCTCGGTCGTCTCAGCGAGCGCTGGGAAATCGCCACGACATGCAGAACTGCAAGGACCCTCTGGCCAAGAGTGGATCGTGGGCGCTCAAAGGAGCTGAGGTCGCTTACCAAGCGGCAACTCTCGACCCTCGTAGGTGTTCTGACTGGGCATTGTCCGTTGGGTATACATGCGGTTAGGCTGAAGATAGTCTCTGAGGAGGATGAGGTGGACTTAATTCGGGGTACGCAATGTTTCTCAGGTTAATCTCTCTTGATTTTTCCGATTCACGTTACCGTTCATAAAAAGTGGTATCACAATGGACTCCTACTATGTCTAAGTAAACTAATTAAAGCGGGTTGTGAAAAAAATAAGGTTTTTAGAAATTAACCGCGAGTAAGAGTACGTATTAGAGAAGCGTGTCACATTCGTAAATGAGAGTATATAATTGAAGTTGTGAGTTGGTTTAAATGATTAATACAAAAAAAAAAACCATCTGGAATAATATTTTCCCCCATAAATTCATTTCACTTAGGACTGTGAAATTGTGAATTTTTATTTTACCATCTAACGTCAAATTTATTTTTCTTGCAATAATGCGAACAGCAATCACAAAATAGTTTTTTATCAGGAAACTGAGTATGTAACAACTTTACTAATTCATTATAATATTATATTTATTTCGAAAACAAAAAAACAAAAAAAACCACAACTTTAATGTGTACAACATAAAAACGAAAGGAATTTGATAAATTCTACGTAGGACATATTATCAATACAATGTGTAAATTATCATCCCATATACTGCCGTCTTAATCAATTCATCTTCATTTACTATCGATTTGTTTATTTTTTGTTGCATGAATACAAACATCAGTATATATCTATAATATAATATTTTTGATCATTAACCTTTTATTTAAGTTTGTTTTTATCAACACCGTTCTTCCCTTATTCTTCGAGTGATGTTGCTGCTGCTCATTGTGCTACTGATTTGAGCAAACTTCTGGCGACACCAAATAACAGTACGAAATGAAACATATGTAAGTAATAAAGCGCTGGATACATTTGTATCGGGTGTTTTTTTTACAGGTTTGTTTTTCGAATAGAGATAAAACTGGCATTTTGTGGTCTAATCTGGCAACTCTAATGTCATTTATGTTCAGTTTGGTTTGCCATTTCATCATGAACAGGTTGACAAAAGAACAACGCTTGCAAATCGTGCAAATTTATTTCGAAAATAATGGTTCAGTTCGCGAAGTTTACCGCGAGCTCCGTCAATTTTATGGTCGACATAATCGTCCATCAGAGCAATTAATTCGGTTAACCATGGATCGTTTTCGCACTACGTTTACTCTATGTGATAATACGCGTCCGCAGAGACGTCGAACAGTGCGCACCGAAGAAAAAATTGCCGCTGTAGAGCAAAGTGTTGAAGAGGACCCGAATGAATCGATTCGCCACCGTGCACAGCAATTGGAGCTTTGTCCATCAACTTTATGGAAGATTTTGCGCAATGATCTTGGCTTGCGACCTTACAAGATCCAGCTTGTGCAAGAATTAAAGCCGCGAGACCATGCAATGCGTCGTGATTTTGGTGTATGGGCCGAAAATGAGATTGATCTCGATGCTGATTTTCATCGCAAAATTTTGTTCAGTGATGAGGCTCATTTTTGGTTGAATGGCTACGTCAATAAGCAAAATTGCCGCATTTGGAGTGAAGAGAATCCACATGAGACCCTTGAAACGCCATTACATCCACAAAAACTGACTGTTTGGTGTGCTCTATGGGCTGGTGGAGTCATTGGGCCATACTTCTTCCGCAATAATGCTGGAGAGGCAGTTACCGTTAATGGAGACCGGTATAGAGCCATGATAACCGACTATTTTGTTCCCGAATTGGATGGCATGAATGTGGTTGAGTTGTGGTTCCAACAAGACGGCGCTTCATGCCACACAGCGCACGTCATAATCGATTTATTGAAGGAAACATTCGATGAGCGCATAATTTCGCGGAATCGACCTGTAAATTGGCCACCAAGATCGTGTGATTTGACACCATTGGATTATTTTCTTTGGGGATATGTGAAGTCGCTCGTCTACGCCAACAAACCAGAAACGTTAGGGGAATTGAAAGCCAACATTCGTGGCGTTATTGCCGACATACGGCCCCATATGCTCGAAAAAGTGGTTGAAAATTGGACCTGTAGAATTGGCTTTATTCGAGCCAGCCGCGGCGGCCACATGCCCGAAATCATATTTAAACATTAATGGCATAAAATTATCCTTCCAATAAAGCCAAATTGATGGACCTTAAAACGATTTTCTTGTGTTTTATTTCAATTCGAAGTTCTATACCCCTAAAAAAAACACCCGATACTTGGATATGTATACCAAATACTTAACATACTCGAAGTTTACATACTTTTTAATTAATGGTTTTACTTTGGATTGATTTTCTACCAAAATGAGCTTGTATATCGTTTTCATCAATCAACTAAACAATTAAATTAACAAGAACTCAACGGAAAACAACTGGGCGAACTACATACACACATTTTAGTTAATTGCGTACACCACCGAAAGAGAGTCGAAACTCATCAAATCTTTACTAATCTTCAAACTATGCATATGCTACAGCAATAACTCACAATGTTTAAGTTATTGGACGAGAAAGGAAGTTTTGTTAAATGTGGTGTCCGGAAAAATGCATTTATGTCGTTTTTATTAAAATGTGATTAGTTATACTATTTTTAAGTTAATGTAAAGTGCAATATGTTAAAGCCACATATGTATGCTTACTTTGTTCTTATTATCATTTGTTTATTACTAATAATGTGTTTCGTAAAAATAATATTAAAGCAGGCTCCCTGATTAACGAAAATGCTTCGAAACGCGTAGGAGATAAAATAAACATTGTTTTATTTTAAACGAATAGGGAGGAGTAATTATTGAAAAATATACAAAAATATTACACAAAATTTTCCAAATTGCACATAAAATATCAATAAAATGATAGCACTTAGAAATTAAATGCATGATAACGTTGTTTAAGCAGCTGCACATCTATTTTTTCAACTTACTTTTATAATTTACCATATGACTAATTTGTCATTCGTTGCCCCTATAACCAGTTTTGTAATTTTCCTTGGCCTTAGTACGCCCACATGGTTTTAGGTATGGCAGCAGCAAATTTGACAGTTTGAGACAGCTTAGGTTACGAGTACATATGTACATACATACATATATAAGGATGTGTATAAGGAGGTATAAGAGCGAACGGAGGGAAAGAAGTCTATATAACTAGATACTAGAGACTACCGAACTTCGGCTTCGGTTCGGTTTGGGTTCGGCTTCGGTCAAATAAAAAGCCGAACTCTGGCCGAACATTTGTCATTTTTTGTTAATATAAAAATTGTGTAAAATTTTTTAATTTAAAACGTGTCTTTTTGGAAAAAAGACAATTTAGGCTTTCGGATTCATATGATAGGGATATAGTAATTTGGAGTAATAACACTGAAATTAATTATTTATTCTATAACGAATTGGGCATCTTCTGACACTAATTTGTGGCTTTTTTTGAAGCACATATATCCATAAAACGGTTTCAAGAGGGAAATGTGAGTAGGTATTTGCATTGTAATATAAAAGTATTTAATTTCGACCTTTAAGAATATAAGTTTTTTATTGTTAGTTTGCAAAAATAGGTGTGTATGGGTAAGTTAAGAACTGAAATGAATGTGATTTAATCTAATGTATGCACCTTTTTTACAAAAATAGGTGTGTATGAGTATGTGAAGAACTGAAATTAATGTAATTTAACCTAATGTATGTACTTTTTTAACGTAATTAAGAAAAGAAAAAAACGTTATTGATTACACAGATCAACAAAAAAAAAATTTATATATTCGGATTCTATGTTCAATTCTATAAAAAAAAATGCAATTACGAATCAAAAATATTTGGTTTTGTAGAAGTTATAGCGATTTGAAAATTATGCATTTTTGCACCAGGCTAATGTAGGTCCTTTCGCGCTATTTCGGTCGATAGAGGGCGGCGGGTAGCTACCTGATGCAGCGATGCATCAAAAAAAGATCTACTTAAAGCACAACATACTCATCTTAAAGAAAACCAAAAAAATGTGGCTGAGAAACAGTAAAAAGGTGATAAAAGGTCCCAGATACACATGATTTTAGGTAGATTAAGAAACTCATCGAAACTTTTACTGACGGATTGGCAGGCCTAGCAATAAAGCATGCCAGCTACCTGATAGCGTTTTTGTAAGTAAATTTTTTTTTAAGAAGCTGTAGTTTCTTGGGTCACTCGTTGTGGGCGACACTATGTTTTTGCATATCACAGAGGAATGTCTTCGAGAAGTTGTAAACGAGCGGCTAATTCGTTTTGCTATATATGTGGCGAATGTATTAAAAGAAGGCAAAAAAAGTTTGATTTAACTAAAAACACAAGGATTTGCGAGACCTACCTAGCCTACTTCGGTCTACCTGTTAAAAACCAGGACAAAAAATGGGCTCCACATGTTTCATGCAACTCTTGCAGAAGCATTCTGGAGCGTAAGTTTATTTTCTCTTTTTTATTGTACTAACTGTTTCATTATATATACATATATCTATATATAATTGCATAATAACTGAAATTGTTTTGAAATGCTTTACGTTTTATTATAGTTTGGTACCAGGGTGAGAAAAGAGCCATGAAGTTCGCAGTGCCGAGGATTTGGAGGGAACCGAGTAATCATGACACTGATTGCTATTTTTGTGTAGTGAAACCACTGAAAGGGAAACGCTTAAGGAAAACAATATATCCGGAACTACCATCCACATCCGCTCCAGTACCACATTCGGAACAAAATCCTGTACCTGATCCACCTGTGTTGGAAATGCACCTATTCCCTCAAGGCAGGTTTGAAACACCGAGTTCATCTGCATCCGTACACTCCGAATTTGTTCCTCAAATTGAACCAGGAATACCACATCTCATCAACTCTGAAGATCTTAATAAGAGACTTAAATCTATCAAAAGACAAAGCAGAGTTATTAGCATCGCGGCTTAAACAACGAAATTTACTTACTTCTGATGTTCGAATATCTCGACAAAGAAAGCGTCATGAAGAATTTTCTTGTTTCTACAGTAAGGAAGATGGACTCTGTTTTTGCTATGACATGAAAGGTTTATTTGAAGCAATTGGTATTCCTTGTAATACAAATGAATGGCGCCTCTTTATCGACAGCTCAACAAAAAGTCTAAAAGCAGTTCTACTACACAATGGGAACAAATTTCCATCTATTCCACTGGCACATTCCATACATCTCAAAGAAAATTATGACAGTATTAAAATGCTATTAACTGCAATCAAATATACGGAATACATGTGGGAAGTTATTGGAGACTTCAAGATGGTTTGCTTTTTTACTGGAATGCAAGGTGGATATACCAAACACTCCTGTTATCTTTGCCTATGGGATAACAGAAATGATGCCGCCCACTATCGCCAAAAACATTGGACTGAACGTACGGAGTATGGAGTGGGAAGATTTAATATTAAACATGAAGCAATTGTCGATCCTAAAAACATATTGATGCCGCCATTGCATATTAAATTGGGCCTTATTAAACAATTTGTGAAGGCTCTTAATATTGAGTCTAAAGCTTTCAAATATTTGCAGACTTTTTTTCCAAAGCTGTCAGGGGCGAAAATTAAAGCTTGAGCCTTTGTTGGCACTCAAATAAAAAAAATTATGAACTTCGATATTTTCCCGGACCTACTTAGCAATGAGGAGAAACTAGCGTGGAACAGTTTTAAGGCAGTAGTTCATGGCTTTCTTGGAAATCATAGGGATGAAAATTATGATGAGCTGATAACTGGCATGGCGAAAAATCTAGAGGGAATATTAAATGCATCTTTTCTAGAACGGAGTGGCAATTAATTAATGACAAACGAGCATCCTCAAGTGTTTTCAAGTGTACAAGATTAACTAGTGAGCAGCGGGAATAGTAGGAAGGTAGAGGTATAGAAAAGTTAATAGTTTAAAGATAGGAGACCGAATTTTATAAAAAATTTCTAAACTCGCTAAAACATAGTTTTAAATGTGTAAGGGTTTGTTATACGAGCCAGGCAATACGAGTGCGAAATAATATAGTCAACATGGTTACTATATAATCGTGTAGTCAATTACTACGCCAAGGTCCTTTATTTTTTGTCACAGATTGTAAAACAGAGCCAGAGATATAATAAGAGTATTTATATGTCTGGCAAAGCTTATACATAAATTTTTAATTATTTGCTATAACAGAAAAGTAGCAATAAATTGTTATCTTACTTTAGAGCAATAGCTACGAAGGCTATTATGTGTTCGAAAGAGGTCAGGCTGAAGTAAAGAAAGCCCTTTTGATGCATTACGCGGACAAGAGGGACATACCGACGCTAGAACACCGACTGAATCAGCTCGCCCAAAGAGGCTCCAAGATGGACGGATTCTATGCGGCAGTTAACTACCAAATGTCGTTGATCGTTATCAAAATTAAATGTGACGATTACACGCAGGAGAGGGTTACCATCCTCATAGAAGCGTATCGGAATAGGGCCCTTGACGTTTTCATTAGGGAACTGAATCCAGAGTTATCGCGCATGCTGATAGTCCAAAAACCGAAAACACTTCAACAAGCGTATTCGGTTTATCTGGATATGCAAAATATCACGTTAAGAAATAGTATAGTAGAGTTGTTGTTCCAAATAATGGTTTGCAAAATAACCAAAGGCCAACTAAACGCTGGCCAAGAGTACAACAAAGCACCATACAATAAGTTTCAGTCTAACAAAGAATTCAAAACTTCGTCTCAAGGCAGACCCACGGATCCGAAACCTGCGGAGAAAAAGGAAATCGAAGGCAGGATTCAATCTAGGAAAGTAAACTACATGAATCGAACCGCAAGCCGTTTCGCATTTAAAAGAGGACCAGCAGCATAAGCCTTAAGATTTCTGAAACAGTAATAGGCTACGATACCTTGAAAGAGTTGGAAGCAGTGATCGGCAGAAAAAATCATACTTTAACGATAGATCCTGATAAAGAAATTCCAAATAAGACCCTTGAAGGTATTCACTTTTCTGAAGCATCAGCCCCGGAGACAATGTTGCCTGCTTTGAAGTCGCTACTTAAATGCTATTCGCATCTATTCGAAATTTAGTATTAAAACATCTGTTAGATCTGAGATAAAAACAACCAGAGAATACTTTATATACGTTATCCGTGCCCGTCGATATGAGAGAAGAGGTGGACAGACAGGTCTCCGAACTACTCGAGGAAGGCATTATTGGTCCATCCAAAAGCCCTTATAGTTCTCCGATTTGGGTGGTACCAAAAAAGACAAAACCATCTGTAGAAAAACAATATAGGATATTAGTGGATTTTAAGCGCTTGAAAGCAGTTACCATACCTGGATAGCATTGCAGACTCTTCAAAAGTCCAGGCTTCAGAGGCCTTATCGCCTAATCGAAACCTTAAAGAGTTAAAAAGTTTTCTTGGGATGATGTCGTATTACGGAAAATTCAAGCGAGATTATGCCAAAGTACCAAAATTATTAACCAACCTCGCTCGAGGAGAAATTGCTCAAATTAAAGCTAGTCAGTCCAGAAACATTCGTTTTAATCTGGCCCGAAAGCACTTCATGCGATCAAGGACTTAAAAAAGTAGCTTGTCTTGCTTTTCCCGATTTCAGCAAAACCTTAAATCTGACAACCGATGCCTCAAACTATGCCATAGGAGAAGTATTATCCCACGGCGAATTTGGGAAAGACCGGCTAATCGCGTACATATCGCGCCCCCTTACCCGAACAGCGGAGAATTGTACCACAAACGAAAAGGAAATGCTGGCAATTGTTTGGGCTCTGGATAACCTAAGAGCCTATTTGAATGGGTAAAGATGATTTAGATCTTCACTGACCATCAACCTTAATTGATTTACACTCCTGGTAACCACAAATTGATTTACATTAACATTTACATATACAGGCAAATAATTTAACCAGCGCAGAATCAACAGTTAAAACAATTACTGATGAAGGAGACTGTTCTATTCAGATAAATGCTCAATTGAACAGCGCTTCCATCTCAAAGTGATATGGTAACTGTTTACAGTGCGGAGCAAGATGCATCGGACCTCATGCCTCACGTCGAAAGTCCCTTGAACGTCGTAGCGTAAAAAACATCCAACGACTTCAAAAATAGGGTGAAATATTTAATTTTTCCTTAGTCATTGACACCGCTGACGATCCTTGCACTAATATGATACGCTATTTGGAGGAAAGGTTCTACAGCCATTAGTTTTCCCAGGCTCAATCACTTCCATACTTGTGTTTTATTTTTATATTCGTTAAACCTAGCTATTTTTTATATTATTATATAACGATAAATTTTTAAGGTAGAGATTAATCATGGTGATGACGATGTGTAGTTTGGTTGGTATCGTTTTCCTGTTTAAAATGAATTCTTGTGTTGTTCTCGTATGGCCCTACAAAGTTGGTGACAAGGGTGGAAAGTAATCAGCTACTTGGGGTTCTCTCCAGTTAGATATATGTTCTTATAGTGGTGATATATGTATGTCTTGCTATGTTTTGCAGAAAGTCATTTTTGTGGATCGTATGAATTTAGCAGCGCAGCATTAACAGCAGTATGCAAAGGTGAAATAGAAGGCACAGCAGTATTTGCGGGAGCATTACGAATCGAAGGCATTTAATTGCTTTTGCAACCTCGTCGAGGTCGTAAGAAACCCGACCTTGCCTCTACAGGTGCATCATCGGAAGCATCTTGAGGATGCTTTCTAGGGCCGAACGTGTCACCGGAATTTTTAGCTATAACTTCAGAACCAAAACCAAAACTAAAAAAAAATTTACTATTATATTGTAGCGTGTACGTTAACGCAAGAACAAGTACACAAAAGGATTCACCGTTCTTTTCAATCAATATTCCATTTACTCTTATAAATTTTTTGCCGGAGAACGTGCTGAAATACGTATAACCGTTTAGTTTGGCACTTTTTATTTTGATTTCAAGTACATAACGTAGAATTTCTTTGCTTAAGTACATTTAACCGTTTTTAGCCTTTTTGGCTTAGACGTTATAGCCAGATATAACTCGAAAATGTATGCAACTTTTGAAATTTTGTAAAAATATGTTTGGCATAAAACTGGCTCTAGCAGTGAAAAATTCTTTAGAAACGTTCTACGTAAACGTTTTGGATATTTAATTATGCTTAATTTTATGCGAAATTCAGATCCGTGTGTAGAAATTCGATTCATAAAATACTCTTGGAAAAAATTGAGAAAAACTCCACCTATGTTGGAAGATAACCATCATAAATCTTCGCCGGAATCAGCGGATTCAAATCCTTATAAAATGGGGGATCGTAAGTTTAAGCAGATTTTCGACCGAATGTAGCAACAATTTTAATTGTTCGCTTTTATTTAACTTTTAATAACGTTCACATATTCTGTCCGATTTGAGCGCAATTCCGGTCTACTTTACTGTAATAAAATGATGTTTCATTCAGACATCGTTAATTATTTAATAAAAAACTCAAAACCGTTTGCACTAATTTAGGAACTAATATAAAACGATTTCCATAGAAAGTTAGTTTTATTTGCTATTCTAGAGGTTATTGACAATATTGCAAATTTACTAAGAATACAAGTTTATTGCCTATATCTCGAAAAGGCTTCAGTGGAAAAATACATGAAGCACAGTTTCGTGTTCAGAAAACTATAATGCATCTAAGAAACCATTTTTCAATGAAGTAATTTTCGTGTAAACTAGGGTAATTTAGTAAAAATTTACACGGTTAAGTTTTTTTAGCAATTTTCCTTTCAATTACCTCACGTACTCGAGCAGTCAAGTCTTTGTGTAGCGTAAATCGTATGAAAAGGAAACTGTGAAATACGGAAAGTTTTAAAATGCAAAAGGCTACACATCGTGTCGAATAAACAGTTTTTGCAAAATACATAAATTGTGAAAGTGAATGTATTCCACTTGTGATGCTCGCGGCAAAAAAACGATTTTACACAGAAGTTAATGAGGAAAACAATACCTTTATAAATGATTTACATATATAAACAGAAGAGATTGGGCATAAAACAAAAATTTCAATTAATATCTAATATTTTTCGACGTTGTATCATTATTTACCAATATCCCGGCATACTTAGCAATACGGATAATTATGCTTAAATGGGAGAAGTTGTAAAAATACACCAAAATTGACAAAAAGCAGTTCCAGACGATACTAGAATTTTGTTTACGTGACAACAATTATTTTCCATACAACAACACTATATACCAACAAATATACGGGATGTCAATGGGCAATCCACTATCTATTTAGTAAAAACCAAAGATACGGAAGATATATTAACAACATTAAACTCACAGCAAACAAAAATACAATTCACTAAGGTGGAAGAACAAAACGATAAAATAGCCTTCCTAGACGTAGAAGTACATCGGAGAAACAACAAGTTGATTCTCAATTGGTATGCAAAATCAATTGCATCGGGTAGAATAATTAATTACCATTCAAATCACTCATGGAGATAGAAAATAAATATCGCGACGAGATGGCCGGATTAAGGTATGGGCCGAAGAGGCCGCGGCCCGGGACGATCACCTGCAAATTATTTGCTTGGAAATTCATACAAATTTAAATGTTGGCGGAAGGAAATACTCAAATATTGACCACGAAATATTTATAGTTTCTAATAAACTAAACAATTACAATAAAAAATAGAGAAATAAGTTTTGTATTGTTTACTTTTCGAAATTCAAATGACGTCTGTTCAACTCGTCTTTTCGACATCATTGTTTATGCTAGCTCCAGAATCAATTCACATTCAATGTTTATTTACTGGAAAAAACCATTATAATTTATTGACCGTGTTTCTGCAAATGTGTAAAGGAAATTGAAAAAGATCTCTCGTTGTGAAAGGTAAGAATAATCTAACATTTGAAGCATATGCAATAGTAAAATAAACCGTCGTATTTGGGTAAAATTTTGGTTAGAAATTGGAGCAATATGACGGACAGGCATCTAACTCCACGAGTGTACCAAAGTGGAGCCCAAAAAAGGAAAGTTGCTTTGGAGAAACAAAGAAACCAGGGACAAGTTTTAGCAAAAACGCCTAAACTTGACAGCTTTTTCGTAATCAAGACATTGTCGAATGTAGCAGATAAAGCTCACGCGTCAGATTCTGACGTTACTGAGGAACATTACTTTCGGAAGAAGTAGCGTCCGTTCTATTGAAACCCCAACTGCAAATTGTGAGGAAGATGAGAAAGATGCTAATTTCAAGAACGACATTGGGCTTTTGGCAGTGCCGCCGTCGAAGACAATGATTGACTTTTGGATAAAACAAGGATCGACTGAACTGCAAAATTGTGATCAACATGTTTTGACTGACTTTTCCGTGCCTCAGTTACGAGATGATGGATTTTTAAACCGAAAATGCAGCATAAACCTTTTCCATCGAAAGCTTCCGAACAACGAAAAAGTCGATCGTACTTGGCTTTGTTTCTCACCCACGACAGGCAAAATTTACTGCTACGTCTGCACGTTATTATCAACAGAACATCAAAATCAGGTCGTAAGTTCTGGATTTTGTGACTGGAAATGCTCGTCTCAGCGTGTGACTGAACACATTCCATGCTGTGCGCATTCACTAAATTTGGTCGGAAAGGCAGCGGCTAGTGCATGTCCCGACGCGGTCAATTTTTTCAGTTTTGTAGAGGACATATTTGTATTTTTTACATCTTCGACTGCGCGATATGACGTTTTGAATACTAAGCTGCTGGCGTTGGAACCATCTTACAGTCTTAAAAAGTTGTCTAATACTCGCTGGTCATGCCGTGCTGATGCTACAAAAGCTTTGAAAAATGGATTCCTTCCCATCATAGAAGCGCTGACATCAATTCGAGATGATAATGAGCAAAAAGATATCGTAAGAAATCAAGCGCGAGGATTTGAAAATAAAATGTACTCTCTTGAAACAGCTTTGTACGTTGTGTTCTGGCATGATATTCTTGAAAGATTTAATTCGTGTAGCAAATCTCTGCAAAGTCCAACTATGACTCTATGGGTTGCCGTCGATTGTTTGAAATCTTTGAAAGCTTTTGTAGAATCCAAAAGAAATGCGTTCGACACGTACGAATAAACTACTAAAACATTGTCTAATATTCACGACTATAAACCTGGCCGCATCAGAACAACGAATGTACGTCTGCAACCTATCGGTTCACGAAAATCGACGGTACAACTTCCTGCCAGGGACAAATTCCGCAAAGAATCAATCATTCCGGTGATAGATAAATTGGTAACAGCGCTCAGTAACAGAATACTGACGTACGAGATTGTAAAAGCGCGATTTAGTTTTAGATTTTCTCACTATGAAAGATTGCGAAAACGAACTTCACGCAAATAAGCTTGTAATGGACTACCCTCGAGATGTCGAAGATACTTTATCAAACGAACTTCTCCAACTCAAAGCTTTTGCCAATCTCCGTAAAAAATGCGAAAATGAATCGTTAAAAAGTATTTATATCGCGTTATCAAAGAGAACAATTTGCATGCTACATTTGTCCATGCGGAAATCGTTTTGCGCATGTACCTATCGATGATGGTAACAAATTGCACTAGGGAAAGGTCTTTTTCAAAACTCAAGTTGATCGAAAATCGTCTTCGGATAAACATGAAAGAGGACCGACTTGTTAATTTGAGTATTTTAAGTTTAGAGATGGATATACTGCGTGAACTCAATTTTGATGATATCATTACTTTCTTTGCGAATCGAAAATCTCGAAAAGAATTGTTTTAGCAGTACATAACATGGTTGCTTTATAATCAAACGCCTTACATTTAAAAAACAAGTGTCACGAAATTATGGAAATAATTATTACATTGTCAAGGATTTTAAATAATATGTGAAGGTAAAAAATATATGAAATACATGAACATATGTAATTTTATATGCAATTCCGACGAGGCATAGGGCCCCCACACCTTACTTGTCCCGTGGACACTCAAAAGCCGGCCCTGGCGGCGAGTCTCATAAATAAAATACATCTCCTAAGCGATAAAGAGTTTTCAACAGAAAATAACAACAAAACAAGAAAAATACTGCAAATAATACAGACAATATTGAACAAGCCTGACCGTCCGAATCATATTGATAAATCACAAACAGAAAACGCAACTAAGAAAGACATTGGTTTCACGTATATACGAGGACTAACAAACAACCAAAAACTTCGAAGGTTTATGAAAAATGACATTCGCCGTTCGGAGTAGGCGAAAAACTGTAGGTCCCTTCATTTGTGTTACAACGTCAAGACGCACACCAAAAATTGTAGGAGAAGTTCGGATAAAATCGGTTATAGCGCCAATTAAGTAAGTTAGTAAGTTCATGAATTTCCACTTGATATGGTCCAACAATATAATCCGAAACAAAATAGGATAAATAGTAGAGGTCCTCAAATACTATCTTGAGGTACACCTGAGGATGTAATGAAGGGCTCTGGCAAGGCGCCCTTAATCGAAACTACTTATACACATTGCCTATTACATAAATAGGATAAACCATTGAAAGAAAGTCGAATGAAAATCGAGCGAAGCAAATTTAACTAATAAGTTTGTGTGAGGCACTTTGTAGAGCGCTTTAAAAAAGGATGTATAAGTACAGTCAACTTACACTCTTAAAAATTGCTGTAATATTTGCCAATTTCCAGTCGTCGATAAAACCCAGCAGATAATGATTTGTTAAAAAGTAGTTTTAGAGTGGTTACAAGGGACGGACAACTTTTGAGAAAAATCGCCGAAAGTCCATCCAAATCCGTCTGCGAAGAAGCCTCAGATTAAAGCTTCAAATCTCCAAAATATATTGAAGAAAGTTTACTACCCTGACAAAAAGAAAATGTATCATTGTCATCTCAAATGAAATTTGATCTGAAGAACTCAGCAAACAAGTTGGCCACATCATCAGGTGTACTGCACAGAGGGGACGTCAGCACAAGACTTTTCAGATTTAATGAAGTGCCGAAAGGTCTTAGGAGTGGACCTAATGTACTCCCCAGTTCTAAGGATGTAAATAGTTTCTATAAAGAAATTTATTTAAGCAGTGAAGTTTTTTAATATAGTGGTGATATTAATAAAGACACTTTGGTTCCCCGATTTTGTAAATTTTGTATGAAACTTATTTCGCAGATTTTTAATCTCAATCTGTTGTATAAGTTATTATTATTGCGTTCCAAGTGGTATTTTGATCTCTTTGATAGCCAACTTTTGATCTCTTTGGTTAGATCCCACTTGGAACTGCAGCTAAATTAAAACACTATTTTTTTGTAGTTAAGGCACTTTATTATTTATTAACACTTCACATCACTTATAGCACTATTTTTTTATCCTAAAAACTAACCGTGCTTAAGTACTTTTTTAACGACGATCCTTTCGAGTATATCGTGCGCACGATTTGCTTCGGCAAAATGCGAAGCGTCGGCAAACAAAAGAAGTACTTAAGCAAAGTGTGGGATAGTCACAGCAGCAATTACCAAAAATGACTTGCGATGCTGGCGGCTAGCCACCGCTGTACAAACCTACATATATGTATCACATACATGTACGTTTGAATGCCAAAGCAATACCCTGCCTACATACTTGCAATATTTATGTATGTTTGTCAATTAGAACACTCTGCTAGTACTGCTGTGTTAACTCCTCCCCCTCTTAAGCTCGGAACGTCCCTGATCCGACAGATTTTTATTTAAAAAATATATATGTTAATTCAATTTGTTTCACATGTGTACGTAGATATGTACTTGGTTACATAGTAGTTATAATATTGTAAGTAGTTTTTGTATAGAAATTTGATTTGAATATTTGCGAAAGTGTATGCAGGTAGGTTTACAATTATTATATTCCTGTGCGGTATGTTGAAAAGGTAACTACATATATATTACATTAAACTCGTATACATTTTGCTGCACTTTTGCATTTTTGTGGAAAATTACTTAAGTATTATAAATATGTATTAATTTAGTTGAGTTTTATCAAACAAACTCTAAAGGTAAGTAGTGTTGTACTAATATATTTATAAATTTCTGTCCTTATTTGTATTGTGTGTTTGATACTGCTGATACAATCTATATGTACTTGTTTTAAGCAATTTATTGCTTCCTAAGATTCTTATTTTATAAAATATAGCCTATACATTATATGTATTTGATTAGGGCAAAATTATACCCATTAATAAAAAAAAAATTTGTACATTTTTTTCTTCTTCTTATAGGTGAAAAATGTTGTATAATAAAAATATATAGTTACCGAATGTTGTCTTTGTGAACTTGTTTACCGTTTATCATAACGGTTGTTCCCAAATCTTTTTGAACTATGTTCTGAACGTAAACTTTATTTAGTTTAGTACCCAATCGTTTATTACGTCGGACGAAAACTACGTCATCTTCTTTGAAAAATCGTTTATCATTGCTACCGCATTTTAAAACTTTGTTTTGAGCGGAAATTAGTTTTGACTTAATTTGGTTTAAATGAAGTTCTGAAAAAGTATTAATTATATCAATTGGTTTCGCTTCTACGGTGGAATGTATCGTGTTGTTGTATTTATAAGTCGCAAGTAATATAAGTTCAATAATATCAGTTATGTTTTGTTCAGATTTTATGCAACGAGCAATCTCTGTTACAGTAGAGTGAAAACGTTCTATCTGACCGTTGCTCTTGCTGTGCAAGGGCGGTACGAAAAACTGCTCTATTTGAAAGTAATCCCTAAGCATATGGGATATTTTATTTGATTGGAAGGATTTTTCGTTATCCGACACCAAAATTTTAGTTTTTTTTTGAAGTTGTTGAGTAAAATAAACAACGAATTTTTTACGTCAACGGTTGCTCTTGAAGATATTGGAAGTGTTACTGCGAACTTTGAAAATTTGCAGATGCATGTTAGAAAATGTTCTTTGTCGACTGAAAATATGTCCATATGTAGAATATGACCTGGGTATTCCGGAATAGGAGTTTTTCCGATGTCTGGTTTAGGTGGATGTCGTCTATACTTATTTTCTAAACAAATTTTACAGTTTTTTAATATCGTTGTAAGAGTTTTCTTTATTTCAGGAAAGTAATATTCATTAGTTATTTGTTTATAATTTTCGTTTATTGAACGGTGGGCTCTATTGTGCTCGGTGGTTGCAGTTTCTATTTGGTCATCCTTATTAATGAGGTCAATTACAAGTTTATCCGTGTGCAAAAATTTAATGCCTGGGAAGTTAGAAATTATTAGGGATTGAACTTTTGCTAATGTGTCAAGGTCACAAAATATTCTATTTACGCCATTTGGATTAATGCAGTTACGAAGAGTTCGAAGAAGATATTCAAGAGAATTGAATCTAATTGTATGTCTGAGAAACTTTTGAAATAGTATCTTTGTGCTTTTGCTATTAAATTCAGACTGACAAAGTAGAAGTTGCGTTTTAAATTGGTTAACCGGGCACTTGACGGTTTTTATAGTCTCACTAGAAGATATCTCACTATGAGCTGTATCTTCGGAAAAGTTGCGTCAGCTACAATATTTTCTTTACCTGGTTTATAATGGTACGCAGGAGAGTAAGAATTAATAAAAGCAGTCCATCGTTTCAGCTTCGAATTTGGATTTTTATCGGATATTGCATATGTTAACGGTTGATGGTCTGTATAGATATGAATGTTCTTTACACCGTAAAGATAGTGTCTCAGTTTTTGGCATGCCCATACTATCGCAAGTAACTCTCGTTCATTAGTCGCATAATGCTCCTCGGCTTTTGAGAGTGTGCGAGAAATCATCGTTATAGGTTTGCCAGCCTGTGATAGTACGGCACCTAAAGCCACGGATGAAGCGTCTGTTGTAATTTCAAAGGGTTTGGAATAATCCGGGTGTTGGAGAAGGACATCTTCGGATGATAAGACATTTTTCAGTTTTTTAAAAGCCTGCTTGGCATCGTTATCGAATCAAATCGAAATGTTTTTCGAGTGTTTGCTTTTGACATGACCGTTTTCACCCCTTAAATATTTTGTGAGAGGCTTGGATATTTGGGCGTAGTATTTAATGAACCTTCTGTAGTAACCAGAAAGGCCAAGAAAAGAACGCAATGCTCTAAGAGACCTAGGTTCCTGGTAGTTTGCTATTGCCTCAATTTTGTCAGGGCATGTACTTATTCTCTTACCTGATACGACAAAGCCAAGGAATTCAACTTCTCTCTTAAAAAATTTTGATTTGTCAAGCGAAACCCGCATGCCTACTTCTCCTATTATTTTCAATATTAATTCGACGTGTTTGAAATGGGATGTTTCATCAGGGGAAAAGACAACTATGTCGTCCACGTAAACGTGGCATATTTTGCCAATATATTCCCTTAATACGTCGTCGATTGCCCTCTGAAAGATACTACGGGCATTCTTAAGCCCAAAGGGTAGTCGGCAAAATTCGTATTTACCATTATTCACGCTGAATGCTGTTTTGCATCTGTCTTTTTCTGAGAGAAGTATCTGGTGGAAACCTGACTTAAGGTCAAGTGTGGTAAAAATGTTTGATTTTCCCAAGTTAGCAAGTATTATCGACGTATCCGGGATAGGATATTTATCGGAAGAGGTTTTTTCGTTCAGCTTTCTAAAATCTATTACCATTCTTAACCGCTGGCTGCCGTTGTCATCGAATCCCTTTTTTGTAACTATGTGTATTGGTGAATTATACGCCGAGTAGGACTTTTGAGTTATACCATCTCTGAGTAAATCTGATATTTCCTTGTTAACAAACCCTGCTACAGACATGGGGTACGGATAACTTCGTGAATATATAGGTGTATCGGTTGTTGTATCTATGGTTGCTATTACTCGCGTGTTGAAGGGAAGTGCTCTATCTGGATTAGCAAATACTTTTGAGTTATATTTGATTAGTTTTTGAACATTACTAAGCACGTCTTTCTCATTGGGTATGATAGTATTTACTTCTTGGCAGCAAAAGTGATAAAGTTCTTCTTTTCCTTTTTTGTGGAAAAGAAGGTTATCCTTAATATCTATATGGGCTTCGATTGCTCTTAAGAAATCATATCCAATGATTCCATCGAAACTTTTAAGTTGAGGTAAAATATAAAAAGTAGCTGTTTCTCCCAATATAAAAACCTGACATTTTTCGTCTACCTTATTTAAACCGTTTACAGACCTAACTTGAAATGGCTTATCTAATTTTGTGATACCTTTAAGGAAATTGAGTGGTTTTACGTAATTTTTAGATGTGCCTGTATCTATGAGGAATTGAAGAACTCGCCCATCCGAAAGGCTACGTTTGAGAAGTGGCAAGTTCGAATTTACTCTAAAAAATTAACTTCCTCAGGTTGACCTTGGTTCGAATTGTTTTTATACTGTAGTTGGCTAAATTGATTTGACGGCTTATTTTTAAAGTCAGTATGTTTCCCAAACTGTGAGCTTCCGTAATCCACATCCATTGGTGTTGGTTTAGACTGAAAAGTTCGCGACGGTTGGGCATAATTGTTATAGCTCGAAGACTGTGTACAGGATACAGTTTGATTATTGTTATATCGACTAGCTGAAGCGTATGTTTGCGCGAAATCGTACCTTGCTCGGTTGTGTTGCAACTCTTGCGCTATAGCAAGTGCAGACGGTAAATCCGATGGATTCGCGGAAAATAAAGTGTCGCAGAGTGGGCGTCTCAAGCCGGATACGAATACTCTAAGGGCGTTGTCCCTAGCTCGTTCGTTAAATGCGTTGGCCAATGTTTCGTTACCGCTATGTGTCATAATGTGTTTGTTAATGATTAAAGTCAATTGTTTATCTACTGCTGTGCTGAATAATATTCATCTATGGTCATACGTCCCTGTCGTAGAGTGTTAAGTTCGTTTTCTAAAATGTAGAGAGGTCTTTTGTCGGCATACAGTTGGTCCAATCTAAAAATTATTGCATTAAAGTTAAGGGGTGTATTAAATGAACTTAAGTTTTCATTAGCAGCCTGCGTAATTTTGTTACGAAGAATTCCAATCGCAACATAATATGCCTCGGACCCCTCGACGTAAAAATTTACTGCAAATTTCGCGGCAGCCCTCCATGCTGGGTATTCTCTTATGTTGCCTTTGAACTCTGGCAACGACTTAATTAGGTTGAGATCGGTATGTGTGCTTTGCACACCAGGGACTATTGTAACAGGTGGATAACTATCTACCTTTGTAGGAGAAAGATTTTCAAAAGCTTTGGTCACTTCCCTGATTTTATTATTCAATTCTTCTTTGGTGGTTTCAACCACGGATTCTATTAAGGATAACACCGTGTTGCGGTCCATATTGAACTTAATTAACACCTTTTTATATTTTACACAAAAAATGTTTCTGTTAGTATATTTAATAAACGATTGTTTACGCAAAAAGTTGTGTTGATTGTTTGTACAACTAGATAATTAAAGTGACTATGAACGAATCTCGACATAGAACTATATTAAACGATGATTTCCACGAAAATTGGTGCGATTGATGTAAAATTTGGAAGATTTCCTGGCAGCGCTGGAATTGTTGTCGCTCGTTCGATCACTCAGTACAGATTAGATTCCCACGTGTTCTGATACACTTTTGACTGAAGATGATTGATTAAAGATGATTTTACACTTTCAGGTTTACTAGTGTATTTATTTTCAAAAAAGTTCAAATGAGAGTTGTTGTTTTGCATTTAATTGGGAAATGTTTTGAATTGAGTGTTTTTTTTCTCACTCTTCTTCATTTGTTTACGGACCACGCGTTTAAATGGCTCAACTTTTGTATTGGCACGTGAAGCAATTTTCGTATAATGTTTTTACATATGTAAATAGTTCAAGGTACAATACTCACAATTGTAGCTCTTTACTTTATAACTAGCACTAATATTGCTTTTTGATGCTCTTATTCATTTATAATCATAGATGGGCACACTGCATTATATATTTACTGTATTACGTACAGCAGTAAACAGTAACACTTTACTGATAATGAAATTAAATTTGCATTACCAGTACAGTTTTACTGATTACTGGAAAAATTAGCAGTAAAAATATTTTTTTACTGGTTACTGAAAATAATTTGCAGTAAAAATATTTTTTTACTGGTTACTGAAAATAATTTGCAGTAAAAATAATTTTTTACTGGTTACTGGGAAAATTTGCAGTAAAAATATTTTTTTACAGCTTACTGAAAGAAATTGCAGTAAAAATACTGATAATATCATTTGATTTGCAAAACCAGCAAAATATTTACTGTTTACTGAAAATAGTTACTGGTAGTTAAAAATCAAAAGCCAACCACTAGGTCAATGAATAATTAAAGAAAATTCGAATATTTTTGTTTTCATTGAAACATTTATTTCAACTTGTTATCCGCCATTAGCTTTTCTTAAAACCAGCATTTCGAAATTTGCATCGCTGAGTTTTTGCCTTCTAGACCGGTTAACTATACCAGCGAAAGAAAACAACCGTTCTACAGGTGCAGATGACGGTAATGGGGTATTATATTTTAGAAAAACGTTTTTAATAGCCTGATGTTTATTTAAACAACTTGTTGTGGCGTCTCGTTCCACCAGGTATAAAAGCGTTTCCTGAAGATAATTGCCTGAGTCAGTGGAACCACTCTGTATGCTTATATCTATTTAACCCTTCGTTGGTGTGATGACTAAAAGTTCCTTGAGTGGTGTGGTGGGGTATGACATACCCCATGCCTATCAATTTCAAATAAATACCAAATTCCAATAATAGCAATATTTTGTGGTGATTTATTATTCTTTAACTAATTTTTAAAAAGTGTTAATTTGAAAACATAACAATTTTTCCTTCGTATTCAATATTATAGCCATAAAAAAAGACAATATAAATTATTCCAAAAAGTGAGGTTCCAGTTTTCTGAAACATAATTTTTTTTGTATTTAAACAATTTCAAAACTGTTTTTACATTTCAAAAGTAAAAATAACATTTATTTAAAGGAAAGAAAATTCACTGTAATGCATTAATTACATAAAAAGTTATGGCGATCGAATATGATACCCCAGCCCACTTTGAAAGGCTGTCCCATGGAACAGAAATATCTGGGGTATGTAAAACGCGGCAGATCTCCTGTATTTGAATGTTAATGAAAGCTATTGGGAGCGATAACGTATTCCTTAAACAAAAACATATATATATTTAAGGAAATACATGTGCTGGGGTATGACATACCCCACCACACCTCCGAAGGGTTAAGTGAATATATGCATAAATCAAATATTTAATTGATAGTCAAATGCAAAAATTTTACCATTACTTTCTTCCCCGAAATCAAGGAAGGTTTTTTGAGTAGTTTGAGGCGGAACACGTGTTGCGTCATCTGCTATCTTTCCATACTTCACCACATAAGTGTTGAACATTTTTTTTACTTCTTCTTCTGTTTGCGTCGTTGCTGTTTCTAAAAGGGCTTTTAAAAATCGCAATTTAATGTCAGGGACAGAAATAGCGGCAATAACAGCGTCCCAAGCGTCAGACTGAATCAGGAAGTACTTTTCAAATCTTTTAAGCAAAGCTATTTGCATTTTTTCGCTTATTTCGGATAAATACTTAAAGCTTGCAGGCTCCAAACGACGTAGTTTTATTCTCAAAGTCACTATAGTGGGGATAAAGTAACCAAAATACATGGTCTTTTCGCCCTGAAGGAAGTCGATCGCTTCTGCAATAGGCCTCATAAGCTTTGCGTACTCCTCTAAGTACTCAACTTCTTCACTGAGAATGGTAGGAATTTTTAAACGGTAACACAATTCTGCTAAATTGGTTTTGTAGAGTTCCACCTTGTTATGCATGGAGTTATTAAATTCGCGTTTATAACTTCATTAACTACTTCTGCAGATTTTGGTCTATTGCATTTATTCCAAAGCTGTGTGCATCTACAAAGTTATAGAAAATATGTAAATGTAAAAAGTGTTCAGTTAATCAAATAATTTTTACCTTTGGAAAGATCTTTTGTGAATATCTTTAATATCCTGACATGATGAATTCAAAATTTTGTTGAAATCGGTTGAAGCCAAAAGATTTAGAGTGTGGCTCGCACAAGGAAAGTGTTTTGACAGACGTGGAGTTACAGATCGAAATTGAGGGCCTAAAGCAATTATCGAGTCATTTGAATCGGAATCAGAGTCAGATCCGTCCTATGACCGAATTATTTCAGAATCAACTGTTTTGTTCATTGATTGCGCACATGGACAATAGTAAAAAAGTTTTTAGTCAGGCGAACCGACTTATTGATACCCTGTAACAGGTTTGCAAATTATTCATTCTTCTTAATTTGAAGTATAATTCTTATTAAATTAAAATAAACTTTATTTAACAGACGGACGAACGTGGGTAAATCGAATCTGATAAAGCAGCTTATCAGCTAATATAAAACAATTAGCATATAACCTCCACTCCTTTTATGTTGCATAAATATGTGTAGGGTGCAATAAATATTTATTGGACTATTTTTCTCAATGCTTCTACATATAATTGCATTGCTTGGATTGTACGACAGTTACAGTTATGAGGTGATGATTTTGTTGTATCGCACACTAAACGAAAAGAGTCATAACTCAAGATTTTCATTTGGGATTTTCTGTGTATTAAATCATAGCCTATGTTTAATATATCAGAGTCAAAATAAAAATTTGATTTAAGATTATATTTTACGCAAGGAGGACTTTCTTTTTTGGTGATCTCAATCCGTTCATAATATTATAAATATTTGCATATAATTTTTGTTTGAATCTTTTTGGTTTTGAGTTCTGACTCTTTTGCATTTAGTGTTTCATGTGTATTTTTTTCTAAGGAAAAGAAGACAGAGCAAAACTAAAAATATTTATTGAGTACATACATGATTTAAATTCCCTGATGATAGTGCACAACATTTTCTATACCAGTAACTATTTTCAGTAAACAGTAAATATTTTGCTGGTTTTGCAACTCAAATGATATTATCAGTATTTTTACTGCCATTTCTTTCAGTAAGCAGTAAAAAAATATTTTTACTGCAAATTTTTCCAGTAACCAGTAAAAAATTATTTTTACTGCAAATTTTTCCGGTAACCAGTAAAAAAATATTTTTACTGCAAATTATTTTCAGTAACCAGTAAAAAAATATTTTTACTGCTAATTTTTTCAGTAATCAGTAAAACTGTACTGGTAATGAAAATTTTATTTCATTATCAGTAAAAAAAAAATTTTACTGCATTTTTACTGGTACTGCAAAGTGCCCATCTATGTTTATAATGAATAATTCGATATTCAGATTTTAGCACATGTTTTATGCTTATAAAAACTTGAAATGCGTTTTTGTTAGTTCACGCACATGCTTTTAACGTATCGTTTGTGATGTGGGGTCACTTAAGCCCCACGTTGGGAGCCAGTTATTATTATTGCGTTCCAAGTGGTATTTTGATCTCTTTGATAGCCAATTTTTGATCTCTTTGGTTAGATCCCACTTGGAACTGCAGCTAAATTAAAACACTATTTTTTTGTAGTTAAGGCACTTTATTATTTATTAACACTTCACATCACTTATAGCACTATTTTTTTATCCTAAAAACTAACCGTGCTTAAGTACTTTTTTAACGACGATCCTTTCGAGTATATCGTGCGCACGATTTGCTTCGGCAAACAAAAGAAGTACTTAAGCAAAGTGTGGGATAGTCACAGCAGCAATTACCAAAAATGACTTGCGATGCTGGCGGCTAGCCACCGCTGTACAAACCTACATATACATATGTATCACATACATGTACGTTTGTATGCCAAAGCAATGCCCTGCCTACATACTTGCAATATTTATGTATGTTTGTCAATTAGAACACTATGCTAGTACTGCTGTGTTAACTTATATTTTTCAGGCAAATTCCACGTAGCTAGGATCTAAAAACAGAACAGCATTCCTCAATGCCCAAACTATGCGATCATAATAAACTTTCAGTGTATTTCAAAAAGTGTTTTAAGACCGCCATATTCGACGGAGCAGACAGAGTTAATAGTTTTAATTTTTTTCAACAGAAACAGAAACAACAGACTTCAAAAGTATTACAAAATGTCAGAATTCTTTGGCAGCAGGTGCGCACGGGCCTGTCACGGTTGGATCGTTTTATAATCATGGAACGCATATTATGCCTGCAAGTTGATGCAAATTACCTTAGCGTGAGCTGGATAGATTGAAATTAAACCGTTTAAAAAATGAGAGCAAAGAGAACAACGTTGTTGTAAGTGGTATGCCAAAGGAAGACTCGCCTAAGGTGGCGCTACAAAAACTGTGCAATGACAAAATGAATTTGCGGCACGTAAAACTTCGGGAGGCTTGCCATTTGCATATTAAAAACCAAAAAAATATGTGTATTGCTGAGTTTGTCTCTGCAGAAATGGGAAGCATTTTCGTTGAGCTTTCTCATTTTTGAGATATTCTTGGAAAAACACCTGAATGCAACAAAAAAAACAGAATTATAAAGTACTCCTTCATTTAAAA
The DNA here is from genome assembly GCA_951828415.1 of Anomoia purmunda. Taxonomy (NCBI): domain Eukaryota; kingdom Metazoa; phylum Arthropoda; class Insecta; order Diptera; family Tephritidae; genus Anomoia; species Anomoia purmunda. The sequence continues at coordinate 40,963,430 of OX639994.1, read as the reverse complement.
AGCGATATTTTGATGGCGGACCGGTTGCGTAATATCATAGTAAGAAACGATTCAGTGTGCATCAATCACAATTGAATGGCGTTTAGCCCGAACAAAGCTATAATGTGTGATTGAGAACCGCCGGAAGTTTTGATTCAAAGCTTCTAATTTGAAAGATTTTGCAAAGTCGATATTGCGTATGATGGTATTTAAAAAAAAGATTATTTCAAAAAACAAGTCGTCGACATTTTTGAAAGTGCACACACAATATATACAATAAGATCTTCAAGTTTAATAATTCATTTGAGTTTTCATTTGATTTGAGACTCAAGTAATTGTCCAGAACAGATAAAAATTTTCTCACTATTTTAAAGATTAATTTGTACAATGGGTACATGCAGTTAAGATGCATTACGGATGCGTCTTTGGTTTCAAGTTTAGAAACAGTTTACAAAACGCAGTTTCTTAGCTCATCTGGTTGTATTGTTGTTTCGGTGTCCCTTCGTGTCTGCGCGTGGTTAATTCCACAGTACTATTTAAATTACAACAAATGGTTTGTTTAAACATTTAGAAAATTGTCTCGCCACCCAGCCACTGGCATCTTTCTGTTAGTCAGTGGACAAAAACTTAGTGTCTGAATTGCCTGGTGTTCTTGACAGCAGGAAATCAAAGGTCGTAGTATTAGATGCAAAAGGTGGAGTTATCCTTCAAGGAAGATTATTTGGTGATATGAGTGGTGAATTTAGGTTTTGTGGTGTTCTAGGATGTTCTGCTATAGACTATGTTATATGTCTGATCATATGCCTCCTTGCATTCAGTTTCAGATTCCATTGAAGCAGTATACGGTTCCCTGAAGGAGCTGCCCAGCAAAATTAGTGTGGGAATACTTTGGCTTCCAAAGGTATGTTAATTGCATTAGCTCAATTTCCAGCTTTGATTTTGCAATGGGGACGCAGTTGACAATTTACTCTCACAGTGAACAATCGTGCTTTTCTCTACCATATTTATTTGACGCAGCTAGCTAAACGTCACAGTTTCCTTATTGTTATTTCGATACGATTAAAAGGTATTTATACATATGTATGTAAGAGCTACACCACCATGTCCTCCTCTTCAGGAGGCAACTATTACACTTTATTAGATCCAGATGGATTTAATTCTGAATCAAAAAGAAAGAAACACAATTCAACCAAGTTTAACTTGCAAAACAAAGCAGATTTTCCACAACTTACTCCATTTGACAGAAATAATAAAGCAGGATGCCCAAATTTCTTTTTGATTAAAAACAAAAACGCGGACAAACCATTGAACACCTTAAATATATTCCTGGTTTCCAAAGCTCTGGAAAGCATTAGCATCGAGCAACCAAAAAAAATTACATTCACTCGTGAAGGTGACCTCTTGATTTTGACACACAACGAAGCTCAAGCAAACAAGTTTTTGCGCGCCACACTACTCTCTAATGTCTGTGAAATAAATTGTTTACTACATCCGACTCTTAACACAATCAAAGGTATAATATTTGCAGCTCCTCTAAAAGAGTTAAGCGAAAATGACATATTGGATGGTTGAAAAGATCAACAAGTCGTTGCCTGCAAAAAAAATTACCAAAGTCATAGACGGTAAAGTTGTTAACTCTTCACTTCATATTATTTCATTTAACCAATTCGAATTCCCAACTTTAAAGTCGACCCTTATATCCTAACACCACTTCAATGCAAAAACTGCTATAGATTAGGACATACAAAAAAATATTGCCGAACCGAAGCAAAATGTGACGTTTGTTCACTCAGCGTACACGACCCTATACCATGTGACAAAGGGCAGTGGCACTTTGTGTTAAAAACTATTCAGCACAAATGTTTAACACCACCCCACAACATTCAAACTGTAATGGAGGAAATCCGCCACAACACGAAATTCACAGTATTCTCAATATACTTTCCCCCATCTGAAACTTTATCACTAGCCAAATTAAATACTCTTTACATTAATAACACTAACCTCTCCATATTTCTTGGGGATTTTAATGCACATATCATTCTTTGGGGCTCGGCCAGAACGAATCGAAGAGGCAAAACAATCGAAACATTTTTCTTACAAAAAACCTTTGCCTCCTCAACGACTGTTCACCTACGCATTTGTCAACACACTCCACTTTAACGTCTGTCGATCTCTCCTTCGCGACCGCGAACCTTTTACCTTTTCTCAATTGGAATGTCGACACAGATCCACACGGAAGTGATCACTTTCTAATATGGGTCCACATGAATGAAATATCTCATGCTAGAACCCCTGTAGCCAAAAAGTTGTTGCGATTCCAAGCACATAAAGCGAATTGGGAGCGGTATCATATTATATGTCAATATCTAAACAGCTTTTCCAATAATCATACAACCCAAAACATAAATAAAGACGCAGCAGTATTTCATAGACAAATTATCTCCACTGTACACTGGTGGAATAAAAAGATAGCACAGCTTCGGGACAATAAACAGCGTCTATGGTACTTATTTAAAAACAATATATCGCAAGACAATTTATTAATGTATAAGAAAGACAACGCTCTGTTTAAAAGGGAAGCGAAAATCGCTAAATGGGAATCTTTTGCTGCTTTTACGTCAACCATTAATCCCAACATCCCACTTAATTTGCTATGGAACAGCATAAATAAACTGTATGGGAAACACAAACAATTTTCAATTAAAAACATAGAGCTAGATGATGGGGCTACGTTATGCAATTGTGCTGATATTGCAGAACACTTCGCGGAAACCTAGTCAAAATACTCACGCAATTCCAACTTCAGTTCAGATCTTATTAAAGAAAAAAATCGTGGTTTTCCACGGATAGCTTATCAACCTCCATTATCAGCAAGACTTATAGAATCTGATATATCACTTGTAGAGTTTAACGCGGCCCTAGCAACTGCCAAAGGTAAAACATCCGGTTTCGACAAGGTCAATTACGAAATGCTCAAAAACCTTCCCGTTGTGGGTAAGGAACACCTACTAAAAATATATAACTATATTTTTAAGAGCTCCACAATCCCGCAAGAATGGAAAAATGCGGTAGTCATTCCTCTAAAAAAACCAGACAAACCAACAAATAAATTGGACGGGTATATACCTGGTTCCCAGCTCTCATGCACCAGCAAAATATTAGAGAAAATTGTTTCAAGTAGGTTGGCATGGTTTCTGAGAAGAAATCGACTTATCACTTATTGCCTTTAAAAGCACCAAAGGCACGATTGACGCCCTTTTATTCATAGATTCTAACATAGCCGGTGCTCTCTCCACTCGGAATCATATCTCAATAATATATATCGATTTTGAAAAGGCATTCGACAAGATCGGGTGTCACACAATTTTAAACCAGCTTCTTGAGTGGCAAGTGGAAACAAAAATTTTGCATTTTGTAAAAAACTTTTTAACATACAGGAAAATAAGGGTTCGAATTGGCTCAACTCACTCCAACTTATTCCCACTAAGCAATGGAATCCCCCAAGGTTCACCGCTTTCCGTTATACTTTTTCAGATAGCTTTCGAAGGTATACATAAAATAATTAATAGGCATTTATTTTTTAAGCATTGTATATATGCAGATGATTTGTATTTGATAGCTAAATATAAGTAGAATGCACAACTACAAATTAAGTTTGAAATATTAATGGAGGACATTCGAGTCTGGTGTAATGTAAACGGCGCTAAAATATCCTTTCCTAAAAGCAAGGTACTCCATGTACCATGCATGTCACAAACGCGTTTGGAACCCCATTTATTTACATATATATAAACTCTCACACACTCAATTACACTCAAAATCTTAGGTATTTACTTTAGCCATAGTTATAAATGGGATATACACACAGCATATGTTAAGAAAGCGTTAGTAGGAAGATTAAATTTAAGAAAATGCTTAGCAAGTTACCACAGCAACACACACCCAAACATTTCAATAAGAGTTGTAAAAGCAATTATAGGCTCAAAAATCGACTACGGTCTCCCTGTTTACGGCCGAACAAGAAAACTAAACATAAGGATGTTGCAGATAGTGTATAACGCAGCGACACGATACAGTATAGGTGCTTTTCGTTCTACGCCAATAACCAACATACTCACAGAGACAGGACTATTGATCGATCTAGCAAAGGTTTAAAATATAAACTGCTAATTTAATCCACAAAATCTCAATGCCCGCAGAACAAATGCTACCACGGTCACATAAAATCGGACGTATACAATCTGCGTTGAATAGAATTTCTTTAGCTGCTTGTGAGCTTGATCTAATGTTAAACCACGTTTAACATACGCCACAACTAGATCACCTTGGTTGCTAGATAGCCGTTGCATACTGAAATCACTGGCACATTTGCCGAAAAATTCTACAGCCAATTCAACATATTTAGCACATTTCGCCGAGATTACAAACAGATCCTCCGATTGGACTTTCGTTTATATCGATGGATCCAAAACATCATCCGGCACAGCTTTTGCGGTAGTTGACCAAAATTTCGAAGTGCTAAGTTTGGCAAAGCTCAGTAACCACAGCTCAGTGTTCACAGCAGAAGCTGAAGCAATTTCCTATGTTCTTAACACCTTGAGCTGTTCACGGGGAAAGTACATAATAGATAATACACCAAACACCCTCTGCCCTTTGTGCAACAATTCTACAATTACAACTACTCACCTCATCGACGAGTGCATTCGCTTAAACATATACCGTATCGATAGCAGCACAATACTAGACTTATTAAGAAACGTTACTTATAATAATATAAAAAAAATTGTGAAAATATTATTAGAATGTCATATATATTGTAACTTATAATTCTACAACAATAAGTTATGTAATATAAGGTAAGGCTGAAAACCATCGTTGTTAGTGCCTAGCTTATAAGATTATTGGTAAAATTGTATTTTAGGAATAAACTGTTAATAATAATAATGCAATGGGGACGATATAATCGATGTTATGCTTCCTACTTTGTTAGGCAAAATAAATTTGCTGATCCGGTTAGTAATGGGTAAACTTACCATACGCCAGAAAATTATTGGTTTTACAGCCAATCCTTTAATGCTGATAGAAAGATGTTGGAACAAATATACGAATTTAGAAGTAGGAGTTCTGAAGCTGCGATTAGCTATCACCGAGTTCAAGCTATTTCAAGCCCCTTCCACTAAGGAAAATTTTGAATATAGATGCAAGAAAATTTCCAACTGATCGCCTAACTTATTTACATGCTTAAGGCATCGATTCAGCTGTTCATTTAAGGAGCAGTTAGTTTTATAAGGTCTTGTAATAGGGACGCACAAAAGTAGACCGATAGTGACAGCAAACGACGCAATTGTATGAATACAAATACAACAACAACCACACGTACCTACATATTTGTGCTAAGCGGTATTTGCTAACAAGACAGTGTGGTGCATATAAAACGAGACAAAGTTTTCGAACAAAAAATAAATCCGCTTAATTTCGCCAATATTTACATATGTATGTGTTGTTAACAACGCTATTGCTCGCACTAAGATGTGCCAGACGCCGACGTCAGCAAATTCCCATAAGCAAAGGTATTGCAGCGGATGCGCGTGCAATGGGTTTGCTGAACTAAGCTTAAGTCAATTGCCAATTCTTTGAATTTAGAAAATGCAAAATTTTAATAAAGGTTTGGGTGACTTCAAAATTATTTGGAATTTACTTACCTGTGGGAATCAAAAGATAATGAAAAAATACTTTTCGTAATAAGAGTCAAAAAGGTAAGTGAACTTATTATGTGTTAACTCCTCCGCCCTTAAATTGGAGCGTCCTCGTTCGAAGGAGTTACGCAGAATTTCGGTAAATCTTTAATCCCGATTTCTATATTGTCTTGGTTGCGTTTATCATTTATTTTATAATTTTTAGTTTTTAGCAATACAATTATAATTATACAATACAATTATAATTATAGTAGTGTTATCTCTTCTTATTCATTTGTCTGAAATTCTTTAATTGATTTTAATGGCAACATTTCTTCTATTTTGCTGTGCTCTGCCATTGGCTGTAATATCGCCGGCAGGGGTTTTCTACTTGTTATTTCCTTTGAGAAATAGACTTTGTTATCTAGCTCAATACAAGTGTTACAATGTTTTATCAAATATGTTCCTTTAAGTTTCATAGTTTCATTTTCAAATTTTACAAAACCATCGAATTAATTTAGAAATATGATATCGCTTGATATCTCTTCAATAATTTTTACATGTTGATTATTAATTTTTGTACAATTGTCGACTTTACTTTTCAACAGATGATGCATGTGCCGTTTGTAATATCTTCAACTACATTTTTTGGGCAAATAGTTAAATTATTATATGATTTACAATCATTGGGTTTTCCATAAATTTTATTTTGGCAATTCAAAATCGAGCTATATTCTATTCTATTTATAAGTTCTTCTGTTTTTATTGGTCTTATCTCTAGGGCTCTACAATCATATTTTTCCGTTGTAGGCAAATCATTAATTTTCTCATTGGTTAATTTATTTATTTCAACTTGTCTGTTGTTGTTATCTAAAACGTTATTCATTTTCTCAATTAAAATATTGTAGTCGCTATGGTCTGGATTTCCGGCAATCCATATCCAAGCGGATCCTATTAAGTCTGGCGATCTTTTAACATTATTTTTGTTTATCTTAATTCTACTTAGATAATTTCTGGATTGATTGACGAGTGATAAAAGGATAGGTTTTAGGGAGTGGTTTGGTATTATTTCGTTAATAGTTTTATCCATGGAATGGTATTGTCGTAATCTTGAAGTTCTATTATGTTTATAATTTTAAATGTTCCTGTTTGTAATTTTGTCGGTCCTGAGTCTATTGTCACGAGTTGGGATGATGAGTAGTCTAGGATTTGCACATTGCCGTCTATTGGTATTGCTAGCGCAATCAATCTAAAAATTTAATAATAAAAATATTGCAATAATGATGTAATATTCATTATTTTATTTATTTTTATTTTTCATCGATTTTTTTTTATTTATTATTACTCGACATAATTTAGGTTATTTCTTTATTTTTCTCCAATTTTTATCTTTGGAAGAAAATATTTTTCCGATTTTATTCCAATAGAAAAATTGTGACTGGTACAAAAATGTAAAAAAAATTTTGTATAGTGCTTTCTTTTTTGAAAGAAAATGATTACCCGATTTTACCTTCAAAAAAGAAAAACCAATATTAAATCTCTTTTCTGTTTTTTATTATTGTTTTATTAGGCTGTTATGAACTACTTTACCCGATTCTGTTATGACCGTTGATGATTTGTTCTCTTTAACGGTCTCCTTCTTGTAACGGGGAGTCAGTTTTGTACCGTATCATTTGTTAATTTTTATGTAAATAGTCTGTCCAGGTAAGTAGTCTCTACAGGGTGTCCTTGTTTTGTTATGGTATTCTAAATCTTTTTCTTGTTTGAGTTTCAATTTCTGTATATTGTTTTGTCTAGCTTCTTCGTATTGTTCAGGGTTAATATAAACCTTGCGTCCGAAAAAGTTTTCTATTTGTTTTTGTCCAGTTGTTGAATGGATAGAAAAGTTGTATGCGTACACAGCTCTGTCAAGCAATTCTTAAAAGTCCTGTCTACGTCTTCGGTCTTTAAGCATCTTAAAATTTCAGCTAAAGTTAAGTGAAAACGTTCAACCTGTCCATTCGCCTTACTTGTAAGTGGTGGCATTTTGTAAATTTTTATTCGTAGTTGGTCTTCGAGCATAAAAGTTATTGAATGGAAATTGAGCGATTTTTCACTATCGATAATTATAGTCTGGGGTATGCCAAATGGAAAGGGTATTTGTCTAAGGGGTTCGCGTATGTCTTCAGTTGATCTGGAGTTAATTACTCTCGCTTGAGCGTACTTTGAGTATTTATCTATGGCAGTTAATACTAATTTCTTTTCGGCTATGAATATGTCGATATGGAGAATTTGTCCAGGATATTCGGGGATTTTAATAGGTTTTATTTCGGGTTTATTTGGGTGTCTGTCATACATGTTTTCAGCACAAATTCTACATTGCTTTACTATTTTATTAATTTTAGACTGCATTTGAGGAAAATAGAATTTCTGAATTATTATTTATTTTTTGTTCTCTACTGCGTTTCTATGTGCTCTTTTGTGTTCTAGTAAGATTTGTTGCTAGCTTTGAAAGTATTAAAAAATGTAGGGTATAATTCTTGGATCTGGCCCATTATTTCTTCTGATGTAAATAAGCCATTAATAACAGAGGGATTTAAGAAGCGTTTTAATACATTTTTCAAGTCATCTGTGGAATACTGTGATTTAGTGATTGTGTGTCTATGGTATGTCAGAAAGGGAATTTGGAAGTCGTAAGAGGTTTTCTTTCCAGTAAATATCCAAATTTGGTTTTTAAATACATTAATTGGAGCTTCTGTTGACGGTATTAAATTATGTCTCTTATGTATGAGCTCTTATCGGAGTGAGTAGCTATTGTTATTGAGTTGAGGTCCGGTGGTCGGGAAAGGGAGTCGGCAACAACGTTAGTTTTGCCTGGTTTGTACTTAAGTTCGTGGTCATACTCTTCCAAAATTGATTTCCATCTTTTTAATTTTGAGTTATCGTTTTTGTTTCTGAGAGCGGAGGTAAGCGGCTGATGGTCCGTAAATATTTTAACTTTTGCTGTCCCGTATAGGTAGATTTTAATGCCCAGATGATGGCGAGCGTCTCTTTCTCATTTGTGGCATAGTTTTCCTCTGTTTTTGTTAAGGTTCTCGAAATAAACGTAATGGGTTTATTATCTTGTTCTAGAACTGCGCCTATTGCATGTTTTGAGGCATCCGCTGTTAAATGGAACTCTTTCTGGTAATTGGGGTATGTTAGAATTACTTCTTTGGAAATTAACGCATTTCTAATTTTCGAGAGTGCTTCTGTTGCTGCGTTGCTTAATTTAATTTCTTTGTGCTTTGACTGATTTTTTGACACTCTACTATCTTCTCCTCTTAGAAGGCTAGTTAGAGGTTTGGCTAACTTTGCGTAGTCCTTTATAAAACGTCTATAATATCCTGAGAGTTTTCGGTTGAGGAAAATCGACTATTGCTTTTACTTTAGTGGGATTTGTTGTAATTCCGCTTGATGACACTAAGAATCCCAAAAATTCTATCTGTTTTTTAAAAAATTCGCACTTATCTATTTGAACCTTCATGTTTGCTTCCCGTAAAGTTGTGAAAATTTCTCAGATATTTTGGATATGATTTTTTTCGTCTTTACTGAATATGATTATATCATCGATATAAAGATAACAGATTTTTCCAATATACTTTCTCAAAATGTCACCTAAGGTGCGTTGAAAAATTGCAGGATCATTTTTTAATCCGAACAGCAATCGCATAAATTCATATTTGCCGTGTTTGACGGAAAAAGCGGTCTTCCTTTAACGGAATTTGATGAAAGCCGCTCTTCAGATCAATTACTGAAAAGAAGGTGTTTTCGCCTAATTGCGCCAATACTTCACTTATGTCGGGAATCGGATAGTGATCTGCTATTGTAATGGAGTTCAGTTTTCTGTAGTCTATTACCAGTCTGTATTTTTTTTCGTTCGATGCGTCCTGTTTTTTTGGTACAATCCAAACTGGTCAATTGTATGGGGATCGTGAAGGTTTTATGATACCATCGTTTAGCAATTTTTGTATCTGTTTTTCAACTTCTCCTTTCAGAGACATGGGGTATGGATAGTATTTTGTGTAAACCGTTGCGTTTGAATTTGTTCTAATGTTGGCAACAACTTTTGAGGTATAAGTTGATTTTTAATTAGGGTCGGAGAAAAGGTCAATGTTTTGATTAACTAGAGAGTTCATTGATTGCTTTTGGAAAATGTTCATGTGATCATCCCGGATGTTAACATGGTTGACGTCCTGTGAAATTAGCTGTTTTATTTTTATTCTGAATGAATTATTGATGATCATAAAATTTTCGTTAGTGTGAATCACTGCTCCTAGTTCTTTGAGGCTGTCATTACCAAGGATAGCATGGAAAGAGACCAGATATGGGAGCAGATAAAACTTTAAGTTAATATTTGGTGAGTTGAATAAGTTAACGTAGCGTGGATAATTTCTACTTTTCCTCCTACTGAATTTGCGAAAAAATTGTTATCGTTCTGGATTTTCTTTTTAGGCAGCTGTGGCTGTATGTAATTTTTATTTGACCCAGTATTTACCAGAATTTTTATAATTTCTCCACTCTTCGTCCTGCAGTTAAAATACGATAATGAAGAGTTCGTTATTCTAAAAAATGGATGTCGGTAAAGGCAAAGCTTTCGTAGTCATAGTGGTTGTATAGTGAGCTATTTTGGTATTCAGCGTTTTCAAAACCGTAATTGTGTTCATAACTGTTGGAAGGGTTGCCACTGTGAGTGGCTTGTGAAGGGTTTTTGTCTTCCTCTGGATTAGTAGCCACGTGGAAATTCCTTTGTATTTTGATAGGTGGGCTTGTCAAGTCGGATTTTTCTTGTCTTTTCCCCGCATACTATAAGTTAGGTCTGTTTGCGTAGTTTATTGCATTTGTCCTAATACTCGGTTGGTTTTGGCTTAGGCTGTGGTTTTGGTGCATTAGGTCTTGGGGGTGGGTTGTAGTATGGATTTTACTGCGTGTGCTGTGGATAGAGATATGCTGGATTATGCCCTTGTGGATATTGCTGCAGTCTTGTAAAATGGTTTGGTCCTTGTGGATATTGCTGGGGTTTTGCGTATCCTGGAGGGTATTGCTGTCTGGAAAGCGTTTGATTTGGTCTAAATGGTTGCTGAGCTGGTGGTAGGTAATCCAACTCTGGATAAAACTGGGGAGGTTTCGGATAATTTCTTGGTGGTAATGGAGGTTTATTGTTATAGTCATTGAATCCGTTTTGATGATTGGCATTACTACTTCTAAACTTCTTTTTTTCTAATTTTAGGCATAAATGGAGTGCTTCCGGAAAGTCCTTTAGCTCTTTCATGCCTAGAAGTCGAGAGAGATCGCCGTTGAGGCCTCGTACGAATGTGTCTAATGCCTTTATTCTGTACGTTCCTGTAAGTAGTCGGATTGATTTCTGGCTGGCTTCCATGCTGCCAATTTTATTCAGTATTAGAAGATGAGAGTAGACTTTTTGATAAAAGTCCTGGATGGACTGTTTCTCTTGGATTAGACCAGTCATTTGGTACTCTAATGTACCTAGGTCCCTCTTATCCGCATAATGTGTTGTAAGGAATATTGAAATCGTCCTCCAGTCTAAGGGAGTATTGTACGATTCCAGCGCGATGTCAGCGCTGCCTACCACTTTGTTTCTAATGACATTTAGTATGCCGAAATATTTTGGAGTATCTTTAGTGTGTTCATAGATTTGCAGTATGATTTCTACACTCTTCTTCCAAGAGTTGAATTCTGATGTTTTCCCAGAGAATTCTCGTAGAGATCTTACAACGTCAGAAATTTTGTCAATTTCAGTCAGGTTATTTCTATGTCTTTCGTCAATCGTTTGGTCAACTAGGAGGATTTGGTCTACGTCTGTCCTAATAATATTTTGTATCAAATTTCGTCCGTCAGTATTAAAAACTTGTGCAACAACCTCTCTAATAAGATTTGTTAGCTCAGGTGCTGGTTGAAAGACAGGAGCGGAATTTGGATCGGGGTTTGGGTTACTATTTTCTAACACCGATGGTCTTACCAAGTTGTTTGGGTTTGCCATATTTCCTAATTACGTTAAAATGGGTACCTTTATTTATATTTTATTCACAATTTAATTATAAGATTGAACACAGTAACTCTTTTCTTCTTCTTTTTTTGAAATACTGTTATATAAATTATAAAATTGAACAAATTAATTTTTTTTTAATATCATTATATTATTTATGAGATTGAACACCTTAACTCTTTTTTTATTTTATTTAGTATTATTATAATTTTCTTATTTGCAACGTATTACATTTTCCTTATAACTTACACTAATATGTGAGTCCTCATCCTGCGGCGCACCGATCCTGGCAGGATTGTCCTTTTCCTCTAGTACTTAGGTCCTTTCCTATGATACTGGCTTTGCTAGATGTCCGGTGTGGGTTTTAAGAGTTCTGGCACTTTTTACTGGTTTCCTTTTACTTGTAGCACTTTCTTTATTTAGTGGTACTGTTATTTTATTTGTGGCACTTTCTTTATTTAGTGGCACTGTTATTTTAATTTTCAGTTTGTTCAAATTTATAATTTGAATTTGTTTGGGTTTATAGTTCAGCTAGTATGATTTTTAATTTGCTCAAATTCATAAATTGAATTTATTTGGATTTATAGTTCGGAATTACAACTTGAATTTGTTTTCAATTTGCTTAACTTCACAACTTGAGTTTGTTTTAAATTTTCTTGAATTTGTTTTAAATTTGCTCCAGTTTACAGCTTGAACTTGTTTTAAATTTGCTCGGGCGCCAATTGAGTTTTGTAATTAAAAACAAACCCTTGTATTTTTATTAACCGAACCCGAACACTACGAAATGCAGACTAACATTTTGTAGTTATTTTCATTATAAATTAAGCCACGCCGCTATGTTGTTAACAACAACAAAGCTATGCTATTGGTCGCACTGAGGTGTGCCAGACGCAGACGTCAGCATTTTCCCATAAGCAAAGGTATTGCAGCGGATGCGCGTGCAATGGGTTTGCTGAACTAAGCTTAAGTCAATTGACAATTCTTTGAATTTAGAAATTGCAAAATTTTAATAAAGGTTTAAGTGACTTCAAAATTTTTTTGGAATTTACTTAACTGTGGGAATCAAAAGAGAGTTAAAAAATACTTTTAATAATAAGAGCCAAACACATAAAAAAGTCGCTGCCACTTACCTTTAATTTCGCTGCTGTCCCTTGTGAGTTTGTTCAAACGCGCTGTTAAATCGCTGTCGCTGTTTGTCCTTACCGTCGCTGCTACAGCCACTGCTGCCGCATTATCGCCTGGAATGAGATGCAATCGTCTGATTTGCCAGAGGGAAGTGAAAGCAGGCAAAAAGCCTATGCTTTCCCGTAATGTAACGAGTGTGAACAATTGAAAGTTGTGTTGTTTTTATGCAAAATACTAAAATTTCAACTTTTTAAACCAAAACCAACTTATTAATTTGCCAAAATTCAAAGAGCAATAGTCGGAGTTTAAAATCTTCATGAGTTTGTTCGATAGGCTTGTCCATAATGATCCTACGATCCCAGAGATTCAGAAATTTAACAATTTAGTGAACTGTTTGTCTGGTGAAGAAATGTCGGACGAAAATTATCCGAAAGCTTTGGCTAGTCTTAAAAAGTTTACGACAAACTTTTCGAACTGCCAAATATCCCGAAGCCATCTGAGAGATACAGTGTCACCTGTTTATGATTCGTTGCTTTCATAGGGTGACGAGAAAAATATCACAACCGCAGTCATAATCCACCTGGTAATGTCGAAAGCTGACCGTAAATTACTCGGCTCTTCATATTAAACCGTAGCTCGACGGTTTCAGGCCATGGAGAGGAGAACATTGAAAGATCCAGAACTGCGCAAAATGTATCTGGACTCCTTGAACGAATATATGTAACTAGGACACATAAGTCCATCAAATAATAAAGTCTCGGGTGAGCCACACTACTTCATTCTGCATCAATGCGTTGAGCCGACTATTTAAGAAGAGCTTTATTCAACGCCAAATACTCATGCACGAAGAAGACAGAAATTTTCAGCTTGTAGTGTGGAGGCAGCACTCCTCTGAGAACTTTCACCTTAACACCGTAACATACATATGGCACTGCGCCTTTCTCGCGACACGGTGTTTACAAATGATCAGCAATGCTAATACAAATACGTATCTACTCGGTTCAAAGGCTATAAAAAGATATCTTTACGTTGATGACCTTCTTACAAGTTAAGACAATTTGGAGTCTCTAGATCGTATTGGAAATGAGGTAATTGCGATACTAAGCTCGGCAGGATTTAAATTAACCAAGTGGTTTTCCAACCATCCATAATTTTTTTAAAGTGAGAGTTCTGAAAATTCATTAAGATTCAATGACACAGATTCCACAAAAACACTGGGAATCCATTGGATGCCGAAAGAGGATTTGTTTAGATTCGTATTGGATGATTGCTTCACAGATTTACGAGCTACGACACGAAACATATCATCAGTTTCGGCTCGTATTTTCAATCCTCTTATTCTACTCGTCACCAAAGCCAAAATCTTAATGCAAGAGCTTTTGCTTCAAAAGCTGGATTGAGATGAGTCGATTATATTGCACCTTGAAACCTCAATATGTTAATACAGAGTCGAGTGCAAGCTGAACGTAGCAAATCCGCTAGTGACACCAAATGTAGGCTGCTCGATATCCCACCTTATGACCAAATTATGGTCGAGAATTGAACCAATGTTGAGTCGACCGATTGAAAATATATATTTCTGGACGGACTCGGAAATAGTTTTTCATTGAATCAAAACGCATCCATCTGCATTACAAACTTTCGATGCAAATACAAACAAAATCCTGCGGATCAAGTGTCTCGGGGTTGACGCTACAGCGATTTAAATAATTCAATCTGGTTTAGCGGTCCGCATACCCACTTCCAACTCTCTCCAGAGGACGAAGCGGTAGGTAGAGAAGAGGAAGAATGCTGTAATTTTAGTTGCTCAATTACATGTACACAGCTCTATCATAGACCTGGTTGAAAGGTTCTCTTCTCACTAAAAACAGCATTTTCGCTTATATATTAAGATGGGTCAGGCGCATTAAAGACTCTACGGCGACCTTGACAAAAGAACTGCAAGCTTCGTAATCTGGGAGAAGCGCTCCTTGCCCAGCGAACCGAACTGGAGAAATACGCAGCGGGCGAAGGGTTCAGCTTGGCCTTTATACCACCGAGGACGCCGCACTACGGCGGGCTGCGGGAGGCGTCAGTGAAGTCCGCCAAACATTTATTCGTGCGCGCAATCGTAGAAGAACTGCGAACACTGCTAGCCGAGATCGAAGCGATTCTCAACTCGTGGCTCCTAGTACCACTGAGTCAGGACCCCAACGATGGGAGGCTCTAACACCAGCGCATCTGCTGATTGGGTATCCATTGAAGGTGCTACCACTAGCGCAGATGCGAATGGATCCAAATCGCTGTTGCGACAGATAGCAACTTGTTTGCTGTCTCAAGCAACAGTTTAGGTGACAGTGGTCCAAGGATTACCTGACGGGTTTTCAAGAGCAGAACAAATGGGTACATTCGCAGCGCAACTTTCAGCTCAACGACCTTGTTTGGGTACAAGAGGACAACGTTCCGCCGCAGTAGTGGGTACTCGGCGGCGTCGCCGCAATCGTCCCAGGGCATAACGGCAAGGTGCCCAAGAACGCCCAATCCACAGGATTGCTTTGCAACAGTTTAGGCGACAGTGGTCCAAGGATTATCTGACGGGTTTTCAAGAGCAGAACAAATGGGTACATCCGCAGCGCAACTTTCAGCTCAACGACCTCGTTTGGGTACAAGAGGACAACGTTCCGCCGCAGTAGTGGGTGCTCGCCGCGTCGCCGGAATCGACGGCGTCGCCGGAGCAAGACGGCAAGGTGCGAAAGAACGCCCATTCCACAGGCTTGCTTAGCTACCCATTAAAGGATCCTGACAAGGTGGCCGGTGTTACGTCATTATTGGCGATTAATTCTATTTTATATATTTATTCTAAATCTAAAGGCAAAATAATAACATGAAGTTTAAATTTGAATTTAAAGCGTACAAACGTGCCCCTAAAATAATAGTACTTACTCTTACTTATATAAGTTAACACACTCTGTTCTTATTTGAGTAAAACACTTATTTATTATTTGATCTCTTTGGTTTATTTATTTTTGATATCTTTAGTTTATTTATTTGTTTTAATTTACACGTCACCAGAATTTAGGAACTTAACTTCTACAAAAAATGCCACATCTTAAGTACTTTTTTGCTGACCAGCTCTTCAGGTCAATCATGCGTTGTTGTTGTGCGGATCGCCAATTTTACTTAAGAACTATTTTATCGACCAATCTTTCAGGTACTTCGTAAAGTGTTTGTTGTTGCTTCTGCGTGCAGTGAAGAGTTCGTATGCAAAGTTTGTACGTGTGTGTGTGCATGTGCTCGAGCGTGTGCTGGTTGACTGGATTTTTTATACTTTTTATAACTTCTGAAAGGGAAATTTCGCTATGAGCGGTTTCTGTTATTTCGTCGATGTTATGAACATATCGCCGGCTAAGTGCATCATTTACTTTGTTATCTTTCCCTGGTTTTTAAAAATATTTTGGTGCATAAGAATCGATAAATGCGGTCCATCTTTTTATTTTGGAATTCGGGTTTCTGTCGGATATGGCGAAAGTAAACGGTTGATGGTCTGTATATATATGTATGTATGTTTTTTATTCCGCGTTCGTTGGTTGCGCAACTTTCTTCGGCTTTGGTTAACGTACGAGAAATCAGCGTTATTGGTTTTCCGTTTTGCGAGAGCACGGCACCCAGTGCCACTGACGAAGCGTCTGTTGTTATTTCAAACGGTTTCGTATAATCCCGGTGCTGAAGAAGGACGTCTTCTGAAGCTAAGATAGTTTTAAGTTTAGTAAAAGATTTTATTGCATCGCGGTCGAGTGATATATTTATTTTCTTTGAGTAATTACTCTTGACGTGGCCATTTTTGCCTCTCAAATATTTTGTTAAGGGTTGGATATTTGGGCGTAATCCCTGATGAATCGCCGATAGTAACTGGCAAGTCCTAAGAATGAGCGTAGATATAATGGAGAACTCGGTTCTTGGTAATTTAGAATGGCTTCTACTTTGCTGGGCGAGGTATGAATCCCTTTCTGTGAAACTACAAATCCTAAAAATTCGACTTTTGCTTGGAAAAATTTGAACTTTTCCAAAGAGATCCGCATTCCTGGATCTGCTATCTTTTTTAATATTAAATCGGCATGTTGAAAATGAGACTCTTCGTCTGTTGAAAAAATTATGATGTCACTAACGTATGCATGACAAATTTTTCCGACATCTTCTCGCAGAATATCGCCAATCGCTCTCTGGAATACGCTCGGAGCATTCTTCACCCCGAAAGGTAATCTGCAATACTCGTATTTGCCGTTATTGATACTAAAAGCTGTTTTACACCTATCTGTTTTTAATAGCGAAATTTGGTGAAAGCCAGATTTAAGGTCTAATGTGGTAAAAAGTTTAGATTTGCCTAAGTTTGAAAGAATTACCGAAGTGTCTGGAAGAGGATATTTATCAGAAATTCTAAGTTCATTTAATTTTCGGAAATCAATGACCATTCTTAATTTTTGATTTCCTTCGTCATCTAAGCCCTTTTTTGAAACAACATGCATAGGTGAGTTATAAAGCGAGTAAGATTTTCGGATTATTCCGTCTCTAAGCAATGATTCTATTTCTTTATTTATAAAGGTAGCAACTGATATCGGGTATGAGTAGCTTCGTGAGTAAACTGGTTTATCGCTTATGGTGTCTATAGTTGCTATAACCCTTGTATTGTAGGGAAGTGCCCTGTTTGGGTTCGCAAATGTGTTGAAATTATTTTTTACGAGTGTTTGAGGGTATTAAGGTTAAACTGTTGTACGCATATTTATTTGATGGCACTGTGAATGACTGAGTTTCTCTTTTCCAGTTTTGTGAAAAATGAGTCCAGCCTGAGTATCAATTTTAGCTTCAACCTCATACCCTATGTTTCCATCGAAGCTATCTAATTGTGGTAAAATGTAGAATATGGTAGTTTTCCCTAATATATTAGTTTTACATTTTTCAGATATAATATTTATCCCATTTATGGATCTTACTTGAAAAGGTTTGTCCAATTGGGTTATGGCCTTTAAAAAACTGTAATTTTTTACAAAGTTTTTTGATGTACCCGTATCTATACGAATATTGAGGGGTTTTCCTTCGATAAAGTTTGAATAATATATGGCAAGTTTGAGTTACCTAAAAAATTAATTTGGTCCATTAATTGGTCATCGCATTCAGCTTCAGAGAATTGGGATTAATTTTCCATAGCGTAGATACGCTGCATTTTATAAAAAGGAGATTGAGTTGAGTCGTTGTTACCGTGAGGCCTTTTCGGCATGCTGTATTGCTGATGCCGATGGGAAAATTATTGGTTTGCGGGCGAAATCGTTTTTGGTATGTATTCGCGTGATTACTTCGCTGACTGATTTCATGTTGGGAGTGACCTGATTTACCTATTGGATTATTTCTAAAGTCTGTTTTTTCCTAAAGCAAGCACTTCCGGGGTCTATACCCATTAGAACAGGGTTTTGAATGGTATTATTTTGGAAAGTTCGACTTACTTGAGGAGCGTTGTTATTGAAACATGATGAGAAAGGTAGGTACCAGTGAGTTTGTGACAGTCTTGCCGCAGCGTATGTCTCTGCAAACTCGTATCTTTGTCGGTTATGCTGCAATATGTCATAATGTTTTTATTAATTATTAATGTAAGTTGTTTGTCAACCGTGTCGTAGTACTCATTAATAGACATTCGTCCCTGTCTCAAAGTGTTAAGTTGGTTTCTAAAATATGTAACGGGCGTTTGTCCGCGTATAATTGCTCTAATCTCGCAAGTATGGCCTTAAAGTTTAGTGGTGTATTGAAAGCGCTCAAATTTTCATTGGCCACTGATGTTATTTTATTGCGCAAAATGCTCATGGCGATATAGTATGCCTCAGAGCCTTCATTATAGCAGCTAATTGCAAATCTTGCAGCTTCCCTCCACGCTGGATACTCTGTCATAATACCTCTAAACTCCGGTAATGATTTAATTAAACTAAGGTCCGAATGCCTGTTTTGAACTCCAGCAACTATTGTTACAGGGGAATATCTCTCTCTTTTTGTGGTATAATGATCTGAAGGGAATGCGTCAAATCTGCGATTTGCCTTTGAATGTCATTCTGAACAACTTCTACTGCGGCTTCGACCAAGCCCATAACCGTATTTCGGTCTACCATTTTGATATCTGTTTAATGTTTTACTTTTACTTTAACAATTTTCTTTAAAGTTATATACTTTTAATACACGATATTTACTAAAAAAATAATAATAATATACTTTGTACTTGAGTTTGATAATTCCGTTCCTAGTGGCAATGAAGTTTCCCGTCCTGTTGTAGGTTTACGCCTTGAAGTATCTGCTGATCCTTTTTCGATTAGGTCTTTTTTTTTGGTAGTTATCTCAGTTGTTTTTTCACCAAATTGCTTCGATTATTTTAACTTTTTAGCGTCATCTTTTGATATTGTCGATTTTTTGTTTAAATGTTCAAAAATTAGCCTTCAGCTGAATATATTGAAATGTTTCGTGTTCGCGTCATGTTTTGATATTGTCGATTTTTTGTTTAAATGTTCAAAAATTAGCCTTCAGCTGAATATATTGAGATTTTTCGTGTTCTTTACTTTGTAAGTGGTGTGTTTTTCTTCGCTTTTTAATGTTTCCAATTTTCACATTTCTGACCTTGTCGGTTTTTTTGTTTTAATTGCTGTTGTGTTGTTTTTTTTTAAGTTCGCTTCCCTAAATTGTTCTTTTAATTTTTATATCCGTTTCTCTTGTTTCACCAGCTTAATCACCTTGCTTCTTTCATGAGCATTTGTTTTTTTTTTAAGTTTTATTATTTTGAATAAATGTTTTGAAGCATTTTTTTTTAAATCTTTACTACTGCGAAGTTTTTCTTTGAATTTCCATATCAGTTCTTTTTGCTTCTGTAGCGTGGATGCGTTTTACTGTTCACATTTATTGTTTTTTGTGTATTTTAAATTTTATTGTTTTGAATCATTTTTAATCTTCTTTATTTCAAAAATTTCCTTTTAATTTGTGTATTAGTTCTTTTTGTTTCTTTAATGAGTATATTTTTTCTCAAATGTTTTGCTGTTCACATTTATTTTGGTTAAAACATTTTGATTTTTATTGTTGGAAGCATTTTTAATCTTCACTGTTGCGAAATTTTTCTTTGCATTTTCGTATGAATTTTTTTGCTTCTGTAATGATTGTTTTTTTTCATCAAGCGTTTTTCTGTTCACATTTATTGTTTTTCAAGAATATACATTTTTAATTATGAAGCATTTGGAATCTTCAATTTTGCACCACTTGGTTTGAGGTTATGTATGTTCTATTTTTAGTGAAGAGTTCGTATGCAAAGTTTGAACGTGTGTGTGTGCATGTGTATGTGTACTACTTAGAATATTAGAGTAAACCCTATTTGAGTATGGTGGTACCATAACTTATACAACTATTCCATAGCATTTGTACACTTCATATGCTGGGGCGGATTACGGCGAAGGCGAAGCAGGCGGTCGCCTAGGGCGTCAGTCGTTGAAGGGCGCCAATCGCGCCAATCATTGAAAAGCGCTAATCTTCAGAGAGCGGTGATTAAAAAAAAATTTGAATTAATAAAATTTTGCTGTCTGAATTTTGTTTTGCAGGGGATAAAAATTGCGTGTACTCAAGGGGCGCCGATCTTTAAAAGGCGCTTATAATAAAATAAGTACTGCTCAAATTTATTTTGAAATACGCAGCTCATGTGTATGAGCAGTAGATTCAGTGAGCATTTATATTACGCACGTGCATGTGCTGAGTGTGTGTTTGTTAATTACAAATTAGAAATATGTGAAAATGTCGGGAAATCTTGAGAAAAAAAAAACCATCTGGAGCTTTTTACCGCAAAAGAAAGCTTTTGCAAGACCAAAAAGATGAGAAACAAGCTTTGGCATTAAAACAGTTTTTGTCGGTTTCTTGTGATTCTGAAACCGGAACCAAAAAATCTAAAACAGATGCAGAAGCGAGTACGAGCCGAGAAACGATAACATCCGTGAGTTTTATATTGAAAATATTAAAATTTTATAAAAAATAAGAATGATTAAAATAGTTTTTTCTTTAATTTCATCCATACAGATCGAGCAAGAAAGTGGATCGACTGAGCCTGCAGCTTAGTTTACGCTTGATCCGCCCCTGTTCCAATGCATACTCTATACTTACCATATTTTATTGTTACAATCTTTTTGCAACTAAACTTACGGTTTTATACATATACTTACGTACATCTTCTCCTCCCATTGTTCAGAAACCACAGTTAGTCCTATGCAGTTCGTTTAAGTTTTAGACTAAGTAAACTGAAATAATGTAAATAAAAATCACTTGTAAAGTATAAGTGAAAACGCGCGCATCGTTATTTCAAATCGTACAGGCCTTGTTGTTGCTATCGCGCCCTCCCAAAAACCGCATAACTTATTTTCTTAAAAACTTTTGAGAATTTTCAGGTGTGATCAACGATCTCTTCCGTCCACTCAGGAATTCGCCTTGTACCAGAGATTTGCGGAAGATTATTAATAACATAAGACATAGCGCGGAGGCACAATTTTCAATAATGTGGGAGGGAATGCATCTTCACCAGGTACAGGGTGTTAGGAAGTAGCACTAGAGCTTGATACAGCTCATTGACATAAAATTTCAGGCTCGTTATTTTCAACGCAGCATGTGACTTTCGCGTTGTTTTAGCCACGGAAGACGTAAATATAGTAATACACACAAAATTTTGCAAAGAGATGACAAAAATATTGAGCGTAAGAGCAGACTGGGCCGAGTACTGGACTATGGCTGGGATACCTATACTTTTCTGTTTATTATTTATAAATTGCCAGAATTACATACCATTTGCTTTAATTTCGCTCTCCTTATTTAGAAGACGTTTCAGTTCTTTGCGACACCACACCTTAAGACAGCTGAGGGGAAATACCACCGGTTAAAAATCAGTGCCTCCTATCTTTAAAAATATATAAATTATCTATAGATATGTGTATGTATGCAAATGCAAGCGCTGGTTTATTTGTGTCGCACAAATTCAGGCCCACAACAGTACAAGTTTTTCTCAAAGTCCAAAGATGTGGATGTCTTTCATCTTATGGTTGACGAAAGTGAATATAGCTGTAATTGTTGAAGTGTATAGGTTCGCGTTCGTATACGAATGTTTCCGAACCCAAGAGAAACGTAGAATTTTGTAAAACTTTATGTATAAAGTTTACAATCAACAGATATTCCGTAAAGTAAGGTGGTCATTAGAAGAGATGTTAATTACAAAGAAAACAAACTTATAGGAAAAACCACACCGCAAGCAGAAATCTTTATGCAGCCCGAATCGTACGAAAACTTAGATATATACTGATGACGACGAATGTGTAGCGCCAACAGAAGCAGATACTACAGATAAAGGTGGCAACACTTTACGTAGAAAGTCAAATCGTGAACCAGAAATGCTAACACAGCTAAGATGCGGGCGCCCGAAAATTGTACGCACGGGAAAGCCAGGCCGACCCCGAAAGACATAGCGTGCACTTTTTTTCTGATAAAATCGACATCCCTGAAAACACGCCTACAAGCAAACTATAACTAGAACATAAAGCTTGCAGATTTGTAAAACAACAATACCGATCACGCTGTTAAGCAACAAAAATACGGAATTAACTATAAAGAAACATTCTCGCTATATACAAAATGCATCTTCACCAGTAGGGCATCACAATAGCTTATCTTAAAAGTTACTTAAGCGAAGAGTGTTACATGCAACAACCCGAAGGCTTTTTAGACGAAAATTATCCAGATCGGGGTTTGCGGCTACATAAAGCAATTTACGGGCATAAAGAGCCTGGACGTGAGTGGAATTTCACTATTGATGCAGTTCTAAATAAAATGGGGGTTTAAGCGTGCAAGAACGAGCAGTGTCTATACATACGAAATACCGCATGCAAGTTTTGTTTCGTTGCAATTTATTTAGACGATTTACTTTGGGGCGGCTTCGTATTTCCTTGGCTGGGAGAGTTGAAGTACTAGTGCGATAACAGTATCTCAATCCAAATAAATATGCAGGTTACTGCCATAATATAACATGGTCAACTATCGTTATGTGTCAACGCCTTTGGATTCAGGGTATAAAGTGACCGAAGTTGATGAATCTGATATAAAGATCGACCAGACATCATACCAACAGTTAATTGGCGAGCTATTATATTTAGCAATATCTACATGCCCTGATATAAAGGGTTTTTCAATAGGGACGCTCAAAAGTAGACCGGTAGTGATAGCAAACGACGCCATATTTTTCCCGCTATTTTGACATTTCTCTTCAGTATGGTTTGCCATTTCATCATGGAAAGATATACGATCCAACAACGAGTCGAAATTATCAAAATTTACTTAATGGCCGTCGTCATTTCTGGCTGCCAGGGCTTCGTCAATAAGCAAAATATGCGTTATTGGGCAGGCAGCAATCCACACGCACTCCATGAGTCAACATTGCGGCGTCATTGGGCCGTTCTTTTTCCGTTATGATCAAGACCGGCACGTTACTGTGAATGGGAATCGCTGGCGCTCAATGATAACCGAATATTTTTGGCCAAAATTGGATGATATGGACTTGGACAATATGTGGTTCCAACAGGAAGGCGCAACAGGCCACACAATGAATGCCACAATCGATTTATTGAAAACCAAGTTTGGTGAACGTGTTATCTCACAAAATGGCCCAGTCAATTGGCCGCCTCGGTCGGGCGATTTGACGCCGTTAGAGCTACGTCAAGTCTATTGTCTATGCCCACAAGGCAGCGACGATTGATGAACTTTGTACGAATATCGCACCTGAAATTGCAGCAGTATCGGCCGTTTTATGCTTGAAAACCGTCGAAAATTGGGTTCAGCGTCTGGACTTCTGCAAGCGTGCCGTGGTGCCCATGCAAAAGAAATCGAGTTCCATACATAATGGCATCGCATGTACTTTCACAGGAATAAAGAATTTAGTTCATATCCCAAACCGTTTTTGTTTTATTTAAAAAAACTTTTCTGCGTTCCTATTACAAGACCCGATACAACATTCCGTCCGTAAATTGGCACAATACAACTCCAACCCAAGTTGGTGCAAAACACATACTGCGCTACTTATAAACGACAATCGATTTAAACGATACGATGGCGATGTGAAACCAATAGAAGGCTATGTTGACGCAGACTAGGGTGGCGCCACCACGGACAGAAAATCTTGTTCCGTCTTCGTATTTTGGTGAATAGCAGCGCAATATTTCTGGAGAGTAAGAAGCAGAGTGCAGTAGCACTGAGTACAACTGAAGCTGAGTATTATACATTATCTACAGCAGTAAAAGGAGGTCTCAAGTATCTTTTAGAGGAAATTGGTAAATATGCGACAAATACGCCTATCTCAATAAAATGCGATAATTTAAGCATAGGTTACCATTAGGTGCATGATGAAATGTCTAAGGGAATATTTGACCTTTCCGATATACTCACCAAAAATATATCAAAGTATAAACACTTTAAATTTGTAAAACAGATGGGACTTTTGACTTGAATAACTGTTATAATTCCTTTTACTTATGTATTTATTTTTCTCTTATTATAACGAGTAGTTAGTAGCTGAAGCACACTTACGTTGATGAAGCTTTAATATTAATAAACTTCTCCGAGGTTATAGCAAAGGTAACGATCTCCATCACTTCTTAAGTCATAATTTGAAAGAACTTTAGACAAAATGAACTTTTTAACGCTTCAGAAACTAGCTATAAAGATTTTGGTGTTTAGAAATTTTATTTAAATATAAACAATAAATAATTTATTAAACATAAAATAATTAATAGTTTTAGAAAAAAGCAGAATTTGGAGTACTTTATCAATTTCCGAGATCGAGGAGAGAGAAGGAAGGATGAAGAAACTCAAACTAACTTCTCGTCAGATTCATCGGTGTAATGTGGAGACTAGCGACATTGAAGAGTATTGTCGGATTTCTACTTGGAGACCATACCTGGATTTATATGTAGCTCAGCTTGAAAACCGTTTTTAAAGCACCGTAAAATGCTTTCGAATTTCGTATGTCCTTGTCCGTCGAAATCTCCTACTTTAGATGAAGTAGCTTGCAAGCAATTATTTGAAAAATTCACGATTGTGAAGTAGTATTTGTCTACGAAGGAAAACTACAGCGAAGGCGAGTTTTGTAGAAAAATATCCACAATTCACAAAAAAATATTAACTCCCCTGATGTTCTTCAAATATTGCTTATAATGGCTGTTCTATCAGTAACGACATCGAGGAACGAACGCTCACTTTCTACACTGCACTGTCCACTGAAAAATTTTCTGCGGTCTACCATGAGCGATTAACGTCTAAACGGATTGGCTGCACTTTAAAATTCATTAATACGTAATAGTTGATGAAAACGCAATATTAGACGGCTTTTTTCTTTGCCCCAACGCAATAATTTGTTTGGAAGTTTTGTAACTTTACCTTACTCCTATTTATGAATTACAAATACAATTTTATTCACATCCATAGAATAATATTTTCTTTGAAGCACTTCTTCCATTTTATAAAATAAAATGAAACTCCCACAGGACGCGGTGGGTTCACGTCTCTTTTTGGAAAATTTGTAAATGGTCGGACTCTTACAACTTTATTTGGCTCTTGCCAAAAGAAGGATCGAAAACATTTTCAAAGTATTGCTCCGTTACTGCCAAATTGAAAGATATTCTCTTAAGGTCTTTGATATAAGCTTTTTTTACCAATTTATACCAAAGGTTACTTTTGTCAATATTCGCATGAGTGTGGACATAATCAATTATTTTTTCTTCGCTCAGAGCAAGGCTAAACAGTGACCAATGTATCCACTTGGTTCGTAAAGTTACATTTATCCAACTGCTTATTTTGCGCTCACAAGTTGCCTTTTATACAAGGTGGCGCAAAAGTAATCCTCCTATCAGAAAATGCTATAAATTTTGCGATTGGCCCCTAATGTCAGTTCTGTTTTGACATTTGTGTAGCAAACACATGCGAAATACACGTTAATAAACAATGTTACGCTACACTGCTCCAGAACGCGGAATATTGCTGACTATTTATTTGACCAATAATCGGTCAGTGACTTTGGCACAACGTGAATTTCGTCGCAGATTTCCTGGCCGTCCAACGCCTACTGGTGAAACACTGCGACGTTTAGCCGGTCGCCTCGAAGAGACTGGCACAACACGAGATGCTGCCAGGTGTGGCACACCCCGGAGTAGCCGTTCTGCAGAGAATATTGCTGCTGTAGCCGAGGATGTCATGGGAGCGCCGTCGACATCAACCAGAGGACGTGCCACGCAAATGGGTATAAGTCGACGGTCTTTATAGCTAATTTTGGTACAAGATTTGAAGATGTTTTCGTACAAAGTCCAGACGGTGCATCAGCTGTTAGCTGCTGACCGCCAATCGCGTCTAATATACGCTCAAGCCATCCTTAATCACCACCAAGAGGAAAATGATTTTTCTTCAAAAATAATCATGAGTGATGAGGCCCATTTCCATCTTAGCGGGTACGTAAATAAGCAACATTTACGCTTCTGGAGCACTGAAAATCCGCGTGTAACCCACGAAGAGCCATTACACCCGCTCAAAGTCACTGTATGGTGTGCTGTTTTCGCTGGAGAAGTCATCGGACCTTTTTTCTTCGAAGACGTCGCGGGCCAAACGGTTACTGTGAATGGTGAGCGCTACAGAGCAATGATCAACGAGTTCTTTTTGCCGCAACTTGATGAATTGGGATTGGAAAACATGTGGTTCCAACAGGACGGTGCAACGGCACACACTGCACGTGCCACAACCGATATGCTGAAGGATGCATTTCCCGGGCGCCTAATCTCCCGTTTTGGCGATTTGTACTGGCCAGCAAGATCGCCTGATTTGACCGCTCCAGACTTCTTTTTGTGGGGCTTTTTGAAGTCGCCGGTTTATGTCAACAAGCCTCAGACTCTTGCAGCTCTTAAAGAGAATATCCGTCAAGAATGGGAGGACCTATCGCCGGAAGTTTTGGCCAAAGTGATGGGAAATGCCATAAAAAGGGCTCAAGTGACAATCAACTGTGGCGGCGGCCATTTACTTGACATCATATTCTCGACTTGATGTAAAAAAAATTAAAAGACCAAATAAAAGTAATCCACAAGAACAATCAAAGTTTTTCTTTTTTTTTTTTAAATTACAGCCAAAAACCATCGGAAGGTTACTTTTGCGCCTTCGCAACACTACATGTGATAAGCTGTAATTAGATATTTTTATCGCAAAGTTTGGTATTTTTTGGCATATAACTTTTTCACTTACGAGTTTTATTTGTGTTTATTTATTGTGAGTTTAAAAATTCATATTGCCTAAAAATGGAATTAACCCGTGAACATTTTCGTGCGATGATTTACTACGATTTTCGACGTGGATTATCGAAACAGGAGTGTATCAATCAACTTACTTCTACTTTTTGTGTTGAATCACCACACTTAGCCACTGTGAAACGATGGTACAACGAGTTCCTCCGTGGCCACCAATCTTTGCAGGACGAATTTCGTGAAGGTCGTCCAAAAATGATGGTTGAGCCAGAAACAGTCGATGCTGTGCGTCAATTGATAATACAAGATCGTCATGTGACATATCGCGAGATAGAGGCATCCTTGGCCATTAGTGGGACCAGCATACATTCAATATTGTATGAACATTTGGTCGTAAAGAAGATATGTTCGATTGGTGTAAAGAAATGTTGAAGAAATTTAGCCGCGGTAGATCAAGGCACGTCTATGGCATCGTAATAGATGACGAATACAACAATTTGTTTGCCAAAAGTTTTTGGAGAATTAAGGAAAACCTTCCGCCGAAGACAAATCATTCTTCATCAAGCCAATGCGAGCTCTCACGTATCGATTCACACAAGAGAGTTTTTGAGGACTCAAAAGGTCGAATTGATGGGTCATCCGCCTTACATCCCTGACTTGGCACCTAATGATTTCTTTTTATTCCCGAACATCAAAAAAAAAATGCGAGGTCAACGTTTTTCTGAAGGAGCTGTAGAAGCCTTCAAACAGCTCTTTTTAGAGGTATCCTCTTCTGAGTGGCAAAAGTGCTTTGAAAATTGGTTTAAGCGAATGCAGAAGTGTATTGACTTGGATGGGGAATATTTTGAAAAACAATATAACTATTTTCCTTAATATTTGACTGTGTTTTCATTATTAGGCGCAAAATATAAAAGGCAACCCTCGTAGTGCAAGCATTTCTTCTTTTGATTATTCTTATTACTGCTGTACTATAACCGGCATCATAATTATCGAGCTGAACCGAGTGGTTATTGGGCATTGATACATTCGTAACAGTATTGTTATTGGGCTATATCGCTTTCTATATCGGATATTGCAGGCGAGCCAGTGTAAGCATCGAGCTCACGACGAGCGACTTGCACTTTCAAATGCAGATTTTCAAATTTTTTGTTAAGAGCTTCTTTCTCACTTACCAGAGAGTTGATTAAAGAGAGCATATGGGCGTTGTCTGATCTTAAGCATTTCAGTTCGACGGTAGTTGTTTGCAAAGTTACGTCTCGCTTTTCACAATCGTCACTCGGAGAGGTGGCTGACACTGCAGTATGTGGCGAGCGAACTCAGTTACGACGAGTTTAAACCTAAAGTGGTTGTTTGTTTTCTGCATGTATTCTATATCCGCGGGCAGAACATTTACACAATCCAAGTGGAAAATGCTATTGAACTTGGCAGACTGAGTTTTTGTTTAACTGCGGTCAACTTTTTGGCCGCGCAAAGGCAGACTAGGTCAACAAGTGTAAGAAAGTTTATGAGAGTGTGCACTGAAAGGGTACTCCAGTCTAGGTTGTATGATCTTTACAATGGCCTGATTCCTGCGGTCTCTCCAAACTTCAACGAAGTACTACGGGCATTCTGCTTATGTGATATGTCTGATTTTCTTCACAAGGGATGGCTTGTTAAATCTTAATGCGAGATTATTTAAAATTTCAATTCTGTAAACTGTTCTGTTTGTAACTTAAGCGCAGTTAAAAACACCTATCATCTCATAGGTGTATTTCTTATATAAAAGTGAAAAAATATTCGGATTGATTGTTTCGGTGGCAAAGTTTGAGACCTGGCAAAGGTAACTATCATTCATTGTAGTTAAATAGAGATCTTATTATAAACCAGTTCCCGTTACGAGTTTAGCTTTAAGTGATATGCTGACACCCAATATTTAATGTTATTGCCTAAGTTCTTTATTTATTTTGAATTCTATTTTGTTTAATTGTCTAAAATTTTTGTAATTGATGGTCAGAAGAAAAATAAATAAAATGATTTATATTTCTATCTATCACTGTGTTCTATACAGCATCTACTCATTGCAAAAGGCGTGCCACGAGGAGGCAGGCAAGTGGAACGTAAGTCGTATTGCAATACAATTACTAACCAAATTTTGTCACAATAACCTAGCTAGCTGGTACAGACATGTTTAAAGAGTACAATGCCTGTTAAATAACACACACTCAAGGAGTACCGTCCTATAGAATATTAAGAGGACTTGAAATGCGCATATCTGAGGAAATCGAGCTTCGGTTGTTAGCTTGAAGTTTGAGTAGTGGATGAACTGCATGAAGAACGTGGAACGTTAGAGAGCAAGGCTCGGATGATATCTCCAAAATCCAATAAACCAACAAAAGAACTTTTGATTCCAAACGCAATCCAGAACCAAAATTTAAGTAAAGTGTGGAATTTAGTAGCAATGAAGAGGACACAGAATGGTGCAGGACTTAAACTTAAGGCAAAGTTGCTATAGCCGTATTCAATAAATCAACGACTTCCACACGGACACACATACACCAATAATAGTAGCGGAATTTTTGAAATCCTGGAACCCTCGAACGACCTATCAGGACGGTCGAATGGAGGAATGACTCACGGAAGATCGGCATGACTACTTACAAATGCAACCTTACTTACTTGACTTACAGATACCGAACGAAATTAATGAAGCGTTTCTCAATAAAGCAACATCAATTTGTACTGAACTAATTTACTTTTATTCAAAACTTCCATATGTGTATATTCAGAGAACTAAACGTTTTCGATTTTCATAATTTGTTTGATGAAAACGAAAAGTTTTTGGAATGTTTTGTCCACTGTAAAACGCGTTGATTGCTCATCATCTTGCCCAACCCTTTCCACATTTGTCTCAGTACATATGTACTATATGTGGACCTCAATTGCCTGTAAAGATTACTAAATATAGAAATAAAAATAGATTACTTTGCCCAAAATTAAATATAGAAATTGTTTGAATAATCACACTCTAAATTGATTATTTTTTTAAAATTCGACTCGAAGCCGAGAGGAATTGAATTCATGTATAAATAACATAGATGGGCACTTTGCAGTACCAGTAAAAATGCAGTAAAAATTTTTTTTTACTGATAATGAAATAAAATTTTCATTACCAGTACAGTTTTACTGATTACTGAAAAAA
Organism: Anomoia purmunda; assembly: GCA_951828415.1. Taxonomy (NCBI): domain Eukaryota; kingdom Metazoa; phylum Arthropoda; class Insecta; order Diptera; family Tephritidae; genus Anomoia; species Anomoia purmunda. The sequence continues at coordinate 40,933,151 of OX639994.1, read as the reverse complement.
TTAGCAGTAAAAATATTTTTTTACTGGTTACTGAAAATAATTTGCAGTAAAAATATTTTTTTACTGGTTACCGGAAAAATTTGCAGTAAAAATAATTTTTTACTGGTTACTGGAAAAATTTGCAGTAAAAATATTTTTTTACTGCTTACTGAAAGAAATGGCAGTAAAAATACTGATAATATCATTTGAGTTGCAAAACCAGCAAAATATTTACTGTTTACTGAAAATAGTTACTGGTATAGAAAATGTTGTGCACTATCATCAGGGAATTTAAATCATGTATGTACTCAATAAATATTTTTAGTTTTGCTCTGTCTTCTTTTCCTTAGAAAAAAATACACATGAAACACTAAATGCAAAAGAGTCAGAACTCAAAACCAAAAAGATTCAAACAAAAATTATATGCAAATATTTATAATATTATGAACGGATTGAGATCACCAAAAAAGAAAGTCCTCCTTGCGTAAAATATAATCTTAAATCAAATTTTTATTTTGACTCTGATATATTAAACATAGGCTATGATTTAATACACAGAAAATCCCAAATGAAAATCTTGAGTTATGACTCTTTTCGTTTAGTGTGCGATACAACAAAATCATTACCTCATAACTGTAACTGTCGTACAATCCAAGCAATGCAATTATATGTAGAAGCATTGAGAAAAATAGTCCAATAAATATTTATTGCACCCTACACATATTTATGCAACATAAAAGGAGTGGAGGTTATATGCTAATTGTTTTATATTAGCTGATAAGCTGCTTTATCAGATTCGATTTACCCACGTTCGTCCGTCTGTTAAATAAAGTTTATTTTAATTTAATAAGAATTATACTTCAAATTAAGAAGAATGAATAATTTGCAAACCTGTTACAGGGTATCAATAAGTCGGTTCGCCTGACTAAAAACTTTTTTACTATTGTCCATGTGCGCAATCAATGAACAAAACAGTTGATTCTGAAATAATTCGGTCATAGGACGGATCTGACTCTGATTCCGATTCAAATGACTCGATAATTGCTTTAGGCCCTCAATTTCGATCTGTAACTCCACGTCTGTCAAAACACTTTCCTTGTGCGAGCCACACTCTAAATCTTTTGGCTTCAACCGATTTCAACAAAATTTTGAATTCATCATGTCAGGATATTAAAGATATTCACAAAAGATCTTTCCAAAGGTAAAAATTATTTGATTAACTGAACACTTTTTACATTTACATATTTTCTATAACTTTGTAGATGCACACAGCTTTGGAATAAATGCAATAGACCAAAATCTGCAGAAGTAGTTAATGAAGTTATAAACGCGAATTTAATAACTCCATGCATAACAAGGTGGAACTCTCTTTATGATTCCGTTACGAAGTTGCTGCAACACAAAACCAATTTAGCAGAATTGTGTTACCGTTTAAAAATTCCTACCATTCTCAGTGAAGAAGTTGAGTACTTAGAGGAGTACGCAAAGCTTATGAGGCCTATTGCAGAAGCGATCGACTTCCTTCAGGGCGAAAAGACCATGTATTTTGGTTACTTTATCCCCACTATAGTGACTTTGAGAATAAAACTACGTCGTTTGGAGCCTGCAAGCTTTAAGTATTTATCCGAAATAAGCGAAAAAATGCAAATAGCTTTGCTTAAAAGATTTGAAAAGTACTTCCTGATTCAGTCTGACGCTTGGGACGCTGTTATTGCCGCTATTTCTGTCCCTGACATTAAATTGCGATTTTTAAAAGCCCTTTTAGAAACAGCAACGACGCAAACAGAAGAAGAAGTAAAAAAAATGTTCAACACTTATGTGGTGAAGTATGGAAAGATAGCAGATGACGCAACACGTGTTCCGCCTCAAACTACTCAAAAAACCTTCCTTGATTTCGGGGAAGAAAGTAATGGTAAAATTTTTGCATTTGACTATCAATTAAATATTTGATTTATGCATATATTCACTTAAATAGATATAAGCATACAGAGTGGTTCCACTGACTCAGGCAATTATCTTCAGGAAACGCTTTTATACCTGGTGGAACGAGACGCCACAACAAGTTGTTTAAATAAACATCAGGCTATTAAAAACGTTTTTCTAAAATATAATACCCCATTACCGTCATCTGCACCTGTAGAACGGTTGTTTTCTTTCGCTGGTATAGTTAACCGGTCTAGAAGGCAAAAACTCAGCGATGCAAATTTCGAAATGCTGGTTTTAAGAAAAGCTAACGGCGGATAACAAGCTGAAATAAATGTTTCAATGAAAACAAAAATATTCGAATTTTCTTTAATTATTCATTGACCTAGTGGTTGGCTTTTGATTTTTAACTACCAGTAACTATTTTCAGTAAACAGTAAATATTTTGCTGGTTTTGCAAATCAAATGATATTATCAGTATTTTTACTGCAATTTCTTTCAGTAAGCTGTAAAAAAATATTTTTACTGCAAATTTTCCCAGTAACCAGTAAAAAATTATTTTTACTGCAAATTATTTTCAGTAACCAGTAAAAAAATATTTTTACTGCAAATTATTTTCAGTAACCAGTAAAAAAATATTTTTACTGCTAATTTTTCCAGTAATCAGTAAAACTGTACTGGTAATGCAAATTTAATTTCATTATCAGTAAAGTGTTACTGTTTACTGCTGTACGTAATGCAGTAAATATATAATGCAGTGTGCCCATCTATGATAAATAATAATTTTGGGAGCGTTATGCAGTGGTTATATTTATACAAGTACAGTTTATATAAACTTTAAATATTGGCGAAATATTTGTTGCACTTATCAAAGTGCACTCACAAATAATTGCCTTTGATTTCTTTATGCAAAATAAAAGTACCAAAAATATGTCTTGGCATCTACTTTTTCTTTCGCTTAAACATATGAGATTCAGATTGGCTAAACAGCACCCTTTCAAATTAATAAGCTTACCTGTTTGTTGGAGTTGATGGTTTGTATATACTCGTATTACTATAGTCGATCTTGCTTCCCAGCCCCTGTTTTAAATCAAAAAATATACGGGCACACTTTTTTTGTTTTTGTATTTTTATTTGATTTTTCTTGTTCAAATTTAAAAAAAAAGTAGATTAATGTACTCGGAAAATTGAGATGGTTTAGAGAGCGACCGGCAGTTGAGTTTCGAATTTTACAAAAAAAAGTTTACTTCATACTTTTATATATTTTATAACAAAAATTGCATTAATTACTAACTTTGTGTAAATAGTTCAGTCTATAGCTACTACTTTAGTAAACATAATCCAAAAAGGCTGTTCGATTTTATTAAATTCTTAACAGGCATAGGGCATAACATTTTTTTATTCGATTCGGTTGAACGTTTTTTTTTTGTATAAATTTGACTTCTAGTTGAAGCCATTGCAATGCCTTATAAACTAAGCAAACAGGAAATAGAAAATATTTTTAATAATTTTGAAGACTCACCTTGACGATGAAGATGAACGAGAAAATGATGTTTTGGAGACACTATTGGAAACTCTTAACGATAACAGAAACAATTCTTTTTTAATCGAGGAGCTAACTACTCTTGACGAAAATAACGGTTTGTTTGAGAAAAATAAAGATGCGGAAGATGAGATAATGGATTTTGGTGAAGCGACGAATCCATTATTTCGAAAAATTCTTAAATTTCGTTGGATAAAGAGAGGATGACACCCTCCAAGCTCAAAATTTAATGAAATTTATCCTAAACAATGTCTTCATATATTATAAGGTATTTTCTATATAACCTTATAGAAAGGGCGAAACAAATCAAGCCTTACTGGGACTTCAATTAATGTTACAAGCAGAGAAATTTTGGCATTAATGGGCTAAGAAATTACTACTGGAACTATCAGATATCCTATATTGAAGATGTAGGTACTGGGAGTGGTGCTGCTGAATACCACCATTTCGTCAACACATGTCAAAAACTAGATTTCATTTAATACGGAATCATTTTGAGATTACTGTAGAGGAGAACTCGACTAAAAAACTTTTTAAAATTCATTATAATTATAAATACGTTCCTGAAAGAGAACTTATGATATTCCTAAATATGAAATCTGTTGATCTGATGAAATGATGATTCCGTGGAAAGCTCGAACAAGATTTAAATAATATATGGCGAAAAAGCCTATCAAATGGGGCATAAAAGTTGTTTGTCTGGAGAATAAAAATTAGGATTTTGTTTGTTATTATATTCCACCTATGTTAACCAATTCCGGAAAATAAAACACGATTAACTATTTTTGATAACTATTTCACAACAATTAATTTATGAATATATTTGCGAGAAAAAGGAATATGTGCAACAAACACCATAAGAGGAAACAGAAACAATCTAATATTGTAGGTGTTTACAATAAATATATGGTAGGAGTCGACAATATAGACTTTTTGCTTTAATTATACTCATTGGGACCTGAAAGTGCACCCTTCGAATTTTCGGCATTTCATTGGCCTGGCAGTATGCAACTGTTGGTTGGAACATATCATTAATTTCGATGGTAAAAATATAAAAGAAAAGGATCGAATAGATTCATTGGCAATCTGAAATGATGTAGATGATAGAATACTATCTGTTTAAATCCCATTTATCGATCAAGGTGGTTTGCGCATCAAGCAAAAGGAACAGGTGTATTTATTGCTCATTAGCGCCACTTGAGAATCAGCGAGGAAAAAAAATCTAAAAAATCTCGAAAAAAACGACTTGTTTCCTCAAATCGATACGTTAGAGGCTCCAGAAATGGTTGCTCAATCAGAAAACCAAGGGGTAGTCCCTAAAAAACCGGTAACACAAGCGTAACGGCATCACGGAACCATAAGGAGCGCGGATATGACCCATCTATGAGCATTTTTATATTTGAAGCTGATAACTTTGTACATTTCTTCACTCCGGATTGACAGTACCTTTGCTGAAATATTATCGAGAAGACATAGATGATTACTACTATCGTAATGTATAGTTGGCCGCAAACGATGACCTACGCTCTACGTTCAAACTAGTTGCATGAAATAAAATGGAACTTTGTCAGACGTGCAGAGAGCTCAAATCCGCGAAACACCAGCAGACAATTCCCAATTTTTAGTAAAGAGCCAGAAAATAATTATATGTGGATAATTTTTAATCATCCGCCAATACATACAATACATACAGTGCACACGATAGACGGAGGAAAAACATTTCTCCCAACGGCTCTTGTATCAATAGAGAATCTCGGAGGACTACATATGGTTCGAGCTCTAATCGACCAAGATTTTCAAAAAACCTTCATCTCGCCGCAAGTTCAAAGACTCCCCACGCGAAAAGCGCTCTTCGAAATTCCCGGGAGGGGTGGAAAAATAATTCAAAATTCCAGTCATTTATGTTTCGTCAAGTTCGTCTCCCCGAAAACTGGAAACCCAATTTGCATCCAACCAATTGTCTACCGACAATGGACTAAACTTCTTCCCCCATTTATCAATAAAAACCCCTTGGAATTAATTCGCTATGTTGGACTTAGCAGAAAGGCAATATTAAAGCCATTTACAATGAGGTTTAACGTTCAATCACATGAAGCCAACCAGTTCACAAAAAGTCTGCTCTGATAACAAATATTTCTCATTTTATTTGCCACATAACGCAGTAGTCAAACCTGATAAAACGACTTCAAAGGTGCGCATTGTTTTTAATGTCTCACGATGTCGCTTGCATCAATTCGTCTATAATCAAGATAGTGAGAAGATATACAGACGAACCCTTGTTCATCAAGATGGCCAAGAGTTCCAGGGAATTCTGTTTTGCAGACCCCAAGACTCACGGATTCAAGACTTCAAGTTGAAAACGGTTACCTTCGGAGTAAAGTGCGCTCCATTTCTGGTTATGCGAAACGTACAACAACTGGCTAAGATATTCTAAGGAACTGTAAAAGCAGAATACGACGATCAAAAATAAGGCCTGGAGGAGCCACTGCAAATATCTGGAGGGAGTCAAGGGCACAGCCAGAAAGAGTAAGTTGTTGGCCAAAGAACTTTCCACGTCTATCGTCTCTGCCCACTGAGCCTGTAGAGAATTTCTTTAAGTTGCTTGTCGATACTCACTTTCTGGTTAACTCTGAGTCTAGCTACTGCTTACCCGATGTGGGCCGACGCATCGCTGAATCTATTTTCTCGAAAAATAAAATATCATAAATCATTTTCACCCTATAAAAGCCCTGGTCTGGATGGTATTCTTCCTGTCATGCTACAGATTGTGGATGATGTTATCATACCATAGCTTTTATCAACCCTCCAAAGCTATATAGTCCTCAACTACGACCCAAACTGATGGAGGCGTGTGAAAGTAGTATTTATTACGAAGGCGGGTAGACGAGGCTAAGTTGCGCTAAGGACTTCCGACTGATCAGTCTGACCTCCTTTCTTATCAAAGAGCTTTCTAAATGTACATATCCGTTAGTTGTTCCGTGGATAACGGGTGTCTGAGGGACATCATTCGTGTCTTCTGATTTCCAAAAGAAAAGCTCTAGTAGTTGGAAATCAGGACGGAGCACCGGAAAAGCACAAAAGCTTTGACAGTATTCAACAGTCCCGCTTAGGCCCAGATAACCTCTTCCCCGCCGCTTAGTGCGAGTAATCAGCAGTTAGGAAAAGCCAGCGATTTCAGCAAGGAAATCAAAGCTGCCTTGAAGCCAGAACATAACCTGGCCAAGCTGCTTCGACTTGCGTGCATACATTGCATCCCAGTGGTGATAGTGAATTAGTGGTGTTGTTGTGTAAAATTTAAAATTTGTCATTAGAAATTTAAAGAAAAAAAAACGTAACTAAAGAGAAATAATATAAATAATTAGTTTATCTAGTTTTATATCGTAAAGTGAAAAAATTGTAACTTAAGACTGCCATTCTTGACTAAGACCATATTGCGAAACGGAAAAAAAGAAATTAATTTAATTTAAAAACTCCGATTGTTACACCCATTTTACATTCGCAAAGCAGCTACAACGTGAGAAGGCCTTCAACGCTGGAGCTGGGAGAAGTCATGTAAATATGTAAGTAATATTACTCTATTTAAATTTCCTTTATCTGTTTCGCTAAACAAAAAAAAAACCCATGTACATACATACATATATAGATATGTTAGCAAAATGCACGTAGATATGTATGTATGCATGTATATTCTTATGCTCAGCATATGTATGTAAGATTGGTAGTGTTTATTTATACATAAGTAAATGAAATAAGTTACGAATGTTGAAAATAATTGAATTCAGGTAAGTTGAAATATATTGTACGGAGACTACTGCTCCACGATCTGCTCTCCTGCTTGTCTACTTGCTCACTGCTCTTTTCCCATACCAGTGCTGCCCGTCGCCTCTTGTCGGGTTGCCATGTTACACTCGGCCATCCTGTTCGTCATCTGCCTCACATGACTCTATCCAATCGTCTTCATTACATTCCATGTAAGACCATAACTTCATGTGATCTGCGCTGGTCGATGTCTGCTGGGGCCCTTGAAAATCAGCTGCTTTCTTAACATCATATCTGCCATGTGCTTTTACCTTGGTAACTTCGTAGGGACCAACGTACTTGCTGCTCAGTTTTCTGCCTGCTACAAATTGTGTGACTTTTATCGCTACTAAGTCAGACAACTGGTAACCGTGTTCTCCTTTGCGCTTCTTGTCATAATTTACTTTGTACGTCTCTTGCGCCTTTTGTATGTGTCTGCGGGCTTCTTGGCGAATTTGATTTCGTTCGTCTTGTACGCTTACCAGCAATTCCTCTTGTAAGACCTTTAAAAGTTCGACATCTGATCCATTTCGCATCTTTACACCGAACATGATTTCGAAAGGTGAAAACCTTGTAGTCGAATGAACGAGTGAATTAATTGCTCGTTGTACTTGAGACGTATACGAATACCACTTCTGCGGGTCTGCTGCTGACATCTTCGCCAATACCGAAATTATTACGCGATTTACCGTCTCAATTTGCCCGTTGCCTCTTGGAACACCTGTTGTTACCTCAACGTGTTCGATTTTGTTCTTTTCACAGAACTCTTTAAAAAGTTTTGACGTGTATGCTGTACCTTTATCGCTGATTATGCGCCGCGGACTGCCGAAGATTGTCACCCACGAATCAAGGTGTCTTACGACTTCTTGCGCATCCGTACTTTTGGTCGGATATATCCAAGTATATTTGGAAAACCCATCCACCATGGCAAAAATGTACTTGTATCTCTTTGGTGTCGTATCCAGCGTACCCAAATGGTCAATATGCAGCATTGCGAGTGGAGTGTCGCCTTTATCGATGCAATGTAGCAAATCTTCTTTCTTGCCTAGCTTTTGGTTGTGCATTATGCATTCGATGCAATTCCGAATAATCTGCTGAACTTTCTTTTCCAGATGTGGAATAAAGTAGTTCTGCCGTATGGCATGCATTATTTTTTGGCAACCCATATGTCCGACTCTGTGCGTTTCTTTAATTATTTCGTTTTCCATTTTCTTCGGTATCGCTAGCAAATCTTGCCCTCAACGTGCTTGTAGATTAACTTGTTTTTTATTTTATAGTCGTTATACTCTTTTTCTTTAAGGATTTCTGCTACTGCAATCAAATGCTCATAATTTTTCTGTGCTCTTAAAATTTCAGCTTGTACCCCTGTTGTTTCAGTCATCACGGGAAAGCGACTTAAGCTATCCACATGTTTCATTCGGCTACCAGCGCGATGTTGTATGTTGAAGGAAAAAACCAGGTGCATCAGCCATTGCACCACTTCACGAGGAACGTCTTTCTTAGCATTCGTCTGCTTGAAAGCTGCGCAATCTGTCACCAGGTCGAACTGAATGCCAATCAAATAGTGGCGTAACTTTTTCGTTGCTAAATACGCCGCCTTCACTTCTAAAAAGTAGCTGTGCATCTTTTCCTCTTGCGGATATGTTTTTTTGCTCCAATAAAAAACTGGGTGCCACATTCCTTCATGCTGCTGCAAAAGCGTTGCTCCGAAACCGTGTTTCGATGCGTCTACATGCAATTGTGTGTTTGCGTTCTGTTTATATATTTGTAGAACTGGTTCTGAAATAAGCACCGACTGCAAATCTTCAATCGCCTTTATTTGATCCTCTTCAATCTTGAACGCTTTGTCTTTCTTAAGCAACTGTGTAATCGGTCTGGCAAGTACAGCATAATCTTTGACAAACTTTCGAAAGTACCCGGTTAAACCCAGAAACGCCTGAACACCTCGAATATTCTTAGCCAACGGAAAGTTTTTAACCGCTTTCATTTTATCTCGCCCCGGCCAAACACGCCCATTCTCGATTTCATGGCCCAAAAACTCAATTCTCTTTTTCAAGAACTGGCACTTTGCCCATTTTATTTCTAAACCGTGCTCTTGGGCTTGCTTCAGCACTGTTTGCATATGTTGTAAGCATTGTTCCGCTGAACTACCGAAAACAACTATGTCATCCACACAGATTTCCATTAAACCTTCATTTATTATGCCGAAAAATATAAGTAATGAAGCGAACGAACACGGCTGGAGAATTGCAAAAGCCAAACGGTGCTTTATTAAACTCATAAAGACCTTCTTTTGTGACAAATGCCATGTACTTTCGACATCGCTCCTCGACTTCAACGTGAAAAACCCGTTCTTGAGAATTAAGCTTACGAAAATCTACGCATAATCTGTAGCAACCGTCTTTCTTCTTCGCCAGTACAACTTTACTAGCAAATTCATAGCATGATTCACGTATGATGCTTTGTTTCAACCATTCATCGACTTGCTTACGCACAAACTCCCTTTCTACCATCGACATACGGCTAGGATTCTCACGGCAGACAAAATTTGCATCTTTTGATATAATATTTAACTTAATAGGGCAGCTTGTTTGCACACAACTCGGCTTATAGTTATCGATAATTAATTTTATAGCTTTATATGTTCGGGTTCTACGTCTATTTCGTCGTTGCAGCTTAGTACGCTATAAACATTGTACCCTGCTTTTTCTGTATCTTCGTTTTCGTTTATTGGCGAGAATTTAAAGCCATTGTGATCTAAAACCACTACAAATTTTTTCAAAAAATCATACCCAAGAATTACATTTACGTTTATTTTGTTATCTGCGACAACTAAAAATGTGTGTTGACTATTACAACCGTCAACTATAACATTTGCTGAAAATTCACCCACAACATCAGCGGCGACGTTGCCTAACCCATAAAGTCTAGCGTGACTTCTTTTCAGTTTGCAGTCTCTAAATTTGTTTGCGTATACCCCTTTGCGCATTAGTGAAACATCTGCTCCAGTATCCACCAAACATGACAGGTTACTATTATTGATTGCTAAGTGTTTCATTCGCTTTTCATTGGATTCAAAATTTACATTGCGCTTTGTGACAGTGCATTGCTTCGCCATATGGCCAGTGCCATTGCATTTAAAACATTTGGTGTCTTCTTTGCACTCGACCCTCTTATGTTGTGTTGAACCACAATTAAAGCAACGCTTGCGTTCGACATCATAGCTGTTTTTCTCTGCGTCATTTTGTCCCCGACTGTTTGCTACATATCGACGTTTGCTAGCTTCGTTGCGCCTAATCAAAGGTTCAACTATTTCAAACGCTTTGATTAATTCTTTGAAATTGCGTGCACTGTATAGGGGATACTTTTGATCGTCTCGCATATTCAACCCGCCCGCTATGTAAGTGATGACCGACTCTTCGTCTAGTTTACCTAATGCTGCTATCTTCCGCATCTGAAGAACATATTCGTGGAAGCTTTCGTTTGTTTGCTTTCGTCGTTGCCGTAGTTGTTTGTGTACTTCCGCGCTGCTTTGTTCTTTGTCGAACTCTTCTAATAACGCTGCACATAAAGATTCGTAATTGGCGACAGTGACAGTTTCCAAAAACAATGCTGCTGCGCCTTTCATTTTATTTCGCGCATTTACGTATTTTTGCTAACCCGTCAACTCGTACGCCTCTGCGTTCTCATTAAAATTACCTATCCATTGCCGAATTGGAATGGATACACCATCAAAATAAGGCACTACCTTCGCAAATGCTTCTATCGATACATTACACTTACTTGTATCTTTCATTTTCTCCTTAAATGCTTTTATTAAATCTCCAACGTCATTGCTGCTGCATGGGGTGGTTGTTTCTGTTATTCCTTCCATTTTCTTGCTAAATTCTTCTTCGCTAAACTCTTCTCTGCTCTGCTTTTGCTCAACTTTGTAGTTTTCTGCTACCTCCACACTGCTGTACTCTTCTTCGAGTTTTCTGTTCACTGCGACTGTTGAGCACTGCTCTGCCGACTTTTCGGCTTTTTTCTTCTGTGTATTTCTGCTTAACTCCAAACTTTGATCTTCTCTGCTTACTTCGGCCGTTATTAGCTGCTCGGTAGAAGTTTCTGTTTTTTCTGCGTGTTTCTGCTAACTGCACCTTTACTTTCCTTCTTACTTGAATGTAACATTTCAAGTTAATTTTCACTCATCGGTTGAGCCCCCATGTAAGATTGGTAGGGTTTATTTATACTTAAGTAAATGAAATAAGTTACGAATGTTGAAAATAATTGAATTCAGGTAAGTTGAAATATATTGTACGGAGACTATGCTCGACGATCTGTCCATATGAACATACATCTGCATTGAAATCTATGATTTTTGCCACCGGTTTCTTTTCGTTATTTGAAGATATACATATGTACATATGTATGTATATATCGACAGGTGCATAAATGATAGAGATAATAAGAATTCTCAACATAAATAGTTTAACGTAACGTAAAGAAACACAAAAAAAAAAAACTGAACAACAACAACTCCATTGATTTGCTTAAACTCTTTCGATCAGTGAAAAGCTCGAACGCTAGTACGCAGAGATCGGCACAGTGGCCGGCATAATTTTTCGTACCACTTAATTACCATTGATTAAAAGTTATTACGTTATAGAAATGTTAAATTAGCTCACACCACGTATATAAAATAATTGTTGTTATAAAGTTAATGCATTGAAATAATCATGAGTATGTTAGTTATAAGTGATTTGAATTATTTTAATAAATTGTGAATTTATAAGGAAATAATGAATTTGTAAAGTGTTTGGTGTTCCTGGACAATGGGTTGATTTAGAAAGGTAGGAGGAAATTTGCACAAGGGATCTTTGCAACAATTTACGGCATAAGATCATGGCAGCGTAGGGTGAAGACTGAGCATGTCGACTCCCAACTTAGACATCGCCACCAATGAGCCTTTGACAGCATGAGAGTTTCTGATAGTGTTTTTACTGAATAGTAGTAGTTTTTTAAGTTGTATTGGTTTGTTTTATTATTATTCTTTTCCATTTTTTTCGGAGTAAATTTCCAATTAAGCTTCAGTCAGGGATCCTTAATTAAAGTTTATGTGGACACGGTTAAAGAACGGCAAAAACCCACCCCACGCCGAAAGAGCTAAGGCAGCAGAGGATTCCGACCGCCTTCTTCTTTAACTGAATTGTGGCAAGGTTGTACGCTTCTCAGTTAGCAAAAGTATACCATCAACTCCCCACTACCACGTCCAACCCTTGCAGTTGGAGATACAAATCCATCAACCATATAACTGTTACATAAATTTTTGGCGCCCAACGTGGGGCAACTAACGCTTTAAGTTCACGCAATTACCATCAATTTAAAGGGTTTGCATTACCAAACAACAAAACTTTTTTGAATTGTTTTATCAATTCGTAGTTTCCGCACAACCCCGTTTGTGCAAAGAGTAACTAAATTCTGTTGGTTAGTTTCTCACCTGCTGAAGAGGTGTAGTTAGATGTTCTTAGTCTAACCTCCGCAAGTGAAGATGCTTGACTTCCTAGCGAGTTGTTAGTCTACGATGCTGGTCATTCTGGTTGGATACCAAGCCGAGAAACTTATTGCACGCATTGAATGCAAGAGATAAATAAAATTATATGAGTAGCATTCCAGTCGCTTCACTTCCAATTAAACTCACACAATTTTTGCTCTTTTTTTTGTGATTTTTAAGCAGTCTAATTTTGTTAAGTCTAAGTTTTGAGATATGTACTAATATTATTCCAGACTATTGCGTGTTTGGCTAAGGCCGGATACCAATACTGATGGTCACTGAGATACGGTTTTCTTAGCTCAAGTTTTCGATTTTAGATATAGCTAATTGTCATAATTTGGATCGGATTTCTGGTAATCTGATTGATGCGCTGTATGGACAAGTTGTTGTCTGGAACATGTGATTATGCTACTTAGGCGTACACTTGCCGAATAATTTGAACTATAGCATCCTCAGTCAAGTGATCTAGTACCATTCCATTAGTAGTTTCAATAGTCCAGTATATAAAATTCATCTCTCATTCTGTTAATAGTGTCTTATTTAGAGTCTGTCCTTCCTTTTTCGATTACCCCACCCTAGGAACATTGTTTAAATTTAATATGTCTATGCAACATAGCCCCCGACAAACAGAACCGACAGGTTCATCAAGGTCTATAACCACTAACCCGTGCGCTATATGCGCGCATGAAATAAATAATACCCACCCATGTTACGTATTGAGTTGTAAGCATATTTTGCATAAAACCTGCTTAGAGAATTGGTTAGAAGAAAATACTCACTGTTATAGTTGTGACAAAATTATTCATAAACCAGAACTAAAGTTAGTAGTCGGAAATTGTTCGCCTAAAGCAATATCCAATGTTGGCCCTTCAGTCCCTATTGGTCAAAGAGTAATGACTCGAAATCAAACTAGAGCGTTCATTTATCGAGTAAAATCTCTCACAGACGAAACGTTAGATAGTGACTTTACAGCCATGTGAAAGCACATGCATATTCTATTCGTTGGTAAGGCAAGAGACTGGTACTGGGGATACCACAAACAAGTTGACCGTATCGTTTGGTCAGACCTGTGTGCTTTCCTTCGACAGCATTATAAGGACTATCGCTCAGCCTTCATGAGCAAGGAAATGATAAGATCTCAAAAGCAAAACCCAGGAGAATCATTTTCTTCATTTTACGACGCTGTGGCCTCTTTGGCAGGCAAATCTTGTATTAGAATAGAGGAAGAACAGGTAATGGAAATCTTAAAGAATAATCTGCTTCTTGAAACCCGTCAGAAACTTTTATATCAGCCTGTCCACTCTGTTGGTCATTTACGTCATCTGGTGCAGATGAGTGAAAATTTAACAAAAGAGTTCAGCTGTCAAAATAATATTATTTCAAAAACAAAACCAGTCGTCAATCGAAGACAAATATATGCACTTGATGAAGCTAGTTCAGATCCAGTTGGAGTTTCAGAGACAGACGGAGAAGTAGCAGCACTTCGCAGCTCTCATTCTAAAATGAAATGCTGGAACTGCGACGAACTCGGTCATATTTGGGAAAGTTGCTTAGCAGAACGTCGTATTTTTTGTTATGGTTGTGGCGCTTCTAATATTTATAAGCCACAATGTCAAACCTGCCAAAGAAGACTGTCGGAAAACCGCCAAACGGGTGCATCCAACACCAACCGGATGGGCCCGAAAGCATCACACACTGCAAAAGTTCAATGCGTAAAGAATGCGATCATAAATCTATGCCACTTCGCTTTCGACCGTATTAGGAACGACTACAAAATTATCTAAAAGTACGAAACCGTATATTTAACAATTCAAAACCCAAACTTAGTAAGCGTACTTTACGTTTGCGATCATTTTATGAAAATGGCAAGAGAAACCAAAAGTTGTTAGTTTCTACGATTTTAGCGAACAAACCGATATGCGAAGCTATGCCGAAGTTTCATTTCTGAATCATACAGAACTTGGTCTGCTAGATACAGGAGCGAATATTATCTGCATAGGCTCAGCTCTCGCAACAGAAGATTTTTCAAAATTTCCTGAATTTAAACCCATAAGATCCTACGCTAGAACCGCTGATGGTGAAAACCAAAAAATCGTAGGAATGTAGGATGTCTTGATAACATATAAATCTAAAAAGATGCCAATGAAATTATATATAATTCCTTCCATTAAGCAAAAGCTTATTTTGTGACACGATTTTTGGAGAACTTTTGAACTTGCTCCTAATGTCAATTGCACTTAAGATCAAACTTCTCATTTGACACGAGCAATAGAAAATAATGTATATCCGTTAACGCAGCAATAAATTCGACAACTTGAAGTTGTCCTAGTGTCACAGAAAGGTTAGGTCGCACCACTGTAATACAACATCACATCAATGATGTTTTTACCCTGTGAGTCCGGCTATTGAAAAATTGCTTTATCAGGAAATAGATCGCATCCTTCAACTTGACGTTATCGATGCTCGCAAGCTAAACGCTGCTACTGTAAAAGACGCTTATCTCTTACCGAGTATTTTCCAGATTACCAAAAGCGAATATTATTTCTAAGTAAGACCCATCGAAAAGGAAAAGACCATATTGTTCCGGATGCTTTATCCCGGCTACATGAGAACGAAGTGTCAGAACTTGACATGAAACCGATTGTAGATTTTAGTTCGAATCCATTTTTAGATGATTCATATCAAACACTAAAGAGAAAGTTCAGTGAAAGCCAATCAAAACTGCATGATACTAAAATTGTTGATAAATTCTTGTACGTCCGTACCGAACACGCAGTTGGTAACGATATACAAGAGAGGAATTCTTGGAAATTGTGGGTTCCAGAGAGACTACGAAGTGATGTTCTTAGACAAGCCCATGGTAGTCGCACTTCCGCGCATGCTGACATACAAAACAGCGTCGACATCTATTCTGGCCTGGCTTAGCAAAAGATGTTCGCGATTATATACGTCAGCGCGATACCTGCAAACTGACTAAGGCTCCAAACGTCACTCTACGCCTTCTGATGGGTGCTCACAACCGTACTTGTCGCCCATTCCAGAAGCTTTATATAGATTTGCTTGGACCATATCCCCGTAGTAAAAGCGGACATATAGGCTTATTGATAGTACTCGACCATTTATCTATTTATTTATTTATTCATTCAGTCTAAAAAGCACAAGCTTTTTTGCAGACTAGTTAAAAATAGAAAACAGTTCAAGCTTAAATTTATGTAAACTACTATTAAAATTAAGAACGCTACTATATCGATTTGCTAGATGTATAGTTTTAAAGATTGGTTCGTTCATTGCATAATTTGTTTTATGAGTTACTTCGATAAATAATCTATTATGCCGAAGATCACGCGGGGGAATATAGGGAGAGAATAAATTAGACAGTTCACGGCAATTAATATTAGAGTTAATTATATTACAGGCAAACAGCAGGAGACCAAGTAATTTACGCCTGCTGGTATACGATGGTAGGCCATCGGGCCAACGAAGTTTACGCAAAGCTATTTTGGTGAATATTTTTTGAACTCTTTCAATTTTATATGAGTGCACTTCATAGAATGGATTCCATATTAATGAGCAATACTCAAGACGACTTCTTACCAAAGAAATATAAAGTAACTTCAACGTCATTGGATCCTTAAAGTCTCTGGAGTTACGTCTAATAAAGCCAATCATTGCAAAAGATCTCGAGACAACAAAGTCAATATGACTACAGAACGAGAGCTTGGAGTCAAAGATGACACCCAAATCTATAATCTCATAAGAACGGCTTAGAGGGCAAGCATTTAGTCGATAGTTGAAAAGAGAAAAGAAACAACGGAACATTTATTCGTATTTAAAAATAAGTTATTGTCAGTACACCACTCGGCAAAACTATCGTGGTCCGATTGTAGGTTGATGGAATCACAGATATCATGGACTCTTAAAAACAGTTTAACATCGTCTGCAAAGATTAAGCATTCAGTGAATTTGAATTGTTGAGGCAAGTCATTAATAAATATAAGGAACAATAAAGGCCCAGAGTGAGTGCCTTGTGGAATTCCTGACCAAGCATCGATAAGCAAAGATGACTTAGCGGCACCAATTGACACACATAGTTTTCTGTCCGATAGAAAACTGGAGAAAAATGCCAACAGTTTTCCACTGATTCCGTACATTTCTAACTTCCGTAACAGTATTGAATGATCAATTTTATCGAATGCTTTTGAAAATTATATAATATATATATAATATAATACTCGAGATAGGCACTCCAAGCATGTTAGTTTAAGATCAGTGAATCCAAAAATTAGATCAAGGAATCTACCGTTACCATTGGGATAAGTGTTACATTGCTTCAGACCATAAGAGAATAAAGTGCTTACAAATAGCATATCAATATCGGTCCTGAGATTGGTTGGTAAAATATTATTACAATCGTTTAACCAAGATATCGATATCTGTCCTGAGATTTGTTGGTAAAATATTATTACAATCGTTTAACCAAGAGATGTTACTTAAATTAAAATCGCCTAAATATATTATCTCATCAGATGGTTTAGCATTACTAATTATACAAGTCAAGTTATCCATATGCCTCTGATAAATATCAAGACCGCTACTTGATGCAATATAAGATAATACAAAAATTATTGTTTTGTTACCAGAAAACTTTACGCTAACACATATTTGTTCTACCTCCTCCTTGGAAGAAAAATTTTCGTTAAACCTAGTTCCCGTTAAAGCTAATATATCATATTCATGTGAAATAACGCTACTATAAAAATGAGAAGACTTGGTACGCATACCACTTACATTTTGATAATAAAGTGTATAAGTCATTCTTAATTCACTAATAGGCTTAGAAATAAATAATTCCTCAAGTTGATTTGTAAAAGACTCCGGCGTGGGTTGAGCACTTTGTCTTTTAATAAAAAACGAAAAGGGCGAATCTTAACATCCGTGGGCCACATGTCTGTATTCAGACCCTTGTTGTAAAAACTTTCTGATACGCCCAACTTAAAGTTGATTTTCCTTATATAAGTCAGTTGAGTATCTTTTTTAACCAAGGGATAGCAGGCCAAGTATTTACCGTTAATCGCAGCATGCTTAGACACGTATGCTAGTATATCAGTAGCAGAAATATCTGGAGGGAATGATCCTATATGTAGCCATTTAAAATTTGATATCACTTTAAACTCATTACTGTTGTTGGTGCCAATAAGTACAGATGATTTTGGCTTATTACGGCTAGACTTAGAAACAGTTTTCCATTGATATATGTACATTACAGGGAATTGGCGAAGTTGTAGGCACTGAGTCAGAGACATTTTGCACAATGTTAGTTGCTGGCTGTAGGGCATGCTGATTCGCAGCAACATTAGCAAATGATTTCCTTGTAGCTGTCCGTTTATTAAAGGCGGCAGATTTTGTCACAACTATAGCAGTAGCATCAGACAAAGCTTCAGTCGTCACAGGTACTCGAATGTGTGGGAGACACGGTCAAATTGACGATAAGCGGAGTAGCAAAAGTCGATGCTGGCGTAGCACATGTAGGTATGGATGTGCACATAGCAGCAGTCGCAGTAGCAGCGATAGCACAACTATCCGATCGCTGGGCTAACATAGCCGAGTTAGCATCAACCGAAGTAAATGCATTTGAGGGTGACGTAGTGCATAAAGGCACATGTGAATTCGATGAGCATAATTGCGGCTGAAGAGTATAAGCACTAACAATACAGCGCAAATTTTGTATCTCTAAAGTTAGCATAGAAAAAGCATTGTCTTTGTCGATAAGAGTAGAGCGTAGAGAGCACAACTGGGCATGCATTGCCGAATAATTTTTTAACAACACTGATAGAATACTCGCATTGTCTGCTCTAAGAGCAATAATTTCATTAACGAGAGTTGGCAAAATATTATGAAGATTATTTGCATGCTCATCAATTAATAGCACAGATTCGTTGACATCAGTTTGAAGAGATTGTTGTTGATGGGTTTTCTGTTCAAACGGTATGGCCGCATTATTAGCACTGGATGCATTATATGATGAGTTAATTGAACCTCATTAGAATTACACGCATTCGATAAGGGAGATGGTGGAGGCGATCGGACAGAATTTCGGCGCGCAATCGTACATGGCTTACAAGAAAAAGGAATGTCCGAACTTAAGAGAAATTCCGCATCAGTGGGTGATAAATCAACACATTTTAAGTGAAAATACTCTTTGCACTTATCACAAAGCACTTTTGGCTTATCGCGGTCAACTTTATGTCCGCAAACACACGGCATATTAAAAAATTAAATTCTAATAATGTCTATCAAGCTTTAATAGATTTATAAAATAAGAGTCAATATCTCAAAACAAAATAGTACATTATGAAACCAAAATCGGGTCTAAATAAAGCAAGATTTACACCGCAAAATTTAATTAAATCAGAGCGAAATAGAACACGTCTGCACCGCTTGACTCCGCGTCAACGATTCCGCTCACTGTTAGCCGCCATTCGCTTGTATTTGAAAAACGATCGGACAGAGTGGGACTTGCATCTTTTGACTATTTCATGCTCATTAAGATCTTCGTTGCACCAGCCCTTACGATGTTCCCCATATCGAGCTTTGTTCGGCCTAGACATGATCACTCATGGCTACGATTACAAGCTGCTGAAAGAGTTATCCCTACTGGAAGAACCTATTGTGCCTATTGCCAGAACCGATAGCTTAGCCATACTACGAAAGGATATTCAAGCGAATATTCTGAAGGCCTACGACCGTAATAGAAATCAGTATAATTACCAGTTACTTTTAAAGAAGATCAAGAAGTCTACCGCCGTAACTTTGCCCTCAGCAAGTTTTCACAAAACTTCAATTCCAAATTAGGACCCCAATTTATCAAATGCCGAATCCGTAAGAAACTAGGCAACAGTTATTACCAACTGGAAGATTTACAGGAAAAGAATTTGGTACCTATCACGAAAGACAAAGACATTCGAAACTGATTCCTGCTAATATTCCGTCATATTATCCGGTTTTGTAATGGTAGTCCATTGGTTTTTCTCAGTGTACATATCACTTGTAGATAAACTAAGCTTTATTGTTTTGACTTTGCAATAAAAGTGTCGCCAGAAAGAAAGAATGCCGTAAGCTCTTGCTTATACTGTATGTATGTTGATCTTGCACATTCCCATTCAGCTATGTTGCCATGTCTAACTGCTTTGCAAGCGCATTGCTATATATCTCGATTTCCAAACAAGCGCATTGCTATATATCTCGATTTCTACAACACCCACGCACGCAATTATTTCTTTAAGTCATGGAAGGTTAGTTTTAAAACAAAACTAAATTAGGACTTGTACAACTTCGCCCTGGAAATAAGGGCATCTGGTTAAGCAGAGTGCAGCCAACCCAGTGCAATCCCACACCAGCGCATCTTCGAAAATCATTCAGTGGCCCATCCATTGCGTCTGGTGTCGATGCTAAAAATATTGCATCATATTTATTTTGGAGTTTAGTTTTCAACGTGCTGTAGCTTTTGCAAGTACCTGCCGGAGCACCGGAAAAGCCTTGACAGAATTCAACAGTCCCGCTTAAGCCCAGATAACCTCCTCCCCGCCGCTTAGTGCGAGTGATCAGCAGTTAGGAAAATCCAGCGATTTCAGCAAGGAAATCATAGCTGCCTTGAAGCCAGAACATAACCTGGCCAAGCCGCTTCGACTTGCATGCATAGATGGCATCCCAGTGGTGATAGTGAATTAGTGGTGTTGTTGTGTAAAATTTAAAATTTGTCATTAGAAATTTAAAGAAAAAAGAAAAAACGTAACTAAAGACAAATAATAGAAATAATTAGTTTATCTAGTTTTATATCGTAGAGTGAAAAAATTGTAACTTAAGACTGCCATTCTTGACTAAGACCATATTGCGAAACGGAAAAAAAGAAATTAATTTAATTTAAAAACTCCGATTGGTACTCCCATTTTACATTCGCAAAGCAGCTACAACGCGAGAAGGTCTTCAACGCTGGAGCTGGGAGAAGACATGCAAATATGTAAGTAATATTACTCTATTTAAATTTCCTTTTATCTGTTTCGCTAAACAAAAAAAAAAGGCATGTAAACACATACATATGTTAGCAAAATGCACGTAGATATATATGCAAGTATATTCCTATGCTCAGCATATGTATGTACATAAATTGTGTGCATTTTTGAGCGTATATATGTAGGTATGTCCATATGTACATACATCTGCATTGAAAGCTATGATTTTTGCCACCGGTTTCTTTTCGTTATTTGAAGATATACATATGTGCATATTACATACATATATCGACAGGTGCATAAATGAAAGAGATAATAAGAATTCTCAACATAATTAGTTTAACGTAACGTAAAGAAACACAAAAAAAAAAGAAAACTGAACAACAACAACTCCATTGATTTGCTTAAACTCTTTCGATCAGTGAAAAGCTCGAACGCTAGTACGCAGAGATCGGCACAGTGGCCGGCATAATTTTTCATACCACTTAATTACCATTGATTTAAACATTATTACGTTATAGAAATGTTAAATTAGCTCACACCACGTATATAAAATAATTGTTGTTATAAACTTAATGCATTGAAATAATCATGAGTATATTGGTTATAAGTGATTTGAATTATTTTAATAAATTGTGAATTTATAAGAAAATAATGAATTTGTAAAGTGTTTGGTGTTCCTGGACAATGGGTTGATTTAGAAAGATAGGAGGAAATTTGCACAAGGGATCTTTGCAACAATTTACGGCATAAGATCATGGCAGCGTAGGGTAAAGACTGAGCATGTCGACTTCCAACTTAGACATCGCCACCAATGAGCCTTTGACAGCATAAGAGTTTCTAATAGTGTTTTTGCTGAATAGTAGTATTGATTCGTTTTATTATTATTCGTTTTCTTTTTTCAGAGTAAATTTCCAATTAAGCTTCAGTCAGGGATCCTTAATTAAAGTTTATGTGGACACGGTTAAAGAACGGCAAAAACTCACCCCACGCCGAAAGAGCTAAGGCACCAGAGGATTCCTTCTTCTTTAACTGAATTGTAGCAAGGTTGTACGCTGATTCTCAGTTAGCAAAAGTATAACCATCAACTCCCCACTACGACGTCCAACCCTTGCGGTTGGAGATACAAATCCATCAACCAAATAATGGTTACATAAAGTTTTCGCGCCCAACGTGGGGTAACTAACGTTTTGAGTTCACGCAATTATCATCTATTTAAAGGGTTTGCATTGCCAAACAACAAAGCTTTTTTGAAGTGTTTTATCAATTCGTAGTTTATTTATTTATTTATTTATTTATTTATTTATTTGTTATAAGTCTATGAACAGAATATTCTTACAGACTATTTACAGTGTGATTTAGTTAATAACTATAACCTTAAGACCTAGAATAATGAATTAAGAATACTTGAAAATACACTTTTCGAAGATGAGAATTCAAGTTGGTTAGAATTCAAGATTACATTCAATTCAGTTAAGGCACGAACAAGAGGTGCATTTCGCGAATAATTAGTTTTACTATTAAGACCATAAAACGGTAACGAACTTCGAAGATTACGTTGTGGAATGTTGAAGTTAATTCTTTCTAGAAGAAAAGAGCAGTCAATACCACCCGAGATTATACCATGACCCGAGATTATACCATGAAATGAAAAATAACTCGAGAATATTACGCCAAGATCTTTAACCTCGTCCAGACTTTGCAGCAAAGAATGCGAAATATAATAAGATGTCGCTAAGATAATTTGAGCTTTTGAAAACGTCACTTTGAAGCACTTTTTTATGTTTAATGCAAGTCTTGAATTAACGCACCATAGATGTAAACTATCGATATCGCTTTGAAGCTTAATGGCATCAATTGGGTCCTTTATTTTCGAAAAAACCTTTAAGTCGTCAGCATAAAGCAAAAAGTTTGCGAACCTAAAGCAGTTACTTATATCATTTATAAATAAAACGAACAAAAGTGGGCCTAATATACTTCCTTGGGGAACCCCAGAGGTGGCAAAGAAAGGTTCAGACGAAATGCCATCAATTGTTACTACGCAATTTCTTTTACATAGATAAGACTTAATCCATTTTAAAAAGACTGAATGGAAACCAATGTCAGCCAACTTGTGAATTAGCAAAATATGAGAGACTTTATCAAAAGCTTTGGAAAAATCAGTGAATATACAGTAAATAGGCCAAGCGGTAAAAGTGTCAATACAATATTCACTGAAAACGGCAAGATTCGAAACTGTGGAACGCTTAGAAACAAACCCATGCTGGTTTGGCGAAATAACACCTTTGGACGCAAAATACATTTTATCTTTAACTATGCTTTCAAAGAGTTTCGAAACTGTTGATAACTTTGAAATGGGCCTGTAATTACACACATCGTTCTTGCCACCACCTTTGTGGATGGGCGTGATTGAGGTGATTTTCCAATCGTCTATGAAAATTCCAGACGACAACGACAAATTAAATATTTTTTTTAAAGGTCGGATTAAAGCGGAACAGTTTTTCAATAGTAAAACTGAAAGCCCATCAATATCTGTTTTCGCAGAGGGTTTAAGATTAATAATGCCTTTAATAACATCATCCGAAGATAGGCAAAGTGAGCCAAAATTTAGAGCCGTGGTTAAATTAGAGGTAAAGCTAGGCGAAGTATCCTCATCTTCTGCAACAAAATTCGCACTGAAAAACTCTGCAAATAAGTTGGTCACATTAATTTGCGTACTAGCAAACTTATCACCATAAAAAACGGCTGAAGGTATGGCACAGTTTGACTTTTTCGATTTAATAAAACTCCAAAAAGCCTTTGGCTCAGACTTGATACTCTCCTCGATTCCTAGAATATGATTTCTGTACAGAAATCTATCTAAACAGTTGAAATCTTTAGAATATCGCTGATATTTGGCAAAAAACATTTGGTTGCCAGTTGATTTAAATTTTTTAAAGAATTTATTTCTGAGATTTTTTAGCTTTTTCAAATTAAAATTGTACCAAGGAAGTTTATAAGGCCTTCTTTTTTTTACGGGAATGTTATTTAAACAACAATCAAACAAATAAGATTTAAATATGTGATAACATTTTGAGACGTCATCGCAGGACAGTAGATTATCCCAGTTATAGTCCAATAACAAATTATTAAGATTATCAAAATCGCAGGCAAAAAAATTAAAAGATATTTTTTCATCCGGCACAGATGTAGGAAAAACGTAAAATTTAAAATTCAAAATCAAAGGCACATGATGTTTATCACAAGCCGATATAGGAGAAAAGCATTCAGAAATCTCATAGCTCAAATTATCGCTAATAAAAATGAGATCGAGAATTCTACCCAACTTGTTAACAAAACTATTAACTTGAACTAAATTTAGACTAATAATACTATCAATGAAATAAGATTCATGGGATGCAGTAACATTCAATGGAGTCAGTCCCGAGCTACTGGACCAACTTACATTACTTAAATTGAAGTCACCTAAGATGCATATTTGATTATCACCTAACTTATTTACTACTAAAGAGGTAATATTGTCAGCATGCATGCGATAAATGGAATCTCCACTATTTGGTGGAATGTAAGAAACTGCAAAAAACAATGAGCCGTATGTTGGCGTGTTGCATACACACACACACAATTGATCGATTACAGAATCATCATTTTCAAGCGAAACAAAATAAGCGTGGAATTTACGTTGCACTGCAATGAGAACACCGCCACCTCTTGCTAAGCCAGTTTTTGTCACATCTCTATCCTTTCGGTAGACAGTATATTGATTAGAGTCAAAGTATTCATCATCAAAGAAATGTGAATTAAGCCAGGTCTCAACTATAATAAAAATAT
This sequence comes from Anomoia purmunda, assembly GCA_951828415.1. NCBI lineage: Eukaryota > Metazoa > Arthropoda > Insecta > Diptera > Tephritidae > Anomoia > Anomoia purmunda. Next base: position 40,908,535 of record OX639994.1, on the reverse strand, counting down.
CATACTCAAGACGCAAGCTAACAGCGCGAACATTATCAGATTTCGTTCGTAGCCCTGATACATTTTGAAAATAGACATTCAGACCATTACAATTTCCCGTAGTTAAGCAGGATCTCGTGGCTTCTCTTCTTTTCGAAAAAAACGAAAGGGGCGATTGTTCACATTGGCAGGCCAAAGCTCAGCTGAAAGCAAATTATCGTAATATGCTACAGACACTCCTACCTTAAAATTAACTTTTCCCATACTACTAAGCTTAGTTCCTTGCTTAACCAATGCATAGCACGAAATATGCTTCTTATCAATAGCTGTATGATTACAAACGTAATCAATAATATTGTCAGCAGAGACGGATGGCAGGAACGAAGATATATGTAACCATTTCATGCGGTCAACGACACCCAAATCTGTATTTGAGTTTACACCAACAATTCTCAATTGTTTCCGACGTTTATCATTCCCAACTTTCGTCCACTCAGCATTCACTGGCACTATAGATACCGGCGAAATTTGATCAGCAGCTGGCATAACAGAGCACGAAGGCGAGAGAGCAGCTGAAGCGGCGGCAGCAGCAAAAGAAATAGGCGACGAAATCACAGCATTATCAACATAAGGCGTGGGAGCCTTCGTATAACACACATCAGCCGAAATAGGCGCAGCAGACGATGGCACACTCATTGGATTAGCAACAATGCCTGAAGGTTTGTCAACAGGCGTCGTTAAAGCATTCGCAGCAGAGACAGCAGAGAACACAGCAGTAGCAGTAGATGTTAAAGAAGTTCCTACATTAACACCAACAACTGCACGCGAATATGATGTGGGCGTGAGAGTATTCGTTTTGCATACATTCTTGGCAATAGCAATGTTTGACAGCTCGTAAGGTGAGACAGTAACAGACATCGGCAAGTCATTATCAGCACTAACAGTAGGCACGGCCGAGTCAACAACAACAATTGGCGTTTTAGCAATAGAGCTCTCACTTGCTGCACTATTAATCAGCTTTGAGAGTAACACTTTAAGGTCATTCACCTCCTTAGTTAGACATGCAATTGAAGCGACCAAGTTGGAAGAGTTTTGTATGCAGTTATCGCAATTAAACAAAATGTTTTTATTATTACCAATCAGCTCACACATTTCTTTGCAATCCACCTTTGCACATATTTTATGAAATTTACTTTTGCAAACATGACAAGAGATTTCATAGCCAACACGTAATGATTTAAAACATTTAGCGCAAGATGAATTTTCCATATTAGGAGCGAGCAAAAACACGACCGTTCACTTCAAAGGCAACCCTCAGTTTCCGCACAACCCCGTTTGTGTAGAGAGTAACGAAATTCGGTTTATTTATTTATTTATTTGTTTATGAAATCAATGAATACAAAATTCTTACAGACTACACATATTAGAAAGTATTACATATTAATTTTTTATTTATTTAGTCTACAGAAAGATACATATTTCTACAGACAACTTACTGATTAATTTGTAAATACATATATGTATGGAGTTAAAAAAGGTATAATCTTTATAATGGCTGACATCGAATATAAGTGTGCAACCAGTGGAGGCACCAGTAGGGACGTCGGTGGTATACTTTTAGATAAGCATGTATGTACGCCAGAAGGGACGCCAACAGAACGTCGACAGTTTGGATAATTTGCAACGTTATTCTTATTACCATGTTTAAAAATAGGTGTAATAGAGGTTATCTTCCAAGCTTCAATGAATTCTCCGCATAACAGGGACTTATTGAAGATTAACAACAGTGGATAAGTAAAAGCTTCACACTTTTTTAGAAGAATAGGGGATAATCCATCTATATCAGTTTGCGAATTAGACTTGATATGCAAAATTCCATCCATGACGTCATCAAGGGATAAAGACAAAGAACCAAAGTTGATCGGGGAACTAACATTTGGGATAATATTACTGGCGGGGTCAGACTCCGGTTCAAAATTAGACTGAAAGAAATCAGCAAAGAGATTAGCAGCATTTTCAGGGGTTGACGCATGGGAATCATCATAGAAAATGTCGGATGGAATACTAGAGCAAGACCGTTTGGTCTTAACAAAATTCCAGAAAGACTTGGGGTTGGATTTTATGTCACATTCATATTTACGAATAAAGTCCCTATGAAGATTTTTACTCATAACTTTAAATTCACTAGCATATCGCAGGTATTTGTCCTTATGCACTAACGATTTAGATGACTTGAATTTCTTATAGTATCTATTTCTCAGATTCTTTAACCTCTTCAGATCCTTAGAATGCCAAGGAATTTTATAATTATTTCTTTTTAATAGCGGAATATTATTGATACAAATTTCCCTGGTTTTGTTTTTAAAAACATCAAAGCATTCCGCGACACTTTCCCTTTCAAATAATATGTCCCAGTCTAATGCTGAAATCTCACTGTTGACAATTTGAAAATTGCAACGATTAAAGCAAAAACTTGTGGGTTGACGAATATTTCTGCTTTTAAAATCGTAAAATTCAAGATTAAGAACGAGCGGGACATGATGCATACCGACAGCAGATAATGGGTCTAGACATTCATGTAAAGAAAAATGCATGTCATCATTAAAAAAAATTAGGTCAAGAAATCTGGCAAGCTTGTTAGCAAAACTGTTTACCTGAAGGAGACTAGTACTTAGGAAATAATCTATTAAGTAAGATTCGGAAAAGGTGGTAATATTTTTTGGACATAGCGCCACGCTATTATCTATATGCGGCCATACTACATTGCAAAGATTAAAATCTCCAAGAATGCAGAACTTACTACTATCATGCTTAGATACCATATCGACTACATTATCCACGTGCGCTTTGTATAGAAAATCCGCACTGGAAGGGGGTATATAGGACGTACAAATAAAGATATCCGAAATTCCGTGAATTAATACACAAAGTTGGTCTAGAAGAGGGTCATTATTATCTAGTGGCACTAGCGAAGATCGAAATCGTCGCCGAACGGCAATGAGCACACCACCACCTCTTGAGAGTCCAGTCTTCACAACATCCCGGTCTTTTCAGTAAACATTGTACAACCTACAGTCAAAAAATTCGTTCTCACAAAAATCCGCGTTCAACCATGTCTCCACTAGCACAAACACGCCATAGTCCATATTAAAGAGGAGTTTAGATTTAGTCCTAATACCAGATACTTTTGATAATATATCCCCAGGGACGTAGAGTGAGATTTAACCTGAGTAGCGCCAATTATTGAATTTGCGGTGGAGCGTCGCTTTTTTGAAAAAAACGGAAAGGACGAATCTTTACATTAATGAGTCAGATATTCGCGTTTAATAACTTATCATAAAAACATTCAGATACACCTAATTTAAAATTAATCTTTTTAAAATCTTCCACTTGGGCATCTTTTTTTATAAGCATATAACAGTTAAGATACTTTTTATCAATTTCAGCATGTTTAGCAATGTAAGTTAAGATATTATCCACAGTTACGGTAGGTGAAAAAGAAGATATGTGTAGCCACTTCATAGAATGAATAACGGTTAATTCATTATTGTCATTAGAACCAAACCGAACCAATGGTTGTTTGGGATTCTTGCGAGGATTTTTGGCTACGGTTTTCCATTCTGGATTACTGCGATTAGAAGGAGAAGATGATTGAGCTGATACGGGAAAATCCGACATATCAGGTATTGACAGTTGTACACGTTGAGATGTAGGAGCAGAAGAGTTCGGCATTGCGGACACTTTACTAGCAGCTGACTTCAAAGGCAGAGCAGAAGTAATAACAGGCGCAGCAACACTTGGCGATATCTTCGCCTTGGCAGCGTAAGAGACAGCAGCGCTATAGGTAACAGCAGAGCGCGACGCAGCGACAGCAGGAACAAGAGAGAGCGAAGCATTGACAACAGCATTAGACGAAGTAGACGTACTAGCGAGCATAGTAACACTTGACAGCCGCTCTGCGTTAGAAGCATTAGAGACAGCAGGTACAAAAGTGTGCGAAGCAGATACACAAGGAGTGTCATTGTTTGATGGCGAAGAGCACGCAAGAGTTTGAGTAGCAGCGGCAAATGTATTATTGCTTGTAAAAGCACCAATGATGCCGTGCATTTTCTTTATTTCTGCGGTAAGCGAAATAATAGCGTTATCTTTGTCACTTAGTTTGGAATTGAGAGAAAGAATTGTATCATGTAGATTGTCCGATTTTAAAGCCAATCGCTTATTGTCTTCGTGCAGAGTACTTAGCACTGAGAGCACACGCACATTCTCGGTTCTAAGAGCTGAGATTTCGTTGGCTAAAGTTTGCAATGTTATTTGTTGCTTGATGATTTGTACATTAGAAGACTTGTCATTTACACTTTTAGATGTAGTAGTACTCTTAGCAGTAGCCGTCCCCTCCGCAGCAGCGGTTACAAGGGTTATTTGTTGTTTATGGATTTGCATATTTGATGATTTGTCATTTACGCATTTTGAAATATTAGCACTTTTATCAGCAGTTGACTCTTCCGAAGCAGCGGGCGAAAGAGGCACACAAATAGAACCGCGACGCACAGCCATACACTCTTTACAGAAAAAAGGTTTATTCGAACTCTGTAGAAAATCGAGATCTGCTTGTATCATACCAACACAAACCAAGTGAGAGAACTCATTGCACTTGGCGCACTGAACTTTGGCTTGAGCACGATCGACTTTCTGGCCGCAAACGCAAGGCATAATGCAAAATAATATTGATTATATTAACTTTTATTTGTGGTAGGCGAATTAGATAGTAAGAGTCACTGTCTCAAGGTTTTGGCAACCATAAAAGAAAATTTTCACAATTTAAAAGGCGGCGGAATTTAATAAATATTTACGATTTGCTAGAGCGAGTGGAAAACACGTCTGCACTGTCGGCGAGGTGTATTTAGCTGAAGAGGTGTATTTAGATGTTCTTAGTCTAACCTCCGCAAGTGAAGATGCTTGACTTCCTAGCGAGTTGTTAGTCTACGATGCTGGTCATTTTGTTTGGATACCAAGCCGAGAAACTTGTTGCTCGTATTGAATCCAAGAGATAAATAAAATTGTATGAGTAGCATTCCAGCCGCTACACTTCCAATTAAACTCACACAATTTTTGCTCTTTTTTTTGTGATTTTTAAGCAGTCTAATTTTGTTAAGTCTAAGTTTTGAGATATGTACTAATACCATTCCAGACTATTGCGTGTTTGGCTAAGGCCGCATACCAATACTGATGGTCACTGAGATACGGTTTTCTTAGCTCAAGTTTTCGATTTTAGATATAGCTAATTGTCATAATTTGGATCGGATTTCTGGTAATCTGATTGATGCGCTGTATGGACAAGTTGTTGTCTGGAACATGTGATTATGCTACTTAGGCGTACACTTGCCGAATAATTTGAACTATAGCATCCTCAGTCAAGTGATCTAGTACCATTCCATTAGTAGTTTCAATAGTCCAGTATATAAAATTCATCTCTCATTCTGTTAATAGTGTCTTATTTAGAGTCTGTCCTTCCTTTTTCGATTATCCCACCCTAGGAACATTGTTTAAATTTAATATGTCTATGCAACATAGCCCCCGACAAATAGAACCGACAGGTTCATCAAGGTCTATAACCACTAACCCGTGCGCTATATGCGCGCATGAAATAAATAATACCCACCCATGTTACGTATTGAGTTGCAAGCATATTTTGCATAAAACCTGCTTAGAGAATTGGCTAGAAGAAAATACTCACTGTTATAGTTGTGACAAAATTATTCATAAACCAGAACTAAAGTTAGTAGTCGGAAATTGTTCGCCTAAAGCAATATGCAATGTTGGCCCTTCAGTCCCTATTGGTCAAAGAGTAATGACTCGAAATAAACCAGAGCTTTAAATCAAAACCACACCGTCATGTGCTTTAGATGCTAGTCACAGCACTAACCCAACTGAAGCCCCACCTTCCAGAACCACAGTTGGGCGAAGAAGAGGGCGACCGAGCCGCGTCGGAAATTATCGCCACAGTAATGAGGTTAATGCTTGAAACACAATACCGGCGAACGGCGAATTTTTCGTCGTGAACGGCGGCTGTCAAAAATAAAATACACTGACATGTATGAGAATGCGCACAATCAAAGCGTACAACGAATTTCGCCCGACGACCATTCGCGACGATAGATCTATTTCTATCGCCGCCGCCAGCGGTCACGGCAATATAGAAACCTAAGTGGCCATGTTTTCAATATTCTCCGTTTTTTTTAATTGAAAGCGAATAATTATTTATATAAAAAGCATTTTATGTACTTAAAACAATAAATTTAGTTCTGTGTAAGATATGAATTGCATAAACGTTCATTTTACAGTTTTTCTCTATTTAGAGTTTTTATTAATTATGTATAATCGTTCCATTTTCGCTTTAAAAGTTTTATTTTTGAAACATGGTCACATTGTCAGCTGCCATATCATCTGGAATTGCATACAAGTTTGTTATTGATATAAGAATTTGCAAATTGGGATGAGAAAGTTGTTTTCATTCTTGTAATTAATAAATATGGATATTAACGAGGTAATAATTGAAGAAGTGAAAAAATATGAGTGCCTCTATGACTTATCTTCAAATAGTTATAAAAACGTGTACAAAAAAGAAGAAATATGGGAGTCTATTGCCGAAACAGTGAGTTTGACCAGTGAGTGAATTCTTGTATTTAAAATGTGTTTGAATATTTATATTGCAATCTTTTCAAGGTGAAATATGCAAAAAGCGGTGGAAGGGACTTCGCGATACATACAAAAAACGTAAACGCATTGCTCAACTGTCTTCTGGCAGTGGCGCACCAACTCCAGCAAAGCCATGGAAATATTTTTCGGCGATGAGTTTTTTGGATAACTATAGGGATTCAAGGCAGTAAGACACCCTTGCGATGGTTCTGCTTCTCTTCTTAACATTTTTGTTATTTTTTTTTTTGTAGAACTGTAGGAAACGTTAACACGGCCGAAAGCGAGTTTGGCGTTATACTTGACTGTTTCTCACCTACAACTACCCCAGAAAGTGTAGTCACACCCTCTATAGTTGAAAGTGAAAACTTTGTGTCCGAACCACTTCCGAAGAAACCTTGTAAAAAGCGAGCAGATGCAGAAGTAACAGAAGTTTTTACGGAGATGATGAAGGAGTGTGTAGGTACCATACAAGAGCTCGCAGCTGGCTCACATTCAAACGAAAGTGGCCGTGACGCGACTTCACTGTTGTTCGAAAGCTTGGCTAAAAAAATATCTGACTCCCATATACCGCAGGCAAATGTAAGAAGAATCGAAAGCAAAGTTATTGCCTTGGTGTATGACGAATTATCCAAAACCAGCGATCTAGTCTGAACTCATAAATGTAAAAATACAATGCATCATTCTCGATTACTTCTAAAACACAATAGTTGACAAGTTTGGGATGTTCATGCATGTATATACATACATATAACCGTACAAATGATGAAACATCAGATCTTAATCGAACTGCATGGCAATTTTTTAAATAAGCATTCTTACTTTAAGAACTTTTTGAATTCGTTTCGTTTATTTCATTTTAAATGCTTTTACTTACTATTAATTAGCATAAGAATTAGATATATATGTAAATATGAATTAAAACTACCTCAGCTAGTCAGCGATCTTTTACATTGAAAGTATGTGCTAAAAATTAGTACTGACAAACAATAAAAATTATTAAAAAAAAATATGTGCAAATATGTGGCTCGCAGTGAAAGTGATTGTGTTATTTCTTTTTTCAAATATTTTTTTATTCATTTTGTGTTAATATTTAGTTCAATTGTTAACATAAACCATGTAAATCAAAGTCTTAAACCTTATTAAAAATCTATGAATAGCTATGAGTAGCCTAGTTTCAGTAGGATAGAGTGAAAGTTTCATTTAGCAGAAAATGTGTGGTGATTTTTGAACCTGATGATATTTATGTGGAAGAAAACTTTGTCAACAAAAAAATTAGGGGCGTGACACTTTGATCAGTTTTTGTTATTCTTCTTTTATTTGTTTTATGCTAGATATTTCTGTGTAAAATATACTCCGTATAAACCCACATTTCAAAGTTTGTTGAAAAATATGAGAATTTAACAAAATTTTATCAAATTTTCCAATGTTTAAACTTTGCAATTAAAATTTTTACAAAAATATCAAACAAAAGAAAAGTAAACAAAATTGTCACGCCCCTAATTTTTCACATAACTGTATACAAAAGTACAATATATCTGGGGTCATGAGAAAAAAGCGTTTAAGTTGAGATAAGTTTGATAAACATTGTCTTAAATGCATACCTTAGAAAGGACAATAGATACTGACCACATATGTATGTATATAAAGCAGAATGTTTGTGAGTTTGTGTGCTACTTATGCAATATTGATATCTTTTTTATTTTCGTTTAATCTAGAATGTTTTTGATTCATGTTCATATTGAGGTTTAGTACACACGCGGGATGTCGGCTAGTTATTAAATAAATATTCGGCTAATTCATCTCTCGCTGCAAAAGCATCTACTGTTGAACGATTGGCCTGAGAAATGCGGATAGATGTCATTTCGGAAGATGATTGTCTCCACGTCCCTGGAGTAAAAATGCCGTTTTCATAATGATCTACTAAATTTGAATTAAAGTAGCCGTCGTTTCTATCTAGCATCAAAAAATTGTGTAGAACTACAGTTGATAACACTATCTTATCCACGTTTGATGGTGCTGCATGAATAGTGGTATGAAGTATTCTCCATCTATTTGCTAGAATACCAAAAGCGTTTTCAACATGCACTCTTGCCGATGACAGTGCTTTGTTAAAATTGTGTTTAACGGCTGACAAACTCCTGCCTGGATATGGACGCATTAAGTTTTGCTTTAAAGGAAATGCGTTGTCTCCCACAAAAAAATGTTGAAATTTTTGATTTGTTCCTAGTAATGTATGTAATTTAAAATAATATTATTGATGGAAGTATACCCATATTACATTAAATTTGGATTTACCTGGAAGATTATCGTCTGAAGGCAGCTCGAGGTTGTTTCTTAAAATCATTTTTCCAAAGCCACTGCGCGCGAAGATTCCACCATCACTTTGGCTTCCCAATGCACCTACGTCGGCAAAGACAAACGAGTAATCAGGATCGCACACTGCCATTAGTACAATACTGAATGCATTTTTATAGTTATAATAAAGTGAGCCACTACGTTTTGGACAAACTATGTTGATGTGTTTGCCATCGACAGCGCCGAGGCAATGCGGCATTCCTGTTTTTATGTAAAACCTTTTCGTATACAAAAGAAGAGTTTTTTTCCTGTACAAAATTTAAAAATTTGTTGACAAACCTATCGGCAATGCTTTTCCATTCTGCAAGATTTGGGACGGCAACATATACTGCATGAAGTTCACTCCAAATAGCATCGCAGGTTTCATAAATTATTTTCCTTACAGTGGAAACGCCTAATTTGTAAGAAAAATTCTTCGAGAAAATCGTTGCAGCCTTTCTCTGAGTAATGTAAGAAGGACGTTAAATTTTGCCACAGTCATTCTTGTAGCCTTAAAAAAATCCTCCTCATCTTTCAACTTGAGTTGACTAAAGCAGACTTTATGGAAACTAAGCCCCTCCCGGCTGAGATTTACTGGACGTACCCACCATCTTCTTCTCAAACGCTGACGCACTAGAAGATACGTCTTCACCATGATTGTCATGATATTCATTATTTTCAATATATGAATAATTCGTTGATTCATTTTTATTTCCGAAACTTTTTAAACGCGATCAAAATAAATTTTTCTGTTTTGAAGTAATAGCATCAGCTGTTTTCGCTGTCGCTTCAATTGTGTTTCAGTAAGCGAAATCATTCGGCGAACGTTCAAAATCGATGCCGCCGCGGTCGACGAAATTCGCCGTTCGCCGGTATTGTGCGTAAGCTATAACTCTAATATTATTCAAGATCTGATTGAACAAAGAGTAACCCGAATTATGTCTTCGTTAATTCTAAATATTCGCCAAGAAGCTCAGCCTAATCTAGCCCAAGTATTCGGCTAGGCCAATTAGTTCCAAACCGTGAGGCATCTGCTTCTATAACATCTTCTCCGCTTACGAGGAAAACGGCCGATATCATGCAAAAGTGGAACTTATACTTTGATGGGTCTGCTGAAGGCTTGTGAAAGCACATGCATATTCTATTCGTTGGTAAAGCACGAGACTGGTACTGGAGATACCACAAACAAGTTGACCGTATCGTTTGGTCAGACCTGTGTGCTTCCCTTCGACAGCATTATACGGACTATCGCTCAGCCTTCATGAGCAAGGAAATGATAAGATCTCAAAAGCAAAACCCAGGAGAATCATTTTCTTCATTTTACGACGCTGTGGCCTCTTTGGCAGGCAAATCTTGTATTAGAATAGAGGAAGAAGAGGTAATGGAAATCTTAAAGAATAATCTGCTTCTTGAAACCCGTCAGAAACTTTTATATCAGCCTGTCCACTCTGTTGGTCATTTACGTCATCTGGTGCAGATGAGTGAAAATTTGACAAAAGAGTTCAGCTGTCAAAATAATATTATTTCAAAAACAAAACCAGTCGTCAATCGAAGACAAATATATGCACTTGATGAAGCTAGTTCAGATCCAGCTGGAGTTTCAGAGACAGACGGAGAAGTAGCAGCACTTCGCAGCTCTCATTCTAAAATGAAATGCTGGAACTGCGACGAACTCGGTCATATTTGGGAAAGTTGCGCTTCTAATATTTATAAGCCACAATGTCAAACCTGCCAAAGAAGACTGTCGGAAAGCCGCCAAACGGGTGCATCCAACACCAACCGGATGGGCCCGAAAGCATCACACACTGCAAAAGTTCAATGCGTAAAGAATGCGATCATAAATCTATGCCACTTCGCTTTCGACCGTATTACGAACGACTACAAAATTATCTAAAAGTACGAAACCGTATATTTAACAATTCAAAACCCAAACTTAGTAAGCGTACTTTACGTTTGCGATCATTTTATGTTAGTTGTTAGTTTCTACGATTTTAGCGAACAAAACGATATGCGAAGATATGCCGAAGTTTCATTTCTGAATCATACAGAACTTGGTCTGCTAGATACAGGAGCGAATATTATCTTCATAGGCTCAGCTCTCGCAGCAGAAGATTTTTCAAAATTTCCTGAATTTAAACCCATAAGATCCTACGCTAGAACCGCTGATGGTGAAAACCAACAAATCGTAGGAATGTTGGATGTCTTGATAACATATATGTAAATCTAAAAAGATGCCAATGAAATTATATATAATTCCTTCCATTAAGCAAAAGCTTATTTTGTGACAAGATTTTTGGAGAACTTTTGAACTTGCTCCTAATGTCAACTGCACTTAAGATCAAACTTCTCATTTGACACGAGCAATAGAAAATAATGTATATCCGTTAACGCAGCAAGGTTAGGTCGCACCACTGTAATACAACATCGCATCAATGTGGGCGATGCACAGCCTCTCAAACAACGTTTTTACCCTGTGAGTCCGGCTATTTAAAAATTGCTTTATCAGGAAATAGACCGCATGCTTCAACTTGACCTTATCGAACCATCGGTTAGCGCTTGGAGATCACCTATGCGTCTAGTTGTGAAGCCCAACAAAGTTCGCCTTTGCCTGGAACTTTTTCCAGATTACCAAAAGCGAATATTATTTCTAAGTTAGACCTAAAGGACGCTTTTTGGCTAATCGAGTTGAGTTCTGAGTCGAAGCCGTTGACTGCATTTATAGTGCCTGGGAGACCGCTTTACCAGTTTAAAGATATGCCGTTTTGCCTGTTTTAAAGATGAAAAACGAATATACTCCTGTGTTGGAGGATATATTGTGCGACTTGAACGTTTATTAAAATATAGCAAAAAGCGTTCCGTTAAATAAATTGCCGGTTGCCTTTTTATACATAAAGTATGCACGGGAAGATCCCGTATGCCTACAAAACACGACAATAGGAAGCAATAGAAAACAAAAGAAACCAATAGGAATGTCAAAAATATTCGATACTCGAGCAACGAAGGTTGGCAATTGTACAATACATGAAGCTTAAGGTGGGTCTACACGGTACAGCATAGGCAGTAATCTAAATAATAAGATTGCTTAATATATCTAAACATCCTGCCCGGTCGAGTCGGTTGACTCGAAATCCTCCTGCTCTAACAGGCAACACAGTTTCTGGACAGCTCGGTTGAGATATCCACTGGACGTCCTTAAATTGACGTTGCGGACGACTCCGCCGTTACCAGGATGTACAGCAATTACGCGGCCCACGCGCCACTGAGTAGGGGGCAAATTCTCGTTGTTTGCCAGTACAATGTCGTTGATCTTGATGTCGGGTGTGCGGGCGTCTCTGGAGGGTGATCAAGTATTCCTCATTTCTCTGCTGCCAGAATTCTTGGTGGACCCGTCGTGCCCACTGCCATTGTTTCAAACGGTTAGTTGGAATATTCCGAATGTCGGGCTCAGGCATAGCTAGAAGCGGAGCACCTATCAGGAAGTCACCTGACGTTAATGCGAACTTCTCGTGGGGATCATCGTACAGTGGGGTGATTGGACGGGAGTTCAGGCAGGCCTCGATGCGAACCAACACAGCGGAGTAAATGATGTTTGGCACTCTTAACAGCTGCCTCCCAGATGCCACCTTGGTGGGGAGCGGCCGGAGTGATGAAATGCCAATTGGTCTCCATGCTTGCTAACGATCGCTGATTGGTTTCGCTATGCCACGCGACGAAGTCTTCTTGGATCAGCCGGTTAGCACCAACTAATGCGGTGCCGTTATCGCTGTATAGAACGCGGCAAGAACCCCGCCGACTGATGAAGCGGGTGAATGCCTCCTTGGAGACTTGTGCGGATAGGTCGTCAACTACTTCGATGTGAACGGCCTTGGTGACCATGCATACAAAGATGGCCAAATATGTCTTCACGAGAGCGCGAGAGCGCTTGGTGCCGATCGGCAAAGCAAACGGACCACAGTAGTCCACTCCAGACGACACAAATAGGTCGGGCAGGCCTGATTTTCTGCCCGGGTAACGGGGCCATTTGTTGCGTGAAGATCTGTCCACGATGACGACAACACAGGACGCAGTTGTATATAAAAGTCTTGACGGCTTGCCTCGCATTCATGATCCAAAAAACGGCGTCGAAGAGTATGCAGCATCAGCTGGGTTCCGCCGTGGAGCGTTGTCTCATGTGCTCGTCGTATTAACAGTTCCACGAACGGGGTAGGTTTTGGCAGAATGATCGGGAATCGCTGATCATGACCCAGTTCTGCCTTGGCAATCCGCCCTCCGATACGCAGGATCTGGTTCTCATCTAGGAATAGATTTAAAGAAATTAGTCCAGAAGAGGATGGCAAACCTTAACCGGTCTTCAATTGTTTAATCTCGATCATGAAGTGTCTCGCTTACTCGAGAAGGATGAGGACCCTCTCACCAGCGCAATGTGATGGCCACTGTATACAGCAATCGCTGAATAGAGCTGAAGCGTTCTACAAGTTGTATGACTTGCTCATCCGGACGTCGAGTTTCCAGCGGCTGGTCAGGAAGTACACTGGTCAGACTCGAGATGATGTGCGCCTCGGTGCGGAGCGCTTCCGACTCGTCACTGCTGAGGTTCATTTCTGGCTTAGGTGAGGGAACGTCTACCAAACTAGGACCGTGCCACCAAAGTGGGTGACCCAATAGCTCCTTCGGTGTTATGCCTCTAATGGCACAATCGGCAGGATGCTGTGCTGAACGAACGTGATGCCATTGGTCCGGGGAGGTCAGCTCTTGGATCCTGCGGACCCGGTTCGATATGAATGGTTTCAATGTTGACGGATGCTTCTTCAGCCAGCACAAGACGATGGCCGAGTCCGACCATAGAAAGTAAGGAGATACCACCAAATTCAAAGCTTCCCGCTTATGTTGTAGAGTCTCGGCCAACAATAATGCTGCCGACAGTTCGAGGCGCGGTATAGTAGCACCCTTCAGTGGCACCACCTTGGTTCTTGCCGTAAGAAGTGAGAATCGCCCGTCATTTACATCGTTAGCTTTGATGTAAATCACGGCTGCATATGCATGCGCACTGGTATCACAGAAACCATGCAACGTTGTCTGAGCGTATCATCCTCAACTACCGTGCAATGTGGATTTGGCTGATGGCTTCTAGCGTACAGTGGTACTTGAACCATCCGTCATGTAGATCACCAGGTGGCGTTGAGTCCCATGACAATCCTGCGGACCACATCCTCTGAATGAACACCTTTCCCGTTATGACCACTGGTGATAGCAGCCCGGCTGGATCGAATAGCCGAGCCACCTCGCTGAGCACTCGCCGCTTCGTAGGATCCTGATGTGACTGGTACGCGTCGATATGGAAGAAAAGCTCATCAGATACCCATCTCATGCCCAATACCGAAGCCACTGACGAGTTGAATGTGTAACTGGAAAGAGACGGGCTACTAGACAAACGGCAGAATACCTTACTATCGTTGGAGTTCCACTTTCGTAGCTTAAGCCTCCCAGCAGATAGTATGGTATCCACATTCTTGGCTAGCTGAACTGCTTCGGTGTTGTCATCACAGCTTGTCAAAAAATCATCCACATAGAATGAGGTAAGAATTGCTTCTCGCTTCTCTTCCAAAAATTGTGCACCAGTTCTTCCAGACGCACTTCGTCCTCACCTAGCAAGGCGCTGCGAGCAAGCGATGATACATTCGATGTGGAAGTTACTGTCGTTGGGCCGAATACCACCCAACCAAAGCGGGTACGCTGGGCAAAGGGCTCGTCTGGTCTTCCACCGATGACTTCACCCAATACGACTTGCTCCCATACGTCCGCGCCCACGAGAACGTCGTAAGTTCCAGGCGTTCCAAACCAAATATCTGCCAAATCCAGTTTTTTCAGATGTGACCACTGGCTTACGTTTACCTTCACCGCAGGAGTCTGGGACGTGATGGACGGTAAAGAATTCTGATGATGTTGACTTCAAAATGAGCGTTGCGCTGCCATTGGCTTGGGTGTTGATGGAACTTCCAACACCTTCCACCTTCACATTGCATTTTCTGCGGAATAACTGCAAAGAGTTAGCCAAGCGATCCGTTATAAAACTACCCTGCGATCCTGGATCACATAAGATACGAGCCATACGTTGAACCATTGCTCTTCCTGATGCATACGCACGCGCTGTTGCCAGAAGAGTGATGGCTTGGGACTGGGCAACGCAGGCTCTCGCAGGTACTGCTTGTCATGCTGGAGTCGTTAGGTGTTGACCAGGTGGCCCCTTTGGTACCGGTGGGGCTGGCGCAGCTGTGGCAGCTGCCGGAAGTAGCGCAATGGCTGGTTTGTCACGACATAATATTGTGTTATGCTTACGGCCACAGCTCCTGCAACCGCCTTATGAGCACTGCCTCGAAGAATGACCAGCACGCAGACAATTGAAGCAAAGCTTTAAGTTTTTGACTGCTTCAAAGCGTTACTCCATTCCCATGGCCGTGGGTGCCGGACATCTGGTAATCCAGTGAATTCCACTGCAATGTGCAGACTGTCCTGACTCTGCGGCTGCCACGTGTGCTTTCACATGCCGCTGCTGTCGAGATGATTGACCAGGGGATGGCTCTGAACTTATGCTTTGAGCTCGTCTCTCAAGAAACTACAGCAAATCGTCTAAAATGGGAATGTCATGGAAAGTGCATTTCATGCACCAATCCCGTTTCGTTCTCGATGGTAGCTTCGATACTACAATAGGCACCGCTAACGCATCCCATTGATGGGCAGGGATTTCCTTCACACGCAATGCCCTCAGCGACTCTTGCACCGTGTCGACAATGTCAAGTAAAACCTTCGCTGATTCTTCGGTAGCTAATTTGAGGTTAAGAAACCGCGACACGTGTATTTCAGCAAGCTGCCTCTTGTTGTCATAGCGGTCCTTCATTGCCTTCCCAACCTCCTCGTAGCCGCCTGAATATACTCCTCCAATTAATGGTACTGTGCTCGCACTTACTGCTTGCCGGAGTTTACCCAACTTAAACGCTTCTGCGAAAGAAGCTTAATGCACGAGCGTTTGGAAGGCATCTTTGAACGCTAACCATTTGTACATGTCACCATCAAATGTAGGAATCGCCAATGGATCTAACTTCAAATCCAATGAAAAGCCATCTAACTGCGTAGTAGGGCAGTTGCGCGCAGCCCCACTAGTTGTGTCCACCGAATTCCCTCTTGATGTAGCAATAAGTCGGTTAAGTCTGCTACATGCTTCGCCATACTGCTCCTCGACGTTTTCCCACAACGCATCATGTGAACCAATCACCTCGTCTGCAGCTTCTCCAACAAGGTGGCTGCGGTTCTCATCGAATCGCTGAAAATGCGACTCCAGCGACTTTAATTCTTGCCCTAGCTGGAACACATCACGGGACTCGATAGCGTCTTCAGAAACACGCGTATGAATGCGCTTTATCGATTTCATGGCAGATGAACGCCAATTCAACTCTGCCATGACGCTTTGTAGCAAACTTACTTGTTTGTTTGTTTGTCCTCACAGGAGGCACCAAAATGTTAAAGATGAAAAACGAATATACTCCTGGGTTGAACGATATATTGTGCGACTTGCACGTTTATTAAAATATAGCAAAAAGCGTTCCGTTAAATAAATTACCGGTAGCCCTTTTGTACATAAAGTATGCACGGGAAGATCACGTATGCACACAAAACACGACAATAGACGGTACACGGTACAGCATAGGCAGTAATCTAAATAATAAAATTGCTTAATATATCTAAACAGCCTGTGTAATGCTCCAGCTACTATGTGTCGTCTTATCGATGAGATTATACCACCAGATCTCAGAAACTGTGTGTTCGGATATCTCGACGATCTTTGCATCGTTTCCGAAGATTTGTCCACCCATTTATCAGTTTTAGTTCGCATTGCGGAACAATTTCGCAAAACCAACCTAACTCTGAATCAAGCAAAAAGCCAGTTTTGCGTTACAAGCATTAATTATTTATGATATATCATTGGTAGTGGAGGTATTCGCACAGACCCAACTAATGTAGCTTGTATTATTAATTGGCCTCCGCCTGAAAATTTGAAGCAATTTCGAGGCTTCTTAGCTGTCTATGGATGGTACCGTCGCTTCATTCACAATTTCGCGGAACTAGCGTACCCAATTACCGAAGTGTTATTCACAAAGGAAAAGTTTTTGTGGACCCCTGAAGCTCAAGCAGCAATGGACCGATTAAAAGAAATTTTAACAACTGCCCCCATCCTAACTAATCCAAATTTTGAGAAAAAGTTTTATTTGCACTGCGACGCCAGCGATTTCGGCATTGGCGCGGTGCTCGTACAATTGTCAGAGAATAATGAAGAGAAACCAATAGCATTAATGCGAAGAAGTTGAGTCGAGCTCAACGGAACTATAGCGTCACTGAACGTGAGTGCTTGGCTGTTAGCCTTGCCGTTGAAAAGTTTCGATGCTATTTAGAGCTTCAAGAATTTGAGGTGGTCACCGACCATTCAAATCTTCTTTGGCTTATACGCCAGCAAAATGTTTCTGGCAGACTAGCTCGTTGGGTTTTCCACTTGCAGCCATTTAAGTTTTCTATTTCCCGTCGAAAAGGAAAATACCATATTGTTCCGGATACTTTATCCCGGCTACATGAGAACGATGTCTCAGAACTTGACATGAAACCTATTGTAGATTTTAGTTAGAACGTAGAGAAAGTTCGGTGAAAGCCAATAAAAAGTGCCTGATATTAAAATTGTTACTAAATTCTTGTACATCCGTTCCAAACACGCTGTGTGGGTTCCAGAGAGACTACGAAGTGATGTTCTTAGACAAGCCCATGATAGTCGCACTTCCGCGCATGCTGGCATACAAAAGACGATCGAAGAACTGCGTCGACAAGAATGCCGTAAGCTCTTGCTTATACTGTAAGCTCTTGCTTATACTGTATGTATGTTGATCTTGCACATTCCCACTCAGCTATGTTGCTATATCTAACTGCTTTGCAAGCGTATTGCTTTATATCCCGATTTCCAAAAGAAAAGCTCTAGTAGTTGAAAACGGTCTTTTCTGCTGTTCGGACTACGCCTCTATCTAAAACACCCACGCACGCAATTATTTCTTTAAGTCATGGAAGGTTAGTTTTAAAACGAAACTAAATTGAGACTTGTACCTACAAGGATATAGCGAGCTTCACCCCGGAAATAAGGGCGTCTGGTTAAGCAGAGTGCAGCCAACCCAGTCCAATCCCACACCAGCGCATCTTCGAAAAGCATTCAGTGGCCCACCCATTGCGTCTGGTGTGGATGCTAAAAATATTGCATCATATTCATTTTGGAGTTTAGTTTTCAACGTGCTGTAGCTTTTGTAAGTACCAGCTGGAGCACCAGAAAAGCACAAAAGCCTTGACAGTATTCAACAGTCCCGCTTAAGCCCGGACAACCTCTTCCCCGCCGCTTAGTGCGAGTGATCAGCTGTTGGGAAAAGCCAGAGATTTCAGCAAGGAAATCATACATAGCTGCCTTGAAGCCAGAACATAACCTGGCCAAGCCGCTTCGACTTGCATGCATACATTGCATCCCAGTGGTGATAGTGAATTAGTGGTGTTGTTGTGTAAAATTTAAAATTTGTCATAAGAAATTTAAAGAAAAAAGAAAAAACGTAACTAAAGAAAAATAATGGAAATAATTAGTTTATCTAGTTTTATATCGTAAAGTGAAAAAATTGTAACTTAAGACTGCCATTCTTGACTAAGACCATATTGCGAAACGGAAAAAAAGAAATTAATTTAATTTAAAAACTCCGATTGGTACACCCATTTTACATTCGCAAAGCAGCTACAACGCGAGAATGCCTTCAACGCTGGAGCTGGGAGAAGACATGTAAATATGTAAGTAATATTACTCTATTTAAATTTCCTTTTATCTGTTTCGCTAAACAAAAAAAACGCATGTACATACATATATGCATATGTTAGCAAAATGCACGTAGATATGTATGCAGGTATATTCCTATGCTCAGCATATGTATGTACATAGGTTAGGTTAGGTTAGGTTACTGTGGTAGTTCCCCAAAGGGAACTCACTTAGACATAGTAAGAGTCCGTTGTGATACCACCTAATTTATGAACGGTAACGTGAATCGGAAAGTCAGGAAAGATTAACCTGAGAAACGTTGCGTGCCCCGAATGAAGTCACGCAAATTACCAATCTCCACTCCAGAAAGGTCTTCTGGAGTGCTAAAGAAGTACGAGCCTAGGTACTTGAACCTCAGTCTCGCAAATGCAGGGCAGCTGAGCAGAAAATGACAAGATGAATCCACCTCATCTTCCTCCATACAGCTGCGGCAGAAAGGGTCAGAGACTATTTACAGCCTAACCGCGTGAATACCCAAAGGACAATGCCCAGTCAAAACACCAACCAGGGTCGAGAGTTGCCGCTTAGTAAGCGACATCAGCTCCCTTGAGCGCCCACGATCCACTCTCGGCCAGAGGGACCTTGCAGTTTTGCATGTCGTGGCAATTTCCCAGCGCTTGCTGAGACGACATAAAGCCCATCTGTCCAGGAGAAGCCCATAGGCAGTCAAAGGAGCCCCCACCCCCTCCCTGCAAGGAGAAATTACTTCCAGGGTACCTTGCCGAGCAAGCTCATCAGCCATGCAGTTCCCTGCAATGTCGCTATGACCCGGTACCCAAATTAGTCTAACGTCGAGATATTCCGAGGCGGCTGCGAGGGAAGTCAGGCATTCCCTGACCAGTTTTGATCTCACCATTAGCGATCCTAAGGCCTTAATAGCGGCCTGGCTATCCGAATAAATGTTGGCCCGTCTAGAGGGCATAACATTGGTAAGTAGCCAATCGGCTGCCTCCTTTATTGCGGCCACCTCTGCTTGAAATACACTGCAATATTCCGGAAGCCCAAATTTACGGTTGAGGGAGAACTCATCGCAGAAGACCCCTCCCCCAACTTTACCGCCCAGCTTTGAGCCATCCGTGAAAAAGTTCACCGTCCCACAGCCCCACAAGCCACCCTCCTTCCACTCCTCCCTACGTGGGATGTAAGTGGATAGGGAGCAACTCCGGGAGCCGGCAGACAGTAATCTGTTTCCGGAGGGACAAAGTCGAAACTGGCAAGAATCCTAGAATGCCCAAAGGCCGAGCTGAATCTGTATCCATTGCACTCTAGCCGGGCTGCTGCACGGCCTGCTGCAACCCTGCCTGCAATGTCCACAAGTAGCACGTTAAGCATAACATTGAGCGCCAGAGTGGGTGTGGTCCTAAGCGCCCCACTGATCCCAATGAGCGCGGACCGCTGCACCCGCTCTAGCTGCTTAACTTTAGATACCCTGTCTAGTGAGTTCCACCAGACCACCACTCCATAAAACATTATAGGCTTTATTATAGTCTCATAAAGCCAATAGTTTACCTTGGGAGAGAGGCCCCATCTCTTCCCAATAGCACCCCGACAACAGTACACCGCAACCGAAGCCCCCAGGAGAGCTTCCTATCCAGAATCAAGCCAAGATACTTGACCCGGTCAGAAAGCACCAACGGGACGCCACCTATTGAAGGAGGATGGGCGACCGGTACTTTGTACCTCCTGGTGAATAATGCCAGCTCTGTCTTGCTAGGATTTATCGCGAGTCCACACCCTGCAGACCATTTCACGATCAGATTAAGGTACCCCTGCATGATATCAAAAATGGTACTCAAAAACTTACCCCTGACAATGAGAGCAACATCGTCAGCATAGGCAATAACCGTGCAGCCTTCCCTTTCCAGCTCCTTCAGTACGCCATTGATAGCAACGACCCAAAGGAGTGGCGAGAGAACCCCTCCTTGTGGAGTGCCTCTACTCACCCTTCGCTGAATGGAGGCGCTGCCCCATTCCGCCACGATAGTTCAGTCCCGGAGAAGGTGATTGATGAGCCTTACCAGACCCGGCTCAACCCCAAGTTCCGCCAAGGATCCGACTATTGCCTGTGCCTGAATGCTATTAAAGGCACTTTCTATATCCAGAAAGGCACCAACTGCAAAGTCTTTGTGTTCAAGAGACTCCTCAATGACGTTAGCATCCGTATGCAGGGCCGTATCCACGGACCTGCCGTTCGAGTAGGCATGCTGAGCATTCGACAGCCGCTCCCGCGGTATTTCCTCTCTTATATGAAGATCAATCAGTCTCTCCAGGGTCTTCAAAAGAAAAGAAGGGAGGCTGACAGGCCTAAAGTCCTTTGGAGTTGCATGAGAGCTCTTACCCGCCTTGGGAATAAATGTAACCCTCACATTACTCCAAGGTCTGGGAATATAGCCCCTACTTATGCAGCTCGCGTAAATAGGCGCCAACCACCGACACGACACCCGTTCGGACATCTGCAACTGAGCAGGAATGATACCATCTGGTCCCGGCGACTTGAACGCTTTGAAGGAGCGTAACGCCAGAGAAGGCGACGCTCTTCTAACATGTCGCAAGGAGGGACATAGATGGTACCTGGTTCCACGCCTGTAATCTCACATGGTTCAGGATTTCTGGGGAAGTGGGAATCGAGGAGAAGTTTGAGCGACTCCACACTGCTCATCGCCCAGTTTCCTGAGTCGTCCCTGAGACATACCAAGGGGACGGGAGCCCTCGCGAGCACCCGCCTAAGCCTGGAGGACTCGTGGCATCCTTGGACGTTCTCACAGAAACTCCTCCACGTTTCCCGCTTAGCCTTCCTTATTTCGGACTTATATATTCCCAATCCGATCTTATAGAGTTCCCAATCCGAGGGGTTTTCGCTCTTCCTCGCCTGGTTAAAAAGTCGTCTACTCGAAGCCCTGAGCTCCGAAATTTCCAAAGTCCACCAGTACGGCTTAGATTTGCCCGAAGGCCTCCTCAGCGGACACGAAATATTTATCGCTTTATTACAAGCTACGGTGAATTTTTCCACTGAGCCGTCGATCGAACTTTCCGACAGGAGTAAGTTTCCCTGAGGTTCCTCAGGAAAAAACTCCTGCACCTTCTTACAGTAAAGATCCCAATCCGTGTTCCTCAGTTTCCTGAAGGGACGATTTTGGGGACACGGATCGCCCAAGGAGAATTGAATATACCTATGATCAGAGAAGGAGTGATCGTTAAGAACTCTCCAGTTCGAGATACGGGATACCAATTCAGACGACACCAGGGTAAGGTCCAAGACCTCCTCCCTTACCGAAGTTACAAACGTAGGGTATGTATGTACATAAATCGTGTGCATTTTTGAGCGCATATATGTAGGTATGTCCATATGTACATACATCTACATTGAAAGCTATGATTTTTGCCACCGGTTTCTTTTCGTTATTTGAAGATATACATATGTGCATATTACATACATATATCGACAGGTGCATAAATGAAAGAGATAATAAGAATTCTCAACATAATTAGTTTAACGTAACGTAAAGAAATAAAAAAAAAAGAAAACTGAACAACAACAACTCCATTGATTTGCTTAAACTCTTTCGATCAGTGAAAAGCTCGAACGCTAGTACGCAGAGATCGGCACAGTGGCCGGCATAATTTTTCATACCACTTAATTACCATTGATTTAAACATTATTACGTTATAGAAATGTTAAATTAGCTCACACCACGTATATAAAATAATTGTTGTTATAAAGTTAATGCATTGAAATAATCATGAGTATGTTAGTTGTAAGTGATTTGAAATATTTTAATAAATTGTGAATTTATAAGGAAATAATGAATTTGTAAAGTGTTTGGTGTTCCTGGACAATGGGTTGATTTAGAAAGGTAGGAGGAAATTTGCACAAGGGATCTTTGCAACAATTTACGGCATAAGATCATGGCAGCGTAGGGTAAAGACTGAGCATGTCGACTTCCAACTTAGACATCGCCACCAATGAGCCTTTGACAGCATGAGAGTTTCTAATAGTGTTTTTGCTGAATAGTAGTATTGATTCGTTTTATTATTATTCTTTTCCTTTTTTCAGAGTAAATTTCCAATTAAGCTTCAGTCAGGGATCCTTAATTAAAGTTTATGTGGACACGGTTAAAGAACGGGAAAACCCCACCCCACGCCGAAAGAGCTAAGGCACCAGAGGATTCCGACCACCTTCTTCTTTAACTGAATTGTGGCAAGGTTGTACGCTGATTCTCAGTTAGCAAAAGTATAACCATCAACTCCCCACTACCACGCCCAACCCTTGCAGTTGGATATACAAATCCATCAACCATATAACTGTTACAACAGTCACTTTATTGCCTCAACTAAACTATACCATCCGCACATGTAACAACAGCAATATTTTTATCCTCTTTTTCTTGGGTTTTACGTTTGCAATGATATTGGAAAGAATATAGTTTTTCTCTGAATATTTTGTATGAAAGGTCCTCGTATTGGAGGTTAGTAAATTTAAACTTTAGTATGCTTAAAATGGTCATACTTCGAAAAAACGTGTTTCTTTATTCTGAATAATGTTTAAGACTTTTTTCTTTAATTCTAAGTTTATATTTGTTTTATTTATTTTGTAGTTTTAAGAACGTATATCTATTATATTTGATTATATATTTATATATATTTATCTTTTTAATCAATATTTTCATATTTTGCTGCAATCTAACGAATGCACCTTTAATTAATTTAATACCACATGCGTGCATAGCTTTTCAATATATGTACATAGATATGTAGATGATGAACACATCTTTAAAAATTGTAATTTAAAACCGTAATTGCAATCAATCGCAATCTGAATGCCGAAATCAAGCTGTTATCTGTGTTGCAAGACATGGAACCAAGAAGGCATTGGAATGTTCCACGTACCAAAGTGCAAAATAAAAGGAAAAAAAGGGCAGACTCTTGTGGAGTCGAACGAATTCCTTGGGAAAGAATATGCGGGCTTCACTTTTCTCCAAAAGATTTTTTATCTGGTTCAGATCAGAAAAGAGTGAAGTTAGCCAGGGATGCCGTTCCAATGATGGTTTAAACAATTAGTGCGTCAGAATATCCACAGACTCAGTAAATGTTTAGTGTATTAAAAACAAAACTCGTTGCTAATGCTTATAAATGCCCTGTTTAGAACTAAAACAGATGATCGTGTTGCACTGCTGGAAGAAGAGATAGCTAGTGTTGATGAGTTGCATAGTCTCCGATCCAACTTGAAAGCGATTTTCACTCAAGGTCAATAGCGAAAGATAGAGAACCCTGCGAAAACTGTGCATTGGAATTGGAGAGATGTGTTGTCTGCCATATCTCTTCATTAAGCAGGCCCACGAGCCTACTCCCATTTACTTAAGAACGGGTTCCCTCTTCCCTGCGAGTCCTCAGTAGCCAAATGGTGCCAAAACTGAAGTTTGAAGACGGCGTGCTAAATTTTTCAATTGTCGTTATGCGTATCGCAAGCAACTTGTCGCTGGCGGAAAAGTTGTGCATCTTATGTTTTGACGAAATGAGTAGGTACGTACAAGTTGTCATCGCTCGAGGTCTAAAGCGCTCGTAGAAGCAGCCAGTGTTTTCCGTATACGACTGCCGGATGACAAAATCAATTCTGTTCGGAATTATTCAGGAAGCAGGCTATCCCGTTGTGGGTGTCGTATCAGACATAGGAGCGGGTAATCAAACACTATGGAGGGAACTGAATGTCTCGAATTGTAAGAATATTTTAGTAATGTATAATACTTGTGTTTAGCTACTTATAATGTTGATATCAATTAGACCAAGCATACCGCACCTTTTAAAGCTGTTAAGAAATCATTTTCTGGACAGTGGATTTTTACATAATGGCGTGATCTCCTAACCCATACAATAGTTTCCGATGTTTCGATTGTCCACAAGCTTTCCGATACCCACCTCACCCTGCACCATGCAGGTCGACAAAAGATGAAGCTTGCTGTGCATGTTCACTTGATATTTATAAAGCGTGTTTCATAGTTTCACAACTTTTTTGAAATTGTAAACAATTGGTTCGACTTGTGTAACTCGAAGTTTACGACCTTTCAAACTTTACCTGCAAAAAAACCTTTTGGAATAAGTATGTCCGAGCAACTGCAGATTATCTACAAAAAGGATAACTGCATGCAGCATACACGTACGTTCGGGAAAAATAGTTCCAAAAGGGCATTTTAATAACGAACGCGCCATTAAGGGGGTTCGTTCCATCAGTATGTTATGGAACTATATGATTTACAGTACATCTTAACATACCGATTAAATCAGGACTCCACTATAATCCAACTGCCATGGAATTCAAATTCAGATTAAGAAAATATTTGCTATGCAATTGTTTTATTTCCAAAACTTAATTTCTGCATATTTCATTTTTAATTATTTACATATCGAGCCCTCAGAGCGAATTTATCGTAAGCGACAAAACACAAATTTTACAGGAGAAGGTTTTTTTTGATTATTTTAAAAATGGTTGCCTAAAATCAAATATGTTGCGAGGCAAGAATGTCTTATTTTGTTGCAGTCACCGAAGTGATGTTTAAAAATGGCTAATTGTTTGCACTTTGAAGTAGTTTTGGCGCTTACGACAAAAACTTTTTAATTGGATATACTTACAGTGACACATCTGGGGCGCTTACGATATATGTTATTTTGTAGTTTGAAACGCAAAATGAGAAACAAAAGTGTGTATTTATTTTTAAAATATTTATTCAGACTATGTATTGAATTTAACAAGTAGGTATACATATTTATATAGATATAAAAAGGGTTAAACTGTGTTTTAAGAATATTGAGATGTATCAATGTCTTCGTTGTCAGTTTCAGATAGTGTGTCTTTGATTTGGTCTCCACTTTTCATATTGAAATATTCTTGATGATATCGTTGAGGGATTATTTCCTTTTCACATAAATTTCGAAGATCTCTAAATTTTTCCACTGATATTTTTAGTTTTTGTGGGTAGAGTAGGTCCGGTCCATTCGCAACGATCATTGAACTGTTTCTGGAGCGAATTACTAAATTTATATTCAATTCATTCACTTTAATATCCTCAAAGTATCCATATTTAAATTGTGCGCTTAAGTTCAGTTTGTCAAAATGGGCAGATCTCAAACTGTGAAATTCAATTTTTATTTTTGATGGAAGAAATGCATTAGAAAATGACTTCCAGTCCTTAAAATCTGAATGATTAAATATAATACTTTCATAACATTTTGGTGTCGTACGTGAGTTAGAAATTAATGTCGACCACTCAGAAGGGGCCCAAATTGTTCTTCCTTTAATAAATGTTTCAATTGTAGCATGTATAGAGTCAACAGGCATCATTGTATGACCGGGCAACAAAAATGTTATGTTAACCTTCTTAACGCAACTTGAACTCTTTAAAAAGAATGGAATAACTGACAATATGGCCCGGTTGCGGTTTTGGCCTGCACAGCTGTCACAAAATAGACTCACAGTACTATGTTGTTTCCTTTGGTCCACTATGGTCAAATATTTAAAAATCACTGAACATATTTCATTGCATCCTCGTTTGCCATCACATTCGCCCCACAAAAAACAATATCCAGATCTGGTTCCGCTTTCATATATACTTTCATTGTAGTAAGCATATTTTCTGGAGTAAAAAAGATTCATACTTTTGCCATAAGGTGTATTAAGCACCTTCTGTAGATCAAAACTTGCGCATAATGTGTCAGCGTTTTCCGCCTTGCTTTTCGCTTGTTCGGCCAAGAAGATTTCTTTGGCCTTGTCCTTATCTAGAATATGGCTTTTATATTCACTGGAATCTTGCAATCTGTTACGGGCTTCTGCATCCAAATTCTTACATTTTTCACATATGTTGCATTTATCTTTTTGTGGAGTATGAAATCCCAAATGGAAATCATTATTGAAAACTGTGCGAAAGTGGTATAGTGAGACTATTGATGATTCTTGCTGTTTTTCCTTCAAATGCTCCACATAAAGCTTGTACAAATGCGATACATTGCGTAATTCTTCTGGCAAGTAGAGCTTATTGCTTTTATTGCGGCAATAGTGGGATGGAACCGCAGGTAAATTCTCAATATACTGTTTTACTACATTTATCTTGAAATCGCAGCACTTATTATGTGGCGGCTTTTTTGTCTTCCTATTTCGAACAATGCTTTTAGTTTTTGCATTTAATAGGGTATGACGCAAAGTCATTTGAGAAATACCAAGTGTTTGTAATAGAAATTGTTGACAAACTTGGGTATGCTGGCCACGAATATTTATGTAGTACTCATAAGTCACTTTTCTTTTACCACTTGATACCCGTCTTCTTCCTATTTGTTTTTCCTTAATACATGACAGAAGCCAATCTTTTTGACGAGGTCCACTTGCTAATCCCCAGTAGAATTCATTTATTTTAATCCGATCCGATTCACAAAATTTTTGTGGGCAAGAGTTTTGACATTTTTTACCAAGACAAGGATTTGGCTTAATATTCTTTGAAAAAATGCAACATTTTTTATCCTTTTTTAGATTTTTCTTTCTTCCTCGTTTCCCAACGCAAGTTGTTTCATCCAGAAAATGGTCAACATCTGATTCATCATGTTCAGAATCAGAGTAATCAACCAAATTGCAGATTCCCATGGGAAACTGAGGATTTTCTTTGTCCTGGAAACCACAATAAATGTTAGTACTTTTTTTTTAACACAATTAATAAAATCGTCTTACCTTTGTTGAGAAGTAATCCATTTTTAGGGAAATATATTTTTCTATTCACTATGTTGTTAAAAACGTGGAAGCAACAGTCAGAAGTTTTTACAGTTATCATTGGATCGTATAATAAAAATACTAGACGGAACTGTCAAAAACTAGACGGAGCTGTCTGAACACAACCCAAAAGATTCCTTACATAGTCAAATCCACATATTCGTCCAGAAAACAAAGCATTTGCGGTCCTGCCTTTACATACATACTGTCGCTTACGATAAAATATCTTTTTGTAAAATGCATACAATGACTTACGATAAAATCTCACCCCAAATTTTTATCAAAAATATTAGCAATTTAAAATTTTTGGCAATTTGTATTTATGTATCAGTTGCTAAAGTCTGTATTACAACAATAAAACAAATTTCGAACAATTGGCGCTTACGATAATTTCGCTCTAAGGGCTCGATATATTAGCACGAAATACGGTTGTCGGCGCGTGGTAACGTAGAAGCTGATATACATGGGTTGACCAAATTTCTAGCGGAAAGCTTTTTAACCCCTCAAGTTACTTCCTGAGAAAAATAAAGGAGCTTGAGGTAACATTTATCAAAATGAATGGCGCGTTGATCAAAACATGCTCAAGAATTTTGGCCCTCTTATTAAAACTAAGCGAAGGGAGCGGGCTCACCACATAAATCAAGAAGCTTTTCTTCAAAAGCCGAATGACTTTCCGGATAAAGAAATTGAAACGGTAAAGGGACGTGAAGCTGCTTATGGAAAAAAAATTTTATTTTTTCCCCGTATCGTGTCCTACTTCAGATCTGCCGTCTCTGCCGAAATGACTTTTTATCTCTTGCTATCCTCTGACCTATGCATCTATAAGTATATGAAGTAATTATTGTTAATAAATAAAACTCTGCAATTATATTTCACATTTAATTTAAATCGATTTATCATAATTTTACCCCCACTATGAGAACTCGTACTGAGTTAAATAACTTGGAAAGAACGCCAAAGATTGCTATAATGTTTTTTGCTTTCTAGAACATAAGAAGTATTGTTAAAGAATCGTAGGATTTGTAGTGATCATAGATTTTACTAAATAAATTGAAAATTTGAATTTAATCTGAATATGTATATAAGTTCCAATATTAATTTTTAATATTGGAATCGACTAATTTACGTATTTAAATAACAATGTAAAGTATTAAAAAGCTATACATAGTAAAAAATTACTCCAAAATCTAGATTTTCATTTTGGGCGAGAAGATATTCACGCAATCATAAGTTTAAATAGTATTAAACTCTCAAAAACAAAAAAAAATATCTTTAATAGACAACTAGTCATCAACGTATCGTCGGCTTAACGTGCAAAGGTGCTAAGTCCACTTATGGTCAAAATTGATATTTTGAAGAGATTCGATAGATAAATATAAAACACATCAGCTACAAAAAAAAAAATTGGTTTACTTTATTTTAAAGCTATTTTGGGCAGTGGTGTGCAAAAGTGCTAAGTCCGCAACTGTCAAATCGCGCGGGCTAAGTCCACATGACAATGTGATTGCTACCTAAAGTGTGCTTTGTCTTTTTTGCTAGGTAACACGGCATAGCTGCTGTGTTATTCGACACTTCGCTTAGATGTTTTTTTGTGATACTTGGGGTTGACGAAGCGGCAATCGTGCTCCCGAACGACTAGAAAAATTGGTTAGAAAAAAAGTATATAAGCGCGGCGAACAAGCTTAAGGTTTACGTAAGTGAAATAGTTATAATTATAAAGTGTGACACTTGGGGTTGACGAAGCGGCAATCGTGCTCCCGAACGACTAGAAAAATTGGTTAGAAAAAAAGTATATAAGCGCGACGAACAAGCTTAAGATTTACGTAAGTGAAATAGTTATAATTATAAAGTGCTAAAGTAGTTATTCAAATAATTTCAATAAAAACTATTTTTTTTTTATTTTTAGGATGAATTTCAATTCAATGGATAGTGATAAAAGCAGTAACGAGCATTGCAGCGATTATGGCAATGACGCAGATGATGGAGTTTTAGGACTGGTGCCTTATGGCTTTAATAGCGATTCGGATGAATCACTTGACCTTCCTTCTAAGTCACAAACGCGCAAAAGAAGAGGAAAAATGGTTAATCCAGCTTGGTTCGCAGCAAAAAATAAAAAACAGAGAGAAAATGGGAAACTTTATCTGGGGAAAAAGAAAGAGAATGGCCTGTAGAATCATCGAAGAGTTAGAAATGCAAAAGTCATTGGAGAGCGATGTAGCTGTAAAAAAGCCACTAGTTATGCTGCTCTCCACTGTGCAAAAATTACTGAAGACCAAAGACAAGCATTGTTTAAACAATTCTGGCAAATGGACTGGAAAGAGAAACATACTTACATACTATGTAAATACATTGATTCAAGTAACAACTCCTGCAAGAATGCGAAATCGCAAAGATAAACACAAGAGCAGAAGGAGTCGAACATTTCAATACCATGTAAGAGTCGAGCAAAAAAGTGTTAAAGTTTGCAGAAAATTCTTCTTGAACACTCTTAGCATTGGCAGACGTACGGTGCTAAATTGGGTTAAGCAGCCTACGATTTCAAGAAACACTACACAGAACGCACCACAACAAAATTGTAGCATTGCACGTGAATCTCTAAATTCGTTTTTCAATTCTCTGCCAACCATGGAATCACATTACTGCCGGGCAACAACTCAAAAAAAATATCTTTTGCCAGAATGGTCGTCAAAAAAACAACTCTTCGAATTTTACGTAGAGGATTGGTGTAATGCACATGGAAAACCCCCACTCTCTATTTCAGCATTTTATAACGCCTTTGCGGATCAAAAGCTTGGTCTATTCTTCCCTAAAAAAGATCAGTGTGAAATCTGTGCGCGACATACTGTGGGAGATATTTTGGATGACGTCTACAATCTTCACCAGGCAAAAAAACATGAAGCTAGGGAAGAGAAACAAAAGGACAAAATCGAAGAAACCTTCGTGTTTACTAATGATCTGCAAGCGGTCTTAATGGCACCAAAATCCCAAGTAAGCAGCCTTTATTACCGCACGAAGTTGCAAGTCCACAATTTAGTGTTTTACAATTTGATAAATCATGATGCTTATTGCTTCGTATGGAACGAAGTAGAAGGTGGATTATCTGCCGAAGAATTTGCTAGCATTTGGGTGTACTTCATCGAGAATAAAATAATTCCAAATCTTACCGAGAATGCAGCTGCTACGAAAATTATTCTTTATAGTGATGGATGTACGTACCAGAATAGAAATGTTTCTATGAGTAACGCTTTGCTCAATACATCTATTAAACATGGCGTAATGATTGAGCAAAAAATACTAGAAACGGGGCACACCCAAATGGAAGCTGACAGCGTACATTCAGTTATCGAGCGTGTTATTAAACACTGAATTGTTAATGTACCAGCAGAGTATATTCAAATATGTCAGAATGCTCGAAAGAAACCTACACCTTATATGGTAGAGTATTTGGATCATACTTTTTTCAAATGTTTCAAGGGCATACAATTTTTAAAAAAAATTCGTCCTGGTCGCGGAAAGGGTGAATCAAAAGTCACCGATATTCGTGCGATTAAATACACACCGGAAAGGGAAATATTTTATAAATTGCGTTTTCCCGAGCCATGGAGCTATTTACAACAAAGAGTGGATAGAAGTGTTGTGCCAACGGATTGGTCTAATTTGCCACAGCTTCACCAAGAAAGAAGAAAATTAACAGCAAGGAAATACGCAGATTTGCAATATTTAAAAACTTCTTTGCCAAGAGACTACCATCAATATTATGACGACCTGCCACATGAGTGATATCTTCTTATTTTTTAATATATTTTTTTGTTTTGCTTAATTTATAATTTCCAAACAGCAATGAATTAAGACTGAACTGATATATTAACTTTTTGTGATACCTTAAAGTTTAAGGCTTAAACAAAGATTTTCCATTTAAGTACTTATGTATTCCTTTAAACGACAGCAACGAAGTAAGACTGTATAATATTTTTTTGTGATAATAAAATACGCCATTTGCAAAAAAAACTGCATATTTCTTTTTCGAAAATGTGCTAAGTCCAATACATCCAAGTGCAAATAACTCCAGAAAATGTGCTAAGTCCAAAAAAGGCCTATATAAAGGCGCTCATTAAATTTCTTATTATATTTTTTTTTTGTACTTAAATGAAATATCACAGTTGACAAAACTGCGTTAGAAAAATAAAAAAAAATTTTGAACTTAAATTTTTATTCAGTTTTTTTTGTTTTATTTAATAATTCAAAAATGGCACTTAGCACCTTTGCACGTTAAGCCGACGATATGCAACTTTGCGCTAACAGACCAAGTCATATAAGTAGATTTGCTAATAATGGGCATGTTGCTGAGAAAGCAGCAAATTTACTACTTTTTCCCCTTAATTTCTTCCCATTTTTCTTCTACTTCCAAAATACAACACCTTTCATTATTACATCATGATAGCTCAGTCTCCGACTAACAGGCATACAAAGCGGTTCTTTTTATTTCTTTTTGTGTCTTTTCCGTGCTTCTCGCAAAATTCGAGTGAATAACTCAACGTAGTGAATTCCATATTTTAATATATTTTCCCTTATAGGCATTCAAAAATATTATCTCAAAAGAAAGAAGGATATTTAATGTCTTGGTGTTATGGCCCCCGCGTCTTCTTTAGTGCGCGCTAATCGGTTTGCTCCGCTAGCCGATAACGCCAAGAAAAAAAAAAGAGTTAAAAATAAGGAAAAAACATTAATAAACGCGAACATATTCAGTTTCCCAGAACTTCCAACAATCAAAAAACTATATCCCAAATTTGTTGTAATGGAATCCTTCGACAAAAACAAGTCATTGTCGCATTTCTCGTGTTTTGCTGTATACAAATCGACCTGTGCAGTGAATAAAGATATTCAAACTGTCTCGGAACTACGAGATGGAAATTTTTTTTTTCTGACAAAAAACAATATCGTTGCTGAAAGATGTATAGCTCTTAAGGAACTTCCTGGTATTTGTGCCATCAAAGTCAAATATCATGCAAACATTAATCACACAAGGTACAATTTACGCGCCTTTTCTGAATAATATTTCTGAGGAGGGGATCGTAAGAGAACTTAGTTTCCAAGGGTCGGTAAGTGTCTACAAATTCCAAATAAATCTAATAATGATACCATCTAGCAACCGGCGTAGTAATACTCACTTTCGATTTATACCACATTCCAGAAAGAATCGACATTGCTTGGCGTATTGTGAAGGTTAGGCAATACATACCAAACCCCATAGGTCACACAGCAAAATTTTGCAAACGATCACCAGCTTGTGACAACTGTTCTTTGCCTCCCCACTCTCCCGAGAAATGCACTCGAACCTTATGTGCTAATTGCTCTTCTGATCACCCATCCACATCCAACAAATGCCCTAAATTTCTTCAAGCGAAGAAGATTCAAAAAATAAAAGTGGCATTCTAACTGAACTGACATCTTGGTCGCAAACTGCAGGCACCAGTATCTCCGAAGAAAAAACTAAAATCCTACACATTTGTAAAAAGAGCTCTTGTTGCGACTTATCTAACTTTTTTACTAATCCTAACTTAAGCGTAGTTCAAGAACTCAAAGTTCTTGGTCTAACCTTAGACTCTTAATATAGTTTTAAGCCTCATCGTAAGTACGTTAGAGATAGTATCTTGAAAAGATTAAATATAATAAAATATCTTACGTCTAAGAAAAGTCATGTGCACCCTTCCACGCTTATCAACGCCACCCGAGCCTTGGTGCTTTCCAAAATTGATTATGCGCTCCCCATCTACGGACACTGCGCTGCATCTAAAATTAAAATGCTTTCTTCACCATACCATGCTGCGATACGGAGAAGTGTTAGGGCGTTTCCTACTACGCCACTGAAAAACTGATTTGCAGAAACCGGCTTGCCTAAGATCGCGGCAGAACAATTGATTGCACTCGTTGACTACTTACCAAACTCTTGTTCTCCTCTAATACCGTTCTGGCAAAGGATGCACGCAATGCTATGTCAAGAAAACGTCAGTCCCGCTTTCTGTCTGCAATTCATCGCTCTATCAACTTTCTAAAAGAGCTCCAGATCCCTTTACCTCCTAGATCCAAAGAATCTGCGACTCGCCCACAATGGCTGATTAACAACGGCATGCATATAATTAAAACATTACAAACACCAAAGGCAAGCACACCAAAGGAAAAATTTAAGGCATTATTTGCAAAGGAAAAAGCTTCATACAGCAGCAATGGTGGAGCTTTATCTTCGCTGATGGTTCGAAAACCTCCCATAATACGTCCTTCACAGTAATAAAGGAAAATGGTGATTTAATCTCCCATGGTATACTCCATCCCATATGCTCGATTTTTACCGCAGAATTGGCAGCCATACTCGAAGCAATTTCCTATGCCAAGCAAAATAGAGGCAAGTTCGTTATTTGCACTGATACCAATTCGGCCATCGTTGCCATTCAATCTCCTGCCAACAACCAGAAAGAAACAGTCTTCATCCGTAACATACTTATAACCGCACCCAGGAAAATTAAGCTCATGTGGGTTCCCGGTCATATAGGGATTACTGGCAATGAAAACGCGGACATCGCTGCCAAAAATGTTGCTAAGACTCCATCGCTTATGCGAAACTATATAAGCAAAAAAGATTTTCTTAGCATGATTGCAAAGGAGGGGCACAAAGATCTAATTAATAGTTGAAAACCCTACAACCACCACTATACTGCTATTAATCCATCGCGAACACGATTAAACTTTTCCGCCGACATACCATTACCTGTGATAAAGCCTTTTATCCGCCTAAGCCTTGGACACACCATTACAACACAGTCACATCCTTCAACGTACACCGCCTAACAACTGCCCATTCTGCAATGAGCGCGCAACAATACAGCACATGCTAGTAGAATGCCAGACTATCGACTCTGTCCGGTAGGAGGTCCTAGGTGCTCCTGACCCGCTCGATATCCTCAGAGACGCAACAAATGAAAACATTAGCATTCTATGCAAATTTTTGAAAGCCACTGACTTACTTAGACGAATATAATACAGCTTACTTACACACATGCATACATACACACTAGTGCTAGTGCATCATTTATTATTGTACAAATCTTTTCTAAAATAAAAACAAAAAAATAAATAAAAATAAAAGATAAAAACACCATTGGCACAACATTTAACGAATAGCAGGCACTCAGCCGATTGCGAAAATATAAAATTATTAGATGTGCAGAAAAAAGATTTTGATTTGATCAAATAAGCTACAGCATGTTTCGTCATATGCCACTTTCGATAAAACAGAGATTTATTCAGCTCCACAACTCAATTTTATAGAGCTGGGTCAGAATTTCTCAAACGGATCACCTGAATGCGGTGAAAAATTATTTTTGGTCATTTTTTCTGTAGGCATTAATGATGCAAGCAAAACCCCAGTTCGATTTTCTAAATAAAAATTTTTTGTTTAAGATATTGTTAATAAATGGTTTTCGTAATTTCAAAGATCAATTACGAACGATCTATCAGACCGATTCAGATGATTCGACCGCCATTTTAATCTTCATTTAATAAAGATTACGTGTAATTTTTTCCGAATAAAAAAATTTAATCTGAGTCAATTTTTTATATATTTGTTTATAACAAATTGAAGAAAAAATGTCTCCTCATATTTCGACATAAAAAAAAACCAAATATACTACATTTCACGCTAAACAATATTCCGTTTTGAAAAAAATGGGCTGCAATCTGGAAAACAGTTATTTAGCCTTGAACGCATGATGCAGCGTTCGGAGCGCACCATAGCGTGTTATTCTTCTCTAGTAGCAACGAGCAACGTGCAACGTTCGGCCGTAAGCACGGTGATATGCGCCCGCCACTCTTTAGCGCTAGAATCTCTAGTTGAGTTGAAGTGGAGAAGGCTAAACTGGTGCTGAGAGTTGATGCAAACGCCTATCATTTTTCATGGGACAGCTCTGTCACTAATACGAGAGATGAGTCATTCCTTGAATTTATTATTAAGAACAACCTAAATACTATTAGCCGGAAGAAACCTTTTTACTTGGTCAAGGCAAACCAGCGACTGGACTGCTCAAAAGTCTGCACAAACTGCCTGCAATCGAGAGCTAAGAAGGCCGAAAAGGGCTACTTGGCGTGAGCTCTTCGTAAGGAAAGGCGGCGATGGCTCTGTCAACGTTTAGTGCACATAAATATCCAGGTCCGGATGACATTTACCCGTGCCCTCTGCAGCATGGAGGGAGGTGGTATTAATACCCATGGTGCGTAAAAATTCCGATATTCTTCCGAAGATCGGAACTTTGTTGTGAGTGTGGTAGCATTTGTGATCTCCGAAATAAGTTATAACTTCTACCATTGCTGTTTTTCCTTTAATTTTTCGTATTAACAATATCCTTGACCTCATAAAAATTATTGTTGATACAGTGTTTGATACGTGATCGTTTCTTTTCTTTCGGCAGATTAATTTTACCTTATAAAAATGAAAATCGCTCCTGCTGTGTAAAACTTGATTCTTTATTTCTCAAAAGTCAGAAAGAAAACGGGACGAAGAAAGTATAATAAACTAACAGATCAGTTTATATGGGCAGTGCTGCCCAGTTGTTAAATGCAGGAATGACTTAAGACCAGTGTAAGTAGTGCTCACTCGTTTAACCGCCATAACCAGCCCCCTCCAGTATGTATGTGGCTTACAAATACAAGCAATTAGGAAATCGAGCTATCCTTCCCTGGCGTGTTGTGATTGTCTTCTACGCGATGCTGATCTCGGTGGGAAGGATATTGCGCTATAGTTGGTAATACTGTTGTCGTCGACAAAGGCCGTCTTTATCCTGTCGACTGATATGTTTTTGATTTTGTTTCAAATGTCCAGCGTATAATATTTCGGATGGCGCTCTATTACTGGAAATGGACC
The DNA here is from genome assembly GCA_951828415.1 of Anomoia purmunda. Lineage (NCBI taxonomy): Eukaryota > Metazoa > Arthropoda > Insecta > Diptera > Tephritidae > Anomoia > Anomoia purmunda. Next base: position 40,871,989 of record OX639994.1, on the reverse strand, counting down.
GTCCTAAGGCTGTTAAAGTGGTGGTCCGATAGCGTCCTTTCTTACGAATAGGTGATTGCACATCTGAAGCTATTTTTGTGTGAACGACATTGTTTTTGCGTGGTGCGCTGTTTGCCTCAGCCAGATCAAATTCTTTACGCGTTTGAATGTATAAACTCCACCTCGTTTGGGAATGGGTTTGCTAAGGAAAAAATGCTCGTAGGCGCAAGCTCTTGCCATAATCTAGCTCTGCCGGTGTTGCTTATAAACCTTTTTTAAATGTTGAGCGTAGGCCGAGCATTATGAGAGGTAATTCGAATGCCCAGCTTTGGTGATCTTTACATTTCCAAGCAGCTTTCAAACGTTGTCGTTGTGCGTTGGTGGTGTATGACCAGCCTCTCATTAAGTTGTTTGAATATTTGTCATTAAAACTGTCTTTTTAGTGTCTTCATAAGCTCTCAATATAAATTTGTCTTTTGGGGAATTCTTAAGTTTATTTATGTAATTATTGATTTTAGTCGCCATTTTACATTCCCTGCTCTATGTCAGCGATAAGAGGTATGGGCGAGAAAGTTTTCCTCGTTCTGGCAGCGCAAATTTATTCCCCATAGAAAGAAGCCATTTACATTCCTGGGGTACTTCTATATTTGTTATATTTACGAACCAATCTTCATTCGTTCTAGATCCAAATTTGTCGAAGTTGTTGGTGATTTGTGTTCTAAGTTTTGTATTTAGTCGTTGTTCTGTGGTGGTTGTGAAGTATTTCATAAATTGTTTTTGATTTTCTTCAATCATCTTGTAGTCTGTTTCATCCAGTTTATCGTGAAGTGCATCCCTAATGTGTCCAATATTTGTACGAATAATTTTTATATGTTTAAGAACTTAGGAATTAAAGAAGTAAGCATACAAATAAAAATTATTCGTACGAATAATAAAGTGTTCTTCCATCTTGTGTTGTGTCAAGTTCTAACCCTTTATATGTACATATAGATTTTTAGTCTTTCCTTTTAAATGTAGTGGCGTTACTCCAAAATCTTTGCATTTCAACATTAATTTTAGCCTCTGCTGTTGTTTTGGAAGTTTATTGTTGATTTTGTTATATTGTTTGATGATGTAACAGGTTTCTTGGTCATACTTACTTCAAATTGTGCGCAATAACAGTGTACTCGGCTTACTTAGTAAAAGTGCCTTAGGGAGTACTGGTACAAGTACATCGTGGAGGACGTGAGGTCTGATGAGGGGGTGAGGCGATCTCCGAAATGATCTTCCACCATTGTGTTTTTTTTCTATAATATACATATAAAGGTATTTTTACGTGGCCCCGCCTACTTTATAAGAAAAACTTATATCACGGAATCTACTTGACCAAACTCTATCAAATTTGGTACAAATGTTACATTTCAAGTCAATAACCAAAATCGGATCAAAATAATTAAGTAACTATCAAAGCGAATTTGCTTAAATTTATTTTGTAGAATGAGGTTGTACAAGCAAATACACGGACAAAAAAAATTGTTACAGGTGTGGCACAACCCACTTTCGAACAACTACGTATATCTCAAAAGCTATGCCACCAAACTCCAACAAATTAGGTGCACACATTGCATTTCAAGTCTATAAGCAAATTTCGAAAATTGTAAAAATCATACTAAAAATCATCCCTTCTTTCATATAACGGTAAAATTCAAGCATTAAAAAATCCGATATTTATTAACTGTACAAGGTAATTTCCTCAAATTTGATAGACAAGATTGGTTTGATAATGAAAGACATGGCATCATAGATACTGGGAATGGAAATTTAATCGCCCACCTTAGAGCAAGTATATATGTATATCTCCAAAACTTCTTTGCCCAGTTTTATCACATTACGTACACTTTTCACTTCTAGCTAGAAAGCAAAATTTAGAAAAATATAGAAATTAGACTTAAGCCGCTCTCACCTCTCATATAACGGAAATTTACAACATATCAAAATATATAATACTTGGATAAGTCATGTTGCGAATTCTTTCAAATTTGGTGTAAGGAGTTTAATTACATAGTTAGATTAATAATTAAGAAAATCATAATTTGGAAAAAGGGTGTGGTATGTTAAAATCATACTAACTTCGTATTGTTTTTATTTAAATCAATAAACATTGTTTAAGGTTTCAAAATGATGTAATACTAGCATAACCGGTTTGAGACATATTTTTTAGAAATTGAGCGGTGCTTTTGGGCTTAAAATAATCGGGTGCAATCGAACTTGGGCTCTTCCTAACTTGTTTAATCTAATTCTTCAACTGTGCTTTACATTTGAGACAGAAAAATTCTTAACGAAAATTGTTTAACATCCCTTAAAAAATTTTAAAAGAAAATTCTGATACTTCAAAACATACCTAAAGCTAAAATCTTAATATTAAAGTAGTTTCAATAAGCATATGTATATTTTTAACTAAACAAATTTAAACCATTCAATACTCCCCCATCGACAGAAATAATGTGTTATAAATAATAAGGAGCTCGTTTCCTGTTTCTGTATTGTGTTATTCACCAATTGAGTGTTTATATTAGGCGCTTGAGGTGTTTCTACTATTGTTGGTTTAAACCTGTCTATCGGAAGGCTATGACAACTTTTACACCATTTGCGTATTCTGAGCACTCTTATTAATGGTGAATTTTGTTACCATCATATTGGGTGGTAACAACGTGGTTTAGGAACGCATGTTGCACACATATCGGCGTTGAACAAATAAATGGCAAATAGTTTGAATAAAGCACATTCAATATTATCTACAGCAAATTATACGTAAAAGTGGCAAAAGTGTCCCGTGAATAATGCAATATTTAGCATTTTTATTTCACCAATTGTTGGCAGTGTTATCATTTTCGGTTACAACTTCCGGTAATAAAATTTACCGGTTCAAGATGTTAGGTAACATGCAGAATAGACCCCTTATTGTTAAAATGTAACGATATCCATGCGGCAGAGGTCCAACAGTATCTAAATGAATATTTTGAAATCTATTTTTGGGAATCGGAATTCTTAAGAATGGAGATTTAGTGTGACGACAAATTTTCGATTTTTAGCTATTTATACATTCTTATGACCAAATATTAATTTTTTACTCATTGTTGGCCAATAGTGCTTTTAGCTAATTAGACGATATGTAGCCCTTTTCCCAGTATGTAATCCCATGTAACGTGTTAAACACTGATCTGCGTAAACAGCTTGGTACAAACGGTCTTGTCGTCTCATAATTTAGATAGGGAATTTAATTTGAGATTATGTGTTTTGTCCTGATTTTAATTCATTTAATTCCATATCCTGATTCTGTTCACTATGTAAAATTTGAGAGTTTAGCTCTTGCATCAAGTTCAAAAGCTCGAATTACGGGGTCTGCTACAACGTTTTCTTTCCCTTTAACATATCTATGTCATTGGTGAATTTGTCCATGAATTCCATATACAAACTGTATCGACTACGTTCGGTTTTTGAAGTCAAAGAAAATATCAAAGGCTTGTTATTTTATTTATTTATTTATTAGCAAATATGGCTAATAAAACTATTCTTATATATAATACAATTTTAAATTTTAAAATTAACAGCCAGCTGTCTATGACATTATAAATGTTAATGAAACCCTAAATTTTACTTATACTAAAATTAATTTACATTGATAGTCCATTATTAAATACTGATTTCCAGCCCTTACTTGTACGTACAGTCCCCAAATGAAATTTATACGCCTGTCTAGTAAGTACCTATGTACGAGTACATCTGAATTTCGGCTCTAAATATTCAGGAAGCAATCCTCTTTCAATTCTAAAAATAAAACTCAGTAAATGCCTTTTTACTTCATTTTCTACGGTCAAGTATCCTAATTCTTTTAACATTTTGTTTCCACTTTCACTACAACTTTTGTTCAGTGTTGCCCTCGCCCCTTTATTAAAATTTTTGTGCAACTTTGGTATCTCGTTTCTAATTGCCATTTAGAGTATTATAGAACAGTATCTAATATGGGGTACTAAAATAATTTTAAATAATGTAATTTTTCCTGCTTTAATCAACGCAATAAGTTAACTTTCTTTGCTATTTTACTGTTTATATATTCAACATGGACTTTAAACGTCAAATTGTAATCTATAATTACTCCTAGATACATGTGTCTTTGAACTCATTCTAGCGTTGATCCTGTAAGGATAACTCTTGTTCTTATTTCGGCTTCTTCCCTAATTCTAGGCTTTCCTAATGACTTATATTTCGTTTTTTGTACATTCACACATAATTGATTCTTACATAACCATTCGCAGACGGCAGCTAGTTCTTCATTCATTAGATCCGTTACACCTTCTCCTTTGAAATATGTGTAAATCAATGTGTCGTCTGCCAACATATGTAATTTACAATGTCGCAATACTGTTGACAAGTCCACGAAGTAGCGCAAAATCTTTGTACAAATAACTAATCATTCCCCAAACTGGTACTCCTCCCATCTTCTTATTAGGTCTGAAGTGTAACCTTTAGATATTTCAGAGAAAGGCTCTGGATCAAGTAGACGTCGTTGAGCCCAAGTTTTACGAGACCACCAACAATTTTATTGCCTTCAAACTATCCGCGCCCTGGAACCCACTGTAGGGTTACAATTTGTTTAGTTAATAATATACTTTGTTCATTTAGACTATGTTAATATTAAGATAAGAAAGTATGTGTGGAGTGATTGAGTTTTCTTTAAAAAATTTTGAAGTGATGTTAAAAAATTGTAATTAAGATTTCTTCGACTTTAAATGTAAAACACATTTTAAAAATTAAATTAAAAATTTCTTTAACTCTTCAAAATATTTATTTATATTTGTGGGAACAGAAGCTACCATGATTTGCGATCCAGCCAGGGTATAGTTTAACTGGTGGTCACCTAATAGCTACGATAAAGCAACATTTGTACATACAAGTCATCATTGCCAGCTGAAGTATACACATAAGGAAGTCTTTGTCAAGCAGTTGAAGAACAAATATCACCATAGCTGCAATAGCGCTAAGGGCTTCAGACCTTATTCAAAATCCTTCGAAGAACAACAAATAGTTAAAGAAAGTCTTGATTAAAAAACATTCTTTAAGTGATAATAAAAAGCTAGACTAGACTTTTCTGGCTTTGGCTGAGATGGTTGCCTAAAAATCTTAATGCGATATTAGCCTGTTCTAGTACTTGTGACGTAAGCGAATTAATGAGACAAGCTGATAATATTTGGGTGGTGATTAATAAGTCAGAAGTAACTGCAGCCAATTTAAAAATTTTAAACCACCCAAGCACAATTCGAATGCCATTGTGCCAACCTCGCATTTTATTACGAACATTGATCAGTTTTTATATTGTATTCGCAGCGTTAATAATTGGATATGCCTCCAAATGTGTTTTCCGAATTAAAAAAAAAAAAACAATATATAATTTTGGGCAAAATTAAATGCCGACTGATGCTTTCCTCAATTTTAACGTATAAATTTGCGAAAAAGCAAATGTTTTTTCTGCCGTCTGATTTCTTCCTCTGTATTGTCGCATGATTTTTCATTTATGGATTTCGACTTTTGATTCGTGGTTTTCTAAAAAGGTGTCTGCCTAATGTTTTCTAAAAAAATGTATTTCCGGATTCGTGGGGGAACCATTAAAATTCGCGAGAATGAAAAATGGCACATCGGCAAGCGATGCTTGCACCACTTTTTTTTAAAGTTTTGAGAAAAGAAACACATCCAACGTCGATTAAGAGTGGTTAAAAATTTTATTTTGAGTATCTTGATATTCTTGCAAACGAATAAGCAAAGGCCGAATGATATAGATTTCTGAAGGTCTGTCTGTAATACTAAGGTTCTTTAGAATTTCTATTGGTCTATATTCTACTGTTGATGCGACTTGGGATTTGTCCTGGTGATTTTGAGACATCCATCGATCGGTTTTCCTGATTATTGCAGTCAAGACAGTTTGGCAAAACGAATGCTGGGATGACACACATAAAACAGGAAGTCTAGGTTTAATACATTGCATGTAACTATGCCCAATATCATCGTAATTCCAACACTTTCTTTCAATTGCATCTACAATAAAGGGTGATGTTACTATACAGTCAATCGCTTCACCGACGTTTGCTTTAGATGGTACTACTTCAGATACATTTTTTTGGAATGATGGAAATGACCTTTAGTTGTTAGTTTTTGACTTCACCTTATTGAAGAAATTTTCTCTACGACAACAAGCTCGTCTTAGTTGAGCAATCGATGTGATATATAAATGTTCGAGTCTTAACACAGGCCGAGTGTTTCTAACCAGTGTCTCTACCTTCTTGTTCCGACATAAGAATACGTAAATTATCGCCTAAGTTCATAATTGATTCTAAAAATTCTTTGAAAGATTCGCCGGATTTTTGTTTTCGATCACGAATTATCTCCTTAATGTCATAATCGATGCATATATCTTTAAAAGGATTCTCCAAACCTCACAAAGTTCAATCCAATCCAGATTACGAACGGATCGGTGGTACCTCCAATTCTTTGCTTTTCCATCCAATAACAGATGAGCATTGAAGTCGCCTCGTAGGGGCGTCATTATTAACGTACATTTTATTCATGTTTACAGGAAATAAATTCCAAACGGATAGCTTTTCTACACAACCATCAAACGTGGGCTTCCAGTTGATTACAATTTTAGAATTTGTTTCGCGGTCCCGGGGAGTAGACTCGCTCATAACTTGTTGAGTTCGTTGCGATTCAAAATTGGGATTAGGGCGATTTTGACGGTTGAGTCGATTTAAATGTCCACGACTGGCGTTTGAAGTTGTGGGATTATTTCAGTTACGAATCTTGGAATAACGGCTTGAGTAGCTTGGTGATCGAGCAAAAAAACTTTTAAGCGAATGACTGTCACAGGCATTCCTACACAATGGGCATGTGTCGTGATCGGTTAGCCACAATAATATACAAGTATGGTGAAAACTGTGCTGACGTGGTGTCACGGCAATGCTTCAATTAGTTATCTCTTCACTACAAATCGAGCATGTATTACCAGATTCAGCAGCACTGGGTATCTAGTTCTCTAAAAATTTCAATTAGAATTGCAGAAAAACCTTAACTGTTTGAAAATTCATTTTAAATATTAACAGTCTTGCGTTTATGTGATTTTGTTTGTTGGCTAAGTTTAGAAACAAGATTAGTCTCTCCAAACAAAAAAAAAATAATACTTCCTAATACTAATACTAATACTATTCCCCCATACAACTTTACTCAAATGTCTACGTTACACTCAAAATCAGTACAAGTCAGGTGTATGATTCTCTCGATCAAATGTCGGTATAGTAATGACTCTAAGCTGCATACCTCTATTCCTATGACCGAATGAGAATCACACTAAAAGAACAAGTGGTCTGCATTTAACCTAATTCCAATTCCATAATGCTAAGAAATAAAAATAATCAAAATGTTTGAATTTATATGTTTTGGGCACCGAAGAACCGTTTCAGGGCCCACGTTGGGCGACATATATATGGACCTTTTGTTGCATGTGATTCCTGGTCTAGTTCAGTAGGTAATAATTCTTGCTCAATGTTTTTGGCTCCAACGGAGGAACATTTAAAAAATGTCATGCCCAAATAAGGGGAAGAAAAGTTGAAAATTAACACAAAATACAATTAAGGGAAAGCCACCCTCATAATTCCTTCTGTTTATATATGTATATCTACATATGTATATGCGTCTAAATACCTTAAGTGGGAACGTCATGCGAAAGATCGTCGTCAATAATATAATGCAAAAACTGGAGATCTAAGATCTTATTGTGTCTCCTTGTTTATCTCTCTCGTTCCCATCCCGTGCCTGTTAGCTGAGAGGCCATATATAAGACTCAAACTTCAATTTACATTTTATTCATATTGATTAACTACTTTATGTTCACCCTCTCCGCAAAGAAAATTACTAAACTCAATGATAAAAAATTTACGTTATATACTTAGCTACAATTTAGTACATTATATTATGTTATTTGTTCATAGGTATGATAATTCATAAAAGTAAGTATGTTTGTATATAATAATTTTTTGTTTCTTTTCTATTGTTCTGCAACAAACATTTTGATGCGTATACGTATGCATATGTAAGTTAACACAGCCCGCAGCCAACCCACCAGCCGAAAGTGCTGACTTTGCGTCTGGTTTACTGCACGCGCATCCGGTCGCATACAGGTGCAGCGTGGGAACCTGGTTACATAAGTCTAGCGGCGAAGTGCAAGGTAGCGATGAGTTAGCGCAGGTAAGCAAAGCTTCAGCTTACAGAAGGGTTAGACTTAGAACAAGGGAGTATTCTGGTAGACACGCTATTGTACAGTACTTAGAATAAATTTAGTATAACTAAATCAACCGAGTTTTTAAGGATTAATTGGGAAATCAACGTAAGAATAAAAAGGGGCCAAGTTGACTGGCCCCCATCTTTAAATTTTTAAATGAAGTCAAAAGGACTTCATTAACTGGCACCCGAGCAGGGACCCTCTTCATTTTTTGAAGTGGGTCAAAGTGAAGGATTCCAAGAAAGGAATCTAAATTTTAATTAAAATTAAGAAAAGTGCTCCAAAAAATAAAAAGTGAGAATTAGGGCAGTGAGTGATGCAAAATTGCGAGGATATCTCAAATATAATTATATTAAAATATAATTGTGAAAATGCAATTATGATAATTATAAAATAGTTCAGAGATTCACCAACTACGGGGGGGCCCTCCTGACTATTTAACAAAATCTTTACAAAGTAAAAACAAAAAAAATTAAACCTGTGCCAAATAAATTCATCCCTTGAGGATATAATCTATAAGAAGGCGAAAGGCAGCCAACGGCGCTAATGCCCAATTCCTGAGCCAATTTTGAATGAATAAAACCAATTCAAGCTTTCCCTGCGCACTCCTGCTTCTGTGAATAAAACAGCACAGTGTCCATTTATAGAGAAATTAACATGAGCACGAAAATATAAGTTACTTGCCGAAAGAAAGCAATGAAAAATATTTAAAGAAATGTCCGAAGTTGAAGCAAAAACCGGAATAAAAACTGTTTAAAGAAAGTTAGTTAAAAGAGAGGGCAAGTGCAGGTGCAAGTGTTAAAGTAGATAAAAGCCATGTGCCGGGCGGTTGCTTCATTTGGGTTATCTTTACGGGAGCCTGGGTGCAATGTGAAGCTTGCACCTTAGTAGGTCGCTGGTAAGCTTATTGCCTTACGACTAAAACGGAGCATGCAATCCTTCCATGCTTTAGCCTCACTAAAAAAAGGCTTTTTTCTACAGATATGTCGCTAGACAAATTATGGTACGATGCCATGGGCATCGGGGTTCGACTCCTTGTCGGGACATTAACTTGATGCCATGCTACTTCTGTACTTGCATTTGACATTCCGGTGTGATTTTTTGGCAAACTTTGGTGGGATGCCTCTTTACCGGTTAGCATCGAGGTTCGACTCCTTGCCTTAATCCACCGAAGATTTAGTAAAAAAAAAAAATTATTTGACATTTTACTTATTCGATTGATAATCAAAAGCTTGAGCCAACGCCACCTTTATTTCAGAAACAAATTTGAACAACTTGGAATATTGAGAACACTGTAAGTCGCCAAGGACCTAAGCAAAACAACAACACAAAAAAAAGCGAAAACCCTAAGGCTGGAATAAGTAGCAAGTGAGTACCACTGGTTTTATTTTATTAAATTAAAGGATAAAGAGGAAAAAAATATGGATTCTTTGACCCAAACCGTGACTGAGCTGACAGGGTCGGTAGAAGCTTTAGTAGCCGAGTTGCGGAAAGCCGCATTCGCCAACTCGAGAGAGCGAACTAACCACCTCAGGAGCCTGTGGGTGAACTCCCGTTGAGAGGTCCATCTACTGAACAGGAGCTACAGGAGATAGGAAGGCTACCTGATGCAGTGAGAGGCCTACAAGTATTAGAAGGGGGTTCGTCCCAGTACGTGTCATGGATGCATTAGGTGGAAGGCATCCCTAATGACTATAAAATAGTGCGGGCCAAACCTTTGTACAGAGCGATTTTAAAAAGCATTCGCCGCAAAATCAGGGGTAGTGCGAACTCTGCTCTGATCTCCCACAATATCTTTGAGAGTGATTGACCCTCGATGATGGCTTGCCTCTCACTCCACTACGCGGATAAGTGCGACATTCGCACTTAAGAGCACTACCTTGGTCAGCTTACTCAGGGGGGAGAATCCGCAGGTAAAGGCCAACCAATCCCGTAAGGTCGCAATCACTCTCGATGACGCGGCCATGAAGGCATTTTTTGATTTGAAGGACCTTCTTGTTTCCTCAGAAATACTGGTGTTCCCAGATTTTGAGAAACCGTTTAACCTAACCACCGACGCCTCCGATTATGTTATCGGTGCTGTTCTATCCCATGGAGAATTCGGCAAGGACGAGCCAATTTCCTTTATCTCCCGGTCGCTCAATAAGTGCGAAGAAAATTACGCCATAAATGATGACAACTTGCGTTTCTATTTATACGGCGCGAAGAAAATAAAGATATACACTAATCACCAGCCTCTCATGTTCGCAATGGGGAATAGGAATTATAATAGCAAGTTGAAACGATGGAAAGCCCGCATTGAGGAGTACAGCTACAAATTGATTTACACTCCTGGTAAATCCAAATTTGTGGCTGAAGTGGCTACAGATAATTCTGGAATATTGACAGCTCCTCGTGAATCCGATACCGAATCGCCAAGCGAAGGTCGTTCATGTTGAAGCACCTTTGAATCTATTTATTTAATTTATTTATTTATTTATTTGTTTATTAATCTACAGTACATAGTACCTTACAGACTAGAAAGAAATATAATGATCAAAACCAATTAGATTGTTAAAATTATAGTAATTAATATAAAATCCATATTAACATTGACAGCTCCTCGTGAATCCCATACCGAATCGGCAAGCGAAGGTCAAACTGTGCGTAGTGCCTTGCAGGACTCCTCAGATCTAATCGTTCATGTTGAAGCACCTTTGAATGTATTTATTTTATTTATTTATTTGTTTATTAATCTACAGTACATAGTACATAACAGACTAGAAAGAAATATAATAATCAAAACCAATTAGGTTGTTAAAATTATAGTAATTAATATAAAATCCATATGAAGCAATTAAATTTAAAATTTTTATAAAGTTTAGTCTAGATAAAGCGAAATCAAGCATATCCGAACTAGATAACGCATTAAATTCCCGAAGTACACGAGCAATAGGTGCATTACTTGCAAATATAGTCTTAAAGTTTTTCCCATAAAAAGGATACAAATTGCCAAGACTCCTTTGCGGCACATTAAAGCTTATCCAATTCAACAAAAATGGGCAATCAGTAAACCCATTAATAACATTAAAAGTGAACGAAATTGAAAGAACTGTTCTTCTCTTTTCCAAGGACTCCAGACTAATTAGCATACGGCGAGAATTGTAGGATAGTACAGGACCCGCAAACCGAATTGAACGCAGTGCATGTTTAAGAAATATTTTTTGTTCACGTGGTCTCCAGATGAGAACGGACTAAAGACGTATATAGCAGTTTGTAGGTATATGGATCAGAAAATTCAGGTGTATTGGGACGAATAAAGCCCAAAACAGAATACGATTTTGTAAGAACAAAATTAATATGACTATTGAAAGAAAATTAAGTGTCAAATATAATTCCAAGATCCTTAAATTCTGTTACACTTTGTAAAGCATAACTAGAAATTTTGACGCCGCGAAAATGTTATATGAAATCATTTTTTAATATTCACGGGAAGGCGTCACTTTACACACCAGCGTTGGAGACTTTCCAAATCGTACTGAAGCTTCAGAGCGTCCCCTGAGTCCTTAATAGATGCAAAAAGTTTTATATCATCGGCATACAGCAAAAAATTTGAGAAAGTGAAACATTTGCTAATGCCATTGATGAAAAGTACAAAAAGCAGAGGCCCCAATATGCTTCCTTGGGGAACACCCGAGGAAGCAACAAAGCAATCAGACAAAACCTTCAACTGTTATTACGCAGCACCTTTCACTCAAATATGATTTAAGCCATTGCAGAAAGGTGGAGTGGAAGCCCAAGCATTCTAACTTGTTCAATAGTATATTGTGCGACACTCTATCAAATGCCTTAGAGAAGTCTGTATAAATGCAATCAACTTGGAGTCCTGTTGAAAACGATGACATACAGAATTCACTAAAAACGACTTAACTGCAAAGTAAATCTTGTCCTTTTCAATGCCTCAAAAAGTTTCGAGATTCTTGATAGCTTAGAAATCGGACTATAGTTACGAATATCATTTTTTTCTTCCACTTTTAAAAAAAGGTGTGATAGTTGTAACTTTCCATTCATTCAGGAAAACTCCTGAAGACAGAGATTTATTAAAGATAATTTCCAGAGGAATTGCCAACGCCGGACATTTTTTGAATAAGTTAGCTGATAGCCCGTCAACGTCTGTTTGCAACGAAGGTTTGAGGGAAAACACACCTTTATTGATATCATCAGATGAAATATGTAGCGTCCCAAAACTTATAAATGAGGATATCTGAGAAGAAAAGTCCGGAGACTCCTCATCGTCAGAAATGTAGTTTGACAAGAAAACTTCGGCAAATAAGTTGGCTGCTTCAGCGGGTGTATTTGCAGATTTCCCATCCATTGTTATTGAAGCAGGTATGCTCGAACATGACTTTTTTGGTTTTATGAAATTCCAAAACGACGTACGTATATAATGTTTGTAGAGTAGGTTATCTAAAGACTTGAATTTCTTCTGACAATGCTGGAATTTTACAAAAAATGTCCAGTTATTAGTATAGAGGTACTGGTTTTTGCGATTTTTCAGGTTCTTTAACTGCTTATTATACCAAGATGATTTATACAATCGCTTCTTTTTTACAGAAATATTATTATTACAAAATTCATGCATTATTGATTTAAAATTAGAAAAGCAACTGTGGATGTCCAGGTTGGACAATAATTCATCCCATTTAATTTCTAAAAGGGAGTTACTTAAACTTGGATAATCACAGGATTCGTAATTGTAAGCAGTGATTTCAGAATCCAACAAGGGTACATAGTCATGATGAATACCAACATCGGATATTGGAGAGATACATTTTGATACACAATAATTAATATTATCATTTAGAAAAATATGATCCAACAGTCTGTTTAATTGATTAAAAATTCCGTTAATTTGCCTAAGGTTAACGTTTAGTAAACTACAGCCGCGAACGCTGAGGTAGCAGAATTATTACACCATCGCATGTTGCATAAGTTAAAATCACCTAACACACATAGATGATTCTCGTTTAATTTTTCGACAGCTAGAGCAGTGATGTATGTATATAACTGCGAATTCCTATTTGGCGGAATATACGAGGCAATTAAGTACAAGCAGTAATTTGTTTTACCCGTCATTATGTAGCAATCGAAAGAGCTGATCGCGAGACCTTGACGTAAAAATGAAAATAGAGGCTCAACCTGGCCGTGATTAACGGCATTAAGATACCTGAGCAAAATATGCAGCTGCTCCAGAATGTCTATCTGGAAAATTTCCGTTGTTTCAAAGTCAGAATAACCCAGAGACTAGTAGAAAATGTAGCCAAGGAAGAAAGAAATTGCGCAATAATTGAGGGGGAACACAATAAAGCTCTCAGAAATCCTGTCGAGAATAAAATGCAGATTTTGGAGAGATTCTATTTTCCACAAAAGGCGAACCTTATAAGGTTGTATACGAAGGCCTGCGAAGTTTGTCGCGTGAGCAAATATGATCGGCATCCAATACCAAAGAATCTCTGCGAAATTTTACATATACATATATATTAGGCTGTCCCTTATGTGTTTTTTTTTCCAAAAACCGATACGCATACCCTCTACATTTATTCTAAATAGTCTCATATACTCGAATCCAAAATTTTAACACTTTCGCACCATGTTAACCCTTGCCGCTGGGGGGTCAAAGATACCTTTTCGGTCATATATGGGAAAATTTGTTATTTTAGCTAATATCATCAAGCATCTTCTTATTTAAACTTATAAAATGTATTTATTTCACGAAAATAGTATGTGGAGTCGATTTTCCTTTAATAAGTGCTTCAATTCATATTGAAAAAAATATTCAAATATCGCGTTCCCAAACAGAAGGCAAGTCAAACATCATTAATGTTGACTGCGGGATTTTATGCAAAGCCAAAATGTGAATTTTCTTGGTAATACATTTGTCGTTTCAATCAAAGACAAAAAAGCAATAACTACAACAACACAAAAAGTACTCTGCAAGACAAAACTTTCGGCTCGACAGCAAACCTAGACGTATGTGAAAAATCGCCGTTATTCTTATTAGTTGCGCAAAAAATTTATTGTAAGAATAGAATAGAATAATATCATTTAAGTAAGAAGATTTGCAAGTAATACACGTGTATTTTTAATATGCCCGCAAAATTACGTAGTGGTGATAAGGAAATTTACTTGGTGGGTAAGGTTTGCCATCAATTAATGGGAACAAAACTACCATCAAACAAACAAATACTCGCTGTACTGTTTTTCAACACTCGTGAGGTGAAAAAAACAGTAGCTGAAAGTGCAAGTTTGGTTATACGCGAGAGCTTGATTTATTGGGAAAAAGCAAGAATACCAACAAGAGAGTTAACAAATTGTGTTAAAAAAATGACGGATTATTATAATATTTGGAGAGAACTCCAAAAATGTTCAAAGAGGACCACAGAAGCATTTAAACAACGTGAAGATAAATTCAAAAACAATTTGGAAAATTTGTTTGATGTTGCGCATGCGGACGCCCTGTCAATGATTAAAATTGAAGAGGATAGGATCTTTTTGTTACGGCAGCGCGGAAATGGTCGTCCAGGCCATCTAGCTGGTGTGGACAATAAACTAACTCAAAGAGAGGAACGAACACGGATAAGAATTTTAGCTGAAGAGCAAGGGCGATTGAAATCAGTTTTGGAGTCCAGTCCTTTAGATTGCAATACCGTTTCAACCGACGACTCATTTGAAAGCCAAAGTGAAAATTCGAATGGCAATCTTTCGCCTGATGTTTTCAATGTTTCAGGTGCTTCTGATAATAAGATCAAACGTGGAACGATGGACTTCATTACCCCAAAGCTTGTGATGGCATTAGATAGGTGTCAATTGAGCATTCGAGATTCTGTGTACATAATTCAAGCCACAGTGGAAGCACTTGGTCACAATATCGATGAATTCCCCATAAATAAATCAACCATCCATAGAATCAGAGCTAAGAAAAGAGAAGAACGTGCGGCAGCTATATTGAGAGATTTCTAAAATAAAGCTCCTGACTTTGTTACAGTACACTGGGATGGAAAATTGTTGCCTTCCATAAATATATGCAGCGGCAAAGAAGAGCGTCTGCCTATTGTTGTTACTTATGGGGAAAACGAACAACTTATCGCAGTACCAAAGCTTGAAGATTCTACAGGTAAAGTGGCAGCAAACGCCGTTTTTTCTGCAATCATCGATTGGAATTTAGAAGATAAGGTACAAATTCTCCGCTGCGATACAACTGCATCTAATATGGGAATTATTAAAGGTGCCTGTGTTCGCCTTGAGCAAAAATTAGAGCGAAAATTGTTATTCTTCGCCTGCCGACATCATGTTTATGAGCTTGTTCTAAAAAGCGCCTTTGAAATTAAAATAAATCAACCGGCAGTTAGCCCAGACATTACATTTTTCAAAAAATTCAAAGATAATTGGACCCGAATTGATGCCACTAAAATACAAAACTTTCAAACCAAAATTCAAAAACATTTCTCACAACCGCAAATCAATAGCCTACTTTATTTTTACTTCGCTCAATTGATAAAAACACATGCAAGAAATGATTACCGCGAACTAATAGAACTAGCTGTAATATTTTTAGGAGGAAATACTGACAACAAATTGAAAATCAAGCCGCCCGGTGCTATGCACCAAGCTCGTTGGATGGCAAGAGCGATTTATTCAATAAAAATGTGCTTACTGGAATCACAAATTGAAGTTACAAAAAAGAAAAACGAGCATTGTTTAGCTTAAGCTTGTTCATTACAACAACATATGTTAAACCTTGGATCTTATGCAGCTCTGCAATAAAGGCTCCTTTTCAGGATTTGAGCTTCATGAAGGCTTTAAAAGAGTACGAATCTATTGATAAGGCAATAGCCAAAGCGACCTTAGAAAAGTTTGACAAACACCTTTGGTACTTGACACCAGAAATTGCCGTTTTTTCCTTGTTTGATGATGAAGTTGACATTGATACAAAAATAAAGATGGTAACCAACTTGGAAAATGAAGATTCACCTTGTTCCACAAAGAGATATATTATTAGTAATGAAGAAGAAAGCAATTCATAACATTGTTTCAAATATATTGATTTTAATATTATGCATATTTTTCCAGATAAAGGAATACACGACTTCATTACCAAAAATAGTAGAGATACCTTTACAGTGCTTAAAATCGGACAGAATTTTTTGCAAAATCCTCCCACTTCATGGAATGACGACGAGGAATATTTAAAAGCAAAAAAAGTTGTTTCACATCTAAAGCCGGTCAATGATGTGGCTGAAAGAGCTGTCAAGCTCACTCATCAAGACTTTCATGGCCTTATAACTGCCAAGGAAGAGCAAAAACAATTTTTACTAAGGTGCGTCCAGAACCACAGAAAAATGTATCCTGACTGCAAAAAGGAAACTTTAAAAAGAAAATTTCCCTTTTAATAAAAGATTTTTATTATATTTTTATTTCCCTAAATCTTTTAATTAATATGAATTGAAGAACTTATTAAAGGATAATTGACTCCACATATTATATTCGTGAAATAAACACATTTTTAATTTCTTTATAAGTTTAAATAAGAAGATGCTTGATGATATTAGCTAAAATAACAAATTTTCCCATATATGACCGAAAAGGTAACTTTGACCCTCCAGCGGCAAGGGTTAACATGGTGCGAATGGGTTAAAATTTTGGATTCGAGTATATGAGACTATTTAAAATAAATGGAGAGGGTATGGGATATGTTTGGAAAATAAGGGACAGGCTAATATATATATATTCGAAATTCAAGGGGGAAAATTTCTCAGTTGTATAGATAAATTTTCGAAATTCGCAAAATTTTTCCATATAAAAAACCAATCTGCCATTCACCTGCGAGGTAAATTCGCTAAGCTACTCCTTTATTTTACTTCTCCAAGGATGATCGTAACTGATAACGAGAAAGGCTTCGTGAGCCCCTTGGTCAGTAACTATGTAAGGAATTCGGGAATAAGCTTTTATCAGACACCCATTCAGCGTTGCGAGGTTAATGGTCAGGCTGAAAGATTGCACTCCACCATTCTAGAGATTTATCGTTGCATTCGAAAAGAAATTGACAACGTCTCTCCTAGGGAATTACTCTACATAGTAGACCGCTACAACAATTCGTTTCACTCGGTCACAAAGCTAAAACCTAGTGATATATTTTTTAATAGAATACAGTGGATCAACTATCAGGAATTGACAGATTTCTGTCCTAAAATGCTCAACGAAATAAAAGAGCGGCTCGAAAAAAGCCAGGAATCGCGTAACCTACGACTGAACAAGAACAGACAAAAGCTGCAGGAATATGCGAAGGACTATGTTGTATATGTGAGAGACAGACAAATTAAGGCGAAACAGAAGCCCCTGTATAAAAAGGAAACTGTTCAATAAGACAATAGGGGCACGCTCAGAACGGAACATGGGAAAAAGATTCATAAAATTCAAGTTAAAAATCTTTAATCCAGTGGTTCCACAACTTTGTTACTTATTCTACATTTTTTTTATAAAGCTCATTATGGGTGTATCAGCAAAAAAAAAATATGTCGCAAAATGCGAAATCTAAAGAAAAAAAACAATCACTCGCAAAATGCGAAATGTAAAGTAAAAAATAATTTTTTTTTTACGATTCTTGAACCCTAATAAAAATTCTTGGAAAAAGATGCCCCCCAAATGCAGATAATAATGCAGAGTTGGAAAGTAATCACTGTTTTTATCTCTTAGCAAAGATTTTTTTTTTCTCTCCCTCTATACGCAGAGATTCCGAAACAGAGAAATAAATTATCTGCGCAAAGTTTAAACTCAAAATGCAATTTTTAAACTCGAAACGCAAATTGTATGTAAACTCAAAATGTAAATTGTATACTTAAAATGCTGATAATTGTGTACTGATTAATTTTTCTTGAAGGTAGAATAATTTTGTAATTATGTACATATATTCTTTATTCAAATAGCAAATTATTTCAGAATTCAAGAAAGTCTAGTGCTAGCATCTCCGTAATCAAATAAGAGCATATAGAGAAAAAAGACAAAATTGTATATTTGCAACGATTTTCTTTATGAAAGATTCCTGCCTTGAATTTAAAGCGAAATTGAGGGAGAAAAATCCATTACAAATCATGCTTACGAATTTAAACGCATTTTTTTGAGTCCACCGGCATGGAACTTTGCCAGAGGAACTCAAAATCCCGTTCTAATGATTTATAAATTTTCTTATAAAATAGATTATTAATACTCCCTTGCACTTGCGCGTTCAACGTGTTTAAGTATGACACCTCGCTAATAACGCTAAATCAAGGCAGCGGATTCATCGTCAACGGTTACTTTAAACTATTGCACATCATTGACCTCGATTACTTCTCCGAAACTATATCCGAGCTGGAGGCCGCTTTGGAATATGACTTAAATGAAAGTTACATGAAAGCGATTGTTGAACTCCACCTTAGCCAGGCAAAGTTGCGCTTTAGAGAATTGCAGGGCAATAAATCTAGGAGGGTTCATTCAAAACACTGGATTGGATCAGCTTGGAAAAGGGTAGAAGGATCTCCTGACGCTAGCGACTGGGATTCTGTACACCGCAGTCAAAACGAAATTGTCGACAACAACAATAACCAAATCTCTATTAATAGAAAGCTTTTTAATCCCACTCACGAAGCTGTTAAATGGGTAAATGGCATAATACGCTTAACTAACGACGTCAATAGGGGCATACAACACGAAAAGCATGGATTCCTGATTCTCAATAAAGTTCTTGTGTTAAAGGAGCAAATTTCTGAAATTATTCGAGCAAGCCAATTGGCGAAAACTGGAATCGTCAACACAATCTTCTTGACCAAACTGAAGCCGCACAAATTATCTCTGAAGAGGAAGCGCTTCCATATCAAAACTACGTGGAGGCGATGGAATATGCTAAGCCATGCATGCACTCGAACGGTTCACTACATCTATGCTCTCCCCAAAGTAAAGTCTCCTCGTTACCAGCTAATTCTAACAAGAGACACTTTACTAGAAGGAAAGCGAGCCGATGTCGAATTTCCGCAGTTGCTGGTGAATGATGAAGAAACGTGTGGGCTCATTGGCAAATGTCTCAAAATTAACAATGCAACGATCTGTGAAAGAAACTGCATGAAAAAGCTGGAAGAAGACCAATGCATGCCGCGTCTGTTAAAATGCGGTGACGCGAAATGTCGCTATATAACTGGCAACGATGAAACTATGGAGTTAGTCAACAGTAACACGCTGTTCTTGTCAAACTTTAATAATACTGTTCAAGGTGAAAAAGGCTCGAGAACTCTTGATGGGTCTTTTCTTATCCAGCTAAGTACTGAGATAATTCGCTTTGGCAATCGCACCTTCGAAAGTCGAGGAATACAAAAATTCCAACTTCTTCCTTCGGTCCTAAGTAACGTAAGAGAGGACGTGCTGAAACTAAATCTGGATTATGTTCAACGCTAAGCGTGTAGAACATAAATCGTTTAAGTAAATTAGGTGACAGACACCACATCTCTGCCACGTTCGAAGTCACGATGCTAATAACTCTCGCCGTAGTATGTTACGTAATCTGAGGGAAGATCACTGCTACCATCATCATCCCAAATACCAAGCCAATACAAGAAAGAGTCGAAGGAGCTTCGCCAACCCCCCGTTCTATCCACGTGGAGATTTTTAAAGGGGGAGTAGTTAACACAGCCGGCAGCCAAATCACCTGCCGAAAGTGCTGACTTTGCGTCTACATAGCCGGCAGCCAACCCACCAGCCGAAAGTGCTGAATTTCCGTCTGGCTTACTGCACGCGCATCCGGTCGCATACAGGTGCAGCGTGGGAACCTGGTTGCATAAGTCTATCGGCCAAATGCAAGGTAGCGATAAGTTAGCGCAGGTTAAGCATAGATTTAGCTTAGATATAAGAAGGGTTAGGCTTAGAACAAGGAAGTGTTCTGGTAGGCACGATATTGTACAGTACTTAGAATAAATTAAGTATAATTAAATCAACCGAGTTTTCAAGGATCAATTGGAAAATCGACGTAAGTATAAAAATGAGCCAAGTTGACTGGCCCCTAACTTTAAATTTTTAAATGAAATCAAAAGGACTTCAATAACTTGTATATAGGTGTCTCCAACTTCAGATTTGCGTTAACAGGTGAGATGTATAGCTTAAATCGAAGGTAGATTATAACTTAGCATAGCAGGAAAACATCAAGTTTAATTTAAGGATCATTATAAGTAGAATTTTGATTAGTATTTTTATTTTCTTACAATCAAGACTTGATTAACTCTGATTTTTGCGAAATATTTAGATTTCTATTAAATTTTTCACCAATTTTCAGTGGTGTCAACAGCGTAAGAAATATGTAGCTGTTGATGTGTTGACAAGCCAGCAAACCAAATATACTTATGCGAAGCTTTTAAGAGGAGCCTTTAATTATAAAGCTTAAAGAGAAATAGGTAGTAGGTAAAGCAGAACAGGACCTAAACAAAAATGTTGACCCTCATTGACTGTGTACTTCGAACTGTGCGGACGTGTTTTCTAATCGCTCTGAATTTTCGTAACAATAATCGCATCCCGGTGGCTTGTACTTTAATTCATTTTAATAATTATATTATGGTTGGAAAACCTGAGACAGTGACTCTAATTTATTCTAATAATTTTATTTCAAAATAAGCAAATAAACTGCATATTCATCATGCCTTGCGCTTGTGGTCAGAAAGTTGATCGCGCACAAGTAAAAGTTCAGTGCGCCAAGTGCAAAGATTTCTTTCACTTGGCTTGTGTTGGTATGCTACAGGCAGATCTCGACTTTTTGCAAAATTCGAATCAGGCTTTCTTTTGCAAAGTGTGTATGGTTGAGCGTCGTGGCTCTATTCGTACGCCTCCCCCACCCGCTGCTTCGGTGGAGATAGTTGCTGCTAAAAGTGCTAGTGCACCTAAAAATGCTAGTGAAAATGTGTCAAATGAGCATATCAAGAATCAACATATAACCCTTCTTACTATTGCTAAAGAGTTATCTGCATTAAGAGCTGATAATGTGCGTGTGCTCTCAATACTAAATTCGTTGACTGCAGGCAACAAACAGCTGGTCCAAAAGTCTAATACTCTACATGCAGAAATTACTTCTCTACGCTCAAAACTTGATTTTAAAGATGCCGCTATTTCTTCGCTTACTGCAGAAGTAAGAAAACTCCACGGCTTTGTTGGTTCCGAAAATCTCAACAAAGGTCGTGCCAGCAAAAGCAATGACACAATTGGTGCTGCTAATCAACCACTGCTACCCTGTTCGCCCTCAAATTCGTCTGCTCACTCTCTTGTGTCTGAGACCGACGTCTACTGCTTATCAGAGGACTGCGAAATCGACTTCTCTTGCTTTAACAACTAATGGCGATCAACTGAAAGTGCCTGCTGAGAAATCTGTTGCCAAAGGCAACCGTAAGATGCTTAGACAACCTTTAGTTTTTGGTTCCAACCACAGCAATGAACTTAGTGTGGTTTCTAAAATGAAATGGCTGCATGTATCTTCATTTTCGAACACCGTGGCAGAAGCCGATATTTCGAAATATGTTGCTAAGTATGCGGAAATTGATGAAAAATCTCTTGTATGCCGTATGCTCATAAAAAAGGATGCTGATATAAAAGTTCTAAAAAAAGATTAGTTTTAAATTAGGAGTATCTGAGTGCTATTATGATAACCTGCTAAATGCGGATATTTGGCCTACGAATGTAGTAATACGTCCTTTCAGTTTTTTTCAAAAAGGCGCTGTAAAACTGCAAGTTCCGTAATTGCCGTAACTGAATCCATTGCTAGTAATAAATGTTTAAAAATTTACTTTCAGAATATGGCAGGCCTTCGGACAAAGTGTTCGACTGTGTATATGAAAAGTTCTTTCTTAGAATATGATATTTTTGTATTTGTAGAATCTTGGCTGAATGGAAACTTTTCCGATAGTGAAATTTTTGATCCCAATCTGTATGATGTTTTTCGTAAGGATCGCGACCATGTTAAAACTGGATGTTCCAGAGGAGGTGGTGTTCTCATTGCTGTTCGAAGAAAATTTCGTGCGTCATTGGTAATACTTTCCAACTCTGACGCACTCCTTGATGAGCTTTGCGTACGCGTTTATGGAACGTCTGAGACCATTTATGTGTGTGCCTCGTATATTCCGCCGAAAAGTGCTGATGTTTTATTTTTTGCACACGCTGACAATGTTGTGTCATTAGCATCAAATATTGCTGGTGACAGTCATCTTTGTGTCCTCGGTGATTTCAACTTATCTCATTTGAGTTGGTTCCCACTTAGGAACTCGGCTGCATTCATGGCCTCTAACGTTAATTCTTCAGCCGAGATTCACGTCATTGATAGTTTTTTAAGCATTGATTTGCTTCAAATTAATGGATTTTATAATAGCCTTAATAGAATCTCAGATTTAGTATTTATTTCCAATAATGTTCACTACACTTTGTCGGAATGTGTCACACCCATTTCTCCTACTGATAAACATTATATTCCTCTTACTCTCGAGTTGGAGTTTTACGTATTTTCCGAGGTTTCTGATGAGCCTAACATCAGATTTAACTACAATGCATGTGATTTCTCTACTTTTAACGACATTTTGTTGAGTATTGATTGGTGTGATGCCTTCCATGGCAATGATGTTATTTCTTGTTTTCATTTCTTTAAAACTAAGGTATTCGCGTTATGTTTGAAGCACATTCCTATTTGTAATAAGAAACTGTATAAGATACCTTGGCATACCAAACGGGTAAAGCATCTGAAGAATTTGAAGAACAAATTTGGCAAATTATATAAAAAACTAGTGATCCAGTGTATTATTCTAAATTTCAGTGCTATTTAAAGGAATTTAATTGCTTGAGTAAGTTCTTGTACAGAAATTATATTTTAAATTTTGAAAACAATATTATCTCAGACTCGAAGGCCTTCTGGCAATTCATCAAATCTAAAAAGTCTTGTTCGACTGTCCCAAATAATGTATTCTTCGATGGTATATGTGCAAATTCCGCCGTAGAATCTGCAAATTTATTCGCTGATTTTTTTTGCTCTAATTTTGAGCCCGACTGTGACTTTGATTCTCGTCTACCTGATAAAAGTGATTCCTCGCTAAATTTTGGATCTTTGAGTTTATCTGTTACTGACGTCATCAATGGCATTAGAAAGCTTAAGCCAACATCTAAAACTGACTCGCATGGCCTTTCTTCAATCTTTCTAAAAAGTTGTTTGTGCCTTGCAGAACCTCTTTCAATTATCTTTAACAAATCATTGGCGTCTGGTGTCTTTGTGAATGACTGGAAGTTGGCATCCGTTTCCCCTATTTTTAAGAGTGGAAACAAAAACGATGTCCGTAATTATAGGCCGATTTCGAAGCTCTCGTCCGTCTCAAAACTTTTTGAGATAATTGTGAATGAAAAGTTATATTTTGCGGTTAAAAGCCTAATTTCCATCAGTCAGCACGGTTTCGTGGCGTGCCGCTCCACGGTCACAAATCTTTCCATTTTCAGTGAATATTGCATTTCTGCATTCTAGGGCCTATCTTTTTCATTCTTTTTATTAATGATATTGGTTTATGCTTTTCTTTTGCTGAATATTTAATGTATGCTGACGACCTTAAAATATTCGCAGTCGTTAACAACACCCGTGATTCTGATAGATTGCAATCCGACCTAGATAATGTTCAAAATTGGTGCAATTTAAACCGTTTGTCGCTAAATATAAATAAATGCTTCCACGTAACTTTTGCTAAATCGCCGACTGCGTTTCCTACTTTGTATAGTATTGCTGGCTCTTCTTTGAAATCTGTTGAGGAAATTAAAGACTTAGGAGTTATTTTTGACTCCAAGTTAAATTTCACTAGCCATGTCAACCATGTCATAACGCGGTCATACTCGATGCTAGCATTCGTACGCCGAAATTGTTCTGCATTTACTAACCCTTATACTCTCAAAACGTTATATTGTGCTTTTGTCAGATCGAGGTTAAAGTACGCCACTATCATTTGGAAGCCATACCAAATCGGTGTCTCTAATCGGCTTGAGAGAGTTCAGAAAGCTTTTCTACGATTTGCGCTCCGATCTTTGAACTTTTCAGAACCCTTGCCATCCTACCGATCTCGTTGTTTGTTGATTGACCTAAAGACACTTGAAAGCAGAAGATCCATTTTATCATGTTCATTTGTTATTGGGATCATCACTGGGACGATTGATTGCCCGTTCCTTCTTAGTGAAATTCGGTTTAATGTTCCTTGTAGAAGCCTTCGACAGTTTGAACCCTTCATAATTGGTTTCTCGAAAACTAATTATGGTAGGAATGCTCCTATTTCTAGGGCATGTGCTGATTTAAATTTGTTTTTTAGTTCTTCGGGTGCTGATTTTTCGTGGCCCTATGCCATCTTAATAAACCACCTCAAGTCATTTTTTTTCTTAGTAATTTTTGTACTATTCCAAGTTAGTTTAATTACAGTCTGTAAGAATTTG
This sequence comes from Anomoia purmunda, assembly GCA_951828415.1. Classification (NCBI taxonomy): domain Eukaryota; kingdom Metazoa; phylum Arthropoda; class Insecta; order Diptera; family Tephritidae; genus Anomoia; species Anomoia purmunda. The sequence continues at coordinate 40,847,217 of OX639994.1, read as the reverse complement.
TTAATTCAAAGACTTTACATATATAAATAAATAAATAAATAAATGTTAATATTTCTAGATTAAATAAATAAATAAATAAATAATAAATAAATAATCTCATGTAAGTTTGTTAGTAGTCTGTAAGAATTTATTGTTCATAGACTTAAATAAATAAATAAATAAATAAATAAATATAAATAGTATGCCGGGTAAGAAAAGTGATACTTTGGTTATACAAGATGAAAATAATGAGGAACGCGAGAAAATTAAAAGGGGAACTGAAAATGAAATGGTTAACCGATATGAAATTAGAGTGTCTATTGTAGCCAAACCGAAATTCAAGGTATACGGAATGTGCTTTAGATACTAACATAAGCAGGCTTATGAAGAATGAAGGTCTCAAAAATGGGAATTTTAAAATCGCGAAATATTTGGGTAGGAAAATTGTGGAGTTAAGGATGGTTTCAACCATAAAGTGGCGAACTGCAATGCTGAATTAAAATTTGAATCAAGTACCTGGAAAACCATAAAACTGCGGAATGTTCAAAGGAAACAGAAAACAAAAGAAAGAAAGAAGGCAATTTTCTCGTTTTGTATTGATCTCTAAATTGATTTACAAAGGCAAATAATCACTCTTCTTTAGAGTGCTGCTATAAACTCAATTTATATACCTACATACATATATACAGTCCACAGTTTACCTAAATAATTATTTTTTGTACATAAAGTACAAAAACTGCAAATAAAGACTTTGCTTTAGAGTGCTGCAGTATAATTTAGAAACTTACATATTTATGTACATACGTATGTACAAGAAAAAGGGATCAGGTACCAACCCAACGGCATTTAATGTTATATGCGGTAACTATTAAATTAAGCTAAGAGAAAAGACGAGAGCAAAGAACGTAGATTACAAAGAAGTAGCATACTTTCACCGCATATGGCAACAGAATATTTTAGATTATTTCACCATACTAGAACAAATTTGGCTTTTGCTGATTGATATTAGAATCTGATTGGATCCAATTGGTTCGTGCTGTGGTGAAGTAAGCTAATATTTCTTCCCACAGTATAATTTCACTGATGGAACTTCTTTGTAATCTACTTTCTTTGGACGAGAGACTGGCACACTATATTTTTATACACACACATTTATTTTGAAATAAAATTAAATAGCATTTGAATTTATTGTTGTTTTCAATACGCCAAACTTAGAAAGTTTTACCTGTATAAAAGCAAGTGCGTGTATTGTTGTTGCGGTAATAGAAACCGCAAAAAGTGACTAGACACCAAAAATCTAATATTTTTTTGGTCGTTTAAAATTTAAAGTATATATTTTTGTGTGGTTCAATAAATTAATATGAGCATAAATTCAAGTTTAAGTTTACAAAGTTTAAGTTTTTTGTAATTTGTGTTCGCGTTCAAATTGAAACAAATTGAATTGTTAAATAATTCAAAGCTTTATGTAGCAAATATTTATAATTTTAATTTTTCTGGCGCTCGATCATTTCTCGGAGTGTACAGAATTTTGAAACTAATTTTAACCTGATGTTTTTTATGATTTAGTTTTTGTGAACATTTCGCTAAATATTTACAATTAAAAATTTTTGTGGAAGTCAACTGCCAAATTTTGGTCAATATTTTTCTTCTTTTAATTTTTCTCCGATTGTCAAAATTGTTTGTGGTCGATATTTTTCTCCTTTTAATTTAAAATTTTTGCTTCGATCTCGACCAGTTGTCGAAATTGTGGAAATTAATATTTTAAGTATTTTTCATTATTTTATAATTTAAATTTTTTTGTGGGGAATCGATCTTTCCGATCCGTTTTGTTAATTTTATGTAAGCAATCAATCGCTAGTCGATTTGCTTCATTCGTACGACCATATATCGTCCTTTTTTAAGGTCCTTTAAAAATATTTTGCCTTTTAAATAAAATTATCAACTTTTCTGAAAATACAATGGCATCGTTAGGAAAATTCTTTCAATCAGCAGATGCTATTGCGGAATTTGAAGGGTGTATCATGCCTACAGTCACAAATCAGAGTACTTTCTCTCTTTAAATTCAACAAGAAGAGTCAAAGTCGCTCTGGGCTAAAGTAAAGACTGAGTATAAAAGTTATTACCTCTGCTAGGGCAGGTACCTTGACTTGTTGCATAGGCTTAGTCGAAGCTCAAATCGTATCCTACCATCGAGATGAGGCACCGCCGGATAGGTGATGCCTCAACTGGGTGGTATATACCGGTTGAGAACGATGACCAAGAACTGCCACCTTCTAATCCAGGGTGTTAAGCGACACCGTGGCCATTGGACGGTTTGCATCCAGGAGGACAACGGCGCCTCATCGACACCGGGCCGAATCGAGGAGTAATGGTGGCTTTACTGAGACAAGGGGCAATGGCACGGCGGACTTTAGAGATTCCCGTGTTTAAAATTAGGCAGTCAGTATCGCCTCGGCGAGAAAGCGGCCGTACGAACAAGATAGAGAACAAAACCACTAAAGAGAAAAACAATGAATACAACAGCAACAACAAGAAAGGGCGGATGGGACAGGACAGCCTACCAGCTACTCAGATTCCCTCAAAGATATACGGCTGGCGGCGCTGCCAGAAAATTATCCGGCGAAAGCGCTGGGCTCAGAGGACTTGACTGATCTCGAGGAGGGGATAACGGACGCTGTGAAACGCCCCAAATTAGGGAAACCCTACCTCGGCCTGGCGTGTTGTTAGTAGTAGTGTAGAAGACACCAATATACGATAAGTCGTTGGCGTAGATGAAGAGCCCTACAAAAGAACGAGGAAGGATGGTTATGGGCTGAATTATAAGTTCAGTTTCGACACGGTCAGGCCCTGGTGGCCAAATACCACGGGTGAAGCCGAGGTTATGATGAAGCAGCTGTAAGGTAGGAGGGCTCTACCTAAAAACCACAATCCTCTGCATCATTCACATCGACCATCTCTCCTCCCAGTAACTCTGCCAATGAAGGTACGGACGTTCATTCCACACGGGAGTTAATCGGAGATCTCGATGTCAGCAAACTCGAGCTTAACGGCTCTCCGAGGTAGACGAGCCACAACAGCAATGACCCCGCACATGACAGTAGCCCAGGTCAAGCTCCACCACGCTAGAGCAGCTTCGGCCGTTATAGCACGGATACTAGCCTCGGAAGATCTTAGTATAGTACTGGTACAGGAGCCGCGGGTTTACAGAGAATAGGTAAGACCCTAAAGGAATCTAGCAATAAGGTAATATGGGATCTCTCATCTGAGAGGCCTTAAGCTTGTATAGCGCTTAAGAACAATATTGAACACTTTTGCATTACAGAATATCTTACGCAGAACCTTGTTGTGGGGCAGGCACAACGGACAAAGTCTCCAATAACGTAGTTTTAGCGGCCGCCCACTTTGCTGGGACACCACCATACCCCCAAAAGAGGTCCAGGAACTCATAAGGTAGTGCAAGAAAACACAGTTGCCAGTTGTTATTAGCTGCGATGCCAACGCGCACAATGAAAATTGGGACAGTACAGATACCAACGGACGCGGTGAGTCATTATTAGAATACATAATAAGCAGCTTTCTAAATATATACAATGTTGGGCACAGACCAACATTCATTACCAGAGCTAGAGAGGAAGTACTTGACATATCACTCAGCAACAAAGTGGCTGACGATTTGATTTCGCCGGGGGAAGTTTCCTCGAAACCCTCACTGTCGCGTTAGAGAATCATCCCATTTAAGCTGAGCACTAAGGCAGGGAACAGTAATTCCAATAGAAACCCCAGGAAAACGAACTGTGAGAAATACAACAACATACTGAGCTTAAATCTGTCTAGTGTAGGGCACATACAAAGGAAGACAGACTGTATAGGACTAGAAAACAGGGTACGTAGATTCAATGACGTTGTTTTTGATGCCCTCTACTGCAGCTGCCCTGAAACCAAACCGAAAGAGAATTCAAAGACTCCATGGTGGTCTCAGCATCTCTCATCCCTACGAAAGGTCGTGCGGAGGCCTTTCAACTGAGCCAAGCGCAATGGATGTTGGGAAGAGTATGCAGCATGCTGTTAGAAAGGAAAGCAAAATGGGGCAGTTTTAGAAGCGTCTGAGAAGATATCACCAACACGTCGGTAGCGGCAAGGCTTGCCAGAGCCCTATCCAAATAAAAAGTAGAGACTTAATAGCTAGTCATTAGCTGGTGCGAGATTGGACCTCAAACAGCAAGCTAATTCTGTTAGGTCTTTAAAGTAGTCACCTGCTAACTACTGATTTTCTGGAAATCTACGATTTCAGCGAAGCTAAAACTTTAGACGATGGAACGCAAACTCGAATAAATTTAATTTTTTGTCAAATTCATTGGAAAATAAGGTCTCAAACGACAAGTTCTGTTTGGAAATTTGGCAATAAATTCTTCGATCCTGCCGGTTGGATAAGCCCATTTAGTAAAAATGCTGATGCAGAAAATTTGGCTGGGCAAAACAAATAGGGATGAGCAATTGAATCCAATTAATTATAGTCCGAACTGTCAAATATAGTTTCACTGTCAAATATAGTTGCGATCCCCACAGCAGATTGGTGCAGTAAGTTGAGTTCCAGAATTAATTTTAAATAAAATATATTTTAATACAATTGTTTGCTATTTGCCCCCCCCCCCCCCCCGCTCTTTAAAAAAAAAACGGCGTTGCGCTTAACCCTCAGCTCATCAACCGTTATTGGTGACTTCAACATATATCTGAATGTAGCATCTACCTATAGCAACAAACTTAACGATATATTTTTTCAACAAGCTATGCAGCTACTAATAAATTTTAATACGATGGTGACAGAGCATTCTGAAACGCGTTTTGGCTTGCTGTTTTCCAGTGATAATATGGTTTAAGTTATCGGACCTTGAAATAATAGCAATTCGATTTAATTTAAATTAAATTCACTTTCAAATGAGTCAGAAAATTTATCTTGGGATAGATATAGACCTGATAACTTAATAACATTACTAAGGCAGTATGACTTCTCGAAGTTTAATTTTTTCGATACTGAGGTTATGTTAGAATACGTTAGTCATTGTATTTTATGGGCCATGAAACAGTTGACTTGACTCAAAATAGGTCGCTCTAAACTGGGGTATGAAAGGTTATTGAAAGAAGTGAACAAGGATAAATTTAAAGGTCATGAGATAGCAGAATTGTCTGGAGACTGAAGTGAATACAATATAGTGAGGAGTAGGTATAAAAAATAGTAAGGGTTAAGAAGATTACGTCTTTAGAATAAAAGGTGGAATTAAACTGTATCGACTAATGTAGAAATACCTAAAAGAAGTAGCTAATACCACATAGCATAGGAAATATATTAGTGAAGTGCAAACAGACGGCGTCAGATATTCTCCCAAATATGGTAAAAACTGTTGTTAAAAATCAATTGCAGTATTATGTTGAATCCAATAAGATACTAATAAAAGAACAGTCTGGATTCAGAGCTCATGTGAGACGGCGCTTAATTTGGTGCTATCTCAATGGAAGGAAGATCTTAACCGCAAGCTAAATATAGTTACGGTATTTATTGATCTCAAAAGAGCATATAAGACAGTTGGTAGAGTCGGAATGTTGGGAAAGCTAGAATACATTGGTATAAAAGACGCTGCGCTTTATTGTCAACAAAGATAGCTGGCGAAGTCGCATTACCCCAGAGAACTACCGATTGCATATGCTAAAATGCAAGAAGATATTAACTCACTATTTCAATGATTGTTTTCAAGCAAATTTAAACTAAACTTAAAAATTACGAATTTAATGATACTGTCTAGAGTCGCATTGAAAATCAAAAACATTGAAAACACTGAAAGTGAAAAGTGACAAGTACATAGGTATATGTATACATAGATAGCAAACTAAATTTCGACGAACACATTGAATATACAGTTAAAAAGTAGCTATAGCAAAAGATCAAGTAAATACCTGGGAAGAGGATATTAAACTTTGGTGTACAGATCGATAGTAGAACACCATTTTATATACTATCCAACTATATTGTTCCTAGCCAGTGATGCACATGTTGATGAGCTGCAAAAATTGCAAAACCAAGAAGCAACAAATTTTTTTGCCAAGCCATGCAATTTGTGTACAATATTAAGATGGGCAACCTACCGACTATCTTAACGATAATCTCTGGAACATAAATTAAAGCCATACATACATATTAAGATTAACTGCTTCAGGCTCCAAAGATATTGAACGGAAGTAGACAAAAAAAGAAATATATTCTACAAAGGCTTAAAGTGATTCAATGAACAACCATCAGCTTTAAAAAATTGTGAAAGTATAGCCCTTTTCAAGAGATGGCTGTACGAATATTGCAGAACGCAACCCATTAGATAAACCGCAATCGGATCAAAAGTGCGGTGTGGAATTCGGTGTGGAATTCGGCTTCCCCAACAGCCAAATTTCCGTGAATGGTTGTATCGGTCACTCGGTCTTTCCGACCTCCCTGGCATGATTTATATTTCTAATAAAATAGTCTTAGCGCTGACTGCAAACTAGGACCATCCGACCGCAAATGCACTGATACAACAGAACAACAAAAAGTTGGAAACTTTCCAACTCCTAAGTCGGGGTAACTGGGTGGATCGGAAACGCGGACTTTCCGACCGCCCGCTAATAATTTTATCAGAATGCCCGTACATTAAATGTAACAGGCTGAAGGTATCGGGAACTCGGCCTTTCTGGCTGACCAATTAAATATTTGTAATAACGACTTATATACATATATATATATATACATATTTATATAGTTATAATCAAGTAAAATAACTCGGATGATTAAAACAATATTAGAAGCTCTTCTGATGAGCATATTTAAATTTGAAGTTAAATTCAATATCTAATATTGTTTACTTTATAAGTCTTACAGATTGTAAAAAATAAAATTACTAAATAAATATAGTCAAGCGCTCAAAATTCGAATCGCTTCGAAAAAGCTCGTTAATATGGTCAATGGCTATGTACGTCTACGAATCATTCTCCTCCAATACTATGGGCTAGTCGAAAATATCAGCATAGGTGTTTAAACTGTTTGATCCCCTTAGTCTCTTGGTTCTAGTTTTAAATTTCATTCACAGTCTTAGTGGTGCTGTGCATGCAATTTTTTATTGACATTTCTCCAGGATAAACAGAAATGAATGTTTATTGTAATTATTGCAATTATCCCTTGGTCAAGCAGTTGAATAAGTGACGTTGTAGTTGGTGAAAGAAACGTAATCGTATTGTTTAGATGCCAAGGTGCATTATCATTTAAGAGCAAGTCGTTAAAGTCAAGTTTCTTATAGCGTATACAATATTTTGGAAACTATTCCCTGAAAATCGGAGAAAGCAGCTTCGGATTAAGCATCCAATGAACTGGTAAATTGTTTACGTTCACACTTAAGCCGAAAAAACTAATTTTTCTAATAAGTACTTACCTGAAAATTTATATTTTACAGCTCGAGGCCTTAGGTATTTATATATAAGTAACGGCTTTAGCATTTTGTCGCCACACGCATTGCAGCATTCCAAAAATGTCACGCGATATGCTGCTGCTAAAAGGATTTTTAGACTCCCACATTTTTTCTCGAAAAAAAATTGTATTTCAAATTTGAACGGCCCATATCATTTGCCCCCTTTTTCTGTTATACCCGTGTAATTAAACGGTAAATGCAGTATATAATAAATAAATACTTAAATATTCGTTAAAATGAAATCATAGCGTTAGGAAACGTCACCTATAAAAATTACTTCGTTCCTCAAACTGAAAACACCGAATATGGAACCACTTGCCGCACAGCCTGACGAATTATCGCCAGCGATGAAGACAAATCATCCGTGTTGGACATATACCGGAAATTCGTTCGAATTTCCTGGCGGAAACGCCAACATTAGCCAACGAACGTGACCATCTTCGCCAGTCCCATCCCCAAATTCCCGCATCAGGGATTTTAACGCGGAGATTCGGACTTCGGTAGACGAAAACAAGCGGAACAAGTGGAAGGAGCACATGAAGTCCTGCAACTTTGCGACAGGTGTGGGTAAGACTCGGACCACCGTGAGGTCTTTGTCCAACCATGAGAAGAGTGAGGAAATTTCATTCGGGGATAGTGCCTCGTCGAACCCGAAGAGATGCGCGAGCTATTTTAGCCGGCAATTCATTTTGCATCCTTCGAGGAATAGGGCGAAATGGAAGGTGACCAGAAGGCTGCGCAAACAATCAACCACCAGCGCGCCTCTTACCTGTAGTGAGTTTGCCGAGAGGGGTGAATCCTTTCGACCGATTTCCCTTTTTTACCAGCGGTGAAGACACTTGAACCTAAGCTGCTCCCCTACTTCACACACCACCTTGACCCGGCTAAGCATCAGCACGGCTTCCGGGAGGTGTACAGCACAACAACATCACTAAGCGTAATAAACACCCAAGTAATTCGTGGCCTTAACCGTGACCGCCCCTGCGAGAGAACCGTCTTAGTGGTGTTGAACCTATCGAAGGCCTTTGATACGGTCAATCACTCAACGCTACTCGAAGACGTTGAGACATCTACTCTCCCACAGGGTCTGAAGTGATGTACTGCGAATTACCTGAGTGGTCGAGAGTCGTCGGCATATTTTAGAGACTCAACGTCAAAACCGAGAAGCATTTAACAAGGGGTATCATAGGGTGGCGTTCTCTTCCCGGGTTTGTTAATCTCGAGGGAGTTTCCATAGCATCACTGACGACTGTTCTATTATGGCATCCAGCAATTCAATTAATGACATATGCTTTAAGTTGAACGAATGCCGCTCCAATTTGGTATACTGGGACAAGTAGGACACAGTGGATGAGACTACAGACCACCCAGAATGCACCGCTCCGGACGACAACCGGATACCTTCTGATGTCATCGGTATAACACCTGCACCATTAGGCTTCAATGCCAGTTAGGGAGCTCAATCAACTTCATGCTCAGCAAGCAGTTCATTTATTCAGAACTACATGGAAACGCTAAAAGCCTTTGCCAATTGCTTCAATTTAAAGGCCGAGCATCTGTCTTCCCTCTGTTTGTTTTATGATATACTGGAATTAATTTATTTGGCGCTAGATCAAGTGGACGAATGGAAGAGCAAATCTGATGGCGTCCAGCCTAATTTCTTGCTTGCATGAATTCGAACGGCACAATTCATCATTACATTGACAATGATCTATATTCATTTGGACAAAAAATTTGAGTCAAAATCTATAGAAAGGAGATTGTGACTTGAGCCGATCCGTCATTTCCTTTTCAATTAGCGATATAACCGCCTAGAAGATTTTGACCAATTTCTCTTTTTGCTAACTGGCGCCAGCTGCGGACACCAAGCTTTTCGGAGAATCTTTCTCTAGAACACTCCAAGGGTCATCTCATCTGATATATGGACGCTGTCAACATCAGATGAGATGGTGCAGATCCAATAGCACGGGCATGACGGGGGACTTATAGAGCGTGGTTTTCGCTCCTCGCGAGAGAGTTTTACTGCTAATTTGCCTACTCAGCCAAAAGTATCTTTTTCAAAATAATGTTAAGGAAGCCGCACCACTGGGAGTCACCCTGCTTGAAACTTCGTTTGGTATCAAGCGAGCAGGAGGGGTCTTTCCCATAGCCTTTACATAGCTTTGCTGTCGAAAGTCGACAAATTTATGGTGTGTGTCGATCCTGTTCTCATGGGTCTTTTCCAATATTTGGCGTATTGTGAATAACTGGTCGTCATCTATGCAAGTCAAGTTTGGAATGCAGAACTACTGCTCAAAATACAAAACGTAATTCCAACAAAATGTGCAGAACTTAACGAAGAAGAGTTGATGTATGGGTAAGTACGCTCGAATGACGTTCCTGAATTCAGTAGTGAATTGGTGCTACGCTGTCAGTTATCAAATCAAGTTTAAAAAGGTTATACATACCTCTAATTCGAAATTTGCATGCCTGGTTTCGATAACGGTTAGTCCCCAGCGACATTTTTCTCTTTCATCCCAATTTTTTTCGGAAAACGTCAATTTTGGATTCACTGGGAATAAACTTTTGCATTTTTGCTCGTCAAAAATACTAAAGTTATTTGCACTGGATAGTTAAAATGTTTTAGCAGTTGGTGATTACGGATGAGTAACTACGGAGGATTTTGTTAGGCTTCTTCTTAAAAAGAGTACTATTCTTTCCGAGCTAAGGTATGGGCCATAACTAACATAACCAACTGTTGATACTCTACTCGGTTTTTTGTGCTATGTCAGTGGCTCTCGCTGGGCGACCTTCCAACGGAAGGAGAAAATTAAATGCTTGGCTCCTCCCAGCGGTATCACAACGGGCTTTGTTAGCTTACGTGTGCCTCTGTGGTCTTGTATGGTTGCAGCCGTCCCAACCTCACCTATATACGATGATATTGCGATAAATTTTTTCTATGTCGCCATTAAAAATGGACTTGATCAGCCGCCATCTTAGGATAATGAGATTAAGTTATTTTGAAGAATGGGGCCGGTGTTAAGGATATTGTTTATGAGTAGAAGCTTTTTCAAAAGTTGAATTCGAACCTTTGGAGTTTTGCTGTGAAGATTTAGAACAACGTGTTGAGGCGAATAAAATGTTAAACATCGTCCGTTTTTAATGATTTTGCGAGGGGTAGAAGGTTTCATGTGGTCTTCGTAGATATATGAAGTATTCGCGTACATCGGGGTACCATATTATGTCAATTGGTAGAAATTTATATTTATATTTCATTTATATTTCAGACAGAAAATGGGTGAGCTGTGAAACGGCGATGGCTTGTGCCATTAATTAGCGTTTTAAATCTGCTTAACACAGTTTAGTCCTGGATCGGATTTTTGGCTTACCGGTACAATATGTGTTGAGTCTCTCCATCAAAAAGACTTTAAGCTGAGGATGATTTAGCATGATTCCTATATCCTGCTGTAAATATACCTCTGAATGCTGCCCAATCTTCGGCACACAGTGTGAAATACTTCGATGTCGCACGGCGGTAGTTTGAGAATTACTTCATTGAAGTTTAAAGTATTATTTGAGATGGAAGTAAGGCATGGGGCCTCGAAAATCTGGGGCTTGAATTCAGAATAATTTTTAGAGAGAAATATTTATCCGCATGATTGCACAAGCGATTCCCAAAATTTGTCCAGACGTTGTATCTTGACGCTTAGAAGCGCTTCCGGTTGGTCACTTATTAGGGTAGCAGACCATTTGGAATAAAAACTTTTTTAATCTGTTGTTTTCAAAAATTAAATTCCGAAGGCACAATTTGTAGACTCGATATTTTGAGATTTTGTTTGCATATTATATATTATATATACATATTTACATATATATTAATTAGTTGTAATTTTTTTAGGGGTAAGTTTAGATATTAATATATTTAATCCTCATCATTGTTGGTCTCCTTGGCGTGGTGGTGAGGCTTAAGTGTTTGCATGGTTGTTCCTTTCGAGGTCTTCCATGCCACCACGAACTAAGAGGGAGGCTCCATATAAGAATCAGTGTAGGACTCGATCTTGCACCGCTTCTTAAGTGGAGATTACCGTAGCAACATCTCTCTTTTCCGCATACCTTAGGAGGGATACTAAATTCCGGCTGTATTTTAACGGCGCCTTCCTGACACCGGGCCACCCCAGGGAGTAAGTTTGGCCTTACCGCGGCAAGGGGCGCTGTCGTGGTGTACCACAAATTTTCCCCCATCTATATTTCTAGACCGCTGCGCTTGCCTCGTCGAGCAGGTGGTCGTACGACCAAGATGAATACAACAAAAAACACAACAACAAAAACACAAAAAAATTGTCTTCCCCATCTCGGGGCAAGACATGCATGAAAACTTCTTCTTCCCCATCTTGGGGTAAAAATGCGCAGGGGCAAGCGCAGCTTCGCTCCGATAGGAGCTCTTCCGGGCTGGAGGTGAGTGTTGCACGCCGGCCCATGACTACGGGTGTTATGGCGGGGCCTAGCACTAGCAAAGCTGCGGGGATTGTGCTGGAAACGGCAGATCGCTCCGTGGCGGTAGGCACTAGAGGCCAATCACCGGCGCGGCTTCGAAGCCTAGTTTCGCGTGGCAGCGATGGAAACTACGAGCCACGCCTTCTGATGTTGGAGTCGGAGCGGTTCAAATTCGCTGACAAGCGTAAGGCCGCGAAGACATTAAAAAGATACGACGGGGATCCATTGAAAACGCTGCCCCAGAGCGCGAAGGAAGCGGTGGAAAGGGCGAAACCCTGCTGCCTAACTTCCGAGTCACTGGGGCTTCGGTTGAAAACCGGGTGCCTCCGTCAAAACAACAAAGATCGGCGGAGGAACAAACTCCGGCCTCGAGGAGAATCCGGCCGCACTCCTGGGTGGGCAGGCCTAGCTTTGCCGAGGTTGCAAAGGACAGGATCGTTTTTGGGGTCCTGGACCGAGGCAACGAGCTCGGGTCCATACCAAAGGACCAGTGGAGGTGGGTGAAGGCAGCTCTGGCGAACGTCATTTTTGACGTCCTGCTGGTGAATCCTGGAACGCCCCCGGCTTGTAAGGACGCTGGTTGGTACCAGGGCCACATTAAGGTGGTAGCCTGTGAGGACCTGAGATCGGTGGCGCTGTATAAGGCCGCCGTTGCAAAGGTGGGCCCTGTCTACCCAGGGGCTAAGTTGGGGGTGGTGGACTGGAAGGACATTCCAGTCAGACCCCGGGCGAGGGCATGGGTTCCGGTGACACCATCGTTACCGGAAAGCATCCTAAAGATGATTCAGGTGATGAACCCGGCCCTCCCAACAAGTGATTGGAGGGTCGTCCGGATCGAGGACGCGGAAGGCCCTTCGAGACAAGTGACCTTGTCCCTAAACAAGGAGTCCATCGGACTCCTAGAGAAGAGGCAACGCCGCGTTTCATATGGCCTCGATGAGGTCATCATTAAGGTGTACCGCGGGGACGCTCAGCTGCTCTCCTAGGTCGCCTGAGCAAAGGCGGCGTTACGGTGGTACTCATTCAGGAACTTTGGGTTTGCAACTCAAGGGTATGTGGGTTGAGTGCCAACGGTTTTAAGCTTTTCGTGGAGCGCGGTAAAGGTAAAATTAGAGCCTGCATTCTGGCTAAAGCAGATTTAAATATCTTTAATTACAGTGATGTCCACGTCACGGCAATTCTCGCGGAGATAGGGGGTATGTCAACAGTGCTGGCATCGGCTTACATACCGTACGAAGCCGAGTACCCCCCTCACTCTATGGTGCGGAACTTGGTGTCCAAATTTGAGAGCGGACACATGTTGGTCGGCAGCGACGCAAATGCTCACCATGTCAACTGGGGGTGCACGAACATCAATGATCGAGGTGAGTTACTCCTCAACTACCTTCTAACTACTAACCTACTTATATGCAACAAAGGTAGGGATCCCACCTTCATTACTAGCAATCGTAAAGGAGTTTTAGATATAACTCTATGCAGTGATAGTCTATCTGAATTGATCGAGAGTTGGCGGGTTCTAGATGGACACTCTTTCTCTGATCATCGTTATATTGCAATCGTATTGAACTTTTCTAATACCAGCCCAAAGGTGCGTAAGAACCTAAAAAACACGGATTGGTGCACTTATAAAAGGTTATTTGAGGATAGGCTAAACAGCGAACTTCTTATTGAACCTAATTGTATCGGGGATCTAGAGAACATGGTGGACGTTTTTACGCTGACCTGCTCAAATGCCCTAGATCAGGCTTGCCCTGAACCAAAACAGTGGGGAAACGTAAACCCTATTGGTGGTCACGTGAGTTGGACCCACTACGAAAATCTTTTAGGAAAAACTTCAACAAAGCCAACAGACTTAGTCTCGAGCTGGTAGGCAAGAATACAAAAAGTCTCTACAGACCTATAAAAAAGTTTTAAGGGCGGCAAAGAGATCTTTGTGGAGAAACTTCTGCGGCATCATCGAGGGTGCTTCCGAGACAGCCAGGCTAAGGAAGATTCTCTCAGGATCCTCTAACCCGGTAGGTTTCTTGCAAAAGCAAGACGGTTCCTGGACGGGTTCAACGGGAAATCAAACCCATTTCCCTGGTAGTACAACTGCGGAGGAAGGAACTCCTCCGTTCGTCCCCACCCCCGTCAACATACCGGTTTCAGAAGATAAGGTTAAATGGGCTATCCAAAGCTTTAAACCATACAAATCTGCAGGGCCGGATGGGATAATACCTGCCTAGCTAATTAAGACACTGGAGCTGTCTGCAAAATGGCTCTCTACTTTTTTCAGGGCCTGTTTCAAACTAAATCACATACCGTTGGCATGGAGAAATGTCACGGCTGTCTTTATTCCTAAAGCCGGTAAGGCCTCACACACTAATCCAAAGGATCTTAGGCCTAACAGTCTATCATCCTTTGCTCTTAAAGCACTTGAAAGGATTATTAGTCCGATACCATCGACAGTCGACTACTGTCCAATGACCAACATGCCTACCGCAAAGGCAAATCTACGGAGACTGCACTCCATAGCTTGGTCGGCTATAGTGAGAAGTCTTTCAGCGTCAAGTAATTCTGTCTTGTAGCCTTCCTGGACATTGAAGGCGCCTTTAGTAACGTATTTCCGGAACCGGCGCCGTTAGGGATCAAGGGGTTGAACACTCACTGGTTGAGTTTATCGGCCAGCTACTCTGTTGCAAAGTAGTAAGGGCTAAGCTGGGTGCGAGCGAAATGTCGCAGCACGTGTCGAGGGGGACGCCACAAGGAGGCGTCCTATCCCCACTCCTTTGGAACCTCACCGTGAATACGTTACTACGAGGTACAGCATGGGGTGGCGCAAAAGTCGTCGCGTACGCTGATGGCGTCGCGATAGCACTCAGGGGAAAGTTTCCGCAGACATTATGCGAGCTGATGTAACGAGCGCTTCGGGAGGTATCCAAGTGGTCCACCCACTGCGGGCTCAGGGTCAGCTCAGGTAAGGTGGAACTTGTACTTTTCACGAGAAGGTATGAAGTGCCTTCGGTGACTCCACCGGTACTAAACGGTACCCGTTTAAGTCTTTCTGCAAGTACCAAATTTCTAGCCGTTATTTTAAATAACAAGTTGAACTGGAAAGAGAATCTAGTTCAACGTCATGAGAAGGCTTCCGTAGACCTCTACACATGTAAGAGAGCCATAGGCAGGAAATGGGGTCTTAATCCCCGGATCTGTCGATGGATTTTCACAGCGGTCGTCAGACCAATACTCCTATATGGGGTGATCGCGTGGTGGCCTGCATTAGAAAAAGAGGTTAACTTTAGGCTACTCACCAAGGTGCAAATGTTTAGTATGATCTGCATAAGTGGGACGCTCAGAACCGCTCCAGATGAGCAGCACGGATCGGTGCGCCTTCACATCGGTTTCTGAAAGTAACTTTATTACATGTAGTGGAAACTTGAGTTTTATAATCCACCTGATAGCATTGTCATCTATACAGATGGCTCGAAACTCGATAATATGGTAGGAGGAGGTGCTTTCTCACGAAACCCTCTCCTGCAAATTTCCTCTAGGTTACCAGATCACTGCAGCGGCTTCCAGGCTGAGGTCTCAGCTATCATGGAGACGGTAGAGAAGATTGGGACCGGGATTATAGGAAGAGACATCTTCATTTTTAGTGACAGCCAGGCTGCAATCAGAGCTCTGAGCTCTTTCACTTTTAATTCGAACATCGCGCTGGACTGCCGCCTATCTCTGCAGGAGATGGCCCAGCAGGACAGACTGTGCCTCATTTGGGTCCCTGGTCACCGGGACATAGAGGGAAACTGCATGGCAGACAAACTTGCAAGACAAGGTACGACCAAGCAGATTCTTCAAGATAAAGAACGCATTGGTATGCCGTTTGCCACTTGCAAACTGCTACTCAGAGATTGTACATATAAACAAGCTGACAACGGATGGAGGCAAAATGCGACCTGCCGAACCTCAAGGCAGATGTGGCCAAAATGGGATCGGAAACGGTCGCGCAGCGTTCTCTCTCTAAGAAGGGAAAACATTTCCAACGTCATCGGGTCTCTAAGACGGCACTGTCTGATAGGGAAACATGCTAAAAGGTTGGGAGTACCCTTCCGAAGATGCTGTAAGAGCTGCAAGAACGACGAGGAGGAGGAAACGATCTTGCATTTACTGTGTAAGTGTCCTGCACTGTGTAAAAACAGAATGCGATATCTGGGATCACCGTTTTTGGATGACCTTAGTGAGGTTTCATGCACCGAGGTAAATTGCCTGTTGAGGGTCATCAGCGAGGCAAAATGGTTTGGTGAGGGGTAATTTTCCTCTTGGATGATACAAATTTTTCCTTGTGGTAACACAATGGGCCTCCTAATATTGGCCTAAGTGAGCCGCCTTAATTCCAAAATATATTTTGAGTAAAAATAAAATTGTAAATTTTTTCACCCACTGTGCTGTATGCATGTGTGTGGATTTGAGTTGAATCCCACTGTACGTGAATAATTTCCTTGTCTAAGCTACAAGCCCATATGCATACCTTAGTATTTGCGAATGCTTGGGAACAATGTGCATGCCCACCAAAAAATTTGCGCGTTATTTAAAGCTTATTTCATATGATCATAAGGTTTATAATATAATACATTAAATCTGAAAGGGATGCAAGTTGTATGAAAAACCCCTTATTTTATCTCTTAATTCACCGTGTTGGTTTCGTTACTTCATAATGTATAACCTTACGCTCTGATAGTAACCCTACCGTATAAGGCGTATATGCTATATAAAATAAAATTCATATAATTCATTATGATAATTCTTTACGTGGGGTATAAACACCTTTTATAAGGCTTATAATAAATTCAGGCATGCATAAGACCGTATCATAATGCGTTACTTGAGATATTTTACGATTATTGTAAGGTTCTCGGCTACATTAAACCAAGTTTACGGGTTCGAATTATAGAAAAGTTTTTTCTAATTCCGAGTGTATTTCTGCCACGATAAAAAAAAACTTCTCACAATCGGCCAAAATCGCTAAAGCGGTTATTGCGCCAATCAAGTTAGTAAATAATCTCTTCAATAAGGAATAGTATGGAGTATAAATACCTGATAAAAGGCTTATCGATCATGTGTGGCTCATAAAACTTCCAAGAAATCAAAACCCGTGAAATTCGATATTCGAATATAAATGAATCCTTGTTTTTATATATTTATTTTATTTATTGCGTTAATATAGATTATTTTTCATTACTTACAGATTACAAAGAAATGTAATTAGTGAGAAAATGGAAACTACTATAACAAATCAATTAAATTAATATTTTGTAGAAGGATAATCAACACAAGTAGGATTTGAAACCATACCCAGCCTGAAAAAATCATGACTGTAAGCTTCGCTGAGGAATATTGAAATTAATTTTGCCGAGCAAATCACTTATTAAATCAAATACAAAGGTAAAGGACAGAATAGTCCTACAGTTATCTAAAGCTTCAGGATCAATGAGCAAGCAGCTTAATCTAAAAGGTGGAAATGGATCTGTGAAATTCAGAAAGCATACCGAACAACGACTTTTTGAAGACTTTCAATCCTACTAATGTGACATAATATATCCTCCAAATAAAAACAACATATTCTAGCTTCGAGAGCACAAGAGAAGTATATAAAACCTTTAGAGTATAAGGATTAGTAAAATATGAACTAAATATTCGAATAAAAGCAACTACAGAATCTAATATTCTTGTTGTTTTTATGTACTAGTTTTTGATAGTTCGTAAATTGAGAGAGCGATGGTGACAGTTGGTTTGAGTGGAAGTTGCAAGTTTTTACTCGTAACAATTTACCAGTACGAAAAACACCTGATTGAAGGTATTCAGTTGATCACAAATATAAAATAATTATACAAAATGTTAATTATTTCCATAAAAAAGGAGAAAATTTGAAAAGGTGATTAAATGTATAAATATTTTTTTCACTGAGAGCAAATTTTGCTTACGCTCTGAAATTTGGTTACTGGCAATTACTGGATATTTTTTTACTGGTGAGTTCGTGTACGACTTTGCAATGATGTAATTTAAATGACTTGGAAACAAATCAAGAATCGAAACCCACAAAAAGATCAATAGTTTCCTTGGATTGGAAAATCTAGAGCCTTCTATGTGGTAAGAAGCAGGTATAAGTTATCTCAAATAGGTTCTCACCACCACATTGCTATCAACAACACATCCGGCTGACGCAACCCTTACACAGTTCAGCCACATCAATGTAATATTATATTTTGCACGAGCCGCCAACTCAACATATTTGCGACCACAGGTTGACACCACCAAATATTCCACACGAGTCGCTATGTCAGCGGAATTGCGCTCACACTGTTGACGGCAATAAAGAATCCACACGAGTCAGCAGAATTGAATTCACACGGTTGGAACGCTAGCAGAACAGCAGCAGCGCAGCGCGACGCCGTGAGTTAGGTGTAGGCTTAAGAAGTTCTGTAAAGTCAATTAGAGGTGAGCGAGTTAGTTAAGGCAGATGTACGAAGTGCTTTAGCAGCACAGAAGTTGGAGTTTGATAGGAAGCTGGTGACGATCCAAAATCAAGTCACCATTGCCAAGCCTAAAGTGTAAAAATACGTTAAAGTGACAATAAACCCATTGGTAGGATGTGACATAACACTATACGCAATAAAAACACTACCAGAATTTCAGGGGTACACAGGCACCTATGTGTCATGGCGTGAGGCGGCACACCACGCCTATGAGTTATTCAAAAGGTACGCAGACAGCGAACGCCATTGTCAGGCAGTAACTATTTTAAGGAACATGATAAGAGGGGCTGCTGATGTATTACTTTCATCATTTAACACTGTGCTTAATTTAACGCCATTATTGCACGATTAGACCTTACGTACGCGGACAAGCGTCCCCTTTACCTCATAGAACAAGAGTTATCTACCCTTAAGCAGGGCTCCACACCGTGCTTGGAATTCTATGATGAAGTTGAGAAAAAACTAGCGTTGTTAGCGAACAAGAGCATGATGTCTTACGAGAGTATCGTAGCACACGCCATTAATGAGAAATACAGAGCCGATGCTTTGGGAGTGTTCATATCTGGCTTAAGGAAGCCCTTATGCGACATTCTTTTCGCTTCGAGGCCATCAGACCTCCCATCTGCTCTTGCCCTGGCGCAAGAGGTAGACGCAAATCACGAGCGTTACACATTTGCAGCTAATTTCGCAGCTAGGCATAGCGAAAATAATTCTAATAAAAAAGGTTACAGTAACGCGAATGCAGGTTCAAATGGTCAGAAGTTTAACAGCTCTGAGTCCCACATAGGATATAAAAATCCACATTATTCAGGTAATAAACAGTACCGACCCGGACAACCACAGCATTCGACTGAAACCCAAAAACTAAATAACGAACGTGACAAGGAAAGTCAAAAACGGGTGGAACCAATGGAAGTCGATACATCCACTTCACAATTCAGACGTCAGCCATATAACAGGGAATACAATCCGAATCAATTAGGACAGAGTAACCAACAGAAGCGTTTGGCAAACTCCGGACGCTACACAGGACCAAAAATCCAAAGCGTAAACCACTTAAGAGATGATAATCTACAGGAGGGAGAGAAATTAAACTCCTAATCGATACCGAGGCGTCGAAAAGTTACATGAAACCGTTACCGGCGCTAAATGGAGTTCAGACTGTAAGGAACACTTTTTCTGTGAAATCTATTTACGGGGTCACCCCCATCAAGCAAAAGTGTTACATAAAAATATTCGGAGTAACAGCGGAATTTTTCATTCTGCCAGACCTGGCATCGTTTGACGGTGTGATTGGACTCGATGTACTTAATAAGGTGCATGTGAACATCGATTTGAAACTAAATACAATAACACATGACTTTGGAGAAAAAGAAATATTTTTCATTACCAGCCATGACGTTAGCCATCTTATGCTTCAGGCTGATGTGGTACCATCTGACATTAGAGACGACTTCTTTAAGATGATTAGAGGGATTAATGGCGTTTTCGCCGATCCTAACGAAGCACTACAAAGTTGGTGACAACATTCCGCACCGAGGCAACAATCCGCACCGAGGATGAGGACCCGGTGTACTCCAGACTCTACCCTTATCCACTGGGTGTAACGGATTTCGTAAACAGGGAAATCCAGGAACTATTAGAAAATAGTATTATCTGACCATCTAGATCGCCGTTTAATAGCTTCATATGGGTAGCTAAAAAAAAGGCCTGGATGAAACCGGGCAAGAAAAACAAAGATTAGTCATTGATTTTCGTAAACTCAACGAAAAAACAATAGGTGATAAATATCCAATCCCCGACATTACAGGAATTGTGGTTAATTTGGGTGGAGGCAAATATTTTACCACTCTAGACTTAAAATCCGGCTTTCACCAGATTAACTTATCGAAGCGCGATAAAGAAAAAACAGCTTTCTCTATCAAAAACGGTAAATACGAATTTTGTCGGTTGCCTTTCGGCTTGAAAAACGCCCCAAGTATCTTCCAAAGGGCAACAGATGATGTGTTAAGAGAGCACATAGGAAAAAGCTGTTTTGTTATTTATTTTAATTTAAATTTTTTCGCAAGACAAACAACAACATTTGAAAGACGTGGAAGCAATCCTTAAAAATTTATTCGATGCCAATATGAGGGTATCGGCTGAAAAGTCAAAATTTTTTAGAACAGAAGAGGAGTATTTAGGATTCCTGGTATTACAAGGAGGGATAAAAACGTGTCCAGACAAAGTTGACACAATACGACAATTTCCTGAGCCCACCACCCTAAGGGGAATTAGATCGTTTCTAGGTCTAGCGGGATACTACAGATGCTGTCCTCTCCCAAGAGGGCAAACCTATTACCATGATTTCTCGCACCCTAACCGAATGAAAAGCATTACGCAACAAACGAAAGGGAGTTGTTGGCTATCGTTTGGGCATTAAAAACGCTTAGAAATTATCTCTACGGCGTCACAAAATTATATGTATTTACGGACCACCAACCACTAACATTTGCGGTTTCGGACAGGAACCCAAATTCGAAAATCAAAAGGTGGAAAGCTTTCATCGATGAGTGCAATGCAAAGCTCAACTACAAACCTGGTAAAGAAAATGTGGTTGCTGATGCATTATCTAGGCAGCATATAAACGCCTCAGATAATATGATTCACAGCGAAGAATGGTCAACAAATGCAATCGAAAGAACAGATAAGCCGGTAAACTGCTTCCGCAACCAGATACTTTTGGAAAAAGGTGTTGAACCGCAACGAAGAACCTTTATTATTATTGGGGAAAAAACATCTAATTATATACCAATCCTTGGGAGATCGGATGAAACTCCTACAAGAATCCGTGAAAGTCGACGTAGTTAACGCAGTATACTGCGACCTACACACATTAACACAGTTTCAACATAAACTGATTTTCCCAGCGGTAAAGTTTAGACATACGGAAAAATTCGTAAACGATATTTCGGACGCAAACGAACAACAGGAAATCATTGCGGCGGAGCATAACCGACCACATCGAGCAGCCCGAGAAAAAGCAAAGCAGATACTCGAAGATTATTTTTTTCCAAAATTAGAAAAAAGGCCAAGCAGTTTGCGGCCAACTGCCGCGTATGTTCTCAGGCAAAGTACGACCGCCACCCAAAAAAGCAACTTATTGCTGAGACACCCGTACCGACATATTGCGGAGAAGTCCTCCATATTGACATATTCTCTACTGGATCAAAATACTTTTTGACTTCCATCGACAAACTTTGCGATAGTACAATCGCTAAAGTCTAGAACGATAGTCGACGTAAAACCACAGCTCCTACAACTGCTCAACATGTTTTCAGGTACAAAAACCATCTATTGCGACAACGGAAAGTCCCTAAACTCATTTAGCATCGACATCGCTAATGCCCTACCCTTACACAGTACATCAAATGGCCAGGTAGAGCGATTCCATAGCACACTGATGGAAATATCGCGATGCCTTAAACTTGATAAAAAGTTGGACGATATAGACGACCTTTTTCTTTCGACAAATGCCAACGCACAGATTTTATCTCGTTTGAAAATCGCTTAAGATAAAGAATTAACATAGCAAAATAAGCAGAGACAGGATAGAGAGTTTCAGATAGGGGACAAGGTGCTGGTCAGAAACAATAGGAGACTAGGCAATAAACTGACTCCTATCTATACCTCATAAGAGGGAGGAGGGTCCAGAAGGACAACCTTCGTTGAAATTAAATATAAGTAAAAATAACGTAATTTCTTCATGGTCATTTCTTAGATTTAAAAATTGGTTTACTTTTAGGATTGCTTTAAGGATTACTTTAAAATTGGTTTTATCCATATTAGTAACGACATCGACTGGACGAATAATAGACTACTCCAACGCAAAGTACATTCCGGTCGTTGAAGGTGAACTTGTAATTTGAGAAAACTTTGAACCCCATCCTGTTAGACAGTAATGAAATAAATTCCATAATAGCAAACGAGCACTTCACAAACCTAACTATAGCCGATGTTATAAGTTTAGCTAGGATGAAGATTTTACAGTATGATAATGTTATATATTTTTAATAAGATATCCTATCCCTAACTTTAGATGTAAGAAAATAACAATTTTATCAGTAGCCCACGGCTATCAAGTTCTGAATCTACAAGAATCTACCTTAGCTTCATGCCAAAATCACACGCTAGCGGTAAGAAACTGCAGTGATACGATACCAACATTCTGCCTAGCATCATCAGTCACGTCATGCGCTTTACAGCTAATGACACGCAACACCGCCAACTGCAGTACAACATACCTGGTTGTCTTTAAAGGTCGTGTAAAGATTAATGACACGATATTGTACAATGAAAACGCCACAGCGACCTTTAAACCCGAAACTCCATGGGCCTCCACAATCAACTTAGGGCAACACACCGAGATACTGAGAGCGCCTTACCTCCATCATGTAAACCAACAGAATCTTCAACACATAAAACATCTGCAGCGAAGTGTTGAACAAGGCCATATCGCAAGTTCGACAACCATCCGTGTCCTCCTTGTTGTGGGACTGGTTGCCTACGCATTACGGCATATGGCCATGACCAGGAAGGAAATTTCCATAACCAAATCTGTAGAAGTGGCAATAAAAACTGCAGCTACGAGGTCCGCCGACGTTCCTGTCTTAGAGAGGGAGGAGTTATCGCAAATAGGTTCTCACCACCACATTGCTATCAACAACACATCCGGCTGACGCAACCCTTACACAGTTCAGCCACATCAATGTAATATTATATTTTGCACGAGCCGCCAACTCAACATATTTGCGATCACAGGTTGATCACACCAAATATTCCACACGAGTCGCTATGTCAGCGGAATTGCGCTCACACGGTTGACGGCAACAAACATTCCACACGAGTCAGCAGAATTGAATTCACACGGTTGGAACGCTAGCAGAACAGCAGCAGCGCAGCGCGACGCCGTGGGTTAGGTGTAGGCTTAAGAAGTTCTGTAAAGTTAGTTAGAAAACTCAAGCTCAATCAAACGCAACAAATGCGGAATAAAATTATTAAAATACCAAAACCGTTTAATTTATATAAGTAGAAGAGCGAGATTTGGAATAGGTGACATGAAAACACTTGCGTATATATGTATATTTAAATTTAGATTATTGTATTGGTTATATCGGGCCTTGCAATAGGAACGCACAAGTTTTTTTAAATAAAACAAAAACGGATTGGGATATGAATTAAATTCTTTATTCCTGTGAAAGTACATTCGATGCCATTATGTATGGAACTCGATTTCTTTTGCATGGGCACCACGGGCACGCTTGCAGAAGTCCAGACGCTGAACCCAATTTTCGACGGTTTTCAAGCATAAATCGGCCAATACTGCTGCAATTTCACGTTCGATATTCGTGCGAAGCTCATCAATCGTCGCTGTCTTGTTGGCATAGACCATAGACTTAACGTAGCCCCACAGGAAATAGTCTAACGGCGTCATATCGCACGACCGAGGCGGCCAATTGACTGGGCCATTTCGTGAGATAACACGTCCACCAAACTTGGTTTTCAATAAATCGATTGTGACATTCACTGTGTGGCTTGTGGCGCCGTCCCGTTGGAACCACTTATTGTCCAAGTCCATAACATCCAATTCGGACCAGAAATATTCGGTTATCATTGAGCGGTAGCGATTCCCATTCACAGTAACGTGCCGGTCTTGATCATCACGGAAGAAGAACGGCCCAATGACGCCGCCGGCCCATAAACCGCACCAAACCGTTATTTTTCGGGATACAATGTTGACCCACGGAGAACGTTTGGATTGCTGCCTGTCCAATAACGCATATTTTGCTTATTGGCGAAGCTATTCAGCCAGAAATGACGACGACCATAAATTGGACGCAGCGCTCTTAAAGTTGAGGCCATTGACTCCGAATTTCGGTAGTAAATTTTAATGATTTCCACTCGTTGTTGGATCGTATATCTTTCCATAATGAAAT
The DNA here is from genome assembly GCA_951828415.1 of Anomoia purmunda. NCBI lineage: Eukaryota > Metazoa > Arthropoda > Insecta > Diptera > Tephritidae > Anomoia > Anomoia purmunda. The sequence goes on along the minus strand of OX639994.1, from coordinate 40,822,797 downwards.
GGCAAACCTTACTGAAGAGAAATGTCAAAAGAGCGGGGAAAAATATGGCGTCGTTTGCAGTCACTATCGGTTTACTTTTGTGCGTCCCTATTGGAAAACCCTTTATTATTGCAATTAAAGCAGCTAGAAATATCGTTAATAAAAATTACTGAGATCGCAATGAAATAAGAGTATATCACACTATCACTACCCACAACACTATTTGGAGAGGAGAGAGAGGATTTAGTCCACTATAAAAGAGTGGAATGAAATCTTAACGCCCATAATTTCGGTTTTAAGATTATATATAAGTGACTGACTTAGTTAAATGCTTTTAAAAAGTCTGTGTACACAGTCCCAATTTGAACTCGATTGCCATGCGATTAAGCGATTAACGGAAAAATAAATTTTTAGTTTCACAATTATTTCAAATAATTTTCAGACGGTGAATAATTTTTGTAATGTTGGCAATTTTGTTTTATTTCCACTTTTGAATACTGGATTAATATAAGTAACTTTCCAGATCTCCATAAACTCTTCATGTTCAAAGGATTTATTGAACATCAATAAGAGGGGATAGGCAAGTGCAAGGCATTTTTTTTTGTAAAACTTCGAAGATACTGTCAACATCAGCACTTATAGGTACCTCGAGTTGACGAATTCCATCTTCAACATCAGAAAGAGATTAACAATATTTATTTCCCACGTTTTTAAGTTTTTTCAGTTCCTTAGTAATCCATGGTACTCTATAACTGATATTTTTTAGCACAGATATATTTTTTTTACAAATTCCGTTTATGTTACTCTTAAAAATATTCAAACAAATGCTAATTTCAATGCTAGTAAATAAAAATCCCAGTCTATAATGTCAGCTGCTGTATCAACTATATCGAGGATAAAATTTTTAAAACATTACTAATCATTACAAAAAAAATTACATTAAACTCATGAAATTCGCTATTAACGACAAGCGATAAATGGTGTGAACCAGTAGTGCGATTCACTAATTTTTAACGATACGACAGTCGCAATTTTTCTCGACAACATTTGTCTTTTGCAGGAACGATTGCGCGATTTACTACCTTCTTCTTAACGTTAAAAAATAGCTGTATCGTTGTATTTATTCAAAGTACTAAAGAGTGGCATCTTGGTCCCACTAAATGCCAAAATGGGCGAAAAAAATAATGAATGCGGGCTGCTGAATATAAATTTGAACGCGTTTTTATTATATTTGATTAAAGTGATATAAGATACTAGTTTATTTCAAACTATAAATATTTTTAATTGTTGCAATGTTCCATTGTAACAGAATTCCGGACTCTTCTCTAAGTGATTTGGTATAATAGTCATCAACTCGAGTAAAAGGAATATCCGGAATCACCTGCAAATATGCAATGGTGTTGTCCTTCAGGGTATTTAACTTTTATATTAAAAACTTTTTAATTAGGATCATTTATCTATATGTTAAAGCCAAATAATATTCCTGTTTTTATAATTGAATCCTCAATAAAAGTTTGCTTTTACAATTTGCACACTACTCGTAATTAAATGGTAGATATGGTGGTTGATATAAGCCTCCTCGCGATTCTTTTGCGCCGAAATTGATAAAAGAGTACAATCGACGGTCCCTATATTGCCTCCCACAAAAGGTGACAACACCGAAGCAAACATTTCCTTACCAGATTAACGCTCTACAGTTTAAAAAATTATCAAGATAATATATATCTATTTCAGATATACCATTGACATTAATAGGGTATAGTTCGGCTAAGCTAAAAAATTAGCTGTTTTTGCAACACCTGTAGTTTGGCAAATAAAAAAAGAATTAAATTCAACGTTGGAAACTGAGATATAAAAAGCCAGCCAATGTATGTGTATGTATGAACGAATGTACGATTCGATCATTCATTGAGAAAAAAAGAATTAAAGCCTTGAGAAAGGTTCTCATGCGGAATTATGTTCTTAAACTTGAGTCTGGCATTAAATCTAGCCCAAAGCCTTTTCGGAGGTATGTTACATCCAAGAAAGCGTGTTCTTGCATTCCTTCTGGTATTTTTTATGACGAAATGCAAACTTCTACTCCCTTAGAAGCTATTAACTTTTTCGCTTATTTTTTCGCTCTAATATGAGTCTGATTCTGATCTAGTTGGCAAATTATCTCTGACTGCTCAATCCCCAATAACCTTTGATTCGCTCTCACAATCAACTGATGATATGGCGGATGGTATTAGGAATATCAAATAATTAAATCAAACTGATGTTGATCGGATATCGCCCTACTTTTTGAGGAATTCAAATTATCAACAAAGTCAAAATTATTCGAATTTATTGTCAAACAGGGAGTATACTTCGCAGTCAGCCGCTGAATATCTGTTAACCAGCATGGTTTTATATCTGGGAGATCAACTGTAACTAACCTTGCTGTTTTTCCTGAGTTTTGTTTATCTGTCTTTAATAATCGTCTACAAGTTGACGCGGTGTATACGGATTTTTCTAAAGCGTTTGGCTGTTAGCCATTCAATCTTAATCTCAAAATTGTCTAGTTTAAGGTTTCATTCAGTTTTCTTAACGAGGGTAAAATCGTATCTTTCTTTACAAAACGGTATAGTTTCGTAATTTTTATCAAAAAATTTTATGTATGCGGACGATTCGAAAATCTACACTACTGTGGCAAATGCTACAGATTTTAACAATATAAAAGCTAATGCGGTTGCTTGGTGTTTAAAAAATAGGTTAAAACTAAATATAAACAAGTGTTTTTATGTCTCTTACACCAAATCTCGTTCCATTAACCCGACTTCTTACATCATCTTAGTACATTTAGTTAGAGTTAATCTGAAATTTTCTTAATAATCGCTATCCACTGTTTAAAACAATAATACTCGGGTCAATAGCACGAACACTAGATGGAGCATCGATATTCCGTGCGTACACGTACCTACATTGTGGAGTTACCTACCGTGCAATGAGGTAATCTGATTAGAAAATTGGTATTAATGGTTTTAGCCGACCGACTCGCAGATCGCATTATGAAGATCACGACAGTTCAAGCATTTGATTTTGGACAACGCGAAGCCTCAGCACTGTCAAAATTTGTAGAAGCTTTCGAGTAAACAGTTTTATAGCCCATTCAATTTCATTATAATAAAGTGGTGGTTTGCTTATTTTTGATAATTTGTGGTGATGTTATTAAACATTTTCTTCCACATTACGCATCAGCGAAATTATAATTTATTATCAGCAATCAATGGCAATTTTTAGAAACTTTAAACATACAAGTTAACAAATGATTTCCTAGCCAACTCGATCCAACGGAATAGACGCTGCAAAAGCGATTCTGGAAATTTGGCTACGCCACACAGTGGCCGACAAGGCTCATCTAGCGGCGTTTAATTAATAGCGCTTAGGGAAAATTTTTGTTTGTGTAATATTTTTTTCAGTTGAAAATTGATTAAGCTACAAAGTTAAATACACTTTTTTTTTAAATATAATTAAATTTTTTTTTTAAGTTGGAACTTTTTTTCATATATTTTTTTTTTTTGATATTTGTAATGCAAGTTTATTTATTTATTATTGTATTATCATATCTAATGCTTCAGGAGGAAAAGATTTATTTTTCTTATTTGGAAGGTGCCGTATATTACTTATAATAGGATCAGAGGAAATAACGCTTCTTCAGGTGTATACGGGATTGCTGATTTTGTTATCTGAGGTACTTTTAGTTTCTTCAGAGTCTTGGGTGAACTGCCAAAACCTTTTTTTACGGCTTCTGCCATAGAACGTTTACCTTCTTGTCTTAGCTTCGCTTCCGTTGCAATGGATAGTTCTTCAGACGATTTATTCATGAGTTCTCGAATTTTTATTTTTTTAGACTTTAATCCATTTTCTTGAAATATTTTCTCTGGCCTTCCAAGTTGTGATTTTTGCTTATTTATTTCCATTTCTATAGGTATTTGAAATTTCTTAGACAGCCAACTCTCTTCTGAATTTAAGAACACATGAAGCGTACGCTTCTGTGCAACCCACTTTTGAAAAATTAATGACACAAACTTTTTGGTGTAAAGGAAACATTTTTTATATTGGTCCTCATTTACATCCAATATGGAAAGCTTTGAATAAACAAACTTTACGACTTCACCCGCACAATCAGAAACAGACGATTTCAAAGTCTGTTCTCTCTCATAAATAAAAATATATCATTTCTTGTTAGTGACGGCCTCTCCGTTTGAAGAGCATTGCTACCTAAAAAATATAAAAAATATATTTTATGGCGGCTTTTGGCACGTAATTTTAAATGTCAATTAAAGTGAATGATTGAAACTTTATAATAAAATTACTTTCGTGATCAGACTATGTAAGCAAAAAATGACTGCATATACTATAGGCACCATTTTCAATCCTTAATTTTTATAATGTAAATATGAAATTAATTTTTTGTTAAGTACTTGCAATGAGGGACTTGCGACATATTTGCTATTTTTTTATTCTTGTTTAGCCAATAAAAACTTGTACTTACAGTGACAATGAAATTCTCAACTGGAGCACATAATAACAAAGTGAAATCAAACTGACTCATTGCGGCGAAAGTGCAGTTACAAATTTGAGCGTTAGCCTCCTTTGTTGCTTCTAACTCATTATTTGAATATTGCTCTCTACATTTAACGGGAAAAAATGTTGAAAAAAATATGTTAATTTTTGACTTTTGTCCAGCTACTGATGTATGAAACCGACCACCGTGCGCCAGCCAGTAAGCGCGAGAACTGTCTGCGTTTGCCTTTTCCCACACCGAACAATTGCAAGCTTACCGGCAAGCTCTGCAATAACAAAACTGCTACCTTCTAGCGCCAAAACAACAAATTGCAAGCTTATCAAAAGCCGATAACTTACATTAATTAAGAGGCAACGTGAAATTGATAGGCAAAATATTCCTAAAATACAAAGAATTAACCACTTAACCCAGAATTCGTTCTAGGAAAATTTTTCTGGGGATGAGCCTCAATATGATTTCCTAAAAGAAGTTAATTTTTTAGACGGATGTCGCTTCTGCCCTTTGTAAGCAGAATTCTGGCAGGGCGACCGCTGAAACGAATAACCCTTATGAAAATTTAAAAGGTGTAAAGAAGATTTGTCAATTAAATCTTTCAATGTTAAATCCCTGTTTTCGGAAGGAATGCGCCTTTCTATCTCCTTTCAGAACCTTGCATTATAGAATTGCATCCAGTTACAGAGGAATTACAATATTATGATTTCAGGGATGCAAGCATTCGAAAGTTTTCGCAAGTCCAAATGAAGCTTTGCCTTTTAACACTAACGTAGTGCCACAATAATTGCGAATGGTGATCGATTTTGGAAAATTAAATTCGAAAACAATTTCTGAAAATATCTAGATTAAGTTGGCGGAAAATAACAGGGAAAAGATCTCGTTCTCGGTGAACAATGGGAAATAGTTCTGTTGACTTCCTTTTGGATTGAAGAATGCCCCTGAAATTTTCCAGAGAATGTGATTTATTGTTTCAAAAGAGGGGAGTAAAACGTGCCCTAATAAAGTCAATGGTATTTTAAATTATAAAACTCCTGGCACTCTTCGTGATCTGCGATCATTTTTAGGATTATCAGGATACTATAGGGTTTATTAAGGATTGTGCCTCCATAGTGAAGCCCCTAACAAGGTATTTTTAAAAATTTTTTTTTTTGGCCAATCAATCAAAAAATGTTAAGATAGAGCTAGATGATTACGCATTATTAGCCTTAAAAAATTAAAAGAAACTTATCCTCTGAAGATTATAATGATTATAATAAGCCATTTGATCTAACCACCGAACGAAGATCAGTTTAGGACTATAGGGAAATCGGCGGAAATGTTGAGATTCTTAGAGACTCCAGTTAAGGTAGAGGTGTTCCGAGCACTGACTGTAGGCCAGACTATTCGATCTGAGGATTCCCTTGAAATAATAAAATTCCTCCTTGAGTTCAGTGATGATAAATTGTTTGAAAATTACGAAAACAGTTCTGGAAATTGCCAAGCGGGAGCGATTGTTAGGAACAAAACAGTTGGTTCAGTCGATCTGGTTTTATCCTCGTTCAATACAGTGCTTATTTGAAAGCGACTATCAACTAGATTTCACAGACGCAGATAAACTTCCAGTGTATTTAATTGAGCAGGAGATGTCAACTCTTCCACAAGGAAGGCTGTCAATTGCTGAATTTTACGATGAAGTTGAAAAGAATTAGACATTGATAGTAAATAAAACCCTTATGTTGAATGAAGGCAACAATGCCCTTATTGAGTCACTATGTCGGAAGTATAGGCAGGACGCTTTGAGGGTTTTCATATCCGGTTTGGGGAAGCCAATGAGCGTCGTTACGTTTTCCTTGCAGCCGGAAGATATGCCAAGTGCATTAGCACTGGCTCAGGAATTGAAAATAAATCGTTATTTGCGAACTTTTTTTCTAACAGGAAATAAGCTTCCCAGGTCGCAGGCCATTTGCTCCGCACCATACTCCTCATTAAAGGCAGGTTAATAAACAGCCTCAACATAGGCCAATCTCTATGGAGGTCGATCCAACTATATCACATTTTAGGCAGAGATTGAACATTAACCCTAATTGGAGAGCAGAACAGGATTCCGACAGGACTCGTCAGTCATCCCAAAATTTTAACCAAAGGACGATAACTTACAATAACCAATAACTTTAGCAAAGGAAAACAGTTAAGAGGCAGCGTGAAAGTGATAGACAGAATATTCTTAAAACACGAAGAATTAACCACTTAAAAGAGAATTCGGTAGAGGAAAACTTTTCTGGGGATGAGTCTCCACATGAAATGAAAATTCAAAAGGAGTAAAGAAAATTGACAAATCTTTCAAAGTTAAATTCCTACACGGTACTGCTGTGATCAACGAAAGATACTTGATAAGGGCTTAAAACTTTCGATAGAAATATTGGATTTGACTTTTTAAAGGATTTCGATGGAAAGCTGGACTTTGAAACAGGAGCCTTCCATTATAAATGTTGTAAACAACATTATGATTGTTGAGATGTAAACAAAACTGTACCAATAGGTTGTAGAAGAGTTTCTCTTATATTTGAGGAACATTCTAAAGTTTGCGCAGGTCCAAATGCAACTTTGCCTTTTAACACTGACGTAGTTGCCACAATAAGGACGATTGATAATAAACAAATTTATTCAAAATCACCCAATAGCCGCTTTTGATTTTAGAAACGAAGAGATACAAAATTTCCTGTGAAGTGGAATTATTCGCGCTTCTCGCTCGCGGTATAACAATCCCATTTGGGGTGTTGATTAAAAGGGTATACAAGAAAACGGGAAAAAGAAAATGCGAAGGGTTATCGCTTTAAGAAATTAAATGTAATAACAATTCCTGACAAATATCCTATTTCGGATATTTCTGATATGCAGGGTAGGCAATGGTTATGTGGCGACCAATTAATCAAACAAAGTTAAGATAAAGTTAGATGATGACGCATTACTTGCTTACTTACTTAATTGGCCTAAGCGATTTTGGCCGAACTTCTTCTACGTGGTGTGCGTCTTGATGTTGTAACACAAATTGAGGGACCTAGACTTTTATGCCGACTCCGAACGGTAAACGAGTTCTGTGAGAATTATTTTCATGACAGAAATTTGGAAGTTTGCCATTGCCTGCCGAGGGGCGACCGGTATTAGCAAAAACTTTTCTACATTTTGATTTTACTTGCCCCGGCCGGGATTCGAACCCGTATCGTCAATCGAATTGCGCCACACAATATTTTTAAGGAAGACGATCAAAATGAAATACCGGAATAATGGAACGCGGTAGGGCGCATCGTTCTTTCCGGCAGAATATAAAACAGGTGCTTAATTATTTCGAACATGCGGAAAAAATTGAAAGAAGTTACATTAAACTGGCAGATGCTACATGTGTGTGACAATTATTCAACAGTCATAGGACAACGTGCAAAACTACTTTCAACAAATTTGATCCAATCATCGAAGTCGGCAATGGCTTAATTGTCAAAAACGACGAAAGAGTGGAAGTTAGAGAAGCGAAAAACTTCACCGGTTAAAATATCCGGTACTTATCTGATAACCTTCGAAGAGAAAGCCTGCATAAATGGCATGCACTTCGTCAACGGAAAATCGAATGCAACACTCTGGCCTGGAGTTCCTTCAACACAATTCGTAAACTTGGCAGAGCATTTGGAAATCTTAAGCTTAGCTTATTTTATTTTTTATTTAATTGGCGCTATAACCGCTTAAGCGATTTTGGTGGAACTTCTCCTACAATTTGTGGTGTGCGTCTTGATGTTGTAACACAAATTGAGGGACCTACAGTTTTACGCCGACTCCGAACGGCGAAATTTTTTTTGGGAGACGCTTTTTCATGGCAGAAATACACTTACCATTGCCTGCGGAGGGGCGACCGCTATTAGAAAAAACTGTTTCTATAATTTTTGATGTTATCTGCCCCGGCCAGAATTTGAACTAGGGACCCACCGAATGAAGCGCGTACCCGCTACACACTCGGCTAAGTTAAGCTTAGCTTATTTAAGCGAAATCAATAGGAGAGACCTTAACCATGTTGATAACTTACACAATGTAATCCGAACTCTTTCTACTCAAGGTATGTTGGTAATGCTGATTATCGTTACCACTATTGGAGCAGCCCCCATATATTGGAAATGTATTGACCTCAATTTAGAGGAGGGGCATTTAACATGTGAGCAACCTCGCCAACACGAGTCAGTAGCGCGAGAACTGTCTGCGTCGGCATTTTCTCACGCCGCACACTTACTGTCAAGTAAAGCAACAACAACAACACTATCACCAAAATTGTACTAAGCATAGGGACAATTGATAGGTAGAAAATAATTAAATAAAGCGATGAAATCCTTAATAAACTCCGGTTCTCTTTTGAGAACACATAGTGCTTACCAAATAATTTATATTATCACCAGGCTCTGTCTGTCTTACTAAGTTCAATGACAATGACATCCAAAGTAGAGAGATCCATTTCTATGGATTTGCCCACTCCAATCATCTTAGTGGTGCTCTTTTGAAACGACTTGGTGTTTTCGGAGATCTGTACCGTTACCATCGGTAATAAGCGTGATTACGAATAGCGGCCAGGATTTTTTATATCAGAATTAAACACATGTCTGCTTTCATATAAATATATGTCTATATCTATCTCGTTTGTGTTTGCTGTTGGAACTCAGCTCTCATATATGTAACTATAATGGCAACTGATTGCTGTGATTGTGCTAGTTGATTTGGGTGCACGTTTAGCTTTTCCAAATACTTTTCCTTGATCTTCGTTATTTCATTTTGTATGGATGGGATGTTGAGGTCTTCATGGATGTTCTTATTCCGAATGTACCAAGGAACTCCAGTTATTGTCCTAAGAATTTTTGATTGAGCTCTTTGTATGATGTCCACATTACTGGCGCATGCATTGCCTCACAACTCTGAGCCGTACGTCTAGCATGGCTTTATAATACTAGAGTACAGAAGTACTCTGTACTCCAATTTTTGTGGGGAACGCGAGTTGACGAGCCAATGAAGTCTGTTGGGTTTAAGCTGCATTTGAGTTTTGTTAGACTCAATGTGCTTGCGCCAAGTGAGGCGCCTGTCCATATGCTCACCAAGATACACCACTTCATTGGTCTGCGGAATCGTAATGCTATTTAGGGGCATAGGCGGACAGGAATTCCTATTTAGTGTGAAGGTGACGTGTTTACTTTTTTGTTCATTGTCATATGTCAATAGAATTTGAATTCTGAAATTGATGTGCAATTTTATTTTACTTATGTATGTACATGATAAGAGCAAGTCAATTTGGTTATGAGAGGGAGGGAACAAAAAAGTTAAAAATCATGGTGCTTCATCATAGTCCTGAGTCGGAGCATACTTTATTTAGAGTTTAACGACACGTCAGTGTAGCGCCATGATATACCACTTCACAAAAAATGTAATACTCAATACTGCCAAACATTCGTTTTGACGTTTACTCAAATCATTGTTTACTTTAAATTAGTAATTTAGTGTATACGTAAATATGCTGCATTTATGTAGGGCAATAATAAATTTGGAGTATCCGGTAATTGAAAGTAAATTTATTTAAAATTTCAGAAAAAATCTGAAAACACAAAATGCACGCAAACAAGCACACTGTAACAACCGTTAGCACTCCAAGGGCAACACAGATGTCTGTGGATTTTACGTTAAAGAACTACAGCTACTACACTACATGAGACAGCACAGCGAACTATTCATTCAACCCTCTGCACTACATACGGCCAACAAGAGCAGAGCGCTGATTACGTACATATGTATTCTTAAAACAAGGTGTCGCTTAAAACTAGAGCATATGGCAACAGTAGCGACCGAATAAGTGTCAAAGTAAATACCTAAGTCTTTAACTTCGGACACGCATTTTAATCGTGTGCTTTCTAGTAAAAGTGCAGTGAGACCATTTATTAAGAGAGAGAGCATGAAAGTCTCCATAGCTTTTTATTACCGAATAGATCTTAAGGTTATTTACATATAAAAGAAATTTGGCTGCAGAAAAACAGGTATCAATGTCATTGATAAACCGAGTCAAAAACATGGCGCAATGAAAGGGCGTGAGGAAACATTGTCAAACGCAACTACATAAATTCTTTTGGACAAATATGATTCAACCCATTCAAAAAAAATGAATGAAATCCCAAACAAGCTAATTTAATAATTAATATCTTGTGCGAAACTCTATCGAAAGCCTTCGAAAAGTCAGTATAAATCGAGTCAACGTGATACCCATTTTGAAACGACGAGAAACAGTCTTCCGTGAACACAGCGAGATTGGTAACTGAGGATCTGCCTTTAACAAATCTATGTTGATTAGGAGAAATCAAACTGTTGACAGAAAACCCCAATAAAATCACCAGAAGATAGAGACTTATTAAAGATTAACGTTAGAGTTCTAACAAAAGAAGGACACATTTTAAGAAGTACAACTGACATCCCGTCAACATCCATGAGAAAGGACATCATCCTCCTTTATTTTAACTGACCCAAAGGAAAGCGAGGAATTGGAGGCAAAACTATCCCCAACTACATTTTCCGTGTCTGTGTCGAAATTAGCACTAAAAAGAAGCAGGCTGTGTCAGAGACACGGCCATTAAGTTTAACGTAGAATACGCCATCCGATAAGACAGAAAACATATGTAACAATAAATGATAAATAATACAAGCAAATGAATTTATTTATTTGATAGTTACTTTGGATGATATACATAAGCTTATGATAGGAAAAATAGGATAAAAATGTTTTTAAATTATCAATTAAATTTCTCGCAAAAACGAAGTCAATGGCTGTTATCAATAGTAAAGATAAATGATAAATAACATACGCGAATCAATTTTATTATTTTTTTTGCAGTGCTTGGCAGCATTATCTCTTCTTTTACTCTACTTTAACTTGCCCGCCTAAAATTATGCAATACACGAGTACATTTAAATCGCCTAACAGCAAACACTCAACCAAACACCACACACATATTTGTGTGCATGTGTTTATACAATTTTCATTTGAGAAATTTAAATATTAGGAAGATATCAACCAACATGAAATGTATGTCAAACGAAAGCTAACATCTTCATTTGACTACAAAAAAAAAAAAAAAAAATTAATCGAGCCGTTTCCTTATAATTAAAGAAATAGAGATTACAACAATAAAAACCTGACATTGGTGCCCATACCGTAAGGTAAGACGTATTCTACGCCAAAAGTTCTGCAAAAAAGTTAGCCGCATCTTCAGCCGAATTAGCGTGCTTATCTTTAAAAAACCGAAAAAGAATAACAGACTATCAGTTACATAACTATCAGTTTCACTATTTACTTTGACAGGGGTTAGCGATAAATAATTATTTAAGTAAAATCAAGATATATTGCTTAAATTAAAGTCCCCAAGAACGCAGAGCTGATGATCGCAAGCCTTGATTGAGATATTGACATTATTATCGAGCGAGTCAGCATTAAGAAGTTGAACGACCGAGGAAGTAAAGTTACGTTGTATAGTTATTAGTTATTAAAACTACACCACCTCTAGTAACACCAGTTATATTTGCATTTAGCCAGGCTTCAATAATGACAAAAATATCAAAATTTAGATGTGCACTGACTCTACGAAACTCTTCGGCTTTCGTAATCATTCCAGACACATTATGAAAAAACTTCAGTCATCAGCACCTTATCAGTCAAATTCTCAGGGACTCCAAGTTTAAAATTTATTCTTTTCAACAACATTTTTTTTTTAACGAGCTTAAGCATGCCATTACATTTTTGGTGATACCAGTGTGCTTATTGGCGTATTCAACAATTTCGTCAGATGTGACCGATGGCATAAAGGCAGATAAATAAAACCATTTAAGTTGCAAAGCTACCTTCAAATCGTCATTAGAGCAAGAGCTTACAACACGAACTTCATCTCTTTTATTATTATTTTTTGTGTGAAATTGTTGCCCAATTTTTATTTGCAGTAGCAGGAGACATAGGATTTGCATTCAGACTAATACTAGATGCACTCACTGTATCTTTATTTTTGTTACTTCTCACAGGCGCACAATTATCCCTTACTCCCTGTATAATAGGCACTGAGGTAGAAGGCTTGCCAAGAGGTGGAAACGACAAGGGCAATATATTAACTGGAGACTGTGCAGCTACAACAGAGAACGGCGAATCAGCAGAAAGAGAAACATGTGAGGAGCATAAGTGATCTTTGTCAGCTGTGCTGATCACTGCATTACTAGCACTAACACCACTTGAGACGTCTACAGACGCATGATTATTAGAATCAGCTGTTGAGATTTCACATACTCCCTGTAATGTAGGCAAAGAGGTGATGGTCTATCGCAGCGATTCTTAACCTCGGGTCGCGAGAGGTATTGGATTGGGTCGCGGAAATCCCCCAAACGACTTTAAAGAAGTGGTAAAACTTCACGTTTTTAATTGCGAATATTTTTATTTTGTTTTGGAAAGAAAACGAAACACAAGCAAAGCGCATGAGACTTAATGCACCATCAAGTTCAGCAACCGTTTCGTTAGAAAAAACTACCTACGCTTCTTTCGAAGTATCTTTAAAAGTAGCTCAATGTAAAAAACCCCATAGTATTGCTTAGCAGTTGATTAAACCAGCTGCAATAGCCATGGCAAGAACTGTCTGTGGAGATGAAATTGCGAAATGGTGTCAATTTCAAAAGATACTGTGAAAAAGAGAATAGATTTAATAGTCGCATCGGATTTTGTAACAAAGTCAAGGAACGAAATCCAGACGTGGTTTTAATACACTGCTTTTTATATCGAGGAAACTTGGCTACACGTGATATGCAGCCAGATCTACATCAGGTGTTAAAGGACGTAATACAAATTATAAATTTCATAAAGGCACGCGCTATGAACTCTCGGATATTTCGACTGGTGTGCGAAGAAATGGGTTCAGATCACCAGAATTTATTATACCATTCGGATATCCGCTGGCTCTCCCGATGAAAGATTCTAACTAGAGTTCTTTCTCTTAAAACAGAAATAGAAATATTTTTGACAGATAAAAGACATATTCGTGTCGCTTCAGTGACAACAAATGGTAGCCATCCATTCATTTGGCATATTTAGGTGATATTTTCCACCACTTGAATCAGTTGAACACAGAAATGCAAGGTCAAAATCGCACTGTAGTAGGCATTTATGACAAAATAAAACTTTGGAAAAATAAAATTGCCAATGTCAATTGGCAGCGTTTCCAACATTAAACTTGTTTTTTGAGAAGATCTTAATCTTAATGGCAACCGTATTTTCGTGGTGACCATGCCCATTTTTTAGAACATTTGACAAAACTTGAAACCGAAATGGAAAGATATACTCCACAAAATGCCCACATCGTGAAATACAGGTGGGTAAGAAATCCATTTGAATAAGATGTAATGGGCGTTGAAAACGATTCAGCTGGATTACAAGAAGAATTGCTCGAAATGCAAGCTGATGTTGTTTTAAAAGAGAGATTTGCCAGAACGAGTCTTACAAAATTTTGGGCACAATTATCTGGGAAGCCTGTTCTGAGCAATGAAGCTGAAAAAGCCCTGCTACCTTTCCCAACTACTTATTTATGTAAAACAGGATTTTCGTGCCTTGCTGTTATGAAGAATAAGTACAGGAGTAGGTTGGATCCTCAGCATGACATTTGGTGTGCTCTTTCTATAAACATAACTCCACGTATACATGATCTTTGCTCAAAAATACAACGCCAGTGTAGTCACTAATTATTTTGCTGTAAATTTCGCGTACTTCAAATATATTCGTTCTTTGGGTCTCGAGCCAAAAAGGTTAAGAACCACTGGTCTATCGAGTGGGGAAAGCACCTTGCTTGATAAATTAGCCGTAGTACGAACAACAGTGGTAGAAGACGGCACTTGTTTAAATGACGTACCGATGAAATCGCGAAGGTTATGAATCTCCGACGTGGCATACCAATAGCATGGTCTTTTTCACTGATTTTACCCTGCCTAGCCAAAATGTCCCCATGCATATTTTCTGCTTTTTTAAACAACGGATTTTTGCGTAACATTCTCCGCTTCGAGAGCAGTTATCACACTTAGTAGAGTAGAAAGGGTAATTTTTTGTTCACTAGAGCATACACTAGGCACTTCCAATTGATTTGCAGCTGAAACCGAATTCACTTTCTGAGAATCCGAAGACGATTTTTTGGAGTTTAATTGCGAGGGCACTGCGCATCTCTTTTGAGGCAGCGGAAGAGGGAGGCGAACAAATAGAGTTTCGCGCACAGCCGCACATGACTTGCAAAAAAAGTTCATGTCTGAACTGAGTAGAAATTCTACATCAGAAGGCAACATATCAACAGTCTGTATGAAAAAGATTATTGCACAGATTATATGATTTTCGCATTTAAAGTATATTAACACCATTATATTTCTAAATAAAGCAAAGAGTCACATCTTAGTAAAACGACTAAGTACAAATGCAATAATTAAAAGAACTGAGAAGCAAATTAAAACACGTCTGCACAACAGCGCACACAAACTTGATGTGATGTGATGATGAATTATGCAATGATATGGCCACTTATGTATTTATATGCATATACAAACATATGCATGTGCATGTGCGCACAACCATACATCAAGCTGCTGCACCAGCGCCAAACATTCTGAAATATCTTCAAATACTACATACATACAACAAAAAATTTATTCATGAACGCATGGGCGTCTTTGTAAGAAAAATTCCGTTCATTCATAAATGCCTAATTTCATCTCCACTCAAACACATGTGCTCTCTTTTACCGTATTTTTTCGCGACGAAGATTTTTGTAATTTTTGTTCAAATGCTCATAAATATAGGGAATGTTGGTACATAACTGTATTATTTTGGCTCGCCCAGGATAAAGAACCTGTGTACTTGTGATTAGGCATTACTGTCGCAGGCATTAAGCTCTGCCATAAGGAAAAAACCCATAGCTGATCTCCTCTCATTTCCCTCTCTTTAAAACTTATATACTATTTGTTTGTGATTTAAATTATAGTTAATTTTTTCTATAAATGTATGTCAATTTAAGTTTTTGAAAACCAATGTATTTAAAACTTATTTTGGTTATAATTCTAAAATATTTAAAACTCCTTTTGATGAAAAAATCAACCCTGTATACATATATGTATACATAACTATATATATATATATTTTAAACTAGTGAAGTTTCTCAATTTCAATGAATTACATCTTACGCACCCCAAATCACCTGGAATCAAAGCAAAATGTGGAAATTTATAAAAGTTACAAAATAAAGAATTAGCATTTTTTGAAGGATGGCAAAATTTTGAAGAAAAGTCGTTCGAGTTTAACGTTTTTATAATCAAAACAAAATCGAATTACTTATCTTTTGATATGTATTAACAATAAAAATGTGCTTAAAGTCGTTTAAAAAAATCAGTTTTTTAAAAACTTTTAAAAAGTTTACTTTTTCCCTACATACGTGTGTATTTTGATAAGTTGCAAGGTTTATTACAAAAAGCCGATTGACTTTAACGGTTTTATAATCAAACGAAGGGTAATCGTATTACCTTTCTTTTGATTTATAATAACAATTAAAACCTTTTTAATTACTAGTTTTCAACCTGCATTTTAGCACAACAATTAAACATATATTACAAACACTTTTAGCCCGTTTCTGAATAGAAACTCCCCGGGAGTTTTACAATATTGACAATTTTTCTCCAGTTAAACATTTTGTTAACATTTGTTAACTTTTTATAAATACATATGTAGTTTCTTTTTAACATACATAAATTTTGTATTACATCACACACGCACATATTCACTTTCAAAACAACCACGTAAATCACTTGAATCTATATATATAAAAGAAAGTCGTGTTAGTTACACCACTTATAACTCAAGAACGGCTGAACCGATTTGGCTGAAAATTGGTGGGGAGGTAGCTTAGAACCAGGGGCAGGTTATAAGATAATTTTTATCCCGTTACCGTGGAACGACAAAAAAAACGGTAAATTTGATTTTTTTTCTTCGCCCTTCATATATTTTACATGTACTCTGGCGGCGAAAGGTAATATCGATGTAAATTGTAGTGACATCTAGCGGAGAAGGGCAATATCCATGTAATTGGTGTGAATTGCCGATATTAACATGTATTTTGTTTACTTTTACGAATTTTGTTGGGTGAAAAATTGACAGTTAGAAATTTTGAAGTTTACCGGTTTTTGTGTTTGTTTCGAGTGTCTATAAATATTGTGCCGATATTATTATCATTAAAATGCCGCGTCCAAGACGATCAAATCTTCCCCGAAAAAGCCGTAATGCAACTAGGATGCAAAACGTTGCGAATGAAAGGACTGAAGAAGTACAAGAAATTGCACGTGAAGAGCGCCGCTTTAGTATGGCTCGACTTCGTGCTTCTCAATCACAAGAGCAAAGCGAGGCAGTCCGTGCAAAGGCTCGGTTGGCTATGAGAAATCATCGAGCAAACCTAAGAGATCAACATCTTGATAATTTTCGACGCACAAGGAGAAATTTATCAAGTACTGATTTGAATCGAGCAGCGTTTCGATATGATTACAGCACTGATTACTGCTTGCATACTAGCGTTCGCATTGGGCCAATGGATGTGGTTTGCGAGTATTGAAGTTTACCGGAGAAACGCCAAGATTGTGCTGCCTTAATGGGAAAGCGAAATTGCCATTATTGACTCCCCCACCTGAGCCATTGCACTCATTGTTTACATAATTCAGAATGAGGTCATTAGTACACTACATTCGTTCAAATCTATTGACTGTGCAACAAATGCAGATGATGCCAACAACTATCCAATTGAATTTTTAAAGCCCTTGGATATGCCTGGCTTACCACCGCATAATTTACGACTAAAGGTTGGCTCCGTAATAATCATGCTTCGAAACATAAACCCACCAAAACTGTGCAACGGAACGCGTTTGGTGGTAAGTAAATTGATGAACAATGTGATTTACGCGACGATACTCAAAGGAAAATTTGAAGGTGAGGAAGTTCTCATTCCGAGGATCCCGATGATCCCAACCGACATGCCGTTTGAGTTTAAACGACTTCAATTTCCGATCCGTCTTGCATTCGCCATGACCATTAACAAATCACAAGGCCAATCCTTGAAAGTTTGTGGTCGAAATCTAGAAAATCCATGTTTTTCCCATGGTCAATTATATGCGGCATGTTAAAGGGTCGGAAGACCAGCTGCGTTATTTGTTCTTGCACATAGTAATAAAACTAAAATTATCGTCTATCACAAGGTGCTTCACTGAAGAGTGCAGCCTATGCACTAAAATACATGGCCAATAAAGAATCATTACAATAATTGATTTTTGGTACTTACTTATATTTATTATCCTAATAAAAAATTTAAACTCATAAAATCAAGAATCTGCTCATTTATTGCTTCTAAGGCGGAGCAATGTTCGCCGGGTCAGCTAGTTTTATATAAATAAACGTATCAAATTCGCAGCTCATTGTCGCAAAGCTAAATTAGTCAGTCGGTTAATAACCTACATATGTGCATTTTAAGATGGAACAATTATTCGAATGTGTGTACTATCAGCGCATACTACAACACCAGATTGTTTGTTTTCGCACACACTTCTGGTAATTTATATCCATTGTGAACAAAGTGCGTCTTCGAAAGTATTTAGCAGTTCCGATAGTGTTTTACTAAACATGGATTGAGCTAAAGACATGTCGGAGTCATTCCTTACTTCTGTCTGATATCCACCCTCAGCTAAAAAGCGTAAGCATCCAGCAAAACCTTTTTTAGCGGGTTGATAGCAAGTTGTGAGCATCTCCAGCAAATATTGGAATACAGGTTTGTTAATTCGGGAGTATTCAGAATAGGGCTGTATAAGAATTTGGAGATTTGAAACCGCTATTTTAATCCCACTTTAATATTAAGGTACACTTAACTTTTACTTTTGCATTTGTTAACTTGCATATCCACATGCAACACAGCCTGTGCTAATAAAATTTAAATCTTTAGAAAGTAGAAGAATTATTCAATCATTAATGTTTGTGTACAATGTAATTTGTGGTTTCACTAACTGTCCTGAACTCCATGAGCAGATAGGCTTTAACTCAATAAAGTATTTCGTTTTCAATATATATTTTATCTTAATGTTATTAGAGCTAATTAGTTTTATTCAACTATTCAGAATTCAATAATATATCGAAAAAATTGAATATTGATTTTTCATTGCCAAGATCTGCATTTTAATTTCCCAATCAAATCTTTGTACTCTTAGAACATATCCAGCAGAACACCAGGGCATTTCTGAGAGACGCCTCAATACTCACGCTACCTGAATCTAACGCTGAATGCCTCTCGTTAACGAACAAATAGCAGAAATTAAACGTCCTTCGCCACCAATTCAGTATTCGGTGGAGAAATGTATATTTTAAGGAACTGCATAAGAGAATCTAATGGAAACATCAAGAATGCTACAGCTGCATCGTGGTAATCAAAGACAATATTTTCCCGACAAATGTGTGGAGACTCGGACGTCCAGTGCATCTCCATCCTGACCCCGTTAACAATATTCGCGTCGCAGGCATCCTTACTCAGGCAGGAACCGCCACTCGCAAAATTGCAAAACGCAGCGTAGTTCCGCATTCCAAGTAATTGATTCATTTATTAGTTGCATTAACCCTGCTCAACCTACTTGTATAGCCACATGCTCTAATTGTATAACACTAATGCGAATCTTTCGACAGTTTCTCCACAGATCTCACGAAGCAATGGAACTCAACATGTGCCGCTTATGTTACCGCCATCACGCGGTGTGATTTTGTCATGATTTTAAAATAATGACACCGGAGGAGAGGTATGAGTTCGGACGAATGCACAGATATTGCATAACCTGTTTGCTACATCCCATGTGACGGTAGCATGCGACGGTAGCATTTGCCCAAATTACATTTTCGCAATTTACTAAATAAATTCCGAATGCTAGTGGACATTTGCAAATTAATTTCGTACGTAAATTGACACAACAGCAATCGACACTAACCAACAACAAACACTGCACTCGGCACTCATAAATACAGGCACTTTTGTACTAAATCACAATTGCAAACAAAATCACTCTGCCCGATCATCCGGCAGTTCCGGGACTGGATCACAATATTCGGCTTCCGCCTTGAGATATCGAGGTTTTTGAAGGGTGCTACTTGTCATGTCCAACATTTCGTGATATTTCCACGGCCACTTATATTCTAAATAAGCGTCTTACTCCATTGGAAAGACTTTTCCAGTTAAATTAAAAAAACCCAAGGGGCGAAGCAAAGGAAATGTCCACTTACGAACGAAGGTTTTTCTAAAAGGTGACAAAATTTAAGACATCGCTACGAAAATAAAAGAATTCTCGTAAATAGTCAACTGAAGATTATTTTCAATCTGTCCCCGGTAGATATGAAGTTGGAAGTGCAATTAAAAATGTTCAGCGTGAAATTAATAATTGAATATCCGCACTTCTGATTCATAAAATTGACATTACGAATAGGGACGCGATCACCTTTGCTCGACCAAATTGCCTGAGGCCACTCTTTCAATGTGGGAACCAACTGTTCAAGAAATACCAAAGTGGGAGCATTCGATCTTGTGAACAATTCCTGACAATGTCTCCTTCCGAAAGAAGCAATTATTCATGAAGGAATCAACTCAGTTTGTCATTCTAGGCATCATTCACTGCTGCATTGAACCTAGTTCATCAAAATAGTTCGAGAAATGCCAATTCCTCGGGTTCATCCCCAAGTAGTTCGCGAACTACTTCTAAGCGGATAGTTATAGTACTAAGTAGTTGCGCTAATACTAAAAAATGGGAATCTACTGGGAGCAGCTCAGGTCGAGCAATCGCGGTTCCACAGATTTGGAGGCGACATTTGTCCCAAGTTTTTCTGGAAGGTATTCGCAAGGACATCTTGGGCCCACTCCTAGCCCAAGAAACAGGGTGGCTCGCACCGATCATCGTCAATGCAAAGATGTTGATGCAAAACATCTGGTTGGAAGGAACCAATTGCGATGAGCAAGTGTCACCTACAACACTTGAACGCTGGTCAGCGTTTGCAAAGATGTACCCGGCAATATATGACATCAAAATTCCACGATGGGTGCAATTTACACCGAAAGACAGGATGGAGCTTCATGGGTTCTGTAACGCTTCGAAAAAAGCTAATGCTGCAACACTTTACATGCGGGTCGAATGAAAGAACAGCGTTATGGTAAACCTTATGCGCGCGAAAACGAGGGCAGCGCCAGTGAAAACAATTTCCCTGCCTCGTTTGCTTTTGTGCAGCGCTGTACGATCAGTACAAGTTTTCTTGTGGGCTGACTCCACCATCGTTCTAGCGTGGCTTCGGAAGCCATCTTGTTCTCGGTCAACCTTTGTAGCGCATCGGGTGACCAAAATCATCGTAAAGGTTAAACATCACAGTTGTTATCGCGTTGTTACGCGTTCGAATCCAACACCTTCAAACCATCGCCATCTGCGTCAGGCGAGCACGGGTGGAATCAGTGAGTGTTACCCTCGGTAGTTGAATAAGCGAATTCAATAATGGAAGGAATTGGTAAAGGTTAGTTAGTAGAGTTAGTTAGTTAGTTTGTTCTGTGGGAGCAGTTTTACTTGTCGGTTGTCTTAACGGCAGATGCACCTGAGCAGATTAAGGCAGAGGAGTATATTTGAATAGTAGTGGGGGTTTAGTTTGTGTTTTGTGTATATCCCTTGCTTCGTGCATTTTATTTTTAATATTTGTTTTTGTTTACTTTCGGCGCAGTTGGCGTAATTGGTTTGGGGCCATCCACGATTTTTGGGAATTTAAATGCTGAAGCTACACCAGCACTCAACTCTTTCACAATCTTCTTCTTCTATTTATTTATTTATTTATTTATTTCAATATTTCTGAAGTCTATGAACAAAAATTCTTACAGACTACACATATTAGTAAATAATATTATTTATATATTCATGTCTATGGTACAGAATAATATCCTACATAATTATACATTTATTCCATTTTTTAATTACAAAAAATTACTAGTATTACATAAATAGGACTTAAGTCGATTACATAAAATACATTTCGGCAAAGAGAGATCAAGGTCCAGAAAATTGGAGATAATGTTGATTTCTTGCAAAGTTCTATTCAAAGGGGCATTTTTTCTGTAAAGAGTTTTACTCATACCAATTTTAAACAGCTCAACATGGCGCAAGGTTCTGCTAGGAACATTAAAATATAATCTGCTAAGTAGCATAGGGCAATCCACGTTCCCAGAAATAACATCAAAAATGAAAGAGATTGACAAGAATATTCTTCGGTTATGCAACGACATTAAGTTAATTAATTGGCACCGCGAAACATAAGAGGGGAGAGCCCCTGAGAAGTTTAGTGAACTCAGGGCGTAGCGAACGAACGCCCGCTGAACTGATTCAAACCTATTAATGTGAACCTGGTAATAAGATCTCCAGATAAATGCCGCGTACTCTAATCTTGACCGAACAAATGCAGAGTACAAGATTTTACGAGTGTAGGGGTTAGTAAACGCAGAGCTATTGCGTCGCACAAAAGCAAGCATCGAAAAAGAATTAGCTACAACGTAATTAATATGCGTAACAAAGGTAAATTTCGAAGAAAACTCCAAGGTCTTTAACTTCATTGAGAGTCTCCAGACGAGTATCGGAAATACGATACGATGTCAAAAGCGGTATAATTTGTTTAGCAAAAGTAATATGGTAACATTTCTTAATGTTTAGAAACAGACAATTCTTATCACACCACAGAGACAATCTATCGAGATCGGCTTGAAGTAGAAGCGAGTCATTAATCGATCTTATAACGGAATAGATTTTTAAATCGTCAGCATACAAAAGATACTTAGCTGTAGTAAAACAGGACCCTATGTCATTTATGAACAATAAGAAGAACAATGGACCCAATATACTGCCTTGCGGAACACCAGACGTGAGCGGGAAGGATTTCGATGAAACACCATCCAAGACAACAGAACTGGATCTGTGCGAAAGATAGGACATTATCCACTGAAGGAAAGTCGAATAGAACCCTTACTTTGAAAATTTTCTTAATAAGATTTTGTGCGAGACTCTATCAAAAGCCTTAGCAAAGTCTGTGTATATTGTATCCACTTGGTACCCGCTTTGGAAACCTTTAAGGCAATCATCTGTAAAAACCGCCTGTGATAAAACCATGTTGATTGGGACAAATTACATGCGTAAAATTATAAAAAAGCCTGTATTTGATAATACATTCAAAAAGTTTGGAAATCGTAGTTAACTTAGCAATAGGTCGGTAATTACGAACACCGCTCTTATTTCCACTTTTAAATACCGGTGAGATAGACGTGAGCTTCCAAGCATCAAGGAAGATACCTGAAGAAAGAGATTTATTGAAAATAAGTTTCAAAGGTTCAACTAAAGAGACGCAATTCTTTACCAGAATAACAGGACTGCCATCAGCATCTGTTTGAGAAGAATATTTAAGATTTTTAATACCTACAATGATGTCTTCATCTGTAAGAATCAAAGATCCTACATCGTAGGAATAACATTCTACGCTTGAATTCTCCGTAGAAGGAGCATCACAATCCGGATCTAAAACCTCGTCATCCGAGACAAAGTTAGAAGCAAAGAAATCGGCGAAAAGATTAGCTGCATCATTTAATGTGGCAGCAGTAGCATCATCATAAACAACAGAAGTAGGAACGCTGGAGGTACGCTTCTTGGACTTGATGTAGCGCCAAAAACACTTGGGGTTACTTTTGATGTTACTTTCAAAGTTAGCAATGTACCCTTTATAACATGCTTTATTGAGATTAATAAATTGATCTCGAAAATTAGAGTAAGAAACAAAGTGTCTGGCCTCATTAGTTGTTTTATACTTTTTAAGAAACTTGTTCCTCAGATTCTTAAGACGCTTCAACTCCCTTGTGTGCCAAGGCAGCTTATATGTATGATTGATAAAAACCGGAATATACTTGTAACTTATATCATAGATAATATTCTTAAAAATCAAACATCAAAGCAAAAAGCAGGATCACCGGAACTAAATGCAGCACTCCAATCAATAGTGGAGAAAGCATGGTCCAGAAAATCAAAATCGCAAGCCGCATAATTAAAAGAAACCCCTTGAATGTCTCTAGAAACAGAAAAATATTCGAAAAGCTCAATCTCCAGTACTAAAGGGGAGTGATGCATATTCGGCGGTGAGATTACAGTACAGGCCAAATTTAAATTAAATTTAATATTATCGCTAACAAAAATTAGGTCTAAGATGCGGTTAAGTTCATTAAAGAATCGATTAATTTGAGCTAAATTAATATTTAAAAAAATTATCAATTAAATACGATTCTAAGGTATTACTTACATTAAATGGAGTTAAATACAAGTTATTACAAATATACGACCATGAAATATTGCAAAGGTTGAAGTCCCCAAGAACGCATAGCTGGTGTTCACCAATTACCGATTGGAGGGCAATAATATTGTCAACCTGTGACATATAGATATATTCACCACTAGCCGGTGGAATATAGGACACACAGAGGTACAGCAATCCGGATTTACCATGCAAACGCACACAAAGCTGATCAATCAAGGAGTCTTAATGTAATTAACGACGCGTGGAGTTCACAGCGGGAAGCGATGAGAACACCCCCACCCCTACTGCAACCAGTTTTAGCAGCATCTGGATCCTTACGGAAAACATCGTAATGGTTAAGATTGAAAAACTCGGCATCATAAAAATTCTCGTTACGCCAAGTCTCTATAATTACAAATACGTCGTACTCTAAGTGCGAACTCAATAAGCGCACATCCTCAGACTTTGTTCGTATACCAGAGGTGTTATGAAAATATATCTTAATGGAGTTACAGTCTTTAGAAATTGCCTCTGAACTATTTATGCGGTTCCGTATTTTGTACCTTTTGAAAAGAGAGAAAAGGCCGAACTTTTATTCCAGAAGGCCACACATCAGGACTCAATATCTTTTCATAAAACGCAGGCGAGACACCAAGTTTAAAATTTACACTGCGAATGTTGTCAAGGAATTCCTCTTTTTTGACAAGTTTGTAGCAAGCAAGGTGTTTGCTATCAATGCCAGAATTTTTCGAGACATATGCGATTACACTTGCTGCTGTCACGGACGGCTTAAAAGACGAAACGTGTACCCATTTATTTCTAATGACGACATCCAATTCCACATTGTCATTACTTCCAACAACGAGATTTCTACGATTTTTACGATTGTGCACCTTCTTTTGACGCATAGTAGTCCAAGCATTCGAATCCACACCAACCACAGACGGCTGAGTAACAGCATTCGTGGCCTCATACGTGGAAGTCTGAGAAGACGTTGAAAAAGCACTCACACTAATGGCAGCAGCAGCATTAGCGGAGTTTGCAGAACGAGAAAAAGGCGACTTAGACAACAAAGCCGAGTTAGGCACAACAGCAGCCGGTTGGATCGCTGGATTAACATTAGTATCAGAATTAACATTAACAGCAGACAATTTTCGTTGGAGTGAGGATGCAGCCGAGACTGTAGAAGATAAGCCGTTATCACTTAACACAGAAACACACTGAGCCCATGACAGCGGAGGGACAGGAACAGCGGCAGCAACGTCGAGAGCAATAGGCGGACAACCGTTACTGTTGTTATTGTTCGTAACAGAAGAAGCATTGGCAACAATAGCACTTTTAACAGCATTCACATCGGCAGCTAACACTTCAAAATTCCTTGCTTTGACTTGATCCAAATCAATTTTAGACTGATTACACTACTCGACAAATTCCGAATATGACTTCCATTTTCTTGTGGCAGATCTAGTTTCCGAGATATCGGCGAAAATATGAAAATTCCCATTTTTGCAAAACACTACTTCATATCGGTACGGCAAAAATTTGCATTTTTCATTTTTTCGTTTTTAACTGTTGAATTATGCATTATACTAATTCCCATACAAATTTCTTGCCTTCTTCGCCCTCAAGTATCTTCAGTAGTTTGGCCACTATGCCAAAAAACGTTCAAAAAATGTTGAAAAAAAAACGAAATTTTTTACACAATTTCAGATTTAACCACTTTAAAATCGGAAAAATTCTATTGACGAAAAAAAGTTAGCCCTCCTATGTTGTAGGTAATTTAACTACGAAAATTTTAAGCATACCAGTACAATAATCGGACGTGCCATTGAAACTATAGCCCCGTTAACTTGCAAGCGTCTATCCTACAATTTTAGTATTACTCTGATAAAATTGGCGAGACATTTCATTTGGTCACTCTACCTTAGGGTCTAATAAATTTAAAAAGACATCAAGTATTTAATTGTCACTACTGTTTGTTGTAAATTTTGTTTTGCAAATTGTAGTGCAAATTTATACATACTATATCGGTAGATGTGTTTACGAAATGGCTTGTTGCAAAAGAGATTTTAAATGTAAAAATAATCCGGATGATTTTTGCTTTATTTGCGGACATTATATTTTCGGAAACTCAGCTCGGAAAATAACTAATTCTGTCAGAGATGCATACTTTCATTATTTCGGTTTCCGTGTAAAAAATCTCGATAAATCTTGGACACCTAATTTTATTTGCGCCTCCTGTAGATTAACTTTAATGAGATGGGTATCGGGTAAAGGTCATAACATGAAGTTTGGTGTTCCAATGATGTGGACTGAACCCTTTAACCACGGCCAGTGCTATTTTTGCGTGATAGACCTTAAAGGTAAAACGAGAAAAAAGAGGAAATTAATAAGTTATCCAAATGTGGCATCAGCTAAAAAACCAAAACTACATGACCATACCTTACCCATACCTAGACCGCCTATAAGTTTTGAAGCCTCAAGCGAAAGTGACTCCGAAGCAGATAATTCAGAAAGTGGACAAGAAGGAGAGATCCCACATCGAGTCTCACAAGCCGAACTTAATGACTTGGTGAGAGATTTGAAATTATCGAAATTTGATAGCGAAGTTCTAGGATCTCGTTTGCAGCAATGGGGCAGCCTGGGCCCTTCGACAAGTACTTCCAAATTTCGAAATAGACACAAGACTTTCTCTTCTTTTTTTACTAAAAGTGAAAATATTTGCTACTGCAATGATGTTCAAGGTTTATTTGAAGCACTAAAATTAGAAAATAAAGTGGATGATTGGCGCTTGTTTATAGACAGTTCAAAGCATAGTTTAAAAGCAGCATTACTCCATAAAGGAAATTCGTTACCGTCAATACCAGTGGCACATTCTGAGAATACTAAAGAAACTTATTTAAGCATATCAAATTTACTTGAGCTCATTCAATATAAACAATTTAATTGGAAAATGTGTGCGGACTTAAAGGTAAGCAGTTTCGGTGGTACAGTTTAAAATAAATAGTATATGAAATACATCCTAGGTTGTAGCTATAGTTCTCGGACTTCAAGGAGGTTTCACTAAATATTGCTGTTTTCTCTGTCTTTGGGACAGCCGTGCTAGAGAAACCCATTATATTCAGGAAAACTGGCCACCAAGAGCTGAGTACGAACCAGGTGCCTTCAATATCGCAAACCCGCCTTTAGTAAATCCCGAACGAGTTATTTTGCCAGCACTTCACATCAAATTAGGATTAATGAAAAATTTTGTAAAGGCTTTAAATAAGGACGCGCCATCCTTCCAGTACCTAACGAAATTTTTCCCTAAAATAACTCAAGCCAAATTAAAAGAAGGTATATTTGTTGGTCCGCAAATTAGAAAGTTGCTGAAAGACGAAAATTTTGCGAATCATTTATCATCAGTAGAAGCAGCGGCTTGGGACAGCTTTAAGCAAGTCGTTAGTGGGTTTCTTGGCAACAACAAAGATCCCAACTATAGAGAGATGGTCAAAGCCTTGTTGAAAAACTACAGTGCTATGAAATGCAACATGTCCCTCAAAATGCATTTTTTGCATTCACATTTGGATAATTTTCCCGCAAACCTAGGTGCTGAAAGTGATGAACAGGGTGAAAGGTTTCACCAAGACCTCATGATTTTTGAAAAGCGTTACCAAGGTTTTTGGAATGAAGAAATGATGGGAGATTATTGCTGGACAATAATACGGGAGACAAACCCAGAAAATTATAAACGGGTAGTTAGAAGTACCCACGTCCCTCACTATTGACCACCACGGTAAAATCGCTCAATTTGACTTTTTTAGATGTAGATATGTATGTATTTAATGTTGTTGTCGTTGTTGTTTTTTACTGAATTGCTGATTTATACTCATATTACTCAATTGAATACAGTTTAACGTGCAAACATATGTCTATAATAAAACGTTATAAACAAATAAAAACCTAGTTGGAATAAAAATTTTCTCTATAAAAAAATTGTAGGATAGACGCTTGCAAGTTAACGGGGCTATAGTTTCAATGGCACGTCCGATTGTTGTGCTGGTATGCTTAAAATTTTCGTAGTTAAATTACCTACAACATAGGAGGGCTAACTTTTTTTCGTCAATAGAATTTTTCCGATTTTAAAGTGGTTAAATCTGAAATTGTGTAAAAAATTTCGTTTTTTTCAACATTTTTTGAACGTTTTTTGGCATAGTGGCCAAACTACTGAAGATACTTGAGGGAGGTGAAGGCAAGACATTTTTATGGGAATTAGTATAATGCATAATTCAACAGTTTAAAACGAAAAAATGAAAAATACAAATTTTTGTGGTACTCATATAGGTACGTAGGTAAGTAGTGTTCTGCAAAAATGGGAATTTTCATATTTTCGCCGATATCTCGGAAACTAGATCTGCCACAAAAATGAAAGTCATATTCGGAATCAGGAGAAAATTTCACTTTAGGAAAGGCCTATTTTATTCTTGGAGATTTTTTTTGTCGAGTAGTGTTATTAGCGTCAATTTGTTTTTTCAAATCATCAATTTGCTTTGATAAATCCTTATATTTGATATCAAATGAAGTCATTGCGGATTCAATACCAACTTTTTGCGACACAAGCACTGACTCAAAGGCTTTACATAGTTTTTCGAGCATGTTAACGCACTCATTGCACAAATAACAAAAATGCCGATTCGATTTAAGCAGGTAGGTAGGTAGGTAGGTAAAATGGCTGCGACCCATGCCGCCCAAGTAGCAAAAAATACTGCCGTTTTGATGCCACAAACTCGAAAAACCTACTTGGTAATGGAAGGATGTGCATTACAACCAACCAGAGTTGTTAATGAAATCTACTATGTTGGAGGTCTCGATCCTAGATACCTGCCCTAGGTTGTCAAGGAAGGGACTTCCTAAGTATGTTAGCCGAATGCGGGCCAGGGCCGGGCATTTGCACAGGAGATGCTCGACCGTTTCCTTTTCAGCCACATCTTTGCAGCTTCTGCAGTATTGGTTATGCGGAATGCCCATTTTTTCCGCATGCGTGCCCAAAGTCCAGTGGCCCGTGTATACTGCAATAAGTTTGTGGGTGACAGCCCTGGGCCTACAAAGAAGACCTCTGGTCCTCTTCTTATTGTAGTCCGGCCAGGTAGTTCTTGATATCCTGCATGTAAGGGTATCTTTCCATCTTTGTTGAGCCCTGTTGAGATAGAAATTTCGTATATTTCCCTTCACTACGGCTAGAGGTATACCTATCTCGATACTAGTTGTTACCTCATCCTCTGCCGAGCCGCACCGTGCTAGCTCATCGGCCTTTTTGTTCCCTTCGATTCCCTTATGCCCGGGAACCCAGGTGACAGTAATTTCTAGATTTGTTAGAGAGGCAATCTGTTGCTTACAAGCACCGACTACCTTTGAGCCAATATTTGGTGCCGCTAGCGCCTTTATTGCCGCCTGGCTGTCGGAAAAAATATTTATCTTCCCCGTTGCGCTTCTGTTTTCAAGCGATTTGCAGGCTTGCCAAATCGCACAGACTTCCGCCTGGAAAACACTGCAGTACGAAGGGAGTTTGATAGACGTGGATAATTCCAAGGTTTCGGAGTAAAAGCCGGCTCCAACTCCCGAATCCATTTTGGAACCGTCAGTGAATATTTGAATGCCGCTATCGGCAAGGACCTCACCCCTCCTCCACGCATTCCTGCTTGGAAACACAGTCTTAATCCTGTGCTCAAACTCCAGTTTGCGAGGGATGTAGTCCGTCCGGGTGTTAACTATGTCTGAGGGTAGTTGATCAAGGATACTACTGTGTCCTTGCTGTGTAGCCTTCCAGCACCCAGACTCTCTGAGCCTAAGTGCTGTCTGAGAAGATGTACACATTACATATAAGTCAATTGGAAGCAGGTTTAAAATGGGATCCAAAGCCGCCGTTTAAGCAACTTCACATCATATTCAGATATGGTGCCCTCACAACAAGCGCGATGAAAACGTTTTTTGCAAAGCCCATTACATGGGACCACAAAAATGTCATTCCTTGAAAAGGCCTTATCGCATTTGCCACAGAAATCGTCCATAATTGAAAAAACAACCAAAAACAGCAGAGCGAAATAAAAGCACGTCTGTATATCACGAGAGTAAATATGAAACTGAAACTTTTGTTGCATGGACTGTAAGTAGTTCCTTTGATCAAGTTGAGTGCATCATGGAAGGTGCATTTTATTTTGCAAATTTCAAACGACTCTTTTGTTGATACAAGTGTACTACTTGCTATTTCACTAATTTGCTACTTGATTATTTTTTTTAGTAACAGATTGACATCTAGTAATTCGGAAATTGATATGATTTCTTAACTTATCAAATGTAAAGATCGCTTTACAGCAAAACACGAGGACTCTGATATGGGTTTATATTCTATAAGTTTGGGGTTGGGGACTGGTTGCAAGACAAACCGGTCGTCCCCAAGGCTGGGAGGTCCAGGGGCCACATTAATCTCCTAATAACTCACCAGATATACTTTTAAATCTTAATCAAAAAACACTAAATGAAGTTAGAAATGTTTAGTCCAAAATAGTGATGTTCCGATACCACGTTGTACTCGATACCTGTACCTACTCATAAAAGCATCGACAAAAACGATAGTACACGACTATACTTGCCCACAACCGTACTTAGATCAAAATTTTAGTTAAATGATTGTTTACAATAAAAAAAAAACAAACTTTTGTATGATATAACTATTTAAATAAAACGAATAAATGCTTACTCTTCACTAAAGGAAATTAATTGAGTAAAATTTTTTGAAGTGACCATCATTTATTCGAAGGTCAACCTTTTTTTATGCAATTGAATTTTTCTGGTTTACTACAATAAAAAGTATATTTGTAATAATTTTTTAACTTTTATTCGAAATTTTTGGATTGTATTTAATTTCACGCGATTGTTAATATCGATTCAGCTTACTTTTTAACGGTTAAAAGAATGGCGCTTTTCTAAATTTTTTAATGTATTATATTTTTTTTCAAAATTTATAAACGTGTTGTAAAATGTTATCATCCCAATCACTTAAATAGCTTTTTTGCCTAACATTCTAATACCTTCCGGTAAAAATAATTCTCAAATAACGCAGCTGAACGAATTGTCATTGCCAATAGTTGGGAAACGCTACTCTTAATTGTTGATCTAAGTTTATTATAAAGATTTGAAATTGCAGTGGACTCGATACCCACCCAGTTCTTATGGACGCGTACCAAAGTACACAAAATACTTCGTAGAAGTACTTGAGTATATACTTCCAAGTACTGGTATCGGAACATCACTAGCCTCAAAGCACGTGTGCTTGCTTGGCTAAGCAAATATCAAAGCACAGACAAAAATCTTGGAATAATCGAACCGATCCCAAGCTAGTCGGCGACTCGTTTACCTTTACCGAATTGTAAAATTGAGTAATTATACATTTGTGCAGAGTTGAATCGGTTCCGAGGCATATATCGAGAAACATATTGTGCTACCGGTTGAAGAAAATGCTAGGCAAAGCTAAACGAAATACGAAGGCTAACAATTATATATGTAGTTATAATATTTTTTTCCCCGAAAACTTATGCAAAGATAGGAAGAGCGTTTCCACGAAGACATTGCGGTAATTGAAAATTGCTTTCCGAATGTCTGAAAGCTCAAAGAAAGCTCACACATTTTTCGGAAGCAATCTATTTTAAAATAAACAGTAAAAGAGAAAATATAACATGATGCGTAAAGACAAATGAAATTCGCTTATAAAGCCGATACATGTACCACAAATTATTGCTTTGGGAAATTAAATATTCTTCTTGAGGAGCTTTTAGAACTTTTATTGATTTAAATTCCTATAAAAGTAAAGCCCTAAAAAAATTTTTAATTTTCTGAAATAATTTGCACTTTAAATAAATACGGCTTATAAAGAATACTCATTTATATATATATATATGTATATTTCTACTGGTGGGACCTTTTTTTGTTATTGCTTCTACAACTTTTGAAGTGCCAACATATGCAGCTTATGTTAGAAAACTTGCTAAGTCTTTTAGCTTATTTGCCCAAATTTTTCACGCGGAATTTAATATTGGACAATGGGCGTCGAAGGCTAAAAGCAAAATGAATTCAACTATTTTATTTGTATAAAAAATAAGTAACTTATATTTTTTTGCCAACGCGATGAACGCTTTGTATTCAAAAATGCACGAGCTTAAAGATGGCGATTTTGAAACAAACATGCAATTTTAAATGGGTAATTTTTTCGTACGCGAATGTGTTTTTTATTCGCAAATTAAATAATGAACCTCGTGATAGTCAAATGAATAAACTCACCAGTTAATTTCTTTACACATCTAGCCATCTGGCAACTGTGTTTTCGCGTTTTGTCAATTCTTTTCTTATTCTACCATAACAGCCAATCACTTCGAAATCACGTTATAGGATGCAAACAAAATATTTGAAAGCCCGATGGCGTAACCTTGTATTATGTAAACTACAAATACTGTTTATATAATGTAAAAACATGCGCCGGTTATTTCAAACTCTGTTTCGCCCGAACTTACGACTATTTTTGACTTATTGTATAATTAGTTTTGTTTTCACTTTTGTTAGTGAATATGTTAGCTGCATTTCGAAAGGAAACACAGCGTAAAGCACAGTTTACGTCAAATTATACTACCTTTATTTATGGTATTATGACATGTAAATCATTTATACTTTGATGTTTCCATTTTCATCTGACACACAGCTATAATCAGTTGTGTTTTGTTTTATGTTTCGAGAGTTAATTTAACAAATTTCAGCACAATCCTCATGCAAAATCGCAGTGTAAAATAAATAATTGCTTGCAGTCTTCTTCATCTAGAATTGGGGTATTCGAATGAAAAATACATGAAATCCGAAATAATAATCTTCAAGGTCGTTGGTTTCCATATTGCACAGATGAGTCTAACGGGAAGTTATTCTGAGTTTCTAGATTTCGATATCATATTCTTTACAAAGCTGGCCGCATTTTTGGAAAACGTGCTGAAATATTCTTCTGCATTCTCTCTCCTGACTATTAATTATTTCTTTGCTGCATCTGCAGCTTAAACTCTGCAGCAGTTGTTTTTGAATCTGTCTAGGTATTCGAGATGTTTTCCAAGGCGCTTATAACAGCTAGTTGTAAGTGGATATACATTTTTACTGATTCGAGACGTTTCACCCTCTTCGTTGAACAGACTTTTTTCAATTCAGTCCTTGAATCATTTTGAAGGTTTTCGTTTTTAGAAATATCATCTTGCAGTGCGAGCAAACGTTTAGGATACTTCATTGAAAAAAGTGTACACACTTTCGATATTGCCTAGAGAGTTTCTGATCGGAACAATTTTGCATGCAACACTGACGACCAAATTGAAACAATGAGCTTCGCAAAGCGAATACATAGCAATTTTGTATTTTTCCTGAATGTAAGCTCCGTGAAATTCGCCATTCATATCACTTGCACCGTCGTAACATTGACCGATACAGTCTATCCCTGAAGATTCGAAAAAGTCTAAGATGACATCTGACAATCCTTTTCCAGAAAACTACGTAGTCGGAACAAAACCTAAAAAATCCTCCCAAATCGCATGTGTGTCATTTTCAAATCAATGTATCGGGTACAAATCTAAATTTGTTCATCTCCCGAAATATCACCAACTCATCCGTCAAGGTCGTAAAAGTTTTCGATTTGTTGATCTTTTCAATGAGCTATTTTAATATCAAGCCATAGCAAATTATTATAAGTTCATTCCCAACACGATTGCTGATATATATCGTGTTTTGGGGGAAATTATTTAAGTTATTTCTTGGCTCCAAATCGCTCCACGCTCGATATCCTTGTAAGGCTCGAAAATTTCCATCGTCGTGATTGGGTTCTGCTAAAGTGGTTCTTCCAGTATCACTACTTCCGCGAAATGCTAAACCATTTGTTTTCTGCTCTTATTTAAAAACTCGACTCTTTACTCCGATAATTCTGGATAAATTGATAACGTAGGTTGCTTTCGGCTGTCATTTGCGATTATAATGCGGACGTTTTGTGATACTCAAGGGTTGAATGGTTAGTGAAGTATTCTATAGCTTTCTTCCAATTTGTGAAAGGTTTCGTCATAAAATTACCTAATGGTTGGATATTGGCTCCTGCTTCCCAGACTACAAATAAGACACAGTACGTCCGTCATCGCCGAGTAAGCTAACCATTTATACTTCAGCAGTGAAGATTGCTGGAACTTCAACTTTCTTAGCCCTGATGCCGGAAATTTATAAGTTTCTTTCGGATCCAAATTTTGCCAAAAGCCAAATCGAGAACTTAATTCTTGTTCTGTAACATACTGTACCCTCAGCTACCATGTACACATAAATTTAAGATTTCTCAAACCCTCCGTACGCAGGAGCCTGGATGTATCACATATTCATCGGAAAAGTTACGTTTAAAGATGCAAATACATATGTATACTGTAAGACAACTAGAACTAATAAAGTGAATGACACACCATTTGTCCCTCCACACCATGTTAAAATAGGGAAGCATTGTATATGACACTTTATTTTAGGATCACATGAATTTATTCATGTGTTGAATGAAAATTGTATGTTTGTCCAACGGTGCAATATACACTTTGGTTTCTACAGAAATATTTACAAAATCCTTACGTCAGAGGGAACAATTTTAAACGAAATTTCATTATAGCTGTTCCATAAAATTGCAATTTCTGGTATAATCGGCCGGGGAATTCATTACCCGGTGAAAATTTTCGATACCATATATTTTTAACTAGTTTTGAGGGAAACTAATTAACTGGAAGCAATTAAGGGGTATACTGTATATTTTTTCGTGTGCTTTGAAAGTTTATACTATTCGTCACATGGTGCAATCAGCTCTTTCGATCAACGGCAAAAATATGAGGTGTGCAATTGAATGAGTTCATAAAGCAGTGGCAAAATTAACTAAAACAAAGAAATTCTGTATAATTAATACATCGCAAAAATTATATAAATTTCTATGCAGAACAGAAATGAGGAATGGGGAGAAAAATATATCATGAATATTTTCAATACCGCTAAAAAAAAGTTATAACGATGTTGAGTGAGCTTTTTTTCGTGTATGATATTTCAAGTTACGCGCTTTCAAATTAGGTTTTACATTTAAAATTTAAAATAAATCGTTTCAGATTTTCCATTCCTTGTAGATGGCGCGTGTTGAAAGGCAACCTTTTCGTTATCTCACATATTCATTTATTCTTTAAACTTAAGCACTTTTAATTCATGACGTATATTGGAAAGATTTTCCGTCATCCCTTGTTAAGTTTGGTTTGAAGACTTGTCTCCAATATACATCATCTTTTCACGATGTCAGAAAAACAGTAGATTAAAAAGAAGCACTTTTAATTCACTTAATTTTATACTGCAGAATTCGACGGACGAGATCCGAACCAACTAACAGACTTTATTAGGCAAATTGAAGACATATTACCCACAATAACAGCATTCGATGCAAATAATGAAAGAATTATATTTTATTATCTGAAAGGAAGATGCGTAGGAAAAACAAGGGAAATAATTCACAGGTACGGGCAAGTTAGTGATTGGGAAACATTGAAACATTGAGTAATTGCGGAGAAAATAGAAGTTCAGCGGAACTTATGGATGAGTTGAAGACCATCAGTCCCGACTCATCGATAGAAAATTATCATTTTAGAATCAATAAAGTTAGAAACAAATTATACAATAGGATATTAGCACATAATGATTTCAACTTTTAAACTACAGAAGTTAAAAGGATAGCGCTACAAACGTTTAAAGAACACCTTCCCAAGACTGCAAAAACAATTATCATGACCAGAAACCCTGATACTTTAGATAAAGCATATAAAATCATTTTAGAAGCTAGACATCAATCCTTCACAGCACTCGGGCAACAATGGAAAGATCCTAACCCAAATAGCTATCGTAGGACTAATTCTAGCGACAACGCTAGCAATAGAACATCTTCCAGACCCAACCAGAATATGATTAATATTCCCAGCTATAACAGGAGTTATAATAGATATAACAATAACATGCCACACAACGGATATAATGGTGGCTATGTCCCGAGAAACGAAAATAACAATTACAACAATTATATGCCACAAAACAGGTAACAAACTCAAATTTTCAGCAGGGCCCACAAAGCAATTACCCTATATAACAATAGATACACACATAAGAAAGTTATATTTCATCATTGACACTGGAGCAGAGTTCACTCTGATCAATGAAAATGCTTGTAACCTGAAATGGAAGAAGGAAGTAAATGTGCAAGTCACAGCAATGGGAAGAGAAACGCAAGTTACGAAACTTTGCAGATTCCCAATATTTAAGGAATTCAATGAAAAAGATTTCATGTGCGAATTTCTCAAATGTAATTTCAACAAAAACTTTGACGGACTAATCGGTAACAATATCCTAACGAAGATAAATGCGATAATAGATTATCCAAACAGAATATTAAAAACAACAAATGCAATAATAAATTTTTTTTTAACAAAAGAAGAAGAAATATATAGCAAAATAAGCTATAAAGGAAATGAAGTGGAAATCTTCAACAACGATATAAAAAATAAATGTGTCACAGAATTCGTTGACACCAATCACATTAACGGTATAGACAAAAACAAATTCATAAATATACTAAAAAGACACAAAAGCGTATTTTATAACGAAGACGACAATTTATCATTTACTAGTTCAACGAAACATAGAATAATGACAAAGAATGGCATTCCAGTTTACTCTAAAATTTACCGATACCCAGAAATCCACAAACCGGAAATAGAAAAACAAATAGACCAAATGTTATCCCAAGGCATAATTAGAGCATACTCTAGTCCTTACAACAGCCCTATTTGGCTGGTACCAAAGAAGCTGGACGCAACCAACGAACAAAAATGGAGTCTTGTAATCGACTATAGGAAGTTGAACAGCGTAACTACGGAAGGCAGATTTCCAAATCCAAATATAGACGATATATTTGACAAATTGGGAAGATGCCAATATTTTTCAACGCTTGATTTAGCCAAAGGTGTCCATCAAATTGAAATGGATGAACGCGACATACACAAAACAGCGTTCTCCACCGCAAACGGACATTATGAATTTTTAAGAATGCCATTTGGATTACGAAATGCACCGGCATCGGTTCAAAGGCTAATGAACGAAATACTAAAAGAATATATGGGAAAGATTTGTATTGTGTACATGGACGATATCCTAGTATTTTCTACAAGCGTAGAAGAACACCTGGAATCGTCGAACAAAATTTTAATCAGATTAAAAGAGAACAATTTAAAAATACAAATAAATAAGTGCGATTTTCTAAGGCAAGAGACAAAATTCTTGGGCCATATAATTACAAAAGAAGGTATTAAACCCAACCCGCAAAAAATGGAAGCAATAGAAAAGATTGTACTTCCAGAAAGCGAAAAAGAGATAAATGCATTTTAGGAATTACAGGATATTATAGAAGGTTTATCAAAGATTACTCGAAAGTTGCGTATCACATCATCAAATACTTGAAGAAAGACATGAAAATAAATCAAAATGATAAGGATTATATTAATGCATTACAAATTAAAAGAGCTAATAAAAGCAGATCCAATTTTAATTCACCCAGATTTTAATAAAGCTTTCACACTAGTGACAGATGCCAGTAGCTTTGCTTTAGGCGCGGCATTACTCCAAAGCGATAAATTATATGTTATGCATGTAGATCACTAAACGGTCATGAAAAGAATTATAGTACAATAGAAAAGGAGTTACTTGCAATAGTTTCAAAACGGATCATAGACCATTAGTTTGGCTGAACAACTTAAAAGAACCAAATGCTAAACTCCAAAGATGGAAAATAAAGCTTAATGAGTTCGACTTCGATATTAACTACATAAAAGGAAAGGAAAATGTAATCGCGGACGGTATAAGCAGACTAAGTTATGAAAATGATAATGCGACGGAACTAAATTTAAACGAAATATTCGATGATGATGACATAGATACGGTGCACAGCGCAGAAACTGATAGTACATACTTTATAAAAATAACGGAAAACGCAATCAATATATATAAAAATCAACTTATAATTCAAAGAGCGCAAAGACAATCAATAACAAAGAAAATAATATATCAAAAGAAAATAAGAAGCATAATAAATGTAACAGTCGAAAGCGACATTTTAAAAATAATGCAAGAGAATCTACCGGAAAAAGGACTAATTGCAATTTACTGCCCAGATGACAAATTATTTCTACAAGTTCAGGAGTTATATATAAAATTTTTCGCAAATAATGCAAACCTAAAATAATGAAGTCAAGCATAATTTTGAAGAAAATAACAGACAAAGGCGAACTTTTAGCATTGATAGAAGAGAAACACTTGGAAAATAATCACAGGGGAATAAATGAAATATTAGATGAAATAAAGAAAACACACTACTACCCCAAATTACAAAAAGAAATACAGAAGTACATCAACAACTGTGAAATATGCAATAAAGTTAAATTTGACAGAAACCCTATCCAACATAGTTTAACAGACCGATTCTGTGCACTTGACAATTTATCAAGATTTTTATCAAGCCAAAAGCTTTTTGTTATTCTGTGCAAATATTGATAAAACTTAAAGCTTCAGTGCGAATCGCTTTTCACCATACTGTGGTGAACAAAATAATGTAAACAGAAATCAGCTGTTTAGTGCGAAATGGATTCTTCAACAACGTAAGTATTCATTATTATTAATTGTTAATTTTAAAGAAATAAATGGTTTAATATTTAATTCAATTTATATGAAACCGAAAAACCAACGTGCTACGAACAATTAGAAACTTACGTTTCATTTCGCCGGGCGCATCCGGAAATCGGTAGAGGAAAAAATACGCCAAAATCGCCTCGACAAATGCAGGATTTGTGGCGGCAGCTGGCGGAGCAGTTACATTTTTTTTTATAAATTTCACATATACAGTTATGGACAGAGAAATAGCACAAAAATTCAAAATGATATTGTTCGCAACCTATGATTACTTATTTAATTTTAGTAATTTTCATTTAAAACATAATTCAATCTCTAATAGAATCCACATAAATACATATATATTTCAAAGCTTGCACAAATTTCACAAAAATTAATCAAACTTTAAAAAATTTTCATCAAAATCTCAAACTTTTTAATCAAAAACTTAAGAACATTTTCGGGTATGCAGTTTTGTAGTCAATTCTAAATAATTCTAAATAAGTAAACATACATAGGTTGCGAATAATATCATTTTGAATTTTTGTGCTAGTTCTCTGTCCATGACTGTACATATGTATGTATGTTAATGGACTTTGTTGTTATTAAAATAAATTATCCAAACTAATGAATTAAACTAATGAAACAATGTTGTAAATGATTATTTTATACTTTTATTTATAATTTTATATATTTTTTTCCTTATTTTCCAAATTTTAGTTTTCTTGTTTGTACATATCCATATGTACATATGTATGTTAATGGACTTTGTTTTTATTAAAATAAATTATTCAAACAACAGCAACAATAATAATATGTCTTCTTCCATTTTATTTTATTTAATTTCAATCAAAATTACAATTAAAATGTGTTCACAATATTTTCACAAACAGTTGTTTAATTTGTCAAGAGCATTTGACATCTTGATAATTTATCAAGAAAAGAGCTTTTGGTTTTTGACACAGAATACCAAAGACTTGATAAATAATCAATATTGATAAATAAGCAAGATGGTGAATTTATCAAGTGTACAGAATCGGGCTGTAAATATCAAATCGTTCATTTTGATATTTGGTACCCACAAAGAGGCGTAATGTACCTCACAAGGATCGATAAATTAACAAAATAAGCTAACTCTTTGAAAGACAGAACTTGGATATCAATCATAAATGCCATAAA
The DNA here is from genome assembly GCA_951828415.1 of Anomoia purmunda. Taxonomy (NCBI): domain Eukaryota; kingdom Metazoa; phylum Arthropoda; class Insecta; order Diptera; family Tephritidae; genus Anomoia; species Anomoia purmunda. The sequence continues at coordinate 40,782,925 of OX639994.1, read as the reverse complement.
AGAAAGAATTCAATATTTAGGCAAACCGGAAACTTTAGTAACCGACAATGAATTAGATACAGTAGCAATAAAACAATTCTTAAAGGATAATAAAATAAACCTACACCTACGACCACTTATAATAAAACAGGAAACGCAGATGTCGAAAGACTACACTCCACATTAAATGAACACTTAAGACTTTTTAACGCTGATGCAAATAACAACGAAAATTTGAAATAAAAAGTATTTAAAGCAATAACCGCTTACAATAATACTATACACTCTACGACAAAGCAGAAACCAATCGATTTCATAAATAACATACTTTCTGAACAAGAAATAACTATTAGCGTAGAACCTACAAAAGCAAAAAGAAGATGTAATAAATAATATCAATAGAAAAGAAAATAGAGTAAACGTATATGATTTTCAGAATAAATATATAAAGAATCAGGAAAGATACAGGAGAGTAGATAACTTTGAAGACGAGGGAAATCATTTAACATTTAAAGATTCAAAATTTAAAAAAGCATACAATACTCAAGTCAAACGAAAATTTAAATTTCAGGATTAAAATGGCAAAAATTACGATAATGCTAATGGCAATAACGGCAATCGACGCACTCCTACAAATAAATAAGCTGGATAACGAAGCAGGATACGCCAAAATAAGGATCAGAGAGGTAGAGATAGTTAACCAGACGGCAACGGTAAGACACATAATACACCCTAATGAATTCCGACAAATTATAAACAAAATAGAACATAACTTAGAAATTAATTTTAAACAGTATACCAGAAATGATAGGGAAATGCTATACGAGGAAATAAAAACAATTAAAGCAAAAATAAACACACTAATGCCAATAGAAAGGAATATAAAACGTAGAGGATTAATAAATATTGTAGGGACTACACAAAAATGGCTATTTGAAACAATGGAAAATGAAGATAGAGAAAACATATTACAAATTATTGAAGTAATAGAGAAAAATAATCACAACATAATAGCAGCAATAAATCAACAAATATATATAAATGACAACTTCAACAAATCTATTAATACACTAATAAGAACCATAGAAACGATAGGATAGAAATACTGAAAATAGAAATACTGAATTATACAACACATCTTGTATTCCGATCAAATGCTTAAACTTAAATACTTGGAAAATAAAATTGAACAAATTCAAGACAACATAGTAGCTTCAGCAAGACATAACATACTGCACCCTAGTATACTATCAACAGAAGAAATTGAAAGCTTCAACATTGATATCTATAAATTAAGTCTCTGGACTCCTTTCATATAAAGACGACTCACTACTACTAGCCATAAAAACACCAATAACACATATTAAGGCAGATCTAACACTTATAACACCATTACCGAACAGGGAACATTATCAAATTACAGAAAAACAAAGATATGTAATTACAATAGGAAATAAAATATATAAATATACAGAAGGGACACATTTTAAAAATCTAAAGGAACTCAATATTTGTGCTTCCAACCAATGTAAATTCGAATATAATAACGAAACAATAGTTGAAGACATTGAAGACGATACAGTCTTAATAAAAAACGCATACGAAATAAAAATTAAACAAAATTGTGACAACAGAGAAATTGTACTTGAGGGAAATACATTAATAAACTTTTATAATTGTAAAATTGACATAAGAAAGAGATCATTTCAAAACACAAAAGTCATTGTAGAAGAAAAATACAGTTACCCTGAAAAAGAAACTGAGGCATTGTATGTTAAAAAGGAAATAAACTTATCAAAAATAATAATAAACCAAGAAAAGAATATACAATAACTTGAGGAATTAAAAATACACAAGAACTTAAACTATGGTATAAGCACACTAATAATAATATCAATAATAGTACGAATAGTATATATAATATATAAAAAAAATAATAAAAAGAATAAAAATACTAATGTAATCGTAGAATTATCAATACAACAGGCCTCAGATGATGCAAACTCACAAAAATCAAAAACAATTAGCCCATTGTTAAGTCCAAAGCAGGCAGAATCAATAATGCAAAAGAAAAACTAGAAACAAGATGTACGCAATGTTATAAGCAAAAAAAAAAATATAAATAAAAATTAAGTTATATATAATCATAAATAGAAATAATAAGAAAATTTGCATTGCAGCACACCAAAGTTACGAAAAAAAATTAATTCACAAATTTCGAAAAAAATAAATTATCCAACGGGGACTTGAATTTAGGGGTGGAGGAGTCACATATTGACATACACCAAATGATAAATAAACAATATTCACTTCAAGAAAGACTTCAAACACGAGCTCTTTCTTGAAGCTGGCGCGACTTGGTTACATATTTTTGCTGACCAAACACATACCGTTCACTTTGGAATGCATGTAGATAAATTTAAACACACACATCCATAAGAGTGCCTGTGTGCACTTCAAAATAGAGCTAAGAAAAGAAATATCTAAATGAAGTAAAATTAGTTGTTATAACGAGCTAAGCTAAGAAGGACGGCCTTTTTTTCAGTTCAACTCCGCGAACGGCTGGAAGGCTCCAAAGAAGAATTTGGACTCCTTCCAGGTGCGCGTAACCGCCACCACTAAAACTATATATCCCTGTTACCTGCTGCCCGGCAGGGTAGCCCTCCTCAGAGGTGAAAGCCTATTGCTGAGCAGATAGGCGGATGTACATTCTGCTCAATGAATTACGACGGCCTTACCAGTTTTATTACCCATTGTCATTACGATTGACATACCTGCAGACATTGTATCCGCGGATCGAAAGACTTTTAGCAACTTCAAAAAGGCTGATACACCGACAGATGTTCGTGTTGGCGAATGGCAGTTCCTCAAGGTGGTCACGGCCTCTACGACCGGCTTTGTACACGCTGGACGTAAACCAGAGATTCGTCCGAATTTCTCAGCGGAAGCGCAGCATTAGCCAACGAGCATGGCCATCTTCGCCAGTCCGATCCCAAAATCCCCGCATTAGGGATTTGAACGCGGAGTTTCGGACTTTGGTACACCAATACTAGCAGAGCAAAGTGTGGGTAAGCTTTGGACCGCCGTAAGGCCTTAACCTACCTATCGTCGGATTTGCCGAAGAAGAGATGTGCGGGCTATTTTAACGGGCAGTTCATTAAGCATCCTTCGGTAGATAGGATCAAATGTAGTTAACCAGAAGGCTGCGCAAAAGACAAATAGCGCAGCTGAAGCTAGGGTAGGCCGATCCGAACAGGCTTAGTGATAATAATAATAATATAATAAACTATGCTGCGCCAGTGTGGTCGTCGGAAACCAGTGGGTGAGGCTGCAGCCCTTCCAGAACGTTGCACTCTGAATGTCATCCGTTGCCGCCGGAGGAGCACCTGCACCAAGAGGCAAATGTGCTCCCAGTTAAGGAGCAAAACTTCAGCAAGCTGTTTTTTGCTGGGTGTCAACGTCTGGGAAACCCATATAGGCATCTGCTTGCCGTCGATCCACATCAAAAGGCACCTGCTTTAATAATGGACAAAATCCAGTAGCACACAATCCACCCGCTGGATCTGACAGCGTACCGGCAGATCCTAAGCAACATCCACAAATAGACAGTCACTACCACCATCGACTCCCGCCTGGTTAATGCCGTGAAATGAATACAACCGCCACCTATTGCAGACGCGGCGTCCCCTCTGCTCGCGATTCCCGGATTACTCTGTTCGAATTAAGATCTGGATATTGTAAGAGACTTAACCCTACCTATCCAAAATCAACTCCGACTTATCAAACACATATCTGTCATGTGGAGATTCTCCGCACGATACCAAACACCGAATCACATGCCCTCTAAAACCAACTCATCTAACACCCCTCTCTCTTTGGTTCGACCCCGCTTCATATTGCATGCTGAAACTGTGCAAAATTTAGATCATATTTAAAAAAAGACATTAGCGGATTATTATGTAAAAGTGTCAAGCTTGCCGCTATCAAGGAAATAAGGGGTTTTTACCAAGGAGGTAGTGTTTAGAATGTGTTTGCCATTTTTCTCAAACATTATCAAGGATACAACTGATATCAGTAAAAATCAGCACATTTAACAAAATCTTGAAACTTATGTACATGTACCTTGCCTTGGTACTATCAAAGATTTTTTCCGTTTGACGAAAAGGATGGGAAAATTTTTGACAAATGCTATGTAATTTCAATTGGTTATAAGCTTGTATTCCATTAACATTTTCTACTAGCCTTCATCGCTATTCAGCCTAGGATTTCAGAAGATTAATTAAGATTTAGTGCAAATTATAGATCTGGCCAAAGATTTATGAGATGAGCCCAAGAAGATGCCAGCCAAAAATATTGAAAATAGCTGAATCTATCGAAATTGAGACTAGGCACTAGACCGGGTCCTACAATCATATATAATAAATAAAACAGTCATGAAGCCAAATCGGTGTTGGCCGTTTTAGGACACTCTAAGAACGAACATTTTTATGACTCTAAAATCCTCGCAAACTTTTCTTTCAAATAAGGGGGATATTGCAAACTTTCTTTCGTGAGCTAGCCTACTAGGTGCTAAAGAATCACTAGTAAACAGAAGAGTGGGGGAAATCCTGAGGGTAAAAATACAGAAGACTTCTTCCGCGTGGCATTTTTCAATCCATTCCTCCAGCTTACTACCACGTATCTTCTAGAAAGATGCATTAATCACGAACTTATACCTAAATGATTTATGGTACTTCTTAGATGAAATTGACAAGTTGACTAAGGAATTCATCAATACCGTCAAGTTTTATGAACCATTCCTGATTACTTCTGAATTTTAAAACACATAAATTTTAATAATTGAGCTTTGATGATACACACGAGTATATGCACAAGAATTCATAAAGGATGTTTTTTAGACATGTGGTTTTCACGATGAAATAAAACGCTTATAATTTACCGTTATGGTCAAGAATTCAGCTTTATTATTAAGATAAGGGCTTGCCACTATTTTCTGAAAATGATTTTGGGCAAGCGACCGCCGCTGGGCCGTATAAATTCCAGCCGAGAGGCCTAATTATCGACCACTTTTTGCAGTAGAGGTGCATATGTCAGAACTAACCTAATGCGACAATTTTGTTTATTAATGAATACATTCAACCAAAAAGTGAGCTTTATCACTGAACAAAAGTTTCTAGTGAAAATCGGGATCGGTGGGCATCTCGTTTAGGGCCCGTTCACGTGCGAGGCGCTTAGTGGTCGTTCGGCATCAGCTCTTGGAAGAGTTGATGGACACATTTGGGCCTTCTCTGCTCTACAGCAGCAATAGCATCTTCGGTGTGATGCGTCGCGTGAACCGAACCCTTATTGTGGAAATCAATTTGCACGATTTGCAAACGTTGTTCCAAATTAAGTCTGTTTATTATGAAATCACAAACCAAACTGAGTATAAATTTTACTTGACTAACTCCGAAAAAAGTATTGCCTCATTTAAGACCACACGTCTAAAGCAAAATATTCTTTATAACGTCAAGACACTAGTCAGCGGGTTTGTTCGTTTTTCTTTCGCGTTCCGTACATTTTGTTTTTACTTTCAGTGGGATAGCTATCAAAGCCGCAAAATCAAAAACAAAATACAAGCAGCTGGTATTACCTGGTATGAATTCGCCTTGAATATGCACATGTACTTTGTCCAGAGTCATATATACCCTGTCGGAAAATAATTACTTTAAAAGCAATTTAAAAAATACTTGTTTACCAACTACAAGTTGTTGAAATTCTTTCTTCTTCCTTGTAAACAACTAACTGTATTTACACGGTGATGCCCCAAGAACAAGTGAATTATCTGACACTGCATTTGATTTCAACTACTCTTAAAATGTTTTACAGAAGACACGTCAAAATTAGTTTTTTCCAGCTCCAACAACTATTTGATATTCCGTTTTTTTCTAACTGTTTTATAACTAATCTCATTCCAAACTACTTACTAACCTGGTCGCGTCCAATTATTTAAATATATGTAAATATGTCCACTTTATAGTAACTATAAAGTTAACCAAAAAATACATTTTAATTTCAATTCAGTAAACAAATTAAAAATAATAAATAATGGCACCGCTATTTCGAGCATCAATTCTTGAAAGTTTTGTGAGTATGGACTTCTTGTTCAATTACAAAACTTTACAGGCTAAAAATTCAGGTATAGGGTCGGTTAGTATGTACCCAGGAAACCCGGGCCCAGGGGTAAAAAGGTGCGGCCCCCTTTCTACATAAAAGTTTCGAATACTTCATCAATTTCATCAACTATATTTTTTAAAGAATAAGTCAGATACGACGTTTTTTGCTCTAATCAGTTCATCACATCTTTATTGAATTTGCTGTAGAGTTGATGTTGGCTGGAACAAATTTTTTTTATACGGTTTCGAAAATCAATAGAATGTATTAATCAGTTCATATTCATATATATGTAATGTTTGATTGATTCGATCCGCCTAACTTAGCAACAAATGTATGAACTCAATTGGGTTTCTCTATAAAGAGGGTTTATATTATTTAATATTGATTCTTATCACAATAATTTACTTAAATAATTTACCTATAAAGAGAAACGACATTTAAAGCTTATAATTTGCAATCTATTAATTTTCCTCAGCACAATGATTTGCCGCTTAACTTTCTGTATTTACTTCGTTTCTTTATTTCTAATCGTTTCTCTTCACAACTGTTATACTATGTACATAATGCCCCGAACACACTACACCATCTACTTGGTGTGTTCGACTAGAGTTATATCTTAGAACTAAATACTAACTAGAAATTAAGTAAAAGTAGTTTACATCTCCCCCCTTGGGGAAGAGATTTGTAAAATCTCGTTTTTTTTTTTTTTTTTTTTTTTGTACCACTATCTTCTTATTATCTAAAGATTTGTTTAGTGTATTCATGCTTTGGAATGGGAATAAGCATTGTGATATGAAAAAGGTTTGATTCTGATTTTTTATAACCGGTATTTACTTTATATATTGAATTTGAAATTTTTTCTAAAATTTTGTAAGGCGCTATTTTTATTTCATCCAATTTTTTCCTATTTAAACGATTCCCATTTTGAACGTATAGTTGATCTCCCACGTTGAATTCATGATAGTTTCGGGTTTTATCAAATTGTATTTTATTGTAATTATGTGATTTTATGCTATTTTCAAGTGCTAGCGTCCTATCCTGTGCAAGTTTATTTAATGTTTTCGCAAGTTTTAATTCATTTGGTACTAAAGTAGTATCATTTCCTTCTAATAAGTATTTGGGACTGAATCCAGTTACCGTATGCTCGGTTTCATTATATCTTTTTACACTTTCATGTGCCGCTGTGGTCCATGCCACTCTATTTTTTCCATCATTTATTCTACATCTGATTTTATTTACCAAAGTTTGGTTCAGTCTTTCATTTAAACCGTTTGAGAATGGTGCGTTTACCGCAGTGAAAATAATTGGTATGTTCGATTTTTCTAGAAATCTTTTAAACTCCGTAGAATTGATGCCTGGGTATTGGTCCGTTAAAACCATACCTATTTCATGGTGCTCTAACACTTTCTTAACAAATTTTATAAAATCACTCGAGTTTTGTGTTTTGGACGTCAAAATATAAGCGTATCGCGTGAAGTGATCCACTAACAAGTGTAAATATTTTTCTGTTGATCGTGAACCCCCAAATCCACCTATTGTGTCTATGGAAACGATCTCGAACGGAGTAGTGGCAGGACCTAATTGAGACAACTGCCCGTACTTCTTTTGTCCTCTTGATTTGTTCTTTATGCATATTGCACAACAATCACAAATTTTCTTTATATTTTTTGTTAAATTTCTTGCTGTATAGAATGGTCTGATCTTATCCTGTATTTGTTTTGTACCTATGTATATGGCAATAATATTCATGCGTACTTTTTATTAATCTTATGCTAAATGGTTCAGACAGTACAATTTTGTCTTGTTTTCTGACTTTTTGGTAATATATATTGTTTTTGAAGTTGATGTGGTTTTTATGTCGTAATTCGACATTTTCTTCTTGATCTTTTTGTATGTCCTCTAGTGTAACTAAATTTACAACCTTTAATTCTTCGTCATTATTTGCATGTGACTCTAACACCGGATTTCTACTTAAGCAATCTGCTTCTAGGTTATATTTTCCTTGAGAATATCTGATCTCAAGATCATATTGTGACAGGTAGTATGTTAAATCTCCTAGCTCTTCATCTGTTCTAGCTCTTACATTCAGTTTTTCTAAGGGTTTATGGTCCGTGAAAACTATGAACTTTCTCCCTATTATCCGATGTTGTCAGTATTTTACTGCCTCTTTTATTGCAAGGCATTCCAAGTAAATAGCTTTTTTCCTTTTTTGTACTTCGTTTAGTTTTTTGGAAAAATAGGCCACCGGCTTTTCTTCATTATTTTCTTGGGGTTGTTTTAAAACGGCTCCGACTCCTAGCAGACTTGCGTCGGTATATATGTGTATTGGTAACTTTGGATCGAAAATTGCTATAACCGGCTGAGAACAAAGTAGTATTTTCATCTCTTCAAATGATTTTTGACATTTTTCCGACCACACAAAGTTTTGATCTTTTCTGAGAAGGTTATGCAAAGGGTCCAGTGTTATTGAAATATTTGGTATGTATTTATTGTAAAAATTTATTTTCCCTAAAAACTGTCTTACATTTTTTCTTGTTTTTGGCGTTGGGAAATCTCTTATTGATATCAAATTATCTTTTAGGGGGCTTATTGAATTCATTTTGATGATATGACCTAAATATTTAACTGAATCTGCTGCGAAAGTGCATTTCGATAGTTTTAATCTGAAGCCTTCTTTCGATATTGCTTCAAGCAATAATGATAAATGCGACATATGTTCTGCGAAAGATTTTGAGAAAATCAGAATGTCGTCTACGTAATTTACCGCGAATTCACTAAGCTTATGTTTTCTTATTATGTTACTTAAAATTCTTTGGAAAATTGCTGGCGATGTTTTCAAGCCAAAGGGCAAAAACGTCCATTGAAAATGTCCTTCTTGTGTTACGAAAGCTGTTTTATGTCTGTCCTCAAATTTTTAATGGAATTGACCAAAACGCTGAGTTTATATCAAGCGTTGAGAAAAATTTACAGTTTCGTGTTTTATCTACCAAGTCTTCAATTAATGGGAATGGTTGTGATTGTGGAACTACAATTTTATTCAAATCGCGAAAGTCCATGCATAATCTTGTTTTCTTATTTTCTTCTCTTTTAAAAGCCAATGTTACCGGAGCCGCAAATGGACTATACGACTCTTCTATCAGATTCTTCTCCAATAATTTTGAAATTTGTGTTTCTATTTCTTTCTTATCCTCAATCGTGCATCTATATGGTCTTTTACTACAATACCTATCTATTAGTAGATCTATACGTGCCTCGTAATCTTTTACCGTACCGATGTCATATTTGTCTTTAGCGAATAAAGTTTTATATTTTCCTATTAGTTTACTTATTTCTGACTTTTCTGTAACGTCTAAATGTTGAACCGAAATGTCGCAATTATCTGTATCGAAATGTTCGTTAAAATTTAATTCGCATTCATTATGATTATCATGACGGCGAAATCTATAGAAATTACTTTTATTTAAATTTTCATTTCTCGACTTCGAAGGTAGTTCTGAGAGTTTGCTTCTACAAGGTGTGCATTTTTGGGATACAATTAGGTTTTCATTTTGTATTAATTTGAATGATTTTATGCAATCTAATCCTATCAGAAAATCGTAGCTAAAATTTTTTTCGTTCACTACCAAAACCTGTATTTCTTTTTCAATGTCAAAAATTTTAGTTTTAATAGTTATCATTCCATCAGCCTTTTTTGTACCATTGATCGTTTTTAAATTTGCAGTATAAAAATCTTTATTTTTTTGTTTTAAGCGTAATAAACGCGAATTTATTAAAGATACATTCGAACCAGAATCGTAAATTCCATACACTTCAATAATTCCATTTATTAATAATTTAACTTTGATCAATGGTGGCACTACAAGTTTTTTGGATCCATATCCTTTAATTCCCATTCCAATTCATTATTATTAACATGTTTTGTCTCTTTTTCACTTTTTTGATTTTTAAACCAGCATGTAGCTTCTGTATGATAACGAGTACCTCTGTTTTCTTTTTCGCAGATTTTGCATGGTTTTTTCTTTTCAAATGTTTCTTTTTCTTTCGAATAAGAAGCTGAAACGTTCTTTCTATCTATAGTTTTTCTGGATACTAAATGTTCAAGTTTTCTAATCTCACTGTAAAGTTCTTCTGTATTAACTACTTTTTCTCCATCTATTCTGTCGGCTATATAATGTGGTAACCCTTCTGCAATAAGATCAATTAATGTCCCTGTGTCAATTGATTTTCTTATTTCTAATAAAAGCATAATCCAAAAGTGAACCTGTTTTATATCTGAATGAGATTGCATATCTGCTCGCAGCCCATCCTTTATTTGCATAGGTGCCACAAAAGTTTTCTTTCCACTTTCCCCATTCAGAAGCTAACGATAATTTAATATGCATAGAGCTGTACCAATCCAAGCATGATTTTTCTAAGCAAAGTCTCAAGGCTTCGATTTTCTCCTCATCTTTACATATGTCAAAGCGGTCGCACTCACTTTCAAATATGGTCATCCATTGGTTAGCATTTGAGTTTTTGGCTGAGAATTTTTCTAGCACACATTTTTCAGCAATTTTCTTCAAATTAGGGTATTCACAATTTTTTTTTGTTACACTCAGTTTCTCTAAAACTTTCGACAGCGACTCCTCTGAAATACCTGCAGTGGGATTTGCTGGCGGTATCTCTTCAAGAAAGTAATCTTTGAACTGCATATTTCCATCATCATCCATATAAATTCCGGCTAATTCTTCCGTTACATTTATCCATACTTTTCTTGTTTGTTGTCTCCTTTTTAATGTGTTTTTTATTTTGGTATAAGTTGGTGTATTCATTAATTGTTCATGCAAACTTGCTGGCTGCATTTCTGCTAGTATTTTAAAAACTCTATCAGCACTTGTGGTGATTGTGGTTATCGCCATTATATTCGTTTTTCCGTCCTCAGCAGATTTTACCCAAAAATTCGAATTTAAGCTTCTCCATTCTTCAAATGTTAGCAAAAATGTCGTTTTGTAATGTTTGATTGATTCGATCCGCCTAACACAGCAACAAATGTATGAACTCAATTGGGTTTCTCTATAAAGAGGGTTTATATTATTTAATATTGATTCTTATCATAATAATTTACTTAAATAATTTACCTATAAAGAGAAACGACATTTAAAGCTTATAATTTGCAATCTATTAATTTTCCTCAGCACAATGATTTGCCGCTTAACTTTCTGTATTTACTTCGTTTCTTTATTTCTAATCGTTTCTCTTCACAAGTGTCATCTTAACTGTTATACTATGTACATAATGCCCCGAACACACTACACCATCTACTTGGTGTGTTCGACTAGAGTTATATCTTAGAACTAAATACTAACTAGAATTTAAGTAAAAGTAGTTTACATACATATGTACTTTCGGTCAGAAATATTTATTCAAATTATATCGGAATATACGAATATAGGGATAGCATCACTTGACACTTTATAAGAAGACAGACACATCCTATTCAAATATTTTTTTATCGATCTGATTCGGCGTGAGCCGAACCCTTATTGTGGTAATAAATTTGCACGATTTGCAAACGTTGTTCCAAATTAAGTCTGTTTATTATGAAATCACAAACCAAACTGAGTATAAATGTTACTTGACTAACTCCGAAAAAACTATTGCCTCATTTAAGACCACACGTCTAAAGCAAAATATTCTTTATAACGTCAAGACACTAGTCAGCGGGTTTGTTCGTTTTTCTTTCGCGTTCCGTACATTTTGTTTTTACTTTCAGTGGGATAGCTATCAAAGCCGCAAAATCAAAAACAAAATACAAGCAGCTGGTATTACCTGGTATGAATTCGCCTTGAATATGCACATGTACTTTGTCCAGAGTCATACATATATACCCTGTCGGAAAATAATTACTTTAAAAGCAATTTAAAAAATACTTGTTTACCAACTACAAGTTGTTGAAATTCTTTCTTTTTCCTTGTAAACAACTAACTGTATTTACACGGTGATGTCCCAAGAGCAAGTGAATTATCTGACACTGCATTTGATTTCAACTACTCTTAAAATGTTTTACAGCAGGCACGTCAAAATTAGTTTTTTCCAGCTCCAACAACTATTTGATATTCCGTTTTTTTCTAACTGTTTTATAACTAATCTCATTCCAAACTACTTACTAACCTGTTCGCGTCCAATTATTTAAATATATGTAAATATGTCCACTTTATAGTAACTAAAAAGTTAAACAAAAAATACATTTTAATTTCAATTTAGTAAACAAATTAAAAATAATAAATAATGGCACCGCTATTTCGAGCATCAATTCTTGAAAGTTTTGTGAGTATGTACTTCTTGTTCAATTACAAAACTTTACAGGCTAAAAATTCAGGTATAGGGTCGTTAGTATGTACCCAGGAAACCCGGGCCCAGGGGTAAAAAGGTGCGGCCCCCTTTCTACATAAAAGTTTCGAATACTTCATCAATTTCATTAACTATATTTTTTAAAGAATAAGTCAGATACGACGTTTTTTGCTCTAATCAGTGCATCACATCTATGTATATTGAATTTGCTGTAGAGTTGATGTTGGCTGGAACAAATTTTTTTTTATACGGTTTCGAAAATCAATAGAATGTATTAATCAGTTCATATACTTATATATACTTTCGGTCAGAAATATTTATTCAAATTATATCGGAATATACGAATATAGGGATAGCAGGACTTGACAGCTTATAAGAAGACAGAAACATCTTATTCAAATATTTTTTTTATCGATCTGAATAATTAAAAAAACAGTTATTTCGAAGTCTGTTGGCAATCATGATTAAGTTTTTGAACATGCAGTTTAAAATCCTCCATTCTTCAGCATTCTTATTTAAGTATTCACTTAATTTTTTGAAAAATACGGGCCCCTTCCAGAACTCCGGGCCCGGGGGAATCACAAACCGAGCCCCCACCTCCCCCTCTCGGGCCTGTATGTAGCTTCTGAGCTCAAACACACATTTTTTAAAATTCTTAGTTTGGTTTTGAGATTACGTTAATCATTGCATATCTTGTTGGAACGGAAAATGCGCTTTTAACAACATAAAACTTGTAGGAATTTTCTAAATACATGCTGATATAGCTGGTCAAAGTGAAACGCTTTTAGTTTGGTTTCAAAATGTTGTTTTAATTTCTTAAAATCCCACTAATTCTAAAATTTAAAGAAAAACAACAGTTTCATTTCGACGAGCTATAACTCTTCATGGTTTAGACCTAATATATATCGCTAGAATTTATGTAAAAAATAATAATTAATAAAACTAATACAATTTTTATTAAGATATATGTACATACATATAATTTATTGAAAATGTATTATTCCAAGGAAAAATTATAATAATGCACATAGGTACATACATATATGTACATACATATACGAGTATACTCCTTTATAAATTGGTAACCTTTTAGAATATCTACTTGTGCCGACAGGGTACTATGTATATATATGAGTATGTGTTGGTTTCGATGGAAATTTTTTCGCAGATTTGGAGTTTCGGCTAGTCGCGTCTTGCTGGAAATGAGTGAACAAATAATATTTAAAATTAAATTAAATTTTTTTCCTTTATTAGTCCCGAATGTGTCACATATGTATGTATGTTACTTTGATATTAATATGCAATCATACCAATAGGTTATTAGCACATAATGATTTCAACTTTTCAACTACAGAAGTTAAAAGGATAGCGCTACAAACGTTTAAAGAACACCTTCCCGAGACTACAAAAACAATGATCATGGCCAGAAACCCTGATACTTTAGATAAAGCATATAAAATCATTTTGGAAGCTAGACATCAATCCTTCACAGCACTCGGGCATCAAAAGAAAGATCCTAACCCAAATAGCTATCGTAGGACTAATTTTAGCGACAACGCTAGCAATAGAACTTTTTCCAGACCCAACCAGAATATGATTAAAATCACAGTTATAACAGGAGTTATAATAGATATAACAATAACATGCCACACAACGGATATAATGGTGGCTATGTCCAGAGAAACGAAAATAACAATAATAACAATTACAACAACTATATGCCACAAAACAGGTAACAAACTCAAATTTTCAGCAGGGCCCACAAAGCAATTACCCTATATAACAATAGATACACACATAAGAAAGTTATTTTTCATCATTGACACTGGAGCAGAGTTCACTCTGAAATGGAAGAAGGAAGTAAATGTGCAAGTCACAGCAATGGGAAGAGAAACGCAAGTTACGAAACTTTGCAGATTCCCAATATTTAAGGAATTCAATGAAAAAGATTTCATGTGCGAATTTCTCAAATGTAATTTCAACAAAAACTTTGACGGACTAATCGGTAACAATATCCTAACGAAGATAAATGCGATAATAGATTATCCAAACAGAATATTAAAAACAAAAAATGCAATAATAAATTTTTTTTAACAAAAGAAGAAGAAATATATAGCAAAATAAGCCATAAAGGAAATGAAGTGGAAATCTTCAACAACGATATAAAAAATAAATGTGTCACAGAATTCATAAATATACTAAAAAGACACAAAAGCGTATTTTATAACGAAGACGACAATTTATCATTTACTAGTTCAACGAAACATAGAATAATGACAAAGAATGGCATTCCAGTTTACTCTAAAATTTACCGATACCCAGAAATCCACAAACCGGAAATAGAAAAACAAATAGACCAAATGTTATCCCAAGGCATAATTAGAGCATACTCTAGTCCTTACAACAGCCCTATTTGGCTGGTACCAAAGAAGCTGGACGCAAGTTTTCAACGCTTGATTTAGCCAAAGATTTCCATCAAATTGAAATGGATGAACGCGACATACACAAAACAGCGTTCTCCACCGCAAACGGACATTATGAATTTTTAAGAATGCCCTTTGGATTACGAAATGCACCGGCATCGGTCCAAAGGCTAATGAACGAAATACTAAAAGAATATATGGGAAAGATTTGTATTGTGTACATGGACGATATCCTAGTATTTTCTACAAGCGTAGAAGATCACCTGGAATCGTCGAACAAAATTTTAATCAGATTAAAAGAGAAAAATTTAAAAATACAAATAAATAAGTGCGATCTTCTAAGGCAAGAGGCCATATAATTACAAAAGAAGGTATTAAACCCAACCCGCAAAAAATGGAAGCAATAGAAAAGATTGTACTTCCAGAAAGCGAAAAAGAGATAAAAGCATTTTAGGAATTACAGGATATTATAGAAGGTTTATCAAAGATTACTCGAAAGTTGCGTATCACATCATCAAATACTTGAAGAAAGACATGAAATTAATTAAAAATGATAAGGATTATATTTATTTATTTATTTATTTATTTATTTATTAGTATTCAACACAACAACCATTGGCTATATTTCAGCATTGGATATATCTTAAAATAACAATATATATAAATCCAAAACTAAATCTAAAACAGGTATTAAACAAAAAATATAGAAAAAAGAGGAAAAAAATTTAAACTTAAATAATATGCATGACAGAGTTTAGCTACATTATAAAATCGATAGGAAATGGGAAAAATACGACAAGAGGCAGAAATCAATACTATTCAATTGATAAAGTGTTTACGAAGCTCGTTTTTAAAACGCAATGAGTTACTGACATTTTTCAGCGTAAGTGGAAGACTGTTCCAAAGACGAATAGCGAAAACAAAAAACTGGCGTTCAGAAATTAATGATTTGAATTTAGCGTGTAGAAGCTGAGAAGATCTGATTGACTTGGGGTGTTGAAGTCTATGGCAGAGATACTGAGGTTCGCCCGTAATCAATATTTTGTGCAACATAGTGAGACACCTCAGCTTGATGACATTTTCAAGAGGCATTGAAAAAATTTTATGCGCATGTATTGTAATATGCTCTCGACGTTTTACACCGTATATGTATCTAGCAATGCTGTTATATAATACATTAAGCTTTTTGTTGCAGGCACTGTCACAGCTGGCGTATATTTCACAGCCATACAATAGAGTCGGAAGCAAGTAAGCTTTAGCTAGAAGTAATCGAATTCTCTCTGGGGTAAAATATTGAATATACCAAAGTGATCGAAGCATTCCATATACTTTACCGATGGCATTAATTATGTGATTGTTCCATGTGAGAGTTCTATTAAATACAACGCCAAGGTTTCTTGCAGAGTCCACATAATCAATCACTGAGTTATTTAAGATTACCTTATCAAAAGCGTCAAGTTTGAAATTCTTTTTGTAAATGGCAATGCATTGGGATTTACTTGAGTTGAGGACTAGACCGTTATTATTAGCCCACTCATTGACAGCACTTAGATCATTATTTAACTTACAAATACTTGCATTAATTGAATCAAATGGACAGCTGAGACACAACTGGACGTCATCGGCATAAACATGAATATCACAGTGATTAAGCACCTCAGTAAGGTCATTGATGTATAACACAAATAACAAAGGACCAAGCACGGAGCCTTGTGGGACACCTTTAACTACAGACATAAAATTGGACGAATGGTTATTAACACAGACTGCCTGCGAACGCTCACAAAGATACGACTTGACAAGGTTAATAGCTGAAGATGAGAAATTAAATAAATTTTTCAACTTTAAATACAATAAGTCATGGTCAACAGTATCAAATGCTTTGGAATGGTCAAGAAGGGTTAGAAATGTCACAAGATCTTTATCCAACTGAAGCCTAATATCATCAGTAACTTTTAAAAGTGCAGTTATACAACTTCTGTTAGATCTGAATCCAGATTGGCATTCGCTCACTAAAGAGTTCTTCTTTAAAAACGAGTTAATCTGACGATGCATTAACTGTTCTAGCACCTTGGACAGAAAAGGCAAGATAGCAATTGGCCTGTGATCTCCATTCGGTTTTAATATTGGAATAATTTTGACTTGTTTCCAACTGGTAGGAAAGACGGACTTGGTAAGGATGTTGTTTAGTGTAAACGTAATATAAGGTAAAACCTTAGGCAAGATACATTTCAGAAATTTCGGGTGGATTCCATCAAAGCCAGTAGCGTTGGATTTGATTGCAAGTATTGACTCAACTACGTCGCAGTCGTCTACGCAAGTAAAGCTAAACCTTTGGATGAGACTCACTGGACAAGTATCATATCTATCACGATAAGTGCTTGTTTTAGGGAGGTCCAAAAACTTTGCGTTTAGCACGTTTGCATCAACAGAATCGGAGGTTGAACTCTTCTTACTACAGATACCTATTTCACGGACATGCTTCCAGGTTTGCTTGGACCCTACAGCTAAGCTGAATCTGGCCTCGTAGTAACTCATTTTAAGAAGCTTTATCTTATTTTTGACTGCCTTCCTAAGTTTCTTGTATTCAGTGTATAAAAAGTCACTTCTGGAGCATTTCCATTTATGATACGCGCTATTCCTTTCAGCAATTAATATTTTTACGTCACGATTGAACCAAGGGCGGTTGATACGTTTGACAGGTCTGGTCACTAGCGGCACATGGTAGTCAAAGAGACTGCTGATATATCCCTGAAGAAAATTAATTTGGTCATCTGTCGATACCATATTACGCACAGATTCCCAATTTATTGAATCAACAGCTCGTTCAAGTTGATAGTAATTGATGTGCGCAAAATCGCGGTACGAGTAGCAGCCCACGTTGCTATTTAAATCCAGGATAAAATCGTATGTCAGGTAAATTAAATCATGTTTGGAAAAATTTGGTACAGAGAGCTGGTCATAAAGCAGGATTTTTGATTTGGAATCAATAAAAAATAAATCCAAAAGAGTTCTGGTCGTACGCGTGAAATGAGTAGGCATCGAAGAGTTAACCGGAAATAATCCAAGATTTGTCATAGAAAATGCAAAGTTACTGTCACTAAGTAAATCGCTATTAAAATCGCCAGATATAATTATATTGCGGTGAGATAACGTAAGATCCTCAAGAAATTCCAGCAAGTAGGTATAGTCAACCATCTTGTTAGGTCTGTATACACATCCAATTAACATTTTATCATTCTTGGTATGAATTTCCAAGAAAATATATTCAATGGCGCTTGTATCACTAGAAGTGCAGATTACTCTACAAGATATATTATTTTTGACATACACAGCAACTCCCCCACCATGACCAATCCTATCTCGCCGGAAAAGTTTGTACCCACTGGCACCCAGAGAATCATTACTGTGGCAAGAAGTGAACCATGTTTCAGAAACGCAGACTATATCAACGTCGGAGTGTTCAAAAATATACACAAACTCATCAATTTTCTTAGCTAAGCTTTGCGCATTAATATGACAAAGTTTAAGACCACTTTTTTGTTTGCTCAAAATTCTGATCATGCTTTGCGTATTGTCTCTGGTACAGCCATAATTCTTTGGATTATACATCATCGAATATATATAAAAGAAATCGCATTTCAAAAACAAGCCTTAAGAATAATCTACGCATTATGAGACGAAGGGTATACATATTTCTGCCAGATGTGTACAAATATAGTAATATCAAGAGAAATAAAGAGAAAGAAATTAAATAAGTACAAGAAAAAGAGAATACAAAGTAAGAGTTAATTATAATAGGCATAAGTTACTACTATGTATTATTGTTGTTGTTGGGCGCTGCAATTTTATTAACGCCATCAATTGTGCTTACTTTTACTGCTTCAGTTTGCGGGCGAACTCTTACATGTACTTGTCCACGGAGTGAGAAAACAGTCACCAGTCGATTCAGTCTCCTTAGCTCAATTGCATGCTGCAAGACTTCCCGATTATGCTTGGTCAGGCATTCATGTATCAGCACATGACCGTCAGCATCAATTCCCAAATGACGGAGTGCAGGAGATTTGCGGTTGGACTTGCAGTACCGCGCATTTGCTCTGCATACGGATGAGCGTTCGTTCGCTGAGCCAAGTTTTACAACGATAGGCGCATCTTTGTTGTTCTTCTTCTTCAGGCGAAAAATAGCTCGTATAGGGGGAGAGTTCATTTGAAGTGTGTTACACAGCTGAGAGAAGGTGGCACTTAGATTCTCATCTTTAAGCTGGGGGACACCTCTCAGAATCAGATCAGAAGAGATAAGAGAGTTCTCGCAATCGTTCAGCTTTACTTCAAGGGTGCGAACGACATCAACCAGCTGTTTCATTTTGTCGTTCTCTCGCTCCACTTTTTCAACACGAAGCTCAACACTGCTCACATACCTTTTTAAATTAGATAGCTCAGCTGCTAACTCACCGAATCGATGCATTACTCTCTCCTCCGTCTCCTTCATTCGTGCCGTTAGCTGTTCGATTATAAATTCCTTTTGTGCATCTATTTTGTTTTCAAGTCGTGCTAACAGGTTAGTCGCTGATGGGCTTTCTCCAGTTTTAGAACGTAAGTTCGAAGGTTGTAGGGGAGATGTAGTTGACTGCTTCGCGGCCTTACGTGTCGTCATAGCATTGGTACTCATTTTTGCAATTTTCGGCAACGATAATTAATATATTTAATTTCCACTTGTATAGCTAGTATTAGCAACAAAATCACAATATACAAAATCCGACCACACGATAATAATAAAGGTTTTATTCAACAATTTTGAAAATATTTATTAGTCAGCGGAAATAGCTAAAATTAATAATTAGTTGCAGCGCTCAAATAAACACGTCTACTCCGTAAGCATTGTTCCAACAAATTGATATATTAATGCATTACAAATTAAAAGAGCTAATAAAAGCAGATCCAATTTTAATTCACCCAGATTTTAATAAAGCTTTCACACTAGTAACAGATGCCAGTAGCTTTGCTTTAGGCGCGGCATTACTCCAAAGCGATAAATTATATGTTATGCATGTAGATCACTAAACGGTCATGAAAAGAATTATAGTACAATAGAAAAGGAGTTACTTGCAATAGTTTCAAAACGGATCATAGACCATTAGTTTGGCTGAACAACTTAAAAGAACCAAATGCTAAACTCCAAAGATGGAAAATAAAGCTTAATGAGTTCGACTTCGATATTAACTACTACATAAAAGGAAAGGAAAATGTAATCGCGGACGGTCTAAGCAGACTAAGTTATGAAAATGATAATGCGATGGAACTAAATTTAAATGAAATATTCGATGATGACGACATAGATACGGTGCACAGCGCAGAAACCGATAGTACATACTTTATAAAAATAACGGAAAACGCAATCAATATATATAAAAATCAACTTATAATTCAAAGAGCGCAAAGACAATCAATAACAAAGAAAATAATATATCAAAAGAAAATAAGAAGCATAATAAATGTAACAGTCGAAAGCGACATTTTAAAAATAATGCAAGAGAATCTACCGGAAAAAGGACTAATTGCAATTTACTGCCCAGATGACAAATTATTTCTACAAGTTCAGGAGTTATATATAAAAATTTTCGCAAATAATGCAAACCTAAAATAATGAAGTCAAGCATAATTTTGAAGGACATAACAGACAAAGGCGAACTTTTAGCATTGATAGAAGAGAAACACTTGGAAAATAATCACAGGGGAATAAATGAAATATTAGATGAAATAAAGAAAACACACTACTACCCCAAATTACAAAAAGAAATACAGAAGTACATCAACAACTGTGAAATATGCAATAAAGCTAAATTTGACAGAAACCCTATCCAACATAGTTTAAATATTACGGAAACTCCCAAAAAACATATCAAAATCGTTCATTTTGATATTTGGTACCCACAAAGAGGCGTAATGTACCTCACAAGGATCGATAAATTAACAAAATAAGCAACAGCTAAATCGTTGAAAGACATAACTTGGATATCAATCATAAATGCCTTAAAAGAAAGAATTCAATATTTAGGCAAACCGGAAACTTTAGTAACCGACAATGAATTAGATAAAGTAGCAATAAAACAATTCTTAAAGGATAATAAAATAAACCTACACCTAACGACCACTTATAATAAAACAGGAAACGCAGATGTCGAAAGACTACACTCCACATTAAATGAACACTTAAGACTTTTTAACGCTGATGCAAATAACAACGAAAATTTGAAATAAAAAGTATTTAAAGCAATAACCGCTTACAATAATACTATACACTCTACGACAAAGCAGAAACCAATCGATTTCATAAATAACATACTTTCTGAACAAGAAATAACTAAATTAGCGTAGAACCTACAAAAGCAAAAAGAAGATGTAATAAATAATATCAATAGAAAAGAAAATAGAGTAAACGTATATGATTTTCAGAATAAATATATAAAGAATCAGGAAAGATACAGGAGAGTAGATAACTTTGAAGACGAGGGAAATCATTTAACATTTAAAGATTCAAAATTTAAAAAAGCATACAATACTCAAGTCAAACGAAAATTTAAATTTCAGGATTAAAATGGCAAAAATTACGATAATGCTAATGGCAATAACGGCAATCGACGCACTCCTACAAATAAATAAGCTGGATAACGAAGCAGGATACGCCAAAATAAGGATCAGAGAGGTAGAGATAGTTAACCACCCTAATGAATTCCGACAAATTATAAACAAAATAGAACATAACTTAGAAATTAATTTTAAACAGTATACCAGAAATGATAGGGAAATGCTATACGAGGAAATAAAAACAATTAAAGCAAAAATAAGCACACTAATGCCAATAAAAAGGAATAGAAAACGTAGAGGATTAATAAATATTGTAGGGACTACACAAAAATGGCTATTTGAAACAATGGAAAATGAAGATAGAGAAAACATATTACAAATTATTGAAGTAATAGAGAAAAATAATCACAACATAATAGCAGCAATAAATCAACAAATATATATAAATGACAACTTCAACAAATCTATTAATACACTAAAAAGAACCATAGAAACGATAGGATAGAAATACTGAAAATAGAAATACTGAATTATAAAACACATCTTGTATTCCGATCAAATGCTTAAACTTAAACACTTGGAAAGTAAAATTGAACAAATTCAAGACAACATAGTAGCTTCAGCAAGACATACCATACTACACCCTAGTATACTATCAACAGAAGAAATTGAAAGCTTCAACATTGCTATCTATAAATTAAGTCTCTGGACTCCTTTCATATAAAGACGACTCACTACTACTAGCCATAAAAACACCAATAACACATATTAAGGCAGATCTAACACTTATAACACCATTACCGAACAGGGAATATTATCAAATTACAGAAAAACAAAGATATGTAATTACAATAGGAAATAAAATATATAAATATACAGAAGGGACACATTTTAAAAATCTAAAGGAACTCAATATTTGTGCTTCCAACCAATGTAAATTCGAATATAATAACGAAACAATAGTTGAAGACATTGAAGACGATACAGTCTTAATAAAAAACGCATACGAAATAAAAATTAAACAAAATTGTGACAACAGAGAAATTGTACTTGAGGGAAATACATTAATAAACTTTTATAATTGTAAAATTGACATAAGAAAGAGATCATTTCAAAACACAAAAGTCATTGTAGAAGAAAAATACAGTTACCCTGAAAAAGAAACTGAGGCATTGTATGTTAAAAAGGAAATAAACTTATCAAAAATAATAATAAACCAAGAAAAGAATATACAATAACTTGAGGAATTAAAAATACACAAGAACTTAAACTATGGTATAAGCACACTAATAATAATATCAATAATAGTACGAATAGTATATATAATATATAAAAAAAATAATAAAAAGAATAAAAATACTAATGTAATCGTAGAATTATCAATACAACAGGCCTCAGATGATGCAAACTCACAAAAATCAAAAACAATTAGCCCATTGTTAAGTCCAAAGCAGGCAGAATCAATAATGCAAAAGAAAAACTAGAAACAAGATGTACGCAATGTTATAAGCAAAAAAAAAAATAAAAATAAAAATTAAGTTATATATAATCATAAATAGAAATAATAAGAAAATTTGCATTGCAGCACACCAAAGTTACGAAAAAAAATTAATTCACAAATTTCGAAAAAAATAAATTATCCAACGGGGACTTGAATTTAGGGGTGGAGGAGTCACATATTGACATACACCAAATGATAAATAAACAATATTCACTTCAAGAAAGACTTCAAACACGAGCTCTTTCTTGAAGCTGGCGCGACTTGGTTACATATTTTTGCTGACCAAACACATACCGTTCACTTTGGAATGCATGTAGATAAATTTAAACACACACATCCATAAGAGTGCCTGTGTGCACTTCAAAATAGAGCTAAGAAAAGAAATATCTAAATGAAGTAAGAAGAAGCACGGCCTGTTACCTGCTGCCCGGCAGGGTAGCCCTCCTCAGAGGTGAAAGCCTATTGGCTGAGCAGATAGGCGTATGGACATTCTGCTCAATGAATTACGACGGCCTTACCAGTTTTATTACCCATTGTCATTACGACTGACATACCTGCAGGCATTGTATCCGCGGATCGAAATACTTTTAGCAACTTCAAAAAGGCTGATACACCGACAGATGTTCATGTTGGCGAATGACAGTTCCTCAAGGTGGTCACGACCTCTACGACCGGCTTTGTACACGCTGGACGTAAACCAGAGATTCGTCAGAATTTCTCAGCGGAAGCGCAGCATTAGCCAACGAGCATGGCCATCTTCGCCAGTCCGATCCCAAAATCCCCGCATTAGGGATTTGAACGCGGAGATTCGGACTTTGGTACACCAACACTAGCAGAGCAAAGTGTGGGTAAGCTTTTAAAAAAAGACATTAGCGGATTATTATGTAAAAGTGTCAAGCTTGCCGCTATCAAGGAAATAAGGGGTTTTTATCAAGGAGGTAGTGTTTAGAGTGTTTTTGCCATTTTTCTCAAACATTATCAAGGATACAACTAAAAAACTTTTGAATGTAATCGTATTTTCCCATATCAGTAAAAATCAGCACATTTAACAAAATCTTGAAACTTATGTACATGTACCTTGCCTTGGTACTATCAAAGATTTTTTCCGTTTGACGAAAAGGATGGGAAAATTTTTGACAAATGCTATGTAATTTCAATTGGTTATAAGCTTGTATTCCATTAACATTTTCTACTAGCTTTCATCGCTATTCAGCCTAGGATTTCAGAAGATTAATTTAGATTTAGTGCAAATTATAGATCTGGCCAAAGATTTATGATATGAACCCAAGAAGATGCCAGCCAAAAATATTGAAAATAGCTGAATCTATCGAAATTGAGACAAGGCACTAGACCAGGTCCTACAATCATATATAATAAATAAAACAGTCATGAAGCAAAATCGGTGTTGGCCGTTTTAGGACACTCTAAGAACGAACATTTTTATGACTCTAAAATCCTCGCAAACTTTTCTTTCAAATAAGGGGGATATTGCAAACTTTCTTTCGGGAGCTAGCCTACTAGGTGCTAAAGAATCACTAGTAAACAGAAGAGTGGGGGAAATCCTGAGGTTAAAAATACAGAGGACTTTGTAGTGTACACGAGCTCTGTTTCAAGACTGCTTTATTGCTTCAATTCATGTTTAAACATAGGCACATAGGTTACAAAGTAAATCACTTATATACATATGTTAAAGAGAACATAAGAGTAACTAAGAGCGTACAGTTAATGTTTACGCTATACTCCACATCTCTCCTTTTAAGCAGGAAGCTGCTGAAACTTTACTATATATGTACATAAAGATAAGTCAAATATTTTGATTATGAAACAAAAAAAAGGAAATATAAGATAGTGAGTTGTGATTTTGATGAAAATATTTACAGTTTACCTTATTAATTCAAATATGGCATAATCCTAAAATATTTTCTTATGTATGATACCGGTCGGGATGCTTAATTATGCCACCCGATTTTGTTGTAGTTACATATCTTGGTATATTGGATGGTGATGTCGTCGTCGGCGCATCTGCTCCGTTAGGGCTGAGATTTTCGGTTTCACCTACATCTGCAGTTCCTTTTGTTGTTGTCACAAGCGTCTCTCTAACCTCCCCCGGTTCGTATGGAACATCTTTGCGTCTGGCAGGCACGAGATGGAATGAGGTTCTGCGAAAATCTCCGTTGCTGGTGTTAACGATATAAGAGCGAGGTGTTTCTGCTCGTTGTTTGATGCGACCCCACAAACTTAAGTCGCGAATCCACACTACATCTCCCACTTGAAATATTTCTCGCTGGGTAGCACTGTGTCTTTTATTATAATTGGCGGCTTGCTTGCTTTTCAGCGCTCTGTCATTTTCCACTGGCGTTTTGAGGTCGTAATTTGGCACCAATTGCTGCTGTGTTACTGGTAGAGTAGTTCGAATTTTTCTGCCCATTAACATCTCTGCTGGTGAAAAGCCGTTTGCTAATGGTGTTGCGCGATACTCCATCAGCGCTAGATATGGGTCTTTATTCTTCTTCAACAAGGACTTTACCGTTTTCACTGAAGACTCAATGAAGCCATTGCTTTGCGGGTATCGTGGTGATGAGGTTATGTGTTGGAAACCCCATTCTCTGGCGAACGTTGCGAAAGCTGATTGATTAACACACTGGTACTGCGGTCCGTTATCTGATCTGACGATCTCGGGTATACCATGCCTACAAAAAATTGATTTGAGGTGATTAACGACGCACGTCGTTGTTTGGTTTTCCAATTTGGCTATCTCTGGATATCGCGAGAAATAGTCACTGACGATTATGTAACAGCTGGAATTGTGGAAAAATAAGTCGGTGCCTACGATTTGCCAAGGGCGCTCCGGTGTCTCGGTGCTCCTCAAGCTTTCATGTCGAGGTATGGTATTCTGAATGCAGATGGAGCATTTTTTTATATAGTTTTCGATATCTTTTCCACAGCCTGGCCACCAAACAGATTGTTTGGCCCTAGTCTTACATTTTACAATTCCCAAATGGCCGGCGTGTATCTTCTCTAAGACTTCCTGGCGAAGCTCCGCAGGAACTACAACGCGACAGCCGTGCATAAGTAACCTGTTGTTTACTGAAAGACAGTGTTTCTCGTTATAATATGGACGAATCTGTGCTTCGATTCGGTATCGGTCCGACCAACCATTTAAACAATACTTCGCGACTGTTTGCAAAATTATATCTCTATTTTGAGCACATTCATAAATATCTAATTTACCTTGGGAAATGGGCAAACTGGAAATTACGTTGTTTATATATGTTCTAGCGTCCTCTTCCAGGCAACCTTCGCCTGCTTCTATATCTTCTCCGATTGGATGACGTGACAGTGCATCTGCTGCCACTAAGAATTTTCCCGCTGTATAATAGATTTCATATTGGTATATCATCATACGCAATCTGAATCTTTGTAGCCTTGGTGTGAGCTCGTCCAAAGGTTTGTGATCGGTTTCTATACTGAACTTAATTCCCGTGAGTAGTTCTGGAAATTTTACCACTGCCGCCCAGGTAATCGCTAAAGCCTCCTTCTCTATCTGTGCATAGCCTCGTTCTGCCGGCGAAAGTGATCTTGACGCGTACGCTATCGGGCGCAGTATGTCTCCTTCGTCGATTTGTAGTAAAACTGCTCCTATCCCGTAAGATGATGCGTCTGTCGAAAGAATCGTTTTGTGCGATGGATCGTAAAGCTTGAGGACGGGCGTTTGGATGAGCATATTTTTCAGCTGTCGAAATGATATTTCTTGGCTGTTTCCCCATTGGAATTCTGTAGTGTTTCGTAGCAGCTCATTGAGTGCTTGCGTCAAATCTGACAGGTGTGGAACGAACTTACCCAGGAAATTTACCATTCCAATAAACCTTCTCAACTCAGTAACCGTTGAGGGTGTTGGATAGTTCTCGATGGCCGCTATTCTTGAACTGTTTGGACGAATCCCTCGCGCGTCGATGATATGACCTAAAAACTTCAGTGAACTAGTACCGATTTCACACTTGTTCTTGTTCAATGTAGCACCATGCTCTTTTAATCTGCTTAGAACTCGACGTAATATGTCATCGTGCGATTTAGCGTCGGAGCCGAACACTAGGATATCATCCATTTGGCAAACCACCCCTTTAATGTCTCGCAGTATATATTGCATTCGCTTTTGATAAATTTCGGGAGCCGAAGTAATGCCAAAAGGCATTCTCAAAAAACAGAACCTGCCAAACGGGGTTAAAAACGTTGTCAACGATTGTGATGCCGCATTTAATTTTACTTGCCAAAAACCCGAGTTGGCGTCCAATTTGGAAAAAAGTTTTGCTCCTGCTAATTGTGATAGAGTATGGTCGGCTACCGGAATTGGGTGTATTTCCCTCTCAACGGCTGCATTTAACCTAGTTAAGTCGACGCACAGTCGAAAATCACCATTACTTTTTGTAGTAATTACCATTGGGGAGCACCAGGTTGTGGGCTCGTCCACTTCTTTTATTACATTCATCTTAAGCATTTCGTCTAGTTTTGACTTCAAATCATCGCGAAGAGCAACGGGTACTCTGCGTGCCGTAAAGATCTGGTAAGGCTTCACGTCCTTTTTAAGTTTGATGTTACATTCGAAGTCTTTCAAACAACCGAGCGCATTGAATAGGGATGGAAATTCTTTCTCTATATCAACTGTGGATTTTAGTGCTTCTACCTGTGTACGATCTTCGCCGCCCATATATGAAATTGAATTTTTCATAATCAACCGTAACCTCACACTCGTATCTAAACTTAGCAAATGTTTCTGCAGACCTTCGATAACATAAATGTTGCTTTTTATTTCATTTTGCTTATATTTCACATTTGCTTGGAACATTCCCTTTACAAGTAGAGTTGTTCAGTCCGGTCCCGAAATCACTTTGTCGGACCTGTGTAGCTTTGTCTTAGTGAAAGTGTTTGTGTAAGTTTCGTATGAAATCGCGTCAATTGGCGAACCAGTGTCTATCATAAACTTAAGATTCACTTGATTCACCTGTAACCTCACTAACCAAGTGTAGCGCTCACTTATGCTATTCACATGAAGCATTCCCAGAAATGCAGTTTTAATCGAAGTTAAATCATGAAGTGAAGTGTTTATTTGGTTAATTCTTGGTTTGGTTTTCATTTCGTTTGCCCTACATACGCTTGCAAAGTGATTCAATACATGACATTTGTTACACCGCTTCCCCTTCGCCGGACAATAGTTTTGCTTCACGTGTATATACTGAGAGCCGCACCAAATGCATTTGCCCTGTGGCTTCTTACTCTCTGTGTTATTGTTGTTGTTTCTATTTTTGTGTATGTTTGACTCTGCGCCAAATCTATGTATATAAGAGTTGCTGAGGTCTACCTGTTGTTTCCTCACTGCCTGATGTTGTCTTACTTCGGTGATAGCTTTTTCCAATGTCAAATCGGTCAACAGCTGCAGTTTTTCGGACAAGCGGCGGTCGCGTACCCCAACAACAATCTTGTCGCGAATCATTTCATCGCGCAAGGTACCGTAGTTACAGTTTTCGGAGAGTATGCACAAATCAGTAATAAAGTCTTCTATAAGCTCACCTTCAAGTTGACTTCGAAGGTTAAACTTAGCACGCTCATAGATGACGTTGGTTTTGACGACAAAATGATTAGTAAATGCTCGCATTACTTCAGAATACTTTCCTTTGTTTGCTTCCGATAAGGGGAAAGACAGGAAAATGTTATCCGCCTGGTCCCCCATTAAATAAATCAGCGTGTTTATTTGCTCCTTTTCCGAAGCTTTTTCGAGTTTTGACGCTATTCTAAATCTCTCAAACCGCCGCTGCCATCTAGGCCATTCCCCAGGGTTACTAAAAGTAAATGGGTCTGGAGAACGTACTGTAAAGCTGCTACTTCCCGTCGTTACCGCTGGCGTAGACTGGTTGGAATCCGGCATCTTGAAATTCGTGGTACACTATAGAAATTAATGAAGCTATATTTTCAGGTCACGTTTTTGTAATTGCGTAAGCTCTTTATACCGCTGCCACCATGTAGTGTACACGAGCTCTGTTTCAAGACTGCTTTATTGCTTCAATTCATGTTTAAACATAGGCACATAGGTTACAAAGTAAATCACTTATATACATATGTTAAAGAGAACATAAGAGTAACTAAGAGCGTACAGTTAATGTTTACGCTATACTCCACAGACTTCTTCCGCGTGGCATTTTTCAATCCATTCCTCCAGTTTACTATCACGTATCTTCTAGAAAGATGCACTAATCACGAACTTATACCTAAATGATTTATGGTACTTCTTAGATGAAATTGACAAGTTGACTAAGGAACTCATCAATACCGTCAAGTTTTATGAACCATTCCTGGTTACTTCTGAATTTTAAAACACATAAATTTTAATAATTGAGCTTTGATGATACACACGCGTATATGCACAAGAATTCATAAAGGATGTTTTTTAGACATGTGATTTTCAAGATGAAATAAAACGCTTATAATTTACCGTTATGGTCAAGAATTCAGCTTTATTATAAAAATAAGGGTTTGCCACTATTTTCTGAAAATGATTTTGGGCAAGCGACCACCGCTTGGTCGTATAAATTCCAGCCGAGAGGCCTAATTATCGACCACTTTTTGCAGTAGAGGTGCATATGTCAGAACTAACCTAATGCGACAATTTTGTTTATTAATGAATCCATTCAACCAAAAAGTGAGCTTTATCACTGAACAAAAGTTTCTAGTGAAAATCGGGATCGGTGGGCATCTCGTTTAGGGCCCGTTCACGTGCGAGGCGCTTAGTGGTCGTTCGGCATCAGCTCTTGGAAGAGTTGATGGACACATTTGGGCCTTCTCTGCTCTACAGCAGCAATAGCATCTTCGGTTTGATGCGTCGCGTGAACCGAACCCTTATTGTGGTAATAAATTTGCACGATTTGCAAACGTTGTTCCAAATTAAGTCTGTTTATTATGAAATCACAAACCAAACTGAGTATAAATTTTACTTGACTAACTCCGAAAAAAGTATTGCCTCATTTAAGACCACACGTCTAAAACAAAATATTCTTTATAACGTCAAGACGCTAGTCAGCGGGTTTGTTCGTTTTTCTTTCGCTTTCCGTACATTTTGTTTTTACTTTCAGTGGGATAGCTATCAAAGCCGCAAAAGCAAAAACAAAATACAAGCAGCTGGTATTACCTGGTATGAATTCGCCTTGAATATGCACATGTATTTTGTCCAGAGTCATATATACCCTGTCGGAAAATAATGACTTTAAAAGCAATTTAAAAAACACTTGTTTACCAACTACAAGTTGTTGAAATTCTTTCTTCTTCCTTGTAAACAACTAACTGTATTTACACGGTGATGTCCCAAGAGCAAGTGAATTATCTGACACTGCATTTGATTTCAACTACTCTTAAAATGTTTTACAGAAGGCACGTCCAAATTAGTATATATACTTTCGGTCAGAAATATTTATTCAAATTATATCGGAATATACGAATATAGGGATAGCAGGACTTGACAGTTCATAAGAAGACAGAAACATCTTATTCAAATATTTTTTTATTGATCTGAATAATTAAAAAAAAACAGTTATTTCGAAGGCTGTTGACAATCATGATTAAGTTTTTGAACATGCAGTTTAAAATCCTCCATTCTTCAGCATTCTAATTTAACTATTCACTTAATTTTTTGAAAAATACGGGCCCCTTCCAGAACTCCGGGCCCAGGGAATCACAAACCGAGCCCCACCTCCCCCTCTCGGGCCTGTATGTAGCTTCTGAGCTCAAACACACATTTTTTAAAATTCTTAGATTGGTTTTGAGATGACGGTAATCATTGCATATCTTGTTGGAACGGAAAATGCGCTTTTAACAACATAAAACTTGTAGGAATTTTCTAAATACATGCTGATATAGCTGGTCAAAGTGAAACGCTTTTAGTTTGGTTTCAAAATGTTGTTTTAATTTCTTAAAATCCCACTAATTCTAAAATTTAAAGAAAAACAACAGTTTCATTTCGACGAGCTATAACTCTTCATGTTTTAGACCTAATATACATATATCGCTAGAATTTATGTAAAAAATAATAACTAATAAAACTAATAAAATTTTTATTAAGATATATGTACATACATATAATTTATTGAAAATGTATTATTCCAAGGAAAAATTATAATAATGCACATAGGTACATACATATATGTACACACATATACAAGTATACTCCTTTATAAATTGGTAACCTTTTAGAATATCTACTTGTGCCGACAGGGTACTATGTATATATATGAGTATGTGTTGGTTTCGATGGAAATTTTTTCGCAGATTTGGAGTTTCGGCTAGTCGCGTCTTGCTGGAAATGAGTGAACCAATAATATTTAAAAGTAAATTAAATTTGTTTCCTTTATTAGTCCCGAATGTGTGTCATATGTATGTATGTTACTTTGATATTAATATGCAATCATACCAATAGGATATTAGCACATAATGATTTCAACTTTTAAACTACAGAAGTTAAAAGGATAGCGCTACAAACGTTTAAAGAACACCTTCCCAAGACTACAAAAACAATTATCATGACCAGAAACCCTGATACTTTAGATAAAGCATATAAAATCATTTTAGAAGCTATACATCAATCCTTCACAGCACTCGGGCAACAATGGAAAGATCCTAACCCAAATAGCTATCGTAGGACTAATTCTAGCGACAACGCTAGCAACATCTTCCAGACCCAACCAGAATATGATTAATATTCCCATCTATAACAGGAGTTATAATAGATATAACAATAACATGCCACACAACGGATATAATGGTGGCTATGTCCCGAGAAACGAAAATAACAATTACAACAATTATATGCCACAAAACAGGTAACAAACTCAAATTTTCAGCAGGGCCCACAAAGCAATTACCCTATATAACAATAGATACACACATAAGAAAGTTATATTTCATCATTGACACTGGAGCAGAGTTCACTCTGATCAATGAAAATGCTTGTAACCTGAAATGGAAGAAGGAAGTAAATGTGCAAGTCACAGCAATGGGAAGAGAAACGCAAGTTACGAAACTTTGCAGATTCCCAATATTTAAGGAATTCAATGAAAAAGAATTCATGTGCGAATTTCTCAAATGTAATTTCAACAAAAACTTTGACGGACTAATCGGTAACAATATCCTAACGAAGATAAATGCGATAATAGATTATCCAAACAGAATATTAAAAACAACAAATGCAATAATAAATTTTTTTTTAACAAAAGAAGAAGAAATATATAGCAAAATAAGCTATAAAGGAAATGAAGTGGAAATCTTCAACAACGATATAAAAAATAAATGTGTCACAGAATTCGTTGACACCAATCACATTAACGGTATAGACAAAAACAAATTCATAAATATACTAAAAAGACACAAAAGCGTATTTTATAACGAAGACGACAATTTATCATTTACTAGTTCAACGAAACATAGAATAATGACAAAGAATGGCATTCCAGTTTACTCTAATATTTACCGATACCCAGAAATCCACAAACCGGAAATAGAAAAACAAATAGACCAAATGTTATCCCAAGGCATAATTAGAGCATACTCTAGTCCTTACAACAGCCCTATTTGGCTGGTACCAAAGAAGCTGGACGCAACCAACGAACAAAAATGGAGTCTTGTAATCGACTATAGGAAGTTGAACAGCGTAACTACGGAAGGCAGATTTCCAATTCCAAATATAGACGATATATTTGGCAAATTGGGAAGATGCCAATATTTTTCAACGCTTGAATAATTACAAAAGAAGGTATTAAACCCAACCCGCAAAAAATGGAAGCAATAGAAAAGATTGTACTTCCAGAAAGCGAAAAAGAGATAAAAGCATTTTAGGAATTACAGGATATTATAGAAGGTTTATCAAAGATTACTCGAAAGTTGCGTATCACATCATCAAATACTTGAAGAAAGACATGAAAATAAATCAAAATGATAAGGATTATATTAATGCATTACAAATTAAAAGAGCTAATAAAAGCAGATCCAATTTTAATTCACCCAGATTTTAATAAAGCTTTCACACTAGTGACAGATGCCAGTAGCTTTGCTTTAGGCGCGGCATTACTCCAAAGCGATAAATTATATGTTATGCATGTAGATCACTAAACGGTCATGAAAAGAATTATAGTACAATAGAAAAGGAGTTACTTGCAATAGTTTCAAAACGGATCATAGACCATTAGTTTGGCTGAACAACTTAAAAGAACCAAATGCTAAACTCCAAAGATGGAAAATAAAGCTGAATGAGTTCGACTTCGATATTAACTACATAAAAGGAAAGGAAAATGTAATCGCGGACGGTCTAAGCAGACTAAGTTATGAAAATGATAATGCGATGGAACTAAATTTAAATGAAATATTCGATGATGATGACATAGATACGGTGTACAGCGCAGAAACTGATAGTACATACTTTATAAAAATAACGGAAAACGCAATCAATATATATAAAAATCAACTTAGAATTCAAAGAGCGCAAAGACAATCAATAACAAAGAAAATAATATATCAAAAGAAAATAAGAAGCATAATAAATGTAACAGTCGAAAGCGACATTTTAAAAACAATGCAAGAGAATCTACCGGAAAAAGGACTAATTGCAATTTACTGCCCAGATGACAAATTATTTCTACAAGTTCAGGACTACTGAACTACTAAAGCAGTCGAGCCGACCAGTCGTGTTTCTATTCGCTCTCCGATTTTAATTAAATACAAATCGCATAGTTATTTAATTTGCTAATTATTGGCATGGTGCATATCTATATAATCTGAGACAGTGACTCTTCTTTTTTTTTGATTTTGTATTAAATTGTGATTTTCCATTTCTTAATCCATTTAATATGCCGTGTGTGTGTGGGCAGAAAGTGGAACGCCCTCAGTCCAAAGTGCAGTGCTCTAAATGCAATGAGTTTTTTCATCTCAAATGTGTTGGCATTCAACAGGCTGATCTTGACTATTTGTTGAGCACAGATAAGCCATTCTTTTGTAAGGTGTGTGTGGCTGTGCGCCGTTGTTCTATTCGTTCTCCTCCACCACTCGCGGCTGTGGATATAAGTACCGTGGACCAAAATAAAAACACTCATGAGCACGTAATTGAATAGCAGCAAAAGTCATTTTCTGTAGCCGATGAATTTGCCGAAATTAAAGCGGTTAATTCTAAAAATCCGATATCTTTCAAGCGGAGATTCTTGAATTGCATACCAGACTTAATGCTAAAGATGATACATTGTCGCTCCTGCTATCAGAAATCAGAGGTTTGCGTGGTGTTGTTATTGGCTGCCTTACACAAAAATCTAATACGAAAATTAACGAAAGCAAACATGTAAAATCGTCATCTTCAAGCTTTTTGTCTGCTGGTATTAGTGTTTCGCCCACTCATAAATCGTATAGTGACGCTGTTATGGGCGCTGGGAGAGCTAAACTGCCATTACGCTCTGCTACGGTGGCGCTTACAACAACGTCGTTGTCCTCCCACGTTACTGCTACTACCTCTAATGTATTCACTGCGCTGCCAACTCAGGTGACTGCTGCTATTACCGATACTAAATTATCTACTTTGCTGCCCGCTCAAATTTGCTCATCAATATTGCCTCTCCAAGATTCGGCTGCTACCAGCAACGTAGTGACTGCGCAGCCAACTCAGGTGACTGCTGCTATTACGGATGCTCAATTATCTTCTTTGCTGCCCGTTCAAATTCGCTCATCATTGTTGCCTTTGCACGATTCGGCTACTACCACTAACTTAGTGACTGCGACGACTACTCCGATGATTGCTGCTACTCCGTGTGCTCAGTTATCTGCTTTGCTGCCTGCTCAAAATTCTAATTCTAATTCGTTTGCTGTTGCTGAGTCGCCTGCATCAATTGTTGTAAATCCGAACGAATGGACTACTGCGCGTCATAAAAAAGGGCATAAATTTAAGAAAATAGTTTTTGGATGTAATGATAGTGCCGAGTTGGATGTTGTTAAAAAAAAGAAGTGGTTACATATATCCTCTTTCAAACCGTCTGTAACTGAGGATAATGTAATATCCTATGTTTCTCGACATTCGGGCATTCAAAGTAATCAATTTGCGTGCTATAAACTGATTAAGAAAGATGTTTCTGTAGACAATTTTCGTAGTATAAATTTTAAATTAGGTGTTTCGCCATCATTTTATTCGAAGGTATTAAATCCAATTATTTGGCCAGCTGATATTAAAGTTCGTCCTTTTCGTTTTTTTCAAAAGGAGGTAATTGCGGAAGAAATCAAGTAGTAACAAACTGTCTTAATAAATCTCTTAACATTTATTTTCAAAATATGCCCGGAATGCGGACCAAAGCCAAAGATATTTTTCTAGCAACTTCTCGCGCAGAATATGACATTTACGTGGTTGTTGAAACGTGGCTAAATAAGGATTTTTTCGATTCAGAATTTTTCGATTCAAATCAGTTTGTTGTATATCGCAAAGATAGGGATGCTCTAAAAACTGGCCATCTCAAGGGTGGTGGTGTTCTGATCGCCGTGAAGAGCAGTTTACGATCTTCAGTACAACAGCTATCAAACAATGACACCCTTTTAGATCAGTTGTGCGTCTGCATTAGCAGTTTCCGTAATATATTTATATTTGTATCATATATTCCTCCGAATAGTTCTGACAGTGTATATAGTGAACATGCAGAAAATATTGTAAGTCTTTGCGAAAAAAATCATGATTGCAACTTTTGCGTACTTGGTGATTTCAATCTTAGCAATCTGGTTTGGTCTGACATACAATATAATGGTGTCTTAACACCGACTAACGTAAATAGATCTCATAAAATTTACTTTTTAGATAGCCTTCTTGGTCTTAATCTTATCCAAATTAATACTTTATTTAATAAGTTGAATAAAATCTTGGATCTTGCAGTCGTTGATGATAATATAATATTTAATTTATTTGAATGCCCATTTCCAATAAGTAAAATAGATAAACATCATGTGCCTTTTATCATAATGTTGGAGTTTTATAGTGTTGTTGCAAATTCTAATGAAAATGCCATTTCTTTTAACTTTCGTAATGCTAACTATGATAGGTTAAATGCTGCCTTAACGGAAATAAATTGGGACTCCGTTCTTAATACTAGTGATGTAGCTGATTGTTTTGACAAATTTTTGAACATAACTCACGATGTTTTTTCGAGAACCCTTTCAATTCTGGCACCTCCTATTCATAAATTGCCATGGTATAACAAAAATCTAAAAAAGTTAAAAAATCAAAGAAACAAGTTTTATAAATTGTATAAAGCGGAACGCAGTAATTTAAATTTTAAAGAAAAATACATTTTTTATATGAATCAGTTCAATGTTCTTGATAAGTTTTTATACAATCAATACATATGTAGATTTGAAACCGAACTTAAAGACAATCCAAAAGCTTTTTGGAAATACGTTCGTTCCAAAAAGGGTTTTACTAATATTCCAACTTGCATGAGCTTGAATGGGCTGTCTTCGCAAACTTTATCTCAGTCTGTAAATTTGTTTGCAGAATTTTTTAAGTCAAATTTTGTAGCTAACGATGACCTTGTTTGTACGCCCGTCTGTAATGCCTCTACCCATTCACCGGATTTCGGGTATTTGTCAGTCTCTGAATTAGATGTTCAGAATGGTATAACGGCTATAAAAACTTCTTTGAAATCTGATTACGACGGTTTCTGCTCTTACTTTCTGAAGCAATGTAAATTTTCGATCAGTAAGCCTCTATGTTTGATCATCAATCTATTGCTTTCTACTGGTGTGTTCATTGATCGATGGAAGTTCGCCTCGATTACTCCAATTTTTAAATCAGGCAGTAGGAATGATATAAGCAATTATAGACCAATATCTAAACTAACAGTATGCTCAAAGCTTTTTGAACAAGTGGTTAAAGAAAAAATTACCTTTGCTACCAAATCTATTTTAGAGCCGCGCCAGCATGTATTTGTCAGAGGGCGTTCTACTGTCAGTAATTTAGCTGTTTTCTCGCAGTACTGTATCACAGCATTCAAAAGTGGTTCTCAAATAGATACCATCTATACAGACTTCTCGAAAGCATTTGATCGAGTATCCCACGCAATTTTATTGCATAAACTCGAATGTATTGGTTTCCACTCTGTTTTCTTGGCCTGGCTAAAATCTTATCTCTCAAACCGATTGTTATTTGTTGAAATAGAAAATTGCAAGTCGTTTTCTTTTGTGGCGACCTCGGGTGTTCCACAAGGTAGCATTCTTGGTCCAATTCTATTTATTCTTTTCATTAATGACATTGGTTCTTGCTTTAAAAACTCAAATTTTCTACTTTATGCTGATGATTTGAAGTTTTTTCGTATTATTACTTGCGAGAATGATTCTCATCTCCTGCAACATGACCTAAACAATCTGGTCGAGTGGAGTCGCAGTAATAAACTTTCATTGAATACTAGCAAATGTTTCCATATGTCATTTTCTAAATCTCCGGAGTTTCGGAAATCGTGCTATATTATTACAAATCACCAACTTATTTCAGTTAATGTTTTTGTTGACCTTGGAGTTGTGTTCGATAACCGTTTTACTTTCCGAAATCACATAGTATGTTATGTCCTTCCAAAGGTTTATAGAAATCTAGCTTTTTTACGCCGCTACTCTAAGGATTTTAAAGATCCGTATACTAGGAGACTTCTTTACAATACCTTAGTTCGCTCGAAACTCGAGTATGCTGCTGTTATTTGGAATCCGATTTATGATTGCCATGCTGCTAGGATTGAAAGGGTTCAGCGTAAGTTCATTCGCTTTGCACTCCAATCGATCAGATTTGAAGAGCCGTTGCCATCATACAATGCCCGATGTTTGTTAATAAGCTTAACATCACTTCAGAGCAGAAGAACAATTCAGTCTTTAATGTTTGTTTATGATGTAATTAATGGTTTCATTGACTGTTCCGAACTTCTAGGGATGGTTAGTTTTAATATACTTAGTAAAGCTCTTCGTTTTCAAAAATTGTTCTATCTCCAAGTTGTCAAAGTTAATTATTTTTCTCATGGACCAATTTTTAGAGCGCTTTTAGAGTTTAACAAAATCTCAAAAAAAGTAAATATTGATTTTTCGTCACCAAGATCTGTCTTTAAATCAGTCATAGACGATCTGTATGGGTAGTTTTTTATTTTTTATTTTTCGCATACATTTGGTTTTTAGTTTTAAGTTAATTTTGTATATTTAGTTTTAATTTGATTGTACCGAATAAATTAAAATTGAAATTGAAATTGAAATTGAAATTGAAATAAAAAGTATTTAAAGCAATAACCGCTTACAATAATACTATACACTCTACGACAAAGCAGAAACCAATCGATTTCATAAATAACATACTTTCTGAACAAGAAATAACTAAATTAGCGTAGAACCTACAAAAGCAAAAAGAAGATGTAATAAATAATATCAATAGAAAAGAAAATAGAGTAAACGTATATGATTTTCAGAATAAATATATAAAGAATCAGGAAAGATACAGGAGAGTAGATAACTTTGAAGACGAGGGAAATCATTTAACATTTAAAGATTCAAAATTTAAAAAAGCATACAATACTCAAGTCAAACAAAAATTTAAATTTCAGGATTAAAATGGCAAAAATTACGATAATGCTAATGGCAATAACGGCAATCGACGCACTCCTACAAATAAATAAGCTGGATAACGAAGCAGGATACGCCAAAATAAGGATCAGAGAGGTAGAGATAGTTAACCACCCTAATGAATTCCGACAAATTATAAACAAAATAGAACATAACTTAGAAATTAATTTTAAACAGTATACCAGAAATGATAGGGAAATGCTATACGAGGAAATAAAAACAATTAAAGCAAAAATAAGCACACTAATGCCAATAAAAAGGAATAGAAAACGTAGAGGATTAATAAATATTGTAGGGACTACACAAAAATGGCTATTTGAAACAATGGAAAATGAAGATAGAGAAAACATATTACAAATTATTGAAGTAATAGAGAAAAATAATCACAACATAATAGCAGCAATAAATCAACAAATATATATAAATGACAACTTCAACAAATCTATTAATACACTAAAAAGAACCATAGAAACGATAGGATAGAAATACTGAAAATAGAAATACTGAATTATAAAACACATCTTGTATTCCGATCAAATGCTTAAACTTAAATACTTGGAAAGTAAAATTGAACAAATTCAAGACAACATAGTAGCTTCAGCAAGACATACCATACTACACCCTAGTATACTATCAACAGAAGAAATTGAAAGCTTCAACATTGATATCTATAAATTAAGTCTCTGGACTCCTTTCATATAAAGACGACTCACTACTACTAGCCATAAAAACACCAATAACACATATTAAGGCAGATCTAACACTTATAACACCATTACCGAACAGGGAACATTATCAAATTACAGAAAAACAAAGATATGTAATTACAATAGGAAATAAAATATATAAATATACAGAAGGGGCACATTTTAAAAATCTAAAGGAACTCAATATTTGTGCTTCCAACCAATGTAAATTCGAATATAATAACGAAACAATAGTTGAAGACATTGAAGACGATACAGTCTTAATAAAAAACGCATACGAAATAAAAATTAAACAAAATTGTGACAACAGAGAAATTGTACTTGAGGGAAATACATTAATAAACTTTTATAATTGTAAAATTGACATAAGAAAGAGATCATTTCAAAACACAAAAGTCATTGTAGAAGAAAAATACAGTTACCCTGAAAAAGAAACTGAGGCATTGTATGTTAAAAAGGAAATAAACTTATCAAAAATAATAATAAACCAAGAAAAGAATATACAATAACTTGAGGAATTAAAAATACACAAGAACTTAAACTATGGTATAAGCACACTAATAATAATATCAATAATAGTACGAATAGTATATATAATATATAAAAAAAATAATAAAAAGAATAAAAATACTAATGTAATCGTAGAATTATCAATACAACAGGCCTCAGATGATGCAAACTCACAAAAATCAAAAACAATTAGCCCATTGTTAAGTCCAAAGCAGGCAGAATCAATAATGCAAAAGAAAAACTAGAAACAAGATGTACGCAATGTTATAAGCAAAAACAAAATAAAAATAAAAATTAAGTTAAATATAATCATAAATAGAAATAATAAGAAAATTTGCATTGCAGCACACCAAAGTTACGAAAAAAAATTAATTCACAAATTTCGAAAAAAATAAATTATCCAACGGGGACTTGAATTTAGGGGTGGAGGAGTCACATATTGACATACACCAAATGATAAATAAACAATATTCACTTCAAGAAAGACTTCAAACACGAGCTCTTTCTTGAAGCTGGCGCGACTTGGTTACATATTTTTGCTGACCAAACACATACCGTTCACTTTGGAATGCATGTAGATAAATTTAAACACACATACAAAAGAATGCCTGTGTGCACTTCAAAATAGAGCTAAGAAAAGAAATATCTAAATAAAGTAAAATTAGTGGTTATAACGAGCTAAGCTAAGAAGCACGGCCTTTTTTCAGTTCAACTACGCGAACGGTGGGAAGGCTCCAAAGAAGAGTTTGGACTCCTTCCAGGTGCGCGTAACCGCCACCACTAAAACTATATATCCCTGTTACCTGCTGCCTGTCAGGGTAGCCCTCCTCAGAGGTGAAAGCCTATTGGCTGAGCAGATAGGCGGATGGACATTCTGCTCAATGAATTACGACGGCCTTACCAGTTTTATTACCCATTGTCAAGCTGGACGTAAACCAGAGATTCGTCAGAATTTCTCAGCGGAAGCGCAGCATTAGCCAACGAGCATGGCCATCTTCGCCAGTCCGATCCCAAAATCCCCGCATTAGGGATTTGAACGCGGAGATTCGGACTTTGGTACACCAACACTAGCAGAGCAAAGTGTGGGTAAGCTTTGGACCGCCGTAAGGTCTTTAACCTACCTATCGTCGGATTTGCCGAAGAAGAGATGTGCGGGCTATTTTAACGGACAGTTCATTAAGCATCCTTCGGTAGATAGGATCAAATGGAGTTAACCAGAAGGCTGCGCAAAAGAAAAATCGCGCACCTGAAGCTGGGGTAGGCCGATCCGAACAGGTTTAGTGATAATAATAATAATATAATAAACTATGCTGCGCCAGTGTGGTCGTCGGAATCCAGTGGGTGAGGCTGCAGCCCTTCCAGAACGTTGCACTCTGAATGTCTTCCGTTGCCGCCGGAGGAGCACCTGCACCAAGAGGCAAATGTGCTCCCAGTTAAGGAGCAAAACTTCAGCAAGCCGTTTTTTTCTGGGTGTTAACGTCTGGGAAACCCATATAGGCATCTGCTTGCCGTCGATCCACATCAAAAGGCACCTCCTTTAACTAATGGAAAAAATCCAGTAGCACACAATCCACCCGCTGGATCTGACAGCGTACCGGCAGATCCTAAGCAACATCCACAAATAGACAGTCACTACCACCATCGACTCCCGCCTGGTTAATGCCGTGAAATGAATACAACCGCCACCTATTGCAGACGCGGCGTCCCCTCTGCTCGCAATTCCTGGATTACTCTGTTCGAATTAAGATCTGGATATTGTAAGAGACTTAACCCTACCTATCCAAAATCAACTCCGACTTATCAAACACATATCTGTCATGTGGAGGTTCTCCGCACGATACCAAACACCGAATCACATGCCCTCTAAAACCAACTCATCTAACACCCCTCTCTCTTTGGTTCGACCCCGCTTCATATTGCATGCTGAAACTGTGCAAAATTTAGATCATATTTAAAAAAAGACATTAGCGGATTATTATGTAAAAGTGTCAAGCTTGCCGCTATCAAGGAAATAAGGGGTTTTTACCAAGGAGGTAGTGTTTAGAATGTGTTTGCCATTTTTCTCAAACATTATCAAGGATACAACTGATATCAGTAAAAATCAGCACATTTAACAAAATCTTGAAACTTATGTACATGTACCTTGCCTTGGTACTATCAAAGATTTTTTCCGTTTGACGAAAAGGATGGGAAAATTTTTGACAAATGCTATGTAATTTCAATTGGTTATAAGCTTGTATTCCATTAACATTTTCTACTAGCTTTCATCGCTATTCAGCCTAGGATTTCAGAAGATTAATTTAGATTTAGTGCAAATTATAGATCTGGCCAAAGATTTATGAGATGAACCCAAGAAGATGCCAGCCAAAAATATTGAAAATAGCTGAATCTATCGAAATTGAGACTAGGCACTAGACCGGGTCCTACAATCATATATAATTAATAAAACAGTCATGAAGCAAAATCGGTGTTGGCCGTTTTTGGACACTCTAAGAACGAACATTTTTATGACTCTAAAATCCTCGGAAACTTTTCTTTCAAATAAGGGGGATATTGCAAGCTTTCTTTCGTGAGCTAGCCTACTAGGTGCTAAAGAATCACTAGTAAACAGAAGAGTGGGGGAAATCCTGAGGGTAAAAATACAGAAGACTTCTTCCGCGTGGCATTTTTCAATCCATTCCTCCAGTTTACTACCACGTATCTTCTAGAAAGATGCATTAATCACGAACTTATACCTAAATGATTTATGGTACTTCTTAGATGAAATTGACAAGTTGACTAAGGAATTCATCAATACCGTCAAGTTTTATGAACCATTCCTGATTACTTCTGAATTTTAAAACACATACATTTTAATAATTGAGCTTTGATGATACACACGAGTATATGCACAAGAATTCATAAAGGATGTTTTTTAGACATGTGGTTTTCAAGATGAAATAAAACGCTTATAATTTACCGTTATGGTCAAGAATTCAGCTTTATTATAAAAATAAGGGCTTGCCACTATTTTCTGAAAATGATTTTGGGCAAGCGACCGCCGCTGGGTCGTATAAATTCCAGCCGACAGGCCTAATTATCGACCACTTTTTGCAGTAGAGGTGCATATGTCAGAACTAACCTAATGCGACAATTTTGTTTATTAATGAATCCATTCAACCAAAAAGTGAGCTTTATCACTGAACAAAAGTTTCTAGTGAAAATCGGGATTGGTGGGCATCTCGTTTAGGGCCCGTTCACGTGCGAGGCGCTTAGTGGTCGTTCGGCATCAGCTCTTGGAAGAGTTGATGGACACATTTGGGCCTTCTCTGCTCTACAGCAGCAATATCATCTTCGGTGTGATGCGTCGCGTGAACCGAACCCTTATTGTGGTAATAAATTTGCACGATTTGCAAACGTTGTTCCAAATTAAGTCTGTTTATTATGAAATCACAAACCAAACTGAGTATAAATGTTACTTGACTAACTCCGAAAAAAGTATTGCCTCATTTAAGACCACACGTCTAAAACAAAATATTCTTTATAACGTCAAGACACTAGTCAGCGGGTTTGTTCGTTTTTCTTTCGCGTTCCGTACATTTTGTTTTTACTTTCAGTGGGATAGCTATCAAAGCCGCAAAATCAAAAACAAAATACAAGCAGCTGGTATTACCTGGTATGAATTCGCCTTGAATATGCACATGTATTTTGTCCAGAGTCATATATACCCTGTCGGAAAATAATTACTTTAAAAGCAATTTAAAAAATACTTGTTTACCAACTACAAGTTGTTGAAATTCTTTCTTTTTCCTTGTAGGGATAGCAGGACTTGACAGTTTATAAGAAGACAGAAACATCTTATTCAAATATTTTTTTATCGATCTGAATAATTAAAAAAAAACAGTATGCAGTTTAGAATCCTCCATTCTTCAGCATTCTAATTTAACTATTCACTTAATTTTTTGAAAAATACGGGCCCCTTCCAGAACTCCGGGCCCGGGGGAATCACAAACCGAGCCCACCTCCCCCTCTCGGGCCTGTATGTAGCTTCTGAGCTCAAACACACATCTTTTAAAATTCTTAGTTTGGTTTTGAGACGACGGTAATCATTGCATATCTTGTTGGAACGGAAAATGCGCTTTTAACAACATAAAACTTGTAGGAATTTTCTAAATACATGCTGATATAGCTGGTCAAAGTGAAACGCTTTTAGTTTGGTTTTAAAATGTTGTTTTAATTTCTTAAAATCCCACTAATTCTAAAATTTAAAGAAAAACAACAGTTTCATTTCGACGAGCTATAACTCTTCATGTTTTAGACCTAATATATACCGCTAGAATTTATGTAAAAAATAATAATTAATAATACTAATAAAATTTTTATTAAGATATGTATATGTACATACATACATATAATTTATTGAAAATGTATTATTCCAAGGAAAAATTATAATAATGCACATAGGTACATACATATATGTACACACATATACGAGTATACTCCATTATAAATTGGTAACCTTTTAGAATATCTACTTGTGCCGACAGGGTACTATGTTTATATATGAGTATGTGTTGGTTTCGATGGAAATTTTTTCGCAGATTTGGAGTTTCGGCTAGTCGCGTCTTGCTGGAAATGAGTGAACAAATAATATTTAAAAGTAAATTAAATTTGTTTCCTTTATTAGTCCCGAATGTATCACATACATATGTATGTATGTTACTTTGATATTAATATGCAATCATACCAATTCCGAAGATACTTTTAAGAGTAAGTCAAAAATTTTTCAAGGTTTAGTCCCGAATATATGCATATGTTATTTCGATATTAATATGCAATTATACCAATT
Source organism: Anomoia purmunda (assembly GCA_951828415.1). Classification (NCBI taxonomy): domain Eukaryota; kingdom Metazoa; phylum Arthropoda; class Insecta; order Diptera; family Tephritidae; genus Anomoia; species Anomoia purmunda. Next base: position 40,738,261 of record OX639994.1, on the reverse strand, counting down.
CAAAAGATACATATATAAATCTCTTGACAGTTCTCAGTCTCATTTCATAAATTCAACTTACCCGTTTTATACATATGTATGTGATGTGATGCAGAAGTATTTTACCTAAAAAAATGTATGTACTGTGACACGTATTTTCCATCCTGTTATTTATGATCACAATACAGAGACACCTTTCGCTGATTGTTGAAAATATTTGAAATGGGCTGTAAATAACTAGATATTATTCTATTTACACATGTACATTATAAATTTTTGGTTTTATTAAGCCAATTTAATCTTAGTGAACCTCTTACTGTTGATGCAAACTGCTTGTACGATTTGACAGTTTTGAGGTTTGTATAAAATCATTCTAGTGCATTAAATGAAGCTCCTGAATTGAGCTCCTAGATCGAAAACGGGAAAGAGAGGCAAGTAAGCTTAACTGAACCTTCTTGGAAAACTTGATACCGCCACGTGTATTTTATATGCTTATATAAATACATGTATTTTAAAAGAACATTTTACATTGATTTTCAATTGGAATGTCGTTACTAGATACATTAAATTAAATCGATAAAGAAAAATGCATATCATTATTGCATTTAAGAAAAAAATAGAATTGAGGGCAAAATAATCATGAATTGAAGAGTTGTTCTTCCACTTCAATAATTAAAATGAATAGGTGATTGCGTACTTCCCAGAAATTAAATATGAATATCTAAATGTTAAATCTGACTAAAGAAAAATTCTAAAAATGTGTAAAAAGGCAACTAACAAATGATTAAAATAAAATTGCAAACTATCAACAAAGCCACACAGAAGAAAACTTTATTTGAGAAATATTTATTCAAAAAACGTGTAACTAACTATGTATAGAAAACAAGCATAATTTCATATAAGCATATGCGTCAGCCTTTGGCTGGTGATATATTTTTCCGGAATGTGGGTTCTGGTTAATATATTTATTTATTTTATAACGTTATCAAATAAGAAAGAAGCGTCGTAAATAAATGCCCTGCGTTTGCTGGAAGAGTGGAATAGGTATATACCGTAACTATCTATTCGCATGCGCAAAAGACAGACAGTATGATTCTGTCCTCCGTGAAACTTTTTCAAAAACCGGACGACTTTTGGTTAAAATTTTTTATACTGACCTTTTTTTCTTTAAAAAAGTTCTTATTAAACATCCACTGAAAAACTCATTTTTTCAACATAAACTGGAAAATTATTTGTTCATTTGTCTGCATGATACAATAAAATAAGGTGCTGTACATAGCGACAGCTCGTTTTACTTCTGTCTTAGCTCAACGTCGTAGTTTGGAATTAGGGAGAAAATGGGGTGAAATTAAAACCGTTTTGGGGGAAAAATTACAACCAAAATATTCATATTTTTAGTATAATTCTAATGCAGTAGTATTGAGTAATAATACAATAAAATACTTTGTTTTCTATGTAGTATATTAAAAATGAAAACATAACTAGACAGATTATCGAAAGTTGTCTTAATGAACCCAAACATTAAAAGATATGCAGGCCTGTTCTGCATTTCGATTTGGTTCGAAAAGTAAAATTGATGGAATTTGGTGGTGCTGCTCTTGATTCCAACTGAGCTCGAATAGTTTTCGAAACATTTTCGTTCCGAGTCGATAATAACAGCTGTTTTCAATTATTTATGTTTTTTGAAAAATTTAGCAATGCTCTTTATGTGTGCTGATATAAGAAAACATGTTATTGGTTGTTCAAAACAACAAAGATCATTAGCTGAGATTACGCTCGGGCATAGAACGAAAGCTGGAATCAAAGCAAATTTCCCCTTTAAAGAAATTTACATTATTAAACCTTCCTAATTTCGACGGTTTTGCTTCGAATTAATTAATGCTGTTTTTTTACAATTAGCATCAGCTCTTCTCAATGGTCCTATCCTAGGGGTTGCCAACAATCGCAGATTTTGTACAAAGACTGCGATTTAAATAAAATATTTTCGCAAAACGCATTAATTTAGTATCATCAATATACTTTTAAAATGTTTTTCAAATATTTACTAAGGCTCGGACGAATAAAAATGCCACGAACTAAAAAGTTTAAGTTCGAATATTATTTGTGATGCACGGCAATCTGGAACTTTTCGGTAAATATTGCGCATGCGTAGAATCGGGTTCAGACTTGGAACAGCAAAGATTTATAAATCTCCCCAATAATTTAAACTTTTATATAAAAAAGAATTGGCTGACTAAACATATACATATATTTGGGTTTAATTCTATAATTGCATCATGTTTTATCAGTAGAAAACATATGCATACAATGGATGTTCAGTCATATATATTAATTATATTTATAATGACGTATATTAAATCTAAAGTATCAACTTTGGAATAAATGTTTTCCAATACATATATCACCGTCGAAAATTACTTTTTCAATTATGTTGCCGCAATATGAATTTACGAGCATGGCAAATTCGTGTGGGACATTAAATAAATTTCAGATGCTGTCAAAGTTTATGACACTTCAATGTCAAATAAAAAGGAGTAGCCAAGGCGAATCCATACAAGGGGGTGTTATAAATACAACTACAAAACTCCTATATATTTTGTTTTTGTTTCTGCGTAAGAGTTGTCAAAATTTAAATACAGTTTGTTTTTGCTTTTACGGCTTTTGAAAGCTCATACGCAAAAGCAAAAACAAAATTCATGTAGGTGAATAAAAAAAAATCAAATCAGCTGCTCTTATGCCATCAGCTTCTATAAATTCGCCTTGGGAATAACCTTACTAAAATACATTTCATTGAACTGATATTCAATTGAATTGCTGTGTAAAAAATGTTTAGCGGTATTGTCAAATGATCATAAAACGAGCAATAGAAAATTCAAAACTGTGACCCCTTATTATGGGCAATTTTAATTAGCTAAAATATCAGGGGGCTTCCAGCAAACGCTCCTTGCACAGGTTTTTTTAAGATACTTAATTTTACTGTTTTCGAAATTTACTGATACTGTTTTGAAATAAGTTCGGCCGCGTTTATCTACAATAATAAGGACATTTCGACTCAGCGCGTAGGAAAAACAAGTGGTGCCTGGAAATTCGTTCATATTTTTGGTAGTTGTACTTCTATGAGGTATGTTTATTTATTGTGAGCTTTTAAAGAATGGTAGGAATTAATATTTGAAGTTTTTCAATTGTTTCTGCTACTATAACAACAATTATACTGACTAATGGAGTGAAGATAAACTTTCAACCAAGTTTTGGGGCGACAAGCGAGTAAATGAAAGGAACTTGAGAATCAGTTCAACATTTTGTAATTATTAAACCCACGTCGAAGCCATAAACTGAAAACATAGTTAAATGTTTTTATTTCTAAAAATACATTCGCCGATACATGATTGGCAAACAAGATTTTATAGAAAAACAACTTCTAATGTGCAATATTTAAGAACTTTAAGAGCAGTTCGGAGAAGAATATCCGAATTTAAAATTAGTTTAATACATTTTTTTCTTTTAGACCCAAACAATGGCTTCTCGCTGTCGACACCCGAGCACTATGGCTTGGGTTGTACTTATCACCAAAATGTAAAGTTAAGGGTCTTGCAATAGGGACGCACAAAAGTAGACCGATAGTGACAGCAAACGACGCCATATTTTTCCCCGCTCTTTTGACATTTCTCTTCAGTAAGGTTTGCTTTTCATCATGGAAAGATATACGATCCAACAACGAGTCGAAATTATTAAAATTTACTACCGAAATTCGGAGTCAATGGCCTCAACTTTAAAAGCGCTACGTCCAATTTATGATCGTCGTCATTTCTGGCTGAAAGGCTTCGTCAATAAGCAAAATATGCGTTATTGGACAGACAGCAATCCACACGTACTCCGTGAGTCAACATTGCATCCCGAAAAAATTACGGTTTGGTGCGGTTTATGGGCTGGCGGCGTCATTGGGCCGTACTTCTTCCGTGATGATCAAGACCTGCACGTTACTCTGAATGGGAATCGCTACCGCTCAATGATAACCGAATATTTTTGGCCCGAACTGGACGATTTGGACTTGAACAATGTGTGGTTTCAACAGGACGGCGCCACTAGCCACACAGCGAATGTCAGAATCGATTTATTGAAAACCAAGTTTGGTGAACGTGTTATCTCACGAAATGGCCCAGTCAATTGGCCGCCTCGGTCGTGCGATTTGACGCCGTTAGACTATTTCCTGTGGGGCTACGTTAAGTCTATGGTCTATGCCAACAAGCCAGCGACGATTGATGAACTTCGTACGAATATCGAACGTGAAATTGCAGCAGTATCGGCCGATTTATGTTTGAAAGCCGTCGAAAATTCGGTTCAGCGTCTAGACTTCTGCAAGCGTGCCCCTGGTGCCCATGCAAAAGAAATCGAGTTCCGTACATAATTGCGTCGAATGTACTTTCAGGAATAAAGAATTTAATTCATATCCCAAACCTTTTTTTGTTTTATTTAAAAGGACTTTTGTAGCATTCCTATTGAAACCCCCTTTATTTGGTGATAGGGACCTTGCTAACAACGCGTGCTATTTAATGACTGCAAACACATTCCTCAAAACCTTATCTTATGACGTATTGTTCGTAAAAAGAAGAGAGAGGCCGAAATACATGGGTGCGAAGAGCTTGCTAGCCGACAGCAAAAGTGCTCGCAAATTTTACTAAAAGGTGCGGCGACTTACAGAAGGTTTTAAGACCGATGAATTTCTAATAACACTTTTTCAAGTGAACCGTCTGACATAATCAAACGCCTAGCATTACCTTCATTGTGAGATGTATGTACACTAATGTAATGCAATTAACTGATATCTGCCACACGCTAAAACTTAAAAAAAAAAAAGAATCGAAAACTTATCAATGCTACTAAATTTTTGTTTTTAAATTTTTACTTCCAAAAGTTTTAAATATTTTCTTAGCGACAATTCGTTCTAATTTTTCTTTCTTTTAAAAGCTGTTTTTCTTCAATCAAGATAATTTTTTATTTGAGTGTTAAATTAGCCGAAATAAGAACGTATTTAAGAGCATCGCTTTTCTCCAGTTCATTTGACGTTAAATGCCCCATAAGTAAATGCAATTAATACAAAACAGACAAAAATTTATTATTGTTGTTCAAAAGCATAGTGATGAAAAAAAACGATTCTCATTAGTGGAGGGAATTTTTTGTAGAAAAAATTAGAATATTGTGTAGTAAGATTGCATTGTATAAGTTTATTTTGCAAATAACTAATTTTGCATATAACTTTCAATTGCGCACATTCCTCGTGGAAATCAGAATTACTAATTCGTATTTTATATTCGAAGCAAATACTGCGTAATTTTACATGAAATAATCCTCAGTGGCGCTTTTGTTCTTTACATTCCTTCAAAATATTCGTGTAGTGTACTACACGATTTGTAATTATAAAATATAGAATATTAAATGTTTACTTCACTTGTACATACATACCTACTTACTATTACCTGAATATTATATTACATTAATATAAAATATTAATCAAACAATACACATACACATATACATACGTTTATATATACATGCAAAACTCGAGGTTATTAAAAAATAATAGTTTTGAGAAAATATGAGCCACCAAACCAAATATAACTTTAATTTCCTATTACCTCATTAAACGAAGTGTAATCACATGTCTTACCATCTTGAAGTTCGTGTAACCATGATATTCTAGAAGAGTTAATTCATTCCAGAGCATTTTTTTTTAAATATTATACTTCATGTCAATCAGTAAACAACACCTTCTTTAGTAAGTAAAATAGTGCGAACGAAAATTTTTTGCAGCAAAACGCACTTGAGTTTTTAATTGGAATAATTATGGCTCCAGCAATCCTAATTCGTTTTCATAATGCAGAGTAACACACGTAGGCAACCCACAGAAATCCTAACATTAAATTCAGAAACAATAAGTTTCGTGTATCATGTCTACCAATTGAAAGGAATTATTGTGTCATAATGCCACATGTGGCGTAAATAACATTGTAGAGATTCAATATATGTATGTATGTACATAGAAGGCGCAATATTTACAATTTCGGTGGAAATTCATTGATGACAAGAGGTGCGGTTATCAGTATAGGAAAGCTTAGTCTCAGTTGAAATAACACACATCAAGAAATATCGTTGATTTTTCAATCAACAAACGGGTAAAAATCTTTTTTTTTTTACATAGAATATGCCTCATTTTAATGATATCGTGCTTAGAAGAGGGAGCTACTGTAAATAATAACAATATACTTAGTAGTATGTAAGTATATCAATAATGAACACGATTAAACAATTGATTAATGCAATGTAGAAGTGCGAATCTTATACATAAAACTAAAATCTGCTTTACTAAAACATAAAACATAAAATTACTTTATTGCGTTAAAATTTTAGGTAGACGAGAACGATTGTTTCAACTACAAAAAATAGGAGGGTTTTAATTGAATTATGAACATTGGTAAATGTAACTAAGCGAAAGTTATTATATTTATGCTATTAATGCACCGTAGAATGAGATAAAAAATATTAAGATATAATTATTATTAGAGAGAAATGCTAGTTCTCGCGCTGATAAGACGTCTGTTTTCGCTTACGAAGTTTTTTTGATTTCTTTCGTTAAATTTGAATTGAAATATGCAGGAGAAAATAAATAAAAAATAAAACTCAAAAACTATTAAATTATGAAAAATATATTATCATGCCTTGTGCTTGCGGTCAGAAAGTTGATAGCGCTAAACCAAAGGTGCAGTGTGACAAGTGCAATGATTTCTTTCACTTGGAATGTGTTGGTTTATTACCAGCTGACTTAGACTTTTTGTTGTCATCTGACAAGCCGTTCATGTGCAAAGTGTGTATGGCTCTGCGTCGGAACTGTATTCGTTCACCTTCTTCGCCCGTTGTTCGTGAGAACTCTCAACATCTTGAAAGTGTAACATCAGTTGAGTGTACTGGGCAGCAAAAAATTACACTAGTATCTGTGTTTAATGAGCTTGCTGTTCTTAGAGCAGAAAATGCGCGCGTCCTCTCTTTACTCAGTGTTTTGCACGACGATAAGAAAAAATCACTGGATAAATCAGAATTACTGCACGCTGAAATTTGTTTACTGCAGTCAAAATTAAGTGAAAAAGATGCTGCCATAACACTCTTAACAACTGAAGTAAAAAATCTTCGTGCCTATGTCTGTGCTTGCTTCAACAATCTAAAGAGTGATGACGCTGTTAATACCAACAATGCTGCGCCAAAAACAAATGTTTTCTCTTTAACCGCTGCTGATCGTAATGCTTCGCCTACTGTGATTTCTCTTGCACCTGCTGCTGTCACTAGTACAGTGAGATATCAAGAGTCATCATATGCTGCTGTCGCTGCGCCTACTACTGCAATGCCGTCAATGATCTCATCTGCTCGCGCTTCTGCCAGTACTGCTTCTGCAGTGACTGAGAATCCTACTCCAAGTGCTACATCTATAGCCGCTCCGTTAACCCCACCGCCGCTCACGACTATTTCAATTTCTGATGATCAGAAACCTTTAGCTGTTGTTGGCTCAAATGACTGGGCTACTGTGCGAAATAAAAAGTGTCCAAAGCTAAAAACATAGTTGTTGGGCGTAATGAAAATGTTGATCTAGATGTAATCGTTAAAAAAAAAATGGGTGCATGTGTCTTCTTTTAAGCCAACTGTTACGGAAGATAGTGGGATTGCTTATGTCTCGAAAAATTCTGGCATTGAAATTAGACATCTATCCTGTTTTAAACTTGTGAAGAAAGATGCTCCATTAGATAAACTGCGAAGTATTAATTTTAAGTTTGGGGTTACTCCTAGCTTCTATGGAAAAATAATAGATCCGAATGTTTGGTTCGCAAATACTAATGTAAGGCCTTTTCGGTTTTTTCAACGAGACCAAGATGTAGAGCCAATCAAATAGATAATTGTAAGGCTAAAGGTTTTGAATCTACAGCAGTTAATAATAAACTATCTGTCTACTTTCAAAACATTGCTGGTATGCGAACAAAACCTAAGAAAGTATTTTTAACCACAAGCCGTTGCGAATATGACGTTTACGTTATTGTGGAAACCTGGCTCAAGAACGATTTTTTTGATGCTGAATATTTCAATCCAGTCGTATTTCTTACATATCGTAAGGACAGGGATGCAAACCAGACCGGGCGCTTAAGAGGTGGTGGAGTTCTCATCGCTATAAAGCGAACCATACGTTCATCAAAAGTCGATATTATAAACTATGATTGTTACTTGATCAACTTTGCGTATGTATTTATGGAGCTTACGGAAAAATATTTGTATGTGTATCCTATATCCCGGCTGAAAGCTCGGAGTCGTTATATACCGCTCATATAAATAATATTGTTAGTTTGTGTGAAAATGAAGAAAGTTACTTCTGCATTTTAGGCGATTTCCTCAATAAAATTATCTGGTCTAATTTACTAAATAATGGATTTCTTACTCCAAATAATGTAAATACCACTAAGGAGATCAACTTTTTAGCTTTAACATTATTCAAATTAATTCATTTTTTAATAAAATTGGTAACATTCTGGATCTTATTTTTGTTAATGAGGACTTAATTTTTCATATTAGTGAATGTAATTTTCCAATTTCTAAATCGGATATGCATCATGTGCCTTTATCTTTTTCTTTAGAGTTTTTTGATTTAATTTCGGTTGATAATAATAATGTTAAGTCTTTTGATTTTCGTAATGCAAATCTCGATACCTTAAACGCTGAAATCCTGAAAATAGATTGGAGTTTCGTGCTAAAAAAAAAAATGTTTCTGAGTGTTTCGAAGCTTTTCTTTTCCATTTGTCCGTAATTTTTCGTAATAATCTTTCTTTTCTTCCTGATCGGGTGCATAAGCTCCCTTGGTATACGAAAAATCTTAAAAGTTTGAAGAACCTAATACAAGTTTTACATTCTATTTAAATCCACAATTAATGAATGCTTTAAAGAAAAGTATTTAGATTACATGACCCGATTCAACGTTCCTTACAAATTTTTATATAATCGATATACTGTGAGCGTCAAAAATAAGTAAACAGCAATTCTATCAATATTAAAGTGTTTATTAAAACGCAGTCTTTAATACAACAATAAACGGTTTTATTATAGAATTTAAGGCTAGTATAAATAATAAAAAAAAACTAAACACAGCCAAAAATAATTCCCTTAAATTAAAAATACTCCCTTTTTTTCGCGTCAAAAAAAAGTAAACAGTGGCAGCAACCGTTGTTTTTTTTTAATACTTATTTCGGGGAAGCACCAAATATTCTTTGGAAACCGTTACTATTCAAGCGAGTGAGTGTAGTAAAACATATTTATTTCATAGCACTATTGTTTTTTTCTGAGGTAAAGTCGCTAAAACATCAAATTTTGCAATGGGCAAGCAAACAACCACTGAAACGCGAAAAATTATATTAGATTTGCATAAAAAAGGTAAATCTTTGCGCGAAATCGCAGAAATAGTTGGAAGACACCATTGCACAATAAAAAAAATTATTGATAAACATGGAAAACATCAGACTGTTGAAAATTTGCCACGGCCGGGTCGACCAAAGCGCCTTACTGACACTGAAGCGCGATCAATAGTACGAAAAGTAAAAACAAATACAGTTTCAAGTGGTGTTCAAATATCAAAGGATATAGCGGAGACATCGGGTAAGCTCGTAAAGGCCAGTACAATCAGGAGAACATTGCACAGAAGCGGTTTGCATGGACGTGTACCACGTAAAAAGCCCTATATATCAAAGGTGAATCAACAGAAGTGCATGGAATTTGCAAAAAAGTATATAAATCAGGCTGCAAACTTCTGGGAAAACATTTTGTATACGGATGAAAGCAAATTCGAAATATTTGGATCGAAAAAAATTCCTAAAATTTGGCGATCCTTTGATATATAGGGCTTTTTACGTGGTACTCGTCCATGCAAACCGCTTCTGTGCAATGTTCTCCTGATTGTACTGGCCCTTACGAGCTTACCCGATGTCTCCGCTATATCCTTTGATATTTGAACACCACTTGAAACTGTATTTGTTTTTACTTTTCGTACTATTGATCGCGCTTCAGTGTCAGTAAGGCGCTTTGGTCGACCCGGCCGTGGCAAATTTTCAACAGTCTGATGTTTTCCATGTTTATCAATAATTTTTTTTATTGTGCAATGGTGTCTTCCAACTATTTCTGCGATTTCGCGCAAAGATTTACCTTTTTTATGCAAATCTAATATAATTTTTCGCGTTTCAGTGGTTGTTTGCTTGCCCATTGCAAAATTTGATGTTTTAGCGACTTTACCTCAGAAAAAAACAATAGTGCTATGAAATAAATATGTTTTACTACACTCACTCGCTTGAATAGTAACGGTTTCCAAAGAATATTTGGTGCTTCCCCGAAATAAGTATTAAAAAAAAACAACGGTTGCTGCCACTGTTTACTTTTTTTTGACGCGAAAAAAAGGGAGTATTTTTAATTTAAGGGAATTATTTTTGGCTGTGTTTAGTTTTTTTTTATTATTTATACTAAGTTAAACTCTTATAATATAAGCCTTAAATTCTATAATAAAACCGTTTATTGTTGTATTAAAGACTGCGTTTTAATAAACACTTTAATATTGATAGAATTGCTGTTTACTTATTTTTGACGCTCACAGTATATTGCGTTTTGAGGAAGAACTAAAATCGAATCCCAAAGCTTTTTGGAAATATATTCGATCTAAAAACGGCTGCTCAAACATTCCTGCTTGTATGATTTACAATGAGAAACGCTCAGAGAGCTTATGTGAGTCCGTGACTCTGTTTGCAGATTTTTTCAAGTCCAATTTCGTCTCGGATGCTGAGGTATCTGATACGCCTTCTCATATTGACTTCGTGGGTGTTGATTTTGGATCATTGATGGTAACTGAGTTAGATATTACTAATGCCATCTCGTCTCTGCAATCGTCATTAAAAAATGACTTGGATGGGCTTAACATTTTCTTTCTTAAAAAATGTAGCTCCTCTGTTTGTGTGCCATTACATCATATTTTCAATCTCTCGCTCTCTACAGGTGAGTTAGAAACTTACTTCCATCACACCAATCTTTAAGTCAGGCAATAAAAATGATGTAAGAAATCACAGGCCAATATCTAAACTAACTACTTGCTCTAAGCTATTTTGAAAGGTAGTAAATAATAAATTACTTTTTTCTATTAACCCTTCGGAGGTGTGGTGGGGTATGTCATACCCCAGCACATGTATTTCCTTAAATATATATATGTTTTTGTTTAAGGAATACGTTATCGCTCCCAATAGCTTTCATTAACATTCAAATACAGGAGATCTGCCACGTTTTACATACCCCAGATATTTCTGTTCCATGGGACAGCCTTTCAAAGTGGGCTGGGGTATCATATTCGATCGCCATAACTTTTTATGTAACTAATGCATTACAGTGAATTTTCTTTCCTTTAAATAAATGTTATTTTTACTTTTGAAATGTTAAAACAGTTTTGAAATTGTTTAAATACAAAAAAAATTATGTTTCAGAAAACTGGAACCTCACTTTTTGGAATAATTTATATTGTCTTTTTTTTATGGCTATAATATTGAATACGAAGGAAAAATTGTTATGTTTTCAAATTAACACTTTTTAAAAATTAGTTAAAGAATAATAAATCACCACAAAATATTGCTATTATTGGAATTTGGTATTTATTTGAAATTGATAGGCATGGGGTATGTCATACCCCACCACACCACTCAAGGAACTTTTAGTCACCACACCAACGAAGGGTTAATAATATAATAGACTCTCATCAACAAGGTTTTATTAGCGGGCGATCCACAGTTACGAACCTAGCAGTCTTTCCCCAGTATTGTATCTCGACGTTTAAGTGTGGTTGGCAAGTCGATACGATTTACACGGATTTTTCAAAGGCCTTTGATAAAGTTTCGCACAATGTGCTCTGTAGGAAACTTGAATGCTTGGGCTTCCATTCAATTTTTCTTTCCTGGTTGAGATCCTATCTCTCCAACAGAAAATCGTTTGTAGAAATTGAAAACACCAAGTCCTACACTTTTGTAGTCTATTCAGGTGTTCCACAGGGCAGTATTCTCGGTCCTATCTTATTTACGCTTTTTATTAACGACATTGGAGCCTGTTTTAACCACTCTAAGTTTTTATTATATGCAGATGATTTAAAGCTATTTAGTAAATTAACTTCTCCATCGGATATATCTCTAATACAACAAGACTTAAACAACTTATCGGCTTGGTGCATCAGAAATAAATAATCACTTAATATTAATAATTGCTTCCATTTCACTTATTCAAAATCCCTGAATCATATTCCATCTTCATACACTCTATCGAATACTGTTATTTCCAATGTTAGAGAGTTTCCGACCTCGGGGTGGTATTTGACACTGGGTTTACCTTTGTCAATCATGTTAGCCATATTATTCCAAAGGCTTATGCTAATTTAGCCAATCTGCGACGTCATGCGAGGGATTTTAAAGATCCCTATACTAGAAAAATATTGTATAACTCCCTAGTTCGTTCCAAGCTCGAATATGCCTCTCTGATTTGGAGCCCTATTTATACCTCTCATTCTAATAGAATTGAAAGAGTGCAACGAAATTTTATTCGTTTTGCCTTGCAACCGCTTCACTTTGCTGGTCCATTACCATACTATAGCGCGCGTTACATGCTTATAAGTTTGAAGTCTCTTGCAAATGGGCGTACCGTTCAGTCTTTGATTTTTGCTTATGATGTTGTTTGTGGTTCTATTGACTGCCCGGAAATTCTTGAACAGATTAGCTTCAATGTTCCCAACAGAACCCTACGCTTTAATTATCCATTTAATATTAAAACAGAAAAATATTATTACCTTAATTTTGCTCCTATTAAGAGAGCACTTACTGAACTGAATAGGATACATAGATCTCTTTTGCTATGCCTGGATGCATTTTCCGTTCTAGAATTGAGTCCCATTACACATAATATATGTTTCTTTCTAGTATGTAAGAATTAGTTATAAGTCCGTTTTGTATCTAGTCTGTAAGGTTATTGTAACTATTGACTTAAATAAATGAAATGAAATGAAATGAAATGATCTGAGCCCAAAGGCGGAATATATCAAATATAGTATAACCTCATTCCAAAATTGGGGCTTGGTCCAAAGAAAACTACTTGATATCAACAGAAAAGTCCCAAGGCAGAACCTGGGACTACCTACCAGCTGTGCACACGCGTTAATGAAAGCAAACTTACAAGGTGGCCATCGGTCACATTGACAAGCTTTTCCCGATAGCATGCCATGACGTAGTCCGCGGGTAAACATTCCCAACGGCTCAAGATCCAGGACCTGTATTACAGACCTTCACTCCGACCCACACGACGTATTCGCCTACAAATTAGGTTTTATTTTTTGAGCGATAAAAAACTCAAGAAATGGAAATTGGAAAAATATATGTAAGAAGAATTATCACGTTTGTAGTTTGAAATAAACTAGTATATTATTTCACTTAAATAAAATTTAATAAAAACGCTCAAATTTATATTTGGCAGCAGGTTTGTTTTTTCTCTATTCCTCTTTGTGCTTTTCGCTTATTTTGACATTTAGTTTGACAGAGGTGCCATTCTTTATCACTTTGAATAAATTCAACGAAATAGCTGTTAAGTTTCGTTAAGAATAAGTTAGTGAATCGCACAATCGTTAGTGCAAACGGCGCTCTCTGAGTGATTTGGTAGAATAGTCATCAACTCGACTCCAAAGAATATCCGGAATCACTTGCAAATATGCTAAGGTTTTCGTTTTTAAAATTCGCGTTGTGCCCCTGCGTATTTAGGATTAACAAATATGTGTGTATTTAAATTATTTTAATTAGAATCATCTATATATTACAACTAAACTATATTTCTGTTTTTGTACTTGATCCTTGATAAAAGCTTGATTTTACCATTTGCACATTAATTTCTTTAGCAGCTTGGGTCATAGGAAACCTCACTTTCTGGTGAAACGATGAATCATTGAATGCATCCGTTACCCTATAAATGACGGCTTACGGATGGCTGGCTCATGGATATTCCCCATTGTTCACCTACGGGTCGTTGATAGCAACCAGTTGCGAAGAACCTTAAAGCCGCTAGAACCTACCAATATAAAAGTAAAATTTAAAATTGCATACAGGCTTAAAGATTAAACGAGCTACCTGTTTCTCAGTTGATATTGCCGTAATTCTGGAGGCTTTTATTTGGTTGCCAAGCCGATAAATTGGGTATTTAGCCATGTCTCGAGTTAACCGATACAGCTTCTGAAATTCTGTTGCATTCAAATGAAAGGCATCGTCCACATCTCGGAGTAAACGCCGATCCACTGTTGGGGCGGTTACTTCTTTGTCACCTCGTGATAAATCATATGCCAAATATTCAAACGACATTATTTAATGTTCCTTTTTTAATTACAAGAAAGCAAATCACTGAATTTTAAATTTATCTTTTATTTTAGTTGAAATCACGAATTTAACTTTCCTCGATTGAGTTAACAACATCAAATTTGTTGTCGTTTAGTTTTGGGCCATCGACTAGTTAACATCAACAGCTGATTCATCGAATGCGAAAATCGTTAAAAAATGGCTGCTGAATAGCAGGGTCATTAAAATGTTGGTTAAGTTAAGTTAACGTATAAGACTGTAGCCGAGCAAAGTTTAATTCAGTCCTTAGTTTGTATTAATGCCTGCACTTTGTTTTAACTGGGTTCTAAATTGAGAAAATCATCCCAACACAATCATAGGAGTGTGATAAAGAAAGCAACTCATGTGTAACATGAAATATGTGTGGAAATACTGGCTGATTTAGTTAATTTTTATTTCTACTAACTTCACATGTTTCGTTCACATTCCATTCCAAAATTATGAAAAAGGTTTTTCTAATAGCGGTGCCCATCGGCAGGCAATGGCAAACCTCTGTGTGTATTTCTGCCATGAAAAAACTTCTAACAAAAAACATTCGCATTCGAAGTCGGCGTAAAACTGTAGGCCCCTCAATTTGTGCTACAACATCAAGGCGTACACCACAAATTGTAGGAGAAGTTCGACCAAAATCGCTTAAGCGGTTATTGCGCCAATGAAGTAATTAAGTAATGATCGAACTAATCGGGCACTAACTAATCTGGTTTTGATGAAAACCACTTCAATCCATCAGGTGAACAGATATCATAGAATTAAAATAATACAGGGGTTTTCGATAGGAACGCTACAAAAGTTTTTTAAATAAAACAAAAACGGTTTGGGATATGCATTAAATTCTTTATTCCTGTGGAAGTACATTCGATGCCTTCATGTATAAAACACGATTTCTTTTGCATGGGCACCAGGGGCACACTTGCAGAAGTCCAGACGCTGAACCCAATTTTCGACGGTTTTCAAGCATAAATCGGCCGATACTGCTGCAATTTCACGTTCGATATTCGTGCGAAGCTCATCAATCGTCGCTGTCTTGTTGGCATATACCACAGACTTAACGTAGCCCCCCAGGAAATAGTCTAACGGCGTCAAATCGCACGACCGAGGCGGCCAATTGACTGGGCCATTTCGTGAGATAACACGTTCACCAAACTTGGTTTTCAATAAATCGATTGTGACATTCGTTGTGTGGCTTGTGGCCCCGTCCTGTTGGAACCACATATTGCCCAAGTTCATATCATCCAATTCGGGCCAAAAATATTCGGTTATCATTGAGCGGTAGCGATTCCCATTCACAGTAACGTGGCGGTCTTGATCATCGCGGAAGAAGTACGGCCCAATAACGCCGCCAGCCCGTAAGCCGCACCAAACCGTAATTTTTTCGGGATGCAATGTTGACTATCGGAGTACGTGTGGATTGTTGCCTGTCCAATAAGGCATATTTTGCTTATTGACGAAGCCTTTCAGCCAGAAATGACGACGACCATAAATTGGACGTAGCGCTCTTACTTGTATTGCGTTGGAAGGATATAAGGAAAGCGATAAAAAAGCAAAAGAAGTTCAGCAGCCGACTGTGAACGATTGACTTCGTATTTTCCCAGCAAGTCGTAGGTTGTGGGTTCACAGACCAGTGGAATCAATTAAAGAAATCTGATGAGGAGATGTGGGGATCTGCGAAATAACTATAACTTCTACCGCTCTGACTGTTGTTATCTTTTTTCAAATACTTCCCTTATACTTGCCTTGAGCTGAAAAATTAATATTGTAGATTAGGTATTTATTTATTTTTCGTAACACTGAGCCTGCTTATAAATAATTTAATTTTATAGTGAATGTGATGATGACGACTATAATGTATGATAATAATAACATAAATACATCAAGGCTTGGTGTTTGGCCGAACTTCTAATACAATATGTTGTTTTCGGCTCGATGTTTTAACACAAATTGAGAGATCTACATTTCTACGCCGACTCCGCTCGGCAATTGATATTTACGATAAGATTTGTCATTGTTGGCCAATAATATAATATACCAAGAATGATAGAATACAAGATTGCGCCTTCCCGCAGTGAAATGACAGATTTCGCCTTTAGTAAACAAGAATACGGGAGAGAGAAAATTGAACAACTTCCAATATTTCATTGAAAAACGTGTTCTAATTGTTCTAAAGTGTAAAAGTATGAATTTATAGGCAGACATTTAATAAATAAATTCGCAAAATACTAAAAAAAGTGTCTCTTTTTCTTAATTTGTGAAAAAAGCTTTGTCTAGTTGAAGTTCAGAATTGTCAAACCCGGCAAAACCAAAGTAGCGGTACTTCTAAAGGCGTCACCTTCAGTATTCAGTACACCGTGATAATATACTAGTAGTATGACATAGAAAGCATAGCATATTTTGGTGCTATGAAATTGTATGAACATAAACGCCAAAGTTGTTGCATAACGTGTGGGCCGAACCACGCTCACTTGGGGTATACGGTCCATTTTCATTCCCAAATGATCTGCTATCAATAGAAGATAGTAGTGTGCCGAATTTCAATATCGTAAAAACTTTTTCTCCTCCAAGGGTATTCAGGAGAAAAGTTCTTATGACTTCTATTACTGTAACAAATCTAACCCAAGGTACACATTTTTTGTAAAAGCTCCTGCGAATTAATGGAACATTTTCGTATAACAGGGAGGTCTGTGCATGGTTAACATATCGGACACTAAATACAGGGCAGCCCACCTCAAAATTTTTAACAATCGATTTTAACAGACCACATATTTAAATGTACCAATAATTTCTTTGTCCTCACTATCTTCTTTAAATGGAAAAGAACGCTATGTCTGTTTTTGTGTTGTTACTTTACGTGTTACTTTGCTTGCGCAGTACTAACTAAAAATATTATTTTTAACAGTATTACTGAACTTAAGAGCGACTGATTAGTTTTGTTACACATACAACGTACAATTTTGAGTCTCACTTGCTTCAAAAATTCACGCAGATTTATTATAGCGGTATATTAGGAGGAAGGCTGTAAAATATCTTACAAGATACAAATGTGGACTATTGTGTTGCCTTTCTAACAGGAATAGAAGCCCTAATTCGGATATTGTATCTCAACTAATAATTATTCCAAGCATGGCTTTGGATATAGCCAGAACTTATGAAAAATATGTGTGATACCTTGCGAAAGTATAAACTGCCCAAAGAAAGAATTTTCTACAAAAATGTAAAGACATGCTCGCGAGAACTTGCCTTGAATATTCTTCTAATGTCATTCTCCTGTAGGTTCAAAAGAAGTGTTAATTTGTATGTATTTGAATTTCCAGCAGTTAAAACTATATTGCAGTTTGGAATGAAATAGGGCGTAGTATACAATTTGTAGCGTGGAGTGAGTACTACAATTCCAAATACGATAAAAGTAGCGAATAATTGAAAGAAAGTACTTACTGCTTTAGTGAAAAAAAACGTGTTCAAACCAGCTGAGATGACTTTCAACCACAATACCAAGGTGCTTAAAGCTCTTCACTTCCGTAATGTGAAAACAATTTTACTGTATGTTTGGTTAAGAAAATGTAAACAATAAAGCGCTAAAAATCATCCCAGTCATTCAACCTCAACTAACAGAGAACATTACTGGCCAGACCAACTTCTTAACCTTCGCTAAAGCTTTAAAATTTGTGCGCCAGCTCCCAATGAATGAAGAGTCCACTTCGCCCGCCAATCTTCTCGAAAACACACTTTATACTTCTATACGCATCATGCAACACCAATCAGAAATCAAAATTTTTTGCTGCAAACAATTTTGTCGAAACCATGAACAATCCTAATTTATGTTTTTGGAACGCTAACGGCTGAAGTCAACATAAAAATGAGCTTCAGATATTCTTAGAAAGCCATACTAACATGAAATAGCGAATTAGCTCGAAGCGATTATTAAAAAGGTATATCTTTTGCCGCTCATCTTTCCAATTTATTTAATCCTAATCAAGGAAAGAATTCCCTTCCAGAAACGTGCGTGCATTTAGCTATAGCTCCAATTAAATTGAATATTAAAGCCATTAACGAAACTATTACCAACGACATTCAAAAGAGCAAACACCCCGATATGGCAAGATAACAGGAGAAATGATGAAAGAGCTTCCATCCGTTGCAACCAAACAATTGCCCTATATACTTTTAACAGCATTAACTCAAATCCTTGGTCCAAACACCTAACTCTAGTTATTCCTTGTGGCGGTCTGTTTACATCTTCAAAAAACCAGTCCGTCCGGATCCTCCACTACTAACTCAAAATGGTGAATGGACTCGAAGCGATTATGAAAAAGGTATATCTTTTGACACTCATCTTTCCAATGTATTTAAACCTAATCAAGGTAATAATTCCCTTCCAGAATCGTGTGAGCATTTAGCTGCAGCTCCAATTAAATTTAATATTAAAGCCCGGTTATGAGAGGATAATAGGAAAAATGATAAAGGAGCTTCCGTCCGTTGCAACCAAACACCTGCCCTATATTTTTTTACCAGCATATTGCGATTGCTCCACTTTCCTAACTCCTGGAAACTCTCCGAGATCATTATGAAATTAGTATAATTTCAATATTTTCCAAAATATTCGAAAAATTTTTACTACAGGAAATAAAACCCATTTTGGAATTGAACCAATTTATACCACATCCCCAATTCGGCTTTAGGAAGAGTACAGTACAATTGGGAATAGCTTCCAATATGCGGTCTACTTTTGAAAACAATTATTATTGCACTGCAGTATTTTTTGTTGTTGGGAAAGCATTCAAAAAGATCTGGGTAGAAGGACTATTATATAAGTTAAGAAGTTCACTTTCCGAAAACATTTGTGCCGTATTGAAAAGCTTCCGTGCAGGCAGAAAATTTCATGTTAGGCTAACAAGTTACACGACTGAAAGTTACCCAATTGCTGCTGGTATTCCTCAAGGCAGCGTTTTAGGGGCAGGCTTATATTTAATTTATACAAATGATCTGCCCACAAATTTAAATCTAGCCACATCATAAATTAAAAGTCGCAAATTTAATTGGATTATAGGCCCTAAACTCAAATTGAGATGAGAAAACAAAGTCCTTTTTTTAAAAAAGGTGCCTAAAGCTTACTTAGATATTATTTACGCCGCAGCGTAAATATTTTCTAACCGCCCTAATGCACGCTTCCATACACGTGTATGTACGCATACATATGCAACTGCGAATTATTCCGTATTTCCCGCCGGATAATTCCTTTTGCTAACATTTCCATTTACTTGCTTTCCAATAAAACTGCGGTTGACGGCAACCGTACGTTTTTTCATAACTGGCACTCTATCTCAGGATTTCAGGAGCGACGCAGGTCAACTACCGATTCACACCACAGGTAAAGCAACATTCTTGTATATCTGCATATATACAGTTGAATAAATTTCCATTACAAATTAAAACTAAACCAAATCTTTTAATTTTCTTTTCAAATTTCCAACTGTGCGTCTGGACATTTGTACATGGTCCTTCTACGCCGAGATTTCAAATACAGTCCACTAGATAATATCTTAAAAAGCAGCAAAGCCGGAGAAAAATTGCGAAGTTAAAACATAGCCGCACAAGACAAAAAGCCGCACAAGACACAAAGCCGCACAATCAACCACCCAAACAAGGCAATTGCACATATATACAAGCTGCACACATTACCAGCTGCATACATATACCAACTGCAAACACAATCAACTGCCATCACCACAAGTCACTGAGACATTAAGGTACGTGTTAAATGCTCCAATTGCATTTTATAACACGTTAATAAATTTTTTGTGAAACATCGCCGTACAAGGCACGTGATTTTTTTTGTGAAAACGAAATAGTGTTACACTTTAAGAAAAATTAAAACTTTGCTAATTCCGTTTGTCCGCGAGCAACAACAACAAAAACTAACGATCGTACACACACACGCACAACAGTGAACAGTGGTACTGTATTGCAACAGTTCAATCCATCGAATTTTAATTTAAAGTTTTATTTTGGATTTTCACTCTTATTTACTTTAAAGTAAATCGGCATAACTTTCTTTTGTTCAATACTGCTCATTGGCATAGCATAATTGTTAATTTGCAAGTCACTAGTTCACTGATTCAAGAAACATTATTTCTATTGCACACTATTGCGTTTTCACATAATCACTTTTGAGCCTTTGTTGTAATTTTGTATATATAACCAACAAGTAAATAAACAATATCACTGGTACATAATTAAGTACCCACTTTACTTGTTAAAACACAATTATATACGTCGACACATTTGGGTGGCAAGTGTTTTTTTCTTTTGCATAAAGTGCCATTTCACATTTGGGTAGCAGTGTTCTTTTTGGCATCACATTTTAAAAAATAACCACTTGACTGAAATTAAAGAAAAATCGGTTAATAAAAAAACAGACATATAAAAATTTACTGGTAATTGTCATTTTGCGGAACTTTTTTTTAGCAATATCAGAGTTAGGCAGACTTCAGTAACTCCCTCTTAGCTTCACTATGGATTCATATGTACATCCCTTTAGCAGAATCTGTTGCAGAGTTCGATGCTGACTTCAACAGCACTCCTGCCTCAAAACAAAACAAACACGGTCTTGCTATCCAGCAAGACGAATTGAAAGTATTATGGGAGAAAACGAAAGTAGCGTTCGATACGCTCACGAACTCAGAAGGTTTAAGTAAGGAAGATGTCAGGGCGATCAAGAAGAAATATAGAGTATGTTTTTCGACATATGTTACATGCATGTCTACTATGGCTACTCAAGCAGAAGCATTATCTAACGTACAAAAGGATGTAGCGGAGCAGTCCGTCCGCGAACACAATATCCACCTTCCACCGTGCGATACAGACGTGTTCAAGGGCGACTACCTTTCATGGCCAACATTCCGTGACATGTTCACGGCCATCTACATCCTCAATAAGCGCCTCACCCCGGTTGAGAAACTATTTCATCTCAACCATAAGACACAATCGTAAGAAAGTGCCCACTAACGAATGAAGGCTTTACTACAACGTGGAAAAACTTGTGTGAACGCTATGAAAACAAGCGCATTTTAGTTAACACGCAACTAAAACTATTGTTTAACTTAAAGGCAATAGAGTTTGAGTGCGGTAGCTCAATAAAAAGTTTGCAGCGGGAGATAAGCAATTGCTTATCAGCCCTGAAGAGTCATCAAATTGACATATCGAACTGGGACGCAAATGTCGTTTATCTCTGCTCGATGAAGCTGCCTGACAGTACACTGGCTCTATGGGAACAAACCGTAGACCATAAAAACGACATACCCAAATGGGAAGATATGGACAAGTTCCTGTCCAATCGTTTTCAGACCCTTGAGACATTGTCGGGGTTGAAGGATGGTAGAGCTGTGAGAGTGCCAAAGCCGCCACAAATCAGACGTGCCCACTTTTATTTGTAAAATGTGCCATACAAACTTTTTAAAGGAAATAATTGTTGCCTGAATTGCCTTAGTTCCGGACATACTGTGTCAAGATGCACAAGTGCTTACAATTGCAATACGTGTCACTCGCGACATCACACGCTCCTGCATATAAATGCAATTCAGCCAAAGGCAATGACGGGTTGGACGTCTTCGAGGCCTGCCGATGATTCTCCATCGACATCGAGGCAGGCGCAAGCACAACGTGATTCCGATAAAGCAACTGAAAATGCAAACAGAAATTTTAAGTCCTGCTTTGCGAATACAAGTACAAGAGCACTGATTGATTCTGGTTCTGAGTGTTCCTTTATAACAGAGAGGCTCAAGCGCAGAATCAATCTATCTGCAAAAAAGATGCATGCCCAAGTTTCGGGCATCACAAACTCGGTAAACGCCTAGGTGAAAGAAGCATGTAGCATAAATTTGCGGTCCCCCGTCGACCCGTTGTTTAGCTTGACTGCAACTGTCCTGGTTTTACCACAACTAACCGGAAATCTGCCGACAACAAATATAAGCGCGACGACGAGGCAAGCATTTCCGGACCTCTAGAGGACACTTCTAGCCCAAGAAATCGTATTCGGTTGGATTATAAACGGTAGTACGGACACAACAAATACACACAGTTTCGTGCTTCAGCGAAGCTGCCTGGATAAGCAACTTACGGCATTCTGCGAGTTAGATTTACCCAAAACCAAAAGCCTCAATGAAGATGATAAATATTGCGAAGAGCTTTATAAAAAGACCACTATCAGAACTAATGAGGGAAAATACATAGTCTCGTTACCATTCCGACAGGAATTTCCAGTAACCATACAACTAGGCCCTTTTCTTAAAAAATCCTGCTCTCAATTCTTCCGGAATGAGACACGGATAGCCAAGGATCCCGTCCTACAAAAAGAGTATAATAGGGTGTTAGCAGAGTATGAGACACTAGGACACATGACGAGAATAAGTAGCAACACTTCAGCGGACTCATGTGAAAATTACTTCCTGCCTCATCCCGCCGTTACAAGGGCAGAGAGTACCTCAACTAAAGTTCGCGGGGATTTCAATGCCTCAAGTGCAACCGCTAATGGGAAAAGCTTAAATAACGTCCTCCTACCAGGTCCAGTACTGCAATCAGATCTTCCGATACTGATTCTACGCTGGAGATTATACATATATGTTTTCAACAGTGACATTGAGAAAATGTACAGACAAATCTGGATAAACGATAACCAGTCGAAATATCAGCGCATCGTCTTTCGCGCAAACCCGAACGAATCAAAGAGTCTATATGAATTAAAGACGGTTACGTTTGGAATAAACTGTGCTCCTTACCTGGCGATAAGGACACTGTTGCAGTACTTGCAGGAGGACACAGCATCGAATCTACCATAAAGGCAAGAGACGGAATGTCTATGGTACTGCGGTCAGCAGGTTTTCCCTTACGAAAATGGACGGCCAACTGCGAGGATGTAATAGCAGACATTCCAAAAAAGGATCTACTAAGCGAAGATTTTTTCGAATTCGAAGACACCAGCACAGTTAGTGCTCTTGGAATAAGATGGAACGCCCATTCGGATTTTTTTACTTCTTAACAAGACCAACGCTCTATTACTAAAAGGTCGATATTGTCCTCCATCGCCAAGCTGTTCGATCCGCTAGGATGGCTTGCGCCCATTGTAATAGTAGCCAAGATATTGATGCAAAACATTTGGCTGGAAGGCACAGAGTGGTAATGAACCTGTGTTCTCAACTACTTTAGAAAATTTGCAAAATTTTACCAAACACTACCGCGATATAGAGAGGATCAAGATACCGCGCTGGGTTTATTTTTCTCCCGCACATGACGTCGAAGTACATGGCTTCTGCGATGCTCCAGAAAAAGCGTATGCAGCTAAGGTATACTTACGGGTTAAGCAGGGTAGTGAAGTTCTAATGAATCTGCTGGTAGCAAAAACAAAAGTTGCTCCACTTAAAACTATTTCCCTGCCCCGATTAGAACTCTGCGGCGCGGTATTGCTCGCCGAAAGCATTGAGTCGGTACTTGGCAACCTACCACTAGGACAGGTACAAGTACACTTATGGACAGATTCCACAATTGTGCTTGCATGGATACGTAAACCTCCATGTTCGTGGTCAACGTTCGTAGCACATCGTATAACCAAAATTGTCGACAAAGTCGGAAATACGGACTGGCTTCATGTGGAGTCAGCATCAAATCCAGCAGATATGGCAAGCAGAGGAGTTCTCGCCTGCGAATTAGTCGATAACACTCTGTGGTGGCATGGCCCTTCTTGGTTGCAAAAAGACAAGGAAAATTGGCCAAGTCAAGAGACAAGCTATAACACCAACATCGAAGAAAAAAGGGCGCATTTATGTGCAACCATAACAATAAAAAATTTTGATGACATTCTCGATAGGTTTTCAGATTTACCGAGAGCTTTGAGAGTCTTATCATATATCATGAGATTCTACCAAAGCACTCATCCGAACAAAAAAGCTTCCTTTCGAGTAGAGTCTTATTTAATTTCATCCCATGAAATTAAGGTAACGGCACAACGCTTAATAATCATTTACCAGAAGCAATACTATAGTGATGAGTATTCGAACCTAAAGTCAAAGAAACCCATCGATAGAAAATGCGAAGTGCTACCCCTTAACGCTTTCTTAGATAAAAATGGGATTATGAGGACTGGAGGTCGTCTTGGCGCATCGCTAGATTTAGCGTACCACGAGCGTCACCCAATAATCCTTCCTTATAAGTGCCGATTGGCCCGTCTTGTTGTCCCATTTATCCATAAAATCTCCCTGCATGGCGAGAATCAATTAATGCTGCGTCTCATTCGAACGCAATATTGGATTCCCCGAGTCAAAAATATAGTTAAGTCTGTCATCCATAATTGTAAGGTCTGCACAATCCACAGAAAACAAACCCAAACTCAGCTTATGGGAGTGCTCCCTCAGGAACGCACCTCATATTCGCGTGCATTTACAAACACGGGTGTAGATTTCGCAGGACCTTTCGATATCAAAAACTTCCGTGGCAGAGGTTGTCGCATCTCAAAGGGTTACGTCTGCCTGTTTGTGTGTTTCGCCACTAAGGCTATACACTTGGAAGCCACCAATGACCTTAGCACTGCATCATTTTTGGCAGCTTTTGGTAGGTTCATAGCCAGGAGAGGGTGCCCAAAAAATGTTTACTTCCGACTTGGAGCCTCTTACCCCCGGTCATTTCCTAGTAGGTTGACACCTATTAGCTCCGCCTGAAATAGAAGTCAACGAAAGCCCTGCCTCGATCGTAAACCGATGGCAGAAACTTAAAGCCCTACATCAAACATTTTGTAAAAGATGGAAGGCTGAATATCTGCTGGAAATGCAGAAACGCACAAAGTGGAAACATCCACAAACTAACATAAAAACAGGAGATCTTGTGGTTATAAAAGAAGATAATCTACCGCCTAATATGTGGAGACTGGGAAGAGTCATCAACCTACACCCAGACTCGGATAACCGGATACGCGTCGTCGACATCTATACTACGAAGGGGCAAACCAGCAGACCAATAACGAATTTGGTTTTGCTGCCCTCTATAGAAAACACCGCTAGTATTTAAAAAAAAAATCATAAATAGTACGTGTAGTACCAGAAAATGAAGAAATCTGCTCTGCCATTTTTTCTAGCAATATATGTAAGTACTTAACTTGAAAATATTCCGATGTATTACCTACGACGTTGGCGTACAGAAATAAAGAAATCTGCGAAATCATGTTTCTTACATGCAACAAGTAGTGGTTATTTGGTACCCTACACCCCTACAAAACTAACTAACAAACTAACCAATAGTTTGGGTTAGTTTTGAAAAGTGGTCATTTGATACCCGAAATTATTTCAAACCTAACTGACAAACTAACCAATAGTTTCAGTTAATTTTGAAAAGTGGTCATTTGATACCCGAAACTATTTCAAAACTAACCGGCAACTAACCAATAGCTCGAGTTAATTTTCCGGAATTTATGACCGATTGTCAAAAATCAGCCCGGTTCCACCCTAACATTAGTTGTGAAAACCCGAAACCCTAAAAACCCATCCACTAACTAAATTTCAGAGCGTAAAGAAAATTTGCTTTCAATGAAAGAAACATGCAAGAAACTAAGAGAGCGTATAACCAATAAGAAGTTGCAAGTTTTTTTTTATATACTTTAGATATTTCGATATATTTAAACATTTTGTATATTTAAATATTTTATCATTTTTCAAATTTTAATCTGTATTCTACCTTTAATCAACTCAATAATTTCAATTTGTCATGCCATAATTTCATAAAATAAAATGATTTTTTTTTTGCCGACGGCCCAGGCAGCGCGGCTTTGGATCCCGTCTACCCAAAAAAAAGAAACGACGAACGACTGGCGTGGGAACTCGTCCTTCCCGACCAGCTCAGCATCAGCGAATGGATGACTCGGAAACACGTTCTTTCCGATCATCTGATATCCAAAAGAATTGGCGGCGAGTTGACTCGGGAACACGTCCTTCCTGATCACTACGACGAAACGCCCCATACAATTACCCCAACTAGCGCGACAACATACGTATGTTCAGCCTTAATATTTCTTTCTATTACCGTCCTTCCTAGTAGAGCACAGGAGACGATGACGGAGGAACACGGAGCGGCTCAAGGAAACAACAAGCAAGCGGCTCATTGGAAACAAACAAAAAAAAATTATATTATTTTTTAATCAAATATGTGCAAAGGGCCGGCATGTTTACGCCGCAGCGTAAATATTTTCTAACCGCCCTAATACAAGCGTCCATACACGTGTATGTACGCATACATATGCAACTGCGAATTATTCCGTATTGCCCGCCGGATAATTCCTTTTGCTAACATTTCCATTTACTTGCTTTCCAATAAAACTGCGGTTGACGGCAACCGTACGTTTTTTCATAACTGGCACTCTATCTCAGAATTTCAGGAGCGACGCAGGTCAACTACCGATTCACACCACAGGTAAAGCAACATTCTTGTATATCTGCATATATACAGTTGAATAAATTTCCATTACAAATTAAAACTAAACCAAATCTTTTAATTTTCTTTTCAAATTTCCAACTGTGCGTCTGGACATTTGTACAGATATACATAATTCAAAGGCTGCTCAAAAATTAACAGCAACGTTATGATTAATACGGTAATGAATGAAATAGAAATAATGGAAAAAAATTACTCGTTAAGATTATTCAACCATCCGAATAAGTTTGCTAAAAAATAAATACACGGAACTACCCAAGGCGATTAAATGGAAAGGATATATGTAAGATCAAATTGATAACACTAGTTTACAGTACATTTGTTGCCGAAGAAATTTTAGCTGTTGCTGACTACATATAATATGCTATTTTCAAAAATATAATTAGAATATTTTTATCAGCTCTAGTTTTTGAGTTTCAGCTATGTAGGTATTAGACAGAAAAAAACATGTATTTAATAAGAAAAACTTTATTTAAAGAAACAATTAATCATTGAGTTCTAAAAAACTTCGTTTTAAAGCTCTTCTCCGATGTGTCGACTTTGGAAAATGACGCATTAGAGACCAACAATAGTCAGACATCATATTTGTATCCCAGAAACCCTGATAGCGCTCTTCCATGACGCGTAAGTCTTGATGCATACGCTCTCCCTGCTCTTCGCTCATATCTCCTAAATTTTTCGGAAACCTGTCCAGGTGACTATGGAGAAAGTGGACTTTTATACTCATATTGCATCCCATATTTCTTAATTGTAGTAGAAGGTCTTCTACAAGTTCAACATAATTTTCAGATTTCCGATTTCCGAGAAAATTCTGCATCACAGATACGAAAGCTGTCCAAGCCTTTAGTTCTGACTCAGTCATAGAATTTCTAAATTGAGTATCATTCGTAAGTTGTCTAATTTGAGGGCCATCAAAGATACCGGCTTTAATCTTTTCCATAGTGAGCTGAGGAAATTTTTGGCAAATGTAAGAAAAGCAGTTCCCATTTTTATCTAGTGATTTTACAAAGTGTTTCATGATGCCCAGTTTTATGTGTAATGGTGGAAGGATAATTTTGTCACGAGATACTAATGAATTGTGGACTATATTGTGCTTTCCAGGCTCCATATTTGCTCTCAAGGGCCAGTTTTTTCTTACCCAACGTTCTTGTTTAGCTCTACTGTCCCAAAGACATATAAAACAGGGAAACTTGGTGTAACCTTGGTGTTGACCGAGAAGAATGTTGACCATTTTTAAATCGACACAAATTAGCCACTTATGGTCATTGTATTTTATTTTGTTCAAGACTAGCGAAATGTTACAATATTCCTCCTTTAACTTTGTACTGTGGGCAATAGGTACCCCAGCATATTTATTTCCATTATGTAATAGAATACATTTTAGGCTACGTTTTGAGCTGTCAATGAATAAACGCCAGTCATTTGGTTCGTATGGTCTTTCACGATAAAAACTTATTTTAGTATCCGAGGATAGCAAATTTTTTTCTTTTAGTCTTGATGCTAACAATTCTGAAGCTTGTTTAGAAAGATTTAAATCTCTTACAAGATCATCTAACTCATTTTGGGAAAAGCATTTTGGCTCATTAGACATAGCTTCAAAATCAGGATCATTTTGTGATGAGCTTGGTCCTTCAATGTCTTGCTCTAATGGTTCAGATATATTTTTAAGCTTAGAAGAGTGAGGTGAACGCTGCACTGGACGTTGAACACAACTAGTACTTGGGTATTGCCATTTAGCTCGATTTTTAGTGTTTAAACCGTTTATGTTCACACTACAAAAATAACAGTCTATGAGATGATTTTGTGGTTCTCGCCAAATAGTCGGTGTTCCAAATTTAAAGGCACTTCTTTTACCACTTTTCCATAATCTTAAATATTCCACACACGATTTACAAACACAATTGGGAGCCCAAGACTTCTCATTTTTATCCAAGAGCATCCCAAAATACTCAAAATAGGTATTTTTCACCAACTCTGATATAACTTTTCTACTATTGTTAAACACATATTCTCCGCATATATAGCAAAAATGATCTCCTTGAACTACGTCTCCTTGAACTACTCATGACGCAAAAACTAGAGAAACTAATTTTAACACAGTAAAATATGCCTGTTATCGATTAATATATATGATATAAATTAATATAAATGATGACATCAAAAACAAAGTAACTCGAGCTGCTCAAAAAATTTTGAGGGTAGATTTGACAAAAACAAGTGATGAGTGAACAATATCAACGACAGGATTCGGCAACAGACAAAAAGTTTAATATTGTAAATCAGTGTATTAGTGGCTTTGCCCAGTGTATTATATTAAATAGAAGTAATTTTTTGGTATTTTCTAACATTCACAGGGGTGGGCAGTTGAAATGTTACCATCAAATTTATTCTGATGGCATTTTAAAGGTACGGTCAAAGTATGGTCAAAAAAATAATATGTCAGTCGTATATACGCCCTGAACAAGTACATTCAACACGAATTTGAAAAAAATACATGCAAAATCACTTTCGTGCAGAATAAAACTCGTGTTCTCACTTCCAAAAGGTATGGTCAAGTCAAAACGTGGCCGCATCGAGCTGAAGTAATTATATCCTAACTGTTTGATTATTTTCAACATTTAGGTCCATTAAAAACTATTTTCACGCAAAAAAGATATAGACTGTTGAATATGTAAATCTTTAACTGCCCACCCCTGTATGAGTTTTCGTGCTAATATCTTTCAAGATATTGGCTGAAATGGATCGGAGGCTCGGATTTTTCGACCACTTCCTTCCGACAATTAGAAAAGTTCGAGGTAACGTCTCTAACAGGCGACTGCTCGAAAGCTTCACCTTGTCGCACAGTGGTGCCGCTTCATACAAGCCGCGGCAAAAAATAGAAGGAATCGAGGTAGGGCTTTGAAATTTGGCACACATCTCTCATATTGCCAAATTAGATGAACAAAAATTTTTTGTTAAAATCCGCCCACAACCACGCCCACCTCCCATATAACACAAAAATCAAAAATTATCCTACAGTAACAAAATTTTCTACAGTGTAATATTTTGTAAATATAAGCTTGTCCAGAAAAAATAAAGCAAATCCGCCCACAATTACGCCCATCTCCCATATAATACAATCACAAAAGTTGCAATATTTTCGCTGTTATCACAGCTAGACTGTTAAAAATTGTCAAACGGATTTGAATCAATAAAAATTATTATTTCTCTAAAAATGAAACAAGTCCGCCCACAACTACGCCCACCTCCCATATAACATAACCAATAAATATTCAAAAATGATCATATATTATTAATTATTTATTCAACAAGTAATTTTTTAACATCATCGTGCAATTCTAAAGTGTTATTTTTGGGATTTGTTCTGAAACCATTAATAAAAGGATCCGATGAAGCTAAAAGCAAGTGCATTACATCTTTATTTGTAGAAATTCTGTCGCATTTTCTAGAATGATTAAGCCTATATTTCTTGTAATCTTTATTGCGAGCTTCTTGAGCCTCCTCTGATAGCATGCCCAATGGCAAAATAGAAGATGAAAAAATTTTACTTCCATGCATTAAAACTTTATGTACTGTCATTGGCATATAGTAAAATTCATAAAGGCTGACATATAACCTCGCAGTTTTCATGCAATAAATTTCAAATTTTTGAGGATCTATTGCTGCTTGACTATTGATTATATTTAATATTATTTTAAATCTATGTATCAGGTTTTCGTCAACGCCAACAATATCGGCAGTTTTAGCAGGATCCTCAAAAAATCTTCGTGAGGTATTGCCATCATTTGTCGTACCCAGTCCCTGCTTCACTACATCAACATTTATTCCCAAGGATGACTTCAAATCTGCTTGAATACGTGCTTTTTCATCTGCCTTCAGTTTTTTGGTACGATCGTCAGTTCTCCATTTGCGAAAAGGTTTGTTGTAAGCAATATGCAGAATACACTCCATAAACTTAATTCTTGCATGCAAGGGAGAAATTCCAAATCTTAGGGAACCTTCGTTTACTGTTCTCCTCAATATACCATCTAAATCATTCATTTCCTTTGGTTTTGCTTTACATATGAAACATACACTCATTGCTGAGGTTTCAGTTACGGGATTAACAACTTTACCATCAATCATTGTAAGAGCAAGACAATGACTTATTTCGAAAGTTCGGTTTGAAATAATTAAAAAATTCAACACGGTTAACTTCCTCAGTAATAATATTGGCTGTTTCTTTCACAAACTCGAATTTTACTGGTCTACAAAATCTAGTGGATGATGGTGTTAAATTTTTCCAGTAAAGTAATTTCTCATCATTATTTTCAGTTAAAGTGAGGGGCACAAGAGATGTTAAAAACATATGTTTATCAGTCATATTTCCATCAGTGAAGCTTTGTTGGTATACACTATGTCCTGACGAGCCATCACAATCCCATTTCGAAGTCAGCTTCAAATTTTTTGGGATATCTATTAAATCATTTTCAGATTTGGACATTAAAATTCTCTTAACTGTGTGGTTTAGCAAATCTTGCAAACCAACTTCACTGTAAGTTTCCTCTGATTGCAAATTCTCAGGATAACATTTCTTCTTAACAGCAAGAACCTGCAAATGTTCATGAACCTATTTTGGCAAAACATTTATGAAAATACAACTACAATTTCATTAAAACAAGCACATAATTACCTTACGACGAACAACAAACACGCACTTCCCAAATACAAAAATTCATAATAATATTACTTATATTATGCAAGTCAATAAAAACATATGACCAAAAAATACCTCTTTATATGGTGGAAAAATATCACAATCAATTTCCTTAGCACTATTTCGCAATATTTCATATTGATGTTTGGATAACGAAGCATCAAGTATAAGACTAAGAGCTTTCTCTGGAGTAAATTTCATTTGTTCATTTTTTTCTATTTTTTTCGCAGCTGATGTTATAATATCAGCTGAAGTGGTGCTGCATAGTTATTGGATCTTCATTCTTTTTGATCGCGAAGAAGAATCTTCAAAACATTTAATTGGACGACCACGCGTTGCTGCATTGGAGCAACATGGATCAGAATATTCCAAAGAATTACGAGATAATGTATAAATGTTTGACAACCAGCTTTCATTTTGATTTAAAAATAATTGTTTGGTACGACTTGACTTTTGCCATTTTTGTTTAAAACGCGGGATAAAAGTTTTGTTGATAAATTTTTTAAACACTTCTAAATCATTGCTTGATAAATCACTATAATTTGTTGATATGATTTCTAAGAGTAAATTTTCATCATTATTGCAGTCAATATAAATTTCTGCAATATCACAATATTTTATTTCTTTTGCCATTTCAAAATTTCGTTTTTTGTTAATTTTTTTCCCCCCGTTTGCACTTCTCTCGGTATCACTTTTGACAAGTAATTAGTTCAAATAATATAAGAACAATATAATGCATCTAAACTAGTATTTTGTTGTTGTTGTATAACGAGAGACAACTCCAAAAAATAACAACAAAGCAACAAACCGAACAATCAAAAAAACAAACAAAACAACGAAGCAGGCAAAAAAACAAAGCAGCGAAGCAGGAAAAAAAAAACAAAGCAACGAAGCACGCAAAAAAAAAACAAAGCAGCGAAGCAGGCAAAAAAACAAAGCAACGAATCAAGCAAACAAACAACGCAGTTGCACATTTTCATAACTTTTGATGTGTGTTTTTAGATTAAAATGCTAATTACTCATGAATTGGCAGCTAATTGCAGCTGATTTTTTTTCTATCGATTAAGGAGATTCTAAAGTTTATTTTGTGTAAGTGGCTAACCTGCGCGCTCCTGCGCACAATAATTATATTCTGTTGAAGTTGTGAAATATATGATTTTTTTGGACCATGAAAAAACATCATATTAAAAAAAATCTTGAAAAAGAAAGTATACATTTGATGATGTAAATCACATCTACATATAACATTGGTTTTAATAAATAAAAACTATACAATTGATATTTTATGGTTAACTTTTGAGTTTTAACCTTTGCAATATTCATCACATTTTTCTGAGTAACTTTGCGTTGATACTTTGTTGGACTTTGAAGCTCTCCCAACAAAAAACCATTGAATGTATCAAGCCCAAGTATTCGGATAATGTTATTTGATTAGTTCTTAGCTTAAATTGAAAAGATGGTACAAATTTGGAATGATAAAAAAATCCTTTTTTTCCGCTCTGGCACCACTGTGCGTCGCCCTGAGGGTGGAGGCGTGGAAATTCGGCCTTTCCTTCCCTCGCAAGGAAATGCAAAAACATGCTAGGTAATAAATGGGCCCTGCGTCCGGAAGTTATGAGCTGTATCTATAAAGCGATCCGTCCAATTATATAGATAATATGGTGGAAAGCCATTGAAGTGTACTATATCACAACGAAACTGAACAGGGTACAGCGGTCGGCCTACGATGCGACCACTGGGATAATCAGCTCGTATCTAACGGAGGCCTTGAACGTGACTTGTTACATACCTCCAATAGATCTTAACATTAAGGAGTTTGCTTCTCAGAGTGTGCTAAGGCTAAGGAAACTGGGGCTTTACGTTTGGCCATGCAGGTATACTTCAGTCCATCAGTGATTCGGAAATTCACAAAAAACGGACCATATATGCCCAGAAATTCTACTATCCAGAAACTTCAGCACCGTTTTCTTCTCTAGAGGGGAGTCGAAGGATATTTTATTCACAGAGCGCTTCGGAGTATCTGTTTGTACAGTGGAAGAACTTAAAGTCGTATAGGACATGCAAGAGTCCGTGGCCCGCTTTCAATGCTAAAAGGTCTTATACTCTCATAGAAATGAGTCGGACGGCCGCCTTTAGGCTGACCGAATCGGATTATCGTCCTTTCAGTCCGCCTCGTCAATATGAGTACAGGAGAATTGATGTGAATCGAGTTATCTGACGGCACAGCGCGCATA
This sequence comes from Anomoia purmunda, assembly GCA_951828415.1. Taxonomy (NCBI): domain Eukaryota; kingdom Metazoa; phylum Arthropoda; class Insecta; order Diptera; family Tephritidae; genus Anomoia; species Anomoia purmunda. The sequence goes on along the minus strand of OX639994.1, from coordinate 40,704,425 downwards.
TCCAATCTAAAGTTTATGCCTTAAACCTTTTTTATTTTAATACTACAAGATTCAATGTATAAAGTTTGTAATATTTTGTAATATATTGTAAATAAAATTTATCTCCTAAGTCAATGTAACAAAGAAAAAAAATTATACCGATATATAACTCATGCTAATACCCTTCAAGGGATTGACTATAAATTATACCATGACATCCCCTATGATGCCCTCTAATGAATAACTTGTATATGCTATCCTATTAAATAAATTCACTACTAAACAATGTGCATTTTAAATTTACTTTGCTCATTTTGCTGTTTAAGAGTTTAAAAATTGTTGTTAGTTTCTCGAAAGAAAGATACCATAAAAAGTTTTGTACAAAAAAGTCTCGTTGGAATCCAAAAAACAAACGGCAAATAATTTTCGTTAGTAGTTTTTCCATCGCCGAAATACATTCGGAGGTTGGCCATTACCTGCCAAAGGGCGACCGCTATTAAAAATAACTTTTCAATAATTCTCGATATTACTTGCCACGACCAGGATGTATGATTTCAGTTCATAAATTGCCATTAAAAAGTGGGGTTTCCATAAAATCATAACTTGGCCCCAAACGACATTATTCATTTTCTAAATTGCAATCCGCCTTCCGATGAAAACTATATCACATTGATTGGGACATTTTTGTTCAGCGATGAAGTGTGTTGATAATACACAAGCCATTGTTGAGACGCCGTTACATCCTCAAAAAGACACTGTTTGGCGTGCTTTATCGGCAAAGGGAATCATTGGTATATATTTCTTAAAAATCAAGTCAGCTATTAAGGTTTGAATTGAAGGATGGTGTGTGGACGACCTTTGTTTCCAACAAGACGGTGCTACATGCCATACAGCCAACGAAACAATATCTCACTTTGATTGGGACATTTTTGTTCAGCGTGAAGCTCATTTTTGGTTGAATGGGTACGTTAATAAACAAGATTGTCGCTTTTGGAGTGTTGATAATCCACAAGCCAGTGTTGAGACGCCGTTATATCCTCAAAAAGTCATTGTTCGGCGTACTCTATGGGCAGAAGGAATAACTGGTATATCTTGCTTAAAAAATCAATTAAAGTTCAGTCAATGGGGCACGCTATATGGCCGTGATTAATGACTTTTTCGTACTTGAATTGGAGGATATTGATAAGGACGACCTTTGTTTCCAACAAGACGGCGCTACATGTCATACAGCTAACGAAAGGAAAAATTTATTGAAAGAAACTTTTGATGAGCGCATTATCTCGCGTCGTCGCCTCCAAGATCGTGCATCGCTGGACTATTTTTTGTGGGGATATGTGAAGTCGCTTGTCTATGCCGTTAAGACCGAGACGATTGACACTTCAAAATCATTTTTAAAACATAATGGTAAACCCTTATCTTTATAATAAAGCTAAATTCTTTGCCCCGACATTAAATTATATACGGTTTATTTCTTCTTGAAAGCCAAATGTCTAAACAAAACACCCTTTATTTGGCTACTGTTATAATTAACTAGTCTAAACGAAGCTTATGAAGTCATAACAAAAAATTTAATAATAATGATTTTATTGGAAAAATTCTATTACATAGAATAAAGCAATCACATTAAAATTATACAAATGTAGTACATACACTCCCACTCCCGCTCGCTGTCGTAGCCAGTGCTGCCTTATTTTATAATATGAACTACTACTATTGCATGCAAAATACCAGGGCGCATGGGCGACAGACTTTGCTCCTCTTTCAGAAGTGAATCCTGCTAAGCACAGGGCCGGAACTATTATGGACGAACCGGGCAGTGCCGGGGAAAAAATACAGTACATTTAATATTAAGAGGATTAAGATTGAATTTTAAGTTTAGCGATTGAGCGAAGCTCTGATGTTATCCTGTCGTAGAGAATGGCATTGTGTAATCTTTGTAATTATTATCTGCGTTGATATAATTACAAATCTTAAAAGGAAATGTGCTTATCCAAGTGGTGCTGCGAAAAGGCGAGAAAAAATATAAAACCGAGGCATCAGCCAAAAACCACCAACGAATTACTTAGTGGTTATCGAAAGCCGAACAAAATAGAATGGAAAATCAAGGTTTGTATCACTTCTTGCAAGCCAAATATTATAATCTTTTTGGTATCAAAAGAAATGTTAAACATTGTTCTTGATACGAAATTTCAGTCATGACTATTCATTCGTGTTTTTGACCTGAATCAGCATAATTTCTAAATTGAATATTCCAATATAATCTGTGATTTCTCTTCATAAACACTAGAAGGGAAAGAAATTTCAGATATTGATGGAGGGAATGAAGAACTTCAAGATATAATTCCTGCCTACGAAGAAAACTTCACCGCAGACATGGAAGCAGGTAAAACTCCTAACAATGTAGATACATCAGATTCTAATGAAATTATCCTATTAGAACAAAATTAATTCCTGATTCAGTTACTCAGTAAAAATGAATTTAATTTCTTCCGGGCGTCTTCAACCATGAGGACCTTTTCCAAAATATCTTCAGCACAATAATCGAAGTTTCTCAGAGAACTAATATTCTGTGGCAACTAAATCAGGCCTTGGGATATGACGGAACTGTTGTTTCTTCAAAAGGGATCGTCTCAAATTCCGTGGAGTACCACCGGCGTCAGAGATTGGAAACACCTATCTGAGCGCATTAAATCTCAAAAAACATCTGGATGTCATTTAGAATTTTGCACAGTTTATGAAATTTTTTGCAGAAACAAAACCGTCGATATAGCTTCTCAGAAATCATTGCGTGAGGTACATCGTTTTTGGCGCAAAGATCTCGAACGGATTCTAAATGTGGCAATGATGCTGGCAATGTGTAATCTCGCTTTTTGAAGTTCGAAAGAAACTATCGAGGATTCAAATAAGGGAAATTTTGTTTCAGTCACCGCCCTGTTGGCCAAGTATGACTCGCTTTTAATCGAATTCTTAGCAAAACCTCTATGTTGTGTTAAATATTTAAGTCGTCAAGTACAGAGTTCTTCAAAATGAAATTTTGCGAACAATTAGTTTACCTTCAAGGCATTGACAGTCGGAAAAATTGCTCTTATGTTCCCATATGAGCATATGATCAATTGCAACATGTTTCAACAATAAGCGATGTGTGGAAAACATCGAAAAAGTTTGTGGAAAAAGGATCACGTAAAGGCTGATGAGTTCTCACAAAATTTTCGGATGACGTATATTCTCCATTCTCCTCTGAATTGCTTTATATTAGGTCTACGTTTCAGAAAGAAATTATCCCTGTGAAAGATGTCAATGGGTTGGCTAGTTCTTAATTATTCAGAATGCCTCATTGTCTTTGAGTTAAGCAGATATTTGCTCGGTTCTTCTTATGTTTCCCACAATTTCCACCACTACGTCAAAAGCTGAGCGAACCTTTTCAAAATTAATATTGATCAAAAACTACTTGCGAAGCACGAGGACACAATAAAGGCTGAGCAACTTGCCACTATTATCCATTGAGAATCAGAGACACGAAAGACTGATTTTAATAAAGTGATAGGCATTCATCTCAACTCATCTTGCTTATACAACAATTAATAAATAGTTTATTTCATTTATGGGTGTATTTAATTGTAGTATTCTATAAAATGAAAAAAATGTCGACAAAGGGGTTCCCATATTTTGTTCTGCATCGAGGCCACTTCAACGCAAGTTCCGGCCGGCCCTGGCTGAGCAACTGTTCGCCAAGAGGAGTATACCATTATTATTATTACTATTATTGTTATTAAAAATAGTCAAATGAACATTCATGACTTTCTTCAACAACAATATTTTGCTTCGAACTTTTATTATATTCCTTAAATTCGTGCGTTTAAGAGTGAATGAACTATTTGCGTAGGACAATATGCGCATTAGATTGCATCAATTTCAGTGCAAAAAAGTAAAATAGGTACTTTTTTCATTCGATTCATAAAATTCATTATATTTTAATACAATAACCAAAATATTTTGCAATAATACTAAGATTTAGGTCAAAGCTTAAAAGTTTAAGGTTAAAAGTTAAAATGGAATAACTCATCAAAAAATTAACCGATTTGAATTTATAATATATCTTTGAAAATACAGGCCCTGTTTAAATATTTTTCAGCAACATTTCAAGCTTACATTAAGTTTTTTTGAAAAAAACTCAAGTAAATCTTTATATTTTCCGAAAGATTTTAGTAGGAGTCTTAAGACAAAATAAATTTTATAATTTCTGTGCAAAAACCGCTACTTTCCTTGTAAGGCACCTTAAGGTACATATGGGCTGAGCCCATAAACATAATTAAAAGGCAATTCTTCATGCTTGCTATGTCAAAATCCTAAAACTTTACTATAAGGTGAGAGAAACATGATGTTTGTCTTCAGGGAATATCGACAAATGACATTCCGAAATACCGGTATTAATATTATCGCTAAAAAAATTAAATCCAATGTTATATTTAGCTTGTTCACAAAACAGTTCAACTGCACTAAGCTAACTCTTAGCATGTTATCAATAAAGTAAGATTCAATCGGTCTTCTGGGTATGCAATGGAAGAGAAGAACGATCTGATCAAATATCACTTGTATGTGTATCACTTACGAACCCAGCCCCTGGCACGATATAAAAGTCGAGCTTGGAGACTTCAATGCCAGTGTGAGTAAGAAACGGACTGAACGACTCAACAACCGCCTTTTCCAAGCTGGATAAAGAAGCCAAGCGAATGAGTCTGGATATGGACGAAAACAAAATGAAGTAAATAGAGGACTTTGTTTATGTCCTCTCGTCCTCTCGCTATATAATTGTGTGCTTAAAAACAACGCCACAGTAAAAATTTCAACAAGCCTCCAATGAGATCTGCCTTTTATGATGACAAGCATGTGGACTGTACTTTGAAAGCAATCACCTGGAATGTCCGCACCCTTAATGGGGACGGCGTCACTGAGCGGCTGGTTGATGTTCACGCGAGAGTAAAGGCTGACATCACCGCCGTCCAGAAAATAAAATAGGCAGGGAAAGGTAAGAGAACCATTTGACCGTGCGACATTTACTACAGCTGTCATGTAAAGGAGGGCCAGTTCGGTATTGCGTTTGTCGTAGGAGACAGATTTCGGCGCCAAGTACTGTTTTCCAACATCTCGCTTAGTTCTTCACACGCGCCGACGGAAGAGAAGGACGATATGATCGAAGACCACGTCTTAGAGCCTCTATAACACACTTAGAGTAAAAATTGTCAAAGTCGTTAGCTCCGCCCTTTCCAAGCTCTTACTATTTTCGTCATCCGGTCTTCTACTAATAGACAATAACTACTGAATGGACAATAATTAACCATGATATTTCAATGCATTTAGAATCATTTTGTTCCTTTTAAAGAATTTTACCACAAAATCTAGAATTTCACTATCTGCGTAGTCTGTGTGCAATTGGTTATTATTTATTTCATTTATAACAATTGATACAATAATATTGCAGGGCGCACATTCCCGTAGTTTTAATTTAGATTTCATAAGCATTTGTTTCGGCTCTTGGTATCCTTATAGCAATGCGATAAACGCAATAAAGTGGACGAACCCTTTAAACAAAATATTAATTAATTAAATGCGATAATGTGACGCCTGCGGTTAACCTAGAACCAATCTAGCATGCAAGGTTCCCATTGGATCTTTTTTTTGTGAATATTTTTTAAGTATTTCAGATATTTTCTACTTTGTCTGTAAGTTCCACATAGAGGAATTTTCCGATTCCTTTTCATTTTGAGATTAGGAAGAACAGCTGTCATATGAATCAGAACCTTTTCAGCTAGTATGCCTATCGGTAGATCCCGTGCTGCAATGATCTTAAGTCTGCAATTATTAATTAATTTATTTGTTTAAGTAGAAATTAGTCAACAAAAACAAATGTCTTACAGACTACTATATGCAGATATTTAAACAAAAACAATCTTAACGAATAAGAATGATATAATTAGAAAGTGATGTAGAGGGATATCATATTTAGTTGAAGTGTGCATTAGAAGCTTATTATAAGGGATATCTTATTTAGTGCCTACAAAGTGATATTAAAAGCGATATCATATTACGTTTTAGTTCTATTGCTTATAGGCATAATTAAGAAGGGGATTAAAATAGTGTTTGGTGAAGCAAAATCTGTCTCGCAAGACTAAGAGATTGCTGTAAATTCTTTAGTGATGGATGAATTTTTTGAATAAAGAGTTTTTATGAAGCCGATATAAAAATAATCCAAGTTACGAAGCGATCTAGCTGGAGTGTTGAAATAAATCCGTCCCAGAAGTGAGCGGTCAACTTTGCGAATAATATCATACAGGAGAGATAAGGACAAAATAGATCCTCAAGATCCAGGGATTTTAAATTAATAAGAAGGCATCTCCAGTAATATTATGGGACAGGGTCATCAAAACTAAGGGAACTTAGAGCGTAGCTAGTGAAAACTTTTTGGATTCGTTCAATTCGAACAATATGACAAGCATGATAAGATACCCAAATGAAAGATGCATATTCTAGTTTTGAACGAACAAATAAAATTTAAAGCAGTTTACGTGTGCAAGGACTTGAAAATTCGGTACTATTGCGTCTGACAAATAGCTTAAGATATAGAAATGGTATACTTAATATGATTTATAAAAGTGAACTTTGCATCGAAGACAACACCCTGGTCCAAGTTTCATTAACTGAATTCAAACGATAATTAGAGATAAAATCAGATGTAATAAAAAAGCATTTCGTTATTTTCAAAGACAGGCGATTACTAGTACACCATTAGGAAACTTTATCAACATCAGCTTCAAGCGCCAAGAAATCAAATAAATTTTTTATAACCCAATATGTTTTTAGATCATCAGCATATAGTAAAAAATTAACATACGCAAAACCACTTATAAGATCATTAATAAACAGTACAAACAGCAAAGAACCCAAAACACTACCTTGGGGAGCACCAGACGAGCGATAAACGAATAAGACTGTGAGTTGTCAACGACAACCATACAGCATCTGTTCGACAGATAGGAGAAATACCGAAAGACAGCCTAGGCACTCCAATTTCTTAACTAGAATAGTATGCGAAACTCGATCAAAGGGCTTAGAGAAATCTAGATATACAAAATCGACCTGAAAGCCCTTTTGAAAAGCTGAAATACAGTCTTCAGAGAAGGCAACCAAATTTCAAACGGTAGATCTACCCGGAAAGACGCCATGCTGGTAAGGACAAATCAAACATTGGTCTCATTTGAAGTTTATCTCTATTTCCTAGTTTTATTTAAACTGCAGAAAGCTTCTGGGCTGACTTCTAAATTCGGAATGTAGTTATTGTATAAAAATCTATCCAAACAATTACATTTCTTGGCATATTCTCAGAATTTAAGAAGATAAACGGAATCCTTGGTTATTTTCAATTAACTATAGAATTTGTTTCTTAAGTTTTTTAGTTTCATCCGGGCTTTGGTATGCCATGGAATTTTATATTGCCTTTTTTATTTAAAGGAATGTTAGTGAAAACAATTTCAGAGATTGTAGATTTAAAAATGTCAAAGCAGCTTGAGGAATCTAAACCTGAAAAAATGAATTCCAATCAATATTAGATAATAAATGGTTAACGTTACACATTTTAAAAATAAAAGAAGTTGTATGGTTTTCACAGGTAACGGGAGAGAACTCATTGAATTCAATATTAAATAGGAACGCTATAAAAACTCGAAATAGAGAAAGTAGAGAAGCATTTATTAATCAAGTAGTCCATATTTGTACCGTGGGTACATGATCGTTTCTGCCCATTTATTTAATTAGCTTATAATTATTATTTTTTAAGATAATTTTTTTACTTTCGATTAAATATTCGAATAGGCTTGAGCTACTATTTACTTCTCTTCAAAAATTCCCTTAGGCCTGCACTCCTACCGTATAATCTGCGATAACAATTATCGATAAATTCACTAATCTCTTGTGTTAGAATTTGACTTCCGTTAAAATTATTCTTTCTCTTCCTTGGTGATCTGCAAGCAGGAAACGTGCATTAAAATTTTTGTATTGGATTTATAGTTGGCACATAAAAATTTGTTGAAAGTGGGTATAAAGTTGAGTACCTACTTCGAAAGTTGTTTCCGATAGCGATTTTAAATAACTCGAGTAAAATAATAAATCAATTTAGTGCGGTCATATTGAGGAACGTAAAAGACGACTAGAGTTAACTTCTGCATTGAGAAATCGGTAAAAACTTTAATAGTGCTCACGCTACATGCGCCTAAAGTGTATATGTTCGAATTATCTTTCAAAGAAAAATTAATCTTTCCGGTGAAGGCAACCTACGGGTATACATCGACCTATAACATTATCTGAAAAGTCTCAATGGAATACCGTTTTTTTGCGTGTATATGAATAAGAATAATGGTTAATTGTAAAGTAAATTAAGCTTTACAGGTTTAAAGAAAATACAACCTTTCCTTTCTTGTTATAATAAAATCTACATGCCTAAACAGATTAGAAACTAATTTAAATACTTATAAACAAAAACCAACGTATATATTTACGAATAAAAAAGAACTTAACAAAAACATGAAGTTAGAATCAACTGAATGTATTTAAAAATCTAAATAGTATTCAATATTTTCCTTTGATATTAGTTTTATTTAAAGCATTGAATTGAAATAAGCACACTTACCTTCTTTTGTACTTACCCTTTGGTTTAATATATGTACATAAGTATGTAACTAAATGATTTTTGCCTAACATTAACATAGGGTCATGAGGTGAATCCACGTATACCATTCCTAACCTCCTTAAACACTTGTTAACATTATATGTTTTCTTTATATACATTTTTGTTTGCATTCTCTCAAACTTCTGAGAAAGAAATAATTTTCAACATCAACTTTAACTTCACTTGCTTTGAGAGAATAGAGTTATGTATGTTGATTTTGATTTTAATTGCTTTTTTTGGGTTTGCGCGACTTATACTGCTGTTTTTTACGCTCTTCCCAACCAACAGTTGCGGAAAGACAATCGCTGATAGTATGGAACAACAAAATAAACTGTATTAGTTTAAAAAGAGATAAAAATAAAACAAATACCAATACAAAACTTAAACCCCAAAAGGAGCTGTGTACATATACATATTACCTAATAATTGGCCCAGCAATGCACATTTGAACAGACACGGCTCAATACCCACATAACTAAACATACATATGTATGTTGAGGCAGGCCAGGAATTTGTTTTAGCGTACACCCAAAATTGCGGTGGTACAATAGTGAAAAGTTTAGTACATTTATATTAAGGAAGATCCATTCGATTTTATGTGTATTATTAAATTACCCTGGGATCTAATGGAGTTTTGCTACCAACAACAAAGTCATGGTAGGTTGCTAGGGGGTCGAGGCATGTGGAGAGTTCCTCAGATGGCTTGTGGTGGGTGTGCAAATAACAATATTCATTCTGGTGAGCTAGGAGTTGGGGAGAGGTAGTTGAGGTCTCGCGTTGCGTTAAAGGACTCACGATACACGCCGCGAGTGTGGTACCTCAGGACGAACTTTTATCGTCTCACAGTCCAGCCCTTAGGAAGCTCATAACATATTATTAACTATGAATAAAGGGTCCATAATCCCATCCAGCTTATTTTCGACATTGTTAATTTGACTAAGATCAAAATTCAAAAAGCTATCAACGAAATATAATTCATTGCTAAGATTTACTTTATAAGGAATGATGGAATATTACTTAAGTTAAAGTCACCCAGGACAACAAATGCGCTATGACTGTTTGAATTTGTGACTAAGAATGTAACATTGTCAATATGAGCCTTATATAGGTTTTCCGATGGAGGGATATATGAATCGCATACAAACAAATGGCAAAAAGATGCTTGTATACAAATACATAGTTGATCAAGAAGTGTGTTTTGATTATCCAATAATTCAGATGTTGCACAGTATTTACAGTGACTGCAACTGGGAGAGTAGCATTCGTAGCAGCACGGGGCACAGTAATGGATGTAGAAGAGTTGGCACCAACAAGCGCAGGAACATTGCCAGAGGTGAAAGGCTGAGTTTTAGTAGCAGAGACGGCGGCGGCAGCAGCGTAGGTGCATTCAAAGTGGTAGCCGAAATGGTAGCATTATTTGACTCATTAGAATGAGCAACACAAGTAGTTTTCACATGCAGAGTTTTAACGCCATTCAACAGAGCCGTAGTGGCAGCTAATAAGTCCTCATTAGACAGATTAGGAAGCACAGCATGCAATTCATATTTCAGATTCTCAATTTTCTGTTGAAGCAGCTTCTTCTTATCACGTAATGAATTTAATAAATGTGATAAAAAATAATAAAAAAGCACACGGACATTTTCAACTCTTAACTGGAAAATTTCTTGGTACACACCATGCAATTTTCAAATTAATTTCGTCATTTACAAAATTTAAGACTTATGGCTGCGGCAGAGTCATTTTACCATGCTGTTGTTGCAGGGAAGAGATTGTCGTCGACTACAGCAACACATTTAATAGCATTCGAAAAACTTGGCGGTGAGCGAAGAGAGTTACGACGTACACTTGTAAACTGTGCTTTTTTTATACATGTTGTTTTCAAGAAAAAATAAAACGCATATAATTTAATGTTAGGAAAGAATTTAGATTTATTATAAACATACGGGTTTGCCATTATGTTTTAATAATGATTTCGGCCAATAAATTCCAGCCGAGATGCCCAATTTTAGATCGCTTTTCGCACCAATTAATGACGTATGGTAGCAATTGCGCGCCGAATATTCTCTTCCAAGGTGTCAATCGTCTCGGGCTTATCTGCGTAGACAAGCGATCTCATATAACCCTACAAAAAATAGGCCAGCGGTGCTAAATCGCACGATCTTGGAGGCCACGCCACAGGCCTACGAGGCGAGGTAATGCGCTCACCAAAAGTTTCCTTCAATAAATTTGTCATTAATCAACATTATGGCCGGCTTGATTTTTTTTTTAATATGGACCAGGGATACCCTCTGCTCAGCACACCAAACAGTGACTTTTTGAGAATGTAACGGCGACTCAACAATGGTTTGTGGAGTATCAACACTCCAAATGCGACAATTTTGTTTATTAACGTACCTATTCAATCAAAGGTGAGCTTCATCGTTGAATAAAGTGGACGGGACGGTGATTATGTCGACCGAATATTGGACGCCGCGCCCTATGTGTCGCGCAAACCGAACCATTATTATGGTAATAAATTTGCACGATTTATAAACGTTGTTCCAAATTAAGTATGTTTATTATGAAATGGCAAACCAAACTGACCAGAAATAAAGTAACGGCTGTCTAAAAGACCAACTTCGGAAAGATTATAATATGGCACACAAAAATGTTAATTGAGCAATTTAATCTACCTTCGCTACATAGTCGCAGAGAGATGTACTGCTCGCTGTTCGACTAAGAAATACAACGATATTTAATCGTTTAAAGATTTCATGTTTGTCCATATTTCATACCACGACATTACTAAGTACGAATTGGGTTTCTTGTCAAATGCAACAAAACAATAAGACGAAGGAGTCACCGAACTTACTTATATTCTAAGTTAGGGCTATTCTCTTTATAACTTTTATATATGCTCACCAACAAAATTCGATTGATTTAAGGCTTATTTCATATTAGCTGCACCAAGCATGCGCCGCTACGATTGAAAAAAATCAACAACAAAAAACTAACACTGGCACACGTTGATGCTATTGAAAATATACGACTTTATTCAAAAGCAAATGATTATAAGCAATTTCTATATTTTATAATTTTTTATATTTTGATAAAATATACCCTACGTTGCGGCCGAGTTACTGTCTAGTTACCAGTTAAAGCCCTATGAAAAAATCCGAAAAATGATCCAAATGCACTATATTACGTTCCCTGCATTCCCGCGGTTATTCTTTTAAAGAAATTTTGAATGTACAGACATGACTTTTCTACAGTTTTACAGTATAGTAGCTGATTATAAAAATTGTAATTTAGTGCCTTAGTTCTGTAGAAAAAGTCAGTTTGAAATATTTGTTTATAATGCTTATTTATTTATTTAAGCCGATCAGTATAGTAAGTTCTTATAGGTCAAGTAGACATGCTTAAAGATTAATACGCTATTGAGGGGAAAAATAAAAAATAAGGTATACCAAAACTATTTATAAAAAAATTCAAGTATTTAAAAAGCGATGTTTTGAAAATGAAAGATCTATCTCGATAAAAAATTCTATTGAGCTCAATCAGAGCTCTAGCAAAAGGAGCATTTTGTGCATATTGAGATTTGAAAACTCCAATTAAAAAAGACCAGAACACCGAAGGACCCTGTCCGGAACATTGCGGAAAATCCTTTCAAAGAGAATGGAATATTCAACATCACCATGAAAGAAATCAAAAATGAAAGAAAAAGCTAAGATTATTCTCCTGCTATATATATATTTTTAAGTTAGTCAGTAGGCACCGCGATTTACAGGAAGGGTGAGTATTCCACACAACGCAAAGTGTATAACAACTTTTTGAATCCGTTCAATTCTAGCGGCATGACACATATAGTAAGGTGACCAAATGAATGAAGCATACTGAAGTTTGGACCGAAGAATGTAGATATACAAAAGTTTCAGGGTATAGGGGTCCGTAAAATCCGTACTATTGAGCCTAACAAAAGCAAGCATGGTATAGGATTTGCTAATAATGAAATTAATGTGCCTGGTCAAAGTAAGCTTTGAATCAAATATAACCCCTAAATCTTTGCAAAGAGATTAGCGGCGTCAGTAAGAGTATTAGCACACTTGTCACCAACGAAAGGAGTATATGGTATATTAGAGACCGATTTCTTCGAATGAACAAAATTCTAAAACGCCCTTGGATTTTGTTTAAGGTTCTCTTCAAACCTTAAGACATAGTTTCTGTGTAAAAATTTATCAAGGCGTTATTACTTTCCTTAAATGTACGAACAAATTTGTTTTCCATATTCGTCAAGGATGCATTGTGCACTTTGTGCACTTTGTATCCCTTTTTTGTTACAAAAGGAATGACCCTCTTACAAGTGTAAATAACGGTGGATCTAAAAACCTCAAGGCAATTAAAAAGATCCAGATGTTGAAATAGGTTATCCCACTTCATGCTCATCAAAATATTATTTAGTTTCAAAAAATTGCTTAGCTTAAAATTTAAAGAAGTATCATAAAATTGATGATGCTGTATGCCAGATTTAATGATAGGTGAGGTATATTCAAGTAAGGAAAAACTTACATTTTTGCTTATGAATATAGCGTCTAAAGTGCGAAAAAGATTATAGAAAAAGCAGTTAATTTGCATAATGGCAATACTTAAGATGCTTTCAACTAAATACATTTCACTAGAACTATTAACACTAACACTGGCAGATTCGAGATAGTGATCACTACTAACTTTATCCAAATACAAAGAAGTAACGTTGTCGCCATGAGCTGGATACGACCTCTAAGTGGGAATATGCAAAGTACAAACAAAAATGGAGTCCGACATACCACGAATGTGACCACAAAGTTGGTCAAGAGCGCATTATTATTTTTAAGCGTAACCTCAGAAGCGTGATGCTTACATTGCACAGCGATAAGAACTCCTCCACCTCTAGCGCATCCATTTAAATCAAGACTTCTGCCCTTACGAAAGACATTATAAATATTAGAGCGAAAAAACTGGTCGCTTCATTTAACTATATGTCAATGAGGACAATAATCTCATATTCACGATGTGAGCAAAATATACGCAAAATCTGGGATTTAGTTCTTTTACCAGACATGTTATGTTCTCCACTGAACAATTTACGTTGGATATCTGTTGAAGTTCGAACAAAAAAGGCGAACAACTACCTTAGTAGGTCACAACTCTGGTGTCGAAAAGTTTCGTATAATAATTTGCATTCACACCCAGCTTCAAATTACTGCTTCTCAGAGTATTTGTTGGACACCATTATTGATTAAACTACAGCACAAAATAGAGTTCTTCTCAATACCAGTGCGTTTAACGATATAATCTTTGAGATTATCAGCTGTAACTCAGGCCGAAAAAGGTGACAGGTGCAACCATCCCTTTTAGAAACAGCACCTAACTCATTATCGCTTGATCCAATAACTAAGGATTGTTTTAGTTTGCAAACCCTATTTTTTGAAACATGTTTCTACATGGGGCTTTTGTCAGGCATAGACACATTAGCATACTACACCTGTAGTGCGATTCACTAACTTATTTTAAAGATATTCGATTGGCTAACTCAACTTAACCAAAATTTTAACGACCCTGCTATTCAGCAACCATTTTTTAACGATTTTCGCATTCGCCGAATCAGCTGTTGATGTTAGCTAGTCGATGACCGAAAACTAAACGACAACAAATTTGATGTTATTAACCCAATCGAGAAAAGTGAAATTAGTGATTTCAACTTAAATAAAAGATAAATTTAAAATTTGGTAATTTGTTTTCTTGTAATTAAAAAAGGAACATTAAATAATGTCGTTTGAATATTCGGCATATGATTTATCACGAGGTGACGAAGGATCGACGTTTACTCCGGGATGTGGATAATACTTTTCAACAGAATTTCAGAAGCTGTATCGGTTAACTCCAAACTTGGCTGAATACCCAATTTCTCAGCTTAACAACCAAACAAAAAGCTCCAGAATAACAGAAAAATCGACCGAGAAACAGGTAGCTCGTGTAATCTTTAACCCTGTAGGTAATTATAAAGTTTACTTTTATATTGGTAGGTTCTAGTGGCTTTGAGATTATTCGCAACTGGTATCAATGCTATCAATTACCCGTAGGCGAGCAAAGGGAAATGTCCATGGGCTAGCAATCCGTATGCCGGCATTCATCGGATAACGGATGCAATCAATGATTCGTTATTTCACCAGAAAGTGAGGTTTCCTATGACCAAAGTGGAACGCCAATCTGCTAAAGAAATGTTTGCTCCGGCGTCGTCTCCCTTCGTGGGAGGCTCCATTGGAGCCGTCGACTCCACGCATATATCAGTTTTACCACCAAGAAATCATGAGGAGGCTTATGCCAACCATCACATCTACCATTCAATTAATATGCTAATGGTAAAAGCAAAGTTTTACAAGGATCCATGTATAAAAACAGAAATATAGTTTAGTTTTAATATATAGATGAATGATTATGATTAAAAAAAATTAAATTAAACAACGCGAAGTTTGAGAACGATAACCATGGCATATTCCTTGGAGTCGAGTTGATGACTATTCTAACAAACACACAGAGGAGAGTCCGGAATTCTGCTACAATGGAACATTGCAATATACATATATAAAGAATTTTAAGTGTTTGTAGTTTGAACAACCTAATATCTATTTCACTTTAATGAAATATAATAAAAACGTTCATATTTATATTTGGCAGCGGGCATTCGTTTGTTTTTTCTCTATTCCTCTTTGTGCTTTTCGCTTATTTTGACATTTAGTTTGACAGAGGTGCCCCTCTTTATCACTTTGAATAAATAATAATAAATAATAGTGCAAACGGCAAATATTGCCGTCAAAAATAACAATTGTCGCACCGTTTAAAGTTAGTGAATCTCACTACTGGTTTACCTTTAGTGATGCCATCAGCGCATAGGGTTTGCTCACTCAGTCTAAAAGGCACCCTTATACATAAACAACATAGGTCAACAAATATAGAGTTTATATATGTTCTTATATTACATTTTTAAAAGGCCTATACATATATCAAAAGAAATCAGGTTTTCGTTGAACCTTATAATAAGGTGTAAAGTATACAAACATTTTTTGTTCTTATACCATGAGGGTAATACTTTCTTACTTACTTAACCCTAAGCAACCCAGTATGCCTTTGTAACGTAACTGAACAGTAGTGCCCAGCGGACACACTATTTAATTCTAAGGCATTTCAAAGAATACAAAGACATTTTGAATGCAAAAAACTTATTAAACAGTAAAATGCACTTAACTTTATTAACTTTTATGTTGTTATATTTTATTCCATTACATATTAATTTCTTTACACATATTACAAAGAATTGTTTTTATAGAATGTTCAAAACAGACGTTCAGATTACATTTATCACAGCACTGTTTAGAAGTTCTGGATATTTTCGAAGGGCAAATGTGACAACGCTTCTTTCTTTTTGCGACAGGTTCAAATGATTGCTTAGATGATGATCCTTGATCTGATCGTACCACGTCTTTAATGGCTGCTAAATGATAACTTGACAATCCTTTCTTGTGCCGTCTCCATATCTGAGAGGTCACTAATTCTTTTTCTGCTCGTTCCAATTAGGGTATAAATTTTTCCATATAATAAGCGATGCGATGCCAACAACATCTATAACATTTTGAAAAAAGGCAACCGGCCATCTGTTTGGTTTACGTCGAACTGTATATTCATGAACCATCTGGTCAAGTGTATCAACACCTCCCTTGGTGGAATTGTAGTACAAATTTATTTCAGATTTGTTTTTATTACGCGAATCTATTTGTTCCATGATGCATCGTAGACAAGAGAATAACAGCACGGTTCTTTTTCGGTACGTAAGATACCAATGTCATATTTTTAGAGAAACCAAACAGATTAGATTCGACGTCACGGCTTCTATTGGGTTGAAAAGCTGGAGGTATTCAATATATTTTTTCTTATTATTCCAACTACTGTGAGACCATTTTGACCCAAGGATGTTGCAGCATTCAGGCTTGTAAAATAATTATCAAAAGTAACGTTTCTGTTAGTTCGGAAGTATGGTTCACATAGCTGATTAACTACGTTGAACGCCAAATTGTCCGCCCTATTTTGTCCTTCCTTTCCCAGGTATGGTATGCCAAATAGAGGGTAACTAGTTTTACTGTCGCAAATCCACCAAATTTTCATTCCATATTTGTCAGGTTTACTGGGCAGATATTGTTTGAATGAAACTCGTCCTCGAAAAGGTACGAGCTGCTCATCAATTGTAAGATTTTCTCCTGGTAAATACATTTTTTTTAAGTTTTGATTCACACACTCCCATAATTCTCTAATTTGAGCGAGTTTATCTCTTGACTTTCGGAGAGACCTAGTATTTTTATCATCAAACCTTAGGAATCGGAGCAAAGAAGCAAATCTGTTTTTTCCCATTGTAGCACGAAATATGGGACTTCCAAATATAGGGTCCCAGTTTTCTCTAAAATCCACACCACCCTGTTTATTAACACCTATAGTCAATAGTAGTCCTATAAATGCTTGCATTTCAATTTTGTCAGTTCTTTTCCATTGTTTTTGTGAAACTCTGTCCGCCTCAGCACTGGTGTGTTTCACTATAATTTCTAATACAGTATCGTTGAAAAAGAGATTAAAGCTGTCTTTTGGATCTATTATATTGCGCCCGGGAGGAAGAATCACCTTATGAAGAGCACCTGCAATTATGTTGTGCCGGGAAGTGCGACTTTGTTTTTCAGGTTCAGATTTCCAAATAGTTCCATCTTTGCCTTGATAAGTAGAAACTGCGACGAACTCCTGCAGTGGTATATCATCACTCTCACTCCATAATTGTTCATCTTCACATTCAGATGCTGACTCTGTTGCATTACTTTCACTTTCAGAACAACTGTCAGCTGCAAAATTCTCATCTTCGCTGTCGAATTCCTCACAGAACAAATTTTCATCGTCACTTTCTTCAAGAGCAAGTTGAATTTCGCCCGATGTAAGTTTGTTAGCCATTACTTAGACAAGAACATATCAAATCAACGCACGAAGCCAACTAGTAATAAAATGCACTGCAGTTAGCGCTCACAAATTAAAACCTCCAGTTATTAAAATTTCCAGAATTTAGAATCAAAGTTTGCAATACATTTTTTTTGTTGCTATCGATAATTGAGCTATTATTTTGTTTGTGAAAAATAAATCTAAAAAGGGGAATCCCCATTTCTTTTATCTTATTCGCTATTCGTTGGTTTTCCGTCGGTTTCCTTTGGTTCTATTATTGCTCCGATTATCTTTCAAATTCAAATCAGAGTTGTATTTGCCTCCAAGCTGCCATATGGTGCAAAATAGATATGCATGAAGAACCCTCCTTCATTCTCAAATCATTCGAAATCTTACTGTGTCCATTAGACACATGTGGGTTGATATGCTACAATTTTGGTATACTGTTTATCAATTTTAAACTATTCATGTGAAACCTGTTTTCATTAGACGTTTCGGTTCTTAAAACCTTGCGGATAAAATAGATAAAATTACTTTTGGCTGAAAATAAATACTTTAGCTTTTATATGAAAATAAAGTTAAAAGTGTGCCCGCCAGACACTTGTGGGTTGTTAAGGGTTAATTTGCGCTATAACCGCTGAAGCGATTTTTGCCGAACTTCTCCTACAATGTTGTAACACAAATTGAGGGACTAACAGTTTAAAGTTAACCATGTTAACCATTAACAAAGTTAGATAAAACGGTGAAGGCAATACTTTCTTCAATTTATACAGTAGGCCGTAATGCCAAACTTTATCAAATGCTTGTTGTGTATCTAAAAAAGCAGCTGAACAATATTCTTTTCGTTCGAAAGAATCAGAAATGAAGTTTACAACTCGGTGGCATTGTTCAGGTGTACCATTATTTCGACGAAATCCAAATTGGTGTTCCGGTAATACATTATTAGTTTTTAGTATTGGCAATACTCTTTGCAAAAATATTCCTTCGAATATTTTGGAGAATAGAGCTAGTAAGCTGATTGGTCTATATGAAGTGACTTCATTTTCTGGTTTTGTAGGCTTGGGGACCATTACAACTTCTGCACATTTCCACTGCGTAGGAAAATGGTTTAATCTTTATATTGAATTATATATTAACGTTAAGAACATAACTCATTTTTTTGGAAGGCATTTTGCTATTTTTGCATCAATTTTGGCGTAGAATACGTCTTACCTTACGGTATGGGCACCAATGTCAGGTTTTTATTGTTGTAATCCCTATTTCTTTAATTATAAGGAAACGGCTCGATTAATTTTTTTTTTTTTTTTTTTGTAGTCAAATGAAGATGTTAGCTTTCGTTTGACATACATTTGATGTTGGTTGATATCTTCCTAATATTTAAATTTCTCAAATGAAAATTGTATAAACACATGCACACAAACATGTGTGTGGTGTTTGGATGAGTGTTTGCTGTTGGGCGATTTAAATGTACACGTGCAGCCCATTCTTTTTATTGCATAATTTTAGGCGGGCAAGTTAAAGTAGAGTAAAAGAAGAGAAAATGCTGCCAAGCACTGCAAAAAAAATAATAAAATTGATTCGCGTATGTTATTTATCATTTATCTTTAATATTGATAACAGCCATTGACTTCGTTTTTGCGAGAAATTTAATTGATAATTTAAAAACATTTTTATCCTATTTTTCCTATCATAAGCTTATGTACATATGTATATCATCCAAAGTAACTATCAAATAAAGAAATTCATTTGCTTGTATTATTTATAATGCTTATTTATTTATTTAAGCCGATCAGTATAGTAAGTTCTTATAGGTCAAGTAGACATGCTTAAAGATTAATACGCTATTGAGGGGAAAAATAAAAAATAAGGTATACCAAAACTATTTATAAAAAAATTCAAGTATTTAAAAAGCGATGTTTTGAAAATGAAAGATCTATCTCGATAAAAAATTCTATTGAGCTCAATCAGAGCTCTAGCAAAAGGAGCATTTTGTGCATATTGAGATTTGAAAACTCCAATTAAAAAAGACCAGAACACCGAAGGACCCTGTCCGGAACATTGCGGAAAATCCTTTCAAAGATAATGGAATATTCAACATCACCATGAAACAAATCAAAAATGATGAAATATATATATTTTTAAGTTAATCAGTAGGCACCGCGATTTACAGGAAGGGTGAGTATTCCACACAACGCAAAGTGTATAACAACTTTTTGAATCCGTTCAATTCTAGCGGCATGACACATATAGTAAGGTGACCAAATGAATGAAGCATACTGAAGTTTGGACCGAAGAATGTAGATATACAAAAGTTTCAGGGTATAGGGGTCCGTAAAATCCGTACTATTGAGCCTAACAAAAGCAAGCATGGTATAGGATTTGCTAATAATGAAATTAATGTGCCTGGTCAAAGTAAGCTTTGAATCAAATATAACCCCTAAATCTTTGCAAAGAGATTAGCGGCGTCAGTAAGAGTATTAGCACACTTGTCACCAACCAAAGGAGTAGATGGTATATTAGAGACCGATTTCTTCGAATGAACAAAATTCTAAAACGCCCTTGGATTTTGTTTAAGGTTCTCTTCAAACCTTAAGACATAGTTTCTGTGTAAAAATTTATCAAGGCGTTATTACTTTCCTTAAATGTACGAACAAATTTGTTTTCCATATTCGTCAAGGATGCATTGTGCACTTTGTGCACTTTGTATCCCTTTTTTGTTACAAAAGGAATGACCCTCTTACAAGTGTAAATAACGGTGGATCTAAAAACCTCAAGGCAATTAAAAAGATCCAGATTTTGGAATAGGTTATCCCACTTCATGCTCATCAAAATATTATTTAGTTTCAAAAAATTGCTTAGCTTAAAATTTAAAGAAGTATCATAAAATTGATGATGCTGTATGCCAGATATAATGATAGGTGAGGTATATTCAAGTAAGGAAAAACTTACATTTTTGCTTATGAATATAGCGTCTAAAGTGCGAAAAAGATTATATAAAAAGCAGTTAATTTGCATAATGGCAATACTTAAGATGCTTTCAACTAAATACATTACACTAGAACTATTAACACTAACACTGGCAGATTCGAGATAGTGATCACTACTAACTTTATCCAAATACAAAGAAGTAACGTTGTCGCCATGAGCTGGATACGACCTCTAAGTGGGAATATGCAAAGTACAAACAAAAATGGAGTCCGACATACCACGAATGTGACCACAAAGTTGGTCTGAGCGTAACCTCAGAAGCGTGATGCTTACATTGCACAGCGATAAGAACTCCTCCACCTCTAGCGCATCCATTTAAATCAAGACTTCTGCCCTTACGAAAGACATTATAAATATTAGAGCGAAAAAACTGGTCGCTTCATTTAACTATATGTCAATGAGGACAATAATCTCATATTCACGATGTGAGCAAAATATATGCAAAATCTGGGATTTAGTTCTTTTACCAGACATGTTATGTTCTCCACTGAACAATTTACGTTGGATATCTGTTGAAGTTCGAACAAAAAAGGCGAACAACTACCTTAGTAGGTCACAACTCTGGTGTCGAAAAGTTTCGTATAATAATTTGCATTCACACCCAGCTTCAAATTACTGCTTCTCAGAGTATTTGTTGGACACCATTATTGATTAAACTACAGCACAAGATAGAGTTCTTCTCAATACCAGTGCGTTTAACGATATAATCTTTGAAATTTTCAGCTGTAACTCAGGCCGAAAAAGGTGACAGGTGCAACCATCCCTTTTAGAAACAGCACCTAACTCATTATCGCTTGATCCAATAACTAAGGATTGTTTTAGTTTGCAAACCCTATTTTTTGAAACATGTTTCTACATGGGGCTTTTGTCAGGCATAGACACATTAGCATACTACACCTGTAGTGTGATTCACTAACTTATTTTAAAGATATTCGATTGGCTAACTCAACTTAACCAAAATTTTAACGACCCTGCTATTCAGCAACCATTTTTTAACGATTTTCGCATTCGCCGAATCAGCTGTTGATGTTAGCTAGTCGATGACCGAAAACTAAACGACAACAAATTTGATGTTATTATCCCAATCGAGAAAAGTGAAATTAGTGATTTCAACTTAAATAAAAGATAAATTTAAAATTTGGTAATTTGTTTTCTTGTAATTAAAAAAGGAACATTAAATAATGTCGTTTGAATATTCGGCATATGATTTATCACGAGGTGACGAAGGATCGACGTTTACTCCGGGATGTGGATAAAAATTTTCAACAGAATTTCAGAAGCTGTATCGGTTAACTCCAAACTTGGCTGAATACCCAATTTCTCAGCTTACAACCAAACAAGAAGCTCCAGAATAACAGAAAAATCGACCGAGAAACAGGTAGCTCGTGTAATCTTTAACCCTGTAGGTAATTATAAAGTTTACTTTTATATTGGTAGGTTCTAGTGGCTTTGAGATTATTCGCAACTGGTATCAATGCTATCAATTACCCGTAGGCGAGCAAAGGGAAATGTCCATGGGCTAGCAATCCGTATGCCGGCATTCATCGGATAACGGATGCAATCAATGATTCGTTATTTCACCAGAAAGTGAGGTTTCCTATGACCAAAGTGGAACGCCAATCTGCTAAAGAAATGTTTGCTCCGGCGTCGTCTCCCTTCGTGGGAGGCTCCATTGGAGCCGTCGACTCCACGCATATATCAATTTTACCACCAAGAAATCATGAGGAGGCTTATGCCAACCATCACATCTACCATTCAATTAATATGCTAATGGTAAAAGCAAAGTTTTACAAGGATCCATGTATAAAAACAGAAATATAGTTTAGTTTTAATATATAGATGAATGATTATGATTAAAAAAAATTAAATTAAACAACGCGAAGTTTGAGAACGATAACCATGGCATATTCCTTGGAGTCGAGTTGATGACTATTCTAACAAAACACTCAGAGGAGAGTCCGGAATTCTGCTACAATGGAACATTGCAATATACATATATAAAGAATTTTAAGTGTTTGTAGTTTGAACAAACTAATATCTATTTCACTTTAATGAAATATAATAAAAAGGTTCATATTTATATTTGGCAGCAGGCATTCGTTTGTTTTTTCTCTATTCCTCTTTGTGCTTTTCGCTTATTTTGACATTTAGTTTGACAGAGGTGCCCCTCTTTATCACTTTGAATAAATAATAATAAATAATAGTGCAAACGGCAAATATTGCCGTCAAAAATAACAATTGTCGCACCGTTTAAAGTTAGTGAATCTCACTACTGGTTTACCTTTAGTGATGCCATCAGCGCATAGGGTTTGCTCACTCAGTCTAAAAGGCACCCTTATACATAAACAACATAGGTCAACAAATATAGAGTTTATATATGTTCTTATATTACATTTTTAAAAGGCCTATACATATATCAAAAGAAATCAGGTTTTCGTTGAACCTTATAATAAGGTGTAAAGTATACAAATATTTTTTGTTCTTATACCATGAGGGTAATACTTTCTTACTTACTTAATTTGCGCTATAACCGCTGAAGCGATTTTTGCCGAACTTCTCCTACAATGTTGTAACACAAATTGAGGGACTAACAGTTTAAAGTTAACCATGTTAACCATTAACAAAGTTAGATAAAACGGTGAAGGCAATACTTTCTTCAATTTATACAGTAGGCCGTAATGCCAAACTTTATCAAATGCTTGTTGTATATCTAAAAAAGCAGCTGAACAATATTCTTTTCGTTCGAAAGAATCAGAAATGAAGTTTACAACTCGGTGGCATTGTTCAGGTGTGCCATTATTTCGACGAAATTCAAATTGGTGTTCCGGTAATACATTATTAGTTTTTAGTATTGGCAATACTCTTTGCAAAAATATTCCTTCGAATATTTTGGAGAATAGAGCTAGTAAGCTGATTGGTCTATATGAAGTGACTTCATTTTCTGGTTTTGTAGGCTTGGGGACCATTACAACTTCTGCACATTTCCACTGCGTAGGAAAATGGTTTAATCTTTATATTGAATTATATATTAACGTTAAGAACATAACTCATTTTTTTGGAAGGCATTTTGCTATTTTTGCATCAATTTTGGCGTAGAATACGTCTTACCTTACGGTATGGGCACCAATGTCAGGTTTTTATTGTTGTAATCCCTATTTCTTTAATTATAAGGAAACGGCTCGATTAATTTTTTTTTTTTTTTTTTTGTAGTCAAATGAAGATGTTAGCTTTCGTTTGACATACATTTCATGTTGGTTGATATCTTCCTAATATTTAAATTTCTCAAATGAAAATTGTATAAACACATGCACACAAACATGTGTGTGGTGTTTGGTTGAGTGTTTGCTGTTGGGCGATTTAAATGTACACGTGCAGCCCATTCTTTGTATTGCATAATTTTAGGCGGGCAAGTTAAAGTAGAGTAAAAAAGAGAAAATGCTACCAAGCACTGCAAAAAAAATAATAAAATTGATCCGCGTATGTTATTTATCATTTATCTTTACTATTGATAACAGTCATTGACTTCGTTTTTGCGAGAAATTTAATTGATAATTTAAAAACATTTTTATCCTATTTTTCCTATCATAAGCTTATGTACATATGTATATCATCCAAAGTAACTATCAAATAAAGAAATTCATTTGCTTGTATTATTTATCATTTATTGTTACATATGTTTTCTGTCTTATCGGATGGCGTATTCTACGTTAAACTTAATGGCCGTGTCTCTGATACAGCCTGCTTCTTTTATCATATCCTGGGGATTTCTTCGTGTTCAGTTTTTCAATTTCAGATAAAATTTCCTTAGGTGTAATGTGTTTAATTGGTAGAGACAACTGACACGGGGCATCAGCATCGTCACTAGTGGTTAAAAAATTAGTGAAAATTGCTTCTAAGTGCTTAGCAAATGTATTAGCCTTCGTTTATCTGTTCTACACCATGCATTGTTTGAATCTTTGATAGGTATATTTCTCTTTTTCGGCCGTTTTAGGTATCTTGTTGCATTCCATATACTATGGTCATCATTGGTTCTTTCATTTAAGCTTTGAATATATTCTGAAACCGAATTATTTCTGAAGTTTTGGCCTAGAATACGTCTTACCTTACGGTATGGGCACCAATGTCAGGTTTTTATTGTTGTAATCCCTATTTCTTTAATTATAAGGAAACGGCTCGATAAATTTTTTTTTTTTTTTTTTTTGTAGTCAAATGAAGATGTTAGCTTTCGTTTGACATACATTTCATGTTGGTTGATATCTTCCTAATATTTAAATTTCTCAAATGAAAATTGTATAAACACATGCACACAAATATGTGTGTGGTGTTTGGTTGAGTGTTTGCTGTTGGGCGATTTAAATGTACTCGTGCAGTCCTTACTTTGTATTGCATAATTTTAGGCGGGCAAGTTAAAGTAGAGTAAAAGAAGAGAAAATGCTGCCAAGCACTGCAAAAGAAATAATAAAATTGATTCGCGTATGTTATTTATCATTTGTCTTTACTATTGATAACAGCCATTGACTTCGTTTTTGCGAGAAATTTAATTGATAATTTAAAAACATTTTTATCCTATTTTTCCTATCATAAGCTTATGTATGTATATCATCCAAAGTAACTATCAAATAAAGAAATTCATTTGCTTGCATTATTTATCATTTATTGTTACATACATATGTTTTCTGTCTTATCGGATGGCGTATTCTACGTTAAACTTAATGGCCGTGTCTCTGACACAGCCTGCTTCTTTTTTATTTTTTCTTTAAGCTCAATTGTAGCTTTTCTCATTAGTCATTACTTTTTGGAGGAGTAGCAACAAATGCTGCTTCATGAATTAAGTTGGTAAAACGTTCAACGGCTTTATCCAATTCTGTTAAGTTTTTAATTGACGTGTTAAGGATCACATTTTGTGTTATCCAATCTTGAAAAACACGTATTTGACTGCTATTATTTAAAGCAGTGTACGCTCGATTCTTAGTATTGATGCAAGTGTTGTAGTTAATAATAACTGGCGAGTGATCTGAGCTTAGTTCCTCAGAACTAGCGATATCGAGTAATTGAGTAGGGATTCCTTTGTAGACAGCAAAATCTAGTAAATCGGGAATTTTAAATCGATCGCTTGGTCAGTAGGTAGACTCTCCAGTTGATAGAGTCTTATAATTATTTTTAACAATGCATTTATGAAGCTCTCTACCTTTTGGGTTTGGAGTACGCGAACCCCACCAGGGATGCTTAGCATTATAATCACCTCCTACCAGAAATCAAGGACCAAGAGAGTTAAAGAATTTTCGCATTCAGGAGCTGTGATACTATGTCTTGGTGGTATGTATAATCCAGATATATGTATGCAAATATTGTTGGTTTTTATTTTAATACCAGCAGCTTCTATAGATGACCATTGAATTGGTTCAAGTAAATCATATTTTATGTTACTGCGCATCCAGCATGCGCCCTGTTACTTGGCTGATTAGAGGTAGTTATGTCGTAATTTTTAATTTTAAAAAATGATCTGGTTGTTTCAGTTTCCTGGGCGTGACGGGATAAGCCATTGGCATTCCACATGGCTATTCTTAGATTTAATTGTATAATTTATTAATAAGTAGAGACATCATATTAAGTAGTGTATTTGTTGATTATATTTGTTTAGTTAGTAATTGTTATTACTAAATCTGTTATTGTTAGTGTAATTGTTGCTCGCTTCATTACCTAAATTAGCGAAGTTTTGTTTATTTTCATTTATGTTCTCTTTCGTGCGATTGGAAGCTTGCGGTTTCTTTTGAATGAGTTGTTGGTACACAGAGCAGCTTTTGTAATTTGCGGTGTGATGTTGCTGGCAATGAACACATGTTGGTAAAACATCTTTGGGTTTTGTGCATTGTTCAGTTGGGTGCATTAAATTAACTTATTACACAATTACAGTAGCTTTTAGTATGACCATATTCTTGACATCGATAGCATTGAACAATGTCACTCGTTTGGCGAGGAGGCTCGACTTTAATAATTGCATTATTTAAGTGTTTAATATTGTATATTTCCTTATTGTCGGAGCTCGGTTCCAAATCAAGGAAGAACATTGACAACGGTTGCTTTGTTATTTTGCTTTTGACATTGTATACATTTCTTTCTTTTTGCCCTAGTTGCGTGATTGCTTTTGTTAAGTCTTCAATACAAGTGGAATAACGAATTCCTTTTAATACAACTCTATATGCTCGTTCTTGTTTAAGTTGATATGTGGGATAACTTATTTTGCAAATTTCAAAGTGTTTTACCGTTTTTCTGTAAACATCAGTGTTATTAATCATTAGTCTAATTTGTCCATCCTTTAACGAATTATAACTAAAATCTGTTTTGGGGATTATGCTTAAAATAGAGCATATCATTTCACTTATGTATATTTACTACTCCTGGTATTATTAACGGCGGTGGTTTAGGGACATTTGACACCCCTGTTTCATTTGTGGTTAAATTATTATCCCCACCAGTTTCCAGTAAAGCATCTTCATCGTCAGATAACAAATCAAATCGATTCGGGTGTTGAAATATTTTGCCACTTTACGTATGACTGTCATTATTGTCTTTTTCTTCAGAAGCGATCATTTCGCGGTGCAAGGCATATTGATAGCCACTTAACGTATGACTGTCATTATTGTATTTTTCTTGAGGAGCGATCATTTCGCCGTGCAAGGCACATTGATAGCCAAATAATCGCGCCGTCTGATCACGGGCACGGTCAAAGTGTGACTAAGACCACTTTTCGGAAGCTATTTGTTAACCCTCAGGCAGGAGAGTTTGTTTGCTGAGGGCTACGATGGAACAAAAAAATGTAAAAATTAATTTTACATCGAGAAACCCGAAAAAGCAAAAAGTTTTCGCCTTAAACAAATATATAATCGGGGCAAGTAAAGTTACTCCGCTTATAAGCGGTGTTGTCTAGTAGAGTAAAAAATTGGCAATAAAAAAAAATTGTCATACTACACAAATCGTATATCTGGCGGTGGCAGGTATGTATCTTAGTTCCACCAGCACAACTTCGAACTACGTCGTTTGGTGGACGTATAAGAGGATTGATTTCCTTGCATAACCATTAAGAATGATATAGGAATATAGCTGGAATCTGTGCGCGTAGCCATCAGAATCGAATAGAACGAAAAATTTCATTATCCACTTGTGTGGTTTCTTACTTGTGTAGTACTTAGGTAGATATTGTCGCAAACGTGAATTCATCTTGGTAGCACGCATTGCTCGTCTATACCGTTGACTTAGATTATCAATTATTGGACGAATTTTGAATTGTGTATCTTAACTTGACACTGTTCATGCAAGCAACTCTAGTTAACGTCGAACAGAACTGAGACTGGTACTAAGTCATCTAGGATGTAACCTCTCAGACTATTCATTGCTGTATATTCTATACATATTATAAAACAAAGTCTAAAATTTTGGAAAGAGCTAATCTCGGGCACTACGGAACGGATTGGGATGCAACTTTTTTTAAATTAATGCTTGCAGTTAGCACTACAATGATAGCTACTTAAATTAAAAATTAGCCTATTCATTTTTGAAATATTTAAGTGTAAAGTTTTAAAAAAATTTACACTAAGTACAGCATTGCTACATCCGAATGTAAAATCAGTGTCGTAGCGGGAAGATGTGTAGTTGTGTGAGTAGTAAATCAACTGCTCTTCGTTACTACTTCGTTCGGCTATGCGCAGAGGGCTGTGCTGTTGACTTCGTTGATAAACCGATGCAAGGCGAAATGATAACTTTGATCCACACTGTTAGATATGTTTGTTTTTCAGATGCTTTGTGATCACACAAGAAACTAGAAACTACAGCTGAATTTTTAAAAGTTTTTTAGTGTTTTGCTTACGGTGTTGCGCATTTTCTTCCATACAAAAATTAGTTTTGTTTATGTGTTTATGAATATACATCAGCTGTGCAGAGGCAGCGCTGCTGGCTGCACACATATTCAAACTGAATGAGTTTATTCATACGTGTTGAGTTTGCTCATTTGAGTTTTCTACATTAATACCTAGAATTCCGATGATACCTACAGATTTGCCATTTAGATTTAAAATACTTCAGTTTCCGGTAAAGGTTTATTTTGGAATGACCATAAACAAGGCAGAGGGGCAAACATTTAATGTAACCGGAGTGGATTTGAGTAAGCCATGTTTTTCACACGGACAACTGTACGTCGCCCTATCACGTGTTACATCGAAAAGAAACCTTTTTGTCCTTGCAGAGGGAGGTACGCATAATATTGTATACAAAGAAATTTTTTGATGTTTGTCCAATAAAAAGTTTTAATTGCAATTGTATGCAACATAAAATTGTTATTTTTATGAGTTTGTATATTTAGGAATTAAGGTAAATCCAAAATCAAACTATTTCAGAACTGAAGTAACTAATAGTAAGTAATATCTTATACATATGCATACATAAACAGAAAGCGCGTGGCGAAGCCTCGTGCTACCGTTTCCAGCTAGTATGTTCATAAAACTAAACAACAAATCCTAGTACCTTAGACAAAAAACACACTTTTCTGTTGTTCGAATATTGAATACTGAAGGAAATGAAGTTCAGTCTTTTTTAACTCGTTTGTTTTTGACCAAATAAATACGAATGGAATTTAAAACCAGTTCCTACATAACTGATTACTTTTATCCTATGGATAGAGCTGCCACAAATTTTAAATTTCTAATACATCGACAATATACTAATTTATTTATTTAAATTCAGTCTATTGACTATTACCAAAAGTGCTTAATACTATTTAAAGTAATTATATAATACACTACGAACTGTGCACCTTGGAAGAGATGGATCAAAGTCAATTATAAGATTAATTTCCGAAAAAGTTCGCATCAGCGGAGCATTTTTAGCATAATTAACTGCCTCAAACTACGTAAAGGGATATTAAAGGGAGCAGGCGAGAAAGACACTTCTCCTATTTAAAGTCATTAAATTCAAGAGAAGACAGCGAGATTAATAAGCACGCAAAGGGTCACTAAATTTTAACGAGGGAAGAGAAAATTTAACAAACAACTTTATGGATGCATTATATGCGAGACTTGATGAGGCCTCCGGTTAAAAGAGGCGTAATCTAGCCTAGACCTCACAAAAGTGGTAAACAGAAGTTTTAGTGTATGTATATGGATCAGAAAAGGCTATGCTACTACGTCGGATAAAAGCTAACATGGCATAAGATTTTGACACAATATACTTAATTAATGTGCGAAGAGAAACTCAATTTTGTATCAAAGTAAACACCTAAGTTCTTAACTTCGGACGCGCATTTTAATCGTGTGCAGAAAAACAGGTATCAATGTCATTGATAAACAGAGTAAAAAACAATCCCAAAATGCTACCCTGAGGAACACCCGAAGTCGCAAAAATGAAACCTGGAAAAATAAGTTTAACACAGCAAAATATGATGCTGATAAAAGTTTGCTACGGAAAAAAGATATTGATAGCAAATAACCAGCGATAATCGTTATTGTTAATCAAAAAAATCGGTTGATATAATGCTTATTAACCAAAAAAATCAGTTGATATAATGCTTATTCATAACAAAACAAAAATTATCTCTCATTTATGATGGTTATCATGACCAAAATAAAATGTATCTTACAGTAGTGGTTAATTATAACCATATTTGGTTAAACAGGATCATTTTATCATTACTCTTAAAATAGTTATGTCCCTGATAAAGCTGATTAAATCAGTTTTGTGACGGAAAAAATAAGATTTTCGGAACTGCATTAGAAACTGAAGAAAAATGTTTTTATTTATTCGGTACATTGGAAAGTCCTGTCTCCAGTTGGAAATAAAAAAACATAACTTTATTAAAGGTTCATATGACGAGGAAGCGGATGAACGTAAAAGGAATTGTACAGTGAAAATTCAACTTCAAATATATTTAACTAACCAAAAGCAGGTTAAAGAAGCGGACCGTTTTTTAAATTATTAAACAAATTTTTACAATGACGGTCTCCGCTCATTTGCAGCTGACGTAATATTTTAGTTTTCAGTTTACCACTCAAAAAGTATGCTGGATTCCACATCTCGAACTATATGTTTGTTTCTACGTTGTCAATATATGTGTGCGTCCACGTGAAAAGGGCCACCTTTTTCGCATCTAATTTCCGAGATATATAGATTTTTCGATACATGGATCGAATTTCGTAATTTTATTATGGCTTATTTTGCAACTATATACATTTACGCGTCGAATTTAGCTTCCTAGGTATAATAGAAGTAATTAATTTTATTTTTTGAAAAAAAAGAAAAGGGCCCACAAGGGACAACTTTCAACTTCAAATTGATTTTTCTCAATTAGTAATTTTTCGGATATTCACCTTCAAAGTTCTATATTTCCCTCAATTCTTCAGTTAAGATGGTCTAATTTGTCACAAAATTTTCAGAAATCAACCAGGAAGACACCTATATGTATAACTCCAATACCGCCGAAGTGGGCCCTTTTCACGTGGACGCACACATATGTTCATGTATTTTAAGAACATAGTTACTCATACTACGTCCGCCACATAGCGAGGTGAAGTACATATAAGTATAAAGTAAAGGAGATGACGGAAATTTAGCAACCGGCTGACTCAGTGGAGACGGGCTGGGTTACTTGTTATGTGGGAGCAACAACAATATTACCAACAGATAAAATAGTTATACTAGGGAGGGGCAACAAGAAACTTGGTACAACTGCCCAAAATGTGCAAAGGGCTTGCCATAAAGAAAAACTCTTTAGAGATGCACCCGAGGTAAGGTCCAACCAAAAGGTTACGAACCGACTCGCAATAGCTCCCAAGCTACCGCGGCTAACTTTAACCCGCCAAATGACCGGGCTCAGGGTACCGATCAGAGATCTACAATGAGTACCAATAAAATTAGTATACTTAAGTCATGAGCCATAACAAGCCATGAGCATTAACAAACTCAAATAATTTCTATACTTATATACACTGGCAATTTATGAGTCTCTCGAGTGTAGACTAACAATTATATTTTACTCACTTGTTGAATGAATTACAACGAGTTGAGTTTTATTATGGTTATGCGTAGCACACATAAAAAATGCGAGTGTCGTGCAAATTAATTCTGAGTAGCTGCTCAGTTATAGTTTGTTTTTACAAGTGTTTGGTATTTTACCATGGAGAATAACGACGACTTAGTGAGGAGAAGTGCTACAGGAGTTTATAAGTTCTGCATAAAACGGAAAATGATTGATTTTCTTTCTGAAAACAAATACTTTAAAAAACCTTTTAGTGAGTACATTTACATTAATGTAAATATATATTAGTTTTATTCATTACACTATTATTTTAAAACATGAATGATATCGTTTCGTTATTTTGAATGAAATAAAAGTAAAAGAATATTCGCGTTGAATTTTGTTGATATATACATACATATATAGTTTCATGCCGACTCCGAACGGCGAAAGAAATAACAAGAAAGCTAAGCTAGAAAGACCCAAGTGCCTTAAGTCCTTCCACTGAACTATTGGTGTTTCTAAGTGCACATAGTCATTTTGGTTTAACGATATGCATCTATTGGGCACTAAACCGTTTTGTATCAAGAGAAACTTACTAATTGTTCGTCATCTTGCTATGTGTGCCGCGTGTAAATGTATGTTTGTGGATGATCTTCTTTTACTTAAATCTACTAGCACTCTTGGGCTTATGGGCTTGGATCGGGCGGGGCTTGCTCCGACCACGGGCTGCTCCACAGGTATGACCTCTAATTCCTAGACCGTAACTTCCCCTAATTTTTCAATTAAATGCCTAGTCTGGTGCCACTGCTACGTCTGCAGCTATTTTAAAATAATAAATGACTAAAAATCGCAAATTCCAAAATCCAAAAAAGGATCGCCTGCTTAAGAAAGGAGTTTCCATTTTCACAGCTATGCCGAATCCCCTCCGACACGCAATTGCGATCCAGGCCACAAGGTACGCGCCGGCCTGTAGATTGCCCAGTTCAGCGCTGGTTTTTGGAGAAAATGAATATTTCGCACCCCGAATTCATGATGACGGCATTAACATTCCGTTACCCGACATAGATGGAGTTCGGACAGCAATAACGTGACAGCAGAACAACAAAATCGTTAGCGCTGATGGGTGCTGAGCCATTCAAGCATTGTTCCGAAGAGCTGATAAGGTGGATGCACCAGAATATGGTCGACATCTGATTGGAATTTAAGTGTGCTCTACCCAATCCACAAGAAGCATGGTCCCGCAATATCAGCAAATATTATATATAAGGTTATATTGCGCGTATTTTGACAAAGACTGAGTCCAACTGTCAACGAACTGATTGGACCTTATCAGTATGGCTTTAGACCTGGTAAATCGACTATCGACTATACCTTCACGATATGCCAAATCTTGGAAAAGATCCCTGTGAAAAGAATCTATACACACGATCTCTTTGTCGACTCTAAATCAGCTTTCGACATCACGAAAAAATGATACCAAAATTAAACCGGTAAGGTAACATCTTTCTTAAGAGTATTTAACCGCTGGCATTTGCTGATGGCATCCACATCATCGGCCTCAACAACCACGTCGTTAGTTCTGCAATGAATGAAATCGGACAATGACGTTCGTAGTAAAATTAAAAACTTATTGTTTGTAAACTGACGTCAGTAAAATCTCGAGGTAACAATGTCTTAAAGATCGAAATGTTCCTGCATATTTTAGTGTTAAAATCACATCAATATTTTTTCAAATTTTTGCATTGTATGTTAGGAAATCAAGCTGCTTCAAAAACGTATTCGCCTTCTTCATAAGAAATGCTAGAATATTATTCCGTCGTTCATCTTTTATTGAGAACGAACAGTACACCTTTTTTATAGTGAAAAGTAAGTCCGAAATATCAAAAGTGCTGCAAATACCGTTGAAATATTTACACAGACGTCGGAAAACCAAGCAGATCAAGTTTGGAGACGAGTAAGGGGTGGCATATTTTGTCAAATGCTTTACTAAAGTCTGCCTATAACACATATTGGAATATTTTCTCTAAACCCATTTGAAACATGAGTGGCGAATTCAAGACAATTGGTAACAGTTCATTTGCTTTTACAACATCCGTGCTGAGAATTTGAAATTGTTGAATCGATCGAATATTTCAACTGGTTAGTAACAATTTCTTCAAATAGTTTTAGAATTTCCGACAGCTTAGATGTTCCCCGGTAATTTTCAATCGAAGACCTTTGCTTCGGGTCTTTGGTGAAAAATATCTTGTTTCGGAGACAGGTTAAACAAGTTTTATAAAGGCAAATGTAGGTAATCAGCAAATTTTTCAAGAATACTTGATGGGATTGATTGAGATTATACTTAAACAAGTCTTTTAAAGCTTTTTGGTAAAACAACACTACTTCAGAAGAAATTACTGGAATATGGAATTATTAGGATAAAGTTTACGTGGATATTTGAAGGCTGACTTAAGTGGACTAATTGGAATAAAAAAAATTGTGGAGGAACCCCATTTACACTACGCTCCGAGGTTACGATTTGGGTTAGAAATAATTGTATTTTTCATTTTACTTATGTATTCATTGTATTTAAGCCGCAAAACTGAGTATTTTAAATAGTCGGTACATGAACCTTTTTTTAATACATTTTAAAGTTACGAGATGTTTTTATTTTTTAACATTTTGCATTCCTTATCAAGCCATAACTGTGTCGGTTTATCCTGGAGGCATATACGTTTATGTACATATTTTAGAAATATGCAATATAGAGTATTATTAAAATGCAATACGGTTTTATAAATTCGCCATTCCTTGCTATGTGACGCCAGCTAGAGACACCAAGACCTTGTTACCTGGTCATTCCAACGTAGGAGAGGCCTCTCATTTCCTACGGCATCACCAGCGAGTATTGGTTGAATGATTTCACGGCTGGAACTTCCCTTCCATACGTACAACCTCCCAATCAGAGTAGACGCTGAATTCTTCAATCGCTAAATCAATGCTTGTGAACTCCGGTTTGCTGAATTACTCTTAGTCAGGCTGTGAGAGTTGAGCGAAGTTTTGCATTTCTATCTGGAGACAGGCACGTAGGCCGGTGCATTTTTCTATGCTTACGGCTGCTTTTACAACCTGGTGAAGTTTTCCATTACTGATCGTTTATACGTGGTGGGTTCCAAGCCCAGCGAGAATAAAATTTTCAAATCAGATTTCATTACATAGTTGAGACTAAAAATGTATATTTTTCGAGAACATACGAATTTATGCATTTATGTCCGTCCAACCATGCATCCGTCAGTGCGTCGGAAATTCCCAGGAAATATTAAGATATGCCAACGAAACTTGGGGCACATATATCCCCTGACCACAGGTATGGTGATATTGAAAATGTTGAGTAACTATAAATGATAGTTTTCTCAAATTGGATATATATAACAATTTTTCAAATAATACCGACCACCCCGTTAAGCACAGAGTGGCGAAAAGTCGCACTTAATAGCGGTATGCTTGAAGATAGGAATAGTGAGAAATACAGACAATTTTCACACGGTTAGCGTAGCTTAGTGGTTGCGTGCTCGCCTAGCAACTCCGTGTACCATGGTTCAAAGCCAGATAAGGTCTAGAAAGAAAAGTAGTCTGATGAGGAGATGTGGTGATCTCCGAAATAGCAGCTATGACTTCTACAACTTGGAAAATTGTTGTTTTCTCATATTATTCCTAATACAAACCTGGTCACAAGCTCTTTAAATTATACAGACGATTCATAAAAAATAAGGCCAAAAATAAATATAATTATAATAAAGGACGAGCAAACCTAAAAAGCAAAACTACAACCAGAACAAAAAGCTTATAGATTTGTAAAAACAAATAACACCGACCTCCCTGTAAAGCACAGAGTGGCGAAAAGTCACACTTAATAGCGGTATGGTTGGAGATAGGAATAGTGAGAAAAACAAACAATTTTCACACGGTTAGCGTGGCGGAGTGGTTGCGTGCTCGCCTGGCAACTCCCTGTACCATGGTTCAAAGCCAGGTAAAGTCTAGAAAGAAAAGATTTCTGATGAGGAGATGTGGTGATCTCCGAAATAGCAGCTATCACTTCTACCACTTTGAAAAATTGTTGTTTTCTCATATTATTCCTAATACAAACCTAGCCACAAGGTCTATTAATTATACAGGAACACATTTCGTTTTACAGTTCAATTCAGTTACTGTTCAACACGTGACATAAAATTCCTTATTGCTAAATGACGATTTGCTACATATCTACATACATATATAGCTCGTGGCATGGTTTCCCATATGATCAGTTTTTGAAGGGAGTTTCCACTATTTTTAAATCTTAAATTAAACTAAATTAAGTAGTAGTAAACTAATTCTTCATTTTCAAAATATCTTGAAAGTAGGTAACCTGCTTAAACCCCCAAATTAAGTAATACCAATATGTTAAATTAAATTTATTTTTTGTATATGGTTGCCACCTGTTTTTAAACTGAAACTTTCCGTATTTATTAGTTTCTATCCAGGCATGGCTTTTTCCCTTAGAAGAGGGTTTCCACCAATTTCGTCTTCCTCTGCCACTACCAGCGGGTACCGCTTTGAATTCTTTCTACACAACTCAGGAACCCGATGACCTGCAATAGGGTTGGAATTCACCCTTCGAAGGCCTCGCACCAAGACCGAAGCATCGCTTCGCGAGTTTTTCATCGCCACGGCACCTTACCGATCAGGGAGAAGCACGTCTCGAAGCAAAGCTTCGCGAGAATACAAAAAGATATTGTATGGGCTCAAAAGATCAAGTCGGTCTTCGATATCAATCAACGCGGTAAGACAAAGATCGCCAAGCGTCAGTGGTCGGTAGAAGAAGTGAATTGCTACCGAAAAGGCCCAATACACAAGGAGCCTGGAGCCTCGTGCACGGGTGCTCGCTGGTTTCAGGGTAACGTAAAGCTTATTACTTGCGATGTCAGCAGGTCGGTTGAGCTATATAAAGCTGCAATCGACATGGTAGGCGAGGTGTATCCGGGGCCCCGCCTAAAGGTGGGCGTGGCGTCCCACAGCGAGAGCTCGGATTCCTGTAAAGTACGGAGCTAACTGACCGTGCAACAATACAAGTAGTCCTACTCATAAAAAATGAAAGCCTGAAAGCGCTTTTCAGGTGCGAGTACACCAGCCTTTGTGGAAACAGACGAGTCACCCCGCGACTATGAGATGGAAGTTGACGTCAAGACAACCGAAGTGCTACGCGATGCCCTTCGAAGCTTTTATACTGTGTGTGAGCTTTTCAGCGAAGTGTTGGCCGATACGACGGTAGTGGCGGGAAGAGACTTACACGACGAAGCGCTTCTGCTTCATCTGGCCTCAGGTACGAGTTGGTCTCCTATTATCTGGCCCATAACCACTAGGGTCCATTTCCACTGGTAGCACTAATGGAGCTGGTAAGGAACACCATGCTTCTACTTGGAGGAGACGTGAATGTTAACCACACCCAATGGGCTAGCCTTCATTACAATCAACCGCACGGAAGTTCTATATGGGCTAGGCTATATAGTGCTATATAGTTTCGAAACAGTTAAATTACTGTTAGATAATCACTTCCCAGTGCACTGATTACCTAGAAAATGCGCCAGAACCATTAGAAGTTCCATCTCAGCTCAAATAATAAGCGGTAGGCAAATTTGATGTGCTATATACAATGTTAAAACTTACAAGTTGCTATGCGTGAAATATATCCGGCCAAGCTACAACATACCATGGAACGCACAAAATCATTTTTTCTAGCTGCTTAAGACTTGGCGAAGGCGGGAAAAGCCTCCCCTAAGGCAATTTTAGACCATATGTAGTATCTTTTCTTTTTCTTCTAGAAAGATATACGAGACAAGCGATTAACACAGCTCATTCAAATAATACGCAGCATGCTTACAGCAAGGGCAAACCCCCAAAGACAGCTCTCCATTCTTTAGCTTCGAAAATTGAACGTAACTGTAGTCAAAAACCCAAGGAGAAAACAGAGGTATCCATCTTCTCTGGTAGGCAAGCGTCCCCAAACACTTTAACTCGTGCGTAGACAACACCAAGTCTCTAAGTGACATCGAGGGTAACTGCAAAGCCGACGAGTTGGCATGGACCGGTACGACCACCTCCATTCTGCCGGAGAAAGACAGAGTAGGTGTACCGATGGTCACATGTAAATAACGTGCTAGCAACAGTCATGATGGCGGCAAACGAACGCTTGAGAAGCCTTCACAACTGTGAAACAACTGCGCTAAACTCACATGGCCCTGTTATGATAAAAGTTGCACGTCCGCAATTCTGAGGCTAAAACGGAACGAGGTTTCATACTCACAAGACTATTTACAGATCACTGACTAATCGGAGCGCATGCTCAGAGACGAGGAATGTGCACGCTGGAGTACTGTCGCAGCTCTAAATGCGAAAAAGAAGAGGAGAGCGCATCGAACCTCATCTGCCATTGCCTAGCACTTCGCAAAAGACAAATGTACATGCTCGGAAAACTATTTCTGGAAAACCTTGCAAAAATAGCGGAAATCAAATTAAGAGTGGCTTCAAAGTTTATTTCGTTAGAGAAATGGTTCGATCTGGAGAGCTTCATCACAGCAGCTGGAGCTCCTCCTCTGCTATGGGAGGTGGTTTGACCCCGAGGACGGCATTCACAGGGCGACAATTGGCGAAGATGGTAATTGTTTCTCAATGAATGTCGTTTAAGACTACCCGGTAGGCAACAGGGTCCAGTCTGTTAGGGGTGAGTGACTGGTTCTCGCCAGACATATCAATAACATGCGCTCTGACGTGTCTCGGAGGCGGATCATCGTCATGCAGGTTCCCGTTTGGGTGGCCACTACGGTGGCAACCGACCCTCGTCGGTGAGCATAAAATTATGCTCCCTAACTGGGAGAATCGAAGCCTTAACTGGTTACATCAGAAGGCATCCGGAGGGCTGCGTTCTGTGCAGCCTTCCTTCTCATCCACTGTCCTACTTGTCCCAGGCGACCAAATTGAAGCGGCATAGTTTAGAACCGAGCGGCCAATCACCTTGTATGTGGCCAGCAACGTTTCATGGTCTTTGCCCCAGATGCTGCTGGCTAGCGACTTGAGGACTTTGTTGCGGCTCTGACAATTGCGGTTCTGTGCGCAGAGAAAGAGGCCAAACTGTCAAACGTAACACTCAAGACCGAGTTCTTTAAGGATAACAACCATACTTTCAATCACGTTTGGTGACGATGACTTCAAATTGCATTCGTAGTTTGTAGTTGATTCATGGCTTCATTGATACAGCTGACATTCTTCTTAACAAGAAATGTTAAAAGATGAACAAAGACTACCGAATAGTAGCGCTGATTGCTCCAATCGACTACCTATTCGCCATATCTGATGCTCATCTAAAAATGGATTTAGTGAGGCTAAGGAACTACATGATATGATAGTTTTTCTAGTTTCTAGTTCTTTTCTAATTCGATTATTTATTCAATCGATTATACCTTTGAAATTCTGTTAAGCTGTTGAAAGTGTTAGAATATGTTCGAGAGAAATAGCGGACTATAAACCAATTGACTGTTGCGTTAGTTTTTCTGGATGCAATCCTCGGGATATTCCGTCAGCTGGATTTTCCTTCGAACAGACATGCCTTCATTGGCTTTCAATCCTTGAACTTTGCATTTTTGGTATTCTGTTCGCCACAAAGGTACGAAAGGGTGCTGCCGATGAATTTGTTGCTATGACAATTGTGCATCTGTCCAAAAGAAGTTTTGAGCATTTGGAGCCGGAAATCTCCTTTCACCTTATTTGTTAGCTTTACACCTAGTACAGCAGTACATAGTTCTAGTCATGGCAGAGTTCGTTTTTTAATTGGTGCTACCCGTGGCTTGGAAAAAATTAATCTGGTTGTTATAGTGGTTTCTAAATATATTGACCAAATTGAGATTGCAGCTCCATAGGCTCGTTCGGATGCATTGCATTTTTGTGTCTTTTGTGCCTTTTTTATGAAACCCCTTTTAAGCATGTTAAAATATCTGAACCATTAAATACAATGAAATGTTGAAGGAAAAATATGAAAGAGGTGGGTAACTGACGGATGAGTTATTCTCGCAGATAGAATATTAGATGCACACCTATTATCCGAAATTAATCATAGAAAAGAGGTGTTGGACCTTTTATGCCAGCTGGATCATCTTATACAGGGCGTAATCTTGTGACTAGTTCTAATGTGAACGCCCTAATGCGTAATGGGAGATTTACATGAAGACAAGCAGAAGTTATAAGGATCGCAATGAAAACGGCGAGGTCCTATAGAACCTTACTTTAAGATAACATTCGCAAATTTAAACGTTGATAGGACAGCGATTTAAAATCGATGATGTGGAAGAGAGTTTTCAACGATTATATAACAAACATCATTTAACAAAATAGTGTTTGTTTATTGATGGACCTTGTGAAAGTAAGAATATAATAGAATAGGTTACTCATCTTCGTTGGAATCATTACTTTTGGAATACAAGGAGGCAACACGAAATACCCTTGTTATTTATGTGAATAGGGCAGTTGTTAAAATATCCATTATAATATAAGAAACGGGCAGCCGCCGTGGCCGAGTGTGTAGCGTGTGCGCGCTTCAATGTGTAGGTCCAGGGTTAAAATCCTGGCCGGGGCAAGTAACTTCAAAAATGATCGAACCATTTCTCTAACGAAATAAACTTTGAAGCCACTCTTAATTTGATTTCCGCTATTTTTGCAAGGTTTTCCAGAAATGGTTTTCCGAGCATGTACATTTATCTTTTGCGAAGTGCTAGGCAATGGCAGATGATGTTCGATGCGCTCTCCTCTTCTTTTTCGCATTTAGAGCTGCGACAGTACTCCAGCGTGCACATTCCTCGTCTCTGAGCATGCGCTCCGATTAGTCAGTGATCTGTAAATAGTCTTGTGAGTATGAAACCTCGTTCCGTTTTAGCCTCAGAATTGCGGACGTGCAACTTTTATCATAACAGGGCCATGTGAGTTTAGCGCAGCTGTTTCACAGTTGGGAAGGCTTCTCAAGCGTCCGTTTGCCGCCATCATGACTGTTGCTAGCACGTAATTTACATGTAACCATCGGTACACCTACTCTGTCTTTCTCCGGCAGAATGGAGGTGGTCGTACCGGTCCATGCCAACTCGTCGGCTTTGCAGTTACCCTCGATGTCACTTAGAGACTTGGTGTTGTCTACGCACGAGTTAAAGTGTTTGGGGACGCTTGCCTACCAGAGAAGATGGTTACCTCTGTTTTCTCCTTGGGTTTTTGACTACAGTTACGTTCAATTTTCGAAGCTAAAGAATGGAGAGCTGTCTTTGGGGGTTTGCCCTTGCTGTAAGCATGCTGCGTATTATTTGAATGAGCTGTGTTAATCGCTTGTCTCGTATATCTTTCTAGAAGAAAAAGAAAAGATACTACATATGGTCTAAAATTGCCTTAGCTTGGCCGGATATATTTCACGCATAGCAACTTGTAAGTTTTAACATTGTATATAGCACATCAAATTTGCCTACCGCTTATTATTTGAGCTGAGATGGAACTTCTAATGGTTCTGGCGCATTTTCTAGGTAATCAGTGCACTGGGAAGTGATTATCTAACAGTAATTTAACTGTTTCGAAACTATATAGCACTATATAGCCTAGCCCATATAGAACTTCCGTGCGGTTCTCATGCCCATACTATTTGTATGAAGCCGACCGAAATAACGCGGCGGCAACGCCGAGCGGTGGGAAAATCCGATTTTGACAGCGCGTTAGGAAGTGATGTTAGCTGCAGAAAACAAAGAATTGAGATTATTGATGACAATTTTTCCGAATTTGTAGTTGTTGTTCCTTGATTTGACATAGCGCTGCCGCTCTTGTTTAGGTACGACAACTAAGCGGTAGCCCTAGGCGGTGGAAAACGCGACGCTCTCCGCTCTTGTTTAGGTTGCTGTGTTAGGTCAGCGACCTAAGCTTTTGAACTCGTAACTATAAGTTGTTATCAGATCCAAAGTTATTAACGACATTGTTATTAGTTGTATGAGTAGATATTTAGTTTTTATGTTTATTACACTTTTATGCCCAACAAAAGCAGTATTTATCTCCTTTCAGGAGTACAGTGCACCTTCGAGTTTTGCCACATTTGTAACTGAACGCGTCACATGTACATATTACTATCTTGCATGAATTGATAAGTTTTAAATGACTTGGGTTTAATTTAGCACACTTTAGATGAAACTAAGGGAGCAAAGGTCTCAAGAAATAAAGTTATTTGCGACATACTGCTAGCCACACTTAGCACATGAAGACACCTGCACGTCAAAATTCAAAGGAGGCAACGAAGGTGCGTAAAAAACACGTCTTCACTCGAAGGCGTACTTTGAATGATATGTTTGAATCTCTTATCAATTACGGGATCCCAGGATTTAGAAGTGCAATATTTTGTGACAACTTAACTCGAAAAAATTGCTTCATTATTGTTGAAAAGCTCCCGTACAATAAAATAAATAAAAAATAAGTGGACATAAATAATTGTTTATTATGAATATTATTGCATCCATAACAAATCACACGGCGAAAGGTAGCTTTACACATTTAATAATGCTTTAACATATACATATAAAAAAAAAACTCAAGGTATTACGATAAACGCTCAAGCCAAGCTTAAGAAGTAACAATGGTATTTTTTGCTTAAAAAAAGTCCACATATTTTTTAATCAAGTACAGATTATACGGAATATGCGAAAAGTAGCAGGCATATTCATTCATTTATGTCAAAATAAAGATCAAGTCTTCTTCAGTCGACATGCTTTATATTAAAAAAAACAAAAACGCTCAAAATTGGGTGATTCACAAGGTGTCACACAGTGTCATAATTCATAAAGTTATACAATTTCGGATTTCGAAAGTTATGTTTTTGGATTCCATTAAAACAAATAATTAAGACTAAGCAATTTTGTATTTTTTGAATTTGATGACTTTATGACTGATGGCACGTTGTGAATCACCCAAATATTCATATTTGTTGGAAAATGATTACCTACAGAAAGTCACGCTCAAAATTGGGCACCCTTAAATTTTTAATTTTGATAACCTTTGCAAAGTTCATGTTGATTCAGATTTGTTATTTTTATAACAGAACTATGCTTCCTTGTTCATGAAAAGCTATAAAATCTTAACTTTGTTCAAAACCTAGAAAGGTTCGATAAAATTCCAATTATTTTTATAACTATTCGAACTACGTTTTTGTGTTAAAAATGAGCAAAACCGTTCTCAAACAAACAAAAATGATCAAAGTTCAACGGTAAATTGTAGCAACTGCGAGCTTAATCCTCTCAATTTAATGAGCTACAAAACATATCAGAAATATTTCTAAGAAAAATATAAAATCCTTGCAAGTAATCCCGGGTTTTCTGTTTCTAATAGTCACACTACACAAATACCAGAGAATCCAATACATATAAATAAAAGACCGTCTCACTACTTATGAACAAATTTCCGAACTTCGACATTTTTGGTTCGACTTCATTAGATCAGTGCATCAGGTACCAAAATAATAGTTTTTTCCCAAAAAAAAAATTGGAGGGTTCAGGGCGTATAATAATACTTTTTTGATGTAGTAATTGGCTATACCTATAATCTCTGCCAAGTTATTTTTCGGGAATATTTTCACTGTCGCACCGTGTTTTAAATTACGAGCAAGCATAAAAGGAGTACAAAGAAGTACAAAATTAAAAAGGAAGTACATTTCCAATACAATATACAATATGCAATACATTGTAGTAATAATCAGTACGTGTACACCATAAAGAGTAGGTTTGACAAGGCCTCTGTGACTAAGAACCACACTATTGTATAAGATATGATACACAACTTTAACAAGCAATAGACTGTAATGATTGTGGACATTCATGGCGGAGACATATCGCCCAAAATCTTCTAATTACCACCAATCAGTTTTATAACTGCCATCATTTTGATCTTACAGTTTTATAAAAATGGTTAAAGTGCTACTTAAGAGGAAATTCGTAAATATATAAAGCTTTAATGAAATCAATACATTGGGATCAAATTTTGACAATTTTTGGTTACGTTTAGATCGTAATCACTTCAAGAAAGTTGGCGCATGTAGGAGTATTTGCGCAATAAAATCGAACATCAGTATTTTTTAGTTTATTTATAATAAATTTTAAAGTGTTTGTTGTTTAAAAAAGGAAAGTGCGAGAATTATACAAATAAAACGCACTTTAACTAAATGTAATCGATAGCACTATAGTCCCCTTCTTCACTATCATTTAATGGTAACGTACGGAGATACCACCGTCATCAAATGTAACACCTCGTTGGAACATGGCAATTCCTTTATATTTAGCCTAATGGTGCTTAAAAATGGATCTAAGCTTCACAGTATTATGTTCAAAATAGCCATAAGGCAATCAATTCTGTGAGTTTTGAGTATCTGGTAATTGGCCCAAGGTTAATATCGCATTGCTTTGTGGATCATGGGTAACATAAGCAACCGGTAAACAGTTCTTCTATAACTTTTAGTTCCATCATTATTTTTTCCAAGTCCTCTTTTTTGTTTGCATTTTCTGTTTTGTTTCTTTAACAATCTTCTTATTTGAAGGTGATAAGGCCTGACAATGGCAACCGCAACGCCAACTTCACTGAAACGTCGTACTAGCAGAGAATCGTCTTCGACAATGATGTCGCTCTTCCCGCTATATTGGCTGCTGTAAGGGAACAGAGAGTCAAACAATAAACGGATCAGCTGCACTCTCTCTTTGAAGGGCTTTCTTCCAAAATTTCGCAGATAGAAGAGAAGCTTTCTAAAAAGTTAAAAAAAAAATTATTGCACTGGCAACAAAAGCAGACGAGTCAGCGGAGAAGATTGCGAAATTGGAGGCTGAGATGGTAAAGGAAGAAGGTGAGATTAAATTTCTACAGACGTTCTCGAAAGTCTGCTGTCGCAGAAGGCAACTTCTGATCACGCAGCTGATGCTATTGCATTTGGTGTGTCACATACGGAAGGTGAAACCTCTAGAGCACCTTC
Source organism: Anomoia purmunda (assembly GCA_951828415.1). Classification (NCBI taxonomy): domain Eukaryota; kingdom Metazoa; phylum Arthropoda; class Insecta; order Diptera; family Tephritidae; genus Anomoia; species Anomoia purmunda. The sequence continues at coordinate 40,659,713 of OX639994.1, read as the reverse complement.
AACCAAATTTGTCTTTCTATTGACTACATGGTGCCGCAGATAAAGGATATGGACCGTAACCGTACTCTTCGCACATTCTCGAAATGTCGTAAGAAAATTAAATCGGCCATTCCTCTTAATGCGTTGGGAATTGAAGTCAGGTTTAGCATTTTTGAAAGTATCTCTGTTGAGAACAAAAAGTCGTTGCAGGAGGCAATTAAGATCAGACGTACGGAAAAGTTAAAGGCGGTGTTTATGCCCAAAGGCGCTGTAAATGTCCGTTGCGAAAAGAGTACGCCTGCTACTAAAATCTCCTCTGACGAAGACTTACTGCGATTTTGCTGTTATTTTTATTATACTCTTAAGTATGTAATTAAGGTTCTGATCTATTCTGTTATTTCCGCTCAATGCTTCGGTTAAACTTAAAGTTGCTTTTGTTTATTATTCACATGTACAAATATGCAATGCAGGGCTACTAGCGTTACTGATGCTGACAGGCTCGACTATGTTAGAAATGTGTTTGAGTGTTAGTTAATTGACATTATTTGTGTATCTGAGATATGGTTTGAAGTTAGTGTAAGTGATACCTTTGCTGGTATATATAACTATAATATAATGCGAAATGATAGGATCGACAAGAGAGGTGGTGGAGTTTTCATTTATTGTATATACAATCTTCATACATATGAGATTCCTATCTAAATCAGGTGGTAATAATACAGAATTTATACTAGTTGAGGTATCTGGTATGAATTTTAAAGCCCTTGTCTCCTGCGTATACAATTCTCATAAATCTGTATGCCTAAACTAGTTTTTTGATGTCTTATCTGATTATGTTGTTGATTATAGTAATATTGTTGTTAGTGGGGATTTTAATGTCAATATTCTTCTACGTGACTGTTGAAGTGATATTTTTCTTGATTGTGTTGCTAGCAGCGGACTTACATTAGTAAATACTATTATTCCAACAAGGTGTGCCATGAACTGCAATGCTAGTTTACTTGACTATTTTATTGTTTCCGACTTGACCAGTGTTCTAAAGCTTGACCAAATATCCTTCGTATCGGACCATGACCTAATTTTTTTGCTTAATGCAAGAGAGCTTTTCTCTGACTTAAGCAGTATTGACTGGAGTGCTTGGTGGCTCTATGAATCTAAGTATTGATGACAAACTTAACTTTCTTGTTGAAACTTTTGACAAATTTGTGCCTATTCGTGTCGTTCCGGAAAGATGTTCTTCTTGTCCGTGGTACAATAGAAGAGTCCAAGTAGATATTAAGTATCGGAATATACTCCACTCTAGATGGAAGAAAAAGCCTACCTTGGGAAACTGGGAAGCTTTCAAGACTGCTAGAAATAGAGCAACACGTATTATCAGATATGAAAAACAGGCTTACTTCGGTATAAAATTATATACGAATCTTCCAGTTAAAGTATTGTGGCGCAGTATTTATAATCTAAAGGTATGAAGGAACCTGCGTTGTACCTTACCTCCGGACTTGGTTAATGACGCTTTCCTTGAAAGTTGTACGTCAAGTGCAGAGTTACCATAATTTGTTCCGTGTAGTGATTTATGTATTAACGGCATACCGTTTGAGTTTTCCACAGTGACATAATATGATGTGGGAATGTGTTCTTACAATAATTTCTAACTCTGAAGGAGAAGATGGACTCCCAATAAAGTTTATAAAGGTTGTGTTGTTGCATATCCTTGGAAATCTTACCCACATCCTAAATCATGGTGTAACTACGTCTTCCTTTCCGCATATGTGGAAAGTTGCTACAGTACTGCCTGTTGCCAAAAAGAGTTCTGGTAGTTGTATTAAAGATTTTCGCCCCATCAGTATTTTGTCGGCTCTCTCCAAAGTTTTCGAGACTCTAAACGCGGATCAGATCTCGTCACATGTCCATAATAAAAATCTTCTTTCCGCTCTGCAATCACGATTCAGGAAAAATCATAGTTGCACCACTGCCATATTAAAAATATTAGATGACATTCGAATGGCCTTTGATAAAAACCACTTGACATTACTGTCAACTCGATCTCTCTAAGGCCTTCGATTCTGTTAGTCATGCACTTTTATGTAGCAAGCTGCAATGTTACTTTTGGGCACAGTGCGCTTGGTCTTATGAAAAGCTATATATCGGGACTGCTGGTGTTCCGAAAGGTTATATTCTTGTGCTGTGGCGCTATTCACAATCTGCAGAGGGGCGAGTGACAATGATTTTTATTTAAATTGTACTAAATCTTGTGTGTTGCCAATATATAACAAAACAACCAAGGGCTTCAATTTCTTACCTCCGGTTTATATTGACAATGAGCCTATAAAGACAGTTCGCAAAGTAACAAATTTAGGTTTTGTTATTAACTCTAGTCTCACTTGTACTGATCATGTAAACAAAGTAGTTAGCAAGGTATATGACACACTGATGAATCTACAGTAATCTGGATTTTATACCCCCTTGCAAACAAGACGTCGTCTTGCTTTACAGCTAATTATCTCAATTATAACGTATTCTGATCTGATATATAGTTAGCTGAATAGTAGCTCTGCGCGTAAGATTGGGACATTGTTTAATAATGTGACGCGCTATGTTTACGGCTTATCAAGGTTTGAACATATTTCGCCATGGAAGCACCGACTTTTAGGCTTAGATAAACAAAAGCAATTTTAGATAATATATCTAAAATTACTTCAGTAATTGACATTTAATTGAAATTCCATCTTCCATTATAGTCCTAATTTATTAATATTTTTGTAACTAATTTCTTTGTTAAAACATTGTTAACTCGATATTGCTTAGGTGACTATAACAAACCTGCCATTTAATTTATAAGTATTTTTGCTTATTTATGTACATATGTACTGCTTATTACCTTACTTTCAGATCTGTTATGCCTTGTTATAGTGACTCTCAAATTTGTTGTACCATAAAAGATTTTAATATCTTTTATACTAATTTGCCCTAATAGTTAAATAATGAATGAATGAATGAATTTTTCCGATCGTAAATAGGAGCTATAAATCAATCGCAAAGGAACTTTAAAATATATACATAAGTATTTAAATTTCTATCGGCGATGTTACGGAATTTTAGTTTGAGCTATGACTGTTGAGACTCATTGCATTTTATAATTATGCAACTCCAAAATTCCTTATACCATTTATGTTTCAGGAACACGGATGGATTCAACTTTGGGGTAATACAAATCCTTTGTGAGGGAAATGATTAACAGAGGTAAAATTCTTTATGTTCAATTTGAATTATTTTCCAGTGTCTTCTAGTCAAATTCTGTTTTGAATTTATAGAGTTGCAAGCTTTTGCTGCTTTCGTAGGAGGTGTAATTTCGCTTATTATAACAGATGCATCAGTATTTATGAAAGTACTCTGACTGAAATGAGCTGAAGAGATCCGCTCTTCGGATGGTACTTGCCTAAATAGGCCCATTTTGTTTTCCCGCTTATTGCGTTCACACGCGATCTTGCAGAAACTCGCGAAAAAGAAAGGTACTCCCGTTATTCTCGGAGCAAATAATGCTAATATCTATCATCACATATATGTGACAGCATATATGTACATCAAAAATATTCAATGTTGGATACACTCCTTTATTTACTACCTCAGCTATATGGGATATACTAGATGCATGTACCACTACTAAACTCAATAGTAAAATGGGCAGAGTAGAGCTGAGATGAAATTGTTTAAATCTTTTTTGGTGAGATTACATTTCAAACATTTAAAATATCTCTACCCCTTACCACTGGTTTGTATTTCAAATCTGATTTTATTTTCGTAAACTCCTAATGCATACTTATATATACAAAATCTTAAAATTATGGATACTTAAAAGCACGGACATGCTGCGGCATAAATTATTTATTTTCATCCAAATTACTTCGCATAAACCAAAAGCGTCCACACATGTCATCGACAGCTCTGGAACTACAGGGTTGCTTAGTTCATTGATCGCAAGAAGAAATGAGATGTATTATGTTTTTTTTAATTATTTAAATTTTATTACGATTACACTGTGGAACAAATTCAGGTTAGCAAAAGTTAGGTCGATTCTGAGAGTGAGGGGTGCAAATAGAGGCTAAATTACAATTGCAATAAATTTCTTCCCCTTCTTCCTCTTTTTCCTCGTCTTCTTCTTTTTTGTTTCCAACCACCGCACAGGGAGCGATTTTTATTTACTTCGTACAAGCGAACTAATATCAAAAATAAAGATTCAGTTAAGACTCGAAACTCAGCTGAAGCTGATGTCTTTTAATTTTCGCTCGGTCGCGATAAAATTCGCTATTAATTTTTTTGGAACTTACTTCATTTTGTGAGTGATTTAAGTTAAGTGCATCGTTTCATAAAATAACAAAAACAACATTGTATAATATATATTGTATTAAATATGTCGGAACCAAAATGTAAAATGGTCCGAGTAATTGTTTTTTGGAAGACTATAAACAATATTTCTCGCAAGAGTTTATCACTGACGTAAACATTGCCCCTAAAAAAATTTGCTTTAATTGCTATTCAAGTGTTATGCAATGGAAAAATGAAAAGAAGAAGGCTATGCCTTTTGGTATACCAATGATGTGGTTAGCCAACAGACCGCATCAACAAGGAAATTGCTATGGATGTATCAACTACCATAAAACTTTGAATGGAAGGAAAGCAAAGAATAAAACTTATGTAGCAGTGCCAAGTGTCCAATTACCATTATCGCACTCAGAATTCGTTCCAATACCAACATACCGAAGTATTGATCTTCAAACAGATACCAGTACTACAACCGCCGCTGCTATATCCATGCATTTATTCTCAGAATACGACCCTGGTGAAGGTACATCCTCTGAAACATCAAAGGACCCAATCCTAGTCATACAAAATCAATTGAATGCAATTGTTGCAATTTTGTGGTTGACTTAGAAAAAATCAGAACAACTGGCTTCATTTTTGAAAGGAAATAATTTGCTGGTGAAAGGTACCAAAGTAACAGCATATCGAAAATGCCAAAAAGAGTTAGAAAAGTTCTTCAATGTGAATGAGACACAAAATTTCGCTTATTGCAACGATATCGAAAAGTTAATGGATACGATAAGGTTAACCTATAAAAAAGATGATTGGCGTTTATTCATCGATAGTTCACTAATCAGCTTAAAAGTTGTGCTTTTGCACAAGACGAATAGAATGCCTTCTGTTCCAATTGCGTATAGCACTGGCACTAGTGAAAATTTCGATAATTTGAAACACATTCTGGAAGTAGTCAAATATAACGAACACCCGAACACCAGTGGCGCATTTGCTGCGACCTCAAAATAGTTTCATTGATTACAGGCTTAACAGCATCTGGCCGTCCAAAATATCCGTGTTTTTTGTGCGATTGGGATCGCGATACGGAGAAGGTATTAAAGGTAGAAACCAGTACAAACAGCATAACCGGAATAGTCGCATTGGACGGAAATGGCCTAAAGACAATAGGCTACACGAAAATTATGTTCCTGAAATTAAAATTTTGGTGCCGTTGCTCCACATTAAACTTGGCATTGCTAAACATTTTTTGAAATGTATCGCAAAAAGACCAGCAGTATTCAAGCGCTTAACCTTCCTATACTCGCGCGTTGGTCTGTGAGACCGACGAAACACATTTTCGTAATTATTTTTATGCAGGTAAATCCTAAGAAGTTGAGTTCCTTGCTAGCTGCCGGATTTGTGGCTAACTTCGTTTTAGTGCACGCCGCGCGTTCGGGCGAAACACACGTGTTGTAGCACTCGTCACCAATCGGTCCACGAGACCGACGCGAGTATAGGTGTAACTTTTTGTGTAAGTATTAATATAATTTATTTCGTGCATTTGTATATTTTTTACGGACTTTGATTACTTTATAAAGTATATATAGTAAAATATATGTATGTATGTTGCTCTATATTATATTTTGACCAATTTTATCATTCTTTTTTAGGTTTTAATTCATATCAAAATGGACGATGATCACATCAGATTGTTGCTGGAAGAATTAAGTTCTAGCTCAAGCTATGAAGACGAAAATGACAGTGAGGTGGAAGATAACGTGGAGGTACAAGAAGAGACATACGATACCGAGCAAGACGATGACAATGACGAGATATCTGAGGAAGAACATAATGAACGATCCCATGATTTTTACTTAGGAAAAGATGGACAGACAAGGTGGAATAAATCTCCTGCCTCAAACCCAACTAGGCGACGTGCTAGAAATATAGTTACTCAACTTCCAGGCGCTAGAGGAGAAGCTAGAAATTTGAAGGAACCAGGTGAGCTGTGGCGGCTTTTTTTTTCGGAGGGCACTATCAGCCTAATAGTAAAGTACACTAATGAACAAATTAATCGCATGAAGCATAATTTCACAAGAGAGAGAGACTGCGCCGATACAGACAATATTGAAATTGAAGCTTTTTTAGGCCTTTTACTATTTGCTGGAGTCAGAAGGAACGCTCGTCTAAATGCCAAAGATTTTTTCAGAACTGACGGGTCATCCCCGGAGATATTTCGTTTGACTATGGGATTATCCAGGTTCTTTCTATTGATGCGTTGTCTCAGATTTGACAGTAAAGATACACGAGAAGAGAGAATACAACTGGACAAACTGGCACCTATTAGAGAGTTGTTTGATATAGTTGTGGGAACGTTCAAAAAATATTACAGCGTGTCTCAGTATGTTACAATTGACGAGAAGTTAGAGGCTTTTAGAGGACGTTGTAACTTTCGCCAGTACATTCCATCAAAACCCAACAAATATGGAATCAAAATTTATGCGTTGACAGATGCCAAAATGTTTTATACCCTTACCATGGAAGTTTATGTTGGGAAGCAACCAGACGGTCCAAACCAAGTTGATAACTCCGCTTTGGCTTTGGTTTTGCGATTGAGTGAAAATATTCACAATACTGGGCGTAATATCACATGTGATAACTTCTTCACTAGTATTCCATTGATAGATAAGCTTGAGTCTCAACACAAATTGACAGTTATTGGGACAATTCGTAAAAACAAACGAGAATTGCCTAAAAATTTCACGGAAATACGAGGAAGAGCCGAAAAATCTAGTTTATTCGGGCACCGAGGCAATTGCAGTCTTGTATCCTATGTACCAAAAAAAGGCAAAAATGTCCTTCTCGTATCCAGCATGCACGATGATGCCCAGATCAATGAAGATACAGGTAAACCGGAAATTATAATGGACTACAATAGAACCAAAGGTGGAGTAGATAGCGTAGACAAAATGTGTGAGACTTACAACGTCGCACGTGGGACAAATAGATGGCCAATGGTGATATTTTACAGCCTAATGAATGTAGCGGGTATAAATACGTTTATAATATACCTGCATAATAACCCTAACAAGAAAATTAGCCGTCGAGTCTTCCTTGAAGCCTTAGCATACGATTTGATCAATCCGCAACTTAGACGACGGGCTCTCATTTCATCCTTGCCGAGAAGCATAAGACTCAGGCTCACCGAAATATGCAAATTAGATGGACCCGAGTCTGCAGCAACATCTAACAATAATAAAGTAGGTCGTTGTGGATACTGCTCTTCAAAAAAAAACCGCAAGACACGTTACAACTGTGCCACCTGCAAAAAATACTTTTGTTTGGAGCATGCTGTAACCGTATGCCCTGATTGCTATGGCGAGGCTCAAAATTAAGTCAAACATAGATAAATATGTTTATTGATATGTTTGTTGTTATTAATAAGAAGTTTAATTTGTTTTTAAAAAGAAGTTCAGATTTTATTTTTATTTTTTAGTACTTAAGAAAATAATCTCAAATTTTAAGACTGATTTGTGATAAAACTATAAGTCGGTAAAATAATTAATAAAATAACTTTTAGTTATACTGTTTTGTTTCATTACATCCTAAACTTTAAAAAAATAGTAATAGTTTATGTGTTTCTTGTTAAAAAAAATATGTTGTAGGGGTACAAACTATCGGTCTGTGACACCGTGCGCGAGTATAGGTGTTACAAAAATTGGCGCGAGTATAGGAAGGTTAAAAGACATTTTCCCAAGACTAAGTAACGCCAAAATTCAGGAAGGGGTTGTTAATGGTTGTTAATTTTGACCAAGTTCTGACAAACCGAGAATTAAATGCATGGCTCGCATTGAAGGCAGTCATTATAGGACTTTTGGTTAAAGAACGCAAAGACAACTACAGGCAATCTGTTGCAAACATGTTGGTAGCTTTCGATGGGGGTTAATATGTCGTACAAAGTCATCTCTTGCATCAGCATCTTGGTCAACTCGCTCAACAGTAGCCAACTGAATGTGATGAGCAAGGCGAACGTTATCACCAAACTGCGCTTCCATGTGAAATAAGGTAACTATAGAGTGTGCATAGTTTGAATTCCTAGATTTTTCTAATATCTTTGTCAGAGGTCACAATTTAAACATATTAACGATTGAAAACTATTTTCGTTTCAGGTACAGAGGAAAGAAATCTCCAGATGCAATACTCGCTGGAATTTGTTGGTGGTATAGAAACACCAGAAGAGGAAGACGAGGAAACAGAGGAAGAAGGGGAAGACAAAGATGAAATTCCAGAATATCTGTTGGACGAAATTATCGACCTTTCTGATGATGATGACGATGACCAAGATATTAGGGAGAGCAGTGATGTTGCTCCACAGCCGCCTGCTAAACGGCCAAATCATTAATTTAATTAATTTAATTTTTTTACTTAAAACTTTTCATACCAACATTTCAAAATTATATTTTTTTCCATATTTTTATAATTTCTTCAAAACCAACACTGAAAAAATTGGTACATAAGAAATGAGAAGTAAATTAATATTAAGCTGGAAAACGCAAGTTTTGTATTATGATTGTTTTCCTTTCAAATGAAATTTATTGAAGAAACTGAGAAGCATATTATACATCAAACAGAATACAAAAAAGATTTAGTTTTGTGGAAAATATATTCAAAGCATGAAAAAAAATATATTCCCAACATTTTGCTTCATAAGTACTACAAAAATTTTCTTTAATTTAAATTATTGCACAGGTCTCTAGCAATAATTTGGCTTTAACAGATTGAAAAAATATCAATTAGTCGACGAGTTATAGCAAAAAAACCATATCGGCATTTGACTGCAAAGTTCGAAGGTCGATTAAAAAAAATTCGAATTAACATAAACAAACGCCGCGAGACGGGTCTTCTAAATTAGCCTCTATTTGCACCCCTCACTCTCAGAATCGACCTAACTTTTGCTAACCTGAATTTGTTCCACAGTGTTATCGGAAAAGTTAGGGAATTCGAAAAACTCGAAATCGACTCGATTTCCAGATTTTTAGCTAAAATTCTTACAGTCCGGCACTAAAGATTTTATTTTACATGACAGGTGCTTCTTTTATAATTTTGATATAAAATGTTCACATATTTCAAAAGATATATTTAAAAATATTGGCCAAGTCGTTGGATTTTCAGAACATGGCCGTATATCATTTTTAAATTTACGGCCACGAAAGAACGTTTCTAGAGCCACGAAAAATCAAGGAACAGTTCAGTGAAATGCTAATATTTGAGAATGCATCGTCCAATTTTGTTATGGGAGAACACATTTTTCGATTACTATCGATAAAGTTTACAGCCGGCACTGATTTGTTCGTGATTTGGTTTTTGATTTATGATCAGATACCTAATTTCATCTTAATTTTTTAACAGATTTCACTAGGCGAGCTTACTTAGCTTCATATACTCTCATCATGTGTGCATGTATATTTTCATAATAAGTAAATTGTAAACCGTTTTTCTTGAAATTTTGTAGCAATTTACTAACTCCGAAGCTGAAACGCCACTTTTAAACTTGGTAACAATCTCCGATCGAGTTTCAATCGGCAATTCCTTTGGTTTCGGTTTTTTATTTATAATTTTTAAAATTTGAAGCACATTTACTAAGAATACATTAGACATTAACCACTGTTCTGACTCAAACAAAATTAAAGAATAAATGCTAATTCGCATCGTGTAAATACTTTTGACGCACTAAAAATGTGTGTAAATACTTTTGACAACCGTTAATCATCAGTTCACGTGCTCTGTTGTCGGTCATATACTACCGCCGTTATCTTTACCAAATTGACTTCAGTCTCTTGCGCATAGATCAAGGTTTACAACAGCATAGCATTTTTTTGCACAGCAACAACAACGACAGCAAGAAAAAACGATTTCAGTGGAATGTGCTAAAAGAGTTCGTTGTTTAAATACTTTTGACCACCTCTGTATAGTCGATGATTGGGTTCCCCAAAATTTTTATGTAAAAATATGTACGTTCATTTCTAAAAAATAAGCATATATTTCAAAGAAATACATATATGTACGTATATAGGTCTGGTGGCTCTTTTTCTTCTTTATCAAAAAAGTGTATAAAAAGCTTTTGAATCTTACAGACACAAACCACAAGTTATTAAGAATTGCTTCAATACTAAATTCAATTTTAGATATTAGTTGAGTTTTTTTAAGTTTATGTATGTGCGTATTTAGTAAGAAAGAAAAATAGGTGGTAAAATATATCACATTCATTAAGTACTTTTTGAAAATCTAAATTTATGTATACCTTCTCGATGTAAATATTCTAATGCATACAAATATTGAATGATACTAAAAAAAATTATGTACATAAATACGGCCCATAGATATGAAAGATAATTTACTGCCCTATAATATAATAATAATTTAGCACTAATATCATATTGGCCAAATGTCGAGCTTCTTCTGCAACTTTTTTGAACTTTTATTTCGAGGCCGAGCGGCAGGAAAAAGCCTTTTCTTATCATTTTTATCTTACCTCTTCGGCTGAGACTCGAACCTGGAGCACAAAGGTTGATAGCACACGCTCCACACTCGGCCCGCTCTATATGTACAAGTATATGGGTCACGATCATGGAGGCGGCGCAAATAAAAAATTAAACTTTATTCTTAAATCAATTTTTAATTTTTATGAATCGGATTAAGTCGTCGTCATATTTGTTTAAGGCCTATATATGCATGTCGCGAAAATAATGAATGATGAACTAGAAAACGTCATTACGGGAACGTTTCTAAAAATAATACAACATTTATTCGAAATATGCTTCAATTCAATTTATTAAGCTAAAATGTGTAGGGGTTTGAGGGATTATGCTACAGTTACCGTGACTACTTATCTTACGATTTTGAATTATGATCGATGTTCACTTGCAGACCTTTTTAAACAACTATTTCGAAATAAGCCGAGTTGATGTACGCTATACACATTTGCAAATTAAAACTGAATTACTGCTTTTACATAATTATTTATTCAGTCAAACAAATATACAACAGTCACCTTTCAAACACACTTTTAAAATACCGCCAGCAGTGCCACCTGACATGTTTAGTGAAAAACTTTCGGACGATTGCGTTCATGAATTGACAATTTCAAATAACGAATTTTTCGATTTATTCAGTATAATGCATTAATTTCTCTAGTTAGTAATCGACTTAACGTACAAATTTTCTCCGTACATGATTTTGACCCATCTACATATTTATAGATTAAAGAAAAGTCCTAGCAAGATATATACAATTCATTATCTTTCGTATCTTTAAGGAATATATACTTAAGCAAATATATGTATATGTAGCTACATATTTATATACTATTTTTTTTTTAAATTTCAATACACACATATTTATGCTTATGTATATATAAATTAGTCAATGTTTAAAATTACAATTTAGCTGAATTTCGTACAATGCAATAATACAATTTAGGTGCTCACAAATTGCTTCTAAGAAGTCTAGAAAGCTAATTTCCAAAAGAGAAACCAACAAGAGAGTGTGATAGTAAGTGTGAAAGAGAAGGGAGTAAAATAGTGAGTTAATTTTTTCAAGGGAGTGTGGTAATAAATATTAATTGGTGGAAAATTAAATTATGAAGTAAGTAGGAAAGCAGGGCGGCTGCAAAATTAATTTGAAATTTGTTTGGAAAAGGTCATGAATTCAGCAATATTTGCAGTATTAAATAGGTAATTCGATGATAACAAAGCATTTTACTAATGAATACAAATAAATTATCTTTTTCAAATCTTTGCAGTATTAAAAGGGTAATTCGATGGTAACAAAGCATTTTACTAACGAATAAAAATAAATTATCTCATTACCCATGACTCTGGTGGATATCGAGGAAATGGAGCAATTTCTTTTGTTGCTACATTACTAGGCAGCTCAAGTCTTCCACCCAATTTTCGGAGCTTTCTTCTTCTCGCCACCCGAGATTTCGATCTTAGCATCAATGCTGCCTGCATCTTGTTTCTTCTCAGTTGTTTTGGTTGTTATTATTACTGGTGTTACTTTTGAGGCGTTGTGAAATTTTCTTCTTTTATGTATTCGTATAAAATAGGCATGTATAATTTATATATTTACTGATATTCGGTTTTAGTTTTGCTGTTACAGTTTTATTGAAAATCAGTCCGTCGTTTTTCGCAGGTTTTTGAAAATGGTGTATATTATATACAAATTGTAATAAGTACTATTTTTTACGCAAATTTTTTAAGGAGGGTAGTCAAATTTTCTGAAATATATGTATTTATATTGGCTTTAACTTCACCTTTGGCTTCTAAAATGTCCTTTATTCGATAGCAGTTGTAGTTCATTATGTTTTTTAAATGGTTACATCTTTGCATTTTATCATTTTTGAGTCCTCAGGCTTTTGCTGTTGTAATTCTACTTTTAGAAAGATGACACGTTTCCTTGTGAAGATAGTATTCGGCTATTTTCTATACAGGTGTATCCGTCATTTAAGGTGTAGTCGATGCATTTGAATACTCTTTGTACAATGGACGACATAAAAACTTGCAATTAATGCTTATAGTTTTATTTGATAATTTGATATTTGTTCTTAATATGTATTTAAACAGCATTTTTGCTATTCGCTTCGTGATATTTTTTACTGAGGTAGGTTTATGTTGGTGACACTATTATTTCGAAAACAGAATATGTTAGTTTTGTTATTTAAGAATGTACATATTCAGTTAACAATTTTAAATAATTTCTATACTATATAAATATTTCTTTGTTCTTTGATGATATGACTTCTGGAATCATTTTAAATCAGTTTTACTGAAATGTTTATATAATTTTAAGTCAAATAATAATAATGGGTGTTTTTGAGCTTTTTTTTAAACCAAATTTTCGACATCCCTTGTCAAACTTTGTTTGGAGGCTACGTACGTAAGCTTACTAACGATTGTTACATTACTGCTTGTCAATAAACAACATTCGATACGAGTATATTGGATAAATACAGTCTAGTAGACGTGGTTTGAGCGGAAAATCATGTAACAAAATTTGACAAGAGATAAGAGACATTCGTTCCAAAAACGTCATATTTTACCCAGCGGGAAGAAAAATATCAATAATTTTTTAGTGCTTATGTCATAGTTTTTAGCAATACAATAAACTGATATATTTTTTATTTATTGATTTCTATTAATTATGCATTCGAGAAAGTGTTATGTTGCTGGATTTCCGGGCGTGATACGGTAACATTAAGTCATGTGCACGCTAACTCGGCGTTGGAGCCAACAAACACAAACAAAATTTATTAAAGGGCTTCAAAGAAAATTTACAAGAAGAAGAAAAAGTTTAAAAGGCGAAACCAGTCCGGTCAGACGAAGTCATCCCCATCTGCTTCCCGCTTAAACAGCTGTGCCATGCCTCACTGAAAATTACTTCGCAAGATCTCTTGAACCTAACGCCCATCCATGTACCTAACGTCCTTCGAGGCCATGTCAATACCGTCAGTATTTCGCCGCACCCATGCCTCCTCTGTCGCAATAGTATATTATTTACACAAAATTTCCTACCAAAAACTGTCTAAAAAGTACATTCATATATCTTCATATCTCTATAATTTGAGTATCGGTATATATAAATAAAATTCGACCCTAAAGCTTGTCACAAATAAAAAATAATGTGGGCATATATGCATGTATACATATATGTATATATGTAAATATAAATATATGCAGACACTTACTCATCTCTCTCCCAATGGAGACACCAGTCAGTGGTGCCAGAAAAAAATCTCAATTCATTCAAAGATCATATCAATGAATGATGAAATTATTTTTATTGTTTAAATATAATTTCTTTCCCACCAAATCGTTCAAAGGCCATTCCAAAAATCGTCATTTGTTATATCCAAATCGGCATTCTGTCGGAATCCTTTAATTTCGCTTTTATTTTCATTTTTCAATCGACAAGGGTTTAGTAAATAAATAACGTAAAGGCACATTAAATTGAATTTTTAAATATATATATATTATACATATATTATATTCAAATTAACACGGTAGAACATGCATATCTCCATGTTAATATATGTACTTAGTTTTAATAATTTTAATTTATTCATTCCAATTGACCAGCATAAGCGAGCAGTTTTACTTTGGGGAAATATAAAAATTTTATAATACAACTTTTGTGTTTCTTTTATTTTACAGAATATTGAAGAAGCTGTAGCTGGCCCCAACTCTAATTTTTACGAGTTTTATAATGATAGCTTAATTTGGCGATCCCCACGGGCACTCCTAACAGAGGTCAGATGATTGAAATGATTAAAAGATGTTTTGAGAGAAACATAAAAGGATCATGCGGCCAATGGCTCAATTGACTATTAAATTAAAATAAATTATGCGAAGACCTGTGATCCCGAAGAATAAATAATATAATTATAAAAGCAAATAGTTCTAAAGAAAGACATGATTCATTGAACACACAGAGGACGAAACGCAGCAACAAAATTTTTTGACTATCTCATATGAAAAGTATTTCGTAATTTTCAAGCATATCTACTCAAACGTGTCTGACTAACTGTAATATTGCTTTAAAATTTCTAATAAATACAGGAGTAAAAAAAAATTCCGAAAAGCCTACTCTAGCAACTCTTTCAATATTAGTTGTCCCACCTCTTTCGGTGCACACAGCGTATGGACCCCTTGTTATAAATAGGAAAATTGGTGGGAAGTTGGTTCAGACCGGCACCAAAACAACCTTTTACGTATTACCAGGACTTTACTATCTTAGTTCGGTCTGAGATAAAACCAAGATCCGTAGGGTAAACTTGGGCAGATTTGTCTTTGGAACACTTTCGTCAAAGCCATTTTTGGTATGAAGAAGAACAAATAGTAATTTGTAGTGTGATTGTGTAATGTGCATATATTGTGATTACATTTGATAGTTGTAGTCCGAAATAGAAAACAGCCACCAGTGATTAAAAAACAATCTGCAAACATATTAGCGACAAAGGAATCGTAATCCCGGCAATTCTCCCATTTGGATAGTTCCAAAAACAAACCTAAACCTCCCGGTGCAAAACAGTATAGAATAGTTGGTGATTTTAAACGTTTGAACGGGGCTCGACGCTTATTCTGTGCAGATATTAATCCCACAAATTGCAAAGAAAGAGTCGGACATAACTAAAACAGAATAGAAACCTATGAATGGAATGTACGAATTTATGAGACTGCATTTAGAATTTAACGAAATGCCTGCAGAAGCCAGAAGTAAAGTAGGAACCGTTCACATTGTGGATCAGGACTAATCAGATCTAATTCCTATGTGGAAAATCCTTTTAGTGTTTTTCGAAATCAGATAATTTTTAAAGGAGGCTATGATATGGCGTTTGCGGAAAATTCACATCCAGGTTCCACTCGCCACTATTGATGTTGACTATCAAAAAACCTAATCTAACTATATTAAGAGAACGCTTGAATCTGGCACACTTCCTTTTGTACATAATCGGAATAACGCAGAGGGTGGTTGAAGATGTTGACAAAGAAAATAGAATTTGCAAAAAAAAAATAGGACGACCTTGAGAGGGATCATACGAATTTCAGAGAAAACAAAGAAAAAATCCTGAAAAATTTCCGCAAAATGGTAAGTCGGATAAAGAAATTCGCTATCAGAAACTTGCTTCGTGAATAAATGTAATACACACCCTCTAATACCCCAAATGAAGGACACCCCACTTCAAATGAAATAGTGCATGTAGGCATTGCCGAATTTCAAGGAGAAAAATGTTTGTCGTGCGTAGATAAATTTTCTTACGATTTGGATATTGTAGCAGGCTTAACTCTTACTTATCCAGAATCAATCCAGACGTACTCAAAGTATGACCGGCAAGTGACCACAACAACCCCTAGCAGACGACTAAACCACGAAGGATACGCCATATTGACTGGATCGGCTTAGCCTGGAAGTATGATCCGCAGGTGCTGCCGATTTGGGTCACATTCTGCGAAACTTTGACGAGGTGGTGGTCGACAATAACCCCCAATATCGCGTCAATGAAGATATTTTTAATAGAACCCCTGAAGCGATTGGAAAAACAAATAAAATTATGATTCGCCTAAATGCAATGAACAAACATATTAACGAAGAAAATTCTGAACTCATCCTCAAAGAACAAGTATCGGAGTACATGCATGTGCAAAAACTGGCCTTATAAATACAAATTTACTTGATCAAAAAGCAATCCAAAAACTTTAAACAAATTTTCATGGATAAATTAAGGCAACAACCTTTTAAAAACTTTTAAATGCAACATACTTCATAGTGCTTAACAATGAGGCTTTCCAGGGGGAATCAAACTTTTGCCAGGACATCAACAAGTACGGTGCACGTATTGCCACCCGCGCTAGCAAACGTTACTAGCGATGGGCTAAAGTTAAATTTGGATGTCTATGAGCTCAGCAAAACAAATATCCACCACCTGCAACAACAAATTCAAACTTCTTCTAGGTAGTCGACTCTGTCATCTTGACAATCAGCAGCCGCATACTATGCAATTTGGAGAAAGCTTACTACAACTATCCCCTCAATCCCTACAGACCAAGACCAGCCACCAACCACGGTAGCATAAATATATCCCCTTGTAAGTTCTGTAACGTTGGCCCCCCAGTTTTAGCTAAAAATTCTTTAACTACTGTACTTCATAGAATTTCATTTGTAGATGTTTTTTAGTGTGTTTCATTTCGATTATAGTACGACGGATAGTGAAGCACAATCAGTCACTTTTATCAGGAATCGTTTGTAGTTGTTTGAAGTATTCTTCATTTCGCTTGTAGTATGGCGGATAACGAAGTAAAACCAGTTGAAAGATCCTTTTCGCCAAAAATGTATACTTTCCAAAATGGTGCCTCTACTATTATCAAGAATCGTTTGTAGTTGTTTCTAGAGCTCTTCATTTCGTTTGCAGTACGGCTGATAACGAATCAGTTCCATCAATCAACCGATAAATCGCCGTCGACCTAATTTGCTATTTTCCATAAGTGAGAATAGAGAAGACCAAAAGTGAATCTACTATTATCAGGAATCGTTTGCAGTTGTTTGTAGTGCTTTTAATTTCGTTTGTAGTTTGACGGATAACGAAGTCGAATCAACAGATTAATCCCCGACGACAATTTTTCAAGAATCGTTTGTAGATGTTTCGTTTGTAGTACGACGGATATCGAAGTACAATCAGTCGAAAAATCCATTTCCCCAAAAACTGATACTTTCCGAAAGTGAGAATCTACTATTATCAGGAGTTTTTTGTAGAGCTCATCATTTCGTTTGTAGTATGACGGATAACGAAGTTTAAAAATCCTTTTCGCCAAAAATTTATACTTTCCAACAGCGGGCCTCTACTATTATCAAGAATCGTTTGTAGTTGTTACTAGGGCTCTTCATTTCGTTTGCAGTACGACGGATAACGAATAACAACCAGTTAAAAAATCGATTTCCCCAAAAATTTATACCTTCCAAAAGTAGGCATCTACTATTATCAAGAATCGTTTGAAGTTATTTATTCATTTCGTTTGTAGTGCGTCGGATAACGAAGTACAATGAACCGATAAGTGCCCATCGACCTAATTTGCTATTTTCCATAAGTGAGAATAGAGAAGACCAAAAGTGAATCTACTATTATCAGGAATCGTTTGCAGTTGTTTGTAGTGCTTTTAATTTCGTTTGTAGTTTGACGGATAACGAAGTCGAATCAACAGATTAATCCCCGACGACAATTTTTCAAGAATCGTTTGTAGATGTTTCGTTTGTAGTACGACGGATATCGAAGTACAATCAGTCGAAAAATCCATTTCCCCAAAAACTGATACTTTCCGAAAGTGAGAATCTACTATTATCAGGAGTTTTTTGTAGAGCTCATCATTTCGTTTGTAGTATGACGGATAACGAAGTTTAAAAATCCTTTTCGCCAAAAATTTATACTTTCCAACAGCGGGCCTCTACTATTATCAAGAATCGTTTGTAGTTATTTCTTCATTTCGTTTGTAGTGCGCCGGATAACGAAATACAATCAACCGATAAGTGCCCATCGACCTAATTTGTTATTTTCCATAAGTGAGAATAGAGAAGACCAAAAGTGAGAATATACTATTATCAGGAATCATCTGCAGTTGTTTGTAGTGGTCTTAATTTCGTTTATAGTTTGACGGATAACGAAGTACAATCAACAGATTAATCCCCGACAACAATTTTTCTTATCTCTTTTTTAGCGAATTTCTCTACATATGTACAAACAGAATTATCGAAATGATGATCAATTGATGTTCAATTTACACATTTGCAAATAATACTGGTAGGTCAGCCAGTTTTTTTAATAATTTATTCAGCCAAACAAATATACACATCTTTTGGACGAAGTTGTTTCTAAGGACAACTTTTTAGTTACCCTTAAATAGCGAAGTTTTCGGTTTATTCAGTATAATGCATTAATTTTAAGTTAGTTAATGTAGTTACTCAAATTTAAATCACTTTAACGTATTTTAGTACAATTGAATTTCTTTTAATGGATTTCGGATTGAATAAATAAGAATGCATTTAACTCAAAATATTTCCAATTTGAAAGTTTTCATGTATGTAGAGTAAACTGGGGCAGACTGTGTTTGAAACACACAGACAAACCGTTTTTGGTATAAAGGAAAATTAGCAGCTTAATAGTCTAAATTGTGATTGCGCCTTTGGTCAACTAGACACATTGCGAAAAAGTTTGACAGTTGTGGTGCGAAAGTGAAAAGAGTGGCACGTGTTTAAAAGTTTTCAGCGAAGCGATATAATTTTTATTCACTCGTAAAGCATTTATAAGGCTAATTTTAAGTGAGTTTCAAACAAGGTGGCTGCCAAGTTTTCCGAAAATATTTGTTTATATATATGTACATATATATAAGGTAAGTAAACACAGTGTTACCTCGTTTGTTGGAGCACATTCTGATTCATCACCTTTTTTAAAAGCTCAACTGATTTCAAACTTTAATATTTGGTGTTAAACATTGGGTATGGGTTTATGAAATATCTAAACAGTATCATTTCATACTTAAGGCAATAAAATATGAGCGGGAGTGGTGGTAATGAAAGGTATGTTTTGTTGGCTACCGGAAAATTAATATCCGTGACATTAGGGTGGTTACAAGGCATAAGGTCAATTGTTCTTTTGAAATTATCTTCCGGGGCATCCGAGTTTGATAATTTTAACACGTGCCTTATTGAGGTTAATGTTAGAGGAAACATCTGAATTTTACAAAAAGTCATAGTTTTTCTTCCCTAAAATCGAAACCATTTGAAATCTGAAATCTGCCAAAATGGGCGAAAAACACAAAAAGGAATAGAAGAAAATAAATGAATGCGTGCTGCCGAATATAAATTGGAGCGCGTTTTCATTATAATTGATTGTGATGTAACATGCTACTTATAATTATTTTTGTATACTGCAATGTTCCATGGTAGCAGAATTTCGGACTCTCCTCTTGAGGGCTATGGTAGAAGAGTCACCAACTTGACTCAAAGAAATATCTGAAATCACCCGCAAATATGCCATGGATTTCGTTTTCAAAATTCACTCTATTTTGAATATTTAAATATTGAAAATAAACTGTATTTCTGTTTTTACACTTGATTACTTGATAAAAGTTTGCTTTTACTATTTGCATATTAGTTGAATGGTAGATGTTTAATCTTAATCGATTTGCATGCGATAAAAAATATAAATAAGTATTGCTCTCTCGATGTACTAAAAGACTTTGACTTATGTACATATATACATGTATTGAGTACGAAAAATTAATCGGTCACTTTTTTAACGAAATTTCCACTCGTGGCGTGCGCGATTTTAAAGCTTAAAATAAACGTCAACCAACTTGTGGACTAAAAACGCTTTGTCTGCCTACAAACATTTGGAGGCCCCGGCGAGATAAATATTTAAGACTAATCTGAATAATTTCGAGAACAATCGTTTATCCATAACCTCGCGAAAATGTCTGATAGTGAGCAGCCCTTTTCGACCAAGCAAAGTGATGGAGCTGGCGGAGGTTCAACAACTGCAGCTTCTTCTAAAGAACGAAAGCCGAATACTCGTCGCACCGTCTGCGAGCAACAAATGGAGCGCGTCCGTGACTTTGTTGAACATGTAAAACATGATCACAGCTTGACTTCCATATCGGAACTGAATCTTCGCCTTGAAACTCTGGAAAATTCATTCCGTGCCTTTATCAACGTTCAAGCAAACAGTGAGTAAAGATATCCTGAAGAATCTGCGCAGCATCATCGGTCTACTTACGAAGAGCTTTACTACTTGACAGCATCCAACATAAAGGTTATGATTGGTAACTTGGACCAGGGAGCCAATACAACCATCGTAGATAATATAGCATCAGAAAGGTAAGACACTATAAGTACCCAAAATAGAGTTGCATTCTTTTTCAGCCGAGAGTACTGCGTGGATGAGCTGGTACGATTAGTTTATTTCACTGGTTCACAACAGCCAACATATTACCACCCTTGCGAAGTTCCAACATCTGGTATCAAAATTGGAGGGTACTGCTAAGGCGACTATCGAAGGTATCCAAAAATTTTGAGACTGCGCTACAAGTCTTCGTGAGCGATTCGAAAACAAAAAGATAATCGCAAAATCAAGCTTATGCTTCGGCAACCTAAGATTGTTAAGGTAATCTCCACCGATCTGTGAAATCTAATCGACAAAATGAACAATCATATGGTAGGACTCAGAAACTTAAACCGACCTGTTGATCAGTGGGACGGCCAAATTGTTCACTTGATATCTTCAAAATTAGATGCTGAAAGTACTTTAAAATGGAATGAAGAATCTGCGACAAATCGGATGCCAACACGTAATGAGCTAATGACTTTTTTGAAGAAAGATGCCAGATAATAGAAGGTAACGTGCAAACAAACTTTCTTAATAAAACCTTTATGACAACATAATTATATTGCAACTTTTTAAATAAATCAGGACACCTAATCTACCGAAGCTTATCCTTCATAAATTTATCTGTGAACGATCGAGTACAAAGGATTCGTGAGCTGAAATTATGCGAGAACTGCTTAAAAGCGAATAATCACACTGCATTCAATTGCACATCAAACTTTAAACACCATTCTTCATTACACCAAATTTCGAGTACCTCTATCTCGCAAGCGAACAGCAACAACAATTATCAAGTAGAGCCCACTAATACTTTGCAAAGTTCAAGTCACTATATTACAGTTAATCCTCAAGTCACACTGCATAGCAAATCGAGCGACAGCAACAATCTAGGAACGGGCATCCTAATCTTGATGGACAGTTATAATCAATTTATTACGTGTCGTGTACTGTTCGATTCTGGCTCTCAGCCTAACATGATTTCAGAGCGCATCGTTAGAATCGCTGGAACTAAACGCCAATATTCTCCTACATCTTTTACTTCTGGAAACAACATGGAAACATGGAAACACTTCAAGACGAATACTACATATAATGTTGCGCTCAAGAGGTTTTCTTCGCTAGAAGCAAAATTTCGGAGAAATGAACAATTACGGGCACAATATATAGAATTTATGGAGGGGTTTATTCATTTATCTCTTATGCAAAGGGTTCTACATGTAAATGTTAAAGTTCCGCACTACGTAATTCCTCATGACTGTGTACTTAAGCAATCTAGCTCAACAGCTAAGATCCGAGTTGTCTTCGAGACCTCATCTAAAACGAGTGCTGGCATATTATTAAACGAATTGCTTATGGTTGGACCTGTAATTCAGCCCGATTGGTTTACGACAACGTTTCGCTTTAGATATTTTGTATCGCAAAATATCGTTTCATCCTGATGATACGATAGACGCTTTCACTACATTTTCCTATTGAGATATTTCATTACATTTTCCTATTGAGATATTTCAATTATGCACAGTGACCAACGGGACAGCGTCTTCGACTTTTTGGCAACGAGCACCTTTGTGAAGGCGAAAGACAATATTTTCCTTACGCCGCAGAAGCTGCAAATGGATTTTATGTCATTATGTCAACGATTTCTTGACAGGCGCTAACACGCTTCACGATGCAAAGGTTTTGCAGTTAACTGCAATGCTGTCGAGAGGTAAATTTGAATAGAAAAAGTGGTGTTCTAATCATAATGACATTCTTTCGAACGTATCTGAAGCTGATAAGGAGAAGGTTTTTTTTTCAAATCAAAGGCAGTAATGCAAATGCAATTAAGACATTAGGTCTCATATGGAGAATCCTTCTACCGATAAATTTCTCTATCAAAAGCCTACGGCACTGAACCAAAAAACATAAAAAAAGAAGCAGGCTGTGTCAGAGACACGTCCATTTAGTTTAACGTAGAATACGCCATCCGATAAGACAGAAAACATATGTAACAATAAATGATAAATAATACAAGCAAATGAATTTCTTTATTTGATAGTTACTTTGGATGATATACATAAGCTTATGATAGGAAAAATAGGATAAAAATGTTTTTAAATTATCAATTAAATTTCTCGCAAAAACGAAGTCAATGGCTGTTATCAATAGTAAAGATAAATGATAAATAACATACGCGAATCAATTTTATTATTTTTTTTGCAGTGCTTGGCAGCATTTTCTCTTCTTTTACTCTACTTTAACTTGCCCGCCTAAAATTATGCAATACACGAGTACATTTAAATCGCCTAACAGCAAACACTCAACCAAACACCACACACATATTTGTGTGCATGTGTTTATACAATTTTCATTTGAGAAATTTAAATATTAGGAAGATATCAACCAACATGAAATGTATGTCAAACGAAAGCTAACATCTTCATTTGACTACAAAAAAAAAAAAAAAAAATTAATCGAGCCGTTTCCTTTTAATTAAAGAAATAGAGATTACAACAATAAAAACCTGACATTGGTGCCCATACCGTAAGGTAAGACGTATTCTACGCCAAAAAAACGCAGTGTTTTATCTGAAATTGCCCAATTTTTCGACCCACTTGGTCTAATTAGTCCTGTGATAGTGCTTGCAAAAATATGTATGCAGCAAATATGGCACTTGAAATTGAGCTACGATAAGTCACTGCCTCAAGAGTACTATAGCAGATGGGAACATTTTCGTGACCAATTTCACTGCTTAAACGATTTTGAGATTGATCGTCAGGCTTTTGCACCGTATGCAAACTATGAGGCTCACGCGTTTACAGACAGCTCTGAAGATGCGTATGTTGTTTGCTTATGTATATGAAGAAGGGTTCTCGCACTACATTATTATGCTCTAAAACAAAACGCTAAAAAAATTATGTTTGCCGAAACTAGAATTGTGCGCTGCGGTCATAATGGCGTTGCGCTTGTTCAGGAAAGCAGCTCATTTTCGCAATGGCATTACGTACCAACTGATCTCAATCCAGCCGATCTATTATCGCGCGGTGTACTACCTAAAGCATTAAGGCACTCAATAGTTCTTCCGAAGTCCCATATTTTTACACGAACTCTTTTAATTCATCTTCATATTACCAATCATCATGTTGGGCCGCAGGCCCTTCTTAGTAATAACTAGACAAATGTTTTGGCCTATTCACGGGAAAGTTGTAGCATGTTCCGTCGTTCATAATTGTGTTCGTTGCTCCAGATGTCGAGCATTAAGGAATGATCAGCTTATGACAGATTTGCCTGAACTCCGAGTACAACAAGCATGGAAATTTAATGTTGTTGGAGTCGATTACTGCGAACCTTTCTGCGCCCATTTTCGACGCCGCGGCGCAGCACCGACAAGGCATATGTTGCTATATTTATATGCTTTAAAACGCTTTGTAGCTCGCCGTGAACGTTGCGCTGTCTTGTATAGCTAAAAATTGTGTAGGCGCTCAAAGGGGAAAAGAGGAGCTTTCCATCATATTTCAGCAGAACCAATCTCAAAACGAAATTGCAATGGAATCCGCTAAAAATGGAATCAGTTGGAAGCATGTACCTCCCGGTTCCCCACACTGTGGTGAGCTATGGGAGGCTGCGGTTAAATCCTTTAAATATCATCTTAAACGTATAATGAATAATTTTTCCTTAACGTTTTCAGAGTTTAACACGCTCATCATCCGAATCGAGTCCATCCTTAATTCTAGACCAATCACCGCGGTCAGTGATAATGCCTGCGATGCATTGGCCCTAACTCCAGGACATTTTATCATAGGCACTGCGCTAAACGCTATTCCTGAACCAGATGTAAGGGCAGCGGCAAGCTTCAATCGCTTACAAAGGTACAGTGGTACTTCCATCAATTCTAAGACAGATGGCATAAAGATTATTTGCAAAGTTTGCATGTGCGCAGTTAGTAGCTAAAGAAAATTACGCCTTTGAATACAGGTGGCATAGTTATACTGGAAGAAGAAAACATTCTGCCGCTGTTTCTGTTTCGAAATTTTTCAATTCGTAATTAAAAAGTAACAGAATAAAATATTTAGGAGTCGAAAGTCTACCACCTTTCAATAATTTTCTACAATTGTCTAATTTAAAGCAAATATTGGTACAATTTTGTGGTTTGTGAAAGATTTCAGAGAGAGTACTACTACTACTCAATGACCTATACAAAAGAATTTTATCTGAGTAATAATGTATTATTCTAAATAAAACAAATGTAATAAATAAAATTAATCAACCTATAGGCGATATTTAAGGAATTAAAAAATATGACATATTTTAAAAATTTTAGTTTGATATACTAATGTTATAAATTTATTTTTTTCATTAGATGTAATTGCTAATTTACTTTAAAGATGTTTAAGAGACCAATATTTACTTTCAGTTATGTAATGATGAATTAATTATATTAGTAATTCATTTAATAAAATAATTACCAGGGGTACTTTCAATTACGATTGGTATAAAACTATGATTAGCACCACAAATTTCAGAACAATGACCGTAAAATAAACCTCGACGGTTGTGAAAAGATTGGTTTGATTTAATTGCCCAGGAGTTTCATCAACTTTTACACCAAGAGCTGGATTATGAATTACATCAGGGACAGCAACTAAAACTCGAATTTAGTGAATTTATAGGTAAAATGATTCAATTATCAACATGTAATAATCGAAATCCATCTGTATTTAATTCATTTGTGGGAATTATGAATGAGTCAAATTCAACATTTATAAAATCTGAATACTCATATCTTCAGTATCATTGATGTCCAATAGCTTCTAAAGTAACTGAGGGTTCATAAATTTCGTCAAGTAGAAATAATACTCGTAAAGAAGGAAGTACAATAAATAATAAAACAATTGCTGGAATAATTGTTCAAATTACTTCAATAGTTTGTCCCTGAAGGAAATTTCGATTCGTGTAAGAATTAAAGAATAATATAAAATTAAATAATCAACTAAAGTTGTAATTATTACTAAAATTATAAGTGCATGGTCATGAAAAAAATCATGAAAAAATGTTAATTGTTCTATAAGAGGATAGGTACTATCTTAGAGGCCTAGAGCAGCTAATGTTGTCATTAGTTTCCAACAAAAGTTAAATACTTTATGCACGCATCTGCCATATTAGAAGTTAGTTAAAATATGTAATTCATAATAACTATGTTCAGCTGGAGGGTATTTTATAATCTTTTAATAGACGAATTAAGTTGTATAGGATATATAACTTGACGTTGTGAAATTAAACTTTCTCAAAAAATAAATAAGAAAAATAAAATTCCTAGTAATGAAATAGATGAACCAATAGTTGAGATTGCATTTCATGTTGTGTAAGCATCTGGATAATCTGAGTATCGCCTAGGTATACCTGCTAATCCTAAGAAATGTTGAGGAAAGAAAGTTAAATTTTTTTCAATAAATATAATAATAAATTTACTTTTTAACTTTAAATTAGGGTGTAAATTTAATCCTGTAAATAAAGGGTATCAGTGAATTAACCCTGCTATAATTGCAAATACAGCTCTTATAGATAATACATAATGAAAATGTGCTACAACATAATAAGTGTCTTGTAAAATAATATAAACTGATGACTTAGCTAGAATAACTCCAGTCAATCCACCAACTGTAATTTAATTGAGTCTCATGTAAAGTTGCTAATCAACTAAAAAATTTAATTCCAGTTGGAACAGCAATATCTATAGCAGCTGAAGCAAAGTAAGCTCATGTATCTACGTCTATTCCAACAGTAAATATGTGGTGAGCGCATACAATAAATCCTAATAACCAAATTGCTATTATTGCATAAATTATTCCTAATAAACCAAATGTTTCCTTTTTATCTAATTCTTGACTAATGATATGAGAAATTATTTCAGACCCAGGTGAAATTAAAATATGAACATCTGACTGTCCAACAAATCAAAATAAATGTTGATATAAAATTGGGTCTCCACCACAGTCAGAGTCACAAAAGGAAGTATTTAAATTTCGATCTGTTAATAATATAGTAATAGCACCTGCTAATACTGGTAATGATAATAATAACAATAACGCAGTTAGTACAACGGCTCAAACAAATAAAGGTATTCGGTCAAATGTAATCCAGCCTCGTTTTCTACTATACTTCTTACTAACAATAAAGTCAATGAGGAGGTAATAATCAAAAACTTATATTATTTATTCGGGGAAAGGATATATCTGGAGCACCTAACATCAAATGTACTAATCAATTTCCGAATCCTGCAATTATAATGGGTATAATTATGAAAAAAATTATTACAAAAGCATGAGCTGTAACAATTACGTTATAAATTTGTTTATCTCCAATTACAGCACCAGGGTGACCCAACTCTGCTCGAATTAAAATACTTAATGAGATTTCTACTATACCTGCTCAAGCTCCAAAATAAAATATAAGGTACCAATATCTTTACGATTTGTTGAAAATAATCACTGTCGCGATTAGATTAAATAACTGAAATTTAGGCGATATACCTACTGTAAACCTATTTATAAGAATCCATTCTTTTTCAACAGCTGACAGTGAACATTTAATTTTTAATTCGGCTTTATAGT
Source organism: Anomoia purmunda (assembly GCA_951828415.1). Taxonomy (NCBI): domain Eukaryota; kingdom Metazoa; phylum Arthropoda; class Insecta; order Diptera; family Tephritidae; genus Anomoia; species Anomoia purmunda. The sequence goes on along the minus strand of OX639994.1, from coordinate 40,632,422 downwards.
CAATAATGTCATTAGACTGCAATTCTAAAGGAGTAAATAAAATTACTAACGCCTAAAAGATTTAACTTATATTTATAATTTTAAAGAATATTAGTTTATTTACTTAAACCCTTACAAATATTTAGATTAATTAGAATAATAGATAAATTATTGATACTAAAATTAAGATAAATGTTGAAATAAAAGATGAAAATAATATACATTTAAGTGAAAAATTGTTAATGGATACATTATTTACTCAGTTATTTTCATGATAGTTTAGTATAAATGCAGCAAAACATAAACGTATACAAATATAATATAAGGTAATCAGTGTTATTAGTGTCATAATTGTTATAAGAATGTATTGATGATTAAGAATTAATATTTCAATGACAATTCATTTTGGTAAAAATTCAATGAATTAAAAATAGTTCGTTTATATGAAATATTTAGAAATTATTAAATATAACAATTAAACTAAAAGATAAAAATCTGCAAAAAGAAAAATAAATAAGCCATATTGAATCATTGCTCATCCATGAGATGAGCCAGGCAAGCTGTGTATGCTGTTATTGCTTTTTTATTATTGAAATAGTTATAACTTCGACCATTTCTGTTTTTTATATAATTCTTACTATTAAAAACTGGTCTTGAGCCCATACAATTATTGTTTGGGAAAAATTTACTTTCATAAAATTATTTAATTTATGATAATTTATTTAACAATATATAATATATAATAAATTTCAAATGTTTTTTAATAGAATTCACTTAAAATTATTAAAGTTTTATTTTAGCTTAAAAATTTGTTATTGATTTATTTTATATGTACATTTTTGTGTGAAATTACATTTATTTAAATAATAAATATTTTTTGTTATAATCTCAGTAATTACCTTTATAAATCAAGGAAACTTGGAAGCAGTAATTTCATTAAGCTTTGGCTAAATTTGTGACAGCAGTATTTATAGAATATGCATTATTTACATTTATTAAGTAAAATTTTAAAGTTATAAATTTAAATACCAGATACTGACAGTTGCTCCCTCTGAGAAGACGTGTTTCTCTAACTTTCGGCCTATTGTGACTTCTTTCACACGGTATTCGCTTTATACTCGTATTCATACACGTGTTTTTTCCTTTAATCCATTTCATTTCGATTGGTATTTGTTTTTCTAAGAAGTGTTTCGCATAAAAGTGCAAAAAGTGCATTTAATCATGGCCCCCAGGCCGCCCAACCTTGGGAATAACAGGTTTGCTTTGCTTGCCTCAGGCCCCCAACTAAAAAGAAATAAACTATCATACGCGTCAATTAACTTCCCAGAATTGCTCCTAGCAAAGAAAGAAATCCCAAAATTCATCGCGGGTAGTGCTACTGACTCAAATAAACCTACATATTTCAAAATACTCTTGCTCAACCGTACATAAAGCTCTAGAAGCCATCAGCAAAGAGATAATTTCAATTTCAGAGTTACGTGCTGGAAACTTCTACTGCTAGTGAAAAATAATCAAATTGCGAAACGATTCATCGCAACCACAAAACTACCCTGTGTATGCGATATCGATGTAAAATACCATGTGAGCCTCAATAGCGTAAAAGGTACAATCTATACACCTTGCCTTAACGTCAGTGAAAAATAAATAATTGAAAACATGAACAAACCAGGCGTAGTCGTTGTGTACAAGTTTTCACAATTCACTGGAGTTGTCTTGCTCACTTTTGATCTCTACGAACTCCCAGAAAAAATCGATGTGTCTTGGCGAACTGCCAAAGTAAAACCCTACCTTCCTAACCCAAAGAGTCACAAAACCAAAATAAAAAAACAGAACTTAACTCAAATACCCCCTCTGCATCTCCACCAATTACATTAAATAAATCTTCAATTCCTTCACTGGACGCTTCTTCAACAAACCCACCACAATCAAATTCCTCTCTACCCCTAAACTTACCACTTGTGAACAACATTCAGCAACCTTGCAATGCACAAAACCCAGCAGGTATAGGTATTTCCATGACAGAGACAACATATATCCCATCTGTCAGCCATCTCCAAACATCAAACAATGAAGAACTTAACGAAAAGAACTCAAAAGAACAAACAATGTCAATTGACGATTGTCATTAGCTACATTCGCACAGCACACCAAACTTATTTTGTCACTCCCTTTCTTTTTTCTTTCTTTTTCCAATGATTAAAATCCTACAATGGAATATGTACGGCTACAACAACAACTACATTTAAGTATCATCGCTCTTCAAGAGACTAATATTGCTGCTGGTAAATCAGCAGCTGCGCCGTGTCAATACTAATGCTATTTTCATAACCTACCTCAAAACAATACAAGCAAACAGGGCATTGCACTTTTAATAAAAAAATCGATTCCCCACAAAACAATTTCAATATCTTCAAACATAGCAACAATTGCGATTGAGGTCTCGTTACCCTTCAAATTCACTATCGTTTCTCTTTACATCCCACCTCAGCAGAATTTCTCATGCAACGATCTTAGAAATATAATGCGATCAGTAACCTCTCCTTTAATTATGGTAGGCGATTTTAATGCCTGGAGCCCTCTTCGGGGTTCCGCCTCCTCTGATAATAGAGGCATTATTATAGAAGACCTGGTTTTATCAGAAAATCTTACTTTATTGAACGACAACAAACATACGCACTTTTCCACGCATAAAACGTTTACCACTGTTGATTTGACGATGTGTTCCTCTAACATTGCTCCTAAACTAACTGTCAATACCCTTTCCCACATCCACGCGACCACTTCCTCATCCGTACTATTCTCTCCACAACCTCCTTTTATAATCCCCCACCCATACCTAAGTTTTTGATTGAAAAAGCGAACTGGGAAAAGTTTCAAACTACTGCCAGTAACCTTTGTACAAAGCTTCATAGTTCCGAAAATGTTAACAAAGAAGTAGCTTCAATAACAAAAATTATTCGCACTTCCGCCCACCTCTCAATTCCACAGTCAAGTAACAAAACCTATGCAAAAAGTGTCCCATATTGGTCCTTGACCATAAAACAAAAAAAAAACAATGGTAGATATAAAAAGACTTTCCGGTATTCATTTTAAATCCCCGACAATTTCCATAAATTGTCCCACTGGGCCTATTGGAAGTACTACAGAACTCCCCAACCACTTTGCATCTTACTGGTCCGAATATTCACACGACTCAAATTTTCACCCAACGTTTATCTCAGTTAAAAACGAATGGCTCAGTAGTAGTAACCGCACCTTTAATAGGCCCTTAAAAGTGACTGACTGTGAAATAGAACAGCTTGAATTGGAATCCACAATATCTCCTTCAACAGGCAAAACTCCGGGGGCCGACAGAATATCGTACCCTCTATTGCAACATCTCCCCTTATGCATCTAGTCTAGACTAACGTAACTATATAACAACATCTTAAATCAAGGTTTGCGGATAACCTGGAAAAACGCAGTCATTATCCCTATCCCAAAACCAGGCAATCCTGCAATAGAAGTTGCAGCTTTAGACCAATTTCTTTACCCAGCTGTCTCGGTAAACTTTTTGAAAAAATAATAGCTAGGCGCATTTCGTGGTGGGCCTTAACAAACGGTTGCATAAGTTCACAACAAATGGGTTTTAAAGAAGGACAGGAAACTATTGATGCCCTACTGCTGCCTTTGACCGTATTGGTGCCCACGTTGTTTTACGTCAGCTGGTGAAATGGACCCTTGGCGGTAAAATACTCAAAACCATTCAGCCTTTCCTCACTCATCGTAGATTTGTTTCGAAAGTTAATAACACTTTGCTGACCGCTACGTCTTGCACAATGGAATTCCCCAAGGATCTCCGCTTTCTGTCGTTTTGTTTACATCAGCGTTCAATGAGATTAGCCAAATAATCATAAAGTATAAAAATAGACAGATTTATGCTGAATGTAAAGAAACCCATTCCCAAACTATTTCTTTGCCACAATAGCGCTCTATATGAAACAGTTCTTGCCGAACAAAACCGTAATAAAGCTCCTAGCCGTGTCTCCGCAATTTCACTTTGCATTAAACATGCCAAGGAAATTGGTATCACACACCCTACCTTACACACGAAAAAAACATTCCCGTTGTGGCATATAAACGAGTCACAATTTATATTGAACTTGGAGAAATATAAAAAAATAACACCAATCCGGTATTCTACCAACACATCTTTGCGGAATACACGGCGCCTGCTCCACGAATGGAACTTGATTTTTACTGATGGATCAAAAATCGATACCAATACATCGTTTGCAGTAGTAGCAGGTATCCTCTCCTCTTACGCATCTCTCTACACAGCTGAAGCTACAGCGATTCTCCATGCGATAACTTTTGCAGAAAACTCAAAATCCAAAGCGATCATCTAATAGCTTTTGACTACATCGCGAGACCTATACACTTTTATATCTCAACGCCAACGTAAAGCACAAATGGAGGCATGGGGCTCAATTCAGCACTAACACATTACGCGAAACCCAAACTGTGCAAAGCCTAGATATCCATTAAATTGCCGCTGCAACGATGTGAAAGCATTTGTCCGTCTACATCTTGGCCACACAATCGCAACCAACTCGTATCTTCTAAACCGGTCCAGCCAACTTTTTGCCAACATTGTCCTTCTGTAGCTTTAACAGTATCCCATCTACTCGACGACTGCCCACATTTTACAGCGAGCAGGAGAACTATCTTCGAAAACCAACGCCCGTCGATGCTTTTGATTACTAGTTCTGCAGAAAACGTTACCAAAATATCTTCTTTTTTAGAAAAAACTGGCTTAAAACAACTAATTTAAATTTAATTTATTTTGCATATTATCAAATTCATTGTAATGCTCTTAAAATTATTTAATAATTATTGACAACTTTTTTTTTTATTGTACTTGACATGTATAATCTAATTAAGTTATAAAGTGTTTTTTATAGCTATATGAGCGAGCCGAAGGGCCTGGCAGCCAGTGCTCCTTTTTTCGTGTAAAAATAGTTATATTATTGTTTCACGTTTGATAAATAAAATAAAATAAATAAAATTTAAATGTTGTTCAAGCTTTCAAATTTTATTAATAAACTAGGATTATATGACCTAGTACTTAAAAAGTAAATTCAAAACACTAAGGTAGTATTAGTTAGGTTCTTGAAACTTAAAAATTTCACGATGTACCTCACTGAAATTTGTTTTCAGTTTATATGCCGACGTTATAAAAAAGTTGTATTTTATATTATATAATAATTTTCTTAATTTTTTTTTTACTTTATTACCGATCAAGGTGTAGCTTATATTTAAATTAGATATAGGTAACAATAAAATTATTTAGTTGGATTTAAATTTGAAATTATTAATGAAGCTGCATTTGATAGTAAAATTTTAAAGATAAAAAATTTGATTTTAGCTCAAAAATGTGTACATTTCGTGTCGCTTTTATTATTAAGGTAAGGTAAGTCGTAACATAGTAGGTGTATCTAGAATGACAATTTAAAGCTTATTTAGTAAAGTATTTCATTTACATTGAAAAGATTTTTGTGCAAATCAATATAACTTGATTATATATAAAATTAATTTATCTGTTTTTATTTTATTTTTATAAATTATTAAAAATAATTATTTAATGTTTTAGCAATTTTTATTGAAAAAATAATTTTTATAACAGTTTATTATGTATTGTGAAAGAATTTAAAATATTTTGAAAAATTTAATTTTGTTTATTGTACTTTGTGTATCAGGGTTTATCAAATAAATATTAAGTATTTAATTATCTCCATTTTATAAGAGTTAATAATTTATAAAAGTTATTGTGTAAAAAGAAATTAAAGGTTATTTGTTTATAAAGGTATCTAGTATTTTAGAAATAAATTTGGTTTAAAATGTTTTTATTTTTTATGTATTTATTTATATAAAATACTAGTTAATTTGAGTATTTTAAAGGATAAGCTGTAAAGTAAATTATTAAAATATAATAACAGTTGAATATAAATGTATATGTGTAGAATTAGCAACCAATTATAAATTTTTTATAAATTATTTTATTATATATATTATTTATCATGTTAATTTAAAACAAACTTAAATTATTTTTTTCAAATTAAGTAAGAAAATAAATAATTAGTAGTAATTTTATACTACATTTAATTGTTTATATAATTTAATATGACAAGTTTATATGTAAAGTTTCAAGCGGTAGAGGGGCGTCGAAGCCGATCCCTAAAACCGGCTCATCGCTGCGGGTGGCAGCTTCAATTAGTGAAGGGAGGGCGAAACCGCCTTCCTCCGCTTGCTCTGTAAAGGGGACGGCCGTTGTGGCCAAAACTATGAGTGTCGGAGCCGACATCTGTGACGAGAATATTCTAACCGTGTGAAGTATAAACACCGAGTGCGAGGTAAAGACTGACTTTATTGAATATCGAAATATGTTGAGTAGAGTTCGAGTAAATGCAAATGTTATACTCATATACATATATGTGTGTATATGCATAATAATAATTTGTAATCTGCCTACTTCAGTTACGGGTGTACATAAGTACGTGCTCTTGTTGGGCATGTTCTCATGACATCCTCTCTTTTCTGAAAAAAAAAGCGAAAATTAATACAAAGATTTGCATTAACCTTGCTATTAGATATCAATTTGAACATTTGATTCGAACTTCGCTTGTTGCATTGCTCTGCATTCATACTATGTGCATATAAGTAAACTTGCATATGTACATACATTTTAATTTATGGTTATATAAGCATATGGAGAAAAAAGATGTATATAATTTTTATAATACAAGTAAAAGTAATAAGGAAGTTATTAACAGATTTTATAATACAAAATAAAAGTAATAAGGAATGTATTAAATGATATTTTCTTTTCGCTTAAAATTAATATTTAGAAGAATCGTATTTTACTACAGGTTTTATTTTGCGTCCATATCGTGAGATCTGTTGGCCTGTACCTTCGCCGGAGTAATGAGTTTTTTTTGCTGCTGCTGTTGTTGTTGTTGTTGTTGTTATCAGTGCTGATAGCAGGTGTTTGTTCGCTTGGCGCAGTTTCTTTGTACTCATTTGACACAGGTATACGAGCGTTATTGGACTCGCTTTCCAGAGTTGGTGAGCTTGCCGAAGGTATGTTGGCTTGTGTTGTATGGAGATACTTGCTATTTCTCTGATATTTTTTGCCTTCGGGAGTTTCTACTATGACTGAGCGTGGACTTGAAGTCAACTCAACCATTTTAGCTGGTTTCCATTCGCGATGACCAGTTTGCATTCTAACGTTGTCGCCGGTTATAAGCGCTGGGCGAGGCGTGGCGATTCGATCGGCGTAGCGTTTTTGATTATGTCGCAATTCCTGCAGTTCTTCTACTACACCCTTTACGACTTTCGGCATTAAATTCATTTTTCAGTTGGCATGATGGTTCGAATTTGGCGGCCGAATAATCGTTCGCTTGGTGATTTTAGTATATCGTTGCGTGGAGTATTCCGAAGCAACAACATTGCTAGGTATGGATCGCTTCCATCATGCCAGCACTTCTTTAAAATGTTTTTCACAGTTTGAACGTTGCGCCCCGCCAATTCATTGGATTGAGGGTAATGTGGCGAAGAAATTCTGTGCTGGAATTTCCATTTTGTCGCAAACTCTCTGAACGTTTGGCTAGTGTACTGTGGACCTCCGTCAGATTCGAGTATCTCTGGAATACCATGTACGGAGAACAACTGACGTAACAAAAATGTGACCTCCATTGGTGTAGCAGATTTAAGTTTTCGGAAGTCATTAAACCCAGAGTAGTGGTCGGCAGTTTCCGCGTTGCGTTTGTTGACATACTGCACAGCTTTCAACAAAATTTTTTGTGTCGCTAGTAAGCCCATTCCAGAAGAATGATTGGCGGATACGATGCGTGGTCGTTGATATACCGCTGTGGCCTCTATGTGCTTCCTTTAACAACAGGTCATCTTCGTAAGTAATTTCGTGTTTAAAAGCCAAGTACTTTTTAATGGAGGCCGGTATTTCTATCTGGTTTTCTGGCCATTTTTTCATGATCGCTGCTTTAAGTGTCTGTAGTTCGACGTCAGCTGCAGTTTCTTCAATAAGACTTTTGCGCATTTTGTCTCCAATTGCGTGAATTAAATAAACTGGCTCGTCTATATCAACTTCTGCTGGTTCACAGTTGCGACTCAGGGTATCTGCAATTGGTACCATCGTTCCTTTTGTGTACGTAATTTTCGGCGAGTATTGTAAAATGTCGTATAGTACACCCTGTAGGCGTATAGGCGCATTCTGAATCGGATTGCCAAAAATGGTTTGCAGCGGCTTATGATCCGTTTCTATTTCTAGGATTTTTCCGTAAACGTAATCGTGAAACTTCTGGCATCCGAAACGAATAGCACACGCTTCCTTACTGATTTGCGGCTGCTTCTGTTGTGATTGGGTGAATGCTTTGGTGGCATATCCTAATGGTCTACCGTCTTGCATTAGGCACGCTCACATGGATTGGCTGCTGGCGTCGACTTGCAGCTTTACTGGTTTCTTTACATCGTAATAAGCGAGTACGGGAGTTGTTGTTAGTGTTCTTTTTATAGCTTCGAAAGCGCTGGTGTGCTCGTGCTCCCATCTCCAAACGTTTTCTTTACGTAAAAGTGGGCGCAATGGCTCTGTTAATTTTGATAGGTTTTTTATGAACTTACCGAGATATGTTACCATTCCCAACAGGCGCTGCAACTCTTTGACACATGTGGGTGTTTTGAGTGTACATATTGCTTTTATCATTTCATCGTCTGCTTTGTACCCATTTTCGGTGAAAATATGACCTAGAAACTTTAGCGACTTCTTTTCGTACTCGCATTTTTCCGCATTTAGTGTAAATCCAGCCTCTTTTAATCGCTTAACCACGTTTTGCGTAGTTCGCTTAGTATCGGCGCGTGTATAAAAATATCGTCCATGGCCACTTCGCATCTGTCTATGCCTTCTAACGTTCGGTTCATTACGCCGCAGAAAACTTCTGGTGCGGAGGAAATTCCGAACGGCATCCGTAGATAGCTAAAACGTCCCCACGGTGTGGAGAATGTTAAATATTTCGAGGTTCGGTCAGTTACTTTGCCAGAAGCCTTTCTGGCAATCAAGTTTAGTGAAAATTTTGCTGCCAAGAATTTTTGCCGCCACCTCTTCTACCGTTTTCATAGGGTATATTGGACGTTTAATACACTTGTTTAGCTCGGTAGGGTCCATGCACACACGTAACTTATTTCTTTTATTAACTACAAGCATGGGACTAACAGCTGGTGTACGCTCACTAACGCTTTTAATTACACCGAGTTTTACCATTTTTTGTATTTCTTGCTTCACGCTTTTCTCTATTGCATAGGGAATCTTTCTCGCTGGAATGACTTTAAATATCGGGTTGTCAACGAAATCTATGTCGTATTCGAAGTTATTGCAGCAACCTAGCTGGCTTACACGCTTGACGAACCCTAGATTTTCACAGTCGTCAGCTCCTAAAATCGCGTGAAAATTTTCTTCAATTACTTTGAAACGTATGAGCTTTTTGACATTATTGGTTGTACGTAGCGTTTGACATAACAATTTTGCTTCGCCTATCACTTTAATAAAACCGCTGTCATAAGCCTTTAAGCGCTTTATATCGCTCGTGTTTATTCGAACACCGAGTCTTTTAGCAACTCTAATCGGTAGTACATTACAAAAAGCTCCGGTGTCGAATCGCAGTTTTTGCTCATAATCGCCAATTTGCACTTTTTCGGTCCATTTCTCTTCATTTTCTTTCGAAGTAACGGAGTTGCTTATATTGCCTATGAACCTAAATTCTGAACTATCGCTATCGCTTCGTTATCAGTTTCTATAGCATTTACGTTTTTTTTTTATTTTTTATTTTCTCTCTTTTCACTCTTGGAGTGCTGTTTTTTATTTGGCTTTGATCTGCATGCGACCTTAAAATTACCTGTTTTACCGCACCGCGCGCACTCTTTTTTGTATGCTGGGCAACTCTTTGGCCCGTGGGTTGTTTTGTAACGACTGCAATTAAAACCCTTATCAATTTTATTAATTTTTATCGAAGAGTCAGGCTCATTCAGGTCGTGTATTTGCTTTGTTGCTCTTTCTGCAGCACGACATACTTTAATAGCTCTATCAAGTGACAGATTATCTTCTATCCAAAGTTTCTGCCTCGTATCATCTAAGCGGATACCAAGCACAATTTGGTCGGTGAGAAATTCATCGTCATTGCTAAAATCGCACTTTCGTACTTGTTCTCGAATTTTTTGTAAGAAATCATCAAAAGCTTCGCTTTCTTGCTGCTTGATGTGATGAAATTGGTACCGCTCGTACGTTTTATTACGTGTTGGTACAAAATGTTCTTTCAACTTCTTTTTGACTTCCTCTAAGTCAGATTTTTGTGCCTCGGTCAGGCCCAAATTATTAAGTAGGTGAATGCCGTCCCGCCCGAGTACAGCTTTAAAATTTTCCAACTTTCTGGAGCTTTCTTCGGTGTCGACCTTCGCTGCAATGGCATAGCCCTCATACGCTTCTAACCACTCGCTCCACTCACGTGCCATATCCACGTCGCTGTTTATTAGCAGTGGTTTTGGTGGTTTTACCATTTTCATTAATTTATTTAGCGCGAAAATTTGTTGGGAGTATTAAGCATTTTTTTTTTGTGCGGTTCTTAGTTTATTTTCTTTGTTTTTGTCAAACGGGTTTCGGCACCATGTGACGAGAATATTCTAATCGTGTGAAGTATAAACACCGAGTGCGAGGTAAAGACTCACTTTATTGAATATCGAAATATGTTGAGTAGAGTTAGAGTAAATGCAAATGTTATACTCATATACATATATGTGTGTATATGCATAATAATAATTTGTAATCTGCCTACTTCAGTTACGGGTGTACATAAGTACGTGCTCTTGTTGGGCATGTTTTCATGACAACATCCAAGGTCGTGGTTAAACCGGGGGGTTCAGGCACTGTCACCTGCGTGGTTGGGGGGGGAGGGGGGTGCTTACCTCCGCAGCCTCTAGGTTGGAGGGGGATGTAATTCAGGCTGGCCGCGCAGGTGGGGCACAGGGGAAATCGGCCGCGGCCTCTGGAGATGGGAGGCTGGACGAAATTGCCAGTACCAGTAAGGGTCTATCCTGCAGTGTACCGGTGCAGTCGAGGAAGTCTCAAATTCCGCCCGCCGATAGATCTAAGCGGCGGATGGGCACGGGAAGGAGGGCTCACTCAGATCGTTGCAAGGCCTCCAAGATTCTGGAGCGCTATGGCGGCCAGGCTGGGTCTCAGATACCTGAGAAATATGTCAAGTCGCTTGAGTGGGCCAGGGGGGTGCTGAAGGAGAGCGCGAGTGCACTTCCGAAGAGCTCAGCTGCAAAGAGACAGCGGTCTCAGGAGGGGGAGACCTCTTCAGGCAAACGGCCCAGGACTGGGGTGGCGCCCAAAACGTTTATCGGGGTCGCTAAGCAGGCAGCCTCCATTAGCCTGGGTGTCGTGGACCGCGGTAAGGAAGACGGTGCCATCTCCAGGATGGATTGGAAGCGTGTGGCGGCAGCAATCTCTGCCGTCTTCAAGTAGGTGATCAGGGATAATCCTGGTCCACCTCCTCGCTGCGAGAGTGCGGGCTGGCACTCTGGCCTCTTAAGCTCGTCCCCAAAATCGTCCCTATAGGAATCTGAGAAATACGGATTGGGATCTATACTGTAAGAAGCTGCAGGAGTTTCTTCCTGAGGAACCTCAGGGGAATTCACTCCTTTCGGAAAGTTCGATCGACAGCTTAGTGGAGAAACTCACCGTAGCTTGTAAGAAAGCGATAGAGTTTTTTTGTCCGTTGGTGGACTTTGGAAATTTCGGAGCTTAGGGCTTCGAGTAGACGACTTTATAACCAGGCGAGGAAGAGTAAAGAACCCTCGGATTAGGAACTTTATAGGATCGGATTGGGAATATATAAATCCGAAATAAGGAAAGCTAAGCGGGACTCGTGGGGAAGCTTCTGCGAAAACGTCGAAGGCTGCCACGAGTCCCTCTAGGCTTAGGCGAGTGTTCGCGAGGGCTCCCGTCCCCTTAGGATGTCTCAGGGACGACGTGGGAAATTGGGCGATGAGCAGCGAGGAGTTGCTCAAACTTCTCCTCGATTCCCATTTCCTCAGTAATCCTGAGCCATGTGAAGTTACAGGCGTAGAACCAGGTGCCATCTACGTCCCTCCTTGCGATCTATTGGAAGAGCGTCGCCTACTCTGCACGATACGCTCCTTCAAAGCTTTCAAGTCGTCAGGACCTGATGGTATCATTCCCGCTCAGTTGCAGAAGTCCGATCGAGTGTCGTGTCGATGGTTGGCGTCTATTTACGCAAGCTATATAAGTAGGGGCTATATTCCCAGATTTTGGAGGAATGGAAGGAGGGTAGCTTGTGGGGCGAAAGGACGGTGAACTTTTTCACGGATGGCTCGAAGCTGGACGGTAAGGTTGGGGGGCGGGGTTGGTATTCTGCGAGGAGCTCTCCCTCAGCCGCAAGTTTAAGCTTCTGGATTATTGTAGTGTATTTCACGCAGAGGTGGCTGCAATCAAGGAGGCAGCCGATTGGCTTCTAACCAATGTATTTTATAGTATTTAGTATTTATTTATTTAAGTCTATGAACAATAAATTCTTACAGACTACTAACAAACTTACATGAGATTATTTATTTATTTAATCTAGAAATATTAACATTTATTTATTTATTTATTTATATATGTAAAGTCTTTGAATTAACAAATTCTTACAGACTGTAATTAAACTAACTTGGAATAGTACAAAAATTACTAAGAAAAAAAATGACTTGAGGTGGTTTATTAAGATGGCATAGGGCCACGAAAAATCAGCACCCGAAGAACTAAAAAACAAATTTAAATCAGCACATGCCCTAGAAATAGGAGCATTCCTACCATAATTAGTTTTCGAGAAACCAATTATGAAGGGTTCAAACTGTCGAAGGCTTCTACAAGGAACATTAAACCGAATTTCACTAAGAAGGAACGGGCAATCAATCGTCCCAGTGATGATCCCAATAACAAATGAACATGATAAAATGGATCTTCTGCTTTCAAGTGTCTTTAGGTCAATCAACAAACAACGAGATCGGTAGGATGGCAAGGGTTCTGAAAAGTTCAAAGATCGGAGCGCAAATCGTAGAAAAGCTTTCTGAACTCTCTCAAGCCGATTAGAGACACCGATTTGGTATGGCTTCCAAATGATAGTGGCGTACTTTAACCTCGATCTGACAAAAGCACAATATAACGTTTTGAGAGTATAAGGGTTAGTAAATGCAGAACAATTTCGGCGTACGAATGCTAGCATCGAGTATGACCGCGTTATGACATGGTTGACATGGCTAGTGAAATTTAACTTGGAGTCAAAAATAACTCCTAAGTCTTTAATTTCCTCAACAGATTTCAAAGAAGAGCCAGCAATACTATACAAAGTAGGAAACGCAGTCGGCGATTTAGCAAAAGTTACGTGGAAGCATTTATTTATATTTAGCGACAAACGGTTTAAATTGCACCAATTTTGAACATTATCTAGGTCGGATTGCAATCTATCAGAATCACGGGTGTTGTTAACGACTGCGAATATTTTAAGGTCGTCAGCATACATTAAATATTCAGCAAAAGAAAAGCATGAACCAATATCATTAATAAAAAGAATGAAAAAGAGAGGCCCTAGAATGCTCCCCTGCGGAACACCAGAGGACGCAATAAATGAACGGGATGTGGCATTATCAACAGAAACCACGCAGCGTCTATTGGATAAATATGACTTGATCCACGACAAAAACGTGGAGTGAAATCCCATTGACGCAAGCTTCGACAATAGTATTCGGTGGGAAACTTTGTCAAATGCCTTAGAGAAATCGGTGTAAATTGTATCGACTTGAGACCCCTTTTTGAAGGCAGAAATGCAATATTCACTGAAAATGGAAAGATTTGTGACCGTGGAGCGGCACGCCACGAAACCGTGCTGACTGGTGGAAATTAGGCTTTTAACCGCAAAATATAACTTTTCATTCACAATTATCTCAAAAAGTTTTGAGACGGACGAGAGCTTCGAAACCGGCCTATAATTACGGACATCGTTTTTGTTTCCACTCTTAAAAATAGGGGAAACGGATGCCAACTTCCAGTCATTCACAAAGACACCAGACGCCAATGATTTGTTAAAGATAATTGAAAGAGGTTCTGCAAAGCACAAACAACTTTTTAGAAAGATTGAAGAAAGACCATCCGAGTCAGTTTTAGATGTTGGCCATTTCATTTTAGAAACCACACTAAGTTCATTGCTGTGGTTGGAACCAAAAACTAAAGGTTGTCTAAGCATCTTACGGTTGCCTTTGGCAACAAATTTCTCAGCAGGCACTTTCAGTTGATCGCCATTAGTTGTTAAAGCATGAGAAGTCGATTTCGCAGTCCTCTGATAAGCAGCAGACGTCGGTCTCAGAGCAGGCGTAGTAGCAGCGGCAGTAGCACTTCGCGTCGACTTCGCAGCAGAGACAAGCAAGTTAGATGTCGATCGCAGAGCTGATGTAGTAGCAGCAGCAGTAGCACTTGGCGTGGGCTCCTCACTAACAGCGTTAGTGACAACAGCGCTATACGTACCAGCAGAGAGTAACGCAGCGCTAGCAGGAACATAAGAGTGCAAATCAGACACAAGAGAGTGAGCAGACGAATTTGAGGGCGAAGAGGGCAGCAGTGGTTGATTAGCGGCACCAATTGTGTCATTGCTTTTGCTGGCACGAACTTTGTTGAGATTTTCGGAACCAACAAAGCCGTGTAGTTTTCTTACTTCTGCAGTAAGCGAAGAAATAGCGGCATCTTTAAAATCAAGTTTTGAGCGTAGAGAAGTAATTTCTGCATGAAGAGTATTAGACTTTTGGACCAGCTGTTTGTTGTCTGCAGTCAACGAATTTAGTATTGAGAGCACACGCACATTATCAGCTCTTAATGCAGATAACTCTTTAGCAATAGTAAGAAGGGTTATATGTTGATTCTTGATATGCTCATTTGACACATTTTCACTAGCATTTTTAGGTGCACTAGCACTTTTAGCAGCAACTATCTCCACCGAAGCAGCGGGTGGGGGAGGCGTACGAATAGAGCCACGACGCTCAACCATACACACTTTGCACAAGAAAGCCTGATTCGAATTTTGCAAAAAGTCGAGATCTGCCTGTAGCATACCAACACAAGCCAAGTGAAAGAAATCTTTGCACTTGGCGCACTGAACTTTTACTTGTGCGCGATCAACTTTCTGACCACAAGCGCAAGGCATGATGAATATGCAGTTTATTTGCTTATTTTGAAATAAAATTATTAGAACAAATTAGAGTCACTGTCTCAGGTTTTCCAACCATAATATAATTATTAAAATGAATTAAAGTACAAGCCACCGGAATGCGATTATTGTTACGAAAATTCAGAGCGATTAGAAAACACGTCCGCACAGTTCGAAGTACTTGCAATGCCTACTAGACGGGCTAACATTTACTCGGATAGTCAGGCCGCTATTAAGGCCTTAGGATCGCTAATGGTGAGATCAAAACTTGTCAGGGAGTGCCTGATTTCTCTCGCAGCCGCCTCAGAGTATCTCGACGTTAGACTAATTTGGGTACCAGGCCGTAGTGACATTGTAGGGAACTGCATGGCTGATGAGCTCGCTCGGCAGGGTACCCTGGAAGTCATTTCTCCATGCAGAGAGAGGGTGGGGGCTCCTTTGGCTGCCTACGCACTTCTCTTGGACAGATGGGCTCTCGGTCGTCTCAGCGAGCGCTGGGAAATTGCCACGACATGCAGAACTGCAAGGACCCTCTTGCCAAGAGTGGAGCGTGGGCGCTCAAAGGAGCTGAGGTCGCTTACCAAGCGGCAACTCTCGACCCTCGTAGGTGTTGTGACTGGGTATTGTCCGTTGGGTATACATGCGGTTAGGCTGAAGATAGTCTCAGACCCTTTCTGCCGCAGCTGTATGGAGGAGGATGAGGTGGATTCATCTTTTAATTTTCTGCTTAGCTGTCCTGCCTTTGCGATACTAAGGCTCAAATACCTAAGCTTGTACTTCTTTAGGACTCCAGGAGAGCTTTTTGGTGTGGAGATTGGTAGTTTGCGTGACTTCATTTGGGGTACGCAACGTTTCTCAGGTTAATCTCTCCTGATTTTTTCCGATTCACGTTACCGTTCATAAAAAGTGGTATCACAATGGACTCCTACTATGTCTAAGTGAGCTCCCATTGCGGGAGCTACCACAGCAACCTAACCTAACCTAGTATAGCTTTAATTTTATTATCATTTGTTTTTTAATTTGTGGTTATAATTTTTAGCCTTTTTTGTATAGCACAATTATATTTGATTTTTATTTATTTTATTTCCTATTTGACTTGCTTGATTTTGTGTTTGTTAAGCTGAAACTAATCGTTGTGATAAATTAATATACTTTTCTTGAAAAAGTTGTTTACCTTTTCCATTAAATTACTTATTATTTTTTATTGGACTTAAATTGTTAATAATTTATTTTAGTAAAGTTAATATAATAATTTTATTTTTCTATCTTATGTTTTCAAAGCATATGCTTGAATATAAAAAGCAGACAACTATTAAGATTTACCCAACTATTGCATAAGGGTCTACAGCTGGTCGGGCACCAATTCATGTTAATAGAAGGACTGTCACTTCTATAATTCAAAATAAAATTTTATTAATTGGGTAAAATTTAATCCCTCGGAATTTTCTTAAATTATAAAATGGAAGAATATCTAAAATTGGCGTTGCTAATGCAATTACACCTCCTGGTTTATTAGGAATTGACAGTAAAATTGCGTAAGCAAATAAAAAGTATCATTGTGGTTGAATATGGGCTGGAGTTCCTAAAGGATTTGATGGAATAAAATTATCTGGGTCTCCTAGAAGATAAGGGTTAACTAATGTTAATAATAATAATACAATATTCTTATAAGAAAGATATGGGTGAAGAGGAATTTCATCAATATTAGAATTTAACCCATTTGGGTTATTTGACCCTGTTTGGTGTAAAAATTATAAATGAATTAAAGTTATAGCTAGGACAATTAATGGTAAAATAAAATTATTGGTAAAAAATAGTGTTAATGTGGCATTATCTACTGCGAATCCTCCTCAAATTCATTAGTATTGCCTAAATAAGGAATGGCTGGTAATAAATTAGTAATTACTATTGCTCCTCGAAAAGATATTTGTCCTCATGGAAGAGCATAACCTGTAAAAGCAGTTGCTATAACTAAAAATAAATTTAAGATTCCTACTAATCACGTAGGAATAAATATATATGAACCATAATAAATTCCTTATCCTACTTGAGAATAAATACAAATAAATAAAAAAGATGCTCTATTGGAATGTAGAGTTCGTAATAATCACCCATAATTTACATCTCGACAAATGTGATTTACCCTATTAAAGGCTAATGTATAGCTAAAAATAATCCTGTTAAAATTTGAATAATTAAACATAGCCCAAGTGATGATCCGAAATTTCATCAAGCTGGAATATTAATTGGTGCTGGAAGATCCACTAATGCATTTTTTTGCAATTATAAGTAAGGGTTGTTGGGTTCGTAAAGGTACATATATTCATTAGTTAAATTATTAGTCGTAAAGGAACTTACTAGTAATTTTTACTATTACTTAGTAATTTTTACTACAGCATTAAGTGTAATTAATAAATAATTTTTTAGTAGAATAGTAATTATATTTTTTGGGTAGTTATATAATCCATTAAGACTAAATCAATTTTATTTAATGAATTTATTAATACTATAAATTAAAAAAAAAAGAAGCAGGCTGTGTCAGAGACACGGCCATTAAGTTTAACGTAGAATACGCCATCCGATAAGACAGAAAACATATGTAACAATAAATGATAAATAATACATAAGCTTTGCAGTGCTTGGCAGCATTTTCTCTTCTTTTACTCTACTTTAACTTGCCCGCCTAAAATTATGCAATACAAAGAAAGGGCTGCACGAGTACATTTAAATCGCCCAACAGCAAACACTCAACCAAACACTACACACATATTTGTGTGCATGTGTTTATACAATTTTCATTTGAGAAATTTAAATATTAGGAAGATATCAACCAACATGAAATGTATGTCAAACGAAAGCTAACATCTTCATTTGACTACAAAAAAAAAAAAAAAAAATTAATCGAGCCGTTTCCTTATAATTAAAGAAATAGAGATTACAACAATAAAAACCTGACATTGGTACCCATACCGTAAGGTAAGACGTATTCTACGCCAAAAAACATTGTACATATAATTGTTAATATTATTGATAATGAGAATATTTCATTGGATGCTAGTGAGGTTACATAAATAGATAAAAGTAATATCCCTCCTAGAAAAGTTAAAAATAAAATGTAAGAAAATGAAAATATTTTACCTAATAAACAGATTTGCGAAGTTTGTAATAATAAAATTAATCCTATACCTAGAGGGTGGTTTATTTGAATAAAAATAAAACTTGAGATTAATTTTCACGAAAATAATAAAAAATTTTATAATATCGGAAGGTAGTTTATTTAAAATATAAATTTTGGAGATTAATGATAACGGATTTACTTTTCTTTTGAAGTTTTAAAAGATTATTCTTATTTTTGATTTAAAAGACCAGTGTTTTTCTTAAACTATTAAAACTAATGTTAATAATTTTATATTGGAGGTTACCTTGGATTTTATTTTTAGTAGGTGTTTTTGTATTTTTATTAAATCGTAGACATTTATTATCAATACCTACTTATAAGATTAAAATATATTGTATTAAATATATTTTTTTATTACTTATTTTCGTAAACTTAATGGATTTTAGAACATTTTTTAGTAAAATATTTTTAAATTTTAGAGTTTTTGAGGGGGCATTTGGTCTTTCTTTTTTAGTTTTAATAATTCGAACTCATGGCAATGATTATTTTCAGTCTTTTAATATTTTACAATGTAAAAAATGATTTATATAATAATTTTTATTATTCCCATTTGTTTCATAAATTACTCATTTTGAATGGTTCAAAATTTATTATTTTTAGTTATATCTTTTCTATTTTTAAGAATTTTTGCACAAATTATTTTGTAAATATTTCATATTTTTTGGGATATGATGTTCTTTCTTATGGATTAATTTTATTAAGCTGTTGAATTTGTAGTTTAATAATTACTGCAAGTAAATCTGTTTATAAATATAATAAATATAAAAATGTATTTATATTTAATATTATAATTCTTGTATTATTTTTAGTTTTAAGATTTGCCAGAATAAATTTATTATATTAGTCTTTAATTCGAGCTCATTTAGTTAAAATACCTATATTTTTAGTTCATTTATAATTACCTAAAGCTCATGTTGAAGGTCCTGCCTCTGGATCTATAATTTTGGCGGGGATTATATTAAAATTCTGGGCTATGGTTTATTACGGGTATCTTCTTATTTACAAGTCGTTAGTATTAAATCTAATTATATTTGAATTAGAATTAGTTTTTTGGCGGAGTTTTAATAAGTTTAGTATGTTTACGTCAGACTGATTTAAAGGCTTTAATTGCTTATTCATCAGTAGCTCATATATGAATTGTTTTAGGGAGACTTAAAACTTTAATTTATTGCGGATTTTGTGGATATTACAATTTAATAATTGCTCATGGATTGTGTTCTTCAGAATTATTTTGTTAAGCTAATATTACTTTTGAACGGTTAGAAAGTCGTAGTTTCTTAATCACTAAGGGTTTATTCAATTTCATACCACTAACTGTAATATAGCTGCCCCACCATCACTAAATTTATTAGGTGAAATGTCATTCGTAAAAAATAACCTTACTCACCCGCATTGTAACTGAGTTAGCCTTGACATAAAAATACAATCCAAGTTTGATTATTAAAAAATAATCGAATCAAGGCGAAACAAAAGCAAAAACAAAGTGTATTTAAATTTTGACAACTCTTACGCAGAAACAAAAACAAAATACATAGGAATTTTGTAGTTGTATTTATAACACCACCTTGTATGGATTCGCCTTGAATCGAATCATAACTTTTATAACCTTACTTACATTAACAAACTTTAAACATCTAAAGGGCACAGCGTTAGAATAATAAAAAATTAGTTGTGTTCAAGCATACATATATGTGTACATTGTAGGGCGCGAACATCATGAGGCCGCTTAATTAGTCAACCGAAGTGGAGTTGAGATGGAGCCTTTTCTGACAGACGCAGCAAAAATAGGCTTCTGATCCAGGGTTTGGCTCGATACCGGCCCTGAGCAGAAGGATGTGGAACAGCCCTGCTACTAAAAGTTGCTCCAGGGGAAACAGGCGAGTTATGGGGTAGGCCGATCTAAACAGGGTTAGATCGCCGAAACAACAGTCCTTGGCCGGGTGAAACCCGGGTCATTCCGGTACGTAGAAACGACTGTAGTGGGAATGGCAGCGTACACGTCACAGAGGTTGCTGCCGCAGGAATAGGGAGAAGAAAAGGAAGGTGATACCAGCACTTAGGCGTTTTATTTGGACTGGAACTGCAAAAATACAATGCCCGGCACTTCACATGTATTATTCTGTGTTTAAATTTTTGTAAAAATCACTCAAAACTCTGAGAAATTAACTTTTTAAGAGCACGTTGTAACGTCAATCCTTCAAACGAGGCAAGTACGAAGTAACGGAAGTGCTTTTGTCGCTACCTTCTTTCCTCTGCATCGTAACTGCACTGTACTACATCCATATATACATATCAGAGACCTGCACGATTAAGGTAGGCATCGTACGATTACGTTACTAAGTAACACTTCTGACGATTACCACGATGCGAAGGTAACATTGCGCATCGGCATCGCGGCATCGTGGCATCGTACGATTACTATCTGGTATCGTCAATGGCAAATGAAACGAAGTACATACATAAAAGCAAATTCTTGTGATTTTTATTTCGTATTTACCTTATATTAGGAAAAAATTAATAAAATTCTCTTCATTTAAACATAAATTAATTCAATATAACATAACATAACACAACATAAATTAATTCAATAAATAAAAATAAATTAAATATATTTCGTTATTTTCGATCAAAATAAGCAACGAATTAAAAATAAAAAATATTTAATATGAACTTAATTTTTTTGTTGTGAATGCAAAATTAAAATGGCGTCCAGATTTTCTCCTTTCAAATTTGTTCTTCTTTCTTCTAATATACGGTTTGCCAAACTAAAACATCTTTCGCTTGTTGCACTAGACGCTGGAATACATAAAATTTGTCGTGCCGGTCTAGCCATCAATGTAAACTCATCTTCATGACGCCGCCACCAATTCAAAACGCAATTTTCTGTATAACATGCATTTTTGTATATTTCAATCTGCATATTTATTTGGCTTTGACAGCCAGTCAGCAAATGAACGTCTTTGTATTTTGAAACCATATCATCCCCGATACAATGCTCCATTTCTACACTTTCAGATTGAGAATCTTGAGGAATTTCCGCAGACATGCTCATTGAGATTTTGTTCAATTCCACTTTCACTAAATTATACACCTCATCACGTTCAAACTCGCTTAAGTATCGCATCTGCTTATATTCTGGCCATAGAAAAGCAGAACTCTTATGAATTTTGTCTGGACAGAATTTCGTATCAAAAATATTATCTAAACAGTTTGTAAGTATAGATCGGATTTCATTGTTACTTTCTTCATGTAGCAATTTAAACAACTTTTCTTTTAATATATGCATATGTAGTAATACTAAATGTATAGTTGAATTTTTCTCACCTTCCAACAACAATGTTAGATTTTTGAATGGTTCTAATACGTTTATTATCCTGTCCAATAAATACTTTTCAATTCCGATCAAACGATGTGTTTCACCAGATTTCTCTAAAATATCTTCAATAGCACTGAAATTTTTGCGAATAGAGCACAACATTTCAAATTTAGTGTTCCATCTGGAAGAGCACTCTTGCTTCACGGTAGTTTTAAGCATTTGGTTTCTGCCTGTTCGCTTTAGATTTTCGACAAGAGACTTACATTTTGTTATCAAATCCATAACATTAGGAGTCAACTTTTAAGTGTTTCTTTATCGAATGTGTGCTTCAAAATAATGTTGAGCACATGTACTACGCAATTTACTCTTGAATGATGTAGTAGAGCCTTTTTGATATTTGAACCCTGATCTGTAGTAAAAGTAATTTTTTCCAACAAATTTCTATCTAAGTTCAGTTCGTCAAACTTGAGTCCTATGGCACCAATTAAATTTTCCGCAGTTTTCTTCACAGCAATCCCATTGTCATCACAATATTCTAATTCGGAGGTAAACAAAATACAGCTAAAAATATAAACATAAACAAACACACTATATGTACAGTTGTGCTTATTGAACACACAATTTTCATATTAAATCATAAAGTGGATGTGGAGTTTAACATACTTCTTAAGCTGCCATTTATCATCCATATAATGCACAGTAAAAGCAATAAAATTTCTTTGTTTTTTACTATCTGTCCACATATCCACCGTAGACGCACACATGCCTAAGGATTTTGTAAAATTTTTTCAGACAAGGAATAATACATCTAAATATACCAAGAGATTTACCAACCTTTCTCAATGAATGGACGTATATATGTAACAGATAAACTTTTCACGTTCGCTAAGGTGCAACTTGTGCAATCTACGAGATATATGTAGTAGTGGAATGAGGCAAAATGTCATCTATTGAAAAGTTTTTCGTGCCGATTTTAACACCAACTTCCACTAAGCATCGTGCCAATTCCTTGAATCCTTCGCCATTAACAGCTTCAAAAGATCGTAAATCACGGCAAGTGAATTTTAAACAATTCTGTAGGACTTCTTCCCGTAATTGGTCACTGATATTAACTGGTAACCGTTTCATTGGAACTGAATCACTTTCTTTTGTGGATTGGCGTTTGTAGCATGTGTGCTTTTTCAAATTTGAAGAACTAGCCCCTTTACCAAATTTGAATGTTTTTTCACAATTTGAACATATAACATAGGGTACATTCTCCCCCGTCTTAGTATCCACAATTTTATTGTAAAACTTCCAGATGTCACTTGAACCCGATGCATCACTAATTTTATAAACACCACTTTTAATACGTTGTAAAATTTCCATTATATAGATTTAAATAATAGCACAAATGCTAAAACTTTGCTAATGCGAAAATGCCAGTTCTTTTCTTCGCCCACAATACTAATTGAGTAACATGTTAGTAATCGGCGATGCCGCGATGCCGATACCCACGATGCCGATGCCCACGATGCCAAAGTACCGTTACGTAGCGTGTACTCGCCGCATCGGCCACGCCGCTTGCTAACATGTTACTTTTTTAATTACTCGTGCAGGTCTCTGATACATATGTACTACATGCTTTCATTATACATATGTACACCGTTTCATAAACGGGTGTGAACTATACAGTGATCAATTGATCTTGCTAAAAACATACATATGTATGTATGTACGTACGAGTATGTTAACATGTATTACCGAAAAATACAAATCATCCCTTTACACTTATGTAGGTACAGGATGTCGTTGACACAACAAATTAAACATATGGATGCACGTAAGTGTACATATATGCGTATATATAAGTCATTTTATTTTATAATTAAAATAAAACGCGGTATGATTTTTGGGTTAACCAAATTTTTAATTGCCAAACGCTACATCGGTATTTTTGTGCAACCTGAAGTTTTTTGTAATTTAGCATACTTCACCTTAAGGGTGATCCAATTTATTATTACCTTAAGAGTGATACAATTAATATAATTTATTATGTGTTAGCTTATTATGCGTTAACTCCTCCGCCCTTGAATTCGAGCGTCCTCGTTCGAAGAGTTCAAACAAAATTTAGGTAAATCATTAATCCTTATTTCTATAGTGTCACGGTCGGGTATGATTTTATTTATTTTATTTATGTTACGTTTTTTCAACTTTACTTTCAACAATACAAATATGCTTACAGCTAAAATTATTAATACAATTGCCACGTTTACAGAAAGGTACGTAAATATGATTTTTTGTTTTTAGCAATGAAATTTCCTTTTCTTCATTTAGTTGTAGTTCTTTTATGGATTTAAGAGATAACAATTTTTCTATCTTGCTTTTATTTGCCATTGGTTGCAATATTGCTGGCAAAGGTTTACTTTCGGTTATTACTTGAAAAAAATACATTTTTATTATTTAATTCAATACTAGTATTATAGTGTTTTATAAGGTAAGTGCCATTTAGTTTCATTGTTTCGTTTTCAAATTTTACGAAACCGGTATATTAATTTAAAAACAATATGTCATTTGTTATTTCTTCAATCGTTTTTACATGTTGATTATTAATTTTAGAACAATTATCAACTTTGCTTTTTAACAGGTGTGCTATGCACGTGCCATTTGTAATGCCCTCTACAATGTTTCTTGAACATATGGATACATTATTACATGATTTACAATCTTTATTTTTTCCATAATCGCTATTTTGGCAAAGTAAAATTGAATTAAATTCTATCTTATTTATAAGTTCTTTTTCTTTTATTGACCTTATTTGCAAGGCTCTACAATCGTTTTCCTCCGTTGTAGGCAAAATTATTATATAAATTAGACTTTCTTTGTTTGAAGCGATTTTTATTTCTGCGAACTTTAACGCTTCATCTACATTTATAAAGGGTATGTTTTTATTTTATAGAAATTGTTTTGTTATTTCCATTTCTTTATCAGATAGGATGTATGAATTTATTACTTTCGGTTTTGCCCAATGTATGGCGTAAGCTATATTAATTAATTCTTCTTTTGTAATTTCCAATTTAAATTTTATTTGCGATATCAAATCATTTCCGACTTATTTTTTTTCTTGAACTAATTTGGATATTTTATTACTATTTTCAATTATTTCATTTATTTTTTCATTTGTTAGTTTATTAATTACAATGTTTACATTATTATCTAAAACATTATTCATTTTTTCTATTAAAATGTTATAGTCGCTATGGTCTGGATTTCCAGCAATCCATTTCCATGCGGAGCCTAAGAATTCCAGGGATCTTTTAACTTTATTATTTATTCTAACTCTATTTAGATAATTTTTGGATGGTTTGGTAATTGGTCGTTATTTGTTGTTTCCGTATGGTTTATGGTATTATCATAATCCTGTAGTTCTATTATATGGATGATTTTAAAAGTTCATGTTTCCAATTTTGTAGGTCCTGCATCTATTGTTACTAATAGGGATGAGGAGTAGTCCAAAATTTGTAGGGGAGACCGGGGCAAGTTGAAACACGGGGTAAGTTGAAACAATGAAATTAAAAAAAGTTTCAACAGATAGTGTCGCCATCTGTGGTAAATATTGTGCATCTGTGAGAGACACATTATCCAATAAGTTATTACAGTTGTAGCTCGACACTTGCGCAAAATATTGTGGTTATTTGCGTTTCATGCAAGGTAAGTAAATTTTTAATCACTCAGATATTCCGTTCTACGGTCTTGTGAAAGATGCCTAATCTGAAATGTAGTATTTGTTTCGTAAGTGATTGTTATGTGCTTCAAGGTTAGGTAACTGTTAAATTTCTAACCCCATGTTTTCTATTGTTTATTTGATTATGCATATGTGAAATACGTTTGGGGCAAGTTGAAACACATATTTGGGGGCGGGTTGAAACACTGTATCAAGGGTTTTATTGCATCATATAGGGAAACGAGGCAGAAAGCGACGACAAACCGCTATTTTAACTGACTCGCCTGTGAGAGCTGCTTTGCGTGAAAAAAAGATGCAAAAATCTATGAAACTATTGAAAAAAGGCGTTAAATGAAGTAATTTTGTTATTATTATTCTTAATATATGATCTCTGATTTTAACAATAAATTAATAATACATTTGACAACAATATAAACAGCAATTTTGATTTTACATTGTTTCCTTACCATCACGTGTCGAAATGTTTCAACTCACCCCGTGACTGTTTCAACCCACCCTGTGCCTGGGGCGAGTTGAAACATATTTCATTTTTCATAAAAACAATTGCAGCACTGAATGTACTTATGTGTAGCTTCTTAAAAAATTTGCAGTTGAAACTCGAGGTATACACTTTATTTAACAATGGTAAAGCTACCACTTCGATACAAAAAAATAAAATAAGATGAGTGTTTCAACTTGCCCCGGTCTCCCCTACGTTTGTGGCTATTGGGATTATTAGGGAAAATATTAGGAATATGATCAGTTAAGGATGTGATGGATGTTACTTAAATATTTTACTTTTTTATTGTTTTTTCCTATTATTTTCTTATTTTTTGTTTGTTACCTAAATATTTTTAGTTTTAATTTTTCTTGTTATTGTTTTATCAGGCTTTTGTGAACCACTTTACCAGAGTCTGTTATGATTGTTGATGATTTATTTTCTTTTCCTATTTCCTTTTTGTTGCGAGGTGTCAGTTTGGTACCGTATCTTTTATTAATTTTTATATAGATGGTTTGTCCAGGTGAATATTCCTTAAATGGTGTTCTATCTTTGTTATGGTAATCTAAGTCTTTTTCATGTTTGAGTTTTAGTTTCTGTATGTTCCTTTGTCTGGCTTCTTCGTATTTTTTGGGGTTAATATAGATTTTACGTCCGAAAAAGTTTTCTATTGGCTTTTGTCCAGTTATAGTATGGATTGAAAAATTGTATTCGTAGATGGCTCGGTCTAGTAATTCTTCGAAGGTCCTGTGTAGGTCCTCTGTTTTTAAATAACTTAAAATTTCTGCAAGGGTTGAATGAAAGGGATCGATTTGTCCATTTGATATACTTGTGTGTGGTGGAGTTTTGTAAACTTTTATTCTTAATTAGTCTTCGAGCATGAAAATAATGGAATGGGAATTGAGAGCTTTTTCGTTATCGATAATTATAGTTTGTGGTACTCCAAATGAAAACAATATCTGGCTGAGGGGTTCTCGTATGTCTTCTGTTGATCTAGACTTAATAAGCTTAGCTTGCGCGTCTTTTGAATATTTATCTATTCAGCTAATACCAGTTTTCTTTCAGCTATAAATATGTGTATGTGAAGGATTTGTCCTGGGTATTCAGGAATTGGGGTTGATTTAATTTCAGGTTTATTTGGGTGCCTGCCATATTTGGTTTCGGCACAGATTTTGCACTGTTTGACTATTTTCTTTATTTTTGCAAGCAGTTTAGAAATATAGCATTTTTTATGATTTGTTTTTTGTTTTCTATTGCATTTCTATAGGCTCTCTTATGTTCAGTTAAAATTTTATTTTCTTGCTGTTCATCTGTTACTAAGTCTTCGACTTTCGATTGGGTGAATCTAATTTTGAATGTATTGAAATGTGTGGGGTATAGTTGTTGGACTTGTCCCATTATATGAGTATCTTCGGAGGTAAATAATCCATTGATTACGGAGGGATTCGAATAGCGTTTTGAGATATTTTATAAGTCGTCAGTAGAGTAGTGCGATCTGATAATTGTGTGTCTATGATATGTTGGGAAAGGAATTTTTAAGTTATATGAATTGTTATATTATGTGAGTTTCCATATTTGATTTTTGAATACGTTAATTGGAGCTTCTGTTGCGGGTATTAAATTGTGTCCTGAGCTCATATCGGAGTGTGTTGTTATTGAAAATAAGTTGAGTTATGGGGATCGAGAAAGAGTGTCGGCGACAACGTTTGATTTTTCCGGTTTGTATTTGATTTCATGGTCATATTCTTTTAAAATGGCTTTCCATCTTTAAAGTTTTGCATTATCGTTTTTATTGCTGAGTGCGTAGGTTAGGGGTTGATGATCTGTGAATATTTTAATTTTAGCTGTACCGTATAGGTAATTTCGTAAAGATTTGAGTGACCACATAATTGCTAGCATTTTTTTTTCGTTGGTTGCATAGTTTTCTTCTGTTTTCGATAACACGGGTCAACACAAAATTTTACCTAGACTTTAAAGTATTAAATTTTGATTCTTTAGTTTGTAATTATACGAAAAAAAAATAGATAGCATGAAAAATTTTGCTTTTGTATTTAGGAGACCGATTGAACGATATTTTTCAAAATCTGTAGTTTTAATTATCAATTAAAGATAAAACCATCTATTTAAACATTTTTATTATTTTTATTAAGTTTTATTTACACTTTCGCGACGACATTTTCAGTTATTCTGGAATATATAAAATATATATATTTAAAATAATTAAAATTTATAAAAGATTAAAAAATGAGTATTTTTACTATAACTATAACAAAAGCAAACTTTACAACAAGAACAGGTATTTTCTTTCCGTTTTTGATCATAATTAACCAGAAAATCATAAAATAAACCTTAGGACGAAGAACAAAAATTTGTTTGTAGAGCCGTGTAATGTTCGCGAAATGAAGGTAATCGGTTTTCCTTCCTGTTCTAATAATTCGCCAATGGCATGTTTGGAGGCATCTGTAGTCAAATGAAATTCCTTCTGATACTCGTAGTTGGGATAGGTTATTACTACTTCTCTGGAAATTAGTAAATTTTTCAATTTTTCTAATGCTTCTTTCGCTGCACTATCTAATTTGATGAGTTTCTTTTTTGATCAGTTTTTTGATATTCTTCCGTCTTCTCCTCTTAGGAGGCTCGTTAGAGGCTTGGCTTTCTTGGCATAGTCCTTGATGAATAGTCTATAGTATCCGGAGAGCCCTAGAAACGATCGCAGGTCTTTTAAGGTTGCTGGGTGAGGGAAGTCAGCTATTGCTTGAACTTTACTGGGGTTAGTGGAGATTCCTTCAGAAGAGACTAGAAATCCTGGAAATTATATTTCTTTTTTAAAAAAATCGCATTTGTCTATTTGCATCTTCATATTTGTTTCGACTAAGGTTTTAAAAATTTTTTGAATATTTTGGGCATGAGTTTTCTCGTCTTTGCTGAATATGATTATTTATTATTTATGCAGAATATAAACATAACAGATATTTCCTAAGCATGTTATCTGGGGTGCGCTGGAATATTGCAGGAGTCTTTTTTAGTCCGAAAGGTAAGCGTGTGCATTCATATTTCCTGGTCTCCTTGGCGTGGGGAAGAGGCTTAAGTGTTGGCATGGTTGCTCCTTTCGAGGATTTCCATGACACCACGAACTAAGAGGGAAGCTCCATATACGAATCAATGTAGGACTCGAACTTGCACGGCTTCTTATGTGGAGATTACCGCACCATAAGGCCGCCGTTGCAAAGGTGGGTCATGTCTACCCAGTGGCTAAGTTGGAGGTGGTGGAATGGAAGGACATTCCAGTCAGACCCTGGCGAAATCATCCTAAAGATGCTCCGGGTGATAAACCCGGCCCTCCCGATAAGTCATTGGAGGGTCGTCAAGGTCGAGGACGTGGAAGGCCCTTCTAGACAAGTGGTATTGTCCCTAAACAAGGCGTCCATTGGACTCCTAGAGAAGAGGCAAGGCCGCGTTTCATATGGGCTCGATGAGGTCATCGTCAAAGTGTACCGCGGGGCTGACGTCACCGTCGTAGCTGGAGGGGAGGAAGGGGCTTTCTTGTATGAGGGTGCTGCAAATAAACCTCTATCGCTCCAAAGCAGCTTCAGCTGCTCTCCTGGTCGCCTGAGCAAAGGGGCAGTTGCAGTGTTACTCATTCAGGAACCTGTATTCTGGCTAAAGCAGATTTAAATATCTTTATTTTACCTAATTATAGTGATGGCGACGTCACGGCGATTCTCGCGGAGATAGGGGTATGTCAATCGTTCTGCCATCGGCTGGCATGCCGTCTTAAGCCGAGTACCCTCCTTCCTCTATGGTGCGGAACTTGGTGTCCAAATTTGGGAGCAGACACATGTTGGTCGGCAGCGACGCAAATGCTCACCATATCAACTGGGGGAGCACGGATATCAATGATTGAGGTGAGTTACTTTTCAACTACCTTCTCACAACTAACCTACTTACATATATGCAACAAAGGTAGGGATCCCACTTTCATTACTAGCAATCGTATAGATATAACTCTATGTAGTGTTAGTCTATCTGAA
The DNA here is from genome assembly GCA_951828415.1 of Anomoia purmunda. Lineage (NCBI taxonomy): Eukaryota > Metazoa > Arthropoda > Insecta > Diptera > Tephritidae > Anomoia > Anomoia purmunda. Next base: position 40,602,414 of record OX639994.1, on the reverse strand, counting down.
ATGATCGAGAGTTAGCGGGTTCTAGTTGAACACTCCTTCTCTGATCATCGTTATATTGAAATCGTATTGAGGTTTTCTATAACCAGCCCAAAAGTGCGCAAAACCCTAAAATAAACACGGATTGGCGCTCTTATGAAAGGTTAATTGAGGATAGGCTAACCAGCGAACCTCTTATTGAACCTAATTGCATCGGGGATCTAGAGAACACGGTGAACGTTTTTACGCTGACCTGCTCAAATGCCCTAGATCCGGCTTGCCTGAATCAAAAAAATGGGCAAACGTAAACCCCATGGTGGTCACGTGAGTTGGACTCACTACGTAAATCTTGTAGGAAAAATTTCAACAAAGCCAAAAGACTTAATCTCGAGCTGGTATGGCAAGAGTACAAAAAGTCTCTACAGACCTATAAAAAAGTTTTAAGGGCGGCAAAGAGATCTTTGTGGAGAAACTTCTGCGGCGGCATCGAGGGTGCTTCCGAGACAGCCAGGCTAAGGAAGGTTCTCTCAGGATCCTCTAACCCGATAGGTTTCTTGCAAAAGCAAGACGGTTCCTGGACCTCAACGGGAAAGGAAACCCTTGAACTGCTACTAGATACCCACTTCCCTGGGAACACAACTGCGGAGGAAAGAATTCCTCCATAAACGTCAACATACCGGTTTCGGAAGAAAAGGTTAAACGGCTATCCAAAGCTTTAAGCCATACAAATCTGCAGGGCTGGATGGGATAATACCTGCTCAGCTAATTAAGACACTGGAGGTGTCTGCAAAATGGCTCTCTACTATTTTCAGGGTCTGTTTCAAACTGCATTACATACCGTTGGCATGGAGAAATGTCCCGGCTGTTTTTATTCCTAAAGCTTGTGAGGCCTCGCACACTAATCCAAAGGATCTTAGGCCTATCAGTCTATCATCCTTTGCTCTTAAGGCACTTGAAAGGATTTTTAGTAGCTACCTGTCCGATACCATCGACAGTCTACTACTAGCTAATGCCCAACATGCCTACCGCAAAGGCAAATCTACTAAGACTGCACTCCATAGCTTGATCGGATATATTGAGAAATCTCTCAGTGTCAAGGATTTCTGTCTTATAGCCTTCATGGATATTGAAGGCGCCTTCATTAACGTGCTTCCTGAAACTATAACTGGCGCCGTTGGGGATCTAGGAGTTGAATGCTCACTGGTTGAGTTCATCGGCCAGCTACTCTGTTGCAGAGTAGTAAGGGCTAAGCTGGGTGCGAGCGAATTGTCGCAGCACTTCTGTGGAACCTCACCGTTAATACGCTACTGCGAGATATGGCATGGGGTGGCGCAAAAGTTGTCGGCTGATAACGTCGCGATCGCACTCACGGGAAAGTTTCCGCAGACATTATGCGAGCTGATGCAACGTGCGCTTCGGGAGGTATCCAAGTGGTCCACCCACTGCGGGCTCAGGGTCAGCTCAAGTAAAGTGGAACTTGTACTCTGCACGAGAAGGTATAAAGTGCCTTCGGTGACTCTACCAGTACTAAATGGTATCCGGTTAAGTATTTCTACAAGTGCCAAATTTCTAGTTTTAGATAGGAAGTTGAACTGGAAAGAGAGCCTAGCCTACACATATAAGAGAGCCATAGATCCATGTAAGAGAGCCATAGGCATGGGGTCTTAATCCCCATATCAGTATCATTTTAGACCTCTTTCCTTTAGATTTGGTCGGACAACAGATGGCAGTGATGACTGCTTTGCGACTAAGAGAGACATCCCATTGGCACCCTGAAAGCCAAGGGCGCTCTTGTATTTTGAACAAGTTCTGCTCTATTCCGAGCAGCACGGAGCGGTGTGCTTTGACATCGGTTTCTGAAAGTAACTTTATTACACGAATTCCAAGCAGGGAGGAGTGGAAACTTGAGTTTTATACTCCACCTGATAGCATTGTCATTTATACAGATGACTCAAAACTCAATAATAAGGTAGGAGGGCGCATTTTCTCACGAAACCCTCTCCTGCAAATTTCCTTTAGGTTACCAGATCTCTGCAGTGTCTTCCAGGCTGAGGTCTCAGCTATCATGGAAGCGGTAGAGAAGATAGGAACCGGGAATTATAGAAGGAGACATCTTCCTTTGTAGTGACAGCCAGGCTGCAATCAGGGCTCTGAGCTCTTTCACGTTTAACTCGAACATCGTGATGGACTGCCACCGATATCTACGGGTAATGGCTAAGTAGAACAGACTGTGCCTCATTTGGGTCCCTGGTCACCGGGACATAGAGGGAAACTACTTGGCAGATGAACTGGCAAGACAAGCTCTGACCAAGCAGATTCTTCATATTCATATCCATTGGTATGTCGTTTGCCGCTTGCAAACTGCTACTCAGAGATTGTACATATAAACAAGCTGACAATAGATGGAGGCAAAATACAACCTGCCGAACCTCAAGGCAGACGTGACCTAAATGGGATCGGACACGATCGCGCAGCATTCTCTCTCTAAAAAGGGAAAACATTTCGAACGTGATCGGGGCTCTAACAGGGCACTGTCTGATAGGGAAACATGTTGAAAGGTTGGGGGTGCCCTTCCGCAGATGCTGTAGGAGCTGCAAGAATGACGAGAAGGAGGAAACGATCTTGCATTTACTCTGTAAGTGTCCTGCACTGTGTAAAAGCAGAATGCGATATCAGGGATCACTGTTTCTGGATGACCATAGCAAAGTTTCAAGCACCGAGGTCAATTGTCTGTTGAGGTTCATCAATGAGGCAATCTGGTTTGGTAAGGGGTGATTTCTTCTTATATGGTAAAAATTTTTTTCTTTGTAGTAACACAATGGACCTAATACTGGCCAAAGTGAGCCGCTGCAGGCGGCTGCCACTCCAACCTAACCTAACCTAATTGAGAAAGCAGTTTTCTCAATGTCAGATTCTTTAAGAGGAATCTGATGGAACCCACTTTTCAGATCTATTACTGAAAAAAGATATTTTTGTCTAATTGTGCCAAAACTTCATTTATGTCTGGTATGGGGTGACGGTCGGCTATTCTTATTGCGTTGAGTTTTCGGTAATCTATTACTAGTCTGTACTTTTTCTCATTGGATGCGTGCTGTTTTTTCGGTACAATCCAAATGGGTGAGTTGTACGGTGAACGAGAGGGTCGTATTTTTCCATCGTCTAATAGTTTTTTAAATCTGTTTCTCCACTTCGTCTTTCAGTGACATGGGATAAGGGTAGTATTTTATATAAACTGGTGTGTTGGGTTGGCTCTGATGTTGGCAACCACTTTTGTAGTGTAGGTTAATTTTTAATTAGGATCAGAGAAAAGGTCTAAATTCTGGTGAACTAAAGAGTTCATTGCTTGTTGCTGAAAATTATGCATGTGGTCATTCCCAATACTGGCATGGTTGACATCTTGAGAAAGTAACTGTTTCAGTTTTATTCTGAGTGAATTATTAATTGTCATGAAGCTTTCTTTGGAATGCATAAATGCGCATAATTCTTTGAGGCTCTCGTTGTCAAGTATTGCGTGAAAGGCAATGAGAGGTGAGAGGAGATAAAACCTTAGTTTTATGTGGGCGAGTTAAATAGATTAACATACGTAAGGTCTGTTATTTCTATTTTTCCTGTAGTTCTAATTTGAACCTGTGTCTACTAAAATCTTTATTACCTTTCCGCTCTTCGCCTTGCAATAAAAGTAAGGTAGCGAAGAGTTTCTTAGTCTAAAAAATGGATATCGGTAAAGTCGCAATCATGGTAATTTGGCTGAATTTTGGTATTATACGGATACTCGATTTGTCCATCAGGGTATTCTTCTATACTGTTCGTTGGGTTGTATGTGTCTGGGTGTGGATTTTCGACTTGTTCCGAATTAGTGTTTACGTGGAAGTTTCTCCGAATTTTAATGGGTGGATTCGTTAGGTGCTGTGGGTCTTGACGGAATGCTGTACCGTTGATTTTGTTGTGAGTTAAAATATGCTGGTTCATGCTGTTGTTGGTTTTGCTGAAGTCGGAAAAATGGTGGGTTGGTTGGGTGTAAACTGTCGTTGTACCGGTGGTAGGTGTGCCAGCTCCAGATAGGATTGGTTTGGTTTTAGATAATTTCGAAGGGGTAATAGTGGTTTATGTCTGTAGTCATCGAAGCCGTTTTGATGGTTGGCATGACTGCTTCTGAATTTTTGGTTCTCTAATGTCAATCATAGGTGAAGTGCTTCCGGTAGATCGTTAGGTTCTTTCATACCAAGTAATTGAGAAAGGTCATCGTTGAGCCCTCTAATGAACGTGTAGGTTTCGGTGAGTAAATGAATTGATTCTTGACCGATATCCAAGCTGCCGATTTTGTTTAATATTAGAGATAAGTGGGAATAGACTTTCTGGTAAAAGTGTTGGATGCAATATCGACCTTGAATTAGTCCAGTCATCTGGTACTCTAAGGTACATAAGTCTCTCTTATCTGCATTGTGTGTCGTTAGACATCTAGGAATTGCCCGCCAGTATAATGGGGTATTATAACTTTCCAATGCGATGCCCGCATAGCCTACAATTTTGTTTCTGATGGCGTTCAGGATACCGAAGTACTTAGGAGTACCACTTGTATGGTCATAGATTTGAAGTATCCTCTCTACGCTTTTTTTCCACGAACTAAATTCGGATTGCTTACCGGAGAATTCCCTATGTCCGAATTCCGTCTATTGTTTGGTCAGTTATAGGTGTGCTACTTGTGTTTGTACTAATTATATTTTGTATTATGCTCCTTCCCTCTGTATTCAGAACTTGGGTAAGGACATTCCTTATCAGGTTTGTGACTTCTGGTGTTGGTATCAGGGCAGGATTAGGGTTTGGATTAGGACTTGGGCTTACGATAGGATTTGAGTTTCGAGTGGTGCTGTCTATAATCGATGGCCATGTTAAATTATTAGGATTTGCCATTTTTTCTTTAAAATTCAGTTTCAATTTAATTTTAAGTTCTTCAATTGACTTTTATATTTATTTATTAAATCTTGTACGATTTATTTTTCTTGCTAAATTTGTACTGCCTTACTTAACTAGATTTTCATTCAATTTCAATTAAATTTTCAGTTCTTAGGTGAACTTTTATATTTATTAATTAAATTTTGTACGATTTAATTTTATTGTTAAATTTGTACTTTCCTACTTACCTATAATTTCATTCAATTTCAATTAATGTTTGAGTTCTTCGATTAACTTTTGTATTTATTTATTAAATTTTGTACAATTTAATTATATTGTTAAATTTGTACTTTTTTACTTAACTAAAGTTTTATTTAAATTCATTAATTTTTTTTATAAGGAAACAAAGATTTTTTCTTTTATTTAAATGCTTAATTGTTTGATACTTTCTTTTTTTCCGTTTTGCACTTAAAGTTAATGTAGAATAGGCCAGAATTTATAGGCTTACAGTAATACTTGAGTCCTCATTATTTTGTCGTGTAGATCCCGGCAGGATTATCCCGTTTCCTTGGTACTAGGGTCCTTCTCCTGGGACACTCGCACGGAACTTGTCCGGTGTGCGGGTTGGTGTCACTTGGGTTGTGCTGCTCCCTCGATGGCACTCTTCTTATATGGGTTGATTGATATTTCCAGTAGCACTTTATTTTTTTAAATTTTCAGTGGCACTTTTTTTTATAATTTTAAGAGTGAAAACTTCAGTGGCACTTTATTTCTTATAATCTTCGGTGGCACATTCTTTTTATAATTTTAAGAGTTAAAACTGCAGTGGCACTTTTGTTATTTTCTATAAATTAAATGTTCAGCGCATTTTTATTATTATTATTTTTTGATTATTTTTGTAAATTAAATGTTCAGTGGCACTTCATAAGTTTATTTTTCGGTTTAAAGGATTGCTAGGTTTAAAGGATTACTCGGTTTAAAGGATCGCTCGGGCGCCAATTATTTTATTTTATATTTCAAATAAAACGCGGTATGATGTTTGGGTTGACCGGACCCTGGAGTGGGAGTGATTTTTACAAAAAGTTAAGCACAAAATTATAAATGTAAAGTGCCGAATTTCGTACTGTAGCAGTTGCAGTGAGAATAAAAGCCCAAGTGCAGTTATAACCTTACGCTGTGGCGTTGTCGTAATCTGGTTTTCTATCATTCTTGGGTATGTACTCATGTATTAATGAAAGACAAAGCATCGCTTTACATTCGTGCAGTTTATGGCTGACACAATAAAGTAATCATGCATATGTATTATGTATGTATGTTATTTTCTTTATCAGATCATTGTGTATGCAAAATGTAAAAGCATTGCTTAGCGGGATGATAGAAAGATAATGAAATACGAAAACTGCAATACGTGGTTTGATGTCAGATATAACTAAAAAGCAAAAAATAAACACGCTTTAATAGCAGATAAGAACTAAAAAGCAGAAGATATGTAGTTAATTTGAAACAATATGTACATATATTATTTTTAAAAAGCGTGATGTGCTCGAAATTAATTGTAAATAAATAATAGTATAAAAAATGTTTAATATTAACAAGTTTCTTAGATTGTTAATTATTTTCGGTTTTTTTAGTTTTTGTCTGCTATTGAAGCGAGTTTATTTTTAATTTTTTAAGCTACTATTTCAAAACACATTACACGCGAACAAAGTTTAAAGTGAATCGAGTCCATCCAGTAAAAACCAGTACTGGGATAGTGTTTTCGTACGCAAAAACTTCCATAAAACTAGCAAAGTTTGGGAAATTGAGAGAGCGAAAATTACAGCTGAAATAGCAAGTTTAACTGGATATATTTCTGCTAGCAAGAATTTACCAGTAAGATAAAAATCTGATTGAAATTATTCAGTTGATCACAAGTAGTTAGAAGACAACTATTAAAATCGCTAACTATTTTAACAGTGAAAAATAGAAAAAGTGCGTAAATAAATAAACGTACACTAAGTTTATGAAATTTATTGTGTACACACATCAGTTATACAACCAGAATCCATGTGTTTGCAAGGATAGTCCTGCATCTTTAGCCGCAGTGGCTGCAATTAATAATTGTGAGACGTAAACTATGTTGCTGTAAACTGTGGATGTTTAAAGTGGCTAAAAATTTATCCTTTTACAGCTGCCTTGCGACAGTTCTTCCATATTACTTTAGTTACAATTGAAGCTCGTTGTATCATCTCTACAGTATGAGCCTAACTACTTAGTTTGCAGTGTATGTACTAAACACGAACCCGACTATTAAGTTGGCTTAGTGTGCGCACCTACAGTCCAACTCGACTAAATATCGCTCAACTAAAAAGCCTAGAGTTTTTAGAGTACAACTAAACCGATGCTTATGCATACTTAAGGTCGATTATGCTGCACATAGCTAAAGTTTATCAGCAGTGATACCAACACAACAAGGTGGATAGAAAACTAGGTTACGCCATCGTGCTTTCAAAAATTTTGTTTGCATCCAATGACGTGATTTTGAAGTGAATTCTGATTGGGTGAAATGATAGAAGAAGAAGTAAAGTGTACGAAACGCAGAAAACAAAGTTGCCAAATGACATATTTGAGCAACTACTCGCAAATGTGGATTTTTCGTGTAAAATATTATTACCGAGTATACTATGAACATAGCGGCTCTGAGTTGGGACCCAGTGAAAAAAATCAAAATGAATAAAAACCAAGCTAAAAAACCGATTTCGAGCAGTAGAGGGGCGTCGAAGCCGATCCCCAAAACTGGCTCATCGCTGCGAGTGGCAGCTTCTACTGACGCGGGGAGGGCGAAACCGCCTCCCTCCGTCTGTTCTGTACGAGGGACAGCTGCTGTGGCCAAAGTTAAGGGTGGTGAAGGATCGTCGGAGCCGACATCCAAAGTCGTGATTAGACCGGGGGGTACAGTAACTGCCACTCGCGTTGTTGGAGGGGGAGAGTCGAAGCCGACCTCCGCGGCCTCTAGGTTAGTTGGGGGTGTGACTCCAGCTGGTCGCACAGGTGAGTTGCAGGGGAAATCGCCTGCGGCCTCTGGAGGGGGGGTAATGGACGATATCGCCAGTACCAGCAAGGGTTTATCCTGCAGCGTACCGGTGCAGGCGAAGGAGACCCAAACGCAGCCCGCCGATGGATCTAAGCGGCGATTGGGCACGGGGAGGAGGGCCCACTCCGATCGTCGCATGGCCTCCAAGATTGTGGAGCGCTATGGCGGCCAGGCGGGGTCTCAGTTATCTGAGAGGCATGCTAAGTCGCTCGAGTGGGCTAAGGGAGTGCTGAGGGAGAGCGCGAGTGCGCCTTCGAAGACCTCAGCCCCAAAAAGACAGCGGTCTCAGGAGGGGGAAACCTCTGCAGTCAAACGGCCCAGGACTGGGGTAGCGCCGAAAACCTTCAGCGAAGTCGCGAAACAGGCGGGCTCCATTATCCTGGGTGTCGTGGACCGCAGTAAGGAGGACGGTGCCATCTCTAAGATGGACTGGAGGCGTGTGGCGGCAGCGATCTCTGCCGTCTTTATGAAGGTGATCAGGGACAATCCTGGTCCACCTCCTCGCTGCGAGAGTGGCACTCTGGCCTCTTCAAGAGGATCTCGTGTGCTGACGAGCGGTCGGCCACGCTTTATAAAGCGGCGGTTTCCTTGGTGGGGGAGGTCTGGAAGGGTGCCAGACTGGAGGCCGTGGATAAAAAGGATTTGCCTTTGCGTCCGAGGGCTCGGGTCTGGCTCCCTGCGGAGCCCACTGCACCGGGAGACATTGAGGAAGTCCTCAGGTATTGCAACCCAAACCTTCCGGCTCACAATTGGAAGGTTGTTCGGTTCGAGGGGTCCGAGGAACCATATCGGCAAGCGCTGATTCTGCTTAACGCGGAGTCCCTCGGCCCTCTCGCCGAGCAGGAGGGAGTCATTTCCTATGGCTTCGAGAAGGTAGCTCTAAAAATCTACCAATCCGATGCCAGGGGTAGTGACGCCATCCTTCCGGTTGAACCGGAGTTGGTGCCGGAGGTCTGCGGACCTGACGCGGAGGAAGAGGTGGAGGTCATGGAGGCCTTCATGAGTATGGAGGTTGACTCTGTCAGGTCGGACGCCGAGAGCGCCGGGGGAGTCTCCTCGGTAGCGGGGTCCGTCCTGAGCCTAAACAGGCTGTTCGACGGGGTGGAGGAGGAGAGGCTTCTTGCCTCGGATAGCGAGGACGTGGCCGCGGGGGGGCTGGAGGAGATTACTGAGGATGATTATCCTGCAGATAAATCTCCAGCACTCTAAGGCCGCGTCCGCCAATTTGATGCTCCACCTTGAGCAAGGTGGGGTAGATATAGTCCTGATCCAGGAACCGTGGCTGAGCAGTAACGGTATTTCTGGTATCGGGACGAAGAAGTACAAGCTTCTGGTGTCCAGTGACGCAGGTAAACCTAGAGCTTGTATGCTCGTCAGGCGTGAAATAAATACTTATTTTCTGTCTAATTTCAGTAACGGAGACGTAGTAACGGTGAGACTCGAGGACGGGGCCGAAGAACTTTGGCTCATGTCCTCGTATATGGCTCAAGATGATGAGGTGGAACCACCTCCTGTTCTGCTGAGGAACGCTCTGGCGGAAGCGAGGCGCAGGAAAGCCGGCGTCGTGGTGGGATGTGATGCCAATTCGAGGCACTCCTGCTGGGGTAGCTCAGACATCAACGAAAGAGGTGAGTCTCTCTTTGATTATATACTTAGCGAAAACTTGTCTATTTGTAATAGGGGGAGCGACCCTACGTTTGTAACTTCGGTAAGGGAGGAGGTCTTGGACCTTACCCTGGTGTCGTCTGAATTGTTATCCCGTATCTCGAACTGGAGAGTTCTTAACGATCACTCCTTCTCTGATCATAGATATATTCAATTCTCCTTGGGCGATCTGTGCCCCCAAAATCGTCCCTTTAGGAATCTGAGGAACACGGATTGGGATCTTTACTGTAAGAAGTTGCAGGAGTTTCTTCCTGAGGAACCAGGCTTAGGCGGGTGCTCGCGAGGGCTCCCGTCCCCTTGGGATGTCTCAGGGACGACTCGGGAAACTGGGCGATGAGCAGTGAGGAGTCGCTCAAACTTCTCCTCGATTCCCACTTCCCCGAAAATCCTGAACCATGTGAGACTACAGGCGTGGAACCAGGTGCCATCTATGTCCCTCCTTGCGACATGTTAGAAGAGCGTCGCCTACTATGGGCTTTACGCTCCTTCAAAGCGTTCAAGTCGCCAGGACCTGATGGTATCATTCCTGCCCAGTTGCAGATGTCCGAACGGGTGTCGTGTCGGTGGTTGGCGCCTATTTACGCGAGCTGCATAAGTAGGGGCTATATTCCCAGACTTTGGAGGAATGTGAGGGTTATATTTATTCCCAAGGCGGGTAAGAGCTCTCATACAACCCCAAAGGACTTTAGGCCTATCAGCCTCTCTTCTTTTCTTTCGAAGACCCTGGAGAGGCTGATTGATCTTCATATAAGAGAGGAAATACCGCGAGAGCGGCTGTCGCATGCTCAGCATGCCTACTCGAAGGGCAGGTCCGTGGATACGGCCCTGCATATGGTTGTTAACGTCATTGAAGAGTCTCTTGAACACAAGGACTTTGCAGTTGGTGCCTTTCTGGATATAGAAGGTGCCTTTAATAACATTCAGCCACAGGGAATAGTCGGATCCTTGGCGGAACTTGGGGTTGAGTCGGGTCTGGTAAGGCTCATCAATCACCTTCTCCGGGACAGAACTGTCGTGGCGGAATGGGGCAGCGCCTCCATCCAGCGAAAGGTGAGTAGAGGCACTCCACAAGGAGGGGTTCTCTCGCCACTCCTTTGGGTCGTTACTTTAAATGGTGTACTGAAGGAGCTGGAAAGGGTAGGCTGCACGGTTATTGCCTATGCTGACGATGTTGCTCCATTGTCAGGGGTAAGTTTTTGAGTACCCTTTTTGATATCATGCAGGGGTACCTTAATCTGATCGTGAAATGGTCTGCAGGGTGTGGACTCGCGATAAATCCTAGCAAGACAGAGCTGGTATTATTCACCAGGAGGTACAAAGTACCGGTCGCCCATCCTCCTTCAATAGGTGGCGTCCCGTTGGTGCTTTCTGACCGGGTCAAGTATCTGGGCTTGATTCTGGATAGGAAGCTCTCCTGGGGGTCAAATATTGAGGAAAGGGTGAAAAAGGCTTCGGTTGCGGTGTACTGTTGTCGGGGTGCTATTGGGAAGAGATGGGGCCTCTCTCCCAAGGTAAGCTATTGGCTTTATGAGACTATAATAAGGCCTATAATGTTTTATGGAGTGGTGGTCTGGTGGAACTCACTAGACAGGGTATCTAAAGTTAAGCAGGTAGAGCGGGTGCAGCGGTCCGCGCTCATTGGGATCAGTGGGGCGCTTAGGACCACACCCACTCTCGGTGAACTTTTTCACGGATGGCTCGAAGCTGGATGGTAAGGTTGGGGGAGGGGTCTTCTGCGATGAGTTCTCCCTCAACCGTAAATTTAGGCTTCCGGACCACTGCAGTGTATTTCAAGCAGAGGTGGCCGCAATAAAGGAGGCAGCCGATTGGCTACTTACCAATGTAATGCCCTCTAGACGGGCCAACATTTATTCGGATCGCCAGGCCGCTATCAAGGCCTTAGGATCGCTAATGGTGAGATCAAAACTGGTCAGGGAATGCCTGACTTCCCTCGCAGCCGCCTCGGAATATCTCGACGTTAGACTAATTTGGGTACCGGGCCATAGCGACATCGCAGGGAACTGCATGGCTGATGAGCTTGCTCGGCAAGGTACCCTGGAAGTCATCTCTCCTTGCAGGGAGGGGGTGGGGGCTCCTTTGACTGCCTACGGGCTTCTCCTGGACAGATGGGCTTTATGTCGTCTCAGCGAGCGCTGGGAAATTGCCACGACATGCAGAGTTGCAAGGTCCCTCTGGCCGAGAGTGGACCGTGGGCGCTCAAGGGAGCTGATGTCGCTTACTAAGCGACAACTCTCGACCCTGGTTGGTGTTTTGACTGGGCATTGTCCGTTGGGTATTCACGCGGTTAGGCTGAAAATAGTCTCTGACCCTTTCTGCCGCAGCTGTATGGAGGAGGATGAGGTGGATTCATCTTGTCATTTTCTGCTCAGCTGCCCTGCATTTGCGAGACTGAGGTTCAAGTACCTGGGCTCGTACTTCTTTAGCTCTCCAGAAGACCTTTTTGGAGTGGAGATTGGTAATTTGCGTGACTTCATTCGGGGCACGCAACGTTTCTCAGGTTAATCTTTCCTGACTTTCCGATTCACGTTACCGTTCATAAATTTAGGTGGTATCACAACGGACTCTTACTATGTCTAAGTGAGTTCCCTTTGGGGAACTACCACAGTAACCTAACCTAACCTACTATGAACATCAAATGTTCACTTAAACTGGAGAAGCATAATAATATTAGTATAATGGTGCGAAATCAATGCAAAACATATGTGTACTGAAATTAAATGGTGATTTTTATTATTTTCCGTCCATTCTGGAAACTGCTCTCCATTTCTAAGCACTTGGTAAAATTTAAAATTATACTTTTCGCTATAATTTTTGCAATTTAAAATAGCGCACTTCATTTTATAATTAAAATAAGTTCCAAGGCACTTATACTTAAACTTCAACGAAAATTATAAAACGGTAAATTGTAGTAATGTCTAACTTAGAGCGAATTCATATAAGGAGATGCCAAACTTACAAAAGCAAAAAATAAAATAACAAATTATATGCAGATTGGCAGTGAGTGTTAAACCAGATTTACAACAAACTCTTAGTTTTGACATGTGCTGTACCACGGCGAAATAAATCAACCTTATTAAATTCGCCTTAGTTTTACTAAGTTTAAGTACTTTTCTTAAAATAGTATATTTCTTTTAAAATAAAATTTAAGAATATGGTGACACCACGAATTGCTCCATCTACGTCATTAAGGTGGCGAGCATGAGTGTGCCAACACAATACAGTGATTCGCAATATATTTGCACTTCGAAGCACATAAACAGCTTTACATTAATTAGGTAAAATATATGCTGATACACAAAAATTTCTCAGCTTTGGAGAAGAAATGTAATGAAATAATCATTAATTAATTTCGAATAATTTATTTGATGGAATTACAGTAATTGTTATAAAAAAAATTATGCAGAAATTTCTTTAATAATAATTTTTTCATGTACCAAAAATAAATTGTAAAAATACCAAGGTCTACATATATTTGGAAAAAGTTTTCATAAATAATATTATATATCCATAAACATGTTAATTAAATTTAGTTAAATTCGGAAAAAGCATTTCCCAATTTTAATAAGGGGTAAAAAATATCAAATAGCAATGTGAATATTATCTCTAATATACTTCCTTTAATTTGTTTAAAAAGTAAGAGTTTTTGCTTGTTTAAAATAATATTCATTCATAGTCGCATACGCCTGATTTCGGTTGCAAAATGAATTACGGTCATATCATAAATACAAGCAATATGGGTACATTGAAATACAAAATACAAGAACTCGTGAATAACCTGCACAGATGTCACACGAGAATTTGTACAAAATGTTATTGACTGCATTTGATATGTCACCACTTATCAAACTTACTGGAAAATCAAAAGTTATGCTAATTTCCCCATAATCACCTATACACAAGCGCATTTAACATATTTATATATAACAGCAAACCATTTCTGCGAAGTTGTGCGAAGTATGCAAATTAACGATAAAAATATTTCCAGCGAAATAAAGATACTTCGCTGCTTATTTCCTGCACGCGCAACTATGTTGAACGCTGCATATAAACAATTCGCTGGAATTTTTAAAAAGTGCTGACGCCATTTCTGCACTTCTTTTCGCAGTGCAAACTGTAAACACAATTCCCTAGTTACCTGGGAAGCTTCTTAACGATTTTTCAATAAAAACGTTAATCGTAAAGTACCACCCACCGAGAACAAACGTTCCCTTAAAATCGTGTAAAGAAAATAATTGTCGTTAGTTCGGGAAAAGTTTACGATCGTTCGACAATAAAAAATATTTGTTTCACTCGATTAAAGAAACAAACGGTTCTAGAAAGCACCGAAAGCTCTTTGAGTAACTTTAAGAAGCAAAAAAGGAAGAAGTGGGGGTACCGGTACCGTTACTAAATTACAAATTTTTAGTTAAAATTGAAATAAAAAATAAAAAGTTACAACAACGCTGCCGACAACCACAACGGCAAAGACATTCATCAAAAGACAATAAAAAATTTAAAATTTAAATTAATATATTAAAAAATAACAACAACCGTGCCCAAAACTGGGAAAACATCAGCGAAATTCAGGATCATTTACAACAACAACAGTCCACGAAATTGGGAAATCATCAGCTAAATTCAGTTTCATTTACTGCAATAATAGTGACCAAAATTGGGAAGACATCAGAGAAGTTCAGCATCATTTACAACAACGGCAGCAGTGCCCGCAACATCATAAGAGAAATCATAGTAGTATCATGCTTCATCATCCTCTGTTGTGGAGATATGCAAGTATTGGACTATACCAATGCGAAAATACAATAAAAACGGGAATTTCACGACTGCAGGAACCGACCTTCAAGATAATCCATGTGATTAATTTGGAACAATACAAACCATTACTTATGGACATAAAGAAAAACTTGACACAGAAGGACGAAAATTACCCTTACCTGGTTAACGAAATAGGAAAAATAGAAAAAATTCTCAACAACTTGAAACCAATAAGAAATAAAAGGGCAATAAATGAGCTCAGCGCGGTATGGAAATGGGTAGCCGGCTCACCCGATCATGATGAGTTCAAAATAATTTCCGATGAAAAAAAATATTTTTTTGAAAAATAATAATTAGCAAATAGTAATAAATAGACTTATAGAAAGTAGGATTAATGATTTAGTTAATAGAAGGAGTTTTATAGCAAACGCAATTAAAACGAATGAACAAATAAGAAAAGACATTTCAAAAATTTTAAAAAGAAAAAAAATAATAAAAGAAGAAACAATTAATGCAGATTATGCAGTTTAATGGGCCAAGACCGGAATAATTAATTCATATATCTTATCAGATGTAGAAGTGAAAATAACGAAGGAATTTTTTGAAAAACAAAATAAGATTTATACCAATTAGTTGAAGCCATTGAATTTGGCGCAATAAAAAATAGCATGTGACGAACTTTCATTGATGTATATCATGAGTCTTCCAAGGACAAAAGAAGAAAATTGTAAAAGATTGATTGTAAAAGCTGTAAAAAAGCAAAATGAGATAATTAAAATTCCTATGCAAAACATAATAGTTTGTAAGAATTAAATTTTTAAAGTAAAAAGAGAATGTAAAACTTTAAAGAAAGTATCAATTTGTAATGAAGGAAATTTATAAATATTGCAGGAACTAATTGCTTACCGAATTTACTTAACGGGGAACCTTCTGTCTGTACGATAACAAATCCTCATCATATTCCCCAAGTGGAAGAAATTAATTCAGGCATCGTTTTATTGAATTCCTTCAATGGAACCATCGATATACATATATAGATGAAAAATCAGTCAATTTAGAGGACACATTTCTTATAAAATTCCATAATTCCACTATTAAAGTTAATAAAAGAATCTACGCAATTGCCCTAATCTCTACGGCCAACCCACTTCCTGCTATTCTCCGGCCAGGAAAAATGTCAACAAATTTCGAGGAAATCCTCTCATTAAAAATGTTGAAAGAGATGCATGGGGTGAATTTAAAAGAAATAAAATTTCTAGATACTAAATACGAACTGAGTATTTTCAGCGTATCTGGAATCTTACTACTATTTCTTATTGTAACTGTCCTTCGAATGATCCTTAAAAGACGCGTGAGGTCATTCAAATAGGGTAGAGATAAGCCGTATTCGTTTCGCCATCTCTTAGCGAATCGATGAAGCATCTGGCATAAATTAGCATCAACACAGATTTTGTTTTTGTTTCCAATGTAATGTTCGCGCTTCACAAATGACGAATATGCACCAAAGGTGCGAGTACGTCCAGGCAGATGATCGACGTTTATATGCAGCTTAAAACTGGTATAATATCTTCAGCATTGAATGTAATGAGTTCGACCAGTTTAATCTATCTATTATTTCTTCAATAGAAAATATTATTATTATTATTATAAAAAATTTATTTATATACATATAATTGAATTACACAAATAAACCTTAAATATATACAACTATGGTCTTCGGCCTAATAATAATAAAAATAAGTATATGATATACCAAGGCGATTAAATTGAGTAATAACTGATACATTTTTTTAAGAGCGATATAGTGTTTATATTTAGTTCAGGCAAACAGATTTTATTAAATAATTGCGCATTCTTAACAAAAGTACAGTCAGTCATAAGTTTAGTTTTTACATGTAAGTGTATCCGAGTATACTGGAGGTGGCCTGCTTTCCATAATGTGGCTATGAGTTAGGCTCGTGTTCCCTAACCTTAAGCATATATGTATATGTATTTATTGAGGTCCCTTCTTGTAATATTATTTGGATATTTTGCGGTCACACCATCTGGGTTTATATTTCCATAATCGTGGTTGTAGCTATTCCAAAACTGGTTTGCTATGTTATAATAGTGTTGTATTACTAATTTTATAGCTTCACTTTTGCTTGTTACATGCTTAGAAATTATGGGTGCAGTGGTTGCAAATTTAGGGCCTTCATCAGACGGTCATACGCTTTTTCAAACTCAACAGATATAATCGGAATTATAATTTGTCTTTGACTATTTTACGATTAGTTTGAGCAATTAGAAGGTTTTTAGATATGTATGTATGCCTATATTGAAGTTTGCAAGGCTACTACTAGAGGTATTAGAATCGATAAGAAAGTTAGATTGCAAAAAATCCACAAACAAGTTTTTTAGAATCTAACAAGCTCTCACAGTGCTTACCACAACAAGTCACATACACATGCGTGCAATCGACGGCCACAATAATGCCTCCCAAAAAGAGAGACCTCGCTGAAGCAAACATTTCTTTAGCAGCTTGGTGTTCCACTTGGGTCATAGGAAACCTCACTTTCTGGTGAAGCAATGACTCATAAATTGTCTCCGTTACCCAATGCTCACCTACGGGTCGTTGATAGCAACCACTTGCAAAGAATTTCAAAGCCGCTAGAACCTACGAATATAAATGTAAGATTTTAAATTGCATACAGGCTTAAAGATTACACGATTACCAGTTTCTCAGTCGATTTTGCTGTTATTCTGGAACCTCTTCTTTGGTTGTCAAGCTGAGAAATCAAGTATACATCCAAGTCTGGAGATAACCGATACAGCTTCCGAAATTCTATTGCATTCAAATGAAAGGGATTGTCCACATCCCGGACTAATCGTCGATCAACTGTTGGAACGCATACTTCTTCGTCACATCCTTATAAATCATCGTAATATTCGCACGACAGACGAACACTAGTTCCTTTTTTATTACAAGAAAACAAATCACCGCATTTTAAATTAATCTTTTATTTAAGTTGAAATCACGAATTTTTCTTTTCTCGATTTATGTTAACAACATAAAATTTGTTTCCGTTTAGTTTTCGGTAATCGACTAGCTAATGACAACAGCTGATTCGGCGCATGCGAAAATCGTTAAAAAATGGCTGCTGAATAGCAACATCGTTAAAGTTTTCGTAAAGATGAGTTAACCATGCGAATATCGTTAAAATAAGTTAGTGAACCACCCTACAGATGCTGTTGAGCGAAAATCTTTAGTTGTTAATACGTTTCATGAACTACCGGATTGTGTTGGATATGTTGACGGAACAGAAGTAAAGTTAGCAGAAAAACCACCTAAAAATTCTGAAGCTTATTTTTCCCGGAAGCATATGTATTCCTTAAAAGCCCAAGTTATATATATACAAACTCATTTATTATTTGGTTTTACCATCTCGCTTTTCGAAAATTGTTTGCTTTGTTTTAATTTTAAATGTTGTAAACAAATGAAATTAGCGGATAGGAAAACAGGATTGGGGTCGCAGAGATAGCAACTCATTTTCTAACCAAAATCAGTGCGCTAATTTATCAGGATCTGCTAAAAAAGTTTTCATACAAATTTTGACAGCTTATCTATATATGTATATAAAAATGAATGTATGTTTGTTAGTGACGCTAAGAAGTAAAAAAAAACCTTATACTTTTTCTGAAGAACAGTCGGAAAATTGAGAAATTCCAAAAGAACTTTTTTCCAAAAAAAATTTGTTTCTTTCAAATTTTTGTAAAAATAGTTCCTTGTAAATCTGTCGATATCAAAACATTCGGAAAAGTCGGAAAATTAGAAAAACCTAATCTCACTTTATGTTCTCATTTTTTTGTATGTGCGTGGTGTTGCACGCGCACATTTAGTTTCATATTGGTGTTGTAAGCACTGACTGATATTCCAATAACTCAACAGATGGAGCTGTAGACGCTTATTTATTTTGACAGCTGTGTAAATTGTTTGTTCTTTTTGATTTGTTTATTCGAACAGTGCGGACACGGTTAATTGACTTTCTGAAATTATTCAAAATTTTAATTGATTTCTCGAGTTAAATTCATTACATTAAATTGTTAAATTGTTTACATTCACGAAATATTTGATTTTAAATGTGTGGATAATCAGTTTTTGAGTCAAATTGTTGACATTTCAAACAAAAAAAGTGAGTTCATTATTTTCGTTTGTTGGTGAATATCTAACCTCATTTCCATTGGAATTTATTTATGTTATTTCTACAGCTGATTTGTAAATTATTTGAATCGTTCAATTTCGGTCGTTTGCTTTCTATATTTCGGCTATTCAAAAGGGAAATTATTGAAAATTATTCACGAAGCTTACAATGAGAAAGAGAACAACGTTTGGCTGCTCACCGACAACGCCAGCAACAACAACGATTGCCCAATTTGAATATCGAAATTGCAGCCTTTCGATATGAGCCGGACATTGAATACGGTGCGCACTCATCAGTTCGATGCATGTCGTTTGCCCGCATTGCGATGCACTGAAATTTCCAAAAGAACCGGCCAGACTGTGTTGCGCGAGCGGAAAAGTGAAATTACTAGAGTTACTTCCTCCACCAGAGCCATTGCGGTCGTTGCTTTACGGTGAATCACCAAGTTCGAATCATTTTTTACAAAATTCCAAGATGTATAACGATTGTTTTCAAATGACGTCGTTTGGTGGGGAAATTGTGAATGAACATAATTACACTCCCACATTCAAAGTTAGCTAACCAACAATCTAACACTTATTATGTCGCCAATAAAATACAAAATAAACATATTTGTCTGCAACTATACAGATTCACGGGCAAATTTATGATCTTACTGGATCGCTTTTGCCGCATCCTGATCAAGATCACAAATTTCTCCAAAATTTATTTCCTTGGAGATTCAAATGAAGAAGTGAATAGACGTTGTACAATTTTCAATGCGATGAAGACAGAAATTGTGCAGCAATTGCAAGAAATGTTGCATGAACACAACGAACTAATTCGACTATTCAAAACTTCGTTAGAAAGGATGCCATCTGATGATCACAGAATCGTCATAAAAGCGGACAAACGACCAGCAGGCACTCATGAACGGCAATACAATGCACCGACGGCCGATGAAATATCAATTGTTGTTGTTGGAGATAATTTATAATCCCGTGATATAGTTAATAAACGTCAAGATGGAGATGCATTAGAGCGAATCAGTGAAAGTCATGGATCGTATGACGCACTACAATATCCGCTTATGTTCTGCCATGATGAAGATGGATATCACTTGAGATACAACATGATCAATTCTGCCAAAGGTTAGTAAAAGAAAAACAAACACTCTTGATTGTAACTTCATTTTTTGTTAACTTTGATGTGTACGTGACGATGGAGACAGAACGACTCAATTTTATTCGCTTCAATCAGACCAGGCTTCGATCTGAAGAGTATGTATATTCACTTGCGAGATGCGGTCAATAGCGATTAAGATGTGACAAACCTTGACCGACTCACGATTTTGCCATCAACATACATTGACAGCCCAAGGCACCTGCACGAGTACTCGCAGGATGCAATGACATACGTGCGGAATTATGGACGGCCGAATTTGTTTGTTACATTCACTTGCAATCCAAAATGGCCACAGATAACGGAATTATTGAATCGTGGTCAATCAGCAAGCGATCGTCACGATGTCACAGCACGAGTTTTCAAACAATAGCTACGATGTTTGATGGACTTTATCGTGAAGCAACGGATATATGGTGTTGTCAGATACTGGGTGTACTCTGTTGAGTGGCAAAAAGAGGTTTTCTTTGGATGGCGGACAAGATTACAACAGATCAAATTGATGACATAATTTCTGTGGAAATTCCTGATCCAGAGATAGATCCAGAATTATACGAAGTGGTGAAAACCAATATGGTTCATGGACCTCGCGGACACTACAATCCCACTTCGGTTTATATGTCTGACAATAAATGCACGAAACACTATCCACGTGATTTTCTTTCGGCAAACTGGAAATGATGGATATCCACGCTTTCGGCGTCGCTCATCAGACAACAATGGCAGAACATTCAGCATTCAATTTAGAGGAATGAATATCGAAGTTGACAACACATGGATCGTACCATATTCGCCAATATTGTCTAGGTCATTCAACACTCATATAAATGTTAAGTATTGCAATTCGGTGAAATCGATCAAATACGTTTGCAAGTACGTCACCAAAGGAAGCGACATGGCGGTTATTGGCCTTGAATGAGATGAGATCAGCAAGTATCAAATGGGTCGATACGTGAACTGCAATGAAGCGCTTTGGAGAATATTTTCTTTTGCAATTCATGAGCCTTTTCCCGACTGTTGTGCATCTCGCAGTTCATTTGGAAAATGGCCAAAGAGTGTTCTTCAACCCAGAGAATGCAGTACAGCGAGCAGAAACACCACCAGCAACAACATTGACGAGTTTTTTCTCAAATTGCGCCAGTGATCCGTTTGCGAGAACATTGCTTTATTCGGAAATGCTTCGACATTATACATCGTGTTGCGATTATTATTTCGCGCTGCAGTTGCTGTCGGTTTGGAAATGAAACAAGTTTTTAGAGCACGTAAGACGATGCTTAAAGTCAATTGTATTTTCCTTTCACTTTTACAACTGTGTCATAAAATTCTTTCGACCTATATTTATAGTGAGAATAACTAAGAAATCTGGCTCGTCTTATATTTAACAATAGGCATTAGGTAAATTTTTAACGTTAAGGCATGAAAATGCACATAAAAGAATATGTACATATGTAGTAAGTTATATTTTATGCGACGAAGAATAACATGAGCAATAATGATAACTATGTGTATATATGTCGTGTGTTTGTATGTACATGCATACATATCAGATATGTATGTGCATATGCATGGAGTATTGCTGGTCCTCACTGCTGACTCATATAGGGTGATCCAATTGTAATTATATTCTAGTCGGTAACACTCCCTCACCCGTAAACAAGTCATGTATTACGCGTTTACTTTGTCTTCAGCACCGACGTCTAATACAGTAATCTTTACAACAGGTCGATGAAGTATTGAGGATTTTGTTTGAACCATTACGCTTCGTATTTGTCCATCTTTGGCTTTGATGGCGTGTACAATTTTGCCTTTGGGGCAGCAATTTCGCAGTAAATCGTGATCGACTATCACTACGACATCGCCAATACGCACAGGGGTATTTTGTTGAACCACTTACTACGTCGTGAGATAATCGGAGCATATTCTTTGACCCATCGATTCCAAAATCGGTCGGCGAATTGTTGGGTCAGACGCCAACGCTGTCTTAAGCTACAGGTATCGGTAGAAATAGGCTTGTATCCATCGGATGACCCAAGTAGAAGATGATTCGGAGGGAGCGCTTCATCGTCACAGCTGTCCAAGGACACGAACGTAAGTGGTCGCGCGTTTATAATAAATTCCACTTGATGCAAAGCGCTTGCATACCCTCATCGCTAAAAGTTTTAGATGGAAGTATTGTGAAAAGTACATTTTTTACCGACCTTACTAACCGCTCCCATATTCCTCCCATATGTGGAGCACTTGGCGGGGTGAATCTCCATTTTATTTGATCGAACGAAGAAATTATGTCAGGAAAATGTATGTACTTTAAAGAAATTATTTTTTCAGATGCTTTAAAGTTAGTCCCGTTGTCAGAAAAAATTTCTCTCGCATATCCGCGGCATGAAACGAAGTTTGTTATTGCCATAATACATGAGCTTGTATCTAGACCAGCGATAGGCACATTTTGCATTTTCAACCACGCGTGGTTGACAAGCAAATGCTGCCGACGTCGAAGCATTCTAACGAACGCTATACGAAGAACTTCGCAGCGCACGCTTTTTGACTCATTTGAGTTTTGCAAAGCAAGTCAGTTGTTTATCACAATTTAAGCGAGCAACAACGTACTGCGCAAGTAAAAATTTTCATGAGCAACTTGCGAATTTTACACACAAAATAAAATAAAACGGATGATTTTTTTTTATTATAAATTTAGAAAATGAATCTCAATGCCTTATCTGTAATAGGATTTTAAATCAAAGCAATTTATTTTATATAAAAAGGCATTATAAAACCTGCCATTCGAATTTTGATTTGTTATTAGGTAATAATAGAAATTTAAAGCTTTTAGAATTAAAAGCAAATTTTTTTCTAAAATATGTAGCTTGCCACATAGACAATAATGAAATTATTGCTCCTGAGCAAGACAATTCAGAAATTTCCTTGTCACTCTCCATTTTGGAAAAATATAAATAATAATAAAAAAGGCCTCTTACATAGTCGCTTTAGGTCTGGCGAAGAAACAGAATATCAAACGAACATTTAGACGACCTGCTGCGAATCAAATGCTTCGACCAGGAAATTGAGCTGGAACATATAATTGAGTAGTTAAGGTTTAGAAATTTTATTATATGATATAATACCCAATATTTTATAAATAAATTGAAATAATTGAAATAATTGAAATTTTTATTGTGTTGTATTTTATGATACTGAATTTTATTCAGTGTACCTCTGCTTACTTCGTGCGCTAACATGGTTTTCAACACAAGCGCAAAGTAAATAAGTGTAAGTTTGCCTATCGCTGATCTAGACTGTGCGCAATTTCGATGTGTACTGCCCGAAGAGTTAGGCATGTAAACAACACGCCCCATCTTTTCTCGCGTCTTCTCCCTACGGTAACGAGTATTGGACCAAAATAGTCGGCGCCGACATATGTGACAGGCTTTTCGAAAGCTGCGAGCCTTGCGGCGGGTAGTGTTGCCATTTGCAGTTCTTGTGAAGCCATATTAGCGTTTTTACATTTCTGACAACTCTGACGAACTCTGCGGTACAACACCCTTAGCCGACTTATATGGTATCGCCCCCGCAATTGATTTATTATTGACTCATGCATCTGACGATGTGAAAGCATTAGTGAACCCAGCGCACTATTAGAAAAGTAACGTAATTGTTATTCGGCAATACTATGGTATCTTCGTGATTGTTTAAATGCTCAACGCGGCTTTTGCTCCTGATTATATCGTCTGCGTCTAAATAAATATTTACTGAGATTAGTTTGCTGGACTTTTCGATAGGCTTACCGTGTTTTAGTAAGTTTCTTTCATTACTAAATTCGGAGTCCTGAGCATACCTGATCAGAAAGTGCTTAGCCTGCTGAATCTGGTCGAAACCGATGGTGGGTTTTGGTTTTTCACCTTTTATAAATGCGTGCAATCGGTCGACGTATAGTAAAAACGTAGCTTCAGCTGGGTAGAGACGTCTCCAATCAGAAAAATATTCTATGTTTAAGATCGGATATCGTATGTGAGCTTTTGCAGCGTGTAAGACATAATGCTTATTTTCTGTTAAATCGATGACATCTTGATTTAGTTCGTCATATTTCGGCCATTCCTTCGGGTTTGACATCAAAAACTCCGGGCCAATGAACCATGGTCGATAGTTGCATTTCGCGTGAATTTTTGTACCTAAATCTGCAGGATTAGATTTTGAGGGCACCCACTGCCATTGCTCCGCATTCGATGTCTCCAGGATTTCTCCGATGCGATGCATGACGTATTGCTGAACGTTTTTTGGGTCCATTCGCATCCATCGCAAGACTGTTTTAGAGTCTGACCACCAAACCTAGATGTTATACCAATGCGATACACGTTACTCGCCATGTTATCCAATCGGACCCCAATCACTGCAGCCTGCAACTCTAACGATCGATAGCGGTTTCAGTGGCACAACTTTTGATTTTGCGGTCACTAGAGTCAGTGTAACGTCGTTATCTCTTTTGACCCGTAAGTAGCAAACGGCTGCATGGGCACTTGCTCCAGCATCTTCGAAGGTGTGGAGTTGGACTTCATCAGCATCTTTCAGCAGCAAGGAATAGCATCGGGGTATTTTAACTGCTGCTATCAGTGGTATAACTTCTTTCCATTGCACCATTTGTCATAGAGGTTATCAGTCAGCGGCTCGTTCCAACCGATACCCGAGCGCCATACATCCTGCAACATAATCTTTAAGCCTATGGTATAACAACTTACGAATCCCAATGGATCGAAGATGGACATCAGTACTTGGAGAATCTCCCTCTTTGTAGGAATTAACGGCTGAGTAATCACGTCACGACGAATTCTTGCAAATCTGCAAATATATTTAAAACCGTCATTTGGGGGATCCCGAAACATTCAAAGCACCTTCGTCGTAGATCCCCATTCTTTTCCAGCTTGAACCATTGGACTACTTTCTTCGAGTTGCTCTACAACGGCTAGTGAATTTGATGACCAACCGCGAATGTTGAACCCAGCGTTGTTGTGCATTTTCTGCATTGTCTTCGCTGTCGATGTAGTCATCCACGTAGTGGTTTTTCTTAACTTCTTCCACGACACGAGGAAATTCATCATTAAAACTATCCGCGTTTTTATTACGGACAAAAAGTGCAATGCATGGGGCGCAATTAAGTCCAAATCTCAATGCTCTCGTAACATAAATACTTGGTTGCTCATCACCTTCTTCATACCACAAGAATCTCTGAACATGTCTGTCACTTTCTCGGACGTTAATACGGTGGAACATCTCGGCAATATCGCCGCATATCGCGACTTTGCCGACTCTAAATGCTGGCAAAATTTCAACCCGTGAATTGAGTAAGTCTGGACCGCTTAGCAGAAAATCGTTAAGCGAAACTCCATTCACCTTCGCAGCTGCGTCCCACACCATGCGAACTTTACCGGGATTGTTTGGGTTGTTTACTAAAAAAATTGGTAAATACCATATTTTTCCACCAGGTACCGCAACTTCCTCTTCAGTGAGTTTATCGGCGTACCCTTTTACAAGTAAATTATCAATTTGTGCTTGTATGGTAGATTTTAGTTTAGACTCCTTAATGAACTTTTTTCGCAAACACTTCAGTCGTTGATGAGCGTAGGAATAGCTGTCTGGTAGCGAAACATTACGATCGCGCCACATTAGCCCAATTTCAAAGCGATTGCCAATTTTTTGGCACGTGTTATTCATAATACTTACGGCATTGGCGCCATCTTTCGACATTACTTGCGTTGGCTTAGGAGATTATATTTTAAAGAAATCTTTTACTAATTCATGCAGTTCAGCATAGCCCTTTCGGCAGTCACAGGTGTGGATATTCAGTTGACATTCTTCAGTGCATCCAACGTCGCATCCCTGCAGAGTCCACCCCAAGCGAGTTTTCGAAGCTATCGGTTGTGACCAGGTTCCTTCTCTTATTTTAAGAGGAACCGCGAGCTTCCAGTTATCAACGTCAATTAACATCGAGGGTTTAACGTTCTCATATGACGCGATCG
The DNA here is from genome assembly GCA_951828415.1 of Anomoia purmunda. NCBI lineage: Eukaryota > Metazoa > Arthropoda > Insecta > Diptera > Tephritidae > Anomoia > Anomoia purmunda. Next base: position 40,576,687 of record OX639994.1, on the reverse strand, counting down.
GTAAACCTGCTAGATGTGGATACATTTTCTGCAATTCAGTCGCGTCGATTGATTGTGCCGGTAGATCGAGTTCGTCGACGGTGTGAATTTTTTTCAAAGTATACTCTCGACTATTTGCCATACTTGAAATTTCAATAGCAGCCCGTACAGAGTTTTTCCCAACGCGCGTAGTGTTTCCTGTCTATCGCAGACACAATGGGTCTTGTTTACCATCCGAACCGAGTTCGTCAATTATCTTTCTCTCCATTAACGTGACGGGTGAGCCCTCGTCTAAAAATGCAAATATTCTTAGTGTTTTATTTTTGGAATGAATGTAAATGTGCACGATTCTGAAAAGAGGTTGGCTTCTTTCGGTGCTGTGGGTGTTTACCTGTGCATCTGGGAAATCAGTTGCAATACTTACTGGTCCAGTTTGGTTTGTTACCGATTTATGGATCAAAGGATAATGTTTAATTGTGCATCCATCTTTACCGCAGATCCTATTTAAAAAACATTTGCGCCTGTGTGGGTTGAGGCATTGGCGACAGAGGTTGTGAGCTTTCACCTCATCCCATTTGCGTTGTAGTGGGAGGTTTTTAAAGACTTTGCATTGAGCTACTTTGTGATCGTAGCCCTTGCAAACTTTACACTGCCTGCTTGCCCTGCGTTCTGTTCTATGTGCGTACGTTCTCGGACCGTGTCGACGGTATGAGTATTAACCATGCGAGTATTAGTTGGTGCTAAGCTGATTTCGGTACTTGCGGCTTCAGCTAGGCTGTATAACCACTCACTAAACTGCTTGACCACAGGTATTTTATCGTCTTTTGGGTGAACTACCCAGCTTAACTTTTGGTTATCTGGGAGCTTATCTACCAGCTCCTTAACCAACAACGGATTATGTAAATGCATATTCATTTGGCACCCTTCCATGGTGGTTCAAATATTTTGCACACAAAGCGCAAAGTCAATAAGCGCTTCCAATTTGTCTTTCACTGGCGGAAGAGCACGAGCTCGATTCACTGCGCGCTCGAGAATATATTCCGGTCGACCGAAACACATCTTAAAGGTTTTGATAATTTCAGGTACCATGGATGACATAAAGAGATTACTTCTGACCATCTCACGCGCTTTTCCTTTGAGACTCGCTTGCAGTCGTATCAAATTCTCAGCTTCGGTGTACCCGGCGACAGTGGTGCTGTTCTCAAAGCTGATAATGAAAAGGGGCCATTCGTCCGGATCTCCATTAAAAGCCGGGAGCTGCTTGAGTATACCATGTCCCGCAGCCAATTGAGCCGGTGAAGGACTGTTGGTCACCGTAAAAAATGAATTGTTGTTTGGAAGCAACTCGTCATACTGAGAGAGAATTTTGTACTTGCTTTCTAAGTATTGTTGCTGAATCCGCATCTCTTCCTCCAAACGTTCTAGCTGAAGCTTTCGGTATACTTCCTGATTGCGCGGCATCCGTGACATTTCAGATATGTATGTACATATGCATGGAGTATTGCTGGTCCTCACTGCTGACTCATATAGGGTGATCCAATTGTAATTATATTCTAGTCGGTAACACATGGAATGCATCGTCGAAGAAATGATTACGCAGAAAGCAAGAAAGCACGTAGATGGGCATCCAGGTGTGTTCTCAACTAATGCATTAGGACGAATTTACACAATCCACCCAAAAAACGACGATTGCTTCTACCTTCGGTTGCTATTGATTAATGTACGCGGTTCAACTTCATTTGAGTCATTGCGTACTGTGAATGGTACGGTGTGTGCAATTTTTCGAGAAGCATGCCAGCAATTACAATTGCTGGAACATAATAATCACTGGAATCAAACGATGGACGATGCGATAGCTACTTCGCATGCTCCTGAAGTTCGCACACTTTTCGCGATGATCATTTCGACATGTCAGCCTTCAAATCCGCGTCAATTATGGGATACGTACAAAAATTACATTGTCGAAGACATTTTACATCGTATTCGAGTGGCAACATGGAATTCATATTTGCAAATGAACGATGACATCTACAACGAAGCATTGGTGTTGATTGAAGATTTGTGTTTGCTTAATAATGGCAAACAATTGACTGAAATTCATATGCCAGCGCGAAATCGTCAAATCAAAGATGTACTAAATCGTGAATTGGAACGTGAACGTGTATACGACAGAATAAATTTGGAACAACAAGTACAAAGAAATGTTCCATTATTGAATGAGCAGCAAAAGGGTGCATATGATGAATAAAGGCTGTCAGTGATGGAAACGGTGAACTATTTTTTCTTGATGCGCCCGGCGGAACTGGGAAAACGTTCCTGATATCATTGACTTTGGCAACAATACGATCTCAAAATGGCATTGCGTTGCGTCTCGCATCTACTGGGATTGCTGCAACTCTACTAGAAGGTGGAAAAACGGCACATTCGGCACTGAAGCTTCCGTTAAACTTGCAAATCAATGAAACACCTGTTTGCAACATTTCAAAGCAATCATCTCTGGCAAAAGTGTTGAAGAATTGTAAGCTGATAGTATGGGATGAGTGCACAATGGCTCACAAACGATCTCAAGAAGCACTTGACAGAAGAATGAAAGATCTGCGGAATAATAATCGTCGCTTTAGTGGCGCAATGATACTGTTAGCAGGCGATTTTCGACAAACCCTTCCTGTTATTCCGAAATCAACAGCGGCGGATGAATTGAGCGCATATCTCAAGTCGTCGTATTTGTGGCGATACGTGAAAACCATACGATTGACTATGAATAAGCGAGTGTTCCTGCAACAGGATAGCACCGCAGAAGTTTTCTCTAAAGAACTGCTAAGAATTGGTAATGGGCAAATTCCGGTTGATACTTCCAGTGGTTTGACATCAATTCCAGCGGTTTGATATCAATTCCACCGGCCATTTGTCAATTCACTTCAACGAAAGCTGACCTTATCACGAATGTTTATCCGAACATTGCCCAATATTACCGTAACTACGATTGGTTGAGTGCACGCGCAATTTTAGCTGCCAAAAATACCAATGTTAATGACTTAAACTGGACGATTCAAAGTCAAATTTCGGGAGATTTGCGCTCCTACAAATCGATCGATCGTGTTGAAAATGAAGGCGAAGCCGTGAATTATCTGTCATTATTATGCTTCGCAATCTTCATGCGCCGAAACTGTGAAAAGGAACCCGACTGATTGTGACTCAGCTATCGTATAATGTGATAGTTGCAAGAATTTTGAAAGGCACTTACAAAGGGGAATAATGCTTGATGCAACGCCTGCGGGGTCAGCTAGTATTTTATATATCAGGCTTATAAATTTATCAAGTTGACAGTTTACAGTTTATATGAATACCCTTAATGTCTCGTTTTTGAACTGAAACGTCGTATAGCGGATTTCGTTACATAGTAGAGACAACAGATATAAAGTAGAGAAAAAGACAATGAGAAAGAAAGCGACGCATACAAAATGATACCAAGCTAGCATACAAACATATTTTTGTAATTTGGTATTTCGTGGCAAACTACATACCGTACAGATAATGATATATCAAATTATACTACGTCATCTAAATATGAGTCCAAACTTTTCAAATTTAGGAATCCTTTGCGTTGAAAAATTTATAAATTGCTATCTTATTGGCCAAATTTTATATTACAATAAATGAAATAAAATGACATTACATTGGATAAACCATTACTATCAAGGCGAATTCATATAAAAGGGAGTTGCCTTCATCTCACGGCTAAAAATGTCAAATTATACATACTTTGCTTTTGCTTTTACGGCATTGAGAGCTGAAGACATTAAAGCAAGAACAAAATATGTATAAGATACAGCTCACGCCAAGGCGAATTCATATAAGTTGGTGTTATAAGTAAAATTTCAAAATTCCCATGTATTTTGTTTGAGTCGTCAAAATTTACACTCATCCTGTTTTTTGGTTTTACTGTTTTTGAAAACTCATACGCAAAAGCAAAAACAAAATACACGTAACGTAAATAAAAAGAATCACATCGGCTGCTATAGTAACACCACCTTATATGAATAGGCCTTGGCTCAAGCAAACAAAAATCAGCTTTTACTTAAGCAATGCTTAAGTCTCCGATTTCCATTGCTTAAGCATAACTTATGTAGGAGTTGTCAAAAACTATTTCATTGTCTAATCGTAAACACAATTTATGCACAGACTCTGAAACCGGGCGCTAGTGAGTTAAACCATATTAATTTCAACCCTGGTGTTTCTCCTGGTTTTTATGATAAAGTGTTAGATGCAAATTTATGGGCATTAAGGATTAATTTCATGTTATGAAAATCTCATGCTTGCAGATAGTTCTAACGTTATTAACATAATGTATACATGGGAAAAATTAGAGTTTTCATCTGACCGAAAGTCATGCATCACGTGTATAATATTTATTTAGACAGAGCGAATTCATATAAGGTGGTGTTGGGAAAGCAGCTGAGTGCATTCGCTTGCTAGTCTGAATGCCAAAGCTATGTGTTTGTTGTAATCCTTACAGATTCTCACAGTCATTGTGCATACAATTTGTCTGTTTACATTTTTGTTGCTGTACGCTAAACACCACCTTTTATGAATTCGCCTTGCTTTCACACACAGTTAAATAATATGAGAAATAAATACTTTCATTTATACAAATCCTCTAACGATTTAGTCTTAAAGGAAAAATATCTTCATTATAGTAGCAGCTTTAATATCCTTGAAAAATTCTAATATAAGCAATATATTGTATATATAAGCATGTACAAAGTCTTCGAGGGTTCTCAAATATCCCTATTTACAGCGGCACCAAGCCAAAGTCAGACACCGTAAAAAAAATTTTCCTTATTAAAAATATTTGAACCAAAGTAATTAAAAAAAGGTAAAATATGTTTTCAATCACTCATTTATTGCACTTCCAAAATATATAAACAAACATATTAATTACAACCAACTTCAAGTATAGTGTTTAACAGAATAACGGATGGTTTTTTTAATATATACAGGTGTTCGCGAGACAGTGGTTGCGTGTAGACGTGTTTTTATCGCTCCGCATTGGTCAAGTACACTAATACACTCGTAATATCATATTGAGATAGTGACTCTAAATGCTTAATATTAAACTCTAATAAAAGTTAAAAAAAAAAAATTCAACTTTATCTAAAATGCCTTGTGCTTGCGGACATAAGGTTGATCATTCGCAATCGAAAGTGCAATGTTCAAAGTGCAATGAGTTTTTTCATCTAAAACGTGTTGGTATTTTGCCAGCTGATCTCGAGTTGTTGCTTACATCAGTAGTGCGTTTCTGTAAGGAATCGACAATATACTCGATTATAGTGACGTCATTTCGATTCGATCCAAATTAGTCGATAGTCGATTGATCGAGAGCGTTTCTGTAACCCATTTCGATCGATGTTCTCGACTCAAATTCTCGATTTGACGTCACTCTCACTCAATGTGTTTCTGTAAAATAATTACTCGATTCAATCGATAGTCAGCTGATATGTTCCATTCCATTTCAGTAGGAATGCTCGATTGAATGTGTTTCTGTAACCAAATTGAATGGTTTTCTCACTTCCATTTGAGGTGATGACAAAAAAATTTTTCGTTAAATTCAAAATGGAATTAGTTGAATTTAAAGCAAATGTAAGTATATTTTTGTTAATATATTATATATGAATAGTTAAAAAAGATTTGATGCATTTTCTTTACAGAGAAGTACGTCGGGGCGTGTTACGAATGGCCAAAAGAGGCGGTTACTGCACTTAATGCAGCAGCACCGCAGCGTTGGAAGGGGCCAATTTATGAAACCAAACGCGAGGAAGGAGCACGAAGAGGTTTGGGCTGCCGTTGCTGCTGAATTATATGCATTGGGAGGGTCCCACAAGTCCCCTAATCAGTGGAAAAAGGTAAAACTAAAATATTCTTGTGTATAGCATTACAATTTACATATGTGTGTTGGTTTTTTCTAGTGTTGGATAGACTGGAAATCGGCAGTCAAGAAGCTGCACAATGCCCACAGAGCGTTCGCCAGACGAACTGGAAACCTGCCGTTGCAGGACGGTCCAAAACCGTTGGATGCCATGGACCGGGAAATTCTGGAGTTTTTTTCCAGCGACATGGTGGACGGTGATGGGCTCACTCCGAAATTGGTTTGTCGGTGAGTAACGTCTGTCAAAATTTAAAGTTGTGATTATAAATGTGATAATAAAATTGGTGTATATTGCAGACAACTGCTGAAATGGTCGATGTTACCATTGAGGATGAGGGTGATGCTACTGCCAACATTGGGTTGGACGTAAGTAACATATTACAAAACTAGCATATCAGGTTTAAGTATGGCCAAGAAACCTGCTACATCATCAAACAATATAACAAAAACAACAATAAACTTACCAAACAACAACAGAGACTAAAATTTATATTGAAATGTAAAGATTTTGGAGTAACACCACCACATTTAAAAGGAAAGATTAAAAATATATATAAAGGATTTGAACTTGACATAACAAAGAAAGAACTACACAAGATTAAAGAGCAATTTATCATGAAAGTGTTAAACTTAAAAATTACAGAAGTAAACATACAAATGAAAATCATTCGTACAAATATTGGACACATTAGGGATGTACTACACAATAAACTGGATGAAACAGACTACAAGATGATTGAAGAAAATCAAAAACAATTCATAAAATACTACACGACCACCACTGAAGAACGACTAAATACAAAACTTAGAACACAAATCACCAACAACTTCGACAAATTTGGTTTTAGAACGAACGAAGATTGGTTCGTAAATAAAACAAATATTGAGGTACCCCAAGAATGTAAATGGCTTCTTTCTTTGGGGAATAAATTTGCCTTACCAGTAACGAGGAAAACGTTCTCGCCCATACATTTGATCGCCGACATAGAGCAAGGAATTCAAACTTTGGAAGACGAAAAAGAAAAGGACACTACGAGATGTAAAATTGCGACTAAAATTAATAATTATAAAAATAAACTCAAAAATTCCCCAAAAGACAAATTTATATTGAGAGTTTACGAAGACACAAAAAAGTTTATCGCACAACAAAAGGACCAAATAATAATAACCAACGCAGATAAAGGTAACAAAACGGTGATGATGAACAAGGTGGAATACAGACAAAAAATGAAGGATCTTCTAAGCGACAAAACTACATATAAAACCATCCGTATTGACCCAACACAAAAGCTACAGAGAAAAAACAACACCATAGTTAATGACATCTACAAACAAAAGAAAATTGACGCAAAACTTAAATACTACTTGACATGCAATGCATCTACAGCACCAAGACTATATGGCCTTCCGAAAATACACAAGGAAAACTCCCCTCTCAGACCAATTTGCTCTTCAATTGGTGTACCGTGCTACAATCTTTCGAAACATATTGGAAAAATACTGAGGCAGATAATTTCGAAGGACTACAATATCAACAATTCTTTCCAACTCAAAGAAAGATTACAACACATAACGATAGAAGAGGATGAAATTCTTATTTCATTTGACGTGGTTTCCCTATTCACGAATATACCGATACAACTAGCAATACACACGATTATGCAACATTGGACCATCCTAGAAGAACATACCACTCTCACTAAGAAGCAATTTTTGACAATACTACAATTCTGCCTACGGGAAAACAACTATTTCAAATATGACGACACTCACTATCAACAGATACAAGGAATGCCAATGGGCAACCCACTGTCACCCACCGTAGCTGACATTGTATTAGATAAAATACTGGACGACAGCATCGCTGAACTTAAACAAAAGGACATATATATCAAATAGATTAACAAATATGTAGATGATATATTCGCTATTGTTAAGATCAAGGACGTGGAAGACATACTAAAAACACTAAACGCACAACATACTAAAATAAATTTCACTACGGAAACAGAACACGGGAAAAAGTTAGCCTTCCTAGACATGGAAATACAGCGAATTGACAATAAAATCACAACAAACTGGTATACAAAATCGATAGCATCGTCAAGGATGTTTAATTATCATTCAAACCACCCGTGGACGCAAAAAAGAAACACAGCTATCAATTTAATAAATAAAATTTACGATTTAAGTGACCAAGAATTCAAAAATGAGAACACCAAGAAAATTAAAAATATATTGTACAAAAATGGATACCCTAATGCAGCAATAGAGAGTCTGTTAGCAACTGCAAACAACAAAAGGGCATTGGCGCACACAAATATTGTAACCACAAACAAAAACGAAAACAAAAAATACACAGGTATCACATACATACCAGGACTAACGGACAAAAAAACAATAAGCAGAAGTATACAGACAGACAAAATATGCTTTGCACATAAAACCCATCGCACGCTAAATTCGGTGTTTACCAAAACAAAAGACAGAATTAACAAGCAACAACAACACAACGTAGTATATGAAATCAAGTGCAATGGTAAATTGGGTGAACATTGCGATAAAGTATACATAGGCACTACAAAGCGATCACTCGGAATTCGAATTAGCGAACATAAAACGGACGCGAAGAACAAAAAGACCACAACAGCATTGGTACAACATTTAACGAATAGCGGACACTCAGCCGATTTCGAAAATACAAAAATATTAGACGTGGAGAAAAAAGAGAGGACAAGATTAACATAAGAAGGGCTGAGAATACAACAACAAATACGACACACTATGAATTTTAAGGAGGACGTAGACAATATAAACTGCGCTTACAGAACAGCAATAACGAGTGATGGATAAACAGAGAGACAAAAACGTAGTGTACAATTCAATATGTGGAGTTTTATTTTCGTTTTTATATTTTTATTTGTTTTGATGTTGTTACTGTTTTCAATGTAATTAAAAATGTAAGTGCAATTATTGTTGTAAGCAAAAATATTGTTATTTTGTTAACACTTGTTTTTATGTTTTATGTACAATAAAATGCAGACTCCCTGATGAAGGCGCGGAAGACGCCGAAACGCGTAGGAGAAAAAAAGAAACTTTTTGTTTGCTTTTAATACATTACCGACCGAAAAGCTCCTAAAGCATCCCAATTAAAAACTAAGCTATTTAGTGATCCGTTCATAATTCTAGGCAAACGCGGACAGTTTGGACATCTTCGAAGTGGAGGCACTTGAAGAGGTTGCAATGGGTCAGGTGCTTGAGGTTGTGCCAAACAAACAGCAACCCAAACAGCGCACAAACCAAAGCTGTGTGGAAGAGGCGAGCAGTCTCATTGAAAATCACCATGCGCAGCTGAAAGAGATTTTGGAGAGACAACACAAGGAGCACATGGGTGTTTTAAATGGAATTCACGATACACTGAGAGCTCTGCTGGAAACCATGACGGGGGGTAACAATTTGCGATAAAATTTGTACGTTCTTTAAATCTCATAAACATTCCTTTTCTTCTAGCGACTGTTGCATAAGGAGTAGGCACAGCAAAATATTCATATTTTCTAAATATTATATTCATCTCTGAATATAATCGTTATTTTTTAGTTTTATAACTTAATTTTTAATTTAAAATGATATTGACATTACTTTTATATTAATGGGCATTTTGTTATTATTTTTTAAAACATCTACAGCCGTATTCACATAAATTGCACACTTTTTTACATTATTTACACTTTTTAAATCTTTCCATTCGTTGTTTTCCAAAATATTGTAATTTCTCTATATTGTTCACACTATTTTCCTTTCATTAATTTATTCAAAAACAATTGTCTATTTTTTCACACTATTTTCTTGTTAGGAAAAGGATTTCTTTTTTTTTTTAAATAGTTGTTATTTCTGTTATATATTCATAATATTAAAAAATAGTAACAAAATGCCCATTAATACAAAATTAATGTCAATATCATTTTAAATAATGCAGTGTATATATAGTCCTAATAAAGAAATAGATATAAGCATTTTTTTAAGGCTGTGAAGTAAAGCTTCTTTATTTATAGAATAAATGAATTAAGAATTCCCGGAAGGACAGTAATGTTCACTACAATCGACTGTGGAAGCATTTGTATGCATCAATTACGAGTGTTGGAAATAAATGTTCCACTTTTTACCGATGCACCTGAAGATTCAGTTAAATTATAACAAAATGATTGAATATTAAAAAGAATATAAAACAAAAATATTATAAAAAATAAAGAGTTAAACATAATTTGCAAACAGTATCATTTGGAGTGTTCCTCATATTTTTCTGAACACCACTGTATGTGAATTAACTACAAAAGTGGTTTCTTAAAATAGTATTTCGTATAGCTCTTCCTTCATTTAAAATGTTAAGTAATGAACCATTGTCTCCATGCGGAGAATTTTCAAGTGGATCAACTTCAGGAAGTGGAAAATTATATATCTTTCGAATATTATGTAGCGTACAGCATGCATTAATTATTGATCCTGCAAATGAGGGGTTCACCATTAGGCCACCGTCTTGGGAAAGGCACCCAAATAATTTTTTTAAAACTCCATTAAGGCGTTCCACACAATTTCTAGCTCGTGCGTGAGAATCGTTGTAGCTTTGCTGACTAATACTCTCTACATTTCTGAATGGAGTCATTAGCCACGGCTGCAACGGATATCCAGAGTCTCCAAGCAACCATCCTGTGGACCCATTGGCAGAGTACTCATTCAGCATATGGGGACTTTAGTGTACTGCTTTCCCATATGTAGGCGTCGTGCGTACTTCCCCCATATCTTGCAAAGCACCAAACAGGCTCGAAGGACATCGCCCCATCTCGTTAATTACGGTGCTATCCAAAGTACTTGAAAAAATACTTGCAAAAAGAATTTGGGAATACGGTAAGGATAGTATCCTGCCAGAGCAGCACGCATTTATCCCAGAACATGGTGTTCACACCCTCTGTCATAGCTTAGAATCGAAAATCAAGGAACGTCTTGAACGTAAAAAACATTGCCTGATTCTATCTGAAGACCTAGAAAAAGCTTTCGATCGAGTGGTGTTGACACATGTCATCTTGGAACTGCAATTATGGAATGTTCCTACATGGCTAGTAAAACTAGTGGTGTCTTTTCTGAGTAACCGTAGTATCACAGTACGTGTTGATGGCTATTTCTCCGATACGTTTAATTTAGATAATGGTATCCCACAAGGTTCGCCATTGTCAGTCATCCTGTACGCAGCATATGCTAACTCTTTGATTCGTGGGCTCAAAAACATTGAAGGCATCGACTTGGTTGCACTGTATGCAGATAACATATTTGTTGTAGGGTCCGGGCATCCCAACGAAGTCGAAGAAGCATTAAAAATAGTAGACACAAAAATAGATAGATGGGCCAAAAGGACAGGTGCGAGCATTCCTGCAAGCAAAGCGGAAATTCTACACGTTTGTCGTAAACAAGGTTGTGACGCACGATATATAAGACTACGACAGTCAAATGTGCAAATAAAAAATAAAATGAGAATTCTTGGTATAATATTTACAAAGTCACTATTATGGAACGAACACATAAAGCAAGTAGTCTCCAAACTAAAAAATATCAATAATTTACTGAAAGTTGTTTGCTCCAGAAATAAAGGTCCGCACATGGAAACGGCTCTAAATATCTGTAAAAGTTTAGTTATGGGAACGCTACAACATGGTATTACCATATATGGATGGTCATCTACTGCCAACATCAAAAAAATAAATTCCGCTATGAATAATTGCTACCGAACAGCCTCAGGACTACTTAAAACAACTCCACTTGAAGCGCTAAGATACGAAGCGAGGTATGATGAATTCGATTCAATACTACATAAACGTGCAGTTAAGCTAGGTTCGAATGCATTGGTATCTAACAAAGCTGCACTCGCCCACTTAGCCCGAAAAGTAATTAATGGTGCTGATATGCCAAAAATAAATAACAGGTCCTCAATTTTTAACATCGTGCATTTTATGAAATCGACCGGCTTACCGATCATCCCGCCTATGTGCAGCATTCGGTCCCAAGGGCAAACTAACATAACGATAGACCTGAGTTTAAACAAACGAATGAAGAGAGACACGAATCCTCTAATATACAGAAGACTCTTTGCAGAAAAAGTTCAGCAACTAGCACCAGATGCCATCTATTATACAGACGGATCGTTCTCGGAAGGAAACTCAACATACGCGGTCGTTAAACAATCGAATGGCACCATCTTCGAAGTTATGAAACAGGCTCTACTTCCAAGACAAGCGGGCATCTTCCATAGTGAACTTTGTGCTATACGTTCGGCTGTGGGTATAGCCAACCTCGAAAACGATAACGTCCTTATATGCTCTGACAGCTTAAGTGTCACCCAGTCGATACGTAATACTGAAGGAAAAAATTTTAAGTTTGTATTCAATGGTCTCAATATCCGAGGTAGAATTAACATACTATGGATACCAGGACACTGTGGAATCCCTGGAAACGAGCTTGCCGACCGTATAGCAAAAGACGCATTACATTTACCTCTGGTCGCCGAAGTCCCACCCTTATATACATTACCTTTAACTTGCTTCAAAGGTATTAAAATGGAGAATTATAAGAGGAACTGGAACTCCTCCAACCGATTCTTTGCCAAATGTAATAAAACAGTAGTAAGACCCAAATACAATCCTTCTTACTCCCGACAACAATGTATTACTATCGGACGTATTAGAGTCGGAGTTACTCTGTTCACAAATAAACGACTTTTCGCAAGAGAGGAGGCACCACAATGTAGTACATGTAACTGTGATCTCACGGTGTTACACATCTTTGGAGAATGCCCAGATATTCAGTTTTCTAAGCCGTTGCATGAGATACTAGACTGTAGTAATGCCGAAACTTTTTCAGATATATATACAGCGCTATTGAAAAAAGGAGTCCACAAAGACATTTAAACGATTATAGCTATTATCCTTTATTCACGTCGCTACCTCCGACACTATTTTACTTATTACTACCTAAATGTTAAAAAATCGGTGCTAATAGTCTTGTAACTCAGCACCATTCCATATTATATAAATTTATTTATATCATATGTTGTTTAAATAAATAAATAAAATAAATTAATGAAAGGAAAATAGTGTGAACAATATAGAGAAATTACAATATTTTGGAAAACAACGAATGGAAAGATTTAAAAAGTGTAAATAATGTAAAAAAGTGTGCAATTTATGTGAATACGGCTGTAGATGTTTTAAAAAATAATAACAAAATGCCCATTAATATAAAAGTAATGTCAATATCATTTTAAATTAAAAATTAAGTTATAAAACTAAAAAATAACGATTATATTCAGAGATGAATATAATATTTAGAAAATATGAATATTTTGCTGTGCCTACTCCTTATGCAACAGTCGCTAGAAGAAAAGGAATGTTTATGAGATTTAAAGAACGTACAAATTTTATCGCAAATTGTTACCCCCCGTCATGGTTTCCAGCAGAGCTCTCAGTGTATCGTGAATTCCATTTAAAACACCCATGTGCTCCTTGTGTTGTCTCTCCAAAATCTCTTTCAGCTGCGCATGGTGATTTTCAATGAGACTGCTCGCCTCTTCCACACAGCTTTGGTTTGTGCGCTGTTTGGGTTGCTGTTTGTTTGGCACAACCTCAAGCACCTGACCCATTGCAACCTCTTCAAGTGCCTCCACTTCGAAGATGTCCAAACTGTCCGCGTTTGCCTAGAATTATGAACGGATCACTAAATAGCTTAGTTTTTAATTGGGATGCTTTAGGAGCTTTTCGGTCGGTAATGTATTAAAAGCAAACAAAAAGTTTCTTTTTTTCTCCTACGCGTTTCGGCGTCTTCCGCGCCTTCATCAGGGAGTCTGCATTTTATTGTACATAAAACATAAAAACAAGTGTTAACAAAATAACAATATTTTTGCTTACAACAATAATTGCACTTACATTTTTAATTACATTGAAAACAGTAACAACATCAAAACAAATAAAAATATAAAAACGAAAATAAAACTCCACATATTGAATTGTACACTACGTTTTTGTCTCTCTGTTTATCCATCACTCGTTATTGCTGTTCTGTAAGCGCAGTTTATATTGTCTACGTCCTCCTTAAAATTCATAGTGTGTCGTATTTGTTGTTGTATTCTCAGCCCTTCTTATGTTAATCTTGTCCTCTCTTTTTTCTCCACGTCTAATATTTTTGTATTTTCGAAATCGGCTGAGTGTCCGCTATTCGTTAAATGTTGTACCAATGCTGTTGTGGTCTTTTTGTTCTTCGCGTCCGTTTTATGTTCGCTAATTCGAATTCCGAGTGATCGCTTTGTAGTGCCTATGTATACTTTATCGCAATGTTCACCCAATTTACCATTGCACTTGATTTCATATACTACGTTGTGTTGTTGTTGCTTGTTAATTCTGTCTTTTGTTTTGGTAAACACCGAATTTAGCGTGCGATGGGTTTTATGTGCAAAGCATATTTTGTCTGTCTGTATACTTCTGCTTATTGTTTTTTTGTCCGTTAGTCCTGGTATGTATGTGATACCTGTGTATTTTTTGTTTTCGTTTTTGTTTGTGGTTACAATATTTGTGTGCGCCAATGCCCTTTTGTTGTTTGCAGTTGCTAACAGACTCTCTATTGCTGCATTAGGGTATCCATTTTTGTACAATATATTTTTAATTTTCTTGGTGTTCTCATTTTTGAATTCTTGGTCACTTAAATCGTAAATTTTATTTATTAAATTGATAGCTGTGTTTCTTTTTTGCGTCCACGGGTGGTTTGAATGATAATTAAACATCCTTGACGATGCTATCGATTTTGTATACCAGTTTGTTGTGATTTTATTGTCAATTCGCTGTATTTCCATGTCTAGGAAGGCTAACTTTTTCCCGTGTTCTGTTTCCGTAGTGAAATTTATTTTAGTATGTTGTGCGTTTAGTGTTTTTAGTATGTCTTCCACGTCCTTGATCTTAACAATAGCGAATATATCATCTACATATTTGTTAATGTATTTGATATATATGTCCTTTTGTTTAAGTTCAGCGATGCTGTCGTCCAGTATTTTATTTAATACAATGTCAGCTACGGTGGGTGACAGTGGGTTGCCCATTGGCATTCCTTGTATCTGTTGATAGTGAGTGTCGTCATATTTGAAATAGTTGTTTTCCCGTAGGCAGAATTGTAGTATTGTCAAAAATTGCTTCTTAGTGAGAGTGGTATGTTCTTCTAGGATGGTCCAATGTTGCATAATCGTGTGTATTGCTAGTTGTATCGGTATATTCGTGAATAGGGAAACCACGTCAAATGAAATAAGAATTTCATCCTCTTCTATCGTTATGTGTTGTAATCTTTCTTTGAGTTGGAAAGAATTGTTGATATTGTAGTCCTTCGAAATTATCTGCCTCAATATTTTTCCAATATGTTTCGAAAGATTGTAGCACGGTACACCAATTGAAGAGCAAATTGGTCTGAGACGGGAGTTTTCCTTGTGTATTTTCGGAAGGCCATATAGTCTTGGTGCTGTAGCTGCATTGCATGTCAAGTAGTATTTAAGTTTTGCGTCAATTTTCTTTTGTTTGTAGATGTCATTAACTATGGTGTTGTTTTTTCTCTGTAGCTTTTGTGTTGGGTCAATACGGATGGTTTTATATGTAGTTTTGTCGCTTAGAAGATCCTTCATTTTTGTCTGTATTCCACCTTGTTCATCATCACCGTTTTGTTACCTTTATCTGCGTTCGTTATTATTATTTGGTCCTTTTGTTGTGCGATAAACTTTTTTGTGTCTTCGTAAACTCTCAATATAAATTTGTCTTTTGGGGAATTTTTGAGTTTATTTTTTAAATTATTAATTTTAGTCGCAATTTTACATCTCGTAGTGTCCTTTTCTTTTTCGTCTTCCAAAGTTTGAATTCCTTGCTCTATGTCGGCGATCAAATGTATGGGCGAGAACGTTTTCCTCGTTACTGGTAACGCAAATTTATTCCCCAAAGAAAGAAGCCATTTACATTCTTGGGGTACCTCAATATTTGTTTTATTTACCAACCAATCTTCGTTCGTTCTAAAACCAAATTTGTCGAAGTTGTTGGTGATTTGTGTTCTAAGTTTTGTATTTAGTCGTTCTTCAGTGGTGGTCGTGTAGTATTTTATGAATTGTTTTTGATTTTCTTCAATCATCTTGTAGTCTGTTTCATCCAGTTTATTGTGTAGTACATCCCTAATGTGTCCAATATTTGTACGAATGATTTTCATTTGTATGTTTACTTCTTTAATTTCTAAGTTTAACACTTTCATGATAAATTGCTCTTCAATCTTGTGTAGTTCTTTCTTTGTTATGTCAAGTTCAAATCCTTTATATATATTTTTAATCTTTCTTTTTAAATGTGGTGGTGTTACTCCAAAATCTTTACATTTCAATATAAATTTTAGTCTCTGTTGTTGTTTTGTAAGTTTATTGTTGTTTTTTTATATTGTTTGATGATGTAGCAGGTTTCTTGGTCATACTTAAACCTGATATGCTAGTTTTGTAATATGTTACTTACGTCCAACCCAATGTTGGCAGTAGCATCACCCTCATCCTCAATGGTAACATCGACCATTTGAGCAGTTGTCTGCAATATACACCAATTTTATTATCACATTTATAATCACAACTTTAAATTTTGACAGACGTTACTCACCGACAAACCAATTTCGGGAGTGAGCCCATCACCGTCCACCATGTCGCTGGGAAAAAACTCCAGAATTTCCCGGTCCACGGCATCCAACGGTTTTGGACCGTCCTGCAACGGCAGGTTTCCAGTTCGTCTGGCGAACGCTCTGTGGGCATTGTGCAGCTTCTTGACTGCCGATTTGCAGTCTATCCAACACTAAAAAAAACCAACACACATATGTAAATTGTAATGCTATACACAAGAATATTTTAGTTTTACCTTTTTCCAAACCTCTTCGTGCTCCTTCCTCGCGTTTGGTTTCATAAATTGGCCCCTTCCAACGCTGCGGTGCTGCTGCATTAAGTGCAGTAACCGCCTCTTTTGGCCATTCGTAACACGCCCCGACGTACTTCTCTGTAAAGAAAATGCATCAAATCTTTTTTAACTATTCATATATAATATATTAACAAAAATATACTTACATTTGCTTTAAATTCAACTAATTCCATTTTGAATTTAAAGAAAAATTTTTTTGTCATCACCTCAAATGGAAGTGAGAAAACCATTCAATTTGGTTACAGAAACACATTCAATCGAGCATTCCTACTGAAATGGAATGGAACATATCAGCTGACTATCGATTGAATCGAGTAATTATTTTACAGAAACACATTGAGTGAGAGTGACGTCAAATCGAGAATTTGAGTCGAGAACATCGATCGAAATGGGTTACAGAAACGCACTACTGAGAAGCCTTTCTTTTGTAATACTTGTATGACTGAGCGCCGGACATCAATTCGCTCGCCTCCCCCGTTAGCTGTATCGTAGGAGAGTGCAATCGCTAAACCTGTAAACAATTGAGCATCTTCCCACGCTCATTTAAACAAATTGGATCGCTACTCGATGGAGAACAATAATTTGCTACAATTAGCATTAAATACGGTAGTGCAAGAGATTGCTGCTCTTAGAGCAGATAACGCTCGTGTTTTATCTCTTATAAACTCTCTACATGAAGACAAACTAGAGTTAAAACAATAATGCCAATGTTCGTATAATGCAAGCTTAACTAGACAGCAGAATAGCGGGCATTTCCATGCTAGAGATAAAAAATTTGCGTAGCATTGTTTGTACCTGGAATAATCTCAACCCATCTCATATCAGTGCTGTAAGTGAGCGTGATGGTGTGAATCGAGTCGCACTGCCTGCTGTATCTACTAATACAAGCTTTAATTCTGCTATTCCCGCTTCGTCGACGTCCTCTGCTTCAAACAATACTGCTGTTAGTAAGGCAGTAGCTGCGAAGCCAAAATTGAACATCGCCGCTGCTGCTCATGCGTTGTCTCCGCCAACTATGTCCATCCATTCCGCTACGGCTGTTATAAATGATACTGCTTCTCTCAGTACTGCTGTTACTAAAGTAGTGACTGCGAAGAAAAATTCGAGCTTCGCTTACACCACTCACAGGTAGTCTCTTCTAACTAAGCTTATGGTGCCCACAGTCACCGACTCAAACGTACGTTACGTGCCAGCTGACACGATCAAACTTATGAGAACGCCATGTAAATGAAAACTCATCAACGTGTTCGTGTGACGGGTACGCGGGACGTGTACGTGTGTAATCAGAGAAATTTAGATTTTTGCCGTGAAGCCGTGTCAGCTGAGTGCTCTCTCACCGCACAGTGTTGCCAAGCAGAACTTTTTAAAACCATTAACAAAATAACCTTATAAAAATTTAAATTTTTATTAAATTAATTTCAAATTGATGTTTAATAATGTTAATAATAGATAAATGAACTATTTGCATTTGTTGGTTTTTGGCTTTGGTTTATTATACAATGAAAAATTGTGATTGACAACGCGGATGGGTGTAAAAGTATGTATGCAAACAAAGGAATGGCAACATTGTGTTGATGCATACAAACACAGTTTTATGTACGCAAAGTTTGTTTACAAAACATACGCACGGGCACAAGTTTTGCTCAATTTTGTGTATCTCCCGACAAACAGACACGGCATACGTACACGTCGGTGACTGTAGGCACCATTACTCAGCCCGCTACGCCTGCTTCAACCGCTCTCACTATGGCAGTGACTGCTGCTCCGTCTGTTTTATCTATGAGTTCTCATACCTGTGCCGCACTGCCAATAACATTAAGTACTCAAGCAACTTCGTATGCTAATGTCGCTGCGCTTATACCGCCAGCTGAATCTTCCGATCAAAACAATGTAACTGCAGCTAATACGCTTTCGCAAAGTATTGGCAAATGCCCCAATTGGAAAAATGTAACCAAAAATAGCCACCGCATGCTAAAACGACCCTTAGTTACAGACTCTAGCAACAACAATGAATTAAGTGTGATATCGAAAATGAGGTGGTTACACATTTCCTCCTTCTCACCCAGTGTGGCAACTGACGGTATATATCGACATATATATCGAATCATGCAGCTATTGATAAGAAGTTCCTGGTTTGCTTTGCACTTATTAAGAAAGATACTAGGGTGAACGATCTCTCAAGAGTCAACTTTAAGCTAGGCATATCTGAATGGTGCTATGAAAAAATATTGAGTGCAGATATGTGGCCTGCGAACGTTAAAATCCGGCCATTCCAGTTTTTTCCCAAAGACGGTGCACCTCTGTAAGAATAATAAATACCATTCCTCAGCCTGAAATTCGTTCCAAAAATATCTATATATACATATTTCCATAATGCTTCCGGTATAAGGACAAAGTCTAAGTTATTTATGATTTGAGTGCACAAATGGAATATGACGTCTTTGTGATTATCGAGACCCGGCTAAATTTAGACTTCTGTGACAGCGAATTCTTTGATTCTAAGCTTTTTAATGTGTACCGTAAAGACCGCGATTCTTCTAAAACTGGACTTCTCAGGGGTGGTGGTATTCTCATTGCTGTTCAGCGGAAATTACGCTCATCAGTTCTGACGCTGGAAAATCGTGACTCGCTTCTAGACCAACTCTGCGTATCTGTGCATGGCACTTCAAAACTTTTTATTTACGCATCTTATATCCCTCGTTCTAGTGGGGATAGTCTTTACCAAGCTCACGTCGATAATATTATTAATTTGTTATCTGAGCGACCAAATGGAAACTTTTGCATTCTTGGCAATTTTAACTTAAGTAATACTGCTTGGACTCAGTTGCACGAAAGTGTAGCATTGATTCCAATGAACATCAATAGTGTCTCTGAATCGTATTTAGTTGATCATTGTTTTAGTCTTAATCTTATGCAGATTAATCACTTCTTAAATAAACTCTGTAAAATCTTAAATCTTATTTTTATAAACGATAATATGAATTTTTCTCTGCGTGAATGCCTTGATCCCTTGTCGGACCATAGCTTACATCATGCCCCGCTTGTTTTGCAGCTGGAATTTTATGATTTTAAACCAATTTCTTCCAACAGCCAATCAACAAATTTTTGTTTTAAAAAATGTAATTTTGACAGTAAATGATGAAATATCTGTGATTGATTGGGACTCGGTATTTTCTGGTAAGGAAGTTGCGGATTGTTTCTATGTTTTCAAAACCACAATTAAGGACATGATTGAATTTTATTCTACTAGTTAAAAGAAGTTGCCATAAAATTTCGTGGTATACTAATGTACTGAAAAGAATTAAGAATTTAAGAAACAAATTTTTCAAAAAAATTTAAACTGACTAGTTCCAAAATTCATAGGAATTCATAGGAAATAGGAATTTATGTTACTCGAGCAAGTTTAAAGTGCAGGGGTTTTCAATAGGAACGCTACAAAATTTTTTTTTAAATAAAACAAAAACGGTTTGGGATATGAATTAAATTCTTTATTCCTGTGAAAGTACATTCGAAGCCATAGGCCATAGACTTGACGTAGCCACACAGGAAATAGTCTAACGGAGTCAAATCGCACGACCGAGGCGGCCAATTGACTGGGCCATTTCGTGAGATAACACGTTCACCACGTTCAATAAATCGATTGTGACATTCGCTGTGTGACATTTGGCTCCGTCCTGTTGGAACCACATATTGCTCAAGTCCATATCATCCAATTCGGACCAAAAATATTCGGTTATCATTGAGCGGTAGCGATTCCCATTCACAGTAACGTGCCGGTCTTGATCATCACGGAATAAGTACGGGCCAATGACGACGCCGGCCCATAAACCGCACCAAACCGTAATTTTTTCGGGATGCAATGTTGACTCATGGATTACGTGTGGATTTTTGCCTGTCCAATAATGCATAGTTTGCTTATTGACGAAGCCATTCAGCCAGAAATGACGACAACCATAAATTGGACGTAGCGCTCTTAAAGTTGAGGCCATTGACTCCGAATTTCGGTAGCAAATTTTAATAATTTCGACTCGTTGTTGAATCGTATACCTTTCCATGATGAAATGGCAAACCTTACTGAAGAGAAATGTGAAAAGAACGGTATACTTTTGTAGCGCCCCTATTGAAAACCCTGTTACTTAGTAAAACTCTGTATATAAATTATGTGCGTATATTTGAATCTGACATCAAATCCAATCCTAAGGCTTTTTGGCGCTATGTGAGCTATTTGAAATCATGCTCAAGTATTCCCTCGGAAGTGTTCTATAACGAAACCCATGCTAACTCTTCTACGGAGGTGGCTAATCTTTTCGCATACTTCTTTAGCTCAAATTTTGAACCCGATTCGATTTTAGTTAATAATTTGTTCCCAAATGATAATACCGTTTCCCCAATTAATTTTGGTGATATTTCCTTAACGCACGATGTTGTGTTAGATCTGATTATAAAAATCAAATCCTCTTGCCAAACTGATGTTGACGGGTTTTCCTCTTATCTTTCAAAGAACTGTTCAGAATTTGTGTATCCAATTTTATTAATTTTAAGTAAGTCTCTTGCGTGAGGTGTTTTTATTAATGATCGGAAAGTTTCCTCTATCTCACTTATCTTCAAGAGTGACAATAAGAATAACGTTTCTACTTATCGACCGATCTCTAAACCGTCGACGGTTTCAAAATTGTTTGAGTTCATTGTGAAACAGAAGTTATATTTTGCGGCCAAACATTTCATTTCGACTGAACAACATGGCTTCATTGCTGGTAGGTCTACTGTAACAAATATCGCAGTGTTTTCCGAATTTTGTCTGTCCGCTATTAATAGTCGAACCCAAGTTGATGCCGTTTATACCGATATTTCTAAAGCCTTCGATAAAGTCAGACGCTCAATTTTGGTCTCCAAAATATCGAATATGGGGTTTCACTCAGTTTTTCATTCTTGGATGAAATCATATCTCTCGTCTCGCATTTGTACAGTTGTGGTGGATAACGCTTCTTCTCGTCCTTTCCTTGCGTCCTCTGGTATACCCCACTCTCTTCACTATCTTCATTAATGATATATCCAACTGTTTTAACCACTCTGAATTTCTATTATATGCTAATGATTTGAAAGTATTCACTACCATATCTAGCAATTCAGATTCGGTTAAAATCCAATCGGATCTTGATAAGGTTGCTTTCTGGTATAGAAAAAACCAACTACATTTAAATATAAAAAAATGTTTTCATGTCTCATTCGGCAAATCTCGTTCCCTTATCCATACTTCTTATTATACATATTAATGGTTCTCAGCTAAGCACAGTTGGTGAAATATGCGATCTTGGTGTGGCATTTGATTCAAAATTTTTATTTCAAAGCCATTTAAACTCCATTATTTCCAGGTCATATTCTATGCTGGATTTCATTCGCCGATTCATTTCAGATTTTAGTGATCCTTATACCTTGAAACTATTATTTACCTCACTTGTACGCTCTAAACTAGAATACGCTATTTTCATCTGGCGGCCATATTTTGATCGCCATATAGTGAGACTCGAAAGAATTCAAAAGAAGTTTGTCAGATTTGCCCTACACTCTTTACATTTTAGTGACCCGATTCCGTCTTATAGTGCTAGATGTCAGCTCATCAACTTAAAATCTCTAAACTCTGGAAGAACTATACTCTCGCTCACCTTTGTCTTTGATATTATACGTGGCCCGATTGACTGTACATTCTTGGTAGAACGCATTCACTTTAATATCCCTTTAAGAAGTCTTCGAACCCATGACACTTTTTTCCTAGAATGAGCTAGACCTCTGTATGCCGCCAATTTTCCTATTCTAAGAACTTTAAATGAATGCATATAATAAAATCATGAATTCCACTGCACTTGATTTAGATTTACCAAAAGACAAAGAAGCGAAACTAAGGTAGAAATGATATCAACCCGTATATGCAAAATTAGCGAGAAATTTAAGCTGCTATGTAGTATCTCTGAAAACAAACTAATACTAAATCTATTCTAACAAAAAAAAAAAAAAAAAAAAAAAGTTAAAATTAAATTAAATAAAATTAGTAAATACAAGAATCATTACACAACAAATATGTGCATATGTGTAATCTGTTTTCAATTTGGATGCTAAAAAATATTTATTGAAGGTTTTTTGTTAGTAGTTTTTCCTTACACACTTATTAATCTTTTTTACTATTAAATCTTTCCAAAATATATATAACATAAATTTAGAATTAAGGTGGCGCCATATTCTTTAAACTTACGTAGTCATAGCAATAAGTTTTATTGTAAAAACTCTTATTTCTACTATAAATAAATAAATAAATAAATAATACTATAAATAAAGACAAAGAGGCCAAACAAGTATTGAGTTGAGATAGTTGGTTATTAAGCATTCCAACGATGGAAAATATGTGCGTGAAATTTCTGAAATTGTCGACAGAAGTCATTCTACTGTTCAAGATTATAATTAAGCGTTTTAAAACTAACAAACAAGTGGAAAACTAGCCTGAAGCTGCCCACCACAAGATTTGTACCGATTCAGATAAGCGATATCTGCTGCGAAAAGTTAAAGATAATCCTTACCTTAGTGCGGCAAAGTTAGCTGTTATAGCTGAAAATGAGTTGGGAAAGAAATCTAATGCATCTAAAATCAGAAATCTACTTCATGGGGCTGATCTAAATGATAGAAAGGCCCGACAAAAGCCGTTTGATCAGCAAAGGCAATCAGACCATCCGATTAAAATTTGCAAAAGTACATGGAAATAAGGATTTTTCGTTCTGGAAAAATGTTATGTTTACTGACGAATGTAAAATTAATGTTTTTGGTTCCGATGGAAAAGCATATGTTTGGAGGAAACCAAATGAGGATCTGCAACTGCGCAATCTGAGACCAACTGTCAAACATGGTGGCGGATCGGTAATGGTTTGGGGTTCCTTTTTGGCTTCGGGACCAGGATCTTTGCATTTTATTTAAGGAAGAATGAATCAGAATGACTATTTTAATATTTGAAGAGAAAACTTACCAAAAAGTCTTAAAAAATTGGATCTCGGTGATGAGTAGTATTTCTCCCAAGACAATGATCCAAAGCATAAGGCCTACAAAGTGCGTTCTTGGTTGCTTTATAATTGGCACCATGTTCTGGAAACGCCACCCCAAAGTCCTGATATTAATCCTATCGTAAATTTATGGGACTATCTTCACACAAAAATTCGACATCATTCCGTTTCAAGCAAAAATGACTTGAAATCTATCTTATTACAAGAATGGAAAAAAATCTAGCCTAGTTTTGGCGAAAAATTGGTTAAATCACGGTTATTAGAAATAAAGGTCTTCATACAAAGTACTAGTTTTGGAAATATATTTCGAAATTTCAAAACAACTTGTTAATTGTCCGAGTTTGGCTTGTACGTTGAATTTACTCTTATTTCGTGTTTTATTAGAATATTTTATAATACTGAATTAATTTACATGTTTTGTTTTTATATTTTTGAAGTGCAATAAAGAGCAATTGAAAAAATATTTTACCTTTTTTTTAATTGCTTTGGTTCAAATATTTTTAGGAAGGAACATTGTTTTCTACGTTGTCCGACTGTTCCTTGGAGCCACTGTATATCAATTTTGCCACCAAAAAATCATGAGAAGGCTTATGCCAACCACCATGCCAACCACCATGTCTACCATACAATTTATGTGCAACTCGTAAAACAAGCTTTTATCAAGGATCCAAGTATAAAAACGGAAATATAGTTTAATTTTAATATATAGACAAATGATTCCAATTAAAAAAATTAAATATATGTATGTATGTATATATGTATGTACGCTGAAATTTATATTTATTCGTTGGTTTTTTTCTCTATTCCTCTTTGTGCTTTCGCCACTCTTTATCAGTTTCAATAAATACAACGAGACAGCTGTTAAGTGTCGTTAAGAATAAGTTAGTGAATCGCACAATCGCTAGTGCAAATGACAAATATTGTCGTAAAAAATTGCGATTGTCGCACCGTTTAAAGTTAGTGAATCGCACTCGGAAGTGTTCTTTAACGAAACCCATGCTAACTCTTCTACGGAGGTGGCTAATCTTTTCGCATACTTCTTTAGCTCAAATTTTGAACCCGATTCGATTTTAGTTAATAATTTGTTCCCAAATGATAATACCGTTTCCCCAATTAATTTTGGTGATATTTCCTTAACGCACGATGTTGTGTTAGATGGGATTATAAAAATCAAATCCTCTTGCCAAACTGATGTTGACGGGTTTTCCTCTTATCTTTCAAAGAACTGTTCAGAATTTGTGTATCCAATTTTATTAATTTTAAGTAAGTCTCTTGCGTGTGGTGTTTTTATTAATGATCGGAAAGTTTCCTCTATCTCACTTATCTTCAAGAGTGACAATAAGAATAACGTTTCTACTTATCGACCGATCTCTAAACCGTCGACGGTTTCAAAATTGTTTGAGTTCATTGTGAAACAGAAGTTATATTTTGCGGCCAAACATTTCATTTCGACTGAACAACATGGCTTCATTGCTGGTAGGTCTACTGTAACAAATATCGCAGTGTTTTCCGAATTTTGTCTGTCCGCTATTAATAGTCGAACCCAAGTTGATGCCGTTTATACCGATATTTCTCTGAATTTCTATTATATGCTAATGATTTGAAAGTATTCACTACCATATCTAGCAATTCAGATTCGGTTAAAATCCAATCGGATCTTGATAAGGTTGCTTTCTGGTATAGAAAAAACCAACTACATTTAAATATAAAAAAATGTTTTCATGTCTCATTCGGCAAATCTCGTTCCCTTATCCATACTTCTTATTATACATATTAATGGTTCTCAGCTAAGCACAGTTGGTGAAATATGCGATCTTGGTGTGGCATTTGATTCAAAATTTTTATTTCAAAGCCATTTAAACTCCATTATTTCCAGGTCATATTCTATGCTGGATTTCATTCGCCGATTCATTTCAGATTTTAGTGATCCTTATACCTTGAAACTATTATTTACCTCACTTGTACGCTCTAAACTAGAATACGCTATTTTCATCTGGCGGCCATATTTTGATCGCCATATAGTGAGACTCGAAAGAATTCAAAAGAAGTTTGTCAGATTTGCCCTACACTCTTTACATTTTAGTGACCCGATTCCGTCTTATAGTGCTAGATGTCAGCTCATCAACTTAAAATCTCTAAACTCTGGAAGAACTATACTCTCGCTCACCTTTGTCTTTGATATTATAAGTACGTGGCCCGATTGACTGTACATTCTTGGTAGAACGCATTCACTTTAATATCCCTTTAAGAAGTCTTCGAACCCATGACACTTTTTTCCTAGAATGAGCTAGACCTCTGTATGCCGCCAATTTTCCTATTCTAAGAACTTTAAATGAATGCATATAATAAAATCATGAATTCCACTGCACTTGATTTAGATTTACCAAAAGACAAAGAAGCGAAACTAAGGTAGAAATGATATCAACCCGTATATGCAAAATTAGCGAGAAATTTAAGCTGCTATGTAGTATCTTTGAAAACAAACTAATACTAAATCTATTCTAACAAAAAAAAAAAAAAAAAGTTAAAATTAAATTAAATAAAATTAGTAAATACAAGAATCATTACACAACAAATATGTGCATATGTGTAATCTGTTTTCAATTTGGATGCTAAAAAATATTTATTGAAGGTTTTTTGTTAGTAGTTTTTCCTTACACACTTATTAATCTTTTTTACTATTAAATCTTTCCAAAATATATATAACATAAATTTAGAATTAAGGTGGCGCCATATTCTTTAAACTTACGTAGTCATAGCAATAAGTTTTATTGTAAAAACTCTTATTTCTACTATAAATAAATAAATAAATAAATTATACTATAAATAACGACAAAGAGGCCAAACAAGTATTGAGTTGAGATAGTTGGTTATTAAGCATTCCAACGATGGAAAATATGTGCGTGAAATTTCTGAAATTATCGACAGAAGTCATTCTACTGTTCAAGATTATAATTAAGCGTTTTAAAACTAACAAACAAGTGGAAAACTAGCCTGATGCTGCCCACCACAAGATTTGTACCGATTCAGATAAGCGATATCTGCTGCGAAAAGTTAAAGATAATCCTTACCTTAGTGCGGCAAAGTTAGCTGTTATAGCTGAAAATGAGTTGGGAAAGAAATCTAATGCATCTAAAATCAGAAATCTACTTCATGGGGCTGATCTAAATGATAGAAAGGCCCGACAAAAGCCGTTTGATCAGCAAAGGCAATCAGACCATCCGATTAAAATTTGCAAAAGTACATGGAAATAAGGATTTTTCGTTCTGGAAAAATGTTATGTTTACTGACGAATGTAAAATTAATGTTTTTGGTTCCGATGGAAAAGCATATGTTTGGAGGAAACCAAATGAGGATCTGCAACTGCGCAATCTGAGACCAACTGTCAAACATGGTGGCGGATCGGTAATGGTTTGGGGTTCCTTTTTGGCTTCGGGACCAGGATCTTTGCATTTTATTTAAGGAAGAATGAATCAGAATGACTATTTTAATATTTGAAGAGAAAACTTACCAAAAAGTCTTAAAAAATTGGATCTCGGTGATGAGTAGTATTTCTTCCAAGACAATGATCCAAAGCATAAGGCCTACAAAGTGCGTTCTTGGTTGCTTTATAATTGGCACCATGTTCTGGAAACGCCACCCCAAAGTCCTGATATTAATCCTATCGTAAATTTATGGGACTATCTTCACACAAAAATTCGACATCATTCCGTTTCAAGCAAAAATGACTTGAAATCTATCTTATTACAAGAATGGAAAAAAATCTAGCCTAGTTTTGGCGAAAAATTGGTTAAATCATGGTTATTAAAAATAAAGGTCTTCATACAAAGTACTAGTTTTTAAAATATATTTCGAAATTTCAAAACAACTTGTTAATTGTCCGAGTTTGGCTTGTACGTTGAATTTACTCTTATTTCGTGTTTTACTAGAATATTTTATAATACTGAATTAATTTACATGTTTTGTTTTTATATTTTTGAAGTGCAATAAAGAGCAATTGAAAAAATATTTTACCTTTTTTTTAATTGCTTTGGTTCAAATATTTTTAGGAAGGAACATTGTTTTCCACGTTGTCCGACTGTTCCTTGGAGCCACTGTATATCAATTTTGCCACCAAAAAATCATGAGAAGGCTTATGCCAACCACCATGCCAACCACCATGTCTACCATACAATTTATGTGCAACTCGTAAAACAAGCTTTTATCAAGGATCCAAGTATAAAAACGGAAATATAGTTTAATTTTAATATATAGACAAATGATTCCAATTAAAAAAATTAAATATATGTATGTATGTATATATGTATGTACGCTGAAATTTATATTTATTCGTTGGTTTTTTTCTCTATTCCTCTTTGTGCTTTCGCCACTCTTTATCAGTTTCAATAAATACAACGAGACAGCTGTTAAGTGTCGTTAAGAATAAGTTAGTGAATCGCACAATCGCTAGTGCAAATGACAAATATTGTCGTAAAAAATTGCGATTGTCGCACCGTTTAAAGTTAGTGAATCGCACTGCTGGCCAGTATAGAAACTTGTCTTTTAATTTAAGTAGCGCATCGAAAACTCTAATGACCATGTCCTATTGAGATAATAAGCACAAAACTAAAAGAGAACAGTTATATATGTACTCACCATCGTTATTTCTAAAATTTTTTCCAGTAGCTTATCCTCTAGCAGAATTTCTATCCAAAATTTGAGAAACTGCTTCTTATTGCATAACTTCGGCATTTTACAGCTTTAAATTTAATTTAATTGTTTGACAGTTAGACAGGTGATTGCATGTACATATTTACACAAACAAATTGCCAGGGGCGTTCACATAAGAATGTATATATGTTTGTATGTAAACGAATAAAAATACGCAGTGAAATCATCGCTTAGCACAGAGCTCAGGAAACGATTTTGTGGAGTGGAGTACCCCAGTTGTACTGCAATACCCATTTTTGACACTCGGTTCAAGGAATCATATTTTACAAATTAATTCGCTTTTGGTGGCGGTTTTCAATAACTAAAAGTTTGTTAAAGTGTATGGTAAACGCAGCGAAATGCGAATCAGAGGAGGTGCGGATTCAGTTTATAATTTTTGGAGGCGTCAAACAAGGAAAATATGAGGTTCAAGTAACGCTATTTTATAATGGCAGGATATGAAATGCCATTTTCCATAAGTTTATAAACATGCATGAAGCTTATTTTGCTCCTTCGGTTTTTTGAGAAATCGGGTTTTCCGCAGTATGTAGACAAATTCCTCGTTTTAAATCGAATTTCTGAGTGGGAATACCAGAATTAACGTTAGGCTCGTCCCAGTTACCGTATAAGGGCATGGCCATTTTTACTCATTATTAATAATAACAAAAAATATGTATATAAAAATACATTTTATATTGTTGTAGTGTATATAAAAATAAATATTTAAATTTTTGTTTGTTTGATTTTTTGCTATAACTGCCACTCTATTTAACCCAATAGAAAAAAATATAAAACCAAGCCGCTTTTAGTGACATGCAACAAAACTGTGAGCATGGTAGCATAGGTGTTTTCCCGGTCTCCGAGAAAAGTCTGCGGAAGAGAGGCTGCATTTGCTACTTATCCACCACTATTATACAAATGTACAAACAGTACTAGGCAATGCCATCAATGTAATGAGAAGCACCACACATCCTAGCATATGAAATTTGAGGGTGACCGTAGGTATCCAACTAGTTTATGCTGGCTATGATAGATCCGACGAGCTATCCACCAATCGAGGTGGTCCCCCTTTCAGCGTCCTTTCCCACCGAGGAGAACCTCGGGAGCCCGGTTGCCCAACCCGTAGTTTATGTGGGGTCTCCTGTGCGACAAGGTTGGGCGTCGACATCCACGGCATCTTTTTAAGTTTAACGCAGAAGTCGTGAACGTGGGGGCGAGGAATCCAAGAATTAATGTAAATCTTCGCATGTGAGCATGGTAGCAGCGCTGTTAGTTTTAAGTGCTTTTTCAGTTTTTCCTTTTTTTGCTTACCGCAAGGGGGCTACGCTAACGCATGCGTTCTAAATATTTCGTACCACCCTAATGGTATGAGTATTGTATATAAAGCACTCACACCAGCGCAATGTACTGTACACATATGCGCCCAGGCGAACTAAATATTAACTGGTTTGAGAGGAAACTTATCGAAAGTTCAATGTTCGGTAGTTCAAAGAAATTTAAATTGGTACTTCAAAATTAACGCAACTTTATGCTCTCACGGGTAAAATCAAATCAAGCTTTAAGTTGTTCTAAAAATCATTGAAAATAAGTATTTATGCTTGTGTACATGAATACGGCTGCATTGATATACCCTAGATATAGAAGGCTTGCGCTTGAAAGTTCGATACATTCACGTGCTGCTTATTTTATCGGTAAATATAGTAAATAGTAATTAGAAGAGGTTTTCAATTTAAACAGGCAATTTGTTGTATAAAACAAGGAATGACGAAAATATAGAAGATAACAATGAAATTCCGGCTTCAGACGAAATTGTTGATCAAATTTTTTATAACAACCACGATATCGGCAATAATATTTGGAGATGAGATCAGATAAGTTGCGAAATAAATTTATTACGGTAGCAGTTTCCGGAAAGTTAAATAAAAATCCACTGGCAACCCGGCATGCTTTAAAAAGCGACTTTCAACTTTTGTGCCAGATTGCCCAAAAGTATTTATCGATAATGGCAACATCTGTGCCATGTGAAAGGTTATTGTCTCATGCGGCGCAGTGTTATAAGGCCATCGGCAATAACGCCATATGGCTTTATTTCACATCACATTGAGAAATAAGGCCATAATTTTGCGTATGGGCTTGTTTCTCACTGTGAAAGTGAAATAAAGCCATTATGGCGTTATTTCACCTTTGAAAATTTTCTATACAATCCTTATCTAGTGCAGAGATGGTGTGCATATAAAAAGTAACTCTTGTCATTCTTATAATCGGTAATTGCCTTTCTTCTTCGCAACATATAACACAAAGAATTTTTTGATTTTCATTTTATTTCCAAATTTTTTTTTTTTTATATATATATATATAAAAATTCCGTAAAAGGGAAATTTTCCTTTTACAAAAAGGTTATCATGTACAATTTACTATATACATATGTTATAAAATTTCCCTTTTACAAAAAGATTACTATATTCATTTCGTAACGTTGGGGCGCGTCGGCACGCGGAGTTTCGGAGCGCGAGCACGTCGCGTGGTGGCGTGCCAACGCGCGACCGCCACCAAAGAGACAAAATTTACTTTTTGTGTTGAAAAAAGATTGTATGGCTTTATTTCTCATATGCACAATTTTCGGTTATAGCTTTATTTCACTCTTCCAATGGAAATAAAGCCATATGGCCTTATTTCTCGATGTGATGCGAAATAAAGCCATATGGCGTTATTGCCGATGGCCTTATAACACTGTGCCGTCTCATGCTGGCCTGATTGTAACCCAATTAATGAATATGCTTTCGCCGGAGCACCTAAACATGTTAGTATTTTTACGCTCTATTGGAGAAGAACTGTGTAAATTTGTAAGTAAATTCAAGTTACTTCTTCAATCGAAATTTTATTTCACTTTTTTTATTATTTGAGAATATGAGACTTCATTTGTGATATTATTTGGATTGTTTTAAATGCTCGTAGTCTCCTTCGGTAAAATTTTGGTTTTTGGTTGTGGTGGGAATTTACATAACATTTGGCATTTCTAAGACATTAACTATAAATCTGTAAATAAATGTTTTATTAATTAATTAAAGACTAAATATATGATTTTTTTCCCCATGGAGACTTAACCTCCTTCTAAAGTACATATGATTTCTTAGCTCACGAATAAAGATAAGTATATAAACTTAGTTTAAGTGAAATATCTTACATTTTTTGTCGTTATGTTAATTTGTAATCCGTTGAAACTAAAAATAACTGCAAAATCGTTCCCATTTGAATTTTTTAACTTGTTAACCAATTTAAATATTCAGTTAGAAAATTTTGTGAAAAATTCAGAAAAAAATTTGAAATTGGGAAATATCGAACTTTTTATCCACCCCTACTCCAGATGTCGTGTGTTGAATATATTTTGTTTGTAACTATGTTAGTATGTTAGACGTTGTTGTTGTTGTAACAGCATAAAATATTTTCTATACAATTTTGAGGAATGCTGCTGAAATGACAGTTATTGGCCGGATAAAAATCCGAGTCGTTCCGGTATCGTACAACCGACTGTCGTGGGAACGCGTATTTATTAGTGGTGCGGACTTTGCTACTGTGTCGGCTATCTCATTACCTGTTATTTTTGTATGACCAGGTATCCAGATAAGTTTAATTTTGTTCCTATTTTTTATGAGTAAGTTTCTTATGGAGTTGGTGTCAGGTCAGGGTTAATTCTGGACAGGTAGAATTTAAATCTACCATAATATCCAGATCTTAATTGGGCCAGAGTAACGCGGAACTCGCGAGGCAGCAGAGACTCCTCATCTACAATTGGTGGTGCTTGGGCTCCCATTACGGCATTGGCCTGGCGAGAGTCGATTGTGTTGGTGACTGTGTCTTTGTGGATATTGCTTAGGACCCCCGGTTCGCCTCCGGATCCAGCGGTTGCGTTATATACGGCTGGATCTCGTCCTTCAGTTCAAAGAGATGCCCTTTGATGTGCCTGGGAGGTGGCACAACTGCAAGCAGATGCATATTTGGGTGCCCCGAGCGGTGACATACTGCAGGGAACTGCTTTCTGAGCATGAGGTTGTGCTCCTTAACTCGGAGGATTAAGTTAGTTAGAATTTTTGTTTTTACTAATTTTCTTTATTAATATTAGTATTTTTGCTTTTAAATTATACTAATTTTCTTTGCTAATATTAAGTCATCTGCGTTTGCATGCGCCGTTACTTCTGCCTTTTCCAAACATGTAATATTTGTGTTGCAACTTTTCATACGGCAGATGTGAGTGTGTTTTCATTTTTTCAAGAAAGAAGTAATCTCGTTGTAATAGTTATTTAGGTCATACTTTTTAATTACGTTTTTACCTATACTAACACGAAGCTGCCGGTTGGTCATGTAGTTCTTAATATAATTGAAAACCTTATAGCCAATGCTTTCAATAAGTTTATCTAAGACTGTTTCGATACCTATTTTATCAAAAGCTTTTACGAAGTCGAGGGATGCAATGGAAATATTATTTATTATTTGAGAGATAGGGATTGAGTGATCTGGTTGTCTAGATATACTAGAAAATCAGACATTCATTTCCCTTTTCGGAAGCCCATTTGATAGCTATTTAGTAGCTTATCACTACATATAAACCACCATAGCCGATTGGCTATAATTTTGTCCGAAACTTTAGAGCAGCAGGGGTTAAATGAAATGGGCCGATATGAAGAGAATGTGGTTTTGTGCTAGAATTATTAAAATATTCTTATTTACTTATTTGTGGGACAAAGTTATATTATATTATTATATATGTAGGTAAATAAAACGGGGTTTTAGAGTAGATTTACTTGTTCGAAAGCTAAGATTACAATATAAAATTGGAAATTAGCTGACCAGCCATAACAACATAAGCCTTAGGCTTAG
Source organism: Anomoia purmunda (assembly GCA_951828415.1). Classification (NCBI taxonomy): domain Eukaryota; kingdom Metazoa; phylum Arthropoda; class Insecta; order Diptera; family Tephritidae; genus Anomoia; species Anomoia purmunda. The sequence continues at coordinate 40,543,169 of OX639994.1, read as the reverse complement.
TTCATATACATCTAATGCAGTATTAAACACTTAAAACTACTACATCAAAATTAATATAGGCTTGCAGCAAGTTATAACAAAAGAGAAGAAAAACATAAGTATAACAAAAATTTAGTATTTTAAGGTTCATAAATTACTTACTTACTTAATTGGCGATATAATCGCTTAAGCGATTTTGGCCGAACTTCTCCTACAATTTGTGGTGTGCGCCTTGATGTAACACAAATTGAGGGACCTACAGTTTTACGCCGACTGCTAATGGAGAATGTTTCTTTTGAGAGAAGGTTCTTTTCATGGTAGAAATACACTCAGAGGTTTGCCATTGCCTGCCGAGGGGCGACAGCTATTAGAAAAAATTTTCTATAATTTTTATGATGTTACAGATTTGAGTAAGTGTCATTCACTAGATATCGATGAGTTACTCTGGTGTGCCCAAATCTTATCCGGATAAATTTGACCAGATCGAACCTTTTCATATGTGGTTGGGTTGATAACAAGTATGTTTTCGAAATATTATTTTGATCATAATTGCTTCTCTGGCACCAACTTGAGTGCCAAAATCGCAAATATGTATGTATATTCTTTATGCAGGTCAGATTTCAAAAATTCAATTATGTTCACAGAACTATGTATAAGGTGGAAAGATACCCATTTTTAAAGTACTATCTTTCGTTGTGACGCTAAAAGTAATGTTGTCATTGGATTAAAAATGTTGTATCTATTCCGAATCAAATTAAAGTTATTACGGTAGATCTCTGATGTTGTGCTTGATTTATTAACTTGACTTAGACTTGTATCTTTACATTGATGTTTTAAAACCTTGGGTGGCATTTTTCCCCCTGAAGTTTTCATTGGTTTACAAGGTATATTCATTGTTTCACATGTAGCAATACATTTGCTATAGCGGCATTATATTTGTGGTATTTTCGAACAGGTAGTTTTTTTGAAATTTTTCGAAAATAAATTATTTTAAAAATTTTATTTGAAGAAAAAGTTGTTCGCTTTATATGGTCCTTTTTGTCGACTTCAAAGCCACCTATTTGCCGCAATGTCTGAATTTGGTATACCAACAAAACTAATATGGCTAAGTAAAATGACGCTGAGCAATACCACCAGCTCTATCAGAATCGGAAAGGACCTCGCCGAGCCGTTAGAAACAAACGAGACTCTCTTCTGTGCGGCTTATTTGACTTTATGGTAGAAAAGATAATTCGAGCTGCAGAATTGAACAGCACAGGCACCATATTCTGGGGTATATCGATATCATCGGCTTCAACAACCGCGCCGTTACTTCAGCCCTTTACGAACTTGATAAAGAAGCGAAACGTATGGTCTGGAGGGTGAACGAGGGCAAAACGAAGTACTTCCAGTCATCAAATAAACAGTCAGCGCACTTGCCTTTTGGCTCCCGCATCATTGTTGACAATTACAATTTCGAAAAAGTGGAGGAGTTTGTTTATCTGGGAACCAGCTACAATAATGCCAGACTGGAAATCCAACGTAGAATCTCTCTTGCGAACAAGTGCTACTTTGCGCTGAGTAGGCAAGTGCGCAGTAAAGCCCTCTCTCTACGAACCAAAACTACACTATAAGTATCTCATCATGCCCGTTCCATTGCATGGCACTTGGTCATGGGCACTGCCAGCATTGGATAAGATGGCCCTAGAAATGTTCAAGAGATAGATTAGCAGGAAGGAGTGACTTTCGCAATTTGTTGAACTCGGCCAAATCTCTTAAAAGGTTATAGCGCCAATTAAGTAAGTAAATGACACGCGATGGCTGAATGATAAATAGATTTTAAACTCCTTAAAGATGAGCCAGCTTGTTGACGATATCAAAATAGGCCAAAGTCGATTTTCGACATATATTTTGCGTTTACTACATTTATTAGAATTGAATGGCTGCAGTTGTATTTATTACTAAATATACATTTTATTATTTTTAAACTATCATTAAGAGTTTTATTTAGTTTAGTAATATTACTTTTCCAACTATATCTTTTGCTCAAAATTATACCTAAAATTTTTAAATCCATGACTTTTTAAACTGGAGAGTTATTTACCATCAATTCAACTTCGCATTTTTTCTTCCTGCGAATATGGATTTTCTTGGATTTGTCAGTGGATAGTTAAGCTCCTGAGTAATCGCACCAAGCAATTACTACAGCACATCGCTAAATAAGTTGTCTATTTCGATTGATTGATTTTCTTTTTATTAAGTTTGATTATTGGATGAAAATCATCAGCCTAAGCGCAGAAATCGATTTGCTATGCATTGATATCGTTTCACAAAGTTCATTACAATTATCGCAATCAGTCATATTCAAGAGTAAAGAAAAAAATTAAATATGTAGTAGGAAATAATACTTAAAGATAACTATTTACTACATATTTGGAATCAGTTAAATTGAATTATTCTCCCATTGTTTCAACCACCATATTAGATAGCTTGTGTAAGAAACAAGGTGACTGATGTCCAAAGCACACTCATATTTTGAAGGGAACATTTCCCCATACCGCTGATAACGGCATTAACATCCCGTCTCACCTGCGAACGGAATGAAGTCACTACGGAACAACAACGCCGCAGAATCTGATGAGTTACCAGCTGAGATATTCAAGCATGGTAGCGAAGAGCTGGTAAGGTGTATGCATTCCCGAATATGGTCGGACGAATGAATGCCCATCGCTTGGAATTTAAGTGTGCCCATTCACAAGAAGGGTGATCCTGCAATATGCGCTATCTACCGCGAGATGAGCTTCCTTAACATTTCGGAAAAGGTTCTGTCGAGCGCATTGTGTAAAATACTTATGCCGCTCATAACGGGATTGATTTGATCTTCTCCGTGTGGCTTTTGACCTGGTAAATCTGCCATCGACCAGATATTCACGATACGCCAAATATTGGAAAAAGCCCTTGAGAAGAGGATCGACCTACACCATTTATTTGTAGACTTTAAATCTTTTGTGCGACTTCTTTAACTTTATAATAGTAAGACAATAAGATAATTCGAGCTGCAGATTATAACCGCTCAGGCACCATATTTTATAAGAGCGTGCAACTTCTGGCGCATGCTGATGCTATCGCTTTCATCGGCCTGAACAACCGCGCCGTTACTTCTGCCTTTTCCAAACTGGATAACGAAGCGAAACGTATGGGCCTGGAGGTGAACGAGGGCAAAACTAAGTACCTCCTGTCATTAAGCAAACAGTCAGCGCACTCAGCTTCGACAGCACGAGAAGAGTTGCATATGGCGCTATGTCTGAATTTAGTATCCCTGCAAAACTAAAACGGCTATTTATAGGGTCTTGCAATAAGAACGCACAAAAGTAGACCAATAGTGACAGCAAACGACGCCATATTTTTTCCCGCTCTTTTGACATTTCTCTTCAGTAAGGTTTGCCTTTTCATCATGGAAAGATATACGATTCAACAACGAGTCGAAATTATTAAAATTTACTACCGAAATTCGGAGTCAATGGCCTCAACTTTAATCCACACATACTCCGTGAGTCAACATTGCAACCCGAAGAAATTACGGTTTGGTGCGGTTTATAGGCCGGCGTCGTCATTGGGCCGTACTTCTTCCGTGATGATCAAGACCGGCACGTTACTGTGAATGGGAATCGCTACCGCTCAATGATAACCGAATATTTTTGGTCCGAATTGGATGATATGGACTTGGACAATATGTGGTTCCAACAGGACGGCACCACAAGCCACACAGCGAATGTCACAATCGATTTATTGAAAACCAATGAGGTGGTATATCTTGGTGTGCATCTCGACAGGCGTCTCACTTGGCACAAGCACATTGCTTCTAAGAAAACTCAAACGAAGGTGAAAAACAATGTCCTTCTTTAGCTCATCAACTCGCGCTCTTGAGTAAAACTGTAGTACAGAGTACTTCTGTACACTAGTATGCTGGGCATACGGCTCACATAAAAATCGATAGAAGTCCCGCTGGAGTTCCGTGGAACATTCCGGAAGATCATAACATCCCTTCCGTACAAAATAAAATAGTGAAAATCAAGGGAAAGTATTTATGTTCAGCCTCCTCGGAGTGTAATATATTTTGTGTTTTGAACTTAAGGCCAGTAGCAAGGCGAATTCATATAAGGTGAAGTTACTATGGCAGCCGATTAGGTTTTTTTTTTATTCACCTACATGTATTTTGTTTTTGCATGAGCTTTCAAAAGCCGTAAAAGCAAAAACAAAATGTACGCAACTTTTGACCACTCTTACGCAAAAGCAAAAACAAAATACACAGGAATTTTGTAGTTGTATTTATAACATCACCTTATATGGATTTTCCTTGGTCAGTAGCTGTTAAAATTTTTTTAAATAAAACAAAATTAAGTATTTCCTTTTTTTTTTTTTTTTTTTTAACTGTAAATATTTATTGAATCTTCTCTGTAAGAGACTAACAATAAGTTTTAAAATCTTAATTTAATTCTTAAACCTACCCCCTATTGGGGGAATGTGTTTGCTAAACGGGCCCTTATATTAACTGCCGGGCTGGAAAATCATTTCGTCTGAGTCGAGTTTGTGTTGCTTCATCGGTGAGTGATTGAGCTAGTTGATTTGGGTGCACGTTTAGCTTGTCCAAATACTTTTCTTTGATTTTCGCTATTTCATCTTGAACGCCTATCGAGATGTACACCGAGATACACCACTTCATTGGTCTGCGGGATCGTAATGCTATTTAGGGCCAATGGCGGACAGGAATTCCTATTTAGTGTGAAGGTGACGTGTTTACTCTTTTGCTCATTGACCCTGATGCGCCAGTTGGCCAACCACTTCTCCAGGAGCAGTAGGTACTGAGCTAGAAGTCTGGTTGCATTGTTTGGGCATCGAGATCTGCTAAGGATAGCAGTGTCATCCGCAAAGGTTGATAATGTTAGACGGGGATCTGTCGGTATGTCTGCTGTGTAGAGAATATAAAGGAATGGCCCAAGAACGCTTCCTTGTGGAACTCCAGCTGCGATGTCAAATTCTCGTGTTATGAATCCGTTTTGTCGTACGGCAAAAACTCGATGACTAACATAGCTTTCAAGAACTTTGTGTGTGTTCGCAGGAAGTAGCTTCCGTATTTTATATATCAGTCCGTCCAGCCAAACGCGATCAAATGCTTGAGCGACGTCAAGAAAAATTGCCGAGCAGTACTCTCTTCGTTCGAACGCCGTCCTTATCTCCGATGTTAGACGGTTAACTTGTTCTATAGTCCCGTGTTGGGCCCGGAATCCAAATTGATGCGAAGGTATAATTTTCCTCACGTGAGCACCAATCTTGAGCAGCAAGGTTTTTTCAAAGAGCTTTGAGAAGCAAGGTAGCAAGCTTATTGGCCTGTATGAACATGCTTGTGTTTTGTCCTTTCCTGGTTTTGGTATCATTATTATGGTCGATTTCTTCCAATGTGTTGGAAAATGGCCATATCTCAAAATAGCGTTAAAGAGATTTGAGATGTATGTTATGGCAGGACGCGGAAGTTCCATGATCATCTGTGGGGTTATTAGATCATGTCCCGGTGATTTCTTTAAGTTCAGTTGCTCTTTGATGACTTTCATAATCTCAAGTGGATGCACTTTTATTGGTTCTGTTTGTGAGACAGCAGGGAGTAAAGGTAAAACATATCCGTTTGATGACGCGTTTGGCTGAAATACGTTTTTTAGGTGAAGTGAAAAACATTTGCTTTCTCTTCATCGCTACGGGCACATTTCCCATTGTGGTCTCTTAAAGGCGTGTCGACGTTCGTTGGTGGCTGTATACTAGATTTAGCTTTCCATAGAGAACACTTTGCGCTGGTTGGTGACAAGCTTTGAATGTATTTCGCATGAGCACGCTGTTCTTCAGCTTTGAGGGATCTGCTTAGTTTGCGGGTTGCGTCTTTTAGTCGTTGTTTTGCAGCAGGTGATCTGTAGTTCTGCCATTCTCTGCGTAGGCGCCGCTTCTCGGTAACAAGACGTTCTATTTGACTATTTGTAATTTGATGGTTTTGCTTTATATTTTTCGTTTTCATTTTTGGAGTGGCCTGATAAGCAGCAGATGTTATAATTGAATTTAGAGCCTTTTCGGATTCTTCTGCCTTCCCTTTGGATTAATCAAGCGGGAACCCCAGTGGGGATGCTTTGCATTATAGTCGCCCGCTGCGATGAAGCGATTTCCAAGAGTGTTGAAGCAGTCCATAAATTGTTCAACCGATATGGAGAAACGTGGAGGACAGTACACTGCGGACAAGGTTATATTGCCAGAACTCGTAACCACGCTTATTGAAGTGGCTTGCAGGTAACTCATAGCAAACTGTGGAAGAATATTGTGCTTGATTCGCCTTCTTATTAAAACTGCTGTCCCGCCGTGCGCTTTCCCATCCGGATGATTTGTTGTATATATATCGTATCCTTATATGTGCAAGTGATTTTTGCTTGTTAGATGCGTTTCGACAGAGAGCATGACATCGATCTCCTTATCGTTTAAAAACTTCAAAAGCTCTAGTCGGTGCTGAGAAATGCCGTTGGCATTCCATAGACATATTTTTAACGGGGGCATTTATTTCATCTGTTTGTCAGCGAGCAATTGGATGAGCTGATTTTGATTTTTCATAAGCTCTTGCATAGTTGATTGCATAAAAGTCATGAAATTCATCATGTTTTGTTGCAAGGAGACGATTAAGGTCTCAATACTGTTAAGAGTGTTGCCGGAGACAGGTGCTACGGTTGGTGCAGTTGATTCAAGGGCGGGTTGCTGAAGTCCGGTTTTGACCGCATCAGCAAATGAAACGCTGGAAGTAGCCTTAGAGTTAAACATGGGTGCACGTGAGAAGCACACTTCAGATAGAGTTTGAGATTGCGTAAATGTTGGGTGTCCACGAATCGGGGTTTTTTGAACTAGTCGCTGTTTTAATTCTTTATATACAGGGCATCCCCTATAGTTAGCTGTGTGGTTGCCCCCACAATTGTTGCATTTTTTCATGGAAGGATCGTTCTTATTTACAATGCATGATTCTGTAGCGTGAAGGCCTCCGCAAGCCACACAAATGGCGCGTAAGGTGCAATATGTTTTTGTGTGTCCGAATTCTTGACAATTGGCGCACTGAACAGGGCCATTACGCTTATGGGGCTCTTCCACAGTAACTCTACGGTGCAAAAGGTACTGCAAGTTGTAAATGGGGTGAACAGTATTTTTTCCAAGAGGCTTACTTTCTGGCTCCAGCTCAACTTTGAACATAGGCTGTGGTACCCTATTTCTGTTGATTATGTTTATAACCGCCTTTGCGTTGAACTTCTGGAGTTTTAGGGCATTTAGGATTTCCGCAGGTTCAACAGTAGCCTCGATACCTTTGACTACGACTTGAATGCCTTTTGCACTTTTAAGTTGGTACGTGTAAAAATTTATCTTAGCATCGTTAAGATATTTAGATACCAGGCGGTAATGCTCTTCCGAGTGTATTTGCAGTTTCGTCTCGGGAATATTGCCCTTGGTAAGTGAGATTATGTGAAAAGTGTTTTCACCGATTAGCTGCACTAGTTTTTTTACTAAAGCATTTGAGTTTTGCCCGCGGATATAAATAGGCGGGGGCTTGGCCTTACTAGTCGTGGGCATGATTTCTGTATTGCCCTTGTCCTGAACTGTGTCGCTAAGCAAAGCAAATCTATTGTTACTTAGTAGAGACTCCTTCTCTCCTTTACTTTCTTCTCGAATTAATTTGGCTTTATTTCCTATTCTAGAATTTTTGGGGCTCAGCTTTCTTTTAATTTGGACATATCGATCCATACCTGTCTGCACAACTGACCTAGTTCTTGACGCTGCTGATGTTTTTGGTGTTGAAATCGTTTTTTGCTTAGTTGACATAATCGATGGTTGCGCTATGGTTATTGCTGAAGTCGCTGTAGAGCTGGTATATGTGAGGGCGTTCACCGTCGTTGGCGTTGCCCGTGACGAAACTGCAGTCATAGTGGGCAGCGAAGAGAGCGAGGCGTATTGCTGATTCCATGACATGCTAGAATCAGTGGTGATGGGAGTAGTCGAGCGTTCTCCCTCTTTAGTTGTTATTGTCGGTGGTGTTCTTGCGGGTACCGGTGAGACATACGAAAAGTAAGCGTTGTTGCGTTGTATAGAGAGGCGACGTTCTTCTTCGTCTCTTTGGCGCTGAGTGCGAATATCATTTTGGCTCATACTGCAGTTTTCTTTATGAGCTGAAATTTATCGAAATGCTCGTACGCTTGCATTTATTATCTGCTAGCGTTATGCTGTGTATTATATTATATATATATATATATATATAATATTAATGTTATTTTATTCTTCTTGATTTTTTGTTTTCTTTTTATTTTGCTGAGCTTTTACAAGTTGACCGACCACGGAACGAATTCAAAAAACACGTCTGCACTCGTCAACGGTTAAACACACAAGTATTTCCTGACTTAATTTTATTTGTATCGATGTTTCGACTTAAGTTTGAAATCATCTTTAGGAACCATTGACTGCGCCTGGTCTGGAAAAGTATTTAAACAAGCTAAACGTGTCCCCAAATCAACGAGCACACCGATCGAGCAACACAAATACATATAGCAGACTGTTCCGTATGAACCAAGCTTCATTAGAAAACATTTAATGAAGATGATTCTAGTCTGACAATGATATGCGGTGAACAGTCAGTCGTGCTGGAGCGTGCATGTGTTCAGTTGGCTGGTGCAAGGAGCGTACAAGAATCTCAATAAAAGTTGATTGTTTTCTTATTGTTTTCCAACTAAAATAAAGTGTTTTATTTTTGGGTTTGGAACTTAAAAATTGGGCCATGTCTAGCCGGGTAAGAGTTAGTGGAAACGGAATTTGTTCCAGCAAGAGTCATTAAACAGAAAGTCACATGCCAAGAGTGTTTGCGTCAGTTCTATAGCATGCCTTTTTTTGGAGTGTTCATCATTAGATGCACTTCAGCGTATGGCGAATGTTATCCATGAGACACTGCGTCAGTGGCGAGCACAAGGCCTGCATGTGAAGCTATGGAACATGGTTGTTGTGCAAAATTTACACGAGTGCCTGGATGAAGAAACGGGCAAAGTATGGGAATTATCACATCATATCAAGCTGACAATAATTATGCCCGAATTGCTTTAAACAAGGGCATGTCGCGAAGGATTGTTATTCCGGACCTTGTAATCGCTGTCCGGGTAAAATTTTACACAATAGTGTTTTGTGTTCGACTAGAGAAGTCAACCAGCATTTGATACTAGTCTAGGCCAAAGGCGATCCTAATAGAGCTAATGGTTTATCAAAGCCGGCCGGGAAGCGCATACCTGAGGGCAGAAATACGACATTTTGGCAGTTAAGCAAGCGCGACAGGTCAGAGGTTGGAGCGGAGAAGGTATTAGAATTTGATGTGTCAGAGCATAATTATCTTATGCCATGCTAGCTTTTATCCGACGTAATTGCATAACTTTTTTTGATCCGAATACACTAAAACTTCTGTATACAGCTTTTGTGAGGTGTAGGCTAGATGACGCCTCTTTTATCTGGAGGTCTCATCAAGTCCTGCATATCAATCGTATAGCACGCATCCAAAAAGTTTTTTATTAAATTCGCTCTTCGGTCGTTAAAATTTATGGACCATTTGCCAGCTTATGAATCTCGCTGCCTGCTCTTGAATTTAATGACTTTAATTAGAATAGTTGTCTTTCTCGCCTGCAGCTTCGTGGCAAATATCTAAATCGGGTCAACAGACTCTTCTGACCTCTTGGAAAGGTTAACTTTCGACATCCCTTTTCGCATTTTGCGAACTTTTTCGGAAATAAATCTTACAACTGACGTTGATCCAGTATTCAACACTTTTCTTAATAGGCAGTAAGGATTGTGTTCTTTTGACTGAACTGAAATAAATAAATAAATAATAATAAACAGGCAGAAGTCTATGTTCCATCGTACAGCTGTGCATATAATTTGGGTGATAGTCGATATGAGCTACGGCAAGAGTTCAAGAAGCTGTTCCAGGCATCTGAGACGGTGACTAGAAGAAATAGATCTATTTTGCCTACCGCTCTCGTTCGATTGGAGATTAGTGGGGTTACAATTAGGCCATTTCGCGCATTGCAATATTCGGGAGCACAACAAAGTCAGATCTCGCATATAATTTTCAAAGCATATCGCCTACCAGCAACTAACATCTGTAGAAATATGGTGGGCATTTGTTGTAAAAAAGAAAACAAGCGCTAGAGTGATGCCATGATGAGTCGGATCAGTATGTAGAGACAGAGTTTTGGACATTGCCTGGACAGGGCAATTTACAGCTCGTAGTGTCATCTAGCCAGTCCAGCCTGACTAGGTTGGTAAATCCGGTGCGAATGCCTAGAAACTTGGCTAATACCAATGGTGTGCTGGCGGCTTATTGTCTAAAAATGTAAGTTTGACCATAAACTGAAAGAAGCGAGCAATGAACATTCTTAACAGAGCACGCATTTTGATAATAAAGTTGTAAGACGATTTATGAATAAATTATAAACCAAACTGAAGATGTTTGACTGTGGCACAAAACCTTGCGCAAACTGTCAAAACCAGTTTGGCCAAAAAGAAAAAATCTAAAATATAACAGAAAAAATCCATATCATTTTTAAATGTGTATGGTGTTCGAAGTTAATTATTCATAAATAACACTTTAAATTCATACTATTAAAAAAAAAATCGTAGAAACCCCTTTTATAAGTTTCTTTAAAAGTATATTATATAGCACTTCTGCTCAGGGCTGGAGTTGAACCCAACGCTGGCCCAGAAACATATTTTTGCTGCTTATGCCAGAGAAGGTTCCATCCAAACTTCACCTTGGTAAGGTATAATACGTGCGACGGATGGATCTATCTTAAGATCTGCTCAGGGCTTGGGACTCATAAGGAGTGGACAAGGAGGTATGTGGCCCCGCGTTGCTGGCGCTCTCAAGCGCCAATGCCCTCTACAGCACCCAGGGAGCCTCGACTGCTACAAGGAGCAATCACAAATACGCACACTCACCATCTCTCCCAACCCATCCATTCTCATCCTGCTCCCACCCAAGTGGTAGGATTACCCCGCAGATCTTGGTGCCCCACACTGTCTGTTCCGTGTGTCAGGTCAGAATACGCCGGAACGTGGCATCAGTTAGGTGTAATATGAGCCAAGGCTGGTGTCACTTTCGAACGTGTTCTGGTCTGCGCACCACACGTGATTGGGCAGGTGACTGACTACCTTGCCCCATGTTGCAGAGCTCTGCAGCCACATACGCCTCCTCTCCACCAAGCTGCAACCTGCACAGCGGCAAGCATAACTGAGACAAGATGGACAACCGCACCTGTCCCTTACACTCCCCATCGCGTCGACTCATCCTGTGCATTGTAAGGACCGCGAGCGTGATAATAGTGGGGGCTTAGCATTCATCACATACCAAACAGTGCAATATCGTCTTATCGAAGAAGACATTGACCGCAGGGATACTACCCTTGAATGTCAGGGCATAGCTATCCGGTCAGGCAATGTCGAGCTCGAAATATTTAATATATTATACCCCCTGTTACCTGCTGCACGGCGGGATATCACCCTGACATAGGTGCGCTCCTCAGAGGTGAAACCCGTTTGGTAGTAGGTGACTTCAATGCGCACCACGATCTAAGGCATTCAAGCCTACCAGCAGATCATATGGGAAATTAATTGGCTAAGCAGATAGAAGATTCGACATTCGGAACAATGAATGACGACGCCCCCACCAGGATTAGGGGTAGTTGCAGTGGCTTGCATTCGGTGTTCTACCCACACCAACAGATGTTCGCGCTGGCGAACGACAGCTCCCCAGACCACTACGGCCCGCTTCATTCCCGCTGGACGAATACCGGAAATTCGTCCGAATTTCCCAGCGAAAGCGGCAACATTAGCCAACGAACGTGACAACCTTCGCCAGTCCGATCCCCAAAGTACCCGCATCAGATATTTAAACGCGCAGATTCGGACTCTGGAAGGAGCACCTGCAGTCCTGCAACTTCGCGGCGGGTGCTGCTGGACTAAGCATGTCATTGGTGAAAAATTTGGGCCCCACGAAAGTAGCATACCTTTTGAGACTCTTCAACTTGTCTATGACCACCCTCATCATTCCGGAGATCTGGAAGACTGGGATGGTGATACCACTGTTGAAGCTAGGGAAACCGGCCGAAAAAGGGGAATGTTATCGACCGATTTATCTTCTTTCACCAGTGGTGAAGACACTCAAAGCTATGCTCCTTCCTTATTTCACACACCACCTGGTCTCGGGTAAACATCAACACGGCTTCCGAAATGTGCGCAACACAACAACAGCACAAAACGTCACAAACACCCAGGTGATTGTTGGCCTCAACCGTAACCGTCCATGTGAGAGAACCGCCTTAATGGCGATGAACCTATCAAAGACCTTTGATGCAGTCAATCGCTCAACGCTACTCGAAGACATTGAGACATCTACCCTCCCGCAGGGTCTGAAGCGGTGGACTGCGAACTACCTGAGTGGTCGACGGGCGGCGGTTTATTTTAGAGACTTAACATCAAAACCGAGAAGAATTAAACAAGGTGTACCACAGGGTGACGTTCTCTACCCGGTTCTGTTTAATCACTATATCTAGAAGCTCCCTCCACCACCCGATGGACTTTAATAGTCGCATATCCCAACGATTGTTCGATTATGGAATCCGGAAACGTAATTGATGACACGTGCTCGAAAGTGAAATGTTACCTCTCAGACCTTGCTCGTTTCTTCACTGGTCGGAACTTGTTTCCCTCCCCTGCCAAGCTACGTTGGAAAGTCTGGCCTCTTTCTCCACGCACACAACTGCAGTCGTCAATAAAGTACAGAGTCGCAACAAAGTCCTCAAGGCGCTAGCAGGCAGCCCTTGGGGCAAAGACAAAGAAACGTTGTTGCCAACATACAAGGCGATCGGCCAGCCGGTTTTAAACTATGCCGCTCCGATTTGGTTGCCTAGGACAAACAGGTTCCAGTGGACGAGACTACTGGCTACCCAGTACGCAGCACTCCGGATGGCAACGGGATGCCTCCTGTCTCCTGCTGAACACCTACACCATGAGGCTTCAATGCTCTCAGTTAGGGAGCACAACTTTATGCTCACCAAGCAGTTCCTCGTTGGTTGCCATCGTAGTGGGCACCCAAACGGGTACCAGCTTTATGAGGATCCACCTCCGAGAAACGTGAGGGGGCATCTCCTTGATATGTCGCCTTGTGATTGCCGTCCTCGGGGTCAAACCACCACACATAGCAGAGGAGAAGCTCCAGCTGCCTCGTGAATCCCGCGTCACTCTGGCTCAACTACGTTCTGGGTATTGTAGCAGGTTAAACTCCTATCTGTCCAGAATCAACTCAGACATACTTAATGTCTGTCCGGCGTGTGATAACTCCCCGCGCGGTACCGATCACCTTTTCACATGCCCTGTAAAACCGACTCAACTAACCCCTCCTATCCCTTTGGTCCGACACTTCGAAACTGCGCGTTACTGGGACCTCCCCCTAGATTAGTTTGATGATAACGACCATGGTTGACCGATCTTGCAGGGTCTGAGTGACCGTTACAACAACAACCACAGCAACGAACAACGCATCTATCCAAGTTTCTGGGCAACATAGAAAGTGGTTTTCTAATTGATTTGTTATACCCACCGATTGAAATCCCATTGAAAACCTCTTGCTTGACGAATATATACTTAAATATGTAACAACACCACTTAATTTACAATACACATAATAAGGGAAAACCATTTGAATACATTTACTTATTTAGTTCTGCCATTTTGATCGAATGATTGTTGATGACTTTCATATTTGAACATTTTTAAAATAAACGGTTCACATAAAATTCAATAGTAAGAATTGCTAACAGCTAATTTCAATGTTAATTTCACAACAACCCCATTTTTTCCTTTTTCAAGATAAACATTGCTTTTGGCAACAAATTTGAGTAATTTTTTGCGTGCAATCCATTAATACACATTCATTATGCATCTGTAGCTGGAGTATACCATCGGCTAATTCACTGCTTTTTACGACAGTCTTTGGTGAACTTTTTCGACACTGTCGCTTACTGAATACCGAAATCGTCTCAAGTCATATCTCTAATTAAAATCCTTAAATTTAATGACTTGAGCTGAGCCTGATTTAACGAATACCGGAATTCGATTATGTTAATGGTGTCAAGGGCTTACGCTAGTTATGCTTAAAATGTAGACCAACCGAGCTCGATCTGTTTAAACTCTTTAAACATACTAGGAACGTGAAATTTGTAAACGTATTTACGCATTATTTATTCGACCGTTGAAGAGTGCACACGTGTTTTAAATTCTTTCCGTAGTCAGTAAACTGTGTGAAAATTCAACAAAATAACAATAATATTATAATTTACGCAAGCAGATAATAAATGCAAGCGTATGCGTATTTTGCAGTATGAGCCAGAGTGATATTCGCACTCAGCGAGAAAGAGACCAAGGCGAGCGTCGTCAGCACAATGCAACAACGCTTATTTTTCGTATGTTTTATCGGGGCCCGCAAGAACGCCATCGCCAAAAACAAATAAGAGTGAACGCTCGACTACTTCCATCGCCACTCATTCAAGTTTGTCATGGAGTCAGCAATGCGCTTCGCTCTCATCGCTGCGATCACTATGCTCAAATAAAAATAAAACTCAGTCCCAAAAATATAAGTATAGGAAATAAAGCAAAATCTTTACGAGAGGAGAGCAAAAGAGAGAAAAATTCTCTCTAAGAAACAATAGATTTACATTACTTAGCGATACATTTCAAGACAATAATACTGCAGAAGTCATTCCCACGACTAGTAAGACCAGTCTTCCGTTTATATAGATCCGTGAACTAAATTCAAAGGCTTCGGTAACAAAACTAGTGCAGTTAATCGGTGAGAAGACCTTACTTTTTTACCAAGAGAAAATTTCACGAGACGAAACTAGAAATATACACAGAAGAGTAAACTTCTATACTTACCAAGTTAAAAGTGCAAAGGGCCTACAAATCATAATTAAAGGCATCGGGTCTGCTGTAGAACCTGCAGAAATCCTTAATGCCCTGAAACTCCAAAGGTTCAATGCAAAGGTTGTAATAAATATAATCAATATAAATAGGAGAGAATACTATTGCACCGCTTGTGTGGGTTGCGGAATCCTTCACGTCCCAGAGTCAAGACACGCGATTAAGAATGATCCCACCATAAAAAAAATGCAACAATTGTGAGGCAACCACGCAGTTAACTATAGGAGATGCCCTGTATATAAAGCATTACAGCACTTCGGATACAACCAGCATATTTATCATCTCAAACCCTATCTGAGCTGTGCCCCGTTCAACTCAAAGGCTACTTCCAGCGTTTCATTTACTGATGCCGGCAAGACCGGACTTCAGCAATCCGCTCCCCAACCAACTGCACCTGTCTTCGGCAAAACGCTCAACAACGTCGAGCCCTTAATCGTCTTCTTGCAACACGATGAATTTCATAACTTTGATGACTTTTATGAAAAGTCAAAATCAGCTTATCTAATTGCTTGCTGATAAACAGGCGAAATAAATGCCCCCGCTAAAAATATGTCTATAGAATGCCAACGGCATTTATCTGCACCGTACATCAGTAGCTACATTGAGCTTAACCTAACTATAAGGAGTGAAAAAGACATTGAAGAATCCGAGCGGGCTCTAAATTCAGTTATAACATCTGCTCCTTGTCAGGACACTCCACTATTAGAAACAAGAAAGAACGAAAAGAAATCGAAACCACGAAATTACAAATAATCAAATCGAACGTCTTGTTGCAGACAATCGGCGCATTCGTTGAGAATGGAGGAACCACAGATCACCTGCTGCGAAGCAACGACTAAAAGTCACAACACGCGTACTAAGCACAGCCCTTAAGGTCTGAGGTTGCTCCTCAAGATTAGTGCGCAAGTTACGATAGAAACTCTACCAATTCCAACAATACAATCCACTGTAAATTATTTTAAGTATGAAATCTAGGTTAATGGTTCATTAGGTTTCTTTATGCAATTATAAAATGATTATTAAACAATATATTGTAAAGTGATCACTGTAGTTGACATTCTTTTGTTTGTATTTATTTTGTCGCAACTTTGTTGTTGCCAATATTAAAATTGATACTATTTTGAATTGTTCTTCGTTACAAGAATGTTACAAATAAATTTGTGTTGTAACATTGTTGCTACTATTGAATTATTGTTTGCAAATAACATTTGAAGTGGTTGAACCCTGAAATTATATTGATGTTTACATCTATTTTTACGAATGAGTGCGTTAAGAAATTTGTGTGAATAAAAGCCACACATTTAATTTTTGCATTGTTATTCAATAAAGTAATAGTCAAGAAACCACAACTTTGAGTTTCTATTACTGGCGCAGTCGGTCGCGAAATAATTCTTAAGAATTATTCAAACGAATCTCTGTTATAATCACTTCAAAAAGTGACAGTAAAATTAAAATTTCCATATTAAACTATAAAAGTTTATAATCATTTCAAAAAGTGATAGCGAAAGTAAAAATTTCAATATATTAAACTACAAAAGCATATAACCGCTTCAAAAAGTGATAGTAAAAACAAGATAATAAAAAATTTTAAATTATCTGTAACAGACACCTCAAGAAGTGATAAGCGAACAAACTAATTATAATAAACAATCATGGCGTTTCAACCAACTATTCAGGATCTACTGAAGGATGCCCAAAGGATAAACGATTTCAGAGGGGACGGTGCCATATCATTATCATCATTTATCAGGGGGTATAAAGACTTCTACCTTTAATAAACGACCAACATGCAAATAATTATATTTTCGTGAGAGTGATAGTGAATAAGATCCAAGCGCCAGCTTTAGATGTGATGAGGACTATAGGGGAAAACATCACATGGGACCAGATCAAACAAGCATTAGTGGCAAATTTTCGAGTAAAAGAGTCAGACCATTCCTTGTATCAAAAAGTTTTTTCCGTAAGAAATAATAACTTAAGAGATTATTTTGTAAAATTAAGAAATATTTTATCAAAATTAAATGAAAAGTATGAATATGACACAAATAAACCAGTGGAATTCAGGCCACAGAATAATGAAATATTTGTATTAAGAACATTTTTAAATAATATAATAAGAAATTTAGCATCAGTAGTGTTGAATAGAAATGTTACGAATATTAGAGAAACACTTTCCCTTTTGGAAGCTGAAGGATTAATTCACGAGAGTAACTATTCTTTCAATCAAAATAATCAATCACAGAGATATTTTGGTCAAAATTAACAGCAAGGTCAAAGATCACTTAATTTTAATAGTAGTCAGGTTCAACAAAGACAAAATAATTTTCAAAGGCAGGAAAACTATGTAAGAAATTCAGGACAAACACGGAATTTTGGGCAAGCTTACAGGCAAAATAATAACCTATATTTTCAGAGCATTGGTCGAGTAAGCACTTGACCAATCAATCAAATTTCCGTCCAGAACCAATGGAACCGAACCAGATTGAGGAAGTAAATTTTCCCAGTGAGCGCAATGCGCTTAATTCTGCAAACAATGTAAAAAACGTCACAACGATAAACTTAAATAGAAAATGAAAAAACGACGACGTGTTTGAACACACAATGTCGAAAAATAACAAAAACAATTATTACGCTATACTAGACGACGATCTAGGAGAGTGCAATGAAACACTGAAAATATTCGAACAGTATGTTCGCTCCAATAAACTAAGCCACGAATATAAGCAAAATGAAACTTGCAATACAGCAAAAATAATTCTAACCTATCAACAAGTGTAGCGCCAGCAATAACTCCAACCGTCGCCTCTCACAAAAACAACACTAGTGAAGTTAAATCGAACATAAATGTCAAACACAAAATTAAAAGCAAAAACATTCCTCCAATAAACACATTCGATGTCGAATCAAAATGAATCATCGAATTAATAAAAGACGGTCTAAACATAACACAATTTGAAATAAAAGAATATAATCAAAACAAATTAGCAATTTTCGTAACCAATATTGAAGACTATAGAAAAGTGCGAGGGTACTTAGACAAATCAAAAGTAAAATTCTATTCTTATACGCCTAAATGTTTAAAAACAAAAACATGTCTATTGAAAGGGCTAAACGGCAATACCGGCCCCGAAGAAATTTTTAATGAATTTTGTACCTACCAAAACGATAACCTAAAAATTCTTAAAGTTAACCTATTCACCACCAAAATCTCTACGCAACGCAATATAAAACTACCTATGCTCATGGTTCAAACAAGTGCCGAAAGCAATGTTAATGAATTGAAAGAAATTAAAACTGTTTGATACCACTGCATTAAATGGGAACCCTTACGGAAAGCTGAGATTCCGCAATGTAGAAACTGTCAAAGTTTCTTTCACAGCGCGGCCAATTGCAACCTACCACCAAGATGTATGAAATGTAGCGGATCACATAAAAGCGGAGGTTGCACCTCACTAGACTCAAACTCAACCGAAAATGGAAAGGTGTATTGTGTCTTATGCAAAAAATTTGGGCACCCAGCATCCTACAAAGGCTGTGAGCGACATAAAAAGCTTCAACAGAAAATTAGATTGAAAAAACAAAATCTAATAGCCGCGAAAATAAAAACTAACCAAAAATTTACTAATTCTAATTTAAGTTATGCAAATGCCACTAAACATTCAACTGGTGTATTTGGTGCCACCAATAATTAAAATTGTCAAAATTCATTACTTGAAGAACTAAAAAACACAATGTTATCCCTTAGCAAACTATTAACAGTTCTGCAGAAGCAGCAGGAAATACAAATGGCAAAAGTTGATGTCATTTACTCAGCATGAATTTAAACCACCCTATTACTATTACCCAACCCCAGTTAAACATAATTTCCCTTAATGTCAACTCGCTTATTAATATGAGCAGGAGAATAGAGCTAAGTAAATTCTTAATAAATAATAATCCCGATATTGTTCTGTTGAACGAAACTAAACTTAACACAAGACAAACTAAAATTTATAGGATATAATTTAATCAGAAAAGATAGACTGTTAAGATCGAGAGGGGGAGGGGGGCCGTAATTCTAATTCGTGAAAATATAAGATACACGAAAGTCTTCCACCACCAAATCGATGCTTTAACCTATTTAGAATCTTGTGTAATAAAAATACATATGCCTCCGAATAACATCTTGTATATAATTTCAGCCTACTACCCGTCAAATCTGAACTCAACACAATCGTTGAATCCTTAAACCTACAAAACCCCAACTGGGGTGCCCCACAAAATAACCCTAAAGGCAGAACCCTAAAAAACTGGCTGACCTCCAACGAATTAAAGTTCAGATGCAATATGTACGCTTCGGTTTCTCCATCCTACGAAAGAGCTAACTCCTTTCTAGATATTTGCATTGCTGATCACGGAATAGATATTCACTAGACAATTCAATTAGAAAAAGCAAAACTGAAACTTATAAAAAAAACGGATAGATGACAATATTAAGAAACATTTTAACAACCATCTCGAACAAAGACTTGCTACCCTTAAGACTAATGATCCTTCCAAATTTTCCGTTATTAAAAAAACTTTCATAAAAGATAACAATAATACAATCAGTCACATTAATACCCCCTTAAATTCGTCCCACATAATCCAAAAAGCTGGCTTGGACCGCAACCTGCTACAAAAAGACTTGAGTAAAAGCAACTACGTTATTAATAACAGCAAATTTATAAATGAAATAGTCGGGACTTATTTCGAAGCAGTTCACGCTTCAAAAGAAAGTAAACCCAACAATCCAGTCCACTTGCAGGTACAAGAATGCTTCAAACAGTTTTAGGAAACGGAAACTTCATTCGACAGCACCCGAGCAATCAAAACAAACTTTAATACCGACAAAATAGCCAAGAATTTAAACGATGACCAAACGGAGAACTTTTTTGTTCGTCCCAATCACCTTACAGACATATTCTATAAACTAAAAGGTAAGCTTTCATCCGGCTTAGACCAAATACCCAATATCATTCTAAAAAACTTCCCCCTATAACTAATATTAGAATATTGCACGATATTCAATAATATGTTAAAAAACGCCCGCTTCCCCCCCAGCTGGAAAACAGTCAAATTAATTGTGATACCAAAGAAAGATAAGAACAAAAATACCTTGGAAAACCTTGGCAAAGTTTTTGAAGTTCTGGTTAATATAAATATGGTTACTAAAACCAACAACTTAATAAGCCCTAAGCAATTCAGGTTCAAATACAGGCACTCGACTATACAAATAAATAAGCTGGAACTGGAATAAGAAATACGTCACAGGTGCATGCTCGATCTTGAGAAAGCATTCGATCAAGTATGGATCGAAGGGTTAATATGTAAGCTCATCGTTAATAAATGTAACTCAAACGTTAAAAAAAATGGAAGGAGTTTTATATAAAATTCAATGAAGCAAATATCCAAACCCAGCGCAAGGTGTTGAAGCACCAGAGCCTTGAGCGGGTTAAATTATCGCAGTAGCAGCGCAAGTTGAGTCGCTGCCCACATTGCACTTAGTAATAGGTAGTAGCGGTCTGTATTGTTTTGCATGGCACCGCTAATCGGGAGCATATGTAAAAGTGCGTGCATAAAAAATGGATTTTCGGCACGACAAATATCACACCACCAATCATTATTGATGCAGCAAATTACACACGTTTGTATACCTACATACATATGTACATAGCTACATAATGGAATGACATCAGACTGCAGTTAAATCACGCCACCCAACTCCCGCTATTCATCGTCAGCGTCACTAGTATATTAGTTGCCCATATAGTTCACAAAAATTCATTCGCTTTTCGTTGCTCAACCACGCATCATCAATTACTTCTTCGATTCTTCGCTATTCGACAGACATAATTTAACTTAGCAAATAACCTAATGTATTAATCATAAATAAATATTTTCTAAGTACACAGTACTTTCGGTTCGTTTGATTTCGCAAGAAATGGCTAAGGAAAATGCTCTTAGCTCCACAATCAAATTTCTGTTCTTTACAAGTTTGACAACTTTTAGCTATTCTTTTGGCCTTTTCCATCATTTTAGGAAAGTAATATTCCTGTTTCACTTGGTCTTTGTTTTCTTTGCATTACTATGAGCTGTCCTATGTTCATTTATTAATATTTCCTCTTGTTCTGTTTCGCTAGTTATTTCTTTTCTTTGTGTCAGAGTGAATCTAATTTTAAAATTCTGAAAATGTGCGGGGTAGAATTCTTGGATTACTCCAATGATTGGTTCGGTGGTAAATAATCCATTGATCACGCTGGGGTTGAGATATTTTAAAAAATTTCTATTAGCGTATCTTTGGTGTAAAAAGTTTCCTAATAATGAAAATTTTTGAGTTTTAGATATAGAACATTCTCAAATGCCTATACAGGAAAAAGTATCCCAAGCCATAGAATGGCACAATAATTCTATTCATTCTATTACAAAAACCCGACCGATCGATGTAATGGAAGGAAAAGAAGAGAAAAATAAAATATATAAGAGAATGTTGGAGGCAAAAATTCATAGAATTCAAAAATTAAATGAAAAAAGGGAAGTATTTATTAATAACAAGGCAGAGGGATATGTTAAGGATTATATATCATAAATATCAACCCAGATATGGGAAAATGGAACTTGACAATATACATCCAATAAACATTAAGAGAACAACGAAATTTGCAGATCAATTTGATATATGGCGATATTAGTAACAACGGTAATTCCAACGGTGAGCAGCCTAATTAACATAGAAAAAATTGATAATCAATCTGGATGCTTCGAAATTACGGTTGAAAATATTGATTTTGCGGAAAATTATGTCACTATACCACACATGGTGAATCCACAGGAAACAATAAATATCATGAATGAGTTACAATTTAATATTCAGCAATCAGGACTTGGTGTTGATGTTAATCCATTACAAATGCAGTTGGAAATTATACGGAAAAAGGCAAAAATGTTAATACCACACAGATGTAAACGAAGTTTGTTCAATTTCATAGGCACATCGGAAAAATGGTTATTTGGTACAATGGATGATGATGAAAGACAAGAAATTGGAGAACATAAAAAAAAAATATTTAAAAATAATAGAGACAAACAAGCATCAAGCAATAAATAATTTAAATAAACAAATTAATACAAATACACAATTTATTGCGTCCTTTTCTAAATTAAAAGGTATTATTTTGCACGATAGAGAAATTATAAGTAAACAATTAAATGGTATTAGAAAAAATATAAATATAATACAAATGCAGCTCATTAAGAGTGATTTTATAAACAAATTAAAAATTTTGTAAGATAACGTAGAGCATATTCAGAATAATATTGCAGCTTCTAGAATGGGATTGCTTCACAATAGCATATTGACAAATGAAGAAATAGATCATTATGATATAGATCTAAATAAATTACAACAAATAAAAATTGGTACACTGATTACAAGCAATGAAAATATTATATTTGTAAAAAGAATACCAAAAGATACAGTAAATCTACCTATTTCAATGATAATGCCCTTACCAAATAGTAATAATAGAGTACTAATGTTTGAGCCACTGAAAGTTGAAAAATATAAAAATAATACTTTATTTTATAAAGAATTAAGGATTTAAGAAAATTAGTTCCTATGAAAAATTGTTTACAGAAATGTGTGTCGTGTCTCCCAAGAGGGCAGTAAAGACGCACAGTAGGAAATTTTGTAAAGAAAATGAAAAGATTGGGTTTTGGTTTAATTCAATTAGAATTTAATGAAATGTATATGTATATGTAGATATACAAGAATGGCTTACCTTGTGGTGTGAAGTGGTAGTTGACGAGCGTCGCTTCTGAGATCCTGAGACAAAGTGAAAGTTAGGAAAAAATTTACGGTTGCCGTCAACCACAATTTTATTGGAAAGAAAGTAAATGGAAAAATTAACAAAAGGAAATACGGTGAACCAGAATAATTCGCAGGTGCATATGCATGCGTATGTGTACATGATACATATTAGGGCGGTTAGAAATTATTTACGCTGACGTCGTAAACATGCCCTTGCGGTAAGCAAAATCTTGAGAGTCAACATCATCCAACGACCAGTTCACACCACATCACATGTTTGATTAAAAGATATGTTTTTTTATTTTGGTTTGTTTCCAATGAGCCGCTTGCTTGTTGTTTCCTTCAGCCGCTCCGTGTTCCTCCGTCATCGTCTCCTGTGCTCCACTTGGAAGGACGGTAATAGAAAGAAATATTAAGGCTGTACATACGTATGTTGTCGCGCTAGTTGTAGCGTCTCTTCTCTTCGTTGGGGTAATTGTATGGGGCGTTTCGTCGTAGTGATCGGGAAGGACGTGTTCCCGACTCAACTCGCCGCCAATTCTTTTGGATATCAGATGGTCGGAAAGAACGTGTCCCCCAGCCATCCGTTCGCTGATGCTGAGCTGGTCGGGAAGGACGAGTCCCCACGCCAGTCGTTCGTCGTTTCTTTTTTCTGGGCAAACGGTCTGAAAGGCCGGGATCCAAAGCCGCGCTGCCTGGACCGTCGAAAAGGACTGGTTTCCGAGCCGCGCCTTCGCCGTTCCTGCTGCAGTGACGGTCGGAAAGTACAGGTTTCCGAGCGGCCAACCGCTGAAAGTGGGCGTAATATTGGGTGGCAAGTGATGTCAAAAAAAAAATAACCAAAGAAAAAAATCGTTTTGTTTTATGAAATTATGACATGCCAAAAAACATATACATGACAAAGACATATATGTATGTTATTTTACTGTAAATTTGATGTATTTATGTATTTATATATCTATGTATCTATTTATTATGCATTCGGTGTATTTATGCGCCAGGTGTCCGTAAACTTTCATCGCCTACTGTAAAAATGATATTTGGGTGTGATCGTATCGGCACTCTTGCGCCCCCCATTGGTAAATGGTGCCTAACTTAAAGGTGGTGGCTATGTTCCACAGTTGAGAACGTATATGGCATTACGATATATTTGCATATATCGTAAAAACACCTGATGGACTGGTCAATGTAGTGAACTAACACCTGACTGCATAGGATGTTTAAAAAAAGTCGAAACAAATAAAAATTAATATGAACTACATATGCTTGGATTTTTGTACTCGCGGAAAGTGCCCCCCATCATGAAATGGCTTAACATTCTGTTTTTTTTTTGTTTTTTTTTTTTTTGTACATTAGTTATTTGATGGTGGTGAGCTAGGTCAGTTTGACATCCAGCAATCTGGCATCCAGCAATCTGGCCGACTACCCACAAACAGTTTGCATGCCACTGTGCATAACTTGCTGACCACAGGGCCAACCGGTAACTTAATGTGTTACAAAAAAATTTTTATTTTTTTATTTTTTTTTTTATGAAATGAGGTGTGCATGCAATAGGAGCCACGCAATTTGTTTTAGTTGTGTCCTACTTTCATGTCGCCATGGTTTTTTTTTTGCTTTATTATTGACATAAATTCATTTCCATGCAATCATGTAGCCATGATTCACGGAAGCTGGTGACCCTTATCAATCACTGGCATGCAAATGTCATTTCATGTGGTCCTTATATGTGTACGTATGTATGTATGTATACCGGCGTCCGTTAAGGTTGTGCAAAACGGGATAGTTTAGCTTATATATCGGTTCAGGTTAAATGTGATGACGCTGACGAATTATAATGGTGAGAAAAAAACAATTTAAAAAAAATGAAATCGAAATCAATATTCGGTCGAACGCTCTGTGGACGAAGTGTTACGCCTCATTAAGGTATTCCAGTTTGTCGATGAGCACGGAGAGGTGTGACCAGCTAATTGGCATCCAGACAAGAACCCAGATACCATCAAGCCGGACGTTGCCGATTCGAAGGAGTACTTCAAAAAACACGGGTAAGTTAGTTTGGTCTGTAACTTTAGTTCATTCTAGATCTTTATCTTTTAATATATCAACATTCGATTTATAAGTGTTGTGTTGACGAAGGTTATGACAAAAAAGTAAGAAAAATAAAAACGAAATCTTATAGCGTAAAATTATAAAAAAAGTGATATATTTTGAAACTAAATGGAAAACATACAGATCATTTATCGGATGCTGTGTTAATGCACTCAATGAATCAGTGGTATGCCTAACTTTTTGTCGGTGATAATTTAACATTTCGATATTGCTTTTTATTTGAGAATTTTAAATTATACAGAAAAACCTACTACTAAAAAACTACTACTATCGTTCTTCGGATGATTGCAAATTTTTACGCTAAAATTGGTCAATGTAGTTCAAACAATGGTTATTGTAACACGAGGTGGCTACATAGAACCCGTAATGGGTGGGGAATTCGATATAGCCATTGACGCTCATTTCATCGCGGCCGAAGGTAGTCGAGTACCGGTATGCGGCGACGAGGAGCAGGCGGCTGTGGATAGATTCGATGGTAAGTGGTATTGATATATGTATAATAATAATAATGAAATAATTTTTTGTTCATGAATTTCGGAGTTTTTTACGTACATAAGTAGGTACATATGTATATCGATATATATCTATATGCACACGGTGAAGTGCTGAGTTCGATTGCGTGGGCATAGTCGAAGGGAGGAGGGGTATGCCAACCGAAGATAGCGGATAATGACCGGAAGCAAAAAGGAGGTTGTGAAAGTAACAATGTGGATTTATTTTTTGTATTGCCTAATCACTTTTGTACACTGAAACTAATTTGTTTTTGTATAATCTCCACGACGTGATGAGCGGGACACCAGTGGATTACTATACATAAAATCTGCATTTGCCATCATTTTTAAGGTGAAAACAAGCTGTTTAGATTTAAGGAAACGATAATGTTTATTTAATGATAATTGTGCTTTCATGTTCACTACCTAATAAATAACCAATATCAAATAATTTTTACTGAATCTGTTTTTTCATTATTGGATTTTTATTGGATAAATTTCTACCAGCAAGAATTGGCAAGTTAGATAAAACAGCTGATTGAGAGTATAAAGTCGATCAAAAGTAGAAAACAGTTACTAATCTTTTTTTTTATTATTTCCATTATGCTGCGCGAAATTGGAAAAATTTATAAAATATTTAAATATACCGAAATATTTAAAATATATAAAAAAAACTTGCAACTTCTTATTGGTTTTACGTTCTCTTAGTTTCTTGCATGTTTCTTTCATTGAAAGAAAAATTTTCTTACGCTCTGAAATTTAGTTAGTTTCGGGTATCAAATGACCACTTTTTAAAATAATTCAAACTATTGGTTAGTTTGGCGCTTAGTTCTGTACGGGTATCGGATATCAAGTAACCACTACTTGTTGCCTGTATGAAACATGAATTCGCAGATTCTTTATTTTCTTGTACTACACGTACTGTTTATGATTTTTTTTTTTTTTTAAGTACTTATCCTTATGTAGGGGAAGTCGCGGTATTTTCTTTTGGATATCAGATGGTCGAAAAGAACGTGTTTCCGAGTCATCCGTTCGCTGATGCTGAGCTGGCATGACAAAAAAATTATGCTTATATGTATGTACTTTATTGCAAATTTTATGTATTTATTTGTTTATATGTATGTGGGGTATTTATGCGCCAAGTGTCCATAAACTTTCATCACCTGCTGTAAAAATGATATTTAGGTGTGATCGTATCAGTACACTTGCGCCCCCCATCGGTAGATGATGCCTAACTTAAAGGTGGTGGCTATGTTCCACAGTTGCGAACGTATATGGCATTACGATATGTTTGCATATATCGTAAAAACACCTGATGGACTGGTCAGTGTAGTGACCTAACACCTGACTGCATATGATGTTTACAAGAAATTGAAAATAAATAAAAACTGATATGAACTATCTATTCCTGTATTTTTGTAATCGCGGAAAGTGCCCCCCACCATGAAATTGCTCAACATTCCGTTTTTTGTGTGGTTTTTGTACATTATAATTTTTATTTATACGTGATTTTCAGCCGCGAGTAGTTGCGAAAATTTTTTTATGCATGTTTTAAAATTAGAATTAGTGGTGAAAAAAATTTGAAATTAATTTAAAACAAGTAAAAACAGCGCTGTCTTCGGCTATGCCGAAGGCTTCATACCTTTCATGAATGGAAGAATAGTAAAAAACGTGTTATTGTATTACAATTTCGTATTACCTATAGTTAAAAGCGAAAATTTCCTTCAAATCAATAAAAATAATTCTAGTAAAGGCATTGTTATAAATTATTTAATGCTTTTCCTTATGTAATTAAAAAGAACTATGTTTTAAGAAGGGAATGGTTTTTGAATATTTTTAATATCGTATCGACGCTTGATATTCAACATTTAAAAAATACAAATAATTAAGTATTAATATGTAAGACCTACATATGTCGGTCTTTGAAAACAGTTATCAGATCCGTAAATAGTTCCCAAACGTTTAACGCTATGATTCATGTGATATTGCGCTGAGCTTATTACTTTTCGCAATAAATATTTGTCCTGAATTTATCTTGCCGATTTACACTGTGAACTCCGATCTTGATTAATACTAATATATAGCTAATAATGGTTGATGTTTGTGCAAAATTTCAAGCCTTTAGCTGTTTAAATGGAGGAGTTATGGTGCAAAATGCAATATCTGAACAATCGGTTGTATGGGAGCTATATGTTATATTTCTCCGATCTTCATGATTTTCAATACTGATACGTAGCTAATAATGGCTGATATTTCTGCAAAATTTCAAGCCTTTAGCTGCTTAAATGGAGGAGTTATGGCGCAAAATGCAATATCTGAACAATCGGTTGTATGGGAGCTATATGTTATATTTCTCCGATCTTCATGATTTTCAATACTGATACGTAGCTAATAATGGCTGATATTTCTGCAAAATTTCAAGCCTTTAGCTGTTTAAATGGAGGAGTTATGGTGCAAAATTCAATATCTGAATAATCGGTTGTATTATATGTTATAGTCACCCGATCTGGCCGATTCCGACAAATGTTTAATCATTTGTACAACGACACCTGCTCACCAAATTTCATCAAAATAGCTCTAAAATTGAGGGACTAGTTTGCGTTCAAACAGACGGACAGACGGACAGACGGACAGACGGACATGGCTAAATCGACTCAGCTCATCGTCCTGATCATTTAGGTATACTTTTTGATGGGTCTATCTCTTCTCCTTCTGGCACTTACAAACATCGGACCAAACTTAATATACCATTTCATTCTCATGAAAGGTATAAAAAGTGAAAAAAGTGTAGTGATTAGTGCGCGCATTTCGTGGTAGTGCTTGATGCACTACATAATACATAGTTTTCCTTCGACACACACAGAATTTTTCTGAGTTCCATTTTGTGTGGCGAGGAGAGGCTGGAAAATTTGATTTTCAGCAGTTTTGCCTTTCCGTGTGCTTAGCTGGTTTTACATTGCGTGGAATCTTCCGAATTTTCGTCGTCGGGACCAGAAAGCATGCTTGGATGGAACCACCAGGCAAAAATAAGTGTTTGGAACACGTCATTTGGAGGTTGGGGTACATGTCGCCATGTGCAGCTGGCTAACAGTGCATGTCGTACCATATGCATAGATCGCATTTATTGCAATGGTGGACGCATGCCTGTGTACGACAACGATGATCAGGTAAGTGGTATTGATATATTTATAATAAAAATCATAGAATAATTGTTTGTACATACATTTTGGAGTCTTTACGTACATAAGTAGGTACATATGTGTGTATGTATATCGATATACATACATCTACATGCACATGGCACAGTCGGAGGGAGGAGGGGTATGCCATGCGAAGATGGCGGATGATGACCGGAAGCAAAAAGGAGGTTGTGAAAGTATCAATGTGGATTAATTTTTTTTTTGTGTTGTCTAATCAATTTTATACACTGAAACTAATTTGTTTTCTTTCTCAACAGGTGAACAAATTGAATAATTTCCACGACGTGAGGAGCGGGACACCAGTGGAGCTGTTCATAAACAAGTAATTGTTTTGTTCTTATACATATGTATATATATATTTAAAAGTTTTATGTGTATAGGGTAAACATTAGTACTTAGATGTTTCCAAACAATTTTTATTTTTTTGTTTGTTTTTTTTTTACCGGATAGATTGGAAAGATCTAAGTACTAGCAAGAATTTGCAAGTTAGATAAAACACTGATTGAAATTATTGAGTTGATTAAAGGTAGAATACAGATTAAAATTTGAAAAATGATAAAATATTTAAATATACAAAATGTTTAAATATATCGAAATATTTAAAGTATATAAAAAGAAACTTGCAACTTCTTATTGGTTTTACGCTCTCTTAGTTTCTTGCATGTTTCTTTCATTGAAAACAAATTTTCTTTACGCTCTGAAATTTAGTTAGTGGATGGGGTTTTAGGGTTTAGGGTTTTCACAACTAATGCTAGGGTGGAACCGGGCTGATTTTTGACAATCGCTCATAAATTCCGGAAAATTAACTCGAGAAATAGTTTCGGGTATCAAATGACCACTTTTCAAAATTAACTGAAACTATTGGTTAGTTTGTCGGTTAGTTTTGAAATAGTTTCGGGTATCAAATGACCACTTTTCAAAACTAACTGTAACTATTGGTTAGTTTGTCAGTTAGTTTTGTACGGGTATAGGGTACTAAATAGCCACTACTTGTTGCATGTAAGAAACATGATTTCGCAGATTTCTTTATTTCTGTACGCCATCGTCGTAGGTAATACATCGGAACATTTTCCAGTTAAGTACTTATATTGCTAGAAAAAATGGCAGAGCAAATTTCTTCATTTTCTGGTACTACACGTACTATTTATAATTTTTTTTTTTTTTTTTTTAAATACTAGCGGTGTTTTCTATAGAGGGCAGCAAACCCAATTTCGTTATTGGTCTGATGGGTTGCCCCTTCGTAGTATAGATGTCGACGACGCGTACCCGGTTATCCGAGCCTGGGTGTACGTTGATGACTCTTCCCAGTCTCCACATATTAGGCGGTAGATTATCTTCTTTTATAACCACAAGATCTCCTGTTTTTATGTTAGTTTGTGGATGTTTCCACTTTGTGCGTTTCTGCATTTCCACCAGATATTCAGCCTTCCATCTTTTACAAAATGTTTGATGTAGGGCTTTAAGTTTCTGCCATCGGTTTACGATCGAGGCAGGGCTTTCGTTGACTTCTAGTTCAGGTGGAGCTAATAGGTGTCCACCTACTAGGAAGTGACCGGGGGTAAGAGGCTCCAAGTCGGAAGGTTCATTCGAAGAAGGGCTTAACGGACGGGAGTTAAGGCATGACTCGATTGGGCATAAAAGAGTCTTTTTATAATGGGTTTTAAAACTTTTTACAACTGCTTCCCACAATCCGCCCATATGAGGCGCTGCAGTGGGTAAGAAATGCCATGTGATTATCTGGTGGCTATATTTAGTCATTGTATTATTTCGCGCTTCGGTTATAAAAGCTTTAAAGTCTGATCGTAGAGATCGCGAAGCTCCGACAAAGTTGGTGCCATTGTCGGAGTAAACATTTTTTGGGCACCCTCTCCTGGCTATGAACCTAGCAAAAGCTGCCAAAAAAGATGCAGTGCTAAGGTCATTGGTGGCTTCCAAGTGTATAGCCTTAGTGGCAGACGTAACCCTTTGAGATGCGACAACCTCTGTCGCGGAAGTTTTTGATATCGAAAGGTCCTGCGAAATCTACACCCGTGTTTGTAAATGCACGCGAATAGGAGGTGCGTTCCTTAGGCAGCACTCCCATAAGCTGCGTTTGGGTTAGTTTTCTGTGGATTGTGCAGACCTTACAATTATGGATGACAGACTTTACTATATTTTTGACTCGGGGAATCCAGTATTGCGTTCGAATGAGACGCAGCATTAATTGATTCTCGCCCTGCAGGGAGATTTTATGGATAAATTGGACAACAAGACGGGCCAATCGGCACTTATAAGGAAGGATTATTGGGTGACGCTCGTTGCACGCCAAATCTAGCGATGCGCCAAGACGACCTCCAGTCCTCATAATCCCATTTTTATCTAAGAACGGGTTAAGGGGTAGCACTTCGCATTTTCTATCGATGGGTTTATTTGACTTTAGGTTCGAATATTCATCACTATACTATTGCTTCTGGTAAATGATTATTAAGCGTTGTGCCGTTGCCTTCATTTCATGGGATGAATTTAAACAAGACTCTACTCGAAAGGAAGCTTTTTTGTTTGGATGAGTGCTTTAGTAGAATCTCATGATATATGATAAGACTCTCAAAGCTCTCGGTAAATCTGAAAACCTATCGAGAATGTCATCAAAATTTTTTATTGTTATGGTTGCACATAAATGCGCCCTTTTTTCTTCGATGTTGGTGGTATAGCTTGTCTCTTGACTTGGCCAATTTTCCTTGTCTTTCTGCAACCAAGAAGGGCCATGCCACCACAGAGTGTTATCGAATAATTCGTAGGCGAGAACTCCTCTGCTTGCCATATCTGCTGGATTTGAGCCGACTCCACATGAAGCCCGTCCGTATTTCCGACTTTGTCGACAATTTTTGTTATACGATGTGCTACGAACGTTGACCACGAATATGGAGGTTTGCGTATCCAAGCAAGCACAATTGTGGAATCTGTCCATAAGTGTACTTGTACCTGGCTTAGTGGTAGGTTGCCAAGTACCGACTCAATGCTTTCGGCGAGCAATACAGCACCGCAGAGTTCTAATCGGGGCAGGGAAATAGTTTTAACTGGAGCAACTTTTGTTTTTGCTACCAGCAGATTTACTAGAACTTCACTACCCTGCTTAACCCGTAAGTATACCGTAGCCGCATACGCTTTTTCTGAAGCATCGCAGAAGCCATGTACTTCGACGTCATGTGCGGGAGAAAAATAAACCCAGCGCGGTATCCTGATCCTCTCTATCTCGCGGCAGTGTTTGGTAAAATTATGCCATTTTTCTAAAGTAGTTGAGGACACAGGTTCATTACCACTCTGGGCCTTCCAGCCAAATGTTTTGCATCAATATCTTTGCTACTATTACAATGGGCGCAAGCCATCCTAGCGGATCGAACAGCTTGGCGATGGAGGACAATATCGACCTTTTAGTAATGGAGCATTGGTCTTGTTAAGAAGTAAAAAAAATCCGAATGGGCGTTCCATCTCATTCCAAGAGCACTAACTGTGCTGGTGTCTTCGAATTCGAAAAAATCTTCGCTTAGTACAAGGTGGCGCAAAAGTAAACTTCCGATGTTTTTTGGCTGTAATTTAAAAAAAAAAATGAAAAACTTTGATTCTTCTTGTGGATTATTTTTATTTGGTCTTTTAATTTTTTTTTACATCAAGTCGAGAATATGATGTCATATAAATGGCCGCCGCACTGTGTTGCGGCTAGTGGAAAAGTAACTTTTCTCCGATTATTTTTTTCAGTATTTTTAATGATGCAATTTTGTCACAGACATTCCAAGTAAACAAAAAACACATAAAGCTTATTTTTATGTTGGCCCGTTGATTTTTAGTTGATTTTAGAAATCAAATATACAAAATTTTCACGAAAAGAGGGGATTTCAGGGCTGTATTCAAAATGATCTCATTTGATTTTGGTGACAGTTATTTTGATTCGGAAAAAAAATCTGCCTTCGGACAAGTATCTTCTGTAAAAAAAAGGAATGTTGTTTGAGACATTTTCATATGCACCTTTTTTAGAGCGAAAACCCGACTAAAGGTCCATTTTTCCTTTAAATTTGGGTTAGGTAAGCAATATCTAAAAAGTCCCAGAGAGTCCCAGTTCCAAACCACTACAGAAATGTTACATGATTTGTTTTCAACGAACTGTGAAAAAATCAGCTGCCCATACCTGCCCTCCTGGGAGTTATAGCGATTTTAGTAGATCACTCTCAGTATTTATTCCATAGAAATAGAACGGAAATTCTCGGAATCACTTATTGAATAATTTAATCATATTGGGTTTCGGGTGACTTTCCGTCATCCCACGTCAAATTTTTATTATTTTCAGACCGGTGTCGGCTAATCGCCATCTTGTCTTTTTTGTCACTAATTAGTCCGCATGTGTGTCCGTCTTTATATAGTGTTTTCTTTTTGCTTGTGGTGGTACCTTTCTCTCTCTCTGTTGTTTTACTATTTTATTCTCTCTCTTTCGCTCTCTCTCTCTCCCCCTTTGTTTTTACGTCAGGTAGGTGGGTGAAATAATCCGTTACTGCGCGCTTATTTGTATTGTTTATATTTTTTGGTTTCCCTTCATTTACTACATTTAATTGCTTTCTGATGCGTTTTTCATATAAGTGTTTTAATGGTTCGAATATTACATCAGAATATATAATTATAATTTTGACAGTCAAGAATTATGGAGTAGGAGAATACTGAAGGAGAAGAAACACCTGAAATTATCAGAGGAAGCAATGAACTTATTGGTAGATGACTGATAATTTGTAATTTTTCTGTAGAATGCAATAAAATATGCCTGTGTTATAAAATAGAATCTTCAAATTTTTTTTTATTCTACATCTATTCTAGCACTCCACAAAAATGAGCATAACTCTCTTAAAACTGAAGCTATTGACTTCAAACCGCTATCAAATTAAAGCTTTTATTGCCACCTTTCAAATAAGAAATGAAATAGATTTTGGTTTTATATAAAATTTCAGAGTTTTTCAACAAATATCGAAAAATCATGAAAATTTGACGTTTATAATTCTTGTTCGGACCACCCTATACTTTATTTAAAAAACTAATCATAGGGTATTTATCAGAAATAAAGGAAGAATTAAAATACATTTTTTTTGTAAATTTTTCGAACAACTTTTTTTTTTTTGACTTTTGTTGAAAATTTGACCCAACAATTTTTATCGGTGTAAATTTTTTTTTCACTCATTCTGTTTGGGATTTCATTCTGACCAATCTGTAGAAGTTTCTCATCGATACAATTAAAATTACAGTTTAGGCAATATGATTTCCAAAAAATTCCGGTTTCGCAACACTGTGCGCCGCCTCAGTTGATTGTCATTTGAGCCATTTTTATGGCATTTTCCATCACTTTGGCCAAAACTTCCGGCGATAGGTCCTCACATTCTTGACGGATATTCTCTTTAAGAGATGCAAGAGTCTGAGGCTTGTTGACATAAACCCGCGACTTCAAAAAGCCCCACAAAAATAAGTCTGGAGCGGTCAAATCAGGCGATCTTGCTGGCCAGTGAAAATCGCCAAAACGGGAGATTAGGCGCCCGGGAAATGTATCCTTCAGCATATCGGTTGTGGCACGTGCAGTGTGTGCCGTTGCACCGTCCTGTTGGAACCACATGTTTTCCAATCCCAATTCATCAAGTTGCGGCAAAAAGAACTCGTTGATCATTGCTCTGTAGCGCTCACCATTCACAGTAAGCGTTTGGCCCGCGACGTCTTCGAAGAAAAAAGGTCCGATGACTCCTCCAGCGAAAACAGCACACCATACAGTGACTTTGAGCGGGTGTAATGGCTCTTCGTGGGTTACACGCGGATTTTCAGTGCCCCAGAAGCGTAAATTTTGCTTATTTACGCACCCGCTATGATTATTTTTGATGAAAAATCATCTTCCTCTTGGTGGTGATTAAGGATGGCTTGAGCGTATGTTAGACGCGATTAGCGGTCAGCAGCTAACAGCTGATGCACCGTCTGGACTTTGTACGGAAACATCTTCAAATCTTGTACCAAAATTCGCTGTAAAGACCGTCGACTGATACCCATTTGCGTGGCACGTCGTCTGGTCGATGTCGACGGCGCTTCCATGACATCCTCGGCTACAGCAGCAATATTCTCAGCAGAACGGCTACTCAGGGGTCTGCCACGCCTGGCAGCATCTCGTGTTGTGCCAGTCTTTTCGAGGCGAGCGGCTAAACGTCGCAGTGTTTCACCAGTAGGCGTTGGACGGCCAGGAAATCTGCGACGAAATTCACGTTGTGCCAAAGTCACCGACCGTCAAATAAATAGTCAGCAATATTCCGCGTTCTGGAGCAGTGTAGCGTAACACTGTTTATTAACGTGTATTTCGCATGTGTTTACTACACAAATGTCAAAACAGAACTGACATTAGGGGCCAATCGCAAAATTTATAGCATTTTCTGATAGGAGGATTACTTTTGCGCCACTTTGTAGATCCTTTTTTGGAATGTCTGCTATCACATCCTCGCAGTTGGCCGTCCATTTTCGTAAGGGAAAACCTGCTGAGCGCAGTACTTCAGAAATTTCGTCCCTTGCCTTCATGGTAGATTCGATGCTGTGCCCTCTTGCAAGTACGTCATCTACATGCATTTTCGCAGAATATTAGCTGCTATAGGATGCGAGCTTTCTACGCCATCGGCCAACTGCAACAGTGTCCTCATCGCCATGTAAGGAGCACAGTTTATTCCGAACGTAACCGTCTTTAATTCATATAGGCTCGTTGATTCGTTCGCGTTTGCCCGAAAGACGATGCGCTGATATTTCGACTGGTTATCGTTTATCCAAATTTGCCTGTACATTTTCTCGATGTCACTATTGAAAACATATCAGTATAACCTTCAGCGTAGAATCAGTATTGGAAGATCTGATTGCAGTACTGGACCTGGTAGGAGGACGTCAGTTAAGCTTGCCCCATTAGCGGTTGCACTTGAGGCATTGAAAACCACGCGAAGTTTAGTTGAGGTACTCTCCGCCTTTGTAACGGCGTGATGAGGCCAGGAATAATTATCACATGAGTCTGCTGAAATGTTACTGTTTATTCTCGTCATGTGTCCTAGTGTCTCATACTCTGCTAATACCCTATTATACTCTTTTTTTAGGACGGGATCCTTGGCTATCCGTGTCTTATTCCGGAAGAATTGAGAGCAGATTTTTTTAAGAGAAGGGCCTAGTTGTATGGTTACTAGAAATTCATGTCGGAATGGTAACGAGACTATGTATTTTCCCTCATTAGTTCTGATAGTGGTCTTTTTATAAAGCTCTTCGCAATATTTATCATCTTCATTGAGGCTTTTTGTTTTGGGTAAATCCTCTCTGTGCCATTGAGACGTATATTTACGCGAGCTGTTCCTAATAGCACACCTGTACTTGTATTCGCAAAGCAGGACTTAAAATTTCTGTTTGTATTTTCAGTTGCTTTATGGGAATCACGTTGTGCTTGCGCTTGCCTCGATGTCGATGGCAAATCATCGGCAGGCCTCGAAGACGTCCAACGCGTCGTTGCCTTTGGCTGAATTGCTTTTAGATGCAGGAGCGTGTAATGTCGCGAGTGACACGTATTGAAATTGTAAGCACTTGTGCATATTGACACAGTATGTCCGGAACTAAGGCAATTTAGGCAACAATTATTTTCCTTTAAAAATTTCAATTTGTTTGTAGGTGTTAGCTGTAGGAGACGGGAACAGCTGCGCAATTTGTGCTCGTTTGTATGGCACATTTTACAAGTAAAAGTGGTCACGCTTACTTGGAAGGTGCCAACTCTTTTTGTCGGGGTTTCGAAAGGATGACGTGAGATTTGTGGCGGCTTTGGCACTCTCACAGCTTTACCATCCTTCAACCCTGACAATGTCTCAAGGATCTGAAACCGATTGGACAGGAACTTGTCCATATCTTCCCATTTGGGTATGTCGTTTTTATGGTCTATGGTTTGTTCCCATGGAGCCAGTGTGCTGTCAGGCAGCTTCGTCGAGCAGAAATAAATGACAATTGCGTCCCAGTTCGATATGTCAATTTGATGACTCTTCAGGGCTGATAAGCAATTGTTTATCTCCCGCTGCAAACTTTTAATTGAGCTACCACACTCAAACTCTATTGCCTTTAAGTTAAACCGTAGTTTTAGTTGTGTGTTAACTAAAATACGCTTGTTTTCATAGCGTTCACACAAGTTTTTCCACGCAGTAGTAAAGCCTCCATTGGTTAGTGGGCACTTTCTTACGATTTCTTTGGCCTCCCCCTATGTCTTATGGTTGAGGTGAAATAGTTTCTTATTTAGGATGTAGATGAACGTAAAAATATCACGGAATGTTGGCCATGAAAGGTAGTCGTCCTTGAACACGTCTGTATCGCACGGTGGAAGGTGGATATTGTGTTCGCGGATGGACTGCTCCCCTACATCCGTTGCTACGTTTGATAATGCTTCTGCTTGAGTAGCCATAGTAGACATGCATTTAACATATGTCGAAAAACATACTCTATATTTCTTTTTAATAGCCCTGATATCTTCTTTAGTTAAACCTTCTGAGTTCGTGCGCGTATTTCGTTTCCTCCCATAGCACTTTCAATTCGTCTTGCTGGATAGCAAGACCGTGCTTGTTTTGTTCTGAGGCAGGAGTGCTGTTGAAGTCAGCATCGAACTCTGCAACAGATTCTGCCAAACGGATGTATGAATCCATAGTGAAGCTAAGAGGGAGTTACTGAAGTCTACCTACATAACTCTGATATTGCTTGGAAAAAAAGTTCCGCAAAATGACAATTACCTGTAAATTTATATATGTCTGTTTCTTTATTTAACGATTTTTCTTTAATTTCAGTCAAGTTTGTAATTTTTTTAAATTTGATGCAAAAAAGAACACTGCCACCCAAATGTGAAATGGCACTTGATGCAAAAAAAAACAAAAAATCAATTGCCTTGTAAGGCGATGTTTCACAAAAAATGATTATGTTATAAAGTGTAATTGGAACATATAACACGTACCTTGATGTCTCAGTGACTTGTGGTGATGGCAGTTGGTATACATATGTGTGCAGATGATTATGTTTGCAGTTGGTATATGTGTGCAGTACGCCTTGTTTGGGTGGGTAATTGTGCGGCTTTGTATAAAGATTTTTTGTTGACTTGTGTGAAATTTTTCCTGCGGCTATGCGGCTTTGTGTAAAAATTTTGTGTGGACTTTATATTCAAAATCTCGGCGTAGATGGACCATGTACAAATGTGTGTCGTGTCTTCGAAGAGGGCAGTCCAGACACACAGTTGGAAATTTTGTAAAGAAAATGAAAAGATTGGGTTTTGGTTTAATTCAATTAGAATTTAATGAAATGTATATATGTAGATATACAAGAATGGTTTACCTTGTGGTGTGAAGTGGTAGTTGACGAGCGTCGCTTCTGAGATCCTGAGACAAAGTGAAAGTTAGGAAAAAATTTACGGTTGCCGTCAACCGCAATTTTATTGGAAAGAAAGTAAATGGAAAAATTAACAAAAGGAATTATCCGGCTGGAAATACGGTGAACCGCAATAATTCGCAGTTGCACATGTATGCGTATGTGTATATGATACATATTAGGGCGGGTAGAAATTATTTACGCTGCCGTCGTAAACACATTCAATAATGCAACGGACATAATAGAACTTAATGATGGAATATTATTTCTAAAAAATTTTAAAAGGAATATAATAAATAACACATGTAATAATAAGATATTGAATGTAACTGGAAATTATTTAATATCCTTTATTAATGGTTCAGTAATAATAGAACATAAGGTATGGAAAAATTACTATAACGATTTAAAAAAACCATGAAACATATTGATGATGTTAATAATATAAAGAACCAAAATGAGAAATTAATGTTTGATGATATTTTATTATCAAAAATCGAGAACAGTGAAAAGATGAATGCATTAACTTTTATAAAAAAACAACATTATATATACAATAACATCTTCTATATTTTTAATTATTATTATTGTATTAATTGGCTCCCTCATTCAAGGTAGAAGAAGTAACAGCATTAAAAGTACAAATACAAATTTTCCGACTCAGGAGAGTCTTACATTAAGGGGGAGAAGTTACGTTAGAAACTCCACCAACTCCAACAATACAATCCACTGTAAGTTATTTTAAGTATGAAATCAAGGTTAATGGTTCATTAGGCTTCTTTATGCAATTATAAAATGATTATTAAGAAATATATTGTAAAGTGAACACTGTAGTTGACATTCTTTTGTTTGTATTTATTTTGTCGCAACGTTGTTGTTGCCAATATTGAAATTGATATTATTTTGAATTGTTCTTTGTTACAAGAATGTTACAAATCAATTTGTGTTGTAACATTTTTGCTATTATTATATTACAAATAAAATTTGAAGTGGTTGAACCCGGAAATTATTTTGATGTTTACATATGGTTTTACGAATGAGTGAGTAAAGAAATTTTTGTGTATAAAAATCATACATTTAATTTTTGCATTGTTATTCAATAAAGTAATAATTATAAAGCCGTGCTGGATGTACGGCTTACAGTTGAGAGGTAAGGCATGCGCTAGTCATGTCGACGCCATGCAAAGAGCTGAAAATTTTTTAGGACAGTAACTAGACTTCCTTAGTACATTCGGAATAAGAACAACCATGAAGACGTCAGCTAAACGTGCACCCAAATCAACTAACACAATCACTTACATATCAAGCAACCAGGCGCGTAGCTACCGCCGTATCAGACGGGGCCTCCAACGTGCGTAAGGAAAAATTAATAAAAACTTACCAATATTTGTTTTATTTCACAAATGTCAAAAGAAAAAAAAATATTTTTTTTTATCATGTAAAGGAAAGGTTCCATCTAGCAGCACTACACTACACGACACGACCAAGTTTTCTATGCATGTATGCTTATGGAGCAATTTATACCCAGCGACAGCAGCACCTATTGATCAAATAGACAACAATTTTGTAGTGTCGCTTTAAACATGCATTCAGCAGTGCTTATTTACGCGTTTTATTTATTTGTAAATAAGTAATTTGCAAAGGAAACAGGTGTTCTTCTGATTTTAAAGTGATATTGGTGATTTCTTAAAAAAGATGAGTGAGCAAAAAAGAGAACATCTCAGCGGAGCTGCGAAAAGAAAAATTAAGCAGAGGAGATAAAAGAGAAAGTGCCAAAAATTACTTCCTTTTTTCAGACACGAGCTTCTACGAGTAATTTAGATAGCAAAGGTAAGTAATATCCAAGCCATTTATCTAATCTATATATGAGCCGCTATAAGGTATTAGACTTCGGCACAGCCAAAAACAGCTCCGTCCTTACTTGTTTTGATAGCGGTCGAAAGCAAAATATATTTCATGGTTAAAATAATGAATCTTAGCAGAGGTTTTTCATGTTCAAATTTCGACACCAAAAAGCATTTAAAGTTATCATCAGATATAGATTGTATTGCATGGTTAGGACGATTTGCTAAGGTTAAGACAAATTATTAACATATTTCAAATTTTATCTTCTAAGCCACTCAACGGATTTGGAACATAGCGGACGATACATGTGCCCTCCGATAGATACGTATACAATTAATAGGGCTCTAAAACTATTCGATTAATCGAACATTCGATTTTCGATTTTGGTCCGATTGGAAATCAATTTTCACTATTCGATTAGTTTGCTTTTTTAGATTATTCGAATAATCGCCACTCAACGATTATTCGATTTCTATTAGAATCGATTAGTTGTTCAATGAAATAAAAGCAAATTTTTTTTAAGTTTTGAAAATGCTCTTCCTTTGAAAGGAGTGCTGGAAGAATAACCTCTGTTTATTAATGTTCTTGCTTAATAATTCTTATTAAAAAAAAAATGCCTTAGAGGATGCTATCAGTTTTTGATGCAATTATGTAAAAACGAGTTTCGAACAGCGGTTATTCGAATAGTCAACAGCGAGCCATTATTCGAATAATTGACGATGGACGATTATTCGAATTTGGGTAATCGAATTTTTAAAATCGACTGTTTGAACATTCGAATAATTCAAATATTCGATTAATCGATTTTCACAGGCTCTAAAAATTACTCTTAACAAAAGTTCACTGTTTTGCTCTTGCTTAAAATTAAAAATACCAAAAGCAATAAAGAATTTGTTGAAAAACTAAAATCATTATTTCTTGGCTTCAAGCTTGCAATTACAATGAAGTTTACAATGAAGGAAAGCCCCATAAATACATATTTAAAATATAACAAAACATTAGCTTTTATTTTCCAACAATTGTATTTTCAGATTCTTCTAAAGCACATCCTTCACCAGATGTCCATTCGGAAATAGAAGAAAGCCAAATCGATGTTTCTGAGATATCTGAAAATATAGTTTCATCAGATAGAGGAAATTTCGGTGACAGTCCAACTGAATGCGAACGAAAAATAATTTTTAAATTGGGTCCATATAAACCACAAGGACCGTTTCCAAAAGATTCAGAAAGTAACAGATCTTTTTCGATCTATCACTATTCATGTATCAATAAGGCAGGCATACAAATTCCAAGACTATGGTTATGTTTTTCGAATGTTTTAAAAACACCGTATTGCCACTTCTGTTGGTTATTAGCAGATCGCCAAAGCAAATCGTACTCCTCTGCATGGGTTAACGGTGTTTCCATTAGAAGCAATTTTTCGCAAAGTATACTTGACCATGAAAAGTCAAAGCAGGATATAAATGCATCTCTATCTTATTATAATTGGCTACAAGGAAATACTATCGACACTATGTTGCAAAGTGAAATCAGGAGTAAAATAACATTCTGGAGAGATGTATTGCATCGTATAATTAATGTTATAATTACTTTAGCATCTTGCAATCTACCTTTAAGAGGCCATGATGCTGATTCCGGAAATTTCATGGCAATTTTACGTTTGCTATCTAACTATGATGCAATTTTAAAAGAACTTCTATTACCAAAAGGCAATATAAATTATTTAAGCCCAACGATTCAAAATGAAATTATTAATTTGCTTGGTACCGCAGTTAGGAACAATATTATCTCAGAAATTAAAAAAGCTCTATTTCTGACAATAATTCTAGATACAACGCAGGATTTGTCAAAAATTGATCAACTTTCTGTAGCTTTTCGATACATCTCGATTACAGGAAATGATGATAATATGTCCATTTTGGGATTTACAGCAGTATCCGATTGCACAGCTGAAGGACTTAAAACTGAAATTTTAAATAAATTTGAATAATACGGAATCGATTTGGCTAAATGTAGAGGACAGGGTTACGATGGAGCGAATGTTATGTCTGGGATGTATGGAGGATTACAAACCCTAATAAAAGAGTATGCTCCGAATTCCGATTATGTTCATTGTGCTGCGCATGCTTTAAATTTAGTTTTAAACGATGCTGCGAAACATGTTTGTGAAGTGTCGACTTTTTTCAATAATTCAGAATTAATATATATTTTTTTTGGTAATAGTATACAACGCTGGGCGATCTTAAGTGACGATTCATCTGAAAAATATTTAATCACCCTTAAAAAGGTATGCCCTACTAGATGGTATTCAAGAAACGACGCTTTATTAGCGGTAAAGAAAAATTATTTATTATTAATGAAAACCTTGTACCAACTAAATTTAATTTCGAAAAAAAAGATGAACGTGAAGAATGTAAAAATATAATTAACATTTTAGAGAGTTATGACTTCTTAGTGCTTGTCACATTTTCTTCTTCACTATTTGAAATCATTAATCCTGTTTCTAAAGCTCTACAGCATGAAAATATTGACTTACAGAAACCAAGTATTCTATTAAGTAATCTTTTGCAAGGACTGTGCGAATTCAGAAATCCAAATGCATTCAATAGTTTGCTAAATGAGTCCAAAGATTTAGCAAAAGGTTGGAGTGTAACAACTGTTTTTAAAAGCAAAAGGCGAAAGATAACGAAGCGGGTTTTTGATGAGTTATCAGAAGATGAGAGAATTTCAGACCCGGAATCCTACTTCAAAGTCAATGTATACTATTGCTGTTTTGATATACTCATTTCTCAAACAAAACAAAGATTTCAGAGCCTATGCGAACTGAGTAGTATTTTCGAAATATTACGACCAGAGAAATTGTTGTCCTCTTCAAACGAAGAGATATTAAACGCTTCCGGAAAGCTATCGGCTAAATACAGTAATGACATTTCAGCTAACCTTTATGACAAGTTAAAGGCTCTAAAAACATGCTTAAAAACTGAAATTGAAAAAATTGATTCCATTAAGGAATAAAGAATAAAATTCAATAGTCTTGCATCCAGTTTTCCCAAGGTCATAACAGTTTGCTTCTTATTCTTGACCCTTCCAGTTACAACGGCAACTGCTGAAAGAAGTTTTTCAAAATTAAAACTGATTAAAAACTACTTAAGAACTTCGATGGGACAGGAACGCCTATCAGACCTGTCACTATTGTCCATAGAGGCAGAAACTTTAGAAAACCTAAAGTCATCATCAGCTATAAATGATTTATTAAATCAATTTGCCGAAACAAAGGCAAGGAGAGTGAATTTTTAGTTTGAATTGTTTGTAAAAGTGTTGAAAAAAGTGGCAGATGAATAAATATTTCTCTTCATTTTATGGATTTTTATTTTGTGCCAAATATTTACCCTTCCTAAGGGCCTCCAAATAAAATTTGATACCGGGCCACGCCAAGTCACGCTACGCCACTGCAAGCAACACAATCACGACTGAGATGATATGATTTGCCGGCCCGGTAATTAATATAAGAACCCTTATTACAAACATATTCCTCTAATAGGGGATAGGTTTTTAGAACTTAATGAGGATTCAAAAACGTATTGTTAGTCTCCTAAAGATAAGATTCAATAAATAAATAAATTTCATTTTCTAAAAAAGAGATTGAAAATATCTTTATGTACCTGAATGTCCCACCTGGGGCACCGATATTTTCTCTGGAGATTACTAAGAGTGGCAGTCCTTCCGTGACATGTTCACGGCAGGGTATATTAACCATACCAAACTTACTTATGCTCAAAAATTGTATCATCTCCGATACAAGCCAACCGGGAAAGCCGGAGGCCTCGTAAACAAATACGGTGTTTGTGGTTATCACAGAAACTTTATCGCGACGGGAACTGTTCCTTAGTTTCCACAAAGACCTCTTAATCTAGGAGAAAATGGGCTCTCACGACACGATACGAAGTAATAGAGTGTCTTCAAGGCGTGTAACAAACAAAGTCCGGTTTGTTAAAAATTGAAGTCATAACCATAAAACTCTATCCTGAAAGCAATACGGCAAAAAGTTTTCCTATGTGTGATGCCTATTGTCCTCTTAGATGCTGCAAATAACTCAAGGCGTTGCTTACCCGTGACAAGTTAAGTTAGTGATGGTAAGGGCGCCTGCCATCTCTTGGGCAAGGAAATATGGCAACTCTGCGAACAGTTAGTCTCCCGCGTTTGGAATTCTGGGGCGCTGCTTTATTTGCCTAGCTGATAAAGTCTATTCGAGAAAACCTCGATCCCTGCATAGAGTACGTTCCTCCGGTCGGATTCCCAGATTGTACTTGCAAGGTGAAAAAACCACCGTACACCTGGAAAACATATGGCGCTAATCGGACGGCAATGGGTACTCTAAGTTGTAGTCCCCGCGAATTGGCTTCCAATTCACTCTGATGGAATAGCTCCGATTAGTTTCTACGCCCGGAAGAAGCCTGACTGAAAACTACCGTCTCTAAAGTTCTGCCTCCCGAGCAAAGAAGCACGACGGTCAACCTAGCTGTGAAGGAACCGGACGACGCCCTTGAAGGTTCTCGTGTACGTATTTCGGTTTCTACATCCACAAGCACGTCATTACCTGCAGAAAGTAACACGCTCTCCTCTAGCAAACCTATCCCGCAGAAAAGCCCTCTCTTAGCTCTCAACCCCTTTATCTATAAAGTAGGTATCCTGAGGGTTAACCGCCGATTAGCACAATCTAGCCTCAGTTATAATGAGCGCCATCTCT
The DNA here is from genome assembly GCA_951828415.1 of Anomoia purmunda. Taxonomy (NCBI): domain Eukaryota; kingdom Metazoa; phylum Arthropoda; class Insecta; order Diptera; family Tephritidae; genus Anomoia; species Anomoia purmunda. The sequence goes on along the minus strand of OX639994.1, from coordinate 40,498,520 downwards.
TTATTTTACCCGATAAGTCTCAATTCTGTGGTCTGTATCGAACTTTCCTCCACCAACTTCATCTGCGTTCAGAACAAAGGCTAATGTTTCGGATGGCCCGACAAGAATTTTATATTCCACGACTGAATCTGCAGATTAAAACCTGCATTCACCGCTGCAAGGTATGTACGCTTCATAAAGGAAAGGTTCAGCCTGCACTCTAGCTGCCCCCTTTTCGCTAGCTGGTGTAGAGTTCGCAGGTCCCTTTCAAATAAAAGCATTGCAGCTTAGAACGGCAACCTTTCCCAGTTGTGTGTTTATGGCATTGAATGCTGTTGTTGTTCTATGCACTTTCAGGATGTCATGTTGATGGTTAGCCAAACCCAGGTGGTGAGGGAAATCAAATTCAGCCGGTTCTAGGTACAGGGAGGACCCGGGTTTCACTCGGCCAAGGGCTGTTGTTTCGGCGATCTAACCTTGTTTAGATCGGCCTAGCCCAATTGGACCATTAGTTTCATTTGCCTTCAATAAAATTATAAATTTGGCAGAGCTTATACCGTATTCGGCCGCCGTGGCCGAGTGCGGGCTTCATGCGGTGGCTCCCTGGTTCAAATTCTGACCGGGGCAAGTAACATCAAAAATTATAGAAAAAAGTGTTTTCTAATAGCGGTCGCCCCTCGGCAGGCAATGGCAAGTGTATTTTTGCCATGAAAATCTTCTCACAAAAAACATTTCGCCGTTCGGAGTCAGCGTAAAACCGTAAGTCACTCAATTTGTGTTACAACATCAAGGCGCACACCACAAATTGTAAAAGAAGTTCGGCTAAAATCGCTTCAGCGGTTATAGCGCCAATTAATTTAAAAAAAATATACCGTATTCATACTCTACCCAAGTCACCTAGTACGTAACGGCCTCATTAACTATGATTGTAAGGGAAACGCTTTATCACCTTCGAACACAAATGGAGTCTGAAGTATGGAGTTTGTTAGAGGCTTATAATGTGGTAAAGCTAAATTACCAATATTTATACTTTCATAAATGTTTGTATTTGCGAAAACACCTGTGTCGGAGTCTTTTTCGTATGCTCCAACATCCACCATTTAAAAACCATATGACTCCGATATTCTGAATGAGAAAGCAATTTGCCTACAAGAAATTCCTGTTAACAAATTCCTGCAAACAATTTTAATTTATATTTTTGGATTTTGCCAGTATTTCACACGCCTGAATCTCGTTTGAGATGCAATGATCCCAAGAAAGATTCAACCACTGCAACTGAAGCAGATAACGATGTAGATAATACCGAAAAGTCGCAAATATTTTAGTCTCCTACAGATAAGATTCAATAAATTAATAAATTTCATTTTCTAAAAAAGAGATTGAAAATATCTTTATGTACCTGAATGTCCCACCTGGGGCACCGATATTTTCTCTGGAGATTACTAAGAGTGGCAATCCTTCCGTGACATGTTCACGGCAGGGTATATTAACCATCCCAAACTTACCTCTGCTTAAAAATTGTATCATCTCCGGTACAAGACAACCGGCAAAGCCGGAGCCCTCGTACACAAATACGGTATTTACGGTTTTTAAAGAAACTTTATCGCGACGGGAACAGTTCCTTAGTTTCCACAAAGACCTCTTAATCTAGGAGTAAATGGGCTCTCACGGCCCGATACGAGGTAATAGGGTGGCTCTAAGGCGTGTAACAAACAAAGTCCGGTTTGTTAAAAATTGAAGTCATAACCATAAAACTCTATCCTGAAAGCAATACGGACAAGTTAATTTGTTCCGAAAAAGTCAGCTGTGCGGAAACTGCTTTTCATTCTCCTACTTAAGAAATGAAAGAACCATTCATTGCTTCTTGCAACCATTCAAAATTATCAAATCTAACAAAAAAGAACAGTATCTCTAACAGCGTCCTGCCAATGAGGTCCAGGAAACCTCAGACACCGATACATGCGTACACATATGCAATCGATGCACACGATGGACGTAGGAAAACCAGCTCTTGTATCGGTAGTGTATCGCGGAGAATATGCATAAATTTCGAGCCCTAATCAACGAACTTTTATCTCCTCGAAATCAACCAAGGCAAGGTTGAAAATTCAAAATTTCAGCCACATGTGTATGTTCCGTGAAGCTAGTCTCCCCGAAAATTTTCACTAAGCTCCTCCCACCTACCTTATTGAAAGTCGTTTTGTTGGACTTATTAGACTTCAACTGTTTAACCCAAGCCCAAATCGATATGATTATTGAGAGTAATTTGATACCTCAAATCATGCTCATTGGCAGTTATCATAACATAGGTGAAAGCCTTCTTACGCAATATACCACATTTAGACGAGTCGTAATATCATCACTTGTGAAGTGTCAGTGTTCTCTACACACGTGGAAGAAGTTTCAAGCGAATTCTTCAGTACCCAATTTACACAGTTATGGAACAAGAAGAATTAAATATGTGAGAATTATTGTCGAAATACCACATACCTTCGACCAAACGGTAGATATCATGTTATATCGGGTGTTTTTTTTACAGTTTTGTTTTTCGAATAGAGATAAAACTGGCATTTTGTGGTCAAATCTGGCAACTCTAATGTCATTTATGTTCAGTTTGGTTTGCCATTTCATCATGAACAGGTTGACAAAAGAACAACGCTTGCAAATCGTGCAAATTTATTTCGAAAATAATGGTTCAGTTCGCGAAGTTTACCGCGAGCTCCGTCAATTTTATGGTCGACATAATCGTCCATCAGAGCAATTAATTCGGTTAACCATGGATCGTTTTCGCACTACGTTTACTCTATGTGATAATACGCATCCGCAGAGACGTCGAACAGTGCGCACCGAAGAAACAATTGCCGCTGTAGAGCAAAGTGTTGAAGAGGACCCGAATGAATCGATTCGCCACCGTGCACAGCAATTGGAGCTTTGTCCATCAACTTTATGGAAGATTTTGCGCAAAGATCTTGGCTTGCGACCTTACAAGATCCAGCTTGTGCAAGAATTAAAGCCGCGAGACCATGCAATGCGTCGTGATTTTGGTGTATGGGCCGAAAATGAGATTGATCTCGATGCTGATTTTCATCGCAAAATTTTGTTCAGTAATGAGGCTCATTTTTGGTTGAATGGCTACGTCAACAAGCAAAATTGCCGCATTTGGAGTGAAGAGAATCCACATGAGACCCCTGAAACGCCATTACATCCACAAAAACTGACTGTTTGGTGTGCTCTATGGGCTGGTGGAGTCATTGGGCCATACTTCTTCCGCAATAATGCTGGAGAGGCAGTTACCGTTAAAGGAGACCGGTATAGAGCCATGATAACCGACTATTTTGTTCCCGAATTGGATGGCATGAATGTGGATGAGTTGTGGTTCCAACAAGACGGCGCTACATGCCACACAGCGCACGTCACAATCGATTTATTGAAGGAAACATTCGATGAGCGCATAATTTCGCGGAATGGACCTGTAAATTGGCCACCAAGATCGTGTGATTTGACACCATTGGATTATTTTCTTTGGGGATATGTGAAGTCGCTCGTCTACGCCAACAAACCAGAAACGTTAGGGGAATTGGAAGCCAACATTCGTGGCGTTATTGCCGACATACGGCCCCATATGCTCGAAAAAGTGGTTGAAAATTGGACCTGTAGAATTGGCTTTATTCGAGCCAGCCGCGGCGGCCACATGCCCGAAATCATATTTAAACATTAATGGCATACAATTATCATTCCAATAAAGCCAAATTGATGGACCTTAAAACGATTTTCTTGTGTTTTATTTCAATTCGAAGTTCTATACCCCTAAAAAAAACACCCGATACTTATGGAGAGGTAATCCCAAAGCCATGCACAATGAGGCCTAGAAACCACCAAGCTTTCAAGAAGTCCTATCTGATAGCAAATATTTATCATTTTATTTACCACATTACGCAAAATTCAGACCTGATGAAACAACAATCGTCTCTAAACGATGCCCTACATGTGGGATCTTCTGTCCAACCCGATCTATTGACTCTAATCATACGATCGTGCTGGTACCAATTCGACTATAATGGAAATATGGAGGATATTTACGGATAAACCCTTGTTATCAAGATGATCAACAGTTGTTCCGCTGGTGAAGGCTATTCGAGAAATTCTCGATCTGTGCGTAGAGAGCACATTCCTTTGGTTGAATTTTCAGATTGTAATTAAAAACCACCAGGAAAACATATATCGCAAACCGGACGGCACTAATAACCAGTAATGCTGCCTTCTGGGTTTACAATCTCTCTATCTCATGACGAAATTCAGTTGGTAAAACGAGGTTTCTTTCAAATACACAAATACGTCATTACCCGGAGGTAAGCGCACTTTCCGATGATAACCCATTCCGAAGAAAAACTCTCCCTTAGCTCTTAATCCCTTTCGACATAAGGTAGGTCTTCTCAGAGTTAACCGACTTTTAGTATAATTCGATGTCTCTAGCATGTATCTGGCTTTCCCCTACCAACTCCTGCTGCATGCAGAACAAATGCTGAATTCGCAGCTGAATCTGCACCCTTCACAAACAAAAGGTCCAGTCTCAATAAATGCCCGCGCATCTCCCAGAATGCTCCAATCTGGCTACCCTCTTCTCGACAACTGGTGCAGGCTGTTTTCAAATTAAACCATCTCAGCATTAGGCATTTCGTCATTCTCAAGGTATGGCGGTCATAGAGGTTTGCCCCATTGATTATTTCCGACAACTGTTCCACATCCATAGAAGCACATAGAGTCTTGAGAAAGGTTTTGCAATTTTCGAAGGACGTCTCCAAGACATTATGCCAAGATTTCAACTGCCTTTTGGTATTTCGGACTCGCTTTTAACCAGAAAAAAAGCTTTGCTGCCCTTTCTCAATAAATAATTAACCACGGTATGTTTTTCTGGTATTTTACGTACAGAGGTCTCCATCTGGATGGCTTTTTAAATTTTGAAATCTTAAACACCCATTTAAAAAGAACGGCTGGTGATCATAAATTTAACGTCGAAGAGTTCTTCCCGCTCTTAACCAGAATCAAGATAGTTTTACATTCTTAACCCTTATCTGGTCTTCCAAGTTATCCTAATAGTACTCCATATTTACAACACCTCCGCGCTACCACTAATGGGCAAGTCGAGAGGTTTCATTGCACTAGCAGGAATCGCCAGGTGCACTAAACTATTGGAGTGATATCACGGATTTGGATGTTCTTGCTACTAGCTACTATATTAGGTCAGCTCATTCCGTTATAGAACAAAGGCATATCTATAGATGTAGTTCATTCTATTCCTCAATAATTAATGGACGACGTCATGAACGAAATTGCCGAAGCAGAATCACTTCAATTGGCACGGTTGAATAAGTCTAGGAGGTTGAAAATATACCATCCTGGAGGCAGAGTATTGTGAACACCAACAAAAGAATTGCCAATAAATTTACATAATTGAACCTAAAAAACACTGATGAACGCCATATTACAATACCTACGCACCAATATTACTCTGAGTGATATTTTAATAGCCTCGAAGAATATTACAGGATAGTGGTACTATTTTTTTCTAATTAAATATCCCAAAATCCGCAAAATTTCACAATTAAAAGATTGTTAAGTTAGAAACAGAGATAGTGCCGCATTGCGACCCCGACTATCAACCTCTTACAAGCTGCAAAAATGCTACAACTCTTACATTCCGCCACTTACTTTAGGCTCATGCGTACAACAGCTTCTAAACCATATTTCAGCCCAACTTCAGACGACTTCGACGTGCAGCTCGTAAAGGTCACCGAAGGCACCCGTTCACGGGTTACTATTGCACTTACCTAGTTCTGTTTGAAGATAATACAACCATAAATGAAGATAATTTTGTCAACTGGAAAAAAGTTGTTAAATCGTGCCCGAGCCCCTCTCGCAGCAATGGCAAAGTTCAGTGACCACACAAACACGTTATCATTGCCATATCGGTATCTCATACACATGCGAAAAATTTAAGACACATCATATCACTAGAACAAGAAATTGCGACAAAACGGAAAGTGGTAAAAAGCAACAGCAGCTTACATGTCGTCTGTGGTCCATTGGCTACGCACTTGCCCAGCAACTCGTAGGTTATGGGTTCGTGGGCCGGTGGAGTCATGAAAGAAATCTGATGAGGAGATGTGGTGATCTCCGAAATAGCCACTCCTGACTGTTGTTGTCTTTTTTCCAATATACTTGTTCTTATACTGGCCTTGAGCTCACAAATTAATATTATCGTTTGACAAAATATTTGGTATCAATCAGCTCACTCGGAATAGTTGTTGCAGCCACCGTAGCGTTGCTCATAGTTTACTAGCCATCATTAAAGTGGTGAGAGACACTTCGACTTTCAACGTCTAAATGACACCCGGGGATGGTCGCTTTTAAAAGGCGATGGCCGCTTTTAAAAGGGGAGTTAATAATAGTTAGAACTCTGTAAGTCATTCATTTGAATATTGAAGAGAAATACGTTGCAAGTTAGTTAATTCCATCACTGTTCCATGGAAAGTAATACTACTTTAGACGGTGGATGATATAACTATAAACAAACCCAGGGGCACCGGTAATAAGAACTAGACTAGCTACAAGAGCATTTGCCTTAGCATATGTATATAAACGCAAATAATTTTGTCTTTCTTGCTTCGCAGAGCAAGTTTCCATATGTATGAATGCATATGATTGTAAGTAATAGCGCAGCGACAATGCGGTTGTACATACATATATATATATATGTATATGTAAATAGGCAAGTGCTAGCACATCTATTAAGCCGGTCACGCCGACCCCACTGCTTCTGTTGCTTGCGATGACCCTTTTGGCTGGAGAACCAGACATACTCCCTCCGTTGGAAGGTTCCGGCTTTCAACATCATCCTGTTTCCTTGATAATCCTTCTGAACCACAAATAAGTTTTTTGTTTCTAGAAAATTGACACTTGAGTGGTGGCAAATTTTCATCCTTCACTATAACTATTTCGTTAACGCATACACGCCACTTGGAACGCTGCTGCAGAAGCGTTAAGTACTCTTCACGCCAACGGACCCAGCAGGTAGTTCGACACGCGCTGCCATTGGCCTAAGTGATTGAAGTTAAGCTTCGCGACATCAGGTTCATCAAATAAAGAGTGTGCGTAGCTTATCAAATTTTAATAAAGAAGAGGCAACTATTCGATAAAAGTGATGCTTCGCAGTTTTTACAGCTGCCTCCCATAACCCACCAAAGTGTTGTGAGTGAGGTGAGATGAATTGCCGATCGATAGTGTTGTCCAAGCTCAAGATTCAAAAAACGACAAAACGCTTGTTGATAAGACTCGTCCAATGCGCCTATGTCGGATTTGCCAGGTAGCCGATCGATAGTGTTGTCCAAGCTCAAGATTCAAAAAACGACAAAACGCTTGTTGATATGGCTCGTCCAATGCGCCTATGTCGGATTTGCCAGGTAGGCGAACCGAATAATCACCAGTTGGCAATCGAATAAAGTTAGCCTTGAAGTGCACCTGGCAATCCAACTCCTCTTTAGTGTATTTCACGAGGAGCAGCTGCAGCTCTCAAGCTCCCAAAATTGACGAACCAGCTGATCAAGTTGAACAAAGTATTCATTGCCGATGTCAGAGGTAGATCGAGCGGCCATTGCCGATGCAGTTCGCGGCGAAGAGCCGCCACGTGTGACCACCCACCTTAATCTGTTCTTCTGAGGAATCGGCAGGCCAGGCGCGAGCTTGATTTGTTCAACACACAAAAGTTCATAGAAAAGACTCGTACCGGTAAGCATATCGATCCGCTGAGATTTATAAAATCTGGATCGGCCAAGCGAATGTTGGATAGAATATTCCACGATGCAACGCCCAGAGTACAATTTGGTTAATTCTCCGATATGCTAAGTATCCAGATGTTTGAGATTAGTTGGTGGTCCAACCGAATTCAGTTCGTCTTCAACTCTTCACCAAAATCAAGGCACTTCCTCTTTACTGCCCTTGTCAAAACCTCGCGCAATACCAGGATTAAAAAATCCCCAAGAATTTTTATTTATGATAGGAGAAAAGGGCAAAGTGAGAAAACCCCCCGGGTGTTACTATTCAGAATCGGGTTGTATATAAATTTGCCGATTTTCATTTAATCAGAAATATGAATATATTTAATAGAATAGAATATTGCAACCATACGACAGTTTACTGTAGTTATTTAATGTGAAAATATTTTTTTCATTTGACTTATTTTATTTGATAATTTTTTCGTATTTTATATTAAATTCTTCTATATTTTCGAAAAAGTTGGAGAAGTAATAGTCATTGATTTTAATTGAACAATTATTATACCTTATTAAATAATTTACATTTATAGTTGGTTGCTCTTCTTTACATGTACGATTAATATATACATTAACTGCATTTTAATAATAATTGTATTTATGTCTATTGGTATTATTTCCATTTCTTTATATTTTGAGAGTTGGCACCTTATTTTTATTACACAATGTTCACTAATTTTTAAATCTCGTAAATGTTTATTACTTTCGAATTTATATGTTTTGTTTTCATAACTGAAAATGTCCTCTATTTTTAACTCTATTTCATAATATTCTTTATTTGGTATTGGCATTACCGCTCTTATTTTTACATTTTGAAAAGTTCTAGGTATTTTAAAACCAAATATCAAGAAAGTATTATTAAAAATTGCTGTGCCTAACTGCAAATATCTAAGTGTATTATAATCAATGTTATATTTCATTATTTCATCACTTGTTAGTATATTGGGGTGTATTATTTCATATTTTGTTGACACAATATGATCTGGTAAATGTTCTATTTTGCTTTTCAATAATTTTCAATAATTGCTCTAAATACAAGTTTTGATAATGCTCTTCGTTAATAAATTTACTTATAGAATGTAATTCTTTTTCGTATTTGCTCCTGCCAGTTTTTATGATAAGTATTAATTTTAATTTGCTGGTTGAATGATTCGTTTGTTTGAAAGAGATGTCCTTGTATTTTTTGTCTGTCTTCTTCGTCCATTGTGTCGAAAAGACATTTTGACATACTACCTATTGCATTGATTGGCCACGCTTTTGTCTGTTTCTAATTGGAATTAGTGTTAACAACTTATTTCTAGCCTCTAAAAATTCTTGTTGGAGTATATCTTTATGTCTTATTTTAATTATCTTTATCCTTTTTAGGGTAATTTGTTTTATTGACAAATCCTTATTTAATTTGTATATCATCCTAAATTTACCTGTAATTGTGTTGTGGGATCTACCGATGTTCGCATTGCCTGTGTGTGTATTTGATTTGGTTAAGTGTAGCTCTACATTTTCATTGTTTAAAAGTTCCTTTATTCATATTGCCTTTTTGGTTTGCTATCTTAGGAAAGTATTCCTGTAGTTGTCCTATTATGGTGACATGGTTTCTGTCATTTAATGAATAAGCGGCTCCAAATTTTGAAAACTTGTCTATTGTAGTTAAAAAATGAAATCTTTTTATTACATTAGTATCTACGTGCACTAATTCGTTCTTTGCTGATGATGTTCCTGTATTTGAAAATTTTGGTCTTATTGGATTCTTCTCATATTTTCCTTACAAATATCATATTGTTTTATAACCAACTGGATTAATTCTTTAAGTTTTGTATTTTGTTTTTTATCTGGTTACACTTTTCCTCTATACTACATATATTTGCTTTACAGCTTCTACTTCAGTTTCAATATCTTGAGCTCTTGTTGTGCATTTAAGGAATTTAACATTTGTGTCATTAGAAAACATTTGGATGAGTTTTTGTTGTATTATATTATATTTGTGATCTGATAAAATACCTATTATTCTTTCCTAATATATCTCCTGAATATGTCTTCCATATTTTCAAAATCATGTTCCGCAATGAATACTATACGCTTTCCATGCAAAGTCTTACACTTTTCAGTCTTATTATTGGTTATTATTATTTGGGGTTTGTATGTATTAAAAAAAAGGTCATTTAAATTTTCTTCTGCGGAATGCACGGTAGCCATTGTTACATCATCTTCGCAATTATCTGCTTTATTTATTTCTAGGCTAACGTCTTCGTCTTTATATAATAACTTATTAAACCTTCTTAAAACTTTAATTATTTCCTTATATTCCTCAGTATTTAAGTGATTTAATTGAATCGCTTCTATTTTGTTATTAGTTTTTTTCTATTGTGCATAGCTACTTCTTCAAAGCCGAAAGGATTGTTTAAAAATTGAGATTCTCTCTCAAGCAGTGTTATTCTTCTTTCTTCGATATTTATAATCGCACTAACTGAATTCAAAATATCTATACCTATTATAAAGTCATAATTCCGTCCTTTTAGTGGCGTGACTTCCCATCAATTCCGTGCATTGTCGGGTAAATTAAATTCGTCCGGTGCTACTGTATGTATTTCATATCTTATTGTATCTTTATGTGTCAATTTAATTTGTGGAAAATCATTTATTTCGCTACTAATTAGGCTAAAGTTAGCTCCCGTATCAATTAAAGCAAGGTTTTTTATTAATAATTAATTTCATTGTTGGTAGGCATTTCGAGGTGGCTTCGTAAAAAACCCGTGTTGTTAATTTCTTCCCCATTACTTATTTCAGGTCCTTCTGGGCTTTGCCTATCAACGTTTACGCGATTTTGGTTAAACTGCTGACTTGGGTTTCCTGACCTTTGAGGATTATCTGAATATCTTTCAATGTTATTAATTTCCATAGCAGCCGAAAGCCTCTGCTAGCGCTGCGTTTGCTTCAGTTTATATAATAATTAATTATTATGTAAGCTTTGTATATAAAATATAAATATAAAATTTCCATAGGTTCGACCAGTCCTTGCCAAGGTTGATTCCAGCGATATTGGTCTGAATATTGTCTAGGGTTTCCTGGCCTATGATCTTTACCATTTTGGAGATAGTTCCTATTATTGTTGAAATTGTTTCTTACCTGCCCTGGATTAAAAGCACTTCTAAATTGACCAGAGTTATTAGCATGATTTTGATGGGCGTAATTCCGGTTATTCTGATTCCATTGAGGGTATTTACTAAATCTTCTATCAGTATCCTGATTTGTATAATTCCGTGGCTTTTCCAGTGGCTTTTTTTCTTTTCTATAAGTTTTAAACTGGCCTTACACAACTGTCCTCGTATCTCTTTCTTCTCCTCAGTTTTAGAATTTTGTCTAAATACTGTTCGTCATAAATTTTATCTAAAAGTGTCCCTTGGGCCATCTCTTTTATTACACTAACCAGCAATTTATCAGTATTACCTAAATCTATACAACTATTTCCTTACTAATTTACTTACGGTATTTGCTCGCAAATTTGATATTCTTCGGTAGATGTGGTGTGGTTCTGCATCTGGGCGATAACGTAGGTTTAACGTAGATTTAATCTGCCCCCAATTGTCAGTTTCTGGAATATTTATCACTGCATTTTTCGCTTCTCACTGTATGTTGTTATAATATATAGCAGGGCCTGCTTCCTTTCTTGTCTGCTCGTCCTGTGTTGTTGAGAGTAAATGTTCTACCCTTTTGAAAAACGAATTTACTGTAATTCCTCCAGTTCCCGTAAAGGTTGGCACATGTTAATTTTTTTTCCGCGCACCGTTCGTATCACTGAATCCTTACTTATTATTTCGAAAGGATCCCACCGACTGCGCCAATTTTCGAAAGCGGTGCGGCGAAAGCCTTTTAAAAAAAATAAACTTAACAGACTTTGGTGGAGGTGTACTGACACCAACCAGGGCTGAAAGCAAACCGGTCTTTATTGATTATTAACTTAAAACGAAGCTTATTGCTAATTACAAAATTGCTTATTTTACTGTAACATAATAAAAATGCTTAGCAGCTAGTTTTTATTTAAATAATGGAATTTTGTCTGCATTTAATTTTGCTTTATTGGAATTTTGTCTGTATTTAATTTTGCTTTATTTCTTTTCGGACAATTTATTGCCAAACTGTCGGAAGTGGTATCTTGTTACGTCGCTTGTTTTATTTTATTAATGAACTTATCATATTTGTCGAGTTCATTGTCTAGTACCTAGCACATGCATAGGTACTGGCATATGTAACTCGTGCACACTTTTTTCTTCTGTTAAGTCTCTGCTTCTGATGTATTATTTCCCCATTTTATTATTTGTAATCATAACAAATAATGCTATTTCGGAGATCACCACATCTCCTCGTCAGACTTCTTTCTTTTTAGACTTTACCTGGCTTTGAACCATGGTACTCGTACACGGAGTTGCTAGGTGAGCACGCAACCGCTCAGCCACGCTAGTCGTGTGAAAGTTGTTTGTTTTCTTATTATCCCTATCTCGAACCATACCGTTATTAAGTGTTATGTCGCCACTATGTGCTTAACAGCGTGGTCGGTATTATTGTTTTACAAATCTAAAAGCTTTAAGTTCTAGTTATAGTTTGCTTTTAGGCGTGCTCATCGTTATTGTAATTGTTATTATTTTTGGCCTTATACATATGTATGAATCGACTGTAATTTATTGAACTTGAGGTCAGGTTGGTATTGTGGAATAATATGAGAAAACAACAATTTTTACACGGTTAGCGTGGCTAAATGTCTGTGTGTTCGCCTAGCAACTCCGTGTACTATGTTCAAAGCCAGGTAAAGTCTAGAAAGAAAGAAGTCTGATGAGGAGATGTGGTGATCTCCGAAATAGCAGCTATCACTTCTACCACTTTGAAAAATTTTTGTTTTCTCATATTACTCCCTAATACAAACCTGGCCTCGAGCTCAATAAATTAGACAATTTTGATTTAAAAATTACTTTTGAAAATAAGTCGGATGTAAACATAGCCCTGACTACTCCTGGAAAAAAATTTACATTAATATACAATACTCGTATACATGATTCAGACAGCAAGTACTGTTTAGTTGAAATAAAAGCTTGCGCTATGGATTTCCACTTCTGTTGCACATGAACTTGAACCATTCACTACTGGGGGGCTACTCTGTAATGCGATGCGAATGTAAAAGTGTTCGAATTCGCATAACCGGCACCTTGTAATCTGACATTCGCATTCACATTGAGGCCTTTCGCAATTATTTTGCCCTTTCGCATTGGCAGCACTGTGTATTTCGAAAGCGAATGTCAACAGTCTATTTTATTCGCAATTTTCGTGCTACAGCAAAGGAGTAATCGCAACGCTTAAAAATGTAAGTTTAAAATGGAAATTATATACATGTATTGCATTAGTTTCGTATAATACATTTACATATTTTATAAAAAATATACAGGGATGGTGTGAGAGCGAAGCAAACGCAGAAACAACAATTTGAAATCCTTGTAGATTTCATGGTAACTCACCCGGAATTGGCCAAGGGGTTACTAAAGACGCCCAACGCTAAAACTGCATCCATAAATCTATGGAAGAGGTTAACTTGCCAGCTAAATGCATCTGGACCACCGATGCGCGACATGGTTGGTTGGAAAAAAATAATTTTAACGAAATATGTATGTATGTATGCGCACATTATTTTCAAAACTTTAATTACATTATTTAGGTTTGGGCTGACTACAAACTCCATTTGAAGGCAAAAATGCGCAGGAACAGGATAAATATTTCGGATACAGGCGGCGGTCCATCTTCTTATTCCACGCTTACCCAGCTAGAACAGCAAGTGAGTGAGTTGCTGTCGATGGAACAATCAGCTACCGGGGTAACAGGTGCACGTCAGTTTGATATAGCGCAGGCCGTGCCTGAAATCCCGATTGAAACTCCAGTGGGCCCAAATAGCAATGCAAATGATGCTATGGATAGCAACGATCAAGAAAATGAGGAAGTGCCAGCAATTAATGAGGTGCCTACTACGCGCAAGAAGCAGAGTCTATTGGAAAAGCAGGTTGACAATAAAATTGAATACCAAAGAAACTCCACCCAAGTTTTAAGCGATATTAATTTAAATTTAAAGAAAATTTTTAAAACGATGAAAAAAAGTAATAAAATCGAGAAGAAAAAGTTGAGCTAGCTGAAGAAAAATTTCTTCATAAACAAAAAATTGATCATCAAAATTTGAAACTTAATCTAAGCAAATTAGAAATTAAACGAGAAATGTTGGATGTGGAAATTACAGCCAATAACGCGATTTCAAAAATGCAATAACATGTAATTAGAAATTAATGTAAGTGTATTCATGTACCTGTATCTATAAGTACCTATATATGTATATATACATTAAATGCATGTGTATAAAAAACATATTTTCTTAACCTTAATAAAGACTGAATTGATATTTATTTAATAAACACATTAATTTTTTATTTTATGTTATATTGAACTAGTGTTGGCAATCATATTATTTTTTATTTGATCTCTTATATTTCTACTAATATTTCCAATTCGACCATTTTCCAAACTGTCTACATTAATAGCGAATACTTCTTCTGGCTCGATTTCGATATTGGACGGGTTTTCCACATTAAACCAAATACAAATGTTGTGAAGAGCGCAACAAACATTAAGTAATTGTACTACTTTTTTTGGGGAGAAGTGTAACTCCCTTGCAGCTAGGAGACATCGAAATCTTCCCTTCATGACACCAAAAACGCGTTCGATTATCGACCTTCCCTTCGACAATTTATGATTGAAGAAGTGTTCATCCGTATTTTTCGAGACATTTCTATATGGGGTTAAAAGCCAAGGTTCCAGCGGATATCCTGAGTCTCCTGCAGAAATAGCAAGTATGTAGGAATTAACAACATAAGTGTATACATATGTATGCACATATATTTTGTGTGTACACATGCACATTGTAATAGTAAAAAGAATTACCGAGGATTCGTATGTTCTTATCACCATTTTCGAAATTGGTTTTCATATACTCTCGTTCCCGTGATAAGTTCCATACGTGGGAATCATGCGACGCACCTCCGAATGTACCGTTAACGGCCCTAATCCGCATTTTGTGATCACATATCGCAAAAAGCAGAGTCTACTTGAACGTCAAGTTGAAAACCAAATTATGTTTCATGAAAACTCTGCTAAAGCGCTGTACGACATAAACTTTAATTTAAAAAACATATTTAAAACAAGCAAAAAAAATAGGAAGCTAGAAAAACGAAAACTAGAGTTTGAAAAAGAAAAATTTCTGTTCAATCAAAATAGACATCAACAAAAGTTTAAATTAAAGCTAAGCAAATTAGAATTCCAAAAAGAAGCGCTAGAAATAGAAATGAGAGCTAAAGATTTAATAGCAAATAAGAATGCTAATAATAATAATATTAATAAGAATGCTAACCAGTTTTAATATCTATGTATATTTAAACTTAAAAATGTTCCTTTTTCTTCACTTAATGCAGACATGCAGACATACAAATGAATGTATTTTAGTTCTTAATAAAAGACTGAAAATCGTTAATTTATATTGTAAATATTCGTTTATTTTAAAGAAATAAGCTTTGGTGGAATGACGTGAAACAACCATACTATTTTTTATTTGTTCTCTTATGTTTCGAGCGATATTTGAAATACTGCCGCTTTCTGCAATATTTGCATTACCAATAGCTCAATGGCTCAAATGCAAGATTTACAGGATATTGTGAA
Organism: Anomoia purmunda; assembly: GCA_951828415.1. NCBI lineage: Eukaryota > Metazoa > Arthropoda > Insecta > Diptera > Tephritidae > Anomoia > Anomoia purmunda. Next base: position 40,482,975 of record OX639994.1, on the reverse strand, counting down.
GAGCACAGCAAACGTTCAATATTTGAACGACTTTTTCAGGGGCGTAATACAGCTCTCTTGCAGATAATAGGCATCGAAATCTGCCTTTTAATACCCCAAAAACCCGTCCAATTATCGATCTGCCTTTTGAGATTTTTTGATTGAAGAATAATTCATCGGAATTTTCGGAAGCATTTCTAAATGGTGTCAACAGCCATGGTTCAAGGGGATATCCAGAGTCTCCTTAAATAATAAGAAAAATGTATGAAAGTAACTAGATAAAGCTAAACATGTATTTTGAAGATCCAATAGAATATTTATAAAAACATATCGCTTACTTACTTCAAAAGTGTCATAGTTTCAGGAAAATGGTTTAAAGTTTTCATAAAATCCCATATTAAAAATGTGGGCATATTGTTTTCTAACAAGCTAATGGTAATCGATACAGCTTTGGAATTTTAACACAACATAAAAGACAGTCATTGATGTGTACTTAACTCGTTTGGGATTTTTATGACGTTCAAGTAAATGAGCGATATGTGTGTATACATATGTATGCTAATATGTATAATGGTAGGTATTTGCGCGTATGCATTAAAAGCTTATAATGCACTTACAAATATTTGCACATTTGCAGGAGGGTGTGATACCTCTAATGCGATTTTGGAATCACTTTCCAATGTAAATAAGCGAGTGTCCGGTGCAAAGCTCAGTAAGAAAAGATGAACTACTTTCGGCATGTATTATAAACTTACCAAGAATTCGTACGCCTCTATCTCCATTTTCGTAGTTAGTTTTCAAACGTTCACGTTCTCCCGAAAGATTCCATACATGGGAATCATGTGATGCACCTCCAAACCTGGCATTAACTGCCCTTATCCTCATTTTGTGATCACATATCTGAAGTAGGTTTTTTGTTAGTTAATTGAACTTAAATTCATCTTTTTTATTTATATAATTCCTTACCACCATTGCATTAATGCTGTGCTTTAGCTTCCGATTAAAAAATAGATGCTCATTCCTCGATGGTCTTATCAATTGGATGTGTGTCCCATCTACCACTCCAATTACTCCTGGGATCCTTGGCGCCAAGTAAAAACTTCTCATAGCATCAACTTTTTCTTCATCGGTCAGCGGAAATATTATATGCTTTGGACAAAGCACTTTCTCGATGGATTGACATACTTCCAAAATGCAACGGGAAACCGATTGTTGGGCAAGCCCCAAGTGACGATCTTGGCCAATTAAGTGTTGGTAGCTGCCTTGTGCAAGAAACTTTAAAGTTGTAGAAAGCTTCACAATTTCAGGAACTGCCGTGGACCTTTGGGGGGCTTTTAACTCGGGTTTTATACTTTCCAAAACATATAAAAATGCAGTTTTGTTGAGACGGAAATTTTGTATAAAACTAAAGACAAAAAATAAACTTTTTTTAGCTGACTAACTTTTGAACACAATCATTTTCTCACACCTTTTATCGCTGAGACTCATGATGTTAGAGTTATCTCGAATAATCCTCCTTTCAATGTTTTCCTCATTGTTAAACTCACTCCACAATGCCACAGAATCCATTTTAGTTACAAAAACCCAACATTCAATATAATTTTTGCGGCAAATTATTATTATTTTCTTTGTTTTGCTCTCATATTCTTTGACATTTCTGGCAGTGCTGCTAACGCTACCGTGAAAAATCCCATAAACCGAAGTAAGCAACACTGTTGGGGGTGCGAAAGAAATACAGAGTGTCAATTGCTTTTCGCATCGCATTTAATTTTCGCATCGCATTGCCTTGCGCATCGCATTACAGAGTAGCCCCCCTGGGATCCTCGACGCCAAGTAAAAACTTCTCATAGCATCAACTTTTTCTTCATCGGTCAGCGGAAATATTATATGCTTTGGACAAAGCACTTTCTCGATGGATTGACATACATACTTCCAAAATGAAACGGGAAACCGATTGTTGGGCAAGCCCCAAGTGACGATCTTGGCCAATTAAGTGTTGGTAGCTGCCTTGTGCAAGAAACTTTAAAGTTGTAGAAAGCTTCACAATTTCAGGAACTGCCGTGGACCTTTGAGGGGCTTTTAACTCGGGTTTTATACTTTCCAAAACATATGTATAAAAATGCAGTTTTGTTGAGACGGAAATTTTGTATAAAACTAAAGACAAAAAATAAACTTTTTTTAGCTGACTAACTTTTGAACACAATCATTTTCTCACACCTTTTATCGCTGAGACTCATGATGTTAGAGTTATCTCGAATAATCCTCCTTTCAATGCTTTCCTCATTGTTAAACTCACTCCACAATGCCACAGAATCCATCAAGTTTTGTGCTAAACTTACAATTTTTCGATTTTGAAGTCTTAATTATAGTTTTCCGTAAGGAATAATAAATATTATCACTCAATCGTTTAAGATTTTTTGACACTTTTCGTATCATTAGAATTGGTTTATTTTCTTCTCACCAAAGTAGCTGCTTTATTCATCCTATGTTCCATGAGTTTTTGGTTATGCAGCGCCATCTAATTTTCAATTTGCATTTGTGTATGCTTTTTTAATTAGTAAAGAACTCACGTTTACTTACTACATACGAACATAGAACAAGTTTGAAAGCGGAGACGCCTCAATAATGCTCGAATACAAGATTGCTTTGATTGGTCTGTGATGCAGGTGGTGTGATGAAGCTAATCGGTTTTCACCTCTGAGGAGCGCACCTATGGCAAGGTGATATCCTGCCGGGCAGCAGGTAACATGGGGTATAGACGCATTAAATATTTCGAGCTCGACATCGCCTGACCGGATAGCATACCTGTATAGCAGGGAATACCTGACAATAAAGGGTATTATCCCGCGGTCAATGTCTTCTTCTATAAGATGATACTGCACTATGTTGTGAGTGATGAACGCCAGTCCTTCACCATTATCTTGTCCGCGATCCTTACGATGCACATTGATCGAATCCTTTGCGTCCTTACTTTGGAGTCCATTGCAGTTGAATTCAAGAAGTCTGAGTTGAATCGTCGCGAGGGAGGGTGTGAGAAACGGGTGGGGTTGTCCACTATGCCTCTGCTGCACTTGCCGCTGCAAAGGTTGCCGCCTGATGGTGGTTGTTAGGGGCGCAATTGCAGGCGTAGGAGTTTGCAGGGCTCCGCAGCATGAGGTATGATATTTACTCGTCTACTCACTCCTGGTGAGTTGCTGATTTGGCCGCTAAAAACAGCTAAAAGACGTTTTTTGCTATACTTTCTTACGAAAAGAAAGATGTAATGTTTTTAATATTTGAGAGGAGGCTTGTCGTTTTTGCATTTCTTTTATTTAACTTCACTTGATTTAAATTAACGTATTTTGTATGGAAATAGCTAAACCATTGAAAAATGTTGGCACACTTGACTAGTTAAAATTAAATTTGGGGAAATTTCGAGCAGTTGAGCGAGTTTATGTCGTGTTTAGCTTGAATCAAAAATTAATTTTCTTGAAAGTGCGAAGTTTTACTGTAACAGCGATCGCAGCTGTAAAAAATTTCCTCTGAATCGAAGAGTCTGTTCACCAACAAGCTACCACCAACTCGAAACGTACTACAATACGTAATTTATTTAAAACAGAATGGAATTTCAAATATTCACAAAAATCGGAAGTTAATTATATACTCAGCAGAGTTAATTAAATAAATTGTCTGAATTTGAGAACGCGCAAAGATTCCAGTGGTTGGCAAACTTAAAACTCGTAAATATATAAACGTAGCTATCGAAAAATACTAATTAAAAAAAAACCAACTAAGTCAAAAGACGAGGAATGGAATCGGCTCTGTATGTATCCTGTATGCAAATGCCACTGTAGCGTCACAGAGAGAATATCATCAAGTTCAAGGATTTTTTTACCAATGCGGTTTGAAACGTGGTAATATGTAGCACCAGGTACAAGCATAAAAGGATACATTAAACTATGTGGCTATCTCCTGATGGAAAAACACGAAACCAAATTGATCATGAAGTGGTGAACGGCATGCTTCCAGTGTCTTAGACGTGTGCACTATTCGAGAAGCTAACATCGAATGGGATCATCATCTCGTTGCAGCCAAGATTCGCACTCGCCTCTGTGCAGCAAAAAGCGCGCGCTCAGTGACATGAGGAAAGCTTGACGTCCAAAAGCTGCAATCACAACAGATAACCGACCGTTTCGCCACTCGACTTGCACTCCAGCTCTCTGCGCGCAATGGAACCACATTTCTCGCTCATTACGTACCGCCGCTGAAGAGGTCATTGGTTTCCAGCGAGCCCGAAAAACCGACAGGTATGATGAGAAATGCCGTGCCGCCATAGAAAAGAAAGATGCCGCCTATAGGGCTATGCTGCGATCGGGCGCAATGCTAACCGTGCTGGAGAGATATCGGGAGTTGATAAAGGAAGCGAGGCGCATTTTCCGAAAAAAGAAGAGAGAGGCCGAGATGCGCGAGTGCGAGTAGCTTGAAATGCTAGCCGATAGGAAAAACGCCCGAAAATTTCATCAGGAGGTACGGCGGCTTACAGAAGGTTTCAAGCCCGGGGTTATTTCCTATAAGAATCAAACCCCCAATCAATGAAGACGGAGTCGAAGTACCGTCACCCGACATGGACGAAACTCGAACGGTCATTGCGCGGCTGGTAAAGTGCATGCACCAGCTCATTTATATGGTCTGACGAAAGCATGCCTGCTGATTGGAATTTAAGTGTAGTCTGCGCAATCCACAAAAAGGGCGATCCTGCAATATGCGTCAACTACCGCGGGATCAGTCTTCTTAGCATAGCATATAAGGTTCTGTCGAGCGTATTGTGTGGACTAACTGATTGCACCTTATCAGTGAGGCTTTAGATCTGGCATATCTACAATCGATGAAATATACACGACACACGAAATCTTGGAAAAAACCTAGAAAGAAGATTGTCTGAATTTGGTATCTCAATAAAACTAATACGGCTATGTAAAATTAATCGGGGAGGGGAGGACCTGGGAGGACCGAGCCGTTTGAAACCAAACGAGGTTTTGGACAAGGTGACCTCTTTCGTGCGACTTCTTTAACCTTATATTAGAAAAGATGATTCGAGCTGCAGAGTTGAACCGTTTAGGCACTATATTTTATAAAAGTGTGCAACTTCTGGCGTATGCAGATGACATCGATATCATCGGCCTCAACAACCGCGCTTTTTCCAAAAGGGATAAAGAGGCGAAATGTATGTATGGGTCTGGAAGTGAACGAGGGCAAAACAAGGTACCTCCTGTTATCAAATGAACAGTCAGCGCACATGCGTCTCGGCTCCCGCATCACTGTTAACAATTACTATTTCGACAAAGTGGAGGACTTTGTTTATCTGGAAACCAGCACTAACACCTACAATAATGTCAGCCTGGAAATCCAACGTAGAAACTCTCTTGCCAACAAGTGCTACTTTGGGCTGAGTAGGCAATTGCGCAGTAAAGCCCTCTCTCGACGATCCAAAACCACACTCTACAAGTCTCTCATCATGCCCATGCTATTGTATGGCGCTGAAGTATGGGCACTGTCAGCATCGGATGAGACGGCCCTTGGAGTGTTCGACAGAAAGATTCTCCGAAAGATTTTTGGACCTTTACGTCTTTGCGTATACGAATTACGCGGGTGATGGAACGATGAGCTGTATGAGCTTTACCGCGACATAGACAGAGTCCAGCGAATTAAAATACAGCGGCTACGTTGGCTGGGAAATGTCGTGCGAATTCACGAAAATGCTCCAGCCCTGAAAGTATTTAGAGCGGGTCCAGCTGGTGGTAGTAGAGGAAGAGGACGGCTTCCTCTGCGTTGGAAAGACCAAGGGGAAAAGGAATTGACGTCACTTGGTATTTCCAATTGGCGCCAGTTATCAGGAAGAAGGAGAGACTTGCGCAATTTGTTAAACTCGGCCAAAATCTCGCAAGAGGTTATAGCGCCAATTAAGTAAGAAAGTAAGTAAGGTTTGAGGCAATTATTACTACCTGATAACAAAGGACGCGAAATGGCAATCGAGGAAATACCGAAGGGAGTAACAGTTACTAATTATCAGCTGGCCTCATTGGAATATGTTTCTAGATAACTACCGAAGAAGAGTTTCAAGAAAATATTTACTAACAAACAGCACCACTTCCAAAAGCATTGATAGTATCGGACGTCAATCTTCAAAATTATTGCTCTGCTCTTGATAGAACTGATACATCAAATCGCGACTTGCACTCCAGCTCTCTGCGCGCAATGGAACCACATTTCTCGCTCATTACGTACCGCCGCTGAAGAGGTCATTGGTTTCCAGCGAGCCCGAAAACCCGACAGGTATGATGAGAAATGCCGTGCCGCCATAGAAAAGCAAGATGCCGCCTATAGGGCTATGCTGCGATCGGGCGCAATGCTAACCGTGCTGGAGAGATATCGGGAGTTGATAAAGGAAGCGAGGCGCATTTTCCGAAAAAAGAAGAGAGAGGCCGAGATGCGCGAGTGCGAGTAGCTTGAAATGCTAGCCGATAGGAAAAACGCCCGAAAATTTCATCAGGAGGTACGGCGGCTTACAGAAGGTTTCAAGCCCGGGGTTATTTCCTATAAGGATCAAAACGGCGACCCGGTAACCGATATTCAGAGTATACTCAAAATGTGGAGGGAACACTTCTTCACGCTGGCTAATGGTAGTGGCGCGCAAAAAATTGAAGATGATGAGCCCGAACCTCCAATCAATGAAGACGGAGTCGAAGTACCGTCACCCGACATGGACGAAACTCGAACGGTCATTGCGCGGCTAAAAAATAATAAGGCCGCTGGTGCTGACCGACTTCCCGCAGAGCTATTCAAGTGTGGCGGCGAAGGGCTGGTAAAGTGCATGCACCAGCTCATTTATATGGTCTGACGAAAGCATGCCTGCTGATTGGAATTTAAGTGTAGTCTGCCCAATCCACAAAAAGGGCGATCCTGCAATATGCGTCAACTACCGCGGGATCAGTCTTCTTAGCATAGCATATAAGGTTCTGTCGAGCGTATTGTGTGGACTAACTGATTGCACCTTATCAGTGTGGCTTTAGATCTGGCATATCTACCATCGATGAAATATACACGACACACGAAATCTTGGAAAAAACCTAGAAAGAAGATTGTCTGAATTTGGTATCTCAATAAAACTAATACGGCTATGTAAAATTAATCGGGGAGGGGAGGACCTGGGAGGACCGAGCCGTTTGAAACCAAACGAGGTTTTGGACAAGGTGACCTCTTTCGTGCGACTTCTTTAACCTTATATTAGAAAAGATGATTCGAGCTGCAGAGTTGAACCGTTTAGGCACTATATTTTATAAAAGTGTGCAACTTCTGGCGTATGCAGATGACATCGATATCATCGGCCTCAACAACCGCGCTTTTTCCAAAAGGGATAAAGAGGCGAAATGTATGTATGGGTCTGGAAGTGAACGAGGGCAAAACAAGGTACCTCCTGTCATCAAATAAACAGTCAGCGCACTCGCGTCTCGGCTCCCGCATCACTGTTAACAATTACTATTTCGACAAAGTGGAGGACTTTGTTTATCTGGAAACCAGCACTAACACCTACAATAATGTCAGCCTGGAAATCCAACGTAGAAACTCTCTTGCCAACAAGTGCTACTTTGGGCTGAGTAGGCAATTGCGCAGTAAAGCCCTCTCTCGACGATCCAAAACCACACTCTACAAGTCTCTCATCATGCCCATGCTATTGTATGGCGCTGAAGTATGGGCACTGTCAGCATCGGATGAGACGGCCCTTGGAGTGTTCGACAGAAAGATTCTCCGAAAGATTTTTGGACCTTTACGTCTTTGCGTATACGAATTACGCGGATGATGGAACGATGAGCTGTATGAGCTTTACCGCGACATAGACAGAGTCCAGCGAATTAAAATACAGCGGCTACGTTGGCTGGGAAATGTCGTGCGAATTCACGAAAATGCTCCAGCCCTGAAAGTATTTAGAGCGGGTCCAGCTGGTGGTAGTAGAGGAAGAGGACGGCTTCCTCTGCGTTGGAAAGACCAAGGGGAAAAGGAATTGACGTCACTTGGTATTTCCAATTGGCGCCAGTTATCAGGAAGAAGGAGAGACTTGCGCAATTTGTTAAACTCGGCCAAAATCTCGCAAGAGGTTATAGCGCCAATTAAGTAAGAAAGTAAGTAAGGTTTGAGGCAATTATTACTACCTGATAACAAAGGACGCGAAATGGCAATCGAGGAAATACCGAAGGGAGTAACAGTTACTAATTATCAGCTGGCCTCATTGGAATATGTTTCTAGAGAACTACCGAAGAAGAGTTTCAAGAAAATATTTACTAACAAACAGCACCACTTCCAAAAGCATTGATAGTATCGGACGTCAATCTTCAAAATTATTGCTCTGCTCTTGATAGAACTGATACATCAAATCGCGACTTGCACTCCAGCTCTCTGCGCGCAATGGAACCACATTTCTCGCTCATTACGTACCGCCGCTGAAGAGGTCATTGGTTTCCAGCGAGCCCGAAAAACCGACAGGTATGATGAGAAATGCCGTGCCGCCATAGAAAAGAAAGATGCCGCCTATAGGGCTATGCTGCGATCGGGCGCAATGCTAACCGTGCTGGAGAGATATCGGGAGTTGATAAAGGAAGCGAGGCGCATTTTCCGAAAAAAGAAGAGAGAGGCCGAGATGCGCGAGTGCGAGTAGCTTGAAATGCTAGCCGATAGGAAAAACGCCCGAAAATTTCATCAGGAGGTACGGCGGCTTACAGAAGGTTTCAAGCCCGGGGTTATTTCCTATAAGGATCAAAACGGCGACCCGGTAACCGATATTCAGAGTATACTCAAAATGTGGAGGGAACACTTCTTCACGCTGGCTAATGGTAGTGGCGCGCAAAAAATTGAAGATGATGAGCCCGAACCTCCAATCAATGAAGACGGAGTCGAAGTACCGTCACCCGACATGGACGAAACTCGAACGGTCATTGCGCGGCTAAAAAATAATAAGGCCGCTGGTGCTGACCGACTTCCCGCAGAGCTATTCAAGTGTGGCGGCGAAGGGCTGGTAAAGTGCATGCACCAGCTCATTTATATGGTCTGACGAAAGCATGCCTGCTGATTGGAATTTAAGTGTAGTCTGCCCAATCCACAAAAAGGGCGATCCTGCAATATGCGTCAACTACCGCGGGATCAGTCTTCTTAGCATAGCATATAAGGTTCTGTCGAGCGTATTGTGTGGACTAACTGATTGCACCTTATCAGTGTGGCTTTAGATCTGGCATATCTACCATCGATGAAATATACACGACACACGAAATCTTGGAAAAAACCTAGAAAGAAGATTGTCTGAATTTGGTATCTCAATAAAACTAATACGGCTATGTAAAATTAATCGGGGAGGGGAGGACCTGGGAGGACCGAGCCGTTTGAAACCAAACGAGGTTTTGGACAAGGTGACCTCTTTCGTGCGACTTCTTTAACCTTATATTAGAAAAGATGATTCGAGCTGCAGAGTTGAACCGTTTAGGCACTATATTTTATAAAAGTGTGCAACTTCTGGCGTATGCAGATGACATCGATATCATCGGCCTCAACAACCGCGCTTTTTCCAAAAGGGATAAAGAGGCGAAATGTATGTATGGGTCTGGAAGTGAACGAGGGCAAAACAAGGTACCTCCTGTCATCAAATAAACAGTCAGCGCACTCGCGTCTCGGCTCCCGCATCACTGTTAACAATTACTATTTCGACAAAGTGGAGGACTTTGTTTATCTGGAAACCAGCACTAACACCTACAATAATGTCAGCCTGGAAATCCAACGTAGAAACTCTCTTGCCAACAAGTGCTACTTTGGGCTGAGTAGGCAATTGCGCAGTAAAGCCCTCTCTCGACGATCCAAAACCACACTCTACAAGTCTCTCATCATGCCCATGCTATTGTATGGCGCTGAAGTATGGGCACTGTCAGCATCGGATGAGACGGCCCTTGGAGTGTTCGACAGAAAGATTCTCCGAAAGATTTTTGGACCTTTACGTCTTTGCGTATACGAATTACGCGGATGATGGAACGATGAGCTGTATGAGCTTTACCGCGACATAGACAGAGTCCAGCGAATTAAAATACAGCGGCTACGTTGGCTGGGAAATGTCGTGCGAATTCACGAAAATGCTCCAGCCCTGAAAGTATTTAGAGCGGGTCCAGCTGGTGGTAGTAGAGGAAGAGGACGGCTTCCTCTGCGTTGGAAAGACCAAGGGGAAAAGGAATTGACGTCACTTGGTATTTCCAATTGGCGCCAGTTATCAGGAAGAAGGAGAGACTTGCGCAATTTGTTAAACTCGGCCAAAATCTCGCAAGAGGTTATAGCGCCAATTAAGTAAGAAAGTAAGTAAGGTTTGAGGCAATTATTACTACCTGATAACAAAGGACGCGAAATGGCAATCGAGGAAATACCGAAGGGAGTAACAGTTACTAATTATCAGCTGGCCTCATTGGAATATGTTTCTAGAGAACTACCGAAGAAGAGTTTCAAGAAAATATTTACTAACAAACAGCACCACTTCCAAAAGCATTGATAGTATCGGACGTCAATCTTCAAAATTATTGCTCTGCTCTTGATAGAACTGATACATCAAATCGCGACTTGCACTCCAGCTCTCTGCGCGCAATGGAACCACATTTCTCGCTCATTACGTACCGCCGCTGAAGAGGTCATTGGTTTCCAGCGAGCCCGAAAAACCGACAGGTATGATGAGAAATGCCGTGCCGCCATAGAAAAGAAAGATGCCGCCTATAGGGCTATGCTGCGATCGGGCGCAATGCTAACCGTGCTGGAGAGATATCGGGAGTTGATAAAGGAAGCGAGGCGCATTTTCCGAAAAAAGAAGAGAGAGGCCGAGATGCGCGAGTGCGAGTAGCTTGAAATGCTAGCCGATAGGAAAAACGCCCGAAAATTTCATCAGGAGGTACGGCGGCTTACAGAAGGTTTCAAGCCCGGGGTTATTTCCTATAAGGATCAAAACGGCGACCCGGTAACCGATATTCAGAGTATACTCAAAATGTGGAGGGAACACTTCTTCACGCTGGCTAATGGTAGTGGCGCGCAAAAAATTGAAGATGATGAGCCCGAACCTCCAATCAATGAAGACGGAGTCGAAGTACCGTCACCCGACATGGACGAAACTCGAACGGTCATTGCGCGGCTAAAAAATAATAAGGCCGCTGGTGCTGACCGACTTCCCGCAGAGCTATTCAAGTGTGGCGGCGAAGGGCTGGTAAAGTGCATGCACCAGCTCATTTATATGGTCTGACGAAAGCATGCCTGCTGATTGGAATTTAAGTGTAGTCTGCCCAATCCACAAAAAGGGCGATCCTGCAATATGCGTCAACTACCGCGGGATCAGTCTTCTTAGCATAGCATATAAGGTTCTGTCGAGCGTATTGTGTGGACTAATTGATTGCACCTTATCAGTGTGGCTTTAGATCTGGCATATCTACCATCGATGAAATATACACGACACACGAAATCTTGGAAAAAACCTAGAAAGAAGATTGTCTGAATTTGGTATCTCAATAAAACTAATACGGCTATGTAAAATTAATCGGGGAGGGGAGGACCTGGGAGGACCGAGCCGTTTGAAACCAAACGAGGTTTTGGACAAGGTGACCTCTTTCGTGCGACTTCTTTAACCTTATATTAGAAAAGATGATTCGAGCTGCAGAGTTGAACCGTTTAGGCACTATATTTTATAAAAGTGTGCAACTTCTGGCGTATGCAGATGACATCGATATCATCGGCCTCAACAACCGCGCTTTTTCCAAAAGGGATAAAGAGGCGAAATGTATGTATGGGTCTGGAAGTGAACGAGGGCAAAACAAGGTACCTCCTGTCATCAAATAAACAGTCAGCGCACTCGCGTCTCGGCTCCCGCATCACTGTTAACAATTACTATTTCGACAAAGTGGAGGACTTTGTTTATCTGGAAACCAGCACTAACACCTACAATAATGTCAGCCTGGAAATCCAACGTAGAAACTCTCTTGCCAACAAGTGCTACTTTGGGCTGAGTAGGCAATTGGGCAGTAAAGCCCTCTCTCGACGATCCAAAACCACACTCTACAAGTCTCTCATCATGCCCATGCTATTGTATGGCGCTGAAGTATGGGCACTGTCAGCATCGGATGAGACGGCCCTTGGAGTGTTCGACAGAAAGATTCTCCGAAAGATTTTTGGACCTTTACGTCTTTGCGTATACGAATTACGCGGATGATGGAACGATGAGCTGTATGAGCTTTACCGCGACATAGACAGAGTCCAGCGAATTAAAATACAGCGGCTACGTTGGCTGGGAAATGTCGTGCGAATTCACGAAAATGCTCCAGCCCTGAAAGTATTCAGAGCGGGTCCAGCTGGTGGTAGTAGAGGAAGAGGACGACTTCCTCTGCGTTGGAAAGACCAAGGGGAAAAGGAATTGACGTCACTTGGTATTTCCAATTGGCGCCAGTTATCAGGAAGAAGGAGAGACTTGCGCAATTTGTTAAACTCGGCCAAAATCTCGTAAGAGGTTATAGCGCCAATTAAGTAAGTAAGTAAGTAAGGTTTGAGGCAATTATTACTACCTGATAACAAAGGACGCGAAATGGCAATCGAGGAAGTAACAGTTACTAATTATCAGCTGGCCTCATTGGAATATGTTTCTAGATAACTACCGAAGAAGAGTTTCAAGAAAATATTTACTAACAAACAGCACCACTTCCAAAAGCATTGATAGTATCGGACGTCAATCTTCAAAATTATTGCTCTGCTCTTGATAGAACTATACATCAAATCGCGCCAGTGCTTTACTTGCAACTATGCTTGTAAAGGATATTCGGACAGCAATCGGTGGAAAAGCATTAAAAAGTACTTAGCGGATGGCATTGCTACGAAGCTTATATCATTTATAGGTGGCATAATCATCTACAAGAGCCAAGTTTTCCATGGCCGTGTTAAATTTCGAAACAAAGCAAAAGCAGCGACTCAGGTACTAGAATGTGTATCTTTTATGTCAAAAAATAATTGTCCTTAAAGAAGTAAACAGTTCTTAACAAAGTTCGATTATGTCAAACGTATGAGAAGCACGTAACAATTGTGAAAGACCCAGGAACAAAATATATTGGATGCGTTACACCAACCACTGAAACCGGCGAGTGCATCCAAAAGGCTATCACGCAAATTCTTAATCGAACAAAACTACCGTCTTGTGTATTTGTTAGCGATCAGATGCGAGGAAACAGTTACCAACACTGGACCACAAATGGTGTAATTCCATGCATGGAGCGTCCACTACAATGGTGTGTGTATCTCTTCCACTGTAAAGAGTTGCCTATAAGCGCCCTTAAGCGATTTTTTTCGGAAAGCAAAACGGGTCTGGATTGTGGCCTGCGGAGTTCGAAAAAGAGTAAATGGAAGGTGAGAAATATTCTGTAAGCTTCCTCTTTACATTAACAAAATTAAATCTTATCACATGTTTCATTTTACAAAAATAGTCAAAAATTCCAAACCCATCTCGAAATACTGGTGATTGAAATATTCGCGCTAAGCAACGATATTTTTTTCAAATGGTAATGGCTGTTAATGATGGTACATGTAACAAAGCATTGGCCAGTATTAAACCGCTACCTATAAGTACAGGGCGCTGGCTAACAACGGCTTCACAAATTCTGCGACTGTACGTCTCAAAAAATCATCTTACTTATTTAAAAAATCGTATGGATTTCGTTGGCAAACTGTACGTAGTTAATAATTCCTCCCATAATTAAAAATAATGCAAATTACTTTCATAATGAAAACATCTTGCTGTCTATGATACCAGATACGGAACGTGACGATGCTGCAACTATTCGAATAGATGCAGGTTATTACGCGTTATTATTTACAAATGAGAAATTTAAGTTCATGAAATTTATGACATACTCAAAATACTGAGCGTTTTGTCCATGTTGTAAGTGAATCTTCACTTGCATTTTCAGACACAGAACGCCTTGGACAGATTTTCACTGGAATTGACAATCGGGAGTGATACAGCGTATTCGAGTCTCGCATGGACTTGGAATAATTTTTCATCAAAGTTGCAAAAGATGGGGTTTAATGGATTTTAAAAACACTTTTTTGTTTGTTAATAAAGTACTACACTTTTTTTTAGCAATGTCCTTATAATTTTCCGATACCTTTAAATTTTATGGTATAGAAATAAAAATCTGGGGATAGTAATTCCATAATTAGTGAAGGTGTAAATAAAAACGGCTTTTACTGTCTACACCTTTTATGGGCCAAATAAGAAAGTTACAGCAAAAAACGCGATTTGCCGGTTTTAGAGAATGTTCAAAAAATAATTTTTACACCCAATATATGTAAGTATTTAAATAAAACTGACACACGCAAAAGTTTTTTCGTGATATGAACGGTGGTTTAAACTTATGTACGTACTCTCTAAACAGGGTTAGATCGCCGAAACAACAGTCCTTGGCCGGGTGAAACCCGGGTCATTCCGGTACGTAGAACCGACTGTCGTGGGAATGTTGGTCGTATGGCCTCCATATTATTACCGCATATTCCAAATGAGAGCGAACACGAGACGAAAAAAGAAGCTTAAAGGTGTATGGATCGGAAAACTCTGAACTATTTCGTTTCGTGTAAATACTAAGTAGCTAGTAGGTGTACCCGCACCTACTAGCACTGGGATTTAGACATCTAAGGAGAGGTCAGATCTAGATCAATAGCAAAGGATCGGAAGGTCCTCGGCCTAGTTGATGATAGTCACGAGGAAGGCAGGATCCCCATGAACCAATGGAGATGGGTATATGCCACCTTGGCAAAGGAAGCTCTGCAAATAAAGAAGGATAACCCTAATCCACTAAGGGTTTAAGTTAATATTAAGATAATTTTTTATGATGATAGTAGGTGGGTTGAACAAGCTGTATTCGGGGACCGCCTAAAGATTGTATAGGTCCGAGAAGTTCTGACGCATCCCGGCCGAAATCTTGTAAATGATGCAGGAGTTCAATCCTAGCGTCCCTACACACAAGTGGGGGGTTTTTAATATGGAGCCAGCAGACCGTGCAACAATGCAGGTAATAGCATTGCTCCTGAACAAAGAAAGTATGAAAGCGCTTTCTAAACGCTAGTACAAAGTGAGCTACGACACTAGAAACATCACTCTTAAAGTATATAAAACAAACACTGAGACATATAGTGAACCTGGAAGCTTGCATGGAGACTGGCAAGCGACAACGAGATTGAGATAGACGGCAAAGTTACCGAAGAGCCGAGCGGCTACGCTTCATCCCGTTTGGAAGCAGGCGAGGCCTTTAGTAAGCTGTACATGGAGTGTAAGCTTCCCAGCGAGGGGATGCCGATGCGACGGTAGTAACTAGAAGGGATGCTCATTATAATGAAGGTTGTAAAGCAGCATCTGATGCGCTCCTACTTCACCAAGCCGCAGGTGAAGTAGTTATAGCTTTGGTCCAAGAGTCCTGGATCACTGGTCATAGGATATGTGGATTATGTTCAGAGTAAAGAAAAGCCCGGCACATGGATCTTGGTTAAAACTAACATAAACCCTTTTATCTTGCCGCCATTTAGTTCTGGAGACATCACCACGGTCAGCGTTAAAATACAGTGCAAAAGGTAAAGGCTGGCCTACTTCTAAGTGGCGTTTGACCATCAGAGATGCAAACAAGACCGGGTGCTTAAGAGGTGGTGGAGTACTCATCGCTATAAAGAGATTCATACGTTCATCAAAAGTCGATCTTATAAACTATGATTCGTTACTTGATCAACTTTGCGTATGTATTTATGGAGCTTACGGAAAAATATTTATACATATGTGTATCCTATATCGGAGTCGTTATATGTATACCGCTCATATAAATAATATTGTTAGTTTGTGTGAAAGTAATGAAGAAAGTTACTTCTGCATTTTAGGCGATTTCAACCTCAATAAAATTATCTGGTCTAATTTACTAAATAATGGATTTCTTACTCCAACTAATGTAAATACCACTAAGGAGATCAACTTTATAGACAGTCATTTTAGCTTTAACCTTATTCAAATTAATTCATTTTTTAATAAAATTGGTAACATTCTGGATCTTATTTTTGTTAATGAGGACTTAATTTTTCATATTAGTGAAAGTAATTTTCCAATTTCTAAATCGGATATGCATCATGTGCCTTTATCTTTTTCTTTAGAGTTTTTGGATTTAATTTCGGTTGATAATAATAATGTTAAGTCTTTTGATTTTCGTAATGCAAATCTCGATACCTTAAACGCGTTTCTTTTCCATTTGTCCGTAATTTTTCGTAATAATCTTTCTTTTCTTCCTGAAGAAGAACCTAAGAAATAAGTTTTACAATCTATTTAAATCCACAAATAATGAATGATTTAAAGAAAAGTATTTAGATTACATGTCCCGATTCAACGTTCTTGCCAAATTTTTATATAATCGATATATATTGCGTTTTGAGGAAGAACTAAAATCGAATCCCAAAGCTTTTTGGAAATATATTCGATCTGAAAAACGCTGCTCAAACATTCCTGCTTATATGATTTTCAATGATAAACGCTCAGAGAGCTTATGTGATTCCGTGACTCTGTTTGCAGATTTTTTCAAGTCCAATTTTGTCTCGGATGCGGAGGTATCTGCTACGCCTTCTCAAATTGACTCCCGGGTTGTTGATTTTGGATCATTGATGATAACTGAGTTAGATATTACTAATGCCATCTCGTCTCTGCAATCGTCATTAAAAAATGACTTGGATGGGCTTAACATTTTCTTTCTTAAAAAATGTAGCTCCTCTGTTTGTGTGCCATTACATCATATTTTCAATCTCTCACTCTCTACAGGTGAGTTTATTGACCGTTAGAAACTTACTTCCATCACACCAATCTTTAAGTCAGGCAATAAAAATGATGTAAGAAATTGCAGGCCAATATTTAAACTAACTACTTGCTCTAAACTATTTGAAAAGGTAGTAAATAAGTAAATATGTAAATTTTTTCTATTAATAATATAATAGACTCTCATCAACATGGTTTTATTAGCAGGCGATCCGCAGTTACGAACCTAGCAGTCTTTTCCCAGTATTGTATCTCGGCGTTTAAGTGTGGTTGGCAAGTCGATACGATTTACACGGATTTTTCAAAGGCCTTTGATACAGTTTCGCACAATGTCCTATGTAGGAAACTGGAATGCTTGGGCTTCCATTCAATTTTTCTTTCCTGGTTGAGATCCTATCTCTCCAACAGAAAATCGTTTGTAGAAATTGATAACACCAAGTCCCACACTTTTGTAGCCTATTCAGGTGTTCCACAGGTCCTATCTTATTACATACAACAAGACTTAAACAACTTATCGGCTTGGTGCATCAGAAATAAATTATCTCTTAATATAAATAAATGCTTCCATGTCACTTATTCAAAATCCCTGAATCATATTCCATCTTCATACACTCTATCGAATACTATTATTTCCAATGTTAGAGAGTTTCCGACCTCGGGGTGGTATTTGACATTGGGTTTACCTTTGTCAATCATGTTAGCCATATTATTCCAAAGGCTTATGCTAATTTAGCCATTCTGCGACGTCATGCGAGGGATTTTAAAGACCCCTATATTAGAAAAATATTGTATCACTCCCTATTTCGTTCCAAGCTCGAATATGCCTCTCTGATTTGGAACCCTATTTATACCTCTCATTCTAATAGAATTGAAAGAGTGCAACGAAACTTAATTCGTTTTGCCTTTCAACCGCTTCACTTTGCTTATCCATTACCATCCTATAGCGTGCGTTGCATGCTTATAAGTTTGAAGTCATTGCAGATAGTGAGCAGTGTGAATCTTTGCTCTTTATTAGGCATGCTGATTTTGTCAATATCTTTATTTCTAATCACAGACGGTGGAGCAGATAGTGGGGTCGAGCGGATAGAAGCACGACGCTCAGCTGAACACGTTATACAAAAGAACGGCTTCTCCGCGGCTAATAAGTAATCGATATCTGCTTGCACGACACCAACACAATTGAGATGAAAAAATTCTTTACAAATCGCACAGTCAATCTTCGGTTGAGCACGATCAACTTTCTGACCACAACAACACGGCATATTATTTTGCTTCTATTATCGCAGATTTTTAAAATATAATTTCGAATTCGATTCAGCATTTATTTTCACAGAAAACAAATGTATTTTTATTAAAATAAGAGTCACTGTCTCTAAAAGAGGTTGAGTATAAAACTAAACATATTTAAGCACATTATATTGGAAAAATGTATAAAAATATATAGTGAGCGAAAATACACGTCCACACCCGACAGCGTGTAGCAGTATCTTCAAAGAACATAGATTACAAAGAAGTTGCATCACTCCCACCGTTCCTGTGACAGAAAGTCTCGTCCGATTTCACCATACCAGAACTGATTTAACTTTTGCTGATTGTTATTTGAATCTGATTAGATCCAAATGGTGACTGTGTGTGGTGAACTGGACGAGAGCTCTTACCACAGGAAACGAAACGACATGCAACTTCTTTGTAATCTTTGTTCTTTGGTATCAGTACCAAAATTTCTTGGTGCAGAACGCAGAGGATTGAGTATGTACTTGTATTTACTCGAATCGTTTCATCCCTAGCTTCTACTATGAAGTTCGCAGATTCAAGTATCGGCTGGTATATAAAACATCAAAATAACAGATTTTTTCTAATAGGGGCCCCAGTATATTATATATGAAACACCTTTTGCGGTAAATTTTTTTTTTGCATTCAAATTTATTATAATTGCTTATCCAGGGCCACCGACATCAAAATAAAAGAAACGCTTAAAATCGCCACTCTAAAATTTAATTATGCATATTATTGGGGAAATTTATACCATTCTTTCCCAATCGTGTAAGTAGTTTTGACCCTTATTTAAAAGTTTTTGTCAACATTTTAATTTTTAGGATCGAGTGGGTGCCATTTTGGCAATTATTTTGAAATAATTTCAATTTTTACGGTCGACGAATAAAAGTATGCTATTAATTTGTTTCCAATACTGTTGAATTTGTTAAAACTTACTGTACTTTGAGCATGGGAAAATCAGTTCAACTATTATGACGAGTAATAATTAGCAAAATAAGAAGTTAAATTAAATAAATAAATAACTATGTGCAAATCTAAGTAGACAATTAATGTGGCGAGTTAGTGAGGAAATGGGGGCAATTTATAATCAATATTTTCCAAATTTTATTGAGAGGGTCCCATAGACTCCAAAAATTTAACTTTTTTTATTAATATCTAAGTGCATGGTTCAAGAAAGAAATAAAGCATTCACTTATGGAACACCACCTAGTTGGGCTAACACAGGTACGCAACTCAATTATGATTCTTCAAATTTCAGAGATTTCACAAACGCTTACATATATTAGGTCAGCATTGCGGCTGATTGCTGTTTGTCGAAATCCTTATATTAACGAAAATGGAAGAACTGGAAAATGAAGGCATTGATTCTTCCAATATTAGTTGAAAAGGGGTTATGTCATATTATTATAAAAAGAATCTAAGTATTCCAGTGGCATAAACTTTAAACACTAAAGAAACGTATGAGTCTTTTGAAATTTAATTAAAACATATTAAATAAGATAATCTCCAATGGCGATTGCGGTTAACAAACTGACTATACTAAATATGTGGGATATGAGACAACCAATATTAAAAGAAA
This sequence comes from Anomoia purmunda, assembly GCA_951828415.1. Classification (NCBI taxonomy): domain Eukaryota; kingdom Metazoa; phylum Arthropoda; class Insecta; order Diptera; family Tephritidae; genus Anomoia; species Anomoia purmunda. Next base: position 40,463,284 of record OX639994.1, on the reverse strand, counting down.
AAGTAGCCATTAAAAACTAAGCATCCAGTTGGGCATCGCAATATAATAATATAACACTTGTTGATGTAAATAAGATTGTGTCTCTTCATATAAATTGAGGGGTTTTCAAGGATTTCGTCAAAAGACTTGGCACAGAACTTTAGTTTTTGGAGTTTTTACGTTTCGCATTTCACCGACTTAGTGCTAACAAAATAACGGAAGGTAGCTATGGAAAATAATATAGAAAAAAACCATTTTATTTAAATTATATTACGCGGGAATGTTCTAACTAACATTTAATGTTAAAAGAAACGATTGTAAGCTGAGCTCATCGTTTATCTCTTTTTAATATTCAATGAGCTTCATAAAATATATGGATGCCATTCAATATTTTCATTTAGGTATGTATATATAAATCTCAGTATTTATTGGGAAGAAAGTGAATACAAAACCCGTTAAAACTGGTATTAGAAATAAATTAATATCATTCATTTATTCGGTAACGCACTCTTTATTTATATATATGGGTGATCACATATAAGACTTGCAGTTGATGTTGCAAATTTCGATAGATACTTCTTTTCATAATTTTTATCATCATAAAATTTGTTTGGCGGAACGATGCTTTTTTAAATTTTTGCGGAACTGCCAATTTTTCAATAACAGTGCCGTCTTAGGGTTTCAATAACTCGAGAACCGTACATCGTAGAAAAAATTACTTACAGTAAAAGTTAGGTTTTTTTAAACTTTTAAGCGAAATAAAAAAATATGCGCCCATTTATTTTTGATAAAAAGTATAAAGAAAATATCTCATCGAAATTCGTAACATCGACTGCAAATCTGATATGGAATCACACGAATATAACTCCATGTTTGGTCGAACTTCTTGTAAAATTTGTGATGTGCGTCTTAATGATGTACCAAAAATTGAGAGGCGTGCAGTTTCACGCCGCACAGTGATCGATTTGAAGTATTTAGGCGGCCAAAAGTCAAAATCTTAAATACGTAGTAGGCACAAAATATTGACGTCTACGTATAGTAAACACTTCCGCGAATTACCCCCCACCCTTTTTTTCAACAACCATACGTCACCGCTTCCGTGCAGTTAGACGCAATTTGATCGTTGACTTGATACGTATTTCTATTTGGTTGCCCAAATTATATAAAATTTCGCAATACGCATGTATGTTTATTTTAAGTTGTGTAGTGAAGTGAAAGTGAAAGTGATTCCCATAGCTCAGTAGTGCGATTCACTAACTTATTTTAAAGATATTCGTTTGGTTAACTCAACTTAACCAAAATTTTAGCGACCCTGCTATTCAGTAGCCATTTTTTAACGATTTTCGCATTCGCCGAATCAGCTGTTGATGTTAGCTAGTCATGACCGAAAACTAAACGACAACAAATTTCATGTTGTTAACTCAATCGAGAAAAGTGAAATTCGTGAGTTCAATTTAAATAAAAGAAAAATTTTAAATTCAGTGATTTGTTTTCTTGTAATTAAAAAAGGAACATTAAATAATGTCGTTGAAATATTTGGCTCCAACAGTGGATCGACGTTTACTCCGAGATGTGGACAATCCCTTTCATCTAAGTGCAACAGACTTTCAAAAACTGTATCGGTTAACTCCAGACTTGGCTGAATACCTAATTTATCAGCTTGACAACCAAATAAGAGGATCCAGAATAACAGCAATATCAACTGAGAAACAGGTAGCTCGTGCAATCTTTAAGCCTGTATGCAATTTAAAATTTTACTTTTATATTGGTAGGTTCTAGCGGCGTTAAGGTTCTTCGCAACTGGTTGCTATCAACGACCTCAATGATTCGTTGTTTCACCAGAAAGTGAGGTTTCCTATGACCCAAGTGGAACGCCATTCTGCTAAAGAAATGTTTGCTTCGGCGTCGTCTCCCTTCGTGGGATTCCACGCATATATCAATTTTGCCACCAAGGAATCATGAGGAGGCTTATGCCAACCACATCTACGATTCAATTAATATGCTAATGGTAAAAGCAAACTTTTACAAGGATCCATGCATAAAAACAGAAATATAGTTTAATATATAGATAAATGATTATAATTAAAAAAAATTTAATATATGTATGTAAATCCTAAATACGCTGGAGCACAACGCGAAGTTTGAAAATGATAACCATGGCATATTTGCAGGTGATTCCGCATATTCCTTGGAGTCGAGTTGATTACTATTTTAACAAAACACTCAGAGGAGAGTCCGGAATTCTGCTACAATGGAACATTGCAATATATATAAAGAATTTTAAGTGTTAGTAGTTTGAAACAAACTAATATCTATTTCACTTTAATGAAATATAATAAAAACGTTCAAATTTATATTTGGCAGCAGGCATTCGTTTGTTTTTTTTTATTCCTCTTTGTGCTTTTCGCTTATTTTGGCATTTAGTTTGACAGAGATGCCACTCTTTATCGCTTTGAATAAATACAACGAAACAGCTGTTAAGTGTCGTTAAGAATAAGTTAGTGAATCGCACAATCGTTAGTGCAAACGGCAAATATTGCCGCTAAAAATAACAATTGTCGTACCGTTTAAAGTTAGTGAATCGCACTACAGGTAAGCTTCTATTAAATAAAGAATAGTTTTAACTTTTATTTTTAACTTTCGTTATATTTTTCGGTAGTTGAACATACCCTCTTTTTCACATAAAAAATGTAATTTTTTTAATTTCAAAAGCAATTTTGTTATGGATCAGGGTTCGTCCGGATCATATTTTTTTGTTTATTGAATACGTTACACATTCAGCTTTTCTATAAAAAAAACAAGAGCCGCAGAATCCCGCTTATTCCTTAAAGACAGCAGTTCAAAGTATTTTATTAAAAAAACTTAAAAACCCATTTTTTTTAATTTTATGTTTTTTTCAGTTATGGTGAAAATAGTGACCCGTAAATGTATGTTTGAGCAAATGCAACTACAAAATTTGCTAAGTATGGATGAGAAATTGGAGTTTTTAGAAAACCACTTGCTATTGTCTTGCGGAGACACTGTGGAAAGAAAAAGAGCCTTAAGCATAAATTTTCCTACATTAAACACGAATTTAAACAGAGATGGCTAAAAGCTCATAAAGTTGAAGAAGTTTTTATGAAAAACAACCAGAAGTGGCTGGAAGGCACTTTTGAAATACCATTGCATTCGCTTAATCAACCAGGTCGTCCGAGCAAATCATTTTCGGATTCGAGTGAACGAAGCAAGAGAAGAAAAACTAAGGAAATTCGATCAAATGTTGATGATGAAATGATTATACATGCCGCACAAGTCATATTGCAAACGAAAGGAAAAAGAAATGCCTCAAAAGTGCTCAAAGATATACGAAATTCACCAACAAAGGCTAGTAAATATAGAAAAGCCTATTCCAAGACCAATGAATCAATTGCTCCTTTGACCCCGTTCCAAGCACTCAAAATGTTCGTAGAAGCTGCCTAACAAGACGACAATATGAAATAATAAGGGCAACTAACCCAAAGCATTACCCTTGTTACGACCTTTTGTTGAAAGCAAAACAAGAATGCTACCCACCAAAGACGGCATTGCGAGTAACGGCTACCTGCGCAGAAACTAGTTTACAATGCCTAATGGATCATACTATTCAACGATTATCAATCTACCTGGAAGAAGTGTTATCAACCCTTAACGAAATTGAAAGAAAGTCATTAACGGTCATTTATAAATGGGGGTGTGACGGGTCACAACAAGCACGGTACAAACAAAAATTCTCGGAAGACGCCGAATCCGATGCTAGTATATTTTTGAGTTCTTTTGTCCCACTTCAAATTATTTGTGGTAAAGAAAACAATAAAGTGTTTTGGCAAAACCCAACACCATCATCACCACGATTTTGCCGCCCCATCAGATTTCGGTATGTGAAAGAAACTACAGATGTAACAAAAGAGGAAATAAATTATGTGCAAAATGAAATTAAGAACCTCACTCCTACAAAAGTAAATATTGATGGAAAAGAATTTTCTTATAATCACATTTTAAAAATGACCATGATTGATGGCAAAGTTTGCAATGCTGTAACCAATACGACCTCAACTAGCCGATGCTATATATGTGGCGCCACTTCCAAAGATTTCAATAATTTAAGCAAAAAGAACGAGATAAGTCCCGATGCTCTTGAGTTTGGCATTTCGGTATTGCACGCAAAAATACGTATTTTTGAAAGCATTCTGCATTTGGCATATAAATTGCCCGTGAAGAAATATGGAAAGAAAAGGACTGAGGAAGAGAAAGCATTAGAAGAAGAAAGGAAAAAAGAATTCCAAGAAAGATTCCGCTTAGAAACTGGGCTGTTGGTGGACATGCCTAAAGCCAATTTTGGTAATACCAATGATGGCAATACGAGTAGGAGATTTTTTGAAAACACAGAATTAGCGGCGGACATAAAAGGCATTAACCACGAATTAATACACAAATTTAAAATCTTATTAGAGGCGATTTCAAGTGGGCACAAAATAAATACAACAAAATTCGAAGAATACGCCTTCAACACCGCGCAAATGTATGTGGAATTATACGGATGGCATCCCATGACTCCAACAATGCATAAATTACTATTACATGGGGCGACCATCATAGATAATGCACTGTTGCCAATCGGCCAATTGTCGGAGGAGGCTGCAGAAGCACGAAATAAACATTTTCGGTCATACAGACAGAATTTTTCAAGAAAATTTTCAAGGGAAGAATGCAACCGTGATATTTATCAAATATTCTTCAATCCAACAGAAATCGTTCAGTGGAGAACGTAACCGCTTAAAGATCTACATGCATAATATGTCTGGTATCAGAACTAAATCCCAGATTGTGCGTCTATTTAGCTCACATCGTGAATATGACATTATTGTCATTATTGAGACATGGCTAAATGAAAACTTTTTTAGCGACGAGTTCTTTGACTCTAATATTTACAATGTCTTTCGTAAGGATAGAAGTGCTGCTCTAACTGGATGCGCTAGAGGTGGAGGAGTTCTTATCGCTGTTCAATGTAAGCATCATGCTTCTGAGGTTACGCTTAAAAATAATAATGCGCTTCTTGATCAGCTGTGTGTTCACATTCGTGGTAACTCGGAATCCATTTTTGTATGTGCTTCGTACATTCCGCCAAACAGTACCCACGACCTCTACACAGCCCATGACGACAACGTTACCTCTTTGGCTTTGGATAAAGTAGGTAATGATCATCTGTGCGTGCTAGGTGACTTTAACCTCTGCAATATCAACTGGTCACGCACTATCTCGAAATCTGCTCTTATTGCCTGTAATGTTAATAGTTCTAGTGAAATGTATTTAGTTGATAGCTTCTTAAGTATTGACATTATGCAAATTAATTGTTTTTTAAATATTCTTGGTCGGACTTTAGACCTGGTATTCTTAAGCAAAAATGTAAATTTTTCTTTACTTGAATGTTCCTCACCTATCATACAATCTTGTCTACATCATGTACCTTTAGTACTTGATCTTGAATTTTATGAATATGCAAACAATTGTTATGTTGATTCTGATACTTCTTTTAATTTTAAGCTATGCGATTTTTTGAAACTGAATAATCTTTTGATGAGCATTAAGTGGGATAACCTATTTCAACATCAGAATCTTTTTAATTGCTTTGAGATTTTTAAATCCACTGTTGTTGACATTTGTAAAAGGGTCATTCCTTTTATACCAAAAAAGCGATACAAAGTGCCCTGGCACAATACAGCATTGATGCAGCTTCGCAAGAAGAAAAATAAATTTCTTCGTAAATTTAAAAAAAGCAAAAACACCGCATATTTTGATTTGTATAAGAAGTTTGATAAGAAATTCTTATGCCTTGATAAATTTTTACACAGAAACTATGTCTTAAGATTTGAAGAAATCCTGAAAGATAATCCAAAAGCGTTTTGGAATTTCGTTAATTCCAAGAAATCGATATCTAATATACCATCCACTCTTTTTCTTGGTGATAAATTTGTTAATACTTTTACTGATACTGCTAATCTCTTTGCAGAATTTTTTAAGTCAAACTTCACATCTGACTCCGATGGTGATGAAAATGTTTCCTTTAACATACAACCATCCCTCGATTTCGGCAAGTTAGTATTGTCTGCTGAAGATATCCTCAGTGGCATTGCTCGACTGAAACCCTCGTCACATACTGATGTTGATGGTCTGTCTGCGATTTTATTCAAGCACTGTGACTCTTTAGTATACCCACTGATGTTAATATTTAATAATTCTCTATCTTCGGGTAATTTTATTGATGCCTGGAAATTGGCTTTCATTACACCAATTTACAAGAGTGGTAGAAAAGATGATGTTTCCAATTATAGGCCAATCTCAAAGCTTTCCACAGTGGCAAAGCTTTTCGAAGGCGTTATTCAAGAGAAATTAATATTTGCTGTTAAGAATATTGTATGCCCGCAGCAAAATGGTTTCTTTCCGGGCCGCTCTACAGTGTCTAATCTAGCTATTTTTTCAGACGATTGTATCTCTGCCTTTCAATCTGGGTTGCAAGTTGATACCGTTTACACCGATTTTTCTAAAGCGTTTGATAGGGTTTCCCATGTAATTTTGATTAAGAAATTATCCTGCATTGGTTTCCACTCATCTTTTTTGAGATGGATTGCATCTTATTTGCGTAATCGTCGTTGCGTGGTTGTTGTCAATAATGGTAGATCTTCGCCGTTCCTAGCTTGCTCTGGGGTTCCACCAGGTAGCATTCTGGGCCCGTTGTTTTTTGTCCTGTTTATCAATGACATTAGTTCTTGCTTCTCATCAGCAAGATTTCTGCTTTATGCGGATGACCTTAAGATCTATTCTTTAATCAGTAGCTCTCTTGATTCTGAGTTGATGCAAATTGATTTGGATAACGTTAGTAACTGGTGTGCCAATAATCGCTTATTGCTGAATGTAAAAAAATGTTTCCAAATAACCTTTTCTAAGCGTTTCAATATCATTGACACCTCTTATCATATTTCTAACTCGCCCTTGTCGCGGTTAAAAGAAATTAAAGACTTAGGGGTTCTATTTGATTCGAAGTTTACTTTTGCCAGTCATGTTAATTTCATTGTTACTAAATCTTACTCCATGCTTGCTTTTGTTAGGCGAAACAGCTCGGATTTTACTGACCCCTATACGCTGAAACTTTTGTATACGGCCTTTGTTCGCTCCAAGCTTGAGTATGCTTCATTCATTTGGTCACCTTACTATGCGTGTCATGCAGCTAGAATTGAGAGGATCCAAAAAGTATTTATTCGTTTTGCGTTGCGTGAAATACGTTTTTCGGATCCTATCCCTTCTTATGAATCGCGGTGCCTACTGATTAACTTAAAAACACTACAAATCAGAAGAACAATCTTATCTTTGTCTTTCATTTTCGATTTACTTCATGGTGACGTTAACTGTTCCATTCTCCTTGAGAGGATTTTCTTTAATGTTCCGGCCAGGGCCCTTCGGTGTTCTGAGCTTTTTTTTATTGGAATTTTCAAATCTCTTTATGCTCGAAATGCTCCTTTTGCTAGAGCTCTGATTGAGTTCAATAGAGTTTCTAAATTTATCGAGATAGATTTTTCATCTTCAAAAAATCAGTTTTTAAATTCTTTGAATTGTTTGTATAAATAGTTATACGTTATACGTTATATTTTTATTATTTTATTATTTTCCTTTATCGCTTATTAGTCTCTAAGCATGTCTACTTAGCCTATAAGAACTTACTGTACTGATTGGCTTAAATAAATAAATAAATAAATAAATAAATAAATAAATAAATAAATAAATAAAATACTTCAGATCCACTCGTAAGTAGTGAAAGATCGTTAAAGAAAACTTCACACAACATTTTTTCCAGTGAAGTTATAGAACTATTGGAACCTGCCGAGCCCCACAGACAATCAAGTATTGAGCACGAAGAAGTCGAGATAGAAACATCTTTTAATAAGACAATATAATGCATTTTTATTTATTTATGATTTATGAGAATAAAATGTCTTTTTATTATAAAATATATGTTTTTCTTATTTATTTTTTAAAATAAATAGATAGTTTTTTAAAATACAGTCTTTCGAAGCCATTAACGTCCAAAAATAGTTTTGGCCGCCTAAATATTTCAAATCGACCACTGTGCGCCGGCTCTGAATGAGGTTTCATTAATTAATTCGGCCTTGAATTTGTTCCAAGAATTAATTAGCGATGATATCATAGCATACAGTTTCATAAAAAAGTATAAGTACGTTTTTTGACAAAACGGCTTCCAATACTGGGTGAATAAAAGAGTTGTTTAATGTTGGTTATTTAGCTGTGTAAAAATTCATAACAAAATTTGTTTACTATTGTTTGATTAAAGTGCATTTTTTCTAGTAAACTATTTTTTTTTACTAAACTCCCGTTGCTTCCTAAAATTCTGCGTTCCAAAAGTTTTAGTAGTGGAGTTTCTGAATCCTTGTATCTGCTTGTGCATATATATATGTATTTTGTAGTATTTGAAATTAATGAGCGACTCAAAAATATTCTGGACGTTACGTTATTGTATCGTTCTTAAAATCGCTTTTTTACCAATCCCATATAAGCAATGACACGAAAAATGACGGTGAAGATGGCATAATGTCGAAACCGGTTTGTCCAAACAAACCTTGGCAAGGGATGGCGGAAAATTGTTTCAATATACAGCAAGTATAAGTAAATTCAAATTAAAATATGAGCCTGGGTACCTACTTTTTTCATTTTCGAAGTACTAGCAATGCCAGAATTTTGAGTACAGTATTTCCCGCTTAAATGCAATTCAAAAGTTGCACAATTTCCGTTTAATATTAAAAGTATATTTTTGTCTATTAAGCAATTATGCGGGGTGTTTTTTGTTATTTGTTAATATCAAACAAGTCTTTAATATTCCACATGAAAACTTGTTTTAACATTTTTGAATTCGCAACCGATACAATATGTAAATAGTTGTCAGTTTACATTGAACAGGTAGTAGTAACAGAGTAGCTAATTCAATTTTTTCCCCTTAAATAACTCGCTGAACTGTCAAAGGTTTTGCTCACTAGTGACATTAGTCTTTTGACACTGAATTACAAAATGTTGTTTGCATGTTCCATAAGCGCAAACGCTCATAAGCATCATCCAATAAGTAACTTTAGTCTTTCATTCAAGGAGAATATACAAAAATACTAGTGATGTTTGTATTTGATCAACTTATACCTGTTCAATATTCTTTGGTTATCAAAATTACTGCTTTCGATAGTGAGATTTAGAAAATGTGTTATTTCGCTGTTTCTGGTGCACGTTCCAGGCCATTCACGAACTTTTCGTGATTGTTCAAACACTCCTTTGAAGAAACATTTTCGAGGAACTGGAGCTGAACTAAAAACACTAAATTCATGACATCCATTCCGTGACGAAAATTATACGCATTAGAGACTGACGAAAAGTTTTATTCATACGAATCGTTGTTAAAGTTCCGTTTTTTTCTATTTCTAATAGCCAGTTTCACGAAAGCAATTCAAATTAATTTTCCATTTAAATTACTGGCGAAACCGGCTGTAATAAATATAACATGTAGAAAACTTAAGTTCTGTTGCAACAGAACTATGGGCATATGTACATATATGCAAGCGTAATTAAATTGAAGATGAAATTCCTATGATTGCCCAAAAAGCGTTGAATACAAAGAAGTTGCATGAAGTTTCAAACATATGTTTTTTGTCATCAGCATAGGGCGGTAAGTCAGGTTTCTTATGCCTAAAACTGTGTCGCAGAATATAACGTTGATGTCACGTACTCAGTAGGGCATAACAACTGCAACGTAAATCTGATAATTGTCAAGTTGTCGAGTTTTGTTAGGTCATCAGCTTAGGGGAGTAAAACGTTTGAAAAACAGTTCGGCTTAACTATGTATGCATTCTGTTGCATAGTTTTTGGTGCTCTATTTTTTTAAATTAGCATATCTATGTATGTACATAAGTGTATATGGGTATATACATACATACATATATGAAAGTACTTATGTAATCCTGCTTTGTGCTACTAGCTCCCGCAGCATTGAACATGCAAAGAGTAAAAGCATTTCTTAGCGCTAAGATGGAGAGATGAATATAACTAAAAAGTAAAAAATAAATAATAGTTTAAAAAACAAAAACAACACGCTTTATTGGTATATAGACCTAAAAAGCAGAAAATAATGTTTAATATACATATATGATAAGGTCTGCAAACATTCACAATAGAAAACTGTCACAATGAGATGTCGCTGCAAGCCACTCGCTGACAGGACTCGTTACTTGGTTTACTTTTGCACGAGTCCTGTTAGCTGAACCCGTTGCCAGATAGTGGTGCTATAAAAGCGACCGGCAACCAGTAAAACGCTCTTACTTTGTTTACGTTTTCAACAGCGACAACTCAGGTGAGTGACACTTCTTATCTGGCGAATGCAAATTTCCAGGTTTCTTTACAGAAAGTAAACGGCGGTTTTAAATACTAAACAGAGTTTCTGTTATTTTTTATCTGTGTGTGTGCACACAGTGGAATTGAAAAATATCAGGTTATTATCTGTCGGCCCCCATTTTAAGATCCCCGTTTCCAGAATACAAGAGGAATTCTGGACCTATTTAACTCCGCCCTTAACATGGTCCTTCGAGCAGGATCGGCTTTTAAATTCTAATCAGAATTTCTGCTCTATTTTATCTGTGTGTGCACACAGTGGAATTGAAAGAGATCAGGTAATTATCTGTCTTAAAGAATCAGCCCCCATTTTGAGATCCCCGTTTCCGGAATTCAAGAGGAATTCTGAACCCTATTCAACCCCGCCCTTAACATAGTCCTTCGAGCCGGATCCTTAAGACAATAATTATTCTTTTTCACTTTTTTTTTATTCTATAAACTCTCGCCAAGTCCTACTTGCCAGATTTAAAAGCAAAAGCTTATTGTGAACGAGCACGTGTACTGGAAGAAGCGCTTTTGAAGTTTTTCTACGTGGTTTTGCACATTCTGTTTATTTACAATTTCCTGGCTGCAAGATATTCGCGATGGTGAGCGATCTCACCAAAAATTAAATAGGCGAATCCTCGAGGCTAGCGAAGCACCCAAGGCTAGCAGGAAACCCCAAAAGGAAGGCGCCCTCCCAGCAGCAGCAGCAGCAGAAGCAGAAGCAACAAAAAACGGAAACCTGGTGAGTAGCATTATTGATAACCCCTAAATAAGTCTCAGCGGAGACGCGTAGCTTTTTTTCAGTAGCACAACGGGAAGACCTAGCGGACAGCCATCTAGGGGTGATAAACCGCTATAGAACCAGACACTCCGGTGCACACCAGGATGGAGTGTAAGACCCAGCGTGCGAAAAAAAGCGAAAAAGTGAAAACCCTACAACTAGGGTAGTTAACGCCGGCAGAAGTGCCTCGAAGTACAAGGTGTTTTTTAAAGTGAAGCAACAAAGCAAAAAAGAGAAAAACCCTACAGGTAGGGTAGTGAGCGCGGGTACAACGTGCCACGAAATACAAGGCGCTTTGCCAAAGCAAAATAAAACGAAAAGCAAAGTGATTTGTTTGAAAATCTCTACAACTAGCATAGTGAGCGCCAACGCGAAGTGCTGCAAAAACAAAAAAGCCGAAAAGGCACTGAAACAAATTAATTTGTGTGAAAGTCCCTGAAGGTAGGGCAGTGAGCCCTAAAATAAATAACTAAATAATACATATACATACCATAAATAAAATAAAATCAAATAAAGGCAATTAAAGTGTATTGTCAACACGAAGTGCTGCAAAGGCCTTACCAAAGCCCCAACGAGCTGCCATAAGGAGGTACGGTGAACTTTGGGCGGCACCAGCAATAACTCCAACACGATAAGCTGCAAAAAGGTAAGCCTTTGAAATTCACCACGTATACTCGCGTATTCGGACGCGAAGCAAAACATTTCGTGGGACTGGTTGAAAGACGAAAATACCAGTCTCACATCTAAGTGGTAGGGGAAAAAACTCGAGAAATCGGGATCACCAGAAAAAGAGGTAGAATACACCAGGTGACAAAGCAAGGCAAGGGCTTGAAATTTTTTTTATTGTAATTTTATTTCTTATAAATCTTTAAAATTGTTTATTTTGTACTTAAATTTTTTGCAGAACTGAGATTCATTTATTTACTGAACGCTGTAGATTGTTAACAATGGCTCACGCAAACGATTTTTCACACGCCTGTAGTGCCCTGTTGGAGTTTGAAGAGATGTATAACACAACCCCAGGGGCAAGTCATTCCATATTTTCTCTTGAAATTCAATAAGAGGAGCTCAAAGCTTTATGGACAAAAGTAAAATAATCTTTTGACAGCCACTCTCGGGATTTGTCTGAAGACGAGTCAAATAACGCGGCCATGAGTTCAGCAAAGTGTAGGCATCAGGATTGCTATACAGCATACCTGACGTGCGCTGCGTTGATGGGTGAAACCATTCATAAACTGACTTTTGTTCAGCAAAGCTCATAAACGGTAATTCCCTCAAACCGCGATCCTGAGCCACCTCTGCGCTCAAACGTTAATCTTCCTCCGTGCGATACGGAAATTTTTTATGGGGATTATATGGCAGCCATCTACGTAAATAATTCGCGTCTGAGTCCGGTGGAAAAATTATACCACCTCAATCAAAAGAAGCCAGTGACATCGTAAATAAATACTCTTGACCAATGACGGTTTTGCTATTGCGTGGCAAAATCTTTCTGATAGATACGAAAACAAGCGAGTCATGGTGAATAGTCAGTTGAAGATCTTGTTCAACTTGCCTACGGTGACAGTCGAACGAGGCACCGAGATATAAAATCTACAGCGTTCAGTAAATAATTGGATCTCAGTTCTGCAAATGTATGGCATTAAAATTGAAAACCGGAATGCAATTTTTGTGTTTTTGGTCTCGAGCGAAAAGTTGTCAGAGGACTTTCAGTTGTTTGAGCTGCCATCAACGGCACCATTCTCCGAGTGGCAATCAGCGTCTCCCTACAAAAGTCGAAGAGGCTCGAATGCCTCACCCCCCAGCCCCCTCCAGCAATGTGAATGCTTTGTTCGCCGCAAGTGCCAAAAACGTTGTTTTGGGTAAGGCCATGATACATATTAGTTACTTAGGAGTACACTATGAGGCCAGAGCCCTTCTTGATTTAGGTTCAGAAGGAACGTTTATCACGGATTGGCTGCAGAGACGCCGCAACCTTTCTACACGACCAGCTGACACACAAGTCTGTGGAATAAATGCAACAATATCGGCTAAGGTGCGAAAAGTCGCCCACTTTGTATTAGGTTCTGCTGTCAAGCCCCTGATTAGAATTGGGGAAAGAGGCCTGATTCTACCCCAACTGACAGGAGACTTACCCCAGTTTTCGGTAGATCAAGCACATTTTGATCTACTGCCCCCAATGAATTTAGCCGGCGTTAATTTCCACAGAAGCCAGCAGGTCGGTTTTTTTGATTGGTGCGGACTTATACCCAGCCAGAATGAAGGGAAACATAAAAAGAAATACTTTGGGCTCTCTCCTGGCACAGGAGACAGTATTTGGATGGATCTTGATAGGCCCAGCCCCCCAGTCTGCGGCAAAGAGTTCGGACTCATGTTTTTCTCTACTTGCGGGAATTTCAAGTTCTCAGCTGATTCGAGCTTGTGAGCTTGCGCAAGTCCCCACAAAGAGGCAGCTCAGTCCGGAGGATGCGTTTTGTGAGCAACATTATACGAAGACAACTACAAGGAATGACCAAGGTATGTGGTGGCATTACTATTTCGGCACGAATTCCTCGAAAGCATAAATCTTGGGGATTCACGATCCATCTCAGCGCATAAACTCGTGCGAAACGAAGCGACAATGATCAGAAGACCGGAGCTGAGGGCAGAATATCATCCAGTACTGCGAGAATACATCACACCACAGTCAGACTTATACTACCTGCCCCACCATGCAGTCGTAAAACGGGACAGTACCACCACAAAGGTTCGCATCAAGTCCAACATCGAATGGAATTAGTTTGAATGATGCTCTCTACCCTGGGCCGGCCCTTCAAGCTGACCTTATCGCACTGCTATTGAATAGAATTCTCTTTCGAGAATCACAAGCAGAAGAGCTTGTGGACTACGAACTCAAAACTGTGACGTTTGGAGTGAACTGCGCCCCTTATTTAGCAATAAGAACTCTTTTGCAATTAGCGGAAGACGTTCGCGTGAAATTTCCGTTGGCTTCTAGAGTCTTAACCCAACATATGTACGTTGAGGATGTACTGGCAGGAGCTCATTATTGTGAGACCTCCAGTCACACCCGCGATGAACTCATCGAAGTACTAAAGGAAGCCGGGCTCCCCCTCCGAAAATGGACGTCGAACTGCAAGGATATCCTCGCAGCCTTGTCAAAAGTTCATTTGTTACAGGAAGTTTTTTGGAGCTAGATGATTTGAGCGAAGTTAGGATGTTGGGCATTCGGTGGAATCCCGCGCGCGATATGTTCCATTTTAGCGTCCAAGAAATCCGCATTCGACCAAGCTATACCAAACGAGAGATTTTATCGTGTGTTGCCAAGTTGTTCGACCCAGCCGGGTGGTTGGCCTCCATAGTCGTGGAGGCAAAAATTTTAATGCAGGACGTCTGGTTAGCCAAGATAGGCTGCGATGACACTTTACCTCGAGGTTTGTATTTCCGAGGGGAAAATTTTCTTAAAAATTACACGTATATTTCGAATACCCAAATACCAAGGTGGATCCATTTCACCCCTTGGAATGAAATTGAATTTCATGGATTTTGTGATGCCTCCGAGAAGGCATATGCAGCTGCTCTGTACGTCAAAAAAGCTCCACCCGCACTCTCAATCCCCTCCTCGATGGAAACGGAATTATGAGGAATGGAGGGAGGCTTGCGTTAGCTGGGCTACCCTACAACGAACGATACCCTGTAATTTTACCGTACGATTGCCAATTTTCCCGACTTCTCGTCAGATTCTCACATCTGATTTCTCTGCATGGGAGAAATCAACTCAAGTTGAGACTCTTGAAATCCGAATATTGAATCGTACGAATGAAAAATTTGATAAAAAACATGATTCATAATTGTACAGTTTGCCTCATTCACAGAGAAAAGATACGAGAGCAACTAATGGCATCATTGCCCCCTGAACGATCGGACTCATCTCGCCCTTCACCAATACAGGCGTGGATTTTACTGACCCGTTCGAAATTAAGAAGTTCACCGGCAGAGAGTGTCTAATAACAAAAGGTTATGTCTGCGTCCCAAACTTTCTTTCCGAAGCCTCGCGTCTAACCACACAATCATATGCACATCAATAAATAACCTGGCGCTCTCCGGGAGCTCCCCATATGGGAGGCCTTTGGGAAGCAGGTGTAAAGAGCTTCAAAACCCACTTCCGTAAGGTAGGCAATGCTCTGCGATTCATAAATGAGGAGCTCTCGACGTTGCTGGCCAAGATAGAAGCTTGTCTAAGTTCGCGACCTATTAGTCCGCTTTCGGAAAGCACCGAGTCAACAGAACCCCTCACGCCAGGACATTTTTTGATTGGCAGTCCGCTACTCGCGATTGCGGAACCTGAGATTAGAGGAAACCCGATGACGATCATAAACCGATGGCAAAAGATAAAGGCAATCCATCAAGGATTCTGCCAGCGGTGGAAAGAAGAATATCTGAAAGAACTACACAAGCGAGTCAAGTTGCGATACCCCAAACGTAACATCGAAGTGGATGACTTCGTGGTTATCAAAGAGGATAACTTACCCCCGAACGAGTGGCAACTTGACAGAGTTGTTAAGGTTTTTTTCAGGAAAAGATAGCCATGTACGGGTCGCAGACATACGTACGACAAGAGGCGTTATTGCACGCCCAATCGTGAAACTAGTACTACTACCTCTAGTCAAACCAACTTAACGATTTCTCTATTTTCAGAAAATATTCGAAAATGATCCGAGTGGCCCGAGAGCATAACCGATGCCCAGTGTGCAAGCACAACCACACCCTCCTTTTCTGCTGGCAGATGCTCCGCATAAGACCAGAGGAGAGACTGCGTTCTGTCCTCCAGCACTGCCACTGCCGGCCACTAATCAAAATATAAACAAAAAAAAAATCAAATCTGCTTGGTATCGTATAGTTTTGAAACACACCTTACGTGAAAGTGATAAAAATGAGTTCTCAACAGTGCAATAAGTGGCTACTAGATTCGTCGTATGGCGAGCCAACAAATAAAGCCGTTCTGCTGAGTTTAGTGCACCGCCGCATCGATTTAGATGAAACAATTTCAAAAAGTGCTAACTATGTAGCAGATGAAGTATTACGGACGTGGGATGTTGCTTCGGGGTTGCCAATGGAAGAAAAATATTGTGAGGAAACTCTGCGCTCTGTACGAGGAGTATAAAGCAATAAAGGCTGACCGTCATCGAAACTATAAAGGAACCTTGGAAAGAAGAAGAATTTTTATAGATAAACTATATCAGTTTTTCACCTTGATACTGACCCCAAAAAAAGACTCAGAAAAAGAATATTTTTGCTAATCCACGAGACAGTTTCGAATCAGTATCGCAATCAAATTATGATTCTGATATTCCGCCGGAAGAAGACAATGACGATGCCGATTATAGTCCTCCCGAAAAGAAGGCTCGCACGTTCACGCACAGTAATTTCGTTAGTGAGATGGTCGCAAGTACACTCAATCGCTGCGAAATATCAACAAGAAAAGCAGCTTATTTGATTTCAGTTCAGGCATCTGAATTTAACATTGATCTTAATGGTGTACCGAAGTTCCTCTAGACGGAGCTCGGTCTGGTCTAGGTGAAACTGTAACACTGTTTTTACCGCTTCGTTGTCGGTCTCATACCGTATTGATCCTCTTAGTTTTTTCTGTGCTATGCTAAAATAGTTAAGGTCAATCACGTGGACTAAACTAAAGTGTCCATTCAAGATCCAGCCGTGCCCGTGATAAATCGTCACCAGGGGGGAGTCGTAACTGTAAATGTTGAGGCTGCAAACGCCAGATACGAAGAGCAGACTGCTTACAACAAAGAACATTATTTAATTCTTAAATTTTCGTAGCTTTACATTTCGATCACTTAGATTTATTTAGTTTCAGGGACGGATACAATGATGATTCAAAACAATAAGTCTTAGCGCTTTATTTTTATTTAGGCATCAATCAAAGCGTTACAATATGTGACTGTTTTATTTACTGCTTTATTTATTATTTACTTAATTAAATCAAAGGAGTAAAATAATTATTACGTAACTATCTTCCGTCCCTGTTTTTCATTCGGGTGAAACCCACAGGATATATTGGCTTAATAAGGATTTTATTTTTATGCTGCTAAAAAATTAAAAAGATAATTTTCGAATGGTTCCCGTTCCTTAAAATATCCGGCTTTAATCCAGATTTACCCATATCCTGTAAGTTTCTTCCGAGGATAATTTCTGTGGTGTTTTTAATCTGATCATATTTAGAGTTGTGGCGTATAAGCATGCCCCTTTTATTCTTACTTTTATACCTCTGTTGGTATAACAGTGTTCAATATGTTTTGGGCCATTTCGCCTCTTTTGTGTGTACCTGTGCTGGTATGACAGTGTTCATTGTTTATTGTGCCATTTCGCCTCTTTTGTGTGTACCTGATCGGTTTCTCATTGTTAGCACCATTTTCCGTGTTTATACTTCATTGAAACAAATTTTTTGTTTTTTATTGTTATAATTTTTTATTATTATTTTTTTTGTTTTTACTGAGCCCTAGTTTTTACTTGTGCCTTGAGGATATTCCTACCAGTGTCCGTCTCTAAAGTTACTCGGTTATCCTTACCAACCTTTTCCATTTTGTAAAGTGGTTTTTGTTGGTGGGGTGCAATAACGTCACTGGTAATAACGTCACTGTGACTTTATTTCCAATTGGAATGGAAATAAAGTCACGGGACATTAACTATTTCCAATTGAAATGGAAATAAGAACACATAAAAATTGACTGTAAATGAGAAATAAAGACACATTCCACATATTGCAAATGGGAAATAAAGTCACTTTTTAATTTCGAACTATATAAAAATTCCGTAAAAGGGAAATTTTCCTTTTACAAAAAGATTATCATGTACAATTTACTATATACATATGTTATAAAATTTCCCTTTTACAAAAAGATAAATAAATACATTTCGTAAAAGGGAAATTTCCCTTTTACAAAAAGATTATTATATTCATTTCGTAGCACCCCACCGTCAAATGCATGTGTGTTACCATGTACATATGTTTTGCTTTATTTTTCAATTGTAAAATATAAAACTTTGTGTTATTTCTCAATCAACTATGAAATAAGGCAAACGGCAATAAGGCAAATTTGTATTATTATTATGTTTGTTATTTTCTCAATTTCATTTTTGTGTACTTGATTGAAATAAAATTTTTGTTAAAAGGAAATAAGGTCACATTTTAAATTGTTGAAAATTTACCTAAAGGGAAATAAAGTCACTGTGACTTTATTTCAATTACTAATGGAAATAACGACACGTGACTTTATTTCACTTTCAAATGGAAATAAAGACACTGTGTCGTTATTTCATGTGACGTTATTGCACCCCACCGTTTTTGTTTACCCTTAATCTGTTTGTCCCTTACGTAAATGTCGTCCCCTATTTGAAACTGTTTTATTCCTTTCCTTTTTCTATTTAGTCGAAGGTTTCGCGATTCTTCATCTTTCCTAATGCGGTCTTTAATTTCCATGTGAACCTTACTTCTAAAATCTGTCAGTCCTTGATAATTTATCCCTTCGGTTCGATTAAAGAATACGTCACTGCGCTTCCTTTTAGTCACCGAATGAATCGTTGTATTGTAGCGGTCGACCGCAATGTAGGCTAATTCTTTTGGACCTGTATTGGTTGTTTCTCTTCCCAGACATCGACAGATTTCGATCAGAGTTGAATGGAATTTTTCGATTTGACCATTCACCTCACTTCTTTGCTCTGGAGTTTGGTATAATTCGATCCCTAAACCTCTTATGTAATTGCTTACTAGCGGGCTCATAAATCCCCGCTCATTGTCCGTTACTATGACCCTAGGGGTTGTGAAATAATGAATAAGCTTGGCAAATTTAGCACGAAGAGTGAGGGATGACCTGTTTTTTAAATGAAATAATTTCACAAATTTCGAAAATTTGTTAACGCACGACAAAAATTTTTCATTTTAAATTTCAAATATGTTTACTGTAAAATTGCGCAAGGGTATTTAGGGATTGGAGTTTCCTTAATAGGGGGTACCGCGGGATGTCTATCGTATTTGTTAGTGAGGCAAGTTTCGCAGATAGGTGCGAATTTCCTTATTCGACTTGCCATTTTTAGAAAGTAGTATTTTTCAAGAATTTGTTCTTTATTTTCTCTGGGATTCCTATGCGCCCTTTTATGTTCATCCTCAATTATTCTGCAAATCCTGTCCTCGTTGGCCACATCTTCGACCACCCGCTGCGTTATCCTCACTTTATACAGGAGAAAATGCTCTAGATATACTTTTTGTAGGAGTTGAAGGCGATTTTCCGGAATTTTGATTCCATTTATGACTGCTGGATTAAGTCGTTCTTTTAATGTTTCTATTAATGCAGGTTCTTCAATACTACTCAGGGTGATGTAGTGCCGAGTAAAACCATGGTGTGGGTTTTCCACGCACATTAAGGTGTTACCTTCCCTGAAAACTATTTGATTACGGAAGACGTTCAAGGGACCTTCGACGTGAGGGATGAGATCTGATGCATCTTGTTCCGCACTGTGGACAGTTACCATATCGCTTTCTGAGGTTGAAGCGTTATTCAACTGACCATTTATCCGAAAAGAACAGTCTCCTTCATAACTAGTTGTTCTATTGACTTTGCGCTCGTAAAAGTATTTGCTTGGCATGATAGTCTTGACAGAGCATCTGACATTTGATTTACTAGGAGTGTAAATCAATTCGTGGTTGTACTCCTCGATTCTGGCCTTCCATCTCTTATGCTTTGCATTGTAATTTCTAGTGAAAATCTTAATCGTTTTTGCCCCATATAAATAGGATCTTAGGTTATCCAGAGCCCAAACAATTGCCAGCATTTCCTTTTCGTTTGTGGCATAATTCTACTCTGTTCGGGTAAGGGAGCGGGATATGTACGTGATTGGCCGGCCTTTCCCAGATTCAATCTAGGATAATACTCCTCCTATGGCATAGTTCGAGTCCAGATTAATGCGAATGTCTCTGGACTGACTAGCTTTAATCTGGGCGTTCCCCTCGAGTGAGGTTGGTCAGTGGTTTCGCTACTTTGGCATAATCTCGGATGAATTTTCGGTAGTACGATGTCATCCCAAGAAAACTTGTTAACTCTTTTAGCGTTCGAGGAGGTGATAGGACTTCTATTGCTTGGACTTTTGAAGGGTCTGCTCTAATACCGTCGGATGTTATTATATACCCCAAGAACTCTACCTCCGTTTTTATGAATTTTTTTCTAAATTTACCCTAATATGGGCGTCTGCTAATCTTTCGAATATAATATCAACGTTCCGCAAGTGCACGTCAATATCTTTACCGAATACTATTATATCATCGATATACACGTAGCATATTTTCCCAATATACTCCTTCAGAACGTCGGCTATCATTCGTTGAAAAATGGCCGGTGCATTCCTCAACCCAAATGGAAGTCTTAAAAATTCGTACTTCCCATTCATGGTTGAAAAGGCTGTTTTCGGGATGTCTGCCTCTTTCATCGCTACCTGGTGGAATCCGGACGTGAGATATATGGTCGTGAAGTATTTGGCATCGAGTAATTCAGAGACTTGTCAGTCTACCTCTTCTCTCATATTTGCCGGGTAAAGATAGCTCTTGGCGTATATAGGGTCATCTGGGGTTGTTTTCATTTCAGCTCTGACTGATGTTTTAATGCTGATTTTTGCGTTCAAAGGCTCAAATAGATGAGAATAATTTTTGAGTACAGATTTCAGGGCGGGCAATATTGCCTCCGGGATTGGTGCTTCGGAAAAGTTAACACCCCAAACCGTCTTATTTTTAAGTGGAATCTCGATATCGGGGTCTATCGTCAATGTATGATTTTTTCTATCGATCACAGCCCCCAATTCCTTCAAGTTATCGTCGCCTATAATGCCGTCAAAGAATATTAGCCCCGATAGGGCATAAAACGTTACTTCAGTATCATTGCCTATGTTGTAAAAAAATTGTCCACTAATTTTCCAGTTTACTAAAACTGGTCCTGCAACGGTTTGCACCGAAAAAGGTGGCTCGACTGGGGTTGAGTGGGTGGTTAGTTTTGGGTTTATAAAATTTTTGTTCGCACCTGCGTCGACAAGGAACTTCAAAGCAATATTGCCTGTGGTCAAGCAAGTAAGGTAGGGTATACTGGAATACGGGGCCTTTATATGAAATAAGCCGGTAGCCCGTCCATCATAACATTTACCTGCTGAGTCTCTTCTTCCAATGGCTCGTTGTTACTGCCTTCGATGTGGTAAAGTTTTTGTCGTTTCGGAAATCTTTCAATGGATGCACCTGGGCCCCTTTTAAACGCGTTACTATTTTCGGGTCTATTCATGTAGTTCAGTTTTCTGGATTGAATGCTACCCTCGATTTCCATTATCTCCGCAGGTTTGGGAGCCGTCGGTCTGCCTGGAGGCGATGTGTTGGATGACTCTTGGTTATATCGAAACTTATTGTATGGCATTTTGTTGTACTCATGGCCAGCGCTTCTGTTTGCCCAACTATAGCCGGTACGGGCTCGAGGAGGTATGGGCGGCCTTTGATTGTCTTGCAACACGTTATTTGGAACAATGACTCTACTAACTGTATTTGTATGTACCATTGTATTCCTTAATGTCAAATTTTGCATATCTAGACAGACTGAATACGCTTCTGGAAGTGTTTTCGGATTTTGGACAATCAGCATGCGTGATAATTCCGGATTTAGTCCTCTAATAAACACGTGCAGGGATCTATTCCAATACGTATCTATGAGGACGGAAACCGTCTCCTGCGTGTAATCGTCACACTTAATTTTGTTGACAATCAACGACATTTGATGGTTAACCGTCGCATAGAATTCGTCTAGCTTGGAACCTCTTTGGGCAAACTGATTCAGTTAGTGTTCTAGCGTCCGTATGACCCTCTTGTCCGCGTAATGCAGAGAAAGGACTTTCTTTATTTCCGCCCAGTCGCTCCCGAACACATTGTATGCAACTAACGCTGCATCAGCCCCTCCTCGAATCTTTCTTTTATCACGCTGTAGTCGGAAATGATGCCTTCGACATTGTGTATCCATGAAATATATTGGGCTGGGTTGCCCTCGAAAATTTGCAGTTCCTTGACACAATTAGGGAGCTTGCCGATATCTTTTAGATCTTGTTCAGACATTGGCGCTCGCGTTTTTGCAGTTGGCCTCTCTAATTGAGCGTTGTTCGCTTCCTCTACACTACCTAGCCTTCCATCGGTCCTGGCAAGATTGTGATCTAGGATTGCGATTCCAGACTCTATTCTTGCTAATCGAGATTCTAATCCTAACCCATTATTTTCAATCCCCGTTATACGCCCCTCTAATCTTCTAATCTGCTCCAGGAGAGCATTAATTCCTCCATTTAGTTCGATCACTTTTGTTGCTAGTGCGTCCATTTTTGTTTCGAATTTGGGTTTTAAATGTTATAAGAGAAAATTTTCCGATCAGGTCAAAGGGTATAGACAGTAAAACTGAATTTTTTTGCCTTGCCAGATTACCAATTTTTTGGTTTTTATTCTGGATCTTTGTCCAAATACTGACAGGGACTAATTTCTTTTTATTCGTATTGGTTTTAACTGTGTGCCTGCGTAAGCCTGAGGGTCTTCGGGGTCGCAAGCATCACCAGAATTAGATTAGTTAAATATTGGGCACCTCCGCCCCCAGATTTTAATTCACTTGTTTTAATTTTATTTTGAAAATTTGACCTCTTCTAGGAAGTTCCAGGAAGAGGAGCTTTTACCCCTGGAGTTGGGGATCGCAGAGTTAAGCTTGTGTTATAAACCGAAGGACACTCAAAGGCAGTCAACGGTTTTAAAGTATTTTGTTATGTGGATGTACAAGCCATAAATTTATAGTTATATTTATTTCACTTTCATTTTTGCACTTCTAACACTTCCACTTAGTCACAGTCACTGTTTGTCACCTATCACCACACAATCACTTGAAAAGGACTCTTGCAATTAAGAAGATCCCATTCACAAGGCCTCACATTTAAGGAGGTCCTTTCACGGCGACCCACATTTAAAGTGGGTCCCTACTCGGGCACCAGTTAACGAGCTCATGCATGTGTTCTCGAAAAAATTAAAGTTGGGGGCCGCATCACGGCCCCAGGAAGTCCTTGCTAAAATAAGTAAAACACAATTATTAGATTTGAGTGAGTATATTTACCATCACCGTTCGCTGTCCAAATAGAACTGAATACAAAATGTTTCTTAAAGCTACGGCTTACTGACTAACCGGCTTTATTAGTTGCTGGTGCTGCGCTTCCCATGGATTCAATTTTGAATACGCTTGCATTATTGGTTTTGCGTAAGAGTTCAATTACCGACGCTAGCTATGCGCGTGTTTGGGGGAAGTGCGGTGTCAGCACTTTCGCGCTGGTATGAGCGTTGGCTCCCGTGTTAACTTCCAGTTTTGTAACCGCTCGTGGCTGGCAGGGTATGTTTTTAAAGATTATTGCAAATCAAAAACCATCACACAATTTCCGAAAAGTAAATCTTATACCATTTTCTTTTTAATAAAACCCATTGTGGATAATATACAAAGCGGACAATTTTATCCCATAATATATTTTTAATACGAGTAGTGCAGTTGCGGTCCGATTGGAAATTTATATGCTCTCTTTCACGCAATCGCCAAAATCATTCCATTATTCTCATAATAAGAGTGTTCACGCGGAATACAATTTGTTAAACCTTGCACCAAATCGCATTTGTTTATGCCAAAAACTTACAAAGCTGGCAAAGAGAGAGCGCAATTTTTAAACTTAATTTGGAGGGGAAGTTCCAAATTTGTATTGAGTAAATTTTTCCCAACACGAGTTAGCAAGCAAGAAAAACAGGTGATTAGAACACATGGTTGTATTTGAATCAACAAAACAATTGGATATTTCAAAGTATAAATTTGCAAAAGCATAAATATGAGTGATTTATTAACAAAGAAGCGGAAAACCAAAAAAAAACCAACTGTGTAAGTAAAATTATTCAAATTCCTGTTCGCACAGAGCTCAGTATGTTTCTGTCATTGAGAAAGAACGATGCGTCACTCTCTGAATTATGTTACAGGCTAATTCTGGCTTTTCCTCGCGAACACTCATAATTGCTATGTCGCACACACTTGACATGAATCGCTTTAGAAACGCCATACAAAGATTTTTTCAGCATAGTTTTAGTCTTTAATTATCACAGTAGAGATTAGATGATTTTTGTTTTGTTGTATGAGAAATGGGTTGTAAATCTCTACAGCAGGCATGTTTACATTTAGTAAGTATTACTGACAATAAAGAAGAAGTAAGCGACATGATGCAGAAAAAGCTACATAGGTAGGTGCACGAATCGTGGGACAGTTAAGATTTTTTTTAAATTTTCTTAAGCGGCCATTTTAAGTCTAGTGATAGAACTAGAAGTAGTTTGTTAAAAACGCGTCCATTAGTTACAACTTATTATCAAACAGAATTTGTATAATGAGTAATTTCTTTTTGTTGTTCTGCAAGATAACTAAAAAGAGTGCTATTATACTATTAGGCGCAATAGTTTTTTTAAATTCCCGGGCACACATGGCACTAATTGTCGGGCATATGCATAACTGCTCGAAATTATGTTCTTTCATTCCTTTGTTTTAATTTGTTAAGCTCCCAACAACATAACAATGATTTGCACTTTTAACTGTTATATATTACATACGAATATGCTAATTTTTGAAATTATATTTAGCATTGCTGATAAGTTCCTTATAGTATTCGTGGTACATACAGTGCTCCTCATACCTTTAACACCAAAATTCGATATAATTCTAGCCACTTACTTTTACTAATTTATTTTTATCAAATTTTTTTCTCTCCTACGGAAGGGAAAGAAAATTACAAGAAAATTTAACGTACCGTGAGATAGATGGATAAATAATATTGCTCAATATTTCCTTGATTACTCCTGCATGGTATTATTATGCATGCAAATACATATACTTTTCTGTTAATTATTAATTTTAAGCGAACACAAATAAAAATATGAACAGCGTATGTCAAGCGAACAGCATGCGAATTTTACGGTTTTACAGCGTTTCAGGCATAGAATTTTACAACACCTCACCATAATTGCAAGACATGATATTGGCCCGCATTGTTTACATTTTATAAAAGGTCTGTTCGATGAATACACTAGTTGGATGATCAGGAATACGCAAGAAAAAGTAAACAAAGGAAAGTAAATTAAAAAAACTGTGGGATTTTCTCCACCGAATGGAAGATTTTATTCCTTTGTGATGCACAGCGTATGCCGCAACGCCTGAAACGACTGGTGTGAAGTTCGAGCTAAACGAATTCTCTTAGCTGACGCCTCGTGTACAGGTGTTTAAACATAAGTGTTCCCCAGCAAAGCTGGTACGGTGAACCGTGTGCACAGTGCCTAACAATAAATACCTAAAAACTTTTAGTTGAAAACGAGTTTTGCCACTAATCACAAACATTCAAACACATATAAAAAACAAATATTTATTGAAAGAAACCTGCCAGTCGAAAAATCGAAAATGAACGGCAAGTCGACTAGTTTTTAATGGTCGGTTAGTTGAAAGGAAACGGTTTGTAGATTAGGTGAAGTCGACTATTTGTTGAAACAACTAGTCGATTAACAAGAGCTCTACTCATAAGTGGCCTAGGTAAAAGATAATATGTATTTATAACGGGGTTTTCAATAGGGACAGCAAACGACGCCATATTTTTCCCCGCTCTTTTGACATTTATCTTCAGTAAGGTTTGCCATTTTATCGTGGAAAGATATACGATCCAACTACGAGTGGAAATTATTAAAATTTACCCCGAAATTCGGAGCCAATGGCCTCAACTTTAAGAGCGCTACGTCCTATTTATGGTCGTCGTCATTTCTGGCTGAATGGCTTCGTCAATAAGCAAAATATGCGTTATTGGACAGGCAGTAATCCACATGTATTCCATGAGTCAACATTGCATCCCGAAAATATTACGGTTTGGTGCGGTTTATGGGCCGGCGGCGTCATTGGGCCGTTCTTCTTCCGTGATGATCAAGACCGGCACGTTACTGTGTATGGGAATCGCTACCGCTCAATGATAACCTCATATTTTGGATGATATGGACTTGGACAATATGTGGTTCTAACAGGACGGCGCCACAAGCCACACAGCGAATGTCACAATCGATTTAGTGAAAACCAAGTTTGGTGAACGTGTTATCTCACGAAATGGCCCAGTCAATTGGCCGCCTCGGTCGTGCGATTTGACGCCGTTAGACTATTTCCTGTGGGGCTACGTCAAGTCTATGGTCTATGCCAACAAGCCAGCGACAATTGATGAACTTCGTACGAATATCTAACGTGAAATTGCAGCAGTATCGGCCGATTTATGCTTGAAAACCGTCGAAAATTGAGTTCAGCGTCTGGACTTCTGCAAGCGTGCCCGTGGTGCCCATGCAAAGGAAATCAAGCGCCCTACATAATGGCATCGAATGTACTTTCACAGGAATAAAGAATTTAATTCATATCCCAAACTGTTTTTGTTTTATTTAAAAAAACTTTTGTAGCGTTCCTATTGAAAAACCCTGTATAAGCGTGTATGTACATACAAACACATACTATTCGATAATAATTACAACGTTTTTCACGTCAAATCTGTTTTGTGCATAAAACTGCTAATATATCGAAAACCAAAATTTAAAAGTTTTGCGTGATAAAAATATTGTGGGGCAAAAACACTGACGATTTTTGAAGTTTGTAGCACAATACTGTTATATAAAAATCTTAATCTTAATTTTTAGTCTGCTACAGTGACAGATTTAAGAATTTTCACTTGAATATTTTCGTTTCTCTCTTTCTTCGCGTTTGAGTCGCTCCAGTAATTGTAATTTTATCACAGTATAAAGTTTATAAAATAGACTAACTCAAAGAGTTTGAGCGAACATTGTGAAAAAAACACATTTTTTAACTTTTCATAAAAATTTCACACTTAGAATAGTTTGTATATGCCGTTTCAAATTAAAAAATTTAAAGTTTTGACATGGAAAACATTGTGCATATTGTAAAAGAATAATTTGGCAAGTTTTGGTGTTGTTCAGTGTGTGTAGTTCATCCCCAAAGTATTTCACAAAAAAGGAGCATCTTTGTAAATTATATACAAATACATATGTATGTACATTTATACATACGTAAACATATAATAAATATGGATCAAAGCTTAAGCATGCATCGATGGATCCTAATAAAAGTCTGTTAACAGTATCATGACTTTTGTTTTCTATTACCTCAATATGTTCACATACGCAAATGCCCTCCTCGCAGTAGGCACATAATTGCCATTTGCGTCCATACGTTAGTCCCTTATAACAAAGGTGTGACTCGTTGCTGATCAGTGGTTCATATTGTTGTCGCTGATTAAATTGCAGATCCTTCAGCTGCCGCCTAACGCTACTGCCCACACCGTTAACTATGCTCGAGTCTTGACATTCGAAGGTTTCATTTCGTCGCATACGATATACACTGCACTTTCGTTCTAGTGGGGCGGTTGGTGGGCCATTGATTTGCTCTTCATCAATAATTCCTCTGGAGCAAACATAATTTTCCGTTTTTTTAATACTACTAGTTAGTGTTTCCTGTTGTTTGTGCAGTAGCGTGCCTACGTGCCCTGGCGAGGCCATCGGCGTGGCCGGTGTCACAATGATTGGATCATGGTGGGCTAAATTAATGGAGGTGTGATCGGCAGATGACGTCTCCACTTTTGTAGCGGTGGTATTTGCATCCTCGGCCGCACCCGATGGCGTCGTCGGCGGCGTAGCTTCCATTTGTGAGACGAGTGGGAGAGTCGCTGTTGCTGACTTGTGAAGTTTTGGATGATGAAAGCTACTAGCACTACTGCCTGAATGTCGATGAAGTAACTTGGATGAAATATCTCTATGGCAGTTGTGCTGCTGATGCGTAGACTGATATTGGGGATGTGGTGGAATAGGTTGCACGTGGCTGTGGGAATGGTGCATTTGGGAATGCACATATTGTACGCGCATCTGCAGCACTGACGTATTATTACCTTCATCAATAGGCAGCAAAAGTTTTGATTGTGCCGTATAGCTGGCGCTTAATTTCCTTGTATGTGTTTGTGGCGTGCGCAGGTAGTTGGTCGGCAGCTGGTGGAACTGACGTGACTGGGTACGAGTTGGGGTTGAAGCGCCATGATCTGTTATCGATAACACTGATAATTTAGGTGGATGAAGTTTTGCTTGAAGTTGTTGATTACGTTTTTGTTGGCGCTGCCGTTGACGTGCCTGGCGTGATGCCAATGATGCCCCACCTGCTGCTGCATACATATTAAACTTTTTCCCGGTTTCTTGGTTGAAATTTTTTCCACTTTCTTGCGTTTGTTGTTTTGGATTAGTTCATTATATTCATTTATGGCGAATTGAGTTACTTAGTTGAGACATAACGTAAAAATATAGCGACATATAACATGGCAAGAAGGACACGAGGAAATATAATACTTCGTATTGCCCTACTGTAGTTTATTTAAAGTCAGTCATAGTTCATGATTATAATTCGCATCTTGCTAAATCTAAACATTTAGAGAGGAAAAGATATTCAAAGAAGAAAAAATAATTCTCTTTTAACGACATTAGTATTTTCGGTAGTTAGCGAACAAAACGTCGATAATAGCGATGCCATAGTTTTTATTAACTAAGTAAAGTCGGTTGAAAATATAGGTTGTTTGAAGAAGATATCATTAAAACTCTTACCATTACACATTTTAAAAGTAAGATTAAGGCATATTCTACAACAAAGTATACATAAGTATAGCCCAATCGAACTCTCTCATACTATACATTATGTCAAGCATCTGCTTCTTGTGCTAAATTTGCTGAAGCTCAATATTAAGGGAAATCAAAGTGTGTGTAAAAATTATCTGCGACAGTTTATATTTTTTCAGAAAAATCATTCATATGTATGCATACATATTCCGTTTTATATGAACAATAAGTTTTAAGCTTAAGACCAGTTTGTTATTTGGAAGGTATTGGGGGGAAATAATATCAGTCAAAGCGGTAGAAGTTTCTCCAATACTTTCCAAATCAAAAACTGGCGTTAAGTTCAAATACCATTCTTCGTATAAAAAATATCAGGCCAAAAAATTAAAATATTTGTGTAGGTAATGGAAAAGCACACCAAGCAGGACAAAATCTAACAATAATAATTTGATTTGGTAAAACCAACAAAAAACATACATTCGTGATAACAGAGGAGGACTGGCGTACTTAAATTGTGTTTGGAACTGCATTATATAGATTCGTTTATACGCATTTCAGTACTTTACTCTCTGGAGTAGGCGGTGAATGATACATGCACGCTATTTTGGTTAGACATTCATTTGTACGCAGTTCAGCTTTGAGAGAGCTTTAATAGATTTATTGTATGAAAAGATATAAAGTGGACCCCGTAACCGAGCGTGCACTCTTCATCGGCAGTGTCGCGGCTAAAGGTTCAATAATAAAAGGTTTTGTAAATAATCAGCTTTCTCGCTCTCACCTGGCAAATCCGCTAATTAATCAGAAAACTGGATAAATAGTAGTCGATATGCAAGTTCTTTAAACAGGTCATGGCGCGAGATAAGGAATGTTTTCCTTATCAACAGCAAACGACCAAAACATCTTTATTAACAAGTTATGGAAGGTATACCTTAAGTAAGCTTATAACCATCAATTCGAAATCCAATCAACTCCAACAAGGTTCAACAACAGTCAACGCATAACCTAAAACCAAAATACTCACCCACATCCCCACCGAGAGGACTGACACTGACATCAATACACACCTAATTTCAAGATGCAAAGAAACGACCATCTACAAAGAAACGTTTTCAATCAACCTCAACAACGACAACATCCACCAGTGCCAGTATAAAACTCTAGGCAGTTTTTACACGCTACTCAACTCCAATAAGGATACCAGAATCCGTTCAAGAGAGAAAGAAATTAATCCTCACACAACATCAGTCAACACAAGCAACAAAGAATCAATCAAACACATCAAATTGAAATAGAATCCACCGCCCCTCACTTTGAAGAACAGTATGAAACCGGAAATACTTTTTCTGGACGAATAAACGAACTACCTTGCATACAAACAAAATGTGGATTCACAGGTACTCTCGTTACAATCTTAATCGACACTATAACTATAACTATATTAGTCTGAACTGTAATATTGTAATAAAACCTATAAAAACCAAAACTATTCATGGATATTCACTATTGAAATCCAAAAAAATAATAACTTTATATAATCATCATTCACCATTTGTTAAAATAATGAATTACGAGAATTTGGTATGATATTAGGTGAACAAGGGCTTAGAATTACGAAACCAAAAATAAATTTATTCGACTACAGTCTTGCATATCAAAAAAAAATTGTGAAAATTGAAAGAGAACAAAAAATTAACTACACAACAAATAATTTTGAATATGAGGAAGCTATCAGGGAAATAATGAGGAGAAATGAAGAGATTTGTGAAATTTTACCTTTTACCGCAACTGTTCAAGCTACAATTAGGACAAATAATGAAGATCCTATTTTTACCAAACAGTATCCTTATCCCATGTTAGATAATGACTTCGTAAAAGCGGAAATCCAAAAACTTCTTAATAATCACATAATTCAACCAAGTAAAAGTCCACATAATTCTTGTATTTGGACCGTTCCAAAAAAGGGCACCGACGCAAAAGGGAAATCCAAAAGAGGAATGGTTGTAGATTTTGAGAAGATAAACACACAAACAATAACTGACCGGTATCCAATACCAGATATTAATATGACCATTCAAAATCCACCAATTAGTTCATTCATTCCTTCATTCATTATTTATTAGGGCAAATTAGTACAATAAGATATTAAAGTCTTCTATAGTACAACAAATTTCAGAGTCACAATAACAAGACATAACAGATCTTCTAGTAAGGTAATAAGCAGTACATATGTATTTACATAAATAAGCAACAAAACTTATAAATTAATTGACAGGTTTGTAATAGTCACCTAAGCAATATCGAGTTAACAATGTTTTAATAAAGAAATTAGTTACAAGAATATGAATTAATTAGGACTATAATAGAAGATGGAATACCAATTAAAGGCTAAGTACTGAAGTAATCATAGATAGATTCTCTAAAATTGCTTTTGTTTACCTGCTTTCTAATATTGACAGGGATAGAGTTAAAGTATTTTGGGCGTATATATCAGAAAATTGTTTATATTGATGACGTATTAATATATTCCTCCTCACCAGAAGAACATATTGAACACATCCGAACAAACGAAAGATCACATTTCTTCCAAGACTGAGTTTAATACCGTGGGCATACTATCAAACCCAATAAAATAACTGTAGACCCCAAGAAAATTTAAACAATAAAAGAATATCCTATTCCAAAGGCATTGAAATAACTTAGATCTTTCCTAGGACTAGCTAGCTACTACAGGAAGTTTGTTCAAAATTTTTCAACAATCACAAAACCTTTGAATATACACTTAAGCGGTGACAATGGCATAATTAGCAAAAACAAAAGTGCGAGAGTGGAAGTTAAATTAGATGAAGCAGTTATAGAAGCTATAAAGAAAATTAAGAATGCACTCCAAGCTCAAGTAGAACTTTACCAACCTGACTTCGCGAAACATTTTGACCTGACTACAGATGCCAGCAATTTCGCTATAGGTGCTGTACTGTCACGAAACAAACAACCTAGGGCTTTTGTATCAAGAACACTCAATGAAACTGAACAAAATTACAGTACTAACGAAAAAGAACTATTAGCCATTGAATGGGCTCTACAGAAACTAAGAAATTATTTATATGGAATAGCTAATTTAACAATATATACAGACCACCAATCTACTATATATCTGAAAAGAATCCAAACAGCAAATTAAAAAGATGGAAGAATTTAATAGGCGAATATGGTTCCAAATTAGTGTATAAACCTGGACACCAGAATATTGTTGCAGATGCACATTCCCGTCAGCATATCAATAATACTACAGACTGCTCAGATCATTCACAACAAAGTGCATCAAATGAAATTGTTAAAAAATTTGAGCAACCACTTAATTCATTCAAAAATCAAATTATTTAACTACAAGATAATGAAAAAAACGAATTACTCTCAAATAGTATTTCTTCATCAATACAGACACACATTATTTTTTAAAGGCACACCAGACTTGATAATTAAACTAAAAGATGCTCTTAGACCAAATATTACTAACGCCTTGAAAATAGACGAAGAAATAATTTTCCATTTAAAAAATGGCATTATCACCACTTTCCCAAATTATACGCTTGTACTAACTCAAAATAAATTTTCTGATGGCACCTCTGTAAACGAA
The DNA here is from genome assembly GCA_951828415.1 of Anomoia purmunda. Classification (NCBI taxonomy): domain Eukaryota; kingdom Metazoa; phylum Arthropoda; class Insecta; order Diptera; family Tephritidae; genus Anomoia; species Anomoia purmunda. The sequence goes on along the minus strand of OX639994.1, from coordinate 40,430,695 downwards.
CAAAAGAATTTAGTCTCACAATACATAGACGTACTCATAGAGATTACAAAAATAACATACAAGAAATTTTGCTAACTCATTTCTGGCCTAATATTAAAGATATGTGTAAAAAAGAAGCAATATATTGTGAAATATGTGTGCAACACAAATACGAACGACAACCAAATAAACAACCTATAGGAAAAACCCCAATACCAACACGAGCAGAAGAGTACATACAAATGGACGTATTCCATATTAATAACATCCAGTATCTTAGCTCTATAGATAGATACTCTAAATACCGCTTACTGTATACTGTACACGTGTATACTGTACACGAAACTATAGAAGAGGTACTTACCCAAGTTTACCCGAATGCCAAATATCTCATGACAGATAACGAAAGTATATTTATCGCAAACATGACGAAATTTCTGTACAATCGACTACAAATAACACATTCAGTTACCCCAGTACATCATTCGACTTCGAACGCTCAAGTTGAACGGTTACATAGTACATCCATTGAACTTTCTCAGAGTTTAGCTGGCGAAAACACAACCGCACTCGGTAAAGAAATTTTTAACGCTGTTCGTCAATATAACAAAAGACTATCCACTCCTCTACAAGATACAAACCTGAAGACATATTCTCCAATCGTGAAAAATATCCTGATATCAGGGATGCACTTGACTCTGTTATCAACTGCAAACAACAAAAGGGCATTTGTGCATTGAAAACCACAAACAAAAATGAAAATAAAAAATGCACGGACAACAAAACAATAAGTAGAAGTATACAAACAGACAAAATATGCTTGGTACACAAAACACATCGCAGGCTCAACTCGGTCTTTACCAAAACAAAAGACAGAACTAGCAAAGAACAACCACACAACGTGGTAATGAAATTAAGTGCAATGGTAAATTGCTTAAACAGAGGGACAACAAATTAGTGAGTAATTTCAATATAAGGAGTTTTATTGTTATATTTTTGTTTATTTTGATGTTGTTACTGTTTAGAATGTAATTAACAATGTAAGTGCAATAATTGTTGTAAGCAAACATATTGTTAATTTGTTAACACTTGTTTTTATGTTTTATGTACAATAAAATGCAGACTCCCTGATGAAGGCGCGGAAGACGCCGAAACGCGTAGGAGAAAAAAAGAAACTTTTTGTTCGCTTTTAAGATATCACCGACCGAAAAGCTCCTAAAGCATCCCAAAAACAGGATAAGTTACTCCAATATCACAATAAGAATAGACAAGCTATAACATATAAACCAGGAGACAATATACATCCGAACAGATCGCCGTAACAAGCTTGCAACAAAATATAATAAACATAAGGTAAAACAAGATCGCGGAGGCACGATTTAAACAGTGAGGGGAGAATAATACATAGAGATAGCATTCGAAAGGAAAGCACAACATGCAATTCACAGGAACTAATATTCTTGTTGATATTCTCACTCGGACTTGCCGATAGAACTACGGACTTAGCAGATAAAAAATATGTATTGACCGAAACTGCGAAAGTGTACATTTATAATACCTCAGCTTATCTTTACCATGTAGCAAACCTTTCAGTAATATTAGCACCATACGAAAATATTATGAGGTCTCAATATAGAACAACCCAATCCCAAAGAGAAGAAATACTCATAAATAAAATAGAAGTACTTAAAAACCAATTAATACCATCCGAGCTTCGTGCAAAATGCGCCCTCAATTATTTAGGCTCAGTTTTTAATTTTATAACAGGAACACCAGATCACGACGACCTAATAGAAATAAAGACAGGACTAAACCAACTCATCGAAAATAAAGGCCAGCAAAGAAAGATAAACTCGGCTCGCCTACGAATCCTATAGAAAAGTGTAGCGTGCGAAGAATGTATTACAATAAAATATAAATTTGATTTGAATTTACTTCGTATTTATGTACATTATATGAACGAGGATGTACATGCATGTATACATACATACATACATACCTAAAATATATATTGTTAATTAGTATGATTAAAATTAAAACATGTTAGGAATACATCATATAAACATATTTTATACACATTTAAATTAAGAAAGTATATATACAAAAATGTAAATTATATACAATAATATAACACCACTCACATATAAACATGGAAAAGTTATTATGGAGAAAAATATTGCCAAATGTAACCACAAATATATTACAGTAGCTAGATGTAAAAATAATGTAGGAATAAATATGTATATGTGCACAATTATCAGAGCACAATTGTACTATCCCTCTATTAGAATAGAAGAAAGCCAAATGTATCATTATTTTAGAAAATAACAAACCTATACTTATATTGGATCACGGTAATATCATCACAGACGGATAGCATGATCAAATCAAAACAGAATGTGCAAGTGAATATAGAATTTCCGACCATGAGACAATTTATTTTAAAGTGCCAACTACAAAATATTATTAAATTAGAACATATACATATATCTGTAGTCTGTTGGGAGAACTATACCGCTGAGAATCTTACATATAAACCTGTTGCGAACGTACGATTTTAGCTCTATGTCTAATAATGGAATAGAAAATAGAGTCCAGGGTCTGAATGACACACTGAATCAAGCCATGCAAACGTTAACATATGAGAAGAGAATCCATAAATAATTGAGAAATAAGTGGTATGACCGTGAGCTGACAGTACTTAATAAGAGAAAATTTGAATTCTACAATGATGCGATAAACACAGGCCTATGGAGTGATTATTATGCCATTAAAAAAATATATAAAAAATTATAATATTTAAAAGGAAGAAACATATGGAAAGTCAAGTACTCAAAAATGAGGGAAACATGAAATTGATGTGGAAATGCTTGAAAGATGCTGCGGAACTTACAGACAACAGGGATTGTATTACGAAAATAGTATTTAATGGTGAAGGCTTTGAGAATCACAACGATATAGCTAATGTATTAAATGTCTTTTTTGTGCAGAGCATAGTTCAAATTAATGATAGTATTGAAGAAAATACTGATGCTGATGAAATAACCCTAAATAGACCGCTAGCAACATTTGAATTCGCCGTTATCGAACTAGAAGATATAATGAACATCACTAAAATATTTAAAAAAAAAATATGGTGGGAAAAAGCGTCTATCCGAGGGTGTTTTCAAAGACTCTATGACGTATATTGCTCACTTATATAAAGACATTATAAACGAATCTCTTAATAGTGGCATTGTTCCTAATTGCTGGAAGATATCAGCAATAGTACCGGTGGAAAAAGTTAAAAGTACAATGAAGCCTGAAGAACTACGCCCAATTAATACGCTACCTGCAGATGAAAAAATTATGGAAACAGTGGTAAAAAACAACTACTTATTAGCATACTTAGAAAAACATAATGTAATAATACCAGAACAATCAGGGTTCAGAAGGAGCCATTCATGTTAAACAGCACTGAACATGGTAAGGTGGGGGTATCTGGCTTTTTAGACCTAAAGCGGGCTTTTGAAACAGTTGACAGAGTTGTATTATTGGACGTCATGTATAACATTGGTATCAGAAGTAAAGCGCTGGAATGGTTCCGAAGTTACTTGAGTAACAGAAAGCAGATAACGGTAATTGGAGATGCAGTATCATCGGTTGCTGATGTAGATATTGGCCTACCGCAAGGCTCAGTATTGGCTCCGATATTCTTCATAATTTATATTAATGATATTAAAACCTGCCTGAAAAATTTGTAAAATACGTCTGTTTGCGGATGACGCATTGGTAACCATTAGTGGAAACACTGTAAATAGTGCCATTTCTAAAATTCAAGAGGGCTTAAATTCTTTATATAAATGGCTATGTCGTAGAAAGCTGAAACTAAATGTAGATAAAACTAGATAAGTGATATTCTGCAAGAACCACAACATTATTGATAATAATGAATTAAGCAATATAAGACTGAAGATAAAAAATAATAAAATTCAATGAGTGGATAAAATGAAGTACTTAGGAGTTACAATAGATGAAAGGCTCAATTTTGGAGAACATACATATATGTTATTTAGAAACCAAAATTGCAAAGAAAATAGGTTATATGTATAGAACATGTAAACATATTAAAATATTAGTATATCGTTCAATTATAGAGCCTCACTTTATATACTGCCCAACAATAATATTGCTAACAAATGATTCACAAATTAAGAGCATACAAATACAATAAAACAAAGCAATGCGATTAATTTTAAAATGCCCTTCACGAACATCAAAGAGTACCATGTTAAATATGCTAAATTGGCGTAGTATAAAACAATCAATTTGCTATTATACACTGAAATTTATACATAATATTAAATTAGGAATGTTGCCAAATTACTTAAGTGATAGAATACATTATAATTATGAGATTCATAATTATGGAACTAGAAGTAGTAAAAACATAAGACTGCCTAAAGTAAGAACGGAATTCGCAAAGAAAACTCTAGAATACGTAGGTTATAAAATGTATAATGAATTACATACTGAGATAAAAGACTGTGAAAACATTGTTAAGTTTAAAGGAAAATTATTTTCATACTGTGAAACGTTAAAGATGTAATATTTATGTAACATTTAATTTACTTGAATTAGGTCTGAAAGACCGTAATAATAAAAGAACCGCGACTAATACAATTCAACATCCCTGCAAGAAAAAAATGATGTAATCCATTCACACACAGACGAACAGTTAAATCCAGAAAATTTTAACTTCCTATTCAGAGTATAAATTTACGAATCAAGAAATCTTAACCACACAATTTGCTCAAAAAAGAGGGAACTTGCAAACAAAATATACCAAACAGAATTAATTCGTTTCAAAGCACAACAACACGAAAAGTGAGGACACTTTCAAAATATATTCATCAACAAGTTAAGAAAGGTATTCCATATCATCGGCAACCGAAACAGAATTGTCCACAGCATACAAAAACAACATAAACATCTAAAAACATCAAAACATCTTTATCAGTAGCCAAATATATCAACAAATGTAATAACAGTTATGATCACAGCCGAATAAACGTAGTGCACTGTTGCTGAAGAAAATCAAATTTATTATATCTAGTGGAACGTAACACAAAGTAGCGCTAAGCTTTTGACTAAAAACAAACAGTGGATTGGAAATTCACGAAAGCACATAGATTTTGTAAAAACTGCTTCCATACAATGGAAAAATCATACTCTATTTAGCTACAGTGACTGGTCTGTTTGAACGCAAACTAGTATTTCAATTGTTACTAAAATAAGGTATACAGAGCTAAAAAGTTCACCTGTAACTAAAGAGATCGACATCTAAACAAGCTGAAGGCCAAGGAGTGCGAGAGGGGACAAAATCGAAGAAATTTTCAATAATAAATCATTTTAATATTGGTTTGATTTTCTTCTGAAATTTTTTGAAGAGAGAAACGACTAGAAATGAGGAGATAACTTCTTGTTTATTAATTTTTATGGAATTTCGTTCAAAAATATTCAATTGGAAGAAGAAATCTCCTCGTCTTTATGTTAAAAATCATATGAAGGAAATTATTAAGAAGATCCTCTCATTTTTACTATAATCGTATTGAATTTATTAATATGGAAAACATTTTTAAAGGAGCCCTTTTTAATTCAAATTTTGTTTTTAACCCCTTAACAACATACATATGTACTTTGTGAATAATCGACTTTATAGTTATTACTTTTAGTTTAATATTATGAATATTCCAGGCGAATTCATATAAGATGGTGCTAAAGTATGTATAACTTCAAAATTCCCATGTATTTTGTTTTTGCGTTTGTGTAAGAGTTGTCAAATTTTACATACATTTTGTTTTTGCCTTTACCGTTTTTGGGAACCTCATACACAAAAGCAAAAACAAAATACATGTAGGTGAATAAAAAAAATCCAATCGGCTGCGATGGTATCTATCCCTTGTTCAAGAAATGGCATACTACTTTTACGCATAATTTGGCAACACTAGTTAATATAAATACTTATTTTATTTGTTCTTATATCTTATAAACAAATATGTAAAACCTTTTATAATAATACATAGTACATAAGTGCTTGCACTTATTAAAATTATCTATAATTTACTTAAAAATAGTTAGGAGCCAATAATTTCAAATTGATAAGATCTTCGGCTTATTGAAATTAAGAAGAGATTCTAATGAAAAACAAAATTCCCCTTCTTGATTTTATTGAAAAGGTTTTCATCTTGATTTTACAGGTTATGTACTAGATTTTATTGAAAAGGTTTTCATCTTAATTCAACGTGACAGCTTCTTAATTTCATTGAAAAGTTTTAATTTTAGTTTTGCAAATTATCGTCTCGATTTTATTGAAAATACATGCCCAGTCGCATTAAGAAGGGCTTCTGCAAATTTTTTTCTGATTTATTGGGAATTTTAGAATTTTTGCTTAGTGTAGGTAGAAGCATTTTTATAATCTTTGTATAATATTATATGAAGTTTTACTTTATAAGTTCTACGCCAAAGAAGCCAAGAACATGAAATTTGATGCTCCTTTCATTTATCATAAATAGAAAGTGATCACCTAAAACAACTATGGCTCCCATACAACTGATTTTTCATATGTGCGATTTTTTTTTAAACTCCATAGCTAAACCCGTAAAATTTTGTGAGCTATTTACTCAATAATAAAATTTCCTCTAAGAAATGCTTCAATTTCGGTGCATTATAAAATATAGCAACCATACCACTGATTGTTCAATCATGAGGTTTTACGTTAAAACTTTTTATTTTATTGTATTTTATTTGAAACTAAACGAGGTTTTAGACAGGGTGACTCTCTTTAGTGCGACTTTTTTAACCTTATGTTAGAAAAGATAATTCGAACTGAAGAATTAAACCGTTTAGGCACCATATTTTATAAGGGCGTGCTACTTCTGGCGTATGCTGCTGACATTGACATCATTGACCTCAACAACCGCGAGCTACCTAAGTACCTCCTGTCTTCAAATAAACTGTCAAAGCACTTGCGTCTTAGCTTCCGCATTACTGTTGACAATTACAATTTCGAGAAAAAGAGCAAAACTTTTTTTATCCAGCATTAACACCTGCAATAATGTAAAGCCATCTCTCGACGAACCGAAACCACACTCTACAAGTATCTCATCATGTCCATGCTATTGTATGGCGCTGAAGTAAGGGCACTGTCAGGATCGGATGAGAAGGCCCTTGCAGTGTTCGAGAGAAAGAGTCTCTTAAAGATTTATGGACCTCTACGTCTTTACCGCGACATAGACATAGTCCAGCGAATTAAGATACAGCGGATACGTTGGCTGTAACATGTCGTGGGAATGGACGAAAATGCTCCTGCCCTGAAAGTATTCAACGTGGCTCCAGCTGGTGGTGGTAGAGGAAGAGAAGGTCTCCTCTGCGTTGGAAAGACAAAGTGGAAAAGGACTTGATATCACTTGGAGTTTTCAACTGGCGCCAGTTAGCAGGAAGAAGGAGTGACTGGCGCAATTTTTTAAACTCGCTTAAGCGGTTATAGCGCCAATAATAATAAGTAATTTACAGACCCTTGTATGATTGAATCCTGGCCCCGGCTCATATCTCTTGCCCGAGCATCAAAAATTACAGTAAAAATTTGCGAGAAGAATTAGTAAAAGCGAGAAATTAAAAGAACAAAGATGCCATGAAAGCTCAAATCAAAGGAAATTCAAATCTAGTGTTGCGTCGAAAAGGCAAATGCGCGATGAAGCTACTAATAAATTTTTATCAGCTTGACCAATAATAAAATAAAAATTAAATATTCCTGTTAATCTTCGGCATAGTACACGAATTCTAAACGTTTAAAAGACCGTCAAATGGACCAAACTTAAATCAAATTCACGTTTGGTTGACCTCAATTAAAACGAAAAATAAAGCTCGTCCTGGACCATAAGTGCTCTATCGTCCGATAAGAAATAATTTAAATTTGACGGGCCAGACTGCTACAGCTGCTATTTGCACGAATTAGGGAAGCAGGGTGGTGTATGGTGATGGCTATTTGTTTTATTAGGACTAAATGGATTCAAAAATTTTAAAGATCAGAGAAAATAAATGTTTCAACAGAACTACGCCTCTATTAATTTTTCTAGGCAATCCCATTGAAAGCCTTTGTGGAATAGCAATATATTTCTCCTGGAAAATTCTATTTGTCAGGCTTGGCCCGAAATTGGTCCCGATATCTTATCTACTTCAGTTATTCAAAGTAAGGGAACAATTTTGTTTTTATTGCGATAAAAAACTGTTTAGGGAAAAACTTGAGACAAACACAGCGTAGTTCATTCGCAAATAACAAAACAAAAACAGAAAGTATTTTAGGAAAACTAATTGTATACTTCTTGAATATCAATAGTAAGTTATGTGCGTATAAATGAATGTCTTATCTGTATATAATTTATAGAGCTTGAGGCCAGATTTTGCATTAGGGAATAATATGAGAAAACAACAATTTTTCAGAGTGGTAGAAGTGATAGCTGCTATTTCGGAGATCACCACATCTCCTCATCAGACTTTTTTCTTTCTAGACTTTACCTAGGTTTGAACCATGGTACACGGAGTTGCTAGGTGTGCACGCATCCACTCAGCCACGCTAGTCGTGTGAAAATTGTTTGTTTTATCATTATCCCTATCTCCAACCATACCGCTGTTAAGTGTGACGTCCACTATGTGCTTAACAAATGAATGTCTTATCATTGTATGAAAGTGGAAAGCCACAATAGTTCTTACGGCGTCTGATTGGCACAACCGAAAAATGCAAAAATTTATTAAATGTATCATTTTATTTATTTTTAAATATCGTTGTAAATATTTGGGTTCTCACTCCTTTATAATGGTGTCATAATAATTTCTACTAATTATTCTTTTGTACTTATTCCGAATATTTCTAAAGCGGCCTCAAGCTAGAAAATTTTGAGCTCAGCATTATTTTCTTACCCCTATGTTTACCCAAAAACTGTGATTTTGATATGTACCAAAGGAATAAATAAAACATGATATTTTTTAAGAAAACAAACACGGAAGCACAGATAATTCAGATAATGATGATGATCTTTATATCACATATCGGCACGAGTTTTCCTATTGAAGGTTTCTCTTACTAATTTTAGATAACTTTGCGCAGGCCCACGTTTGTCAGCCTTTTGAACGGGTTTCATACAATTTTCTACTAATATCTCGATCTCTGTACCGTGCGCGATTGATTGTGCAGGTAGCACATTTATGATCAGCCAAATGAGACCATAAATGCACTTTCTCTAAATATCGGAATCACTGCGAACCTAGCGGATTAACTAATTTTTCATATTACATTGACATTAACAAAATTGCTTAGGTCGGAGCAGGATTCAATCGGCCCCATCGTTCGTAAACAAGAATGTCTTCTGTTTTTCCTGTTGTTGTTGTTGTAGCGCCAAGGCACGCCTTGTGAAGAACGGATTCACCCATGGTCATTGCCGTCATACTCATCTAGCGGGAGGCCAAGGAAGCAGGCTGTTTCGATGGGGTCGGACCAGAGGGAGGTATCATGTGAATAGGTGTTTGGTATCGTGCGGAGAATCTCCACATGCCGGACATGTGCTGAGTATGTTCGGGTTGGTTCTGGATAGGTAGGAGTTAAATCTTCTACAGTATCTGAATCTGAATTGGGCCCCGGCAGCGCGGGACTATCGATGCAGCGGGGGTTCTTCATCTGCAATTGGTGGTGGTTAAGCTCCTATTACGGCATTGACAAGGCGAGAGTCGATGGTGGTGGGGACCGTCTACGGCAGCCCTTGTTGAATTCTCCTTAGTTTCGATGTTGAGCCTCTAAATAATACCGATAATAGAAGACCACACAGGTAATTAGCAGTACACCGTTTTAGTCCCTGCGGGAGAGTTGATGTTTCCACGTCGGCTAGCAGCGTGGAATATCTTACAGTGTTAAAAGCTTTTGACAGGTCCAACGCTACTAGGATGGTTCTTTCGCAGGGGCGGTTCTGGTTAAAACCGCGAGTGTGCGTTTATGGCATTGAGTGCCATTGAGTGCTATGTTGAAGCTTAGCCGAACCCAGGTGGTAAGTGTAGTACGGATGGTGTAGGGCCTTAAGGGTCTTTATCACTTGCCAAAGCAAGTCACCTATGGTTCGTTCCGGTACGTAGAATTGACTGTAGTGAAAATGTTCTATTTTCCTCGTTGTCTTCTGTTGCTAAATACCACCACTCTGCCTGTTGTTGTTTCTGCTTGGCAACTCTCGTCCGCTACTGGGAGATGATAGGCCCGCTTGTTGTTATTCTGCTTTACATTCCATTCTCACTGCTGCTTAAATACTTATATTTGAATGTTTCGATTTATGTAGGGACCATTGGTGTACTGTTTTTATTTTGTAGTTTTCAAAAGGGGGAGACAAGTCGTTTAGTACGGTTTTGTGACGCGTCAAGTTGTAGCTAATTTACGGCGTTACAGTCCATCCCCTTCCTTAGGGAGTCAGCTGGTTAGCCACAGGTGTGTGTTGAGCTTGTTATGAGGTTCATGATCGCTGGTGCGGTTGAAATTCTTTGTTATGTACCATCGTGGGGAGAAGGACGGCGACGTTCAGCAAGTCGTGGAGATATTCTCTGTTAATAATCTTTCGATTGCGATTCAATCTCTTCTCGTGGACTACTGATTTGTATTATTTTGTGATTACTGGGAGCATCCTGCGATGCCACTGAGGCGATTACTGGAGAAATAAAACACTCGAATTTGGACACAGTTTGGCAGAAAAGCAAATCATCGCTTTCAACAGGTGGTGGGTTTTAACACAGACTAGTTCTCCGACTGCGGGTTTCCAGGTCTTCTGCGCGGGTTGTAATGTCGTGCTTAGTCCAGGGCTGTGTTCTAATTTCAGAAGATGATGAGCTTTATCTCGCCAAGTCTCTAGGATAAAGACAGTTACAGGAATTACTTTATCGTACAGTGTCCGTGGGAGCCGTGGTTCACGTCCTTGTAACAAAAATGCAGGGGAATATCCGTTGATCCCGGAGATGCAGGTGTTTACCATCAACATTATTTCAGGCAGGAGGTCGTCCCATCTTTGCTATACTCCATCTGCAAGTTGTGATATTATGGTATTGATCGTTCTATTCGCCCGCTTGGTAAAATTTTCCTGAGGTGTATATTATTCCGTAAACTGGTGCTCGACTCCTATATCTCTGAGAAACTTGTGGATTCTTTTACTTGTGAATTACCCGCCATTTTCGGTGGCGAAGAGCTTCGGTGTTCCAACCTTGTTATAGCTTATCGCATTAGGTTGAGCTTTGCCCGTTTGGAGAATTTATCGAAGGACACCAGAAGCATAGTATTTCCATAGGTTGATCATGGAAATGGTCCCACAAAGCCCGCGCAGACGGTAGCCCATAGGTTTTCTGCAACTTGGGTGAGCATTTGCCCGGGGCTTCTTGGCTAGGTTTGTATCTTTGGCATGTGGTACATCTCCGTACAAATCGCCGGACGTTTCGCAGAATTTTCGGCCAGAATGTGCCGGCAGAGCTGACCGTTCTCTGCAATGTAGTCTGCCCACTTTTCTGGCTGGTGGCGGATTTTGTTCAATTTCTTCTGGAGCTGTCTGTCTTTTTCGGAAGGTAGTTCGATGGGCACTCTTGTAGTAATTATCTGTATTGTTTCTTGAGGGTTTGTCGCCAAGCACCGGCCACGACGTTAAGCTAACCTCTTTAATATCAAATGTCGAAGGTAAACTGGTCTAATCGAGTGCCCATCGTGCGGGACGACCTGAGGGACTTTCTGCGGAGCTCAGCCATTTCAGTGAGGTATGATCTGTGAGTACTGTAAAGTGGTATCTTTCGAGGTATACTCGCATGCTGCGGATAACCCTTACAACTACAAAGCATTCGTTTTCTGTAGGCGAATAGTTTGAGTCGCTTTGTTTGTCGCCGGCTGGCGTAAGCGATGACATATTCTTTCTCAAGAAACGTTTGCGTGACCACCACTCCCAAACCATAGTCACTGGTGTATATCTGCAGAATGAAAAAGGAATTTTCACCCCAGCTCCAGCATATCCCCTATTTGATTAGAGATGTCACAACTCCAAGGAGTTGTGTAAGTTCTTTGATATTCGTTGGTTGCTTGATTGTCTTTATGGCGGCTACTTTTTCAGGTTTGGATGCTATCTTGGTTGATCACTGGGCTTACGACCTTTAGATAGGTTTTGAAGAATTCGCAGCTCAGCTCTGGGACGGTAGAAGCTGTGAACTGTAAACTCGAGGCCTCCATCGATATTTTCCAGACCCTGTTCTTTAGATCCAGCGTGCTGATCTATTATACGTTACGTATGTGGTTAATGCGTGAAAGCGGGTAGGCATATGGTATGGGTCGCGCATTTAATTGATGATAATCGAACCAAAGGTGGCAACTCCCTGTCTTCTTCTTGGCACGTATACTCCAGGAACTGTATGCATCATTTTCTTCCTCAATGGACTTTGGGATCGCTAGGATTCGCGGGTAATATTGCTGTTTTGTTGGTTGATCGTCCTTCATAGCTATATATGTGACGTGATAGTAGTAGCACACTGTATGTCTGCTCATTCGCGGCGGTCCTTACCTAGGGAAGTTTTGACGGTTCGTTACTCTCCGTTATCTTCCACCGATTTCCTGCCCTGTTGGTGATCTATCTTTATCATGTCATCGGCTCCTAAATTAGTGTACCCCTATTACGTTATTGTATGAATCTTCGCTCTGATATTTTAACCTATTATCGTCTTGATCGGCAGAATTTCTGGTTCTAACGGAGTGTACTCCGCTACCTCGTCCAGCTGTATACCGTTACATAGCTCTGCTTTACTATTTTGGGTTGAGCGCGGCGTGTGAAGTGGGATTGTTTGCCCACGCAAACTGATGGTGGCATTAGCGAGTCGCAAAATAAGCTGAACAGTGACTCGTTCCATGACCAATAGATTTAGTACCGCCGACTCGATTGACTGAACCTATTGCTTCTTGTACTTCCCGTACATACCCATCTTCCATTTGCACCTGCGTTTTATTTGCGCTGATGATGCTGCGAGTTGCGCCGGTATCAACTGTGGTAACATTAAGCGACCGCTGATAATCGTAAGCGAGATGTTACAGTTGCGGCGAGACATTGATTTTTGGCCAACCTCCCCTCGTCTGGTTGTACTCCTGTCGTTTCCCGGCCGCAGTGTTCATCGGCAGCATTCGATAACTTGTCCATTTCTGTACCCGCTTGCAAGGTGGCCGTGCCCGAGACGGCCTTAATTCGGAGCATTTTTCTTGATGGCCTCGTAGTCTTCTATTCCAAAATTTTTCAAACGCTCAATAAAGTTTAGGGAACCTTCTCGGTCATCACATCTTACTGGCCACCTTCGCACTGTCTCCATCAATGTATGGTATGGTAATGTAGGTAGAGTGGTTTCGATCGACATTGTTTCTGTTGTTGTTTAATTTGCCATCGGAATCGACTGCAGTTGTGTTGCTCGAGGTATTGTTACGATGTTCTGACTTGAAGCTGGTGGTGCTTCTGATGCAGTTATAGTCTCGGTTGGAGGTTGTGGCGACTTCAGTGGCACTTGAGTGTACCCACTTGCTATCCCAGGTGATGGAGTGCGGCTGTAAAGAGGCCCTAGTCCTTCGTAACGTAGATTCAGCGTGGGATCTTTAGCAGCACTGGACACCAATGATGCAAAGCGCCGTCGCATGACATCCACACTGTCCTCCCCTGGTAGAATAAATGCTAAGTCGTGGCCATTCGGCCCAGTTGGTAAATCCAGGACGCACAAACGAATTCATTTAATTTTTTTTGTAATGTTCAGCCTTCTAATTCAGGTCCCTGCTCGGGATTTGCTTAGGTCAGGGTATAATTCCGTCGTCCCCGGCATTCGTATACAATAATGTCTTCTGTTTCTCCTCGTTATTTTCTGTCACTGGATATTTCTACTCTGCCTGTTAATGTATTCGATTGACAGCTCTAGCCCGCAACTTTCCGCGCTGCCTTTTACAAAGATCCAGATGTAGCAGTACTCCGGCGAGATAATCGGTCCGCTATCATTATGTGTTTTTTCGTTTGCCTCCGTATGCCTTTTGTACATAATTGTTCACGTAATTAGTGTCATCCGCCGCTATTGACGCCTGTACATATACCGTTTACGGATTTCTTTGCTTGTTGTTATCCTGGTTTACATGCCATTTTCCCTTCTGCTTACATATTTATATTTGTTTGTTTCGATTTATGTAGGAACCAGTGGTGTGCTGTCTTTTTTTTATTTTGTAGTTTTCCAAGGGGAAAATTGTAATTTTAGTAGGGTTTGTGACGAGTCAAGTTGTAGCTAATTTACGGCGTTACAAAATTCATCGGAAAAGTTACGGTTATTTGACCCGATCTAGAAAGCTCTCTCATTTGAACTGCGACTGAAAGGTCAATTATTAATTATGTTATAATTTTAAAAATTATTAAAGCTGTTTATACGAATTTAAATTAAATCATATATTCCAACTCCAATTCCAATTATTTCGAGCACTATAAATGACAAGAATTAGTGGTTTTCTAAAATAAGACTGTTTTAAACATGACTAAAGGATATAAGAAAACTACTGATTGTGCAAATATTGAGTAAACATAATAAAACGTATGTTTTATACGACGATATGTCGGCTATATACATAATCTATGCAAAAAAGTCTGTGCACCCATTACAAATGCCAGCTTTTAAGAGAAACTCAGATTCTGACCGGTTGTTAACATCCGGTGTGGACTTTCTAGACGGGTCGTAAAGCGAAAGTTTTATATGAGCTACGGTATCGGCGAATTGGTTCTTTGAATCAAGCGTCTCCATTTCGACTGATGGGAAAGTGGCGGGTGATAAAAGCACGTACTGAACTCAGTTAAATTATTGATTAACAGATTGGCGTCCCATGTCGACAAGCCAATAGTAATAGCAGAGAAAATCGAAGCTTGTGATTCGTGATCTTTTGGAAGTTAATGACAGGACGGAGATATCGGGACCTGTACCCACCAAACAGCTTTGTTTTGTGATTTTGTCATTTACTTGTCAGCAAAAAGCTAAGAGCTGCGAAGATATCGTATTCAGCAGAGCTTGCCGCATACTGCGTGTCATCAGTGTTGAGGTAGACATTTCTGCGTAACGACTTGCTCGCTGCGGCTGGTTGGTGAACTTCGGCTGCTCGAACGGTTGCTTTGCGTATGTCTGCGAGTTTGAAAACGAGAACGTGAATTCAAATACGTGAATCTAAGACTGCTGCTCGGAGCTCTTGAAATCTTCCGTGATACTGGCCATGACACTAAGTTAGGTTGATTTGGAGTCAGAGCATTGACGGTTGTATCTGCGATTCGGGTAAGTCTGAAGCAGTTCCAAATAAGGCGGCTACGACGCGCTGACCAATTTCGGGAAATCGCTTTGTATGCAACCCTTTAAGTGTGGTCCACCAAGAACGTTACCAGCGACGTGTTTCATTTCGCTACACATGAATGGCCTGTCTTGCCTGTAACGGCATTTCGGACAATAAGCGGTTAGGTCACCGGTGTTCGATTTCTGGGAAGTACTATAGAATTTTTGACTTTATAAACGGATAGCGCTCATTCGATGGCAATCCACTTATTGGATCACTAAGCTGCGCTCTAACGCTTGGCTCTAAAACAGCTGGAACTGTTGTAGCTTTATGCTTATCGGAAATGATTCCGCTCGCTATAAACCAGAAGTCCATGGCTGGGAATCGCACTATAAGTTTTCGAAAATGCAGGAATGGGCAATCGAGAGTACAATATGGCGTCATTTGCGATCATAGCAAATGTCTCGAATAATACTTAATGAAATTGAAACGTTATACAAAATATTATGTTTCATTAAATGCAAATAAAAAATTTGCGATTTTTATTTTACCAACACGTTTGCGGCTTCAAACGTCTAATCGATGTGGATGTCCAAAGAAATAGGAAAGAACAAGTCCAACATGATATTTGTGCTGCCGGATCATTCGGAACTATGATATGAAATACAACGAACTCGTTTCTTATATATTTGCATACTGCTGAAAGAAGGATGGATTTTTGGGCTGGCTGGGAAACAGGAACTTTATACTTGATCAAGGTCTTCTAGTAATTTTAATGTACTGCATAAACTCTAAGAACATAAATAAAAACAATATAAAATACTGTGTGAACCTTTGGATATAAACTTATACTTAAATCTAAAATCGTCGTCTTTATCCGAACAAAGAGACCTACACGTTAACCATTCTGACCTTACGGCTCTTTTTTAGAGGGCTTTGGGACGGTATTCGTTTCTGAGTCACTAACACACTCACGGTGGAAACTGCATCTGTATTCCCTTCATTAGTAAAATAAACTTCCGACCTGTAAAATAAACACTTCGGTATTTTATTCGAAAAAGGAGTGGCCAACACGTAAGTGTTAATATATTTAGTGGTTCTTTGGAGCCAACAAGAGATCTCAGAAAAAAAACAAACGAAAAAGGGAAAAACAATAAAATCCTTAAGTAGAAATAATCAGGCGCGCTGCGCAAAACATCAACAGCAACATCAACAAACAACCTTCATCGAGGGATTCAAGGACTTTGGACTTTAAAGCGGACAACGCCAAGCCTCAAGAAGCATAAGAAGAAACCTTAATACGAACCCCACTCTCCATGTATCACAGTGACAAATGACATATATAAAGCTATAAGCTGAATTGGGTAGATATATGTATAGTGCCAACTGGTTAACAACTAATAAATTTTTATATACTCGAGCGATGTCAAGTTTCGGCATTTTACCAATCCCAATATTTCCAAGATTCTGTTATGTAATCCCGGCATTCCGAGACTGTCCCGAAATTAAAATTTATTGTTAACAAATATTACAATTGGGGAACTGTAAATGTTACTGTAATTCCGAAGGTTATACAATGTTTGTATATGAAATGTTTGTTAAAAAAAATTTTAAACACTTATGTGTAAACATGAAATCCGCTTCAAGAGTCTTGAGGATCACATTAAAGTTCGTTGCAAGTATTTATTCGTGTTAAAATATACTAGCAAATTTCGTTTTATTACTGTTTGTATTGAATCAAGTGTGATCTTAACAAACTAAAGCATTGAATGTGTTATCCTTTGATCGTGATTTAAATTTATTTCCTACCAAGTCAGCAGGTGAGAAACACCGTTTAGCACCATTATAGCTTACGCACAATACCAGCGAACGGAGAATTTCGTAGAACGCGGCGGCATCGATTTGCAACTTTCGACGGATAATTTCGCTTACTTACACAATTGAAGCGGCAGTAAACAAAATTCGAAAGTTAGAGAGTGTTTCCTCCACCATTTAATTGTGCTCACGTTTTTGTGTTTTTTTCTTCTGCAAAATACGTCTCTCTTCCTCTCTCCACACGCGGTAGCGGTCCGTAGCGGCGCGGCAATGCTCATCGCACGAATCGTTTTTTTTTTCAGGTCCTCTGAAAGCCATTGAGTTTCCAGCGCAGTACATAGTAATAGAAAAATATGCTCTCAATACTTGCGTTTTCCGGTGACCTTGGAAATACTCTTAGTGAGCAGATCGGAGAGTCGAGTAGCGAAGTTAGTTGCCATCTGTTGCGGTTTCGTGTTTTTCGATCTGTGACAGCCAGCTATTCCGACACCTAGTGCTGCTGTCTACATTGTTTATTTGTTTATTTTCAGATAGTGTGACCAAAGATCCTTCCTACCCACCCTGACGTTGAAGTCGCCAAGCACGATTTTGACATCGTGACCACGGCAGCTCTCGAAATTATTCTTTAGGCACTCGTAGAAGGGATCCTTGGTCTCATCCTTCTCCATCGTCGGGAAGCTCAGCTACTGGTGAACAAGCTATCCTCACTTTAGTATACCTTAAAACCGAATAAGTCGGAGTGGATTTCTCTTTCATCAGTAACCCAGGGCTCCACATGGGTTGGTTACCGATCAGTTGCATAGCCAGACAATAAACCATGCAGCATTGCACTCTGAATATACCGAGTCAATACTGAAAATTAAAATGCAAAATATCGATAATTTCGCTTTTAACCGGTATATGAAAATGTAATATAAGCAGCCTGATAACTTCAAATCTACGGCCTCGGCAAAATTCGAAATTAATTACGATAATTTTAATTTGGATTGGCACATGTTGAAAGAGGGATATGCAGCCAAGAGCGATTGGTAGATGACGAAATAACGATTGTGATGAACTTACCAAGGATTTAGAAAGAAGCAATTTAAGACTGTCTAAACTTCATTCCATGGTGCAAATCGCTTATCAATACTTCAAACATAGTCTTTTCGCACAAATCAGTGGGATCCCACAATGGTAAGCATAAGCGCCGCTTCACTACTGAAAAAAAATATCCCCTAACGGGAACAGACGCTTACATCTATGACAAAATGTCCAACATGGTTACAGATGAAAGTGGTCCTTACTACCCAGAATGACCTAACAGAAATGGTAGATAAAAAAGCATCTTAATCGATTACAACAGAAGTTTTGCAAACTCCCAGCCCAAGTTGCAGAACAAAAGCTTTAACATATATCAGTTATTTCCTACCGAACAAAAAAAAAATCGTGATGCAGAGGAGGTCATAAACTTAAATCTTAGGAAATCAATTGAAGAAAGAAATAAGTTTGCCATATAAAGTACATTATGTACAAACTAATTATCACATTATCATACGTTTAAAGATTTGGAAAGCAAATTCAACTACATCTGCTGTCAAAGAAATATATTTCGAAGCTTCAATGACAAATTTCGGCCAACAAACAAAGTATCGCAAGTAAAAACGAGCCCCAATAGAGATGTGTATTGTACTAACACTTTCCGGTTGAACTATATCAGAGTAAGACGGTCTACAGTCGATTAAAGCACCAAATGGGAAGCGTGTTTTTTTTGGCACAGAGCTCACAGCACAATGTGTTTGTGCATTTTTGCACTCATCAACTGATAGGTTCAAAGTTCAATAGATGTAACTAGGGAATTTAATCTAAATTTTATGTAATTTCTTTGAAAATTAAAAATGCAACCCAAAAACATACGAAAATGCCAAATTTTCGATAAACAGGAGTAACACAATTGGCCAAACATTGAATTAGCACATTATCTAATTGTGTAATTGTGCCATTACCACACCTTTAAACCACAGTATCGTAATATATATTTTATTTTGTTTATCGTCACCAATTATAGCAACCAAAAAAATTGTTTGGTTACCTAATGGTTATTGAAAAAGTAAACAAATTTTTCTTTTATTACATCATTGTGGCATGTTCAGCAAAATTGTAAAAGCAGCAGCAGCACACAATTTACCGCTACTTATTTCTGAGCAAGTATCAAATTATGTCTTTGGAATTCCATTCTATATCTCGGAAACATTGAAACTACAGGGAAACGGCGTTTATGCGAATATCATCTACATAAATTTCGAAATTACTTATTTAAATGAACATTAGTCTACACACCTTTGAATGATTTAAAAATTTAAATTGAAACAAACAAATATTTTAAACTGCATACGTTTTGGTAAGAAATTTTATATGCTCCATTACAAAAAAAAATTGTGTATCTCAATTACTTTTCGTTACCTCATCATCGTTGGTCTCCTTGGCGTGGGGATGAGGCTTAAGTGTTGGCATGGTTGTTCCTTTCGAGGTCTTCCATGCCACCACGAACAAAGAGGGAGGCTCCATATAGGATTCAATGTAGGCCTAGATCTTGCACGGCTTCTTATGTGGAGATTACCGTACCAACATCTCTTCTTTCCGCATACCTTGCATCCCTACTAGTATCTCCCAGCTCTCCTTCCTCTCTAGCCAATCCTCCCCGTAATCCAGGGTGTCAGGCGTCACCGTGCCCATTGGTCGGTTTGCAGCCAGGGGGTCTAAGTTTCGGCTGTATATTAACGGCGCCTCCCTGACACCGGGCCACCTCAGGGAGTAAGTTTGGCCTTACCGCGGCAAGGGGTGCTGTCGTGGTGTACTATCCACTTTCTCCTTTTATATTTTTAGACCGCTGCGCTCGCCTCGTCGAGCAGATGGTCGTACGACCAAGATGAATGAAAATTTTAAAAAACAAACACAAAAAACCCAATCTTCCTCATCTCGGGGTAAGACTTTGAAGGCGCGATCGCCTAGCACAAAAATTTCCTCTTCCTCATTTCGGGGCAAGAATGCGCAGGCGCAAGCGCCTAATGCGACGCTTCGCTCCGATAGGGGCTCTCCCGGGCTGGAGGTGAGTGTTACACACCGGCCCGTGACTATGGGTGTTATGGCGGGGCCTAGCACCAGCAAAGCTGCGGGGATTGTGCTGCAAACGGCAGATCGTCCCGTGGCGGTAGGCACTAGGGGCCCGCCAAACACCGGCGAAGGCAGAGGTCTCACGGCCTGGCCCAAGTGGATTAAGGCGACAAGCAGTCGCACACGAAAATATGGAGGGCGTGGCAGGGATGGAAACTACGAGCCACGGCTCTCAGAAGATGGAGTCGGAGCGGCTCAAATTCGCTGACAAGCGCAATCCCGCGAAAACGCTAAAAAGATACGACGGGGTCCCATTGAAAACATTCCCCCAGAGCGCGAAGGAAGCGGTAGAAAGGGCGAAAGCCCTGCTGCATAACTTCCGGATCAATGGGGCTTCGGCGAAAAACCGGGTGCCTCCTTCTAAATGGCAGAGATCGGCGGAGGAACAAACTCCGGCCTCGAAAAGAATCCGGCCGCACTCCTGGGTGGGCAGGCCTAGCTTTGCCGAGGTTGCGAAGGAAAGGATCCTTATTGGGATCCTGGACCGAGGCAACGAGCTTGGGTCCATACCAAAGGACCAGTGGAGGTGGGTGAAGGCAGCTCTGGTGAACGTCACCTTTGACGTTCTGCTGGAGAACACCGGAACCCCCCTCCCGGCCTGAAAGACGCTGGTTGGTACCAGGGCCATATTAAAATGGTAGCCTGTGAAGAAATGAGATCGGTGGCGCTGTATAAGGCCTTTGTTCCACAGGTGGGCCTTGTCTACCCAGGGGCTAAGTTGGAGGTGGTAGACTGAAAGGATATTCCAGTCTGACCCCGGCCGAGGGCATGGGTTCCGGTGACACCATCGTCACCGGAAAGCATCCTAAAGATGCTTCAGGCGATGAACCCGGCCCTCCCGACATGTGATTGGAGGGTCGTCCGAGTGGAGGACGCGGAAGGCCCTTCTAGACAAGTGGTCTTGTCCCTAAATAAGGAGTCCATCGAACTTCTTGATAAGAGGTAAGGCCGCGTCTCTAATGCCTTGAATGAGGTCATCATCAAAGCTTACCGCGGGGATGCTCAGTGTGCCTCCGGGGCGGGTGAAGCAATGGACGTGGACATTGAGGCACCCGAACCGGAGCCAAAACCGGAACTCTCCTACGCTGAAGGCAGCGTCTCCTTCCAGACAAACTTTGCACCAACAATGCATAGGATGTTTGCGAAGGAGAAGCTGCTTCTCAGTGTCGGGGAGTGTGAAGCTGACATCACCGTTTTAGCTGGAGGGGAGGAAGCGGCTTTCTCGTATGAGAGTGCTGCAAATAAACCTCCATCGCTCTAAAGCAGCCTCAGCTGCTCTCCTAGGTCGCCTGAGCAAAGGCGGCGTTACGGTGGTACTCATTCAGGAACTTTGGGCTTGCAACTTAAGGGTACATCTTTCTTTTACATAATTACAGTGATGGTGACGTCACGGCAATTCTCGCGGAGATAGGGGGTATGTCAATCGTGCTGGCATCGGTTTACATGCCGTACGAAGCCGAGCACCCTCCTCCCTCTATGGTGCGGAACTTGGTGTCCAGTTATGAGAGTGGACACATTTTAGTCGGCAGCGACGCGAATGCTCACCATGTCAACTGGGGGAGCACGGATATCAATGATCGAGGTGACTTACTTTTCAACTACCTTCTCACAACTAACCTACTTATATGCAACAAATGTAGGGATCCCACCTTCATTACTAGCAATCGTATAGATATAACTCTATGTATGTAGTGTTAGTCTATCTGAATTGATCGAGAGTTGGCGGGTTCTAGATGAACACTCCTTTTCTGATCATCGTTGTATTGAGATACTGAAGTTTTCTATTACCAGCCCGAAAACGCGTAAAACCCTAAAAAACACGGATTGGCGCTTTTATAAAAGGTTATTTGATGATATGGTAACCAGCAAACCTCTTATTGAACCGAATTGTATCGGGGATCTAGAGAACATGGTGAACCTCTTTACGCTGACCTGCTCAAATGCCCTAGATCAAGCTTGCCCTGAACCTAAACAATGGGGCAAACGTAAGCCCCATTGGTGGTCACGTGAGTAGGACTCACTACGTAAATCTTGTAGGAAAAATTTCAACAAAGCCAAGAGACTTAGTCTCGAGCTGGTACCCGATAGGTTTCTTGCAAAAGCAAGACGGTTCCTGGACCTCAACGGGAAAGGAAACCCTTGAACTGCTACTAGACACCCACTTCCCTGGGAATACAACTGCGGAGGAAGGAACTCCTCCGTTCAACTCTTCCAACCCCGTCAAAATACCGGTTTCGGAAGAAAAGGTTAAATAGGTTATCCAAAGCTTTAAACCATACAAATCTGCGGGGCTGGATGGGATAATGCCTGCTCAGCTAATGAAGACACTGGAGGTGTCTGCAAAATGGCTCTCTACTATTTTCTGGGCCTGTTTCAATCTGAATCAGATACGGTTGGCATGGAGAAATGTCACGGCTGTCTTTATTCCTAAAGCCGGTAAGGCCTCGCACACTAGCCCAAAGGATCTTAGGCCTATTAGTCTATCGTATTTTGCTCTTAAGACACTTGAAAGGATTGTTAGTACCTACCTGTCCGATACCATCGACAGTCGACTACTGTCTAATGACCAACATGCCTACCGAAAATGTAAATCTACTGAGACTGCACTCCATGGCTTGGTCGGCTATATTGAGAAGTTGCTCAGCGTCAAGGGGTTCTGTCTTGTAGCCTTCCAGGGCATTGAAGGCGCCTTTAATAACGTGTTTTCAGAACCTATAACTGGCGCCGGTACTAAATGGAATCCGGTAAGTCTTTCTACAAGTGCCAAATTTCTATGCGCAATTTTAGATAGGAAGTTGAACTGGAAAGAAAACCTAGATCAATGTCATGAGACGTAGTCCTGTCTGTAGTCCTCTACACATGTAAGAGAGCCATAGGCAGGAAATGGGGCCTTAATCCCCGGATCTGTCGGTGGCTTTTTACAGCGTTTTCTCACGAAACCCTCTCCTGGAAATTTCTCTTAGGTTACCAGATTACTGCAGTGTCTTCCGGACTGAGGTCTCAGCTATCATGGAAGCGGTAGAGAAGATTGGAATCGGGATTATAGGAAGGTGATAGCCAGCCCGCAATCAGATCTCTGAGCCCTTTTACGTTTAACTCGAACTTCGCGCTCGACTGCCGCCTCTGCAGGAGATGGCCAAGCAGAAAAGGCTGTACCTCATTTGGGTCCCTGGTCACCGCGACAAAGAGAGAAACTGCATGGAAGACGAACTTGCAAGACAAGGTACGACCAAGCAGATTCTTCAGGATAAAAAACCCATTGGTATGCCGTTTGCCACTTGCAAACTGCTACTCAAAGATTGTATATATAAACAAGCTGACAATCGATGGAGGCAAAATACGACCTGTCGAGCCTCAAAGCAGACGTGGCCTAAATGGGATCGGAAACGGTCCCGTAGCGTTCCCTCTCTAAGAAGGGAAAACATTTCGAACGTGATCGGGGCCCTGTTAGAGCTGTCTGATAGGGGGGAAACATGCTGAAAGGTTGGGAGTACCCTTCCGAAGATGCTGTAAGAGCTGCAAGAACGACGAGGAGGAGAAAACGATCTTGCATTTACTGTGTAAGTGTCCTGCACTGTGTAAAAGCAGAATGCGATATCTGGGAGCAGCGTCTTTGGATGACCTTAGTGAGTTTTCAAGCACCGAGGCTCCTGTCGAGGTTCATTAGAGTGGCAAAATGGTTTAGTAAGGGGTAATTTCTTCTTCTTGGATGGTACAAAATTTTTCTGGGTCGTAACATAATGGTCCCGTAATACAGGTCTAAGTGAGCCGCTGCAGGCAGCTACCTCTCCAACCAAACCTAACCTACTTTTCGTTATAAATTGAAGAGTTCGACGATGTTTCACTGTAGTTCTTAAAGTGCAGTTATTCATGTACATTTATAAAGTAGTTGCACTTTACGTCTATAGTGCACTTTAGTTACCCGAACAATTAGGTTGATTTATTGTTTAAAATTAAAATAGTGTGGGTAGAAAACGGAACTTTATTATTTGCATTTTTTTCAATATAATGAAAGGAACTCAACATCTGCCTTTTAAGGCATTCAGGTGTTAGAATTTGCCAACTCCATACTATAATTTTCAGACATGAAATTTCACCGCAATGTTTACATTTTACAAAATGTCTGTTCGATGAAGGCGGGAATACCCATAGAAAAACTAAACAAATGGATGGAAATTTAAAACATATGGAATTTCCTTCACCGAATGGAAGATTCTGTTCATTTTTGATATATATATATATACATAAGTAAATTGCACCTTTTTCCGTTCGATTGCGCTCTTGCACAAAATTGCTTTCAGCTTTGGCCGGTGTGGTTTTGTACTGTTTCACACGTTCAGTCAATTTATCGAACAGACCTAGCAGTGTACACAAAAGCATAGAGAAGACTTCTCTGCCTAGTAAATTATCGATTAAAAATATGTGAGTCCGATGAGCAAAAATGTTCTTATTTGACGGATTTTCACTTAGTTTATTATATTACAAACCTATTCCAAAGTCTCATCAACATATTATCAATTGCTTGTGTTAATTTTATTATGTAAATTGCATGTAAAAATTGCATTAAGCGTTGGAAGTATAATCGATTACATCGTTTGAGCTCGTAACAGCAGTTTGTCACCACAGTCTGTAAAGCCCAGGAAAAATTAAAAATATGGCTACTTTTGGGAGTTCTCGGCCTTTTGGGATTTAGTTATGGAATGGAAGACATTGATAAAGTTAAAAGTCAAATTTTCTTTGAAGATTAAAAAAAAATCATGACTCTTAACCGCAATCATTCTTCGATTCAAATAGTTTTTAGAGTCTGATACTACTTTCAAATTGCGCCATTTGACCTATTAAATGAGAAGCTGGTTTTGCGAACAAATGTGCGAGCATTTTTTCTCCCCGCGCACGCAAATGCCCTCCTCGACAATATTTTTCGCGACGATCACAGAAATGCTAAAATCCTAAATCCTTCGACGGTCATTGAAAAGTCACAAAACCGTAATATCAGAGAATACGGCAATGTGGCACCATAGGCGAGAAGCATTTCTCGCATTTTTAGCGAAGATTTTACAATTTTTGCGAAAGTGCAAATGTACATATGTATGTAAGGCACATTTATGTAAGTTAACCACACTCAGAGCACCACCTCACTCATCCACTCAATAAGCATCAATCATTTCTCATAACGCACTTTTGAGTGTCTATTACCAATTGTCTTAGCTTATTTCTGCCTTAATTAGTCAGCTACTAATCAGCATATGTACTGACAGGTACTCAACCTGTTTAAGCGCAGAAGAATAAAACACTTAAACAGAACTGCCGCCCAACGTGAAAGTCCAAATCAAAACTATAAAATATAAAAATATATTGTAATAATTTAAATTAAAATAGTAGATTTGGCGTTCTAAAACAAAAGTCGTTACTTGACTAAAAAAAAGTAGTAATACTTCAAGTTAATTGGCAGCAATGTTCTTAAAAAAACAAAAGAAAATATAAAATTAAATAGAACGTGAAACTAAAAGTTGTGTCGCAGCATTGTAAAAATATAATAAAAGCGGCAAATTTTATAAGGAACTTATTATACAGTCACCTACTGTACTACGAATTATCTGGAAAAAAAGAAGACAACAACTTTCCTTTACATGAAATTTGGTTTGTCGCAAGCGTGCTACTCAGAACAATTACCCGAAACAAAAAAATAAAGTAGAAAAAATAAAATACAACACAAAACGAAGCACCAACAATGTTGCGGCGAATTGTCGCAAGCGTGCATTGAAATAACGCTACTTAGAACAATTTCCCGAAACAAAAAATAAAGTAGAAAAATATAAAATACAACATAAAAGGAAACAACAACAACAACAATATAGCAACTTGTTAGCCAATTACTAAAGAGATTTGGTATAAAAGCAGAAAACAGTTTTTTGATAAAAAGCTTATTAAATAATCATCAACTGTACTTCGAGTTACTAAAACATGAAAACGAAAAACTTTGCATTACACAAAAACGTTATTCAAGAACAGTTATTAAACAAGAGTGGGGACAGGATGCCACCCTGTGGTACCCCTTGTTTAATCCTCCTTAGTTTGGATGTTTCATCTCTAAACCATACTGATGATTGACGACCACACAGGTAATTCGCGGTCCACCGTTTCAGTCCCCGCGGGAGAGTCGATGCTTCCACGTCAGCTAGTAGCGTGGGGTGGCTGACTGTGTCGAAAGCTTTAGACAGGTCCAACGCTACTAGGACGGTTCTCTCGCAGGGGCGGTATTGGTTAAGACCGCGGTTCACCTGTGTGCTTATGGCATTAAGTGCTGTTGTTGTGCTGTGCAATTTCCGGAAGCCATGTTGATGCTTAGCCGACCCTAGGTGGTATGTGTAGTACGGGAGGAGTAGGGCCTCAAGTGTCTTTACCACTGGCGAAAGCAGGGATATCGGCCGATAGGAATCACCCTTGTCGGCCGGCTTCCCTGGTCTCAGCAGTGGAACCACTCTCCCAACTTTCCAGATGTCAGGAATGATGAGGGGGGCCGTTGACAGGTTGAGGATCCCTGTGAGGAACTCAACTCCCGCGGGCCTAAATTTTTCAGCATCAACACGCTTAGCCCTCCAGGGCCAATGGCATTGGAGGCTTTCGCCTTCCTGATGACCTCCTTCACCTCGCCACAAGTGAAGGTAAGAGGCGCGCTGTTGTTATGCAGTTTGCGCAGCCTTCTGGTCACCTTCCGCTTGGCCCTATTCCCCAAAGGATGCAGTATGAATTGTCGGCTAAAATAGCTCGCGCATCTCTTCAGGTCCGACGAGGCGCGATCCCCGAATGAAATTTCCACTCGGTCGTCGCGCTTCGTCGGGTTGGATAAGGACTTCACGGTGGACCAGATCTTATTAGGTTGCAGGACTTCAAATATTCCTCCCACTTGTTCCGCTTATTTTGGTCCACCAGCCTCCGAATCTCCACATTTAAATCCTTAATGTTCGGATTATGGGGATCGGAGCGGCGAAGGGGGTCGCGTTCGTTCGCTAGAGCGGCCGCTTCGACCGGGAAGGTGGGATGGATCTCAGGGATCCTCCCAGCCGGGATGAGGCGAGCCGAAGCTGACGCAACCACCTTGCGGAACTTCTGTTCGCCTTTACGAACGTCAGTGGGTGTGGGAAGAGATGTGAAGGCATTTTCGGTGAATTCCGCGAACCTGACCCAGTCAGCCTTTTTAAAGTTGATATAGGTCGGGTGCTCCGCGGAGACAAAGTCGGAAGGTCTGTCAATCGAGATGATTATGGTTAGGTGGTCTGATGCAAGCGATAGCGTAGGTCGCCACGTTATGCTATTTATCAGACCTACGCTAGCTATTGTTAGCTCAGGCGAGCTGCTGCAACTACCCATATACCTGGTAGGGGCATCATCATTCATCGTGCAGAATGTTGAATCGTCTATCTGCTCGGCCAAATCGTTTCCCCTACTATTAGCTGGTAGGCTTGAATGGCAGAGATCGTGGTGCACGTTGAAGTCACCAACTACCAATCGGTTTTCACCTCTGTGGAGCGCACCTATATCAGGGCGATAGCCTGCTGGGCAGAAGGTGACAGGGGGTATATAAATATTAAATATTTCGAGCTCGACATCGCCTGACCGGACAGCTATTCCTTGACATTCTAAGGTAGTGACCCTGCGGTCAATGTCTTCTTCGATAAGACGATACTGCACGGTGTGATGGGTGATGAATGCTAAGCCACCACCATTATCTCGCTCACGATCCTTACGATGCACATTGTAGCCGTTGCAGCTCAACAAGGTTGAGTTGCGGAGCAGTTTCGTTTCCTGGATCGCAGCTATTGACAGATTATGCCGACTCATAAAGTCGGTTATCTCCTCAATCTTGCCCTGCAGCCCATTGCAGTTCAGTTGAAGGAGTCTCGTTTGCCTCGGGAGAGTCGTCGCGGAGAGGAGTGTGAGGGAAGGGTGATGTTGCCCATCTGGTCCCTGCTGCACATGCACTGGCCCATTGGGCTGTCTTAAGGTGTTGTTTGGCAGTGCCGCCACGGGCGTGTGCGGTTGCAAGGCTCTACAGCAAGGAGCCAGGTAGTCACCCGACCATTCACGTGTGGTGCGCAGGCCAGAACATACACGAAAGTGATACCAGCCTTGGCACGAATTGCACCTGACTGTTGTCGCATTCCGGTATATCCTGGCCTGACACACGGAACAGACTGTGTGGGGTACCAGGAGCTGCTGGCTACTCCCCACACAAGGGGCGGAGCTAGGAAGGGTGTTGTCGTAGGGCGCGAACAACATGGGGCCACTTAGTTTGTGGACCACTCCTTATGAGTCTTAAGGCCTGAACAGACCTTAAGATGCCTCCATCTATCGCACGAATTACACCTTACCGAAGTGGAGTTCGGATGGAACCTTTTTTGGCAAACGCAGCAAAAATTGGTTTCTGGACCAGGGTTAGGCTCGATGCCAGCCCTGAGCAGAAGGAGGTGAAGCAACCCTGCTGCAAGGAGTTGCTCCAGGGGAGACAAACGACTTATGGGGTAGGCCGATCTAAACAGGGTTAGTCGTGGGAATGAAGTGTCGTGGGAACAGTGAACTCTAGTTCGTTGTTAGTATGATAACGTATTTAAAAAAAAAAAAAATTAAAAAATCTCTTTTCTTCATTTTCTCGGAATTACTAACGGATAAAATTAAAATAAATTAAACTAAATTAAATTAAATTTAAATAAATTAAATAAAATTGGGTTAAATTGAATTAAACTTATCTAAATTAAATTTCATTTAATTATGCCACTGCCACGTGATGCCACTGCATTAATGGGCTGGGAATTTGGAAAAAACTTAGCAGAAATAAGAAATGCCATACAACAACTGCAACCCCAACGTGTGGAACCTTACCTACCTGTTCCATTCACGCAGGCGTTGGAAATACATAATAATACATCGTTGGATTTAATCAAGTCTTTGACAGAGTTTAAAGGGGAAGCAACTGAATATCCAGCTTGGCGTGAAGCGGCGCATTTCGCTGTAAGCTATTACGTAGAAGGTTTCGAAAACTACTACATTGCAATGGGTATTTTGTGAAATAAAATAGGTGGTTTAGCTAATGTAGCTCTATCCTCGTTTAACACGGGTTTGAATTTCAATGCTATTATTGAAAGGTTAGACCAAAGTTACTCAGATAAGAGACCCATTCATGTTTTAGAAAATGAACTAAGTATTCTCCGTCAAGGTAATTTGTACATTCAGGAATTTTATGATAGTGTTGATAGGCATTTGACCCCCATTCTAAATAAAATTAAAATGAGTTATACCAATAAGCAAGAATTTGTTACTGTTCTGAATGATCGTAGTAGAGAAAACGCATTACGTGTTTTTATTCCTGGACTCAGACGACCACTCTGCGATATATTATTTTCATCTAAACCAAAAGATCTTCCAGCAGCGCTGGCCATTGCTCAAGAATTGGAGTTCTACCATAATCGCCAAGAATTTGCTAAGGTTTTTGCTAGTAACAGCAGAACAAATTTGAAACAGCATACTAATTTCCGAAATGTTAATAATAATAATAGTCATATTTCCAACACTAATAATACGCCGATTTTTTCACAAAAACCTAATAGGAGTCGTAACGTCCCAGTTGCAATGGACGTCGATCCCGGTTCATCTTTCTTTAGAAGGAATAAAAATCAGCCTAGTAATAGATTTCAACAAACACAGCATACAAATATAAACCGTAATTCCGTAAATCCTAATCATGAACAAATGAGGTCACTAAGACACACCCCATTTTCACAAAGTAAATTTCAAACACTAAACCATATGCCAGCAGAGGCTGATTACGATTTCAAAAAAGAGGATCGTGGTTCTGAATATGATAACGACACATTAGACGAAGAAAATTCAAATATTTCGGAGGAACAAATTAATTTTTTAGACTAGCTCCTATTTTGCCATTTATAACAAAAAACAAAAAACTTATAAAAATTATATAAAACCTCTTAAATTTCTAAAGGGTGTTAGACAATCAAAGCAACCCTTCATAGTAAGTTCAGTTAATGGAACTAATACCATCGAAAAAGAATGTAAAGTAAATATTTTGAATCAAACAGCTGTGTTTTATCTCTTACCTGTTCTGAAAACATTTGATGGAATTATTGGTTATAGCTTCCTAAAAGAAATAGTGGCTATAGTTGACATTAAGGAAGGAGTACTGTACCATTAAAATGGCAAAGAGATGCTGGTTAACCAAAATAATCAAGAGGTTAATCAATTAGTTGTCGATCAAAACTTTGTTCCTCCAAATATCCGTAATCAGTTTCAAAAACTGATTTTATCCAACCATAACGCTTTCGCAGACCCGAATAGGGTCTTGCCGTACAACACAAATGTCATAGCAACAATTAAAACCATAACTGATAATCCTATTTACACGAGAAGTTATCCATACCCTATTTCAGCTGCAGAATTTATCAATACAAAAATTAAAGCACTACCCCATGATGGCATTATCAGACAATCATACTCTGCCTATAATTCCCCGATACACGTCATTAACAAAAAAGGTTTCGATGACAACGTTAGGCAAAAACTACGCATGGTAATTGATTTCAGGAAACTTAATCAACACCCAGTCCAGGATAGGTATCCAATACCTCATAGCTCTGTTATTTTAGCTAACCTAGGTAGTTCCAAATTTTTCACAACCTTAGACTTAAAGCTAGTTTTCATCGCATTATTCTTGCCGAAAAGGACAAACAAAAAACTGAATTTAGCGTGCATAATGGCAAATATGAATTCTGTCGGTCGCCTTTTGGTCTAAAAATGCGCCTAGCATATTTCAGCGCGCAATTGACGACATTGTTAGAGATGATGTGGGCAAAGTATGCCATGTTTACATCGATGATATAATAATTTTTTCACCGGATAAAAATTCTCACCAAGAACATATTGACAGAATTTAAAAATAAATTGGAAAAATCCGGAATGCGTGTGTCTCAAGAAAAGTCAAAATTTTTCAGAACAGAGGTAGAATTTTTGGGGTCGGTTGTTTCGGATAAAGGAATAAAAACCTGTGTTGACAAGGTAAAAGCTATTCGTGAATATAAAGAACCATTTAATAAAAAACAGGCCGAAAAATCATAGACATGAATATAAGAACCGAAAAGTTTAAAGTTTATTGCTGGATATGCTGCAATGGCAAAGCCACTTACGAAATACCTTTGCGGTGAAAATGGGCATGTGGGTAAAAATAAATAAAAAAACATGAAAATTAAATTTGATCCTGTAGATCGTAGGGCTTTCCAAAATTTGAAAACAGTATTAGCATCCGAAGATGTTTTGCTCGCACACCCTGACTATTCAAAACAATTCGATTTAACCACGGCATCGTCAGTAGCACTAGGGGCTGTTTTGTCGCAAGAGGGGAAACCTATTACAATGGTCTCTCGAACTTTATCAAAGGCTGAGTAAAATTATGCTACTAATGAAAGGGAGTTACTCGCTATTGTTTGGGTTTTGAAAAGCCTTAGACACTACCTTTACGGTGTAACAAACATTAATATTTTTACCGATCATGCGCCACTTTCCTTCACGGTTTCGGATCGAAACCCAAATTCAAAACTAAAACGATGGCAGCCATTTATAGAAGAATACTCTCCAGAATTTCATTACAAACCTGGTAGAAAAAATAAAGTTGCGGACGCATTGTCTAGACAGTACGTGAATCATTTCTCAGAAAACTCTGACTCTGGTGGTACTACGGCACATAGCGCCATATAAACCAATTTCGGAATCAGCTCATTTTATCAAAATCCGATCACAGTTCCAGAAAGAAACCAATAATTTTCCAAAAATTTTGGAGGCATCATATAACATTTGACAATATGGCAGCCCTTTTTGAATATTTAAAAGATAATTTGTTTCCAAATACAATAATTCATTGTGATCTCCCAACATTGGCAAAATCTAAAACGAACTTTTATCTGCGTTTCAGTCTATAAAATTTATTCACACGCAACAATTTATCACAGATGTTACTAATAAAGATGATCAGTTGGAAATCGATCCAACAGAACACAACAGAGAACATAGATCGCTTAAGGAGAATTTTTCTCAAATAACAAAGGAATATTATTTCCCTAACATAAAGAATTTGCTTCAAAATATTATTGCAAACTGCGAAATTTGCCACGAAAATAAATATCAACGAAGACAAAGTAAGACTGCTGTAGCGGATACGCCTATTCCCACATTTTCTGGAGAAATATTGCATATAGACATTTTTATTACCACTAAACAACATTTCTTTACATGCCTTGATAAATTTTCAAAGTTCTCAATTGTAATACCAATAGCATCCAGATCATCGTTAGACGTCAGAACAGCACTATTACAAGTCTTGTCTAAATTTAAAAACACTCTTTTGTTGGTATGTGATAATGAAAAAGCGTTTCAGTCATCTGTTATAAGCACCTTTCTGAGAGATAATTTTTCCATCGAGCATTTCTTTGTACCAGCGATGCATAGTACAAGCAACGGTCAAGTTGAAAGACTACATTCAACGCTTTTGGAAATAGCTCGATGTGTGAAGGTACAACAAGGCGTAGACGATACAATAGACATAATCCTGCTAGCGGTATTAAAGTATAATAGTACAATTCACTTGGTTACAGGCGAAAAACCAATCGACATCCTAAATAAATTTGTGAGAGATGATCTAAAAAAAATTGAAGAAAAGCTTACTTTAGCTCAAGGGAAGGTCGTCGCACAGAGTGGTAAAAATTCAGTAAAAAAACAATATAAACCAGGCGACAAGGTTTTTGTGCGCGGAAATCGTCGATTAGGCAGCAAGTTTGATAAAATTTTTATAGAACAAGTAGTGGAGATGGATTTGGGCACAACGGTATTGATTAATGGAAAAAAGGTTCACAAGGATAATTTACGATAGTTTTTTTGATATGAAGTAATAAGAGATCACTGATTGATTGAAAAAATCTAAATTTGTACAAAATATTCAATTCTTTATAAAAGCCTTAGAGTGGTCAAGTAGTTGTAAAAAAAAGTCACGGGATTTTTGTCCTTGTGTTGCCTTTTATCAAATGAGACCTGTAATAGTGTAGTGACGCAACCTCTATTTTACTCCTGAAGCCAGATTGATGAACGCTCCGCAGAGAATTACCTCACAAAAACTTAATAATTTGTCGAAGAACTAAGCGCTCTAGGAAGTTCAATATAGCAATTGCTCCAAAATAACCTTTGGGTTTAGAAATAGGAAAAATCTGGGCTATCTTCGAGCAAAAAGGAAAA
Organism: Anomoia purmunda; assembly: GCA_951828415.1. Lineage (NCBI taxonomy): Eukaryota > Metazoa > Arthropoda > Insecta > Diptera > Tephritidae > Anomoia > Anomoia purmunda. Next base: position 40,397,100 of record OX639994.1, on the reverse strand, counting down.
ACACCCGTTTTCAGGATGGCTTTCACAGTATGTGTGAGATAGGGAAGAATTTCACGGAGAAGACATTTAATGAATTTCGGGTGAATGCCATCGACACCAAAAGGGTTTGATTTTACATCATGTATTCATTGAACAACTTTGCATTCGTCTACACCAGCGATTCTTAACCTCGGATCGCGACCCACATTCGGGTCGCGGGAGGTATTGGATTGGGTCGCGGAAATCCCCCAAACGACTTTAAAGAAGTGGTAAAACTTCTCGTTTTTAATTGCGAATATTTTTATTTTGTTTTGGAAAGAAAAAGAAACACAAGCAAAGCGCATGAGACTTGATGCACCATCAAGTTCAGCAACCGTTTCAGGAAGTTCAATATAGCAATTGCTCCAAAATAACCTTTGGGTTTAGAAATAGGAAAAATCTGGGCTATCTTCGAGCAAAAAGGAAAAACACCCGTTGTCAGGATGGCTTTCACAGCATGTGTGAGGTAGGGAAGAATTTCACGGAGAAGACATTTAATGAATTTCGGGTGAATGCCATCGACACCAAAAGGGTTTGATTTTACATCATGTATTCATTGAACAACTTTGCATTCGTCTACACCAGCGATTCTTAACCTCGGGTCGCGACCCACATTCGGGTCGCGGGAGGTATTGGATTGGGTCGCGGAAATCCCCCAAACGACTTTAAAGAAGTGGTAAAACTTCTCGTTTTTAATTGCGAATATTTTTATTTTGTTTTGGAAAGAAAAAGAAACACAAGCAAAGCGCATGAGACTTGATGCACCATCAAGTTCAGCAACCGTTTCGTTAGAAAAAACTACATACGCTTCTTTCGAAGTAGCTTTAAAAGCAGCTCAACGTAAAAACTCCATAGTATTGCTTAGCAGTTGATTAAACCAGCTGCAATAGCCATGGCAAGAACCGTCTGTGGAGATGAAATTGCGAAATGGTGCCAATTTCAAACTATACTGTGAAAAAGTGAATAGATTTAATGTCATTAGATATTTTAGAACTATTAATAACGGATCTCAAAAAAGCCATCAAATTTTCAATTCAAATCGACGAATCAGACGAATCAGTTGATATTGAAGATACAGAACTCCTCAAAATTTCAATGAAGAGTTCCTGTTTTGTGAAAAGCTCTGTGGAACTACAACTGGGGCTGATATACTTCTTTTAATAGACAAGTTCTTTGTGGAACACCAATTACTGTGGGACAATTGACTCGCAGTCTGTACAGATGGATCACCGGCAATGATATGGAGTCGCATCGGGTTTTGTGCCAAAGCCAAGGAACGAAATCCAGACGTTGTTTTAATACACTGCTTTTTACATCGAGGAAACTTGGATACACGTGATATGCAACCAGATCTACATCAGGTGTTAAAGGACGTAATACAAATATTTCGACTGATGTGCGATGAAATGGGTTCAGATCACCAGAATTTATTATACCATTTGGATATCCGCTGGCTATCCCGCGGAAAGATTCTAGCTACAGTTCTTTATCTTAAAACAGAAATAGAAATATTTTTGACAGATAAAAGACATATTCGTGCCGCTTCAGTGACAACAAATGGATGGCTAAATTGGCATATTTAGGTGATATTTTCCACCACTTGAATCAGTTGAACACAGAAATGCAAGGTCAAAATCGCACTGTAGTAGACATTTATGAAAAAATTACTGTTTTTAAAAACAAAATAAAACTTTAGAAAAATAAAATTGCCAATGTGAATTGGCAGCGTTTCCAACATTAAACTTATTTTTGGAAGATCTTAATCTTAATGGCAACCGTATTTTCGTGGTGGCCATGCCTATTTTTTTAGAACATTTGACAAAACTTGTAAACGAAATGGAAAGATATATTCCACAAAATGTCCATATCGTGAAATACAGTTGGGTAAGAAATCCATTTGAAGAAGATGTAATGGGCGTTGAAAACGATCCAGCTGGATTACAAGAATAATTGCTCGAAATGCAAGGTGATGTATTTTTAAAAGAGAGATTTGCCAGAACGAGTCTCACAAAATTTTGGGCACAATTATCTGGGAAGCCTGTTCTGAGCAACGACGATGAAAAAGCCCTGCTACCTTTCCCAACTACTTATTTATGTGAAGCAGGATGTTCATGCCTTGCTGTTATGAAGAATAAGTACAGGAGTAGGTTGGATCCTCAGCATGACATGCGGTGTGCACTTTCTATAAACTTAACTCCACGTATACATGATCTTTGCTCAAAAATACAACACCAGTGCAGTCACTAACTGTTTGGCTGTAAATTTCGCGTACTTCAAATATATTCGTTCTTTGGGTCGCGAGCCAAAAAGGTTAAGAACCACTGGTCTACACATTCAATACAAAAACATGACAAAATATTTTGTGTACGGTATAACGCCCGCTCATATTATCGCAAGAATCCGACAACTTAATGAAGTTTGTATTTAAATCGTTGAAAAATTCTGTAATGGGATTATTACTTTTGCCGATTCCAATTTCACGAGACTGCTTCCATGACTGCTTGGAGCCGATGGCAGTCCTGAACTGTTACTCATAATATATCAGTTTTTGATGCTTGAGGGCTTTCGCAACATTTTCCCTTCTAAACTTATATTCTTTGTAGAGCATTTCAGTTTTTAGTTCCTTCCACCTTTGGTACACTACACTACGCATGCCCATTAATTTTTATATGTAGGCGTTGAACCAGGGTCGACTATGAGTAATGGATTCCTTCGTTATAAGTGGCGCAAACTGGTCAAATAGGGAACTTATATGTGCCTGAACGAAATCAATTTGACATTTAAGTGATACCATGTCACGAACGTTATCCCAATTGACTGTGTCGACGGCTACCGAAAGCTGCTCATAATTAATGCGGTTAAAGTCACCATATGTGTATGTACATACATTTATCGTGCACAAAATGGAAGTCATAGGTGAAAGTTGGTCGTAGAGAAGTACTTTAAGCCTGAAAGAAAAGCATCTAGACAATTTAATTATTTCAGGGAATCAAAAACATACTCTTTCAGTATAGACGTAAAAAAGAAAAAAAAACCCATAAATGCAATTTACACGGAAAATAAATCTGACACTGAAGTATTTACACGTTTGGTAACTAATAAAACCGAACATTTATTTAATGCCCCACTTGAATCTTGCCTTAGTCTAGGCTTACTGTTAGGTACCGAAATTAGCTCACAAAGATCTTCAGTTAAAAAAGAAGATGTAATAACAAATAATCCCAAAGTAAATGTACTAGACAGACTTTCCTTCCCTTAAAAAACTTATTTTTACAGACCAGCGGGTTGTCCAAATGAGGTGGGAAACGAGCGCCTGATATAATGACATACCGGGGCCTTCTACGTCTAAAGGCCACACACTGACAAACATGGTATAGAATGAATTATTTATTTAAAGCTAGAATATACACGAACTAGATTTAATCATATAAATCAAATTTGAAAACTCCAAAATTTCAAAAATCAAATAACACCACCCCTAGTCATTCTTGTATAGAAAAACTTCACAAGAATTCTCGCTGTTGTAGTTTTCAAAGTACTTTTAAAATAGCATCCTAGTTCTCAAAATCAAATTACCTATGCTTGTATCTACATATAAATATGTTTTATCGTAGAGTCAAATTTTCTCAAGTGGGCCACCCAAAAATGAGTTTTCGAATTTCAGACGTATTTTGCCATATAATGCAAATTCAAGGTATAAGAAATAACACTACATAATCATTTTACAAAATATCAATTTTTGTAAAAGTTATTAACAATTAAATTTTTCGGAAATTTTTTTCTAAAATTTAAAATATCATATGATTCTGGTACTCAACTAATAATTTTCTGCAGAACCATCCTTTTTATTTGGGGTCCCAAGTACGGTGATGCACAACAACCTTATGTCGCGATACTGCACAAGTTTGCACGCTAGCGGGATCAAGCGCTCGACCGCCTAGATTTTAGTTTGTATGCAAAACTATTTGTAAAGCATACGGACGAAATTTTAAAACTAGTTTGAAAAATACAACAGTGAGGAATCTTTTGAAGGTCTTCTATACAAGAATACACTCCATCGAAGGAGATATGATCTTATTTGATCACAACAGGGTAAGTTTAGAATTATTTCTTTTAATATTTTGTGTTTTTGAATTGAACTCAAAACAATTTCATTAATTCTTTTTCAACAAAAAAATGATTCGTATATTAGTTTAGTTTTACTGAATTTGCAATTTATGCTCATCAAGTATTTCCTGCTTTCACAATTAATTTTACATGCCAATATAAATATTAATTTAAATTCAAACGGTTTGAAAAAAATGAATTCATTTAAATATTTATGCCATAATGATAATGATAGTAGAACTCGATATACATATGTGTTATGCCTAATTGGGTTATACTAACAGAAATGTTGATTAGCTGTTTTAGGTATTTAGTTACCTAATTACTTTGTGGGCCTAACCAATTTTGATGGAAGGCTTAAACAATCTTCCCGACCCACTAACGGAAATCTTTGTTAGCTGTTCTAGTTATTTCATTACCTAAATACTTTGGAGTCCCACCGTGCGCGAGTAGTCAGAGTATATGATAGCAAATGGAGAAACGCGATTGTTGATTTAATCAGTGCATCTGGCTCTATTCTTGATGTATTTAAGTCTTTGCGACGGCGAATACCGCAGACGATGGAACATGGAGTTGTATGAGCTTTATAATGACATTGGCATAGTACAGCGCATTAAGATTCAGCGACTAAGCTGGCTTGGCTAGATCACATCATACGTTGTATCCCTGAAACTATTAGACTCGGTGCCTGCTCGGGGTAGCAGAGGAAAGGGAAGAGCCCCTCACGTTGGAAAGACTAGCTGGAGAAAGACTTGGCTTCACTGGGTGTCTCCAGTTGGCGTCAGTTATCAAAACAAAGGAACGACTGCCATGCTTTAAAAGAATCAGCCAAATTCGCCTAGACGGTTATTGCGCCAATTATTGATGATTGATTGGTTGATACATACACGAGTTTCAGCTTTTGTCCGTGATCCCTTGAATGCTCAAAAAAAATGCACTTTCATATAATTCAAATGTTTATAATCTATGTTTTTGAAAGCAGCCGTTATGTTAATTTTTTTTTCTTTTCTTAAGTAATTATTTTTGAATATTATACCCATTTTTGTTTAATTACATATGGACTATAAAGGTTTCAATAAAACTGACTAGTAACATAAATAACTTGTAAAATTTTCGCAGTACACACTTAGCTGAACACAAATAACCTATACAAATGCTCAACCACTCGCAAGCACACTATTCTACTTGCGTATTCTTTTTTTTCTATGCAATTGTCGCTTGCAAAGCAAATAATAAAGGGTGTTTTTTTAGACTGATAGAACTTTAAATTGAAATAAAGCACATACAAAATTAAGTATGATGCCAAATTTTTTTCTGTCATATGTTCGCCATGACTTGCTTTGGTGAATCGGATGCGATCAGTCCAATTTTGAACCACCGCAAAATTTCCATGTTGTTTCTTCTGTACGTACAGTTCTTTGTCTTGTTGTTGGTTTTTCATCGAGTAGAGTAAATGTTGTTCGACATTTATCAACCGTTCGACGAATAAGCTGCTCTGATGCTCGATTACGTGGACCATAAAATTCGCGAAGTGCTCTATAAGTTTGGCGAACAGAACACTGATTTTTAAAGAAAATTTCCACAATTTGTAAACGTTGTTGCGGCGTCATTCTTTCCATGATGATTTGCCAAGGCTTACTGAACAGAAATGTTAAAACGAAATGTCATTTACCAGCTGTCAAGTGACAGCTATCCCTATCGAAAGTTCTATCAGTCTAAAAAAACACTCGTTACTTCACTTTGAAGTTGAGTTGTCAATTTGCGCTGGAGTGATTCATACATAAATGATATTTTGAGTAATTTGTTTACGGGAAGAGAGGAGTTTTAGTTCTCTTCATAATCACCAACTTTTGGCACTTATTTTACTTTTTACACTGCTGATTTGTAAGAGAATTTAGAGGTAGTTTTTTTTAACAGTTTCTGTTCTTTGTTGTATAGAGGGACAATTTTTGGTGTTGGCCCTATTTGTCTGGTTGCAATTGATTAATTTTATTTCTTTACAGTGGTTGACTTAAATTCACATTTTCTTCTCTTTTGCAATATTTCTTGGTGTGGTCTAGTTAGAAGCGGTTTTTGCAAACTTAGCACTTACTCTGGCATCGAGCTACTATGAAAAAAGTTTCAGAGAAGTCTTATCGATACTACTCAGAATGGAGCTCATTAAAAGCATTCTTGGAGTAACTAACACTGCTTTTCTTTTAAATTGTAAACTAGTTGTAGTGGTATATTCTGGTATACCCAGTCGTAAATTAAGCATGCAGAACAGTAATGATCTTAGTGCTGATCACTCGCCTTTAATTGTAATGTACAATGACAGCGTTCACCATAATCCCAAGAAATACAAGATCCTCACCACAAAAACTGACGTCGAGTCTTTTCAATATTGGATTGATAGGCATATTAACTTAAATGTGCCGTTGGAAGCGGGTATCGAACTGGACGCAGCGTTAGAGTCATTTACAAATCTTATCCATGAGGCCGCATATCTGTCTAGTCCGAAAAGGGAGCAAACCACTTCTGAGTACCTTAAGCCAGCTGAAACTTTGCAGCTTATTAACGTCAAAAGAAGATTAAGAATAATCTGGCAAGAAAATATATATCTAGCTGATAAGAGAGCACTTAATAAAGCAACGAAACAACTAAAGTTAAAGCTAGCTGATTTTAAAAATCAGCCTTTCAGTTCGTTCATCAAACACCTTTAGCCCACAAAAAACGATGAGCACCGTCTCTGGAGAGCTACCAAATACCTTAAGCGGCCAATCAAACGTAACGTCGCCGTAAGGAACTCAGATGGGGTATGGTGTAGGAGTGATGAAACCAAGGCAGAGGCATTTGCAAAACACCTCCACCAGACCTTTCAGCCTAATCCATTGGCTGGCAGCTGCGATGATACGGAGATAACAAATTTTCTTGAAACTCTATGTCAAATGGATTTTCCAATTAGCCGGATATCAAATAGTGAAGTTTCTGAAGAAGTACTTCGACTTAATGACTCCAAATCGCCCGGATATGATTGTATTGATAGCAAAGTAGTTAAGGCTCTTCCTGAGAAAGCTATCAAATTTCTAACATTAATATATAACGCTATTCTCAATATAAGCCACTACCCCACCCAATGGAAATGTGCTGTCGTAGTCATGATTCTAAAACCAAATAAGCCCGAGAGCTGTGTCAGGTCCTACCGTCCTATTAGTTTACTGGCAACGTTTTCGAAAATATTCGAACGAATATTTTGGCGAAGAATGTTGCCAGTAATTCAGGATCATAATACCATACCGGAACATCAGTTTGGGTTTAGAGTAAGGCACGGCACACCAGAACAATTTCATAGGGTTACAGATGTAATTACAAATGCGCTAGAAGAAAAACGATACTGTTCTGCAGCGTTTTTAGATGTCCAACAAGCATTTGACAGAGTATGGCACCAGGGACTTCTTTTCAAAATAAAAAAAAATTTGCCAGCACATTTTTGTCTAGTCCTTAAGTCGTATCTGAGCGACAGGCACTTCTATGTAAGACACCAGGATGACTTATCAGAAATTTATTGTATTAGCGCTGGTGTACCACAGGATAGCGTTTTAGGTCCCGTCCTGTATACTATATTTACATCGGACATGCCCACGAGAGAAGATATAGAAGTTGCAACTTTTGCAGATGATACAGCCTTTATCGCTTCTAGTGAGTCTCCTGTTGAAGCTTCGTCCTTACTACAGAGTCAACTTCTCATTCTGGAATCATGGCTTCATAAATGGAGAATTAAAGTAAATCCTGAAAAGTCGTCTCATGTCACGTTTACATTGAGAAGAGAGCAATGCTCTGGTGTATTTTAAAATAATAACCAGATACCTACGAGTGACAAGGTCAACTATTTAGGGATGCATCTTGATCGACGACTTAGTTGGAAATCCCACATTAACGCTAAACAACAACAGCTAGAAATTAAAACAAAACGGATGTACTGGCTGCTTGGCCGCAACTCTCAGCTTAGTCTGGAAAACAAGGTTAGGTTATATAAAGCTATTCTTAAGCCCATATGTACCTACGGCATTCAGCTGTGGGGTACGGCTAGCAAGTCCAATGTGGAGATTCTGCAACGTTACCAATCAAAAACATTGCGAGCTCTTGTTAATGCTTCTTGGTTTGTTACCAATGAAGCAATTCACAAAGACCTGGCTATCCCATTTGTAAAGAGTGAAATCGCATACTTTAGTAAACGATATCTTGCACTAATCACATAAATTCAACAGCTATTTGTTTATTAGACACAACCTATGAAACTATACGGTTAAAGCGCACTCATATCTTAGACTTGTCATTCTTCTAATATTGTGATTATTAAGCTTTGGTTAAGTTAAGTAAGAGAACCTTCAGTTAAGCAGCTTTGAAATACTTGTGAAATTTAATGATTTGAAAACTAAATATATAAGTAACACATATTGTGTAATTTACTATGTAGCTTTGCACGTGTGCAAATCTACCGCTGCCATTATCTTATTACACAAAATTTGCTGAATGCCTTTACGTTAAATAGATTGCAACTAAAAAAAGAAGCAGGCTGTGTCAGAGACACGGCCATTAAGTTTAACGTAGAATACGCCATCCGATAAGACAGAAAACATATGTAACAATAAATGATAAATAATACAAGCAAATGAATTTCTTTATTTTTTAACATACTAAACGTCAACTTCCAGCTGTTGTCGAACAGCATCAATCAGCATTGTTATTTTGCAGTGCTTGGCAGCATTTTCTCTTCTTTTACTCTACTTTAACTTGCCCGCCTAAAATTATGCAATACAGGGAAAGGGCTGCACGAGTACATTTAAATCGCCCAACAGCAAGCACTCAACCAAACACCGCACACATATTTGTGTGCATGTGTTTATACAATTTTCATTTGAGAAATTTAAATATTAGGAAGATATCAACCAACATGAAATGTATGTCAAACGAAAGCTAACATCTTCATTTGACTACACAAAAAAAAAAAAAAAATTAATCGAGCAAGAAGAAACAGAGATTACAACAATAAAAACCTGACATTGGTGCCCATACCGTAAGGTAAGACGTATTCTACGCCAAAAAAAAAAAAATATAGCCGAGATATGTATAAAACTATAAATTAATGCGACATGACCATGTTTAAGCGCGGATTGCTGGGCACTGCTTGGCCGTATTGTAAAGCTCTATATACCAAATGAAAGATAATTGAGTGCACTTCAAAAACTTTATTGTCATTTACGAGAAGTAATTTGCAAAAAAGCAAAATGAAAAATTAAAATTTTCAGTTTGCGGCCCGATATTTGTTTATGTATTTGTTGAACAAAAAAATTTATTGAACAAAAAATGTAGGCAATTTTATAACAAAAATAATGATTATTTAAATTTTGATGTGCGACTAACAGTTATCGAGATATTCAAAAACTGAAGCAATGTATTGTGAATGTATGAAGCTGTTTTTGCAAACTTAGCTGGCATCGAGCTACTATGAAAAAAGTTCCAGAGAAGTCTTATCGATACTACTCAGAATGGAGCTTATTAAAAACATTTTTGGAGTAACTAACACTGCTTTTATTTTAAATTGTAAACTAGTTATTACCTGAAATTAGAATAAAATAAATTTAAAATATTTATTTATTGTTTATTGAAAAACTTACTTTCACGTTGGAAGTAGTTTAAACATTAAATGTTCTTATGTACACATATAATCATTTTATCGTTAGAAAACAAGGCTCATATCACAATAAAAATCGCATGACTTAAAGTTTCTAATTAAAAAAAAAAACCTACAAGAAATCTACAAGTTTTATTAAAACAGTAAACTCTTGATTTCGAGTTTAAAAATAATGTTAGTAGAATAAAGGGCACGCAAGTACTTACATTTTGTAGTAGAAATGTGCAAGACCGTAGTAGTATAAATCAAAAAAAAATATTTATAAAACCATAGCTTTTAAAAAGCATTGTAATCATAAAAAGTTAAACTTTCAATGGAAACTTGTGGTATTTAGTAAATATCCATCTCTACCTCAATTAGAAACATAAAAAGCTTTTAAATCCACTTTCCTCTCCCCTTGATGCTAAGAAAATCAACTCTTGTAATCGAGAAGGACTTAACCGCTTTCTGTTGTTATTGTTGGGCCGGTCTCATATCTTCAGGTCTCTATTGGATTTGACTTTAATGGAATTACGGATTTTTGTTAATATAAAGCTATTTTATCACCGCTTCGTATGTACCCATTTTCGTTCTTTCGGGATGATTCTCTATGTTGCGACAAAAAATGCAGTTCACCGGAAGCCTTATCATCACTTTCAATTGAGGATGACGTAAATAGAGGAATCGTAATCGATTTTAAGGGCGATTGTTTTCCGAAGACTTCTGCGGTTCTTAAGTCCAGTTTCTTCAACCATGGGCTCTGTAGTAAATTGGAGTGTTCATGTAGACATCCAGTTAAAGTTATTCAGTAAATATATTTCCTAAAATTTGACAGCATTCGCTCTCAATGAGGAAACTATCCATAAAAGTACATGAACGCAAGTGTTGTAACAACTTGCAAGTTTTACGAACAGCGGATTTCTATTGTTGAAGCACAAGCTAAAAGTTCAAATCAACTTGTAGAAAAAACCTTTGTTGAAGTGTAAACATACAGGGTGGCTGATGAAACCCGCTACCAAAAAAAAATTAAATAACTTTTTTTCTATTTAATGAATCTGGTTAATTTTTTTTTTATTTTGCAGATTGACTTTTACATTTAACAAAAATGGATAACTGGGACACTGAAACAAGAATTTGGATTGTCCGCCGCTATCACGCACTGGAGTCCGTAGTTTCGGTTCAAAGAGAGTATAGGCGCACGTTTGGCGGCAATCCTCCGAGCAGATGGACCATAATGAGACTTGTAAACAATTTTAATAATAATAATAAGCACAACGGTTACCCTCTTTCCCGCCCAACCGACACGAGGGGCACAGTCCGCATGACGTACGGATCTTTTTTTTTTTTTGTTTTTTTTATAATTAATTTTTTTTTTGTGCCGAGTTGTTAAAAGGAAAAAGTTTGTTAAGCGTCGAGATCCAAAACTGCTCAGCTACAGAAAAAAACTTCATCAGCTGAATCAAATATATATTATACCTCCGTTAATCATTTATTGAGAAAGGACAGTACAGCTCTTTTTATGGTTAAAAGTGAGTCCGAAATATCAAAAGTGCTGGAAAGACAGTTGAAATCTTGACATAAACATCGGAAAGGTTCATTTAATTCATAATTGGTTTTACACTGTTTTAAATAAAGAGGTTTAAAGTGTCTTGAAATCCGAGAACGAACATTAAGTTTAACTTCGGTAATAAGAAATGTGCTTGCGATAGACCCTGTGAGTAGTTTAGTAATGAATATTATGCCTAGCATTTCTCTACGGCTGGAAAGAGTAGGAAGATTTATTAGCTTCAAACGATCAGTACAATGAGGAAGATTAAGCCGAGAATCCCATCTAAAGTCTCTTAGGGCAAAAAGTAAGAACTGTTTTTGAATTGATTCCAGCCGATCAATGTGAACTTGATAACGTGGGTTCCAAACTATCGAACCGTATTCTAGCATAGGTCTTACTAAAGTTGTAAAAAGAGCCTTTGTTACATATGGGTCCTTGAACTCGTTTGACCATCGTTTTATAAAGGCAAACATCCCTCTAGCCTTATTAGCTATAGCATTAACATGACTATTGAAATTAAGTTTGGAATCCATTGTAACTCCCAAGTCAACAAAGTCAAACACTTGATCCAGAGTATAGTTATTTATTATGTAAGAAGCTGGCTGAATAGTTCTTCGTGAAAAACACATAAATTTACATTTTTTAAGGTTAAGAGGCATATAATTTATGTTGCACCAATCAACTAAGCTGTTAATATCTATTTGTAATAAATTTCTTTCTTCAATCGAAGCGTATGATTTAAAAAGTTTTACATCATCAGCATACATTAGTATATTCGAATATCTTATTGCAGTAGTAATATCATTTATGAATAACAAAAACAGAATCGGGCCTAGATGGCTGCCTTGGGGAACTCCCGAAGTAACATTAATGACATTGGAAAAAGCATTTTTGAATATAACGATTTGAGATCTATCATGTAGATAAGAAGAAATCCAGCGGAGGAGAGAGGGTGGAAAGCCCAGCAGATCAAGTTTGTGGATGAGTAAGGGGTGACAAACTTTGTCAAAAGCTTTACTGAAGTCGGTGTATACAACATCTGTTGGAATATTTTCTCTAAAACCATTTGAAACATGAGTTGTGAATTCCAGTAAATTGGTAATAGTTGATTTGCCCTTACAAAATCCGCGTTGAGAGTTTGCGATTGATGAAGAGATCGTATATTTTAACTGATTAGTAATAATTGCTTCAAATAGTTTTGGAATTGCCGATAGCTTTGCTATTCCACGGTAATTTTCAATCGAAGACCTATTGCCGCTTTTATGAAGAGGGATTATAAAAGACTTTTTCCAAACAGACGGGAAATTACCTTGTTTTAGCGACAAGTTAAACAAGTTTGATAAAGGCAGATATAGATAATCAGCAAATTGTTTAAGAATACATGTAGGAATCATATCAGGACCGTACTTGAATGATTCTTTTAAAGATTTCAGATAAAATAATACATCTTCAGAAGATATTACTGGAACATTAATCGAATTATTAGTATATAGATAATGTGGATATTTATAAGGGGGAAGATTGACTTTAGTGGAATAGTTAGACTCAAAGAATTGCGCAAATAGGTTAGCAATGTCTTCATTGTCGCTGGACACAGTGTTCTGATACCTCATATTTGAAGGAAAACCATTTACCTTACGCTGTGAGTTTACGAAACCATAAAATGATTTAGGGTTACAAATAATATTCTTTTTCATTTTATTTAGGTATTCTTGGTAAGATTTCTTATTTAATTTGAAATATTTATGCCTGAGTACTTTAAGTAATCTGTAAGTAAACCTGTTTTTTTATATTGTTTGAAGATATGCGATTTTTTATTTTTCAACATTCTCAGTTCCTTATTAAACCATAACTGTATTGGTTCGTCTTGAACGCATACACGTTTAGGTACGTATTTTAGAAATAAACTATACAAAGTGGTATTAAAATGCATTACGTTTTCTTCAACATCACCACTATAATTGGGCCATGTTAAATTGGAAAGTTCATTTCTAATTTTTTTTAATTCGGCCTTAGCAAAATCAAAGCGAGTACTAGAACCGACTGCTGTCGTATCATACCCCCGAGCAACACCCATGATTTCGAAAGTTATCTCAATTGCAGGATGGTAAACGTCTTCTGGCAAAACTAGAGGATCACATCGATTTAGAGAAGATCTGGAAATATCATCAACGAAAACCAAATCCAAAACCTTTCCAAACTTATTTGGAAGAACATTAATCTGACTTAGGCACAGTTCAGCCATCTCATCCAAAAAGTCGCAGCTACCCAATCGCGTAGAAACTGGTACAATGTTATAGTCAATCATCTTCCCGGATACGTGCGGGAGGTTAAAGTCACCCAGGACAATCATAGAGTCAGAAGATTCAGTCATTGAACTAACGATTTTAAGAAGAGAAATATGTTGGGTATATACAGACAAATCAGACTGAGGAGGTATATAACAGAGAGCTAAGTAGATATAACCTGTGCCAAGCGGCACTCGGAGGCACATAAATTCAATGGATTCCATAGCAGGGACACAGATTTCTTCTGAAGGAATAGAAGAATGAACAGCGAGTAGAACACCACCCCCAACTCTGCACAGGCGATCATTTCTGTAAACCTGATATTCACTGCAAAAGATTTCCGAATTAAAAACGTGAGGCTTAAGCCATGTTTCGGTAAATGAAATAATATTATAATTGCACTGAAGGCTTGTCAAATACAAGTCAGTTAATTTAGTGTTCAAACCTCTTACATTTTGATAATAAATACTCAAATCAGACTTAACAATCAGTTTTTTGGCTCAGTGTTTTGACGAGAAATCTTTACAACATTTTGGTCATTTATATTAGGTTTGTACTCGAATTCGCGGACTAACGCCCCGATCGGCCAGAATAAATTGTTTAGAAGAGCATCGAACTTTTCTAAAGCAACATCAATTTTAAAAGAGGAAATACTCCTTTCATATTTGAAATTAAATTTCCTGATTGTTAAGTTGTCAATTTTAATTTTTGATGCGATGTAAAACTCAATGTCCTCGACAGTAGTGTCTTTGGCGAATCTTGACACAAAAATTGATTTTCTTTGCGGAACCACAACCAGCTTCTTGGTAGTTGTTTCAACAACTTTAGGCGGTATAGAAATTGACCTTGCTGAAGAGGATTTGGATGTGGAAGGCTCCACTATCTGCGGAATTGGTGAAGCTAAATTAATTAGTTGTAATGAGGGAGTTGGATTTAAAATCGCTGAATCAGACGGACTCTCAGACGGACTCTCAACTCGCTTACGTTTATTCTCACGATTAGAGTTATTGGCAGGAGGTGAATCATTTAAGCATTTAAACGACTTAAACAAATTCTCATAAAAAGTAAATTTTTCGGTAAGTACCGAAAGCTCCTTACCAATTTCAGAAAACCCGTTCCTAGTATGTTTAAAGCATTTAAAAAGATCAACTTCGGTCGATCTACAATTTAAGCATGACCAGCGTAAGCCTTTGCCATCATTAATTGAGTCTAAAACTCTACCTGTCAGTCCAGCACACTTCATATGGGCCAACCCATCACACAGCCAGCACGACACATAGCGTTCGGACTCACTTTTAATTTGACAATTTGCAAATATGCAAGCCATATTAGATCAAAGAAAAGTGTAAGTAAAAATAAAACAAAATATTGATGAAAGTTTTGAAGCTATAAAACGAACAGTTTTGGATACACTGTATTGTGACACTTAATAAACACGCAAACAGCTGTGACAAAAAAGAGAAAGCAAGAGATGAGTAAAGTACAAAGCAAAACAAATATGCACGCACAGAAACAACTGCAAGAACAAACAAAGCCAATTAACAACAAAATACAATTGCAAAATATGACTCGGCAATTAAATGAGTTATTAAATTAAATTGATTCAAAACAATAGCAGTTTGATTGAACTTATCTTAGTCGATCAACAAAGTGTTGGCACTGATTCCACACACAAAATATTTAAATATAAGTAATTAAAATTAAATTTATTTATTTAAATAGTACGGAACAGCAAAATTGACAACTACACAGCTTGACGTTTGCGATATTATATGGGAGCATGGGACAGTCAACAGAAGACCTTACCATCGAAACCCTTCAGTTCGAACGGAGGAAACAATCGCTGCTGTAGCTGCTGCCATACAAAACAATCCACGTGTTTCGACAAGAAGCTTATCTGCTCAAATGGGTATAAGCAGACAGTCATTACAGTCAATTATGCACAAAGATTTGGACTTATTCCCATATAAAATTCAAATGGCCAACAAACTGAACGCTGCAGACTTGCCGATTCGCTTGGAATTTTGCCAGAAGATGCTTCAAATGGTGGAAGAGGATGGAAACATGTTGAACTGTCTTTTTATGTCTGACGAGGCCCATTTCGATTTAAGGGGTTACACCACTGTAGAATTTTAAAAAAATCGAAAAAATGTGTTTCATCGTAAAAGGTATTTTAGGATCTCAAAAATAATATACTAAAGTATGAATGGCGGAAAAAATGTCTAAATGTCTAAATTTCGTGTTCTACCATGTTGAGACCACAGACCATAGCTATACAGTACCGGAAACTTTAAACGCGTTTTTCTCAAATCCACTTTCAAAATTTTTACAGTACATTTGAAATCGTTATCTCCAGCGACGTACGTAGGGGTTTTTCGAAATTCAGCATATTTTTTTATTTATAAACAATTTTTTGATGATTTTTTGGTTCGAATTTGAAACTTTTTCTTTAAAATGTAGCCATTTTACGAAAAATTAATTTATCAAAAAAACCCTACGTACGTCTCTTGCTACTGTAATATGAAATTAAAAAATGTTTGGTTTTTTGTTCCAGATCAAAAATTGCGGGAGCTAGGTTTCCGGCCGTGGACCGATGCGAAAAAAACGCATTAGCGGGAAAATGCTGCAGAGCCGCCATTTTGTTTTTGAATTGCTCAACTTAATCGTTTTTCTGTACTTCAAGACTCATATTAAAAAACACTTTTTACAGAATTACAATTATTCAATTTTGATTGACCAAAAAAAAATCCCGAAATATGCCTTTTTTCGTGCTCTACAGTGGTGTAACCCCTTAAACGGCAACATAAACAAACAAAATTGTCGAATATGGAGTGCTTCCAACCCACAGTTTCATCACACTGCATTGTCGGGCCCTACTTCTTCGAAGAAAACGGTCACACCGTTACGGTTACTGGAGACCGTTACTTGAGCATGTTGAGAGAGTTTTTCTATCCAGAATTACGCCGAATGAGAATTTCTTTCAACTCTGTGTGGTTTCAGCAAGATGGTGCAGCTCCTCACATAGCCCAACCTGTTATGACAGAATTGCGACGAAAATTTCCCAATAAGCTGATATCCAGAAACTCCACATTCCGTTGGCCACCCAGGTCGCCTGACCTTACTGCACCTGACTTTTTCTATATATTTAATAAAATTGAATGAGCTTTAACATGAATAAAAGAAAGATGAATTCCATACACTGAAAAAAAAATTATTTGAGTTTCTTAATGTAGCAAAATTCATCAGCCACCCTGTATGTACTACATCTGGGGAATGAAGAGGATCGATCACCCCATCACTGTAGATACAAAATAACGTGGAGTAATTTCGAGAGAGATGACAACTTTTTTATAAATATAAATTATACTTTACAATATAAAATTTAATTTAATAGCATATAATAAAATTGTCTATATATGACGAAAAATATTAGTATCACGCTTTGCTCTGTGGGGGATTCGTGCATGGGTAATGAATATATAAATAATATATATTTATGAATTTCTCAACACCTCTTTTGAAACTCCGCTGATACAAGGAGTGTTCGCTACAGAAGCCCAGTGAAAATTAGTTAGTAAAATAATTTAGAGAATAGGTGTTTTCTTCCTCAAATACAGAAACTTACTGAGTTTTTGACGAACAGGATTTGTTAACCATTCGCAAGAAAGCCCGAACAGTTGCATTTGAATTTATGCTTTGGAATCATTTTACTTATAAGTTTTTTTTTGGTTTGCGCTTAAACTTATCATAATTATAAGCCAAGCTTGTATAATTAAATAATAAACAGTATATAAAACAGTGCGATATTTGTTTTCAGAAAATGTTATACGTTAAAAATTTAGGTGTCATTAACTTTAAATTGATAAGATCTCCGGCATATTAAAATATAGATGAGATTCTAATGAAAACCAAGATGCTCTTCTTAATTACTATATTGAAGAGGGTTTCATCTTAATTTTACAGGTTTTTTACTATATTTTA
Organism: Anomoia purmunda; assembly: GCA_951828415.1. NCBI lineage: Eukaryota > Metazoa > Arthropoda > Insecta > Diptera > Tephritidae > Anomoia > Anomoia purmunda. Next base: position 40,379,504 of record OX639994.1, on the reverse strand, counting down.
TTAACACGGGTCACCTTCATAATAACATTGAAAAGTTGTAATCTTAGTTTTACAGATCATCTTCTTGATTTTATTGAAAAGACATGCCCAGTCGTAATAAGAAGGGCTTCGTATTAGAAACAAATCAGATGCAATTTTCTAAGGCTTAGATAAAGAGTGATAAGCGCTGGAGCCGATGTATAATTTATACCCATAAACATATCTGATCATACTTTTCTAATAATAATTTTGTTATTTGTAACAAAATCGAAGAGAGAAATACAAGTCGCACTAAAATATCGCAATACGAAATATTTACGTTTCTTGTATACTTTTTTTGATTGTAGGATCGCTTGAATGGATTAACAGTTGCTCCGGCAATACATCTTATGAAAAATCGAGTTCTAGGTTATTTCTGTATTGAACGCATAAATTTTAATAACACAGCTTCGTACTCTTTCAACGTGTTATGCAAAATTTGCATACTATTGACAATCAATCTCCTCTACTGTGGATCCTGGAGATAGATCAGCTACTACACAATCTAGGTTGACTTACTGGGCAAACTGCATAGGTCTGCCAGCGTTAGTATCACTAGCAGAACGAAGACTGTTCAAGTGATGCCTAGAGAGAGCTTATGTACTTCCCACCGCTTTCTATCCTAATAGAAAGGGAAGCAAATATCGCAGCCCTAAAGTTAGAAAGTATCTCGGACCCCTAAAAGCGGAGATATTAAGGGGCATCTAAAGAACTTAGAAGGCTTACAACGCGATCCTATTCTAGAAAGGAATGACAACCTTTGCTCCACATTATCTCTTTTCAAAAGCTTCCAAGTCACTATCAATGATCGAGAAGACTGGAGAACAAAATCCATCAACTTCAAATCTTATTTCTAGATCTGAATGGATCTAGCTTGGATAATGGTAGAACAGAGGCGGGAATATACGGCACCAAATTAAAAAAATCCATACCCATGGGTATATATTCATATATCAAGAATTGCATGCCTTAGAAATATGTTACAGAGAATGGCTGCGCTGAAAATAAGATGAAATATATGTATGCATGTATATATGTATATATATTAAGGTGGGCCGCATATGGGAGAATTGAAAACTCATCTGTTTTAAAATTGGAGGTAAAATGTATGAACAATCCGCATTATTTTTGTATTCCCAATACTTTCCTAGAATAAACTTAGCCTACACCACCAACCCTTCATGGGGTTCTCATACATTTTCAGAAAATTTTTAACGAAAATTTACAAATAAGAAGACAATTATTGCAATGGATTAAGATGAGTTTATTTATGTTATTAATGTATACCATAATTATTAAAGATTTATATCAAATTGCTTTTTTCAAAACTCGTATATTTTTTTCGATAATCAACAACTTGCATCAAATATTGTTTCCCTTCTTCGTTCCTTCACAATATTATATTACTAGCACTTACCCGTGGTGTTGCCCACACATCTTTACATTCGAATCAAATACAACTGTTTGGTTTCCCCATTTATTACAGCTCTCTAAATGTATAAAATTAAATTCGAAAACAGGATAAAACAATGGATACAATATTTTCTAATCAGAAAATGCGAGTGTTCAATATAATTAATACTTGGGCGGTAGCTAAATGTCGATCTGGGCTCAATCGCAGGTAATCGGGACGGTAATTGCCGTACCCTAACACTTTCTGCACGGGTACCGCTCTCACTCGCTGTTTCATTTATTCTTCGCCTGATTGTGCGTCTATTTCCAGAAGACCTACACAATTGTGATTTCTTTGCCTTTGGCATTTCTAAAAAGTTTAATATAACAACGACATATTACTATGTTGCCTATTTTTCCAAAATAATAAAAACATTATACTTTACCTTTTATTTCTTTAATTGGTATGTAAAATTTCTTCACACTTTTTTCTTTTTCAATAATTACAGACACTTACATATATTTCTATTGCATTCAATGCATTACCTTTTCACTGAATAGCACCAACTAATTAAGCTTGATAACACCAAAATCGAAAGCACCTCCATACATACATACATCCATACATTTGTACTGTATATGTATGTATGTATATGTTTAATTCTTATGGATGCTGCACATGGTTGTAATTCAATGCTTTTGCTTTCGTTAATACATGTGATCATACGTTTGTATATATGTATGTGGATTTAGCAAGTTCAATCAGTGAGTTGAGCTCAAATACGTGTCACGTCCCTCGCACACTTCTTGATCGTATTTGGTCGGCATAGTCCAGTCGAATCTTCGTTAAAATAGGCCTTAGTTTGCGTTGGCATGCACGAATTTAGATGAATATAAAATATGAAAAGGGGTCATAACAGAAGCTTAAATTTGACTTTGCAGGGTTGTGCAAATTTGTTTTGTAAAATTATGCGAAAAAATACATTGCTTCAGTTTTTCGTGAATATCTCGATAACTGTTAGTCGCACATAAAAAGTTAAATAATCATTATTTTTGTTATAAAAATGCCTGCATTTTTTGTTCAACAAATACATAAACAATTATCGGGCTGCAAACTGATAATTTTCAATTTTTATTTTGCTTTTTTGCAAATTGCTTCGCTGCATTTAATTTTAAAATTATTAATTTATATTAAAAAAATTTAAACTGGCACGAGTAAGGTTTTGAAGTACACTTAATTATCTTTCATTTGATATATAAAACTTTACAATACGGCCAAGCAGAGCCCAGCAATCCACGCTTGAACAGGGGCATGTTGGCATTGGTAGTAATAACTCTAACTAAAATGACCCCCCGGGGCCTTCAATATGGGGGACAATAGGTTCGCTTCCATAGCGACCAGTCCCAAAGCTAAGAAGAAACGCTCATTTAATCCAATTAATGATTTTCCCGATTTTTCAACCCCTACTACTCCCCTTCCTAATCCCAAATTTATTGTGGTCTCAGCTGCAAACGAACAAGAACCGCTGCCGTAATTCTCCTGTTTTGCTGTCCACAGGTCGCTCCAAGTGATCAGTAAGGACATAGAAATCAAATCGGAACTAAGAGATGGGAGCTTATTGCTCTTAGCTAAGGATAAAAAACTGCGGAAAAATTCATAGCCTCTAAACACCTCAAAGGCATTTGTGAAATAAGATGCAAATATCAGGGAGTCCGATCGTGAAAGCGGAACGAACAACACGTGCTGCGGAGAACAAAATCCATACTAGCCCTTGTGCAAAGCAAAATAATAAGCATTCGAATATCGATTAATTTTTTCGGTTCCAAAGACAAGATTTAAGGCCAACTGAAAGTGGTCCCTTCTTAAAATGTGCGAGCGCAATGCGCTTGATATCTTATTTAATAAGGTACAAAAATCTACAAATTTGAACTTAAATAGGAAAAGAAAAAATAATAATGTGACAGAGCACACAATGTCAAGAAATAGCAAAAACAATTACTACGCTATACTAGATACCGATCTAGAAGAGTGTAATGAAGCCTTTGAAAAATTTGAGCAATATGTGCATTCCAACAAAATAAGCAACGAATGTGAGCAAATAACAAGTGAGGAAATTCCAAACAACAACAGCACCCCATGTGCAGCGGAGACTTCTGCTCCAATAGACATATCTAACACAAACATTAATAGTGAGCCGAAAACAAAAGCAAGCGCAAATAACAAACTCAATAACAAAAACATTCCTCCAATAAACACGTTCGACTGTGATTCAAAAAAAATAATAGAACTAATCAAAGATGGTCTAAAAATAACTCAGTTTAAAATTAAAGAATATAAGTTCAACAAATTGGCAATTTTTCTTACACATCTCGACGACTATAAAAGAGTGCGCGGGTATTTACAAAAAGCCAAAGTCAAATTCTATACATACACACCGAAATGTTGGAAAACGAGAACGTATTTATTGAAGGGGCTTAATGCTAATACCGACACTGAAGAAATTTTCAATGAACTGTGCAATTACCAAAACGATAATCTCCAAATTCTCAAAGTAAACCAATTCAATACTAAAAACTCTACACAGCGGGGTATAGCTCTCCCTATTTACATGGTTCAAATCAGTGCCGAAAGCAAAGTGAACGAGTTACTAGCAATTAAAACCATGCAATACCATGGGAACACATGCGTAAACCTGAGATACCACAATGTAGGAACTGTCAAAGCTTCTTTCATAGTGCAGCCAATTGCAACCTAACACCAAGATGCGTCAAATGTAGCGGTGCGCATAAAAGCGCAGACTGCTCTATCTCAGACGGAACTCCTACTGCAAGGGAAAATGTGTACTGTGTTCTCTGTAAAAAATTTGGTCATCCGGCATCTTACAAAGGATGCGAGCGTTACAAAGAACTTCAACAAAAGCTTAGGCTGAAAAAGCAAAACCTGGCTACTGCCAAGATAAATAACTTTCAAATGTTTACTAATCCTAATTTAAGCTATGCAAATGTAACTAAAGAAGTACCTTTACTCAGTGTCCGTAATAACCAAAATCCTCAAAACTCAGTACTAGAAGAATTGAAAATTTCAATGCTAGCAATAAGTAAACAAATAGCTGCTCTTCAGAAGCAACTCGAAATACAAACTGCGAGAGTTGACCCAATATGTAACATAGTAGACTCGGTATGAATTTAGATCAACCTCCATCAATTATCCAATCACAATTAAACATTATTTCCCTTAATGTCAATTCGCTTATTAACATAAATAGGAGAATAGAATTAGGTAAATTCTTGATAGACAACAACCCAGATATAGTTTTATTAAACGAAACCAAGCTCAATACAAAACATAACCTAAAATTTATTAGGTATAACTTAATTCGAAATGACAGATCAAAAGGAACAAACGGCGGTGGAACAGCGATTTTAATAAAGGATAACATAAAATTTACAAAAGTGTTCAACCACAGAATCGAGGCTCTCACCTATTTAGAAACTTGATTCATTAAAATACACATGCCTCCAAATAATATAATGTATATAATTGCAGCTTATTACCCTCCAGGAAACAACAACAATGTATTCAATTCAGAAGTTAATGTAGTTTTTGAAGCTCTGAACCTTCGAAACCCAAGTCATTACTACATATTAGCAGGTGACCTTAACAGCAAACACACGGAGTGGGGTAACTTACAAAACAACTCCAAAGGCAAAGCTTTAAAAGATTGGCTAACTTCAAATGAAATAAAATATAGATGTAACATGTATGCCTCCATTTTCCCTTCATACGAAAGAACCAGTTCTTTTCTTGACATTTGCCTAGCTGATCATAGGATAGATATTCAAAAAGCAAATAACTCAATCAATTGCTTGAAGTGTATTGACTACGATAGTGACCACTGCGCTATACAAATCATCGCAGCAAAAACAAACAGCTCAAACTACTTTGAATTGGTTGCCAGCTCTATTGTCAGAACATTAGATTATAAAAAAACCAACTGGAAAAAGTTTAAAAACTACCTGAATATACAACTTCAAAATGGATCAATGATTCCAAATGATAGAAATCTGAACAATTTAGAGATTGACCATCACTTGCTTAAGCTAGAACAAATTATTTTAGCATCAGTAGAAAAGTACGTACCAAAAACCAAAATGAGCAGCCCTACGCAAACGCTTGTCAACTTACCTATCATAAAAAAGCTTTTAGAAGAGAAATCCAAAATTCTCACAATTATCAAAAAACACAATCGTTTGCAAACATGTCTTTCCCCTAACGCTCTCCAGTTAGAAAAAGCAAAGTTAAAACTAATCAAAAAACTAATAAATGACAATATAAAGATGCATTTCAATAATCAAATTAAACACAGACTGGCTTCTCTTAAGACGAACGATCCTTCAAAATTTTCAGTCATCAAAAGAAACTTTCTGAAAGGCGATAAAAACACAATTAACCACATAAATGTCCCCATCAACTTAAGCCAGGTAATACACGAGGCTGGCTTGGACTGTAATCTGTTAGAAAAAGACATGGGAACAGGCAACTATATTATTAAAAATAACAAGGACATTCTAGCAGTAGTCGGTGCTCACTTTGAAGCGGTCCATGCTTCAAAACTGAGACAACCCGATAATATAGTCCACTCGGAGGTACAAGAATCCTTCAATAAGTTTTTAGAAACGAAAACTTTATTTGACAGTATTCGGGCGACAAAAACAACGTTTGATGCTACCAAAAGATCCAACCAACTAACCGCAGATCAAACAGAGAATTTCTTCATTCTTCCCAGCGACCTCTCATACATATTTTTAAATCTAAAAGGGAAAATGTCAGCAGGCTTAGACCAAATACCCAACATCGTGCTTAAAAACATCTCTATGGAGCTAATTTTAGATTATTGCACTTTGTTCAACAACATGTTAAATAATGCCTATTTCCCGTCGCATTGGAAGACAGCTAAGATGATAGTAATACCTAAAAAAGATAAAGACAGGAACAATCTGGAAAATCTCAGGCCAATAAGTTTGCTGCCAAATATTAGCAAAGTCTTTGAGAGTGTCATCAACATTAATATAAATAGAGTCTCTGAAAAAAACGATTTACTGAGCCCCAAGCAATTCGGTTTCAAATATAGGCACTCAACCATACATGCAATTAACCTTCTGGTTTCAGAAATAAATTGTAGCTGGAATAAGAAACATGTTACAGGAGCATGCTTTATCGACCTTGAAAAGGCATTCGACCAGGTTTGGATCGAAGGGCTAGTAACTAAACTCATTGGCTATAAATTTCCCATCCACCTGACCATGCTCATTTATGACATGATATCGAACAAAAAATTTTCAGTGTACTTAAACAACGTGATGAGTAGCCGACAATACGAAATAAAAAATGGCTTGAAACAAGGTTCAGTAAATGCTCCTATTCTTTTCAACCTCTTTATTTTAGATTTACTCTGTAAAATAGACAACATTATAGCCTATGCCGATGATATAGTAATTTACCACCCAGACAGAACAATTGACAGCATTAATAGTAATCTGCAACTAAAATACAACACCGTTGAAATCTACGCAAATGATTGGCATCTCAAAATAAACACTAATAAGTGCGAAAGCATCCTGTTTCGTCCTCCTATTAGCAAATGCAATACAAACATCAAAAAACACTGGAAAGAGTTCAATATAATGTCTAACGAAACAAATTTCTCTGTTCGCAGTTCGAACGAAATTAAGTACCTTGGTGTTCACCTAGATAAGTTTTTATATTACAATCACCACATCAACGTTCAAATTGCGAAAGCTTATAGAGCTTTCCACGCCTACAAAAAATGTTTTCCTCAAAACTGTTGATGAACAGAATTAAAACAATTATGTACCAAACACTTGTTAGACCAATACTTACGTATGGATGCTCAATTTGGTACAATATATCCCCTTCATATATGGAAAAACTAAGAAAATTTGAAAGAAAAATATTACGAGCATGCACCGCGTTATATAGATCACCTGGCAGTAATTATACCAAATATGTATCAAACTCAAAACTTTATAACACCGCAAAAGTTCCCAGAATTGATTGTCATATCATAAACCTAACTAGAAAACATATCAGACGTTGCCTATTCAAGGGCAATAACATTTTGATGAGAGCCAATTATTATGAAAGCGATGAATACTTTGCGCTAGCCATTAAGAATGGATTTGCACCTCCAGAATCATTCCTTTATCTAACAATAAAGCAGTTTTCTCAAAAACACTCACCATAGAAAACAAACGATTTGATACATACATTTCAACGAGAGACAAAGTTGAAAGCACCTTTCACAAGAAACAATGTTGGTGGTTGGCAAACGACCCCGAACATTAACTCATACCAGATATTGGTTTGAGTGCCTTAGTTTAGTCCTTTTATCTTTTTATCTTAAACAGTCACTTATGCATCGTTTTTGTCTCCTTTTTCCCTGCAAACGTATTATTATAATAATTCTTTAAATAAGACATAGTATACGTTTCACTAATTAATAAAATGTTAATCAATATCATTTAGTAAGGTATATGAGAGCTCGTCTAGAGACATTGTACGCTATTTATATTTTTCTACACACTATTGTTTATTGTAGTAGCTTGTAAACTTATAAATTTCAAACAATAAACGAATTAAAAAAAAAAAAAAAATGCAAATATCAGGTGAATTTAAACTCGGTCAAAGGTACCGTCTTCGCACCATATTTAAAATTCCTTCCAGAAGAAGAAGTAACAAATCATAGGCTTCTATAAGTTTACTAAAAAAGTGGAAGATAAAACTATACCTAGTGGAGTAATTCTATTGACCTTCGACTTGTTCCGCCTTCCGGAGACGATTAACATTTCATGGTATAAAGTGTATGTAAGGGAATATTTCCTAACCCCAATGCGTTGCAAAATCTGCCAGCGTTTGGGACATACATTGAAGCATTGCAAAAACGACCCCATTTGCCAGAACCACAGTCTTCCCCATCACCCAACTGCTGAATGCTCACGCATTAAATGCGCGAATAGCGAAGAAGGACATGCGTCGAACTCCAACAAGTGCCCAAAGTTTCTCCTAAAAATTAAGACCCAACGCAGATGTACCGTAAAACAAGCAAGAGAAGCCTACATTTCTGAACTCCCCAAGACGTCACTGCCCTCGTCCTTTGCGGGCGTCACAGCAATCAATAGCAATATATCATTAACTGATAAAAATACAAAAAATTCAACAGTAACCTCACCACCAGAGAACACCTCTTCTAGCAGCATAGAAAAAAACATCATAACCAAAACCATTTCCTCCATTCCTACCACCAGTAATACTATCACAGAATCTCCAACTACAACCAAAACATTAATTTCGAACATCACATCGCCCAACCCCCACTTAACTTATAGCAACTCCTTCCTTAACGCTTCCCCGATTACCCAACTCACACAATTGCTCATCCAGAGCCAAAAATACTTCGAGCCTCCACCCACTACAGTCTCGGAACTCAACCTGCCGCCAACAGCAGACAATACTGTGAATATATTAGCGCCCCGAAATGACGTTTAATGTACTTCAGTGGAACATAAACGGACTAATAAACAACTTTAATGAATTACAACTCCTAATAAAAAATACTCACCCTCCATCATTTCATTGCAGGAAACCCACATTGCTTATGGACAAACCGCTTCATTTCTAACTCGTACACAAGTTATTTTTGCAACCTCCCACAAAACACGTCGAACAAGCAAGGAATTGCAATCCTAATAAAAAATGGCATTCCACATATGCAGATAAACATTTCCTCGCCAATCTCAGCATTGGTCTTAGAAGTGATGCTAGGATTCACGATTACAATCAGATGCATACATATACCACCACAACGTAAACGTCCTCCATAACTTAATTGCCTGTATATCCTCCGATCTGCTTATCCCCATCACACGTTTACGCATGTAGACGTCTGCATTTGCTCCAGCGGTATAAGCCCTAAGCTCACCTGTTCAACTTTAACGCAGCTCCATGGCAGTGACCACTTCCCCTTGCATACCAAAATAGTTACAGCTCCGTCCAGCCCTGCTCTCCCAAACCAAAATTTATAATAGACAAAGCAAATTGGATTAAATTTCAACAACTAGTAAACGAGTACATATCAATAAATACACAGTCGGGAAATATAAACCAAGAAGCAAAAAATATAAGAAAATCAATTCGAGCCGCTGCTCAACCAATAATTCCCCAAACTCATTTAAAAACACATAGAACAGTAGTCCCGTATTGGTCTGCATACCTCGCCTCACTGAGAGATACAAAACAGCAGCTATGGTATAAGTACAAGAAACATAGATGTCTTTTCAACCTCCTGCCCTACAAGAAGTCTAAAGCCCTTTTTAAAAAGAAACTAAAATAAGACAAAAGGAACAGCCTAGATAAATTAACAGAGTCAATAACCCTCGACGCCGACCCAAAGATAGTCTGGTCAAATATCAAAAGACTTACAGGGACCTGCACACCCACTTCAATTCGTTTTTGGACTCAGCCGACGGCCCAATCTACTCCCACGAAGGCATTGCAAAACATTTTGTCCAACTTTTCCAAAGGCACAAGCTTTCACCCTCTCTTCAGTGAAGAAAAAGAAGTGTGCTTTAGCAGAACATATTCACATAATTTAATTTCACAAATAGCAGAAAAAATTGAACCCCCTATTAGCGCCCTCGAATTCGACATGACACTAGCAAAAATGTTGAAACTGGGCTTCCGTCCTTGGAAGAAAGAACAGAACAAATTACAATCAAACTAATACGAAAACTTACCCAGACCAATAATGAGATTCTGAATAAAATGATCAAAGCGTCAATGAAATGGAAAACAAATGTTGAACCGACAATCAGCCATCACAAGATGCATCAAGACAGCAACAGAGTTAGGTATTGAATTCATCCCACTCAAACCTAACACGACTCGTCCGCCACCATGGTTTAATTTTCATCAGTTCATGATCCTCAACCTGACGACTCACAATAAAGGCATCACCCAAATACAAACGGAGCCGAAACAAAAGGGCTGGAGCTTCTTATATACCGATGGTACAAAAATGGAGGAAATCGTCGCCATTGCGGTGATAGAGTCGAACGGTAACACCATCGCTGTGGGTAACCTACCTTACTTCAGTTCAGTATACACCGCTGAAGCTAGTGCTTTATTCTTTGCAACACAATTCGCCCTCAAATCAAATAAGAAATATGTCATCTGCTCCGATAGTATATCAAGAATTTAAGCTGTCGCCAATACGAACGAAAACAACCTGCTCGCAACACTCATCCGCGACGCACTTTACTTCAGTCAAAACAGCATAAAAATTATGTGGGTTCCCAGTCACATGGGCGTACACGGCAAGGAAGTCGCTGATGTTAGAGCAAAAGAGGCAGCTAATCAGCCGCTCCACATGGTAAACTTGGTACCAAAGAAAGACTTTCACAGTTTGGCTAAACGTCACGTAGAGGAAAGGAAAAGAATAAGATGGAAAGATTTCGCCCACCATTATTCCAGTCTGAACACCGAAGGCAACTTCCCTACCAATATTAACTGCAGGGACATCATAAGGCTCATCAGAATGTGTATTGGGCATACTACTTCTACACACAGCTATTTACTCAATGGTTCGCCCCCGCCGCAGTACCCTTTTTGCTCCAGCTCCGTGCTCTCCATAACACACCTGCTTAACGAATGCGACGCGTTCTACTCAGCCAGAGCCCATACAATTGGTAATATCACCCCGACAAATTTACTAAGAAACACAGACAAGGAAACAATTCAAATGTTAAACAATTATCTTAAACAGACGGAACTCATGAAATTAATTTAGTTTAAAAAAAATTTTAAATAATTATATCAAACAGATGTGATCTCGTGTAATTAATGTAGATTTAAAAACACAAAAATGTAAAACTACAAAACATGTATAGTCAAAGGCGAGCTGAAGGTTATCAATACTAGTGCTCCTAACATTAGTAAAGCGGTGATTCACTCTCCTCGTTTCTCATAATAATAATAATAATAATATTTATTTTTGTACATATTTTGACCATAGTTTGTCTCATACGAAACATTAAATCAGCATTTTGTTTGTTATACAGTTAAGTGGACTACATATACATACAGATAAGCTGTATAATTATTATTATTTTTTATATTTTATAGTAAATGGTAGTTTCACATTCTCTGGCGGAGCTAGCGGCTGAGAATATTTTATCAATAAAATAAATTATCCTGTATTAACTTTTATATGCACACACTTTCGGAGCAAACGATTGGTTTTCCAGTGTAATGTAAGACTAATGGTGTTTTTGTATAGAGTCAAATTTTCTCAAGTGAGCCACCCAAAAATGAGTTTTCGAATTTCAGACGTGTTTTGCCATATAACGTAAATATAGGGTATACGAAATAACACTACTTAATTATTTTACAAAATATCAATTTTTGTAAAAGTTATCAACAATTAAATTTTTCGGACAATATTTCTCCTTTTCGAAATATCTTTGCTAATACTTAACGAATTTTCATTGTTCTCATAAGATTTGAATAAAATTTAAAATAGCATATGATTCTGGTACTCAACAAATAATTTTCTGCAGAAGAAAATGTTTGATCTCTAAACTACGCAAATATGCTGAACATTTGTTTACAGCCGGACAAGCGCTTCGACTCGCTCGAGCGCGGTGCGCGGCTTCGTTGCAGTACCATCCTTTTTATTTGGGGTCCCAAGTACGGTGATGCACAACAACCTTATGTCGCGACACTGCACAAGTCTGCACGCTAGCGGGATCAAGCGCTTTGTAAAGCATACGGACGAAATTTCAAAACTTGTTTGAAAAATACAACAGTGAGGAATCTTTTGAAGGTCTTCTATACAAGAATACACTCCATCGAAGGAGATATGATCTTATTTGATCACAATAGGGTAAGTTTAGAATTATTTCTTTTAATATTTTGTGTTTTTGAATTGAACTCAAAATAATTTCATTAATTCTATTTCAACAAAAAAATGATTCGTATATTAGTAATTTCAAGTATTTTCTGCTTTCACAATTAATTTTACATGCCAATATAAATATTAATTTAAATTCAAACGGTTTGAAAAAAATGAATTCATTTAAATATTTATGCCATAATGATAATGATAGTAGAACTCGATATATGTGTTATGCCTAATTGGGTTATACTAACAGAAATGTTGATTAGCTGTTTTAGGTATTTAGTTACCTAATTACTTTGTGGGCCTAACCAATTTTTATGGAAGGCTTAAACAATCTTCCCGACCCACTAACGGAAATCTTTGTTAGCTGTTCTAGTTATTTCATTACCTAAATACCTTGGAGTCCCACCGTGTGCGAGTAGTCAGAGTATATGATAGCAAATGGAGAAACGCGATTGTTGATTTAATCAGTGCATCTGGCTCTATTCTTGATGTATTTAAGTCTTTGCGACGGCGAATACCGCAGACGATGGAACATGGAGTTGTATGAGCTTTATAATGACATTGGCATAGTACAGCGCATTAAGATTCAGCGACTAAGCTGGCATGGCTAGATCACATCATACGTTGTATCCCTGAAACTATTAGACTCGGTGCCTGCTCGGGGTAGCAGAGGAAAGGGAAGAGCCCCTCACGTTGGAAAGACTAGCTGGAGAAAGACTTGGCTTCACTGGGTGTCTCCAGTTGGCGTCAGTTATCAAAACAAAGGAACGACTGCCATGCTTTACAAGAATCAGCCAAATTCGCCTAGACGGTTATAGCGCCAATTATTGATGATTGATTGATTGATACATACACGAGTTTCAGCTTTTGTCCGTGATCCCTTGAATGCTAAAAAAAATGCACTTTTATATAATTCAAATGTTTATAATCTATGTTTTTGAAAGCAGCCGTTATGTTAATTTTTTTTTTCTTTTCTTAAGTAATTATTTTTGAATAGTATACCCATTTTTGTTTAATTACATATGGACTATAAAGGTTTCAATAAAACTGACTAGTAACATAAATAACTTGTAAAATTTTCGCAGTACATACTTAGCTGAACCCAAATAACCTATACAAATGCTCAAGCACTCGCAAGCACACTATTCTACTTGCGTATTCTTTTTTTTCTATGCAATTGTCGCTTGCAAAGCAAATAATAAAGGGTGTTTTTTTAGACTGATAGAACTTTAAATTGAAATAAAGCACATACAAAATTAAGTATGATGCCAAATTTTTTTCTGGCATATGTTCGCCATGACTTGCTTTGGTGAATCGGATGCGATCAGTCCAATTTTGAACCACCGCAAAATTTCCATGTTGTGGATAGACAAAGTCCAACTTGTTGAGCACGGCGGCCAATATTTTCTTCTGTACGTACAGTTCTTTGTCTTGTTGTTGGTTTTTCATCGAGTAGAGTAAATGTTGTTCGACATTTATCAACCGTTCGACGAATAAGCTGCTCTGATGCTCGATTACGTGGACCATAAAATTCGCGAAGTGCTCTATAAGTTTGGCGAACAGAACACTGATTTTTAAAGTAAATTTCCACAATTTGTAAACGTTGTTGCGGCGTCATTCTTTCCATGATGATTTGTCCATGCTTACTGAACATAAATGTTGAAACGAAATGTCATTTACCAGCTGTCAAGTGACAGCGATCCCTATCGAAAGTTCATCAGTTCTATCAGAGATTGAAAACGGTACTAAATGAGAGGTTCCTGCAGTTGAGATGTGGATCTGGGTTCTAAGCGGGAATGCATTTAAGCCAGATGTTATTTTCGTTTTTGTTTGGAATTGAAGTTGAGTTGTCAATTTGCGCTGGAGTGATTCATACATAAATGATATTTTGAGTAATTTGTTTACGGGAAGAGAGGAGCTTTAGTTTCTCCTCATAATCACCAACTTTTGGCCCCGATTTTGCTTTTTGCACTGCTGATTTGCAAGAGAATTTAGAGGTAGTTTTTCTAACAGTTTCTGTTCTTTGTTGTATAGAGGGACAATTTTTGTTGTTGGCCCTATTTGTCTGGTTGCAATTGATTAATTTTACTTCTTTACAGTGGTTGACTTAAATTCACATTTTCTTCTCTTTTGCAATATTTCTTGGTGTGGTCTAGTTGGAAGCTGTTTTTGCAAACTTAGCACTTACTCTGGCATCGAGCTACTATGAAAAAAGTTTCAGAGAAGTCTTATCGATACTACTCAGAATGGAGCTTATTAAAAGCATTCTTGGGGTAACTAACACTGCTTTTCTTTTAAATTGTAAACTAGTTGTAGTGGTATATTCTGGTATACCCAGTCGTAAATTAAGCATGCAGAACAGTAATGATCTTAGTGCTGATCACTCGCCTTTAATTGTAATATACAATGACAGCGTTCACCATAATCCCAAGAAATACAAGATCCTCACCACAAAAACTGACGTCGAGTCTTTTCAATATTGGATTGATAGGCATATTAACTTAAATGTGCCGTTGGAAGCGGGTATCGAACTGGACGCAGCGTTAGAGTCATTTACAAATCTTATCCATGAGGCCGCATATCTGTCTAGTCCGAAAAGGGAGCAAACCACTTCTGAGTACCTTAAGCCAGCTGAAACTTTGCAGCTTATTAACGTCAAAAGAAGATTAAGAAGAATCTGGCAAGAAAATATATATCTAGCTGATAAGAGAGCACTTAATAAAGCAACGAAACAACTAAAGTTAAAGCTAGCTGATTTTAAAAATCAGCCTTTCAGTTCGTTCATCAAACACCTTTAGCCCACAAAAAACGATGAGCACCGTCTCTGGAGAGCTACCAAATACCTTAAGCGGCCAATCAAACGTAACGTCGCCGTAAGGAACTCAGATGGGGTATGGTGTAGGAGTGATGAAACCAAGGCAGAGGCATTTGCAAAACACCTCCACCAGACCTTTCAGCCTAATCCATTGGCTGGCAGCTGCGATGATACGGAGATAACAAATTTTCTTGAAACTCTATGTCAAATGGATTTTCCAATTAGCCGGATATCAAATAGTGAAGTTTCTGAAGAAGTACTTCGACTTAATGACTCCAAATCGCCCGGATATGATTGTATTGATAGCAAAGTAGTTAAGGCTCTTCCTGAGAAAGCTATCAAATTTCTAACATTAATATATAACGCTATTCTCAATATAAGCCACTACCCCACCCAATGGAAATGTGCTGTCGTAGTCATGATTCTAAAACCAAATAAGCCCGAGAGCTGTGTCAGGTCCTACCGTCCTATTAGTTTACTGGCAACGTTTTCGAAAATATTCGAACGAATATTTTGGCGAAGAATGTTGCCAGTAATTCAGGATCATAATACCATACCGGAACATCAGTTTGGGTTTAGAGTAAGGCACGGCACACCAGAACAATTTCATAGGGTTACAGATGTAATTACAAATGCGCTAGAAGAAAAACGATACTGTTCTGCAGCGTTTTTAGATGTCCAACAAGCATTTGACAGAGTATGGCACCAGGGACTTCTTTTCAAAATAAAAAAAAATTTGCCAGCACATTTTTGTTTAGTCCTTAAGTCGTATCTGAGCGACAGGCACTTCTATGTAAGACACCAGGATGACTTATCAGAAATTTATAGTATTAGTGCTGGTGTACCACAGGATAGCGTTTTAGGTCCCGTCCTGTATACTATATTTACATCGGACATGCCCACGAGAGAAGACATAGAAGTTGCAACTTTTGCAGATGATACAGCCTTTATCGCTTCTACTGAGTCTCCTGTTGAAGCTTCGTCCTTACTACAGAGTCAACTTCTCATTCTGGAATCATGGCTTCATAAATGGAGAATTAAAGTTAATCCTGAAAAGTCGACCCATGTCACGTTTACATTGAGAAGAGAGCAATGCCCTGGTGTATTTTAAAATAATAACCAGATACCTACGAGTGACAAGGTCAACTATTTAGGGATGCATCTTGATCGACGACTTAGTTGGAAATCCCACATTAACGCTAAACAACAACAGCTAGAAATTAAAACAAAACGGATGTACTGGCTGCTTGGCCGCAACTCTCAGCTTAGTCTGGAAAACAAGGTTAGATTGTATAAAGCTATTCTTAAGCCCATGTGTACCTACGGCATTCAGCTGTGGGGTACGGCTAGCAAGTCCAATGTGGAGATTCTGCAACGTTACCAATCAAAAACATTGCGAGCTCTTGTTAATGCTTCTTGGTTTGTTACCAATGAAGCAATTCACAAAGACCTGGCTATCCCATTTGTAAAGAGTGAAATCGCATACTTTAGTAAACGATATCTTGCACTAATCACATAAATCCAACAGCTATTTGTTTATTAGACACAACCTATGAAACTATACGGTTAAAGCGCACTCATATCTTAGACTTGTCATTCTTCTAATATTGTGATTATTAAGCTTTGGTTAAGTTAAGTAAGAGAACCTTCAGTTAAGCAGCTTTGAAATACTTGTGAAATTTAATGATTTGAAAACTAAATATATAAGTAACACATATTGTGTAATTTACTATGTAGCTTTGCACGTGTGCAAATCTACCGCTGCCATTATCTTATTACACAAAATTTGCTGAATGTCTTTACGTTAAATAGATTGCAAATAAAAATAAAAAAATTATAGCCGAGATATGTATAAAACTATAAATCAATGCGACATGACCATGTTTAAGCGCGGATTGCTGGGCACTGCTTGGCCGTATTGTAAAGCTTTATATACCAAATGAAAGATAATTGAGTGCACTTCAAAAACTTTATTGTCATTTACGAGAAGTAATTTGCAAAAAAGCAAAATGAAAAATTAAAATTTTCAGTTTGCGGCCCGATATTTGTTTTTGTATTTGTTGAACAATAAAATTTATTGAACAAAAAATGTAGGCAATTTTATAACAAAAATAATGATTATTTAACTTTTGATGTGCGACTAACAGTTATCGAGATATCCAAAACCTGAAGCAATGTATTTTTTCGGATAACTTTGCAAAAAAAATTTGCACAACCCTGCAAAGTAAAATTTTAGCTTCTCTTATGTTATGACCCCTTTTCATATTTTATATTCATCTAAATTCGTGCAACGCAAACTTAAACTATCTTTCGACTGGACTAGCACTGATGTACAGAATTTTCGCGTCGCTATGCGCTTTATTTGATTAGTGCGTCCGACTTTAAGAAGCTTGGAAGTTGACTCATCGTTAGAGAATGAGGCTGTTGGTAAAAACCTTTGCGAAAGTCGACACCTACTGGTACGGAAGAGTTGCGATCGCTTGAAGTATCGTAGTACCATGGATAAAATATAAACACCGCTGCCATTATCTTATTACACAAAATTTGCTGAATGTCTTTACGTTAAATAGATTGCAAATAAAAAAAATAAAAAATTATAGCCGAGATATGTATAAAACAATAAGTCAATGCGACATGACCATGTTTAAGCGCGGATTGCTGGGCACTGCTTGGCCGTATTGTAAAGCTTTATATACTAAATGAAAGATAATTGAGTGCACTTCAAAAACTTTATTGTCATTTACGAGAAGTAATTTGCAAAAAAGCAAATTGAAAAATTAAAAATTTATTGAACAAAAAATGTAGGCAATTTTATAACAAAAATAATGATTATTTAACTTTTGATGTGCGACTAACAGTTATCGAGATATCCAAAAACTGAAAACTGAAGCAATGTATTTTTTCGGATAACTTTGCAAAAAAAATTTGCACAACCCTGCAAAGTAAAATTTTAGCTTCTCTTATGTTATAACCCCTTTTCATATTTTATATTCATCTAAATTCGTGCAACGCAAACTTAAACTATCTTTCGACTGGACTAGCACTAATGTACAGAATTTTCTCGTCGCTATGCGCTTTATTTGATAAGTGCGTCCGACTTTAAGAAGCTTGGAAGTTGACTCATCGTTAGAGAATGAGGCTGTTGGTAAAAACCTTTGCGAAAGTCGACACCTACTGGGACGGAAGAGTTGCGATCGCTTGAAGTATCGTAGTACCATGGATAAAATATAAACACTTTTCCATTTTTCGGATATTTAGAACGAAATGAATGGCAGACTTTTTTAACAAATTTCTTTTCGAAGTGAAACTTCGTAGAGTGCTTCTCATTCGCTTTCGTCTTTGTTTTTGTTGTTATATTCTTATTTGCATAATGAGCAAAGCATTATTAAGTTCATTTTCACAGGTAGTGCAAAGAACATAGAAAGAAAGGAAGTTTCATTCTTTAACCGTGTCAGTAAAATAATTCAGCTTACTGTACGAGTACTATAGCACACCAGAACAAATTTTACGTTATCTGATTAATATTAGAATATAATTTGATCCAATTGAGTTTTAGTGTGATTAGATGGCATTCGTTGTCACGAGGAATAAAACGGTATGCAACTTTTTTTGTAATCTACGTTCTTTGGGCGGCGTTACAGCGTTTTGTACACCAGGTTATCATAAATTAATAACAATTCAATTTAAATGAGTGATGTGTTTTCCTTAAGTACTTCACGTATTTTCCACAGGGTTCGTATTCTTTTCTGCACATACATGTACTTTAAAAAAATGTCAATAAGCTCATTGCTCGTACACATGAGTGCGCTTTTATAAATCGAAAACTTGCTCACAACTCATTAGTATGCGCTTTGATATGAAACACGTTCTCATGTGTGCGCTATAAAAACTAAAAAAAGCAAATGTGCATGGCTTTGTTTTTAAAACTTTTATAAAGAACACATGTAAAATTTTGTTTCAAATTAATAATTTCAAATTTAAACTGTGCCTAGGAGCATGAATTTCACTGTATACAACACACACATGAGCATGTGTTTTCATCATCAAAATGCGCATGCTTGTTTTTTTAATTTTATGTACATATGTAGCAAAATGTGCTCATCAAGCGTGTGGAAATACGAACCCTGATTTGGCAAGCGCCGCTCTAGCAAGAAATTGTGTTTCTAAAAGAGGATGGGTTTACGCATGCTTGAAAGAAATACGAACACCATAAAGTGTATCGCTTGGAGCTTTTTCGAAAATTTATAATTTTTGTTAACTCTTTTTGTCTTGTTGGAACAAAATTGTATCACGAAAATGTGCATCATAAAAGCGCTCAAGGTGGACAGAAAATGTATGAGTTATAAGATAATTCGAGCTGAAGAATTAAACCGGTCAGGCGCCATTTTTTATAAGACTGCTGGCATATGCCGATCACCTCGACATCTTTGGCCTCAACAGCAGCGCCGTTACTTCTGCCTTTTTCATGCTGGGTAAAGGAACGAAGCGAACGGGTCTGGAGGTGAACGAGATAAAATCTAATTACCTCCTAAGTACCTCATCAAATAAACAGTATGCGCATTCATGCATTTGATCCCGCGTAATTTTTGGCTGCTACGATTTTGACAAAGTAGAGGACTTTGTTTAACCCTGCTTAGATAACGTACGTCTGCGAGACCTACGCTTGTTGTATTTTTCGTTCTCTCTCTCACAGCCATTAAAAGAGAATACTCTCGCGTTCAGTTTGCTCAGTCATTAACTGTAGCTTGCGAGGGGTGACAGTTTTTCAGTGATAAGTGTTTGCTTTGATGAAATATAACAAGTTTGTTTTCTGGGGTACGTCTGAGAGACGTATCGTTATCTTTTACGTAACTTTTAGACTTTTTTATGTTCTCGTTTTTTTGAAGTTGATGAAGCTCTGGGATGTTTATACATAAGTTTTTATTGTTTTTAGCTAATAATCATGGCGAATCGCAGTTTGAATGATACAAAAATTACTGCTCTTTTGTAGGACATTTTGGATGACTCAAATTCATCGGAAAATGGAAGCGAATCAGAAAATGAATTGCTGGAGGATAATATTCAAGCGACCTGGAAGATGAGCTTGTTGATTGCATTGAATCCGATAAATCCTCTCAAGAACTACCTCAAACCTCTGCGCATTTTACTTCACCTCCCGATTATCGCATTATTACGCTACCTCAACCGACCCTTAGAAGTAAAGGTAGGCATTGCTGGACTTCGTCAAAAGGTCAAAGTGCTGGACGAATTTCTGGAATAAACATTTTTCGAATGGCTAGAAGTCCTACTCGTCAATGCAAATCGCTGAATGATCCAATTTCGTGTTTTAGTGTCTTCTTAACGGAAGAAATAATTTCGGAAATTGTACAGTGGACAAATGCTGAGATTTTTATAAACAGCAGAGACGATATTACGTTTGCAACATTTAAAAATACAAATGTCCTAGAAATACGCGCATTAATTGGCATACTTACCTTATCAGCAGCACTAAAGGATAATCATTTATCAACAGACGAAATTTTCAAAATTTCTTTTAGTGGAACGCGATATACGGCAACTATGAGCCGCGAGAGATTCAATTTCTTAATTTGGCGACTTAGAATGGATGATAAATCTGTGCGCGCTTTCCTAAAACCAAATGATGCATCCACGCCCGTCAGGAAGATATAGGACCTTGATATAAAGCTATGCCAAACGAGCTACAAACCAGGATCTCATACTACAATTGATGAACAGCTTTTGGGACTTCGTGGTCGTTGCCCATTTAAGATGTATATTCCAATAAGCCAAACAAATATGGAATAAAAATTTTAAAGATATGCGATAGTACCACGAAGTATAAGTTAACATATCACAGTAGACTACAACAACAAGTGCAGCTATACCTGTGATTGCAGCGCAAACAACAACACGCAAAACGCGCTGCTCATGATACGGACATAGTCATGTTGCGGACAGACATAACAACGGAAACGATAGCCAGTGGTAAACAGCACAAGCAGTCCATATCGTGGGAATTGCCAAATCAGCATTCAGGAGTCATGCGACAATCCACGTGAGGCTTTGGCTGATAGATTTTGGCAGGTGTTAGGTATTCAGGTGCAGGCACCGAAAAGTGAGTTGTAATTGCTCGATCGTCGGCAACGGCTGCCCTAATCTGTAGGGAAATAAATATAATTTAAGAAATTAAACTATCGTTTTAATTCACTGGCGCCCAACGTGGGGCCACGCAATAAATATCCTTATAAAAGGATTAGCTATAGATATTTAAACAAAGCTTTTTAAACAATTGCAAAATTCTTGTTTGAATTTCAAGCGACAATAGACTCACTGACGAATAGGCCCACACAGATGGAAAGACCATCTCAAGTGGAACAATATAATGAAGCTACAATTGACCCGACAGTTAGGTGTGACGAATCCTTGGACGCAGTGAAGTCCTTACCGGAATTCACTGGCGATCAGTCGCGATACGTATCATGGCGTCAGGCAGCACATACTGCCTACAAAATTTTCAAAAATGCTCAAGGAAGTTCCAAACACTATCAGGCGGTGGCTATCATTAGGAATAAGATAGTGGGATCTGCAGATTCGATCCTGTCTTCCTTTAACACTATCCTTAATTTTGATGCCATTACAGCCAGGCTTGATTTTACATATGCAGATAAAAAACCTGTCTACATATTAGAACAGGATATGTCCACTCTACGACAAGGAAAGAGGACAATCACAGAATTTTATGACGAAGTCGAAATAAAATTAACAGCAATTATTAATAAAACATTAATGTTCTATCAGAATAAGGTTGTCTTAGAATCACTAAACACAAAATATCGCCAAGATGCATTACGAGTATTTATATCCGGATTAAATCGCCCACTTTGCGATATTATGTTTTCATCAAGGCCATCGGATATGGCGTCAGCTTTGGCACTAGCACAGGAGCTAGAGTCCAACCAGGCGCGTTCGCTGTTCGCCTGCAGATTTTCAGATAACAGACTTCAAGATTATAGTATGCAAGCACGCAATTTAAACAGAATGCCTCTAATTAGAAACAGTGTGGCATTCCCTAAACAACAAAGCGGACATCCGCAACAGCGACCAACACCTATGGATGTTGATCCTAGTCTTTCCAGATTCCGAGTTCCCCAACGGAATGATCGATGAAATGATCACTCGCCACAGGTAACTCAATTTAATCCTACCCCAACACATTCTACTTCCTTTAATCCCAGACCTTTCCCCTCTGGTAGAACAGCCTTTGGGAACCAATACCTAAGGAGCTCCGAGTAGCTAGCGCAGAAAAGACATCGCGACAGCGACCGCTTCAATAATAAGCTTCAACGAATAAATCACTTAGATCAATATCCTTCAACTGAAGTTTGCGAGAACGATTACTCCTACCAGCAAGATGAATATGGTGATTTTGTAAATGACAATAATGATTTTAAGAATAATGAAATTTCAGACGAGATTCATTTTTTAGGGGTAGATCCCTGCTACCGTATGTTAGCGGGACATTCCAAGGAAAACAATTTAAATTTTTGGTAGATACTGGCGCTTCAAAGAATTATGTAAAACCAACAAACTGGAAGGGTGTAAAGCCTATCCCTTCCACATTTTTAGTAAGTTCTATTCACGGTGTGGATAGAATTACCCAAAAATGCACCGTTAGTATTTTCAATTCTAATTTTGATTTTTTTATTTTACCGACACTTAAAACATTTGATGGCATCATTGGTTATGACCTGCTACGCAAAATCGATGCGAAATTAGATATAAAAAAAGAAAATTTTTTTAACGCAGGGGGTTCAGAAAAATTAATGTATTTTCATTGTAGCGATGTTAATACCGTAATTGTTAAAGAAGATATCGAACGATTAAAAGCGAAATACGCTGCCGTCTTTTTTTTAACCCAAATGAGTCGTTACCATTTAATATCTACAAACATTGTAGCAACTGTCAGAACAGCTAACAATGAACCAGTATATTCCAAATCCCACCCGTATCCAATGGCAGCTTCTGAGTTTGTTAACAAGGAAGTTAATGATCTTCTGCGTGATGGAATCATAAGACCATCTCGCTTGCCATACAATAGTCCAGTATGGGTTGTTAATAAAAAAGGAACAGACGACGAAGGAAAAAGAAAACCACGTATGGTAATTGATTTTAAAAAGCTAAACGAAAAAACTATTAATGACAAGTACCCAATTCCCTATACATCCGTAATTCTTTCAAATTTAGGAAAATCATAAATTTTTAACATAATAGATCTGAAATCTGGATTTCACCAGATTATGCTTGCTGAAAAAGATAGGGAAAAAAGTGCATTTTCCGTGAACAACGGAAAATACGAGTTTTGCAGATTGCCATTTGGGCTGAAAAATGGTCCTAGCATTTTTCAACGTGCAATTGATGACGTACTAAGGGAAGAAATCGGAAAGACATGTCACGTCTATATAGATGACATTATTGTATTTTCCAATGATTACAAAACCCATTTACAGGACGTCAGCCGAGTATTGGAAAAATTATATTCAGCCAACATGAGAGTTTCTTTAGAAAAAACTCAATTTTTTAAATCAAACGTTGAATTCCTAGGATTTGTTGTCTCAAAAGACGGGATAAGAACCTCAAAGGATAAAGTAAAAGACATAGTCGGCTATGAAGTTCCGAAAACACTTCGCGCATTGCGTTCTTTCTTAGGTTTGTCTGGCTACTACAGACGCTTTATTAAAGACTATGCATCGATAGCAAAACCCCTCACAAAGTATCTACGGGGAGAAAATGGAACAATTGGTACCAACATTTCCAAAAATATAAAAATTACATTTGACAAAGAAGCTCATGAAGCGTTCCAAAAAATCAAGGATATTCTGTCTTCAGAAGATATTCTTCTTCTCTATCCTGACTACGAGAAGTCTTTCGACTTGACCACAGATGCGTCATCTCACGCCTTGGGTGCAGTACTCTCACAGGGAGACAGACCCATTACTATGATATCGCGAACTTTAACACAAACGGAAGAAAACTATGCAACAAATGAGCAGGAGCTCTTCGCGATCGCTTGGGCTCTGCAGAAACTCAGAAATTATCTCTATGGAGCAAACAATATTAATATCTTCACAGATCACCAGCCGCTTACATTCTCAATATCGGATAAAAATCCTAACGCCAAATTGAAACGATGGAGAGCCTTCGTAGAAGAGTTTTCCCCTAAATTCCACTACAAACCCGGCAAGGAAAATGTTGTCGCAGATGCATTATCAAGGCAACATATAAACAGTATAGAAAACAATTATATGCCCAGTTCTGACGACGAAACTGTCCACAGATGTAATATCCACCGTGATAAATCCGATAAATTCATTTTTTAACCAGATTATTCTCGAAAGTGGGGATATGAATTTAAAAACAGCAAACATTACTTTTCAATCTCGAATCAGGTATCATATAATTTTTCAAAACGTTGACAAAATAATTGACCAATTAAAGAGCTCTGTTAACCTTAATCTCACAAATGGTTTGCTATGCGATCTGTCTGTGTTAGGGAAAATTCAACATAAAATTAAAACTAATTTTCCGGCAGTGAAATTCGTTCACACTAACATTTTTGTCACTGACATCTTTAATAAGGATGATCAGGAAGAAATCCTTCATACGGAGCACAATAGAGCTCACCGGCCCCTTAAAGAAAATATTACGCAAATAATGAGGGACTATTATTTCCCAAATATGCGAAAAATGTTAAAAGAAATTATACTCAACTGTAAAATTTGCCAAGAAGCAAAGTATAAACGCCACCCACGAAATCCTGAAATTGGAAACACCCCAATACTTACTAAGACCGGTGAAATTCTGCATGTGGATATTTTTTCCACAGATAATAAACATTATCTAACTTGTATAGATAAGTTTTCAATAGTTCAATCAATTCCATCTAGATCAATAATCGACATCAAGGAACACTTAATGCGAATTATGAACTTTTTCAAAGACACTAAAAGCCTTGTTTGTGACAACGAAAAATCACTGAATTCTGTAACAATTAAAACTTTGCTTAATGATCATTTTAATATTTCAATATTTACGACACCCCCACATCATAGTACAACTAATGGACAGGTATAAAGATTTCATGGAACTCTTTCCGAGATTAATCGTTGTATTAAACTAAGCCAGGGACTTAACGACACGAACGACCTTATTCTTCTCGCATCTTACAAATACAACAGGACAATACATTCAGTAACAGGGCAACGACCTATAGATGTAATTCATTCCGCTTCATCGAAATACTTGGATGAAATTAAAAACCGTTTGAGAAAAGCACAAAATAGAAATAGGCAAACTAAAATTTTTAAACCGGGTGAAAAAGTTTTTCTGAAATCTAACAGAAAACTGGGCAACAAATTAAGCAAGTTGTACACTGAAAAAAAAGTAGAGAGGGATTTGGGCAGCACTGTTCTAATTAACGGTAAAAAAATCCATAAAAGTAATCTAAGATAATTTTTTTCTCTCTCATTAGGCTCCTGATCCTGATACTGACCGCATTTGCGCAGTCGGAAATTTTAAATTATACCAACTCAATATATATACCAGTATCGGAGGGCGATGTTGCCATCTACCGCAAATACAAACACTTAATTCACCACTTAAATTTAACCGACTATGAAAATATCGCCGAACAAACGTATGACCTTCTCGACAACTTTCCAAAATCTCACATAAGGAAGACATTGCAATTGGACATAGACCGCATATTACGACTATTGGACTCATTAAGAATTCACCACCGACATTCTCGTAGCATTAATCTTCTAGGCACCGCTCTCAAATATATAGAGGGAACTCCTGATTTTGATGACTTTAACCAACTTCAAACACGAACAGAATCTTTAATCGAAGCAAATAACGAACAGATATACTTATATTAATAGTCAGCTCCAGGTAAAAATAAATCAACTAACTGACACCGTAAACAAAATAATTAGCACAACAAAAGCACACGAACGAGACACAGAATATTTATATGATTTGATATCAGCTAGAAACAGAGCATTGACGAAATAGAATCAGTTATAGATTCCGTTACTTTGGTAAGGTTCAATTAATTAACCCCATTTTGTTAAATAGTAATGAAGTCAAGAAATTATTAACAAACGAGCACTCTACAAACATAACTATAAGCGATTTACTAACAGTTTCTAAATTAAAAATTTTGCAAAATTTTGACAATATTTATTTTATAATTAAATATCCAATAGTGGAACAAACTTGTAAAAAAATCAGAATAAAACCTGTAATAAAAAATTGTAAAGTAATTATGGTAGAAACTAGTATTGTATCTAAATGTAATAATAGATATCAACAGCTTATTAATTGCAAAAACTCTGTATCAACGACATTTTGTGAAATATCAAATAGAAATAGTTCTTGTGTTTTAAATCTATTAAGCCAACAGCCCACAAGCTGTCAGACCATTTCAGAAGATCACATCGAATCAATAGAAGAAATTGACGACGGCTTAATCGTTATAAATGATAAATTGGTGGAAGTTCGTGAAGGAAATTCACATCCAAAAATTTTGAATGGAACGTTTGTGGTTAAATTTACCGAAAATGTCACTATTAACGGCACTACTTACATTAACTGGCGGAAGATGGTACGCGCTTATCCGGAAGCCGCTCCTGCACAATTTTTGAACGTGACTAACCATACAACATTTCTATCGCTTCCGTACCTGCACAATATCAACCAAAAAAACCTGCGACATATCGTATCATTGAGAGGACTTATGAAAGCGCAATCGTCTAAGTGGCTCATAGTTTACGCATCTACAGTTGCCTTTGTTATTGTTGTCATATTAGCGCACATAGTCAACGAGCGCCGAAAGCGCAACGTTAATATTGCAATATTGGGCAACGTTCTTAAGGAATCCGTGGACGTCTCCCCTTCTAGCGGGGGAGTAGTTAACATATCACAGTAGACTACAACAGCAAGTGCAGCTATACCTGCGATTGCGGCGCAAACAACAACACGCAAAACGCGCTGTTCATGTTACGGACATACTCATGTTGCGGACAGACATAACAACGGAAACGATAGCCAGTGGTAAACAGCACAAGCAGTCCATATCGTGGGAATTGCCAAATCAGCATTCAGGAGTCATGCGACAATCCACGTGAGGCTTTGGCTGATAGATTTTGGCAGGTGTTAGGTATTCAGGTGCAGGCACCGAAAAGTGAGTTGTAATTGCTCGATCGTCGGCAACGGCTGCCCTAATCTGTAGGGAAATAAATATAATTTAAGAAATTAAACTATCGTTTTAATTCACTGGCGCCCAACGTGGGGCCACGCAATAAATATCCTTATAAAAGGATTAGCTATAGATATTTAAACAAAGCTTTTTAAACAATTGCAAAATTCTTGTTTGAATTTCAAGCGACAATAGACTCACTGACGAATAGGCCCACACAGATGGAAAGACCATCTCAAGTGGAACAATATAATGAAGCTACAATTGACCCGACAGTTAGGTGTGACGAATCCTTGGACGCAGTGAAGTCCTTACCGGAATTCACTGGCGATCAGTCGCGATACGTATCATGGCGTCAGGCAGCACATACTGCCTACAAAATTTTCAAAAATGCTCAAGGAAGTTCCAAACACTATCAGGCGGTGGCTATCATTAGGAATAAGATAGTGGGATCTGCAGATTCGATCCTGTCTTCCTTTAACACTATCCTTAATTTTGATGCCATTACAGCCAGGCTTGATTTTACATATGCAGATAAAAAACCTGTCTACATATTAGAACAGGATATGTCCACTCTACGACAAGGAAAGAGGACAATCACAGAATTTTATGACGAAGTCGAAATAAAATTAACAGCAATTATTAATAAAACATTAATGTTCTATCAGAATAAGGTTGTCTTAGAATCACTAAACACAAAATATCGCCAAGATGCATTACGAGTATTTATATCCGGATTAAATCGCCCACTTTGCGATATTATGTTTTCATCAAGGCCATCGGATATGGCGTCAGCTTTGGCACTAGCACAGGAGCTAGAGTCCAACCAGGCGCGTTCGCTGTTCGCCTGCAGATTTTCAGATAACAGACTTCAAGATTATAGTATGCAAGCACGCAATTTAAACAGAATGCCTCTAATTAGAAACAGTGTGGCATTCCCTAAACAACAAAGCGGACATCCGCAACAGCGACCAACACCTATGGATGTTGATCCTAGTCTTTCCAGATTCCGAGTTCCCCAACGGAATGATCGATGAAATGATCACTCGCCACAGGTAACTCAATTTAATCCTACCCCAACACATTCTACTTCCTTTAATCCCAGACCTTTCCCCTCTGGTAGAACAGCCTTTGGGAACCAATACCTAAGGAGCTCCGAGTAGCTAGCGCAGAAAAGACATCGCGACAGCGACCGCTTCAATAATAAGCTTCAACGAATAAATCACTTAGATCAATATCCTTCAACTGAAGTTTGCGAGAACGATTACTCCTACCAGCAAGATGAATATGGTGATTTTGTAAATGACAATAATGATTTTAAGAATAATGAAATTTCAGACGAGATTCATTTTTTAGGGGTAGATCCCTGCTACCGTATGTTAGCGGGACATTCCAAGGAAAACAATTTAAATTTTTGGTAGATACTGGCGCTTCAAAGAATTATGTAAAACCAACAAACTGGAAGGGTGTAAAGCCTATCCCTTCCACATTTTTAGTAAGTTCTATTCACGGTGTGGATAGAATTACCCAAAAATGCACCGTTAGTATTTTCAATTCTAATTTTGATTTTTTTATTTTACCGACACTTAAAACATTTGATGGCATCATTGGTTATGACCTGCTACGCAAAATCGATGCGAAATTAGATATAAAAAAAGAAAATTTTTTTAACGCAGGGGGTTCAGAAAAATTAATGTATTTTCATTGTAGCGATGTTAATACCGTAATTGTTAAAGAAGATATCGAACGATTAAAAGCGAAATACGCTGCCGTCTTTTTTTTAACCCAAATGAGTCGTTACCATTTAATATCTACAAACATTGTAGCAACTGTCAGAACAGCTAACAATGAACCAGTATATTCCAAATCCCACCCGTATCCAATGGCAGCTTCTGAGTTTGTTAACAAGGAAGTTAATGATCTTCTGCGTGATGGAATCATAAGACCATCTCGCTTGCCATACAATAGTCCAGTATGGGTTGTTAATAAAAAAGGAACAGACGACGAAGGAAAAAGAAAACCACGTATGGTAATTGATTTTAAAAAGCTAAACGAAAAAACTATTAATGACAAGTACCCAATTCTCTATACATCCGTAATTCTTTCAAATTTAGGAAAATCATAAATTTTTAACATAATAGATCTGAAATCTGGATTTCACCAGATTATGCTTGCTGAAAAAGATAGGGAAAAAAGTGCATTTTCCGTGAACAACGGAAAATACGAGTTTTGCAGATTGCCATTTGGGCTGAAAAATGGTCCTAGCATTTTTCAACGTGCAATTGATGACGTACTAAGGGAAGAAATCGGAAAGACATGTCACGTCTATATAGATGACATTATTGTATTTTCCAATGATTACAAAACCCATTTACAGGACGTCAGCCGAGTATTGGAAAAATTATATTCAGCCAACATGAGAGTTTCTTTAGAAAAAACTCAATTTTTTAAATCAAACGTTGAATTCCTAGGATTTGTTGTCTCAAAAGACGGGATAAGAACCTCAAAGGATAAAGTAAAAGACATAGTCGGCTATGAAGTTCCGAAAACACTTCGCGCATTGCGTTCTTTCTTAGGTTTGTCTGGCTACTACAGACGCTTTATTAAAGACTATGCATCGATAGCAAAACCCCTCACAAAGTATCTACGGGGAGAAAATGGAACAATTGGTACCAACATTTCCAAAAATATAAAAATTACATTTGACAAAGAAGCTCATGAAGCGTTCCAAAAAATCAAGGATATTCTGTCTTCAGAAGATATTCTTCTTCTCTATCCTGACTACGAGAAGTCTTTCGACTTGACCACAGATGCGTCATCTCACGCCTTGGGTGCAGTACTCTCACAGGGAGACAGACCCATTACTATGATATCGCGAACTTTAACACAAACGGAAGAAAACTATGCAACAAATGAGCAGGAGCTCTTCGCGATCGCTTGGGCTCTGCAGAAACTCAGAAATTATCTCTATGGAGCAAACAATATTAATATCTTCACAGATCACCAGCCGCTTACATTCTCAATATCGGATAAAAATCCTAACGCCAAATTGAAACGATGGAGAGCCTTCGTAGAAGAGTTTTCCCCTAAATTCCACTACAAACCCGGCAAGGAAAATGTTGTCGCAGATGCATTATCAAGGCAACATATAAACAGTATAGAAAACAATTATATGCCCAGTTCTGACGACGAAACTGTCCACAGATGTAATATCCACCGTGATAAATCCGATAAATTCATTTTTTAACCAGATTATTCTCGAAAGTGGGGATATGAATTTAAAAACAGCAAACATTATTTTTCAATCTCGAATCAGGTATCATATAATTTTTCAAAACGTTGACAAAATAATTGACCAATTAAAGAGCTCTGTTAACCTTAATCTCACAAATGGTTTGCTATGCGATCTGTCTGTGTTAGGGAAAATTCAACATAAAATTAAAACTAATTTTCCGGCAGTGAAATTCGTTCACACTAACATTTTTGTCACTGACATCTTTAATAAGGATGATCAGGAAGAAATCCTTCATACGGAGCACAATAGAGCTCACCGGCCCCTTAAAGAAAATATTACGCAAATAATGAGGGACTATTATTTCCCAAATATGCGAAAAATGTTAAAAGAAATTATACTCAACTGTAAAATTTGCCAAGAAGCAAAGTATAAACGCCACCCACGAAATCCTGAAATTGGAAACACCCCAATACTTACTAAGACCGGTGAAATTCTGCATGTGGATATTTTTTCCACAGATAATAAACATTATCTAACTTGTATAGATAAGTTTTCAATAGTTCAATCAATTCCATCTAGATCAATAATCGACATCAAGGAACACTTAATGCGAATTATGAACTTTTTCAAAGACACTAAAAGCCTTGTTTGTGACAACGAAAAATCACTGAATTCTGTAACAATTAAAACTTTGCTTAATGATCATTTTAATATTTCAATATTTACGACACCCCCACATCATAGTACAACTAATGGACAGGTATAAAGATTTCATGGAACTCTTTCCGAGATTAATCGTTGTATTAAACTAAGCCAGGGACTTAACGACACGAACGACCTTATTCTTCTCGCATCTTACAAATACAACAGGACAATACATTCAGTAACAGGGCAACGACCTATAGATGTAATTCATTCCGCTTCATCGAAATACTTGGATGAAATTAAAAACCGTTTGAGAAAAGCACAAAATAGAAATAGGCAAACTAAAATTTTTAAACCGGGTGAAAAAGTTTTTCTGAAATCTAACAGAAAACTGGGCAACAAATTAAGCAAGTTGTACACTGAAAAAAAAGTAGAGAGGGATTTGGGCAGCACTGTTCTAATTAATGGTAAAAAAATCCATAAAAGTAATCTAAGATAATTTTTTTCTCTCTCATTAGGCTCCTGATCCTGATACTGACCGCATTTGCGCAGTCGGAAATTTTAAATTATACCAACTCAATATATATACCAGTATCGGAGGGCGATGTTGCCATCTACCGCAAATACAAACACTTAATTCACCACTTAAATTTAACCGACTATGAAAATATCGCCGAACAAACGTATGACCTTCTCGACAACTTTCCAAAATCTCACATAAGGAAGACATTGCAATTGGACATAGACCGCATATTACGACTATTGGACTCATTAAGAATTCACCACCGACATTCTCGTAGCATTAATCTTCTAGGCACCGCTCTCAAATATATAGAGGGAACTCCTGATTTTGATGACTTTAACCAACTTCAAACACGAACAGAATCTTTAATCGAAGCAAATAACGAACAGATATACTTATATTAATAGTCAGCTCCAGGTAAAAATAAATCAACTAACTGACACCGTAAACAAAATAATTAGCACAACAAAAGCACACGAACGAGACACAGAATATTTATATGATTTGATATCAGCTAGAAACAGAGCATTGACGAAATAGAATCAGTTATAGATTCCGTTACTTTGGTAAGGTTCAATTAATTAACCCCATTTTGTTAAATAGTAATGAAGTCAAGAAATTATTAACAAACGAGCACTCTACAAACATAACTATAAGCGATTTACTAACAGTTTCTAAATTAAAAATTTTGCAAAATTTTGACAATATTTATTTTATAATTAAATATCCAATAGTGGAACAAACTTGTAAAAAAATCAGAATAAAACCTGTAATAAAAAATTGTAAAGTAATTATGGTAGAAACTAGTATTGTATCTAAATGTAATAATAGATATCAACAGCTTATTAATTGCAAAAACTCTGTATCAACGACATTTTGTGAAATATCAAATAGAAATAGTTCTTGTGTTTTAAATCTATTAAGCCAACAGCCCACAAGCTGTCAGACCATTTCAGAAGATCACATCGAATCAATAGAAGAAATTGACGACGGCTTAATCGTTATAAATGATAAATTGGTGGAAGTTCGTGAAGGAAATTCACATCCAAAAATTTTGAATGGAACGTTTGTGGTTAAATTTACCGAAAATGTCACTATTAACGGCACTACTTACATTAACTGGCGGAAGATGGTACGCGCTTATCCGGAAGCCGCTCCTGCACAATTTTTGAACGTGACTAACCATACAACATTTCTATCGCTTCCGTACCTGCACAATATCAACCAAAAAAACCTGCGACATATCGTATCATTGAGAGGACTTATGAAAGCGCAATCGTCTAAGTGGCTCATAGTTTACGCATCTACAGTTGCCTTTGTTATTGTTGTCATATTAGCGCACATAGTCAACGAGCGCCGAAAGCGCAACGTTAATATTGCAATATTGGGCAACGTTCTTAAGGAATCCGTGGACGTCTCCCCTTCTAGCGGGGGAGTAGTTAACATATCACAGTAGACTACAACAGCAAGTGCAGCTATACCTGCGATTGCGGCGCAAACAACAACACGCAAAACGCGCTGTTCATGTTACGGACATACTCATGTTGCGGACAGACATAACAACGGAAACGATAGCCAGTGGTAAACAGCACAAGCAGTCCACATCGTGGGAATTGCCGAATCAGCATTCTGGAGTCATGCGGCCTCCACGTGAGGCTTTGGCTGATAGATTTTGGCAGGTGTTAGGTATTCAGGTGCAGGCACCGAAAAGTGAGTTGTAATTACTCGATCGTCGGCAACGGCTGCCCTACTCTGTAGGGAAATAAATATAATTTAAAAAATTAAACTATCGTTTTAATTCACTGGCGCCCAACGTGGGGCCACGCGATAAATATCCTTATAAAAGGATTAGCTATAGTGGCCGTGGGTTCGAACCCATTTTAAACAAAGCTTTTTAAACAATTGCAAAATTCTGGTTTGAATTTTTTCCGGTTTGTTCGTGTTTGGTTTCCTAATCAATCAATTAAATTCTGAACTCCATAAGTATTTTTGACAACGGTGTTGCGACAAAAGTTATAGTGCTGAAAACCCGAAACATTTAAAAAACGAATAATCAATGTGAAATCAACAATAAATCAGTTAAGCTGAGTACAAAATTTGCATTGATTAATATTCATCGAACAAAACTCTTTGTGAATTGTGTTGCGTACCCCAAGTGAGGAGTTACTCGTTTTATGTAACTTTGAAAGTTTAATTGAAACGCCAGCATACGAAGGATCACCACTTAATCCACCTCAACGAGGAAAGCAGTGACAGATATCGGAAGCTGAAATCATTTAGAGGAACTTGAACCAGGACACTGTACCAATAGTAATGAAACTGTAAGTAGAGTGCTCACTAGTATTAAGAATATTAAAAGTGATAAAATACAAAAATAGAAAATTGTAAATTGTAACAAAGTGACCAGGGATAATATAGAAAAAATAATAGCCTCAAGAAAATATTGACGAAGATGGACGAAAATACAATTCGAACGTTAATGAATGCCGCTGTTCGGGCAGCAACCGAACAAACTAGACGAGTATTTCAAGCGACAATAGACTCACTGTCGAATATGCTCACACAGATGGAAAGACCATCTCAAGTGGAACAATATATGAAGTTACAATTGACCCGACAGTTAGGTGTGACGAATCCTTGGACGTAGTGAAGTCCTTACCGGAATTCACTGGCGATCAGTCGCGATACGTATCATGGCGTCAGGCAGCACATACTGCCTACAAAATTTTCAAATATGCTCAAGGAAGTATCGCCAAGATGCATTGCGAGTATTTATATCCGGATTAAATCGGCCACTTTGCGATATTTTGTTTTCATCAAGGCCATCGGATATGGCGTCAGCTTTAGCACTAGCACAGGAGCTAGAGTCCAACCAGGCGCGTTCGCTGTTCGCCTGCAGATTTTCAGATAACAGACTTCAAGATTATAGCATGCAAGCACGCAATTTAAACAGAATGCCTCTAATTAGAAACAGTGTGCCATTCCCTAAACAACAAAGCGGACATCCGCAACAGCGACCAACACCTATGGATGTTGATCCTAGTCTCTCCAGATTCCGAGTTCCCCAACGGAATGATCGATCAAATGATCACTCGCCACAGGTAACTCAATTTAATCCTACCCCAACACATTCTACTTCCTTTAATCCCAGACCTTTCCCCTCTGGTAGAACAGCCTTTGGGAACCAATACCTATGGAACTCCGAGTAGCTAGCATAGAAAAGACATCGCGACAGCGATCGCTTCAATAATAAGCTTCAACGAATAAATCACTTAGATCAATATCCTTCAACTGAAGTTTGCGAGAACGATTACTCCTACCAGCAAGATGAATATGGTGATTTTGTAAATGACAATAATGATTTTAAGAATAATGAAATTTCAGACGAGATTAATTTTTTAGGGGTAGATCCCTGCTACTGTATGTTAGCGGGACATTCCAAGGAAAACAATTTAAATTTTTGGTAGATACTGGCGCTTCAAAGAATTATGTAAAACCAACAAACTGGAAGGGTGTAAAGCCTATCCCTTCCACATTTTTAGTAAGTTCTATTCACGGTGTGGATAGAATTACCCAAAAATGCACCGTTAATATTTTCAATTCTAATTTTGATTTTTTTATTTTACCGACACTTAAAACATTTGATGGCATCATTGGTTATGACCTTCTACGCAAAATCGATGCGAAATTAGATATAAAGAAAGGAATTTTATTTTTTTTATTTTAGGGGGTTCAGAAAAATTAATGTATTTTCTTTGTAGCGATGTTAATACCGTAATTGTTAAAGAAGATATCGAACGATTAAAAGCGAAATACGCTGCCGTCTTTTTTTTAACCCAAATGAGTCGTTACCATTTAATACAAACATTGTAGCAACTGTCAGAACAGCTAACAATGAACCAGTCTATTCCAAATCCTACCCGTATTCAATGGCAGCTTCTGAGTTTGTTAACAAGGAAGTTAATGATCTTCTGCGTGATGGAATCATAAGACCATCTCGCTTGCCATACAATAGTCCAGTATGGGTTGTTAATAAAAAAGGAACAGACGACGAAGGAAAAAGAAAACCACGTATGGTAATTGATTTTAAAAAGCTAAACGAAAAAACTATTAATGACAAGTACCCAATTCCCTATACATCCGTAATTCTTTCAAATTTAGGAAAATCATAAATTTTTACCATAATAGATCTGAAATCTGGATTTCACCAGATTATGCTTGCTGAAAAAGATAGGGAAAAAAGTGCATTTTCCGTGAACAACGGAAAATACGAGTTTTGCAGATTGCCATTTGGGCTGAAAAATGGTCCTAGCATTTTTCAACGTGCAATTGATGACGTACTAAGGGAAGAAATCGGAAAGACATGTCACGTCTATATAGATGACATTATTGTATTTTCCAATGATTACAAAACCCATTTACAGGACGTCAGCCGAGTATTGGAAAAATTATATTCAGCCAACATGAGAGTTTCTTTAGAAAAAACTCAATTTTTTAAATCAAACGTTGAATTCCTAGGATTTGTTGTCTCAAAAGACGGGATAAGAACCTCAAAGGATAAAGTAAAAGACATAGTCGGCTATGAAGTTCCGAAAACACTTCGCGCATTGCGTTCTTTCTTAGGTTTGTCTGGCTACTACAGACGCTTTATTAAAGACTATGCATCGATAGCAAAACCCCTCACAAAGTATCTACGGGGAGAAAATGGAACAATTGGTACCAACATTTCCAAAAATATAAAAATTACATTTGACAAAGAAGCTCATGAAGCGTTCCAAAAACTCAAGGATATTCTGTCTTCAGAAGATATTCTTCTTCTCTATCCTGACTACGAGAAGTCTTTCGACTTGACCACAGATGCGTCATCTCACGCCTTGGGTGCAGTACTCTCACAGGGAGGCAGACCCATTACAATGATATCGCGAACTTTAAGACAAACGGAAGAAAACTATGCAACAAATGAGCAGGAGCTCCTCGCGATCGCTTGGGCTCTGCAGAAACTCAGATATTATCTCTATGGAGCAAACAATATTAATATCTTCACAGATCACCAGCCGCTTACAATCTCAATATCGGATAAAAATCCTAACGCCAAATTGAAACGATGGAGAGCCTTCGTAGAAGAGTTTTCCCCTAAATTCCACTACAAACCCGGCAAGGAAAATGTTGTCGCAGATGCATTATCAAGGCAACATATAAACAGTTTAGAAAACAATGATATGCCCAGTTCTGACGACGAAACTGTCCACAGCGAAAACTCATCCACAGATGTAATATCCACCGTGATGAATCCGATAAATTCATTTTTTAACCAGATTATTCTCGAAAGTGGGGATATGAATTTAAAAACAGCAAAAATTATTTTTCAATCTCGAATCAGGCATCATATAATTTTTCAAACCGTTGACAAAATAATTGACCAATTAAAGAGCTCTGTTAACCCTAATGTCACAAATGGTTTGCTATGCGATCTGTCTGTGTTAGGGAAAATTCAACATAAAATTAAAACTAATTTTCCGGCAGTGAAATTCGTTCACACTAACATTTTTGTCACTGACATCTTTAATAAGGATGATCAGGAAGAAATCCTTCATACGGAGCACAATAGAGCTCACCGGTCCCTTAAAGAAAATATTACGCAAATAATGAGGGACTATTATTTCCCAAATATGCGAAAAATGTTAAAAGAAATTATACTCAACTGTAAAATTTGCCAAGAAGCAAAGTATAAACGCCACCCATCAAATCCTGAAATTGGAAACACCCCAATACCTACTAAACTCGGTGAAATTCTGCATGTGGATATTTTTTCCATTATCTAACTTGTATAGATAAGTTTTCAAAATTTTCAATAGTTCAATCAATTCCATCTAGATCAATAATCGACATCAAGGAACACTTAATGCGAATTATGAACTTTTTCAAAGACACTAAAAGCCTTGTTTGTGACAACGAAAAATCACTGAATTCTGTAACAATTAAAACTTTGCTTAATGATCATTTTAATATTTCAATATTTACGACACCCCCACATCATAGTACAACTAATGGACAGGTATAAAGATTTCATGGAACTCTTTCCGAGATTAGTCGTTGTATTAAACTAAGCCAGGGACTTAACGACACGAACGACCTTATTCTTCTCGCACCTTACAAATACAACAGGACAATACATTCAGTAACAGGGCAACGACCTATAGATGTAATTCATTCCGCTTCATCGAAATACTTGGATGAAATTAAAAACCGTTTGATAAAAGCACAATATTCTGAACTTAACTACCATAATAGAAATAGGCAAACTAAAATTTTTAAACCGGGTGAAAAAGTTTTTCTGAAATCTAACAGGAAACTGGGCAACAAATTAAGCAAGTTGTACACTGAAAAAAAAGTAGAGAGGGATTTGGGCAGCACTGTTCTAATTAACGGTAAAAAAATCCATAAAAGTAATCTAAGATAATTTTTTTCTCTCTCATTAGGCTCCTGATCCTGATACTGACCGCATTTGCGCAGTCGGAAATTTTAAATTATACCAACTCAATATATATACCAGTATCGGAGGGCGATGTTGCCATCTACCGCAAATACAAACACTTAATTCACCACTTAAATTTAACCGACTATGAAAATATCGCCGAACAAACGTATGACCTTCTCGACAACTTTCCAAAATCTCACATAAGGAAGACATTGCAATTGGACATAGACCGCATATTACGACTATTGGACTCATTAAGAATTCACCACCGACATTCTCGTAGCATTAATCTTCTAGGCACCGCTCTCAAATATATAGAGGGAACTCCTGATTTTGATGACTTTAACCAACTTCAAACACGAACAGAATCTTTAATCGAAGCAAATAACGAACAGATATATATTAATAGCCAGCTCCAGGTAAAAATAAATCAACTAACTGACACCGTAAACAAAATAATTAGCACAACAAAAGCACACGAACGAGACACCGAATATTTATATGATTTGATATCAGCTAGAAACAGAGCATTGACGAAATAGAATCAGTTATAGATTCCGTCACTTTGGGTAAGGTTCAACTAATTAACCCCATTTTGTTAAATAGTAATGAAGTCAAGAAATTATTAACCAACGAGCACTCTACAAACATAACTATAAGCGATTTACTAACAGTTTCTAAATTAAAAATTTTGCAAAATTTTGACAATATTTATTTTATAATTAAATATCCAATAGTGGAACAAACTTGTAAAAAAATCAGAATAAAACCTGTAATAAAAAATTGTAAAGTAATTATGGTAGAAACTAGTATTGTATCTAAATGTAATAATAGATATCAACAGCTTATTAATTGCAAAAACTCTGTATCAACGACATTTTGTGAAATATCAAATAGAAATAGTTCTTGTGTTTTAAATCTATTAAGCCAACAGCCCACAAGCTGTCAGACCATTTCAGAAGATCACATCGAATCAATAGAAGAAATTGACGACGGCTTAATCGTTATAAATGATAAATTGGTGGAAGTTCGTGAAGGAAATTCACATCCAAAAATTTTGAATGGAACGTTTGTGGTTAAATTTACCGAAAATGTCACTATTAACGGCACTACTTACATTAACTGGCGGAAGATGGTACGCGCTTATCCGGAAGCCGCTCCTGCACAATTTTTGAACCTGACTAACCATACAACATTTCTATCGCTTCCGTACCTGCACAATATCAACCAAAAAACCTGCGACATATCGTATCATTGAGAGGACTTATGAAAGCGCAATCCTCTAAGCGGCTCATAGTTAACGCATCTACAGTTGCCTTTGTTATTGTTGTCATATTAGCGCTCATAGTCAACAAGGGCCGAAAGCGCAACGTTAATATTTCAATATTGGGCAACGTTCTTAAGGAATCCGTGGACGTCTCCTCTTCTAGCGGGGGAGTAGTTAACATATCACAGTAGACTACAACAACAAGTGCAGCTATAACTGTGCTTGCAGCGCAAACAACAACACGCAAAACGCGCTGCTCATGTTACGGACATAGTCATGTTGCGGACAGACATAACAACGGAAACGATAGCCAGTGGTAAACAGCACAAGCAGTCCACATCGTGGGAATTGCCGAATCAGCATTCTGGAGTCATGCGGCAATCCACGTGAGGCTTTGGCTGATAGATTTTGGCAGGTGTTAGGTATTCAGGTGCAGGCACCGAAAAGTGAGTTGTGATTACTCGATCGTCGGCAACGGCTGCCCTACTCTGTAGGGAAATAAATATAATTTAAAAAATTAAACTATCGTTTTAATTCACTTATATGTTCAATGCGATTCCGTATTTGGGAAAATCGACAAAAACTTCTGATCTTCCATTGGTGGAGTATTATGTCAAGGAACTATCCAGACCAGTGCATGGTTCATGTGGAAACACTACCTGTGACAATTGGTTCACTTCGGTCCCTTTGGCAAAAAGCTTGCTAAAAGAACCCTACAAATTGACTATTGTAGGAATCATAAGGTCGAAAAAAATAGAAATCCCTTAAGAAATGAAAAACTCACGTGATGGCAGGTTGGAAGTACCATGTTTTGCTATGACGGCCCTTTGATTCTTTTGTCCTACAAACCTAAGCCATCAAAAATGGTTTATTTATTGTCTTCCTGCAATGAAGAAGGCACGATTAATGACAAAAGTGGACAGCCGGGCATGATATTATAACCAAACAAAAGGCGGTGTCGATACATTTGACCAAATGTGTTCATTGATGTCAGTACTTAAAAATAACGTTATCTAAGCAGGGTTAACGTGGGACCAGCTTTAGCGCCAACAGTAATGCCAGCGAAAATTCTTTCTTGGCAACAAGTGCTACTTTCGGCTGAGTAGGGAAACGAACAGTAAAACCCTCTCTCGACGAACGAAAACCACGCTCTGTAAATACTTTCTCATGCCCGTGCTATTGTAAAAGACTCTCCGAAAGATTGTTGGTCCTTTACGTCTTTTCAACGGCGAATACCGCAGACGGTGGGCTGATGAGTTGGATAAGCTTTATAACGACATTGGCATAGTAGAGCGCATTAAGATTCAGCAGTTATGATGGCTAGGTATGTTGTACGTATGGAAGAAAATATTCCAGCTCTGAAAGTGTTCGATGCCGTACCCGCTGGTGGCAACAGAGGAAAAGGAAGGTATCCAGGGAGTCATAGCGCCACATATTGATTATTTGAGAAAGTCTCACATATGGAACTTTGAAAAGTCTACTTAGTTTGTAACGGAGCATTCTGCTACGATACAATGTTCCCCAAAACTCAATAATACTCCCTAGCGAGATAAAACAACAGCAGCGCATATACACATTTCGCTCCAATCCATATACTTACATATTTCGCTCCCTGACAAAACTTGACCAAGAATTCTGAGTTTTAGTTTTTATATGGGCCAAATTCTTTATCAAATTGTTTGCTGGGTTAGAGGTGCTTCGGCCGAAAAGAGTAAAAAACGAAAAAATTTTGTTTTTATTTTCCCTCCTACTCGTTTCAACGCATTTCGCGTCTTCCTCAGATAGTATGTTTTATTAAACAATAACAATAAACAATAACATCAATTACAATTGCAATAACTACCTACATCTGGACTATTTTGAACTTAATAATTATTAGCATATCACAGGTACATAAATCAACATGTATATATGTATGTATACACTTAACACTTGTTTGATAATATACATAATTGTGTATGAAAACATATTTTTTACATTGCTCTTATTTATATTCACGTCTGATCACAGCCGGGTATGCGTAATTTGTTTTGTGCACATCTTCTTTAAAATTCATCGCTCATATTTCCATAAGTATATTATCAAACTAGTGTTCAGGGTGTACATACATATGGTACAGTAAAGACGGGAACGTCCGCGCTTGAGGAGGGAGGAGCTAATGCTTTACCTTGCCCTGCTAACATAAGGACGGTTAACCCAATACCCCTGACGCGCCACCCAAAAGCAGCCAAACCAACATATCAGCGTCTGGCTGTACCGTGGAAAATGCCAATTCAGCAAAACCTGCACGTTGACGAGACACGGGCTTGAAGTTAGAATAGAAGTAAGAAACTTTGTAAAATTTAGTCTTAAGAATGAAGTTTATCAATGAACACCGGCATCGCCCTGAAAATGTTTTTTTAAGAATATTTCGCGAACGAATATATAACTTACATAAGGGGCATTCCGTCCCAAACCGGACTCCAAATGGCTTTTGCGTCTCTGATTTTTTCATAGTATTTCATGTTATAGTACTAATTCAGAGAGGCAGGAATGCCGATTTATCGATTTTCTTGAAAATGTTTTAAAACAACTCTCATGCATTCCGCATCTTTTGAGCCTAGACCGACAATGAGGTAAAATTCGTATATATTTTTAACAAATTTTTAAAATTCCACTTTGAACGTTTCAATCAGTTCCAAAAAGTCCTTTGAATTACTTTCGTCGTAACTGTCTTATAATATCTTTAAAGAGGTATTTAATTAGCCGCATACTTTTTGAGCTTCGTTTTGTAAATAAAATTGATTACACTAGTTTACAAATATAATTATTGACAAATGCGTGGTACCTCGCCAAAACACTGTTGTTTAGACTAATTTTGGGCGCTGAACAGAAAAAGAAGTTTCATTTATTTTGCCAAACAAGCGTTTTCTGGCTGGTGCACCGTGCAACGAAAATTTTGTTAGTAGATTTTCAACTGAAAATGTAAATGATGCAAAAATTTTAATTGGTCGCTGTAATAACTTTTATGTTTTCTCTCTGATTTAGGCACCCTTAGACTTCACATTTCAATAACTAAATTCTCTTTTAATAAAACTTTTTTTAATTATTTTTTTTACAAAGTTTATTTACTAATAGGAGTGAATAAAAATGAACAATTTTCGTAAAAGCTCAGAAATGCCCTTATTTTTTATATTTGAGCGCCTGTAACTCCAACAGCACTATTCCAATTTATACAAGATATGTATATACATATATATCAGTTTAAAGAAGCAGAATGTGCCTTTAGAACAGTCCCTATAGAGGGTTAGTTTTATTTGTCGTTCTGGAGTTGTTCACTATAACTGCAAAAGAGTCTCGAAAACAGGGTTTTTGCCTGTATCTCTTTTTAGAGGGATATAGTATGGTAAAATAAAAGCGACTTATTTTTAGACACAAAATTAGTTTGAAAAACATTTTGTAGTGAAGTATTTTTTCATGTAAAATAGAGTCATCAACTTGGATATGTATTCACTTTTCTTTACTCTATGACTCTCCAGTTGTAAAGGATTACAGCTCAAATTATGATAAATTCACGGATGTTTTTGGAAGAAGATAAATAAACTGTTATCATTTGACTTAAATCAATTCCTACGCTTGTCTTGCATTTTCAAATATTTTTTTTGTCTAAATATAACTAAAACATGAAATTTTAAAAATTCGATAAAATTTGATCCCCTTGTCATCATTTTAGTCTCAAAAGCATCGGGGCTTTTTAGAAGAAAATGCAGAGAAAATTTTGCGTTTTGTAATTTAAAAATTTATTAGAAATGCATGTTTACAATGTTTTTCAACATTATATTCCAAATTCCATTCGATATATCCAAAACTGCTGAACAAAAGAATTTAAAAAAGCAGGGAGCCTCCCTTAAATGATACTATAACGTAAAAAATTATTAAATTATGAAAAATCGGATGTGCCAAAGCCAAGTTGTTCCCGATTTGTCGCGAAATACTCAATATCTAGCAAAAATTAATTTATTGAGTACACATTTACATCGACTTTTCAGTATTTTTTGGTGAAACATCTTGTATCATAAACAAACTTTTAAGCATGGAAAGCATAAACAAAGTACTTGCAATAATGCATGTGCTGGTCATCTGAGAAGGGGCGAAAATAAAATCCCTGTGATTTTCGGGGTACACTGTAGCCTAAATTTTGCATCAAAGGATTCTATACTGATAACTAACTTTTTTTGCGAAAATGCCTTCTACACATAATTAGTTACCACAAACAATTAATAGCGGTATTCGTTTCGTCATCCGTTAGCAAGTGGAGAATCGATGAGGCATCTGGCATAAATTATCATCAACATAGATATTGTTTTTAATTCCAATGTAATGTGTGCGCTTCACAAA
Source organism: Anomoia purmunda (assembly GCA_951828415.1). NCBI lineage: Eukaryota > Metazoa > Arthropoda > Insecta > Diptera > Tephritidae > Anomoia > Anomoia purmunda. Next base: position 40,335,516 of record OX639994.1, on the reverse strand, counting down.
TTGCAAATATGCACCAAAATTGCAAGTACGTCCTCGCACATGATCGTCGTTTATGTGCAGCTTTAAACTGGTATAATGTCTGCAGAATTGAATGTCATGAGTTCGACCAGTTTAATGAGGTATCACCATACTCGCGATCGCCGAATCTAGCTAGCTATCGTTGTTGTTGCTTGTACAAAGAAATTTGTTTGAACGCGAGCAGAGCATAAGCATCGCGAGCAAAGTGGCGAATCGAATGTATATACCTAATATTAGCAATATCAAATGAAATACTAACTAATGACTTTGTAAATAGTGAATAAATAGAATATTAGTATCCATACTTTTGTATATCTTTTTGAGATACTCCTTCTCTATCTGCCTCGCACATTAAACCTCTCTTATTCTTAAGAAGTTTCACTTCTATCATTTGTACGGTGCTACACATGATTGTTTTTTTTTTGTTCAACACAATACGAGTGGATTTAAAACGTTGTTTAATTAAGATTGCTTAAAAAACTGAATACTTTGTCCCTATAAACAGAGCCCTCACAAATTTTGTATTTCCAAGATATCGACCACCATTAAACAATCGTATTTAAAACCTTTTTTTTAGTGTTTAACCGTTGACGAGTGCAGACGTGTTTTTTAAATTCGTTCCGTGGTCGGTCAACTTGTAAAAACTCAGCAGAATAAAAAGAAAACAAAAATCAAGAAGAATAAAATAACATTAATATTATATATATATATATATATATATATATAATATAATACACAGCATAACGCTAGCAGATAATAAATGCAAGCGTACGAGCATTTCGATAAATTTCAGCTCATAAAGAAAACTGCAGTATGAGCCAAAATGATATTCGCACTCAGCGCCAAAGAGACGAAGAAGAACGTCGCCTCTCTATACAACGCAACAACGCTTACTTTTCGTATGTCTCACCGGTCACCACAAGAACACCACCGACAATAACAACTAAAGAGGGAGAACGCTCGACTACTCCCATCACCACTGATTCTAGCATGTCATGGAATCAGCAATACGCCTCGCTCTCTTCGCTGCCCACTATGACTGCAGTTTCGTCACAGGCAACGCCAACGACGGTGAACGCCCTCACATATACCAGCTCTACAACGACTTCAGCAGTAGCCACAGCGCAACCATCGATTATGTCAACTAAGCAAAAAACGATTTCAACACCAAAAACATCAGCAGCGTCAAGAACTAGGTCAGTTGTGCAGACAGGTATGGATCGATATGTCCAAATTAAAAGAAAGCTGAGCCCCAAAAATTCTAGAATAGGAAATAAAGCCAAATCAATTCGAGAAGAAAGTAAAGGAGAGAAGGAGTCTCTACTAAGCAACAATAGATTTGCTTTGCTTAGCGACACAGTTCAGGACAAGGGCAATACAGAAATCATGCCCACGACTAGTAAGGCCAAGCCCCCGCCTATTTATATCCGCGGGCAAAACTCAAATGCTTTAGTAAAAAAACTAGTGCAGCTAATCGGTGAAAACACTTTTCACATAATCTCACTTACCAAGGGCAATATTCCCGAGACGAAACTGCAAATACACTCGGAAGAGCATTACCGCCTGGTATCTAAATATCTTAACGATGCTAAGATAAATTTTTACACGTACCAACTTAAAAGTGCAAAAGGCATTCAAGTCGTAGTCAAAGGTATCGAGGCTACTGTTGAACCTGCGGAAATCCTAAATGCCCTAAAACTCCAGAAGTTCAACGCAAAGGCGGTTATAAACATAATCAACAGAAATAGGGTACCACAGCCTATGTTCAAAGTTGAGCTGGAGCCAGAAAGTAAGCCTCTTGGAAAAACTACTGTTCACCCCATTTACAACTTGCAGTACCTTTTGCACCGTAGAGTTACTGTGGAAGAGCCCCATAAGCGTAATGGCCCTGTCCAGTGCACCAATTGTCAAGAATTCGGACACACAAAAACATATTGCACCTTATGCGCCGTTTGTGTGGCTTGCGGAGGCCTTCACGCTACAGAATCATGCATTGTAAATAAGAACGATCCTTCCATGAAAAAATGCAACAATTGTGGGGGCAACCACACAGCTAACTATAGGGGATGCCCTGTATATAAAGAATTAAAGGAGCGACTAGTTCAAAAAACCCCGATTCGTGGACAACCAACATTTACGCAATCTCAAACTCTATCTGAAGTGTGCTTCTCACGTGCACCCATGTTTAACTCTAAGGCTACTTCCAGCGTTTCATTTGCTGATGCGGTCAAAACCGGACTTCAGCAACCCGCCCTTAAATCAACTGCACCAACCTTAGCACCTGCCTCCGGCAACACTCATAACGGTATTGAGACCTTAATCGTCTCCTTGCAACAAAACATGATGAATTTCATGACTTTTATGCAATCAACTATGCAAGAGCTTATGAAAAACCAAAATCAGCTCATCCAATTGCTCGCTAACAAACAGATGAAATAAATGCCCCCGTTAAAAATATGTCTATGGAATGCCAACGGCATTTCTCAGCACCGACTAGAGCTTTTGAAGTTTTTAAACGATAATGAGATCGATGCCATGCTCTCTGTCGAAACGCATCTAACAAGCAAAAATCACTTCCACATATCAGGATACGATATATATACAACAAATCATCCGGATGGGAAAGCGCACGGCGGGACAGCAGTTTTAATAAGAAGGCGAATCAAGCACAATATTCTTCCACAGTTTGCTATGAGTTACCTGCAAGCCACTTCAATAAGCGTGGTTACGAGTTCTGGCAATATAACCTTGTCCGCAGTGTACTGTCCTCCACGTTTCTCCATATCGGTTGAACAATTTATGGACTTCTTCAACACTCTTGGAAATCGCTTCATCGCAGCGGGCGACTATAATGCAAAGCATCCCCACTGGGGTTCCCGCTTGATTAATCCAAAGGGAAGGCAACTCTATAAAGCACTTATTGATGCATCAAACAACCTTGGCTATGCGTCACCAGGAACACCGACTTACTGGCCAACAGACCCTACAAAGATTCCCGATCTTATAGACTTTGCCGTAACAAGAAGAATCCAAAATAACCTGATAGAGTCAGAGGCCCTTTCGGACCTAGCTTCAGATCATTCTCCTGTTGTTTTTTCCTTGCAGGAGTGTCCGAGGCCTAAAGAATACCCATTGAGACTTACTTACGTCTCCCAAAACAAACTGGCTGAAATATAGGATGTACATCAGTAGCCACATTGAGCTTAACCCAAGTATAAGAAGTGAAAAAGGCATTGAAGAATCCGAAAAGGCTCTAAATTCAGTTATAACATCTGCTGCTTATCAGGCCACTCCAAAAATGAAAACGAAAAATCTAAAGCAAAACCATCAAATTACAAATAGTCAAATAGAACGTCTTGTTGCCGAGAAGCGGCGCCTACGCAGAGAATGGCAGAACCACAGATCACCTGCTGCAAAACAACGACTAAAAGACGCAACCCGCAAACTAAGCAGATCCCTCAAGGCTGAAGAACAGCGTGCTCATGCGAAATACATTCAAAGCTTGTCACCAACCAGCGCAAAGTGTTCTCTATGGAAAGCTAAATCTAGTATACAGCCACCAACGAACGTCGACACGCCTTTAAGAGACCACAATGGGAAATGGGCCCGTAGCGATGAAGAGAAAGCAAATGTTTTTTCACTTCACCTAAAAAACGTATTTCAGCCAAACGCGTCATCAAACGGATATGTTTTACCTTTACTCCCTGCTGTCTCACAAACAGAACCAATAAAAGTGCATCCACTTGAGATTATGAAAGTCATCAAAGAGCAACTGAAATTAAAGAAATCACCGGGACATGATCTAATAACCCCACAGATGATCATGGAACTTCCGCGTCCTGCCATAACATACATCTCAAATCTCTTTAACGCTATTTTGAGATATGGCCATTTTCCAACACATTGGAAGAAATCGACCATAATAATGATACCAAAACCAGGAAAGGACAAAACACAAGCATGTTCATACAGGCCAATAAGCTTGCTACCTTGCTTCTCAAAGCTTTTTGAAAAAACCTTGCTGCTCAAGATTGGTGCTCACGTGAGGAAAATTATACCTTCGCATCAATTTGGATTCCGGGCCCAACACGGGACTATAGAACAAGTTAACCGTCTAACATCGGAGATAAGGACGGCGTTCGAACGAAGAGAGTACTGCTCGGCAATTTTTCTTGACGTCGCTTAAGCATTTGATCGCGTTTGGCTGGACGGACTGATATATAAAATACGGAAGCTACTTCCTGCGAACACACACAAAGTTCTTGAAAGCTATGTTAGTCATCGAGTTTTTGCCGTACGACAAAACGGATTCATAACACGAGAATTTGACATCGCAGCTGGAGTTCCACAAGGAAGCGTTCTTGGGCCATTCCTTTATATTCTCTATACAGCAGACATACCGACAGATCCCCGTCTAACATTATCAACCTTTGCGGATGACACTGCTATCCTTAGCAGATCTCGATGCCCAAACAATGCAACCAGACTTCTAGCTCAGTACCTACTGCTCCTGGAGAAGTGGTTGGCCAACTGGCGCATCAGGGTCAATGAGCAAAAGAGTAAACACGTCACCTTCACACTAAATAGGAATTCCTGTCCGCCATTGACCCTAAATAGCATTACGATCCCGCAGACCAATGAAGTGGTGTATCTCGGTGTACAACTCGATAGGCGCCTCACTTCGCGCAAGCATATTGATTCTAAGAAAACCCAAATGAAACTGAAAGCCAATAGCCTTCATTGGCTCATGAACTCGCGATCCCCACTAAAACTGGAGTACAGAGTACTTCTGTACACAAGTATTATAAAGCCATGCTGGACGTACGGCTCACAGTTGTGGGGTAATGCATGCGCCAGTAATGTGGACATCATTCAAAGGGCTCAATCAAAAATCCTTAGGACACTCACCGGAGCTCCGTGGTATATTCGGAATAAGAACATCCATGAAGACCTCAACCCCATCCGTTCAAGATGAAATAGCGAAAATCAAAGAAAAGTATTTGGACAAGCTAAACGTGCACCCAAATCAACTAGCACAATCACTCACCGATGAAGCAACACAAACTCGACTCAGACGAAATGATTTTCCAGCCCGGCAGTTAATATAAGGGCCCGTTTAGCAAACACATTCCCCCAATAGGGGGTAGGTTTAAGAATTAAATTAAGATTTTAAAACTTATTGTTAGTCTCTTACAGAGAAGATTCAATAAATATTTACAGTTAAAAAAAAAAAAAAAAAAAAAAAAAAAAAAAAAACCTTTTAGGTAAACGTGTTTCTTATCTCAAATTAAAGATGTAATAAAACCTGGAAGGATAAGTTTAATATAACAAAATATGATAATGGTTATTCATAACCAAAAAAAAATCTCTAATTAACAATGGTTATGGGGACCAAATTAAAACATATTTTACGGCAATTATTAATTATAGCCACATTTGAATACAACAGTAGTACTGGTTAATTAGGGGGTTTTTATCATTTCTCTTATAACAGTTACTCCCCTGGTCACGTACATACATACAAACATGTTTGGCCTAAGGCTTGTAGTATGTACATACTCGTATGTATCTATCCGTGTTGCACACATTGGCGCTTGCTCATAATCCAGGGTTATTTCATACTTTGCTTGGAGTAATACCAAAAAGATAAATTACATTTTATTTTTAAATATATCATAGTCCGTTTAGCACTATACTTTACCAACAGCATACTTTACGCTAACTTCTATTAATTCACAAAAAATCTCTTACGCGTCTTGAAGTTTACCCGGCTCATTATTTACTTGAAATTAGAAGTTTGATAATAAATTATTTAACACTTGTTAGATTAATGTATCTATTTTATATTTATTGGAGTACCCGATGAAAGGACTAATTGCGTGAACATATGTATAAACTTCCATATATGTACATACATATAATTGAATGTAAATTTATTTGATATGTAAAATGCCAGTCAAAATCTGCACAGTGGCTTTCTCTAGCATATAGCTGACATATAAGTCTTCGGATCAAGTCATTCCATATATATTTTTGGCATTCTTATTAGTCAGAAATCATTTATAATGCCGAAGTTTCAATTTCATCAGAAGGGGCATCACAACTTAAACGATCTAATCTCTCACAGTAATTGAAATTTCGTTTCTGTTGACAGATTCCGTAACAGCTTTTCGTCGCTCTAACTTTTGCGCTAGCTCTAAGCGAAAAATCCGACTTTAACTCGACTCTGAATAAGATAAATTATAATTTTTAGTAGAGTATGCTGTAACTTATTTAGCAACGGCTTAAAATTGACTATGAAGACGTCCCATTGTCTTTTAGGTATTTTTAAAAATAGTTTTCACACAACTTTTACCTAGCGTATATGTATGCACCTAATCGCAACCGTATCCCAGTGATAGAACATCTGCCTAGTAATCTGAAAACCTTGGTTATAGTATAAAAAAAATTATGCACGAAAATTCGGTAGTAAAATTATACATCAGTAAAGTAAAGAAAAATTAAATAATGTATAGCATGTATTAAATTAAGATTTAATTTCAATTCACGTAGTATATTGTTCATATATTTTTGATAAAAGTATATAGCAAGCAAACAAATAAAAAATTTAATAAATTTTTAGTTTAACACTCAAAAGAACGTTGTTGTATCCTTATCCATCCTCCTCTGATACCACAAGGTTCGATTTCACATACATATAAACCACGCGCGCAAACATTACCTCGAGTACTTCATGCTCGCATGTAAAGAGTACTCCACAAGAGGCAAATAGTACTCCAAATGTAACCCAAATGTTAGAAGTAAAAGTGGTCGAATTAACGTTGTGATGTCCTAGGGCAGGACCATATAATCCAGCTCCGCATTACATCAGAGGAACACAAAACTACTCTAAGATATTACCCCATGGAGTACCTACGCATGTTAGTTTCGAAGCTACTTTTTGCCGTTTAAAGTAAGCCGTTTCGAAACAAGTAAAATATAAACATTTATATTAAAATTTGTATTTCTTTCACCCATAGTAAAACAACCAAATTGAACATATTCATATTTTTTTCCAAACGAAAACTTTAATTCATTGCATTTATTAACTTACAACCAAACATTTTCAACATGATCACTCGCTGTCTTCTCTACAACTAAACTTCCACTTTCAACGATTCTCCACAAGCAAATACGCAATTGGATGATACCAAGTTGTATGCATAAAGGCCCGTTCACATAGGACTTTTTCTTTGCTTTGCTTCAGAGTTCCGCTTTGACAGATAAGTTCAATACATGATGTTATATGAGTCCTGCTAAATACAAGGTGAGAAAAGTAGAGCAAAGCAAAGCGAAGCAAAATTATGGGCAACTCTCAACTTTTGTACGCTTTGGCAATCAGCTGTTATCATTTCCATTTTATTTTTATTTTGGCGTGCGTATACACACTACAGACACTCGCGAATTTCAAACATTAGTAGCATAACTACTACTACTTCCATCATATCAGTAAAATTCATTTTTTTATTCTATCTTTAAACAAAACACTCTGAACAAACACAAATCGCAACTCATAACAAACTACTAACGCAGAAACTGCCAAAGCGTTCTATGTAGCTGGCCTTCTACGCCTCACGCTTTGTTGGTAAAGTTCGAACTGCCAAGCAAAGCGAGGAAAGTTCTATGTAAACGGCCCATAATAGTTTTACTGAAACTTATACTGCAAGACCCTATATGCTCAACTATATGAAACGCGCACATAGTTGAGATCAAGAATGATAGAATACAAGATTGCGCCTTCCCGCGGTGAAATGACAGATCTCGCCTTTAGTAAACAAGAATACGGGAGAGAGAAAATTGAACAACTTCCAATATTTCATTGAAAAACGTGTTCTAATTGTTCTAAAGTGTAAAAGTATGAATTTATAGGCAGACATTTAATAAATACATTCGCAAAATACTAAAAAAAGTGTCTCTTTTTCTTAATTTGTGAAAAAAGCTTTGTCTAGTTGAAGTTGAGAATTGTCAAACCCGGCAAAACCAAAGTAGCGGTACTTCTAAAGGCGTCACCTTCAGTATTCAGTACACCGTGAGTTGAGATAAAAACGAAGAGTAAAATAAATACAAGTATACCACAGTCAATTTTTACTGGTGTAAACTCATTTTGATTATTATTTCATTTTTCCTTCTTAGCAGCACAGCCAAACAAACATCGTGTATTAGTTACGATCGTTAAATAACGAGCAATTGTCGTGTAACAGTGAGACGGTTTAGTGGCTGGAGTTGGTCTGCTACTGCATTGCACAGGAGCATAGTTTTAGTTATAATTTGGCAACAATGGCCACATGTTCCAACGATTTTTCATTTGATATTATAACGTTGATTTGGTACAGAAAAGCGGTATTGTGAATTTCATAGTCAAAATAAAGGCGGCTTTAAGTTAGTTGAAGCGTATATTTTTTTTTAAATCAGACTTTATTTTGGCTAAAACTTCTACCCGGTGATATTAAACCTAAATAGAATTTGATCCATTTGCGAAACCAGTCTTTGCAATTGTTTTTTAGTGGGGGCCCAGTTGCCCCACATTTAACATTTTTTTTAAACACCATTTCTCGAAACATGATTTCGCAATCAACACACACATTTGACTTTAGGTGGGAAACATTTGACACCTACGTCTGTAAAAAAAATTAAGGTTACGTTATCCTTTTATTTTTCGGTTGAGCAAGTTAAGATAGGAGAACTTCCACTTCGCGAGGATTTCTTGGATGAATACAGTTTTAATAATAATATGCGTAGGTACATCCAATTCAGTAAAATAGGTTTTACAGACTTAGATTAACTTTACTATAATGATTATACATCATCATAATCTATAGGTGATGTTCAGAGAAGATTTTCCTACGTTCTTATCGTATAATGATTTAATCTAGAAGAAGGAAGAATCGTGCCTTTGTCAAAGCTGTCAGTTGTTTGCTTTTCTGTCGGTGTTGTTAGATCTTTACTAATACTGCATATTCAAAGTATCGCTCTGAAAGAATCGCGTACCAATAAATAACGACTTAAAAAGATTTGACACCCGAAATATCCGCACTAAATTAAAAATGAACCTGTAGACATTTTTTGCACAAGTACCAATTAGCTTGATAGCTTACCATACCAAATTTGAAGGTTTAAGTTAAGTTGCGTGGCGTTTTGTTTTGCAAGAATTTTCGTCAAATTTCAGCACATCAGAAACTAGTTTGATCTAATCAAATTCTAATGGCAATCAATAAAAGTCGAATTAGTTTTGGTACGGTTAAATTGGACAAGATTTTTTGTTAGAGGAGTAGTGGGAGTGATGCAACTTATTTTTAAGACATGCTCTTGGGTTACTGATTTGAAAAATTTGTGTGCTTTCTGGGTCATTTCTTTATTTTTTTAATTTACAAATATTATATCCCCAATATTGTACATCAAACATCAAATTAGCAACGTTGAACGCATAGAACAAACCTCACCAAAAATTGGGAAAGTATTACTTTACTGCTAAGCCTTGATGCAGACCTTCAAGTACCCAATTCGAAAAAAATCGTTTTAAAAGTGTGGAGTAAAAAATATCGGCCCTGCACAGGCTCAGCTCACCTTGGCCTTTGTCGTTACCAGTGCCGCCGAGAGGCGGCCCGAATACTTCATCAATTTCATCAACTATCTTTCTACTTACTACTTCAGTATTTTTAAAGAATAATTCAAATACGACGTCTTTTGCTCTCATCAGTTCATCACATCTGTATTGAATTTGCTTTATAGTTGATCTTGGGTAAAACAAATTTTTTTATACGATTTCGAAAATCAATAGAATGTATTAATCAGTTCATATATACATATATATAGACTTTTGGTCAGAAATAATCTAATTTAACTATTCACGCAATTTATAGAAAAATACGGGCCCCTTCGAGAACTCCGGGCCCTGGGGAATAAACCACCCTACTACCATATAGGAGATGTCGGTCTTATGGACGGTTTATTGGGAATGAAAATAAAGAACTGAACATTGCGTACTTTTTATTATATTTTGGCTATCTGCTTTACCGGTGCAATCGTGCAAGGGATCAAAAGCATGTTACTCATTTAAAACAGCCTAAATTTTGAGTTGAAGTAGCTGATGTGCTTTCTAATATTTAAACGAATTTGAGTTAATAATTTATTTGTATATTATATGCAAATACTTTATTTTATTTTCTTCAAATACCCGTTTCGAAGCAAGACCGCCTAAAGGTGGAGAGAGAGTTAAATAACCCGAAATCTAAAGTGTAGTCCCCTGTTCTACAATTGGCAGCAACATAACATTGTAATTAGCGATAGAGTGGCAAAATTTAGAAATTGGATTTGTTAACAATAAGTTCAGAATGCTAACTATTTGGTTGGCAGATGAATCTATTTCAGAAAGCGATGACAATGACAATGATGTAAAAATCATACGTATATCATAATCCGAAAATAGCATCGAGCTTAGCTTTAATACATTGCGACACTTCACAATTTGGCGTTTTATTCGTTTGACGTTCGGCAAAGATGTTTTGCTATGAATGAATTGGCAAACACATTTTTTTAACAACACTGAGAAGTTTGCTTATCTCCGCCAAAATACCCACTATCATTTTGTAGCTTGGAGCTTAGTTGATTTGACCAAATTTACAAAAACTAAATATACATCCGCGTGAAACAGTCAGAGAAAAACGAGTACTGTACTCGTATTGAGAAAACGACGAATTTGTTCGAAGTGCTCTGCTTATACTATGTACGTATATTGTCGCCAATTGCTGGTTACATTTTCAGTTTTGACACGTTTAAGCTAGTTTTATAAACACAACAAACAGCTAGTTTTCATATAAAGAGCACACCTAATTTATTCTATAAATAACAAAATGTCCAACAAAAATTATGCACGTGCATAATTTGTAACCTCTGCGGTTGTAACTTTTCGAGAGCATAAAACTGTAAATCTCTTTTAAAGTTCGTGATTGGAAATGGTTCAAAAATGTTAGTTTTTTAAATTTTCTTTTGCAAGAATTTAAATAGATCCCTAAATTTCTGAAAGAAAAATATTCCCCTCTTTTGTAGGAAAATTCGGTGATTCGGCATTTTAAAAGAACTACCTTAATATTCCATATAGAATAAATAAATGAAAATAATATGCTCCATTTATTTAAATTTTGCAGTAGGTGTATGCGACAGCCTTCTCGAATGAAGGCCAGTTCTGCAATTTAACTATGTTATATTAAAATCAGAAACAGGGTTCTGCATTACTGCTAAAAACCATGTAACTAAGCACGTGATTTAATTTGTCTAATCTAGCCCAGAGAAACAAAATCATAATTGAGAGTATGAGTAACATGTGTGTCTATAAATTCTTATGTTGTATGTATATACTATGTTGCTTGTTTCCGTTTTAGCAAATGAAAATCCATACAATAGTTTTTGAAGTTTCACCGCAGCACAGGATTATCACTTTATATATTGGAAATTGCTGATTTATAGGCCATTTTCTAAACACATTTAACTTTTCCACACATCTGCTACTTTCCAAATTGTACTAATTATTGTATTCGCACATAAATTTACAGTAAATATTTATTTTTTTCAATCCAGCATTTGACACAAATATGTGTACACATATGTCAACAAATTTTCCACGTAAACTTTGAAAACTAATTGAGTTCTTTATATGCATACATTATAATTCGTTATAATTACATCAAGTTGTGTACATTCCCCCTAATAAAATATAACAATTCATAAGCGAAATTAGGATCATCAGGCAGTAAAACAAAAAACACGCACGATTAAAACCAGACTAAAAGTATAGTCCTTTTTTTTAGAGGCATGTAGGGATAGCATATCGTCAACGAATGAACGAAGAACATTTCATAAGGCGAGAAATGCGCAGGTCCATACAATACACGTTGCCAGTTCATCAAACAGGCTGGCAAAATGTCTAGGTTTTCATTATGCAATTTAAATATGAATGTAGACACGAAGTGCACGCTTACAGATATAAAGGATTAAAAGAAAATTCCAACACCAAGTATGTGAATGAAAGCGGTTTTATTTATTTACTCTTATATATCTTTAAAAAAAAAATGACATTTTACTTTTATGTCAAATAAGACAGTCATTTCCCGTCAGGGCATATCCCAATGACTTATTTCTTATAGAAGTATGAATATTTTCGGACAATTTTAAATGAATAACATTGTGATTGTTTCATGATAGAATAGATTATACATTTTTAAAGTAATTTTAATGATTTTATATGGCAACGCTTTATTACTTTACGAAAGCAGATTGAGTGGATGTTTACAACACCCTCGCATAGTTCATTGCAGATTCAGGCCAGTAATGCCAATGAGACTATTTACTTTCTCCGTATCATTCTAGTATGCATGAAATAAATGTAATGCTTGTAAATGTATTATAAACCTTTAGCTGTGAGTTTAGCATAGGCGAATGTATATGTATGTATGTATAGTACGGTGGTCATAAGATGGACTGGAAAATCAACTTTCTAGAATTTTCACGCTCTCAACCCCAGAAGATTAGAAAATGGGAAATATATCTTCCTATTTTCTTAAACTTTGGAAATGGTTAATATTTAATGATGTTTGCAGGTCATTGAAGTTTCTCATGTAATACGCATGCATGAGTATAATATATTTTTTTCGTAGAATTTCTATAAAAATATATATTTTCGATCGAAAAAAAGTATTATCTATTATTTTGTGGATTTATTTATTGCCTATGGAAAAAATAGTTCAAATAATTCTAGAACTAAATATGCAAGGAAGTTTCAGTTCAGTAACTGAAGATTTCTGATAGGCAAAATTCTACTTGATAACAAAATATTTATATTAAACGATTTCATAGCAATGCTAAGGAAATAATGGATTTGCCCACATAAATATATCGGGGTTTTCTATTTATCCTTATTACGAGGGATAGCTGTAAAAAAGTCCTAGTGTTTACGCATTTGTATGTATGTATGATCATGTATATAAGTTAAGTTAAGGAAATATTGCCTGACTGCAACTGCATTTTGTAATGCGTCATATTTCTGCTTCCTTCTTGATTTACGAGTTTGTGATAGGTAATTATATGTCGGCATCGTAATTGTATTTCTGACGTCGTGTGCGATATTAAATATTCCATAATTGTTTTTTAGGTAACTTAATACAGGTCTATTGAAACTGTATAATAGTATAACTGCCCAGAAACTAAGAATCGCCGAACTAAGTTAAACACAAAAGCACTATTAGGTTAGCGCACAGCAAACCATTCTTCATGGAATATCAGACCTGAGAACCGGCATTGCCGCCTTGCACAAACGTTGTTCAGAACAGCAGCTGATACAACAGTAAATAAACTATTTTTAGCCACTACCTTGCGTGGTAGTTCAAACTTAATTTCACTGAATTTCCCATATCGTCCAATGCGGCGATACATGATTTGCATGGTTAAAATAATTAACTTTTGTTAACTGGCTACTAATTTCATCACTTCACCACATAACAACAACTGGGCGGTTTGCCTTATCGCGACAACGACGTTTGTCGCCAGAAAAGTGTTAGCAGCCGGTGCAGAGTTTGACCTGCAGTAGTATTGGCAGGTACTTGTGTATTCTCTAAAATATATTTACAAAAAGCTTTCCACCAAGATCCGATATACCCTGATAGCATCTATGAGACTACCAAATGCGTTAAAATATCAAACGCCTCTGTTTACTATGAAACCTGGCAAAAAAATGACAACACAAAGGTAACCTGGGCTTAGAGAAATAAAAGTCATTTCGAAGTGTTCTTGGGCATCCTACAACTGTATCCGATCTGTCGTTATGGGTCGATGCGTTAGATTATGCAGTTAGCGCGGCGCTTAATCAAGTCGTCGACGTCACTAGGTTTCTACTCAGGCAGATTTTTGAAAGCGAAAATGCGTTACTGCACTTATAACACTGCGTAACAAGAATTTAAAAAAAAACCTGCGGTCATGATTTTGTTAATAGTTTTTATTAACATTAGTAGCAGGCTTACGAACTGTGTTTTTCCTTTTTTTGGATTGGCTCTAGTTCTTGAGATAAACGAAACTTAGGAAATTAATGAAACAAATTATATGACCCAGTTCCAGTTGTATTAATTTAATTATTCCTCAATAAGTTTTTAAGATGGTGAATTTATTATTGAGCCAACAAAGTGGGTCAACTAAATACCCCTGTTTTATATGTTCATGGGACAGTCGTGCAAGAAATGAACATTGGATTGGAAAGGACTGGCCGGTGAGAGAAAATATGGAGGTAGGAACAGCAGATGTGGTTCATGACCAACTGATAAGCCGAGAAAAAGTCATTCTTCGACCACTTCACATCAAGCTTGGGCTAATGAAACAGTTCATCAAAGCCCTTGATAAGAAAGGTGACTGTTTCGAATGTGTGTGCAAAAATTTTCCAGTCCTTAGTATGGAAAAATTAAAAGCAGGAGCCTTTGATGGTCCTCAAATTTGTACCCTTCTAAAAGACATTGAATTCTTAAACCATATGTCACAAATTGAATCTGAAGCCTGGCTAAACTTTGTTAATGTAGTAAAAAAATTTTTGGGAAATCATAAATCACCAGACTATACAAAACTAGTTGCTGATATGCTTCTCAATTTTCGCAAACTGGGAGCTAAAATGAGCAATAAATTACATTATTTACATAGTCATTTGGACAAATTCCCGGACAACCTAGGCGATTACAGTGAGGAACAAGGTGAACGGTTCCACCAGGACATAAAAATAATAGAAGAAAGGTCGATGGGACGACCACATGATGGCAGACTACTGCTGGAGCTTAATAAGGGATTGTCCTGAGCAACGACATCATAGGAGGTCCTACAGAAAAAGTTTTTTGTAATTTTTTAGAAATTAATTAATGTAAAGAATATATTTTTTTCATTTTTGTATTATTTTTATACAGGCGCGCAATAAAAATATAATTTAAATCCATATTGGTATTTTTAATTAGGTTTTTTCGTGAAATATTTAAAAGTCTTTATCTGAAAAACTAGAGCCAATTTGACAAAACTGATATTATTTTCGTAGTCAGCGCCCCCAAATTACCCTAAATCGACTTAAAAATCTCCGACCGCAAAATTTTGTTCCGCAGTGTAATCAACGTAATTGCCATCAACGACCTTGTATAGCGGCTTAAAATACTTTACTTACATGATGGAAGGTCTCACTTGTTACACCCACCATAAACCACTCGTAATCGCTTTCCATCAGCGCTCAGATAAAGCTTCGGACAGGCAGTTCAGGCAACTGGATTATATTTCGCAAATTACCACCAACGTAAGGCATGTCGAGTCCGAAAGCAAGTTACAGCCTATCTATTATCGCATATACATTCGCGTACAACTGCTAAAATCAACTACGATAAGCTTGAAGAGCTGCTTTAGTGCCCCAAGAAAGATCATTCACACACTGTGCTGCTATTTACTTATTACTTTTTATTATCTATACACCAGTTAATTTTGCAATCTCTTATTTATTTTAACGGAAATTATTTCTCCCTGATTATAAATGGTGTTTTTTTAGACTGATAGAACTTTAAATTAAAATAAAACAGATATAAAACGAAGTATGATTCCATTTTTTTTTTATTTGAAAGATATTTTCATGACATTAAATATTTAAACACGATTTCTGGCATAAGTCCTCCACGGCTAACTTTGGTGAATCGGATGCGATCAGTCCAATTTTGAACCACATTTTGGAGCAACTGTGGGCGTATTTTGTTAATAATATGAGTTGTGTTGGCTTCCAAAGCTTTAACTGTTGCTGGTTTATCAGCGTAAACCACAGACTTTACATAACCCCAAAGAAAATAATCCAATGGGGCTAAATCGCTTGATCTTTGAGGCCAATTCCATGTTCCATTTTTTGACATCATGTTATCGCCAAATTGCTCTTTCAACAAATCGATAGTTCGAGTGATAGTATGAAGCATGGCACCATCTTGTTGGAACCATAATTTTTGCAGGTCAATGTTATGCAAATTGGAAGCAAATAATCGGTAATCATTGATCTGTGACGATCACCATTGAAAGTAACATTCGCTCCGGCCTCATTTTTAAGGAAATAAGGACCGATGATGCCTCCAGGATGCAATGGTGTCTCGAGAGTTTCATGAAGATTATTCTCACTCCATATACGGCAATTTTGTTTCTTCACATATCCGTTTAGCCAAAAACTGATTCAGGCACCATTCAGCAAACAAACGACGCTTGTTATGGTCTTGCGGCTTCAGTTCTTGAACCAGTAGGAATTTATATGGGTGTAGACCAAGATCTTTGCGCAAAATTTTGCCGACTGCTTTTTCATTACACATGTTCAGCATCTGATAAATGTCCGCCGACGTCCCAGCAGCCCACTTGCCTTAAGTGCTCAGACCATCATAATCTAGCCGAGTGCCGTGATTTTAAAGCATTAAGCACACACCTTCGCTGGCAATTTATTAAGATGAAATGTTTAACAATTAGGCGATATAACTCAAACACGCTATGCGGGGTCTATGGATGTCGTTTGGCCCATAATCCGTTGCTACATGGACTGCGATTGCAACAACAAATACAACCAAATGAAGGTAACTGTGATTCCGTAATTTTGCAAGCCAATGGTGTAACTTTAGAAACCGTGACATTGATCGACGAGGGTGCGACTTGTACATTGTTGGATGATACTTTGGCCGAAAAACTAATGCAAATAGGCCATAGCGAGTACCTTTGCCTCAGACGGTCTGGCAATATTAGCAACAAGAAGAAAATTTCAGAATCATATCTTTGGAAACTTCATCCAGAGGAAACGACGCTGTTAAATGCGATTTGCGCAGCGTATCCACTTGCGTACGAGCATACGCATTATAAATCTGGAATACGTTCATTTTAAGTCACTACCTATAGTATCGTACGTCTCGATCCAAGCTGGTATTTTGATTGGTTTGGATCGTGTTAAGATATGTGTTCCGTTAGAGATTCGTCAAAGCCAAAGCGATGGGTTAGAAGCAGCGCGGTGTCGATTAGGGTGGTCCATACACGGGCGGGATAAGTACGATGGTCCAATAGAGCTTGATGCAATTTATGAGTGCAATAACGATGGAAACCTCAATAACCTCATGTGGACGTTTCCTCTGTTGAGTTCATTGATATAAGCCCCGACTGTCAAGCCTCTTATGTCAAAAGAAGACGAGCCTGCATTGCAAATAATGGAGAAGACTACAAGATATATTGCAATTGAAAAGAGGTGAGGAACTGTGGATATTTGATTGCGTTAGTCTAACGCACAAAAATGGATAAAGATCCAGATCCAAAAGTTTCCTTAGAGAACGTTTTCAAGATTATCTTCGCTAAAGGTTATATTGCTACAAGATTAAAGACATAGCATATTTCCATTTTTTCAGTCCTCAGTGTTAACTAGGGCAAGAGACGATTGGTGAGGGATGCAGCCGTCAAACTTGAAAGAATCGCTTTCAACGATGTGCTGCTCAAAGATCCTGCCATTTGGGATCACTGGTGGGTGTGTTGGTCGCTTTCATCAGTGGCATTGTGCGGTGACACTCGTGAAATGTTTCACCACGGTGACAGCACTTGCGAACCAGACATTTTCGCCATGGTCGTCATGACGTTCGGTTCATCTTGTTCGCCGTCCTTGGCCAATTATACTTATATAAGAAACAGAAATTCATATCAGTTCAAGTAGAAGTTTCCCTGCTATTTACAAAATACGTTTGCTGATGACTGGCTTCAAAGTGTTGATATGGAAGGCGAAATGATTCGACTTTCTACGGAAGTGCAGCACATACATAGTGAGAAGGTCTTCGAAATACGCAACTGGCTATCCAATTTAAATTGATTTTTTATATTGAACTTCGGTTCAACTAAATTTATTGAAGTACTTGTCGAACTGCAGTTCGAGTTCAGATTTTCGATTCAACTTCGGTTGAAGTCCTTGTCGATCTTCAGCTCAACAATCGAAAAGAAACACGTTTTACCTTCCGAATGGTTAAATCAATACTCTTTCTTTATTTAAAAATTCAATTTAAGCTATGTGTGTATGTCTTATTTTCTTTATTCTTGTGCTTATTTTAATATTAACGCAACCTTTCTTGTTGCAGCGATATTTGTCAAAAGGCCTACTTGTGGCATTACTGTAATGATACTCTTTCTAGGTTTTTTCGTAATTTATTGTTACGTTAATTGTTTTTTTTCCTTTGACTGTCGCAATATTCGTTTTAAAATAAAATGTGCAAAAGAAATGTGTTTTCATACATAATATGAATATTTTGTGTCGCAACACTCTTGCCATAACAAAAAGAAGAAATACTATTTATTTAAACTTTGTTTATGCTAACTAATTGACTTCTAGATAGGTTAGGTTAGTTTAGAGCGGCTACAACCGTGCAAGTCCACGGATGCACACGTAGGCTGACAAAGCCCGTTGTGGTATCGCTGGCGGGAGCCATGTGTTTCTTTCTTCCTTCCCTTAGAATGTGAACCACCGAGTGCGCCTTACGTAACACAGAAAATCGGTAATGCTTACTGAGCTCAAGTGGGCATTCTAGAAAGTGCCCATTTAGAAATTGGTGCCACGTCTTGACCAGTGCGAGACAGTGGCAGATGCTCTCCACTTCCTCTAGTCCCTCCAACGTTACAAACAAGTTTGCATCGCTTTCGGAAAATATTCGTGACTCACAAGGGCCCGTAGAAAAGATGACTAGAGCAAAAAACGTCGTATTTGACTTATTCTTTAAAAACATTGAAGTAGTAAGTAGAAAGATAGTTGATGAAATTGATGAAGTATTCGAAACTTTTATATAGAAAGGGGCCCCACCTTTTTACCCCTGGGCCCGGATTTTCTCTCGGCGGCCCTGGTCAGGATGTGATAGATCGCAATATTTACGATGGTGCGATCTCTCCACAAAGCTGGAGCCTGACCTACAGAAGTCTCTGGATGTGTACAAGGAAGTCCTAAGGGGGAACCTGGGACCACCTCCTAGCTGTGCAGATTCGGGACGGTTCCATCGACATCAGTCTAATCAAGGAGCCGGGGTCGATAACCAGCAGGTACCTGGACTAACAAGCAGCATCCATCACCTATTCTACAACAGTAACACAGGCAAGCGTCTTAAAATGGAATGTCCCCGCTATGGTGCTGCTACGAGTTGCAGTTGAAGACGGTTCATTTCGATTTCGTATAGTTCGTCAAATTGTCTTCGTCTGTGATGCATTCTTCTATTTTCATAGTATCGGCAGAGATGTACCATACCATAAGTGATGACTACTAAAGTAAGGAAACCCATTATGATAAAGAACGTAAAATGAACTGTGTTTTCTTCAAAAGGTATCAAAAATGTTGAGAGTTTTTGGATATTGCTGAATTTGTAGATTGAGTTTGAGGAAAGGATGCGGAGTACTTCAAGTTGTTCGCTATGTTGATTGTGTATGATTTCTCTGAGTTGTCGTTGATGATTGTAATGTGTGATATTGTCGATGGTTGTAGATTCATTAAAGTGTATTAATTTAGGGCCTGATATATGCATGTTCTTCCAAATGTGCTGGTAATCTGTAAAAATGTATCCATTCTCTATGTCTTCTAATATTTTTATAGTACAATTGTCAGAGGGTTCGGACGTACAACTAAAGTTATCCATATAATTTCTACATTTGGATATTCTTTGATATTTGTTACATTTTGCGATCTTAGGTCTAAATTAATTTTACCATGCTTATGTGCTAAAGGATATACATTAAATAGGCTACATTTAGTTTCGAGGATTGGATATTTGTATATTGTTATAATTGCTTATTGTAGGTAACAGATATGAATGTCGGCATGTTCTAATATATTAGTTATTGGAAGATCTAGTTTTTCGTGATTTATTAAATCGTACACATCTTTCAAATTTAATGTGCCACAATAAAAATTATTATTTTTCGCAAAATTTATAGTGTTTGTTATTGATTGGAGTTCATTATAAACTTCTGATATAACAATGTTTTCGGTTATTGTTTTGGGATCAAGGGCTTCGAGTATTCTTTCGAACTGTGAGTTAATTGTTCTTTACTTGTTATTATTTTCTATTAGCATATTAAGTGAAGTTTTGATTGCTACAAAGTCATCGTGGTCTGGTGTGCCAGTGATGAACTTTAACACGGAGCCAAGAAAGTTTAGTGATCTTTTGGTTGGTTTTCTAGATTGTATGCTGATTTCATTGTACTTTCCTATGGCGCTAGTATTTTTGAAAGGTTAGATATGTGTAAACAGGGTCGGTTTCCACTAGAACATATTTCCTTTTAGTTAAATCTATTATATTGTCACAAAGTGCGATAGCGAAAAGTAAGGTAAACACTATTCCGTACATGCCTTTGCTCTAATATTGTCCTTATGGATAATGACTCTTCTATTTGTCGTTACTGTTTCGCCGTTGTCTTTTTTGATTATATGTCTCGCGTATTTTTTTACGTTTTTGTTCCGTCTATGCGTCTTTGAATATATTATGTCTCCTTCTTTGTAGTTCAGTTGTTTGCGATTGCGGTTGTGGTATCGCAAAACTCTCTCTTGGTTTTGTTGAAGACGCTCTTTGACGTCAGGATACCCCCTTTGATTGAAAAACACGTCCTCGGGTTTCTTGTTGGTTACCGAATGGATAGCTTTGCTGTACTGTCGGACTGCTTCAAATATCCGTTCATCAGGTCCGAACTGTGTTGGTGTGCCAAAATTTTTGCGAGTTCAATTATGGTGCTATGCGTCCGTTCGACTTGACCGTTTGTTGTTAAATGATAGGTTGGAGTTTTGGTATGCGTTATTTGTTGTCGCTTGTATATTTGTTGTGCTAGTAAATGTTGACTCGTTATCAGTCATTACAAATTTTGCGTTAGGGTATATTTGTCATGGAATCTCGTCGATGTATTTGATGGTATTTGTCTCAAATAGCAGAATTTTGACTACTTGTCGGTTGAACTAATGCACATATTATTGCTCATAAAAAATAAGTCTAAATGTATGTATTCGCCTACCTTGTTCGGTACTGGTGCTGAACCTATTGGTTGTTTATTTGGTCGGCGTTCATATTTGTTTGTGAGACAAATTTCGCAGTCCTGTACTTCCTTTTTACAAGCGTCACGTATGTTCGGCCAGAAATATTTGAGCGAAATTTCCTGAGCGTTATTTTTGTAGTTTCTGTGAGCACGTTTGTGTGTGACTTGTATGATTTGTTCTTGTTGTTCGGTTTCGGAGATGTCGTCAACCAATTTTTCCGCTAGTACAATCGATACGGTTGGAAATGTGTCGATAATGTCATTTTCGACGTAAAATAATATTTCCTCGTCTATTTGCAGGGCATTAATTACCTTTGGTCTAATTGTATTTTATAGTCTGTCTAGCAATTCAGTTTTGGTGTTAAAAAAATCGTATGTCGGCCATTAGAAAATATGTTTTGTGAGGATATTTCGATGGGATTCTGATCTGATTGTCATACAATAATTTGATTTCTAAATGCGTTTAGTGGTTGCTTTACTCGTTTGAGTTTTTGTGTTAGGGAGCTTTGTGCTGAATGTTGGGAGTTATCAGAGTTTACAGTGTTATTTATTTGTTGGCGAGAAAGTACATCAGTGAGAACGTTCTGATGTCCGGGTTTGTAAACGAGTTTTGCGCAATATTCTTCGATGAAATTTTTCCATCTTTTTAATTTTGTATTGGGGTTCTTTTCTGATATAGAGAAGATTATTAATTACGTAGTTTTCTGTAGTGACCGCACAATTGCGAGTAACTCTTTCTCATTCCTGGAGTAATTCTGTTCTGTTTCGCTGAGCGTTCGTGAAATAAATGATATGGTTTTTTGGTTTTGAGATAATACGGCTCCAATAGCGTAATTATTAGCATCTGTGGTTAATTCGAAAGGTTTGTAAAATTTTGGTAGGAAGAGTTCAACTTGGGCTTGCAGTTCCTCTTTTATTTTGTTCAGTGCTTCTACTGCACGTTCGTCTAAGCTGATTTTTATTTTTGCACTTTGATTCTTGGATATGCCGCCGTTATCTCCTCTGAGGAACGTAGTAAGTGGCTTGACTATGGCTGCGAAATTCTGTATGAATTTTCGATAATAACTCGCAAGGCCTAGGAAAAATCTGAGTTCCTTAAACGTTGTGGGAATAGGAAAATCTTTAATAGTTTGTAGTTTTGAAGGATCAACTGTGATCCTGTTATATTTAATTATATGCCCTAAATATTCTACAGAGTCCTGGAAAAAGTGAGATTTTTCGTTGGAGATCTTCATGTTGGCCTGGTGAAGCGCGTTTATGATTATGCGGATATGTTCGATATGTTCTTCGGGAGAGGAAGAATAAATGAGAACATCGTCTATATAAACGTACGCGAACTTCCCGATATATGGTCTAAGGATATCATCCACCCATCTTTGAAAAATGGATGGGGCAAGGAATTCGTACTTAGCTCCATTTACACTAAAGGCCGTTTTTCCCCCAGTCAGATTCATTAATAAGGATCAGATGGAAGCCAGACTCTAAATCTAAAGTAGTAAATATCTTTGCATTACCTAAATACTGTATGGTCATAGCCACATCAGGTATGGGGTATCTATCTGTGATAGTTTGAGCGTGTAGCTTCTGAATGTCTACGACCATTCAGCGGTTAGATTTCCCTTGTTCATCAGTACCTTTTTTAGCGGCTGTCTAAATGGGAGAGTTGTACGGACTTTTGCTCGGTTGAATTATTTCATTTTTTTAAATTTTGTTAATTTCTGTGTTAATGAAGTCGTTACCCGACATAGGGTATGGGTATTACTTGGTCCAAATAGGATCTTCGGATTTCGTTCTAATGGTAGCATGTATCGCGGTAGTATAAGGTAGCACTTCGTTTGTACTTTCGTTTTTTTGCATAATTTCTTCGATTTCTGCCCTATATTTTCCACTATTAACCGTATAATTAATTTTTTCCACAGATTCACTTTCTTTCTTGGCCCTATATTTATAACTGATATATAGTTATTTGCACTTTGTGCTAATATAATTGTTCGTTGCTCCGGTATCGATTAGGATGCTGATAAGTTTGCCTGTATCCCTGCGGTTGTGTTGCGGAAAGTCGTAAGTGTAAGTTCGCGTTGTCGTGATGTATAGTGCTTGCGATAGCGTAAGCGGTTTCTAGTCTTTTGGACTGTGGCTATAGAGCGTGCCGCTGGTTTATTTGCTGTTCAGACCGAGAATGTATGTCCTTACAGCTTCCTGATTTGCGTATTCTTTCATGGCTGAGGGATTCCCTGAGCTATCCATCTCAACTTTAGTGAGGGCAAGGTTAAGCGATTTAGTAAATTCGCTATGGAACTTCGCCAACGTCTTTTTCCCCTGTTTTATTCTTTTCATTGCTTCGAGCAACACATACAGGGGCTCTGGTCCGCATACGGTTAATTATGCAGTAAAAATTAAACTTTGTGTCGTGGTTAATTAGAATATCGGTCGCCTCTCCTTGAATTTTGGAATGAACGATAGAGAGCGCCGTATAATACGTCGGTGTAGTAGCGTAACTCTCTTTTTTCCATGTGTGTCCAGGCACGTTTTCTCCACGATCTATAATGGTTCGTGTCGCCTGTGAATATTGGTAGCATTTTAAAAACTTCCAAGTTAATTTGCGATGCATCAGTAATGTTGGGCGCACAGTCTTGGTATTGACTGTGACTGTGTTAACATCGTTTGGTCGATATTTGAGAAAAAAGAATATTTTTTGTTTACACCGAAATGTGCACTCTTTATTGGTATTCTTAAGACTGACTTGTTTGCATGAATATTAGTGCTACTAATAGTATTGAGATGCGTCGGTCGTTATCTGTTTACTAATAGATAGCTATTTGGGTTATTATTGTTTGTTTTAGTTTCTATTGTTATAATGTTTGTCCGTTGCAGTTCGTGGTAAATCATGTTGAGACAAGTTCTGTTGTTTTGTTGTTGTGTATATTGTTATCATGCAAGGTTAAAGGACATATGGTTGTTTATGTTTGTAAATAATAACTATGAATATATGTATGTGGTGTATAAATTTATATATATACATTGTATCTTTGTACTAACGTCGTTAACTAGCGAGTGTCCAAATTACAGCACAGCAGATCTAACGGTAATGAGGATGAAGACCGGAAGTGTTAAAACGTGTTCCTGACGTCTGCTATATGACACATAACATCACCCAAAACCGTCATCAGAATATCCTGAGAGGGTTCGGCGCAATTTTGCATTAAAATGAAAACAAAATTTAAAATTTATCTATTTTTGTAACCTAAAATTTATTCTTGAAGTGTAAAACTGCTTTAAAACATATGTATTTGATTTTTGTTTCTATATTGCCAGAACCAAAAATAACGTAAATTTTTAAACAAATATTATAAACTTATTCAGAAAATCTTGACAGCCAGCTGATTTTAACCCGAAGAATGAAATTTAAGGGAAAGAAAAAAGTTCCAAAACGCTATGTCATCACTGTATGTAGTAATTGGTTCATGTGTATAAGCGACTTGACCATGCATGAAAGATATTGTTATTTGAACTTTGTCTGTGACTGAAAGCTTCCATAAAAGTTTCAGTAACATTTTTAAGCGCTTTGGGCCTTTTTTTATCGTTCCTTTCTATTACATAAGTTAGGTTGCGATGAGGTGACACCTGGCAGTGAGCCAGCTCAGTTAGGCCCGTTGCGATACCACTTGGATCCAGATGTTTACCTCCAAGTTTCTCTTACCCAATTTGTCGAGTGGACGAACTTGTGCAGATGCCGTGTTTTCACTTCTACAACCGCGTCTAGGCTATTTAAAAATCCTACGCACAGGAATTTCTGTCGCCTTCTAAAAAGTGCAGGGCACTTGAAAATTAGATGCCTTATGGTTTCTGGCTCTTTCTCGTCATAGAAGCTTCTACAGAAGTCGTTCTTATGTCCCATTTAGGCCACATATATTAGGATGTGTTGCAAGTCCCGCTGCGTTTCCATAACGTACTCGCTTCTTTGAAGAAAAAATCCCTAATCTTGAGCGTGTAGGAAGCGAGCGGCATGGCCAACCTCTTCCAGGCCTGTGAAAGAGGCAGGAAGTACCCCTCTTTACATGGTATGTTACAATGTCCCAGTACCCACACCAGATGAAAATCAAACTGCTCTGCCATCGAGTTAAGTGATCTGCGGCAATTTGCTACTGTCGAATTTGTCATGACCGAGTCAAGGGCTTTTAGGGCAGCCTAGAGTAGATGCAAACTTTGTGTGTCGTAATCAAAGAATATTCTATGATTGACGTTTTAGTTGTTCAGAGTAAACGCCTCCACCAACTCTGCTATCCAGGTTAGATCCATCAGTATAGAAAAGTAAGGAGTCCTCTTCAGTCCAGTAGCTCTCTTCACTCTTTCCTGCGCATTTTGTTCCCAATTCATTCTTTTGTCTAAGATTATTCCAAGAAAATCCGCTGATTCAGTAAGCTCAGACATCGCATTTACTATAGTGAAGAGTACAAAGCCCATTTAAGCAGGGTTAACCCCTAAACAATTTTCCTTGGCCTATCTCACTAGTTGTTCTTGCATAATATCACACAATGTCTGTGGAAACTTCCCGCTTATTACCAGTGCAAGATCATCCGAATAATCCCGCCCCTCCAGTGAGTTTACTGCTGCGACCCATACAAGAGGTGGTAGGACACCAACTGCCATTAGGGTGGAGCTGGCCGCATCGTCCGATATCTCCAAAAGCCCCTCCTCAGTGTACTGCCGGAACATCGTGGCCACGCACATTAAATAATTCGACGAGACAACCCCATCTATCGGATCGTTCATCGATTCGACCCGGTCAGTCTCCTCTGCCTCATTATTCGGCTCCACTTCTGCCGCAAGGTTGTGTGTCGCGCTCGCATTAACGTGTTATATGTTTATTTTGACCGAGCCAAAACCGTACCCAATCATGCCCTTTGTTTTCTCCAAAACCACCATGGACTCCTTGTTTAGGAGTAGAACCACCTGCATCATTGCCCTGTTACTGGGCAATTTTTAACTACCTGTCAATTATCGGCCAGCAGTTCAGGATTGAAGAGCCTAATGGTTTCCAACATTTCCTCGGGCTAAGAGAGTTTTACGGGAAGCCAAGCTCTGGCTCTTTGTCTCACCGAAATATCTTTGAAGTCTGCCGCCTTCAATTTTGATCCTATGCAGACTTCGCCAAGGGTCCAAACCGCCTTTTTTTAGAGGTGTGCAAACCTCACGTCTTCCCATGATATGACCCGAATGTTGCTTTGGACACAACCCGCTTCATTACAGGTTGGTGGACGATCCGGATTTTCTCGCAGAACTTTTACCGCGATGTTCGCCATCACAGCCTTCACCCATTTCCATCGTAGCCTTAGCGTGAGAGTGTCCCCATGATTTTATTTATTTAAGTCTATGAATATCGATCCTTACAGACTATGAAAAAAAGTAACTTAGTACAAGCTATTGATATACATATTACATATTTTCAATAAAGCTACAATATAGAATTTAAAAGATTCAAAAAAGCGTTCCTTGAAAGTGAAAAGTCAAGATCAGCAATACTATTAAGGGAATTCAATTCACGTAAAGAGCGAGTAATGGGGGCATTACTGGCGTACTTAGTTTTAAAGTTATCCCCATGAAAGGGTAAAAGTTCCGAAGAGATCGCTGGGGAACATTAAATCGAATCCGTTCCAACGAGTAAGGGCAATCAATGACTCCAGTTATAATACAATGAGTAAAGGACAGGCACAGTATAGACCTACGAGTTTCCAGGGACTTGAGATTTATAAGCATTAGACGAGCAGAATAGGATGGTATGGGATCTGTAAAATTCAGAGACCGAAGTGCAAACTTAAGAAAAATTTTTTGTACACGTTCTATTCTATTGATAGCTAGCTGGGTACTTGGTCTCCAAATAAAAGCAGCATATTCTAAGGTCACATTTCGCTATATTGTACTTAGCAGGTATAATGTTAGAGATTTTGGAGTAAGTTATTTGGAAGCACTTAGATAAGTTCAGTGAGAGACGTGATTTCTGGCACCACAAGTAAAGCCGGTCAATATCAGTTTGAAGCTTAATGGCATCATCTGGGGTCTTAATCGCTGAGAAAATCTTTAAGTCATCAGCATAAAGCAAAAATTTAGCAAATGAAAAACAACTTTTGATGTCGTTAATAAATAGTACAAATAGGAGTGGTCCCAAGATACTTCCTTGCGGGACTCCAGAAAAGGCAACAAAAGGGTTAGACGAAATACCATCAAATGTAACAACACAACGTCTATTGCACAAGTAAGAGTTTATCCATTGCAGAAAGGCAGAATGAAAGCCAAGGCAAGCTAATTTTTCAATTAGGACTTTATGTGAGCATTTATCGAAAGCTTTCGAAAAGTCAGTGTAAATACAGTCAACCTGTAAACCAGCCGAGAAAGACTCAATGCAGTATTCACTAAAAACAGCTAGATTCGATACTGTAGATTTATTGGAGACAAACCCATGCTGATTTCGGCATATTAAAGATTTAACCGCAAAACTCAACTTTGCATTGACTGCGTGTTCAAAAATTTTTGAGATAGTCGAGAGCTTTGAAATAGGCCTTTAATTTCTAACGTCATTTTTATTGCCACTCTTAAAGATTGGCGTTATGGAGGTGAGCTTCCATGCGTCAATGAAACTCCCCGAGGATAAAGATTTATTGAAAATTACTTTCAGAGGATAGACCAAAGCAGGACAATTTTTTATTAAGACTGCTGAAAGTCCATCAACATCAGTTTGGGAGGAAGATTTCAATTTAAAAAAAGCTTTACTAATATCCTCAGATGAGAGGCATAGAGCACCGTAGTCCAAATAGTAGTCTAAGCTAGACGAAAAGTCACTCGGATGGTTTTGTTCTTCATTAACAAAATTTGATTTAAAAAAATCGGCAAATAAATTTGCCGCTTCACTCGAGGTTCGCGCATATTTATTATCAAAGAAGATACCAGTGGGAACACTAGCGCAGCTCCTTTTGGATTTAATGTAGCTCCAGAAGTTTTTAGGATATGATTTAATGTTCATCTCCATGTTTCCAATGTAGTTATTATAGAGAATTTTATTTAAGTAGTTGAATTCCTTTAAAGATCGCTTATATTTAACGAAGAATAAATGGTTCTTCGTAGATTTAAACTTTTTAAAATAATTGTTTTTAATGTTTTTTAGCGTTTTCAAATCCTTAGAATACCAGGGTAATTTATAAGATTTTTTCTTTCTAACTGGAATATTATCCAGGCATAGTTTAGACAAAATGGATTTAAAAGTAGAGAAACTGTTAAATGTATCAAGACCTGTAAATAAATTATCCCAATTAATATCGAGTAATAATTCATTAACCGTTGTGTCGATCATAGAGCCCACGGGTACATTTGCATCTTTAATTTTGCTGTATCTTCCAAACGGTTAGGCCGATTGACCTGATATCCTCAACCATACACTTTTGCATCATGTGGAAAAGTTTCATCAAGATTGGAGCAGGAGTTCAGTCGATACAGCCCAAATTCAAGTTAGTGGAATGGCGTCGACAGCTGATGTACCCGGGTACTTGTATGAAAATTCATACAAATATATAGAAATAAATGGCAAAGTTCACTTTATATTGCTATATCTTCCAAGCGGCTGGTCCAATCTTGATGAAACTTCGTATCATAGCTTGGAAATATGTAATTGATATTGGTGTGAAATTTCAGGTCCAACCGTTTGGAAAATATAACCCAGTTACTAGAAAATGACCTAGCGTCAACAGCTGATGTACCCGGGTACTTGTATGAAAATTCATACAAATATATAGAAATAAATGGAAATATTTAGTTTATTTTATGGAAATTTGTTTATTTATTTATAGAAAATCATTATATGAAAGTAAAAAATATATTTTATGAATTTTAGCAGCATCTGAGGCATTGTGGATGATCCTTCGAGTGCTCTGCGCACACAGGCTTATTACAAATTGCACATACTTTTCTCGTTTGGCGTTTTGTAATGCAAATATAGCAGTTTCCTTTTCTTTTTATGCGGCCAGAACTGTCACGGTCCACTTCCTCTTGTGCACCAACATTCATCTTCAAGGGCATACCATATATGGCTTCCATAGCGTGTCTAGTAGAAAATATGCGCGTAATATGGCTATTGTCCGCCTTATATCGATTTGTGGTCTGCATAACTGATCGCTGAGCTGCTGCAGAAATATCCTACGGCGGTTGGTAGATGGTTTTAGATGGGTGTTGTTTTCCATATATATAACATACGCAGCATACGCAGCTACGTCAAGCATATTATAAAAAAATGCTAAAGGCCATCTATTTGTGCGCCGTTTGGTTGAATATTCAGTCAAGCACTTATCCATATTATCCACGCCGCCTTTATGTTTGTTATAATCAAGTATGAGCAATGGTTTCCGTTTTGGACCTGCAGTTTCTGTAGTGTCGTGGCAAGTAGACAGCATCACAACAGCCTTATTTTTTTTTTGGGACGTATGAGCACATCGTCATGTTGTTACAGAATCCAAATAGCGTAGACTCTGCTTCACGTCCTTTAGGATTGGCAAATGATGCTGGCACGAACATACGCCTTTTGTTGCAAGTGCCCAACAAAGCCAAACTGTTGTCCCCCATCAAAGTTTTTGCTAAGTTATATGTTGTAAAGAAATTGTCGCATACCACTGTTCGCCCACTTCTACCAAAATTGTTGACAACTAAGTCCTTCACAACACGCTCACCAACGTTTCTTTCACGTTCGCCGGACGCTGCCATTCCAGTATAAATTTGACCCTGTATTGAAAAAATAAAAATTGAAAAATGAAATTTGAATTAGTCATTTAGTTTATTTGCAACAAGTTGATATAATAAAATGAATGTATGAACACTGATTTACCTGCACGGGATATGATGAAATGGCGTCGCAGACCCACCACACTTTTATTCCATATTTGGATGGTTTCGATGGAATGTACTGTGTGAAGCCAGTTCCACCACGATACGGGAATAATTGCTCATCTACGGTAACGTGTGTGCCACATATATAATACTGGCGCAGAGTGGCATTTAGCATCAGGAATACGTCTGTAATTGCAGCTGCCTTATCATATTGTTTGCGTGCATTCCGAGTGTTTCCATTATCAAAGCGTATGAAGCGGCTGATTGCCCAAAATCTGCGTAAGCTCATTGATGCGCGAAATAATGGATGCGAAGTTGTTTTCCACAGGTCAGTGGTATGAACATAACCGGAATGACATACGCCAGCCATCAAAAGCACACCCAAATATGCACGAAGTTCTACTTCAGTTATAGGCACCCATATTCGTGGTTCCGCATCTGGATGCTGCTCATTGTACACATCAAAAGTTTGCCTTGCCTTTCTATTTGATTCTCGAATAATTACATCACATATTTCATTTGACATCAGAAGATTGAAGGTTTCTGCCATTGTCAAGCCTTTTGTCGATGGCACTGGTCCAGGATTGCGACTTCTTAGAATGTTGTGCGCACGTATTCGTCCAGGTATTGGTGGTATTGACGACCATACATTGCCATCTCTTGCCGTATAATAATCACCAGTTTCAAGTGGCGGTTCTTCATACTCCTCGTCTGAATCCTCCTCGTCCTCTGGGTGATACTCAGTTTCCTGGACTGGTTCAATGTCAGATGATTCACCACCAATGTCATCATTATTTCCTTCTAAGTCTTCTTGATCTACCGCTTGTTCGTGGTCACTCTGTTCGTAGTCAGAATCCTCAAGAACTCTGCGAATATAGTCACACTGCTCCTCATACGGTAGTGCATTCAATTGACGCGGAGCTAGCCACTCACCATCTGCCATTTTATTTTCACTTTTTATATATTTGCCGCACAAAATAAATTTTTAGGTCTTTACACTTCAAAAATCGCACATAAACTGACTTATGCGGGCATGTGCTGCAAATCGTTTTCGCATGAAATTGCCAGCGAAACAATACGACACATACGTGTTTGTGTGTCACTTTCATGCGAAAACGATTTGCAGCACATGCCCGATGCATACAAAACTACTCAAAACGAAACCTGCGCAAAAAATCATGTTTCTGCCTGCAAAACTGGTTGTACAAGGGTAGGTAGGCAAGATATTCCCAAATACCCTTTTGTTCCTGTTAGTAGACGTGTTTTCCTACACATTCAAAAAAAAAATGTTTACATTGAACAAATATTTTATGAGTTATAATTATTCTGCGCAGGTACTAAAAATAGCACTATGAGCAAGAGGGGTTGATTTTAAATTCAAATATAACGGAATTCTGCGAATGAAAATTCAATGTTAATTATTTTTCTTGGTAAAAAGGGATCAAATTACAAGGATTAAAAAAGAATTTGGAAATTGTTAAATTTTTATGGATTTTGGCAATTCCCATTTTTGGTAAAAATGGATTATTTAGGTACCAAAAATTCTTTTTCCAAATTATGATAAAAGTTTTGTTAACTAGACAATATTTCCAAGAAATTAAAAAAAAAATAACCAGAAAATCACAAGAAACCAGGTAGTAGTTAATATTTGTATATCAAAAGCAACTATCTGCCATACAAAACGTATGAAGTACCCGGGTACATCTACTGTCGATGTGGATAAAACCCAACAGCTGTTGACACAACGGTTAAAGCTAACAAAATCGCATAATGCATAATTAAATGATAACCTGTCATCAGAAGTAACTGAAGCAAAACAGTACAACTCGAATTTTACAACTAATGGTAAATGATGCTTATCCTTAGGAGTTATTGGATTCAAACATTCACTAACTTTGTAGCTCAGGTTATCACTTACAAATATGAGATCCAAGATTCTATTCAGAGAATTCACGAAATTATTAACTTGACATAAATTAAGACTAAGAATATTATCAATAAAATATAATTCATGATTTGCAGAAACATTAGTAGGTGTGAGGCTATAATTAGACATACTAGCATACCAATTTATTTTGCATAAGTTGAAATCACCAAGCACGCATAAATGATCATCATTTAAGTTGTTTAAAACCAAAGATACCACGTTGTCAGCATGCGCTTTGTACAATTCGAAAGAACTTTCAGGCGGTATATACGAAGCGAGTAGGTATATAGAACCTTGTGAAGAGTGGCAACTTATACAAACACAAATTTGATCCAACAGGGAGTCACCATTGTTGAGTGGAAACAGGAATGCACGGAATTGACGCTTGACAGCAATTAAAACACCACCACCACGGAAGCAACCAGTTTTTGCAGCATCCCTATCTTTGCGAAACACATTAAACAGCTTCGGATCGAAGAACTCACTGTCGAAGAAACTTGCATTTAGCCAGGTTTCAACAAGAACGAAGATGTCGTAATCTAGTTGCGCACTAAGGGAATGCACAAGGTCAGCCTTTGTTCGCATGCCAGATAAGTTTTGGAAATACACCTTAAGGCAGCCTGTAGGAAGACCTGAAGACTTTATTATGTCGGAGGCAGCTGTTGTGGATCCTTTTGAAAAAAACGGAAAGGCTTTACGGTTACATTTGTCGGCCATATTTCTGAACTGAGCATTTTTTTATACGAAGACTCCGGAACTCCCAACTTAAAGTTGACTCTCTTAATGTCTTTTAATGAAGCATCCTTTCTAATCAATTTAAAACAGGATAGCATAGTTTTATTTAAACCTGTTTGCTTAGAGACGTAATCTTTAATATCAACTTCAGATACGGAAGGCGAGAAAGATGCCAAATGTAGCCATTTATATTTGACCGCAACATCTAAGTCCATACAAGTATTTGTACCTACCACTCGCACTTGTTTTTTGTTCCGTTTATGCCGATAAGAATAAGTCTGCCCAGGAAGGCTCTTGCTAACTCGGCTTCTTTGGGTTAATTTGTGCAGCCACTGTTGACCTATTGTGATTTCTTGTACTTGCTTGCTGCTCTTTAGGCTTACGGTAATGGAAATCGGGATGCACACCCCTAGTCCAATCTATTCCTGCCCTTATTTCTGCGACATGCTCAGTGGTTGCCTTGTCCACAGGTCAAGTGTATTTACACTCCTATCCAGGATTCGGTTTGCCATCTTCTTCTGTTGGAAGCTAGCAGCGACCGAATCAATCCTCTGAGTGTGTGCCGGCGGCAAACCACGAGCCCCGGGATGGTATCCTAGGCGTCATCTAACCGCCAGTTTTCATGGTTTTTGAGTAAGATCCCAGGCCCGGTTTCACCATTGGTCCTGGTTTCCCACTCTTGTTTCTTTTCGGGCAAACACCCTTCCGACTTTTTTTTGCGTTGTTTAAAGTTGTTGTCAATCTTTTGTTCCCACGATTAGCGGGGATAGGGCTTCGTCCACACGGGCAGAGATTCGCATTGCCCTGGGTGAGGCATTAGTTGTACACTGGGTGAGGTCGCAACACAGCGGGCTCCATTCATGACTGAGCTATTTAGGGTCCCTAGCATAGCCATCTTGATCCAACCTCAGATTTACTTCACAACGCCACAGTCAGATAACATTTCCACAAGTGGCTAAGCTATTGAGGAGTTGAGCATACAGCACTGATACCTGACCTTAGCTGGTCAACATTCTAACATCGCACAGAATCTCCTGTAATGACTATTTCCAATCGGCGCATTCTTGGAGAATTCAGCCGGAGGATTTTTTCCAACCAACATTACATACCTATTTGTTTTATTGTATTTTGTGCATACTTCTCTAACTCATAGCTTATGAACACAACAAAATGTATAGCCGCGCTGCTCATTCAACTCATGAATACTCATTGTTTTATTAGCCAAGTTACTGGGAGTTTTTTGAGAGAGTTTTTTTTTTTTATATTGGGGTAGAAAGAAAATGTCAAGTCATAAGACGCCAAACCATTTAACAAAGATTTTTACTGACATTTCACTGTAAAGTAATTGCCTTTTTTTTAGCAAAACCCAACTTATTTAGAAATAAAAATGCATTTATTTTTCATTTTGGTACACATATATCCACTTCATTGTTACTTACCAATCGCTTTTATATCTGCAGAAAACACTTTTTCATATTTAAAAATATACTATTTTATTGCTTTAATTGTATACTCTTAATTAGATTACTTCGTAAAAAATGAATTAGCTCTACAACATTATTAATGAGTAATACTATTGCTCTTAATTCTGTTTTATTATTTATTTTAGTTTATTAGAAAATTTATAATTTATTATAAGCTTTACTACATTTTTTATAAGTTAAATTATTGCATCAAATTTACTGTACTTTATTAGAACATTTTAGTCTATTATGAGCTTGATTACATTTCTTATAAGTTATATTATTGTATCAAATTTAGTGTAGTTTATTAGAACATTTATGATTCATTACAAGTCTTATCATTTTTTTATAAGTTAGTTTTGGAACATATATAATAATTATACAGCTTTATTACATTTTGTATAAGTTATCCAAATTTTTTATTTTTATTACAACTTACGTACAATATTTATTATTGCATCAAATATTCCTTTATTAGTTTATTATTAGGATATACTACAATTTTTGTATTATATATGAGACCGAATTTGCTTTGCACTATTGTTTTTTCTAATTTATGTCTAAAACTAAGCTTATTTACAATGGCGTATTGAATTTGTTTGACAAATAGCGTATTTGTTGTTGCCTATTATAGCTAAGTTCAAGACTACTTCGTACTTACTTTTCAAGCTCTATACGGCCCTGGTGTTTGAAAATGTCTAAAAAAATTACACAAGCACATTGGAATAGTGCAATACTTCATCTGTGGAGATCGCCGCTTCAATATCTTCTGAAGCGCTTTTTAAGCTGAAAAGATATGATACTTGGATAAATGTTTGTGATGAATTAATAGATATGCATATGAGCTTAAATAATACCTACAATAATATCTACTCTTCATAGCTATTTTCTATGAGCTTTTCCTCTAAATCAAAAACCGCATCTAAAGCATGCATTGGAATAAGAACAGCCAGTTATGTGTGAAAATCTTCGCAGCTTTCTCCAGACATGCGGCAGATGTTCTGATGTACCTTTTTAATTAATACACACAACTTTATAGTTATACTTCACATCAGTTTTGTCAATTATATATGCTAACATAACATATGTTAATATTGCAATATTAATAAACTAATTCATCAGCACATTTAGTAATGCGGGTAAAGCGGATATGCAACTCAGGTTGCTCAACTTTTCTCACACCACAAAACAAACAAACACCAAATTGTGAATTGCCCGGTGCATTTAGTTAAGGTATTAGATTAAGAAAATTGTAAAATTTAGTTTTGAAAATAAAGCTCAATTGAAAAGGTCGTATCGACCTGGAAAAAGATTTTGTTTCGCAAATTCCGGAAGTAAATCTTTAACTGGCGCCCAACGCGGCTGTTGCTGATCGCGAGTGAGTCGAAAACAGGACACAATAAAGTCCTTATTGTGAACCAAATCCAAACGCAAGGATTTAGGGCGTACCTAAGCACCAAAGGAACCGACCTGCCGCTGACTTCAAGTCCTCCCCGTCACCTTAATAAGCAAGACGCTGACACAAAAGAGGCAGTAGCCTAGGCTCCTGAACCCGGTGAGCCATCACCATTGTAAAGTGAAGAAGCGTGCAGGAAAGGGCCCCCAGTAGCGAAAGCAAACAGGAGACGCTAGACGTCAGTCGCCGCACCACCAGGACAACAATTTTAATGTAAGTTATTTAATAAGTTTCTGTTAGAATAAGCATTTTAAATAATTTGTAAGAATTTTAAATTAAGTGAATTTGAAAAAAAAATGTGTTAAAAATATTTTGCAAAAATAATTAATTGGATTCAACAAAACTAAATATACATATTTCAAATAATTTGTGAAAGTTTACGAAACATTAAATTAAGTGAATTTGAAGAAATGTGTTAAAAATATTTTCCAAAAATAATTCATTGGATTCAAAACAGTCTAAATATACATATTTAAAATAATTTGGCAAAATTTACCAAATTTTAAATTAAGTGAATTTGAAAAAAGTGTTAAATACATTTTCCAAAAACAGTTAATTGAATGCAAGAAAATAAAAATAATTTTGTTTAATCAAAGGAAGTCTAGATATATCAGTTGTTGGTTTTAAGAAAAAAATATTGTATATCCCTGTGCAATATTAATTGATAAAAAAAAGATATCTACATGACGACTTGAACTGCCAATAATTTATTAAAACTTAACTACGGCTTAACTCTGCGATTCCCAACACCACGGCCACTCCAGAGTAGAAAAATCCTCTTTCCTAGAATGAGTAAATACAAGTAAAAAACAACCCAACTTATAACTGACGGCTTGTATAAACATCAACAAAATAAATTAAATACATAACATTACTTAATCCTGCGATTCCTAAGGGGCCCTCCAGGGTAGAAAACCCCTCCTTCCTAGAAGGAGTAACGAAATATTTACTAATTACACGTATAACAGACGGCTTGTACAGACATTAACTACCTTAACACTTCCAAATCCTGTAGGGTGAAAGGTACAAATTCAAAATAATTAATAATAAAAAAATTAGATTTAATAAAAATAATTCAAGCTAAATATGCACTTTTCAAGTAAAGGTTTACCATGTCAAACCCTTCAAACCTAGTCCGACTGCCTGTGCTAAGCACACCTCCCACCCAACCAACTCCTTCCTCCGCAAACGCAAATGCCTTTAACATTTGCCAACTAACAAACACTATAACAGGAGTTGTGAATTATATATTCAGACAAGAAGGGCGAAACCTGGTTCACATCAGTTTTGTCAATTATATATGCTAACATAACATATGTTAATATTGCAATATTAATAAACTAATTCATCAGCACATTTAGTAATGCGGGTAAAGCGGATATGCAACTCAGGTTGCTCAACTTTTCTCACACCACAAAACAAACAAACACCAAATTGTGAATTGCCCGGTGCATTTAGTTAAGGTATTAGATTAAGAAAATTGTAAAATTTAGTTTTGAAAAT
The DNA here is from genome assembly GCA_951828415.1 of Anomoia purmunda. Lineage (NCBI taxonomy): Eukaryota > Metazoa > Arthropoda > Insecta > Diptera > Tephritidae > Anomoia > Anomoia purmunda. Next base: position 40,298,459 of record OX639994.1, on the reverse strand, counting down.
AAAGCTCAATTGAAAAGGTCGTATCGACCTGGAAAAAGATTTTGTTTCGCAAATTCCGGAAGTAAATCTTTAACTGGCGCCCAACGCGGCTGTTGCTGATCGCGAGTGAGTCGAAAACAGGACACAATAAAGTCCTTATTGTGAACCAAATCCAAACGCAAGGATTTAGGGCGTACCTAAGCACCAAAGGAACCGACCTGCCGCTGACTTCAAGTCCTCCCCGTCACCTTAATAAGCAAGACGCTGACACAAAAGAGGCAGTAGCCTAGGCTCCTGAACCCGGTGAGCCATCACCATTGTAAAGTGAAGAAGCGTGCAGGAAAGGGCCCCCAGTAGCGAAAGCAAACAGGAGACGCTAGACGTCAGTCGCCGCACCACCAGGACAACAATTTTAATGTAAGTTATTTAATAAGTTTCTGTTAGAATAAGCATTTTAAATAATTTGTAAGAATTTTAAATTAAGTGAATTTGAAAAAAAAATGTGTTAAAAATATTTTGCAAAAATAATTAATTGGATTCAACAAAACTAAATATACATATTTCAAATAATTTGTGAAAGTTTACGAAACATTAAATTAAGTGAATTTGAAGAAATGTGTTAAAAATATTTTCCAAAAATAATTCATTGGATTCAAAACAGTCTAAATATACATATTTAAAATAATTTGGCAAAATTTACCAAATTTTAAATTAAGTGAATTTGAAAAAAGTGTTAAATACATTTTCCAAAAACAGTTAATTGAATGCAAGAAAATAAAAATAATTTTGTTTAATCAAAGGAAGTCTAGATATATCAGTTGTTGGTTTTAAGAAAAAAATATTGTATATCCCTGTGCAATATTAATTGATAAAAAAAAGATATCTACATGACGACTTGAACTGCCAATAATTTATTAAAACTTAACTACGGCTTAACTCTGCGATTCCCAACACCACGGCCACTCCAGAGTAGAAAAATCCTCTTTCCTAGAATGAGTAAATACAAGTAAAAAACAACCCAACTTATAACTGACGGCTTGTATAAACATCAACAAAATAAATTAAATACATAACATTACTTAATCCTGCGATTCCTAAGGGGCCCTCCAGGGTAGAAAACCCCTCCTTCCTAGAAGGAGTAACGAAATATTTACTAATTACACGTATAACAGACGGCTTGTACAGACATTAACTACCTTAACACTTCCAAATCCTGTAGGGTGAAAGGTACAAATTCAAAATAATTAATAATAAAAAAATTAGATTTAATAAAAATAATTCAAGCTAAATATGCACTTTTCAAGTAAAGGTTTACCATGTCAAACCCTTCAAACCTAGTCCGACTGCCTGTGCTAAGCACACCTCCCACCCAACCAACTCCTTCCTCCGCAAACGCAAATGCCTTTAACATTTGCCAACTAACAAACACTATAACAGGAGTTGTGAATTATATATTCAGACAAGAAGGGCGAAACCTGGTTCAAGCTGCCCTTAATCCTAATGCAAATTTCTCCAATTTTAACGACATATCTACTGACGCCAACTTTTCAAATAATGTTTCCGATCTGGACGAAATACCCGACGTAGAAAGATGTCTCCGCGAATTTTCTGGAAACCCAGGAGAGTTTAATTCCTGGAAAAAAGCGACAGAATAAATATTTCTCCGTTTTAGAGGAGTTTGCGCTTCATCTAGAACAAATCTTTAAAACGCTTGATGATGCCAACTTGAAGATACAGTTGGACAAATGCCATTTTTTCAAAGACTCAGTCGAATTTTTAGGGTTTGTTATTTCCTCTAAAGGTATAAAAAAAACAGATAAAGGTGGAAGCGATAGCTAAGATACCTTACCCCAAAACCATTAAGCAACTCCGGTCAGTTTTAGGTATTTCCGGCTATTACCGCCGTTTCTTAAAGGATTGCGCCATGTTAGTCAAACCTTTAACAGTACTCTTAAGAAGGGAAGAAGGTCATATTTCCAAAATCAAGTCCGGCATACGATACAGAACTACTAATTAATCGCCTCAAAATATACCCAAATCCTTCCGTTGTTAACTGTATAAAAACAGACGAACGAATCATAGAAAAAAGTCAGGAATTACACCCAATACACTTTAGCAATTAGAAAATTCGATTAACACAGCTTCAAGTTCAGGACCCATAAAAGAACACATAGAAATTATCGAGAAAATAAAAATTAAATTCTCGAAAATTTCTACTTTCCACCTATGACGAAAAAGATAAATGGAATAATTCAGCAGTGCTCAATATGCAAGGAAAACAAGTGCCTTCGTCACCCTAGCAAACGAGAATTAGGTAAAACGCCTATACCCCAGTACCCAGGACAAATTTGATACATTGATATCTACATGACGAACAGAAATATAGTTTTCACAGCAATAGACAAATTTTCAAAATATACACAAACCAAAATACTCAAATCGAGAGCAATAGAGCACGTTAAATAATCTCTCCGTGAACTACTTTTCAAATTTGGTGTACCAGAATTGGTCATACGAGTATTTGAAAACGAAGCATCTCTTAACTTCGCAATCATAAAATTTTTCTACTTAATATACAAATTTTTAAAACACCGCGTGAAGCGTTTCACTCGACATTCATGGAAATTCGACAAGGGCAAGGAAAGCAAATATCTCAGAATTAAGATCTAAACAGGCCAACGACCTATCATATCACAATAAAAATCCTCATTACATAAAAATTATCATCCAGGAGAAACCATTAAATATGAAAATAAATAAGAGATTAGGTCCCAAAATCACCCCAAATTTAATAAAAAGGCATCGTAAAGAATGACAAGAGTTCAACCATTTTAACAGAATCAGGGAAAATAATTCATAAAAGTAATTTAAAAATAAAAAATTAACCTTTTTTCTGATGTCTTTTAATTTACTCCACCACTGCGACAATATACATTCACGACTGCTACACCGCGCAATTGGTTACGATAAATAACGGACCGGCAAAAATTCACGGAGCCTTTAGACTGATATACATACGTAATAGATCTTAGCAAGTACGAACAATTTCCTACGTACATTTGCAGATTTATGTATTCGGACATACCTAAGGACAATATCCTATATCCTATCCTAAAGCACGAATTAACCCGATCCCTCCAAATTCTCGATACAATCAAACTAGTTGAAATACCAAAAAGATCAATAAATATTTTGGGAACGGTTTGAAAATTCATCCCCCGATCATGAAGATTTGGATATAACATCCTGTAACTTAAATGAAGTTAATAACAATAATAATAATCAAGTACTTAGACATTTTTAACGAAAAACTAAATAGCGTTACTAGAATAGTAAGTAAACTTTTTAATAACATAAGGAAAGATACATACGTAGAAAATGAAACAATTATTAACTTGCCAAATAAAATGAGATTAACAAAGGAAGAATTAATTGAGCACACTGATGTTAAATAAAAACGAAAGTGAAATTGTTTTAGAAAAGATAGAAAATGATAAAATGCCATACAAAAATGGAGAAGAAGCATTAGAGTTATCGAATATTAATATTGTTTTTTACCTGGCAAAAATACCATTAACTATTGAAGAAAATTTTCTAAAAATTATTATAAGACCAATTGTTAAACCAGATGAAACTATTATTGCTCTCGAATATGATAAAATACTAAAAGGACAGAAAGAAAATTATGGAATAAAAGAACTCTGGGATAGCTATAAGAGGATTGAAACTTGTACGCAAAACCAAATAGTTAATATAAGTAACAACACTTGTATACCAAGAATAATTAATAGCTCTAATTCAACTTGCACCAAAAGCAACAGGCAACACATTCCATAAATTGAAGAAAAAAGCGGTATTTTACTGCTCAATGGCTGTAAAGGGCAAGTATACGCTTTTAAGAGGGGAAGTGTTAACATCACTTATGTTAACATCGCATAATAATAAACTAATTCATCAGCACATTTAACAATGCAGGTAAAGCGGATATGCAACTGAGGTTGCTCAACTTTTCTCACGCTACATCTCAGACGCGTCGTTAGCGCTCGTGGAGCATTGGCTAATTCGTGGAATTCAATTATGAAATGCTCGGTGCATTTAGTTAAGGTTTTAGATTAAGAAAGTTGTAAAATTCAATTTTGAAAATAAAGCCCCATTGAAATGGTCATGACCTGGAAAAAGATTTTGTTTCATAAACTCGGGAAGTGAACATTTAACTTATATGTATGTATGTATACATATGTATGTATATATATAGTCAAAATTATTTCAAAATGTATATTAAAAATACTCAAAATTAAAAATGCGCATTTGGCAAGTTTAAACGGATATTTTTTAACACACTTAGTTCATTCCTTAAAAACCCGTATTAACCCAGCTAACCAATATTGCTGAATATTAAAAAAATTAGAATCCTTAGAAGACTTTGTGTATGCAGTCTTCTAGCCCATTTTATTTAACCCTTATACTGTACTCAAAAATCGAAACGCCTATGACATTGATTAGTCAATATTGCCCAATATATGGAGGAAAACACATTTTGAATACAATTCAAACTTTAAACCAGTTTTATTATTCAATAAGTATTAAAACAGTTTATGAAATAACAAAAGATAAAGCTCTTAAGTTTGTTTAGATCAAATAGCGCATTTCATCTATTTCTTCGAGTGAACTTTACAACTCAATTTTTGAAAGCTGGATTATTCGTTACTATATTTTGCGCTGTTAGATGGATTTGGACAGATGAAGGAACACTCGCGTATTTTGATATTTTCCAACGAGGGATGGACTGCCACGAGGGGAGATAGTTCTTCCCAATATTTTCTTTGAAACAAGTTAAGATCCTAACACTTCTAGGAATATTTATATTCCATTAAGGGTATATTTTCTTCAAAATTACAAAACCATTGTAGGCGCTTATGCCCAGCACATTGTAAAACAACGCTTGTAGCCACCGATTAGTGTAACGCTTGCAAATGTACATATTTTCCGATTATTTGATCGAGAATATCAGCACCTCATTTGGTCTTGTTGTTAGAGTCAATGATTTCCGGCTTTTTTGTTGACACTTGTTCGAACATCATTGTGGAATGTGTGGAGTAAATATACGGTGCAATTTTTAGCACATATTCAACGATTATTACTGTATTGTTGTTTTCAAAAAATAAATGCGCATTCTTTACTGGTATATTTTTCATATTTTTATATAGACACTACTGTTTTGCTCTTTCTGACTGTATTAACTAAATTATTTTATGTTTCCATAATTCAATACACGACTCGTGATATGTAAAAAAATTATAGAATGTGATATTGCAATTTTGTCAATCTTTTACTAGATCCAGTACAACACGACGTCCTTGTTCGTTTTCAGGTTAACAATTCCGATATTTGCCTGTATATATCTGTGGACATTTGGAAAACCCACTTGAGTCGAGATAAGTAAATTTTCCAATTTCTTTATCATAAAAGCACATTTTCGTAACGGTCATTTCTGTCTTATCGGCGTACTGATAGCGTGACTTGCTACGGAGATATGAATTTTGAAAAAGCATTTTTTTCCTAGTGCATTTGCGAAAACAACTTAAGTGAGATAAGATAGAAAAGAGAAAAAACGTTCTAAATAAACCTCTAACTATCGTTTAGAAAACCATATTAAGTCAACTTGATGTGACGCTTTTTTTTATTTTGCTTTTGGAAAAACAACCTAACTCGGTGTAAGTGCTTTTTCCTCGGGCAGAACTTGAAATAATACCAATATAAAAGGAGTTCAGTTCATTTTAAAAATTATTTTATGATCAACTCTCGCCGTGTTAACACGTCTTATGTCCTGCTAAGAGCATTTTCTGAAATTTTCCGAACAGAAAGGCTAAGTTTGCGGGTATTTTAATTGAACTTAGGTGTTTTTTTTTTAAATGAAAAAAAATAAAAAGTTTGCCAGATAAGTTGTTTTTACAATTAAAAGGGGACAGATTCTTGCAAATATGGCAATAAAATTGCCAAAAAAAGACACAGAGATATTAAAATCCAATTCAACAGAGACAACCTCTGAAAGTTTAGTGGCAGATCAGCAAATGCGAGTTACGGACTGTGATTTAACCCAACTTTCCTTTGAAGCTAGCACATCACGTGTTCGTTCTGAGTCTCGACAACGCAAGATTTCTGATGAATTTACAAGTAAAAGCGAGTCTGAAGAGGACGTCTTTCATGAAACGGATTTTTTAGACTCAGATTTTGTACCTTCAAGTGAAAATTCTGAGGTGAATGCCACCACTGAAAGCATAAAAATTATGGCAAATGTATTAGAAGCGAACATCAATAATTTTGTCTCACCTGGTTTGAATGAGGCCGAGCTTTTTTCTACTCCTAATAAATCACCAAAACAAACTAAAAAGCCAGGTAGAAATTTAAACAAGGAATACAAAAAGTCTAGAAAAAACTACAGTGATTACACAAATATACAAGCTCTGGGGGAATGTAGAATGAAATGCAAAACAAAAATTAGCTTCGAAGAACAAACCTTCCTCTTTAAAAGTTATTGGAATAGGGACTATAACTCACGTCGAGAAATACTATCAACCCTAATTGACGTTCAGCACAAAAAAACTGCCACCTTAGATAACCCGAACAAAAGAGAGTACGTTTTTATTTACCATTTCGAAACTTATTCCGAAAAGACAAAAGTTTGCAAGAAATGTTTCCTTCAATTGTATGGCGAAACAGAACAGAGAATCAAAACTATTCGTATGTACAAAACAAAACCGGAATACGGCGGAGTCCCTCCTAATGACCGCCGGGGATGGAGTGCTCCAAGCAACAAGCTTACGGTTGAGAAGCATAACGAAGTTTTGAACTTTATAAACTCTATACCAAAATATGAAAGCCATTACAGTCGGCGCCATACTACCAAGATCTATTTCCAACGAGGACTTAATCATGCATCACTCTATAGATTGTATAAAGAAAATATTTCTAATCCGGTGTCAGAATCAAAATTTCAGTAAATATTTAAAACTTTAGACATTAAATTTAAAAAACCCCAGCTTGATTTATGTACCCAATGCGAAACATTGAAACAAAAAATTAAAAACGCTGAGAATATGGAGGAAAAAGCTGAGATTACTTTACAATTAAAAAACAACCATGATGCTGCTGATTTCGCATATGACTGTAAGAAAAGGGACAAAGAACTCTCCCGTCAAGATAAGTCTGTGAAAATGTTTTCATTCGACCTGCAGCGGTGTCTGCCAACGCCTAATTTGAGAGCTTCAATTTTTTTTATAAACGTCCCTTGTGGACCTTCAACTTAACTATTCATGATGGTGCCACCAACAAGGCCAACTGCTACATTTGGCATGAAGCTATTGCGAAGCGCGGAGCTAATGACATCGGCTCTTGCATTTATAAGTGCCTCGCAAGCTTATCTAATGACGTAAAGCATGTAATTTTATACAGTGATTCATGCACTGGTCAAAATCGTACCTCGTATATTTGTGCTATGTTTGCAAAGCTGTTAGAAGATCATCCCACAATTGAAACAATTGATCACAAGTTTCTGGTTGTTGGGCATACCCATCTAGGATGTGATACTGTTCACGCACAGATAGAAAAGAAAAAGAAATACACTTCTGTTTCTCTTCAACATCCCCATGACTGGTCAAATTTAATTGCTGCTACAAACAAAAAGTATATTACTCAGGAGATGAAGCAAGAAGAATTCTACAATTTCAATGCATTGATGAAAGACAAATATACCTGGAGAAACAATAACACCGAAGGTTAGTATTTTACTTATATCATATTTTTTGCTTATTTCTTATTGAAAAATTATTATTTCTTACAATATTTTAGGTGAAAAGTTTGAGTGGAAGTTGGTAAGGTGGTTGCGGTATGTGAAAAAGGAGCCTGGACTGATACGCTACAAATATTCTCTTGGCTTGGACGATCCATTTAAGGAATTAAACATAAAAGCACGGCGTAAAAGAGATCAAAACTATGAGCTTGCAAAATCTTATACGGGTTCTCTCCCTATTTCTGCAAACAAAAAACGCGATTTGCTAGATATGTTGCCGTTGGTCAACCCAGAGCTGCACAGTTTTTACCAAAATCTTAAAGTTGAAGGAGAATCCGAGGTTAAAATAGATTCAGATTTGGATGAAATTGAAGAAAATCTCTAAAAATTTAATTAATAAAATTCAAATATATATATTTATTTGTGTTCTTATATGCATCTGTATTGAAGTGCCTATTTATTTTATTGTATTATTGATGTTAATTTTCTTTTATTGTTTAAAAATTCTTTTGTTAAATGCAAATTATTTTAAACCTTTACTTACGAGGTTTCTATTGTAAATTACATGAAGAACTTGCATATTTTGTCTTTTATAAATAAAATGAATTTTAGATTATCCACTTAAGTCTGGTTTTTGTCATTAAAATGTTTGAAAAAGGAACTTAAGTCGTAATAGGTTAAAAATTTTGTGAAATTTTTCGTCTCAAGTGATTTTTGCAAATGCTCTTACCTGACATAAGCGGATATTTTTTTCTAAAATCAGTTTGGAAGAAGCACTTATTTCCTTTAAACTTGGTTTAAAATAAAACTGTTGCGGTTAGTCGAAGATAGTTAACTGGAAAATCATAAGAAATCATGACCCTTTTATGTAATGGTCCTATTTCTTTTTAATATGTATCAACAAAAGTTTTGTTAACAGTTAAATGTGTTTTTTCGCTCTCCTGTAAAATTTGGTTTTTAGACTTAAGTGGGTTTTCCAAATGTCCACAGATATGTATCTGCAACGACCACGTAAATCTTGCTTGGCTGCCGAACAATACTCAGATTTTTCAGGGCAAGCATCACGTAACTTTAAAACCTCGATGCCCAGCTTTTTTTTAAACCAATACACGCATATATTTGTCGCTTGCTTGTGTGAGCCAACGCGTCTCATTACACTTTGCAAAATATCAAATTACTTAATTTTTCAATTTCAACCACTTTATTTTTTATTTTGCTGTATAATTTTTGATAATATTTTATTAATTCCTTAATATCTATTTCAAATTCATAGTTTTTTATTATTAATAAATCCTTAAGGTGTGTGTCCGATATGTTGTTCCTATATTTATTTTGAATAAAACGTAGAGTCAAAAAAGCAGCTTCACAATTATAAGTGGACCCAAAAAAGGAGAACATTTTTATATCTGAGCTTTAATTTTGGGATAAACAGCTCCATCAATTTGGCTCCAAAACTCCCTTTTCGTTCCCAAAGGCAATTTAAAATCTTCTCTCATTTTTTCCAGTTCCTCATGAATATTCTCATCTTGCTCCCTAATCTCGCAATGCAGGGGATCATCATGAAGAGCAATATATTTTTTAAGTTTGGAGGCGACTTTGTAGATTTTTTAAAATAGACTTCAAGACACTTGAGTACTCGGGTATTTTATTAGTATTATTATAGTCCATTATTACTTCATAAGTTCTTGGGAGATTGGAGATGTCACCATTAAAAATTTGGGGTATTAATATATTTAATTTTCTTTCAAATTGATTTATATATGCGACCAAATCAAAAATAGTTTTGTTTTTTTCCTGCAAACTTGAATTTAACTGATTTAGCAAAACAGTCACATCCACAAGAAATGCTAAATCGGACAAAACATCTTTATTTTTGAACTGATCCGCCATTTCTAACATTTCGGGGTTGTCAGATTTTTGTAAGAATAATTGGATTTCGACTTTTAAATTGAACAAACGCTCTAAACATCTTCCGCGGCTAAGCCACCGTACTTCTGTGTAAAGAAGTAAATCATCGTATTCGGCAGACAGTTCTTCTAGAAAAACTTTAAATTTTCTATGCGTTAAAGCATGGTGCCCTCCTTTTATTTTATTTATTATTTTTACAGCAGTTTCCATAGCCTTTACCATATTCAATTCTTTTGCAAAGAGTGCCTGCTGGTGAATTATGCTGTGCAATGAAACAACGTCAATATTATTTTTAATAAAGTGCCCCATCAGACCTAAATTTTTGCCTACCATAACTTTCGCACCATCTGTGCAAATTGAGCTAAGCTTCTTTATATCAACAAAAGAGAACACATGATTTTTAACCGCCTCAAAAATAAGTTATCCTGTCGCATGCCCATGAAAAGGTACAAAGTAAATACCTCTTCATATGTCTCGAAATATTCATTGACTGATTTGACGCAAATTACAAGTTGACTTATGCTATTCAAATCAGTACTCTCATCTAAAGAAATGGAAAAGAAGACGCAGTTTTCTAAAAAAGAAATGAACTGATTTTTTCAATTCTCCGGGCTATGGTATTTCTTGATAGCGGAACAACTTCAAGAATTTTGCAAGCTTTTTTACCAGATTCCCCAAAACAATTACAAAATTCTGTTCCCAAATCTTTAAAAAATTGCCATCATCAAAAAGACGCCACCTTTTTGCCAAAAATTAAGCAACTACATAAGATGCTTCCTTTATTTGGTTTTTATTTACAACAGGATTTTCAACAACAGAATCATCAACAAAAACATAATTCAAAAAAAATTTGGCTTTAAGTTCCAAAAGTTTTAGTTTTCTTTCTTCACCTATAATATTTTCAAAATTACCATGAACAGCATTGTAATGTCTTTTGAGATAAAACTCAGCAGAACGATAATAATGCTGTCGCAAATAAGACATTGCGCGTCGCCATGCATATTTTGTAAAATAAAAAAAGCCAATTCATATATTTCTGCAAACATTTTTTTGTGTGTATTTTTAAATTTCCGTACTGTGTGTATTAGCAAATTTCCGCATGAGGTGCCGCTTTCAGTAATGTTGAATAACAACTGAATTATAAATTGCACTGTCGCTAGGGCCGAAAGTGTGTTTCGTATGTAGCGTTCGTGCGCTACACGACGTAGCGTATAGTGTACGTGTGACAGCATTGCGTGGGCAGCAAAAATTTGCCTATCTTATGTGATAGGAAAACAAAAAGTTCGGCATCGTTGCTTTAAAACGATAGTCGCTCAAACGATACTACAAAAACCATATCGTCTAAACGCCACTTACTAGCGTATTACCTATCGTGTGAACTATTGGCATTTGATCAACAGTTTAAAATCTGTGTATATGACAAAAAATTTATTTGTAAATATAGGAAATTTACCAAGCATACGTAATTTCGAAGAATAGAAAAAAACGTAAGTATGCATTTAAATTTATACATACGCACATACATTTAGGAAATAATTGTAATCTAATTTATAACCTACATCGGTTACACCAGCTTACTTAATTAGCGCTTAGGAATTTAGAGGGAGTTCAATAGCTCCCGCCAGCGGTTCCTTCCTCCAGCTAACTCGCGCCAATCGGGCACCATTTTTTGTATGTTAATATAGGGCAATATCGCGTTCCATCGTCTTCTATATTCGACGTCGCTGATACATATGCACTGTTCCAAAAATATTTTGCGGAATGCTAAAAATCGCAGTATCTAAGTAAAAAATAAAATGCCGCCTATTTTTTCCAATCAGCAGGAAGCAGGAGTTACGGGCGCAATATGTTGAACTCGACCATATCCTCTTAAGAAGCTATAGCGCCAAGTAAGTAAGTAAGTAAGGACAACGCCCGTGAAATGTCAAAAATTGCTCATCTACTGTGGTGTATTCAGCAGGACTGAACATTTTTGTGTATTTACCTCCCAACGATTCCAAAAACCTCTAATTGGAGCCAGCCTATCTCCAGCTCACTTCTCATTTCGGTTAAATTTCTTTCAAACCTCAGAATCTTCGCAGATCAGAATACTCCAGTTAAGAGCAAATGCAGAAATATGCACAAATACTGATAACGCTAACTTGCAGCATGAATAAATATCAACTCTTCACACTTCTGTCAACATACATAAATATATACGTATAAGTTAGCGTATTGCACAGATGCAACGCCCCAATATCAGTTTTATGATTCCTTTGAATTACTCACTTTGAAGGCAAGGACACAGCAACCAACTCACCCGAGGACAAGGATTAGAATGAATGCTACATGGAAATATTATTGTAAGTAATTGTTCGAGTTTTATTTCACGCGATCCATTTAAAAAAAGAGAAAACATTTTTTTTTGGTGTTGTGCCCGCTCAACAATAAAAAAAATATAAGCTATTTAATTGTGACTGTGAGTTTTTTTTTAAGTAATATCAAAACGAGTGTAACTCGGGAGCAGGTTATTGAAATTTTGAGGCAACAAAATGAGCAGAATAGGTGGGAATTTAATGCCCAGTTAGATGAGGTGATGCAACAACTTCGGCGCTTAGAGCCGCCATCTGCAGAGAGTTTTCTTCCAGTGCAAATAAATCCAGCTGTGGTAAATGGCCACACAAATATGGATTTAATAAAATCCTTGCCAGAATTCAAAGGAGATACTGCATCCTATCCGGCCTGGCGTTCCGCAGCGGAATTCGCCATGGGGTACTACACGAAAGGATCAGAGCAGTATTATGTTGCTATCGGAATACTCAGAAATAAAATAGTGGGCTCTGCGAACGAACCCCTTACTCCATTTTCAACAGTCTTAATTTCAAACCAATAATAGCTAGGTTGGGTACGGCATATGCGGATAAAAGACCGCTACATGTTTTAGAAACAGAGCATAGTGTTTTAAGACAGAGAAATTTGTCACTCTGCCAATATTGCGATACGGTGGACAAAGAGTTGACACTTATAACGAATTAAAACATAATGACTCATTCAAATAATAGGAAGCTTGCGACCTCGCTCAATGACAGAGCTAGGGAAAACGCCGGCCTAAAGCGGCCTCTATGTGACACTCTATTTTCGGCCAACTGGCTACTGTTCAGGAGTTAGGAAATAACCGCATCCGTTACGATTTTCCCAGAACATTTGTGGTTAACAGTGTAACAACAACAGGCAGCCCAAGATATCAGAACCATTATCCAGGCAATTATCAAAAGCCTAAAGACACACCTACTCAAATGGCAGTAGACTGCGAATCCCCCGCATTTAGACGAACAAAACAGTTCAACCAGGGCTATAGGAAAGAAAATGCAATAGGAGGGGCTCCCAGAAGGGATGCCAACCGATACGCGAGTAAAAGGTATCGCGAACAGGAGTATTTATTTTATGAAAAGGAAAAACTAAGTAACGTTAAATGTGAGCAGGTGAACTCCATATGTTTGGATAAGGACTCAGTCCCAGCTCCTGTAAGAGATGAGTTTGAGTCTATGATTAAAAAGAATTTTAAGGCTTTTTCCGAACCTAACCGAGCCTTGCCATAAAATACTACGGTCGAGGCAAAAATTCGTACTACTTCCTCAGAACCAATTTATACCCGATCTTATCTATACCCGGTTTCAGTGGCAGGATTCATAAATAAAGAAATAGAAACATTGTGTGGGATGGTATTATTGGAGAATCTAATTCGGCTTGTAATTCGCCGGTCCATGTTGTGAATAAAAAAGCCCTAGATGAAGATGGTAAACAAAAGATATCCTATATTATATTTGTACCATACTGGCGAATTTGGGTAGTGCAAAATTTTTTACCACTTTGGATCTAAAATCTGGATTCCACCAGCTAATTCTTGAAAGGAAAGACCGCGAAAAAACGGCCTTCAGCATTAATAATGGCAAATGCCATTCGGTTTAAAGAATGCGCTCAGTATCTTCCAACGGGCCTTTGACGACGTTTTGAGAGACAACATTGGCCAAAGTTGCCAAGTTTATATGGATGATATAATCATTTTTTCTAAGGACGAAAAATCTCATATCCAACGCGTTGATAGGATATTAAAGAAGTTGGAAAGGGCTGGAATGCGAGTTTCGAGGAAGTCGAGTTTCTCGGCTTTATTGTCTCTCAAAAAGGGATAAAAACGTGTCCAAATATAGTGAAGGACATAATTGAATATAAGGCTCCGGAAGCACTTAGAGCATTGCGCTCTTTCTTGGGTCTTTCAGGTTACTATAGAAGGTTTATACGGGACTATGCGGATATAGTAAAACCATTAACGAAGTATTTAAGAGGGGAGAATGGCCATGTGTCATCCCACATGTCCAAACATACCAACATAGTTCTCGTTGAAGAGGCAATTCAAGCATTTAAAAGGGTAAAAAGCATTTTGGCATCGGAGAATCTCTTGCTGTTTTATCCAGATTATGAAAAACCAATCGAGCTCACAACAGATGCTTCCTCGACCGCTCTCGGTGGGGTCTTATCCCAAAATGGGCGGCCAATCACAATGATTTCGCGAACTTTATCAAAAACAGAGGAAAATTACGCAACCAACTAGCGTGAGCTTCTGGCCATAGTTTGGGTCCTCAAAAACCTTCGCCATTACTTATATGGTGTAAAAGACATTGTAATATTTACAGACCATCAGCCATTACCGTTCGCTATTTCGAACAAAAATGAAGCGATGGCGAGCATTTATCGAAGAGTTTTCACCAAAATTTTGTTATAAGCCCGGTAAAGACAATGTCGTAGCAGACGCTTTGTCTCGTCAGTTTTTGAATAATATGAGTGATACGGATGCTACTGCACATAGTGAGATCTCGCTATCAAATACGATAAGAACTATTCAGTATCCGGTAAGTCAATTTAAAGGACAATTTATTTTAACAAAGGGAAACCATTTGAGTACAAAAATAATTTTCCAGAAAAAAATTCGATATACTATAAATTATGCCGCAATAAGTAATTTACTGCAAAATCTTAAAAAACTTGAAAATGCTAGCGTTACAAATGCTATTTGTTGCGATCTTCCGACATTATCGGAAATTCAGGGATCTCTTATCGAAGCATTGCCGGGGGTTAAATTTATTCATACGGAAAAATTTGTAATAGACCTAGCTAATTCAAACGACCAACAGGAGGCAATAGCAACTTAATATCATTTCTAGTAACATAAGTATTCAATTTGTGTTAATTTATTTTTTAAATGTTATTTTAGGTTTTCCTTGCCAAAAAAATTTTAAATGTACGCTAAGTAATTAAATGTCTAAATTATTAATTTCTTTTCGGATTATAACGCAAACCAAACTTTAAGATATTTGCTTCATAATTTACTGAGAAATAGCATTTCTTATAGTTTTGATTTGGTTACTATCTTATTTTGTCAATTTTTTGTACGATTCCTATTGAGCACTCCATAAGCTCAAATGCAAATTGGTTAGTAAATTTGGTAGGGTTTGATAAAAAAGGTTTCGGAGATATATACCGCTTCTCTAGAATGAGCGGTGTACAAATGTCCAGACGCACAGATGAAAATTTGGAAAGAAATTAAAAGATTTGGTTTAGTTTTAATTTTAATGAGAATTTATTCAACTGTATATATGGAGATATACAATAATGTTGTTTTACCTGTGGTGTGAATCGGTAGTTGACCTGCGTCGCTTCTGAGATCCTGAGATAGAGTGAAAGTTAGGAAAAATGTACGGTTGCCGTCAACCGCAATTTTATTGGAAAGCAAGTAAATGGAAAAATTAGCAAAAGGAATTATCCGGCGGGAAATACGGAATAATTCGCAGTTGCATATGTATGCGTACATACATGTGTATTTGGGCGGTTAAAAAATATTTACGCTGCCATCGTAAACATGCCGGCCCCCTTGCAGTAAGCAAAAATCCTGACCAACGACCACTTCACACCACATCACAGATTTGATTTAAAAATATTTTTTTGTTTTTTGGTTTGTTTCAACAAATTAAAATTTAAATTAAAATTTGATTAAAAATATTTTTTTGTTTTTTGGTTTGTTTCCAATGAGCCGCTTGATTGTTGTTTCCGCTCGGTGTTCCTCCGTCATCGTCTCCTGTGTTCTACTAGGAAGGACGGTAATAGAAAGAAATATTAAGGCTGAACATACGTATGTTGTCGCGCTAGTTGGGGTTATTGTATGGGGCGTTTCGTCGTAGTGATCGGGAAGGACGTGTTCCCGAGTCAACTCGTCGCCAATTTTTTTGGATATCAGATGGTCGGAAAGAACGTGTTCCTGAGCCATGCGTTCGCTGATGCTGAGCTGGTCGGGAAGGACGAGTTCCCACGCCAGTCGTGCGTCGTTTCTGTTTTCTGGGCAGACGGTCTGAAAGGACGGGATCCAAAGCCGCGCTGCCTTGGCCGTCGGAAAGGACTGGTTTCCGAGCCGCGCCTTCGCCGTTCATGCTGCAGTGACGGTCGGAAAGTACAGATTTCCGAGCCGCCAACCGTTGAAAGTGGTCGTCATATTGTGTGGCAAGTGATATCAAACAGTAACCAAAGAAAAAATTAAAATCACAAAAAAAATGTTTGTTTTATGAAATTATGACATGACAAAAATTTATACATATATGTGTGTATTTTATTGTAAATAAACTTTCATCACCTACTGTAAAAATGATATTTGGGTGTGATCGTATCGGCACACTTGCGCCCCCCATCGGTAAATGGTGCCTAACTTAAGGGTGGTGGACTAGGCTAAGTTTCACAGTTGAGAACGTATATAGCATTACGATATATTTGCATGTTTAAAAGAAATTGAAAACAAATAAAAGCTGATATGAACTACATATTCTTGTATTTTTGTAGTCGCGGAAAGTGCCCCCCCCCCCATGAAATGGCTCAACATACTGTTTTTTGTTTGTTTTTTGTACATTAGTTATTTGATGGTGGTGAGGTAGGTCTGTTTGACATCCAGCAATCTGGCATCCAGCGATCTGGCCTACCACCCACAAAAAGTTTGCATGCCACTGTGCATAATTTGCTGACCACAAGGCCAGCCGGTAACTTAATGTGTAAAAAATTTTTTATTTATACGTGATTTTCTAAGTTCAATTTTGTGTGGCGAGGCGAGACTTTGAAAAATTTTATTTTCATAGCAGGTTTGCCTTTGCGCTTTACATTGCGTGGAATCTTCCGAATTTTCGTCGTCGGGACCGAGAAGCATGATTGTACAAGCATGCTTGTTATGGCAAGATACGTGTTTGGAGCACGTAATTTGGAGGTTTGTGACGAACTCCATGTGCAGCTGGGTAACAGTGCATGTCGTATCATATGCATACATCGCATTCATTGCAATGGTGGACGCATGCATGTGTTCGACCACGATGATCAGGTAAGTGGTATTGATATATATTGATATATAATAATAATAATAAAATATTGATATATAATAATAATAATAAAATAATTTGTTGTACATAAATTTTGGAGTTTTACGTACATAAGTAGGTACATACATATGTATATCGATATACATACATACATCTACATGCACATGGTGGTGTGCTGCATTCGATTGCGAGGGCACAGTCGGAGGGAGGAGGGGCATGCCATCCGAAGATAGCGGATGATGACCGGAAGCAAAAAGGAGGTTGTGAAAGTAACAATGTGGATTGATTTTTTGGGTTGTCTAATCAATTTTGTACAATGAAACTAATTTGTTTTCTTTCTCAACAGGTGAACAAATTTATTTTATTTATTTATTTAATACAGTCTACAGAACTTAATTCTTACAGACTAATTAGGACTAATTAAACTAGTTAATTGAATAGCAAAAACAAATTCATTTTAAACTTATTTATATCTAAAGCAAAGTCAATATTTCTAGAAAAGGTATTACAAAGCCTAACACACCTAGCAATTGGTTCATTATCACCGTAAGTAGTAAAGTGTGGTTCAGTTTCAAACAACCGATTATTCCTTAAGTTTCGTGGTGGAATATATATTTTGAGTAAATTTGCAAGGCACGTACAGTTAATGCGGCCATTAATAATATTATATATAAAAATTATCGAGAAATACGTTCTTCGGTCATGCAAGGACTGCAAACATAGTAATTTACGTCTCCCAACATAAGAGGGAAGGTAACTATGCCACGGTAACTTGTACAAAGCAAACTTTGCAAAAATTTTTTGAACGCGTTCTATTCTTTGCGAATGTATGTCGTAATAGGGACTCCATATCAGATAGCAATATTCGAGGCGACTCCTGACTAGTGAAATATAGAGTGATTTCAAAGTAAATGGATCTTTAAACTCTCTAGTGTTCCTTCTGATAAACCCTAACATTGCAAAAGATTTAGACACGATATAGTCGATGTGTTTCGAAAATGTAAGTTTTGAGTCAAAGATAACACCCAAATCTTTCATTTCGTCACACCTAGATATCTTGCAGCTATTTAATCTTTAAACTCTCTAGTGTTCCTTCTGATAAACCCTAACATTGCAAAAGATTTAGACACGATATAGTCGATGTGTTTCGAAAATGTAAGTTTTGAGTCAAAGATAACACCCAAATCTTTCATTTCGTCACACCTAGATATCTTGCAGCTATTTAACTCGTATTCATATATAATGTTATTCATAGTCTTTCTAGAAAATGTAACAACGTAGCACTTATTTATATTCAGATGTAACCGATTTAATGTACTCCATTTTACAAGTGCATCGAGATCTTGTTGCATTTTGCAAATGGCTGAGTAGTTCCGTACAATAGAGAAAAGCTTCACATCATCAGCGAACAGTAGACAGTTAGTGAACTTAAAGCATTCCGGCAAGTCGTTAATGAATAACAAGAACAGGAGTGGCCCACAATGAGTACCCTGCGGTATAACTGAGATTGCGTCTACAATATCACTTGATATTGCACATCCAATTTTGACAAGGAGTTTCCTACTAGTTAGAAAGCTTGCAAAGAAATCAAGCAGATTGCCGCCAACGCCATGACACTCCAACTTCTTCAAAAGTACAAAGTGGTCGACTTTATCGAATGCTTTGGAGAAGTCTGTATAGATAACGTCGAGTTGCGTCCGGCTTTCAAAAGCATTAATTACGTGATTAGCTAACAAGGCTAAGTTCGTACAGGTTGACCTTCCCGGAAAAAACCCATGCTGATATTGAGATATAAAGCTATTTACATGATCGAAAAGCTAAACCTGAATTATATGGTCAAACATCTTAGCCAAAGTGCACTGCTTAACTATAGGTCTGTAGTTAAGTACATATGTCATTACGGTCACCAGATTTGAAAACTGGGACGATAGTGCATAGCTTCCATTGACTTAAAATATTTCCTTTGTTCAAACAATCCTGAAAAAGTAGGGCAATAGGATAAACTATTGAGTTGGAGCAATTTTTAAAAAATAAAGGTGAGAATCCTTCAGAGTCCGACCTTGGGCTAGAATTCAATGAAGAAATTGCCAACATAACATCTTCATTTGACACAGAGAAAGAAGTAATAGTAGGCAAATGTGTGGGTATGAACGTAGGAAGTGGAGAAGTAGCTTGTGTCTCGTAGACTTTCTGGAAAAATTTAGCAAATAAATTAAAGGAGTCCAATGTATTCTCGGAGATTATGCCGTTATACTGCAAGCTAGTGGGGAAACCATTTGTTTTCCTTCTGGAGTCGATAAAGTGCCAAAAACTCGATGGATTGGATTTTAGATTAAGTTCGACATTATACATATAATGTCTAAATAAAAAGCTATGGAGACAATCGAAGTCCTTTCGTAAACGGGAGAAATTTAGACGATCAGTCTCAGATTTACTTCTCTTAAATTTCTTTAAGGCCTTATTTTTCATGTTTTTTAAATTACTGAGCTTAAAGTTAAACCAAGGTGGTTTATTACGGGTCATGGGTCTTTTCAATGGAACACAATGAGAGATAGCCAAATTAAGGTTTTCGGAAAATCTCATATGAAACAGTTGGACAATTCGAATTACTTAAAAACGCCCAATCAATAGAGTTTAAATAGTTATTTATCGCCACGTAGTCCGCCTTAGAGTAGTCACGCTCAGCTAAAAAATTGGATTCTACATTTTCAAAATTGTAAAATTTAATGCCAATAAAGATCGCCTTGTGATGAAAGCTATTACTCAAAATTGGGTGTAAGCATTCCTCACAAGATAGGTTTAAATCGTTAGAAGCAAACACCAAATCCAGTATTCTACCATTATCATTTAAAACTGCATTATGTTGATTTAAATCATGAGGTAACAAGGTACTTATAAATTGGTTGTCAATATCAGACCGGAAGTTACGCGGTAGTAAATTCTTCCCGTGATATGACCAAGATGTGTTGGCTAAGTTGAAATCACCAAGGAAAACTATTTCATCTGAGTCTTTGGCAACATTGGTGATGTGAACCAGATTGTCTAAATGTTTTTGATAAATTTCAGTATTACTACTTGGAGGAATATATGAAAGAACTAATGTTAGTGATTTATTAGATGAAAACTTAATTCTAACGCAAATTTGATCGAGAAAATCATTACATAGATCAAGTATGATTGAATTGCTGCATAAATCCGCCCTTACAGCAAGCAGTACACCACCGCCCTTTTCGTGGCCTGTAGCAGCAGAACTACGATCTTTGCGGTAAATATTATAGTTGCTATCAAAGAATTCACTACAAGAGATGTTGCTGTTGAACCATGTCTCAGTTATGGCTAAGAAATCATATTCATGCAACGATATGCGGCGATAAAATTGAGATGATTTTGTTCGCATTCCGCTTACATTTTGGAAATATAGCGAATATTTCGATCCTGAAATATTACTAAGATGAGGAGGTCTAAACGTTAGGTGATCAGGGTGCGCCCCCTTCCTTTTGAAAAAATTTAAACGGCCGCACCGTCACATTAACTGGCCATATATTAGAGTTGAACAGCTTACTGTAATGCATAGAAGAGACTCCAAGTTTAAAATTTACTCTTCTTAAAGAGTCCATACACATATCTTTCTTAACAAGTTTGTAGCAAGAGAAGGCTGCTGATGGGATGGATGAATGTTTAGATACATAATTTATAATATTCTCCGCAGATACTGAAGGCTTAAATGATGATAAATGTACCCACTTCATGGGAGAATCAACTGCTAATTCAGCACTCGGGTTACATCCAATAGTAATTTTACGTGGTTTTACTTTCGGCCGCGCGCCTACGTTATTATTATTAATATTGTGAGAATTAGCAGCGGCAGCATACGTGAGCATGATTTCTTCTGCTCCGCTCTCAGCATTATCGTTAGTCACAATGGGAGCAGCACATGAAAGAGTGGAGTTATCAGTTTGCCCTACAGCATTGTTACTGTAGATAGAATGCGTGTCAGCAGTAGCAGCACACAAATGAGCGTCATCGAAGTTAGTAGCTTGCATTGAGACTTTATCAGACGTCACACCTCCATCAGATGTTGATAACGAAGTCGAAGAGTCTTCATGCGATGGGTTAATAATCTTGTTTTTGTCAGAAGAGACAGTCCCAGCAGCAACCACAGTCGGCTTAGCAGCATTTGGAGCAGCAGCAGGTATGCTCTGCTTGTTGTTTTTTGCTGGCTTACTTTTTGGGACGCACTTACAACAGTTAGCACTACGGCGAAGTTCTTTGACCTCAGCTGTGAGCGAGCCAAGAGTAACGACAACCTCTTCAGCATACAGTTTGCGCAGGGTTATAAGCTCAGAGTGCAGTGTTACTATTTTTTCTAACAACAGATTTTTGTCAACTGGAAGAGCGTGCATCACTTCGACCGCGCGCGTTTGATCGGCTCGCATTGTCTTGAGTTCGGAGATAATAGTAGACAAAGACGATTGTAGCTCAATTTCATTATTGATATCACTCCGCGGCTTAGGTATCAACTATTGCATATTTTGTTGATTTATAGCATTAGCATTAATACTCATCTGACCTTGAGTCACTTTATCAATTTGTTTAGTTTTTATCTCAAACGGAGGAGCAGACAAAGGTGGCGAGCGAATAGAAGCTCGACGCTCAGCCGAACAAACTTTACAAAAAAAAGGCCTAGCAGCGGCTTGCAAAAAATCTAGATCTGCTGGTAAAATGCCAACGCAGTCAATATGGAAAAACTCCCTGCACTTCGCACAATCTATTTTCGGTTGAGAGCGTTCAACTTTCTGCCCACAACAACACGGCATATTTATTTCACATTTAATATTGAAATTTGTGAGTTAGTTTCCGATATATTTTATGCACTTATTTCACCAGAAAATCAATACTGGCAAACCAAAGAGTCATTGTCTCTAAATTCTTAGAAGTACAATATTAGTTTATTTAGCATTACTTTATTTAGTGCTAGTTTATTAGTTGAATAATTTCCACGGCGTGAGGAGCGGGAGACCAGTGGTGCTGTTCATAAACAAGTAATTGTTTTATTTTTTGTTCTTATGCTCGTATATATTTAAAAGTTGTATGTATGTAGGGTAAATATTAGTACTTAGATGTTTCCAATAATTTTTTTTTTTTTTACCGGATAGATCGGAAAGATCTAAGTACTAGCAAGAATTTGCAAGTTAGATTAAAAAAACTGATTGAAATTATTGAGTTGATCAAAAGTTATCACAGTTATTAAAATTTGAAAAATGATAAAATATTTAAATATAGAAAATGTTTAAATATTCCAAAGTATTTAAAGTATAAAAAAAACTTGCAACTTCTTATTGATTTTACGTTCTCTTAGTTTCTTTCATTTTTTTTTTTTTTACGCTCTGAAATTTAGTTAGTGGATAGGGTTTGAGGGTTTAGGGTTTTCACAACTAATGTTAGGGTGGAACTGGGGTGATTTTTGTCTATCGGTTATAAATTCCGGAAAATTAACTCGAGCTATTGGTTAGTTGTCGGTTAGTTTTGAAATAGTCTCAGGTATCAAATGACCACTTTTCAAAATTAACTCAAACTATTGGTTAGTTTGTCGGTTAGTTTTGAAAAAGCTTCGGGTATCAAAACTAACTCTAACTATTGGTTAGTTTGTCAGTTAGTTTTGTACGGGTATAGGGTACTAAATAGCCACTACTTGTTGCATGTAAGAAACATGATTTCGCAGATTTCTTTATTTCTGTACGCCATCGTCGTAGGTAATACATCGGAACATTTTCAAGTTAAGTATTTATATTGCTAGAAAAATGGCAGAGCAGATTTCTTTATTTTCTTGGACTACACGTACTGTTTATGAATTTTCTTTTATTTTTTTTAAGTACTAGCGGTATTTTCGATAGAGGGCAGCAAAACCAATTTCGTATTGGTCTGCTGGTTTGCCCCTTCGTAGTATAGATGTCGACGACACGTACCCAGTTATCCGAGCCTGGGTGTAGGTTGATGACTCTTCCCAGTCTCCACATATTAGGCGGTAGATTATCTTCTTTTATAACCACAAGATCTCCTGTTTTTATGTTAGTTTGTGGATGTTTCCACTTTGTGCGTTTCTGCATTTCCACCAGATATTCAGCCTTCCATCTTTTACAAAATGTTTGATGTAGGGCTTTAAGTTTCTGCCATCGGTTTACGATCGAGGCAGGGCTTTCGTTGACTTCTAGTTCAGGTGGAGCTAATAGGTGCCCACCTACTAGGAAGTGACCGGGGGTAAGAGGCTCCAAGTCGGAAGGTTCATTCGAAGAGGGGCTTAACGGACGGGGGTTAAGGCAAGACTCGATTCAACATAAAAGAGTTGTGAACTCTTCGAATGTGTAACTGAAGCCTGATGCAATCTTTTTAAAATGGGTTTTAAAACTTTTGACCCCTGCTTCCCACAATCCGCCCATATGAGGCGCTGCAGTGGGTAAGAAATGCCATGTTATTGTCTGGTGGCTATATTTATTCATTGTACTATTTCGCGCTTCGGTTATAAAAGCTTTAAATTCTGATCGTAGAGATCGCGAAGCTCCGACAAAGTTGGTGCCATTGTCGGAGTAAACATTTTTTGGGTATCCCCTCCTGGCTATGAACCTAGCAAAGGATGCCAAAAAAGATGCAGTGCTGCTAAGGTCATTCGTGGCTTCCAAGTGTATAGCCTTAGTGGCGAAACACACAAACAGGCAGACGTAACCCTTTGAGATGCGACAACCTCTGCCGCAGAAGTTTTTGATATCGAAAGGTCCTGCGAAATCTACACCCGTGTTTGTAAATGCACGCGAATATGAGGTGCGTTCCTGAGGGAGCACTCCCATAAGCTGAGTTTGGGTTTGTTTTCTGTGGATTGTGCAGACCTTACAATTATGGATGACAGACTTTACCATATTTTTGACTCGGGGAATCCAGTATTACGTTCGAATAAGACGCAGCATTAATTGATTCTCGCAATGCAGGGAGATTTTATGGATAAATTGTACAACAGGACGGGCCAATCGGCACTTATAAGGAAGGATGATTGGGTGACGCTCGTTGTACGCTAAATCTAGCGATGCGCCAAGATGACCTCCAGTCCTCATAATCTCATTTTTATCTAAGATAGGGTTAAGGGGTAGCACTTCGCATTTTCCATCGATGGGTTTATTTGACTTTAGGTTCGAATATTTTTCACTATAGTATTGCTTCTGGTAATTGATTATTAAGCGTTGTGTCGTTGCCTTAATTTCATCGGATGAAATTAAACAAGACTCTGTTCGAAAGGAAGCTTTTTTGTTCGGATGAGTGGTTTGGTAGAAGCTCATGATATATGATAAGACTCTCAAAGCTCTCGGTAAATCTGAAAACCTATCGGGAATTGCATCAAAATTTTTTATTGATATGGTTGCACATAAATGCGCCCTTTTTTCTTCGATGTTGGTGTTATAGCTTGTCTCTTGTCTTGGCCAATTTTCCTTGTCTTCCTGCAACCAAGAAGGGGCATGCCACCACAGAGTGTTATCGACTAATTCGTAGGCGAGAACTCCTCTGCTTGCCATATCTGCTGGATTTGAGCCGACTCCACATGAAGCCAGTCCGTATTTCCGACTTTGTCGACAATTTTTGTTATACGATGTGCTACGAACGTTGACGTTGCGTATCCAAGCAAGCACAATTGTGGAATCTGTCCATAAGTGTACTTGTACCTGTCCTAGTGGTAGGTTGCTAAGTACCGACTCAATGCTTTGGGCGAGCAATACAGCACCGCAGAGTTCTAATCGGGGCAGGGAAATAGTTTTAACTGGAGCAACTTTTGTTTTTGCTACCAGCAGATTCACCCGAACTTCACTACCCTGCTTAACCCGTAAGTATATCGTAGCTGCATACGCTTTTTCTGAAGCATCGCAGAAGCCATGTACTTCGACGTCATGTGCGGGAGAAAAATAAACCCAGCGCGGTATCCTGATCCTCTCTATCTCGCGGTAGTGTTTGGTAAAATTTTGCCATTTTTCTAAAGTAGTTGAGGACACAGGTTCATTACCACTCTGGGCCTTCCAGCCAAATGTTTTGCATCAATATCGTGGCTACTATTACAATGGGCGCAAGCCATCCTAGCGGATCGAACAGCTTGGCGATGGAGGACAATATCGACCTTTTAGTAATGGAGCATTGGTCTTGGTAAGAAGTAAAAAAAATCCGAATGGGCATTCCATCTTATTCCAAGAGCATTAACTGTGCTGGTGTCTTCGAATTCGAAAAAATCTTCGCTTAGTAGATCCTTTTTTGGAATGTCTGCTATCACATCCTCGCAGTTGGCCGTCCATTTTCGTAAGGGAAAACCTGCTGAGCGCAGTACTTCAGAAATTTCGTCCCTTGCCTTCATGGTAGATTCGATGCTGTGTCCTCTTGCAAGTACGTCATCTACGTACATGCATTTTCGCAGAATATTAGCTGCTATTGGATGCGAGCTTTCTCCATCGGTCAACTGCAACAGTGTTCTTATCGCCAGGTAAGGAGCACAGTTTATTCCAAACGTAGCCGATGCGCTGATATTTCGACTGGTTATCGTTTATCCAAATTTGCCTGTACATTTTCTCGATGTCACTATTGAAAACATATCAGTATAACCTCCAGCGTAGAATCAGTATTGGAAGATCTGATTGCAGTACTGGACCTGGTAGGAGGACGTCAGTTAAGCTTGCCCCATTAGCGGTTGCGCTTGAGGCATTGAAAACCACGCGAAGTTTAGTTGAGGTACTCTCCGCCTTTGTAACGGCGTGATGAGGCAAGGAATAATTATCACATGAGTCTGCTGAAATGTTACTATTTATTCTCGTATGTGTCCTAGTGTCTCATACTCTGCTAATACCCTATTATACTCTTTTTTTAGGACGGGATCCTTGGCTATCCGTGTCTCATTCCGGAAGAATTGAGAGCAGGTTTTTTTAAGAGAAGGGCCTAGTTGTATGGTTACTGGAAATTCATGTCGGAATGGTAACGAGACTATGTATTTTCTTTCATTAGTTCTGATAGTGGTCTTTTTATAAAGCTCTTCGCAGTATTTGTCCTCTTCATTGAGGCTTTTTGTTTTGGGTAAATCCTCTAACTCCCAGAATGCCGTAAGTTGCTTATCCAGGCAGCTTCGCTGAAGTACGAAACTATATTTCTTTGTGTATTTGTAGTACCCGTACTACCGTTTATAATCCAACCGAATACGATTTCTTGGGCTAGAAGTGTCCTCAAGACGTTTTTCTTCATTCCACTTAATATGATTTGTGGATAAATATCTCCACCGAGAATGAGGTCTATTTGTTCATTCACGAAAAACCTTTTATCCGCTAATACCAGGTCCGAAAATTCTTGCCTCGTCGTCGCGCTTATATTTGTTGTCGGCAGATTTCCGGTTAGTTGTGGTAAAACCAGGACAGTTGCAGTCAAGCTAAACAACGCACATAGGTTTCTGCTAGTGCATACTGCGGCTAAAAAATTAAGGAGTTGTCGCAGGACAATGACATTTGGTACATCATTGTTTTGGATTCCAATCAAGAAAAAAATGAAAAAATCAAAATCACGCCCCCTATTTTACGCCCACCTCCCATATAAGGTGAAACTTAATTTTTGACCTACAGCACTGATTTTTGGTACATAGCATTTTTATGACATTATATATGTTGGTGTTAAATTTCAATAATATCCGCCGACTTTTACGCCCACCTCCCATACAACTAAATTCTCTTTTATCAAGTCTCTTTTAGCAACTTTTTTACATCTTCGTGACATTCTAATTTTTTTAATTTTATTTTAGTACGAAAAATGTTTATGTACGGATCCGAAGACATTAATAAGTGATGCATCACATCTTCTTTAGTGGATATGCGTCCAATTCTTCTGGAATGATACATCCTATAGTTCCTGTAATCCTTGTTGCGTGCTTCTTGCGCTTCCTCAGATAACATTCCTATGAAAAAACATTACAACTTGCATAAATTAAGATATAAAATTAAAAAAGGTTAACTAAAACTCACCTATTGGTAAAATAGCCTCTGAAATAATTTTGCTGCCATGAATTAAAACTTTGTGAACAGTTATGGGCATATAATACCAGCCATAAAGGTCAACGTACAGTTTGGCGGTATCCAAACAATATCTATAGAATTTGTCTGTATCAATCGACTTCCTGCAATTGATTGTGGTCAATATAATTTTAAAGCGATGAACCAGTTCTTCGTTTACTCCAGTTGCATCAGATGTTAGAGCAGGATTTTCAAAAAATCGTCTAGACATATTCCCGTCATTTGTTGTGCCCATTCCTTGTTTCACTACGTCTACATTGATACCCAGGATTTGTTTCAGATTGTCTTGAATAGCTGCTTTATTTGCTTCCATCTCTAGCTTTACGTCCTTTGTAATTCTCCACTTTCTAAAAGTAAGACGGTACGCAATGTGCAAAATGCACTCCATAAATTTTATACGAGCATGAAGTGGAGAAATACCGAATTTGAGACTTTCATCTGAAGTATTTCTTAATATCAAGGCATCAATGTCATTCATTTCTGTCGGTTTTGCTCCACAAATGAAACAAACCGCCATAGATGAAGTTCCAGTGATACTACTCGCCACTTTCCCATCTATCATCGTTAACGACAAACTATGACCAACCGTAAACTTTTTATTATGCACCTCAACAACAGTATTTTGCAAGTTCCCTATTTCAGCATTGACTCTGTTCACTTCAGCATTTATCACATCAGCAGTTTCCTTTATAAATTCGAACTTCATTGGCCGACAAAATCTTGTTGATGAAGGCTCAGTATTTTTCCACAACATCGTTGACATGTTGCTGCGCTCAGTGAGAGCCAACGGGACAAATGAAGTCAAAAACATAAATTTGTCTGACGTATTGGGATCTGTAAACTTTTGCTGGTATTCACTATGCCCTGAACTACCATCACAACCCCATTTTGAAACCATTTGCAGCTCGTTGGGGAATTCTGCCACCTCATTTTGCAATTTTGATTTAAAAATTCTTGTCACTGTATGGTCCAGTATCTCCTGTAGACCTATTTGACCGCAACTTTCAGTCACTTGCACATTTTCAGGATAACATTTTTTTTTTCATCCAAGACAACATAATAAGGCGGGAAAATATCACTACCAATTTCCTTAGCGGAGCTGCGCAAAACTTCATATTGGTGCTTAGATAATGAAGCATCGAGAATCAACGACAGGGCCTTTTCTGGAGTGAAAGCCTTATTCATATCTGCGCTACCATGTTTTTTTGCGGCATACAAAACCATTTCTTCCGAGGTGTTTTCATAAAATTCATGCAGTTTTGTTCTCTTTGTTCGCGGCTTACTGTTTTCGAAGGCAATAGTTGGTCGTCCGCGTTTAACCATGCTAGAACAGCTCGGTGCTTCTGTCTCGTTAGTAACTTCCACTACATAATCACTTGTAAGCCACTGTTCATTCATTTCAAGAAATCTTGTTCTCGTACGTCTTGCTCTTTGCCATCTCTCTTTAAATTTTGTCACAAAATTTTTTTTTTTAAATGTTTCAAATTTCGCAACATCCACTTGAGTCATGTTTCTATTATTAGTCGCAATAATTTCAACAACTATGTCAATATCACTATTGGTATCCATTAAAAGTTCACATATTCTTAAATAAGAAATTTTAAAACTTTCCATTGCAGCACTTGATATCACTTGACCTCTAATCACTTTCACACTTCGCAAATTAATGTAATTTGATCAATATTGTTGTTCAACAATATTCAATATTACGGTAAAAATATCAATAAAATCTTAAGAAATCAGTGCCAAAAACAATTGCATTCAAAGGCAAACGTTTATAAAGTACGCTATATATTCCATACTTTTGGGCGGTAACTTGCCATTTTAGAGTATCTCATTGTTTTTTTCAAGGGGGTAATTTGGGGCAGATGAAATTTTTTTTATCGTTTAGCTGAGACTTCAGGCTTTAATTCGGTATATGTATGTCGACAGCGGTAGACAGCGCTAAAAAGATGCACCACTTTGAATTTGAAGAACATTGAAATTTTGACGTCCAAATTATGTTGTTCCACAAAATTTTTTATGCATTATTTTTTTCAATGGATTTTGATGCAATTTTTTTCTTTGATACATATTATAAATGAAAAGTAATAATAAAGTTGAATTTCAATAGTTGTTTTATTGTATCAATGATTTTACTTTTGAGTAAATTTTTGCTAATTTTGATGTTCTCCACATTCACCAACTTTGGGCAGTTCTGGACAAAAAACTAATGCAGATAGAATCCTAATACTTTGGGAAAATAATGTATAGATAGTTGGTAACAAACTGTGAAATTTTCATTCAAATCAGACAACATGCAATTTTTGAATTTCAGCCACGGAAATCCCTATGTGCAACGGGTCGACGGGGGACCGCAGTTGTATGTTACATGCTTCCTTAACCTGGGCATTTACCGAATTTGTGATGCCCGAAACTTGGGCATGCATCTTTTTTGCAGATAGATTGATTCTGCGTTTGAGCCTCTCTGTTATAAAGGAACACTCAGAACGAGAATCAATCAGTGCTCGTGCAGCAAAATCTGTGCCATTGAGACGTATATTTACGCGAGCTGTTCCTAATAGCACACCTGTATTTGTATTCGCAAAGCAGGACTTAAAATTTCTGTTTGTATTTTCAGTTGTTTTATCGGAATCATGTTGTGCTTGCGCCTGCCTCGATCTCGGTGGAGAATCATCGGCAGGCCTCGAAGACGTCCAACGCGTCGTTGCCTTTGGCTGAATTGCTTTTAGATGCAGGAGCGTGTGATGTCGCGAGTGACATGTATTGCAATTGTAAGCACTTGTGCATCTTGACACAGTATGTCCGGAACTAAGGCAATTCAGGCAACAATTATTTTCCTTTAAAAAACTCAATCTGGTTGTAGGTGTTAGCTTTAGGAAACGGTAATAGCTGCGCAATTTGTGCTCGCATGTATGGCACATTTTACAAGTAAAAGTGGTCACGCTTACTTGGAAGGTGCCAACTCTTTTCGTCGGGGTTTCGAAAGGATGACGTGTGGTTTGTGGCGGCTTTGGCACTCTCACAGCTTTACCATCCTTCAACCCTGAAAATGTCTCAAGGGTCTGAAACCGATTGGACAGGAACTTGTCCATATCTTCCCATTTGGGTATGTCGTTTTTATGGTCTCTGGTTTGTTCCCATAGAGCCAGTGTGCTGACAGGCAGCTTCGTCGAGCAGAGATAAACGACAATTGCGTCCCAGTTCGATATGTCAATTTGATGACTCTTCAGGGCTGATAAGCAATTGTTTATCTCCTGCTGCAAACTTTTTATTGAGCTACCGCACTCAAACTCTATTGCCTTTAAGTTAAACAATAGTTTTAGTTGCGTGTTAACTAAAATGCGCTTGTTTTCATAGCGTTCACACCAGTTTTTCCATGCCGTAGTAAAGCCTTCGTGAGTTAGTGGGCACTTTCTTACGATTTCTTTGGCCTCCCCTTGAGTCTTATGGTTGAGATGAAATAGTTTCTCAGCCGGGGTGAGGCGCTAACTTAGGATGTAGATGGCCGTAAACATATCACGGAATGTTGGCCATGAAAGGTAGTCGCCCTTGAACACGTCTGTATCGCACGGTGGAAGGTGGATATTGTGTTCGCGGACGGACTGCTCCGCTACATCCTTTTCTACGTTAGATAATGTTTCTGCTTGAGTAGCCATAGCAGACATGCATTTGACATATGTCGAAAAACATAGTCTATATTTCTTCTTGATCGCCCTGATATCTTCTTTCCTTAAACCTTCTGAGTTCGTGAGCGAATCGTACGCTACTTTCGTTTTCTCCTATAACACTTTCAATTCGTCTTGCTGGACAACAAGACCGTGTTTGTTTTGTTCTGAGGCAGGAGTGCTGCTGAAGTGAGCATCGAACTCAGCAACAGATTCTGCTATGCCAATGAGCAGTATTGAACAAGTGTGAAAATAAAATGAATAAGTGTGAAAATACAAAAAAAACTTTAAATTCAAATTTGATGGATTGAACTGTTGCAATACAGTAAACAGTGGTGTTTACTGTTGTGCGCGTGTGTGTAAGGCGATGTTTCACAAAAAATGATTAACGTGTTATAAAATGCATTCGGAACATTTAACACGTACCTTAATGTCTCAGTGACTTGTGGTGATGGCAGTTGATTGTGTTTGCAGTTGGTATATGTATGCAGCTGGTAATGTGTGCAGCTTGTATATATGTGCAATTGCCTTGTTTGGGTGGTTGATTGTGCGGCTTTGTGTCTTGTGCGGCTTTTTGTCTTGTGCGGCTTTGTTTTAACTTCGCAATTTTTCTCCGGCTTTGCTGCTTTTTAAGATATTATCTAGTGGACTGTATTTGAAATCTCGGCGTAGAAGGACCATGTACAAATGTCCAGACGCACAGTTGGAAATTTGAAAAGAAAATTAAAAGATTTGGTTTAGTTTTAATTTGTAATGGAAATTTATTCAACTGTATATATGCAGATATACAAGAATGTTGCTTTACCTGTGGTGTGAATCGGTAGTTGACCTGCGTCGCTCCTGAAATCCTGAGATAGAGTGCCAGTTATGAAAAAACGTACGGTTGCCGTCAACCGCAGTTTTATTGGAAAGCAAGTAAATGGAAATGTTAGCAAAAGGAATTATCCGGCGGGAAATACGGAATAATTCGCAGTTGCATATGTATGCGTACATACACGTGTATGGAAGCGTGCATTAGGGCGGTTAGAAAATATTTACGCTGCGGCGTAAATAATATCTAAGTAAGCTTTAGGCACCTTTTTTAAAAAAAGGACTTTGTTTTCTCATCTCAATTTGAGTTTAGGGCCTATAATCCAATTAAATTTGCGACTTTTAATTTATGATGTGGCTAGATTTAAATTTGTGGGCAGATCATTTGTATAAATTAAATATAAGCCTGCCCCTAAAACGCTGCCTTGAGGAATACCAGCAGCAATTGGGTAACTTTCAGTCGTGTAACTTGTTAGCCTAACATGAAATTTTCTGCCTGCACGGAAGCTTTTCAATACGGCACAAATGTTTTCGGAAAGTGAACTTCTTAACTTATATAATAGTCCTTCTACCCAGATCTTATTGAATGCTTTCCCAACAACAAAAAATACTGCAGTGCAATAATAATTGTTTTCAAAAGTAGACCGCATATTGGAAGCTATTCCCAATTGTACTGTACTCTTCCTAAAGCCGAATTGGGGATGTGGTATAAATTGGTTCAATTCCAAAATGGGTTTTATTTCCTGTAGTAAAAATTTTTCGAATATTTTGGAAAATATTGAAATTATACTAATTTCATAATGATCTCGAAGAGTTTCCAGGAGTTAGGAAAGTGGAGCAATCGTAATATGCTGGTAAAAAAATATAGGGCAGGTGTTTGGTTGCAACGGACGGAAGCTCCTTTATTATTTTTCCTATTATCCTCTCATAACCGGGCTTTAATATTAAATTTAATTGGAGCTGCAGCTAAATGCTCACACGATTCTGGAAGGGAATTATTACCTTGATTAGGTTTAAATACATTGGAAAGATGAGTGTCAAAAGATATACCTTTTTCATAATCGCTTCGAGTCCATTCACCATTTTGAGTTAGTAGTGGAGGATCCGGACGGACTGGTTTTTTGAAGATGTAAACAGACCGCCACAAGGAATAACTAGAGTTAGGTGTTTGGACCAAGGATTTGAGTTAATGCTTTTAAAAGTATATAGGGCAATTGTTTGGTTGCAACGGATGGAAGCTCTTTCATCATTTCTCCTGTTATCTTGCCATATCGGGGTGTTTGCTCTTTTGAATGTCGTTGGTAATAGTTTCGTTAATGGCTTTAATATTCAATTTAATTGGAGCTATAGCTAAATGCACGCACTTACTGGAAGGGAATTCTTACCTTGATTAGGATTAAATAAATTGGAAAGATGAGCGGCAAAAGATATACCTTTTTAATAATCGCTTCGAGCTAATTCGCTATTTCATGTTAGTATGGCTTTCTAAGAATATCTGAAGCTCATTTTTATGTTGACTTCAGCCGTTAGCGTTCCAAAAACATAAATTAGGATTGTTCACTGGGATGATTTTTAGCGCTTTATTGTTTACATTTTCTTAACCAAACATACAGTAAAATTGTTTTCAAATTACGGAAGTGAAGAGCTTTAAGCACCTTGGTATTGTGGTTGAAAGTCATCTCAGCTGGTTTGAACACGTTTTTTTTTCACTAAAGCAGTAAGTACTTTCTTTCAATTATTCGCTACTTTTATCGTATTTGGAATTGTACCGATATAGTACCGATATTAGGTAATTAAAAAACCAAATATTTTAGTTTTAAAACATTTATTTAATTTTTCCATATTTGATACAAACAGCTACATGAAACTCTTTAAGTAATAATAGATTTGGTTTTTAGTTTTGTATTTGTTCCTACCCTCCACGTCATTTTCATATTGATGAATCCTTTTTCTCTTTAGGCGAACTTGGTGGAAGATCGGTTTTCAGCGGAAGTTAGTCCGGTATCGCTTATTTCGGCGTTTGACACTTCATTTTCTGCTTCAGTTGCAGTAGTTGATTTTCCCCGATTTCCCTTTTGGAATTTTTTTAATCCTCTTCTAAAATACAAAAAACAAATTATAAATACATTTTTTTTTCAGGTATCTGTCAACAGGAATATCATTTAGGCATAATGCTGTTTCATTCAGGATATTGAAGTCATATGTTGCTTCTGTAGTCAAAGAGGTTTGCAAGGGCATTACGGCATCGCTTCAAAAGATACATATGCCTGTACAAAGCATCGAACATTTATTATTATTATTATTTTATTTATTACTGTCATATGACCTATTTATATGTACAAAGTATTTAAATACATAACATTTATTGCTAAATTCAATTTTATGTACTAAATAATTAGATTAAGTCTTATATATTAAGCACTATATTAAACATTATACAAAACTATACATAACAACTAGAATAGAATAGTATGTACACGCTTTCCATGTGCTACAAATTTTTTCTGTTAAGCGAGTGGAGGGGTAATTGTATGGGGCTTTCGTCGTAGTGATCGGGAAGGACGTGTTCCCGAGTCAACTCGCCGCCAATTCTTTTGGATATCAGATGGTCGGAAAGAACATGTTCCCGAGCCATCCGTTCGCTGATGCTGAGCTGGTCGGGAAGGACGAGTTCCCACGCCAGTCGCTCGTCGTTTCTTTTTCATGAGCAGACGGTCTGAAAGGACGGGATCCAAAGCCGCGCTGCCTGGGCCGTCGGAAAGGACTGGTTTCCGAGCCGCGCCTTCGCCGTTCATGCTGCAGTGACGGTCGGAAAGTACAGGTTTCCGAGCCGCCACCCGTTGAAAGTGGTCCCACCTCTTTAGTGATTTCGTTACTTATAGATCTAGAATCACACTTCCAGTATGGATGCAAAGGACTAGTTCCCATCCGACACTTTCCATGTACTACAGGACTAGTTTCCATACCACCTCTTCAGTGATTTTCATCTTATAGGCATCGTTCTGCAGTAATTAGATAGTAGCCTCTTGAAACTTCCGAAATTCTCGCTAGTTTTTATTTGAGTTGGTAGTTCGTTAAAACATTTTGATCCTTTGTAAAATATATTTTTCTTGTCTACTTCAGTTTTATATAGCGGAAGCCTAAAGCTACTAGTTTCTCTAAGCAGATATGAGTGGGTTTCATTAATATACCTTAGATTATCACTCAGGTAATCTGGTAGGATACCATGTTTTATATTATAGATGAATTTCATAGCATGAAAGTATATTTGTTGTTTTACACTTAACCAATTTAACTTTGTTAGCATTTCCTGTATGGGTGTATCGTACCGCGTTTTCAGAATAAATCGCAAAGCTTTGTTTTGCATTTTTTGCAGTTTACAAATTTGTGTGTCGCTAGCAATGAAAAATACTGTTGGGCAATATATGAAATGGGGTTCTACCAAATACCTGTATACCATTGTTTTATACCTCCTTCCTAGGTATTTACATGATCTTTTCATTATACCAATTTTTTTCGCAATCTTATTTACTGTATATTCAATATGATCCTCAAATTTTAATTTGTTATCGATATATATACCTAGATACTTAATAGTTGTTACTTCTTTGATTTCTGCATCCTTAATTCGTAAGTTGTAACTATTGGAGGTATCCCTAACTTGTCTAGATATGATCATAAATTGTGTCTTAGTCACATTCAGTTGAAGTCTATTTATGCATAACCATTTGTATAGGCCATCAAGATCTTCTTGCATCTTTGTTATTACATTAGGAAGATTCCTGTCGCTGATCGTTAACAGGGTATCATCAGCGAACAGTTTTACCTTACAATGTTTCAGAACAGATTTTATGTCATTGATATATACATTAAACAGTATTGGAGATAAGACTGACCCTTATGGTAAGCCAACATCGACTGCTACCTTCGTTGAGAGGGAATCACCGATCAGCGTTTGTTGTTTGCGATCTGAGAGATAACTGCGGAACCAGTTATGCTCATTGTTTTCTATTCCAATATTTGACAGCTTTCCCAACATTATATCTTTATCAATCGTTTCGAAGGCTCTTTTAAGGTCAATAAAGACTGCCACGATATTCATCTTGGAGTTCAGATCCTCCTTTCATTGCGATAATACCAAGTTTAGCGCAGTCTCGCAAGAGTGCTTAGCTCTAAAACCTGATTGCTCTTGTATGAATAACTTATTCGACTCAATATGGTATATTAATTGGTTTTTAACCACCGTTTCCAATATTTTTTCTAAGTTAGGCAATGTATTTATTGGTCTAAATTCCGCAGCTTTTATGGTATTTTTAACCTTTTTCACTGGTACTATGGTGGAAACTTTCAATTCAGTGGGTACTATTCCTGTCCGGAGACTATTATTTACCAACAAGGCATAGTAGTGGCCCATATATTCTACTGAGTCTTTTATAACACCTTCAGATAATAAATTATTTCCGCCAATTTTTCTTTTAAATCTCTTAGCAATGCCCATAATATTATCTACATTAATTTCTTTAAATCTAAATGCAATTCGTCGATTTTCCGGTTGAATCACATCCAAATTAAAGTTTTGTATGTGTTCTATACTTCTATTTATTTTGATTATACTATCCACAAAGAAATTATTTAATTTATCAGCTATTTCTTTACTATTCCTGTATACTATGCTATTGACAATCACCTCTTTGATGTTATCTTTATCATCCGTAGTGTTAGCAATGCTTTTCAGATACTTCCACATTAAGTGGCTATCACTTCTATTTGATTCTACCTTGCTTTCCATATATTTAATTTTTTTAATTTTAACCATTTTTTATATACTTTCCTTATTTCATTGTACTCCCCCCAGTCTCCTACCCTTATGGCTCTTTGGTGCATCTTAAACTTCTTCTTATTGATGTCCATTAGTTGCCTATCATACCATTTATTTCTAATTTTAACTCGAGTTTGTACCCGGGATGTTAACTGATTCATGCTTGACGTCTTGACCATTATTGATACGATCAAACATACCATCTACACTGAGACTATTCAGGTCAGTAAAATTACATTGCCTTAAGAGATGTAACAGGTTTTCTAGACTATATCTATCCCAGGAAGTGACTTCCAGCAGCTTTTTAATTGGTATTTGTTTCTGAATGTTGCATCTGAACATAATAGTTTCGTGGTCCGATATTCTATGTTCCTCCATTTTTTCACATATAACATCTCTGGTGTTTGAGTACAACAAGTCAATCATGGTTTCGGAGTATTCCGTAACCCGAGTATTAAAATTGACTATCTGTTTCATTGCTTGTTGAGCAAAAATCTCATTTAGCTTCTTACTATATGTAGATACTATGTTCATATTTATGTTGTAGTCGCCAATAAGAATAGTATTTACTAGGTTTTCACATATTTCAGCTAAAAGGGTCTCCATATATGTAACCAAGTCGGCGTCACTAGAACTCGGTGAGTGATAGATTACACCAATTTTCCATCTGATTTCGCAGTTTTTTAGCTGGATGACTACACACCAAACATTTTTATCAATAGCTTTGTTTAATATTGTTTTAAAGTCTATTGTACTTCGTAGGATAACGATTACACCGCCCGTATGTCTACTGTGCGAGTCACACCTTACTATTTGATATTCTGGGAACTTTATTTCTATGTCTGCTATTTCCTCTGTTGTGCATGTTTCGGAACATAGAACAATATCCGGGTCTACACTCTCAATTAACCGTTCAAGCTCAGCTTTATTAGATATTATACTATTTATATTAAGATAAACGCATTTTAAATATTTGCTTCGCTTTTTATTTAAGCCTAATTGCCAACATCCTACTCTTTGTTTTTCAATTTTCAGTTTCCTGATATAAACAGGACACTCGTGACTAAATGTGTTGTGTTCAATGTCTAGGTTAAGTTCTAAATCTTTATTTGCATCATAGCAGTTACCACAGATGGGTTTTTGGTTAATCTTGTTGCAACTCTCGGATTTATGTTCTCCCATGCATTTACTACACCTCAGTTGTTTGTTACAATACTTAGAGGTGTGGTTGAAGCCCAAACACTTATAGCATCTCTTTACATATTGTCCATCGTAGACGGGGCAGCGATCCCAACCTATATTTATTTTCTTTGAGTACAAAGTTTGTAGAAAGAATTTATGTTCTATCTCTATTATTGCACTAAACGTTGGAGATGCCTCAGTGCTCCGCTTCGATTTAAATATTTTTACGCATCTCATATCTGCCTCGGTTAAAAAGCTATTTTGTGCCTTAATCTTTTTTATGAGTTCCGTCTCATTATACTCAGCGTTTATATGTGCTAATAATATTTTCGGCTTATTTACTTTCGGTTCGGTGACCTCATAATCGTCTTTATTTAAATTACTTGTAAGAGCAGATTTTATTTTTTCTTTTTCTGTGACACTATTAGCACTTATTACAATTGCCCCATTGTTCTTATTAGATACCCTATCAATTTTCATGTTCGAAGCATCGATCTTATTTAGGTCCACCCTAGTTTTCTCAACCGTTTGTTTATTTTTCGGTTTAACAATTATGGGAGGAATACCCTTTAGTGCGCTGGCATACGATACACCCCCTGAACTCTGCATTTTATCTTGCTTTTGGGTTGCTACTTTCTTCACTTCATTTATTATTTCTTGCTTTTGCTTACATAGCTCACTAGTAGACGAATCAACTATGCTTATTTTCTCTTTATTTGCTATGCATAAACCCTCTACTCTTTTTATTATTTCTAGCTTTTCTTTATTATTCTTTTTTATGCTATCCACTAATACGCTAACCTCTTTGCTGTGACTAGTCAGCATTTTCTCAATGTCCATTTTTTGTTCTTTAATATTTATTTTATTTGTCTCAGCTATTCTCATCATTTCTTTGAGAGCTTCATCGACATTACATATGTACATCACGCAGTCGTCGCACATGAAGCGCAAAAACGGGCAATTGTCTAGTGCTTGTAGGCTGTATTCGTCAGCCGATGCGCAAGCCTTTGTGCAGTGATACACTTTTCCACACACACCTTCACATCTTACTCCCGACTCTCCTCTGATGCCTTTGCGGCATTTTCCACATTCTGACATCTTCGCCTTCACTAATTAGCCGCTATATTTGGGCTGAACACACCAACAACTAATGTGAAAGGTTTTCTTTCGTTTATTTTATTATTTCTATTTATTATTCTTTTGTTTGCTTAGTAATTCCACTTTGTAAATTTTTCACAATTTATGGTGCTGTTATAATGTTATTGTGATATTAATCATAATAATATTTGCAATAAAGTTAAATATTATCAAAACTTCACAGAGAATTAAACACGTCCGTTTCGTTTGACAGTTCTACAGTTTTTTGAAACAGTGTCAAAAGATTATTTTCAAAATTGCAATTTTCCCAAATGTTTGGGAAGTATCGACGGAGAGCCCATTAGGCTCATGTGGGCAGCAAATTCAGGAAGTATGTATTATAACTACAAAAGTTACTTTTCAACAGTGCTCTTGGCGATTGTGGATGCACACTATTGTTTTTTAATGGTCGATATTGAAGCATACGGGAAGAACAACGACGCAGGAGTTTTCGCGAATTCAGCTATTTATATAGTATTAATAAGTATTAATAATGGTACTTTAGAGTTACCAAGTGATAAGCTACTACCCAACTCCGAGCGTGGGGCTCCATTTGTGTTCGTAGGCGATGAAGCATTTCCTTTACGAACATACCTAATGAGGTCATCCGCGACGTGAAAATAATACCAGTGCTTCAGAATAACAGTAGAGTGTGGATTCGGTATAAGTTCTGTTAAATTTAGAATTTTATTGAAAGCAATTGAAACTAATGTTCCAAAACCTGTTCATATAATAAAAGCCATTTGCATTCTACGCAATGTTATAATTGATATGGAAAAAGAAAACGCTTTGCACAATAATTTTGAACAAAATACAAAATTGAGAAATACAATCAGCATTTTAAGAATTTCGAAAAATAACAACCACCCACGTAAAGCAGAAATTAAACGTAATATCTTTTGCAACTACTTCAGTTAATAAAAATTAAAATATGCACATTGTTTAATTATTTTATTCCACAAAACACTTCCCTTTTGAATTTCCGAAATAAGAACTTCCATTTTCACTACGGTATGTCTCGCACGATACTGCGGTCAAAATCAAACTAGTTTGATTTTCAACCAATGCATGCGATGCGGCTACGTCGAAATACGCACATTATCGCGAAATCGCAATTGCAAACATATATTTATGTTTAACGCTGGAAAAGGACCATAAAATTCGGAGAAGCTGTTATACTCAAAACAACAAAAGACCATAGGATCCTTAGAAACTACCCAACTTAAAGCCCAGAAGGACCATTGGATCTAGAAAAAGGACCATAGAAAATAATGGAATAAAGGAAATAAAAATGTGAGCGATTTTTCAAATTATGTCTAAATTGGAGTTAATTTTAATATTGAAAAGCAATAATAAAATTTAGTAACATTGAGAAAAAAAGGTTTTGAATTATAAATCGTATCAATGCAAAGTGCAAATTTAGTAATAACACAGTGAGAAAACAAGGTTTTGAATTATAAGTTGTGTTAATGCAAAGTGCACATTTTGTGTCCAAACACACTTCCGAATATTTGTGTTTATTCTAAGGTCCAAACAAGCAGAACAGCTGCACCAATTACTTTTAGCAGTTATCAGGTTGCAACCTCCTATCGTCGAACAGTACGTACCTGTTTCAATAAATACTTTGGTCCAAGACAATGAAAGTTTAGATTTGGTTAAGTCTTTGCCGGAATTCCAAGGCGATTTTGCTTCCTACCCAGGTTGGCGGAGTGCCGCACAATTCGCTATAAGCAGGGCGCGGAGCAGTGGCGGATTTAACGATCAGCAAAAAAAGCATTTGCTGACTGGGCCCCATGCAGAAGGGCCCCAGGTTAGCTTCAGTTACATATACGATTTTATTCACGTTCCTATAAAGAGAAAGTATATATTTCTGAATATGAGCTCATCAAACAGTGCGATTACTTCAAATACCACAAAAATGCAAGAAGTTGGTTAGCCGAGTTTTTCATCCATTGCTGATAAACAGGATTCGTCCTTGTTGCACTAGAATTACATTAAGTGTGAGACTGAGAATGAAATACATGGTCAAGCACCTCATTATTTATTTTCGAAAATATACTTTGCTTTTTTCCAATCATTTTGATTATGTACAAAAATAATATTTCAGACCATTGACATTGTAGAATGCATAAAACTGAAAGTTGTCGTTTCAGAAGTGGCCTTCATTATATGCAAATGTTCAAAAATCGTAAATAACTCGTAAAATGTAGTGACTTCATCGTTTTTGACGTATAACAACAGTCACAGTATGGGACAATAGAATTGTGAAATATCAATGAAAAGCATTGCAAACCACTCTTCTTTCATCGTTTGCAACGGAAATTTTTATTAATATTCTATTTTTTAAATACTATGAGAACTTTCGAAATTGATTTGTTTTCTTGCTTGCCATTCAATCTCCAGTTATTTTTAGATTTTAATTTCGTATTCATTATTCTGTTTTATTTTTCAAATAATTTGCAAAAAGGAAATAATTTTGGCTTTGTTTTTTATTTTACAAGTTTTAACATATACATATGTACCAAATTAATAAATTAGTCAAAAGTTTTTATTTCGCAATATATCTAAACATGATTTTTTACTAAGCGCATTTTTATTTCGCTGCTGCATCATATCGGCTGAGAGCCACTGTATATAAGTATGCAGCAAATTTGGTAGTTTGTTATTTTTAAGGCGTTTGCCCGTAATTAAATAACCTTGAAATCCACATTTTTATGTGGTATCTAGCTATCACGTATCCACCATAATTTTGTCTGATTCGGTTAATATCTTAATATCATTTCTAGTAACATAAGTATTCAATTTGTGTTAATTTATTTTTTAAATGTTATTTTAGGTCTTCCTTGCCAAAAAAATTTTAAATGTACGCTAAGTAATTAAATGTCTAAATTATTAATTTCTTTTTGGGTTATAATGCAAACCAAACTTTAGGATATTTGCTTCATTATTTACTGAGAAATAGCATTTGTTATAGTTTTGATTTGGTTACTATCTTATTTTGTTAATTTTTTGTACTATTCCTATAATTTGAGCACTCTATAAGCTCAAATGCAAAGTGGTTAGTAAATTTGGTAGGGTTTGAAAAAAAAAGTTTCGAAGATATATACCGCTTCTCTAGAATGAGCGGTATAACTCCCTTTTGCCAACATTTTTAAGCCACAAGTTACTTAAATATCGGATTTTTTTTATTTTTTTAAATTACTGTTATACGAGAGGTGGACGTGGATTTTGCCCGATTTAAAAAAAAATCAAAATTTTGCTTACTAATTGAAAATGCAATATGTGTCCAAAGATGGTAGAGTTTGGTCAAGTAGTTTCGGGGATATAAGTTTTCTTTCCATTTCGCAGGGAAATCTTGTATGTCAAATTTATCTTTAATAGTAACTGAAATATCGCCATCTTTTGAGTTTTACAAAACACCGTTAAGTGGGTGTGGTTACTATCCGATTTCGCCAATTTGAAATATTAAATTACTTTGGGGCAATATGTACACCAAGTTTCGTTGAGATAGCTCAATATCGAGTTGTCCGTCACGTGGGCTGACGGACAGACAGACATGGCGTAATCGATTTCGCTATTAATTCTAAGAATTTTAGTATATATATATATATATATATGGCGATATCTATCTTGGTTGATTTGTGCTGTTACAAACCACCGTTAGGTGAACAAAGTTATAATACTCTGGGCACTAGTGTGCTCGGTCAAAGTGTATCGTCGAGCTGTATCGTCATGAATTAAGGCTTACGCCGTATCCAGCGTAGGCACGGGCACGATTATGTGCGAGGAACGTACTGCCCTCAAAATCGTGCGTGGAATACGAGAAGCGTCCAATTACAACGCGATTATGCGTTAATGAGATAGCTACAATAAACTGATTATTCGGTGGGGAATGACCTCGTTTTCGGCAAGTAAAATTTTTGTATTAGAAAATAGTTTAAATAGATTCACCAGTATACAAGACTGCAAGTAAAAACATTTGACTACATATTAGCATATATTTACATGATATTTATTACCATGGTACAACAAACTTTCAGAGACCGATATTAGGTAATTAAAAAACCAAATATTTTAGTTTTAAAACATTTATTTAATTTTTCCATATTTCATACAAACAGCTACATGAAACTCTTTAAATAATAATAGATTTGGTTTTTAGTTTTGTATTGGTTCATTTTCATCCTGAATTGCCCATTCAGATGTAGGCTCTAGACTAATAACACACGAATTTGGAATGGGTTGTAGATAAACGCTGAAAGCAAATGAATGGGATGCCGATATGTCAGAAAAAAATATAGCGATAGTCGTTGAAGATGCGTGAATTTGGAGCTGCTTCCATTTCCCTTAATAATATGTATTGAAATTTAGTCCTTATTCGAAGCTGTCGAATCGGATCTAATTTTTTTTTAAATGGATGAAGTGATCTCAAAAAAGGGAATTTTCATCTTTTGAAGCTTTGAGCAAAGCCAGCTTTTTGGTTTCAATATCAAAGGCCTACCCTCCACGTCATTTTCATATTGATGAATCGTTTTTCTCTTTAGGCGAACTTGGTGGAAGATCGGTTTTCAGCGGAAGTCCGGTAGCGCTAACTTCAGCGTTTGACACTTCATTTTCTGCTTCAGTTGCAGTAGTTGATTTTCCCCGATTTCCCTTTTGGAATTTTTTTTAATACTTTACTGAACTGGTCTCGCAAATTTCCCCACTTCTTTCTAGCATCCTCTTCTAAAATACAAAGAGCAAATTATAAATGAAATTTTTTTCAGGTATCTGTCAACAGGAATATCATTTAGGCATAATACTGTTTCATTTAGGATATTGAAGTCATATGTTGCTTCTGTATTCAAAGAGGTTTGCAAGGCCATAAGGGTATCGCTTCAAAAGATAAATATGCCTGTACAAAGCATCAATTTTCTCAAATGTTTGGGAAGTATCGACGTAGAGCCCATTAGGCTCATGTGGCCAGCAAGTTCAGGAAGTATGTATTATAACTACAAAAGTTACTTTTCAACAGTGCTCTTGGCGATTGTGGATGCACACTATTGTTTTTTAATGGTCGATATTGGAGCATACGGGAAGGACAACGACGCAGGAATTTTCGCGAATTCAGCTATTTATGAAAGTATTAATAATGGTACTTTAGAGTTACCAAGTGATAAGCTACTACCCAACTCCGAGCGTGGGGCTCCATTTGTGTTCGTAGGCGATGAAGCATTTCCTTTACGAACATACCTAATGAGGTCATCCGCGACGTGAAAATAATACCAGTGCTTCAGAATAACAGTAGAGTGTGGATTCGGTATAAGTTCTGTTAAATTTAGAATTTTATTGAAAGCAATTGAAACTAATGTTCCAAAACCTGTTCAT
The DNA here is from genome assembly GCA_951828415.1 of Anomoia purmunda. Lineage (NCBI taxonomy): Eukaryota > Metazoa > Arthropoda > Insecta > Diptera > Tephritidae > Anomoia > Anomoia purmunda. The sequence continues at coordinate 40,254,342 of OX639994.1, read as the reverse complement.
ATAATAAAAGCCATTTGCATTCTACGCAATGTTATAATTGATATGGAAAAAGAAAACGCTTTGCACAATAATTTTGAACAAAATACAAAATTGAGAAATACAATCAGCATTTTAAGAATTTCGAAAAATAACAACCACCCACGTAAAGCAGAAATTAAACGTAATATCTTTTGCAACTACTTCAGTTAATAAAAATTAAAATATGCACATTGTTTAATTATTTTATTCCACAAAACACTTCCCTTTTGAATTTCCGAAATAAGAACTTCCATTTTCACTACGGTACGTCTCGCACGATACTGCGGTCAAAATCAAACTAGTTTGATTTTCAACCAATGCATGCGATGCGGCTACGTCGAAATACGCACATTATCGCGAAATCGCAATTGCAAACATATGTTTATGTTTAACCCTGGAAAAGGACCATAAAATTCGGAGAAGCTGTTATACTCAAAACAACAAAAGACCATAGGATCCTTAGAAACTACCCAACTTAAAGCCCAGAAGGACCATTGGATCTAGAAAAAGGACCATAGAAAATAATGGAATAAAGGAAATAAAAATGTGAGCGATTTTTCAAATTATGTCTAAATTGGAGTTAATTTTAATATTGAAAAGCAATAATAAAATTTAGTAACATTGAGAAAAAAAGGTTTTGAATTATAAATCGTATCAATGCAAAGTGCAAATTTAGTAATAACACAGTGAGAAAACAAGGTTTTGAATTATAAGTTGTGTTAATGCAAAGTGCACATTTTGTGTCCAAACACACTTCCGAATATTTGTGTTTATTCTAAGGTCCAAACTAGCAGAACAGCTGCAACAATTACTTTTAGCAGTTAACAGGTTGCAACCTCCTACCGTCGAACAGTACGTACCTGTTTCAATAAATCCTTTGGTCCAAGACAATGAAAATTTAGATTTGGTTAAGTCTTTCCCGGAATTCCAAGGCGATTTTGCTTCCTACTCAGGTTGGCGGAGTGCCGCACAATTCCCTATAAGCAGAGCGCGGAGCAGTGGCGGATTTAACGATCAGCAAAGAAATCATTTGCTGACTGGGCCCCATGCAGAAGGGACTTACGGTTGCTTCAGTTACATATACGATTTTATTCACGTTCTTATAAAGAAGAAAGTATATATTTCTGAATATAAGCTCATCAAACAATGCGATTACTTCAAATACCACAAAAATGCAAGAAGTTGGGTAGCCGAATTTTTATTTATTATTTATTATTTATTTATTTTCGAAAATATACTTTGATTTTTTTCCAATCATTTTGATTATGTACAAAAATAATATTTCAGACCATTGACATTGTAGAATGCATAAAACTGAAAGTTGTCGTTTCAGAAGTGGCCTTCATTATATGCAAATGTTCAAAAATCGTAAATAACTCTTAAAATGTAGTGACTTCATCGTTTTTGACGTATAACAACAGTCACAGTATGGGACAATACAATTGTGAAATATCAATGAAAGGTATTGCAAACCTCTCTTCTTTCATTGTTTGCAACGGAAATTTTTATTAATATTCTATTTTTTAAATACTACGCGAAATTTCGAAATTGATTTGTTTTCTTACTTGTCATTCAATCTCCAGTTATTTTTAGATTTTAATTTCGTATTCATTATTCTGTTTAATATTTCAAATAATTTGCAAAAAACAAATCATTTTGGCGTTGTTTTTTATTTTACAAGTTTTAACATATACATATGTACCAAATTAATAAATTAGTCAAAAGTTTTTATTTCGCAATATAAACATGATTTTTTACTAAGCGCATTTTTATTTCGCTGCTGCATCATATCGGCTGGGAGCCACTGTATATAAGTATGCAGCAAATTTGGTAGTTTGTTATTTTATGGCGTTTTTCCGTAATTAAATGACCTTGAAATCCACATTTTTGATGTGGTATCTAGTTATCACGTACCCACCACAATTTTGTCTGATTCGGTTATTATCTTAATATCATTTCTAGTAACATAAGTATTCAATTTGTGGCAATTTATTTTTTAAATATTATTTTAGGTGTTCCTTGCCAAAAAAATGTTAAATGTACGCTAGGTAATTAAATGTCTAAATTATTAATTTCTTTTTGGGTTATAATGCAAACCAAACTTTAGCATATTTGCTTCATTATTTACTGAGAAGTAGCATTCTTTATAGTTTCGACTTGGTTACTATCTTATTTGGTCCATTTTTTGCTTGCCATTCAATCTCCAGTTATTTTTAGATTTCAATTTCGTATTCATTATACTGTTTTATTTTTCAAATAATTTTTCAGGCCAACAAAATGGACCGTCCGAAAAAATATAAAAGTTGATTCGCAAAAAGAAAAGACAAAGAAAAACGTAAACTCGAAGATGCACTAGTCGTTCTGATGCCTCTACTCACCACGAAGAGACTTTCGACATCCATGTTGAGGAGATAACTACGTCGCCCTTAAATCGTTTTTTACCGACAACCAATCCGAGTCTGCAATTGATGAGGGTTTTCCTATCAAAGAATCAGATAATATATACAATGCTAGTGTTCAATTAAAAGAAAGTGAACCCGTGAACCTTGCATCATCGTCCATCGTTGAAACTGAAAAAAAGATATCAGATAAACCTGAATCTGATGCCTTAATTGAAAAACGAGAAAAACCACCAACAATCCTTCCAATATTTAAAAACGACAAGGGTCTCTACGATAATCGTAGGCTATTAAACAGTGAGGAAATAAGAGTTCTACTATCAGCAGGTCCTTGTCCACCAGGAAACTCTGACATGCCTAATGGAGAATTTCAAAAATCGAAAGACAATCGCTGTTTTAACTCCTCATATTATTACCGTAACAAAAAAAAAACCTTCTATGAACGATAATCGCAGTCCCTGGTTATCATATTCTTTAACAAAAAATTACGCCTATTGTCATTTTTGTTGGTCCTTTGGAGATGAAGTAACAAAAAATAGTATAGGGTGCACTGGCTTCAGCGACTGGAGGATTTTTTGTAAATCTTCTATTCTTCATGGTCAAAGTAAAGCTCATCTCAACAACGCAGTCACTGCTTCAGCATTTCTTCATAACTTGGATATATGTCATCAACTTGATAAGCAAGTAAGCGAAGAAGCGAAGAAATGGCGTACAATTCTGAACATACTTTTGGATACTGTGAAAACCTTATCTGGATTGGGTGTTGCTACGTCTATTTGCAACGAAATCACAGCAGTTTTGTTTGACAAACACAATTTTCAAAAGAAATATCTGTTTGGCCAAAGCTATGACGGTGCTCCTGTCATGTCTGGAGATACCGAAGGTGTTAAAAAAAATGAAAAATTACGTCGGCGATGAATCATTCATACCGTATATTCACTGCACTGCTCATCAAATGTCCTTGGTGTTAATACATGCAATTGAGAACAGGTATTTTTTGCAACAATTGAAAGTATTTACAAATATTTTTCGCAATCACATCGACGGTGGGACGCAATTTTAGAGGAAAGCCAAAGTCAGACACGAAATTCAAGCGGTTTCGGTATTCAGCTTCTCAGAGAATTGAGAAAAGAAATATTCGGATCAAACGTCCTGTCTGGTGAAGATGAAATTGATAAACAAGAATGTGAAGAAACTATGCCCAAGGAAAGAATACTGCACATCAAAGGTTTGAGTACAACACGTTGGCCTTAACGATTGAAAGCGGTGGAAGCAATAATCCAAAATTTTGAATGCATCATTAACTGCATAGAGGATGAAATTTCAAGAGTTGGTGCTACTGGAGAAGACATAATGAATTCCCGATCGTTGCTTTCCTCGATTAACTGGTTGTTTTCCCCCAACATGCTATGGTGGCATTCCAGGCCCGTCGGCGGGGGCCCCGGGGCGAACCTTCCGGGGCCCCTGTAATTTGAAGAGCAAAAAAAAAACAAAAAAAAACAAAAAAAAACAAAAAAAAAGGTCATCTCCGAAATCAAAAAGAACAAGACCCAGACGCGTCTATAAATGTAGTACCACGCATTCCGTCAATCCGACACTTTATTATCGATTTCATCAGCCGTACTTCCTTGCCTTCGCATGCTAATTCAGCCGGAAAAAGAGCAGGCACAGTGGTGCTTGATAACGCGCAGCTGATTCGTGTTGTTTACGTTCACAATAAACCGACAGGGCTTATTAATAATACTGTTCCAATTCAGCAAAATGCGCCGGACGAAGGAAAATAGTTGCAAGTGCACTGGCGAACATCATTCGCGAAAAATTTTTGATGACCTTTTTTTTTTTTTTTTGTTTTTTAGGTCGCGGCTGCCCCACCCTCGCTACGGCCCTGTGGCATTCAGTTTTCAGCGTTATAAATTCTGTGCAAGTTCAATTACAAAAAAAAAGAACTGGATTTGATTATGGCTCAAAGGTGCATTTATACGGCATATGAAATCAAAAGACTAGAGAAACGAAAACATCTAAAATAATTTTGTGAGGAAAGAAGAAAACAAGTGGGAAGAAATGGGTTGGGAAAACGCTGATTTTCCTGTTGTCAGAAAACGAAAAATAAAAAAAATGTTCGACGAAAAAGCTGGCTGATTCGTGTTTGGACACATATGAGAAACATCGAACGAGTAACTATGAAGTTTTAGACACAATGTGTCACGAATTGCAAGAACGATCAAACGGATTTCAAGAAATAAATGACGTTTTCGGTTTTTTGATGCCCGAGAATTTGAGACATCTAGAAGACGATCATTTGAAAACCAGTGTTAGCGTCATGATCAAGAAATACTCAGAATTTTTCACTACAGACCTAAAATTTGAACTGATCAGTTTTACGGACATGTACAATATTTCTCAAGGAATCGTGACAATATTTAGAGTTCGTGATTGGAAAAAATATTATGGATAGTTTCCCCGAAAGCTGCAGTTTATTCAGATTGTTTTTGACTTTGCCTATAAGTTCAGCTAGTGCTGAACGTGTTAGGAGCTCTATGAAAATCGTTAAAGAATATCGCTGAGCTTCTCTAGCGGAAGACACACTCAACAATTTTTGTATCCTTTATATTGAAAGATCAATGGCAAATTCACTTAATTTGGATTCTGCCATGGAAGTTTTCGCTGAAAAAAAAGCGAGGCGAGGATTTAAAATTACGTAACCCAATCGTTCCGCATTTGATAAGGTAATTCAGACATTGCATATTCATTTATCGTTTCATTGTACACTATATTTTTGTTCATTAAAACTCGTGCTAAACCTAGAACACTCACTAATTTCTAATGCCCGCTGCTACGACCTACGTTATGAGCATGTTTTACATTTTGAGTCAACAAGATAATAGAGACTGTTGCTAATACTGTTCTTCTTCGCTGAGCAATACTCGTATTCAATAAAATATATATTTTGGTCGCTTTCCTAGCCACTAATGTTTGTTTCCGTGCGAAAAAGCACTATTGGAAACTATTCATGGTGAATAGTTCTCAATTGTATATATTTGTAAACAAATGGTAACAAATACTATTAAAAACTACTCGTCTCCAATAGTGTCCATAGTGCTTTTTCGCACGGGTTTCCATTTTATCAACGATCCGACTTCTATAGCGAAGTCATTTTCAAGACTGTGAAAATTCATTATATTGAAAATAAATCACTTTCTTCTCAAACATCCACAGTTCCACACTTTCTATTAAATAGACACACTGTCGTACCTTTGTTGTGCAAACATTAATCATGTCTAATTATGTAATCATGTAATTTGTATTTTGACAGTCTTGAAAATGACTTCGCAGTATAAGTCGAAACGTCGACAAAATAAAAACAAACGTTTCTGGCTGGGAAAACGACAAAAATATATATTTTTATAAATAGATACTGGTATGAGCAAAAGTTCAGATGAATAAGATTTGAAACTTAAAATTCCCCAAAGGACCATGAGAAATTGCTGACTGGGCCTCTTTTCTTAAATCCGCCGCTGGTTCGGAGGGATATTACATATCCATGGGCATATTTAGAAATAGGATTATTGCATCCTTTAACACCGTCCTGAACTTTGCCGCAATAATTTCGATGCTTGACCAGATTTGTTCCGATCCAAGACCGCTATATGTATTAGAGAACGAGTTAAGCATTTTAAGGCTGAGCAATTTATCTGTCTATGATTACTATAAAAAGGTAGATAAAAATTTATCTTTGATTTTAAATAAACAGATTATGACCCACAGCGATATCAGTGAACTAGTAGAACTTTGAACGAATGCGCTAAAGAGAACACTTTACGCGTTTTCATATATGGTCTTCGAAGACCTTTATGTGATGTGTTATTTCCGCGAGACCTAAGGATCTTCCATCAGTTTTGGCAGTTGCAAAGGAGCTCCAAACTACTCAGCAGAGACCCAGAACCAGAATTTAAATAAACCCACCGCAATTTAAGTTGATGATGGCTCAAGCGTCTATAGGCAGCGAAATAATTTACAAAATCCCCCTTTTTCACAACAGCCTTATATCCCTAAACATTCTTCAAAATTACAAAAAACCGAATCCTGCTCCGCCAGTAGCATTTAAACGTAGTAATGACCGATTGCTTTCTGATCCTTCCTCGTTACATAAAATACAGAAGATTAATTTTATGCAAGAAATAGGATTATCTACGAATGATCACTACAATTATGATGAAGTTGATGCCACATTAGAAGATTGCGGGGACGTAACCTATTTAAACCGTTCACAACGAAAACAGTAAAACCGGTGAAGAGTTTCGCATTCTGATTGACACGAAGACGTCGAAAAATTATATGAAGCCATTACCATTTCTTCAAGGAGTAAGGACCAAAGCTTTAATTTCAAATCGATAAATGGTGAAAATATCATTGATAAAAAATGTCAAATAAATATTCTAGAAAATACCTCAACGTTTTATTTGTTATCGAATCTAAACACCTTTGACTATATCTCTTTGTGATATTCATTAATGACATATCTAATTGCTTTAAACACTCTGGATATCTTTTATATGCCGATGATTTGAAAATTTTCACTACTATTTCAAATCACCTTGATTCTGCCAAGCTTCAATCAGATCTAAATAATGTTGCTGTTTGGTGTCTCAATAATCATCTACAGCTAAACGTAAAAAAGTGCTTCCATATCACATTTTCCAAATCTCGTTCCCCGATAGTCACTTCTTACCATATTTCTGGCTCATGCCTAAGCACTCGAAGTGAAATTTCCGATCTTGGAGTGGTTTTCGACTCCGAATTTCTTTTTAATAGCCATATAAACTATACTATAGCAAAGTCCTATTCTTTACTAGCTTTTTTACGCCGTTTCAGCTCCGAATTTACTGATCCGTACACTCTGAAACTTCTATTTACATCTCTCGTCCGCTCTAAACTAGAGTTTGCTGTCTTTATTTGGAGACCATACCACAATTCCCATATCAAAAGGATTGAGCGTATACAAAAAACCTTTATACGTTTTGCCCTCCGCTCAATTCAGTTTGTTGATCCGATTCATTCGTATACTGCCAGATGTCAATTAATTGATCTTAAATCTCTAAATAGCCGAAGGACTATTCCTTCGCTTACTTTTGCATATGATATTTTACAAGGGGCGATCGATTCTCCATTTCTGCTTGAATGCATCTACTTCAATATCCCCACAAGATACCTGCGTAATCATGAAATTTTTTTTCTAAATCGCGTTAGAACAGTATATGCTTCTAACTCACCTATATCACTACTCGACAAAAAAAATCTCCAAGAATAAAATAGGCCTTTCCTAAAGTGAAATTTTCTCCTGATTCCGAATATGACTTTCATTTTCTTGTGGCAGATCTAGTTTCCGAGATATCGGCGAAAATATGAAAATTCCCATTTTTGCAGAACACTACTTCATATAGGTACGGCAAAAATTTGTATTTTTCATTTTTTCGTTTTAAACTGTTGAATTATGCATTATACTATTTCCCATAAAAATGTCTTGCCTTCACCTCCCTCAAGTATCTTCAGTAGTTTGGCCACTATGCCAAAAAACGTTCAAAAAATGTTGAAAAAAAAACGAAATTTTTTACACAATTTCAGATTTAACCACTTTAAAATCGGAAAAATTCTATTGACGAAAAAAAGTTAGCCCTCCTATGTTGTAGGTAATTTAACTACGAAAATTTTAAGCATACCAGCACAACAATCGGACGTGCCATTGAAACTATAGCCCCGTTAACTTGCAAGCGTCTATCCTACAATTTTTTTATAGAGAAAATTTTTATTCAAACTAGGTTTTTATTTTTTTATAACGTTTTATTATAGACATATGTTTGCACGTTAAACTGTATTCAATTGAGTAATATGAGTATAAATCAGCAATTCAGTAAAAAACAACAACGACAACAACATTAAATACATACATATCTACATCTAAAAAAGTCAAATTGAGCGATTTTACCGTGGTGGTCAATAGTGAGGGACGTGGGTACTTCTAACTACCCGTTTATAATTTTCTGGGTTTGTCTCCCGTATTATTGTCCAGCAATAATCTCCCATCATTTCTTCATTCCAAAAACCTTGGTAACGCTTTTCAAAAATCACCCTGTTCATCACTTTCAGCACCTAGGTTTGCGGGAAAATTATCCAAATGTGAATGCAAAAAATGCATTTTGAGGGACATGTTGCATTTCATAGCACTGTAGTTTTTCAACAAGGCTTTGACCATCTCTCTATAGTTGGGATCTTTGTTGTTGCCAAGAAACCCACTAACGACTTGCTTAAAGCTGTCCCAAGCCGCTGCTTCTACTGATGATAAATGATTCGCAAAATTTTCGTCTTTCAGCAACTTTCTAATTTGCGGACCAACAAATATACCTTCTTTTAATTTGGCTTGAGTTATTTTAGGGAAAAATTTCGTTAGGTACTGGAAGGATGGCGCGTCCTTATTTAAAGCCTTTACAAAATTTTTCATTAATCCTAATTTGATGTGAAGTGCTGGCAAAATAACTCGTTCGGGATTTACTAAAGGCGGGTTTGCGATATTGAAGGCACCTGGTTCGTACTCAGCTCTTGGTGGCCAGTTTTCCTGAATATAATGGGTTTCTCTAGCACGGCTGTCCCAAAGACAGAGAAAACAGCAATATTTAGTGAAACCTCCTTGAAGTCCGAGAACTATAGCTACAACCTAGGATGTATTTCATATACTATTTATTTTAAACTGTACCACCGAAACTGCTTACCTTTAAGTCCGCACAAATTTTCCAATTAAATTGTTTATATTGAATGAGCTCAAGTAAATTTGATATGCTTAAATAAGTTTCTTTAGTATTCTCAGAATGTGCCACTGGTATTGACGGTAACGAATTTCCTTTATGGAGTAATGCTGCTTTTAAACTATGCTTTGAACTGTCTATAAACAAGCGCCAATCATCCACTTTATTTTCTAATTTTAGTGCTTCAAATAAACCTTGAACATCATTGCAGTAGCAAATATTTTCACTTTTAGTAAAAAAAGAAGAGAAAGTCTTGTGTCTATTTCGAAATTTGGAAGTACTTGTCGAAGGGCCCAGGCTGCCCCATTGCTGCAAACGAGATCCTAGAACTTCGCTATCAAATTTCGATAATTTCAAATCTCTGACCAAGTCATTAAGTTCGGCTTGTGAGACTCGATGTGGGATCTCTCCTTCTTGTCCACTTTCTGAATTATCTGCTTCGGAGTCACTTTCGCTTGAGGCTTCAAAACTTATAGGCGGTCTAGTATGGGTAAGGTATGGTCATGTAGTTTTGGTTTTTTAGCTGATGCCACATTTGGATAACTTATTAATTTCCTCTTTTTTCTCGTTTTACCTTTAAGGTCTATCACGCAAAAATAGCACTGGTCGTGGTTAAAGGGTTCAGTCCACATCATTGGAACACCAAACTTCATGTTATGACCTTTACCCGATACCCATCTCATTAAAGTTAATCTACAGGAGGCGCAAATAAAATTAGGTGTCCAAGATTTATCGAGATTTTTTACACGGAAACCGAAATAATGAAAGTATGCATCTCTGACAGAATTAGTTATTTTCCGAGCTGAGTTTCCGAAAATATAATGTCCGCAAATAAAGGAAAAATCATCCGGATTATTTTTACATTTAAAATCTCTTTTGCAAAAAGCCATTTCGTAAACACATCTACCGATATAGTATGTATAAATTCGCACTACAATTTGCAAAACAAAATTTACAACAAACAGTAGTGACAATTAAATACTTGATGTCTTTTTAAATTTATTAGACCCTAAGGTAGAGTGACCAAATGAAATGTCTCGCCAATTTTATCAGAGTAATACTAAAATTGTAGGATAGACGCTTGCAAGTTAACGGGGCTATAGTTTCAATGGCACGTCCGATTGTTGTGCTGGTATGCTTAAAATTTTCGTAGTTAAATTACCTACAACATAGGAGGGCTAACTTTTTTTCGTCAATAGAATTTTTCCGATTTTAAAGTGGTTAAATCTGAAATTGTGTAAAAAAATTCGTTTTTTTTTCAACATTTTTTGGGCGAAGAAGGCAAGAAATTTTTATAGGAATTAGTATAATGCATAATTCAACAGTTAAAAACGAAAAAATGAAAACTGCAAATTTTTGCCGTACCTATATGAAGTAGTGTTCTGCAAAAATGGGAATTTTCATATTTTCGCCGATATCTCGGAAACTAGATCTGCCACAAGAAAATGGAAGTCATATTCGGAATCAGGAGAAAATTTCACTTTAGGAAAGGACTATTTTATTCTTGGAGACTAAAGTTGATCAAAATTTGTCGAGTAGTGTATTTAGAGCATTAAAGCAATTTAATTTTCTGTTATACTCGTCTGATATTGATTTCTCTATGTCAAAACCGAGATTTAAATCCCTTTTAAATTAATTTGTTAAATAATTATATGTTGAATTTGTCTCTGTATAGTCTGTAAGAAAATGTACATTTTCTAGATTATTATTGAAAAATAAATAAATAAATAAATATAGGGTATGATTTTTTAAAACAAATAGATGCGAAAGTTTACACTGTTAGAAGCTTTTTATTTTATCGGAACGGCAAAGTGAAACTACGTTTTCTTACATACAGGAAAATTTCAATCAATTTGTAGCATTTCGGTGAAAATGTTCGATTCAAATTCGGTTCCTTAGTCAGTCACGATTTTCTTTAGCGCTCCGTAATGACTTACCCATTTATTTAGGAATGCTCGACAGACAGTTTCGGCCTGGATGTCGGTAGAGGAATGGCCTCTGGCCGCTTGGAAAAACGATCAAGAAACGGTAAGCAGTAACGACAGCCGTGGCTTAAAGGCAATGGCCCAATTATGTCTACGTGAACTACAAATCGCTGATCAGGCATCTCCATACGTACTAATGGTGACCTGTTGTGTCGATGGATTTTGCTGAGGTTACAACGGTTATAGGCTCGAACGGATTTCTTGCAATCCTGTCGCTTGTTTAACCATGCGAAGCGTTGTAACACCATTTTCAGGGTCGCTTTCACACCTGGGTGTGCGAGATCGTGTAGGGAGTGTAAAACTTGATTGCGGAAGGCGTACGGGAGACTATCGGTCTGATATTGCTTGTGGAGACATCACAAAGCAGTTGGGCTCGAGCAGCTGGTATCTTAAATGTTTGAATTTAAGTTAATGATTTTTCTTACCGTATATCAGCGAGTTAATGTCACAATCACTTTTCTGTGCCGTGGCCATATCAAGGTAGTTAATTGCCGTTAGCGTGTTGATACGGGACAGCATATCAGCAGTTTGGTTCGCAGATCCAGGTATGTGGCGTATGTCGGCAGAGTACTGACTTATGAAGTCCAATTGTCGGATTTGACGCAGTGACCCCTCAACCTAGCTCCGCCCCCCGTGTGGGGAGTAGCCAGCAGCTCCTGGTACCCCACACAGTCTGTTCCGTGTGTCAGGCTAGGATATACCGGAATGCGGCATCAGTCAGGTGCAATTCGTGCCAAGACTGGTGTCACTTTCGAGTGTGTTCTGGCCTGCGCACCACAAGTGAATGGTCGGGTGACTACCTGGCTCCCTGTTGTAGAGCCTTGCAACCGCACGCGCCAGTGGCGGCGCTGCCAAACAACACCATAAGGCAGCCCAACGTGCCAATGCATGTGCAGCAGGGTCCAGGTGGGCAACATCCCCTTCCCTCACACCCCTCTCCGCGACGACTCTACCGAGGCAAACGAGACTCCTTCAGCTGAACTGCAATGGGCTGCAGGGCAAGGAGATAACCGACTTTATGAGTCGGCATAATCTGTCAATAGCTGCGATCCAAGAAACGAAACTGCACAGCAACTCAACTTTGTTGAGTTGCAATGGCTACAATGTGCATCGTAAGGATCGCGAGCGAGGTAATGGTGGTGGCTTAGCATTCATCACCCATCACACAGTGCAATATCGTCTTATTGAAGAACACATCGACCGCAGGGACACTACCTTAGAATGTCAAGGAATAGCTGTCCCGTCAGGCGATGTCGAGCTCGATATATTTAATATTTATATACCCCCTGTCACCTGCTGCCCGGCAGGATATCACCCTGACATAGGTGCGCTCCTCAGAGGTGAAAACCGATTGGTAGTTGGTGACTTTGACGCGCACCACGACCTCTCGCATTCAAGCCTACCAGCTGATCGTAGGGGAGATGATTTGGCAGAGCAGATAGACGATACGACATTCTGCACGATGAATGATGATGCCCCCACCAGAATTATGGGTAGTTGCAGCAGCTCGCCTGACCTAACGATAGCTAGCGCAGGTCTGATAAATAGCATAACGTGGCGACCTATGCTATCGCTTGCATCAGACCACCTACCTATAATAATCTCGATTGACAGACCTGCTGACTTTGTCTCCGCGGACCATCGGACCTATATCTACTTTAAAAACGCTGACTGGGTCAGGTTCGCGGAGTTCACCGAAAATGCCTTCAGGTCTCTTCCCGCACCCACTGACGTTCGAAAAGGCGAACATAAGTTCCGCAAGGTGGTTGCGTCAGCTGCGGGCCGCTTCATTCCGGCAGGGAGGATCCCTGAGATCCGTCCCAACTTCCCGGCTGAAGATACCGCCCTAGCGAACGAACGCGACCACCTAACATCCAGGATTTAAACGTGGAGATTCGGAGGCTGGTAGACCAACACAAGCGGAACAAGTGGGAAGAGCATCTGAAGTCCTGTAATCTGGTCACGGGTGTTGGTAAGCTTTGGTCTACCGTGAAGTCCTTATCCAACCCGACGAAGCACGACGACCGAGTGGAAATTTCATCGAAGAGATGCGCGAGCTATTTTAGCCGACAGTTTATACTGCATCCTTCGGGGGATAGGACCAAGCGGAAGGTGACCAGGAGGCTGCGCAAATTACCGAACAACAGCGCGCCTCTTACCTTCACTTGTGGCGAGGTAAAGGAGGTCATCGGGAAGGCGAAAGCCTCCAAGGCCATTAGCCCTGACGGGCTAAGCGTGTTGATGCTGAAAAATTGAGTTGAGTTCCTCACTGGGATCCTCAATTTGTCCATGGCCACCCTCGTCATTCCAGACATCTGGAAGGTTGGGAGGGTGGTCCCACTACTGAAACCAGGGAAACCGGCCGACAAGGGTGATTCCTATCGGCCGATTTCCCTGCTTTCACCTGTGGTAAAGACACTTGAGGCCCTACTCCTCCCGTACTATACATACCACCTTGGGTCAGCTAAGCATCAACATGGCTTCCGGAAAGTGCACAGCACAACAACAGCACTTAATGCCATAAACACACAGGTGAACCGTGGTCTTAACCAAAACCGCCCCTGTGAGAGAACCGTCCTAGTAACGTTGGACCTGTCGAAAGCTTTCGACACAGTTAGCCACTCCACGCTACTAGCTGACGTGGAAGCATCAACTCTCCCGCAGGGACTGAAACGGTGGACCGCGAATTACCTGTGTGGTCGTCAATCATCGGTATGGTTTAGAGACAGAACATCGAAACCAAGGAGGATTAAACAAGGGGTACCGCAGGGTGGCGTCCTGTCCCCATTATTGTTTAATCACTACATCTCCAAGCTCCCTCAACCGCCAGAGGGAGTCACGATTGTCTCCTATGCTGATGATTGCTCGATAATGGCAACCGGCAATGCAATTGATGATCTGTGTTTGAAAGTGAACGGATATCTCTCTGATCTTGCCCACTTCTTTACTAGCAGAAACCTGGCGCTGTCCCCTGCTAAGTCCTCGGCGACCCTTTTTACCACCTGGACGAAGGAGGTCAGGCTGGATCTTAACATCCATATCGATGGCACCCCCATTCCGACGGTTAACCACCCAAAGATTCTGGGGGTGACTTTCGACAGCCTGCTCTCCTTCTCAGAGTACAGAGCCGCAACAATGTCCTCAAGTCGCTCGCCGGCAGCTCTTGGGGCAAAGACAAAGAAACGTTGTTGGCAACATACAAAGCGATTGGCCGGCCGGTAATAAATTATGCTGCGCCAGTTTGGTCGCCGGGAACCAGCAGGACACAATGGATGAAGCTGCAGACCTGCCAGAACGCCGCACTCCGCACGGTGACGGGATGTCTTCTGATGTCGCCTGAGGAGCATCTCCACCAAGAGGTCAATGTGCTCCGAGTTAAGGAGCACAACCTCATGCTCAGCAAGCAGTTCCTTGCTGGATGTCACCGCTCGGGGCATCCAAACGGGCACCTGCTTGCAGTGGAACTGCCCCCCGGGCACATTAGAAGACATCTTCTAGAACTAAAGGACGAGATCCAGCCATTCATCACACAACCGCTGGATCCGGAGGCGTACCGGTGGGTCCTAAGCAACATCCACAGAGACACAGTCACTAACATCATTGACTCCCGCCAGGCAAATACAGTCATCGGAGCCCAACCACCACCTGTAGCAGATGAGGAGTCCCTGCTGCCCCGCGAGTCCCGCGTCACTCTGGCACAACTACGATCTGGATACTGTAGCAGGCTCAACTCCTACCTATCCAGAATCAACCCCGACATACCCAACACATGTCCGGCATGTGGAGATTCTCCGCACGACACCAACCACCTATTCACATGCCCTCTCAAACCCACTCATCTAACCCCCCTCTCCCTCTGGTCCAACCCTGTCGAAACTGCACGTTTCCTGGGCCTCCCCCTAGATGAGTTCGACGACAACGACCATGGATGAATCCGCTCTTTACGGGGCGCGACTAGCCGCTACAACAACAACAACAACAACGCAGTGATCCTTTTTCGGAGCGTTGATTAAAGGCATATCCCAATGGCTTGTGGTCGGTAAAAATAGTTGTAACGTTGGCTTCTATCATGAATTGGAAATGTTTTATGGATAAGTAAATCGCCAGCAGCTCCCTGTCGTACGTCGAGTAACGCTTTTCAGTATCGGATAGACGTCGTGAAAAGTAGCCCAAGGGCTGTGGCTCGTTGTTAACTAGCTGATGTAGCACGGCTCCCACGGCGATATCAGAAGCATCAGTGGTCAGTTGCAATTGAGCACCAACCTTTGGATAAGCCAAGGGCATCAAATGCGGCAGCTGCTGTATCGTTCCATTCAATTGGAGTTTTATCGTTGTGCAAGTTGTACTGGGAAGAATTTCCTGTAAAAGTTGATGGCCACTATAAAACTCTTCAATTCTTTCACGATAGTAGGCCTCTTCACTCGCAACATAGCTTCTATTTTTTCAGGTAGGGGTCGAATTCCTTCTTGAGTGATAAGGTGACCCAAAAACTTGATCTGAGTTTTCCCAAACTCACATTTTGAGGGATTTATCGTCAAGCCGGATTTTCGAAGTCGCTCAAATACCAAGCGAATGTGCTGGAAATGCTCTGAAATGTTCGCTCAGGCAATGTGTATATCGTCCCCATATGGAAAAACGAAATCCAATCCGCGTAAAGTCTCATGGACGAGGCGTTGAAAAGTTTGCGCAGCATTCCGAAGCCCGAACGTCAAATGTGTAAATTCGAACAAACCAAAAGGGGCTACTATGGCCGACATACTCCGATAGGCATCAAATACTCGAACTCAGCTTTGGCTGCAGCAAGTTTTTCTACATCCAACTTTCGAACGCGAGCGTTAACCGGATGCCCAACTGTTTCTTTGACATGGTGAACATCGGTATTGTTTGGTTTGCGTTCCGATGTCATCTCGGTAAGGTCTTTGAATTCTGCAAACAAATTTCCAAACGGGTCGTTGTAATCGAAGGTCTTAATCTGCATATTCAACCCAGCGCGAACACTGCACGGTACCTCAAGATTGATAGTTTTATCTATTAACTTGTTTCGTTTCAATTCAATGATTAAACCATAATGGCGAAAAAGTTCGCTGCCAATAACCGATGTTCTTATATCAGCTACCATGAAGCTCCTCTCGAAACTTCGTCGCAATTCAAGGTTGATTGTTGAGCCATTGGCCGCGTAAAGCTTCACGGACGTCGGATGCAAAGGTGTTGACATATTCATTTTCGGTATGACGCTGAAATCAGCACCGATAAGATATTTGGTGTCGGTCGATTGATCGGCAATATAGAGCTGGTTAATGCTCGCGCTACGCGCTTTAAATACTCGTACATGCCTACTCCGGTGCTAAGAACACGATTTGTATTTTCTGCGATTCTGCAGATTTGTCCAATGGTAGGAAGTGTGAGCGGGTCTAACGTAGCCATTACGTGGTAGTATCGTTGAGTGTCGTTTCGCATATTGCATTCCCTGAACCAGTTATCAACTGATGTGAACCCTACATCCATGTCGTTGGGTGTAATAAGCGGCATTGGAATTCACGCATGAATTTCATTTTGCAAATGTCCGGGTAGCGGCTCCTGTAGTCGTGCTCTACTTATCGTAGACTGTTGTTGACCCAACGGTAGCTGTACAGCTTGCTGCTGTTGTTCGATTGACGATTGCTGTTGAATCAACATTTATTTTTGACCTGCATATACAAGCTTTCCAAATTTGCTATTGTAAAGGCTGTTGCCTAACGCGACTCGCGGTACATGTCCGAGCAGGTCCAAGCAAGTTCAGCCTCAGAGTGCGCTCGCTCGTTAGCTAGCGGCGAAGCGCGCGTTAAGATAAAAAATTCATAACTCCCGAAGTTTTCATTTCTACATCGCAAATTTTTCACAGGTTATATAGTAATCACAGGCAATCATATTAAAATACAAAAAAAGAAGCAGGCTGTGTCAGAGACACGGCCATTAAGTTTAACGTAGAATACGCCATCCGATAAGACAGAAAACATATGTAACAATAAATGATAAATAATACAAGCAAATGAATTTCTTTATTTTTTAACATACTAAACGTCAACTTCCAGCTGTTGTCGAACAGCATCAATCAGCATTGTTATTTTGCAGTGCTTGGCAGCATTTTCTCTTCTTTTACTCTACTTTAACTTGCCCGCCTAAAATTATGCAATACAATGAAAGGGCTGCACGAGTACATTTAAATCGCCCAACAGCAAACACTCAACCAAACACCACACACATATTTGTGTGCATGTGTTTATACAATTTTCATTTGAGAAATTTAAATATTAGGAAGATATCAACCAACATGAAATGTATGTCAAACGAAAGCTAACATCTTCATTTGACTACAAAAAAAAAAAAAAAAAATTAATCGAGCCGTTTTCTTATAATTAAAGAAATAGAGATTACAACAATAAAAACCTGACATTGGTGGCCATACCGTAAGGTAAGACGTATTCTACGCCAAAAGTAAAACAAATTAGTCCCAAATTTGGAAAAAGTTTAGTTGTTTAGAAAAAAACACTAATTTGTTATAAAAAAAGACTCACAGAACGTCTACTTAGCTGTGTTGCGAAGATAGGGGAATAACGCAAATTTTCAGTACAGGAAGAATTTTTATGACCAAAGTTTTGTTACTGTGGAATACTGAAAAAAACGTAATTTTCAAGATTTCAAAAATTCGAGAATTCATTTCTCGAAAATTTTAAGTATCATATTAAAATAAAAAAATACGGTTCGATTATTTTTTAATATAGAGCGCGAAAAAAATATGTTTTTCCAACAAAAATTTTGAGTGTAAATTTTGCATGGAATGACCCATATGCATGTATATACTCACATATCAGTCAACTGCACCGAATAGTTGCGAATATTAGACGAACTCAAATTTTCTCTTTCACGAGGGCGTGGCACCGCCTACTTTCCCAAATTTATGTTAAGATTAACTTTGAAATAAAAGCTTGAACCAGACATTTAAGGTTCGGTTGAATCCGAACTTAGACGCTTCTATACTTTTCACACGCGAGCGCAGTGGTGCCAAGGATTTTTACAACTTTATTCACTTAACGGTTTATTGTGACAGAATAAAGCAAGCCAGATAGATAAAAAATAGACATAGGAAATTTCATTCCTTTTAACTCTATGTGCAAGTTAACCCGAAACGTTGGCCAGCAAATTGACCAGTTAGCATTGTCTGCTTAACACCCGTTCACGGCAGGAATTCCACTATCAGTTTGTTTGTGTAGGAGTTCATCTACTCCAAGACTCCACAATAGAGGAGAGAAATCTCCTCCTTGTGGCCAACCTCGCCAACGCGCTCTGTATTTCCGTCTTTAGCTGGTACAGGGCAGTGTCAGTGGACCTTCCCGCTCTATACGCATACTGACTGGAATGTAGTGGCTTCCGCCGCAGAGCGTTTGGCCTGATCTCATTTTATATGATCTTCTCCATTGTTTTCAGTACAAAGGAGGTTGAGCTAATTGGTCTGAAGGACTTTGCCAAGGAGTAGTCCCTTTTTCCAACTTTTGGTATAAATATTACCTTGGCTCTCCTCCATACAATTGGAATGTATAACATTGCAAGGGAGTCTCTCATTATCTTCCCCAAGTGTGGAGTAATAAGCTGCCCTGTTGCAACAACACCGGCAAGATACCATCCATACCCGGATATCTATATCGTTCAAACGAGTTCATGGCCCATCTCAATGAGTGCTGCGTAAATAAGCTTTTAGCTAGTTCCCAGTCAGATTGTGATGGTCTCATTTTCCCTATATAGGACTCAGTTTCAGGTTCGGATGCATCAGGGAAAGTAGTCGACAACAGAGCCAGCGCTCTTTCCTCTTCACTAGTGGTATCCATACCGTTTGGTAGCTTAATAGCTGGTCTAGTCTCTACCTTTTCTTTAGCTAGCGCTCTGTGAAGCCTTGCTGCTGCCGGCGAGGAAGTAATGTCTTCACAGAAGCTTCTAAAACTTTCGCTTTTAGCTTTGCTTATTTCCTTACTGTATTCTGTTAGGCTCCCTGCAGCTCTTCCCAGCATCCATTGCGCTTGGCTCTTTTAAAAAGACGCATGATCTTGCGTAGGGATGAGAGGGGCTGAGACCACCCTGGGGTCTTAGACTTCCCCATTAGTTTGGTTTCAGGGCAACTGCAGTAGAAGGCATCAACGACAACGTCACAGAATTTACATACCCTCTTTTCTAATTCTATACAGTCTGTCTTCCTTTGTATGTGCTAGGCAGATTTAAGCTTAATGTGTTGCGGTACTTCTCCCAGCTCGTTTTCCTAGGGTTTCCTCCTCTTAGTGTTCAGCTTAAACTGGATGATTCTGTGATCCGACAGAGAGGGTTCCGAGGAAACTTCCCATTGCGAGATCGTATCGTCTGCCACTTTGTTGCTGAGTGTTATGTCAAGTACTGCCTCTCTGTCTCTTGTAATGAATATTGGCCTGTGGACAACATTGTGAATACTTAGATCACTGCTTATTCTGTATTCTAATAAAGACTTACTGCATCGGTTGGTATCGGTACTGCCCCACTCCTCATTGTGCGCGTTGGCATCGCAACCAATATTGCGCTGCCGGGGCATCGGGCATTTAACAGCCCGATGGCGTGCTCGATAGGCTTTTCCCCACTCATCGGGAGGAATACCATCATAGTGTGCGTTGGAGGTATCTCTTCTCCCCTCCTAGTGCACAGCTTCGAGCCTTTCCAGGCTCCGAATGTGGGCGTTACTTCGGCAAGCCATGCTGCGTGTTCTCTTCCTCGCAATCGACCAAGAGCAGCCCTGCCCTTTGCCTTTGGAATATGCATGCTGGTTGGGAGAGAGGTTACCGTGTTTTATATTCCACCGAATGTGTTAATCTTAGAGCCTCTCTAGAGTTTTAACAAGAAACGAAGTAAGGCTTATGGGCCTAATATCCTTCGGTTTCCCATGAGCAGTCTTGCCTCCTTTGGTAGGAAGGCCACCTTCGCCCTTGTCCACTCGTGTGGAACATGAGTTAGGGTAAGGCAATCTGTAAAAATCTGGGAGTGCAGTGGGCACATTATGTCCATAGCTGATTGCCATTGGGCAGGAAAGATTTTGTCCAGCCCCGGAAATTTACAGGGTTGGAAAGGCATTATAGCTCATTCCATCCTGGCGTAGCTTAAGATGCCCCTTACAGAGTTTCCTAGGGAAGAGTAGGTCTTATGATCTGTCGGAGTATTAGAGATGTCATCCGAGCACCCCGAGAAATGGGTGATCATGAGTATCTTCAGCATTTCGGTACAAGATGAGGTCCAATCACCCTAGCCTGTTGACCTCAGAGTATTCTTCAATACTGTTGCAGAAGTTTTGCCAAGATTTGCGCTGAGTTTTCTTTATAGCCTTCTTAAAAATTTTGAGTGCATCCTTGTAAGGTTGCCAGAAACCTGTACTTTTAGATTGGTTGAAGAGCATCCCGCTTTTTTTCCTCAGGGCTGAAATCTGCGCATTCCACCAATGAGGCTTTTTCTTCGCCTTCGGAAGGGTGCTTGGGTAGGATTCCTTAAAAGCAGCGTTACAAGACTTGCCAGAAAGTTCACTGCTTCATCAATTTTAGACGGTGAGTCCAGCTCACCAGGAGAAACAACCTTCTTGTCCGCGACAGTCGCTTCATCAGGTCTTAGCGATAAGATGACTCATGGTGAGAAACATTCCTACTTAAATAGGCCGACAGCAAATTTTTATATTTTGTGCTTGTATGCTGGTAGAGGAGCAGGATTCGGAGAGAGTTTAAAACCAATGTAGAAATGATCAGAGAACAAGTGTTCTTTTAATACCTGCCAGTCTGTAATCTGGTCGGAAAGACTACTCGATACGAGAGAGATGTCCAGCACTTCTCTTCTGCCAGAAGTCAAAAAGGAAGGATCATTCCCGCGGTTGAATATATGGAGATCATTTTGAAGAATACAATCAAGTAAACACTCACCTCTTGCGTTGGTATCACTTGAGTTCCATACCTTATGGTGGGAATTAGAGTCGGCCCCAATCATGGCCGGGAGGCTTCCACATTTCGCCTCCTTAACAGCAGTCTATTAGGTGGAAAAACTTGGATGTCATGGGCTATATAGACTGCCGCCAGCCAGATGGCGTTCTCCCTCAGTCGGATGCTGATGCTCAAGCAAGCTCCAATCCTACCTGCTACAAACCTTATTTCTGACGACCCAAGATTCCTGGACTAAAATGAGGTTCGCAGCTTTCTCGCTAAGTCTGCCTTGGAGTGGTAAAGATTAATTTGTAGGATCTGCACCATCTTCAGAGTGGGCGACATCCATTGCCTCTAGCCCTTCCCTTTATGAGGCTGCTATGACTGTGGTATCATTTCCTACCTCTTCCGGTTCGTAGGTTTGAAGATGGTCTCTGCCAGCGTTTCTCACCAAGTGTAAACCGACCCAACGTACGCAGATACTGAGTTCGTGTCGCTCTCAGTATCTGTGGCGGTATTAGCCGCACTCGTTGGGAGGTCTACAGGTCCACTCGTTATGTTTTTTGTAAACCCCGGGCCATTTCTAGCCGATAATGGCTCGGAGCACTAGGTCCGCTCGAAGCGTTTCCCGGTTTTTCCGTCCCTTCTTCTGTAGAAACTCCCGGATCTATAAGCTCGAGGCGTTGCCCCACGCACCCATTTCTTGCCCCGCCTTCTCGTGGATTTTAATTGTGATGGAGTTGAAGCCGTAGCTAATTACGCCACCACAACCTGCGAGAACTGGGAGGATGGCTTAACACTCATATGCAGTAAGTGGTTGATACAAAAACTAAACATATGTATGTGCATATGTACTTAATTACCTATGCGTCTATATGTAACTATTTTCTTTCTCTTTCTTTACCGCATCATTGTGCATGTTTAAATATTTTACAATTATTCTAAACACTATTTTCTGCTTTCTAATTCGTCTCTGCTATTAAAGCGTGCTAATTTTTAGTTTTTTAAACTGTCAATATTAACAAATAAATGAACGACAAAAGTCACTATTTTAATTACTTTGTAGATATATTAAAATATCTCTTCCCATATTTAATTTTGGGTCGCTGAACACGAAAATGAGTTTCGTTTATTTTTCCAAAGAAGCATTTTTGAAATATAGGCAAACCCCTGTTTCCTGACCCTTTGCAGTTATTGCCACAAAACTCCAAAGTAAACAAAACTGCCCTTCTCGTTATACCTTTCTAAGGGTACGTTATTTTTCTCTACGCTGTTACATCTTTTGTGTCGATGTATGTTTATGTATTATCGGACTAGTACTTTTTGAGTTACAGGCATTTACAAGAATGCAAAGAACAGGACACTTTCGGGCTTTTTCGAAAATAGCTCATTTTTACTGATTATTTTTAGCGATAACCTTTGCTTTATTTAAAGACAATTCAGGACAAAAATTAAGAGTATAAAAGCGTCTAAATTGGATAGAAAACGTAAAAGTTATTACAAGTTAATAAAAGTGGGCATTTAAAGGTTTCTTATAATCAAGTTTTCAGTCGAAAATCAGCCAAAAATCTTTCATTTCACGGCGCAACAGCCAGGATGCTCTTTTGATGTAGTACCACATTTTATGTGTTCTGTTCTGAAAATTTCACCCAAATTTATCCATTAGGTCTAGATTTTGATATACAGGGTGCTAAAATTGTGCATGAATTTGTTCCAACATAGGTTGACCTTTTCTCTATGTATTCTAAAACTGACTTACTAATCACATTTCTAAAAATCGCAATTCTAAGCCTGTGTACAAGTAATTGAGGGTGCCTGTCATAGAGCAAGCAGCTCGCTATTGAAATGTGTTCTTAAAAACAAAAAAACGTGGCAGTAACTGGTTGTGCGCTGCGCTACATAAAAGACTATAGCTAATCAAAATTTTCAACTAGACTCGTAGACCTCTTCTTTTTTTGATGACGACTACATCCAATTAAGGACTATGATTTGGGGCTTGGGCTGATATCACCGCCATTCAAGAAATGAAATGGCCGGGCAAGGTAAGAAAACAATTGGACATTGCAACGTCTACTACAGCTGTCATTTAAAGGAGCGTACGTTCGGTGTTCGATTTGTGGTAGGAGATAAACTCCGTCGCCAAGTATTGTCGTTCACTACTTGGGTGTCTCGCAACGATTCACATCAAAACGAGATTCTTGAACGTCTCGCTGACTTGTGCCCAAGCTCCGATAGGATAACTTCTATAAGCGTCTCGAAAGCATCTACGAACGATGCCCCTGTCACGATATCAAAATCGTGATTGGTGGCTTCAATGCCAGGATTAGCTACGTGGCTGTCTTCAGATCGAAAAACGCGAAAGAAAATCGATACTATTGTGAGAAGTCGAAGGCATGTTTTCAGTGTATTTGATGTTCGCACACTCCGAGGACCGAATACCGACTCGGAACCTTCTGTTGTCGTCGGAGAACATTAAAAGCACGAATCCCAAATCGCTGATGGGGGCTTAATACCCCGTCACCCGTCCTCGCAGAAGTTCGAATAGCAATAAAGCGGCTATGGAACAACAAAGCCGCTGGAGCTGAGGGGTTACTAGGTGAGCTATTCCAACATTGTGGCGAAAATCTGATAAGGTTTATGCGCCAGAATATGGTCGGACGAATGCATGCCCGCCACACTATTGTGGCTAATATAAATAATACTACTAATTTCCTTTGGTTTTTATTCAAATCAATAAGTCACGTTTTATGTTTCAAAATAATGCTATACTAGCAAACCCAGCGTGATAGGATGTTCCAATAAAGACATATCTTTTTAGAAATTGAACAATGCTTTTGCGCTTAAAACATTCTTTATTTCTTGATCTTAAGGAAATATGTACATTAGACTGACGCAGCTTATAGGGAGAAATATAAATATTGAAAATTCAGTAATAAAACCCGGTATATTTTTTATCCGATGATTCCTAACAATGTTTAAGTGTTTTTTTATATCTCAAACCTTTAGAAATTTGTTCATGTGCTGCAAAGTTAATTAAGATATGCTTACAGTAAAAACTAGTGATACTAATTATTGATAGCTAACAGAAACATAGCTATTATTATTGTTAGGGAGAAAATGTGAAAGTGTTATTTTAGGGCCAATTTGCTACCAATCCAAGAGATGCATTATTACCTTACAACGTGTAACTAAAATATGGCTTTGAGAAGAAATATGATATACAAGATTAATGCCACTCTTGAATTTTAGAAAAATTCTAATATTCCCGCGATGCAAAAAAAAATGTATTAAAAATCTTTACCAGAAATGGAGAAATTTGCAAGAAAATTACAAACGTCCACACATAAAGGTCCATAAAATTCTCTCATATCTTAAGGAAATTGTGGAAGCAGTTAGTAGTGACATGGCAAGCTAACAACCATGCACCCATAAGTGTGAAGCTATCTTCTGCCCATTATCGAAGTCAGTTCTTTAAAGAAATTGCTGCATTCTGCAAATCGAAGAAGAGATCGCTTTCACTTGCCTATATTGAACAGCATGGGTATCGAATGATTAAAATACATGAGGCGCAGCCTATTTCATTGCCTACTTCATTTAGAGGAATAATCTAATGTCTTCAGCATTCTGCATCCGCGGCAATGTTCTAGAGTGATTAGAGCCGAATGAAGATCCCAAAATTATGAAAACGAAGGCCAACTTAAATGCTCTTATTAGTACTACTAAGTTATTAATTGTGTTTCTTAAAAGCCTCTGCGATAGATATGTTTCATTTCTCTTTCTTCGTTCTTATAATGGTTAGATTTAATTGTAAGTTAGGCTCAAACTGCCAATACTCTTATCCGGCCACGATTCAAATATAAAAAAAAAACTTTGAAATTAGTAAGCAGTTTTCATACTGGATTTCAATTATGTCTCTTAAATGCCAGAAGTTTAAATAAAATAAAACTTGACTACCTGAATTTTATTTTTAATACTACCAATATTGAAGAAGTAAGTGTGACTGAGAATTGGTTTAGGAATGACTATGATTATTATTTACGCAACTTCCCGAGGTGAGGAGTCTTAGATATATTGACAATGCACTCTAAAATTGTCCGAAAGTGTGATCACCTGGATAGGATCGAATACCTAATGGTTGAGTTAGCTGCCTTGTGATTTGTGTACATAACCCTTACAAATATTTTGATTTACGCAAGTTATTTTCAATTACATATATCCAAATACAGGGCAATGTGACGGCTTAAATGTTGACTTGCATGTGGAGAATGAATGTGTCAGTAATTGTTAGATAATAGGTCAGTTTAACACCTAATCCGTTTTTATTTGCATAGTATTTTTAAATATATATTTACTAGCGCAAATCGCACTTCTTAAATATTACTAAACAGATTGCATCTTTCAATAAAGATGCGAACAAGGTTGCTTTTGCAACTAATGGAAATTTTATCCGAGTTGGAGCATTGTATTCCAACTGGAGTACAAAGAAACGGGCATAATATGTCAAGTGTTGGGTTAATAGAAATAAATTCATTTCCAACTCGTTTTGGTCCTCATAGTAAATCTAGTTTATGATTTGTTTTGTGTCTCCAATATGTACAGTGTGTTGCACTTTGAACAGCTTTCGCTGAGTGGTATTAGCGATCATGAATTACTTTTTCTGAGTTATAATTTAAAGTTAGGTGTTCTCTTAGTAAGTCAACTGATTTGTTGTATTATAGAAATTTAAATAACAAATATATAAAAGCATTAGCTGCTGAAGCTTCTGCTCTTCAATGGAATGGTGGCTAGTATTCGAGCGATGTTAATGCATAGGTGCATAATTTTCCCAACCTTGTTATTTAGTTATTTGGAGAATATGTACCTCTTAGAAAACGTAAGATTAACAAACATAAGCATCCTTGGTTCACTAGGGATTTGCTTAACCCTGCTGTTAGGTTAAGACCATTTGGTCCAATTTTTTTTTTTTGTTTTCTTTGTAACTTTGGAACGGCGATATATACTGTCTAAATTTTTCAGCTCAGGTGGTCTTTTTATAAAACAATATTATGTGCGAAAATTTAATTCTCTGGCTTAAAACTGGACTAAGATAAATTGAAAATTACGAATCTTAGGTTAAGGGACCATTTGGTCCATAGTATATTTTCTTTGATTTTCTTTACATTAATTTTCCAAAAATAAGTATTTATTAGTACATGATGAGCAAAAAAATGTTTTTCGGTTGGTTTTGCAAATAAACGCACTGCAAATGGAGAATTTTACAACAGACTTAGACTTGCAGCAACTACAAATTCCTCGCTTTCGAGCTCCTGAACTAGAAGCATTTTTAGAGCAGGCCACTGGTGCTGGGTTTTACCAGAGTTGAGTAAATAATAAAATAATAATATTTAGCAAGTATTGAACCAAACTAAATATAAAGACAAAGATTAAATTGTTATTTTGTATGAAAACTGCAGTATGGACCAAATGGTCCTCTAACCTATGATTCGTAAGTTTTTTTTAACCTAACAGCAGGGTTAAGGCAATAAGATAGCGCAATAAAAGTCACTGATTCTGGAAAAATAACCCATGAAATGAAAATCGAATGGCATTCAAAGTTTTGCGTAATAGAGTTACCTTTATAACGCGACAGACCAAGAAGAATTTAAAATGCATAGTCCACTCGCACATGAAACACACATGTTTTTCGTTAGAGCTGTGAAATTATGGAACTCTTTACCAAATAGATTAAAATTGAAAAGTAGCACAAGGCGCTTCATACTTGTAGTTCACTCTCTATTTCTATTCTAACTGTACAAATGAGCGTCGTGTCTCCAAACAGGCAGTCCAGACGCACAAGAGTTTGATTTTGTTCAGTAATTTCGCCTTCTTCCAGATCTGTCGCATGGATTGAGAGTATGCTATTTTCGCACTCCGCTTCCTCCACCTGCTGGCTCCATGACTTGTAGTCCTCCTCCAAGTGTAGCGTACTGTGGTGCTTCTGGTTGCAACGATGGTATCTCCCCTTGCTCGAGCTCTCTTATGTTTTCTATGCGATGGATAGGCAATCGCCGCATTAGCGGCCCAAAAGTGCTTCTCGCAGTCTCGCTTCAGGCGCCTTACCGCGAAACACAGTGCAGCCTCGTATAGGATGCTTCCCCTGGCATAGATGGCACGGTATTAGAAACCTTTGAGGGTCTTGTTCGGCCTTGTTCCTCATGGCTGTGTAATATAAAAAAAAAGCAATCAGGTGATGTGCTTCTTAATATATTCAAATAATTTAAAAAACAAACTTTATTTTTGGGTATTAATACTGAGTATTTAGTGTGGTCTCTGAGCTTGGTATAAACTCAACTTAAGCCTTTGCTTACTTGACGATAGCGAAGCTGCTGACAACAAAAAAATGTGTTGATAGTGTCCATGGACTTATTCTGCGATGGTGTTCTTCTTTTTACGTGAAGCACGTAAGACATAGCGTTAAAAAAATAAACCTTTTTTTAATAGCTGAAGCAAACAACATCTGAATATTGTGTGCGTACCGCTAAAATGCTACCTAGTGTGAATTCTCCATCACTGGCAAGTGTCAGCAATTCAGTGTAAGAGTGTTCACCAAATTTTGATGTTTCAACAGCTGAGTTACAGTTACAGTGGCACTACAGCTGCAGCTGTAGAGCTACTGAAATAGTTAGTGTTGTTTTTTGTGTCTACCTGTGGCAGATTTTCCCCCCGCAAAGAAAAAGAAAGATGCCATTTAAAAGTCGAATGTGGCGCGTTTCCTGCCTTCTAAATTGCTCATAAATGTACATATATTTCGGGACACAATCATAGATGTACGCATTTAAAATGATTTTAAAAACAACCGTCATCAAAGTTTCCTATTTTATAACTAAAGAAATTTGTGTGTTTGAACATTAGGGCGATTAACGTAAATGCTTGATGACCCCTAAAAACGATTAAAACGTGAAATATTTCACTGGAAAACCGGTAGGCAAATGAGTTTTATACCTATGCCACCCTAGATGAATACCCCTATTATCGGGTTTCCAGTGTTACAGGTCATTTAAGATATTTAAAAAGATATTTTTAAGCAGCTGGCATCACTGATTCCATCGTACGCCCCTACATAAAAATTTCCTTGAATGACAGTCAGCTAATGCATTTTTACCAAGAGGCGCGAAATAGGGATATGTGAGTATATGGTATTGTGAATGAATACAAGTGAGAAGTCTTCTAAATTCAAAATGGCGGCGGCTGATATTAAATGTCACAAATAGCCGATATTAATTGTCAAACATAGAAAATCGCTCAGGGAATGACACAAGAATGCTGTGAATGGCTACATCAGGTGATCTCAGCTGTGCCGAATTTTGACGTCTATGCGCTAAGATTTTTCACTTGTATTTATTCACAATGGTGTAAGTTATCCATTAAACTCAATGAATTATTGTATATTTTCATCTTTCTTTGATTACAAAAAAATTAATGAATTACAATGAAGTTAAGCAGAAAAGTGGTTTCGTTCTACTGCCAAAAAAAACTACGGTTTTAACAGCAGTTGTTAAAAAAAAGACCACGTCCAGGAATCACACCAATCCTAATCAAGGAAAAAGTGACTGAAAAAGGCAAGCCCATCCGATTGGCATCAAGCGGCCAATCCGTTGACGTCATGAAGCCAGTTTGGGTGTGTATGTGGCCCAGCGTTATGCGCGTGCAAGAGTTTGCCTCGTGCGAGACCAACCAACGCAGAAGCGCGTAGCTTTTCAGGCCTACCATTTGGGTAAGTCAATGTGCAAGATATTGGCATAAGTAAAGAATAAGGTCCACTGACCTATAAAAAAATAAAAAAGTGGGTGTGTTCCTCCTTTTTCCACTGATTCTTATGGTGTACAATTTTTTTTCCGCAAACGAATAGGGGGGAGGGTGTTAAGGAGGGGTGAAAGGTGTCTTTCAATATTTTTAATAGTATATATTTAAAACAATATATAACCGATTTCAAAAATATTGACATCGTTGGATAGGTAATTAAGAGATATTTTGCCAAATGTGTATATTTGTGTATATTATATACATATATATTTCGAGAAAATCAAAAAACAAAAAAATAATGCCCATTTTTTCAGAAAAATTATTTTTTTCTTTAAAAAATACGTAATTAACTAAATGCAAAAATACATTTGTGAAGTAGTCCATACAAATACCTTTCATTTCATATGTAACTTAATATATGTAGATATGTTTAATTATTATAAGATGTTTTGATTTATTTGTGTTGATGTCAAAGGGAGAATTAGACATATTGAAGGTTATTATCCTAAGGGACCGAAAGCTTCTTGGGTTGAATCGGCCAGGGTTATTTTTTTGAAGCGCGGCCGAAGGCCACCTACGCAGAAAGGTATTGCCTCTAAAAATACTGTGGTCAGCGTAGCCGGTGTTGGACTGGCCAGGGAAATTTGTTTGAAGCGCGGCCGAAGGCTGCTTACGCAGAAAAGTGTTACACGCAAAAATACTGTGGTCAGCGTAGCTGGTGTTGGACCGGCTAGGGTTATTTTTTCGAAGCGCGGCCGAAGGCCGCCTACGTAGAAAAGTGTTGCACGCAAAAATACTGTGGTCAGCGTAGCCGGTGTTGGACCAGCCAGGGTTATTTTTTTGAAGAGCGGCCGAAGGCCGCCTACGCTGAAAAGTGTTGCACGCAAAAATGCTGTGGTCAGCGTAGCCAGTGTTGAACCAGGCAGGGTTATTTTTTTGAAGCGCGGCCGAAGGCCGGCTACGCAGAAAAGTGTTGCACGCAAAAATACTGTGGTCAGCGTAGCCAGTGTTGGACCAGCCAGGGTTATTTTTTTGAAGCGCGGCCGAAGGCCGCCTACGCAGAAAAGTGTTGCACGCAACAATACTGTGGTCAGCGTAGCCGGTGTTAGACCGGCCAGGGTTATTTTTTTGAAGCGCGGCCGAAGGCTGCTTACGCAGGAAAGTGTTACACGTAAAAATAATGTGAACTGCGTAAAGAGAGACAATTGGAAAAAGTGAAAAGAACAACTGTATTGTTATTATATTTTATTCGTTTATTTCTAACAAATATATTTTTACTAATAATAAATTACGTATTAAAAAAAAGCGACATTATTTTTTTTTTGATTTTCTCGAAAAGTATATATAATAGGCCATAATATTGTAACCTAGTTGCAAAAAAACTCTAGATAGGATAAAAAACAGCATGTAAAACAACAACACTAACTCGGCAAAATATGCGAGTTGAGCCAACTCGGTTATATGATATCCGACCTGAGATGTAGGGTTGTGAAGCAAAACACCCGCTCTATTGTGAATGGGCTCTGGACAAATACTTGGAAAAATTCAATCAACTGTCAAATCTTGTTTATTTTGTGGATACATAAACAAAACAAATAAAAATGGAACAAGGGTAAGTAAAATTTGCGCTTCGTATATTTCACATAAAATTATGAATTAAAACATGTTTGTTATTTCAGAATACAAGAAAAAAGGCGAAAGAGGTGGTCCCGTGAGGAGACAACAGGGTTTTTGAGATGCTACCTCGCCCGGAAAGCGGAGTTGAGCACCCAAAGAAAAAGAGGTTGGCCTACACGAACGTGTTAGAAGACATGGTGTCCATGGCCATCACGGTAGGTTCAAGAAATATATGTTTGAACAAATTATATTTATTAATCCAATTCCAGGACTTTGAAAGTACGCCGCTGTGTTTGGAGTCGAAGATGTGCAGTCTTCTCTGGGCCTATAAGGTGGCACGAGACAACAACGTCAGAACCGGCGCCAGCCCGTGCTTTGCCCCCTATATGGAGCAAATGGACGAAATGTTTGGGAGTAGTCCGATTATTTCAAACGACCACACGGTGCATGTGGATTATAGACCGTTTGAAACACTTTCGGTAAACGTGCTGTCTTTGCTTTTGGTTTTTATTTTACTTGTAATTAGAATATGAAATGATCTGAATTTAATTTTATATGTGATACTCCTTGTGAATTTGTTTTTGGTTTATAGATTTTAAGTTGAATGAAATGCAATGAATTCTTGTAAATATTTTTATTAGTGAATTTAAAGATATAAATATATACATATGTATATGCAGTGAAATTTTTAAATAATATTTTGTTGTCTTAAATAATTAATAAGGGTTTGCCTTCTGTCAAGGGCTGCGTCTAGGTTTCATTCTTCAAAGCCTTCAACCGTTGATATCGCACAAATGTGCTAGTTGCCTAAATGCCACGGTATTGCTCACGTACCAAATGTACATATACACGGATTTTTTGTGGTAATATATGCGTCCTATCACCACCAGATGTGGCAGGTACGTAGTTAAGACTCCGAATACTTCACTAAAAATGAAATGGCATTAAGTTTATGTATTTCTTTTACACATATTTTGTTATTACTTGTTAGATATTCCACCGTTTGGCGTCTTGGCCTCATGTGCATTTTGAAATCTGCCTAACTCATTGCATCGAGGGTACCTTCAGAATTGGAGTACTTCTCATGGTTCTCGTTTTCACTCTCCGAGTCTTTAGAAGAGCTGGAGCTGGCATATATCGTTTCCAATACTTCTATTACTTTTTGCATCTCTCTATTACGACGTGATTCGCAATGCTCACCCGTGTACAAAGACATCATCTACAAACGTAAAAGGTTATTTAATGCATTTATTTAATGTTTTTAAATAAATTTAATAACTTACCACTGAATCTTCAGAATTGCTCATTTTGTTGTGCTTCTTTAAAATTTCACTAAACAAATCATATGTTTAATGACAGATATTGCCAGTGTTATGAAGTAACGAAAGGGAAATTTTATCCGAGTTTGAGTGTTTTTTTGCAACTAGGTTACATGAAAACGGGCCCAAGATTTGTATATACAAATATACACATCAAGTGAAAGATCTCTTCATTATCTATCCTACCATATTAATGCATTTAACAAGGCAAACAAATGTTGATTCAACTCAAGGATCATAACCCTCAAAATGGCCATTTCTCCCTTTCATAGCAACACAAATAAATCAAAACATCTTATAATATTTAAGCATAACTTAATTAAATCATTTATCAAATGAAAGGTATTTTTATGGGCTGATTCACAAATATATTTTTACATATAGTTAATTACGTATTTGTAAAAAAAGGCATTATTTTTTTGTTTTTTGATTTTCTCGAAATATATTTGTAAAATGTATACAAATATATACATTGAATGAAAGATCTCTTAATTACCAACGACGTCCATAACACGCCCCCAATTCGTTTCCGGAAAAACAGATGTACACCATAAGAATCAGTAGAAAAAGGTGGGCTCTATTCTTTACTTGTTCCTACACATGCAACGAGACGCTGCAGTATGATGAAGGCATTATTAATAATTTGTTTGTTAGTTTTCTTTAACTATTAAAAAAAATAATAGTATTATTAAATAATAGCTGGGTGGGCTGATAACTATTTTTCAGTGGGCAACCTCAGTATGTACAATTGTGAACCAACCATCATCGCAACGCAAAAAGAAGAATTTGCTGAATGTTGTTCATAGGCACATTGCCATACTTATTTTACAGGCGAGGGTGTTTACTACCAGTTAAAATAGTTACTAAAACTTTAATAATTACTCATAAAACTTCCAAACCTTTTTGATTAAAGAGCGATCTGAATTACAATCCAAATGCTGGGATCCAGAACCCTCAAGGTCCGTCCAGCAAGCTATAGCGTATCAGTGATGTAAACGCTATGGGGCCATCACCTCTGCTAGGGCAGGTACCTTGACGTGGTGCAGGGGCTTAATCGAAGCTCAAAACGGATCCTGCCATCGAGGGGGGGCACCGTCGGACAGGCGATGCCTCAACTGGATGGTAGATACCGCTTGAGCACGATGACCAAGAACTGCCACCTCCTAATCCAGGGTGTTAAGCGACACCGTGCCTATTGGACGGTTTGCAGCCAGGAGTACAACCGGCTGTAGTATAACGGCGCCTCATCGACACAGGGCGGAATCGAGGAGTAACGGTGGCCTTACAGCGACAAGGGGCGATGGCGTGGCGGACGATCAGAGTTACCCCAAATTTAAATATAGACCGTCAGTATTGCCTCGGTGCGAAAGCGGTCGTACGAACAAGATGAATAACCAACAAACAAAAAACAACAACAAACCCAACAACAACAACAAAAAGGGAGAGGGGAAAACCCACCTCCTCCACAATCGTATAGTGAGCATTAACGTGGAGGACACCGGTATACGATTAGTCGTTGGTGTAGACGAGGAGTCCTTCAATAAAATGAGGTGGGATAGTTATCGGCTGAACTATAGGTTCAGCTTTGTTACCATAAGGCCCTGGCGACCAAAGATCGCGGAAGAATCCGAAGCAATTTCGAAGCAGGTGCTGAGTGAAGAGGACTCTTCTTTAAAACCTCAAACCTCTGCGCCGCCTTCATCGACCATCCCTCGTCCCAGCAACATTGCTCAGGGTAGCCACACAGGAGTTGATCAAGGGGCTCAACTTGAGCAAACTCGAGCTCGACAGGAGGAGCGAGAGCGAGTTACGGCTCTCGGAGGTAGACGAGCCACAGCTATAATGACCCCGCTCATGACAGTAGCCCAGGTCAACCTCCACCACGCTAGAGCGGTTTCGGCCGTTATAGCGAGAAGGCTTGCCTCGGAAGATCTGGGCATAGTACTGGTGCAGGAGCCGTGGGTCTATAAAGGCCTGGTAAGGAGCCTGAAGGTAACCAATAATAAGGTAATATGGGATCTCTCATCTGAGAGGCCTAGAGCTTGTATAGGGCTTAAGAACAATATTGAATACTTTTGCATTACAGAATAATTAACGCAGGACCTGGTAGCGGTGCAGACAAGATTGGAGGTAGACAAAAGCTCCATAAACGTGGTTTTAGCGGCCGTCTACTTTGCTGGGGACATCACCATACCCCAAAAAGAAGTCCAGGAATTAATAAGGTACTCTGAGAAGGCAAAGCTGCCGATAATTATTGGTTGCGATGCCAACGCACACAATGTGTAGTGGGGAAGCACCGATACCAACGGACGCGGTGAGTCCTTATTAGAATATATTATAAGCAGTGATGTAAGTATACATAATATTGGGCACAGACCAACATTCATTACCAAAGTTAGAGAGGAAGTACTCGACATAACACTCAGCAGCAAACTGGCTGACGATCTGATCTCACAGTCGAAAGTTTCCTCAGAACCCTCTCTGTCGGATCACAGAATCATCCAATTTAAGCTGAGCGCTATGATAACGAAGAGTAATCCAAACAGGAACCCCAGAAGAACGAACTGGGAGAATTTCAGCAACACATTAAGCCTAAATTTGCCTAGTATAGGGCATATTCAAAGGAGGACAGACTGTATAGAATTAGAAAACAGGGTGCGAAGATTCAATGACGTTGCCATTGATGCCTTCCACTGTAGCTGTCCTGAAACCAAACCGAAGGAGAAGTCCAAGACTCCATGGTGGTCTCAGCACCTCTCACCCTTACGCAAAACCGCGCGAAGACTTTTTAACAAAGCTAAGCGCAACGAATGCTGGGAAGAGTATGCAGCTAGTCTAACAGCATACAGTAAGGAAATCAGAAAAGCTAAAAGGGAAAGTTTTAGGAGCTTCTGTGAAGACATCACTTCCACGCCGACAGCGGCAAGGCTTCACAGAGCGCTAGCCAAAGAAAAGGTAGAAACTAGGCTAGCTATCACGCTACGTAATGGTATGTATACAGCTAGTGAAGAGGAAAAAGCGCTGGGTCTGTTGTCGACTCACTTCCCTGATGCATCTGCGCCTGAGTCTGAGTCCTATATAGGGAAAATAAGACCATCACAATCTGATTGAGAACTAGCTAAAAACTTATTTACGCAACACTCAGTGAGATGGGCCATGAACTCGTTTGAACGATATAGCTCTTCGGGAGAGAGTGGTATCTTGCCAGTGTTATTGCAACAGGGCGGCGATCAGATTATCCCACACTTGGTAAAGATAATGAGGGACTCACTTGCATTGTCATACATTCCAACTGTGTGGAGGAGAGCCAATGTAATATTTATACCCAAGGTTGGGAAAAGGGACTACTCCTTGGCGAAGTCCTTCAGACCAATTAGCCTAACCTCCTTTGTATTGAAAAGAATGGAGAAGATCATAGACAATGAGATCAGGTCAAACACTCTGCGGCGGAAGCCACTACATTCCAGTCAGCATGCGTATATAGCGGGAGGGTCCACTGACACTGCCCTGTACCTGCTAACGACGGAGATACAGAGGTCGTTTGACTGTGGGGAGACCGTAATATGTTCATTTCTGCACATAGAAGGCGCCTTCGATAATGCCTCACATACGGGGGTATGCAAGGCGTTGGAGAGAAGGCAGGTACAAGCGCCCATCAGTCAATGGGTAGAAGCTCTGCTTAAGACTAGAAAGGTGGAAACTAGTGTAGCAGACAAGGTAATACAGCTGAAAACCAGTAGAGGTTGCCCACAAGGGGGAGTTTTATCTCCTCTATTGTGGAGTCTTGTAGTAGATGAACTCCTACAAAAACTAACAGATAATGGAATTCGCAGACGACATTGTCGTTATAGCTAGAGGCAAATACGAAAGCACATTATGCGATATTGTGCAAAGAGCACTAAACCTGACAAAGGCTAGGTGCGCTGGAGTGGGGCTTAATATTAATCCACTGAAAATAGCCATTATACCTTTCTCTAGAAAAAGGAAGCTACCAGCAATGAGAACAATCTCATTGGACGGTACTCAAGTTCCTGTGTTAAGCAAGGTGAAATACCTGGGTCTAACCATGGACTCTAAGCTGTTCTGGAGAGAACGTGTGGATGCAACAGCAACTAAGGCAATAATGGTGTGCAGACGTCTAGCGGGTAAATCCTGGGGGTGCAGCCCGAACATACTTAGATGGATGTACACCATGATAGTCAGGCAGATAGTAACATATGGTGCAATGGCATGGGTCTCAAGGGCATCGCTGACAACGGTGAGAAAATCGCTTACCAAGCTCCAACGGCTGGCATGTGTTAGCATAACGGGAGCAATGCGTTCATGTCCAACGGGGGCGCTGGAAGTGATAGTGGACCTGTCACGACTGCACATTAACGTAGAACAGTCGGCCAATAGAACCCTACTTAACATTATTAGGGAAGGTCATGGGAAAGGTAAGATTATATCATCCAAAAACATGGAGAAACTGAGCATCCTGCTTCCTCTTGCTCAGCTTCCAAGGGATGAGATCATCAAAGTAACCAAGTTTGAGAAAAGATTCAAAATTGAATTAGGAAACAAAGCTTCATGGAGTACACCCTCGCTGGAGGGGCACCTCAGAGCAAGCACCCTGCACTGGTATACGGATGGATCAAAGACTCCGGAGGGTGTAGGGGCCGGGGTCTTCGGTCCCAGAACACACCTGTCTGTGCCAATGGGCAAGATGCCAAGCATCTTCCAGGCGGAGGTGTACGCCATTCTCCGGTGTGCAGAGGTAAACTTAAAAAGGAACTATCGCAATGGGCGGATAGTCATTGCAAGTGACAGCCAAGCAGCACTCAAGGCACTATCATCGTATGAGATTAGATCCTCATTGGTGTTTGAGTGTGTAGAAAAACTCAACTCTCTAGCAACCCACAATCACATCCAGCTCCACTGGGTCCCTGGTCACAAAGGCATTGAGGGAAACGAGGAGGCCGATCGATTGGCTAGAGGTGCGGCGGAAAAAACACCCATAGGGCCCGAGCCCTTCCTGCCGGTAGGTCGACATACCATAAGGGAGGTGCTCAGGGCAGACGAAAATACCTTAAAGGAAGTACACTGGCACCAGATGGTAGGGTTACGCCAGGCGAAATATCTATTGGGAGGGTATAACAGTAAACGATCAAAACAGTTTATTAACCTCTCAAAACCCCACTTGAGGATACTTACAGGTCTTCTTACAGGTCACTGCAGACTGCGTAGCCATCTACACAGGCTCGGAATATGGTCGAATGAGTCCTGTCGCTTCTGTGACTCGGCCCCGGAGATACCAATGCACCTGCTCTTTGACTGTGAAGCCGTTTCAAAAAAACGGAAGAGATATCTGGGCTCATATACCCCCGATCAGGAACTTGTACAATCGCTATCACCAACCATCATCTTAGACTTCCTAAGAGCGTTGGGGTTAGATGAGGTACTATAAAGAACGGAGGGCACAATGGATCGAAAGGTCGAAGTGCAAACCTCAACAATAATATCTATCTATCTATGGGGCCATCAGTACCGGTAACAGCTCTCCTAACTTATATGCAACCCGCAGCTGGTTAAGCGATGCAAGATTCCAAAGGTAAACTAGGTGCACAACAATCAACCGTTGGCGTTGGAGTATAAAACAATAGTGCAGCGCCAATCCAAATTATGACACCTCTACCTACTTCTCAACTTTCAGGATTTGCTGCTGGCGTAAGTACTCAGCCACAGTACAGGGAAATATACCTGTTAGTGGGCCTGCACAAGGACAATGTTCAGGTCCCCCAGCTGCACAGGCACAGTTTCCATCTGGTTTGCAATGTTTCAGCAGTAAATTGAGAACCAAGTATCAGTTGCTAAATTGAAATATTATTTCGCTGTGGACAACCAATATGTAATCAATAAATTCCACTTACTGTTCTTCCCGTTCACGCATAGGGACTGGTCTTTGAAATATTATCAGGAAAACCCCGTACATCCACGCTATGACATAAATGCACCAGATCTATACATATATCCCAATGATGCCTTATGTGGTTGTCGCTAGCCTCAGAAAACCCCCGTACACTCACGCTATGACTTAAATGTATCAGATCTATATATCCCAACGATGGGTTACGTGTTTGTCGCTGGCCTCATGTTGGGCATGCAGAATCGTTGGTAGTTTATTCGATTACTCTGTATGGGGTAAACATAAAACCCCCCTTAAAAACGCTGGATTTGCTGGATACAAATTTGTCATAATAGTAGCATGCATGATGGTTAGCACACTTTTTACGGCGGTGGCTATTACGTGGCACTCCTCTACACTAGGCTTACGTTATAATTCTTTTTGTTGCGTACATTGCGTACATGCTACATAATGCGGTACTTGCAGCTAGCAGTGGGACTATCAATTATGACCCCTACGGCACTCCACAGCAGCTTGATTATACTGGTGGACGAAAACGGAAATTGTATTTTCTGTTCCTCACTGTCGTTGGCCAAGAGTTCTTATCATTCTTGCTATCGAAACACTTGTATTTTCCATATATTGTGACTTTAGAAGTTAAAAGTGCACAATTTTAATCTCTAATTGTGTTTATATTTTTAAGAGACACCTTTTTATGGCTATGCAAAAGTTTTTTGTTCATGATAAGAAACCTACTTAAAAATTTTATATACACTTTTCATATGATATTTTTATGTGTACTGAAAAACTCAATTGTAATTTTCGTTAATGAAATTAATCTTAAGTGATGAATCTACATGGTGATTAAATTTATGAAAGGAGCGTTGTCAATAAAATGTATTATATGACATTGTATAAAAGCGAGGGTTTGAACGCAAGCATACATTCTATTATTATTACGCTATAAATATAAACTTTTCCCCCCGCAAAATTAAAGCGATTGTAATTAAAATAGAGTATGTAGTATGTGTGTGTAGATTTATTTATTTAATTATTATTTTTTTTATTTTCATCAACTATGTTCGAACAATATTACCAATATTACTTTTTCTATTTTATTTTCTAGTTTGATTTTGACCGGTATTCGCACAACGTGGTAACAGAGACCGTATATTAGACAGACAAGGATTAAGTTAGGATGACGGTGTTAACTGTCAAAATTCATCAATCAGCCCTATCATAGAATCCATCGTAGACTGTATTTTAGTAGAAGTTACGAAAAAACGTTCATACATTTCGAATCGCTCCGAAAGTACTTTCGAAATTCGTAGAGTGGCATTCACTGAATCCATTCGGAACGTCAAATGTATGAGTTTTTTTACATTTTTCTACGAAGGAAATTTGTTGTCGGAGACCACGAATAGACGTTTAAAATTCAAATTTGAAAAGAAAAAAAGCGAAAAATCTAAAATATGTAAGCCCACTAGTAATAAAAATAAAAATGAAATAAAATTTCTAAAAATATCTTTAATTTAATGCGGTTTATTTAGGTGCAAAATAGTAACAACGCGACAACAGTACGCAGCTTTGTTGGAACTCATGCAGCAGAAGCCTGAAATGGCAAAAGGCTTCTCAAAGTGCCCGAAGGAGGCATTGATAGAGATTTGGGAAAATGTAACGAAGGACTTAAACAGTCTTGGTCCGCCTACCAAAGACATATCCAGCTGGAAAAAAGTAAGAGAGAGTTGAATACATTGTAAATTGTTTGTTTGTATAACTTAATCTTATTTCAGGTATGGTTAGACTGGAACGCCTACGTAAAAAGGAAATTGGCGGAAAATAAAAAGGAACAGAACGCGACTGGTGGCGGCCGAAATCGACAGCACAATTTTAATGAAATGGAGAAAGAAGTCAATCGACTGACTGCTTTAGCGACCAGCACGCATGGTGTGAAAAGCACGGTAAGTTTTGGACTACCTGATGCAATCGACAATGCAAATAGTGACGCCAACGCAGATGTTTCGATGCAGTCAGAGACTTGTAGTCCATCACTTCCGAGACGTAGTCCTGTGCATAGGCGAGCTGATACTAGTGCGGCGGACCTATTGAGAGAGCAGCTGTCACTCCAGAGGGAGTTTAACGAAAAAACTCTCCAACATTTTGCACGGCAAGATCAGAAGTTGGATGAGCTTTCTTCAGGTATGCTACGCTTGACCAACCTGCAGGAAGAAGAACTTGCAGAAACGCGACGACATAACAAAGCTATGGAGGATCTAATTGCAGTGAAAAATGAAATAAAAAACAAATGCTGAAAATTAAAGAAAAAACCTACAAGCACATGCAAAAAATAAAAGAAAATAAACATAATTAAATAAACACAAATATTTACGTATGAAAATTTATTTAGCTTTTGGTTTTTAGTGTAGGTATATGTATATATAGAGGTTGCGATATGCAAATAAAAAGCGTGTGGGTTGCCTGAAGTCCAATCAGAAAAGAGAATGGAGAAATGAAATTTTTATTTTTCTTAACGAGAACGATTACAATGCAAAAAGAATAATGAATGAAAACAAAGCAAAATGTCAAAACCAATAGTGCGCATGGTTGCACTAAGGAAGACAAAGTTTCAGAGTTCAAGGTGTTGCCACATATATATAAATCCTATACTCTTACTAATGATCTAGGTATTGATTGCCTAATCTCGGAAGCATATTCTAAAGCATCAAATACGCGAAAATAAATACAAACGTTGTGCAAAGCTGCCGCAACATTGATGATTTGGCATACTTTCCTGGGTTCGTAATGAAGTTCACGAGCCCCTAGAAGGCATCTAAAGCGGTTCTTTAGAACACCAATTGTCCACATCATTTCTGGCTTTTGCGTGAATTTTGTTATGATTGCTTTTGGGACTTCCAACCGAAGGTAGACGAAAAGGTGTCATCAGCCACGGTTCTACGGCGTATTCAGCATCTCCTGAAACATAAATAAAACGCTTCAGATTATGTTACCAACGCCATGAAATTGTGCATATGTACATACCTAAAATCCAAGTGTTTCGCTCACCATCTAGGTGTTTCCTTTCAAAAAAGGATCTGTCACTGCTTACATTCCATATATGAGAATCGTGATTGCTGCCAGGATATTGCGCATTTACGTAGCAGATCCTCATTTTATTGTCGCAAATCTGCAAGTAATTGAACTAAAAATTTTGAACATCATCTTACTTCATCAAACTTACGATCATAGCATTAATACTGTTGTGAAGGAACGCACCTTATAGATTTAAGATT
Source organism: Anomoia purmunda (assembly GCA_951828415.1). Lineage (NCBI taxonomy): Eukaryota > Metazoa > Arthropoda > Insecta > Diptera > Tephritidae > Anomoia > Anomoia purmunda. Next base: position 40,213,301 of record OX639994.1, on the reverse strand, counting down.
TATTTTGTAAAGCAACCCTGCGTGGTGCTGTAAATTATTAGATGTGTTGGGTCCGGCAACGCTGCCTGTTGTATTGTGATCTGTCAAATCTGTAGCGCCAAAACTCTTTCATTCCAAAGGAAAAGGCGCGAGGACACACAAAGTGTAAGAAATTGCTCAACATTTTATATGTACATATATTTAACTTTAATTTACAGGAAAATAAAACCCCACCACACCACACCCATCTTCTATTTTAAATGTGCTGTTTTATTTTGGCCCTCATGCCCGCCTTTGGAACATCTTTTATTTTCACTTTATGAGAGTGGCGGCCAGTTCTTCACTGCGGCGACAGTAACAACTTGGTTAAATTTGCAACAACCAGAAGGAGATAGTCAAACAGCAGTGAACCGCTAAGCATCATTGGAGATTTCCAAGTTGCCACAGCCGAAGTGAAGCCGGGAAATAGCAGTGAACTGCTAAGCATTATTCGGGCCATTCCAAGCTGCCACAGCCGGAGTGAAGTAAGAAAACAGCAGTGAACTGCTCAGCATTTCAAGACATCAGGTACGGGGTGAACGCACAAGACACCAGCGAGCTGCAGAAACCTTAGCGCTGCATCTAGAAGTAGAGGAGAGGATTAGAGTTAGTAGGTCTATTGGGAGCGTCAAGAAACGTGGGTTTAGTTGTTAATAAATGCCAATAACGCGATCGATTTCTAAAATGGCGGACAGTGAGAACGAAGATCTCGAAGTTACCGTGAGAGAGCATCCGATTTCTGCTCAGCAAGAAAATACCGCTAGTATACCAGCACAGTTAGCAGTTTTAATGCAAGAAATAAAAAACCTAAAGGCAACGTTAAATCAACAGCAGCGTGATGCGAGACCATCTGCCGAAGCGAACGCTGAGGGGGAAAATAGGGTAGGCAATACGTTAGCAGAGGCGGTCAGTGAGCTGAGCCGCATTTTAACACAAACGCCTGCACAGCCTGTGATCAAGCTGTATGACCTGCCAGTGTTCAGCGGGCGGCTTGAATATTGGCCGATGTTTCCGGAAGCATCTACTGCGACGACAGAAGAGTATGATTACACCGAGCGGCAAAATATGATACGACTGCAGAAGGCATTGAAAGGCCATGCCAGGGAAACGGTAGAATGTTTGCTTATACACAGCGGCAATGTCGACCGCGTTTAAGAAACCTTATTATTATTATTATTATTTATTATTATATAATTAAAATTATAAAATAACATTTTAGCACAAGCTACCAGGGCTATCGGCCTAGTCATTTTATTAAATTATTAAATTAAATGGTAAATGTTAATATGTTTTAAGAATGTTTTCATAAGTTTTATGTTAGCTTCGGAAGTATTTTGTAGGATAGAGTATAAAGGGTTGTGATCATCAAAGGTTTGATCCCGAATATTTTGGAGAGCTGGACAATCAATTAATATGTGGTGAACAGTGAGGTTGGAGTTGTTGCAGAAATGGCAAATAGGTTGAGAAGCGTGTTGCAAAATGTATTCATGTGTTAAGAGTGTGTGGCCTAACCTGAGGCGTGTGAAGCATCTATTTGCCCATGTTGACGTGCTGGTCGGTAGTCTGATGCAAACGCCATGAGGGTTCACGTCTTTGTACTGATGTTGGTAGGTTGACCATTCGTTAGCAAGGTTGAATTTCAGCCTGTTTGAAAATATGTGTTTTAATGATTTAATATCAAATGGCATATGAAAGTGCAGGCAAGATTTTAAGGCGGATTTTGCGGCTTGGTCGGCTTGTTCATTGCCTAAAATGCCCGTATGCGCTGGAGTCCACATCAATTTTACTTTTGATGACATATTTATAAGAATCTGTTGAATGTAATATGTGCTATCTTCTGTAAAGTGGAGCTTTTGTACAGCATTGAAAACTGATAGACTGTCAGTGCATATAACATATTTTTCTTTAGACTCTTTTGCTAATATTAGAGCTGAAAGTACGCCTTGTAATTCGGCATCAAATATGTTCGCTTATTCTGGTAATAACCCGTGCTGTTGTATTGTGCCCTTATTATCTGTGACTGCAAATGAAACACCGTCTTTTTGCTTGGAGCCGTCTGTGAAAAGGAAGTTCTACCCAGCTAGTTTTAGGGGTGTTGCTATGCTCGTAAATATTTGTTGATAAGTTGAGCTACTTGTGTTTTGTTTACGTAGACGGGATAGCTCGTTAATGAAGATTTTGGAGTTTAATTCCCAAGGAGGAAAATTAGTTTGCGGAAAGTGTGTAGGGGATATGCCCATGTTTAAAGATTCTGCTAATTCTTTGATTTCGCAAAGCGCTGATTTGTTTGTTAATTTGGTCTTCCGTTTCCTTAGAAGTTGAATTTCATGGTGTAGGATGTTTGTTGAACTACAAAGCAGTTTATAAATTATACGGCTCCTAAGGTATTTTATGCGAAATTCGATTGGTTGAAATCCTCCTTCGGTTAGTAGATTTTTAACTGGAGTTGTCCTGAAAGCTCTTAAGCTTCTTCTTACAGCAGCGTGATAGGGTGATTTGATTTTATTGAGTGTAGTTTTCGCGCATTTGCCATATATTTGTAGTCCGTAATCGATCTTACTTTGTATTGTTAGTTTAGTTAGACTTAATAAAGTATTAGTGTGTACAAAACTTTTTTTTGAAGCCAAGTATTTTACAATGTTTAGCCTGGTAGCTAGTTCACTTCTTAGATTATTACAATGGTACTTAAAACTATGTTTATCATCAAATATTAACCCTAAAACTTTCATATTGTTTACATTAGGTATTATGTGGTTGTTATATTTAATTAAAATCTCTTTGCAATTATGTTTTCTGCAGACGTGCAGGTGCTTGCATTTGTTTAGTGAGATTAGTGCACCTGAATCCTGTGACCAGTTACTAATGATATTAAGAGCATTTGTGAAGGATTCCTCTACGTCTGATTCTTTTTTCTTGTTGCAAATTAGATAGAGGTCGTCTGCGTAGCGACAATGTTTTATGTGGTTTTGCTTTGTCAAAAGTTTGCTTATATCATCGAATGCTATTAAAAAAAGGGTCACGGAAAGTGGAGAACCCTGAGGGATTCCATTGTGGAGAGGAAATGTAGTAGAAAAGGTGTTATTTATTTTACAGCGAAATTTTCTATTACTTAGAAAGGATTTTACGTAATTGAATATCTTTAGTCCGATTTGCCATTCTTGTAGTTTTCTCAATACCACATGGCCGCCGATCTTTTCAAACGCTTTTTCAAAATCTATTGAGAGTATTGAGATGTGGTTTTTTGTCGAAAAGCTTTTGCATATTTGATGGTCTAGAAATAAGAGGGCGTCTAATGTGCTCGTCCCAGATTTGAACCCTACTTGAAATGGGGAGAGAAGCTTTTTTCTTTGTAGGAACCACATCAACCGTGTTGAGATTATTTTCTCCATGGTTTTACTAAGACAAGTTATGAGCGAAATTGGTCGGTAATTATCTATAACATTTGGATCTTTTTGAGGCTTAACTATTGGAACTATGGTCGCGGTTTTAAAAGTTTGAGGTATTACACCAGTGTTGAGGATTGTGTTATATAGACTGAGTAATCTGTTTTTAATAACTGGTGGGGTGTTACGCAACATTTGGTAATTGATTTTGTCAAAGCCCAGTGTAGTACCTTTAACAGTTTTTAATGCGGAATCCAACTCCATATGGTTAATGGCTTCCTCAAGATGAACTGCTAACTTGTCTATATTGCAGTTGGGGCGCATATCTTTTAGGTTGTTGGATAGTTCTACAAATGTTATTGGGCTATTGGATGTTTCGGAGGACTTGGAAAAATGTCGCGAAAATTCAAATGAGATATCAAATGAGTTTGTTATGGTTGAATTATTTGTAATTAGGGATGTTATCTTCGTTGATTTGTAGTTCCCTGTAAGAGTTTTGATCCCTCTCCAAATTTCACCAGTTGAAGAACTCGGGTTGAGTTTCTGTGTAAATTCTTCTAAACTTACTCGCTTCGCTATTTTCTTTTCTTTGTTAAACCGTGAATTTTTAACTTTGAATCTAATTAGAGAGCTCAGACTCCGTGATTTTTGGTATTCCCTCCAGGCTAGAACTTTTGCGTTACGAAGGGTGTTTATCTCAGGCGTCCACCAAGAGACTTTCCTTGAAAATTTGTTATGGCAGCTTATGGGAATTGATTGGTTTGCAGCTTCTCTTATGGCTTTTTGAAGTATGGCTGCTTCTTTGTTTGTATTTAGATGGTTGAAGTCGGGTAAGTGTTTACGGATTAGAATGTCTTGATACTTATCCCAATTAGCTTTCTTAGTATTAAATTTAATGGGTTTAGTGTTTGGGTGGTTGTTCGTAGGTGAGAGTGTGATCGAGCATATAATTGGAAAGTGATCGCTATTGTGTAGGTCTTCTAATGTGTACCAAGAGGCAAGTGGGAGTAATTGGGGTGAACAAATGGTCACGTCTATGTGTGTGAATGTGTTGTGAGTGGAGAAGTGTGTCGGACTGTTGTTGTTTAAGACACATAGGTTTGAGTTGAGAATGAAGTCCTCTAGTATTGTTCCTCTTTGGTTGGAGTTTGCTGACCCCCACAGAGGACTCCAGCTATTGAAGTCTCCAGAAAGAATAATTTGCGTATTTAAATTAGAGGTAATTTGTGACAAATCATGAACGGAAAATTTCTGGAGAGGTGGAATATAAAGAGAAACAATGGTTATTGAATAAGTTAATTTAACTTCGATTCCTACTGCAGATATATTGGAATTAAAGTTTATAAATTTGTGGGGTATACTTTTGTGGACTAATATTCCACAGCCTTGCTTGGCGGAGTTTATGTATGGCTGGTTGTGAAAGTATGCCGAGTATTGTTTTGGGAAGTATGGAGAAATATTGGATTTTAGATGAGTTTCTTGAATGCAGATAATGTGGGGATTACGATCTTTAATTAAAATTTCTAATTCTGAATAGTTGTTATAATATCCTTTCATATTCCATTGCAGAATATTAAGTATCATAATTTAATAACTTTCAAAATTATGTACACTATATTAGCTATTTTATGTAAACAGCTTATAGTGTGGGTTCTAAGTGATCGCTTGATACATCGTCAGTGTACATTTGGGATGATATTGGGTTGTTAAGTTCTTTGTTTACATATTCCATTAAGGTGTTGTAGTCAGGAGATGGTTGAGTGGTTGAGGGGGATGTGGAGATGGGTGTGGAATGTTTATTAGTTTGATCGAAATGAGGAGCTGTAGAATTTAAGTTGCAGTGATCACTATCAGTTAAAGAAGAGTAAGAGTATGAAGTTTGGAACGTAAGAGAATTAGAGTTAAGATTGTGGAATGTGGATGCTAAAGATAAAGAAGGTGCTTGTAAATCTAATGTCGTGTTGTTTTTGCTATTTTTGTAATTTGTGAAGGAATGCGAGGTAGGAAACGAAAAATTAGACTTGGGGGAAGATGGCAAAGTTATTGGAGATTTCAGTGAGGAGGGTGATTGTTGATTTTGTGAGGTAGAGTTATTGTTGCTTTTGTGGTTATTGTCAGAAACCGGTTTGTTTGTATCACAATGTGATTGTGCATTGCTGAGTGAAGTTGAGACTGGTATAGAAGAATTTGCTGAACTTATTACTGATGCAAATGTTTGCTTTTCATTGACTGTCAATGGATGTTGAGTTTTATAAATTCGTCTGGCTTCGCTAAAGTTGCACTTGTTTTGTGTTTTGATTTTCATTATTTCTTTTTGTCTTAAAAATTGTGGGCAGTCTCTAGCGGAGGCAGGGTGCAATCCCAAGCAGTTAGCGCACATTGTGCGTTGGCACGGTTCGGGTGCGTGAGGAGGAAGATTACAAACTTCACATGTAATGTTGTTGGTACAGTTCTTTTTGGTATGACCGAGAAGTTGACAATTTCGGCAATGCATTGGAGTGGGGAAATATTCTTCCACCTTAACCGAATACCATGCAACATCAATGTTGAGAGGGACTTTGTACAAATCAAATGTCAACACCATTCGACCTGTTGGGATAATTTTTTCATTGAAATTTTTTGAAAACTTGTATACACCAACAACACCCTGTGATTTAAGACCTTCGAGAATCTCTTTTTCATCTGTGTTAGCGAGGTTTTTGTCAAATATTGTACCTTTGCAAGTATTAAGCGATTCGTGCAGAGTTACAGTGATGGGGCATAAACCACCAAAATCTTTGCATTTTAAAAATTTGTCTGCTACTTTCTTAGTTTTTGCAAGAACTAATAAACTGCCGTCACGTAGGATACTCACTGAATTGTAGTCCGTGCTAATACCATCAAGTGCTTTCTTTTTTGCAAAAACACTGTATTTTGAAAGGTTATTAGAATTGTCTGTGGGTTTAATTACAATAAATTTTGGATCGTAGGTAGAGGAGGAAAGAAATCTTTCGTTGCATTAGTTGCTTTTTTACGTTTGGTTTTTGGTGGCGTTAACATACTTTCAGAAAGTATGCTAAACCTGTTCCCCGAGGGGAACGAATTGTTATCTTCCATGAGGGACACTCAGCACACACTATATTATTACGTATTGTTATGAAAACAAAATATGAAATTGAATATAATATGCACGTGGAAAACACACAAGGAAATCGAAAATAACACAGAAGCGAAGTTGAACACGACTATTCGGTGCGAAGCTTAGTCAACGACTGTTAAGAAACCTTAAAAAAGCGATTTGGTAGGCCGGAACTTTTAGTTAAAAGTCAGATTTCGCGAATACGAGACGTGGCGAATATTCCCGAGTTTAGAATAGACTTAATTATCCCCTTTGCAACAAAGGTGCAAAACTTAGCCTCATTTTTGAGCGCCGCAGATTGCGAGCATCATTTAAACAATTTCAGTTTAATGGAATAACTCGTGTCCAAGCTGCCGGTGTAGCGTAGGTTAACGTGGGCACGACACTCCTTGACTATACAGCCTCGACCAACTATACAGCATCTCAGCGATTGACTACAAGAAGAAGCGCGCGTTGTAAGTATGATTTGCCCCAACGTAGGTGAGCCACGACGGCAAACAGAACAGCGAGCGGAGAGGCGTCCGCGATTCTTTCATGCAGCAGAAGCGCAGGGTAAGCAGACGGGTCAGTGTATAATGTGTTCGGGTGATCATAATCTGGAGCGTTGTAGTCGATTCATAAGTCTTGGTCATAGACAACGATGGAAATTTATACGAGAAAAACGACTTTGTTTTAATTGCTTAAGGTTTGGCCACCGAGGCATTTCTTGTGAACTGTTGCATGAACCTCGATACCGGCAGGTGGAAAACAGTCAGGATAACCATCAGAGGCCGCGTATACTCACCAATATCGAAATATGTCCTGGGAACGAGAGATTACTGTTTAAAATTCTTCCTGTTAGATTGTTTGCGAACGGTAAGGGTGTCAATTGCTACGCTCTCCTGGACGAAGGGTCGTCCTTGAGTCTGATGAACGAGAAACTAGCGCTCAGCTTGGCATCGCGGGTCCGAAAGAAGAACTGACATTGCAGTGGTTCGGCAGCAACGTGGCAACCGAGTCGTCGATGACGATAAACATGGAGATATCAGGTGTCGGCAAGCAACGCAAAAGGTTTCCGCTACGTAACGTCAAAACGGTTAAGAATTTGCAGTTACCATCTCAGACGCTTAGTATATCGCCGCTTCATGTAAGCCAACGACATTTGAAAAAACTGCCACTAATGGGTTACTCGAATGCCACCCCAGATTTGTTGATTGGGTTGGACAACGTGCACTTGGGTATCGCGAAGCGCATTGCCGACGATGGTCGTCGGGGTCCGGCTGCAGTATTAACGAAATTAGGCTGGGTGATCTACGGCTCTTCGGGGAGCAGAAGCGACATAAATAAGCGAGTATTCCTGGTGCGGGAATGCAATGGTATAGAAGATCAGACGGTTGAAGAGCTGGTCACAAAATTTGTGGTGAGCGACGACTTAGGTGTTTCAGTTACCGCCGGACACGTTGAATCAGCAGAAGAGGCGAAAGCGCGCGCAGTGTTAGAGAAGACAACAGTTCGTTTGGGAGATCGCTTTGAAACCGGACTGTTGTGGAAAAATGACGAAGACGTATTAGAAGATAGCCGAGAAATGGCGGAGAGAAGGCTTTTCGCGCTAGAGCGTAAATTTGCAAGCAACGAAGAGTTGAGGAGTGCATACATCAAGATAATGAGAAGCTATGAAAAAAAGGGCTACTCCAGAAAACTCACAGCAAGTGAAATACTTGAAGAACATCCGCGCAAATGGTATTTGCCACACTTCGGGGTTTTAAACCCAAATAAACCTGGGAAAGTGCGAATAGTTTTCGATGCAGCTGCACAAGTTTCTGGGAGGTCCTTGAATTCCTACTTGATGAGTGGTCCAGATTTGGGAAAGCCGTTGCTTGAAGTTCTAACGAAGTTCCGTCAGAAGCCAATAGCTGTCAGCGCCGACATCGAAGAAATGTTTCTCCAGGTCGCCGTGCGAGTAGAAGATCAACCAGCGCAAACGTTTTTGAGGCGGGAAAATCCCAAGGATAAAATTCATGAATACTCAATGAAGGTGATGACCTTTGGAACTACGTGTTCTCCCTGTGCAGCGCAATACGTTAAAAACAAGAATGCGATGGAGTTCATCGGAGAGTTCCCGGCGGTTGACGCTATCTTGAACAATCATTACGTGGATGACTTCGTTCATTGTTTCGACAACATAGAGAAAGCCGTGAGTACCGCCAAACAGGTAAAGCAGGCCCATAGCAAAGGTGGGTTCAAATTAAAGCGATTCGTGTCCAACTCTCAAGCGGTATGTGACGCACTCAACAGTGGGAATTTCAATGGAACACTGAAGGGTTTTGCCAATCCGGATGGAGGACACCAGAAGGTCCTCGGGATGCAGTGGGACACCAGAAGCGATGAATTGAGATTTGTCTTAGCGTTCGGTCGCGTCGACATAGGGCTGTTGCAAGGACGGCGTGCACCGACCAGGCGTGAATTGCTACGTGTATTGATGTCAGTACTTGATCCCTTCGGCATTGCTGCAGAACATGTGCTGAAAGTTAAGCTGTTTCTGCAAATGGTATGCGAGAGCTGGAACGGGATGGGATGAAGAAATCGCAGAGGAGTCGCAAAGCGTTTGGAGGTCGTGGCTAAGTACATTGAGTTACATTGAAACTATCAGAGTACCGCGGTGCTATAGTGCATCCTTTACTACGGGAGTTGTAGGGGTCTGGTACGATATGTCGAAAATTAAAATGTCGAAACTAAAAAAAGTTGGAAACCAAAAAGGTCGGAAAACAAAATGCCGAAAACAAAAATGTCGAAAGAAAAAGATCGAAACAATGCAATGAATGATGTGTGAAATTCGCGCGAATTTCACACATCATTCATTGCATTGTTTCGATATGTTATAGGTATCTATGTTGTTATTTTCATTTATTTTTTCTATTACCTAGACCAAATTACGCATTTTGCACATCATTATTTACATTTATTTCCACTGTTTTAACTATACATAAACGAGATTACGGTAACCTTATTTACAAAAAAAACTCTCGGCTCTCATCCATACAAGTAACTTAAATTCTACAACAATGCCATTCTCACGAAACTCTATTGTTGTTTACCTCAATGAGATAACGGTAACTCCCGTAAAATCAACAAGACTGCACTATTGATTCTCATGGTTTTTATACAATTTAATCATTAGAAATTGTCGATTGAAACCTTGTGCACAGATTGGAGTTCAAAGATGTCTGCAAATATTTACACTGTTGTTTCAAATAAGGGACACGATAAACTAGTAGTTGATGGTTATATTTATTATAACCATCATAACTAGCAATAAAGCTAATAAAACACATTGTTTAACTTCATTTTCCGTAGTTTTACTTACAATATGCCCATTTCGACCTTTTTCGAAATTTTTCAAACTGAATTATTTTTTCGACATTTTTTATTTCGATCAAAAAAGTCTTCTACAAAAAAAGGCTTTTAACATTTCGATATTTTTAGTTTCGACATTTTAATTTTCCACATATCGTACGACTCCCGAGTTGTAGAGCTCCACGTCTTTGCTGACGCAAGCGAAGAGGCGTTCGCCGCTGTAGCGTACTGGCGTATCAAAAGCGATAATGGAGTGGACGTCGCATTAGTGTCAGGGAAAACCATGCGCCCCCCTCAAACTTACAACGATTCCGCGGTTGGAGTTACAGGCAGCGGTTCTAGCCTCGCGTCTGAAGACAACTGTGCTGAATTACCACGATGTGAAACCGTCACGCGTAGTCATGTGGACGGACTCCAAGACCGTTCATGCTTGGATAACGTCAGACCATAGGAGATACAAGCCTTTCGTTGGTCATCGAGTAAACGAAATATTGGACGGGACTAATCCGAACGAGTGAAAATGGATACCAGGTGCAGTGAATCCTGCTGATTTTGGCACGAGGCTTCGAAGCAATGCGCGGAAGTCATCGTGGGTTGGCGGTCCAGAATTTTTGAAGAAACACGAATCCTTCTGGCCAGAAACCAACTCTGTAGAAAGGACAATCGAAGAATTACGATTTAACTATCAACTGATTTTTACAAGGGTCGATGATGACATTTTGCTGAAATATTCGAAAATCTTGCGGCTAATACGAGTAATAGCCTACGCACGAAGGTTCGTGAAGAACTGCAAAGAGACGCAGGAGGGTAGAGTATCTGGCGCGCTCACAGTACAGGAGCTCAGAGGCGCAGAACTTGTGGTCATTCGCAGTACACAACGAAGCGCTTATCCCGAGGAATACGCTCTCCTCAAAAATGGTGAACCGGTTAGTGCGATTAGTAGGATTTATAAGCTGAACCCTATGATAGACGACTTTGGGGTTATAAGAGTGAATGGTCGACTACGGAACGCTGATGCTGTGCATCCGTATACGCGTCAACCCACAGTCATGCCGCAAGGACACCACGTCACCAACATTCTCACCGATCTTTACCATCGTATATGGAAGCACCAGAACGAGAACACCATTGTTGCAGAGTTACGCTGCAAGTATTGGATTCCACATATCCGCGAAAAGGTAAGAAAGGCAGCTAAGAGATGCTTTACGTGCAGAAGGGAGCGAGCGAAACCGAAAGCGCCGCAGATGGGACAACTACCCGTGGACCGACTTACACCGGTCGTGCGGCCCTTCACCTATGTAGGGCTACATGGGCCCGTTCATGATCGTTTCTGGAAGACGCACGGAAAAGAGATGAATCGCGCTATTCACGTATTTAACGACGCCCACAGTGCACCTGGAAATAGCCGTGGATCTTACTACTGATACTTGTCTACTTTGCATCAAGAATTTCATGTGCCGGCGTGGAACGCCAGTGCAGATCAGGTCGGATAACGGCACTAACTTCCTGGGAGCAGATCACGAATTGAAACGTCAACTGAAAGATTTCGAGGAAGGGAAGATCGTCGAAGCTCTATCGAATCAAAATATTGAGTGGTTATTCAACTGCCCCTCGAATCCGCAGGCTGGCGGATGCTGGGAACGCCTGGTATGCAGCGTGAAGCGTGCCATGCAACATGCATTGACCAACGAACAATTGAAGGAACAAACATTGTATAGTGTGATGTGCGAAGCCGATTACATTGTTAACTCACGGCCGCTTACACACATCCCTCTAGACGCTCCTAATGAAGAACCTTTAACCCCTAACCATTTCCTTCTAGGCACAGCAAACTCAGAGCAGACTCCTCATCCGCGGGAAGAGTGCTTTAAGGTAACGCGGACACAGTGGAGAAAAACGCAGCAGATTCATCACCGATTCTGGAAGAAGTGGTTGGCGGAATACATTCCGGATCTGTGTCGCCGGACGAAGTGGCTTAGACCAGCAAATCCATTGGCAATAGGGGAGTTAGTCCTGGTCTGCGACGAGCGTGTGCATCGACCTCAGTGGCCAATCGGTCGCATTGTCAGCGTCAAGCCCGGGAGAGATGGACAAGTCCGCGTGGCGGCAGTGAAGATAGCTAGAGGCACCTTCCGAAGACCTGCTTGTATCCTGGCAAAGCTAGATGTTAGTGAATCTAGCAGCGGGTAGATTCACGGGGCCCCGGATGTTGTGAAGGAACGCACCTTATAGATTTAAGATTTATTTTGTAAAGCAACCCTGCGTGGTGTTGTAAATTATTAGATGGGTTGGGTCCGGCAACGCTGCCTGTTGTATTGTGATCTGACAAATCTGTAGCGCTAAAACTCTTTCATTCCAAAGGAAAAGGCGCGAGGACACACAAAGTGTAAGAAATTGCTCAACATTTTATATGTACATATATTTAACATTAACTTACAGGAAAATAAAACCACACCACACCACACCCATCTTCTATTTTAAATGTGCTGTTTTATTTTGGCCCTCGTGCCCGCCTTTGGAACAAAAACTGTAGTAACCTTTTCGGTTATAGTAAAGGAATTTGTCCTTAGTGGGAGAAACAATACGAATATGGGTCCCGTCTACACACAAAATGGCGCCTGGGAACCCGTATTTACCGTAGAAATCTCTTTTGGCTTGCCGTCTTTCATCTTCACTCAAGTCGAGCCTTATCCAATGAGGGCAAAGTCCTGTTTGAAGTAACATTAGCACCTCTTTTAAAATACAACAAAATGTGGACTGGGCCTTCGGTACGTCAAAATCATTGCCCACTCCGTGCTGATAGCTTCCCTCCGCAAGAAATCGTAAAACAGACGACAGGCGGTGTACTAAAGTTATCGATGACGACCTTGCAGAACTTGCACTCCCTTCTAGCACACTTAGGACGTAATTAAAAGCCGCTTTATTCAGACGATAGTTTTTTATAATCCTGAAAAAGAAATGTCCTACAATAAAATGTAATAGTGCTGTAGATTCTTATATTTACATTGTTTCATCCATATGTTGTTGTTGTTGTAGCGGTTACCTAGCCCCTGCAAGATCAGTTCAACCATGGTCGTTATCATCAAACTCATCTAGGGGGAGGCCCAAGAAACGCCCAGTTTTGACAGGGTCGGGCCAAAGGGAAAGGGGGGTTAGATGAGTCGGTTTTAGGGGGCATGTGAAAAGGTGAGCGGTATCGTGCGGAAAGTTATCACATGCCGGACATACATTGGGTATGTCTGGGTTAATTCTGGATAAGTAGGAGTTTAACCTGCTACAATATCCAGAACGTAGTTGGGCCAGAGTGACGCGGGATTCACGAGGCAGCTGGAGCTCCTCCTCTGCTATGGGTGGTGGTTTGACCCCGAGGACGGCATTCACAGGGCGAAAGTCGATGAAGGTGGTGATTGCCTCTCGGTGAATGTCGTTCAGGACTACCCGGTAGGCAGCAGGGTCTAGTCTGTTGATGGTGTGCGACTGGATCTCGGCGGTCATTAGGAGATACCCCCTGACATGTCTCAGAGGCGGATCCTCAGCAAGCAGGTACTCGTTAGGGTGGCCATTACGATGGCGAGCATCAAGTTGTGCTCCCTAACTGGGAGCATTGAAGCCTCATGGTGAAGATGGTCTACCGGAGACATCAGAAGGCATCCCGTTGCCGTCCGGAGTGCTGTATTTTGGGTAGCCTGTAGTCTCATCCACTGGGTCCTGCTTGTCACGGGCGACCAAATTGGACCGGCCAATCGCCTTGTATGTTGCCAACAACGGTTCTTTGTCTTTGCCCCAAGTGCTGCCGGCTAGCGACTTGAGGACTTTGTTGCGGCTCTGTACTTTATTGACGACTGCAGTTGTGTGCGCAGAGAAGGAGGCCATGCTGTCGAATGTAACACCCAAAATTTTTGGGTGGTTTACTGTCGGTACAAGTGTACCGTCCACATGTATATTTAATTGTGTCTTGGCCTCTTTCGTCCAGGTGGTAAATAAGGTCGCCGAGGATTTCGCAGGGGATAGAAATAAGTTCCGACCAGTGAAGAAACGAGCAAGTTCTGAGAGGTAACCATTCACTTTTGAGCACATGTCATCAATTGCACTACCGGATGCCATAATCGTACAGTCGTCGGCATATGAGACTATTGAAACCCCTCGGGTGGCTGAGGGAGCTTCGAGATATAGTGATTAAACAGAACCGGGGAGAGGACGCCACCCTGGAGTACCCCTTGTTTAATTCTTCTCGGTTTAGATGTTGAGTCTCTAAAATACACCGACGCCTGTCGACCACTCAGGTAGTTCGCGGTCCACCGCTTCAGACCCTGCGGGAGAGTGGATGTTTCGATGCCTTCAAGTAGCGTTGAATGGTTGACCGTAGCAAAAGCGTTTGATAGGTCCAACACCACCAAGACAGTTCTCTCACAGGGACGGTTACGATTGAGGCCACGAACCACCTGGGTGTTTATGACGTTTAGTGCTGTTGTTGTGCTGTGCGCCTTCCGGAAGCCGTGTTGATGCTTAGCCGGGCTCAGATGGTGTGTAAAATAAAGAAGCAGCATAGCCTCGAGTGTCTTAACCACTGGTGAAAGAAGGGAAATCGGTCGATAGGATTCTCCCTTTCCGGCCGGTTTCCCTGGTTTCAACAGCGGTAGTACCCTCCCAGTCTTCCAGGTCTCTGGAATGATGAGGGTAGTCATAGACATGCTGAACAGTCTCGTAAGGTATGCTACTCCCTTGGGGCCCAAATTTTTTAGCATCAACATGCTTAGTCCATCAGGACCAATGGCCTTGAAGGCTTTCGCCTTCCCGATGGCTTCCGCAACCTCACTACATGTGAAGGCAAGAGGCACGCTTGGTTTTGGTAAATTGCGTAGCCTTCTGGACACCTTTCGTTTAGTCCTATCTACCGAAGGATGCAGTATAAACTGTCGGCTAAAATAGCTCGCGCATCTCTTCGGGTCCGACGAAGCGCGGTCGCCGAATGAAACCTCCACTTGATCACCACGCTTCGCCGGATTGGACAAGGACCTCACGGTGGTCCAAAGCTTGCCCACACCTGCCGCGAAATTGCAGGACTTCAGGTGCTCCTTCCACTTCTTCCGCTTATGTTCGTCTACCCGGGTCCGAATCTCAGCGTTTAAATCCCTAATGCGGGGATTTTGGGGATCGGACAGGCGAAGTTGGTCACGTTCGTTGGCTAGCGTTGCCGCTTCCGCTGGGAAATTCGGACGAATCTCCGGTATTCTTCCAGCGGGAACGAAACGGGCCGTAACGGTCGTGACCACCCTGCGGAACTGTCGTTCCCCAGCGCGAACATCTGTTGGTGTGGGTGGGGCACCGAAGGTACTCTCAGTGAATTCCGCGAATCCGGACCAATCAGCTTTTTAAAGTTGATAAAGGTCTTTCCATCCGCGGAGACAAAGTCGACAGGTCTGTCAATCGTGATGATTCTGATGCAAGCGATAGCATAGGTCGCCACGTTATGCTATTTATATGACTAGCTATAGTTAGGTCAGGCGAGCTGTTACAACTACCCATAATCCTGGTGGGGCGTCATCATTCATCGTGCAGAATGTCGAATCGTCTATCTGCTCAGCCAAACCATTTCCCCTACGATCTGCTGGCAGGCTTGAATGCCAAAGATCGTGATGCGCATTAAAGTCACCAACTACTAATCGGTTTTCACCTGTGAGGAGTGCACCTATGTCAGGGTGATATTCTGTAGGGCAGCAGGTGACAGGGGTATATATACATTAAATATTTCGAGCTCGACATTACCTGACCGGATAGCTATGCCCTGACTTTCAAGGGTAGTATCCCTGGGGTTAATGTCTTCTTCGATAAGACGATATTGCACTGTGTTGTGTGTGATAAATGCTAAGCCACCTCAATTATCACGCTCGCGATCCTTACGATGCACCTTGTATCCGTTGCAATTCAACAGGGTTGAATTGCTGCGCAGTTTCGTCTCTTGGATAGCAGCTATCAACAGACCATGTCTTCTCATAAAGACGGTTATCTCCTAGATCTTGCTCTGGAGTTCGTTGTAGTTCATCTGCAGGAGCTTAATCCGCCCAGGATGAGTCGACGCGATGGGGGGAGTAAGGGACTGGTGAGGTTGTCCACCTTGCCTCAGTTGCGCTTGCCGCTGAGCAGGTTGCTGCCTGGTGGAGATAGGGGGCAGCGCCAGAGGAGGCGTATGCGGTTGCAGAGCTCTGCAACATGGGGCGCGGTAGTCACCTGTCCACTCACGTGTGGTGCGCAAACCCGAACACGTTCGAAAGTGACACCAGCCTTGGCACATATTGCACCTAACTGATGCCACATTCCGAAGTATTCTGATCTGACACTCGGAATAGACAGTATGGGGCACCAAGAGCCGCTGGGTAGCCCTAACACTTGGGCGGGAGCAGGATGGGGTTGGATGGGTTGGGAGAGACGGGGAGTGTGTGTGTTGCTGCTTGCTCCTTGGAGCCGTGGAGGCCCTCTAGGTGCTGGGTGGCACCAGCGCAATTGGCGCGACATTTTGAGCCGTAGAGGCTGTTGGCGCTTGAGAGCGCAAGCGACACGGGGCCACATACCGTGTGGTCCACTCCTTGTGTGTCTTAAGGCCTGAGCAGACCTTAAGATGGCTCCATCCATCGCACGTATTACACCTTACCGAGGTGGAGTTTGGATGGAGCCTTCTCTGGAATACGCAGCAAAAATATGTTTCTGGTCCAGGGTTGGATTCAATTCCAGCCCTGAGTTCGGTTGAATGTGAGCGTATGTGAACAAACATATGTACACACATAATTATTTCTATTTTATTTACATATCTACTCGTACACATATGCTTTTGCGCGCCCTTTTGCATGGAAGTAATTCGAGCATTGTTAAATAAATGCATGCAAGTGCATACATATGATAATCAATAAATACAATTTCTTTAGTATTTTTTGAAGACTTTGTTTAACTACTTAAAGTATTAATAGAAAGATATATATGTAAATTATAAGTAAAATAAAATAAAACACTAAAATTGAAAGTATAGACGAATAAATATTTTTATTAGTTTTTTAAATGTTGGAAATAGAATTTCGCAAATTTCTTATCAAAACAAAAGGAAAATTTTCGCCAAAAACATCTGCAACCACACAATGTAGGCGATAACAGAGAACGTATATTAATTTTCTCTAAAATGGTAGTTTTCGCTCAACCGATGTTAAATTTTGCCCCTTGTAGGTGAAACATTATTGAGTGGTGAGCTGGAAGAGGAATCGACCTTTTCCCAAAAAGGCGGAACGACAGCAGGAATGAAGCGGGATGCCACTTCTCTGTAAATATACGTTCTCTGGTGGTAGAACAAGTAAGAAATCGGTGAAGTTAAGAATTAGGTTTAATTTAATAACAATTCATTTGACTAATTTAGTTGGAAAAACCCCTTTTCATTAAAAATCTTAAAATAAATTACCATTATTTATCTACAACTCAACTTATTATTTAATATAAAATATTTTAAAGCCAAAAGAAAATTTAGTACAGAAAGTTCGCATTCGATCAGCTAAACAGAATTTATTAACCATATGTAAAAAAAAACTACTTATGGTTTAAGGGTAAGTTATCGATACTCCGGAATCTTTATACCAAGAAAGTATATATATATATATATATATATTGCTTAGAACTTGTTAAATGTAGTGCTCTTTTAATTAATTAAAAATTTTATTATGTAGTGGTACAAGCGATATATCGATCGTTTTTAATATCGATATCATATTCTATATGCAAATATCGATATTACATTGATAAATTACTATGCAATTTGGTAACAATTCGATCTATCGATACATAGACTGTTTTTACGTTTTTCTACACGCTGCTACTAGAGTTTTACTTGAATTTGCTTTTGGGATAGCAGATTCCAATAAAAGATCAAAATATACTCAACATAAAATACAACAATTTCAAAATATAATAAAATTTTGTATTTACATATGTATGTTATTGTACATACAATGCTTTAAAACTAGTAAGACGTTCAAATTATAACTATTTTATTAGCGACCACCTCAAAGAAGTGCATAGTAGCAATTTAGGGCATGTAAAGGCTATATATCGAGAGTATTTGTACTGTTCTATAATTTATTTTGGCATTGCTTTTTACAACTGCTCATCCCAAATCTGATCTTATAGCGATCGAATTAAGTTAAAAAGAAATTTTTATAAACCATTGTTATATAAATTAGCAAGGAAAGATTGTTTTTTAGAAAATTCTTAAATTAATTGAAATGAAATAAAAAAGGTAATAAAATTGGGTGTTCAAAAGAAGTCGTAATGTAATAAAATTTGCAAAATTCAAAGATGTTAAGCAATTTAAATTTGGACGAAACCGATCGATAGACGAGCAAAATTTTAAACAAAACAGCAGTTGAAGTACGAGGTTGAAGTAGGGCGGTCGCGAATAAAAAACGCCACTGCGCGTAATAAGTTATTTTACTTAATCATTTAATTTTAACTTTTTTATTTTTATGAGCCAACTATGTCTTAAGAAAGACCAATGGATATTCCTGACCAACTAAATGTCCTACACATATATATTTTTTTAATAAAGTATGTAGGTTCATCCAATTTATTTAACACATCCCAATTACGCTAATATTCAGAACTAATCCATATTATTTACATGCTTCGTTATTCTGCGTTCAATGTGCCATGAAAGTCAGAGATTTTCTCTATCATTCCTCTTTTCCCCTCCCCAGCGATCATGAGCAAATGTAACAGGGATTGTCACACCGAACTCGCTGAATTGCTAGCTTTAATGTGAAATTATTGCAAAAATGTATTTATAATTACATTTGAAACAATATTAAGGCATATATTTTAATGAAGAATAAATATCAAAGGTTGCCTATGCCCGTCACATGATCCATGCTGATGATTGGCAATATTCTGTTACAGACGGCTCCCTAGAATTTGCCGAAAATCAGACTTGTCTTAACAAAATCGAAAATCGATAGAGATCACCGCACCTCCTCATCGGATTTCTTTCATGACTCCACCGGCACTCGAAGTCACAACCTACGACTTGCTGGGCAAGTGCGTAGCCAATGAACCACAGTCACATGATCCATGCTGATGGTTGGCAATATTCCGTTACAGACGGCTCTCTACAATTTGCCGGAAGTCAGACTTGTCTTAACAAAATCGAAAATCGATAGAGATCACCACACCTCCTCATCGGATTTCTTTCATGACTCCACCGCACATTGGGGTAAAATGTGTCGATTTTGGAGATTAATTCAAAAATCAAATTTCAAGGTACAAGTAAATTTTCGGTATCAAACGAAAGGTGATAAAACTCTCTATCACTAACTGAACAAATATTTGGCAAAAAAATTACAGTTTTCTTGTAATATTCTCTGAAAATTGCAAGTTTATTTCTTTTTGTGTGTGCACAGTGATATACGTGATTTTTTTCATTTTTCGAAATTGTTTATTTTTTTTAACTGGGAAAATCTAGAGAAAATTGTAATGGAGCCTTCTTGTTCAGGTGATTTAGTAAATACCAAGTGTTTCCATTTGTGTTTTTACGTGTCCCTAAGTATTTACATTTTTTTTTTTGCGCGAAAGTCTTAAAATATGGGGTTTCGACTGTATATGCAGACATATAGTTGTGAGTTAAGCGGGGTAAAGCTAATCCTGTTTTATTTCTATAATCTATGGCTACTGTAGTTTCTTTTTGTAAAAAAAAAGTTGCGCCAATACTGCGCACTTTCTCAGTATATGCATTTCTTTATGCGAACTGCCAGGGCAAATATACACGAATTTCTCAAGCAGAAGAAGAAAAAATACAGCAATCCCAAAAACAAAAGGGTTGTTATTGCTTTTGTTGTTCAATGGATGCCTGTTTGCTTTGTTTACACCCTACGTTACGATAAGCGACAGTTTAAATGCATAACTAACATGGTAAAAGGGATACCGATATTGACTACATTTAAAGAGGTTAAAAATATTATTATCTTCCTTATAGGAACCAATTCTAATGTAATTTGGGCTACTCGTCAAAGTCTTTATGACATAATGAAAAACTCTGGCTGTGATAAATTTAATGACAAATTTGTATTTTTAAAAGAGCAATTGAATGAGCGTATTGAGCCATCTGATGAAT
The DNA here is from genome assembly GCA_951828415.1 of Anomoia purmunda. Taxonomy (NCBI): domain Eukaryota; kingdom Metazoa; phylum Arthropoda; class Insecta; order Diptera; family Tephritidae; genus Anomoia; species Anomoia purmunda. The sequence continues at coordinate 40,193,311 of OX639994.1, read as the reverse complement.
TTATAAAAGAGTTTGATGACAGGATAAAAACGTTTATTAGTAAATTTAAAATTCGTTGGAGCAGAGCCAATAGGCATGAAGAGCGTTTCCTTAGAGTAAACCAAAGTTGGCTGGATTCTTCGATAGGTTTCACCCATTCGCAAGGAATGAAACGTGGCCGCAAAGAACTTTCATTTGAAGAATCCAATGAGAAAACGAAGAAAAAAAAAGTAAATTTTTAAGAGATAGTGTGCCTTTGCCTTTATTAGCTTATGCTGCACAAATGAGCTTTAGAGCTTCAGGGCAAGTGGAAGCGTCAAAGAGAGCGAAAAAATATCAAAGAGTATTGCCAAATCGTCACTATCAAAGCAAATGTCCAAAGAAAACGCTTTATTTGTTTTGGTGGAAGCAAAGTTATCTCGACAACAGTACAATGTTATAAGGCAATCTGCTCCAGATAGGTTTCCTTGCTATTCATATGTCCAATCAGCAAAAAAGGATTGTTATCCTAGACGTGAGAGCATGCATTTTTGCGAGACTTCAGCATAAGTAAGCTTTCAAGCCTTTTTAGATCATACCACTGAGCGTATAACTTTAGCCCAAAATAACGTAATTGAAACATTGAACGATGAGGAAATGACGAATTCATGCCTGTACACTAAGTGGGGCTTCGATGGAAGCTTTGGACACAGCTCATATAAGCAAGCATGCCATAATACAGATGCAAATGATTCATCAGTTTTCATCACCTGCATTGTTCCAATCAGGTTGATTTCTGGAAGCAAAATTATATGGCAAAATCCGCGCCCAGCTTCTACCAGGTTCTGCAGGCCTTTAAAAGTTGAATTTGTAAAAGAGTCCACAGCTGTTTCTAGAACTGAAAACGAAAGAGTTGGTATAAAAATACGAAATCTCGTTAATTCGGTTCTACCTTATGGAAATAAATATTTGGAAGTTAAACACACTTTAATTTTATCTATGGTTGATGGAAAAGTATGCAACGCATTAACAGAAACAATATCTACACTAAAATGTTATTTATGTGGAGCTAGCTCGAAAGATTTTAATAAAATTGATGAAATGGTGAAGAAAGTTGTAAAAACAGAAAATTTAAAATTTGGTCTTTCAATACTTCACGGGTCTGAATGTCTGCTCCACTTGTCGTATAAATTGTCTATAAAAAAGTGACAAGCTCGTACAGAAAGCGAGAAACTATTAGTTTCGGAAAATAAAGCACGCACTCAAAAAGAGTTTAAAGATAAAATTGGTCTGTTTGTTGACCAACCGAAACCTGGCTTTGGGAATTCTTACGATGGCAACACTGCTAGGCATTTCTTTCAAAATCCCGAGATGTCAGCAGCAATTACTAAAGTTGACATAAATTTGATTAAAACAATGCATACAATTGTCGTAGTTGTGTCTAGTGGGCACGATATTGAGGTACAGAAGTTTCGTGATTACGCTTTAAATACAGGAAAATATTTCGTTGAATGTTATCCTTGGTATAACACTTTGCAAATATTTTATCCAAGGACCAGAGATAATATCCCACGCTCTATTGTCAATCGGACAATTATCAGAAGAAGCTCAGGAAGCTCGAAACAAAGATTTTAAGAGTTTTGGAAAACATTTTTCTCGCAAATGCAGCAGAAAAAAAGCAAATGAAGACATGTTTAATAGACTTTTAATCAGTTCAACCACAAGAAAATTATCATGATCATGAATATGATTATAGTGGTGAAGAAACAGTTTATATATTTTAAATAAAATTTGAAGCTTAAATAAATAAAAAATTTAGAAAACCAATGTTCACCATATTTTGTTTTTTTATGATATAAAAAAAAACAATCAAAAAACTCGAAATGCATTATTTTTTTACTTCTTTATGATTAATTAACTAAAAAAAAAAAACTTTTCCATAGCTAGAAGGCTTGTGGGAATTAATCTCCATTTTGAGCACCATTTACCCCACTGTGCACTGGCACTCGAAGCCACGCCTACGACTTGCTGGGCAAGTGCGTAGCCAATGAACCACAGTCGGCATGTAAGCTGCTATTGATTTTTACCACTTTTCCTTATGTCCTACAAACACAATTCAAGTTCGACAGTCTGTCGCTTTTAAGTGAATGTGTGGTTTAATTGTTATTGGGTAACAAAAAATATACGTCTCCTTATACTGGCCTTAAGCTTAAATTAATATTATCGTTTAATAAAAAATCAGGCCAAAAAATAATATACATATGATAATCTTCTTTATATTGTATTTGCCATAATAAATTTGAAACGAGGTTGGAAGGAACTTGTAACTTGTATGCTTTTCTATCATTGTACATAATATGGTGTTTTAAGATATCATCAATCAACAAACTAATGCTAGGCAATCGCTGCACGGTACGTATCCTCAAATGCTTTATAGTTTTACAAAATGCATGGTATAGTTTTCATTCGGTGGAATTTGTAGTTTGACTATTCTGCCCAGTCTCCATTCGTTGGGGGAAGATTCTCCTCCTTGATGACTACAAGGTCTCCCTGCTTTAAGTTTACCTAAGAGTGCTTCCACTTGATGCGTTTCGACATTTCGGAAAGGTGCTCCGATTTCCATCTTCTGCAAAATGTTTAATTCAGCGCCTTCAGTTTTTGCCAGCGATTTATGATGGAGGCAGAGTTTCGTTGACTTCTATATCAGGTGGAGCTAATAAGTGTCCATCTACTAAGAAGTGACCGGGAGTAAAAGGCTCCAAGTCGGATAGTTCGTTAGAAGAGTCGCTTAACACACGAGAGTTGAGGCAAGGCTCGATTCGGCACTCGACTTAGACGCAGCATTTGTTGATTTTCGCAATGCAAGGAGACTTCATTAATAAATTGTTTAATAAGATGGGGCAATCGGCACTTATAAGGAAGGATGACTGGGTGACGTTGAACAGAAACTTTTGCAAAGCCTTCTTCCAGGAAGGGCCTAGGCAGATATTTGTCGGAAAATCGTTTTTAAACGGGAGTGATATGAAGTACTTTCCTTCTTTGTTCCTGTGTGTCGTCCTCTCATATATTTAGCTATTCGTAGTATTGATCCTCTACATTCAAGTTTTTGTCGCGGGGTAATCCAGCTCCCAGAATTTGGGGATAAATATCTCCACCAAGCACAAGGTCTACTTGTTCGTTGATGAACTTTTTATCCGCTCATACTAAATTTGGAAATGCTTTTCCATTTAAATGCGGCAGGGCAAGAATGGTGGAGTTTATAGAAAATAATGGGTCTACTAGAGACCGAAGTTCTATGTAACATGCTTCTTTAACTTGCGCAGAGACATGGTTGCTTATGCATGTTCCCAGGCATGCATTTTCATTCACGACAAGAAGACTCAGAACCAGAATCAATCAGTGCCTTTGCTGAAAAATTAGGGCGCCTAGCTAACACCTGCTTTGAGGTGGAGGGCATTGAGTACTCATGGCGAGGAGGCGTCCATTTTGTAATTACCTTTGGTTGATTCGTCTGTAGGTGAAGGAGCGTGTGATATCTCTAGTGGCACATGCTGCAGTTAAAGCAGCTAGTGCATTGTGACACCGTATGCCCGTAAGAGAGACAATTTAAACAGCTCGAGTTGCTCTTGACGAAGACAAGTCTGGCAGGAGGGGCTGGATGGCTTGAAAAATTGCGCAACTGATGCTCATTTTTCTGCACTATTTGCAAGAGAACTTGCCTACACTTGCTTGAAAAGCGCCAAGTCTCTGGCATGCCTAGGGTTCTGTGGCTTTGTTGCTTGCGCAGGTTTTATGCTTATTAAGCCCGATTTGGAATTGGTTGGGCAGGATTTCGTCCATATCTTCCACTTGGAAATATCACTTTTCCTGTCAATAGTTTGTTCCCATAAGTTCAGTGTACTTTATGGTAATTTTATTGAGCAGAGATACGTAATTATTGCATGCCAGTTTGAAATGTTTGGTGACTTTTTAGGGATGCCGGACAATTATTGATATGCCGCTGCAATTGTTTTAATGAGGTACGACACTCGCTGTTAAGAAGACCCCATTTGTGAATGGACACTTTCTCACTATGTCTTTAGCCTTACCCTGCGTTTTTTGGTTGAGATGGAAAAGCTTCTCACTGGGCTGAGTCGTTTCTTTAAAATCCATATGGCCGTAAACATATCGCGAAATGTTGGCCAGGACAGATAGTCACCTCTGAAGATTTCGGTGTCGCACGGAGGAAGGTGAATATTATGTTCGCGGACCGAATGGTATTGGACCTACTTTTCATTCTTTCATATTTCTCCGACTCTCCTGCCATAAAAGACATACCTTTAATGTATCCCGCGAACCAACTTTTGATAATCGCGTTAATAACTCTGGGTGATAACCCCTCATTTCTTATAAGAGTGTCGTGCGCTAATTTTGTCTTCTCCCATAAAGCTTTATATTCTTCTTGCTGAATAGAAGAATATTTTCCTGTCGGAAGTATATCACTGTTGTCAGATTCTGCTACTTAACAAATCAAAATCACAGGCAGAAACCTCAGGGTAGATTTTAATGTATTTTTCTCTAGAATCACAGATGGAAATTTTAGGTTAAATTTAATGTGTTTTAGTTTACCTTTGTTTGCGCAATGTGATCTAAAATCACCCGTAATACAAATAGGTTGTAAACTAAAATTAGAGCACGAGCCCGATAATAAAAAATAATGCCTTACAAACTTTTGTTTATTAAAAAAAAATTGATTTCGTTATTTTGATAATTTTCGTTTTTCAGCAGTGATCGGTTTTTTTTAATGTGTATAAAGGTTAAATAGTCCTGGAATTAAAACTGAACATGTGATTCACGGTGCACCACTTGAGAAAACAAAGTAAGCACTGCGACTTAAAAGAATTGTTTATTTTTTTTGCAAAATCACTCACGGTGTTTCTCAGTGTACACGGGTAACGAAATATGGATTTTTATAAATCACTCAATTTTTGTGAATGTGGAATAAAAAAGTGCACTTGAATTGAACCCACGTACCTTTGGTTTTGTTGTTTGCTGTGTTGAAATGCAGCAAGGTGAGCTGATGATTTATTGTTGTTTTCCGGCTTTTTGTAATGCGGTTGTTCGGCTTTTGTATCTTGCGGCTGTGTATTTTGCGGCTTATGTATTTTGCGGCTTATGTATTTTGCGGCTTGAGGCTTTGCATATTTAAAAATTAATCGATAAGGACTGTAAAAAAAACTCGGCGTGGATGGACCAAGTGTACAAATGAACGTCGTGTCTCCCAAGGAAGCATTCCAGACGCGCTTGTGTTTTTTTAAGTAGAAGATGAAAATACAAGTGGATTAGTTGGAAAATATATTTAAACAAATATAATAAGCAATGATTGGTGGTTGATTACAATGATGAGTTAGAATAACTTTACCTTGTGGTGCGATGTGGTAGTCGACGTGTTCCTCTGTTACCCATTTTTTCAGTTTTAATATAATCTGCACTCTAAAATACCTAGTCTTATTTGTGTATATTCGAATAAATGAAATGAAATGAAAATGGAATAAAATGAAATGATAATGGTCCAAAACGAGTTATCGCAACAATACAAGATATATTTCTCTATGGCAGCAATACTGTACATATGTAATTTTCATCAAAAACTAAAGTATTCTTTTCCCGCTTAAGAAAGAGAAGAATACATATGTATGTATAATATACGGAAGGAAAACGAGTTTTTCATAATAAGACTGTCGTTTATGACGATCACTGACTTATAATGAAGAAAATAAACAGCACTTCCTGCTAATTGTTGAGCACAGTTAGGCCTAATCGGATAGGGTCGATAGGTTTTAAAACACGAAAATTAACGGATTTCACAAAAACAAAATTTGCGACCAGTGTACATATCGAATATCATATGTCTACGTCAAATAGCTGCGAAAATATGGTGAATAGTACTTTCATCTTACATCAAAAAGTTGTGCAGTTACAAGAAATTCGGTGGCACCGTTCACTTTTCCAAATTTATATATTCCCTTTTTGGGTCCAGAAATCACTTAAATTTACTGTGAAAATTTCTTAAGATCGGTTTAGTACATTGGACCTCTATGAAGGGTCGGCATTAAGATAAGATTTACTTTGAAATAAAAACATGCGCTGTATATTTAAAGTTCGGTTGCACCCGAACTTAGACTCTTCCTTTTTTACACTTGAGCGCACCAGGGTTTCATAACTTTGCTCTCCTAACGGGGTTTTTTAACAGCATAAAGCAACCGAGATAGGGGTAGACATACATAGATACGCTTCGCCTTTCAACTCATTAAGAAAACTTTTGTTCACAATTGTTATGCAATATTTGGTTTGAGAAGGAAATATGTGGAATCAAAAATGTTGGGAATAGACGTGGCATTGTCCAGCGTAGAGCAAATAGGTATATCTCTGAAATTTCTTTGTCAAACTCTACCAAATTTCGTACACACTTCGCATTTCTAGTCCGATAGTACAGTTCTTAAAATTATAGAAGTCAGATGAAAACCATGCGAACAGTCATTTACAAAAAAATAAAAACGCAATATGTATTTAAGTAACTTGTAGTTTAAAAAATGTTGGCAAAATGAAATGGCACCACCCGTTCTAGAGCAATAATTTATATCTCCGAAACTTTTTTTTTATCAAACTCTAGGAAGTTTGCTAATCATTTTGCATTTCTACTCTGTAAGCTCAAATTATAGGAATCGTACAAATGTGCTAAAGTTTGGTTTGCATTATAATCCAAAAGGCAAAGAAATATTTTAGACATTTAATTACTTATCGAACATTTTAAATTTGAATTTCCCCAAGCTTTTTTTTTTACAGAGAATACCTAAAATAAGGTTTAAGAAATAAATTTACACAAATTGAATACTTATGTTACTAGAAATGATGCTAAGATAATAACCGAAGAATACAAAATTGTGGTGTGTACGTGGTAACTTGATACCACATCAAAACTATGAATTTCAAAGTCATTTAATTATGTGAAAATTTAGAACAACTGCCGCGTTAATATTATATTACTACTACTATGGTTATATGTTAAATCTATGTAGTAATTCTATGAACAGAGCAAATAATATTAATGCTCAAGCAAAATTATGAAGCGATTTCGGCCGAACTTCTCCTACAATTTGTGGTTTTGTATTTCGAGATTCCTGATTGAGAGTTCAGATTTCACTATTAACATGTAACAATATAACTGTGAACCGAATAAATTAAAAAACAGCATTGTTTCAAAACGGCGGTACTTTTGGACAAATGAATTAAGAAAAAAATATGTATAAAGTGATTAAAAGTAAGGAACAAAACCAAATTAAGACAAAGTCCCTGAATATCCAGCAAACAATCGTTTTCAAACTTCAAAACAGGACTATTTGAAAGCAAACAGCGGAACATGAGTTATATGCAGAACTGAGGAAGCATTAAAACTATTTGGAAGTAAGTATTGAAAACCAAAGCTATTTGAAGCAGACATCCTCGTAGCCACAAATATTATAATTGGGTATCTTAGTAATACGTAAGATTACATATTTATATTAATTTTAGTGTTTGCTTATAATCATGCCTAGATTAAGTAGAAGATCTATATTATTAAAACGTAGCGAAAATAGAAGATAGTGAACATAGTCACACAACGATGTTTTAGAAGCCGGCTAGATCCAGAAGTCGCGCCGCGGAAAAATAAAAATTCGCTGCTGAGCAAAGTAGAAAAGCCTCCACCATAGAGTCCGCCTTGAAATTTTTCTTACTTCGGATTTCAGAGCAAAACGGAAATACTCTTCAATGCATATTTCGCTGCGAAAACTCACAAATTCACTCTACAAAGCAACATAGAGGTAGGACTTACTGTAGGATATCAATCTAGATTAAATGAAATGTGTCCAGTTCAACGGTCGTATTTATTCTTCCTTTTCAAATTTTCAACTCCAAACTGCCCTGCATATATGTACATACTTACGCGCTATCATATGTTCACATACATACATATACAAGGTGGCGCAAAAGTAACCTTCCGATGTTTTTTGGCAGGGAGACCCAAGAAACAGTTTAATCTGTTGCATAACTTAAATTGTTTAGAAGATGGTGAAACACCGCAAACCCAGGCGGAAGCATTTAGTGGTCAACATGCAGGTGAATGGTGAAAATCCGTGCAAGCAGAGCACAACGCGCTTAAAGCAAATGACACATGGTCATTGGTTGATCTACCAAAGGTGCAGAAGGCAAGCGACATTCAAAGGTACAAATCAAGGTTAGTTGCCAAAGGCTGTGCGTTATGGGACTATACCATGCTTTGAAATAACTGCTGAAAAATAGCTGTGTATGCATCTGGTTGGTTTATCGAACGCGTATTTGAACAGCAAGCTTCATGAAGATGTGTATATGAAACAACCAGGGTTTTGTCATCAATCAGCATCCTGGCAAAGTCTTGAAGCTACAGAAGGCGATACATGGGTTGAAGCAGTCCGGCCGTGTTGGAATAACACGTAAGATACAGTTTTAAATGGCATCGGCTTCACGAAGTGTAAATAAGAGGGCATGCAGCAGTAAAGTTATATCGCCGTCTACGTTGACGATTTAATTACACTGAACCACGAATTTCAACTTTTTCTCTTTACCAGAAACGCCGTTATGAAATTCGTATGTAAAATCACCCCCTGATTTCGAAAATTGAGTTAATTTTTGATTCTATGGTACCGTTTTTGAGATATTTGCAATTTACCGTTATTCGAAAAAACCAAAAATATGGCTCCCTTTAATTACGTATATCTCACGAACGGGTCAAGCAAAAAAGTTTACAGAATCGGAAAGACGATAAAATTTGCTATAAATGCATGATACATTGTTTTTTGCTCAACCAGATAGTTTTCGAGATATTAGCTTATCATTTTAGATTTTTGTTTTTTTTATGAAAAAATATGAAAAAATTACTCTTTGCGAGGGCAGCATTCCGAAACCACAACGTTTTTTCCAGATATTTTTTCTTTACATAAAGTTCTGTAAAGTTCAATGTAAGTATACATACATATATTAAAGGTATAAAGTGCAAATGGGATATTATCCGGATAAACGAATAACACCATAACAATGATAATACTTTCTCTTTAAATAAATCAAATAGTACTTTTAATACTCGAATTGTTTTATAGTAGGTAGAGTGGTTGCATCGAAAGGAAGAGTGGTTGTGTTCGAAACCTGCTGTAGGCATGTAGTTATAAACATGTATTTCCGTCACTTATGGGTAAGTATGCAGGTAGATTTTCAAAATTATAAGACAGAAAATTTTTAAAGCCCACATCTAAAGCAGGTAGTATTTTTTCCCGGCTTCGTATAAAAAGGAACTTTTCTGTCTAGGTAAGACTTTTTCAATTTTATTCTTGTTCCGAGTATAAATATGAGTTAATGCGCCGCCGGAGATAGTTCAGTTGATAAGTCAAATTTCAAAACCGTGATTTATTAAAAAAAAATAAAATGAGTAAAAGGACGCGAGAATGTGAGTGTAATAACTATCCAGATATGTTCTGTTTCATGTGTGGCCAATATACTATCATAAGGCGACGACGAGTGTTCTCAGATCATATCAAAACTTTATACTCCAAGTATTTTGGCATTGAGCCCAAAAATGCTGAAAAACCATAGACACCGAACACTTTGTGTACATCGTGTCGAGTAGAATTGATTCAGTCGGAATCAGGACAACAAATAAAATTTGAGACACCAATTATATGGAGAGAACCTACTTGCCATTCAATAGAGTGTTATATTTGTCAAACAAAAGTACTTGACGTTGGAAGATCAAGAAGAGTAACCTATGCTAGCGTACCTCCAGTGACATTACCAGTACTACAATCAACGGCAGTTGCGGATCCAGTTCCATTGTCAACAGTAATATCTGAGTGCGGGGAATCAAGTTGTACTTAATTTCGCATGGGAAACGAGAGAAACGTTCTGTCACAAGCACAACTTAATGATTGGATAAGAAATTTGTAACTATCCAAGGAAAAGGCCGAGATCCACACTTCTCGTATGCAACAATTTAAATTTGTGTCATCCGATGTAAAGGTGATATATTGTAGAAGTCGTCACGAACCATTTTCCAAACACTATACCAAGAACGACAGTATGTGCTACTGCAACGACATTCCTGGTTTATTCAAAGAGTTTGGTCAAACATATGATTCAAAGGACTACTCTCATCAGTTGAGGCAGTAGCGTGGGAATCTTTTGAGAAGGTCGTTGCTTCTTTTCTCGGTAGACACAAAAGCCCTAACTAAGAGGCGGATAGTGAACGACTTAATCAATAATTATGCGAAAATGGGTAAATATTAAAGGCTTCTTAAAATTAATTTCCCAAAATTTTATAACTTGTTTACCTAACTAATATTTTCTTTCCAGGCGTAAATATGTCTTTAACAATTCACTTTCTCCACTCACATTTGGGCTTTTTTCCGGCAAATCTTGGCGACGAAAGTGACGAACATGGCGAAAGGTTTCATCAGCAAATGAAATTAATTGAGAATCGATATCAAGGATTCTGGGACGTCGCAATGATGGGTGATTACTGCTGGTTTCTCATAAGAGAAACCGATCCTAAACTGAATAAGCGTCAAAGTAGAACACATAATTATTTCGACTCATAGTAAATTCAAATTAAGATAAAGATTGTTAGAATATAGTATAAACATTAATAAATTTAAAAAAAAGGTAAAAATATGGGTAATTTCATTCATAAATTGAACTTTTAACTCAATAGAAACAGAGCATAGCTAGATATTTCACTCTTCTTTATACCATACATACGTTTTGAGGTATACGTTGAAGTTGCGCAACCTTACGTAGTTTTGCATCGATTTTCTTCGATGATAGCTTATCTTTTTTCTAATTAAACAAAGCTTTACGTAAAGAAAAAATATCTGGAAAAGAAGTTGTGGTTTTGGAATGCTGCCCTCGCAAAGAGTAATTTTTTTCATATTTTTTCATAAAAAAAAACAAAAATCTAAAATGATAAGCTAATATCTCGAAAACTATCTGGTTGAGCAAAAAACAATGTATGATGCATTTATAGCAAATTTTATCGTCTTTCCGATTCTGTAAGCTTGACCCGTTCGTGAGATATATAATTAAAGGGAGCCATCTTTTTGGTTTTTTCGAATAACGGTAAATTGCAAATATCTCAAAAACGGTACCATAGAATCAAAAATGAACTCGATTTTCGAAATCAGGGGGTGGTTTTACATACGAATTTCATAACGGCGTCTTTGGTCAATTTTGGCCGTCGACCAGTGTTATCATGTGTTCCAGTGAGAGACAAATTGCAGCGAGTAAAGAGAAGATAGCATCGCAGTTCCTTATGCACGATGGCGGCGCTGTAAGGTTTTTCCTTGGGTTGGAAATTCAGCGTGAAGGTGATAGGGGTACGATTTCTCTGCACCAAAAGAACAACATTAGGTCAGTACTTGAAGCGTATTGTATGACAAATTTTCGATCTGTAGCAACATCACTTGATCCTGGTTTTCAAGTTGGATACAAGAACGTTAAATGTGTTAAGGTTAACGCTACTGAATATCAATCGATAATTGGGTCACTTATGTAAGTTAATTTTTGTGCGCTTCCGTGCTTTATTGAGTCTAATTCCGAACTGCTTATTGCTAATCACTTAATGCTAGAACCTAACTTAAGCTGTCCTCACCGGTGCTGCTGTCGTTGCTGTCGCTGCTAAGTTCGCTGCTGCCGCCGCCGCTGTTACCTGTCCGCAATGTGCTCTGTCAGCGGATCCCACGACTACCACCTGTGTGTAGTGTAAGTCGTTGTGTGTCACTGTCGGTCCGCTGCTTGTTGTATTTGTGCTGCGTAAGCGGATCCCACGATCTGTGTGCAGTGTAAGCCGTTGTTTGCCACTTTCGGTCCGCTGCTTTTTGTATTTTTGCTGCGCCAGCGAATATCATATTTTGGCTGTTGGTCACGGACTGGGGTGGTGACGGCGTTCAGCATTGCCTTAAACGAATGTTAAGCAGACAACGCTGACTGGGCAGTTAGCTGATTAAAGTTTCGAGTTAACTCCTTCCTTCTAAGTGAGGATCGTCTGCGATTCTTTCTGTTACCTCTTTTACCATGACATCTATCGTCTGTTTAGCGATGTGTTTCTTGTATTTGCTTAGAGCAAGTCGCAAGCCCATTAAGATAATGAGTGAAGTTAGTACTACTATAATAACCACTGTGTTTGAGTTGACTTCTCCTCGCAGAGCGCCAATGTGGTTAATATTTTCTTCATCCATTTCTTAAAAATAGTTCAAGCTCAAAGTTTCTAAGTGTTCTTAAAGGGGCGGTTGGAGTTACAGGTTTCCGAGTAGGAGCGTAATTTCGGTTACAGTATTCGGTGCCGTTTATTTTTACGGATTGGTCAAACGTCAACAAATAGGTACCACTGATGGCTCGAACATGCCCCTTTTTACCCTCTATGGTTACCGTGGCTTTGCTGATAATAATAATGCCATCGTCGATTTCTTTGATCCCTTTATTAAGGTTGGCGGTGGTTGAGCAATTGGTCACTACTCCCGTGACCAGTTGTTGTCTGCAAGTGCTGGTTTTTAGTATTTTACAAAAAGTAGCAAACGTTGACTGCTCTCATTTTACGGTATGCGCTTTGTTTCCGCACCCAGCAACAGTATTGGTTTCCCCGAAGTGTAGTACTCGTCCTTGGTGATAAGTCCTTGAAGATAAGTTTCTTACAAACTATGTTTTCTCTGTTTTGCAAAACCTTAATTTTGGACATTCCTAATATTTCTATTATTGCTACATTGGTCGAGTGCTCGTTGAATATTTTGTTTATATCGCTATTGTCTAATAACACAGGACTAACTAAATTAAGCTTAGCTAGTGTTATTGAAATTGTGACAGCCTGTAATTCGAGGGTTATTATCCTATTTCTTGCTAGTATAGTTTCATATAAATGACCCGTATCCATTTTCTCTTTTTTTTGAAGTAGAAATTTATCTTCTCAGTGATTTCCAATATTTTCTGTTGAACGTGTGTATTTATCCTATATTGTTTGTTGTTAGAATCAACGAGCATGTCCTGTCTCATCTGTAATCTCTGGTAGTCATTAAAGTCAGGCCTTCAGTGCTGTACCCAAAAAGTTCAGGATTCGTGCTTGTCGGTGGTGAAAATCGACAGTTCGTATTAGTGTTTCGATATGATCCACGTCAGAGTCTAGTAGCTTCCACATGTGCGACTGAGGGAAAAGGCGATTAGATTTTTTGTCTATTGCTTCTCCGTCCAAAATTGGGATGTAGTTAGAGTTGGTGTAGTCCGTGAGTTTTTCCGTCAAAGTGCTCGTCAATAGAAATGCCACTACTGTTGTCAGCCTAAAATGAAAGGGTGATAATTAATTTATTGTTTGTCAAGGTGGTCGAAGATTGTCCTTATGAACCCTCCTCCTCTTTATAAGAACGGTGGTGCCTAGGTCTTGTTCAACTACCTCCTCTGCATATAGTGTAGAGAGTTTATTACCTAACCTTCGAGTAACTTTCACCAGCATCTTGTCACCAGCGTTAAATGTCCTGCCCTGGTGATTTTTATTATGGTACTCGCGATCAGCAGCCTGTGTTTTTCTATACGGTTTCGGATTGATTCCGTAATGTCCGCTGAACAAGAATGAAGGATGTCGATAGGTTTCTTGTTGGTTACTGAGTGCATTGACCTGATATATTTTTGAGATCTCTCACAAAACAAAGTAATACCGTTTTTTTAACACGTAATTAACTATTAGTAAAAATATATTTGTTAGAAATAAACGAATAAAATATAATAACAATACATTTGTTTTATTTCATTTTTTCCAGTTGTCCCTCTTTACGCAGTTCACATTATTTTGGGCTGACCACAGTATTTTTGGGTACAACACCTTTCCGCGGAGGCGGCCTTCGACCGGGCTTAAAAAAATAACCCTGGCCGGTCCAACACCGGCCACGCTGACCACAGTATTTTTACGTGCAACACCTTTTTGCGTAGCCGGCCTTCGGCCGCGCTTCAATAAAATAACCCTGACCGATCCAACACCGGCTACGCTGACCACAGTATTTTTGCATGAAACACCTTTTTGCGTAAGCGGCCTTCGGCCGCACTTCGAAAAATAACCCTGGCCGGTTCAACACCGGCTACGCTGACCACAGTATTTTTACGTGCAACACCTTTTTGCGTAGCCGGCTTTCGGCCGCGCTTCAAAAAAATAACCCTGACCCACCCAACACCGGCTACGCTGACCACAGTATTTTTGCGTGGAACACCTTTCTGCGTAGGCGGCTACGTTAACCACAGTATTTTTGCGTAGGCGGCCTTCGGCCACGATTCAAACAAATAATCCTGGCCGCTTCAACTCAAGAAGCTTTCGGTCGCTCACAACCCTCAATATGACCAATTTTTCCTTTCCATAGCAACACAAATAACTCAAAATATCTTATAATATTTAAACATAACTATATAAAATTATATATCAAATGAAAGGCATTTTTATGGACTATTTCACAAATATATTTTTACATGTAGTTAACTACGTTTTTTTTTAAAGAAAAACATAGTTTTTCTGAAAAAATGGGCACTATTTTCAAAGTGCTGTGTAAATGCTCCACTTGCCCATTTGATGTACTTTGGAGTGGGGGAGCATTCGCTATTTTCACATTACATATTGTAATCGAGCAACATTGACTTTACGGTATGTGAATTAAGCAACTTTTCGTTGTCACCGTAAATTGGTCTTAAGTTCGGAAAAATATTGATTAGTTGTAAAAGTGATGGGTTTACGTCTACAATGGTTCTGGATGCGATTTTCTGCACCATTGCAAATTTTGATAACTTGTCAACGCAAGTTAGAAAATACTTTTGGTCTGCAGAAAAAATATCGATGTGCAATATCTCGCCGATGTTTGATGGTATCGGTGTTGCTGCAATAACATGTTTTTTTGGTTGTCAGTCATATTTGGATTTCGAGCAGATTCGACAATTGCTTGCCACTTCCCTTGACTTTCTATCCATCTTTGGGAAAACATAATCTCTCAAAATCTGTTTTACATTCTACTGTGCTGCCCTATGAGCTCGATTGTGTTCGGCAACTATAATTTCGTGTTGGTCACTTTCGTTAAAGACGTCCGTAACCATTTTTTCAGTATGTCGAAATTTAACATTTGGATGAAGTTCAACTAGTCGGTGAAAAATTTTTGCTAGGGCTGGAACTGTTTTAAGTAGCGACTCAGTTTTACAACATGAAATTATATGCCTGGTTTTTGAGCTAAATATTATAAAAGTCTGCTTCGACGGGCTATCGTTTTCTTGAAGTATAATCTGTTTCCTGAAGCAATTGACCGGTTTATCAACCGTTTCAATGGTATAGGTCAGTGATTCTTCACTGTGTATGGTTGCGCAGTCAGTGCTTACCTCCATTTTGACTCCCATCGTATTCATGTGCTGTCTTGATAATGCGTCAGCGACATGATATTCTTTCCCTGGCTTGTAAAATATCTTTGCATTGAAGCTTTCTATAAGGGATTTCAAGCGCTTGATTTTTGGGTTCGGATTTTTATCTGAAACTGCAAATGTCAGAGGCTGGTGGTCGCTGAAAATGTTCAACTGGTTTACACCTTACAAGTAATTTCTCAAAGTGTTAAGGGCCACACAATTGCTAATAGCTTCCTTTCATTTGTTGCCAAATGTTTTTCTTTATCTGTGAGTGTTCTTGAAATCATGGTTATGGGTTTCTTTTCCTGTGAAAGTACAGCCCCTAAACCCCTTGAGGATGCATCGGTCGTCAAGTCAAATGTTTTAGTGAAATCGGGATATGTTAATGTGACGTCTTCAGACGCCAGAATTTCCTTAAGTTTGTTGAATGCATCTACACCTTCTGGTGTCAATTTGATTTTAATATTTTTTGACTGGGTAGCACTTACTTTGCCATTTTATCCCTTTAGCATGTCGGTCAGTGGTTTTCTATGCTGGAATTATGTTGTATAATTAATTATATAAATTTATTATTTTATTATTTAAAAAAGATAATAATATAGATAATATATTAAGATATAAATGAGTATCATTATTATTATGTTATTAAATTGATATTTGATACATATATATAAATACATATTTATATTTATCAATAATTTAAATTTAAATCCATTGTTTTATTAAAATTTATAAATTTGTTTACAAAAAATACTAATTGTATACTATTTATTAAATTTAATTATTTAAAATAAATAATATAATTATAAATTAAACCAAAAATAACCCGTCATTATTTTAGTAAAAAATTACTTTGTATAGACATTTAAATTCGAAACCTCCATAAATAACAACTTAACTTAGTTAAATATATACAATATACATATATATATATATATATATATATAAATTACCGTCGTTATCAGGATATTTGATTAGAATAATAATTTTCTTTAATTTTTATTAAAACTTATATCAGATCAGAAGGTGTAACTTATATTTAAGTTAGAGATGGGTTACAATAAAATTATTTAGTTGGGTTTAAATTTTAAATGTTTAATGAAATTGGATTTGATTTGATTTAAAGATAAAAAATTTGATTTGAGCTCTAAAATATGTTCCCGTCGTTCTTATCATTAATGTAATATAGGGCATAGCATAGTACATGTATCGGAAGGTGTATCTATAATGACATTTCAAGGCTTATTTCGTAAAGTTTTACATTGAAAAGATTTTTGTACAAGCCAGTATAAATTGATTATATTTAAAATTTATTTATTAATTGTTATTTTATTAATTATAGCTTATTAAAAGCAATTACATATATAATCTAAAAGTTTCTTACATATTGTCAAAGTAAATTATTAGAAATGAAATGTCACTCGTTTAAAAAGCTTTTTTAGAAAAAAATTTTGTTTAAAATTTTTTTATTTTTTATTTATTGATTATTAGTTTTAATATTTTAAGGGATAAGCTTCAAAATAAATTATTAAAAATTAATAATCGTTGATTATAAATGTATGTGTAGGATTAGCAAGCATTTATAAATTTATTCTAAATTATTTAATTACTAATATTATTTATATTATTTAATATTATTTAATATAATATGTTTCATTTCAATTTATAATAGAATTTTATATTACAGTCAAAAAGCTAAAATTTTATTAAAGGACGAGAATATCCTATAAATCATTATATTTTATATTATATAAATTTTTCGGATATATTTTATTTATATTTTATAAAATATTTCGTTGCGGTGATATTAAAATTTATTTAACATTCAATTACTTAGATATTTGTCTTCATTGAAGTACATACCCTATAAAAGCAGTTGTTATTATTAAAAAAAAATTAAAACTCCTACTAATCATGTAGAAGTAGATATATATGATCCATAATAAATACCACGTCCTACGTGAGAATAAATGCAAATAAAGAAAAAAGATGCTCCGTTAGCGTGTAAAGTTCGTAATAATCAACCATAATTTACGTCTCGGCAAATGTGGTTTACACTATTAAAAGCTAAATTAATATCTGCTGTATAATGTATAGCTAAAAATAATCCAGTTAAAATGTGAATAATTAAACATAATCCTAGTAATGAACAAAAGTTTCATCAAGCTGAAATATTAATTGAAGCTTGAGGAAAATAAAGGGCGTTGGGTTCGTAAAGGTTTATACATTAGTTAAATCATTAATCATAAATTACCATAAAATAGTTTAGTAACTTTTACTACAGCAATAAGTGTAATTAAAAAATAATTTATTAATAGAATTGTAATTATATTTTTTGGATAATTATATAATTTATTAAAACCAAATCTGGTTTCTTTAACAAATATATTAACATTATAAATTAACTGTATTTCATTATTTTGTAAAAATTTGTAAAAATAATGAAATGCAAGTTTTATCTACAAATAAATTTATTAATATAAGAATAAAAAACAGTATTGTACATAAAATTGTCAATTTTATTGATAGTGAAAATACATGCTAATGAGGCCACATAAATAAATAAAACTAGTATACCTCCCAAACAAATTAAAAATAAAATATAAGAAAATCTAATTCTTTTTGCTTTAATCCTGTTAATAAAGAGATTTGGAAATTGGAAATGTAATAATAAAACTAGTCTTATAGCTAGGGGGTGATTTATTTGAATAAAAATAAATCTTGAGTTTCATGTTGAAGAGAAAATATAAATTGTATAATATTAATAATTTAAAATATTATATAAGTAATGATTTTGTATCTTGTTTTTTGCTTTTAATATATGATTTTGTACTTATATATTAGAATATATTGCACTAAATTTATTTTTTATGTAATAGATTTTAGAGGATTTTTAACTTTTAGAGTTTGTGAAGGAGCATTAGGTCTTTCTATTTTAGTTTCAATAATTCGAACTCATGGTAATGATCATTTTCAATCTTTTAATATTTTACAATGTTAAAAATAATGTTCATAATAATTTTTATTACTCCTGTTTGTTTTATAAATTATTCATTTTGCATAGTTCAAAATTTTTGATTTGTAGTCATATTTTTATACAAACTATTTTGTAAATATTTCATGTTTTTTAGGATATGATGTACTTTCTTATGGTTTAACTTTATTAAGTTGTTGAATTTGTAGTTTAATAATTACTACAAGTGAATCTATTTGTAAATACTAATTATATAAATTTATTTTTATTTAATACTATAAATCTTTTATTATTTTTAATTATAAAATTTGCTAGGATAAATTTATTTATATTTTATTTATTTGAAACTATATTAATACCAATTCCCTGTAAGAATCAAAAACGGCGGCCTGATGAAAGATATTCAGAGTACAAACAAACTGTGGACTGCTTAATGGTAGTGGCGCGGAGAACATTGAAGATGATGAACCCGAACCCCAAACAATGAAGACGGAGTCGAAGTACCCTCACCCGACCTAGACGAAACTCGAACGGCCGTTGCGCGGCAAAAAAATAATAAGGCCGCTGGTGCTGACGGACTGCCAGCAGAGCTATTCAAGTGCGGCGGCGAGGGGCTGGGAAAGTGCATGCACCAGCTCATTTGCAAAATATGGTCGGACGGGCGCATGCCTGCTGATTGGAATTTAAGTGCACTCTACCCAATCTACAAAAAGGGCGATCCTGCAATATGCGTCAACTACCGCGGAATCGAACTTCTTAGCATAGCTTATAAGGTTCTGTCGAGCACATTTCGTGAACGACTGAAGCCCACCGTGAACGAACCCTTTGGATCTTATCAGTGTGCCTTTAGACCTGGCAAATCTACCATCGACCAAATATTCACGATACGCCAAATCTTGGAAAAGACACGAGAAAGAAGAATAGACACACACCATCTTTTTGTCGACTTCAAATCCGCTTTCGATAGCACAAGAAGAAGCTGCCTATTTGCCGTAATGTCTGAATTTGGTATCCCAACAAAACTAATACGGCTATGTAAAATGTCGTTGAGCAGCACCACCAGCTCCGTCAAAATCTGGAAGGACCTCTCCGAGCCGTTTGAAATCAAACGAGGTTTCAGACAAGGTGACTCTCTTTCGTGCGACTTCTTTAACCTTATGTTAGAAAAAATAATTCGAGCTACAGAGTTGAACCGTTCGGGCACTATATTCTATAATAGCGTGCAACTTCTGGCGTATGCTGATGATATCGATATCATCGGCCTCAACAACCGCGCCGTTACTTCTGCCTTTTCCATACTGGATAAAGAGGCGAAACGTATGGGTCTGGAAGTGAACGAGGGCAAAACTAAGTACCCCCTGTCATCAAATAAACAGTCAGCGCACTCGCGTCTCGGCTCCCGCATCACTGTTGACAATTACAATTTCGACAAAGTGGAGGACTTTGTTTATCTGGGAACCAGCATTAACACCTACAATAATGTCAGCCTGGAAATCCAACGTAGAATCTCTCTTGCCAACAAGTGCTACTTTGGGCTGAGAAGGCAATTGCGCAGTAAAGCCCTCTCCCGATGAACCAAAACCACACTCCCCAAGTCTCTCATCATATCATGCCCGTGCTTTTGTATGGCGTTGAAGCATGGGCACTGACAGCATCGGGTGAGACGGAATGTTCAAGAGAATGATTCTCCGAAAGATTTATGGACCTCTACGTCTTGGCGACGGCGAATACCGCAGACGTTGGAACGATGAGCTTTATGTATGAGCTTTGCCGTGACATAGACAGAGTCCAGCGAATTAAAATACAGCGGGCACGTTGGCTGGGACATGTCGTGCGAATGGACCAAAATTCCCCAGCCCTGAAAGTATTTAACGCGGTAGCAGCTGGTGGTAGTGGAGGAAGAGGACGGCCTCCTCTGCGTTGGAAAGACCAAGTGGAAAAGGACTTGACGTCACTTGGTATTTCCAATTGGCGCCAGTTAGCAGGAAGAAGGAGTGACTGGCGCAATTTTTTAAACTCGGCCAAAATCGCTTAAGAGGTTATAGCGCCAATTAAGTAAGTAGGTAAGTATTAATTCCAACATTATTTTTAATTTTATGTTTAGACTAGCTGACCCAGCGAACATTGCTCCGCCTTAGAAGCAATAAATGAGCAGATTCTTGATTTTAAGAGTTAAAATTTTTTATTAGGATAATAAATATGTATAAGTAAGTACCAAAAATCAATTATTGTAATGATTCTTTATTGGCCATGTATTTTAGTGCATAGGCTGCACTCTTCAGTGAAGCACCTTGTGGTAGACGATATTTTTAGTTTTATTACTATGTGCAAGAACAAATAACGCAGCTGGTCTTCCGACCCTTGAACATGCCGCATATAATTGACCATTGGAAAAACATGGATTTTCTATATTTCGACCGCAAACTTTCAAGGATTGGCCTTGTGATTTGTTAATGGTCATGGCGAATGCAAGACGGATCGGAAATTGAAGTCGTTTAAACTCAAACGGCATGTCGGTTGGGATCATCGGGATCCTCGGAATGAGAACTTCCTCACCTTCAAATTTTCCTTTGAGTATCGTCGCGTAAATCACATTGTTCATCAATTTACTTACCACTAAACGCGTTCCGTTGCACAGTTTACAGTTCACCTTTAGTCGTAAATTATGCGGTGGTAAGCCAGGCACATCCAAGGAGTTTAAAAATTCAATTGGATAGTTGGTGGCATCATCTGCATTTGTTGCACAGTCAATAGATTTGAACGAATGTAGTGTACTAATGACCTCATTCTGAATTATGTAGTAGCAATGAGTGCAATGGCTCAGGTGGGGGAGTCAATAATGGCAATTTCACTTTCCCATTAAGGCAGCACAATCTTGGCGTTTCTCCGGAAAACTTCAATACTCGCAAACCACATCCATTGGCCCAATGCGAACGCTAGTATGCAAGCAGTAATCAGTGCTGCAATCATATCGAAACGCTGCTCGATTCAAATCAGTACTTGATAAATTTCTCCTTGTGCGTCGAAAATTATCAAGATGTTGATCTCTTAGGTTTGCTCGATGATTTCTCATAGCCAACCGAGCCTTTGCACGGACTGCCTCGCTTTGCTCTTGTGATTGAGAAGCACGAAGTCGAGCCATACTAAAGCGGCGCTCTTCACGTGCAATTTCTTTTACTTCTTCAGTCCTTTCATTCGCAACGTTTTGCATCCTAGTTGCATTACGGCTTTTTCGGGGAAGATTTGATCGTCTTGGACGCGGCATTTTAATGATAATAATATCGGCACAATATTTATAGACACTCGAAACAAACACAAAAACCGGTAAACTTCAAAATTTCTAACTGTCAATTTTTCACCCAACAAAATTCGTAAAAGTAAACAAAATACATGTTAATATTGGCAATTCACACCAATTACATGGATATTGCCCTTCTCCGCTAGATGTCACTACAATTTACATCGATATTACCTTTCGCCGCCAGAGTACATGTAAATTTTAGTTTTCATACAAAAAAGCAAAAGCAAAATATATGAAGGGCGAAGAAAAAAAATCAAATTTACCGTTTTTTTTGTCGTCCCACGGTAACGGGATAAAAAGTATCTTATAACCTGCCCCTGCTTCTAAGCTACCTCCCCACCAATTTTCAGCCAAATCGGTTCAGCCGTTCTTGAGTTATAAGTGGTGTAACTAACACGACTTTCTTTTATATATATATAGATTATCAACCTGAACGATTACAAGCTGGAGTTTATTTATTATTTTATACTTTATTAGTTTCCTTGCCTATATTAGTTGGAATTTTTCATTTATATTATAATTTAATAACATTAAAGTATTTTTTAATATATGTATAAGTATTTATTTAGTTGTGAAATATTATATTTATCTCCAATTATAGCTTTTTTAGTTAAAACACCTATATTTTTAGTTCATTTATGATTACCTAAAGCTCATGCTGAGGCGCCTGTGTACGGAATTGTTGGAATGAAATATAATTATGTATATTAAGATTAGTTGGAGGAGTTTTAATTAGTTTAGTATGTTTACGTCAGACTGATTTAAAGGCTTTAATTGCCTTTTCATCTGTGGCTCTTATAGGAAATGTTTTAGGAGGTCTTATAACTTTAACTTTTTGAGGATGTTGTGGTTCTTATAGTTTAATAATTGCTCGTGTTTATATTGTTAAGGTTTATCTTGTTTAGTTGTTTAGTTATGATTTCATCATTTTAGATCGTAAAAAAATATTTGCCAATTTGTAGAATTATATTTGTAATTTTAATTCTTATTTGCAAATTTTATTTTAAGATTACAATTTTTATTAAATGATTTATGTATTTTTTTGGAATCAAAAGTTATTAAATTGAACTCTACAAGAATTGTTATACCTTTTTCATTTGATTGAATGAGTTTACTATTTATATCTTTTCTTTTATTACTTTCTTCTTTAGTAATTTATAGGGGCGCGTCGTATTTTATTTTGTTTATAGATGATTACTCGCGATATACGGTAGTTTATTTCTTAAAGAGAGCATCGGAAGCGTTTGACACGTTTATAATTTTGCTGCGACCGCGGAGAAGCTAACAAATAGAAACGATTCGCAGTGACAATGGGAAAGAATTACTCAGCTCTCAGTTTGAGGTATTTGTACATGAGAAAGGCATTCGACAAAAACGGTGTGATCGAAAGAGCCAATAGAACTTTGGTAGAAATGGTGCGGTGTTAGTTAAATTCGTCTAATATGCCTCAATCGTTATGGGCGGAAGGCGATTAGTATGGCTATGTATATTAGGAATCAGTGTCCTACTATAGTTTTAGGAGCGGTTACACCTTATGAGAGATGGCATGGTCAAAAGCCGTCAGTTTCACATTTACGTACAGTTGGTTGTGATGCAGTTTTTCAAGCTGAAGTTTGTTTATTATCACTCGGCTTCGAAATGTTATCGACTAACTAACCTGTAGACGAATCGAATTAGAATTGAGCGAGAATTTATCTTTTTTAAAAAATCGTTTGAATTCGATTTAAGGGACAGTGATGACTGCGAAGAACCATTTCTTGTTGAGCCTGATACAAAAACTACTATGGCGAAGGAAACGTTGAGAGAAGCGAACATTCAGAAGGCGATGGCAGCGAACGTGAAAAGCAGAGACATGCTGAGACTGAGTCCGATTATGAAGACACTGATTAGTGCGTGCTGGTGGCGTTGGGCGGCCGAAAAAAGTTGTACAGAGACTGGTTCGGAGATGCTGAACTCTATCATCGAGAATACGAGGACGGTCAGCGACGCGATGAAGACGCGCGCAGGTGAAAGAGGCGATGAAGGTCGAGTATGAATCGCTGGTGCGCAACGTGGGAGCTGGTGGGCCGACCTGCTCGCGGAAATGTAATCGCAAACCAGATGGTTCCATTGAAAACTTCAAGGCGAGGATAGTTGCGTTGGGTTGCTCACAAAAGTAAGGGTCTTGCAACAGGGACGCTACAAAAGTAAACCGATAGTGACGGCAAACGACGCCATATTTCTCGACATTTCTCTTCAGTAAGGTTTGCCATTTCATCATGGAAAGATATACGATCCAACAACGAGTCGAAATTATTAAAATTTACTACCGAAATTCGGAGTCAATGGCATCAACTTTAAGAGCGCTACGTGCAATTTATGGTCGTCGTCATTTTTGGCTGAATGGCTTCGTCAATAAGCAAAATATGCGTTATTGGACAGGCAGCAATCCACACGTACTCCATGAGTCAACATTGCATCCCGAAAAAATTACGGGTTGGTGCGGTTTATGGGCCGGCGGCGTCATTGGGCTGTACTTCTGGCATGATGATCAAGACCGGCACGTTACTGTGAATGGGAATCGCTACCGCTCAATGATAACCGAATATTTTTGGCCCTAATTGAATGATATGGACTTGGATAATATGTGGTTCCAACAGGACGGCGCCACAAGCCACACAGCGAATGTCACAATCGATTTATTTAAAACCAAGTTTGGTGAACGTGTTATCTCATGAAATGGCTTAGTCAACTGGCCGCCTCGCTAGACTATTTCCTGTGGGGCTACGTCAAGTCTATGGTCTATGCCCACAAGCCAGCGACAATTGATGAAATTCGTACAAAACAAATATCGAACGTGAAATTTATGCTTGAAACCCGGCCGATTTATGCTTGAAACCCGTCGAAAATTGGGATCAGCGTCTGGTCTTCTCCAAGCGTGCCCGTGGTGGCCATGCAAAAGAAATCGAGTTCCATACATAATGCCATTGAATGTACTTTCACAGGAATAAAGAATTTAATTCATATCCCAAACCGTTTTTGTTTTATTTAAAAAAAACGTTGATTACTGCGAGACACTTGCTCCGGTGGTACGTCATTCAACAATTCGCCTTATTTTGGCGTTGGCGGCGAAACACAAGTTGCTGGTCAACCACGTTGACATTATTGCCGCATATTTGAACGGCGATTGGGAGGAGACAGTGTATATGTGCCAACCACCCACCCTAGCATCCTAGAAAGGTGTGCAGACTTAAAAAAGCCTTGTACGGCCTGAAGCAAGCCAGTCGGGAGTATTACGGGAAAGTTAAACAAATATTGTTGAGCTTGAACTTAGTAAGGTGCAAGTTGGGCTGACCTGTTTATATTCGTCGGAATAATGGGAATGTTAGCATTACCGATCTACACGCCGTAGATGTAATTTAGAATGAGATGCAAAATATAATAGCAACATTGAAGCTGCCGATCGCGGCCCGGTATCTTTTTATTTGGGGATGGAAGTTGAACGCGACGGAGGTCAAGGTGCTATTGCCATCAATCAAACGCGGTATGTCGGATAACTTCTTCGGCAGTGGGGCATGGAACCCCGTCTTACTCCATGGGCTTCAGGTACGGTAGTTCAAAGGTGTGACAAGCAGTGCGATAACAAAGTCTAATTGATGGACTAATGTACTTGGCTGTCGTATCTCGTCCAGATATTACGCGCGTGGTGTCAAAATTGTCTCAACACAACTCATATCCGTATAAAGTGAGCATGCAGTCAGCAAAATACCTTATTCGATATTTGAAGAAAACCCCTTGTGGTGAATTAACTTTTAGGTTATTTTGTTACAATGGCTATAGACCCAGCCTAGGAGTCGGCAAACAGTCTGTGCTTGCGTAAAGCTCGATGGATGCAGAGTACATCGCATTGTGTCAAGGTACTACAAAGAAAGTTTTGCTTAATGGTTTGTTGCGTGATTTGGGTTATCTGGAGTAAAAGAAAGGTTCTACTTTGATATTGTGTGACCACCAAAGTGCGCAGTTCATGATGAATAACCCAATGGTGCAGAGGCGAAACAATTATATAATTAATGAATATATTCATATAAATTTGAAATTTTGAATGCCCGGGCTGAAGGGGGGTTTGTTGAATTCTGAATACAACTCTGCAAACCAATGCTGTACTCTTATTCTTTATGTACTTGCTTTACATAGAACGACACTCTGAATAAATGTGTTAACTAAATAGATCCGCACGAGTTTTCTTTTTCTGCGCGGAAAATTGTTACATATACTGACTGCATTATCTAATCGCATTAATGATAGCTTTTTTGTTGGATATTGGCTGAATGTAAAATTATGGTAGTTGAAATTGTATTATTTATTTAGAATTGATAAGCAATACAGTTCAAATAAGGATTTTTGGTTCATTGATTATTTTAGCGGCTATAACTAAAATACCTCAAGTTCCTTTCTCATCTTGCTTACCTCCTGGTAGAGCTACACCTGTTTCTGCTTTAGATCATTATTCAACTCTTGTAACTGCAGGGGCTTATTTATTAATTCGATTTAATATTTTTTTATATGAAAGTTGATTAGGTCAATTTCTGTTATTATTATCAGGTTTATCAGAATTTATAGCAGGTTTGGTGCTACTTTGAATTTGATTTAAAAAAAAATTATTACTCCTTGTACTTTAAGTCAATTAGGTTCAATAATAAGAATTTTATCCAAATTATTTTATAAAGTAGATTCCATTTATTAACTCATGCTTTATTTAAGGCTTTATTATTTATATGTGCTGGAGGTATTATTCATAATATAAATGGATTTTATTCTAAGGATTTAATTTGAGAAACAGTTTGTTTGGACTTTATAATTTTTTTTTATTGTAAATATTTTTTTCATTCATTTTTGGGTTTAACTGTTTGTGGTTCTTTACGGTTACTTACTTATTTAATTGGCGTTATAACCGCTTAAGCGATTTTGGCCGAACTTCTCCTACAATTTGTGGTGTGCGTCTTGATGTTGTAACACAAATTGAGGGACCTAGAATTTTACGCCGAATCCGAATGGGGAGTGTTTTTGTGAGAAGTTTTTTCGCGGCAGAAATTCACTCGGAGGTTTGCCGTTGCCTGCTACACACGCTACACACTCGGCTACGGCGGCCGCCGGTTAGTTTATTATTTAATAAGAGGTGAATTAAATGTAGCTCTTTAAATATATTAAGAGATGAACGTTGGGTTTGTATTATGAATTATTTCTTCATTTAGTCTTTTCAATAAAGATGTTAAGGTAATTATATAATTTTTGAATATAGTTCATTTTATTTAGAAATGTATACAAAAGAAAATATATCTATAAATATATAATTTATACAGAAAATATTTTATTTTTACTATGAAAGCGTGATGTTTTTATTAAACTAAACATTAAAAGAAAAAGTTACCAGCTTTTTTTAACATCATTGGAGAATAACCTCAATTCTATCATTAACAGTGTTAAGGGCTGATCTTTTTAACATCCACTGTATGCACACACAGATAAAATAGAACAGAAATCCTGATTAGAATTTAAAAGCACCGTTTATTTTCTGGAAAAAAAACCTGGATTTTGTGCATACACAAGAGAAAAGTGTCACTCACCTGAGTTGTCGCTGTTATGAAAGTAAGGTTTTGCTGGTTGCCGGTCGCTTTTAGCACCACTATCTGGCAACGGGTTCAGCTAACAGGACTCGTGCAAAAGCAAACTAAGTAACGAGTCCTGTTAGCGAGTAGCTTACCGCGACATCTCATTGTGACAGTTTTCTATTGTGAATGTTTGCAGACCTTAACATGCCGCCCGCCTTGCAGTATCACTGCAATATAACATACTTAATTTTTATAATTCGTTTCTGTTCTTATTGATAACAATTTCAATTTTCATTTTGAACAAAATACTTAAAACTAATACCGCTTTCGGGCCTTCTTCAAATTTAGTACGGGGTTCCGCCCGATATGACCCATCCAAACATCGTGTTTTGAGCGGCTGGTCTATTGGGGGTTGCGGGCATCAGTCCCGGTCGTATAATGGCCCAATATACTTCTGCTCCTAGGACCAAAGATACCGTACTCGCGGGGTAAAATGTGGGGTCTGCCAATCGAAGGTTATCGAACTCGTTGGCCACGAGAGCATCGACGGTACGCTCTGGAGCGGTCCGCTTTATGCTGGCTAGCACCATCGCTCTTACTTTGAGCCTCTCATGCCAGCCTTTTAGTGTAAGGGAGCACTTCTCCACATTTCGTGGCACAGCGTGTAGTCGACGAGCGAGGGTTCTCGAAATGGTCGTGGTGCTCTGACCAGGATCGATAATAACGCATACCGTGTGCACCTTGCCGCCGGTCATCACCTTTACCATTATTGTTAGAGTAAGGACAGATTGCCCCAGAGCTCTTCGGCCAGGTCCCTTGGTTAGCTCTCGGGCGTATCTTACTCGCCTGCGGGGTTTGCGGACATCTGATAGGCGAGAGTCCGATCGTCCGCTCTTTGGGCGTGTTGGGGGGTGCTGGATTGCCGACCGGACTCCCGACAGAGGAGTCTGAATACCTGGGGCTCAGTTGATGCATGCACATCTTCAACCGCCTGCTGGATGCCCTCATTGCTCGCATCAATGTCCAGCACTTCTTCGTTCGGTACAGTCCGGGTACCCGTTGCTGCTTCCGATGGTTGTTCGTGCCGTTCGTCTACCACCACGTGCCATGCCGCGGCGACATGCAGTTTGAGCAGTGGCCATGCAGGAGGACAGAACGTGGCCCCATGCGGCGCATCCGGCAGAAAAGGAGGTTGTGGTTGTGCGTGCACATTGGGCATCGGTTATGCTCTCAGGCCACTCGGATATTTTCAGAAAATAGAGAAATCGTTTATTTGGTTTGACTAGAGGTAATAGTACTAGTTTCACGATCGGGCGTGTAATTACGCCGCTTGCCGTACGTATGTCTACGACCCGTACGCGGCTATCTTTTCCTGAAAAAACCTTAACAATTCTGCCAAGCCGCCACTCGTTCGGGTGTAAGTTATCCTCTTTGATAACCACGAAGTCATTCATTTCGATGTTTCGTTGGGGGTATTGCCACTTGACTCGCTTGTGTAGTTCTTTCAGATATTCTTCTCTCCACCGCTGGCAAAATCATTGATGGATTGCCTTTATCTTTTGCCGTCGGTTTATGATCGTCATCGGGTTTCCTCTAATCTCAGGTTCCGCAATCGCGAGTAGCGGACTGCCGATCAAAAAATGTTCTGGCGTGAGGGGGTCTGT
The DNA here is from genome assembly GCA_951828415.1 of Anomoia purmunda. Classification (NCBI taxonomy): domain Eukaryota; kingdom Metazoa; phylum Arthropoda; class Insecta; order Diptera; family Tephritidae; genus Anomoia; species Anomoia purmunda. The sequence goes on along the minus strand of OX639994.1, from coordinate 40,164,373 downwards.
TGACTCGGAGCTTTCCAAAAGCGGATTAATAGGTTTCGAATTCAGACAAGCTTCTATCTTGGCCAGCAACGTCGAGAGCCCTTCCATCGTGAATCGCATAGTATTGGCTACCTTACGGAAGTGGGTTTTGAAGCTCTTCACACCTGCTTCCCATAGCCCTCCCATGTGGGGAGCTTCCGGAGGGATGAAGTGCCAGGTTGTTTCTTGATGTGCATATGATTGTGTGGTTAGACACGAGGCTTCGGCAAGAAAGTTTCTTAATGATTTGTTGGCTCCTACAAAGTTCGTCCCATTGTCGGAGTACATGCTATGGAGACAGCCTCCTCTTACTACAAAAAGGGGAAAATACCGCCAGAAACGTGGAAGTCGATAAGGCGCTGGTTGCTTCCAAATGTATTGCTTTCGTAGCAAAACAAACAAAAACGTAGACATAACCTTTTGTTATTAGACACGCCCTGCCGGTAAAATTCTTAATCTCGAACGGGCCAGTAAAATCCACGCCTGTGTTGGTGAAGGGCGAGATAATTCCGGTCGTTCAGGGGGCAATGATGCCATTTGTTGCTCTCGTGTCTTTTTCCTGTGAATGAGACAAACTTTACAATTATGAATTATGTTTTTTATCAAACTTTTCATTCGTACGATCCAATATTTGGATCTCAAGAGTCTCAACATGAGTCGATTTCCCCCATGCAGAGAAATCAGATGTGAGAATCTGACGAGAAGTCGGGGAAATTGGCAATCGTACGGTAAAATTACAGGGTATCGTTCGTTGTAGGGTAGCCCATCTAACGCAAGCCTCCCTCCATTCCTCATGATTCCGTTTCCATCGAGGAGGGGATTGAGAGTGCGGATGGAGCTTTTTGCGTTCACTGACTTTGACCTAACGAGTGCTTGAAACTCATTGGAGAATCACGGTTTTTGAGTTAACATAATAAGACACATTTTTGCCTTTCGAATTTCTACCGCTGTTATTTCTGACGTTTCTTGTCGTGGGGTCCGCGCAATTTCGCTTTGGGCACGAGAGAAGTCGGAGAATCGTTCTAAAATGTCCGTCCCTGCAAAATACGACCTGTATGGACTCGAACACCTTCTGCTCCAGCCCTGTCTCCACCGTCCCCTCATCCGTTTTTTTGGGGACAGCCAGACGGTTTCTCCTTTAACCAACTAGGTCCCTGTCACCACAGAGTGCTCGTCGCCAATTCTTGGGGCGATAAGCCACGGCTACCTAAATCTGCCGGGTTATCGCTTGAATCCACATGATTCCATCCCTTCACTCCGACGAGCTCCTCTATTTTGCCAACTCGATTCGCCACGAACGTGGAAAAGTAACAGGAAGGCTTCCTTAGCCACGAGAACACAATGGTGGAGTCAGTCCATTTGTAGATCACTGGCTGGCCAACGTCGAACTGTGGAGGTAAAGCATTATCTGCTAAAAGGAGTGCTCCGCACAATTCTCATCGAAGTAGAGAGACTGCCTTCACTGGTGCTACTTTCGTTTTGCCTACAAGTAAATTTATGTACGGGCCCTGTTTATCTTTCGATCGCGAACTCTCACATACAGAGCAACTGCATATGCCTTCTCGGAGGCATCACAAAATCCATGAAACTCAATTTCATTACAAGGGGTGAAATGGATCCACCATGGGATTTTGATATTCGAAATAGACGTATAATTTTTTAGAAAATTTTTCCATCGCAAATAGAAACCTCGAGGTAGAGTGTCATCCCAATCTATCTTGGCTAACCAGATGTCCTGCATTAAAATTTTTGCCTCCACGACTATGGGGCCCAACCACCCGGCTGGGTCAAACATATTGGCAACACTCGATAAAACCTCTCGTTTGGTGTAGCTTGGTGGAATTGGAATTTCTTGGATGTGAATCCACATAGTACTTCGATGAATTCGTTGCGGGTGGGACTGGCGGTCTCGCAATCATGAGCTCCTGTCAGTACATCGTCAACGTACATATGTTGGGTTAATACCCTAGAAGCAAATGAAAATTTCAGGCGAACGTCTTCCGCCAATTGCAGAAGAGTTCTTATTGCTTAATAAGGGGCGCAGTTCTCCCCAAACGTCACAGTTTGGAGTTCGTAGTCCACAAGCTCTTCTGCTTGTGATTCTCGAAAGAGAATTCTATGGTACGGGGTATCATCGGGGTGGGGAAGGATCTGCCTATACATTTTCTCAATGTATGCATTGAAAACGTATTTGAAAACTCGCCATTTTAATAGCAGTGCGATAAGGGCAGCTTGAACGACCGGCCCAGGGTAGAGTGCATCATTCAAACTAATTTCATTTGAAGTTGGGCTTGATGCGTTAAATACCAATTGAACCTTTGTGGTGCTACTGTCGGGTTTTACGACTGCATGGAGGGGCAGGTAGTATGTGTCTGACTGTGGTTTACTGACTGTGGTTTACTATCGGCGCTGGTCACTGGCTTCATAAGACCGAGTGTGATGTATTCTCGTAGTACTCGAAGATATTCTGCCTTCAGCTCCGGTCTTCTAATCATTGTCGCTTCGTTTCGCACGAATTGATGCGCTGCGATGGCTCGTGAAACCCCAAGACTTATGCTTTCGGGGAACTCATGCCGAAATAGTAATGTCACCACATACTGCCCTTGGTCATTCCTCGTAGTTGTCTTCGTATAATGTTGCTCACAAAACGCATCCTCCAAACTGAGCTGCCTTTTTGTGGGGACTTGCTCAAGCTCACAAGCCCGAATCAGCTGAGAACTTGAAATTTCCGCAAGTAGAGAAACACATGAGTCCGGGTTCTTTGCCGCAGACTGGAGCAAATCAAGATCCAGCCAAATACTGTCTCCTGTGCCTGGAGAGAGCTCAAAATATTTTTTTTTATGTTTCCCTTCATTATATCTGGGTACAAGTTCGCACCAATAATAACATCGACCTGCTGGCTTCTGTGGAAATTAACGTCGGCTAAATTCATTGGGGGTAGTAGATGAAAATGTGATTGATCTACCGAATTAATTACTCTCTTTGTGATTTTAATGAGCTAGATAATAATTTGCTTGAATTAGATTGGTCTCAGCTTTTTGGTGTTTGATTGGTCTCAGCTAGGTGTTTCGATATTTTTAAGTCTTACGTATATGAAATTTGTGTAAATCATATCCCACAATTACTGTCAAAAACTTTTAAGCTACCTTGGTTCTCTAAAGAGCTCAAACGCCTAAGGAACCTGAAGAACAAGTATTACAAAAAGTTCAAACGTTCAAACGACGTTAATCTGCGCGAACGTTATGTGTTTTATAGAGCAAAATTTAACAAGCTTAATAAATCTTCATATAGAAATTACATACACAACGTCGAAAGTAACATAAAAAGAAACCCTAAGTTTTTCTGGAGTTATATAAAGTCGAGAAAAAACTGCTCAAATATTCCCGCATCAGTTCAGTTTAAAGGTGTTTCAGCTAATTCTATTTTGGATGCTGTTAATCTTTTTGCTGACTTTTTTTCGTCTAATTTTCTTTTAGAAAACTCTGATAGTGTTGTTCCAGAGGACCTTTCTTCAAACTCAAATAGTTCTCTAAACTTCGGGAACTTAGTTTTGTCTAATGAAGATATTGTTAATGGCATAGTTAATTTAAAGTACTCCACTAATACTGACGCAGATGGCCTCTCAGTTATTTTTTTAAAAAGCTGTCCATCTCTGATCGAGCCTTTGAGACACATATTTAATATGTCATTGGCTGCTGGCCGATCTCAAAGCTCACTACAGTCTCAAAGTTGTTTGAGTCTACCGTTAAGGATAAAATATACTGGGCTACTAAGCACTTGTTATGTCTTAATCAACATGGGCTTTTGCCGGGCAGATCCACGGTAACTAACTTAGCGGTTTTTACGGAAGACTGTTTTGCATCCTTTCAAAAGGGATACCAAATTGATGCCATTTATACGGATTTCTCTAAGGCCTTCGATAGGGTATCCCATCGTATCTTGATTGCTAAACTGGCCAAAATAGGCTTCCACTCTATATTCTTGAAGTGGATTATATCATATCTAAACAACAGGCGCTGTACTGTCGTAATTGAAAATGTAACATCCCGTTCATTCATTGCTTCCTCAGGTGTGCCGCAGGGTAGTATCTTAGGTCCTTTATTATTTGTCCTCTTTATTAATGATATTTCCTCTTCTTTCTCTAAGTGTAACTTCCTTCTGTATGCCGATGACCTGAAGATTTATCATGAAATAAGATGTCCGCAAGATTCACTAACTCTCCAGGCCGAGGTCGACAACTTATACAATTGGTGTTTGCGTAACTGTCTAGACCTTAATATTAGCAAATGTCATTATACCTCCTATGCTAAGTTGTTGAGACCGGTTTCTACTTCCTACTGTATCTCAAACGTGCCGCTGAAGTCAAAGTGCGAATTTAAGGACTTGGGTGTCTACTTTGATACCAAGCTTAGCTTTACAACTCATATCAATTATATTATTTCTAAATCGTTTGCAATGTTGGCATTTGTTCGTCGTAATTGTTCTGCATTCTCCGATCCTTATACTTTCAAACTTTTGTATACGTCCTTCGTTCGCTCTAGAATGGAATATGCTGTATTTATTTGGAGACCGTTTCATTCGATTCATATCAACAGATTAGAGTCTGTTCAAAGGGTCTTTGCTAGATTTGCTTTTCGCTCGCTAAGATTTACTGAACCTCTACCGTCTTACCGTTCTCGCTGTCTATTAATTAACCTTATGGCCTTAGATGCGAGGCGTACTCTTTTATCGATGTGTTTTGTATTTTACATCATCTCAGGCTCTATTGATTGTCCTTGCCTTCTTATGAGAATTGGTTTTTATGTTCCTCCACGTATTCTTCGTTGTCATGAATTATTTTATGTTGGTTTAGCAAAAACCGTTTATGGCATGAACACTCCTTTAAGAAGGGGGCTTTGTCAACTCAATGCTTTTCTTCTTCCTTAGAGTTTGATCTCTCTTCTTCAAAATTTACTTTTAAGAATATACTTATAAGGCACTTGATGCATTAACCATATCTTGTAAGTATGTTTATGTATTTCTTTTTTTTTGCATTATCCTGTTTATAAATTTGTCATATAGTCTGTAAGCACATTGTTTATTGATAAATAAATGAAATGAAATGAAATGAAAACTGGAGTAGGTCTCCTGTCAGTTGGGTTAGAATCAGGTCCCTTGCCTCAATTCTAATCTGGGGGTTGACAGGAGAACCTATGACATAGTGGGCGACGTTTCGCACCTTAGCCGGTATTGTTGCATTTATTCCACAGACTTGTGTGTCAGAAGGTTGATGCATCTCTGCAGCCGCTCCGTGTTAAAGGTTCTTTCTGAACCTGAATCAAGAAGGACTCTGGCCTCATAGTGTACTCCTAAGTATCTAATATGTGTCAGGGCCGTATCCAAAACAACGTTTTTGGCACTTGCGGCGAACAAAGCATTCACATTTCCGGTTGGGGATGGGGGGTGAGGCATTCGAGCCTCTCCGTCTTCTGTAGACGGACGTTGATTGCTACTAGGAGAATGATGCAACAAAGAATGGTACCGTTGATGGCAGCTCAAACAACTAAAAGTGCTCTTACAACTTTTCGCTAGATGGGGATGCGCTAGACAGTTCATACACAAATTGTATTTCCTAACTACCTCAAACCGATTATCTACCTTCATCGCTAAAAACTTTGGGCATGCTCTCAACGCATGCGAACGTTCTGGGCACAGCCTGCAAGCTGATTGCGTCATTTGACTGTGATGGGGCGATATTCTTCTTTCGTGTGTCCCTGCTGATACACGACTTGGTCCTTCCCTAGCTACTCGTGAACTTTGGATATCAGATACCGTTTCCAAAGTCTGGAACCTGCTCGAGAGGTAGTTGTCTAAATCTTCCCACCTCGGAATCTTAGCCTTGTGAACGATTCCCTGTTCCCACAAAGCAATGTAGTGTCCGGCAATTTGCTCGAGACCAAAAACACAAAAATTGCTTTCCGGTTTTCAATTTTAATGCCATACATTTGCAGAACTGAGATCCAATTATTTACTGAACGCTGTAGATTTTTTATCTCGGTGCCGCGTTCGGCAGTCACCGTAGGCAAGTTGAACAAGATCTTCAACTGACTATTCACCATGACTCGTTTGTTTTCGTATCTATCAGAAAGATTTTGCCACGCAATAGCAAAACCGTCATTGGTCAAGGGGCATTTTTTTACGATGTCCCTGGCTTTTTTTGATTGAGGTGGTATAATTTTTCCACCGGACTTAGACGCGAATTATTTACATAGTTGGCTGCCATATAATCCCCATAAAAAATTTCCGTATCGCACGGAGGAAGATTAACGTTTGAGCGCAGAGGTGGCTGAGGATCGCGGTTTGAGGGAATTACCGTTTATGAGCTTTGCTAAACAAAAGTCAGATTATGAATCGTTTCACCCATCAACGCAGCGCACGTCAGGTATGCTGTATATCAATCCTGATGCCTACACTTTGCTGAACTCATGGCCGCGTTATTTGACTCGTCTTCAGACAAATCCCGAGAGTGGCTGTCAAAAGATTATTTTACTTTCGTCCATAAAGCTTTGAGTTCCTCTTTTTGAATTTCAAGAGAAAATATGGAATGACTTGCCCCTGGGGTTGTGTTATACATCTCTTCAATCACCAACAGGGCATTACAGACGTGTGAAAAATCGTTTGCGTGAGTTATTGTTAACAATCTACAGCGTTCAGTAAATAAATGCATCTCAGTTCTGCAAAAAATTTAAGTACAAAATAAACAATTTTAAAAATTTACAAGAAATAATATTAAAATTCTTTTTTTTTGATTTCTCCTTTCATTTCTCGAGTTTTTTCCCTACCAGTTAGATGTGAGACTGGTATTTTCGTCATTCAACCAGTCCCATGAAATGTTTTGCTTCGCGCCCGAAAACGCGAGTATACGTGGTAAATTTCAAAGGCTTACCTTTTTGCAGCTTATCGTATTGGAGTTATTGCTGGTGCCGCCCAAAGTTCACCGTACCTCCTTATGTCAGCTCGTTGGGGCTTTGGTAAGGCCCTTGCAGCACTTCGTGTTGACAATACACTTTAATTACCTTAATTTTTTTTTTTTTTTTTTTTTTATTTTTAACTGTAAATATTTATTGAATCTTCTCTGTAAGAGACTAACAATAAGTTTTAAAATCTTAATTTAATTCTTAAACCTACCCCCTATTGGGGGAATGTGTTTGCTAAACGGGCCCTTATATTAACTGCCGGGCTGGAAAATCATTTCGTCTGAGTCGAGTTTGTGTTGCTTCATCGGTGAGTGATTGTGCTAGTTGATTTGGGTGCACGTTTAGCTTGTCCAAATACTTTTCTTTGATTTTCGCTATTTCATCTTGAACGGATGGGATGTTGAGGTCTTCATGGATGTTCTTATTCCGAATATACCACGGAGCTCCGGTGAGTGTCCTAAGGATTTTTGATTGAGCCCTTTGAATGATGTCCACATTACTGGCGCATGCATTACCCCACAACTGTGAGCCGTACGTCCAGCATGGCTTTATAATACTTGTGTACAGAAGTACTCTGTACTCCAGTTTTAGTGGGGATCGCGAGTTCATGAGCCAATGAAGGCTATTGGCTTCCAGTTTCATTTGGGTTTTCTTAGAATCAATATGCTTGCGCCAAGTGAGGCGCCTATCGAGATGTACACCGAGATGCACCACTTCATTGGTCTGCGGGATCGTAATGCTATTTAGGGTCAATGGCGGACAGGAATTCCTATTTAGTGTGAAGGTGACGTGTTTACTCTTTTGCTCATTGACCCTGATGCGCCAGTTGGCCAACCACTTCTCCAGGAGCAGTAGGTACTGAGCTAGAAGTCTGGTTGCATTGTTTGGGCATCGAGATCTGCTAAGGATAGCAGTGTCATCCGCAAAGGTTGATAATGTTAGACGGGGATCTGTCGGTATGTCTGCTGTGTAGAGAATATAAAGGAATGGCCCAAGAACGCTTCCTTGTGGAACTCCAGCTGCGATGTCAAATTCTCGTGTTATGAATCCGTTTTGTCGTACGGCAAAAACTCGATGACTAACATAGCTTTCAAGAACTTTGTGTGTGTTCGCAGGAAGTAGCTTCCGTATTTTATATATCAGTCCGTCCTGCCAAACGCGATCAAATGCTTGAGCGACGTCAAGAAAAATTGCCGAGCAGTACTCTCTTCGTTCGAACGCCGTCCTTATCTCCGATGTTAGACGGTTAACTTGTTCTATAGTCCCGTGTTGGGCCCGGAATCCAAATTGATGCGAAGGTATAATTTTCCTCACGTGAGCACCAATCTTGAGCAGCAAGGTTTTTTCAAAGAGCTTTGAGAAGCAAGGTAGCAAGCTTATTGGCCTGTATGAACATGCTTGTGTTTTGTCCTTTCCTGGTTTTGGTATCATTATTATGGTCGATTTCTTCCAATGTGTTGGAAAATGGCCATATCTCAAAATAGCGTTAAAGAGATTTGAGATGTATGTTATGGCAGGACGCGGAAGTTCCATGATCATCTGTGGGGTTATTAGATCATGTCCCGGTGATTTCTTTAAGTTCAGTTGCTCTTTGATGACTTTCATAATCTCAAGTGGATGCACTTTTATTGGTTCTGTTTGTGAGACAGCAGGGAGTAAAGGTAAAACATATCCGTTTGATGACGCGTTTGGCTGAAATACGTTTTTTAGGTGAAGTGAAAAAACATTTGCTTTCTCTTCATCGCTACGGGCCCATTCCCCATTGTGGTCTCTTAAAGGCGTGTCGACGTTCGTTGGTGGCTGTATACTAGATTTAGCTTTCCATAGAGAACACTTTGCGCTGGTTGGTGACAAGCTTTGAATGTATTTCGCATGAGCACGCTGTTCTTCAGCCTTGAGGGATCTGCTTAGTTTGCGGGTTGCGTCTTTTAGTCGTTGTTTTGCAGCAGGTGATCTGTGGTTCTGCCATTCTCTGCGTAGGCGCCGCTTCTCGGCAACAAGACGTTCTATTTGACTATTTGTAATTTGATGGTTTTGCTTTAGATTTTTCGTTTTCATTTTTGGAGTGGCCTGATAAGCAGCAGATGTTATAATTGAATTTAGAGCCTTTTCGGATTCTTCAATGTCTTTTTCACTTCTTATACTTGGGTTAAGCTCAATGTGGCTACTGATGTACATCCTATATTTCAGCCAGTTTGTTTTGGGAGACGTAAGTCTCAATGGGTATTCTTTAGGACTTGGACACTCCTGCAAGGAAAAAACAACAGGAGAATGATCTGAAGCTAGGTCCGAAAGGGCCTCTGACTCTATCAGGTTATTTTGGATTCTTCTTGTTACGGCAAAGTCTATAAGATCGGGAATCTTTGTAGGGTATGTTGGCCAGTAAGTCGGTGTTCCTGGTGACGCATAGCCAAGGTTGTTTGATGTATCAATAAGTGCTTTATAGAGTTGCCTTCCCTTTGGATTAATCAAGCGGGAACCCCAGTGGGGATGCTTTGCATTATAGTCGCCCGCTGCGATGAAGCGATTTCCAAGAGTGTTGAAGAAGTCCATAAATTGTTCAACCGATATGGAGAAACGTGGAGGACAGTACACTGCGGACAAGGTTATATTGCCAGAACTCGTAACCACGCTTATTGAAGTGGCTTGCAGGTAACTCATAGCAAACTGTGGAAGAATATTGTGCTTGATTCGCCTTCTTATTAAAACTGCTGTCCCGCCGTGCGCTTTCCCATCCGGATGATTTGTTGTATATATATCGTATCCTGATATGTGGAAGTGATTTTTGCTTGTTAGATGCGTTTCGACAGAGAGCATGACATCGATCTCCTTATCGTTTAAAAACTTCAAAAGCTCTAGTCGGTGCTGAGAAATGCCGGTTTCATTCCATAGACATATTTTTAACGGGGGCATTTATTTCATCTGTTTGTCAGCGAGCAATTGGATGAGCTGATTTTAATTTTTCATAAGCTCTTGCATAGTTGATTGCATAAAAGTCATGAAATTCATCATGTTTTGTTGCAAGGAGACGATTAAGGTCTCAATACTGTTAAGAGTGTTGCCGGAGATAGGTGCTAAGGTTGGTGCAGTTGATTTAAGGGCGGGTTGCTGAAGTCCGGTTTTGACCGCATCAGCAAATGAAACGCTGGGAGTAGCCTTAGAGTTAAACATGGGTGCACGTGAGAAGCACACTTCAGATACAGTTTGAGATTGCGTAAATGTTGGTTGTCCACGAATCGGGGTTTTTTGAACTAGTCGCTGTTTTAATTCTTTATATACAGGGCATCCCCTATAGATAGCTGTGTGGTTGCCTGCACAATTGTTGCATTTTTTCATGGAAGGATCGTTCTTATTTACAATGCATGATTCTGTAGCGTGAAGGCCTCCGCAAGCCACACAAATGGCGCGTAAGGTGCAATATGTTTTTGTGTGTCCGAATTCTTGACAATTGGTGCACTGGACAGGGCCATTACGCTTATGGGGCTCTTCCGCAGTAACTCTACGGTGCAAAAGGTACTGCAAGTTGTAAATGGGGTGAACAGTATTTTTTCCAAGAGGCTTACTTTCTGGCTCCAGCTCAACTTTGAACATAGGCTGTGGTACCCTATTTCTGTTTATTATGTTTATAACCGCCTTTGCGTTGAACTTCTGGAGTTTTAGGGCATTTAGGATTTCCGCAGGTTCAACAGTAGCCTCGATACCTTTGACTACGACTTGAATGCCTTTTGCACTTTTAAGTTGGTACGTGTAAAAATTTATCTTATCATCGTTAAGATATTTAGATACCAGGCGGTAATGCTCTTCCGAGTGTATTTGCAGTTTCGTCTCGGGAATATTGCCCTTGGTAAGTGAGATTATGTGAAAAGTGTTTTCACCGATTAGCTGCACTAGTTTTTTTACTAAAGCATTTGAGTTTTGCCCGCGGATATAAATAGGCGGGGGCTTGGCCTTACTAGTCGTGGGCATGATTTCTGTATTGCCCTTGTCCTGAACTGTGTCGCTAAGCAAAGCAAATCTATTGTTGCTTAGTAGAGACTCCTTCTCTCCTTTACTTTCTTCTCGAATTGATTTGGCTTTATTTCCTATTCTAGAATTTTTGGGGCTCAGCTTTCTTTTAATTTGGACATATCGATCCATACCTGTCTGCACAACTGACCTAGTTCTTGACGCTGCTGATGTTTTTGGTGTTGAAATCGTTTTTTGCTTAGTTGACATAATCGATGGTCTGGTATATGTGAGGGCGTTCACCGTCGTTGGCGTTGCCCGTGACGAAACTGCAGTCATAGTGGGCAGCGAAGAGAGCGAGGCGTATTGCTGATTCCATGACATGCTAGAATCAGTGGTGATGGGAGTAGTCGAGCGTTCTCCGTCTTTAGTTGTTATTGTCGGTGGTGTTCTTGCGGGTACCGGTGAGACATACGAAAAGTAAGCGTTGTTGCGTTGTATAGATAGGCGACGTTCTTCTTCGTCTCTTTGGCGCTGAGTGCGAATATCATTTTGGCTCATACTGCAGTTTTCTTTATGAGCTGAAATTTATCGAAATGCTCGTACGCTTGCATTTATTATCTGCTAGCGTTATGCTGTGTATTATATTATATATATATATATATATATATATATAATATTAATGTTATTTTATTCTTCTTGATTTTTTGTTTTCTTTTTATTCTGCTGAGTTTTTACAAGTTGACCGACCACGGAACGAATTTAAAAAACACGTCTGCACTCGTCAACGGTTAAACACTTGCTATTGATTTATTTGATTTTATTTTATTTATTGTATATATATTATTTATTTATTTATTTTAGGGCTCACTGCCCTACCTTTAGGGACTTTCACACAAATTAATTTGTTGCCCTGCTATTCAGGGACTTTCACTGCCTTTTCGGCTTTTCAATAGATTTAGCGCTTTTTATTTGTTGTCCCTCGTGGCCTGGGCTCACTGCCCTATCTTTAGAGAGTTTCACACAAATTAATTTATTGCCCTGCTATTCAAGGATTCTCCCTGCCTTTTCGGCCTTTTAATAGATTTAGCGCTCACTTTCACACAAATTAATTTGTTGCCCTGCTATTCAGGGACTATCAGTGCTTGTTGGCTTTTTTAAAAAATTTTATAAATTTTTAGCGCGTTTTATTTGTTGGCCCTCGTGGCCTACTCTCACTGCTCACTTTCACACAAATTAATTTGTTGTCCTGCTATTCAGGGACTTTCACACAAATTAATTTGTTGCACTGCCCTGTTCGGGTTTTTTATAGCGGTTTCCACTTTTTGTATTTGTTTTTTGTTTTTGCTTTAACAAAGCGCCTTGTATTTCGTGGCACGTTGTGCCGGCGCTCACTACCCTAATGTTAGGGTTTTCACTTTTTTGCTTCTTTCTTTTTTTCACTTTTCGCACATTGGGTACTTACACTACCTCCTGGTGTCCACCGGAGTGCCTGCTTCTATAGCGGTTTATCACCGCTAGCTAGCGGTCTGCTAGGTCTTCCCGTTGTGCTACTGAAAAAAATGCTGAGCGCCTCCGCTGAGACAGATTTAGGGGTTATCAATTATGATACTCACCAGATTTTCCTTTTTTGCTGCTTCTGCTGCTGCTGCTGTTGGGAGGGCGCCTTCCTTTTTGTAATCTTCTGCTAGCCTTGGGTGCTTCGCTAGCCTCGGGGATTGGCGTATTTAGCTTTTTGGAGAGATCGCTCACCACCGCGAATATCTTGCAGCCAAATTATTGTAAACAAAACAGAATGTGAAAACGCACGTAGGAAAACGTCAAAAGCGCTGCTTCTCGTGCACGTGCTCGATCACTATAAACTTTTGCTTTTAAATCTTGCAACTGGGACTTGGCGAGAGTTGATTGAATTAAAATAAAATTTAAAAATAATAATTATTGTCTTAAGTATCCAGCACCATGTTAAGGGCGGGGTTGAACAAAGTCCAGAATTCCTCTTGAATTCTGGAAACGGGGATCTCAAAATGGGAGCCGATCACTTTAGACAGATAATTACCTGATCCTTTTCAATTCCACTGTGTGCACACACACAGATAAAAAATAGAACAGAAATTCTGTTTAGTATTTAAAAGTGCCGTTTATTTTCTGTAAAGAAGCCTGGAAATTTGCTTTTTTTTCGCTCAAGGAAAGCAAGAGCGTTTTACTGGTTGCCGGTCGCTTTTATAGCACCACTATCTGGCAACGGGTTCAGCTAACAGGACTCGTGCAAAAGCAAACCAAGTAACGCGTCCTGTCAGCAAGTAGCTTACAGCGACATCTCATTGTGACAGTTTTCTATTGTGAATTATTGCAGACCTTAACAAACAGTGATAAGCCTCTTTTTGGCTTCAATTAATTGTTTTAAATAGAGGTGTTTTTAATAGAATAAGGGTATAATAATTTACCTGAAATTAGGTCGAAACAAATGGCAATATATCGGTTCATGTTCAATACTTTTTGAATGCAAATTACATGTAGCGAGTATAATTAACTACAATCCTGAAAAAATTAATTAATTGATTAATTTGTTCCTTGATTTCATTCATGGGTATACCATACCAATAATTAAAGAAGTTGATTATATCAAAATACCTGATGTTCTAATAATTAAAATTGTAGAATAGGAGCAATTTCTACATCAAAAATTAAAAAATAATTGTAATAAGAGAAACCCCTAAAGAGAAAGGAAGCCATGAAGTTGACTTCGGGTAAAAACGACATTCAAATGCAGAAAATTTTCTAGATCTGTTAATTATTTATTTGTAATAAAAATGAAAGTTAATGCTATTGTTATAACTGAAAATTTATCTATACTACACATTAGTCTTGGGATCTAATGCATGGTCGCCTCCTCGTGGTGCATCCTGGGTAACGCTAAATGATCATGCGTACTTGACGGCCTTAACCAGAACGGTAACAACCCCTGCTCTGTCCATGTACTACTCTTTTGTTTACATTTTCTTAGTTCTGGTTGCTTTGGGCTGGCGGCTGTGATATTCTATCACCTCAGTATGTTGGGGAGAAACTCAGCAGAAATGGCTCAGCAGAAAGGCTAATGCCACCGCCGTCTCCGTCCCGTTAAAATCTGGCAAGTCACAGAGTACGTTCCAATTCCCGTCGTCATTAAGTTGATGGTGTAGGTGCGGTTGAAAGGACTCCCGTCTTTACGTCTGGTCTGGCTCTGAACGTTTACCTCATAAGGGTGTGCGTCAACCCTCGCATGGCCTCCCTGCTGCGGCATAGACAACCATGGCACCGTTTCTTCAGGACGAGTACACTTTCGGGCTTTGGACCCAGTGAAAATAATGAACTCCAAAAATCTTAAAAATTCCAGCAAAGTTTCGAGCGGTAGAAGGGCGTCGAAGCCGATCCCTAAATCCGGCTCATCGCTGCGGGTGGCACCTTCTACTAACGAAGGGAGGCGAAACCGCCGATGTCGGAGCCGACATCCAAGATCGTGGTTAAACCGGGGGGTTCAGTCACTGTAAACCACGTTGTTGGGAGGAGGGGAGAGTCGGAGCCGACCCCGAGGCTCAAAATCCTCCCGCCGAGGGACCTAAGCGGCGGATGGGCACGGGAAGGAAGGCCCCACAGATCACCGCATGGCTTCCAAGATTCTGGAGCGCTATGGCGGCCAGGCGGGGTCTCAGATGTCTGAGAAGCATGCCAGGTAACTTGAGTGGGCCAAGGGGGTGTTGACGGAGAGCGCGAGTGCGCCTTCCAAGATCTCAGCCTCAACGAGACAGCGTTCTCAAGAGGGAGAGACCTCTTCAGTCGGCGGTTTCCATGGTGAGGGCGGAGTCACTCGGCCCCCTCGCTGAGCAACAGGGGGTCATATCCTATGGCTCGAGAAGGTAGCCCTTAAGGTCTACCAATCGGATGCCAGAGGAAGTAACGCCCTCCTTCCGGTTGGACCGGAGTTGGTGCCGGAGATCTGCGGACCTGATGCGGAGGAAGCATAGAAGTTATGGAGGCCTTCACGAGCATGGAGGAAGACTCCGTCAGGTTGGACGCCGAGAGCGCTGGGTAAGTAAGTCTCCTCGGTCACGTGGTCCGTCCTCAGTCTGAACAGTCTGTGGGGCGCAGGAGGAGAGGCTACTTACGGGGAAGCTCGGATATTAACGCAAGAGGTGAGTCTCTCTTTGATTTTATTCTTAGCGAAAACTTGTCTATTTGTAACAGGGGGAGCGACCCTATGTTTGTAACTTCGGTGAGGGAGGAGGTCTTGGACCTTACCCTGGTTTCGTCTGTTGTGACCTGTTGGAAGAGTGTCGCCTACTCTGGACGATACGCTCCTTCAAAGCGTTTAAATCACCGGGACCTGACAGAATCTTTCCCGCTCAGTTGCAGAAGTCCGAACGAGTGTCGTGTCGGTGGTTGGCGCTTATTTCCGCGAGCTGCATAAGTAGGGGCTATATTCCCAGACTTTGGAGGAATGCGAGGGTTACGTTTATTCCCAAGGCGGCCAGGAGCTCTCATGTATCCCCGAAGGACTTCCGGTCTATCAGCCTCTCTTCTTTTCTTTTGAAGACCCTGTAGAGGCTGATTGGTCTTCATATTAGGGAGGAGATACCGCGGGAGCGATTGTCGCGTGCTCAGCATGTTTACTCGTCTGTGGAAACAGCCCTGTATTCGGTTGATCACGTCATTGAAGAGTCTTTTGAAGACAAGGACTTTGCAGTCGGTGCCTTTCTGAAAATAGAAAGTGCCTTTAATAACATTCAGCCACAGGCTGTAGTCGAATTCCTAGCGGAGCTTGGGGTTGAACCGGGTCTTGTAAGGCTCGTCAACCGCCTTCTCTGGGACAGAAATGTCGTGGCGGAGTGGGGCAGCGCCTCCATTTAACGAAGGGTGAATAGAGGCACTCCACAAGGAGGGGTTCTCTCACCACACCTTTGGGTTGTTGTTATCAATGGCGTCCTGAAGGAGCTGGAAAGAGAAGGTTGCGCGTTTATTGCCTGTGCTGACGACGTTGCTCTCATTGTCAGGGGTAAGTTTTAGAGCACCCTTTTTGTTATCATGCAGGGTTACCTTAACTTGATCGTAAAATGTTCTGCAGGGTGTGATCTCGCGATCAATCCTGGCAAGACAGAGCTCGTCTTATTTACCAGGAGGTACAAAGTACCGGTTGCCCATTCCCCTTCAATAGGTGGTGTCTCGCTGGTGCTTTAACCGGGCCAAGTATCTCGGTCATTCTGGACTGGAAGCTCTCCTGGGGACGAAACATTGAGGAAAGGGTGAAAAAGGCTACTGGCTTTATGAGACTATAATTAGGCCTATAATGTTTTATGGAGTGGTGGTCTGGTGGAACTCGCTAGATAGGGTACCGAAGGTTAAGCAGCTAGATCGGGTGCAGCGGTCCGCGCTCATAAGTTGCAATGGATTCAGATTCAGCTCGGCCTTTGGGCATTCTAAGATTCTTGCCAGCTTCAACTTTATGCCTGCAAAAACAGATTGCTGTCTACCTGCTCCAGTTCGGGACTCCTACCTCTCCACTCACATCCCGCGTAGGGAGGAGTGGAAGGAGGGTAGCTTGTGGGGCGGTAGGACGGTGAACTTTTTCACGGATGGCTCGAAGCTGGACGGTAAGGTTGGGGGGGGTATTCTGCGAGGAGCTGTCTCTCAGCCGCAAATTTAGGCTTCCGGACTATTGCAGTGTGTTTTACGCAGAGGTAGCCGCAATCAAGGGGGCAGCCGATTGGCTACTAACCAATGTAATGCCCTCTTGATGGGCTAACATTTAGTCGGATAGTCTGGCCGCTATTAAGGTCTTAGGATCGCTAATGGTGAGAAACTTGTCAGGGAGTGCCTGACTTCTCTCGCAGCCGCTTCAGAGTATGCCGACGTTAGACAAATTTGGGTTCCGCGCCATACTGACACTGCAGGGAACTGCATGGCTGATGAGCTCGCTCGGCAGGGTACCCTGGAAGTCATTTCTCCTTGCAGGGAGAGGGTGGGGGCTCTTTTGAGTACCTACGGACTTCTCCTGGATAGATGGGCTCTCTGTCGTCTCAGCGAGCGCTGGGAAATTGCCACGACATGCAAAGTTGCAAGGACCCTCTGGCCGAGAGTGGATCGTGGGCGCTCAAAGGAGCTGAGGCCGCTTACCAAGCGGCAACTCTCGACCTTCGTAAATGTTTTGACTGGTCATTGTCCGTTGGATATTCATGCGGTTCGGCTGAAGATAGTCTCTGACCCTTTCTGCCGCAGCTGTATGGAGGAGGATGAGGTGAATTCATCTTTTCATTTTCTGCTTAGCTGCCCTGCCTTTGGTTCAAGTACCTAGGCTCGTACTTCTGTAGGACCCCAGAAGAGCTTTCTGGAGTGGAGATTGGTAATTTGCTGGACTTCATTCGGGGTACGCAACGTTTTTCAGGTTAATCTTTCCAGATTGTTCCGATTCACGTTACCGTTCATAAAGCAGGTGGTATCACAATGGACTCCTACTATGTCTAAGTGAGTTCCCCACTGCGGGAGCTACCATAGTAACCTAACCTAACCTAACCACATTAGTCTTTATGATTGCAAGTCAAATATAATATACCTCATCAGTAGATGGGCACATATAAAAATAACCATACGATATCAACAAAGGGTCAATATCAAGCTGCTGCTTCAAATCCAAAATCGAATTAAACATATTTATAAAAATATTGTTCCAATTAAGGCATGAATACCATGGAAGCCTGTTGCTATATAAATAGTTGGTCTATTCACTGAGTCTGCAATTGTAAATGGTGCTTCAATATATCCATATGCTTGAAGAATAGAAAAATAAATTCCTAAAAGAACTGTAAAAATAATCCTTGTGCAGCTATGGTGACCTTAAGTAACTGTTACTCCTGAAGCTAAAAGGATAGCTGTGTTTAAAAGTGGAATTTGGAAAAGATTAAAAGGTTTAATTCCAGCATTAGGTCATGATGCTCCTAACTAAGTAGCTGGAGATAAACCTCTGTGAACAAATTAAACAAAAACCAGAACTTCTGACAAAATAAATGGAATTATACCTCATCGTAATCCTAATGTTACTGGAATGTGTGCAGTCCTAGCAATGTTCCTTCTCGTGAAACATCTCGTCATCATTGATAAACTGTTGAAATAATAATAATAGTTCCTAATAAAAATTATGAAATATCATATTAATGGCATCAGTTTACAAACCTGAAACTGATGTTATTGCTCCAAAGCTCCTATTAAAGAGTATGTGCTCTAATCTACTAGATGAAAAGGGTGGTTAGCATGTGTTGACATTAATTAACTTCTCTAGAATAAGGATTTCTTAAAACAGCAATACACAAGATTTAATTATACCAACAGCTGGTTCACGAACTATTACAGTAATTTGACCAATAACACTGTCGAACAAAAATTAAAAAAAAATCTGCGGTCATGATTTTGTTAATAATTTTTATTAACATTGGTAGCAGGCTTACGAACTGTGTTTTTACTTTTTTTGGATTGGCTCTAGTTCTTGAGATAAACGAAACTTAAGAAATTAATGAAAAAAAATTATATGACTCAGTTCCAGTTGTATTAATTTAATTATTCCTCAATAAGTTTTGTTATATAAATTATTAAAACAAGTAGTTCATTGGTTTAGTTATTTTATTTCCCTCTTAATTAAATTAATACAACTTGAACTGGGTCATAGTTAAGTCGGGTGAGTTAATACAACTAAACATTAATTCGACGACTTCGCCTAAATACCTGAAAACTCTAACAGTCCCTGCCAGCCGCTGCACGTTATCGACCGCATGACTTGTAAATGCAACTTTTAAATGGGCCAACAAAGTGGGTATACTAAATACCCCTGTTTTATATGTTTATGGGACAGTCGTGCAAGAAATGAACATTGGATTAGAAAGGACTGGCCGGTGAGAGAAAATATGGAGGTAGGAACAGCAAATGTGGTTCATGACCAATTGATAAGCCGAGAAAAAATCATTCTTCCACCAAGCTTGGGCTATTGAAACAGTTCATCAAAGCCCTTGATAAGACAGGTGACTGTTTCGAATATGTGTGCAAAATATTTAGTATGCAAAAATTAAAAGCAGGAGTCTTCGATGGTCCTTAAATTCGTACCCTTCTAAAAGACACTGAATTCTTAAACCATATGTCACAAATAGAATCTGAAGCCTGGCTAAGCTTTGTTAATGTAGTCAAAATTTTTTTGAGAAATTATAAATCACCAGACTATACGAAACTAGTTGCTGATATGCTTCTCAATTTCCGCAAAACTAGGAGCTAAAATGAGCATTAAATTACATTGTTTACATAGTCATTTGGACAAATTCCCGGACAACCTAGACGATTACAGTGAGGAACAAGGTGAACGGTTCCACCAGGACATAAAATGAATGGAAGAAAGATACCAAGGTCGATGGGACGACCACATGATAGCAGACTACTGCTGGAACTTAATGCGGGATTTTCCTGAGCAACGACATCATAGGAGGTCCTACAGAAAGACTTGTTTGTAATTTTTTTTAAATTAATTAATGAAAAGAATATATTTTTTAAATTTTTGTATTATTTTTATACAGGCGCGCAATAAAAATATAATTTAATTCCATATTAGTATTTTTAATTAGGTTTTTTCGTGAAATATTTAAAAGTCTTTATCTGAGAAACTAGAGCCGATTCGACGAAACTGATATTATTTTCGTAATCACCGCCCCCAAATTACCCTACATCGACTTAAAAACCTCCGACCGCAAAATTTTGTTCCGCAGTGTAATCAAAAATGAAATTATTATATATGAAGGATTGTGGAACTGGCTCGAATATGGAAAATAAATTTGCTATCATTTTCAATTAAAAGATGAAATTTTTTTGCTACAAATTTTAGATTTAGGTGAAGTAAGAATTACAGAATAATTTTCAATTCTAAATTAAATAAATGTAATAGAAACTGTAATAAATAAGAAGAATCAACTTACTTATTATTATTAATTTCAGTTTGACATACTAATGCTATAAGTTAACTAATTTTATCCATTAGAGGTAATTGCTAATTTACTATAAAGTGGTAAATACTTGGTTTCAGTCATCTAATGATGAATTAATTTTATTACTAATTCATTTAATAAAATAATTAACGGGGATATGTTCAATTACGATTGGTATAAAACTATGATTAGCACCACAAATTTCAGAACATTGACCATAAAACCTGGTCTTCCAGGTGTACCATCAACTCTTACACCAAGAGCTCAAACTGTTCATGAATGAATTAGATCAGCAGCAGTCACTAAAGTTCGAATTTGTGAATTTATAGGTAAAGTTACTCGATTATCAACATCTAGTAATCGAATTCCATGTGTATTTCATTCATTTATGGAAGTTATATATTAGTTAAAATTTATAAAATCTGAATATTCATAACTTCAGTATCATTGATGTCCTATAGATACTTGGTGGCCTGGGAACGCACTGATATGGAATTGTGTATTGCGAATTTCTGAAATCGAAATCAGTAGTTGGAGACACAACACCAAGTGCCAGATATTCCTTTATGAAATCTGATTACATACTCTTCAAAGGTTGGTTGCATAACAAGCGCCGTTCAAGAGAAAAATTTTTTTGCGTTATCGAACGAGTTTCTTAATAACTCTGGCGTAAGTTTAAATGGTAATCTAGCCTTTATGCGGCCATCGCTTTAAACTTGGACCATTTCAATGAAGTGTTGCTCGCATCGACGTTATTCCTCTGACAATGTAGACGACGGTAGTGTAAAATCTTCTACTTCCCAAAATCGCTGCAGAAACGAGTCTATGTCAAGCGGTTTTGAACTTCATGCAACGTTACACACCACGGGACGAAACATTGAAGGCCTTGCGAATTTGCGCCCACTATCCAACCTACCTTGTTATTGTGCAAAATTGGCAAACCATTTATAAGAGAGATTATACCATCTTGGAGACTCAGAAAAGAGATTGTTGTATTGAGTAACAAACCGATGCGTTATGGCTTATGAAACAATGGGTCTGCAAGCTGGATTCCCGGAGTTATATTATATTGGGAAATATCAAGGATCTCATATAGTTGTTGGGCGGAATTGCGTTTCATTATGGCGAACTGTGCTGCCCAACTGAAATCTCCAATCAAGATTTGATTCTCGCTTTTACTGCAAAATCTATTTAACATTGAATATCTGAAATGCCTGACACTTCCATAGTTGATGAGATCCTCTTGAGTTGCAAACGATCTGAAGAAGCTGTTGATTCCATATAAACTCACATTTCAAACTTTGTACAAAAAATAGGGAAATTAAAGAAAATTTGATAAAATGTTCAAACTTTTTATTTAAAATTTAATAATTTTAGTTTTAATTACCTGAAAAATTCCATTGATTTTTGATGCCTTTTTTACTGATCGTCCATTTTTTTGTGTGTAATTTTGATGGGAAAAAAATAGTAAATTTTGCTCATGAGCTTTGGAAATTTGGCTTTCTTATTTAATTCCAATATTTTGTTTATAAAAATATAGTTAAATCTACACTCAAAACATTAAAATATCTGAATTGAAGAAAAACAGCTTTCAAAAAAATTTGTTGATAAAAATATAGTTAATTCTACACTCAAAAAATAACAAATTATCTGAATTGAAGAAAAACAGCTACAAAAAACACGAAATAAAAATTTGTTCATAAAAATTTAATTTTGTAAATACATTAACAAATATGTAGATGATATATTCGCTATTGTTAAGATCAAGGACGTGGAAGACATACTAAAAACACTTAACGCACAAACATACTAAAATCAATTTTACTACGGAAACAGAAAACGGGAAAAAGTTAGCCTGCCTAGACATGGAAATGAATTTGCAGTTCGCTTACTAAATATCAGGCTTGCCTTCTCAAGGGGCTGGCTTTACGTTATCTTTCTTCACACTAGTTTCACGATATTGACAATGACGGCGCAACCATTTGTACCAATCGTCCCACGATGCCAGAACTTCAAACTCTTGCTTGTGGTCATAAGCCGATTTCGAATCTGAGTCTATTTTAAATAAAGCATTATAAATGACCATTAAATTCATGATATATTTTTCGGATCCCAACGAAAGCAGAGATCCGCGTATTGCTGGACGGCATCGATGATATTACGAAACGTAACGGGTCCGAATTTTTCGTGACCGGAATGCTAAAAGGTGATGCGATATAATCTCGAATTATCAGCAAATTATTATCGTACAGTTCTTTAAGTCGCTGTGGAGCGTGTTGTAGCGTTAAAAACACTAGTATTAAATTCGCTGGAGCGGTTCTGCAATTTATTAACAACAAGAGTTTCGATTTTGACGAAACATATATTTCTTCGATTTCTAGGGATTTAATTTGGTTAAGCACCTCAAAAATCAATTTTACCCTCTTCTTCGCCGATTCGTTGTTTCATACTGAATATGTTGCGAAGGCTATTTGAACTCCATTGCCTAAGAAATGGTAGCTGCACCTAAAACTCATTGGAGGGTTCTGGAATGCTTAGCTGATGGCTGCTAGTCATTTTGCCGAATACTATACTTGGCTATGGAAATGATAGTTTATTAAATGTTAGTAATAGTCGATCGAACAAAAATGTGGTATGTATTTAGTACAGTAAAAGCATACGATTTTTAAAACGATAACAAAGAAGTAAGGAGAGTCTAACTTCGGGTATCGCCGAACTTTAAATATCTGGAGCAAGTTTTTTTTTTTTCAAATAAATCATGCTTGTAGTATGCAATAAAACCAGGGAACGTATAAATCTTTATTTTGAAAAATTAATGACTGAAATAAATTGGTATGCTTATAATGTGTATGTTTACGTACAGTTATGTATATGCTTAAATATCGCGTTTTTCAAATTTTTTGTAAATTACTGTTATATGTATGAGAGGCTGCGTAGTTTTCGTCTGACTTCTATACTTTTTAAAACTGTACTTTCTTACTGAAAATGCAAAGCGTGTACGAAATTTGTTTGAATTTGACAAAGAAGTTTCAGAGTGATACCTATTTGCTCTAAGCTGGGCAATGCCTCGGGTATTGCCAACATTTTCAATTTCATATATTTCATTCTCAAACCAAATATTACACATCAAAGGTGAGCAAGTAACTTTGTAGAGTAACTAAATTACGGCTTATTAAAATTCTCTATCAATTCTAAGAATTTTGGTATATATATATACTTATATCTAGCTCGGTATTTTTATGCTGTTACAAACACCCGTTAGGTGAGCAAAATTATAAAACCCTGGGCACCAGTGCGCACGGGTATAAAAATTGTCTGACTGGCCGATCGCAAGGTGCTAAGGTCATGCAAGGTTGTAGTATACTGCGGTGTAATTACTCTCACAATGTTTGATGATGTGGGTTACACCTTTTGCGGTAAACTGTAGTGAAGTGTGATGGGACTTTAGCTCCAACTCTTGCTGCGAGTTTGATGCACAGATGACTCTGCCTCCAACCACTTCCTTGGACGATGCTGATTATGCCAGGTTTATGTGTGGGTGCCAAGAGCGACGAATAAAACTCCCAAAACGAACGTCCAGAAAATAATGGATTAAAGTTTCCTTCGGCTTTCTTCAAACAGAACAAATAATAATTGTGACAAGGTCCTGCCACAGTCGCCTGTCACAACCAAAGAAAAAAATATTCAAGTTGTTGATGGTTCGTCGGCTTTATTTCAAAAGAAATCTCGTACAAGCTATGGGAATGATCAAGTAATATTTGCCTTGTATGACAAAAGCTAGAAACAAATTCATAATTATTTAAGTAGCGAAGTATGTACATACATATGCAGACAAACAATGCACCGTAGGATGTTCATAGTATGTCTACATGTCTGCCTGAAAACAGATGTTCATGTATGCATGTCGATCTGTAAGACTGCATACGTACATATAGAATGCAAATAATAAAGCATAAACAAATATCAGAAGCGTTAATATGTACGCACAGAAGTCTCAATACCTTTTTTTTTTACATATGTACATAAGTGACTTAACCTTCATCTCCTCCTCAAAAAAACTTACGTTTCCTACCCTCGTGTGTGACTTTTCACACATATGGAATTTGTATGTATTTTGTGCCAATAAAATAATTATTGGTAGGAAAAAGATATTTATTTTTATTTTTTTTATATAAGTTTATCTCCAATACATTTTAAACAAACATTGCGGTTATGAGTTCGCTGACAAACGCCATTTTGGCAGAAACAACATATAGTCTTATGAGTGTAGTTTTTATATTTTGATTTCTCATTGTAGCATATGTGGCATCTAGCCTTTCCTTGAGTAGTCGGTGGAACACTTTTATATCTTTTTCGAGTAGTTTCGAGCGATGGTGGTGACCTCTCGCGAGGCTCTGGAGATTCACAAGGCTGTGTCGGCGCTGCGATCTGTGCTAACGAACTGCTAGAACAAGGCATTGAATCATTTTGTGGATCTCCCTTAATGCTGAAAAGTAAAGATACTGATGGTTTTGTTCGAGGTACGCCTTTTCTTATTATCATGTAAGGTCTCGCTAGAGATATTCCAAGCTCCCGCAAAAAAACTCGCCGCATTGTTTTTTTGTTTCTTTGCCAATTTGGATTTATATCTTTGAAGATAATGAACGCGTTCAGAGCAGAAATGTCGATCATGTTTGAGAATACAGCCATCGGCCATCGATTTGTTTTTCTTTTACAGCTGTAACAAGACAACATTTTGTCAACTGTATCCACGCCACCTAAATGAAAAAGTAAATGAATTGGCAACTAATGAAATATAAGTGATTAGCTTGGACAGTAACCTTTTGTTTTGTTATAATACTGAATAATTTCCGACAATTTTTTTCCATCCGATTGAACAGCATTCGAAGTATGCATAGTACTTTGTAGAACTACGCATTTGTCTCTTCTGCCCACGTATGATACAAGGGCTGTATTTTCGGTAAATGCAAATGTTGATTGGAACGAAGGGACCTTTTTGCATTGGAGAAGTTTTGGCGGAATGCTCCTTTTGTTTTTTCGCATTGTACCCACCATTGTCAGACCTTGAGATAACAATTTTTGACCCAGATTGTAAGAAGAGAAAAAATTGTCCATCGTAATGTTATGGCCCATCAGCCCATGAACCAAATCAAGAACAACACGTTCACCTTAATTTTTTCCTGCTGTATCACCACTTGGTTTACCTAAGTACGGTTGAATTCTCCAAACATAGCAAGTTTCAGAGCAAACCAATAGCCAGAATTTTATACCATATCTATCAGGTTTAGAAGGCATGTATTGGCGAAACTTGCATCTTCCACGAAAACCAAGTAATTGCTCATCAATTGTAACGCAATCGGAGGGATTGGAATAATCAGCTAAAAATCCGGACCATTTATCAAATATTTCCCGAATTGGAGCAAACTTGGCTGTAGAACTTTCCTGTCGTCGGCTCATAACATTATCAAATCGAATAACTCGGGTTAAGTATTCAAATGTCTTCCTCGACATTATCGCTCTGAAAATAGGCCGTCCATATTTACTATCAAATAAATCTAACATAGTTTCATTTTTGGATCTAAATAAAATTGGTTGTTAGAAAATCAGTACAATTATTTCAGGACATAATCATAAAAACAAATAACACGCCTGTACACTCCAGCCAAAATAAGAACAGCAATATATGCATTTAACAAACTTGAATCAATTTCTAAGAACTTCTCACCACATTCTGCAGTTGCGTATGCGTTCGATCATTTTAAAATTACATTTTCAATTGGTGGTGGAAAGAACAATAAAAATGCATCTTTGATGCCAGCAATACGTGTTCTTGCATACCTTGTTATGACATTTTCAGTTCGTAGCCTTCCGGTTCTATCTTGCACTGGTTGCGTTTTCCACACCATACCGTCCTTTGAAACGAATAATGGATCGCCTACCCCTTCCACTGATTCAGTCCTTATTGGTCTTTCCACTTCATCAAATTCTTCACATTCAGAATCACTCCCACTTCTAATAAGATCAACAATTTCTTCCGGTGAATAATTTTCATCATCATCCGAAAGATCATTATCGGAAAGGTCTTCATCTGAATCATTCAAAATGTTCTCCAGCTCTTCGTCGGTAAGATATTTGGGTTTATCCATGTTTTATTTTTAAATTGTTTCAAAACTTAGAAAAAATGCATTCGAACTTTAGCGCGAGCGAAATTACAAATAAAATTAAATGACTGCAGCCTGGCATACTCCAAGAAAATAGCACACTGACCAACTTTTTTATTTCTCTGGTAAACATGCTTATTGTATCAGCTTGTTGCTTTTTTCTTCTTGCCGTGACTCTTCCACTGAAACCCGCGCAAATGTTTTACAAACATGATCAGACATGTACGCTTGTCAGTTTATATATACGCATACATACATACATATAAATGTGATCAGAAAAATTCACATACATGTACATACATACATACATATACATCTATGTACATATGTATGTTCATACATGCATTGAAAGCACAACAAGCGAATTTCTATAGAAAAATACATACAGTCGCCTTATGTGTGAAAAGTCACACATAAGGGTAAGAAACGTAAGTTTTGAAATATTTCGCAAACGAATAATAATTTTGCATCGAATTTCAGATTTTTTATAAAGTATTGATTAGATGGGAATTGTCAAGAAGTTTTATGAAATTCGTTTAAAAAATACGTTGAAATAATTATTGACAAATTTTTTTTTGTGTGACTTTTCACACAAGGAGGGGATGAAGGTTAAGCTAGACCTGAATATAAAGCGGTTGATGCACATCCCTATGCATGAGCGTATGTAAGTACTTTGCGTACAGTATCATGTATATGACAAAAGGTACGTTAATTACAGATAATTCTTAACTCAAGCTTAAGCGTCCTCTGTATTATTAACTATTTGGTATTATTATAATATATTTAAATAATTTTCCAAGTAATACATGATACAACATATGTACATTAGTTTGATTATATATGCTTCATTATTATTGAAAAGTGGAACAGCCTATTCAATTTTTGATTGTCAAATGTAATAACTAGAAGGATTGTCAACAATAAATTCATTTGTATTAAAATCGTATCAAAACATTGATCCTCTTATATTTATGTCATTTACTTCAGAAAATATTTTAACCATTTTAGGAATTCTTCTAACAACATAATTATTGGAGTATTATGAGGAGCAACCCACTTTACGAAAATTAATAGAATATTTTTTCAATTAATCATCTAGGATGATTTTTTTATATTTATTTATTTATTTAAATTAATTACAATTAAAATTGTGGCTAATTGAATTCTAGCTACCAGGGCTATCGGCTTAAGATGTTCATACTTACTTACTCACTTAATTGTCGCTATAACCGTTTAAACGATTTAGGCCGAACTTCTCCTACAATTTCTTCTCACAAAAAAACATTCGTCGTTCGGAGTCGGCGGAAAACTGTAGGTCCCTCAATTTGTGTTACAACATCAAGACGCACACCACAAATTTCAGGAAAGGTTCGGCCAAATTCGCTAGCGTCAATTAAGTAAGGAAGAACTGCTTTAATAAGGAAAGTGGTAAAAAGCAACAGTAGCTCACAAGCCGACTGTTGTCCATTGGATACGTACTTGCCCGCAAGTCGTAGGTTGTGGGTTCAAACGCCGGTGAAGTTATGAAAGAAATCTGATGAGGAGATATAGCGATCTCCGAAATAGCTATAATTTCTACCACTCTTGACTGTTGTTGCGTTTTTTCCAAAATAATTTCCTTGTACTGGCCTTGAGCTCAAAAAATTAATTTTGTCTTTTCATTTTCATTTCATTTATTGATTAACACTTTAGTACAGTAAGATAAAAGATTTCTTTTGTAGTACAACAATATTAAATACAATAGCGAACACTTAAAATAAACAAATAAATAAGTACATATGGAGATTAAGTTACAAATTATATTAAAAACAATACTGATATATAAATAATAATTTTAAAAACTAGAACTTGGAGGCAATGAAGCAAAGGTATGACTAGATATACATATATGCAGATAGGTATAAATAGAGAGCCCATCTTAGGTCTATACGTAAGAAATTATTTAAAAACTAACGAAAATGTGAGTACAATACCGTCTTAAAGTTGCTTTTATTTAAACTCTTGCGTGTAGTGGCAAGGATAGGGTCCCATAAACATATAGCGCTGACGAAACATAACCTTGCAGAGGAAAGGAAGTTAGAATTATGAACTATTAGGTCATTTACACGTAATAATTTTGGAACTCACAATTTCTCATAGAGATACCCCGGTGTCTTATCCATCATAAGCCGAAATAAGAAAATGCAGTTTCTGGCATTCAAGTAGTCAGAAATTTCACAACCCAACAGACTCTTCCTCTAAGCAGAGATATGTTCATATTTCATTAGCACAAACACATAACGTGTTAATTGGTTAAAGGCTACCTCAATTTTATGCACAGATTGTGAATCTAACTTCCTATAGACGTAGCAAATTATCGGCGTTATTAGTTGGATTGCAAGTTTCCGTCTTAAATGTGGCCGTCGTCTTAAATTCGGCCTAAATGTGGTCAATACACGTTAAATCGGAATTAATAACAAATCCAAGGTTAAAGGTGGTCAAGGGGTCTAGACATATACAACTGAATATCATCGGCGTATGCATGAATGCTCTCCTGCTGACATACAGAAAAAGCATCATTCACAAAAACACTGAATAATAGAGGCCCTAGGATTGAGCCTTGAGGAACGCCTGACGACAATGGACGTAGGTTAGACATTTTCAAATCAACTTTCATGCGCTGCGACCTGCACAGCAGATTGACCAAAACCAAAATTTTTTTTTAATTTAGAGCAAAGAGAGCTAACAGAGAAGTGTTAAATGCTTTTTATCAAAATTAAGTCTGATATCGTCAAGTGTCTTTATCATAGCTGTGGAACAACTGTGATTAGACCTAAATCCAGACTGAAAGGGAGATAAGATTTGATGGTTGTAGATTTGCTGAAATAACAGAGATTCAGCGACTTTTGACAGAGCAGGCAGTATACTAATGACACGGAAGTCACTGGGGTACCAGTAGTTCTGTTTTTGGCTATAGGAAGCACAGTAGCAACTTTCCATGCATTAGGGAAACAAGACGTTGTAAAACTATGGTTTATTATGTGAGTTAGGGTGGACAAAACTAAAGCCAAAATTATTTTTATAAAATTAATTGGGATGCCGTCGTTCCCAATGGCATTGGATAGTATTTTATAAATACTTTTTATACCTCAAATTCAGACACTGCACGAAACTCAAACGTGCGACCGGAAAAAACAACATCACGAGGTAATACTGGGCAAGAGGTAAGAGTGCAAGACGGAGAGACAAAATTTGTGACAGCGTCATTTAAGGTATCGGGGTTGAGTGAGCACGCTGAACTATCACTCACATGAATACGTAACTTTTTTAAGTTCCGCTACAGGACACTGTTAGGAAGTGAGGGACTGAGATGTTTTAAAAAAAACTTGCGTTTTTCTGTTCTTATTGTCAGCGTCGTTTCGTTTCTAATAGCCTTAAAAGCACACCAATTTGAGTCCGTGCGATGCTTCTTCCACACGGATTAGGACTTGTTTCTTTTCTTGATTGCAGATCGAACTGCACTGTTAAACCATGGACAAGACGAAGCCCGATTCTCCGTGGTTCTGGAAGGGGCATATCTAATAAGCGCCTGCAAAATATTACAATTTAGAAATGAAAGCTTTTCATTCACTGAGTGTAACCCCAGCAGGTAGACCAATCTATTTGCGACTTATGATCAAACAGACTATTGACATTTACTAAAAAACGATAGTTAAAAAAATTATAAGTGCTGGCAGGTTCATTGTTGTGGTGAAACTTAATGTCAAATGAGCAGAATATTAAGACATGATCCGATATAAACGATATCAGGTCAAATTTTAAAATGATAACAGAGTCAGACACAATGAAATAGTCAAGTAGACTTGGACAACAATTATTTCCATACCTCGTTGGTATAGATACATTAACGAATGACAACCCAACTCTAGACACATCATCAACTGAACGTGAACTATTCGAGTCAGAGCGTAGGAAAATGACATTAAAGTCACCACAAACAATAATATTATCATAATCAACAGCTATAGGGGACAAATAATCAAAAAAGTCACATAGAATACAATTCTTATGAGAATTTTTTACACAGGAAAACAGGGTATTAGACGAGCAGTTAGTTAATTCAATAGTAGTATTCTACATTATTTCTGCATAACTGAGATAACAACTTTATTCTTAGGTGGCTGTTGCAGTATATAGCCTCTCCTCCACCTTTTTTGCCTATCCTATCATTCCGAAGCAATTCATAATTTTTAATGTCAAAATGAATCTTATTTATGTCATTTCTGAACCAGGTTTCAGATACACAAATAATATCAATGGACGAAAACTCAAACGCTCTTCTCACAATGCCCAGTTTTCAGCATTTAGGCTCCGCGCATTAAAATTAACTATTTTTAAGGCTTTCTGGCGATTACATAAAACATTCACTATGGCAAGGCTACAATCATCAACGCTAAACGCTTTGTTAGTGTTCGCAGTCATTGCAAAAAAAACCAAAGCAACTTTAAGACAGCAAATATAAACAGAAGCATAAGACAGAAATAAACAAAAGCTAAGATGTGATAACTTTACAATAATAATAAAAAACATAGACTTAGTAATAACTAATGCAGCATACAGCTACCGAAAATGCATCAAGTCCTCCTCACTTGTTATTTTTACCGACGTGTTGTTTGTGCCTTGCTCTGTTTTGATATGCACATTCCTTCGCATTGTATACACAGATAACAGCTTTCCTTCTCTGTGCAGTTTAATGGCGTCACGCAATATCTTCCTATTCTCTTTCGTGAGACTTTCAAAAAAATGAAAGTGCCCTTCAATACCAATTGGGCAAATGGACACTCTTGATTTCGTTCGCCTACGATACTCACCAAAAGCGCGAAGAATGCGATTTCGGTCAAGCCGTGAGTGAAATTGCACTATTCGGACTCGCAGAAGAGATCTTTGTGCGAAATATATCACAAACTTGCGGTGTTAGAAAATCAATTAAGAGACAAATTTGATTATATATGCTCTTCAGGTTTTCTCCCTCAGTGAACGGCACACCAAACACAACAGCATCAGCTACCTGCAGTATGGCTTCGGACAACTGTGTTGTAGGCCGGCAATATCACTTTCCGCTTTTTTCATATTCGCCTCCAAAGAAGCAATACATGCACCCGTCTCAGCTATTTTACAGCAAACAAAGATTTCATCATCAATTCTCTTCGATAGTTTGATCTCCAGTGTTCTCGATGACCGAAGCTAGCAAATTTAACGCATACTTATTATGCACAATGAAAATGAAAAACGCTATAATTTTACTTGAAATTATCAAAACGTATGGTTTAGTTTGCTATGTTCTCGCTCCGGTTGCTGGCCAACGAATAATAACACTGTCCAACAAATGAAGACTTTTTGAATGGAACAGAATAGCGACCCCCTAATTCTGAAAGGGTATGTTGAGTAGATCCAGTGGCGTAGCGTGACTTGGCGTGGCCCCGTATCAAATTTTATTTGGAGGCCCTTAGGAAGGGTAAATATTTCTCACAAAATAAAAATGCATAAAATTAAGAGAAATATTTATTCATCTGCCACTTTTTTCAACATTTTTACAAACAATTCAAACTAAAAATTCACTCTCCTTGCCTTTGTTTCGGCAAATTGATTTAATAAATCATTTATAGCTGATGATGACTTTAGGTTTTCTAAAGTTTCTGCCTCTATGGACAATAGTGACAGGTCTGATAGGCGTTCCTGTCCCATCTTTCAGCAGTTGCCGTTGTAACTGGAAGGGTCAAGAATAAGAAGCAAACTGTTATGACCTCGGGAAAACTGGATGCAAGACTATTGAATTTTATTCTTTATTCCTTAAAGGAATCAATTTTTTCAATTTCAGTTTTTAAGCATGCTTTTAGAGCCTTTAACTGGTCATAAAGGTTAGCTGAAATGTCATTACTGTATTTAGCCGATAGCTTTCCGGAAGCGTTTAATACCTCTTCGTTTGAAGAGGACAACAATTTCTCTGGTCGTAATATTTCGAAAATACTACTCAGTTCGCATAGGCTCTGAAATCTTTGTTTTGTTTGAGAAATGAGTATATCCAAACAGCTATAGTATACATTGACTTTGAAGTAGGATTCCGGGTCTGAAATTCTCTCATCTTCTGATAACTCATCAAAAAACCGCTTCGTTATCTTTCGCCTTTTGCTTTTAAAAACAGTTGTTACACTCCAATCTTTTGCTAAATCTTTGGACTCATTTAGCAAACTATTGAATGTATTTGGATTTCTGAATTCGCACAGTCCTTGCAAAAGATTACTTAATAGAATACTTGATTTCTGTAAGTCAATATTTTCATGCTGTAGAGCTTTAGAAACAGGATTAATGATTTCAAATAGTGAAGAAAAAAATGTGACAAGCACTAAGAAGTCATAACTCTCTAAAATGTTAATTATTTTACAATTAATTTACATTTACATTCTTCACGTTCATCTTTTTTTTCGAAATTAAATTTAGTTGGTACAAGGTTTTCATTAATAATAAATAATTTTTCTTTACCGCTAATAAAGCGCCGTTTCTTGAAGACCATCTAGTAGGGCATAACTTTTTAAGGGTGATTAAATATTTTTCAGATGAATCGTCACTTAACATCGCCCAGCGTTGTATACTATTACCAAAAAAAATATATATTAATTCTGAATTATTGAAAAAAGTCGACACTTCACAAACATGTTTCGCAGCATCGTTTAAAACTAAATTTAAAGCATGCGCAGCCCAATGAACATAATCGGAATTCGGAGCATACTCTTTTATTAGGGTTTGTAATCCTCCATACATCCCAGACATAACATTCGCTCCATCGTAACCCTGTCCTCTACATTTAGCCAAATCGATTCCATATTATTCAAATTTATTTAAAATTTCAGTTTTAAGTCCTTCAGCTGTGCAATCGGATACTGCTGTAAATCCCAAAAAGGACATATTATCATCATTTCCTGTAATCGAGATGTATCGAAAAGCTACAGAAAGTTGATCAATTTTTGACAAATCCTGCGTTGTATCTAGAATTATTGTCAGAAATAGAGCTTTTTTAATTTCTGAGATAATATTGTTCCTAACTGCGGTACCAAGCAAATTAATAATTTCATTTTGAATCGTTGGGCTTAAATAATTTATATTGCCTTTTGGTAATAGAAGTTCTTTTAAAATTGCATCATAGTTAGATAGCAAACCTAAAATTGCCATGAAATTTCCGGAATCAGCATCATGGCCTCTTAAAGGTAGATTGCAAGATGCTAAAGTAATTATAACATTAATTATACGATGCAATACATCTCTCCAGAATGTTATTTTACTCCTGATTTCACTTTGCAACATAGTGTCGATAGTATTTCCTTGTAACCAATTATAATAAGATAGAGATGCATTTATATCCTGCTTTGACTTTTCATGGTCAAGTATACTTTGCGAAAAATTGCTTCTAATGGAAACACCGTTAACCCATGCAGAGGAGTACGATTTGCTTTGGCGATCTGCTAATAACCAACAGAAGTGGCAATACGGTGTTTTTAAAACATTCGAAAAACATAACCATAGTCTTGGAATTTGTATGCCTGCCTTATTGATACATGAATAGTGATAGATCGAAAAAGATCTGTTACTTTCTGAATCTTTTGGAAACGGTCTTTGTGGTTTATATGGAGCCAATTTAAAAATTATTTTTCGTTCGCATTCAGTTGGACTGTCGCTATATTTTCAGATATCTCAGAAACATCGATTTATTTATTTATTTATTTATTTATTTATTCAGTCTAAAAAATACAGGATTTCTTACAGACTATACAAGACTATGGGAATATAAATAGTTTTGCAAAATAAGGTAATTTGGCTTTCTTCTATTTCCGAATGAACATCTGGTGAAGGATGTGCTTTAGAAGAATCTGAAAATACAATTGTTGGAAAATAAAAGCTAATGTTTTGTTATATTTTAAATATGTATTTATGGGGCTTTCCTTCATTGTAAACTTCATTGTAATTGCAAGCTTGAAGCCAAGAAATAATGATTTTAGGTTTTCAACAAATTCTTTATTGCTTTTGGTATTTTTAATTTTAAGCAAGAGCAAAACAGTGAACTGTTCGAAAATCGTTTTTACATAATTGCATCAAAAACTGATACCATTATTAAGCAAGAACATCAATAAACAGAGGTTATTCTTCCAGCACTCCTTTCAAAGGAAGAGCATTTTCAAACTTAAAAAAAATTTGCTTTTATTTCATTGAACAAGTAATCGATTCTAATAGAAATCGAATAATCGTTAAGTGGCGATTATTCGAATAATCTAAAAAAGCAAACTAATCGAATAGTGAAAATTGATTTCCAATCGGGCCAAAATCGAAAATCGAATGTTCGATTAATCGAATAGTTCTAGAGGCCTATTAATTTTATATATATCTTTCGGAGGGCACAAGTATCGTCCGCTATGTTCCAAATCCGTTGAGTGGCTTAGAAGATAAAATTTGAAATATGTTAATGATTTGTCTATATTATTAATAGTAAAGTTTCGAGCGGTAGAGGGGCGTCGAAGCCGATCCCCAAAACTGGCTCATCGCTGCGGGTGGCAGCTACTACTGGCGTAGGGAGGGCGAAACCGCCTCCCTCCGTTGGCTCTGTACGGGGGATGGCTGCTGTAGCCAAAACTAAGGGTGGTGAGGGATCGTCGGAACCGACATCCAAAGACGTGATTAGACCGGGGGGTACAGTCACTGCCACTCGCGCTGTGGGAGGGGGAGAGTCGAAGCCGACCTCCGCATCCTCTAGGTTAGTTGGGGGCGTTGTTCCGGATGGTCGCGCAGGTGGGTCGCAGGGGAAATCGCCCGCGGCCTCTGGAGGGGGGGCCCTGGACGATATCGCCAGTACCAGCAAGGGTTTATCCTGCAGCGCACCGGTGCAGGCGAAGGAGACCCAAAGTCAGCCCGCCGAGGGATCTAAGCGGCGTTTGGGCACGGGTAGAAGGGCCCACTCCGATCGTCGAATGGCCTCCAAGATTCTGGAGCGCTATGGCGACCAAACTGGATCTCAGTTGTCTGAGAGACATGTTAAGTCGCTCGAGTGGGCCAAAGGGGTGCTGAGGGAGAGCGCGAATGCGCCTTCGAAGAGCTCAGCCCCTTAGAGACAGCGGTCGCAGGAGGGGGAGACCTCTTCAGTCAAACGGCCCAGGACTGGGGTTGCGCCAAAAACGTTCAGCGAGGTCGCGAAACAGGCGGGCTCCATTATCCTGGGTGTCGTGGACCGCAGCAAGGAGGACGGTGCCATCTCTAAGATGGACTGGAGGCGTGTGGCGGCAGCGATCTCTGCCGTCTTTATGAAGGTGATCAGGGACAATCCTGGTCCACCTCCTCGCTGTGAGAGTGCGGGTTGGCACTCTGGCCTCTTCAAGAGGATATCGTGCGCTGACGAGCGGTCGGCCACGCTTTATAAGGCGGCGGTTGCCCTGGTGGGGGAGGTCTGGAAGGGCGCCAGACTCGAGGCCGTGGATAAGAACGATTTGCCTTTGCGTCCGAGGGCTCGGGTTTGGCTCCCTGCTGAGCCCTCCGCACCGGGTGACATTGAGGAAATCCTCCGCTATTGTAACCCGAACCTTCCGGCGCACAATTGGAAGGTTGTTCGGTTTGAGGGGTCCGAGGAACCATATCGGCAAGCGCTGATTCTGCTTAATGCGGAGTCCCTCGGCCCTCTCGCCGAGCAGCAGGGAGTCATTTCCTATGGCTTCGAGAAGGTAGCCCTCAAAATCTACCAATCCGATGCCAGGGGCAGTGACGCCATCCTTCCGGTTGAACCAGAGCTGATGCCGGAGGTCTGCGGACCTGACGCGGAGGAAGCGGTGGAGGTTATGGAGGCCTTCATGAGCATGGAGGTTGACTCCGTTAGGTCGGACGCCGAGAGCGCTGGGGGAGTCTCCTCGGTAGCGGGGTCCGTCCTAAGCCTAAACAGGCTGTTCGATGGGGTCGAGGAGGAGAGGCTACTTGCCTCGGATGGTGAGGACGCGGCCGCCGGGGGGATGGAAGAGATTACTGAGGATGATTATCCTGCAGATCAATCTCCAGCACTCTAAGGCCGCGTCCGCCAATTTGATGCTCCACCTTGAGCAAGGTGGGGCAGATATAGTCCTGATCCAGGAACCGTGGCTGAGCAGTAACGGTGTTTCTGGTATCGGGACGAAGAAAAACAAGCTTCTGGTGTCCAGGGACGCAGGTAAACCTAGAGCTTGTATGCTCGTCAGGCGTGAAATAAATACTTATTTTCTGTCTAGGCCGAAGAACTTTGGCTCATGTCCGCGTATATGGCTCACGATGATG
Organism: Anomoia purmunda; assembly: GCA_951828415.1. NCBI lineage: Eukaryota > Metazoa > Arthropoda > Insecta > Diptera > Tephritidae > Anomoia > Anomoia purmunda. The sequence continues at coordinate 40,127,989 of OX639994.1, read as the reverse complement.
AGGTGGAACCACCTCCAGTTCTGCTGAGGAACGCTCTGGCGGAAGCGAGGCGCAGGAACGCCGGCGTCGTTGTGGGCTGTGATGCCAATTCGAGGCACTCCTGCTGGGGTAGCTCGGACATCAACGAAAGAGGTGAGTCTCTCTTTGATTTTATACTTAGCGAAAACTTGTCTATATGTAATAGGGGGAGCGACCCTACGTTTGTAACTTCGGTAAGGGAGGAGGTCTTGGACCTTACCCTGGTTTCGTCTGAATTGGTATCCCGTATCTGGAATTGGAGAGTTCTTAACGATCACTCCTTCTCTGATCATAGGTATATTCAATTCTTCTTGGGCGATACGCGTCCCCAAAATCGTCCCTTTAGGAATCTGAGGAATACAGATTGGGATCTTTACTGTAAAAAGCTGCAGGAGTTTCTTCCTGAGGAACCTCAGGGAAGTTCACTCCTGTCGGAAAGTTCGATCGACAGCTTAGTGGAAAAATTCACCATAGCTTGTAATAAAGCGATTAATATTTCGTGTCCGCTGAGGAAGCCTTCGGGCAAATCTAAGCCGTACTGGTGGACTTTGGAAATTTCGGAGCTCATGGCTTCGAGTAGAAGACTTTTTAACCAGGCGAGGAAGAGCAAAAAACCCTCGGATTGGGAACTCTATAAGATCGGATTGGGAATATATAAGTCCGAAACAAAGAAGGCTAAGCGGGAATCGTGGAGAAGTTTCTGTGAAAACGTCGAGGGATGCCACGAGTCCTCCAGGCTTAGGCGGGTGCTCGCGAGGGCTCCCGTCCCCTTGGGATGTCTCAGGGACGACACAGGAAATTGGGCCATGAGCAGTGAGGAGTCGCTCAAACTTCTCCTCGATTCCCATTTCCCCAGAAATCCTGAACCTTGTGAGATTACAGGCATGGAACCAGGTGCCATCTATGTCCCTCCTGGTGACATGTTAGAAGAGCGTCGCCTACTCTGGGCGTTACGCTCCTTCAAAGCGTTCAAATCGCCGGGACCTGATGGTATCATTCCTGCTCAGTTGCAGATGTCCGAACGGGTGTCGTGTCGGTGGTTGGCGCCTATTTACGCGAGCTGCATAAGTAGGGGCTATATTCCTAGACTGTGGAGGAATGTGAGGGTTACATTTATTCCCAAGGCGGGTAAGAGCTCTCATGTTACCCCAAAGGACTTTAGGCCTATCAGCCTCTCTTCTTTTCTTTTGAAGACCCTGGAGAGGCTGATTGATCTTCACATAAGAGAGGAAATACCGCGGGAGCGGCTGGCGCATGCTCAGCATGCCTACTCGAAGGGCAGGTCCGTGGATACGGCCCTGCATACGGTCGTTAATGTCATTGAAGAGTCTCTTGAACATAAGGACTTTGCAGTTGGTGCCTTTCTAGATATAGAAGGTGCCTTTAATAACATTCAGCCACAGGCAATAGTCGGATCCCTGGCGGAACTTGGGGTTGAGCCGGGTCTGGTAAGGCTCATCAATCACCTTCTCCGGGACAGAACTGTCGTGGCGGAATGGGGCAGCGCCTCCATCCAGCGAAAGGTGAGTAGAGGCACTCCACAAGGAGGAGTTCTCTCGCCACTCCTTTGGGTCATTGCTATCAAGGGAAAGGGAAGGCTGCACGGTTATTGCCTATGCTGACGATGTTACTCTCATTGTCAGGGGTAAGTTTTTGAGCACCCTGTTTGATATCATGCAGGGGTACCTTAATCTGATCGTGAAGTGGTCTACAGGGTGTGGGCGCGCGATAAATCCTAGCAAGACAGAGCTGGTATTATTTACCAGGAGGTACAAAGTACCGGTCGCCCATCCTCCCTCAATAGGTGGCGTCCCGTTGGTGCTTTCTTACCGGGTCAAGTATCTTGGTTTGATCCTGGATAGGAAACTCTCCTGGGGGCCAAATATTGAGGAAAGGGTGAAAAAGGCCTCGGTTGCGGTGTACTGTTGTCGGGGTGCAATTGGGAAGAGATGGGGCCATTCTCCCAAGGTAAAATATTGGCTTTATGAGACGATAATAAGGCCTATAATGTTTTATGGAGTGGTGGTCTGGTGGAACTCACTAGACAAGGCATCTAAGGTTAAGCAGCTAGAGCGGGTGCAGCGGTCCGCGCTCATTGGGATCAGCAGCCCATGCCGCAGCCCGGCTTGAGTGCAATGGTTACAGATTCAGCTAGGCATTTGGGCATTCTAGGATTCTAGCCAGTTTCGACTTTGTCCCTCCGGAAGCAGATTACTGTCTGCCGACTCCAGCTCAGAGTCGCTCCTTCTCCACTTACATCCCGCGTAGGGATGAGTGGAAGGAGGGTGGCCTGTGGGGCGGTGGGACGGTGAACTTCTTCACGGATGGCTCGAAGCTGGATGGTACGGTTGGGGGAGGGGTATTCTGCGATGAGTTTTCCCTCAGCCGTAAATTTAGGCTTCCGGACTATTGCAGTGTATTTCAAGCAGAGGTGGCCGCAATAAAGGAGGCAGCCGATTGGCTACTTACCAATGTAATGCCCTCTAGACGGGCCAACATTTATTCGGATAGTCAGACCGCTATTAAGGCCTTTGGATCGCTAATGGTGAAATCAAAATTGGTCAGGGAATGCCTGACTTCTCTCGCAGCCGCCTCGGAATATCTCGACGTTAGACTAATTTGGGTACCGGGCCATAGCGACATTGCAGGGAACTGCATGGCTGATGAGCTTGCTCGGCAAGGTACCCTGGAAGTCATTTCTCCTTGCAGGGAGGGGGTTGGGGCTCCTTTGACTGCCTACGGGCTTCTCCTGGACAGGGCTTTATGTCGTCTCAGCGAGCGCTGGGAATTTGCCACGACATGCAGAATTGCAAGGTCCTTCTGGCCGAGAGTGGATCGTGGGCGCTCAAGGGAGCTGATGTCGCTTACTAAGTGGCAACTCTCGACCCTGGTTGGTGTTTTGACTGGGCATTGTCCGTTGGGTATTCACGCGGTTAGGCTGAAAATAGTCTCTGACCCTTTCTGCCGCAGCTGTATGGAGGAGGATGAGGTGGATTCATCTTGTCATTTTCTGCTCAGCTGCCCTGCATTTGCGAGACTGAGGTTCAAGTACCTAGGCTCGTACTTCTTTAGCTCTCCAGAAGACCTTTCTGGAGTGGAGATTGGTAGTTTGCGTGACTTCATTCGGGGCACGCAACGTTTCTGAGGTTTATCTTTCCTGACTTCCGATTCACGTTACCGTTCATAAATTAGGTGGTATCACAACGGACTCCTACTATGTCTAAGTGAGTTCCCTTTGGGGAACTACCACAGTAACCTAACCTAATGATTTGTCTTAACTTTAGCAAATCGTCCTAACCATGCAATACAATATATATCTGATGATAGCTTTAAATGCTTTTTGGTGTCGAAATTTGAACATGAAAAACCTCTGCTAAGATTCATTATTTTAACCATGAAATATATTTTGCTTTCGAACGCTATCAAAACAAGTAAGGACGGAGCTGTTTTTGGGTGTGCCGAAGTCTAATACCTTATAGTGGCTCATATATAGATTAGATAAATGGCTCGGGTATTACTTACCTTTGCTATCTAAATTACTCGTAGAAGCTGGTGTCTGAAAAAAGGAAGTAATTTTTGGCACTTTCTCTTTTATCTCCTCTGCTTAATTTTTCTTTTCGCAGCTCCGCTGAGATGTTCTCTTTTTCGCTCACTCATCTTTTTTAAGAAATCACCAATATCACTTTAAAATCAGAAGAACACCTGTTTCTTTTGCAAATTACTTATTTACAAATAAATAAAACGCCTAAATAAGCACTGCTGATTATTGTGGGACTCCCCCGTTGATGTAAATTTCTTAAAAAGGGAAACCCCACTATAACCAATGTACGGTGTTGCCAACATTTGAATGCACGCTTAAGGCGACACTACAAAATTGTTGTCCATTTGATCAACAGGTGCTGCTGTCGCTAGGTATAAATTGCTCCATAAGAATACATGCATAGAAAACTTGGTCGTGTCGTGTAGTGTAGTGCTGCTAGATGGAACCTTTCCTTTACATGATAAAAAAAAATATTTTTTTTTCTTTTGACATTTGTGAAATAAAACAAATATTGGTAAGTTTTTATTAATTTTTCCTTACACACGTTGGAGGCCCGTATCATTGATACGGCTGATACGGCGGTAGCTACGCGCCTGAGTAGATCATTTTTGTAGAACAAACTTATGGTCCAGCACGTCTGAGTTTTTTTTTACAGTGGGTCAAAGTTTTCATTTTTTGGTCGAAGGGAGCATTATACTATATGAAAAAAATGTTGTAAGTTAATGTCTGAGAGAATTCTTATGGTCAGAGTTGTATTGTGGAATTGTATGACGATTATTTTTGTGGATGATCTTAACCCTCTAACTGGTCTCTTTATAGGTCAATTTTACCCTTTTTTCGAGAAAATCAAAAAATATCCTTTAAAAAAGGACATTTAAGGATTAAAATATTCTACGAAAATGTTTGGCGGAAAATTTCAGTGGGGGTCACCAAAGACACCATTGTTGTAAATAAAGCTCTTTACGATTAATTGGCAAAATTACACGCCAACTTCTATAAAAAAATTATAATTTTGTTTTAATAGTGGTTTATTATAGTATGTGCATATTTATTTTTTTGCTTCAGCAGTAGTATGACAATGGATTAAAGATTAAACTTAGTATGCTTTCCTGTATTTAGCTTGACGTGAATGTTCCGATGTGTCAAGGTTTCTGTACAAGCCCCATACGTATTCAGCAAGCATTACACTTTGGGATTTCCCTTCGAATCTCTCTTCCAATACCTTTATATCCTGATGAAACCTTTCACCGTATTCATCTGAAACCGCTCCAAGGGTTTCTTTAAAAAAATTGAGATGAGAGTGCAGAAAATGCAGCTTTAGTGACATCTTAACGCCAATATTGTTAAAATCGATTAGCATGCTTTCAATATTTTCTGCATAGTTTTGTGCTTTTGAGTTTCCAAGGAATTCTGATATAACCAGCTGCATAAAGTCAAATGCTGTCTTTTGCATCTTGTAATAATTTTCTTATATCGGGTCCAACGAGCATTCCTAGAAAAGGTAATTTACATTAAATGAAATAAATTATTTCTTAAAACCGTATTTTACCTTCTTTTAATTTTGCTGCAGATAATCTGGGGAAAATTGTTTGAATGCACTTGAAAGCATTTCCTTGTGTATTTAAGCTTTTAATAAATTTTTTCACCACGCCCAACTTAATATGCAGCGGTGGAAGTATGACCTTATATTTTGGGACAAGGGATTCATGGATTACATTTAAGTCACCAATAATATTTTCTTTATGTTCTTCGAAATATTTAATATGATAATGGCTGCTGGTAGCACGTGAATCCCATTTACAAAGAAAGCACATATATTTTGTGTATCCTGTTTGCATTCCAGTCAATATTGCAATCATTTTGAAGTCTGCGCATACTTCCCATTTATATTTATAGTATTCAATTTTATTTAAGAGATTTGAAATATTTGCGTATGTTTCCTCCTTTTTTGTGGAATACGCAACCGGTATTGATGGATGCTGATTTCCATTGTGTAGTAAAACTGCTTTTAAGCTGTGTTTTGAACTATCTATAAATAGTCGCCAAGCGGAAGAGTCCAGTGGAAGCTTTACAGATTTTAGAACCTCTTCAATACTGCAACAGTATACAAGTTCTTCTGATTTTTTAAAATAACTTTCCAGATCGGCGTGTCTTTTTCTTGGCGATGTAACTTTTACATCGGCTTTTATGAAATTCCTGTTTTTCAATCTGGAACATAATATTTCAGCTTTCTCTTTTGTTAGTCCTAAATCTCTTACAAGATCTTCAAAATAAGCTTGGTCTATCAAATTAGGACATATGTTTAAACCATCAGGAGGCAAGTAACTTATATCTGATATGTTTTCAACCGCCGCTGTTATTTCTGTATTGGCGTATGTCATATTGGCCGAAAATGTATGTGTAGGCGGTTGAGGCACCGGAACACCTTCACAGCGCACTTCTGGTAAAATGGCATTATATGTTGCTTCATATGTCATTATCGCGTAGTGCCTTTGGCTTCTACCAAATTTGTAATTTACGCAGAAATAGCATGTACCTGATTTGTGATCTTCAGGTTCAATCCATATAATAGGCGCAGAAAATGGCAGCGCCTTAGTACCGCCTTTGTACCAGGTCAAAAGACCACTTTCGCAAGTAGTACATACAGTTTTTGGTATCCAAGCTTCACATAAAAATCGTCCACAAATAAAACAAAACCAATCTCTTAATTTGCAAACAGAATCCGCCGTGCTTATTTAAGCCTTAATTGTTCTTTTTTTATATTAATTTTAGTAAAAATCACACCCGATATGTACTGCTTAGTAGCTCAATTATGTTTAATTTTATCACACCCGATTTGTAAGTCACAGCTGATTTGTAAGTCACAGCTGACTAGACGCGAGAACTCAGTGTTTGGCTCGGCCGAACTTGACGACGTTTTCAGCTGCTTTGTATACTATGTTGTTCAATAACTTTTTTCTTTCGATAAGAGGGGCGTTGCTACTAGCCCAAAATTTTTTTTGTTTTGTTGGAACACTCTTCATATGAACGTATGTGAAGTTTAATTTCAATGTGTCATACCATTCTTTGTTTACAAGCCATTTAGTGTCGCCATGTCACAGTATTTTTTTACAATGGAAAAAATTGAATATCGTGCAGTGATAAAATTCTTATTTTGGAAGGTGTAGCACCAAAAGAAATTCACGAACGAATATTAAAGGTGTATAATGATTGTTCACCTACAATTAGAACAGTAGAAAGGTGGGTTGCTGAATTTAAACGTGGTCGTACAAGCCTTGAAGACGATCCACGCGAAGGACGTCCAAAAGCGCATCAACACCAGAAATCATAGCCAAAATACAGGATATGGTTTTGGAAGATCGTCGATTGACTGAGAGAGATTTAGTCGAGGCTCTACACATCTCATTAGGCAGTGTGAGCCATATTTTAAGTGAAATTTTGGGTTTTAGAAAGCTGTGTGCACAATGGGTGCCGCATTCGCTAACAATGGAACAAAAACACATTCGAATGCGACTTTCTCAGCAACATTTGAAGCGTTTTAAAAAGGATAAAGTGGATTTTGTGCGTCGATTCATCACTATGGATGAGACTTGGGTCTATCACCATGATCCTGAATCAAAACAAAAGGCTAAAGAGTGGTGTGAACCTGGTTGTTCGGCTTCGAAACGAGTTCGTGTCCAGAAATCGGCCAAGAAGATTATGGCATCAGTTTTTTGGGATGCGAAAGGAATTTTGTTTGTGGATTACTTGCAAACTGGTAAAACAATTAGTTCTGAATGTTATTGCAACCTTTTGGAGCAGTTGAAGGAACAAATTCGTGAAAAAAGACCCGGTTTGCAGAATAAAAAATCCTTTTTCATCAGGACAATGCACCGTGTCACAAGAGGATTTTGAGAATGGCTAAAATCCATGAATTAAAGTTCGAATTGTTGGAGCATCCACCGTATTCACCAGATTTGGCCCCCAGCGACTTCCATTTGTTTCCAAAACTCAAAAAATTTATGCGTGGCAAGCGTTTTTCATCAAATGAAGAGGTCATAACGGCTGTTGGAGCATATTTTGCAGACCTTCCGGATTCTCACTTCAGGGATGGGATCCACAGATTGGAGGATCGTTGGAGCAAGTGCATTAATGTTCAGGGAGATTATACTGAATAATAAAGTGTATTTTGAACCATAAAATTGTGTTTTCTTATCGAACACCAAAAGTTATTGAACAACCTGGTATGTTGGCGTGTAATTTTGCCAATTAATCGTAAAAAGCTTTATTTACAACAATGGTGTCTTTGGTGACCCCCACTGAAATTTTCCGCCAAACATTTTCGTAGAATATTTTAATCCTTAAATGTCCTTTTTTAAAGGATATTTTTTGATTTTCTCGAAAAAGGGATCAAATTGACCCATAAAGAGACCAGTTGGAGGGTTAAGATCTTCCACAAAAATAATCCTCATACAATTCCACAATACAACTCTGACCATAAGAATTCTCTCAGACATTAACTTACAACATTTTTTTCATATAGTATAATGCTCGACCAAAAAATGAAAACTTTGACTCACTGTAAAAAAAAAACTCAGACGTGCTGGACCATAAGTTTGTTCTACAAAAATGATCTACTCAACATACCCTTTCAGAATTATAGTGTCGCTATTCAGTTCCAAAAATGCTGTTGGACAGTGTAATTGGGTTAGCGAAGAGCGAAGAACCAGCGTCATAACAGTGAATTCAAATATAAACTTAAAACTGTAAATGTGTATGTATGTATGTATATAACTTCAATTTATACATAAACGAATAAGCAAACAAAGCAAATAGAATCAGTAGGAATAACAGACAGAAATTTTTCAGTCACAGTAGATCATAGGGTAAGTGGGCGTTCCGCAACATCCAGGTAGGCAAACACTCTCAATCAGCGGCAAAAGATGATCCGTTTATCTCTGTAATTTAGCTTCAATCTCTTTTATTTTGGCGATGACAGTAGAAAGAGTAACATCTTCATCAAATTTAGCTAATTTAGCAGAAGGCGAACCTCTGCTTATGCGATGTTTGTTGTTTAAAGCAGGAGTAGACATTGCAGACGAATTTTTACAGCGAATTAATAATAGTGAACTTCAATAAATTTTTTTTTAATAAACACAAAGTTTTGCGAAACACTTTGTGAATCGCCCAAATATTAATGGATAGGTTAGTTGCAAATTTTTAATTTAATTTTAAAAAAATATTGCTCTTTCTGCTTTAAGTCAGTTAGGTTTAATAATACAAATTTTATCAATAGGATTTAATAAGTTAGATTTATTCTTCTATTAACTCATGCACCATTTAAAACTCTACTATTTGTATGTGCTGGAGCTATTATTCATAATATAAATAATTATCAAGATATTTGTTTAATAAAAAGAGTTTATTATTTAGCTTTAACAAGAGGTTATTTTAATGTCGCTTATTTAGATTTATGTGGAATGCCTTTCTGAGCTCGGTTATATTCTAAGGACTTAATTTGGGAACAGTTTGTTTGATTATATTATTTTTTTTTATTTTTCTTTTTATTTTTTGTTTCAACTGGCTTAACTGTTTGTTATTCTTTACGACTGGTTTATAATTCAATGGGAGGTGAATTAAATTCTGGTTCTTTAACTATATTATTAGATGGAGGTTGAATTACACGTTGAGGAAAAATAGGTTTATTATTTATAAGATTTACTGGTGGTAGAATACTTAGTTGAATAATTTCCTCAATACCTTACATAACCCGTATTCGTTTCGCCATCCGTTAGCGAGTGGCGAATCAATGAAATTAGCATCAACACAATTTTTGCTTTTGTTTCCAATCCACATACGATGAATATGCACCAAAAGTGCAAGTACGTGCGCGCGCATGGTCGTCGATTATGCGCAGCTTAAAATTTCTCTAATGCCTCCAGCATTGGATGTAGCGAGTTCTACAAGTTCAATGAGGTGGCGCCTTGTGTACCTTTTGGAACTGCTTAGTCCTGCAATAAGTTCTGTTACAAGTTCAGTCCTTTATAAAAATAAATCTATTATACAGTTTTTAATAAAGTTTAATTTAATTAATAATGCATGCACTAAATGAGGGATGCACAAAATTGTATTCGAAATGATCAACTTTTAGTTTCACACAAGCTCTAAAACGATTCGGCTATTTCTCAATAGCAGCACGCACAGTCTCTATTGGTGTTGACGGCGCGGCTCGAACTAAACATTTTGTAAGACTCTCCAAATTTTTGTCGGGTATTCGACGGGCCATGTTCTCTAGCTCTGACCGCAAACTATAGTCCAATGGATTTAATCATCTCTAGCTATGAAACCAAGAATATGGCTTTTAAACCACTGCTGGGTAGTTTTTGCCTTGTGTCATGGAGCAGAACCTTGCTGGAAGATTCAATGCTCTCCACCGAAGAGGGTATTGCTTACTTGCTCTGCCACGCCAGATTTTATCCTTTTGCTTATTAACAACTTCTTCAAGAGTGAAAATTTTCTCCTCTGTCAAAAAGGATACTTTCATGGCCGTTGACCGCGTGCCACTGAAGAAGCCACTTGCATTTGTTGAGCCTAATTTACTTCAAACGCATTGTCAGAAGATGACCAGTTGACCGTAAATGTAGATGTGCAACTATATGTTGAGTGTGATTAATTCATCCATATAATATGAAACATTATCTTAATGGTAAGGCTAATGTTAATGTAAGTGTTAAATGGATTGTTCTTGTAATAATATAAGGAAATATCACCATCAAATTATTAAAAAGAATTAATGAAAATAACGAAACGAAAATAAAAGTTAACCGTTAATGTCCTGGCGTACCAAATTTTAAAGGTCTGCACACATTCACAATAGAAAACTGTCACACTGAGATGTCGCTGTAAGCTACTCGCTGACAGAACTCGTTACTTGGTTTGTTTTTGCATGAGTCCTGTTAGATGAACCCGTGGCCAGATAGTGGTGCTATTAAAGCGACCGGCAACCAGTAAATCGCTCTTGCTTTCCTTGAGCGACAACTCAGGTGAGTGACACTTTTTCTCTTGCGTATGCAAATTTCCAGGTTTCTTTACAGAAAATAAACTGAACAGAATTTCTGTTCTATTTTTTATCTGCGTGTGTGCACACAGTGGAATTGAAAATGATCAGGTAATTATCTGTATTAAAGGATCGGCCCCCATTTTAAGATCCCCGTTTCCAGAATTTAAGAGGAATTCTGGACCCTATTCAACCCCGCCCTTACAATATTTTGAACTCCTTATGTAAAATTATTAAAATTTAATTGAATGAAATAATCTGATGGAATTAAGAGTAGACCTACGAAATTCCTTATTAAATTTAATAATAAATTAAAAATACTAGGTGATGATTATATCAGCAGCAGTTACTGAAATTCGAATTTGGGAACTTATAGGTAAAATTACTCGATTATCAACATCTAGTAATCGAAATCCATATGTATTTAATTTATTTGTAGCGATATATATGAATCAGATTCAACATTTATAAAAAAAAATCCTTACTTCAGTATTATTGATGTCCAATAGCTTTTAAAGTACCTGATAGTTCATTTATTTCGTCAGGTAAATTAAATAATCGTAACGATGGACAATCAATAATAAAACAATTGCTAGAAGAATTGATAAATTTTTTTTTATATTAACAATTGTATTTTTAGTAAACTAATAAATACAAGAACTGAACGCTATGGCTACAGTGACCTTAAGCGATTTAAATATGTGTGCATGGGTGCAAATACATTATGTACTATTTATATTTCATTTAATATATTGCAATATTTTAGGTACTTTATTAGTTTGAAAGTGTTCTCTGTGGAGTCATTCAAAACTAGGTCTGTAGGATTGGTGTTGTTAAGTGATTTTCGGTGGTTTAAAAAATGTGTGCAGTACTCTAGAATGTGTTTGATGCTAGGGTTTAAGGTATCGCAATACTTGCAGGTATTTTCGACTTTTTTTATTCGGTTAAAACATTGATACCAGCTTGTTTTATTTTCGTATGAAGAATATTTTTCATTTCTGAAATTAGTTTTTGTCCATAAAGTAAATTTCGATATATATAAGAACTAAAATATAATATAAATATTAAATATCCATCTAAAGCTGTAATTTTTACTAAAATTATAAGTTCGTGATCATGAAAAAATTACCTAGATCAGCTGATGTTGTGATTAGTTTCTAATAAAATTTAAATGCTTTATATATGAGGCTTAAATCAATTGCACTAATCTGCCATATTAGAAGTTAGTTAAAATAGAAAATTCGGAGTAACTATGTTCAGCTGGATATTTTGTAATCAATCAATAGATGAATTAGTAACTTGACCTTGTGAAATTATGCTTTCTCAAATAATAAAGAAGAATAATAATGAAAAAGATGAACCAATAGTTGAATTTATTATTTATTATTTATTTATTATTATTATTCGTCTACAGAAAATCTTACAGACTACTAGATTAATTAAATACTTTAAAGAGATTTAATTTAAAAGTATACACACTTAAATTGAAGTTAATAGCCTCAGAATATGTATTGCATAACCGAATGCATCTCGATATTGGCTCATTATATCCGTACGTAGACCTATGCGCAGGAACAGTGAACAGACGAACTTGTCTGAGATCGCGTGTTGGATGGTTGAAATTTATTGATTCATAGATATGCGTACAATTAACTCTACCATTGATAACGTTATATATAAATAATATAGAAAAGTAACTTCTTCTGTCTGATAAGCTTGTCAGCCCTAACAGTTTGCGCCTGCCCAGATAATTAGGCATTCCATCAGGCCAGTGAAGTTTAGATAAAGCAAACCTAGTAAAAATTTTCTGTACCCTTTCTATTCTTTGCGAGTGGATTTGGAAATATGGACTCCAAATAATGCAGCAATAATCTAGAAGACTACGCACCAACGAGGTGTAAAGTGACTTTATAGTCATTGGATCAGAGAAGTCAGTGGAGTTACGGCGTATAAAACCTACCATTGAACAAGCTTTAGATACTATGTGATCTATATGCTTCGTAAATGTTAATTTTGAATCAAAAATAACACCCAAGTCCTTAAATAACGTATTCCTTCCCAAAGAATTGTGATCCAATGAGTAGGCGAAGTTAAAGAGGCTACTTTTTCTTGAGAATGAAACAACGCAACACTTTTGGATGTTAAGATGAAGGTTGTTCAAAGCGCACCATCTGTAACGATTATCTAGATCGGATTGAAGATCGACGCAATCTGAAATATTCCGCATTTTCATAAAGAGCTTCACATCATCAGCAAACATCAAACATTCCGCTTTAGAAAATAGATTTGGCAAATCATTAATAAAGATTAAGAATAATAGTGGACCGCAATGCGTTCCTTGAGGTATTCCTGACCATGCATTTACGGCTGTAGATGAGCAGGTGGTGCCCATTTTGACATATAGTCGTCTTCCTGTTAAAAAGCTATGAAAAAATTTTAAAACTTTTTCTTTGAAACCGAATGCCTAGAGTTTGTTGATCAATATTGCATGATCCACTTTATCAAAGGCTTTCAAAAGTCAGTATAAATTACATCAAGCTGTGCTTGATCTTCAAAAGCATTAATAATTTTATTTGTTAACAGCATTAGATTAGTGCAAGTCGATTTCTGTGGCATAAAGCCATGTTGAAATTTCGATAATGCGGGAAAGACGTGATCCATTAGTTTTATTCGAAGTACGAAATCAAAAAGCTTTGAAATCGTGCTTGGCTTAACAATGGGTCTGTAATTACAAATGTTATTGCGATCACCCGACTTGTAAATAGGGATTATTGAACCTACTTTCCAGCAATCTAGAAAGATTGAATTATCAAGACACATATTAAAAAGATTTGCTATGGGAGTTGATACAAACGCTGAATGCAGCTTAAAGAATATTGGGGCAAAGCCCTCATGGTCTACACAGGTACTTTTGTCCATATTGGAAATTGCAAGCTCTACTTCAACCGAGGAAATCGTAAAGCTGTCAATATTCTCTAATGGCAAGGGTGGGATTGCATGATTGCTAATAGCATCATATTTATGATATACTTTTTGAAAGAAATTTGCAAATAAATTGCAGGAACCGACAGGATTCTCAGACACTGAATTCTCAAAGAAAAAGTTAGTCGGATAACCATTCGTTTTGCGTTTAGAATTAATGTATTGCCAAAACCTTTTGGGCTTAGATCTTAACATTGATTCAACTTTTAACAAATGTCGCTTATACAGAAATTTGTGTAGACTGTCAAATTGCTTTCTTACACGAGCGAAATTTTGATAATCTGAAACTTGCTTCGATTTTCTATATCTTTTGTACGCTTTACTTTTTGTGTTTTTTAATCTGCATAGCCTAGCATTGAACCAGGGTGGTTTATTTCTAGGTGACAATTTCCTGATCGGAATGAAACTGGAAATTATATCAGACATTCGCAAACAAAAAGAGTTGTACGAAGTTACAGGGTCACTCTGGGTGTTCAAGAATGACCAATCTATTTGTTCAATACATGCGTTAACTTCATCCACATTGTAATTACTATAGTCACGGACATAGGTGTAATTTTTCGACATTTTCTGGAATAAATAAAATCTGAAATTAATTTCGAGTGCGGAATGATGAAGTGTCTTAATCGATATAGGAGAAAGACACTCCTCACAAGATGCATTCAATTCGGCAGAAATAAATACTAAATCTAATATTCTGTTCGAATCATTTACTACATGGTTCATTTGGTTAAAACCATGTGATAATAGTGAACTAGTTACTAATAAATCTATGTCAGACTTTATGTTAAATGGTAGCAATATATTATTTTCTGTAACCCATTGTATATTACTTAGATTAAAATCGCCAAGATAAATTATTCCATCCAATTGATTAGCACTATTAGTTATAAATTCTAAATTAAATAAATGCTTTTCATAAATCTCAATATTACTGTTCGGTGGGATGTACGATACTAGTAGAAATAATGATTTAGAAGTTGAAAATTGTATTTTGACACAGATTTGCTCTATTTGAGTATGGCTTAAGTCTAAAGTAACAATATTACTCGAGAGGTCCGCACGTACTGCAATCAATACTCCACCGCCCCTGTCAAGACCAGTTGATATAGGACAGCGATCCAAGCGATACACCTGGTAGAATTCGTCGAAAAACTCCGACGAAGAAATACCGTCGTTCAGCCAAGTTTCAGTAATGGCTATAATATCATATTCATGAAGCGAGAGGTCACGATAAACGCTCGCTGATTTTGTGCGCATACCACTAACATTTTGATAGTAAATCTTAAAGTTGCCACAATTATAACGCTCTTGCTGAGATATTGGTACATTATTGTTTGCTGGGTGCTTCTTTCTTTTTTCGAAAAAAGCGAAACGGACGTACTCTTACACCCGCAGGCCATAACTCTGGATTTAAGAGATTTTTGTAAAGCGGTGGTGGGACACCAAGTTTGAAATTAACTCTCTTCGGAGATTCATCATTTTTCGTTAGCTTCACACACGAAATAACTTTGATGTTAACCTGCATATGGTTAGCTATATCAGCAGCATTTACAGATGATTTAAATGAAGAGAGATGAACCCACTTCATAGGCACTGAAACATCCAACTCACCCCCCACATTCGTTCCAACCACAACATTATGTTTTCTTCTAATGCTTGCATGTGACGATGAGTTATCAGTAGGCTCAGTCACGGGAGCAGCAACCACAGTGGAGAGGCAGATGGGCGCATTCTTGCAATTACTTGCGTATCAACAGCGTTGTCTATTTGAATGCCAACGTTCGCATTATTATCAGTCGAGTGCACAGTAGTAGAGTTGTTAGTAACAATAACTGACGCAGCAGCATCAAGCCTGAGAGTGCCATTATCAAGTGCATTTTTGCAAGCAGGTAGGTTCGTTGGCTGTGACGAATGAGAATCCGACGTGACACTCTTAGCAATGACATTGTATTGCTTTGGTGCTGGCGAAGACTGAAACTGGCGCGATGTTTGGGCAATGTCTTGTTTTTTGATCTCGCAGAGGTCAGTGCCCTTGTTTGTTTTCGATCTTGTAACGATGACATTTGTGGTCGCGTTGTTGTTAGCCACCGCTGAACCCTCAGCTGACGGAGAATTTAAAAGAGTAAGCGATTGCAAAAAACTACTGAGAGTGTTTATACTCTTCAACACATCAGAAGTATCAGCTTCTCTTAAGTTTGATAACAAACAATTGCAGTTGT
The DNA here is from genome assembly GCA_951828415.1 of Anomoia purmunda. Classification (NCBI taxonomy): domain Eukaryota; kingdom Metazoa; phylum Arthropoda; class Insecta; order Diptera; family Tephritidae; genus Anomoia; species Anomoia purmunda. Next base: position 40,112,190 of record OX639994.1, on the reverse strand, counting down.
CACATAAAAAGTTAATATTATCGTTAATGTTAATAAGATTAACACTTTTGACATTTAATTTGGCACATTTAATATGTATTTTGGATCGGCAGAAGCCACAAATTACATGGTCCGCATTTAAGCATTTTTTAGTACACTTGCAACAATCAGACATTATGATTTATATTAAATCTCGCGGAGCTATTAAAAACACGTCTGCGCACGACAACGAATATGTACACTACTTTACAATTCATGTTGTGTAGCATCTGGATAATCTGAATACCGTTGACGTATATCTGCTAATCCTAATTTAATTTTTTTATTATTTTTATTATTATTATTTATTTATTATTGCATAAATTATTCCTAATGAACCGAATGATTTCCTTTTACCTGATTCTTGACTAATAATATGAGAAATTATTCCATACCCAGGTAAAACTAAAATATAAACTTCTGGATGTCCGAAAAATCAAAATAAATGTTGGTACAAAATTGGGTATCCTCTTCCAGCAGGATAAAAAAATTAAGTATTTAAGTTTTGATCTGTTAATAAATAACTAAATTAACAGATGCTACTCCATGGTCAATAATAGAAACAGTTTAACCTGTTCCAGCTCCATTTTCGACTATAATAACCTAAAACTTATATTATTTATTCGAGGAAAAGCGCTACGAATCCTCCAATTACACTGTGGAACAAATGCAGGTTAGCAAAAGTTAGGTCGATTCTGAGAGTGAGGGGCTAAATTAGAAAACCAGTATCGCGGCGTTTGTTTATGTTAGTTCGAATTTTTTTTTAATCGACCTTCGAACTTTGCAGTCAAATGCCGATTTTCAGAATATTGTTTATATGGTTTTTTGGCTATAACTCGTCGACTAATTGATATTTTTTAATCTGTTAAAGCCAAATTATTGCTAGAGACCTGTGCAACAATTAAAATTAAAAAAAAAAATTACCGCACTCAAAATTCGTTCCAGTACCAACATACCGAAGTATTGATCTTCAAATAGATATCAGTACTACAACCACCGCTGCAATATCCATGCATTTCTTCTCAGAATACGACCCTGGTGAAGGTACATCCTCTGAAACATCAAAGGACCCAATCCTAGTCACACAAAAGCAATTGTATACAATTGTTACAATTTTGTGTTTGACTCAGAAAAAATCAGAACAACTGGCTTCATTTTTGAAAGGAAATAATTTGCTGGCGAAAGGTGCCAAAGTAACAGCATATCGAAACCAACACTGAAAAAATTGGTACATAAGAAATGAGAAGTAAATTAATATTAAGCTGGAAAACGCAAGTTTTGTATTATGATTATTTTATTTTCAAATGAAATTTATTGAAGAAACTGAGAAGCATATTATAGATCAAACAGAAAGCAAAAAAGACTTAGTTTTGTGGAAAATATGTTCAAAAAAATTTCAACATATTGCTTCATAAGCACTACAAAAATTTTTGGCTAACCTGAATTTGTTCCACAGTGTTATAATAGGTATAAATATGAAGAAAATTATTGCAAAGGCATGCGTTGTAACAATTACATTTGATAATCACCAAAATTATAGCATCAGGGTGACCTGATTCTGCTCGAATTAAAATACTTGAGGAAGTTCCTACTATATCGGCGCCAGCTCCGAAAATAAAATATAAAGTACCAATATCTTTATGGTTTGAAGAAAATAATTACTGTCGCGATTATATTAAATGGCTGAAATTTAGTCGATAGACTGTAAATCTATTTGACAGTGTAAAATTTAATTTGGCTTTATAGTCAATATTAACTGCAATTCTAAATTAGCAAATAAAAATACTAAGGCTTAAAAGATTTAACTTATATTTATAATTTTGAAGACTATACGTTTATTTAACTTAAAGCCTTGTAGAAATATTTAGATTATAATAATAGGTAAGTTATTTATACTAATTATTATCCATTCAATTATTTTCACGATAATAGCAAAATATAAACGTAAATAAAAAATATAAAGTAATTAGTGTTATACTTGTTATGAGAATTTATTGTTGTTGATAAAATTAATTACTAAAGTTACTAAAATATTTTGCGATACAATAGGGGCAATATTTTGTCATGTTGTTAATGCAAATGCAAATTTATTAATGATAATACTTCTATTACATTGGGAAATCAAAAATGTAATGGGGCTGCTCCACTTTTTAGTAAAAACGAAGAACAAATAATCAAACTAATAAATACTGTGTCATGCATTATTATTGGAATTTTTTTAAAATATATGTAGGATTAATAGCGGACAGGCGGTAGCCTCAAAAGTAGGATTAACAGGACAGGCATACGGCAACCTTGAAATTGAACGAAACAGAACGAAGCGTCTATCATAGCTTTAAGTATAGAGAATAAGAACATAGATTTAAGGAGTAGTGTAATGTACGAAAAGGGAGACGGTGCGGTCATACACGTGTTTCACTTGATAGTTATCATTACTACAAAATTGGGGGCTCAACCGGGATGAGAATAAAAAGAATATTGTAAAACTAAAACATACATAAATCGAAAGTGACTGTGGAACTTCAGCATTAAAACATATAAGTGCGTATGTAATATTTGTGCGTGTGCGCATGGGCACGAGAACGCAAGCAGATGCTTTTATAGGTAGCAAAAGTACGCTGGAAGTCAGTGGGAAAATTTGTAGTATTTAAATAAGCTTGTTGTTCGAAAATGAAATTAATGAGAAGCGAAAGACTTAAAGTGGGAAAGCTACATTAGAATCAGTGCGCGAAATAAAACGCGTGCGCGGAGAACAATGGAAAAGTTGGTGGTCTGTGTACAGTACGCAGTCGCGGAATTACATAGGTACATAGGTACATGTATACATATATAAGAAACCGGCAGTTATTTTAAAACGGTCACGTAGACGCGGAGAAATTGGATATGATGAAAGAATGGGTAATGAACATTTGAGAGACGGAAGAGTGTGTAGGTGAGCAGTGACATAAGAACAATGTGGGAACGTAAATTTCCGAGAGAATATAGCGAAGGTGACGACAGAAACAGTGTTACAAGTAAAAGAAATCAACACGATAGAACACAAGTAAAAACGTAGAATGAAATAAGAAGTGAAAGAGCTGGACAGAAACAGTGTTACAAATAAAAGAAAACAAAATGATAGAACAAAAGTAAAGACGGTGAATAAAATAAGAAGTGAAATAGCTGGACAGAAACAGTGTTAGAAATAAAAGAAAACAACATGATAGACCAAAAGAAAAGACGGTAAATGAAATAAGAAGCGAAAAGCTCGACAGAAACAATGTTACCAATAAAGAAAAACAACACGATAAAACGAAAGTAAAAACGAATAAATAAATGGAAGCGCTGGACCGTAACAGAAAAGAGAGAAATATGAAGTCAGAGAGTGGTACAAATAGAACGAAAACGGAGGAAGCAGTATAGCAGAGGAGCGTGAGAACATTAAATTTAAGTATTCGTACATGTGTATTTATTGAATTGTCTTTGAATTATTTTAGTTTGTGTAAATGGATGTAGCTTTTAGTTGTAAATAAGTGGAAAAAGAAGAAAATGTTAATTTTAAATCTAATTTTATAGTAAGAATAGCTACTTGGTAAAGAACCATAAATTGATTTGATTATAAAATTGAGGAAAATTTACGTAAAATGGATGCTGACACAATTAGAGCTATGACGGTAGAGATGTTAAAGGAGAAGTTGAGAGAACTTAATTTGAGTATAACAGCAAGAAAGAAAGAGTTACAGTTGCGTTTATTACAGAAGGTAGTTATGGGCGACGAACGGGAGGAAGACGAAAGCGGTAGCGAATCGACAAATTCAGTATACGTAGATGCGGCAGTAAATAATGCAAATGCACAAAGGCTGTTATTTAGGTTACGGGATATCCAAGATAGCATTTCATTTTGCTTTTGGTGATAATACCTATGATGTAAGTAATGATAACGACAAGTTTCTGAATTATATGATTCTTTATTTCCCTTGTATGGAACAAGGGCATCCGTCATCGTTGGGCGAGTAAATACAACTGAACTTCAAAAATTAATTACAGCGGCGACCACGCCTAAATACCTGGCTAGTTCTTACAATAACCCTACAAATGTTCTGCCGTATGACTTGCCGACTGCAATCCGCAGCGATAAGTGTTTGTTGCTGTCACGCGCAACTCGTTAGGCGCGTCGTTAGCAATATCGTTGGCAGTGGAGTACCCGCCTTCTTTAGTCAGGTAAATAGTTTTCGCACGCTCAGCTCTAGACGCATCGTCAGCGATTTCGGTGGAATTGGACGGAAACGCGTTTCACTCCGATGTGTAGTTGTTCTTATTGTTGATGGCTACTGTGGTGTGTTAACTTGTATGCCACTAGGTTGAGGAGTTCGAAGACGCATCTTCTACGGTCGGATGGAAGGACTTGCAAAAATTTGTTTATGCCAAACAACTGCTCAAGGGCGCAGCGAAATTATTCGTGCGGGGGTTGGTAGAAGTCAGAAATTGGGGTAGTTTGAAGGAAGCACTTATTGAAGAGTTCGGAAAGAAGTTGTGCGCATCCGAGGTACACCGTGAGCTAAGAAATAGACGGAAACATTCAAAAGAAAGTATAAGTTTATGCCCTGTTGGAAATCTGCAAACAAATTGCGTTGGACGAAAAGAGTATTGTAGAGTATTTTGTTGAGGGTATACCAGATGTTAGAGCAAATAAGAGCACACTGTATCAGGCCAATAATATACGGTCACAAATATCGTCAAGTAAAGTGGGCACATCTTAAATATTTTCTACCAAAAATTCGGCAGACAAATCGCAATACAAGAGAAAATGTTTCAAATGCAATGGAGAGGGTAATTTGGCAATAGAATATCAATAGTTGGGTTCACGCAAGGTAACCTGTTTTAAGTGCAAGCAAAAGGGTCATTATGCTAACGAATGTAAGAAAGATCAGAAAGATAAAGTGGTGAAAGGTGAGCGAGTAAATACATTAGGTATCCGGAAAGCTAAAGTCTTGGAAAAGGGGGAATGATATTTATAGATGTAACATTAAACAATTTCACTTTCAGTGCATTGGTAGACATGGGATGCAGCTAATGTATCATGTGGTATGATACGTTGTTGAAGCTTGGTGATATAGTACTATGCAATGAGAAGCAACAATTGGTGGGAATAGGCAAAGGTGAACATACAACAATAGGTAGCTTTAGGGCCGAGAAAACCGTTGATAAGGCAGTGTTAATAGTGAAGTTTCACGTGGTAAGAGAGCGCGACATACCATATTCGACAATGATAGGAAATGACGTTTTGAAGGAGGTAGAGTTGGTCTTTGGAAAAGGCATTGTTGAGTTTAGAAAACCCATCAAGCCTGTCGAGACGGCAAGAGGTGGTGCTGAAGGGGTTGTGTCAGTCCACGATGGGCGTGCGTATGGTGGTGCTGATGGGGTTGTGTCATTCCACGACCACTTAAGCTTTAATGGTAATGATCGAAATTTGGTTTACGGAGAACAAAAAAACTCAACTAGGAAGACATTGGGGGATGGTAGTTTGGAAATGGTAGAGGATTTGACGAAAGAATTTGAAGCACTTTGCTTGATTCATACGGAACTGGATAAGGTAGGTGGCAAGGTAGATTTTTCTCATTTAGGGGAAAGCGAAGCAAAATATATAAAGAATTTAATAACAGAATATATACCTCAGAAACCAGTTAACGCTCCAGTGCAAGGGAAATTAATTTTGTCAGACGAGACGCTGGTGTATCAGTGCCCGCCATGGGTGTCATATGCGGACCAGCGCTATATAGACGAACAATTAGGTAATATGCTTAGGGAAGGTATCATTCAAAATAGTACGTCTGAGTATGCATCACCAGCTGTGCTAACCACCAAGAAAAACGGAACAAAACGTTTTTGTTGTGATTTCCGGAAAATTAATGAGAAAATTATAAGGGATAATTTTCCAATGGCGTTAGTAGGCGAAGCGTTAGATAAGTTGCAGCTTGCAGACATATTTACAACACTTGATTTAAAAAATGGGTTTTATCACGTGCCAGTAGAACCAGACTCGCGAAACTATACAACTTTCGTGACGCAAGGCGGGCAGTTCGAGTTTTGTTATGTCCCATTCGGCATTACGAATTCTCCGGCGGTATTTTGTCGATATATACGTGCGATTTTTCAGGACATGCTTAGAGACGGTGCTGTTATTATATATATGGACAACATCATCATTCCCGCAAAGGAAGAGAAAATAGGTCGAGAGAAACTGGAAATTTTTTTAAAACGTGCGAGCGAATGGAGGTTGCACATTCGGTGGGAAAAATGTCAGTTTTTAAAAAGACCAATTAACTTTTAGGGATATATTGTAGAGAAGGGGAAAAATTTACCTTCGGAAGAAAAGACAAAGACTGTTAGTTATTTTCCAATGTCCGGAAGTAAACAAGAACTGCAACGGTTTTTGGGTTTGACTTCGTTTTTTAGACGGTTCATTCAAAACTATGCAGTGGCTGCCACTGTCGGATTTGCTCCGAAAAGATGAAAAGTTTAAATTGGGTGGAGAACAGTTGTTGTTCAAGAGCTAAAGCATGCGTTAGTGAATGTACCAGCCTTGAAATTGAAGATGGTTAGATAAGGGCGGTGAGGTAGCTTTTAGAAACTCAAAGTTACGAAATTTTTTTTTTTTTAAATGATTTGATTTATAGCGATCCAGTTAAAGAATTGTTAGTCGTTCTTGCCAGTATGGAGGAAGAAGTTATCAAAATAGCGCACAATCAAGGTCATTTTGCGGCCAAAAGTACTCTCGAATCGGTAGAAAAGAACTACTTTGTTAATTCATGCGTTGAGTGTATCGTTGCAGACGCAAAGAGGGGCGAGCAAGAGGGCTGGTTGACGACAATCGACAAAGCTTCCGAGCCATTAGGTGCTTATCATATCGACCATGTGGGCCCACTAACCGAAACGTGGAAAAAATTTAACTATATTTTGGCCATAATAGATGGATTATTCCTAATATAAAACTGGCCACAAGCTCTATAAATTATACAGACGATTTATAAAATATAAGGTCAAAAATAAGAATAATTATAATAAGGACGAGCAAGCCTAAGATAAAGAAAACTATAAGCTGGACAAAAAGCTTATAGATTTGTTAAAACCAAACAATACCGACCATCCTGTTAAGCAGAGAGTGGCGAAAGTCACACCTCATGCAGGTATGGTTTGAGATAGGGATAGTGAGAAAAACAAACAATTTTCACACGGTTAGCGTGGCTGAGTGGTTGCGTGCTCGCCTAGCAACTCCGAGTACCATGGTTCAAAGCCAGGTAAAGTCTAGAAACAAAAAAGTCTGATGAGGAGATGTGGTGATCTCCGAAATAGCAGCTATCACTTCTACCACTTTGAAAAATTGTTGTTTTCTCATATTATTCCTATTACAAACCTGGCCACAAGCTCTATAAATTATACAGACGATTCATAAAATATAAGGCCACAAATAAAAATAATTATAGTAAGGACGAGCATGCCTAAAAAAAAATAAACTATAAGCTGAACAAAAAGCCTATAGATTTGTTAAAAACCTGTTAAACCCTGTTAAGCACAGAGTGCCGAAAGTCACACTCAATAGCGGTATGATTGGAGATAGGGATAGTGAGAAAAACAAACAATTTTCACACAGTTAGCGTGGCTGAGTAGTTGCGTGCTCGCCTAGCAACTCCGAGTACCATGGTTCAAAGCCAGGTAAAGTCTAGAAAGAAAAGAAGTCTGATGAGGAGATGTGGTGATCTCCGAAATAGCAGCTATCACTTCTACCACTTTGAAAAATTGTTGTTTTCTCATATTATTCCTAAAACAAACCTGGCCACAAGCTCTATAAATTATACATTTGTTTGGTTATATCCAACAAAATCAACCGGGGTGGAGGAAGTGTTAGATAGGTTGGGAGAACAGACTTCAGTTTTTGGAAATTCGAAACGAATTGTAACGGATAGAGGAGTTGCATTCACATCAAAAAGTTTCGAAGGATATTGCAATAGAGCAAATGTACAACACTTATTGATTGCAACCGGGGTACCTCGCGATAATGGGCAAGTGGAGCGCGTCCACAGAACCGTTTTACCAATGTTAGCAAAAAAAAGTGTCAGAATGGCTCGGCTCTGTGGTACAAGCACGTCGCAAGAGTGCAACAGGTTTTGAACAATACTGCACCTCGCAGCACGAAAATAACACCCTTCAAAATTTTAACGGGACTAAACATGCGCTTACCAGACTATACAGATTTAAGAACGATTTTAAGCGAGCTAGAAGTAAATGAGTTGAATGTGGAGCGTGATTTGGTCAGAGACAATGCGCGCGAAAACATTGAACAGATACAAAATGAAAACTGAAGTCATTTAATAAAGGGCGCAAGGAAGATACTAAATAGGAGATAAATGAATTAGTGGCTATTAAAAGAACTCAATTTGGGGTGGGTATGAAGTTGAGACCGAAGTATCTGGGGCCGTACAAAAAATTGAATTTTAGATAGCTTTTGTAATAGGATATTAATGAATATACATTTAGTTATATAATTTACCCCATCAAGTCACTTATTTTTTTAACATATTTTCATGTAAATTAATGGTAAGAAGTTTGATATTTTTGAAATGTTATTGATAAATATATTTACATATATATACCCATTTTTTGGGTATGGAAATCACTTGAATCTTGTAGGCCTATAAAGGACCCCCATTCATTTTTTATATAAAAGATTAATTTTCAAATAAAAACATGCGCTGGGTATTTAAAGTTCGGTTACACCCTAACCTAGACTCTTCCTTTTTTATACCCGAACGCACTAGGGTTTTATAACTTTGTTCACTTAAAGGATTTTCGTAACAGTATAAAGACACCGAGATACGGATAGATATAGAACGCTTTGAATTTCAACTCACTAAACACACTTTCCAAAATTTTATAAGTCGGACGAAAACCTCGCACACCTCTTATATAACGGTAAATTCAAAAATTAAAAAAAAAATCCAGTATTATTGGGTAGCAATTGAATTAAATTCGGCAACAAAATAATTTATTAAATTAAATGCAAACAATTTATAACCGTGTTAAAGTTAAAATCTATAAAAAAATATTTTTGCTTTAAATAAAGACGAAGAATAAAGGAAGTATAAATTATTCGACTGAAACCCAGAGCTATTTGAAGCAGACATTCTCGCAACCACAAACAAATAATTGGGTATCTTTTTAATGTGTAAGATTATATATTTATATTGCGTTTAGTGTTTGTTTGTCATCATACCTAGATTAAGTAGAAGATCTTTATTATTAAAACGTCGCGAAAATAGAAGATAGTGAACATAGGCACACAAAGTTTTTTTTAGATGGCGGCTAGATCCAGAAGTAAGATCTTCATAGCAAAGCTTTAACACTGTACATAGACATAGTACCATAAAGTTCACCGCGAGAACTACGAGCTTTGCTCTGCTGTGCAGAGTAGAAATACCAGTTTATATAAATCCCGTACCGAAAACGGTGAAATTATGAATACTAGCTTACACAGATCGCGCCGGGAAAATTTACAAATTCGCTCAGCTGAGCAAAGTAGAAATAGCTTCCACCATAGAGCCCGCCCAGAACATTCCTCATTTCGGTTTTCAGAGCAAAACAAAACTACTCCTCAATGCAGATCGCGCCGCGAAAAATCACAAATTCGCTCTACTGAGCAAAACAGAGGTAGGTACTTATTGCAGGATGCCAGTCTAAATTAAATGAGATGATTCTTGTTCAACGGTCAAAGTTTCAACTCCAAACTGCCCTGCTTATCCATATACTTACGCGCTATTATATATTCACATATTTATATATACGTTGTGGGGCAACACTTGTTATAATACATATATACACATAATGATAAGCAATTACATACTAACATATATAACAAAAGTTAAATTGAACTCGCGCTTTGTGTTAATCTGAAATTTTCCTAATAAGCCATATCCAGGTTTAATTTGTTTATTTATTTTAATAGTGTAATGGTGTCCGCAGCAATATCCGAGTCTACGGACAGAACTAGAGCAGCATTCAAGAGGACTATAGGGCAATTGACGGGAAGGTTCAGGGTATTAGGAACTCCAGTAGATGGGTACCGACCAGTGTCTATAGATCTGACAGTTCGATGTGAGGAGCCCCTTGAAATAATGAAATGCCTGCTTGAGTTCAGTGGTGAAGAGTCGCGTTATGTTAGTTTGAAGCAGGCTGCATTTGCTGCCCATAAATTGTTTGCAAATTACGAAAATAGTTCTAGACATTACCAAGTGGTAGCGATTGTTAAGAACCAAATAGTTGGTGAGCCCGACCTGGTTTTAGCCTCGTTCAATACAGTGCTAGACTACATTTCACAAACGCAGATAAACTGGCAGTGTATTTAGTTGAGCACGAGATGTCAACTCTTCGACAAGGAAGGCTGTAACCCAAATTTTACGACGAAGTTAAAAAAAAATATATTCCCATTACAGTCGCTTCTACGTACCGGGATGACCAGGGTTTCACCCGTCTAGGAACTGTTATTTCGGCGATCTAGCCCTGTTTAGATCGGCCTAACCCATAAGTCAGGGCTGGCATCGAGCCAAACCCTGGACCAGAAACCTATTTTTGCTGCGTCTGCCAGAAAAGGCTCCTTCCCAACTCCACTTTGGTAAGGTGTAATTCGTGCGACGGATGGACCGATCTTAAAGTCAGCTCAGGCCTAAAGACCCACAAGAAGTGGCCCTCAAATTATGTGGCCCCATATTGATCTTGCGCAACGGCGCTCATAGCGTCTACGGCCCCCTTAGTCGCACCCAGAACCTCCACGGTTCAAAGTAACACACAACAACAACATGATCACTCCTCTCCTCTACCCAGTCCGAAACTCGTGAGGGGACTAGCTAGCAGCTCCTGGTACCCCACACATTCGGCTCCGTGTACCAGGCCCGGATATACCGGAAAGCAGCATCAGTCACAACTCGTGCCAATGCTGGTGCTACTTTCGTATTTGTTCTGGTCTGCGCACCACTCGTCACTGGTCGGTTAATATCTGGCTGCCTGCTGTAGCGCCCCGCAGCCGCACACGCCCACAGTGGCGCTGCTAAACAACACCTCAAGGCAGCCTAATGTGCACCTGCATGTGCAGCCGGAACCAGGTGGACAACATCACCCTTCCCTCACACCTCTCTCCTCGACGACTCTACCGCGGCAAACGAAACTCCTTCAGCTGAACTGCAATTGTGGAGATAACCGACTTCATGAGTTGGCATAACCTGTCTATTGATCCGATCCAGGAAACGAAACTGCACAGCAACTCAACCTTGTTGAGTTACAATGGCTACAATGTGTATCGTAAGAAGCGCGAACGAGGTAATGGTGGTGGCTTAGCATTCATCACCCATCACACCGTGCAGTATCGTCTTATCGAAGAAGCCATCGACCGTAGGTACACTACCTTAGAATGTTTAGAAATAGCTGTCCGGTCAGGAAATATTGTGCTCAAAATATTCAATGTTTATATAACCCCTGTCACTTGCTACCCGGCAGGATATCAGCCTGCCAGAGGTGCGCTCCTCAGAGGTGAAAGCCGATTGGTAGTAGGTGACTTCAACGCGCACCACGATCTCCGGCATTCAAGCCCACCAGCTGATCATAAGGGCAGAGAAGATAGCCGATTCGACATTCTGCACGATGAATGATGACGTCCCCACTGGGTAGTTGCAGCAGCTCGCCTGACCTAACAATAGCTAGCTCAGGTCTGATAAATAGCATAACGTGGCGACCTATGCTATCGCTTGCATCAGACCTCCAACCCATAGTCATCTCGATTGGCAGGCCTGCTGACTTTGTCTCCGCGGACAACCGGACCTATGTCAACTTTAAAAAGGCTGATTGGGTCGAATTCGCGGAGTTCACTGAGAATGCCTTCCGAGCTCTTCTTACACCCTCCGACATTCGCAAAGGCGAGCAGAAGTTCCACATGGTGGTTGCGTCTGCTGCGGCTCGCTTCATCCCGGCAGGGAGGATCCCCAAGAACTACCCCAATTTCCCGGTTGAAGAGGAGCCTCAACAGCACTCAACGCGGTTTAAACCAGAACCGCCCCTGCGAGAGAACCGTCCTGGTTGAGGTGGACATTTCGACAAGATAAGCCATTCCACGACGTGGAAGCATCAACTCTTCCGCAGGGACTGAATCGGTGGACCGCGAATCACCTGTTTGGTCATCAATCATCGGTATTATTATTATACAGGGGTGGCGTCCTGTCTCTACTCTTGTTTAACCACTATATCTCCAATCTCCCTCAACCGCCGGAGGGAGTCTCCATTGTCTCGAATGCCGATGATTGCTCGATAATGTGTTAGAAAATGAACGGATATCTCTCCGACCTTGCCCGTTCCTTCACAGGCGTTGTTCCTGGCACCCACATTCCGGCGGTTATTCACCCGAGGATCTGGGGTAACCCCCAGACTGCTCTCCTTCTCTGAGCACACTACCGCAATCGCATATAAAGTACAGCGCCGCAATAATGTCCTCAAGGCGCTCGCCGGCGGCACTTGGGACAAAGACAAAGAAACATTGGTGGCAACATACAAGGCGATTGGTCGGCCGATAATAAACTATGCTGCGCCGGGAACCAGTAGGATACAGTGGATGAAGCTGCAGACCTTCCAGAACCACGCACTCCGCACGGTGATGGGACTCCTGCTGATGTCACCTGGGGAACATCTGCATCAAGAGGTGAATGTGCTCTTAGTTAAGGAGCACAACCTCATGCTCAGCAAGTAGTTAGTTGTCACCAATCGGGGCATTTGCTCCCAGATGAGCCACCTTCGTTTTCAAAAATTGTTCTATCTCCAAGTGGTCAAAGTTAATTATTTTTCTCATGGACCAATTTTTAGAGCGCTTTTAGAGTTTAACAAAATCTCAAAAAAAGTTAATATTGATTTTTCGTCACCAAGATCTGTCTTTAAATCAGTCATAGACGATCTGTATTGGTAGTTTTTTATTTTTTATTTTTCGCATACATTTGGTTTTTAGTTTTAAGTTAATTTTGTATATTTAGTTTTAATTTGATTGTACCGCTAGTCTGTAAGATATATCATGTCATAGACCGAATAAATTGAAACATGGAAACATTACCTTCCAGGAATATCAGAAGGCATCTCTTTAAACCGAAGGACGAGATCCAGCCTTATATAACTCAACCGCTGGATCAGAGGCATGGCGGAGAGTCCTAAGCAACATCCACAAAGAGAAAGTCACTACCACCATCGACTATCGAAAGGCCAGTCTCGCGCAACTCTGGCCCAATTGAGATCTGGATATTGTAGAAGACTTAATTCCTATCTATCCAGAATCAACCCTGACATACCCAACACATGTGGATATTCTCCGGACGATACCAACTACCTATACACATGCTCTTTCAAACCTGCTCATCTAACCCCCTCTCCCTCTGGACCGACCCTGTCGAAACAGCACGTTTCCTGGGCCTCCCTCTAGATGTGTTTGACGACAACGACCATGGCTGGATCCGTTCTTGTTATGGAGTCACTATGTCTGGTTTGAGGAAGACAATGTGCGACGTTATGTTTTCATCGCAGTCGAAAGATATGACTTAGTACTGACTCAGGAACTGTTGCAAATTCTGCTCGTTATTCATTTGTGATCCGTTTCTATTATCGATCGCATTGTTATTGAGTTAATAGCTCTGATTTCCGCTTGGCTATCGCAGCAAATATTCACTTCCCTTCCTTTGGTAAGCAAAGAAACGGACGCTGAAACACGCAGCAGTGATATGGTAGCCTAAATGTTTTCCTTTTGCACCGTTCTCGGCAGTTACTCCACTTCCAACCCTCCCATCAAGTTTCAATTCAACCGTGAAGATCTTCAGCGGCCCTCGGTGCCACAGATCGCCTCCAAACCCTTCTTAGAAGAAATGGCATTACCAAAGTAATCAATTAAACTATATGAATTAAATTTGTGTCCAATATCCCGTAACCTGGTGGCGACCTAGTTTGCCAGGATTTTACCGCAGAAGCAACTGGAGTTATATTCAACACCATGTCTTTGTACAACCATTTAATAACTTTAGGCGAGAGACCCCAGCGCTTGCCTACGACCTCTCTACAACAGTATGGACCTTCTTCGATGTTTCCTCAATATTATATTCCCAGAAAAGTTTGTTATCCATTATTAAGCCCAGATACTAAACCATATCAGAAAGTACGAACTGAGTGGCACTCAGCGAAGGCGGAAAAGGATGAGCTCGGTTTTCCCGGGTTTTTAGTTAGTCCGCCTGCCCAACACAAGGTAACCAAAAGCCTGTAAAAATCGGGGCAAGCCAACGGCACACCACCTCCCCAGCCCTTTGCAGCTACGCAGGTACTATACCGTCTGGCCCCGGTGAGGCAGAACGAGTTAATCGCCCACTCCAGACTCCGCTCTAGCAGATCTGGAGGAACGAGAGTAAGGTTGGATGGTTCCCAAACACCGGAACCCATCACATCAGAATTTCCTGGAAAATAAGCATCGAGAAGCAGCTCTTGAGAGTTCTCGGAGCTCATGCTCCAGTTCCCTGTCTCAACCCTCAGGTATGAGAGCGGAAAGTAATTCCCGGAAAGAATCTAGAGGTCTTATGGCATCCCTTCACGTTTTCGCAGAAGCTCCTCCATGAGTCCCGCTTGGTATTCCTAACCTCAGCTTTGTAAGTGCTGAGGCTTGCACTCTCAGGAATACTCCAGCGCGATTTTGCAAGTTCTGGAGAATTCACTATTTCACTTCATGAGCTATATATACGGGAATGATCAGAGTTTTCCTACTCCATTCTCTAGGTTTACTGTGGCTTCGTCAGCATAAATGAATTTACACAAAAAGAAAGCTTTCAGCTCGTTCCTAATGAGTCCGTCTGGACCATTAGGTTACATTACTTCGTCCAAATACCATATACCCGATAACCGTTCAGCCATGGCTCCTAGAATAAACCACATCAGCTTCACCTTGCTCAAGGTAAATCAGAAGATTGGCACCATCATAGAGCGCTGAGGATTCCCATGTCAGATAATCATCCCCTGCACTCCATTAACGACATCACTGTCAAAGGCTAGAAGCCTCTGCTTCTTCCGCCTTTCAAACAGCGGTCTAGCGGATCCTTGTCTCGAAGAAATGCCATCAGTACCGCCGGATGCTGGGGAATCTACTTCCATGATCATGAAAACCCTCCCATTTTTCGACCGGAGGTACGGGGTCATGCCCTCTGGCATCGGCTTGGTAGATCTTAAGAACTACCCTCTCAAGGCAATAGGTTATGACTCTCTTCACCTCAGCGAAAAGACCAAAAGACTCCGCGTTCAGCAGTAATACTGCCTGCCGATGAGGTCCCTTGGACTTGTCACCAGAGTACTTTCCAATTATGCTTTGGAAGGTTGGAGTTACAGTAGCGGATCATCTCCACCATCGCCTCGGAGGCAAAAGGTTTCGAAGGAAGCCAGAGTGGCGCCCGTGCACGCGAACCGCTTGTCCACACAGGCAATCCGTTTGAAGAACCCGTACAGTAACCCAGCACATTTGACCGAGGTGGCGGCCCGGGGTTCTCCTTCATTACAATCATAAAGGCTGAAGAGATTTCTGACGCAACCCATTTCAACTTAGATCGTTTAATGTTATACCCTCCCAATAAACATTTCGCCTGGGCTGTTTTTTCCGTCGCACCTCTAGCCAATCGATCGGCCTCCTTGTTTCCCTCAATGCCTTTGTGACCAGGAACCCAGAGGAGCTGGATGTGATTGTGGGTTGCTCGAGAGTTGAGGTTTTCCACACTCTCAAGCACCAATGAGGATCTGATGTCATCCGATCATCCTTTTCATGACCTTCCCTAATTACGTTAAGTAGGGTTCTATTGGCTGACTGGTCTATGTTTATGTGCAGTGGTGTCAGGTCCACTATCACTTCCAAGGCCCCCGTTGGACATGAACGCATTGCTCCCGTTATGCATACACATGCCAGCCGTTGGAGCTTGGTAAGCGATTTTCTCACTGTTGACAGCGATGCCCTTGAGACCCATGCCACTGCACCATACGTTACTATCATAGTGTGCATCCATCAAAGTATGCTCGGGCTGCACCCCCAGGATTTTCCCGTTAGACGTTTGCACACCATTATTGCCTTAGTTGCTTTGGATGCTGTTGCATCCATATGTTCTTTCCAGAGCAGCTTGGAGTCCATGGTTAGACCCAGGTATTTCACCTTGCTTACCAAGGCACTTGAGTACCGTCTAGAGAAAGGTATAATGGCTGTTTTCAGTGGATTGATATTAAGCCCCACTCCTGCGCACCATGCCTTTGTCAGGTTTAGTGTTCTTTGCACAATATCGCATAATGTGCTTTCGTACTTGCCTCTAGCCATAACGACAATGTCGCCTGCATATCCTTGGCAGCGAATCCATTATTGGTTAGTTTTTGTAGGAGTTCATCTACTACAAGACTCCACAATAGAGGAGATAAAACTCCCCCTTGTGGGCAACCTCTACTGGTTTTCAGCTGTATTACCTTGTCCGCTACACTAGTTTCCGCCGTTCTAGTCTTAAGCAGCACTTCTACCCATCGACAGATGGGCGCTTGTACCTCCATTCTCTCCAACACCTTGCATACCTCCGTATGTGAGGCGTTATCGAAAGCTCCTTCTATGTCCAGAAATGCACATATTATGGTCTCCCCACAGTCAAACGCGCTTTGAATCTCCGTCGTTAGCTGGTACAGCGTAGTGTCAGTGGACCTTCCCGCTCTATACGCATGCTGAATGGAATGTAGTGGTTTCCGCCGCAGAGTGTTTGTCTATGATTTTCAGTAAAAAGGAGGTTATGCCAATTGGTCTGAAAGACTTCGCCAAGGAGTAGTCCCTTTTCCCAACTTTTGGTATAAATATTACCTTGGCTCTCCGCCACACAGTTGGAATGTATGACAATGCAAGGGAGTCCCTCAGTATCTTCACCAAGTGTGGGATAATCTGATTGCCGCCCTGTTGCAATAACACTGGCAAGATGCCACCCTCCCCCGGAGAGCTATATCGTTCAAACGAGTTCATGGCCCATCTCACTTAGTGTTGCGTAAATAAGTTTTTAGCTAGTTCCCAGTCAGATTGTGATGGTCTCATTTTCCCTATATAGGACTCAGATTCAGGCGCAGATGCATCAGGGAAGTGAGTCGACAACAGACCCAGCGCTTTTTCCTCTTCACTAGCTGTATACGTACCATTACGTAGCGTGATAGCTAGCCTAGTTTCTACCTCTTCACTAGCTGTATACGTACCATTACGTAGCGTGATAGCTAGCCTAGTTTCTACCTTTTCTTTGGCTAGCGCTCTGTGAAGCCTTGCCGCTGTCGGCGTGGAAGTGATGTCTTCACAGAAGCTCCTAAAACTTTCCCTTTTAGCTTTTCTGATTTCCTTACTGTATGCTGTTAGACTAGCTGCATACTCTTCCCAGCATTCATTGCGCTTAGCTTTGTTAAAAAGTCTTCGCGCGGTTTTGCGTAAGGGTGAGAGGTGCTGAGACCACCATGGAGTCTTGGACTTCTCCTTCGGTTTGGTTTCAGGACAGCTACAGTGGAAGGCATCAATGGCAACGTCATTGAATCTTCGCACCCTGTTTTCTAATTCTATACAGTCTGTCCTCCTTTGAATATGCCCTATACTAGGCAAATTTAGGCTTAATGTGTTGCTGAAATTCTCCCAGTTCGTTCTTCTGGGGTTCCTGTTTGGATTACTCTTCGTTATCATAGCGCTCAGCTTAAATTGGATGATTCTGTGATCCGACAGAGAGGGTTCTGAGGAAACTTTCGACTGTGAGATCAGATCGTCGGCCAGTTTGCTGCTGAGTGTTATGTCGAGTACTTCCTCTCTATTTTTGGTAATGAATGTTGGTCTGTGCCCAATATTATGTATACTTACATCACTGCTTATAATGTATTCTAATAAGGACTCACCGCGTCCGTTGGCTTCGGTGCTGCCCTACTCCACATTGTGCGCGTTGGCATCACAACCAATAATTATCGGCAGCTTTGCCTTCTCGCAGTACCTTATTAGTTTCTGGACTTCTTTTGGGGGTATGGTGTTGTCCCCAGCAAAGTAGGCGGCCGCTAAAACCACTTTCATGGAGATTTTGTCCACCTCCAATCTTGTCTGCACCGCTACCAGTTCCTGCGTTAGATATTCTGTAATGCAAAATTATTCAAGTATGTTCGTAAGCACTATACAAGCTCTGGGCCTCTCAGATGAGACACCCCATATTACCTTATTATTGGTTTCCTTAAGGCCCCTTACCTGGCCTTTGTAGACCCACGGCTCCTGCACCAGTACTATACCCAGATCTTCCAAGGCAAGCCTCCTCGCTATAACGACTGAAGCCGCTCTAGCGTGGTGGAGGTCGACCTGGGCTACTGTCATGAGCGGGGTCATTATAGCTGTGGCTCGTCTACCTCCGAGAGCCGTAACTCGCTCTCGCTCCCCCTGTCGAGCTCGAGTTTGCTCAAGTTGAGCCCCTCAATTAACTCTTGCCCGCTTCTCCGCTTAATAGCGCGTGTAAGTTGTTCCTTTGGGGCTGGGGGCTTTCCGCTCATCTGTGCGTGCGGGTTCGGTCTCTAGCCTCATCCTCAGTCCAGCCATCTCGCGAGCTGTTTCAGGAGGCTTTCCAGGTTCCTCAGATACCACTTGACGGCCGACCCGGTAAGTCCAGATCTTCTTCGGTTATCAAGGGCTCCTGGCTTCCCCGGAGAGGGCAGAGGTGGTGGTTTGCCCCTTCTTGGCCTGCTCCTTCTAACCACCCTGAAAGGCTCGCTGGGGTTTGGACTAGGGGATCGGTGCCTCTTTGATGATGATGGGGATGTGCAGCGCTTACTGGAGGCAGATGCCCCGCTTGTTGGCTCAAGCCCAGCTTTGCCCGTGGTCATATTCCCACTGGGTACCTTCTCCCGGTGCCTCGCTACGTCCCTACTAGTTGAGGGCTCGTCGCTATCGTCCCGAGCGTGCTCGGCCAAAAGGGCTGCCTCTGCAGGGGAAAGGTCTGCGGGGAGGCGATTTTCGCGTCCCCGTTTTTTGTTGTTGCTATTGTTTACGTGGTTTTTGTTGTTGTTTTTTATTTGTTTGTACTCCATCTTTTTCGTACGACTGCTTTCTCGCCGAGGCAATACTGACGGTATATTTTTAAAATTGGGGATCTGTGATTGTCCGCCGCGTCATCGCCCCTTGTCGCGGTAAGGCCACCGTTACTCCTCGATTCGCCCCAGTGTCGATGAGGCGCCGTTGTCCTCCAGGCTGCAAACCATCCAATGGCACGGTGTCGCTTAACACCCTGGATTAGGAGGTGGCAGTTCTTGGTCATCGTGTTCAAGCGGTATCTAGCATCCAGTTGAGGCATCACCTGTCCGACGGTGCCCCCTCTCGATGGAAGGATCCGTTTTGAGCTTCGATTAAGCCCCCGCACCACGTCAAGGTGCCCGCCCTAGCAGGAGGCACGAATGTTAATAATGTTCCATCATTAAAGAGTATTGCTTCGCACTTTTGTAAAGCTGCTCCTTCACCATTCAGCGCTACTCTCACAGTCCCAGATGCAAACTGATATATTGTCAATAATCCGATGCCCAGAAAGCAAAAAGTTGTGATCGGCCTAATTGAAAGTACCGAAATTGATGTTATCGTTTCCAAAAAATGGCTTGATTCTGCGTCTCTTAAAAATACAGTCACTGAGGAGAATATCGTAAATTACGTCTCGAAAAACACGAATATTGATGGTATTCATTTGGCGTGTTTTAAACTTGTAAAAAAAAAGTGAATATTTAATCATTAAAATAAGGTTTGTTTTAAACTAGGCGTTACTGCATCTCTTTTTGACCAGATTCTGAATAATACGCCTTGGCCTGTGAAGCTTAAAGTTTGTAGAAGGTCAACCGAACAACCAGCTATAGCCGCGAATAAAACTAAGTCACTATGTAGTGGATAGAAGATTTATTTCCCAACCATGGGTGGCATTCGTACCAAACCGAGTGTCAAACGTACTACGAGCGCTCATCTAGATTATGTTATCTTTACTTTGTTTAGCCTTGACTGAATCATCATTTTTACGATGATGAATACGTCGACTCCAACCTATATGACGTCTTTCATAAAGATCGTGACACTAGGTAGAGGTATCTTGATTGCTGTTCGTCGTATTCCACAGTCGAATTCGCCATCTAACCAGCACGGTTTTGTTACTGGCCGTTCTATTGTTTACAAGTTAGCAGTTTTCATGCGTTATATCTTGGTGTCAAAAGACTCGTCTTTCATTAAACGCAAAAAATAAAATATGAACTATTTCAAATATTTTTTTTCTAAAATTGCCCTCAATCTCCAATAATGTTATTCAATCCGTTGATGAAACTAAGAATCTGGGTGATATCAATTTTTTATTTAATAGTTATATACATTTTTTTTTAGCAAATTTATACTCAGGTTGTGTGCGTAGGAACAGCTCACAATTTTTCGGATTCTTATACCCTTAAACTGCTTTTACAACTTTTGTCCGTTATTAGTTGAAACCTGCTGCTTTTATTTGGAGATCTTATTTCCAATTTCCTATTAACAGGATTGACAATGTTCAAAAAGTGTCCTTAAAATTTTCCCTGCATACTTTACAGTTTTCGGAGCCTACCCCTTCCTATCATTCACGACACTACGTACATTTTACCCCTTCTACCCGGAAAAGGTTAGGAGAATCTCGTATTCTGTCTTTTTAGTTTTATTTTTGCCTAAGATGCATTTCTTACTCTGTTATATTTTGTTTATTGATTAAGTATACGTATAATTTAGTAATAGGTAAAAAACATGTACATAAGTAGTCAGTAAGAACTTAATAAAATAAATAAATAAAATATGGAAATGTGTGTATCATTACTGGCCAATCCAACTAATAAAGAGGCAACAGTCGAATTTCCTCAATCAACAATTTCTTCGCAGCCAAGGCAAAGCAACAAACCCGAAACTTTAGCAAAACATATCACTCCGATAGCACAGTGTGACACTCAAAAATACCTGGAAAGTGATGTTATTTTTCTTGTAGGTCTTATCGAGTAGAACGAGAATCCAATTTTAGAATTTGTCTAACACCTCCAAAATCTCGACTTAACCTTAAAAACCGATTTTCATTTTAAGAACGGTTTAAGAAAGAAGAAACTCAGACCTTTAGAAAGATATATAGACGTCTTAATAAAGATGAAGAAATTTACTTGTTTTTGCACAACAAACTTAAATTTTTCTACCCTTTTTCTTCTTTTTTTGACTTTGGCGATATTTTCACACACTATTTTATAAAAACACAAAATGGGTTTTGATTAGATTCAAAGAGTACGTTTTATACCGAGTTCAACGAGTGTTACTTTTACAAAATCGGCCAAAAAGTGACTGAGCTATTTTACTTTTTATAAGAACGAAATTTTTGCAAAAATTTGCTTCTGTTGTTCCCAAGGAATATATCACTTAATTTTTGAGTTTTTACTCAATTTTGAAGTCTTTATAAATTTCCGTTATACTGAAGTGCACGTGTTGTTTATCTTTTGTTGTGTTTGCTGTTAAATTGGATAAAAATCGTGGTAAAGTAAAACTAAAATGTGCGACAAGCGTAATAATTTTTGCTACATTGTGACTTATTTACGGATAAAAGTCATCGGCGTGATTTTAAAAATAATATTGGTGTTGTACAAATGTATAACAAGATTTTCGAAAGGTCTTATAGTGCGAGTCGCTGGTACGAGCCAGAATTTATCTGTGAATATTGCTGCACAACATTAAAAAAATTTAAAGTTCAACAATCAATTACTTTGCCCTTTTCTGTGCCTATGACTTGGCATCATCAGGCATATCATAAACAAGACGATTGCTATTTTTGCAAAACAAACTTTTCAGGTCACAATTTTAAATCGCGGAAAAACGTAAGGTATGCGAATGTTGTTTCGGTTACAAAACCAAAATACTTAAATGCCGAAGTGCCTACAAAAAGTGAGTCCATTGATGCTAGTGAAATATATGTACATATTTAGTAGAGGAAGAATTCCTTCCTTGTAAATCAAAATCAACGCAAAGGCATTTGGTTTCATTTGATTTCGCCGATCTCGTGCGTGATTTGCATTTATCGAAACGAGAATCTGAAGTCCTCGGTTCCCGACTAAAGCAGTGGAATTTAGTGGAAAAATATTTTCAAATAACACCGGGTAGAAAAAGCGACCGCACTTTAATACTTAGAGAAAGTTTTAAAACTGATGGCAATGACTGTGATCTAGTACATTGTGTAAATGTACCCAAATTATTTTCGGCTTTAAATTATAATTATATAAAAAAAACACATTCGTGTTCCCTTAATGAAGTCTGTAATGTCACCCTACACCTAAGGGTGTTATTACACAATGAAAATCTCTTACCATCAGTTCCAATCGCGTATGGGGTTAACAAGAAAGAAACGTATGAAATGATAGAAAAAATTTTACGGTTGATCGACTATGCCGCGCATAAATGGAAAGTCATCTCTGACTTAAAAGTGTTGACAATTTTATTTGGCATGCAAGGTGGCTACACAAAATATCCTTGCTACCTTTGTGAATGGGATAGTCGGGCATCCAATCGCTATGATCGCAAAGCATGGTCATCTCGAGAGTCACATCAGATAGGCAGGAAAAACGTTTTAAGCCTCTCATTGGTAAAATCTGAGGACGTTATCTTACCACCACTACGCTTAAAGCTGGGATACATGAAACAATTTGTAAAGAAATTGGATGTTAATAGCGAAGCTTTTCTTCATCTTAAAACTGTCTGCCCAAAATTAAGTGAAGCTAAAATAAAAGCCGGTATTTATTCATTTGTTTTCATACCTACTTGTTTTTTTAATTTTTTTTGTAATATGTGTGTATAGGTATTTTCGTTGGACCTCAAATTCGCAAAATTATGAGCGACGTTACCTTTATGAACAAGTTAAGCTGTGTTGAGAAACGTGCATGAAAGAGTTTTGTAGCGCTATGTGATAATTTCCTTGGGAACAACAGAAGCGACGACTACATCACGGTTGTAAACGAATTTTTAAGTGCATATGGTGAAATGGGTTGCAACATGTCGATAAAAATTCATTTCTTGCATTCGCATTTGGACTTCTTCCCACATAATCTGGGCCAGTTCAGTGATGAACAAGGCGAACACTTCCACCAAGAAATGGCTACGATCGAAAAACGTTTCGAAGGAAAAAACAAAATAAATATGATGGCAAAATATTGCTGGTCAGTACAACGCGAAACTGACGATGCTGACCTAAGGAAAAAACGGTCAAAAAAGCACTTTTGATCTATATATTTTCATTTAATAATACTTATTAGTAAATATAAGTTCGTTTTAAATTTTTGCAATTTTCGAAATTCGTTCTTATAAAAAGTAAAATAACTCAGTCACTTTTTGGCCGATTTTTTAAAAGAAACACTCGATGAACTCGGTATTAAACGTACTCTTTGAATCCAATCAAGTGTGTGAAAATATCGCCAAAGTCAAAAAAAGAAGAAAAGGGGTAGCAAAATTTAAGTTTGTTGTGCAAAAACAAATAAATTTCTTCAGCTTTATGAAGACGTCTATATATCTTTCAAAAGGCCTGAGTTTCTTCTTTCTTAAACCGTTCTTAAAATGGTCGGTTGTTAATTAGCTAAGATATGGGCTAAGAAGTGCGCAAAACCACGAAAAATCGGTTTTTTAAGGTTAAGTCGAGATTTTGGAGGTGTTTGACAAATTCCAAAATTGGATTCTCGTTCTACTCGATAAGACCTACTAGGAAAATAACATCACTTCCCAGGTATTTCGACTTTATTCTTTTTTGTAGCACTGTGTAGTAACTTAGCCGCCTATGCAACTATCCACAAGATCAGAAAGAATAGTGATAGCACCATTGAGATTGAACTTGTGATTTAAAAGTACTATTAAATACTAAACTTCAAAAGTAATAATAAAATGTTAATTGTTGAATTTAACACTAAATATGAGAAAATTAACTCAAACTATTAGCCAGTTTTACCAAATGGTATCAAATGAACACTTCTCTTCTTCGCTTTTTTGCGTTTATGGAAATTAATTCACAGAACTCTTTATTTTCCTGTAATACACACTCATTGTTTGTTGCGCTTCACAGCTAATATTAAACTTAAATTTATTTTGATGAATACGTACCAAGACGAATTCATACAGGTGGCGGCGGTAGCATATATGTATTCAACTTTTTTATTTCCATTTGGACCGGAATGTCAAACACATGTCAAACTCAAGGCGAATTCAAACTGTTTGTTTACTTTGCTAATTTTCTCGATTTTGTTATTGGCGTGTGTATATTTTAAATATTTTGCGGTTTGTGAAAAAATAAGTTAATTATAAAAACTATTTCATCCTTAACTAATAAAAAAGTGTTTTTCAATGGTGAAGTGCGCGATTTGTCTAAAAAAATGGGAGCGGGGAGCTGGGCCGTTCTTCAAGGTGCCTGTTGACGACCACATGCGTTTGTTGTGGGGAAACAATTGCCGGGTGCAATTAAATTTAAAAAATCGTATTTGCGCAGATCATCACGCGAAGACATAATTTGTACTGAGACTCAGACGAGATTGTTGCCAAAAGCAATAACGCACCTCTTTGTTCTGGTCAGGATTCAACAGATTTGTGTGTAACCGAGCTGGTTCCGATAAACATAAGTAGCAGCAGTAACAACACAGATAGCTTCAACAACAACAACGTTGACAGCCATTTGATGGTGAAAAAAGTTGATGCCCAAACGCAAACTATTGGTGTGATCCTTGAAAAGTCTGAAACTCAAACAAGGTAAGCTATTTAAAACGAAATTGTCTGATTAATATTAATATTTTAATATATTTTATAACTATCTTGCAGCTGTGTAATTTTCGAGGCCCTTGAGAATCCCGGAATAATAAGCTTGAAGTCGGAGATAAGAAGGCTGGAGGCGGAAAATAAGGAGTTGCGCTCTAATCAGGAGCAAGGCAAAACGGTGCTTGACAACTTTCGAAAAATATTTACGGAAGGTCAAATGCCTAAGATGGTTGCGCCAGGTATGATTAATTTTCTTTTCTTTAAGTATATAACTTAATTCATTAATATCCACACAGAGAAAAATGTACACTGGGATTGGTGAGATATATCTAGTGCGATTTATTTGAACGCGGCAGGACCGAGAGCATATCACCATCTGTATGACAACGGCTTTCCACTTCCACACGTGTCAACTTTGCAGCGCTGGTCTCGAAATATAGACATGGACGAGGGTCTCCTGGCTGCATCATTTCAAGCATTGGAACAAATGTCTGAACTTAGTGATGATGACAAAGTATGTGTTCTTTCATTCGACGAAATGAAAATCGCCGAAACGTTTGAATATGATCAGCTGGGAGATTACGTCAGAAAACCCGCAAAAACGGTGCAAGTGGCGATGGTGCGTGGATTGCTTAAGTCATGGAAGCAACCAATTTTCTATGCTTTCGACACCCCAATGGATAAGGACATATTATGCTCCATTATAATCGCATTGAAAGATATATCATTTCAAGTGGTAGCTGTTGTAAGCGATATGGGATCTCAAAATCGTAATTTATGGACTTCGCTTAAAGTAACCAAGGGTAAATATAGCATTTCCCTCTCATATATTTTTCATGCACCTTTAATTTTTCTTTAGATGCGCCATGGTTTCGCCATCCATCGGACGACTCCAACGTATATGTGTTTGCAGATCCACCTCACCTATTAAAATTGGTACGAAACCATTACATAGATGACGACATTATATGGAACAACCATCTGCTTAGTACCAGAACCATTTGCGATTTGCTAAACCACACTTCTAGCTCTGACGTCTCCATAGCATACAAAATATCGCACGAACATCTTTCAGTGAAAGGAGCAGGTAAATAAAGCATTATAGGAAGTGTAGCCCACTGACCTCTTTACAAAAGTTGGTTTCCTAGTAGTTTCTTAAATTTAATCAAAATTTCAGATAACAGTTGCTCAATTATAATTTGTCCTTTGTATAATAAAGCTATCCTCCATTACAATACTACGTATGTATATATATATACATAAATATACAATTTCAGCTCGTCAAAAAGTGAAAACAGCCGCTCAGTTATTTTCCAACACGGTTGCCGGTGCGCTCCGTCGGTGTCATGCGGTAGGGTTTGAGCTGTATAAGCCATTGGAGACTGCGGACTTTATTCAACTCGTAAATTACTGGTTTGACGTTTAAATTCAAACATGGAAACCTTTGCGTATCCGGGAAAGGTATTTTTAATAACTAAAGGTTTTATTTATTTTTCTTACTGCTTTAAAACTTAAGGAACCTTTGGGTAGAGATTTGGCGAACCAAATGGACGTTTTGAATCGCATGAACGAATTCATGTCGTCGCCCATTCTTCCGGACCAAAAAAAAATTGACATTTCACAGAAAGGAAAAATTCCCACAAAAAAAAGCATTGAGTTTTTCCAGAAGGGTATACTTATGACCAATAGGGCGTTAGTTGGTTTATACAACTACCTGAAAAAAAATCAAATGTGGAATATTTGCTCACATACCGCTTGAACCAAGACGTTCTTGAAAATTTGTTTGGTGCGATTAGATGTAAAGGCGGTTTAAACGATCACCCGACACCTAAGGAATTTGAATATGGGATGCGAAAATATATTTTGGGTAAAATGGACCCTATATCATACGGATATGATATACGTCTTAATTCTATTTTCTGTTTTTTCAGCTCGAAATACGGAATCATTGCGGGGTACGGGAAATGTTAGCAAAGATCCGACCGGGTGGCTGATCCCTCAAGGAACATCAACGCCGTTGAAGGCAATAACTGCTAACAACAACAACAGCACCACCACCAACAACAACAACGGCAAGGCAAGTACCAGTGCTAACTCAAGTGCCAGCATGGTAAGCAGCGCGAATGAGGGCAGCACAGCATTTAATAGTTCAGCTGGCGGTGAAGATGTGGCGGATGTCATCAGCACGGTAGACTCATCCTACCCGGACGATTGCGGCGTTTTACAGGAGGACGCTTTGTCATATATCTCGGGGTATATGATTAAAAAACTGGGCTTAGAAGAGCTTCGAGATTTTCGACCATCTATCGGTTTTGTGGACGAAGTGAGTAAAGGGTTTTTAAAAAAGCCGTCTCCACATCTCTTACACGGTGTGAAAGCAATGGAGAAAATATTTGAAAACATCAATAAGTCGGAAATCTCAAGTTGCAAAAACCTACATGAGCGATTGGTAAACTGTAGCGCTCATGTTCAAGTACCAGAAAGCTTGAAACGTCTCTTTTTCAAATGCAGAAGCTTGAACAGACGGCTTAGAGTGCAAAAAGCAAAGCAAAGGTTGATGGGCTTTAAAAAATTCATCAAAATCCATATATGATTACTGAAGCGTGGAACAGGTGAAGTCTTTATTATTGTGATATTTTATCAGTATTTACAATAAGCATTATTAGGTATTTACACAGCAAATTCATTTGTATCGCAGTATCAAGAGAAATGAATGTGCAGGGCTTTTACAACAACTCCATAGCACTGGATGGACATAGCTCACATTTGAAATTACGTTGACGCAAATGTATACTCATAACATGACGTTGCAAATTAATTTTATTAATGTATTTCCACATGTTTCACATACAAAATATTTTTCATCCGTATGTGTTTGCCGATGCAACTTCATAGCAATTTTTTGCAAAAATCCACGATTACAAACATAATAATACACGGCAGCTTCAGTGTATGGATGTCAATAGGAATATCCGTTTCCTAGAAATGAAATAAATATGGATTGATTAGATTTAGAACGCATTGAGAGTATAAATAAAAGGTTTTTACATTCATTTTTAGTCGTATGCTTTTTTGGTCAAGTGTTGTAGAAATCCTGTCCACTGCCCGAAGGAGGCATTGTTCACACGCCAATGCGAAAAAATGATATAGTACCTACAGCATCACCGACTACAACCACAGAATCAGGACAAGTGGTATCAACTGCTTCATCCTCATCATCTTCACTACGTTCGTGTAGTGCATGCTGTTTCCTTTTATGAGCTTGCATATCACGTTGACGACTAAATGATTTACCACAAACATCACAATGGTGTGTCTTTAGTTGGGTATGTGTAACTATATGTTTGGAGAGATCACCAGCACTATAGAATGCTTTTTGGCATACGGGACATAATTGATCACGTATCCCTGTATGTATCTTTTGATGTGCTTGAAAATTACCAAGTGCAGAGAATTGTTTAGAACATATTTCACATTGGAATGGTCGTTCACCGGTGTGTGTTCGTTGATGAATATGTAAATTATATTTTTGTGCAAAGCGTCGTGAACAATAATTACAAATGAATGGCTTTTCTCCGGTATGTGTGCGTAAATGCATTTGTAATTGTGCGGCACACTTAAAAGTCTTATTGCATTCATAGCAGGTTTGTGGCAATTTAGGTAAAGGCTTTGGGCCACGGCGCTTATGTTCCTCTGGCGGCTTAATTGAAAAATAAAAAAAATACCTCTTTTTTACATTCTCACCCACATCTGATTCATCTTCAGACTCTGCCTCTAAAAACACATGTGTTTTATTGTTTAATGATGTTATAGGTAAGTCGGTGCTAGTTTCAGCATCACAAACACTTTTCAATTATAAACCTTCTGCACCTTCTTCCAAACAAACTCTGCATATCTTATGAATGTTATAATCCATTCTATTTTATAGTTTTATAGTTTCCCATTAAATTTTGAGGCCAATAAATTCAGACTTTTGTTTGTTTACATTTAAGTCAAGGCGAATTCATAGGTTTTGACAGACGGGTCCAAAGATACAAAACCAAAATACATGGGAATTTTACATATATGCTACCGCCGCCACCTGTATGAATTCGCCTTGAATACGTACGTGCAAAAGCATAAACATTATGAATTGGCTTTTCTCATCATTTGCAGGAATATCTGCATTTACAATCGATAACTTATTTTCGATATGGTCAAGCATTTTTTGCAGAGTTTTTGCAGGGTATCGATGCCTCTAAGTCAGTATCGATAGCTAGATTACAGAGAATTAGTACGACTTTTTCATTGTGAAAACCAATGACATAAGATATGAAACTCTCCGGGCTATCCAATCAGAGTGTACCATAATCTTGTTGTTTAGGCTGGGAACAAAACCGAGAGGGTACAACTATGAGGGGGTAGTTTCGTAGACTGATAGTTTTTGAGTATTTTGATGTTAAAAGTTGCAAAATTGACCGATGCAATTTTTGAAAATAACCCAATAAAAAACTGTTCAAACACAAGTTAGTAGTTATTTTCACCAAAATATAATTTAAAATAAACGACGAAAAAACATTTATAAACACTTTACTGACTAATAATGACGGAACAGTAAATGCTGCCAGAGAAGTAAAAATAAACGTAGTTAGTTGAACAGTGATTTTTAATTTTAATAGTAAACTATGTTCCAGCCCTGAAAGTATTCAACGCGGACTAGCTGGTGGTGGTAGAGGACTCCTCTGCATTGGAAGGACCAAGTGGAAAAGGACATGACGTCACTTGGGATTTCCAATTGGCGCCTGTTAGCAGAAGAAAGGAACGACTGGCGCAATTTGTTAAACTTGACCAACTAAGTAAGTAAGTAAGACTTACTCTCTGAAAGTCTGGTAGCACAGGAGTACAGGAAATCTGACAACACGTTCTAACTCACACTTGCGCCCATTTGCGTTTCGGTTTTTTCTGGAAAGTGAAATATAAATAAATTTATAAAGGCGGATTTAAAATCACTGAATCAGGCGGACTCCCTACTCGCTTACGTATATTTCTAGGATTAGTTTCCCGATTACTTCCACGATTATTTTCACGACAAGCTAATGATCTGAGTCGATTTTCGGTATACGTTCTATACGTACGTCTAATATACGGAAAACATGCGTTTGTCACAATATGATCGATTTGGTTTCGCGTTTTTCGATCTGGATATAGCCACGTCGCCCAGTTAATTTTGTGTCCAGGCAAAGTGGATCAGTATCAGTCGCTTATTTCGTCGGGGGTCTGATATTTGACAGTGTGACCAAAGATCCTTTCCTTACCCATTCTGGCATTGAAGTAGCCAACCACGATTTTGTTATCGTGATGACAGCAGTGCCTCTAAGTGCGTTATAGGTGTTCGTGTGATATTTGATCACTACGTCTTTCTGTCATGGCGGGGGCATTAATCAGTTGAATAATATCGCTATCACAGCAAGACGCTCGTCCCCTCACAAATGCAACACTGAACTTGCGCTCCTTTACATGCCCGCTGTAGTAGACATCGTAAGGTCACATGAGTTTCCCACATCTCATTTCTCACGAAGGCATCAACCAGCCGGACAGCTGTACTTTATCCATTAAGCGTTTTTGAATTCCAGGTGTATACCTTCAAATCATAGTCATTAATACAGTGCTTGTGGTCGTTATCACTAAAGCTCCCTCTCTTTAAGCCGTGGCACAAGGCTCCATATGGTTGCACGCATGAGGGCTTAAGAGTCGGGATTGAGTGTGATCGCTCAACTGTAACAAAGAGGATCGACATTTCAGTAGTGCGATTCATTAACTTATTTTAAAGATATTCGATTGGTTAACTCAAATTAACGAAAATTTTAACGACCCTTCTATTCAGCAGCCATTTTTTTTAAGGATTTGCGCATTCGCCGAATCAGCTGTTTATGCTAGCTAGTCGATGACCGAAAACACTGTCCAACAAATGAAGACTTTTTGAATGGAACAGAATAGCGACCCCCTAATTCTGAAAGGGTATGTTGAGTAGATCATTTTTGTAGAACAACCTTATGGTCCAGCATGTCTGATTTTTTTTTTACAGTGGGTCAAAGTTTTCATTTTTTGGTCGAAGGGAGCATTATACTATATGAAAAAAATGTTGTAAGTTAATGTCTGAGAGAATTCTTATGGTCAGAGTTGTATTGTGGAATTGTATGAGGATTATTTTTGTGGATGATCTTAACCTGGTCTCTTTATGGGTCAATTTGACCCTTTTTTCGAGAAAATCCTAAAAATATCCTTTAAAAAAGGACATTTAAGGATTAAAATATTCTACGAAAATGTTTGGCGGAAAATTTCAGTGGGGGTCACCAAAGACACCATTGTTGTAAATAAAGCTCTTTACGATTAATTGGCAAAATTACACGCCAACTTCTATAAAAAAATTATAATTTTGTTTTAATAGTGGTTTATTATAGTATGTACATATTTATTTTTTTGCTTCAGCAGTAGTATGACAATGGATTAAAGATTAAACTTAGTATGCTTTCCTGTATTTAGCCTGACGTGAATGTTACGATGTGTCAAGGTGTATGTACAAGCCCCATACGTATTCAGCAAGCATTACACTTTGGGATTTCCCTTCGAATCTCTCTTCCAATACCTTTATATCCTGATGAAACCTTTCACCGTATTCATCTGAAACCGCTCCAAGGGTTTCTTTAAAAAAATTGAGATGAGAGTGCAGAAAATGCAGCTTTAGTGACATCTTAACGCCAATATTGTTAAAATCGATTAGCATGCTTTCAATATTTTCTGCATAGTTTTGTGCTTTTGAGTTTCCAGGGAATTCTGATATAACCAGCTGCATAAAGTCAAATGCTGTCTTTTGCATATCCGACAGATGACCATACAATTCTTCATCTTGTAATAATTTTCCTATATCGGGTCCAACGAGCATTCCTAGAAAAGGTAATTTACATTAAATGAAATAAATTATTTCTTAAAACCGTATTTTACCTTCTTTTAATTTTGCTGCAGATAATCTGGGGAAAATTGTTTGAATGCGTTTGAAAGCGTTTCCTTGTGTATTTAAGCTTTTAATAAAAATTTTCACCACGCCCAACTTAATATGCAGCGGTGGAAGTATGACCTTATCTTTTGGGACAAGGGATTCATGGATTACATTTAAGTCACCAATAATATTTTCTTTATGTTCTTCGAAATATTTAATATGATAATGGCTGCTGGTAGCACGTGAATCCCATTTACAAAGAAAGCACATATATTTTGTGTATCCTGTTTGCATTCCAGTCAATATTGCAATCATTTTGAAGTCTGCGCATACTTCCCATTTATATTTATAGTATTCAATTTTATTTAAGAGATTTGAAATATTTGCGTATGTTTCCTCCTTCTTTGTGGAATACGCAACCGGTATTGATGGATGCTGATTTCCATTGTGTAGTAAAACTGCTTTTAACGCACGGTTGGATATTTGAAAATAGAAATTAAAAAGATTGTGTTTAGTTTTGAATGTAATTGAAATTTATTCAAAGGTATATATGGAGATATACATGAATGTTGCTTTACCTGTGGTGTGAATCCGTGGTAGACCTGTGTCGCTCTTGAAATCCTGTGATCGAGTGCAATTATGAAAAAACGTACGGTTGCCGTCAACCGCAGTTTTATTGGAAAGCAATTAATGGAAATGTTAGCCAAAAGAATTATCCGGCGGGAAAGACGGAGTAATTCGCAGTTGCATGTGTATGCGTACATACCCGCGTATTAGGGCGGTTAGAAAATATTTACGCTGCGGCGTAAACATGCCGGCCCCCTTGCGGTAAGCAAAAATCCTGAGCGTTGACAACAGTCTACTACCAGTTCACACCACATCACATATTTGATTAAAAAATAGTATTATATTTTTTTTTTGTTTGTTTGTTGAGCCGCTTGCTTGTTGTTTCCTTGAGCCGCTCCGTGTTCCTCCGTCATCGTCTCCTGTGCTCTACTAGGATGGACGGTAATAGAAAAAAAATATTAGGCTGAACATACGTGTGTTGTCGCGCTAGTTGGGGTAATTGTATGGGGCTTTCGTCGTAGTGAACGGGAAGGACGAGTTCCCGAGTCAACTCGCCGCCAATTCTTTTGGATATCAGATGGTCGGAAAGAACATGTTCCCGAGCCATCCGTTCGCTGATGCTGAGCTGGTCGGGAAGGACGAGTTCCCACGCCAGTCGCTCGTCGTTTCTTTTTCATGAGCAGACGGTCTGAAAGGACGGGATCCAAAGCCGCGCTGCCTGGGCCGTCGGACTGGTTTCCGAGCCGCGCCTTCGCCGTTCATGCTGCAGTGACGGTCGGAAAGTACAGGTTTCCGAGCCGCCACCCGTTGAAAGTGGTCGTAATATTGGGTGGCAAGTGATATAGAACAAAAAAAAATAACCAAAGAAAAAAAATGATTTTATTTTATGAAATTATGGCATGACAAAAATCTATGCATATATATATACATATGTATTGTATTGAAAATTTTATGTATTTATGTATTTATTACGTATTTGGTGCATTTATGCGCCAAGTGTCGAACAACTTTCATCACCCACTGTAAAAATGGTATTTGGGTGTGATCGTATCGGTACACTTGCGCTCCCCATCGGTAGATGGTGCCAAACTTAAAGGTGGTGGACTTGGCTATGTGGCACTGTTGCGAACGATATGCAAATATATCGTAAAAACACCTGATTGCATATGATGTTTTTAATATTAAAAAGAAATAAAAAATTGATATGAATACCTATTCCTGTATTTTTGTAATTGCGGAAAGTGCCCCCACCATGAAATGGCTCAACATTCTGTTTTTTGTGTGGTTTATGTATGTACATTAGATATTTGATTGTGGTGAGGTAGGTCAGCAATCTGGCATCCAGCAATCTGGCCTACCACCCACAAACAGTTTGTATGCCACTGTGCTTAATTTGCTGACCACAGGGCTGTTCCAAAAAAAATATTTACACGTGAATTTTTGACGCGAGTGGTAGTGGCAATTTTTTTTTTGGTAATCTTGGTAATCTTGACGTTGCTCTGCCCAAAGTAAAAAAGTTTTCGTGCAAAGAAAAATGTATAAAGAAATACATTTTGAGTGTTAAAAATCCATTCCAAGTGTTACAAGATTTTGCTAGCATTTCCGCTAGCAAAGGCGAAGGCAGTATATCGTTCAGCACGAGCGGGGCTTCAGTGGTCATTTTTGAGGTTGGCGTACATGTATGCAGCTGGCCAACAGTGCCTGCCGTACATACATATGCGTACATCGCATTCATGGCGATGGTGGACGCATGCATGTGTACGGCGGCGATGATCAGGTAAGTGGTATTTATATATTTATACTAATAATAATATAATAATTTTTTGTACATAAATTTTTGAGTTTTTTACGTACATAAGTAGGTACATGTGTGTGTATGTATATCGATATAGGTATACATATCTACATGCACATGGTGGGGTGATGCGTTCGATTGCGAGGGCACAGTCGGAGGGAGGAGGGGTATGCCATGCGAAGATGGCGATGACCGGAAGAACAAAAAAAGGAGTTTGTAAAGTATTAATGTGGATCGAAATTTTTTTTTTATTTTTTTTTTTTTTTTTTAATCAATTTTGTACACTGAACTAATTTGTTTTCTTTCCCAACAGGTGAACAATTAAATGATTTTCACGATGTGAGGAGCAGGACAACAGTGAAGCTGTAACCAAGTAACTGTTTTGCTTTTATACGTATATATATATATATATTTAAATTTTTTATGTGTATAGGGTAAACATTAGTACTTAGATGTTTCCAAAAAAAAATATTTAAATATATCGAAATATTTAAAATAAAAAAAAAACTTGCAACTTCTCATTAGTTTTACGATCTCTCCGCTTCTTGCGTCTTTACGTTTTCTCCGCTTCTTGCGTCTTTATGTTTTCCATTATTGCGTGTTTCTTTCATTGAAAGCAAATTTTCTTTACGCTCTGAAATTTAGTTAGTGGATAGGGTTTAGACCGGGTTGATTTTTGACAATCGGTCATAAATTCCGGAAAATTAACTCGAGCTATTGGTTAGTTGTCGGTTAATTTTGAAATAGTTTCGGATATCAAGTGACCATTTTTCAAAATTAACTGAAACTATTGGTTAGTTTGGAAATAGTTTCGGGTATTAAATTACCACTTTTCACAATTAACTCAAAACTATTGTTTAGTTTGTCAGTTAGTTTTGTATGGGTATCGGGTACCAAATAACCACTACTTGATGTATGTAAAAAACATGATTTCGCAGATTTATTTATTTCTGTACGCCATCGTCGTAGGTAATCCATCGGATCATTTTCAAGTTAAGTACTTATATTACTAAAAAAAATGGCAGTGCAGATTTCTTTATTTTCGTGTACTTCACGTACTGTTTATGATTTTTTTTTTTTTTTTTTTTTTTTTTTTTTTTTAAGTACTTATCCTTGGGTAGGGGAAGTAGCGGTACTTTCGATGGAGGGCAGCAAAACCAATTTCGTTATTGGTCTGCTGGTTTGTGCCTTCGTAGTATAGATGTCGACGACGCGTACCCGGTTATCGGAGCCTGGGTGGAAGTTGATGACTCGTCCCAGTCTCCACATGTTAGGCGGTAGATTATCTTCTTTTATAACCACAAGATCTCCTGTTTTGATGTTAGTTTGTGGATGTTTCCACTTTGTGCGTTTCTGCATTTCCAGCAGATATTCAGCCTTCCATCTTTTACAAAATGTTTGATGTAGGGATTTAAGTTTCTGCCATCGGTTTACGATCGAGGCAGCGCTTTCGTTGATTTCTAGTTCAGGTGGAGCTAATAGGTGTCCACCTACTAGGAAGTGACCGGGGGTAAGAGGCTCCAAGTCGGAAGGCTCATTCGAAGAGGGGCTTAACGGACGGGAGTTAAGGCATGGCTCGATTCGGCATAAAAGAGTTGTGAACTCTTCGAATGTATAACTGAAGCCGGAAGCGATCTTTTTAAAATGGGTTTTAAAACTTTTTACCCCTGCTTCCCACAATCCGCCCATATGAGGCGCTGCAGTGGGTAAGAAATGCCATGTGATTATCTGATGGCTATATTTAATCATTGTATTATTTCGCGCTTCAGTTATAAATGCTTTGAATTCTGATCGTAGAGATCGCGAAGCTCCGACAAAGTTGGTGCCATTGTCGGAGTAAACATTTTTTGGGCATCCTCTCCTGGCTATGAACCTAGCAAAAGCTGCCAAAAAAGATGCAGTGCTAAGGTCATTGGTGGCTTCAAAGTGTATAGCCTTAGTGGCGAAACACCCAAACAGGCAGACGTAACCTTTTGAGAAGCGACAACCTCTGCCGCGGAAGTTTTTGATATCGAAAGGTCCTGCGAAATCTACACCCGTGTTTGTAAATGCACGCGAATAGGAGGTGCGTTCCTGAGGGAGCACTACCATAAGCTGCGTTTGGGTTTGTTTTCTGTGGATTGTGCAGACCTTACAATTATGGATGACAGCCTTTACCATATTTTTGACTCGGGGAATCCAGTATTGAGTTCGAATGAGACGCAGCATTAATTGGTTCTCGCCATGCAGGGAGATTTTATGGATAAATTGGACTACAAGACGGGCTAATCGGCATTTATAAGGAAGGATTATTGGGTGACGCTCGTTGTAAATTAATTAAATGAAACTGTTCAAATTGTATTTGTATTGAAACTTTATTTTATGGCAAGTGCTGGCTGTGCCGGTGAGCTCACTCTGGAAACTGAAACTAATTCTAATTTTAAGCTACGAAGTTACCCGCACCTTTGCCTTCTAGCTGGCTTTCTTGTTATTGTTGGGCAACAACTGCACTGCACCAGCTATTGCGCCCGGGTGCGCTGTAGACGCTTACGTTAGCAACTTTTCGGTTAGCACAGCGAGTTACCGGTGGCCAGCGTGAGAATCTGAATCTGCTGACTCAGGTCACGCGCGGACTTTTGCCCGGTATCGGAGCTGATTGCGTTAACTCCTCCCCTTCTAAGTGAAGGCTGTCCTCAGGCTTCTTAAAACTGTCAATGACGGCCTGTAAGTCATGATGCTGACGCCTTTTATTTCGCCTCCAATATAGTTTAAGGAGAACGTAGCAGCTTATTACGATGGTTATGGTAGCAAGACTTGAAAGTGTCGGTCCTGTGATAACTTTGGCTTCAATTTCTCCAATATAGCGCAAGTTTTTAATACCCATTCTTCGGAGGTACGGCAAGCTCAATATATCGTGGTGACTGGTTATATTGAGGAGTGTCGTCGTTGCCGAACTCGGCAATTTCCTCAGTATGCCCCTATGGTTTTTATAGGAAGTTCCATTGATTTGGACCTCATCTTCAAAGGTAAATAAGTCCCGGTTACAGTTTTTTCGGAGTCTTCGCTAGTCTTGATCACCGCGGTGTCGTCATTGATAATAACGATACCTTCATCCACCACCACAATAGGATCAAGGTGGCTGGGACGTGTGCTGCAGTGAGCGACGCTACCGGAATGGAGCTGCTGCGCGCAGGTTGGATGGCGAAGTCTTTTGCAAAATGTCGATGTAAGTGTCACGCTACAATTTCCGATCGCCAGGATTTGATTGTTACAGTCTGCGATATTGTTGCTGGTTGCAAGGTGCAGGATTGTTTCATTGTGTTGGACAGGGAAAATAATAATTTTCTTACAAACGAACATTGGTTTAGGATACTTAATAATAAAATGTAAAAAATTATTGTCTAATAAGACCTTGATAAATGATACTTCCATTAAGTCCGTTATAGTTATATTAGTAGAGCGCATATCGATAATATTCTTTTCATCATCAGTGTTTAGTATCAGTGGATTTATTACACCTATCTTTGCAAGGGTAATGGTCGAAATTAGGGTTTCAATTTCTGATATTATAATTCTGTTTCTTGCAAGCAATGTTTCGTATAAATTACTGCTATCTATCTGCCTAGCATTTGAGGCTTTAATAATGAGGTTGACTCTTTCTGTTAATTTATTTATCCTTTCCTGCACCTCCGTATTTATGACGATCTGCTGGTTTTCTGAGTTTATGAGCTCCTGTTGTTGGAATTTTAAATTTTCAAAGTCGTCGTCAAAGTCTGGAGTCCCTGCGATAACTTTCAACGCAGTTCCTAAAATGTTTAAGCTCCTAGCCTGTCTGTGATGGGTGTCTAATGTTGCCAAAAGTACCTTTATGCGCGCAGTGTCAGAGTCCAGTAACATTCTCATATGAGATGAGGGGAAGTGTGTCATAAGTCCTTTCGTTTCCTTGGTTATTTCCATGTACAAAGTAAGGTTAGTGGTATGTTGCAGATACTCAAAGTCTTTCCAAACAGTTACATCTCCGTATTGAAGTGGTATATAGTCACAGTTGGAGTAGTCCGTTAACTTAGGCGTCGCCGTCCGCAAGAGAAGCATCTCTATCAAAATCCTAAAAATTGGTAAGAGTAAATAAATCACTCTGTATGATAACAAAGATAATTTTTTAAATATATGTAAGAGAAATATTTGGCATAGGGTAAGACGGTTTTATTTCAAATTGTCCTTGTGGACCACCCTCCCTTTTATGAGAACCGTGGTTCCTAGGTCTGCCTGGACCTTTCCTTCGACATATAAGGGGGATAATTTGTTGCCTAACCTTCTGTTTGTTTTTACTAAAACACGTTCCCCAACTTCAAACACTCTGTTCTGCCTAAATCGGTTATTTCTCTCTAGTTGCTCTTGCTGGGCTTTCGTTATTTTAGTAATTATCTGCTTCCTCATCTCCAATGGAGTAGCATGTATTACGTCAATCGGTTTCTGGTTGGTGACGGAATGAATTGACCGATTGTATTCGACTGTAGCTAGTAATATGAGGTCAGTTGTTTCGCTAGACTTTCCTTCTAGTTTTAGGCATCTTGCGATCTCCAGGAGCGTGCTATGTAGGCGCTCTACCTGCCCATTCGATGTACTATGAAGCGGAGGTGCATTTACCACATCTACGCCAAATCGATTTTTTAATAACGACGTTATCGTTTCAGAATTGAACGACGCCTCGTTATCGCAATAAATAATCTTTGTCTTTGGGAAAAGGTTTATAAATTGTATTATCGGAGCTTTTATGTCAACAATAGTGCGAGAAGGTACATGCTGAACCACCGCGAACTTTGAAAATTTGTCCACGCAAGTAAGGAAGTATTTCTTATCTGTGGAAAAAATGTCAATATGCAGAATTTCTCCTGCATAGGATGGCGTTGGAGTCATGCCGAGTTCTTGCTTACAAGGGTGTTCCTTCGTTGACGGAAAACACCTGACCAATTCATGTTGAATCTTGGCAAGTATTGGAAGGTCGCAATATATCGCATTTACCACTTTCGGGTTAACAACTAGTTTAATATCATCAACAAGTGCATTCGTATCCATGAATTCGATTATATGGCGAGTTTTTTCGCTGAACTATATGAAATTTCTCTTTAGAGGCAGGGTTGTTTCCTCTAACACGATTTGGTTTCTGAAACAATTGAGCGGTTTATCGGTTGTTTCGATTGTATATGTCAGCGATACTTCGCCATGGATTGTGGCAAGATCAGATTGTGCCTCCTCTTCTAGAGCATGTATGTTTTGTCGTGATAGTGCATCAGCAACATAATTTTCCTTACCCGGTTTATAAAAGATTTGAGCGTTGTGCTCATCAATAAAGGCCTTCCAGCGCTTAATTTTAGCGTTTGGGTTTCGGTCAGAAACTGCAAACGTAAGTGGCTGGTGGTCTGTGAAAATGTTAAGGTTTCTGACGCCATAAAGGTAATTTCTAAGGCTTTTAAGAGCCCAGACGATTGCCAGTAATTCGCGTTTGTTGTAAGCGAAATTCTATTCGCGGTCTTTCAGGGTCCTGGAAATCATTGTGATTGGTTTTCCACCCTGAGATAATACGGCTCCTATACCCAACGATGAAGCGTCGGTCGTAAGATCAAACGGCTTCTTGAAGTCTGGGTAGGGTAACGTAACGTCCTCTGATGCCAGGACCTCCTTTAATTTATTAAAGGCATTTGCTTGTTTTTCATCAAAAACTATTTTAATTTTCTTTGATTGAGTGGCTCCAACTTTACCGTTTTCTCCTTTTAATATATCTGTTAAAGGCTTTGCGATTGATGCAAAATCTTTAATGAAACATCTATAATAACTTTCT
This sequence comes from Anomoia purmunda, assembly GCA_951828415.1. NCBI lineage: Eukaryota > Metazoa > Arthropoda > Insecta > Diptera > Tephritidae > Anomoia > Anomoia purmunda. The sequence continues at coordinate 40,072,172 of OX639994.1, read as the reverse complement.
AAACCCAAAAAGGACCTAACATTGAACAGAGTAGAAGGCTGTTCGTAATTACTAATCGCTTCAACTTCACTAGGACTTGTTTTGATACCGTCCCTACCTACAACGAAACCTAAGTATTCGACATTTTCTTTGAAAAAGTGCGCTTTTTCGCGTGAGATTCTCATATTGGCTTCATATAGCTTTCTTAAAACCCATTCAATATGCTCGACGTGCTTGTCTTCCGTTTCTGAGAAGATGATTACATCATCGACGTAGACGTAGCAGGATTTTCCTATTTGTTCCCTTAAGACATCATCGATGGCTCTCTGAAAAATGCTGGGTGCATTTTTCAGACCAAAAGGAAGTCTACAGAACTCATACTTCCCATTAGCTACTGAAAAGGCTGTCTTTTCCCTATCTCGCTCAGCGAGTGTTATTTGGTGGAAGCCCGATTTTAGGTCGAGCGTTGTAAAATGCTTAGCTTTTCCTAAATTTGACAATATAACCGTTACGTTCGGGATGGGATATTTGTCATCGATAGTTATGTGGTTTAATTTTCTAAAATCGATAACAAGACGTTTTTTAATATTACCTTGATCGTCTCGCCCTTTTTTATCTATAACCCAAATCGGGTTGTTATACGGCGACCTAGATGGCCGTATAATATTATTTTTTAATAAATCCCGGATTTCGGCGCTTACAAAATCTGCCACACCCATAGGGTAAGGATACAGCTTGGAATAGACGGGGTCGTCGCTTTCGGTGCGAATAGTGGCGACAATATTCGTATCATATGGGAGTCCCTCATTAGGATCCGAGAAAACACCCATTAAGTTTTTAATAGTTTTTTGAAATTTACTCCTCACTACCTGTGGTACCTCTATATCTTCCACCTGCGTGAAATTAACATTCCCACACTTTAAAAATTTCAACTCCTCAGTACCAGAGTCAGTTGTGGCATTTCTGTCTTTGAAATTTAGCGTGGCATTTGTTTGTATTAACAGATCCAGCCCTACTATTGCATCGAAGGTTGAGAGAGTGGGTAGTAAAAAGAAGGCACTGTTTGTGCCAAACAAGTTAATTATACATTTTTGTTTAATGACATTGAAGCCATGAATTGACTTCACTAAGAATCGATTATCTACTGGAATTATGTTCCTAAGTTCCTTCAGAGGCTTAATATAATTTTTTGATGCCCCTGTATCGATGAGTAATTTTATTTTTCTCCCTGCAATTGTCCTTTCAATGAAAGGTAGCAGGGAGTCTTGTCTAAAAAATTAATTTGATCTAAATCGGGCAACTCGTCACCCATTGCCGCAAGTTCTGAGTCTGCTATGGCTTGATATTCGTCACTCTCCTGGTTAGAACGACATTTGTCGCCGGATAGGTGGTTAATTCTCTGTTGCTTTGGCCCCGTGAAGCGACCAGAACTATTATTTGGTATTTTTGTTGTATGGCCGTATACCTGGCCTTGATTAGTGCGGTCCTGTACACATCTTCGGAATGGAAGGTTACTGTTGGATTGGTGCTGTGTAGTCTGCCTATATCGTTGCGAAAGATCTACATCCATTGGTTCGGCTGGCTCTAAATTTTGAGCAGGTCTGTTACCGAAATTCTGACGCCTACTAAAATGCGGATTTTTTTCCTGATATACGTCTTTCGTCTGGTATCTTCCGCCTGTAAATTTTTCCCTAGGTTGTTGCCTCGTTTCGAGACTTTGGGTTTTATCCTCTAGGCTCCTGGCATAGGTACTTGCGAACATGTACCGCTCGTGGTTGGATTCCACTTCCTGTGCTAGCGCTAGAGCCGAAGGTAGGTCCTTAGGCTTCGCCGAAAATAAAACGTCACTAAGTGTTTTTTTTGTCCCTGAAATGAACACACGCAATGCGTCCATTCTGTACTTCTCATTTAGTGAGGCGGCTATGAATTTGTCATAGGTCATTATTGTCTTGTTTGTTAAAAGCGTCAATTTCTTTTCCACCTCATCATAATATTGCAGGAGTGTCAGACTGCCCTGTCGGAGAGTGGACATCTCCTGCTCAATCAGGTAGATCGGTCGTTTATCTGAATAACTAAAGTCAAGGCGGCTAATTATGGCTTTAAAATTCAAAACGGTGTTGAATGATGCCAACGCCATGTCGGCTTGGCCTTTAATTTTATTTCTAATAATTGCAACTGCTTGAAAGTGCTTAGAGTTACTTTCGTAATTCTCAAAAATTCTATATGCGGTGTGTGCCGCTTGTCTCCACGAGACATACGCTTCCTGTCTAGCATCAAAGTCCGGTAAAGACTTAACGATATCTAGAGGTTCGTCGCCCCGTACGTCTGGATTTAGTTCTATTTCACTATACGTTTCTACCGCAGGAGTGACTGCCATAGTGTTCAATTGCCGGGTTATGTCCCTTAGTCTATGTTCGAAACTTTCCTGTTGTACTGCGAGTGCGCTACTTATAGCACTCTCCACAACTGCTCTTAGTTGTTCAGGTTCTAGCGCCATTTTTTTATTTTGATCTGTTGCCCTAGTGTCTGTCCACCAATTTCCCTGATTATCTTCACTACTACGCTCTCTTCTATCGACTTCTATTTTATTAATGCTTTCGAACAGTCTACTCAACTCACGATCACACATACATAAGTATTTTTTAGGAGAATAACAAAGTATTTTCTATTCTTACACAACCACTAATTCACATTTCCCTTGCAGAGATTTACATTAAGCTGGTTCTATTTTCAAATAAAGTTTATTCAAAAACTATTTTATTGAATTAAAAGATCGATATAAACTACGAATGCTCAATAATATTTTGGAGCATAATTTCACAATATTCTTTAATTTTTTCAAAACTTTTTATTGTACTTCCTGTACAGGGATTCACGTTTATACAGTTACAACGCTAATGCAGACCTTTATCAAAAAAAAATGTTAATAAAATTACAAAGATCAATGTAAATTAAGGTCACATATAAGTATTTGTAGCAGAATTACATAATAATCTTTTATTTCTCGTGCAATGATTCACAATTTTATTGTTTCACCGGTAAAGCGAAATTTACATAATTTTTATTAAATTACAAAGACCAGTATCAATTACGATCACTCATAAGTATTCTGCCACGAGATTACACAGTATGAATAAAAATTCACGTTAACAAATTTACTTACAAAGGTAGATACACCTACAAGTACATGTACAAGTTTACACTGTTTTGCGCTCTACTTACAATAGTTTTAAGTGGTTGGTTATTAAGGATATATGTGTCATCTCGAGTTGATTGATGGGTCCTTATTCGGCTTTCCTCGCTAATTTGATAAGTCCAATTAACTGTGTTGATTGTTGTAGTCAAATGGTTAATTAACTTTATTTACTTTTACTTGATTTGTTCACTTTGCCTGTTGGGCGCCAATTAATTAAATGAAACTGTTCAAATTGTATTTGTATTGAAACTTTATTTTATGGCAAGTGCTGGCTGTGCCGGTGAGCTCACTCTGGAAACTGAAACTAATTCTAATTTTAAGCTACGAAGTTACCTGCACCTTTGCCTTCTAGCTGGCTTTCTTGTTATAGTTGGGCAACAACTGCACTGCACCAGCTATTGCGCCCGGGTGCGCTGTAGACGCTTACGTTAGCAACTTTTCGGTTAGCACAGCGAGTTACCGGTGGCCAGCGTGAGAATCTGAATCTGCTGACTCAGGCCACGCGCGGACTTTTGCCCGGTATCGGAGCTGATTGCGCTAAATCTAGCGATGCGCCAAGACGACCTCCAGTGCTCATAATCCCATTTTTATCTAAGAAAGGGTTAAGGGGTAGCACTTCGCTTTTTCTATCGATGGGTTTCTTTGAATCTAAGTTCGAATATTCATCACTGTAGTATTGCTTCTGATAAAGGATTATTAAGCGTTGTGTCGTTGCCTTAATTTCATCGGATGAAATTAAACAAGACTCTGCTCGAAAGGAAGCTTTTTTGTTCGGATGAGTGCTTTGGTAGAATCTCATGATATATGACAAGATTCTCAAAGCTCTCGGTAAATCTGAAAACCTATCGAGAATGTCATCAAAATTTTTTATTGTTACGGTTGCACATAAATGCGCCCTTTTTTCTTCGATGTTGGTGTTATAGTTTGTCTCTTGTCTTGGCCAATTTTCCTTGTCTTCTTGCAACCAAGAAGGGCCATGCCACCACAGAGTGTTATCGACTAATTCGTAGGCGAGAACTCCTCTGCTTGCCATATCTGCTGGATTTGATGCCGACTCCACATGAAGCCAGTCAGTATTTCCGACTTTGTCGACAATTTTGGTTATACGATGTGCTACGAACGTTGACCACGAACATGGAGGTTTACGTATCCATGCAAGCACAATTGTGGAATCTGTCCATAAGTGTACTTGTACCTGTCCTAGTGGTAGGTTGCCAAGTACCGACTCAATGCTTTGGGCGAGCAATACAGCACCGCAGAGTTCTAATCGAGGCAGGGAAATAGTTTTAACTGGAGCAACTTTTGTTTTTGCTACCAGCAGATTCACCCGAACTTCTCTACCCTGCTTAACCCGTAAGTATACCGTAGCTGCATACGCTTTTTCTGAAGCATCGCAGAATCCATGTACTTCGACGTCATGGGCGGGAGAAAAATAGACCCAACGCGGTATCTTAATCCTCTCTATCTCGCGGTAGTGTTTGGTGAAATTTTGCCATTTTTGTAAAGTAGTTGAAGACACAGGTTCATCCCACTCTGTGCCTTCCAGCCAAATGTTTTGCATCAATATTTTGGCTACTATTACAATGGGCGCAAGCCATCCTAGCGGATCGAACAGCTTGGCGATGGATGACAATATCGACCTTTTAGTGATTGTGTCACTATGCTCCATTGGTCTTGTTAGGAAGTAAAAATAATCTGAATGGGCGTTCCATCTTATTCCAAGAGCCTTAACTGTGCTGGTGTCTTCGAATTCCAAAAAATCTTCGCTTAGTATATCCTTCTTTGGAATGTCTGCTATTACATCCTCGCAGTTGGCCGTCCATTTTCGTAAGGGAAAACCTGCTGACCGCAGTACCGTAAAAATTTCGTCCCTTGCCTTGATGGTAGATTCGATGCTATGCCCTCCTGCAAGTACGTCATCTACGTACATGCATTTTCGCAGAATATTAGCTGCTATTGGATGCGAGCTTTCTACGTCATCGGCCAACTGCAACAGTGTTCTTATCGCCAGGTAAGGAGCACAGTTTATTCCAAACGTAACCGTCTTTAATTCATATAGGCTCGTTGATTCGTTCGGGTTTGCCCGAAAGACGATGCGCTGATATTTCGACTGGTTATCGTTTATCCAGATTTGTCGGTACATTTTCTCGATGTCAATGTTGAAAACATATCGGTATAATCTCCAGCGTAGAATCAGTATCGGAAGATCTGATTGCAGTACTGGACCTGGTAGGAGGACGTCATTTAAGCTTTTTCCATTAGCGGTTGCACTTGAGGCATTGAAAACCACGCGAACTTTAGTTGCGGTACTCTCTGCCTTTGTAACGGCGTGATGAGGCAGGAAGTAATTTTCACATGAGTCCGCTGAAATGTTACAATTTATTCTCGTCATGTGTCCTAGTGTTTCATACTCTGCTAACACCCTATTGTACTCTTTTTGTAGGTCGGGATCCTTGGCTATCCGTGTCTCATTCCGGAAAAATTGAGAGCAGGCTTTTTTAAGAGAAGGGCCTAGTTGTATGGTTATTGGAAATTCCTGTCGGAATGGTAACGAGACTTTGTATTTTCCCTCATTAGTTCTGATAGTGGTCTTTTTATAAAGCTCTTCGCAATATTTATCATCTTCATTGAGGCTTTTGGTTTTGGGTAAATCTTCTAACTCCCAGAATGCCGTCAGTTGCTTGTCCAGCGAAACTTCGCGGAAGCACGAAACTATATTTCTGTTTGTATTTGTAGTATCCGTGCTACTAGTTATAATCCAGCCGAATACGGTTTCTTGGGCTAGAAGTGTCCTCAAGACGTTTTTCTTTATCCCACTTAATATGATTTGTGGATAAATGTCTCCACCAAGAATGAGGTCTATTTGTTCATTTACAAAAAATCTTTTATCCGCTAATACCAGGTCCGGAAATTCTTGCCTAGTCGTCGCGCTTATATTTGTTGTAGGCAGATTTCCGGTTAGTTGTGGTAAAACCAGGACAGTTGCAGTCAAGCTAAACAATGGGTCGACGGGGGACCGCAATTGTATGTTACATGCTTCTTTAACCTGGGCATTTACCGAGTTTGTGATGCCCAAAACTTGGGCATGCATCTTTTTTGCAGATAGATTGATTCTGCGTTTGAGCCTCTCTGTTATAAAGGAACACTCAGAACCAGAATCAATTAGTGCTCGTGCAGCAAAATCTGTGTCATTGAGACGTATATTTACGCGAGCTGTTCCTAATAGCACACCTGTACTTGAATTCGCAAAGCAGGACTTAAAATTTCTGTTTGCGTTTTCTGTTGCTTTATCGGAATCACGTTGTGCTTGCGCCTGCCTAGATGTCGATGGAGAATCATCGGCAGGCCTTGAAGACGTCCAACGCGTCATTGCCTTTGGCTGAATTGCATTTAGATGCAGGAGCGTGTGATGTCGGGAGTGACACGTATGGCAATTGTAAGCAATAGTGCATCTTGACACAGTATGTCCGGAACTAAGGCAATTCAGGCAACAATTATTTTCCTTTAAAAAATTCAATCTATTTGTAGGTGTTAGCTGTAGGAATCGGGAACAGCTGCGCAATTTGTGCTCGTTTGTATGGCACATTTTACAAGTAAAAGTGGTCACGCTTGCTTGGAAGGTGCCAACTCTTTTTGTTGGGGTTTCGAAAGGATGGCGTGTGATTTGTGGCGGCTTTGGCACTCTCACAGCTCTACCATCCTTCAACCCTGACAATGTCTCAAGGGTCTGAAAACGATTGGACAGGAACTTGTCCATATCTTCCCATTTGGGTATGTCGTTTTTATGGTCTCTGGTTTGTTCCCATAGAGCCAATGTACTGTCTTCGTCGAGCAGAGATAAACGACAATTGCGTCCCAGTTCGATATGTCAATTTGATGACTCTTTAGGGCTGATAAGCAATTGTTTATCTCACGCTGCAAACTTTTAATTGAGCTACCACACTCAAATTCTATTGCCTTTAAGCTGAACAATAGTTTTAGTTGCGTGTTGACTAGAATACGCTTGTTTTCATAGCGTTCGCACAGGTTTTTCCACGCTGTAGTAAAGCCTTCATTCGTTAGGGGACACTTTTAATTCGTCTTGCTGGATAGCAAGACCGTGCTTATTTTGTTCGGAGGCGGGAGTGCTGTTGAAGTCAGCATCGAACTCTGCGACAGATTCTGCTAAACGGATGTATGAATCCATAGTGAAAGCTAAGAAGGATTTACTGAAGTAACCTAAATCTGATATTTTTAAAATAGTCCCACAAAATGACAATCACCAGTAAATTTTTATATGTCTGTATCTTTATTTAATGATTTTCTTTTAATTTCAGTCAAGTGGTTAATTTTTTTTTTTTAAATGTGTGTGCCACCCTAATGTGTGAAAATGGCACTTGATGCAAAAGAAAAAAAAACACTTGCCACCCAAAATGTGTCGACGTATATATATAACTGTGTTTTAACAAGTAAAGTGGGTACTTAATTATGTACCAGTGTTATTGTTGATTTACTTGTTAGTTATGTATATATACAAAATTACAACAACGGCTCAAAAGTGAATATGTGAAAACGCAATAGTGCAATAGAAATAGTGTTTCTCGAATCAGTGAAATAGTGACTTGCAAATAACCAATTGTGCTAAGCCAATGAACAGCATTGAACAAGGAAATTATGCCGATTTACTTTAAAGTAAATAAAAAAGCCAAGTACCGACTCAATGCTTTGGGCGAGCAATACAGCACCGCAGAGTTCTAATCGAGGCAGGGAAATAGTTTTAACTGGAGCAACTTTTGTTTTTGCTACCAGCAGATTCACCCGAACTTCACTACCCTGCTTAACCCGTAAGTATACCGTAGCTGCATACGCTTTTTCTGAAGCATCGCAGAATCCATGTACTTCGACGTCATGGGCGGGAGAAAAATAGACCCAACGCGGTATCTTAATCCTCTCTATCTCGCGGTAGTGTTTGGTGAAATTTTGCCATTTTTGTAAAGTAGTTGAAGACACAGGTTCATCCCACTCTGTGCCTTCCAGCCAAATGTTTTGCATCAATATTTTGGCTACTATTACAATGGGCGCAAGCCATCCTAGCGGATCGAACAGCTTGGCGATGGATGACAATATCGACCTTTTAGTGATTGTGTCACTATGCTCCATTGGTCTTGTTAGGAAGTAAAAATAATCTGAATGGGCGTTCCATCTTATTCCAAGAGCCTTAACTGTGCTGGTGTCTTCGAATTCCAAAAAATCTTCGCTTAGTATATCCTTCTTTGGAATGTCTGCTATTACATCCTCGCAGTTGGCCGTCCATTTTCGTAAGGGAAAACCTGCTGACCGCAGTACCGTAAAAATTTCGTCCCTTGCCTTGATGGTAGATTCGATGCTATGCCCTCCTGCAAGTACGTCATCTACGTACATGCATTTTCGCAGAATATTAGCTGCTATTGGATGCGAGCTTTCTACGTCATCGGCCAACTGCAACAGTGTTCTTATCGCCAGGTAAGGAGCACAGTTTATTCCAAACGTAACCGTCTTTAATTCATATAGGCTCGTTGATTCGTTCGGGTTTGCCCGAAAGACGATGCGCTGATATTTCGACTGGTTATCGTTTATCCAGATTTGTCGGTACATTTTCTCGATGTCAATGTTGAAAACATATCGGTATAATCTCCAGCGTAGAATCAGTATCGGAAGATCTGATTGCAGTACTGGACCTGGTAGGAGGACGTCATTTAAGCTTTTTCCATTAGCGGTTGCACTTGAGGCATTGAAAACCACGCGAACTTTAGTTGCGGTACTCTCTGCCTTTGTAACGGCGTGATGAGGCAGGAAGTAATTTTCACATGAGTCCGCTGAAATGTTACAATTTATTCTCGTCATGTGTCCTAGTGTTTCATACTCTGCTAACACCCTATTGTACTCTTTTTGTAGGTCGGGATCCTTGGCTATCCGTGTCTCATTCCGGAAAAATTGAGAGCAGGCTTTTTTAAGAGAAGGGCCTAGTTGTATGGTTATTGGAAATTCCTGTCGGAATGGTAACGAGACTTTGTATTTTCCCTCATTAGTTCTGATAGTGGTCTTTTTATAAAGCTCTTCGCAATATTTATCATCTTCATTGAGGCTTTTGGTTTTGGGTAAATCTTCTAACTCCCAGAATGCCGTCAGTTGCTTGTCCAGCGAAACTTCGCGGAAGCACGAAACTATATTTCTGTTTGTATTTGTAGTATCCGTACTACTAGTTATAATCCAGCCGAATACGGTTTCTTGGGCTAGAAGTGTCCTCAAGACGTTTTTCTTTATCCCACTTAATATGATTTGTGGATAAATGTCTCCACCAAGAATGAGGTCTATTTGTTCATTTACAAAAAATCTTTTATCCGCTAATACCAGGTCCGGAAATTCTTGCCTAGTCGTCGCGCTTATATTTGTTGTAGGCAGATTTCCGGTTAGTTGTGGTAAAACCAGGACAGTTGCAGTCAAGCTAAACAATGGGTCGACGGGGGACCGCAATTGTATGTTACATGCTTCTTTAACCTGGGCATTTACCGAGTTTGTGATGCCCAAAACTTGGGCATGCATCTTTTTTGCAGATAGATTGATTCTGCGTTTGAGCCTCTCTGTTATAAAGGAACACTCAGAACCAGAATCAATTAGTGCTCGTGCAGCAAAATCTGTGTCATTGAGACGTATATTTACGCGAGCTGTTCCTAATAGCACACCTGTACTTGAATTCGCAAAGCAGGACTTAAAATTTCTGTTTGCGTTTTCTGTTGCTTTATCGGAATCACGTTGTGCTTGCGCCTGCCTAGATGTCGATGGAGAATCATCGGCAGGCCTTGAAGACGTCCAACGCGTCATTGCCTTTGGCTGAATTGCATTTAGATGCAGGAGCGTGTGATGTCGGGAGTGACACGTATGGCAATTGTAAGCAATAGTGCATCTTGACACAGTATGTCCGGAACTAAGGCAATTCAGGCAACAATTATTTTCCTTTAAAAAATTCAATCTATTTGTAGGTGTTAGCTGTAGGAATCGGGAACAGCTGCGCAATTTGTGCTCGTTTGTATGGCACATTTTACAAGTAAAAGTGGTCACGCTTGCTTGGAAGGTGCCAACTCTTTTTGTTGGGGTTTCGAAAGGATGGCGTGTGATTTGTGGCGGCTTTGGCACTCTCACAGCTCTACCATCCTTCAACCCTGACAATGTCTCAAGGGTCTGAAAACGATTGGACAGGAACTTGTCCATATCTTCCCATTTGGGTATGTCGTTTTTATGGTCTCTGGTTTGTTCCCATAGAGCCAATGTACTGTCTTCGTCGAGCAGAGATAAACGACAATTGCGTCCCAGTTCGATATGTCAATTTGATGACTCTTTAGGGCTGATAAGCAATTGTTTATCTCACGCTGCAAACTTTTAATTGAGCTACCACACTCAAATTCTATTGCCTTTAAGCTGAACAATAGTTTTAGTTGCGTGTTGACTAGAATACGCTTGTTTTCATAGCGTTCGCACAGGTTTTTCCACGCTGTAGTAAAGCCTTCATTCGTTAGGGGACACTTTTAATTCGTCTTGCTGGATAGCAAGACCGTGCTTATTTTGTTCGGAGGCGGGAGTGCTGTTGAAGTCAGCATCGAACTCTGCGACAGATTCTGCTAAACGGATGTATGAATCCATAGTGAAAGCTAAGAAGGATTTACTGAAGTAACCTAAATCTGATATTTTTAAAATAGTCCCACAAAATGACAATCACCAGTAAATTTTTATATGTCTGTATCTTTATTTAATGATTTTCTTTTAATTTCAGTCAAGTGGTTAATTTTTTTTTTTTAAATGTGTGTGCCACCCTAATGTGTGAAAATGGCACTTGATGCAAAAGAAAAAAAAACACTTGCCACCCAAAATGTGTCGACGTATATATATAACTGTGTTTTAACAAGTAAAGTGGGTACTTAATTATGTACCAGTGTTATTGTTGATTTACTTGTTAGTTATGTATATATACAAAATTACAACAACGGCTCAAAAGTGAATATGTGAAAACGCAATAGTGCAATAGAAATAGTGTTTCTCGAATCAGTGAAATAGTGACTTGCAAATAACCAATTGTGCTAAGCCAATGAACAGCATTGAACAAGGAAATTATGCCGATTTACTTTAAAGTAAATAAAAGTGAAAAATCCAAAATAAAACTTTAAATTAAAATTCGATGGATTGAACTGTTGCAATACCGTACCACTGTTCACTGTTGTGCGTGTGTGTGTACGACCGTTAGTGTTTGTTGTTGTCGCTCGCGGCCAAACGGAATTAGCACTGTATTAATTTTTCTTGAAATGTAACACTATTTCGTTTTCACAAAAAAAATCACTTGCCTTGTAAGGCGTTGTTTCACCCAAAAAATTGATTAATGTGTTATAAAATGCTTTTGGAAAATATAACACGTACCTTAATGTATGTGATTTGTGGTGATGGCAATTGATTGTGTTTGCTGTTGGTGTGTATGCAGCTGGTATATGTGTGCAGCTTGTGTATATGTGCGCAGCTGGTAAATGTGTGATTGCCTTGTTTGGTGGTTGATTGTGCGGCTGTGTCTTGTGCGGCTGTGTCTTGTGCGGCTTTTTATCTTGTGCGGCTTTGTTTTAAATTTTTGATCTTTCTCGGGCTTTGCTTTGCTTTTATGATGATTAAGTGGACTGTATCTTTATCTCGGCGCAGATGGACCATGTACAAATGTCCAGACGCACGGTTGGATATTTGAAAATAGAAATTAAAAAGATTGTGTTTAGTTTTGAATGTAATTGAAATTTATTCAAAGGTATATATGGAGATATACATACATGAATGTTGCTTTACCTGTGGTGTGAATCCGTGGTAGACCTGTGTCGCTCTTGAAATCCTGTGATCGAGTGCAATTATGAAAAAACGTACGGTTGCCGTCAACCGCAGTTTTATTGGAAAGCAATTAATGGAAATGTTAGCAAATGGAATTATCCGGCGGGAAATACGGAGTAATTCGCAGTTGCATGTGTATGCGTACGTACCCGCGTATTAGGGCGGTTAGAAAATATTTACGCTGCGGCGTAAACACTGTGTTTTGAACTATCTATAAATAGTCGCCAAGCGGAAGAGTCCAGTGGAAGCTTTACATATTTTAGAACCTCTTCAATACTGCAACAGTATACAAGTTCTTCTGATTTTTTAAAATAACTTTCCAGATCGGCGTGTCTTTTTCTTGGCGATGTAACTTTTACATCGGCTTTTATGAAATTCCTGTTTTTCAATCTGGAACATAATATTTCAGCTTTCTCTTTTGTTAGTCCTAAATCTCTTACAAGATCTTCAAAATAAGCTTGGTCTATCAAATTAGGACATATGTTTAAACCATCAGGAGGCAAGTAACTTATATCTGATATGTTTTCAACCGCCGCTGTTATTTCTGTATTGGCGTATGTCATATTGGCCGAAAATGTATGTGTAGGCGGTTGAGGCACCGGAACACCTTCACAGCGCACTTCTGGTAAAATGGCATTATATGTTGCTTCGTATGTCATTATCGCGTAGTGCCTTTGGCTTCTACCAAATTTGTAATTTACGCAGAAATAGCATGTACCTGATTTGTGATCTTCAGGTTCAATCCATATAATAGGCGCAGAAAATGGCAGCGCCTTAGTACCGCCTTTGTACCAGGTCAAAAGACCACTTTCGCAAGTAGTACATACAGTTTTTGGTATCCAAGCTTCACATAAAAATCGTATTCCAAAGAAAAGAAAATATGGTTCTTCAATTGTAGGCAATATCTTTCTTCTGCTTTGATGGTGCGTAAAATGTCCACAAATAAAACAAAACCAATCTTTTAATTTGCAAACAGAATCCGCCATGCTTATTTAAGCTTTAGTTGTTTTTTTTTTATATTAATTTTAGTAAAAATACACCCGATATGTACTGCTTAGTTAGTTTTCACCTGCTTTGTATACTAGGTTGTTCAATAACTTTTTTCTTTCGATAAGAGGGGCGTAGCTACTAGCCCAAAATTTTTTTTGTTTTGTTGGAACACTCTTCATATGAACGTATGTGAAACTTAATTTCAATCTGTCATACCATTCTTTGTTTACAAGCCATTTAGTGTCGCCATGTCACAGTATTTTTTTACAATGGGAAAATTTAATATCGTGCAGTGATAAAATTCTTATTTTGGAAGGTGTAGCACCAAAAGAAATTCACGAACGAATATTAAAGGTGTATAATGATTGTTCACCTACAATTAGAACAGTAGAAAGATGGGTTGCTGAATTTAAACGTGGTCGTACAAGCCTTGAAGACGATCCACGTGAAGGACGTCCAAAAGCGCATCAACACCAGAAATCATAGCCAAAATACAGGATATGGTTTTGGAAGATCGTCGATTGACTGAGAGAGATTTAGTAGAGGCTCTTCACATCTCATTAGGCAGTGTGAGCCATATTTTAAGTGAAATTTTGGGTTTTAGAAAGCTGTGTGCACAATGGGTGCTGCATTCGCTAACAATGGAACAAAAACACATTCGAATGCGACTTTCTCAGCAAAATTTGAAGCGTTTTAAAAAGGATAAAGTGGATTTTGTGCGTCGATTCATCACTATGGATGAGACTTGGGTCTATCACCATGATCCTGAATCAAAACAAAAGGCTAAAGAGTGGTGTGAACCTGGTTGTTCGGCTTCGAAACGAGTTCGTGTCCAGAAATCGGCCAAGAAGATTATGGCATCAGTTTTTTGGGATGCGAAAGGAATTTTGTTTGTGGATTACTTGCAAACTGGTAAAACAATTAATTCTGAATATTATTGCAACCTTTTGGAGCAGTTGAAGGAACAAATTCGTGAAAAAAGACCCGGTTTGCAGAATAAAAAAATCCTTTTTCATCAGGACAATGCACCGTGTCACAAGAGGATTTTGAGAATGGCTAAAATCCATGAATTAAAGTTCGAATTGTTGGAGCATCCACCGTATTCACCAGATTTGGCCCCCAGCGACTTCCATTTGTTTCCAGAACTCAAAAAATTGATGCGTGGCAAGCGTTTTTCATCAAATGAAGAGGTCATAACGGCTGTTGGAGCATATTTTGCAGACCTTCCGGATTCTCACTTCAGGGATGGGATCCACAGATTGGAGGATCGTTGGAGCAAGTGCATTAATGTTCAGGGAGATTATACTGAATAATAAAGTGTATTTTGAACCATAAAATTGTGTTTTCTTATCGAACACCAAAAGTTATTGAACAACCTGGTATGTTGGCGTGTAATTTTGCCAGTTAATCGTAAAGAGCTTTATTTACAACAATGGTGTCTTTGGTGACCCCCACTGAAATTTTCCGCCAAGCATTTTCGTAGAATATTTTAATCCTTAAATGTCCTTTTTTAAAGAGCCCAGTTGGAGGGTTAAGATCTTCCACAAAAATAATCCTCATACAATTCCACAATACAACTCTGACCATAAGAATTCTCTCAGACATTAACTTACAACATTTTTTTCATATAGTATAATGCTCCCTTCGACCAAAAAATGAAAATTTTGACCCACTGTAAAAAAAAACTCAGACGTGCTGGACCATAAGTTTGTTCTACAAAAATGATCTACTCAACATACCGTTTCAGAATTATAGGGTCGCTATTCTGTTCAAAAAATGCTGTTGGACAGTGAAATTAAACGACAACAAATTTGATCTGTTAACTCAATCGAGAAAAGAGAAATTCGTGATTTCAATTTAAATAAACGATAAATTTACAATTCGGTGATTTGTTTTCTTGTAATTAAAAAAGGAACATTAAATAAAGTCGCTTGAATATTTGGCGTATGATTTATCACGAGGTGACTAGGAAGTAAAGGCTCCAACAGTGGATCGACCTTTACTCCCAGATGTGGACAATCCCTTCCATCAAAAGCTGTATCGGTTAACTCCAGACTTGGCTGAATACCTCATTTATGAGCTTGGCAACGAAATAAGAGGCTCCAGAATAACAGCAATAAGTGTTAACAATAAATGAATAACAAAAATAACTGAGAAACAGGTAGCTCGTGCAATCTTTAAGCCTGTATGCAACTTTAAATTTTACTTTTATGTTGGTAGGTTCTAGCGGCTTTAAGGCTCTTCGCAACTGGTTGCTATCAACGACCCGTGAACAATGGGGAATATCCATGTGCCAGTCATCCGTAAGCCGTAGCATTCATCGGGTAACGGATGCAATCAATGATTCATTGTTTCGCCAGAAAGTGAGGTTTCCTATGACCCAAGTGGAGCGCCAAGTAGCTAAAGAAATCTTTGCTTCAGCGGCGTCTCCCTTTGTGGGAACACTATTGGGGCCATCGATTGTACTCATATTTAAATTTATTCATTTATTTATTTATTTATTTATTTAAGTCTATGAACAATAAATTCTTACAGACTACTAACAAACTTACATGAGATTATTTATTTATTATTTATTTATTTATTTATTTAATCTAGAAATATTAACATTTGATACAGACTATATACTTAGCACAGATTATGGTATAGTTTAAACCTAATTCAACAGTTTATTTAAAAGTAAATTAAAATGAAATTTAGTCAAAGAAAAATCAATAGCAGAAGTGTTTGAAAGCAAATTAAATTCGTTTAAAGCTCTGCGGATAGGAGCATTATTAGCATAGTTGTTTCTGACAGTTTCCAGAGAAAATATGTCATGATTCCTAAGGCTTCTTGGTGGGATATTAAATGTGATACGTTCGAGTAAGAACGGAGAGTCAATCGCACCCCGTATAATATCAAACACGAAAGTAAGAGAAAGAAATTTCCTCCGATTATGCAGCGATTTAAGGTTTATGAGCATACACCTAGCAGTGTATGATGGAAGTGGTTCAGCAAATTGAAGCGAGCGAAGAGCATACCGTATGAAAGATTTTTGGATTCTTTCAATCCTGTTTAAATAGTAACTTTAAGGTATATGGATCTGTGAAATCGGAGCTGAAACGGCGGATAAATGCGAGCATTGAATATGGCTTTGCAATAGTATAGTTTAAGTGGCTGAGAAAAAGAAATCTGGAATCAAAAATTACTCCCAAGTCAGAGACTTCACCCTTGGTGGAAAGTTGCGAGTCACCAATGAGATAAGAGGTCGGCGTAATTGTACGAGATTTAGAGTACGATATATGAAAACACTTATTTATGTTTAATTTTAATTTATTATTGGAACACCAAGCAACAACAGCATTAAGATCAGCCTGTAGGTTGATAGAGTCTGAAGAACATGTAATCGTAGAGTAGATCTTCAGGTCATCTGCATACAATAAAAATTTTGAAAAGTTAAAGCAACTAGAAATATCATTGATGAAAATCACAAAGAGTAAGGGACCGAGTACACTCCCTTGGGGAACACCAGATGACGCAACAAAGGGATAGGAGGACACATTATCAACTACAACTACACAGTGTCGTGAAGAAAGGTATGATTTTATCCAAGCCAAGAAAACAGAATGGAAGCCTAAACTAGACAATTTTGATACCAACATTGAGTGGCTAACTTTGTCGAACGCCTTGGAAAAATCCGTATACACAGTATCCACTTGTAGACGTTTATTAAAGGCAGCTATACAGAACTCAGAAAAAACAGCAAGGTTAGTCAAAGTGGACCTACCAGGCATAAAGCCGTGCTGGTTAACAGAAATGAAAGGGCTTATTGCGAAGAAAACTTTTTGTTTGACAATATACTCAAATAGTTTGGACAGCGCAGATAATTTCGATATTGGCCTATAGTTGCTTATATTATTTTTATTGCCACTCTTGAAAACGGGAGTAACGAGTGTGGTTTTCCAGGCATCTATAAACTCACCCCGCTCAAGGGATTTATTGAAAATTAAAGAGAGTGGGTAAGCAAAAGCGGGGCAATTCTTCAAAAGGAAGGACGATACACCGTCAACATCTGTTTGAGTTGAGGATTTGATATGCCGGATACCATCCTCAACATCATCGATTGATAATGCGAGGGAGCCAAAGTTTATTGGCGAATGAGCATTCTGAGGATAGCTGTCACCTTGATCAGATCCTAAATCAAAGTTTGAGCAAAAGAAATCTGCAAAGAGATTGGCTGCTTCAGAGGGAGTAGAAGCGTGTTTGTCGTCAAGAAAAACATCACAGGGAATGCTGGAACACGACTTCTTGGATTGAACATATCTCCAAAAAGCCTTAGGATTCGATTTTAGCTGTGATTCAAAATTAACAACGTAATTCCTTTTAAGCGACTTACTCAGGGATTTAAATTCTCTGGCGTAATGAACGTATTTATCCTTGTAAGTTTTTTAAAAAATTTGTTTTTCAAATTCTTCAACTTTTTGAGTTCATTGGTATACCAAGGAACCCTATATCTTTTTTTCTGCAATATTGGTATATATTCTAAACAGATTACATTGATTTCATGCTTAAAGGTGTCGAAACAATCCGAAACACCGACGCCCGCAAATAACGAGTCCCAGTCGACGGATGAAACCGCATCATTAACAATATTAAAATTACAATTTTTATAGCAGAAGTTAGTAGCATTACTCTCCTCTAAAACAGTTCTAAACTCATAGAACTCTAAAGTAAGAACAAGCGGAACATGATGTAGACCGGGATTCGATAATGGGTCGAGGCATTCATAAAGTGTGAAATTCATATTATCCCTAATAAATATAAGGTCTAAGATTCTAGAGAGCTTATTTAAAAAACTATTAATTTGTAAGAGATTAATACTCAGAAAATTATCAATTACATAACACTCACAACCACTGTTAACATTCGTGGGATACAAGGCTAGGCTACTATCCAAGTAAGACCAGTTAATGCTACATAAATTGAAATCGCCAAGAATGCAAAGATAATCATTATTAGAAGCTAAAGCAAGAATATTATCAACATGCGCTTTATACAGAGATTCATCACTAGACGGAGGAACATAAGAAGCGCATACAAAAAGTTTCGACACACCATTCACCGCAACGCAGAGCTGATCCAGCAGAGTATCCTCATTCAGCAGAGGGACAAGCGAAGATCGATAATTTCGTTTAACTGCAATAAGTACTCCACCTCCTCTAGTGAGTCCAGTTTTAAGATAATCGCGGTCTTTGCGAAAAACGTTAAAGATATTGGCATCAAAAAACTCATTATCGAAACTGAGCCATGTTTCGATCAGTACAAAAATATCGTACTCTGAGTGAGAGCTCATTTCACAAA
This sequence comes from Anomoia purmunda, assembly GCA_951828415.1. Classification (NCBI taxonomy): domain Eukaryota; kingdom Metazoa; phylum Arthropoda; class Insecta; order Diptera; family Tephritidae; genus Anomoia; species Anomoia purmunda. The sequence continues at coordinate 40,053,796 of OX639994.1, read as the reverse complement.
GTATTCTTGACTTTGTTCTGAGGCCAGAAACATTTTGATAGAATATTTTCAATTGCTGGGGATGAGCTCTTCCTAACATAGGGTTAGTTATGTCTCTTTCTAAGGAGCGTCGTCTCGAGGAAAAAAACGAAACGGACGAATCATCACACTCGTCGGCCAAATGTCCGCATTAAGCATCTTTTCGTAGCAACAAGCCAATACACCTAATTTAAAATTAATTTTCCTGAGTTTACTAAGCTCAGTATCTTTCTTTATGAGTGGGTAGCAGACCATCCATGTTTTCTCAATTTTAGCTGACTTACTGGCATAAGCTATAATATCAGCGGCAGTTACACTAGGCGAGAATGACGATATATGCAGCCATTTGAAATTAGATACAACATTAAGCTCGTTGTTGCTGCATGATCCAATAACCCAAGGTTTTATAACATTACGCTTACGTTCGGCTACCAATTTCCTGGTGGGTGGTTGGCCCAGTGATGACGTAGAGGCATTCACAGCTAGAGAGACTGGCTTAGCTAAGTCAGCATTTATAACAGTCGCAGCAGCGTTCGACGTAGGCTTCGTTGCTTTGATCAACGATGGAGCAGGCGAAGAAGTAGGAATGGTAGGAGAAGCGCTAACAACAGCGCAAGCGAGAGAGGCAGACTTAGTTAGCACTGCATTTACCACTGGCACAGCAACACTTGTTATTGGCATCGTTGATTTCCCTTTCACGGAGTTTGTGACAGCAGCACTGTATGAGACAAAAGGTGTAGTGGCGGCAGAAACACAAGAGCCCGACGCAGCAGTTCCGTTGTTGTTTATAAACGGTAGTGCGCCAGTAGGTGAGGAGGATGACGGAACAAGTAGATGAGACAGGTTAGCCGAGCAAGTCATATCATTGTTATTGTCTTCACTAGCAGAGATATGATTGAGTTTATTTACTCGGCCAGTAACAATGCCATGAAGGTTTTTTACTTCAGACGTGAGCGACAAAATAGCAGATTCCTTTTCTTTAAGCAGAGCGTGAAGAGAACGAACCTCAGCATGCAAAGCCTCGGATTTTAATGCATCTTGCTTTTTGTCTTCCTGAAGAGCAACTACCAACGAGAGTATGCGAGCATTATTTGCACTTAGAGCAGCAATTTGATTAGCAACAGTAACCAATGTAACTTGTTGCTTATTATTGTTCTCGCTGGAATTCACAGATTCCTTACTTATTCTTTCGGATGTCACTTGCTTCTTATTGTTATGCACAATTAAGTTGAGAGAGTCATTACTTTTTTTCACGAATGGTGGTGCGGGAACAGGTGCAGGTGTAGGTGGTGAGCGAATTGAAGTACGGCGCTCAGCCGAGCAGGTTTTACAAAAAAAAGGCTTATTCAGGCTACTCAAATACTCCACATCTGCCAGCTGCATACCAACACATTCATGGTGGGAAAACTCAAAACATTTAGCGCACTGCACTTTATGTTGAAGACGTTCAACCTTTTGCCCGCATGTACACGGAATGATAGCTTTTATTTAATTTAATAAAGCTTGCAGGTAAGAAACACAAAGCAAAGCGTAAGAGTCAATATCTCAATACGAGTTCAAATCAACATAATCTTATGAAGAAACTCACTAAATTCAAATAAAAACGCGGAGCGAAAGAAAACACGTCCGAACTGCATGAATTCACTCACATATCCAAATTTTGGCGCCAAAGAATCATGAGGAGGCTTATGTCAACCACTATAGCTACCATTCAATTAATGTGCAAATGGTAAATTCAAAGTTTTATCAATGTCTCAAATATAAAATTACTAGTATACTTTTCTTTTCATTTATATATAGATAAGTATGTGATCCACATTTAAAAATTTTGAATATGGATGCCAGGTTTCCGGGGACACGGATTTACAGGAAAAGTAGTATATGCGTGCTCAGTGCTGCACGCAAACAGAAGTGCCAGAGGAAGAGTTTTCAGAGTACAAAACGGACAGCATTTTCTTAGCGCAAGATGCGCCATCCTCAATTTCGAAACGCATCCAAGAGCGACTAATTGCAAATTTTACCTTTAAAGCATCTGATTGTTTTTCAGCGATCCCCAAAAATGTCGTAAGTGCGTCGCTGTCCTCCTCCGCACGTTTCCGCTTTACACTCCTGCGTGGTGTTCTGGCAGGGGTGTTAAATGCTGGTAACCGTAAGTCGATGCTTTCATCGACTACAGGTGAAGTTCGTAAGAATTAGAACAATTCTAACTTACACTCAATAAACATCCAATTCATTTAACTCACCTCCTCTATTGGGGCATTTTTGGCCACTTCATGGCGCGGCTTCTTTTAATAGTAGTAGTCGTCATTCTATGTAAAACAATATATACAAAATTATAAATTAAATTATATTAATGATTTATTTTACTTACGTTATTCAAATATTTTCAACCCACGCCAAAAATTTGCTCCGTTCCCTATGTTAGCATGTATTCGTTTGTTTTTTCTCTATGCCTCTTTGTGCTTTTCGCTCGTTTAGACATTTAGTTTGACAGAGATGCCCTCTATATCACTTTGAACAAATACAACGAAACAGCTGTTAAGTTAGTGAATCGTTAGCGCAAACGGTAAATATTGCCGTCAAAAATGGTGATTGTCGCACCGTTTAAAGTTAGTGAATCGCACTGCAGATTACCTTTATTTCCATTTGCTAAACTAGTGGCACCATTGTGATTGCTTCTTGAAGCTGGCTGCTTTGCTAGTTCGTTTATATAAGTTTTGTTTTCGTATTCACTATCCAGTAAAAACCAGCAAGAACCAGTAATAATTTTGCTATACTAATAATACTGAGTTTGCACTTTTCTTTGATTGGTTGACCTAAATTTGAAATCGAAATATTAGAAAAGGGGTGAAGTTATGATATTAGTTGGCGATCCAGCGGATCCAGAGTAATGTAATTTAATTTAATTTAGAATTATTCTAGAATATCGGTAAAATGGTAAAAATGTCGACCGCCCATGCTTGCAAAGTAGGTACTCACATGCTTATAGCATTTATAATTTATTCGGAGCACTGAAATGAATTGTCGGAGAGACGTTATGTTATAACCGACTCGCAAGAGAACAATAGGGAGTATCACGAATTGCATGTAAAACAGCAACACTAACCTGAGTTGAGCTAACTCGGTAAAATGATATCCGACCAAAGATGTGGTGTTGGGAAGTAAAAAAAACTACGCTATTGTGAATGAGCCTTAAAAAAAATAAGTGGGAAATTTCAGTTTAATACCGAATGCATTTTTATTTGCACAGTATTTTTAAATATGTGAATACGTCAACCTAAAATTTGTTAGCGCAACTAATTTCCGTTCCTAAATAGCACTTAACAAATAGCATGTTTCATGAAAGATGATTACGTGGTTGGTTTTACAATGAAAGGAAATTTTATCCGAGCTGGAACGTTCTTTGGTTACAATGAAACGGATCTCGTGTTAAATTAAGGTGGAACTGAGAACTGGAATTGATTAAAAAAATGGAAGGTATCCTGGGAAAACTTTTTCATTACTTATATGTACATTAGCTTTGAGCTATGTATTCCTATCAATGCACCTAAACCATCGATTTTATCGAAGATTCCCAAATTGGGGGACTTTCATGCAGTATGCAATTAGACACCTCCCTGAACCCCTAGATAGTCTGGAAGACAAATACGTACTCGCCTCTATATTTGACGAACTCACAATTGCTTTTCAACTTGTGAGTAAAGCTTACGGATGAAGAGGGAGTTTTCCCTTTGAAGTAATCTGTTAGGAGAGTATTGAGCCAGCGATTCGAAGGTTCTTACCATATAAATCACGGTATCATATATACTGACCTACAACAGACCTTGGACATAATTAAACCACTATATACCACAAAAATGGTATTTATCCCACATAACAAACAGAAACAAAAAAGTCTCTCGTCCTTCCTTTTGTAAACATTGGATCCCATCCTAGACACCTACTTAAGAGGGATAGTGGGGCCGGAACTCCCCGATTCCCAACATGTATACTGTAAGGGTGAGGGGGTGGAAAATGCCCATCACAACCTTATAATAAGCACTGAAAGATCTTTGCAATACTCTATAGCGGTATTCCTAGTCATAGAAGCTGCCTTTAACAACAACACTCCAGAGGCAGTTATATCAGCGCTCCAGAGGCTGGGGCAATATGATAACATGACAGGCTCTTTCTCATGGAAAGCGGAGTCGGGGTACTCCTCAATGAAGAAATTCGTAGAAAAATGCGCACCTCCAAGGGAAGTGTTATCACCTTTACTGTGGAATATCACTGTCGATAGCCTGCTAAAATGAATCCGCTGTGAAATTTAGGGGTTAGACTCAACAAACCTGAAATGGTTCTATTCACTAGCAGGCTTTTGTGAAATGGTTCTATTCACTAGCAGGCCCTGTAAGGAAAAAATTAGTTCCAAATGGAGTAACAAATTATTTAGTAAGTTAGTAATGGACAACGAGACCATTTTTGTCAGTCCGAAAATGAAGTTAACGGCGAAATTGAACGATTATTGAAGTCGTTAAGTGTCTTCAATCGGAGCATCCCGACTGTTTACTGAAAGAAGTTATCAACATTGCGGTTGATAGATACAACAATACGGTGAATTCGGTTACAAGGAAGAAGGCTGCCGACATTTTTTTCGGAAGAACACAAAAATTCTAAGGATATAGTAAATGTCGACCTTCGGAGTGAAATAGCAAGGAAACAAAAGAATGATTACAACAAAAAAAGGTCAAAGTCAAAAAGCCACGAGTTTAGGGAAAATGTTTTACAGATGGATAAAGAAATAAAGAGTAAAACAAAACTGATTTTTCAAAAGGAAATTGTAGGCAGGAATGTTATTATAACCACTGCTAACAACAGATGGATGCACATCACATATCATTTGAAAAGTTAATACACATATGTTTTTTAGACTATTGCTATTATGGTATACCGCATCTGTGAACACTTACGAGTATAATAATGCGATAGTTACAATCAAACTGGGACTTGGGAAAATAAGTACAGGAACATACAAAATAATATACACTATTGACTTGAACGAGTACGAAAAAATAGTTGACTTTGGCCCCCCAACAAAAACATCAGCTTTCATAAATAGACAACTTACTGGACCAATTACGAGCCAAAAACGCTACCATACACAAGAGATCAATTCATTGGATGGGATCTGAGTAGAAGTGGTTAGCAGGAAATACCGACGCTACAGGCTGGGAGCAAATTCTGTCAAGAACACACAAGTTAACGGTAAACGGCGATGAACAAAATAATAAAAACTAATATCTAATAAAAATAAACAAAAGAAAATGAAAGAGAAAGTGGACGACTGAACGAATCCGTTATTCCTGGACGAGGTAAATGAGGGCAATACTGAACTTGTTGCACAGACGCTTTTTAATAAGTTAAGAACAATTAAAGACGAAAATTCGAAAATTGAAAAATCAACCGGCGCATTACCTTTCAAAAATTATCTACAAGGATTATCAAAAATTCGCTCCTCCTATACGCTCCTCCTTTTCCTAGACCAGACGATATCCCATTTAACAATATTATTATTCGTTCAACTATAAAAAATACCAAACTAGTATGTCTAGAATTTTCTAACCGTTTTATATCGCAGGAAGAGAAATATGGTGGCATTGGTAATTGCACAGTGATAGACGAAACCCTAATCTGTAGGAAAAATCAGCTTCAAAAATTAAGTAAAAATTGGAAAAATAACCCCATAGTCGAATTAACCACAGAAGCAACACACTTTATTTCGAATTTCATTGGAAATCTTAATTACAATACTAAATCCCTTAGATTGAAAGAACATTCAATATAAATATCTTCAACGAAACAGTAACTCTAAACAATCTAAATTATTCAAATTGGCAAACTACCTCCTATCAAGTCTTCCCTTCAATACTTCAAAACTATCTAACCGAAGACGAATTTAAATTGGATCCGAACTACCTGCATGAATTTCACTAAGAAATTGGAGCATATGACATCAATAAATATTATTTCCATTATTACAAGCCTTGCAGCCAATAAAAGGCTATCCACGATTTTCAGTAAAGCAATAGAATTTTATCAGTAGGGCACTGATGCTTAAGAAGGGAGAGTTAGAACCATAGCTTCCCCATTAAGCAAATGTATCAAAATTCAAGATTAAGAACGCCGTGTGAATAAATACAGTCAACACAGCGATATTTCTCAAGAAACGAAAATGCATAATCACTTTCGATACATTAACTTCGCAAGCAATTACTTTAAGCGGAATGAAATGTGAAGCCGGTGTAAGTATGTAATTTAGAATAAGTAAATAAGACCACTTATAGTAAATAAGCCAACTTGTAACAAATAAGCAGAAATTGTACTATGAAAAGGGAAGTTCAATAAATTGTTTAAGTTTATTTGACCATCCGACGCGTGAAGTTTAAATCCATCAGTTTCGGTGCGTAGCTTTCGATTCCGTTATAGACTCTCTGCAACTTATACAAAATATAAAATGTGTTCGGTTACGATAATTCGTGGTGAATTGTAGCGGAGGTACAAATTAACGCAAAATATTTTAAATAAACATAATTAGTTAAACAACTGGTACGATGATGAATGCCGCACCGCCATGGAAAAGAAAGATGCTGCCTACAGGGCCACGAGGCGAACAGGCGCAACACGAGCTGTGCGGGAGAGATATCGGCAGTTGTAGAAGGAGGCGAGGCGCATCTTCCGAGAAACGAAAAGAGAGTCCGAGATGCCGAGTGTGGGAGCTTGAGGTGCTAACCTGTAGAAAAAACGCCCGAAAATTTTACCAACAGGTACGGCGGCATAAAGAAGGTTTCAACAACGAGGCAATTTCCTGTAAGAATGAAAACGGCGATCTGACGACAGACGTCTAGAGTACACTCAAACTGAGCAGGGAGCACTGTTTCACGCTGCTTAATTGTAGTGGCGCGGAAAATAATAAGATGGTGAACCCGAACCTCCAATCAATGAAGACGGAGTCGAAGTACCGTTACCCGACCTGGACAAAACTCGAACAGCAGTAGCGTGGCTAAAAAACAATAACGCCGCTGGTGCTGATGGACTGCCAGCAGAGCTATTCAGGTGCGGCGGCGGGGGGATGGTAAAGAACATTGGTGCATGCTCATTTGCAAAATATGGCCGGACAAAAGGATAATGCAATATGCGCCAACTACCGCGGCATCAGTCTCCTTAGCATAGCACATAAGGTTCTGTCGAGCGTATTGTATGAGCGATTGAACCCCAACGTGAACGAACTAATTTTAAATTACCAGTGTTGCTTTGGACCTGACAAGTCTAACGATCAATTATTCACGATACGCTAAATCTAGGAAAATACCGAAAAAAAGAATACACGCACTATATTTTTGTGGACTTCAAATCCGCTTTCGATAACACGACCAGAAACTGCCAATTGCTGCAATGTCTGAATTTGGTATCCCAACAAAACTAATACGACTATATAAAATGACGTTGAGCAACACCACCAGCTCCCTCAGAATTGGGAGGATCTCCCCGAGCCGTTTGAAACCAAACGAGGTTTCAGACAGGGTGACTCTTTTTCGAGCGACTTCTTAAACCTTATATTAGAAAAGATAGATCGACCTGCAGAATTGAGCGTGCAACTTCTGGTGTATGGTGATGATATCGATATCATCGGCCTTAACAGCCGCGCCCTTACTTTTCCCTTTTCCAAACTGGATAAAGAAGCGAAACGTATGAGTTTAGAGGTGAGCATGGGCAAAGCTAAGTACCTCTCGTCATCAAATAAACAGTCAGTGCCCTTGCGTCTTGGCACCCGCATCACTGTTGACAATTACAATTTCGAAAAAGCGGAAGAATTTTCCTGCAATAATGTCTCTTGCCAACATGCGGTACTTTGGGCTGAGTAGGCAACCAAAACCACCCTCTACAAGTCTCTCATCATGCCCGTGCTATTGTATGGCTCTGAAGCATGGGCGCTGTCACCATCGGATGAGACGGTTAGACCATCTAAGTTTTTGCGGCTGAGAATACCGCAGATGATGGAACGTTGAGCTCCATGAGTTTTACCGCGACATAAACATAGTCCAGCGGCTTAAAATACAGCGGCGGGCACGTCGTGCGAATGGACGAAAATGCTCCAGGCCTGGAAGTATTAAACGTGGTACCTACTGGTGGTGGTAGGGTTGGAAGCACCAAATGGAGAAGGACTTGATGCCCTTGGTATTTCCAATTGGAGCCAGTTAGCACGAAAAAGGAGTGACTGGCGCAATTTGTTGACCTCGGCCAAAATCGCTTAGCGCCAATTACATAACTAAGTATATCAAAACAAAAGCCAACAATTTTTATTTACATAAACATTAGAATTTCCAAAATTCCATCTTTCTATAGCGAATATTTGGATTGGGCGGCACGCGTACATACATACGTCCATTTCTTTCCAAGAATAGTATACAGTGTGCGTCACATTAATAGTGACAGTGATTTAATTTTTTTCGTCGCTGCATTTTAAACAAATTAGATTCAAGTGACACTTTGTTTATATTAGAATATGTGTTTTATTTCACCTTGTTTCATTACATATATTCCAGTGCCGTCAGCTAAATGCACTTGCGAGTTTGCATCTAAATAGTTCTTTTTCTCTGATTTATTGTTTTCTTGTTCCATTCAATACGTTGCACTTCGTGGAATACAAAATCAAAATAAGTCAAATTTTTCCTTTTAAAGCTTTCGGCACTTCGCATCGATTTTTCCAATTCAATCTAAATTCTTTGCCAAAAATTAAATTAAAGAACTGGCAACTTTTCAAAATTTGGGGGATGCTCTGATTGATTTTGAATCAGATTTTAGAGATTTTGCATCAACGGAGCAAAATCGGACGGTTTTAGATATAAAAAGATCAAACAGTTATGGGGTAGGCTGAAGCGCGCCTACTTAGAATTTTTAGCCACCGTTTCCGCTATTATAGCAAAAGAGGCGGCAGCAGCAAAGGAAAAGCCCAAGCAAGCCTATGGTGCTTATTTGAAGTGCATGGAAGCGATCGATAACCTGTCTCCCAAGGTGGCAAAAGTCGAGAAAGGGAAATCGGATAAAGCCCCGGTCTAGATCACAGTATTCGAAGGGTGCTCCAATAGGGGTAAACGATAATCAGCATTGTCAACATACCTTGGGTAGAGCGGGTTCGGATTAAATCGTTTAAGTTCTCGATGTGGTTAAGGTTTCTCAGACTAACTTTGCGCAAATAAAGTACGCTTAAAATTTCCAAATGTTGTGTCAAGTTTACGAATTGTGTTGAAGGAACTCCAGACTGGAGTGCTGTATTCTCATTTCCATTGACGAAGGTCGTGGCATTTAAGGAGATTTCCTCTTCGAAGGTTATCAGATAGTGCCGGATATTGTAACGAACGAAGTTTCCGCTCCTCGATAATTGGAGAAAATTTGTTAAAAGTAGTCTAACACGTTGCCCTATAACTGCTGAATTTTTTTCGCAAACATATAGCATCTGTCTTTATTTTGCAGATAGCGCCGCCGTGCAATTTGTATCAGAATTGTTAAGTTACTGCAATTCGCAACAGTGTTGGTTTCAAAAAATATATTTTTGCTTTGCGTGCCACTGGGAAGACCCTAACTAAACAACTTAATTTCTGTATTTTTGGGAACTTAATAAGAAAGCAAATTATTTCTCAATTTTTTTAAGTTCTTAACTTATACCGTATTCAAATTGACGCCTTAAACCTGTTAAATGAGATTTTACCTGTTAAATGGCAAAATCAGTTCGTAAACAAGCTAAATCAATTGAAAATTTGTGTTTTGTTTAACAATTTAACACGTTTGAAATTCCTCGCTACTGCTGACATAGGTTGTTCATTTCATATGGGACCCTCTATTACACAAGAGATCAATTCATTGGATGGGATCTGAGTAGAAGTGGTTAGCAGGAAATACCGACGCTACAGGCTGGGAGCAAATTCTGTCAAGAACACACAAGTTAACGGTAAACGGCGATGAACAAAATAATAAAAACTAATATCTAATAAAAATAAACAAAAGAAAATGAAAGAGAAAGTGGACGACTGAACGAATCCGTTATTCCTGGACGAGGTAAATGAGGGCAATACTGAACTTGTTGCACAGACGCTTTTTAATAAGTTAAGAACAATTAAAGACGAAAATTCGAAAATTGAAAAATCAACCGGCGCATTACCTTTCAAAAATTATCTACAATGATTATCAAAAATTCGCTCCTCCTATACGCTCCTCCTTTTCCTAGACCAGACGATATCCCATTTAACAATATTATTATTCGTTCAACTATAAAAAATACCAAACTAGTATGTCTAGAATTTTCTAACCGTTTTATATCGCAGGAAGAGAAATATGGTGGCATTGGTAATTGCACAGTGATAGACGAAACCCTAATCTGTAGGAAAAATCAGCTTCAAAAATTAAGTAAAAATTGGAAAAATAACCCCATAGTCGAATTAACCACAGAAGCAACACACTTTATTTCGAATTTCATTGGAAATCTTAATTACAATACTAAATCCCTTAGATTGAAAGAACATTCAATATAAATATCTTCAACGAAACAGTAACTCTAAACAATCTAAATTATTCAAATTGGCAAACTACCTCCTATCAAGTCTTCCCTTCAATACTTCAAAACTATCTAACCGAAGACGAATTTAAATTGGATCCGAACTACCTGCATGAATTTCACTAAGAAATTGGAGCATATGACATCAATAAATATTATTCCCATTATTACAAGCCTTGCAGCCAATAAAAGGCTATCCACGATTTTCAGTAAAGCAATAGAATTTTATCAGTAGGGCACTGATGCTTAAGAAGGGAGAGTTAGAACCATAGCTTCCCCATTAAGCAAATGTATCAAAATTCAAGATTAAGAACGCCGTGTGAATAAATGCAGTCAACACAGCGATATTTCTCAAGAAACGAAAATGCATAATCACTTTCGATACATTAACTTCGCAAGCAATTACTTTAAGCGGAATGAAATGTGAAGCCGGTGTAAGTATGTAATTTAGAATAAGTAAATAAGACCACTTATAGTAAATAAGCCAACTTGTAACAAATAAGCAGAAATTGTACTATGAAAAGGGAAGTTCAATAAATTGTTTAAGTTTATTTGACCATCCGACGCGTGAAGTTTAAATCCATCAGTTTCGGTGCGTAGCTTTCGATTCCGTTATAGACTCTCTGCAACTTATACAAAATATAAAATGTGTTCGGTTACGATAATTCGTGGTGAATTGTAGCGGAGGTACAAATTAACGCAAAATATTTTAAATAAACATAATTAGTTAAACAACTGGTACGATGATGAATGCCGCACCGCCATGGAAAAGAAAGATGCTGCCTACAGGGCCACGAGGCGAACAGGCGCAACACGAGCTGTGCGGGAGAGATATCGGCAGTTGTAGAAGGAGGCGAGGCGCATCTTCCGAGAAACGAAAAGAGAGTCCGAGATGCCGAGTGTGGGAGCTTGAGGTGCTAACCTGTAGAAAAAACGCCCGAAAATTTTACCAACAGGTACGGCGGCATAAAGAAGGTTTCAACAACGAGGCAATTTCCTGTAAGAATGAAAACGGCGATCTGACGACAGACGTCTAGAGTACACTCAAACTGAGCAGGGAGCACTGTTTCACGCTGCTTAATTGTAGTGGCGCGGAAAATAATAAGATGGTGAACCCGAACCTCCAATCAATGAAGACGGAGTCGAAGTACCGTTACCCGACCTGGACAAAACTCGAACAGCAGTAGCGTGGCTAAAAAACAATAACGCCGCTGGTGCTGATGGACTGCCAGCAGAGCTATTCAGGTGCGGCGGCGGGGGGATGGTAAAGAACATTGGTGCATGCTCATTTGCAAAATATGGCCGGACAAAAGGATAATGCAATATGCGCCAACTACCGCGGCATCAGTCTCCTTAGCATAGCACATAAGGTTCTGTCGAGCGTATTGTATGAGCGATTGAACCCCAACGTGAACGAACTAATTTTAAATTACCAGTGTTGCTTTGGACCTGACAAGTCTAACGATCAATTATTCACGATACGCTAAATCTAGGAAAATACCGAAAAAAAGAATACACGCACTATATTTTTGTGGACTTCAAATCCGCTTTCGATAACACGACCAGAAACTGCCAATTGCTGCAATGTCTGAATTTGGTATCCCAACAAAACTAATACGACTATATAAAATGACGTTGAGCAACACCACCAGCTCCCTCAGAATTGGGAGGATCTCCCCGAGCCGTTTGAAACCAAACGAGGTTTCAGACAGGGTGACTCTTTTTCGAGCGACTTCTTAAACCTTATATTAGAAAAGATAGATCGACCTGCAGAATTGAGCGTGCAACTTCGGGTGTATGGTGATGATATCGATATCATCGGCCTTAACAGCCGCGCCCTTACTTTTCCCTTTTCCAAACTGGATAAAGAAGCGAAACGTATGAGTTTAGAGGTGAGCATGGGCAAAGCTAAGTACCTCTCGTCATCAAATAAACAGTCAGTGCCCTTGCGTCTTGGCACCCGCATCACTGTTGACAATTACAATTTCGAAAAAGCGGAAGAATTTTCCTGCAATAATGTCTCTTGCCAACATGCGGTACTTTGGGCTGAGTAGGCAACCAAAACCACCCTCTACAAGTCTCTCATCATGCCCGTGCTATTGTATGGCTCTGAAGCATGGGCGCTGTCACCATCGGATGAGACGGTTAGACCATCTAAGTTTTTGCGGCTGAGAATACCGCAGATGATGGAACGTTGAGCTCCATGAGTTTTACCGCGACATAAACATAGTCCAGCGGCTTAAAATACAGCGGCGGGCACGTCGTGCGAATGGACGAAAATGCTCCAGGCCTGGAAGTATTAAACGTGGTACCTACTGGTGGTGGTAGGGTTGGAAGCACCAAATGGAGAAGGACTTGATGCCCTTGGTATTTCCAATTGGAGCCAGTTAGCACGAAAAAGGAGTGACTGGCGCAATTTGTTGACCTCGGCCAAAATCGCTTAGCGCCAATTACATAACTAAGTATATCAAAACAAAAGCCAACAATTTTTATTTACATAAACATTAGAATTTCCAAAATTCCATCTTTCTATAGCGAATATTTGGATTGGGCGGCACGCGTACATACATACGTCCATTTCTTTCCAAGAATAGTATACAGTGTGCGTCACATTAATAGTGACAGTGATTTAATTTTTTTCGTCGCTGCATTTTAAACAAATTAGATTCAAGTGACACTTTGTTTATATTAGAATATGTGTTTTATTTCACCTTGTTTCATTACATATATTCCAGTGCCGTCAGCTAAATGCACTTGCGAGTTTGCATCTAAATAGTTCTTTTTCTCTGATTTATTGTTTTCTTGTTCCATTCAATACGTTGCACTTCGTGGAATACAAAATCAAAATAAGTCAAATTTTTCCTTTTAAAGCTTTCGGCACTTCGCATCGATTTTTCCAATTCAATCTAAATTCTTTGCCAAAAATTAAATTAAAGAACTGGCAACTTTTCAAAATTTGGGGGATGCTCTGATTGATTTTGAATCAGATTTTAGAGATTTTGCATCAACGGAGCAAAATCGGACGGTTTTAGATATAAAAAGATCAAACAGTTATGGGGTAGGCTGAAGCGCGCCTACTTAGAATTTTTAGCCACCGTTTCCGCTATTATAGCAAAAGAGGCGGCAGCAGCAAAGGAAAAGCCCAAGCAAGCCTATGGTGCTTATTTGAAGTGCATGGAAGCGATCGATAACCTGTCTCCCAAGGTGGCAAAAGTCGAGAAAGGGAAATCGGATAAAGCCCCGGTCTAGATCACAGTATTCGAAGGGTGCTCCAATAGGGGTAAACGATAATCAGCATTGTCAACATACCTTGGGTAGAGCGGGTTCGGATTAAATCGTTTAAGTTCTCGATGTGGTTAAGGTTTCTCAGACTAACTTTGCGCAAATAAAGTACGCTTAAAATTTCCAAATGTTGTGTCAAGTTTACGAATTGTGTTGAAGGAACTCCAGACTGGAGTGCTGTATTCTCATTTCCATTGACGAAGGTCGTGGCATTTAAGGAGATTTCCTCTTCGAAGGTTATCAGATAGTGCCGGATATTGTAACGAACGAAGTTTCCGCTCCTCGATAATTGGAGAAAATTTGTTAAAAGTAGTCTAACACGTTGCCCTATAACTGCTGAATTTTTTTCGCAAACATATAGCATCTGTCTTTATTTTGCAGATAGCGCCGCCGTGCAATTTGTATCAGAATTGTTAAGTTACTGCAATTCGCAACAGTGTTGGTTTCAAAAAATATATTTTTGCTTTGCGTGCCACTGGGAAGACCCTAACTAAACAACTTAATTTCTGTATTTTTGGGAACTTAATAAGAAAGCAAATTATTTCTCAATTTTTTTAAGTTCTTAACTTATACCGTATTCAAATTGACGCCTTAAACCTGTTAAATGAGATTTTACCTGTTAAATGGCAAAATCAGTTCGTAAACAAGCTAAATCAATTGAAAATTTGTGTTTTGTTTAACAATTTAACACGTTTGAAATTCCTCGCTACTGCTGACATAGGTTGTTCATTTCATATGGGACCCTCTATTACACAAGAGATCAATTCATTGGATGGGATCTGAGTAGAAGTGGTTAGCAGGAAATACCGACGCTACAGGCTGGGAGCAAATTCTGTCAAGAACACACAAGTTAACGGTAAACGGCGATGAACAAAATAATAAAAACTAATATCTAATAAAAATAAACAAAAGAAAATGAAAGAGAAAGTGGACGACTGAACGAATCCGTTATTCCTGGACGAGGTAAATGAGGGCAATACTGAACTTGTTGCACAGACGCTTTTTAATAAGTTAAGAACAATTAAAGACGAAAATTCGAAAATTGAAAAATCAACCGGCGCATTACCTTTCAAAAATTATCTACAATGATTATCAAAAATTCGCTCCTCCTATACGCTCCTCCTTTTCCTAGACCAGACGATATCCCATTTAACAATATTATTATTCGTTCAACTATAAAAAATACCAAACTAGTATGTCTAGAATTTTCTAACCGTTTTATATCGCAGGAAGAGAAATATGGTGGCATTGGTAATTGCACAGTGATAGACGAAACCCTAATCTGTAGGAAAAATCAGCTTCAAAAATTAAGTAAAAATTGGAAAAATAACCCCATAGTCGAATTAACCACAGAAGCAACACACTTTATTTCGAATTTCATTGGAAATCTTAATTACAATACTAAATCCCTTAGATTGAAAGAACATTCAATATAAATATCTTCAACGAAACAGTAACTCTAAACAATCTAAATTATTCAAATTGGCAAACTACCTCCTATCAAGTCTTCCCTTCAATACTTCAAAACTATCTAACCGAAGACGAATTTAAATTGGATCCGAACTACCTGCATGAATTTCACTAAGAAATTGGAGCATATGACATCAATAAATATTATTCCCATTATTACAAGCCTTGCAGCCAATAAAAGGCTATCCACGATTTTCAGTAAAGCAATAGAATTTTATCAGTAGGGCACTGATGCTTAAGAAGGGAGAGTTAGAACCATAGCTTCCCCATTAAGCAAATGTATCAAAATTCAAGATTAAGAACGCCGTGTGAATAAATGCAGTCAACACAGCGATATTTCTCAAGAAACGAAAATGCATAATCACTTTCGATACATTAACTTCGCAAGCAATTACTTTAAGCGGAATGAAATGTGAAGCCGGTGTAAGTATGTAATTTAGAATAAGTAAATAAGACCACTTATAGTAAATAAGCCAACTTGTAACAAATAAGCAGAAATTGTACTATGAAAAGGGAAGTTCAATAAATTGTTTAAGTTTATTTGACCATCCGACGCGTGAAGTTTAAATCCATCAGTTTCGGTGCGTAGCTTTCGATTCCGTTATAGACTCTCTGCAACTTATACAAAATATAAAATGTGTTCGGTTACGATAATTCGTGGTGAATTGTAGCGGAGGTACAAATTAACGCAAAATATTTTAAATAAACATAATTAGTTAAACAACTGGTACGATGATGAATGCCGCACCGCCATGGAAAAGAAAGATGCTGCCTACAGGGCCACGAGGCGAACAGGCGCAACACGAGCTGTGCGGGAGAGATATCGGCAGTTGTAGAAGGAGGCGAGGCGCATCTTCCGAGAAACGAAAAGAGAGTCCGAGATGCCGAGTGTGGGAGCTTGAGGTGCTAACCTGTAGAAAAAACGCCCGAAAATTTTACCAACAGGTACGGCGGCATAAAGAAGGTTTCAACAACGAGGCAATTTCCTGTAAGAATGAAAACGGCGATCTGACGACAGACGTCTAGAGTACACTCAAACTGAGCAGGGAGCACTGTTTCACGCTGCTTAATTGTAGTGGCGCGGAAAATAATAAGATGGTGAACCCGAACCTCCAATCAATGAAGACGGAGTCGAAGTACCGTTACCCGACCTGGACAAAACTCGAACAGCAGTAGCGTGGCTAAAAAACAATAACGCCGCTGGTGCTGATGGACTGCCAGCAGAGCTATTCAGGTGCGGCGGCGGGGGGATGGTAAAGAACATTGGTGCATGCTCATTTGCAAAATATGGCCGGACAAAAGGATAATGCAATATGCGCCAACTACCGCGGCATCAGTCTCCTTAGCATAGCACATAAGGTTCTGTCGAGCGTATTGTATGAGCGATTGAACCCCAACGTGAACGAACTAATTTTAAATTACCAGTGTTGCTTTGGACCTGACAAGTCTAACGATCAATTATTCACGATACGCTAAATCTAGGAAAATACCGAAAAAAAGAATACACGCACTATATTTTTGTGGACTTCAAATCCGCTTTCGATAACACGACCAGAAACTGCCAATTGCTGCAATGTCTGAATTTGGTATCCCAACAAAACTAATACGACTATATAAAATGACGTTGAGCAACACCACCAGCTCCCTCAGAATTGGGAGGATCTCCCCGAGCCGTTTGAAACCAAACGAGGTTTCAGACAGGGTGACTCTTTTTCGAGCGACTTCTTAAACCTTATATTAGAAAAGATAGATCGACCTGCAGAATTGAGCGTGCAACTTCTGGTGTATGGTGATGATATCGATATCATCGGCCTTAACAGCCGCGCCCTTACTTTTCCCTTTTCCAAACTGGATAAAGAAGCGAAACGTATGAGTTTAGAGGTGAGCATGGGCAAAGCTAAGTACCTCTCGTCATCAAATAAACAGTCAGTGCCCTTGCGTCTTGGCACCCGCATCACTGTTGACAATTACAATTTCGAAAAAGCGGAAGAATTTTCCTGCAATAATGTCTCTTGCCAACATGCGGTACTTTGGGCTGAGTAGGCAACCAAAACCACCCTCTACAAGTCTCTCATCATGCCCGTGCTATTGTATGGCTCTGAAGCATGGGCGCTGTCACCATCGGATGAGACGGTTAGACCATCTAAGTTTTTGCGGCTGAGAATACCGCAGATGATGGAACGTTGAGCTCCATGAGTTTTACCGCGACATAAACATAGTCCAGCGGCTTAAAATACAGCGGCGGGCACGTCGTGCGAATGGACGAAAATGCTCCAGGCCTGGAAGTATTAAACGTGGTACCTACTGGTGGTGGTAGGGTTGGAAGCACCAAATGGAGAAGGAGTTGATGCCCTTGGTATTTCCAATTGGAGCCAGTTAGCACGAAAAAGGAGTGACTGGCGCAATTTGTTGACCTCGGCCAAAATCGCTTAGCGCCAATTACATAACTAAGTATATCAAAACAAAAGCCAACAATTTTTATTTACATAAACATTAGAATTTCCAAAATTCCATCTTTCTATAGCGAATATTTGGATTGGGCGGCACGCGTACATACATACGTCCATTTCTTTCCAAGAATAGTATACAGTGTGCGTCACATTAATAGTGACAGTGATTTAATTTTTTTCGTCGCTGCATTTTAAACAAATTAGATTCAAGTGACACTTTGTTTATATTAGAATATGTGTTTTATTTCACCTTGTTTCATTACATATATTCCAGTGCCGTCAGCTAAATGCACTTGCGAGTTTGCATCTAAATAGTTCTTTTTCTCTGATTTATTGTTTTCTTGTTCCATTCAATACGTTGCACTTCGTGGAATACAAAATCAAAATAAGTCAAATTTTTCCTTTTAAAGCTTTCGGCACTTCGCATCGATTTTTCCAATTCAATCTAAATTCTTTGCCAAAAATTAAATTAAAGAACTGGCAACTTTTCAAAATTTGGGGGATGCTCTGATTGATTTTGAATCAGATTTTAGAGATTTTGCATCAACGGAGCAAAATCGGACGGTTTTAGATATAAAAAGATCAACCAGTTATGGGGTAGGCTGAAGCGCGCCTACTTAGAATTTTTAGCCACCGTTTCCGCTATTATAGCAAAAGAGGCGGCAGCAGCAAAGGAAAAGCCCAAGCAAGCCTATGGTGCTTATTTGAAGTGCATGGAAGCGATCGATAACCTGTCTCCCAAGGTGGCAAAAGTCGAGAAAGGGAAATCGGATAAAGCCCCGGTCTAGATCACAGTATTCGAAGGGTGCTCCAATAGGGGTAAACGATAATCAGCATTGTCAACATACCTTGGGTAGAGCGGGTTCGGATTAAATCGTTTAAGTTCTCGATGTGGTTAAGGTTTCTCAGACTAACTTTGCGCAAATAAAGTACGCTTAAAATTTCCAAATGTTGTGTCAAGTTTACGAATTGTGTTGAAGGAACTCCAGACTGGAGTGCTGTATTCTCATTTCCATTGACGAAGGTCGTGGCATTTAAGGAGATTTCCTCTTCGAAGGTTATCAGATAGTGCCGGATATTGTAACGAACGAAGTTTCCGCTCCTCGATAATTGGAGAAAATTTGTTAAAAGTAGTCTAACACGTTGCCCTATAACTGCTGAATTTTTTTCGCAAACATATAGCATCTGTCTTTATTTTGCAGATAGCGCCGCCGTGCAATTTGTATCAGAATTGTTAAGTTACTGCAATTCGCAACAGTGTTGGTTTCAAAAAATATATTTTTGCTTTGCGTGCCACTGGGAAGACCCTAACTAAACAACTTAATTTCTGTATTTTTGGGAACTTAATAAGAAAGCAAATTATTTCTCAATTTTTTTAAGTTCTTAACTTATACCGTATTCAAATTGACGCCTTAAACCTGTTAAATGAGATTTTACCTGTTAAATGGCAAAATCAGTTCGTAAACAAGCTAAATCAATTGAAAATTTGTGTTTTGTTTAACAATTTAACACGTTTGAAATTCCTCGCTACTGCTGACATAGGTTGTTCATTTCATATGGGACCCTCTATTACAGTCTGTAAATCTATTAATTTCATACGCAATTCGAACGGCCAGAACAAGTTCCCAATTTAATAAGTTAAATGGTGGCAATTTGAACTTAATATTACACACTAGGAACATATTACATATCTTTCAATAAAGCTATAATATATAAGTAAAATTCAAGAGATTCAAAAAAGCATTCAAACCACTTAGTTTTAAAGTTCTCCCCATAAAAAGGGTGGAAGTTTCGAAGAGATCGATGGGGAACATTAAATCGAATCCTTTCCAACAAGTAAGAGCAATCAGTTATAATAAAATGAGTAAAGGACAGGTACAGTATAGACCTACGAGTTTCTACGGACTTGATGCTTATAAGCATGTGCTGAGCAGAAGAGGATGGTATGGGATACATAAAGTTCAAGGACCGAAGTGCAAACTTAAGAACACGTTCTATTCTATTGATAGCTTACTGGGTACTTAGTCTCCAGATAAAAACAGCATATTTTAAGTGCGACCTAACAAATGATACATAGAATAACTTAATGGTATAGGGATCGGAGAATTTAGAGGCGTTCCGTCCTACGAAACCCAACATGGAGAAAGATTTGGAAATGATATAACTTATAATGTTATTAATAGATAATTTATTATCTAAAACAAAGGCAAGGTCCTTAATCTCACTAACACACTGAAGGTCACAAGCCGATGTTTTGTATTTAGCAGGCGTATTGTTAAAGATTTTTGAGCAAATTATTTGAAAGCACTTTGACAAGTTCAGTGAGAGACGTGATTTCTGGTACCACAAGTAAATATCAATTTGAAGTTTAATGCCATTTCTGGGGTCTTAATCGCCGAGAAAATCTTTAAGTCATTAGCATAAAGCAAAAATTTAGCAAGCGGAAAGCAACTTTTGATATCGTTAATAAATAGTACAAATAGGAGTGGTCCCAAGATTCTTCCTTGCGGAACTCCAGAGATGGCAACAAAAGGGTATACAAAATACCATAAAATGTACCAACACAACGTTATTGCACAAGTAAAATTTTATTTATTGCAGAAAGGCAGAATGAAAGCCAAGACAAGCTAATTTTTTAATTTGGACTTTATCGAAAGCTTCCGAAAAGTCAGTGTAAATACAAACGACCAGTAAACCAACCGACAAAGATGCAATGCAGTATTCACTAAAAACAGCTAGATTCGGCAATGTAGATCTATTGGCGACAAATCCATGCATATTTGGGTATATTAAAGAGTTAACCGCAAAACTCAACTTTGCATTATTGAAATAGTCGAGAGCGTTAAAATAATTAAAGTTAGACCAAAAGGGTCGAATCCCAATGAGGCTTTCGCGCGGTAATGGTGAGTCGAAGCGACTCTAATTACTAGCTCTTCTCGTAAGAGAGTTACTCAGATCCCAAGCACGGCGAAGACAAACCCGCTTGGCACTCTGGCGGTACCTAGTGCCAGCAAGGGCTTACCTCCCACTCTCCCAGGGAGTTTGGATGCTCCTGCAACGGCGGGACAAAAGAAGCCTAAACGGCAAGAAAGAAATCCCGCTCGGATTGCCGCATGACCAATAAAATTGAACGTGAAGCAGAAGGTGCCATGGCCAGGAAAGTGCCATGGGGAAGAAAGTGCCACTGGGGTGAAGTAGAGGGGGACAGAGGAAACCTCGGTCTGTCTCGATGATCAAGAGGAAAGGTCTAGCAAGAGGCCAACATGTGTCATCTCTTAGGTTTTTATGAGAATTACGAAGAGCAACACGGGGCCACCACCTCGGTGCGAATCTTCTAGGTGGCTGTGTGGTTGATTCAAACGGATTGCTTGTCCGCCAGTGATAGTAGACTCCGTAGTGTCAGGCGGGACTAAAGTGCTTCCTCGAGGGTGGGATCCGTCTTCAGTGTTGGACCGCTGTTTGAAACGGAGGACGAAAGAGGCTTCTAGCCTTGGACTGTGATGCAGCACCCTAAGACGGCGTTCGCCAATCTTCTGCTTTACATTGAGCAAAGTGAAGCTGATGTGATCTTAATCCAGCAGCCATGGCTGAACGTTCGTCTGGTTTCTGGTATTGGGACGAAGAAGTATAAGCTGATAGCGCAGGCGGACTCAGGTACATCGAGATAGTGCATCTTCATTATGAATGGACTAAAAGCTTTCTTTCTGTGAAATTTCAGGGATGGTGACGTAGTCACAGTAAGCCTTGAGAATGGAGCTGGGCTGACTTCGGCATATATGGCTCATGAGGTGGAAGCACCAACAACAGAGGTGGGTCGGTTTGTAATAAGGGCAATGAGCCAACATTTATTACAGCCGTCAGGGAGGAGGTCCTATACCTCCTTTAGGAATTTAAGGTGTACGGGCTGGGACTTTTACTGCAGAAAACTGCAGAACCTCTTACCGGAGGCTACCACTGGGGGCACAAGATTATCGGAGGGTGCAATTGAAACCATAGTTGGGGAATTCATCCCAGCGTGCAGAAGAGCGCTGGAGTACTTTTATCCGCTGCAAACTATTGGGTGTAAAGGAAAACCTTACTAGTTGACTGGGAACTCTCTGATGGTATAGTACCTGCGCGGGAGGTGGTGAGCCGTTGACTTGTCCCTATTTTTGCAGGTACGTTTCAAGTTGGCCTGTGGGCTAACTTTAAATCCGGGAAACAGAAATCATTCTTTTTACCAGGATGGGTGGCGCTCAGCTCGTACTTTCTGATATGGTTAATACTGGATGGCAAACTTTCTTGGAAATATAATATTGAAGAAATATTAAAGTAATTGCTAGTTATTAGTATTAAATTATCTGGTTGCCTTGTACAGTTGTAGAGGAACCATCGGCAATCGCTGGGATCTCTCGCCTAAAGTTATTAATGGTTATTAATGGTTGGCAAGTAATTAAACCAATTCTTATGTATAGGATTAATGTCTGGAAAAGGTGCAAAGATCAGCTCTCATTGGAATCAGTGGGGTCCATCGAAAAACACATATGCTACCGCTGAGTTTCATGTTGAATATGACTCCAGTATATACTGCAAGAAAAATCCTGTCAGCCTAGACCGCCGTCAGGCTACTGTCCGCAACAGAGCATTGCGTCCCCACCATGGCCTTCGAGGGTTACTTTGGTATCGCCATTCCCTCTATGGAGGATTGGGAGGGGTACGATATGTGGCACCGTGGGCTGCTGAACATGTTCATGGATGGATCGAAACTTGATGGGAGTGTTGGAGGTGGGTTACCGTGGCTACCCGATTACTTTTGTGTATTCCAAGCGGAAGTAGCCGCCATAAAGAAAGCGGTCGAATGGTTGCCTACCAATGCGACCTCTGTAAGGGAAGTGAGTATTTACTCTAATAGCCAAGCGGTAATCAGAGCTATGAGTTCAATAACAACAATAGAAAATAGTAAGGGATTTCTGGACTTCTCTTTCGAAAGCTTCGGCGTATTTATCCGTCAAATTAATCTGCGCACCTTGGCACAGGCATATCCCAGGGATTTGTGAAGCAGAAAGAACTTCTTAAACGAGGAGCTTTTCGGGGTTCCTCTGTTCACCTGTCGACTACTTCTGGACGAGTGGGTTTACCATCACCTCGGCAGCTACTAGGACATGTTGGGTTGTGAGGTCCTTTTGGCCAAAAGTCGACCGGAAGAGCATTTGCGGATATCCAAGCTCTCAGTGGTTATGGGGGTGCTGATAGGTCACAATTTAATGGGAATCCATGTGATTTTCATGAATTATCTCAGCCATTTTTACTCAGCTACCCTGCCTTCGTGACACTTATACTTCAGCATCTGGCATTGCACCTTATACACTTTCCACCGAACATTTTGGGAGTAGAGATTAGCTAGCTCCGCAGCTTCATCGTAAACACGCAGCAAATTGCAAATTAAGACAGACTGGAATATTATCTAGGCATAGTCGAGACAAAATGTATTTAAAAGTAGTAAAACTATTAAATGTATCAAGATCTGTGAATAAATTATCTCAAATAACATCGAGTAATAATTCATTAAAGCTAAAAAAATCGAATAATACATAATTAATCTGTCGTCAGAAGGGCCTGAAACGAAACAGTAGAAATAAAATTTTACAACAAAAGGTAAATGATGATTATTCTTAGGTGTTATTGAATTCATATATTCACTAACTTTGTAGCGTAGGTTATGGTTTACAAATGAGATACGGCTTATATTCAAAGAATTCACGAAATTATTAACTTGTTTTGCAAAAACATTACTAGTTTTGAGACTAGAGCTATAAATACTAGCATACCAATTTATTTTGCATAAGTCGAAATCACCCAGCATGAATAAATTATTTTCATTTAGGTTATTTACAACCAAAAATACCACTTTTTCAGCATGCGCCTTGCACATGAACTTTCAGGCGGTATGTACGAACCGAGTAGATATATAGAACCTTGTGAGAGGTGGCAACTTATACAAACACAAATTTGAGTCAGGAAAGTACGGAATTGATGCTTGGTAGCAATTAAAACACCACCACCACACAAGCAACAAGTTTTTGCAGCATCCCTGTCTTTGCGAAGCACATTAAACAAGTTCGGATTGAATAACTCACTGTCAAAGGAACTTGCATTTAGCCAGGTTTCAACAAGCACGAAGATGTGGTAATCTAGTTGTGCACTAGGTCAGCCTTTGCATAGCGGATAAATTTTGAAAATACACCTTAAGACAGACTGTAGGAGGGTCAGAAGACTTAATTATGTCGGAGGCGGCAGTTGTGGATACTTTTGAAAAACCCGGAAAGGTTTTACATTTATGTGCCATATTTCTGAACAGAGTATCTTTTCATACGAAAGCTCGGGAACTCCCAGGCTGGCTCTCTTAATGCCCTTTGATGAAGCATCCTTTTTAAGCAGTTTAAAATAGGAAGTATAGTTCTGTTTAAACCTGTTTGCTTAGAGACGTTAGCGCAAACATTTTTATTTGACCGCAACATCCAAGTCCATACAAGTATTTGTACCTACAACTCGTACTTGTTTTCGGTTACGTTTTTTAGTGACCATGGCCCACTGTGCGTTATTAACCGTAGCACCTGGCGCAATGTTTTGAAGACTGCGTAAAGCTAGAAGCAGCACTCACATTAGGAACAGGAGCATCAGCATCAGCAGTAGTAGATAAGAGGGCAGCAGAGAAAATTACAACTGAATCTCTGCGATTGAGAGTGTAGCAAAACAAGGCAGAGTGCTAGCAGTAGCAGCGATTGCAGAAAAACGAGGAGAATGAGAGATTTGCAAAGACGGGAACAGAAGGCGATTATTACCACTTATTTGCTTTAAAATAGCGTTATCACTACTAAACTTCTCAATAGCAGCGCCATTGTTCGAACGTATGTTCTCATATTTTACAACTGTTGTTTTCACGTATAACGCTGATTAAGTTATGCACGTGGGAATTCTCAAATCGTAGGGAGACAAATAAATTGTACAAAGATCCCAAAGTAACTTGCTCTTTATTGATATTATCACTAGAATTATCGCGTTACTTTAAAGTCACAGAGTTTGAAGAGTTTGAATTTGTAATATTGGAGTTAGTACCAACTGATATGACATTCGCGATATGATATGACGAATAGAGTTGCGTCGAGCAGCAGCGCAGGCATCACAAAAAAGCAATGATTTGATCAAGTATTCCAAGTCTGCTGGTTGGATACCAACACATAGCGTATGCAGAAGCTCGTAGCACTTCGCGCACTTTACCTTTTGGCCACACGAGCAATGCATTAAATACAAATTTAAAAAGATATTTTAATGAGAGTTTTCCGGGTTAGACAAGAGTCACTATCTCATTAATTTGAACTAATTTTATATTTTCAACATGGTGGATTTCCAAATATAACACAGTAACATCGAACTAGGATTATACGACGATAATTGACGAGAAGCTCAAAACACGTCCACACGGCTTAAAAAAATGACTTTTTGTGATTCGCACATAGGAGGTTTATTGGAAGCCGCAGTGAAAAGCTTTATGATGCACTTTATCAAGGTAGCAGGATACCAAAAATTTAAGTTCGAGGGATCACCACTCCCTTCATACGAATCGAAAGGGTGCTTAACTCTGTCCCTGTCCCCGTTCCCTACGTCGCAAGACCTTACAAATTGTCTCGCCTTAACTCCCGGTCACATCTATTTGCCAGAGCCCAATGCCGAGAATTCCTCCCTTGTGAATAAATGGCAAAAGTTTAAGTTATCCAAGCCAGCACACGATGAAAAAAAGAGTAAGGGAGATCGGGGGTCGTGAGACGCGCTTACAGCCCTGAACTAAAAAGCGCGACATCTACCAGCTGACTGCGAAACTTCG
Organism: Anomoia purmunda; assembly: GCA_951828415.1. Taxonomy (NCBI): domain Eukaryota; kingdom Metazoa; phylum Arthropoda; class Insecta; order Diptera; family Tephritidae; genus Anomoia; species Anomoia purmunda. The sequence continues at coordinate 40,028,127 of OX639994.1, read as the reverse complement.
TGCTTGTTTCCAATCTTCATATCCACATCACAAATGTTCCGCTCATGCCGATTCTTTGTGTCTTCCCAAATCGCGACTCCAATTTTATGATCGAAAGTTTTGTAGACCGTTCGTGTTTGCTGTCTTTTCACTTTGTTTTACAAGCTATTTGCAAGAGTGCATACATCCGAAACATTCCTTGGTGAGTAGCCTTTTGGCACACGGAATAAATTTTGCATAATCATTCAATGCGTCCGTAAAGCAGTAGCCATATTTAAAATATAGCTATTGGCGGGTCGTGAAACAACGTTTTCGGGGGTTATGAAACATTCTATTACCGTCATCTAGGAACATTAAATTGTATTTTATAGCCTGATATAGCGTTTCTGAACCCAACCAAACCGTTTAATGATAATTTTAATATTTTTGATGGATTCAAAACCTGTGGCTGATGTCAATGTTTTTGTGGCTGCTATAAAAGAGGTTGCAATCGAGAAAAAGCAATTTGAATAAATTGTAGACCACATATAAGGCATATTTTATTAAAGATTAAAATAAACAATTTATATAAAATTAAACCATTTTCATTCTTATAAATTTGTGTATCACAACCCCCCGAATATTGCGGGAATCCATAAAAAACAACTTTTGAGCAGGCAGGAATAACTTGAAGGTCGTACTAAAATTTCAACAAATAAAACTCTTGTCTGAGTGAAGTTACACTGAATCATGATTTAAATGTTTGTACGGGCAAAAAAATGGCTTTTCTATTATATTTTTAGTCCAAAACCAAAATCCGTTTCACAACCCCCCGGTATCCCCTACTTGAAAGAATTATATAAATGGAAAAGCTAACGAATGGGGCCTAGTAGTCGTTAAAGGCGACCTCTTGCCTCCAAATGTTTTGCGACTCTGTGCCATTGTTAAACTGCACCCCGGCTGTGTCCGAAATATTCGCGTAGTAGACGTTCGAACTCACACCGGAACTATCACACGTAATACTCGTATGCGAAACTTCGTCTCTTACCCTCTACGTAGCGTCTGCTTCCCCCACTCATAGACTAATCTATATCTATAACATCTCATATACACGACTGCCTCATTTTAAGTGAACCATCTCACCCATAATTCTAATTCACTTTATGATTTTTCTCTTCAGATCACTCGAGGAAAAGATGGGTGAACGAGAGATACGAGTCAGCTCAAACACATCACACGTCACAGGATCTTGCGACGTGGCTGCCAGCTGCCATCGTTATGGGAAGTACCACTATTGGTTGTTGCATCACCTTAAATGGGTGCGAAAAGCAGGGGAGACTAGTCGGCGAGTTATCCAACAATCGAAGGAAAAAACGCAAATACGGACGTCTACCAAGGTACGCGTAAGGGAGCTTTTTAAGCAAGCTATCTTGTTACAACAGCTCATTCTAGCGTCGCAGGCCAGTAGCCATTTTTTTATTACTTTCCTCTCTATAAAGTTTTAATATCCTGGAATTATTTGTTTTAAGTAATATACTATACGATAACTTTTTTTCTCGGTATTGGACCAAACAATTTGTTTAAGAGATTGAGTCATAAGTAAAAAAGTAATTTCTCCGTTTTTCGTAGTTAGTCTGCTAAATCGCAAAATCTTCGCTGAAAAATTACTTTTAGTTATTATATTTAAACAACAACAAAAGTAAAAATATGGGCGAAGTCCGCCTTTCCCTTTTGTTTAAATCTTAAATAAGAAAATGTGTGTAAGTGTTTTTTTAAATTTTAACCATTATATTCCACATATCATCGTTGGTCTCCTTGGCGTGGGGATGAGGCTTAAGTGTTGGCATGGTTGTTCCTTTCGAGGTTTTCCATGCCACTACGAACTAAGAGGGAGGCTCCATATAAGAATCAATATAGGACTCGATCTTGCCCGGCTTCTTATGTGAAGATTACCGTATCAACATCTCTCTTTTCCGCATACCTTGTATCCCTCCTAGTATCTCCCAGCTCTCCTTCCTCTCTAGCTAATCCTCTCCCTAATCCAGGGTGTCAAGCGTCACCGTGCCCATTGGTCGGTTTGCAGCCAGGGGGTCTGAATTCTGGCTGTATTTTAACGGCGCCTCCCTGACACCGCTGTGCTTGCTTCCTCGAGCAGGCGGTCTTACGACCAAGATGAACACAACAAAAGATACAAAAAACTTATCTTCCCCATCTCGGGGTACGACTAGCATGAAAACTTCTTCTTCCCCATCTCGAGGTAAGAATGCGCAGGCGAAAGCGCCTAATGCGCCACTTCGCTCCGATAGGAGCTCTTCCGGGCTGGAGGTGAGTGTTGCACGCCGGCCCGTGACTACGGGTGTTATGGTGGGGCCTAGCACCAGCAAAGCTGCGGGGATTGTGCTTGAAACGGCAGATCGTTCCGTGGCGGTGGGCACTAGGGTCACGCCAAACACTGGCGCGGCTGCGAAGCCTAGTCTCGCGAAGGCAGGGGTCTCACGGCCTGGCCCGAGTGGATTAAGGTGACAAGCAGCCGCACAAGATAAAATGGAGGGCGTGGCAGCGATGGAAACTACGAGCCACGTCCCTCTGATGTTGGAGTCGGAGCGGTTCAACTTCGCTGACAAGTGTAGGGCCGCGAAGACGTTAAGAAGATACGACGGGGTCCCGTTGAAAACGCTGCCCCAGAGCGCGAAGGAGGCGATAGAAAGGGCGAAAGCCCTGCTGCCTAATTTCCTGGTCACTGGGACTTCGATGGAAAACCGGGTGCCTCCGTCAAAACGACAAAGATCGGCGGAGGAACAAACTCCGGCCTCGAAAAGAATCCGGCCCCACTCCTGGGTGGGCAGGCCTAGCTCTGCCGAGGTTGCGAAGGACACGATCCTTCTTGGGGTCCTGGACCGAGGCAACGAGCTCGGGTCCATACCAATGGACCACTGGAGGTGGGTGAAGGCAGCTCTGGCGAACGTCATTTTTGACGTTCTGCTGGAGTATCCTGGAACCCCCTCGGCCTGTAAGGACGCTGGTTGGTACCAGGGCCACATTAAGGTGGTCGCCTGTGGGGACCTGAGGGGCTAAGTTGAACGTGGTGGACTGGAAGGACATTCCAGTCAGACCCCGGGCGAGGCCATGGGTTCCGGTGACACCATCGGCACCGGAAAGCACCTAAAAGACCAATACTCCTATATAAGGTGATCGTGTGGTGGCTTGCATTAGAAAAAGAGGTTAACCTTAAACTACTCGCCAAGGTGCAAAGATCTAGTATGATCTGCATAAGTGGGGCGCTCAGAACCACTCCAAATGAGGCCGTGAACGTCATTATAGACCTTATTCCTTTAGATTTGGTTGGACAACAGATGGCAGCGATGACTGCTTTGCGACTAAGAGAGACATCCCAGTAGCACCCTGAAAGCCAAGGGCACTCTTATATTTTGAATAAGTTCTTCTCTATTCCGAGCAGCACGGATCGGTGCGCCTTGACATCGGTTTCTGAAACTTTATTACACGATTTCCAAGCAGGGAGGAGTGGAAACTTGAGTTTCATACTCCACCTGACAGCATTGTCATCTATACAGATGGCTCGAAGCTCGATAATAAGGTAGGAGGAGGAATTTTCTCACGAAACCCTCTCCTGCAAATTTTTTAGGTTACCAGATCACTGCAGCGTCTTCCAGGCTGAGGTCTCAGCTATCATGGAGGCGGTAGAGAAGATTGGGGCCGGGATCATAGGAAGAGACATCTTCATTTTTAGTGAGCTCTTTCACGTTTAACTCAAACATCGCTCTGGACTGCCGCGTATCTCTGCAGGAGATGGCCAAGCAGAACAGACTGTACCTCATTTGGGTCCCTGGTCACCGGGACATAGAGGGAAACTGCATGGTAGATGAACTTTCAAGACAAGGTACGACCAAGCAGATTCTTCAGGATAAAGAACGCATTGGTATGCCGTTTGCCACTTGCAAACTGCTACTCAGAGATTGTAAATATAAACAAGCTGACAACAGATGGAGCTGACAACCTGTCGAACCTCAAGGCAGACGAGGCCTAAATGGGATCGGAAACGGTAGCGCAGCGTTCTCTCTTTAAGAAAGGAAAACATTTCCAACGTCATCGGGGCTCTAACAGGGCCCTGTCTGATAGGGAAACATGCTGAAAGGTTGGGAGTACCCTTCCGAAGATGCTGTAGGAGCTGCTAGAACGACGAGGAGGAGGAAACGATCTTGCATTAGCTGTGTAAGTGTCGTGCACTGTGTAAAAGCTAAATGCGATATCTGGAATCACTGTTTTTGGATGACCTTAGTGAGGTTTCAAGCACCGAGGTAGATTGCCTGTTGAGGTTCATCAGCGAGGTGGTTTGGTGAGGAGTAATTTCCTCTTGGATGGTACAAATTTTTCCTTGTGGTAACAAAATGGGCGTCCTAATACTGCCCTAAGTGAGCGGCTGCAGGCGGCTGCCACTCCAACCTATGAGTCGTAAATTGTGTTCATTACAATCATATTCAACATTATCTGCCGGAGGCAAATATGCAAATTTTCGTTCCGAATCCTCTACGTATGAACATTTTGGGAACTTTGCAGTCCATGTCACCTTCGGAAGAAGGGCAAATTCATATAGTGGATAGCAGTACAGTTTTATTTTTCTTCGCCTCACTGCTCCATGTGCAGCTTCACTTGTATTTTGTTGTTGTTTTTACGGCTTTGACAGTTGAGGCAGTGAAAACGAGAAGAAAATATATCTAAACTTCGACAGCTGAACCCGAAGAAGTAAAAACAAAATACATGTAAACAGTGTACTTACATAAATTCGCCTTGATGGGAGGATTAATTTTTTATTTCGAAGTTTTATTTTTATTTAAATTTTTAGCAGGGTTTTTTATTATGTGTGCATATAGAGTCCTACTCACAAGAATTAAAATGCAATTGAAATACTATACACAACGAGATTTACTTACACATTTTTGTCTTATAAAGCTTTTTAAATATATATTTATTTTTGGTATGATAACAAATGTTTTATAAGAAACCCAAGAGCAAAAGAACATCAAAAATTAATATATCATTTTGGTATGTATGTATATATACACGTGAAGTAAGTACACATATATTTTTCTTAAAAACAGTGTTTCTATAATTTTCATCGTTCCTTAATTTGTTTTAATTTAATTTAAGTGGTTTTATTGAAACCAACCCCATTTAAATTTTCAATGAAGTCTCTGTCCCATTTGAAGTCGACGTGCTTTTTCAATCATTGTCAAAATTTTTTGTGTCGTACCTTTTTCTAAATCTTTGGTTTGCGATTGATGCTTTATACCATTTGTCTCCTCCGTTATTGAAGGTTTTATTGTCGTAAAAATTCCGTTTGGACTTGGCTCCGAAGTGGTAGCATCCCAATTGGAGTCTTTAATAACTTCAACCGACTTCTGCGGTATCGAAATTATAATTTCTGAACGTCGGGTAGTGGGAGTAGGCAAATCCAGAATAACTGTTTGATTATTATCAAAGTGCAATACTGTGCTTTTGTCTTTATAACGTGATTGTAAATTATTACGCCATAAACTATTTGGAATCTCTTTTGTTGAAGTCGGAGATGTGAGAGTTAGATACGTGAGTCCTGGGATAGGATTGTGGTTTTGAAAGATCCCATGTGAAGCATGTAATGCGGGCACAACTGCGTGAGCTGAACCTAGTAGACGTCGTAAACGTGATATCAGGCAAAAATGAGGAAATGAGCTTGACCGAATTATGTTACTTAAAGGAGTGTATGATAAACTCACCAACTCTATCGGATGATTCAAATATTTGTTTTCGTTAACAAAGTGGTCGTGTGATGTCCTACTGAGAGTTGATGGGAGTGTCGATAGGGGGTTATAGCATAACAATGCTATAATAATAGGAGGCAGTATATGCCCCTGTTCTGGCGGACAAGTTTGACAATATTGATTTGATGGTGCTACCACGGAAATGGTTTCATTGCGAAATTCATAACATTGCTCCCTTTTTGACGGTGTGGATTTATGAGGCGGGCAAAGTGTTGAAGCCTTCCTTGTTTCAATATTTATCATAGGATTCTGCAGTGGTTGTGGAGCTTGGAGCAGAACTCCTAAAAATGTATCACTGGGTGGAGAAGTCATTATTGGGGAATCATTGAGTGAACAATAAACTCCCTGCATGAGCGGATCGCCTTCGTAAAGCTCTGTATATATTTTCTTCGTATTACTTAATTTCGGCGAGGACCGCGAATAATTGATATTTTGTAAAGTTAACCCCAAATTGTGTATTCCGAACTCATTTTCATTAAACATTTCTCTGCATAATTTCCCCGGTATTTCTCTCTCCCAAGCTACATACTGTATATAGTCATTGGTTGCTGATACTTTTGGTGCTATCGTTTCAACCGTCATAGCATAAAGCGATGTAATAACTGATATTTTATTTGAATCAAAGGAGTATAGTAAGGGAACGGCCATCGTAGTTGACGAAAGGTTTAAACTTATTTCCTGGTCTAAATTCCATTTAAAAAAAGAAGCCGCATAGTCGAAGGTGTTCACATAGTACTTATATATAGATGATCGTAGAAATCGTGAGCTCAGCCTTTTATATTTTATACCGGGTTGATTTATATATTCAATATTATTCCACCTGTTATATACGTCTTTTGAATCTTTATAACTTAATAGCTTTTCATTCAAGTCTTGGTTTTGAAGCCTGCTGTATAATAATGGCATCGATGTGAAAAATGTAGGATAACATGTGGCCCTATTCGCTAATGGCAATGGGAATTCAGAAATGTGTGATTTCGTTGGGTTATGTTGAACAATATAATAACCATTTCGGTTGAAAATGGAATTGCTATGTATTTGTACATTTTGGTTCCATGAAAACCAACCTTGATTTTGGCTCCTTAGTTCAGATCGAAACATCTCGAATTTCTTGTTGTAATTGAAATTGTCAAAACGTCGCCATGTTTTTATTTGGCCGTGTTTATTATTTACAGTTTTGAAATTTCTACAGGTATCAGGAGAAGTTGTACGGTATGCTTTGTATTCCGGTATATGATTGTCATGACCATTATTCGTGAATGCCGTATTCTTATTTGATATTGGATGTGATGCGAATTCAGGAAGTATTGCACTTTTACACGTAAAACATGTGTTTTCCTGTCGGCTATTTTGATTTAAGTCTACAACATTTTTTATCAAGGAATACCTCATTTTGCTCCCAATAGAAGTATGATCTTCGTATTTAGCACTACTATACGATATTTGCGAAATTGGATGCATCGTATAAAGAAATACCATAAACAGTTTCATTTTAGTCACAGCCTAATTTTAAACGTTAAATATTTTGTTAAAAAAGTTCAGTTATATAACATTGCATAGGCATACTGAACGATCATAAAAACGGTTATTTCCTAAGAAATTTACGATACTTAATAAAACACCTTTAGTATTTGAAATTTCTAATAACTCAAAAGCCACATAAAAAACTCGATGTCAGCAATTTTAGTTCACGAGTGTATATGCAGTTTAACTACCATTAGGAAGTGATTAAATTTTACCAGTTTAAAATTTGCTAAGTGCCGCTATACTCTAGACCGGATCTGTTCCAATACAAAAAAAAAAAAACAGATTGAACCCCAAATAATTAAAATACCGCCATAGATACGCGCTAAAAATACCAAGATTCAACGTAAGCCACCTATTTTATTATATGGAAGCTCAAATTAAATTGCTGAGATAGAAGTTGAGAAAGTTGAGTTAATTGGTCACATGGTTACGTATTATTATTATAAACTTTCGACCTAGTCTAATATGTGCATTAAAAAGCTTTTTGGTATTTACAAGTCAAACCCAAGAAGCTATTGGCAGGTGAGTGCACGATTAATGCTGACTCAGCGCAAGTAATGAGCTATGTAATTTAATTAGCTCGGTGGAGACATAATAACTTGAAATACCCTGCAGAAGATTCACGAACATGGGCAAAACAACTTAATATTTCTTTTAGATAGTATGTTCAGTTTTTAACACATTTTTTCGTTAGATGGTATTCTAAATAGTTGCTAAATGTTTTAACACTTGATCCAAATTGCTATACAGTAAAAAGTGGCAACCTAACAAAAATTAGTTTATCCTAATATGATTATAAAAACTGGGGAAAAATGTAACATATATAAAACCTTATTTTATCCAGTAATTGAATGCATTTTTGTTATATGTTAAACTTAAAATAGGCCTATGCTAAATGTGTATTCAATATTTTAGTTTGAAATATATAAATCACTTACATTTTCAATCATATTAAAAACAGGAACAACTCCTAAATAAATAAGACCATATCCATAAAACACCACATATTATATTACACATTATTCCATCGCCCATCTGCTTGTCCACTACTCATTATTGCTGTTCTGTATGCGCAATTTATATTGTCAACGTCTCCCTTGACTTTCATCCCGTATTTTTTGTTGTGTACTCATCTCGTCGTATATTTTTCCTATACGTGTGCGGCTCAAATTTTATAGCAAATGTCAAACTTGAGAAAAACTTAAACAAAATATTTCACCAAATAACTATTTTATTTAACTCATGGGCATAATTCAATTATTAAAGGTTTGATACAAAATGACAGGTAAGTCTTAGGTCTCCCGAACAAAGGGTTGCATTTGCGAAAGAAGTAGAAATAGGGCAAAATGTTATCCCCTTTGGCGAAAAAGTGGTAAAGTGTCTCTGGTATGAGAACAAAATCAAATGACGTTCATGCAATTAGTTGGCATGAAATTTATCATGCCTTTATATTAATTGAAACCTAGCTCAATTCTACTTTCTTCGATTCGGAGTTCTTTGACTGCAATTTGTATGATGTGTTCCGGAAAGATAGAGATGTAAAAACATCATGTAGCAGGGGTGGTGGTGTTTTGATTGCCGCTAAGCGTAATTTGCGAGCCACAATGTATTACGTTGATACTAACGACTCAACGGGCATACTTTACGTTTGTATCTCCTACATTTTTCCCAATAGTCACGAGTCGCTATCCAATCATCATGTCGACACTGCCAAGGCGTTAACGATCGGACATCAACAGCTATGCGTGCTTGGCGATTTTAACGGTATTTTATTTTAGAGGTATTGCGGTACTTGGATTCTTTTGACTTTCTAACTTCGTCTAATGTTAACATAGTTTTTGAGGTGGTTGATAATTTCTTAAGCGTAGGCTTGTGCCAAATTAAAAGTTACTTTAATAAGTCTAGTTTTGGATTTAATTTTCTTACCGAGAAATATAAATTCTTTGTACTTTCGAGACCCTTAACAATCATTTGCTTGAGTTTAATAGGGATAGTATTTTCGCAAAATTAGATATAGTTCATAGTTTCGATCTTCTAAACCTAAGGAGCCTGATTATTGTTTGAAACATATTCCAATTTAAAAAAAAATATCTTTGTTGGAATTAAAACTCGTATTTTGCGTATTAAACTTACATTTTTACTTGTTGCGTGTGCCAGCCACAGTATAACCAGTAAATAATCTGATGTGAAACCTCGCCTGGGGTTGAGAATTTCAGGTGAAATTAAACGTAAAAACCGTTCTCGCTATACATGGTTGCTCTTGGAAACAAGAAAAATTAGCATAGCAAATTGATCAAAAAATTATAACATAATGCACATCTCTTTACTTAAGAACTTTTAGACTAATTTGTATAAAGTATTATATAAAGTATTCAGCACAAATATTTATCGTACAAGTTTCTTCCCATATTTCTTGCAAAATAAAATTGGTTATCGGATTGCTCTTAGCGCCGCCACTAATAAAAATGTTTATATACAAATGCAGCACTGTTAATTTTCGTTGCTAAAGTATATAGAGGTGAATTCGCATCAATTGCTAATTCCCGTGGCAAAATGAGAGCTTTTAGTTACTTTCGTATATTATTGCATATATACCATGCACATTTCATTTTCAAAATTTTTTCTGAGTGTGAACATGAGTTTATACATATGCGTTAATTTCGTACTTTTCTGGCTCACCATTATCATATCCGAGTTGTATTTAAAGCAGTTGATCAATGAAGTGTTTAAAATTTAACTCGGATCACATTGTTTGTATCATTGCAATAAAATACTAGTTAATTAAATAGTTGTCGCTCTAGTTAAATATAAAAAAACCTCTAATCCTTTTAAAGCCGATTATTTGGTGAAAGAGAGAGAGTAATTATAGTCGGCTTTATAGTTGGTAGGAGCTTTAGGACATAGAGGCGTATTCATAGTCAAATTTAAGTTGATACTTAAAGTTAGTTGTAGCTTTTGACCTAGTTTCCAATGGATCATCTGACGTAAACGCCTCAGCTAACTTGAAGTACCAATTTAATTTTGACTATAAATACGCCTCAATGTTAAACGCTGCACCCAAGTTTAAGTACATACCAACTTAATTTTGTTTATGAGTACGCCCCATAAATTTGAATAGGCCATCTATCAAATTAAGCCGCAACTAACTTTCCGGTCGATTTTTTGTTTACTTTGATCAAGCGACATTGAATTCGAATTATATTCTAAAATATTCAGATTGGACCTCTTTATGAAGGTGTATGAGCTAGAATGAATGAACTATTTTACGGTTTTCCAATTTTTTTGTCTGTTTTGTCACATACGAAAATTAATTCCAATATATTTCGATTAAATTTATAATACCAATTTGGAGATTCCTTTACAAAAATCAGGTGGTAGTAAAGAAAACGTGGGCTATATATATCGTGGGCTATTTTTAGCAAATCTTTAAAGACGACAAACATTATATTTTCTCAGAATGTGTAATGTTCAGTACTGATGTATTAATAAAACATTTTATTATTGCCTAGTCGAAGAGCATTTTGATATGCATATATATGTTTGTATGTGTTTCTGTATGTATGCATATTACATAACAAAATGTTTTAAGGGTTCCTTTTACATCGCAATAAATCGCTTTATTTTACGCTAGTTGTTTGACAACAAAGTTTAAAATTTATTGATTGTTTTCTGGTAGCACAAACCCCTAGCACCTAGCAGGGGGAAGGCCAAAAACGCGCAACTGCAACCATATAAGCCTTGCCCACGGGTGAAATTCGCCAAAATTACAAAAACAAAAAGTAAGCAAACCGAAAAGGTTGGCTTCTGGCTATATTGTGCCAGCGAAGTGTAGCAAGAAATATGCGAATGTCGCAGCTCTCTGAAACCTATTAAACACGAAAGTGTAAAATTAAATGCGCAAATCAAAAATGTGTATACGAATGACGCATTACAGGGTACCTTTTTGCGAGTGCGAACAATTTTTTATTCGCATCGCATTACAGAGTAGCCTCCCAGATCGATACAGTATATACGAAGGCGTTTGATAAGATGTCCGATAAATTCTTATTTAATAAACTAGCAGTTGGGCTTTCACTCCACGTTCCTGGAATGGGTAAAATCCTATCTAAAGGGAAGGTATTGTACGGTGTCATTCGATAATATAACATCAGGCTCTTTTCATGCAAATCGCTTACTCTATGCTCGAATTGTTCGTCATAATAGTTTCGATTTTTCTGATCCATACAATCCTTCTGCGCATGTAAACAGATTTGAGCGTTTGCATTTTTATCAAGACTGCACTAAGTTATCTTAACTTTACGGAATCTGCAATTGCTTCTCTTTTATCTTCAATGTTCTTTCTAATGTTGTTGATAGCCCCGAAATTTTGCAGAGAATACAGCTTAATATTCCTTTAAGATTTTTGAGGCGTTCTGACTTATTTTACGTACATTTCGCAAAGTAGAATTATGTTATGAAGAATGCACCTATTAGACGGGCCCTCAGGGGAATGAATTAAATCTAAATGGTTGATATTGAGCTTTCACTTTCTGCAGCAGTGCTAAACCACATAATCGCAAACTATCTTAATTTAAGTTATTAAAAAGCCAAATTGTATTTTTAAGCATACTCAGTAAGAAACTTTGTACGAGTATTCATTGACTGAAATAAATAAATAAAAGTGCATGCAGTAGGTAATTAGTGGTAGTAAGCAAATTGCAAATAACGAAATAGTTTTGGAAAAATAGATATGATTTATGTGAAATATTATTCCAATGAAGAAATGCTAAGACCTCCCGATTGGGGGACTCGTTTTAAAAAAAAACATCAAGGATTTTAATTAATTTTAAACTGTTATTGTAATATATGCAAAGAAATAAGTTTTTATAAAATTAGTGGTAAATATTTGAAAAAATGCTGGTAAAATCTAAATTTCATAATTTAAAATAGTAAACAGACATATGACCTCACTAATATTATAATAAATGTAAAAGTTTGTATGTACTGATGTTTGACGGACAATCACGCAAAAAGTACAGATAGACCAGATTAGAATAAATATATAGGTTTATCTCGATGGGAGTCGCATGAATCAATTGTTCAAACTCGTCTGATGCATATGATAGCAACGTAGAAGCAAACGATTTGACACTAAATAGAACCGATAGGTAGCGCATGTGGCGAGATATTCGCAAAAGTCGTATTGGGCCATATTCAGAATATGCATCGGTCACGTGGAGAGAAACCCTTTCGATATGTTTTCCTTGAGCCAAAATATTCGTACATATTACCAGGTAGAAAGACATGATTTTTATACAAAATAACGGCTATAAACCCCACCGATGCTAGCGTGTATTACCTAACGTTTATTTAAACATGGAAATGACTGAAATTGATGTTCTGCATCAATCATTAGTGGAAAGTTATGACGCGCATCCATTTAATGTTAGTTACAGCTTTATAAAATTTTCAGTGCAATTGTATAAATTCGCTATTCATATGTTCCCCACCCATTCCTCCTTTCGAAAACTTATATCATGCTTCTTCCTATTTTAATTACCTTTTTGTTCTTCAATAATACAGGTTTTATTTAGGGTTTTTAAAAGCGGCTTCATGCAGGATTTGAAAACAAAATAGATTTACTTACATGTTAGCATTTACTTAACGCAAATTAATGTTAACCTTTTTATTTTCACAAGCATTAATATTTCGCCATTGAAATATTACTTTCTTTCTATCATTTTCTATTAAAAAATTAACTTTCCACCACTATTAAAAAGTAGTTTACAAAATGTATACATAAATTTGAAAAAAAGCAACACGGGTTTTTAACAAGACGATTTGTAAAGAGTGAATGAGAAATATGCTTAATTATCAAACTTTTTATTATCATGACTCAAGGGTAAGAATATGTTGTACTCAGTCTTTAATTGAAGTAGGTAAATACGTTTAAATATACATACACTGGCTCTCAGCTTAAAGGTACAGTAATTTGCTAACTACATTCAAAATGTTTTGTTTTGTTAAGTTTTTTCGTTAATTTTTTATTCATTCGATAATCTATATAGTATATACTTACTTAATTGGCACTATAACCTCTTAAGAGATTTCGCCAGTCACTCCTTCTTCTTGCCAATTGGAAATACCAAGTGATGTCAAGCTCTTTTCCACTTAGTCCTTCCAACGCAGAGGAGGCCATTCTCTTCCTCTACCACCACCAGCTGCTACCACGTTGAATATGTTCAGGGCTGGCCTTACAATAGTGCGAGCAAGATGAGAGACTTGTGGAGTGTGGTTTTGGTTGCCTACTCCAGGCTGTCATTATTGTAGATGTTAATGCTGGTTCCGAGATAAACAAAGTCCTACACGTTTTCGAAATTGTAATTGTCAGCAGTGATGCGAAAGCCGATACGCGAGTGCGCTGACTATTTATTTGATGGCAGGAGGTACTTAGTTTTGCCCAAGCTCACTTCCAGATCCATACGTGTCGCTTCTTTATCCAGTTTGGAAAAGGCAAAAGTAGCGGCGCGGTTTTTAAGGCCGACGTAATCGATATCATCAGCATACGCCAGAAGTTGCATGCTCTTATAAAATATGGTGCCTGAACGGTTCAACACTGCAGCTCGAATTATCTTATTATCTTACTATTACAAGGTTAAAGAAGTCGCACAAAAGAGAGTCACCCTCTTTGAAACCTCGTTTGGTTTCAAACAGCTCGGAAAGTTGCTTCCCGATTTGGACGGAGCTGGTGCTAACGAAAGGGGATTTGAAGTCGACAAAAAGATGGTGCGTGTCTATTCTTCTTTCTCGGATCTTTTCGAAGATTTCGCGTATCGTAAATATTTGGTCGATGGTAGATTTGCCAGGTCTAAAGTTACACTGATAAGGTCCAATCAGTTTTTTCACGGTGGGCTTCAGTCGTTCACACAATGCACTCGAGAGAGCCTTATTAGCTATGCTAAGAAAACTGATCCCGCGGTAGTCGGCGCATTATGCAGGTTCGCCCTTTTTGTGGATTGGGCAGAGTACACTTAAATTTCAATCAGCAGGCATGCGTTTTTCCTATCGGCTAGCATCTCAAGCGCCTCGCACTCGCGCATCTCGGACTCTCTCTTCGTTTCTCGGAAAATGGCCTCGCTTCCTTTTTCAACTCGCAATATCTCTCCCGCACGATTCGCGTTGCGCCCGATCGCAGCGTGGCTCTGTAGGCGGTATCTTTCTTTTTCATGGCGGCGTGGCCTCTCCCACCAAACCAGCCTTTTTTCGGGCTCGCTGAAAACCAATGACCTCTTCATCGGCAGTACGTAATGAGCGAGAAATGTGGTCCTATTGCGCGCAGATATCCGCTTGTTGAGCATTGCTCTCAGAGATCTGGAGTGCAAGTCAAGTGGCGAAACGGTCGGTTATCTGTTGAGATTGCATTTTTTAGACGTCAAGGTTTCCTCGTGTCACTGAGCGGGCGCCTTTTGCTGCGAATCTTTTGTTTTGCGGTGCGAATCTTAGCTGCGACAAGATGGTGATCCGAGTCGATGTTAGCTCCTCGAATAGTGCGCACGTCTAAGGCACTGGAAGTATGCCTTCCGTTTACCACAATCGATATATCTACGTATATAAAAATTAATCGTGGTTTGTTCGGCTGCTTAAAACTTGAAAACGACTTGATTGTTGGTAATTGCTATGCGAAGGTATGGGGAAAGATAAAAGTCGAAAAGTTCTCATAAGGTGGCGCTGTAGGCACACATCTCGTTTTTCAGCTGAATTCAATTACAGTTCAACTCGTGACGTAAAAAACATATTGCTAAATGACGACTGGGCAGATTTGGATAAGACTAACCACAATGTATGTACATGTAAACATAGTTCGATGCATGGCTTCCTATTAAAGCAGTTTTTATAGGGGCTTGCCAACTTTTTACGATCTTAAATTCAATTAAGGTAACTAGCGAAATCAAATATTTTACTAAGGGTACCAAACGAAGGTTTCACTTTCAAAATATCTTGAATTGCCAACTTTTTAGGATCTTAAATTCAATTAAAGTAATTAGCGAAATCAAATATTTTAACAAAGGCACCAAACGAAGGTTTCACTTTCAAAATATCTTGAAAGTAGGTTGCCACCTCTTTAAACGTAAAGTAAGTGAAACCAATAAGTTAAATGAAATTTTTTTGTATAGGGTTGCCAGCTGTTTTAAAACTAAAACTTTGCATATTTATTAGTTTCTCCTTCGATAAGGTATTAGGCATAGCTTTGTTAGTTGGGAGAGGGTTGACACATGTTTGAAAATTCTATTTAATCAAAATATACGCAAGTTATATGAAATATTAAAATATGTGTGCCACACAGTTCGTCCCAGCAGTAGGGTTCATTGCTAACTTTTATAGGAGATGCCACATGTCTGAAAACTGAATTTAATAAAATTGTACATATGTTATTTGATATAATAAAAGTTTATTTGATATAATAAAAGTTTATAGGTATATGAAGAAGCCACTTTTTAAATAGTCAATTTCAATTAAATTATACACAAGTATTTATATAAAATATTAAAGTTATATTTGGGAGAAACTGAAATGGCTTTCTGGATACATATGCAAAGGGCAATTAATAAATAGACAAATACAGGCAGGACAACATCTGTGGCTTTGGAGTCGAATATTTCTAAAAATCGTTGTTACAGTTAAATTTGCTTCAAATAAAAATGAAAACCGTAATGAAAACCGTATTTATGGTCCGATTTGATTCAAATTCAGATCATGTATTAGCAATATAAATAAAATAAATTTGAAAGTGAGAGTATTAATTTTACGTTTTTATTATTATTTTTGGCCTTATATTTTATGAATCGTCTGTATAATTTATAGAGCTTGAGGCCAGGTTTGTATTAGGAATAATATGAGAGAACAACAATTTTTCAAAGTGGTAGAAGTGATTGCTGCTATTTCGGAGATCACCACATCTCCTCATCAGACTTCTTTATTTCTAGACTTTACCTGGCTTTGAACCATGGTACACGGAGTTGCTAGGCGAGCAAGCAACCACTCAGTCACGCTAACCCTGTGGAAATTGTTTGTTTTTCTCACTATCCCGATCTCCAACCATATTGTTTGTTTTTAACAAATCTATAAGCTTTTTGTTCAGCTTATAGTTTGCTTTTAGGCTTGCTCGTCCTAATATTTTATGAACCGCCTGTATAATTTATAGAGCTTGAGGCCAGGTTTGTATTACGAATAATATGAGAAAACAACAAATTTTCAAAGTGGTAGAAGTGATAGCTTCTATTTCGGAGATCACCACATCTCCTCATCAGTCTTCTTTCTTTCTAGACATTGTATTGTACGAGAAGTATTGGATGAGCAAGCCTAAAAGCAAACTACAAGCAGAAAAAAGCTTATATATTTGTTAAAAACAAACAATACCGACCACACTGTTAAGCACATAGAGGCGATGTCACATTTAATAGCGGTATGGTTGGAGAAAGGGATAATGAGAAAACCAGAAAACGTAAATTATAGAGAAGGCTCATCCCAGTCCATTCCGTAATTCGTTCCGCTGTCGGGGGGTCTGCTGTACACACCACACTATTTTTTATCCACCACTTATACACAGTAGACCCACTTAATTTAACAGTAGAGGCCCATATTAACAGTGGTAGAGCGGGAATTTGTAGTTAGAGAGAAAAATAATGTAACTTATCAGTGGTGTTGCAGATGGTTAATTTGGTTTTAGTAATATAAAAATTGTCTATAATCATGCAAATAAACAAATATTTTATTGAAATTTAATTTTTATTAATAATGTAATATAAACGTATTTAATATAATGGATATTTTATTAAAATTTATGTCAAAATTTTCGTTTTCTAGTAATTGATGAAGTGAAAATATTCAAATTTAATTTTAATGAAGATAATTTTTTTGAAATATTTTTTTATATATTAAATAATAACATAATTTAATGGGA
This sequence comes from Anomoia purmunda, assembly GCA_951828415.1. Classification (NCBI taxonomy): domain Eukaryota; kingdom Metazoa; phylum Arthropoda; class Insecta; order Diptera; family Tephritidae; genus Anomoia; species Anomoia purmunda. Next base: position 40,010,886 of record OX639994.1, on the reverse strand, counting down.
TTTCTTTATATTGCACATCTTAAATTATTTAAATAATTGAAAACTTTTCAATAATTTTGTATATTCATTCATAACGAAATAATGTGAATGAGAAAAGATTTCCAAAAATTTATGAAAGTTAATAAATGTATCGTAAAATAGTAAACCGGGAAAAAATCTGTTTTTTGATTGTCAGCGTGGCAAGTAGAGACGGTAGAGGAGGTATGCAACAGTTGGGAAAAGAGAAGGGAGGAGAGGGAAAGGGAAAGGTAACCAAAATAATATTATTTTCTGTTTTTCGGCAATTTTTGTGTCAAATTGTGTCGCCAATAGCGCGTGCACGTGTACGCAAATGAATTGATGCGCATTTGGACAAAAATTCTAAAATATTCTAGAAAAATGCCAGCAATTTGTCAGACTACGTTATCAGACAATGTGTGTATGTATGTACATGGATGCATATGAATTTATATATTTAGATATATGTACATATGTACATAGATATGCATACATATAGATGTGTGCATATATGAGTGTATACTTGATGACATTTTAGTTATTTATGACTGTACATTCAAATGTAGTTATGCATGTAGTATTCTCTGGAAGCATGAAAAACTCTAAATCAACTCTCACCCAAATTTAAGCGCGTGTCCCGGTTCCGAGCTCGGGCAAAACGAAAGCATAAATAATATTGCGGCGCCTCCTCAAGCAACTGCACCACGGAATACAATTAGTTTGCTCAAACTTAATCGCTACTTGATTCAGTTTCCCGTGAAAGTCAAATTTTTGATACAAATAAACATATTTGTAATATCTGTATGTGGCTCGCATATTATTTCGCATCTACAGAAAAAGGAAATCAACTTAGGAAACCAAATGAAATATTAAATTGGAATCAAACTCATGTTAATATTTATTATATTATAAAAAATTATTTTTTTCATTTTTTAATAAATTCAACAAATAATTTCAGTATAAGCCAAATTTTTTCTTTTATTTTAAGAATTTCTTAAACTTTTTCCTCTTATATTAAATTTTATATATGTTTTCAAACAAATCATTAAACTACATATATTGGCTATATTGGCTATCTAGCACCGTCGCTTTTACTTCCAGCCTTTCGTGCCAGCCTTTTAGTGTGAGGGAGCACTTCTCCCCATTTCGTGGCATGGCGTGTAGTCGACGAGCGAGGGCTCTCTAAATGGTCGTGGTGCTCTGACCAGGAGCGAGAATAACGCTGACCGTGTGCACCTTTCCGCCGGTCATCACCTTTACCATTATGGTTGGAGTAAAGACAGATTGCCCCAGAGCTCTTCGGCCAGGTCCCTTGATTAGTTCTCGGGCGTCTCTTGGCGAGAGTTCGATCGTCTGCTCTCTGAGTGTGGTGTGGGGCGCTGGATTGCCGACCGGATACCCGACAGAGGAGGTCTGAATGCCCGGGGCACAGTCGATTCATGCGCATCTTCAACCGCCTGCTGGATGTCCTCGCCGCTCGCATCGATTTCCAGCACTTCTTCGTTAGGCACAGTTGCTGCTTCCGCTGGTTGTTCGTGCCATTCGTCTACCGCCCTAAGTCCTTCCGACGCGTCTTCCCCGCTTCTGGGAGTTTCTCACAGGAGGAGGAGGCTGTGGTGTCGTCCCTGATATTGGTCGCAGTTCCGCGGTGACACTCGTTGGTTGCAAGCTGCGGCGACAAGCAGTTTGAGCAGTGGCCGTGAGGCTTCGGCAAGGAAGTTTCGGAAATCTTGCCTTAATGATTTGTTGGCTCCTACAAAGTCCCATTGTCAGAGTACATGCTATGGGGACAAACTCATCTTGCTATAAAACGGGAAAATGCCGACAGAAACGTGGAAGCCGATAAGTCGCTGGTTGCCTCCAAATGCATTGATTTCGTAGCAAAACAAACAAAAACGCAGACATAACCTTTAGTTATTAGACACGCCCTGCCAGTGAAATTCTTAATCTCGAACGGGCCAGTAAAATCCACTCCTGTATTGGTGAAGGGGCGAGATAAGTTCGACCGTTCAGGGGGCAATGATGCCATCAGTTGCTCTCGTGCCTTTTTCCTGTGAATGAGGCAAACTTCACAATTATGAGTCATGTTTTTTATCAAATTTTTCATTCGTACGATCCAATATTGGGATCTAAAAAGTCTCAACATGAGTTGATTCTCCCATGCAGAGAAATCAGATGTGAGAATCTGACGAGAAGTCGGGAAAATTGGCAAACGTACGGTAAAATTACAGGGCATCGTTCGTTGTAGGGTAGCCCAGCTAACGCAAGCCTCCCTCTAACTCTCATGATTCCGTTCCCATCGAGGTGCAAATCTGACAAGAAGTCGGCAAAATTGGTCATCGTACGGTAAAATACAGGGTACCGTTCGTTGTAGGGTAGCCCAGCTAACGCAAGCCTCCCTCTAACTCTCATGATTCCGGATGGAGCTTTTTACGCTCACTGACTTTGACGTGTCGAGTGCTTGATACTCATTGGAGAAGCACTGTTTTTGAGTTAACATAATAAGACAAATTTTTGCCTTTCGAATTTTTACCGCTGTTATTTCTGACGTTTCTTGTCGTGGGGTTGATTTGATCAGATGTGTCTTGTAGTAAAATTTAAAAACACGTGCAATTACCCTTAGGGCACGGGAGAAGTCAGAGAATCATTCTAAAATGTCCGCCCCTTGCAAAATACGATCTGTATGGAATCGAATGATCTTTTGCTCCAGCCCTGTCTCCACCATCACCTCGTTAGTTTTTGGGGCCAGCCAGACGGTTTCTCCTTTAACCAACTAGGGCCCTGCCACCACAGAGTGCTCGTCGCCAAATCTTGGGGCGATAAGCCACGGCTACCTAAATCCGCCAGGTTATCGCTTGAATCCACAAGATTCCATCCTTTCACTCCGACGAGCTCCTCTATTTTGGCAACTCGATTCGCCATGAACGTGAGAGAGACTGTCTTCACTGGTGCTACTTTCGTTTTGCCTGCAAGTAAATTTATGTATGGGGCCCGGTCTGAGTTTCGATCGCGAACTTTCACATACAGAGCAGCTGCATATGCCTTCTCGGAGGCATCACAAAATCCGTGAAATTCAATTTCATTCCAAGGGGTGAAATGGATCCACCTTGGGATTTTGATATTCGAAATATACGTATAATTTTTAAGAAAATGTTCCCATCACATATACATAACTCGAGGTAGAGTGTCATCCGAATCTATCTTGGCTAACCGGATGTCCTGTATTAAAATTTTTGCCTCCACGACTATGGGGCCCAACCACCTGGCTGGGTCGAACAACTTGGCAACACACGACAAAATCTCTCTCTAAAATGGAGCATATCGCGCGCGGCATTCCACCGAATGCCCAACATCCTAGCTTCGCTCAAATCATCTATCTCCAAAAAATCTTCCTGTAACAAATGAGCTTTTGGCAAAGCTGCCAGGATATCCTTGAGTACCTCGATGAGTTCGTCGCGGGTGCGACTGGCGGTATCGCAATCATGAGCTCCTGTCAGTACATCGTCAGCGTACATGTGTTGGGTTAAGACCCTAGAAGACAACGAAAATTTCAGGCGATCGTCTTCCGCCAATTGCGGAAGAATTCTTATTGCTAAATAAGGGGCGCAGTTCACTTCAAACGTCACAGTTTGGAGTTCGTAGTCTACAAGCTCTTCTGCTTGTGATTCTCAAAAGAGAATCCTATGGTACCGGGTATCATCGGGGTGCGGAAAGATATGCCTATATATTTTCTCAATGTCTGCATTAAAAACGTATTTGAAAACCCACCATTTTAATAGCACTGCTCACTGGCTTCATATGACCGAGTGTGATGTATTCTCGCAGTACTCGATGATATTCTGCGTTCAGCTCCGGTCTTCTAATCATTGTCGCTTCGTTTCGCACGAATTGATGCGCTGCGATGGTTCATGAAACCCCAAGACTTATGCTTTCAGGGAATTCATGCCGAAATAGTAATGCCACCACATACTGCCATTGGTCATTCCTCGTAGTCGTCTTCGTATGATGTTGCTCATAAAACGCATCCTCCGGATTGAGCTGCCTTTTTGTGGGGACTTGCTCAAGCTCACAAGCCCGAATCAGCTGAGAACTTGAAATTTCCGCAAGTAGAGAAACACATGAGTCCGGACTCTTTGCCGCAGACTGGGGCAAATCAAGATCCAGCCAAATACTGTCTCCTGTGCCTGGAGAAAGCCCAGAATATTTTTTTTTATGTTTCCCTTCATTATGTCTGGGTACAAGTCCGCACCAATAATAACATCGACTTGCTGGCTCCTGTGGAAATTAACTTCGGCGAAATTCATTGGGGGCAGTAGATCAAAATGTGATTAATCTACCGAAAACTGGGGTAGATCTCCTGTCAGTTGGGGTAGAATCAGGCCTCTTGCCTCAATTCTAATCTCGAGAGGTAGTTGTCCAAATCGTCCCACCTCGGAATCTCAGCCTTGTGAACGATTCCCTTTTCCCACAAAGCTAATATAGTGTCCGGCAATTTGCTCGAGACCAAAAAGACAAAAATTGCATCCCAGCTTTCAATTTCAATGTCATACATTTGCAGAACTGAGATGCAATTATTTACTGAACGCTGTAGATTTTTTATCTCGGTGCTGCGTTCGACTACCACCGTAGGCAAGTTGAACAAGATCTTCAACTGACTATTCAGCATGACTCGTTTGTTTTCATATCTATCAGAAAGATTCTGCCATGCAATAGCAAAACCGTCATTGGTCAAAGGGCATTTCTTCACGATGTCTCTTGCTTCCCTACGAGTCTTTTGATTGAGGTGGTATAATTTTTCCACCGGACTTAGACGCGAATTATTTACGTAGATGGCTGTCAATAAATCCCGAAAAGAGAGCCATGCCATATAATCCCCATACAAAATTTCCGTATCGCACGGAGGAAGATTAACGTTTGAGCGCAGAGGTGGCTCAGAATCGCAAGAGAAAATATGGAATGACTTGCCCCTGGAGTTGTGTTATACCTCTCTTCAAACTCCAATAGGGCACTATAGGTGCGTGAAAAATCGTTTGAGTGAGCCATTGTTAACAAACTTTCCTTTATTGCTTTAAAAAATTTAAGTACAAAATAAACAATTTTAAAAATTTACAAGAAATAATATTAAAATTCTTTTTTTTTTTGATTTCTCCTTTGATTGGGGTGAAGTTTCGTCTTACTGGGGGCCTGATGAGTGTCCCGATGGTAAGCTCCTTCAAGCCTTTGCCTTGCTTTGCCACCTGGTGTATTCTACCTCTTCTTCTGGTGATCCCGGTTTCTCGTGTGTGCTTTTTTTTTCTACCACTTAGATGTGAGACTGGTATTTTCGTCGTTCAACCAGTCCCACGAAAGTTTATGCTTCGCGCCCGAATACGCGAACATACATGGTGAATTTCATAGGCATACCTTTATGCAGCTTATCGTATTGGGTTTATTGCTGGTGCCGCCCAAAGTTCACCGTACCTCCTTATGGCAACTCGGGCTTTGGTAAGGCCCTTGCAGCACTTCGTGCTGACGATGATCTTGGCAGTACACTTTAATTGCCTTTATTTCATTTTATTTTATATTTCATTTATTGTATATATATTATTTATTTTTATTTTTTTTATTTTTTTTTTAATAGCGCGTTTTATTTGTTGACCCTCGTGGCCTGCGCTCACTGCCTTATCTGGTTAGGCTGAAGATAGTCTCCCTGCATTTGCGAGACTGAGGTTCAAGTGCCTAAGCTCGTACTTCTTTAGGACTCCAGAAGAGCTTTCTGGGGTGGAGATTGGTAATTTGTGTGACTTCATTCGGGGCACGCAACGTTTCTCAGGTTAATCTTTCCTGACTTTCCGATTCACGTTATCGTTCATAAATCATGTGGTATCACAATGGACTCCTACTATGTCTAAGTGAGCTCCCTTTGCGGGAACTACCACATTAACATACCTTTAAGGACTTTCACACGAATTAATTTGTTGCCCTGCTATTCAGGGACTTTCACTGCCTGTTTAGCTTTTTTACAAAATTTTATAAATTCCAACGGTATGTATTTCTAGATCGGAAACGTCATATAAATAGTTTCTGAGCGTTTTTAGTGCCCAAACTATGGCATACAGCTCTTTCTCATTCGTGGCGTAATTTTGTTCTGTAGAGTTAAGTGTTTTAGATATAAATATAAGAGGTTTATTATCCTGAGTTAAAACTGCGCCTATTGCGGCATTTGACGCATCTGTTGTTAAGACAAATTTCTTTTGGAAATCAGGTTGAGCTAGTTCTACTTGTCCAGCTAAAAGAGTTTTAAGCTTGTTGAATGCTGCGATACCGTCTGTATCGAGTTCAATGCTGACCTTTTTTGATTGGTTTGTGGATATTTTTCCATTGTCTCCTGCGAGAAATTTGGTTAGAGGTTTCGCCACTTTGGCGTAATCTTGAATAAATTTACGGTAATAGCCTGTCATTCCTAAAAAGCTTCTAAGTTGTCTAAGAGTTTGCGGTTGAGGGTAATTATTAATAGTTTCTATTTTTCCTGGATCTGTTTTGATGACTTCTTTCTTAAAAAATTTTGATTTTTCCACTGAAATTTTCATGTTTGCTTGTTTAAGAGTGTTAATTACTACGTTTAAATGTTCAATATGTTCGTTTAGTGTGTTGGAATAAACAATGATGTCATCGATATATACGTGACAGAATTTTCCAACAAAATTTCTTAGAATATCATCCATGGCATTTTGAAATATGCTAGGAGCATTCTTCAGGCCAAAGGGCATACGGACAAACTCATATTTCCCATTATTGACCGAGAAAGCAGTTTTACAAATATCTGCTTCTTTCATAAGTATTTGGTGGAATCCTGACTCGAGGTCTATAGTGGAAAAGAATTTCACTTTTCCAAGGTTTGATAGTATTACATTGCAGTCAGGAATTGGATACCTGTTTTTTCATTCAATTTTTTATAGTCGATGACCATACGCAATTTTTGCGTGCCATCGTCATTAATACCCTTTTTTGGGACAACCCAAATTGGTGCATTATAAGGACCTTTACTTTCGCGAATAATACCTTCTTGTAATAATTTTTCAATTTCGGTATTTACAAATGAGTTAGCGGAGAGAGAATAGTTGTTGTTGTTATATTTTTTTAACGTTTTCTTTTTCATTACTTTGCTTTATCGAGCGCACTTTCTTTGGTTTGCTGATTATTTTCTTCATCAGCTACCTCGCTTGTTTTTTTGAAATTTAAAAATTTTTCTGTGCGGTTTCCCACCTTATTGACCCTGCTTCAAAGTTTAAAATAATAAAAATTTGCGTTTCTTAGGAAATTATACCCTATTAAAATATCTGATTCGAGATTTAGTATTTCGTAAAATCTTTGTAAGATACCAAATAATTTTATTTGATAATAATGGCTTATGGTAGTAAAACCATTAATAGTTTTCACTCTTTTCTTAATGATTAATTCTTTCCGATTTTTAAATAAGTTCGGGCTACAGTAACAACTAGTAGCGCCACTGTCTATTAAAATTGTATATCTGCGTCCTGAGTTTCCTGATTTGATAATGTAGGGGAGACCCGACTTGTATCTAAAAAAGCATCTTCTTCTATATTATTAATTCTTTGCGCTTTTCGGTTTGGCTGATAGCTCAATTGAGCGCTTTCATACTGCCTTTTGAACCCCTGTTGGTTATAATTGTCATTTTTATTATTAAAGGCAGTAGCGTTTTGCTGACATGCTCCAAAATTAGGATAATTTGGACGATTATTGAAATTTGGCCTTTGGTTAAAATTTTGTTGTGGTTTTCGCACAACATTGGCAGAGCTACCCAGTTCCATTGGTTCTGGTTTGAGTTGATGGTGATTTTGGGAATTATGGTTTTGAATATTATGATTGCGTTGCGGAAAACGCAGAGAATTATTATGTTTTTGCGTAGTATAATTATTCCGACTATATTGTTGAGCAAAGGTTGCTCGAAGGTTATTCGACTCAAGTTCTTGTGCCTTGGCCAATGCGTTTGGTAAGTCGCTTGGGGATAGAGAAAAGAGTATATTTCATTATAACAATCAATGATGGTTAAAGAGCCTTGGCGCATTATGCTGAGCTCTTGTTCAATTACATGAGGAGGGCGCTTATCAGCATAAGCGAAATCTAACCGGCTTAAAATCGCGTCAAAGTTTAGTACAGTGCCATGGTTAGTTAAAATGTCGTTAGCGTCCTCAGTCACTTTATTTCTCAAGATTGTCAAGGCTGCATAATACCTACGACTGTTCTTTGCATATAAGCTCATGGAATTATTCGCGGCTTCGCGCCAACTTACATATGAAATTTTTCTGTTAAAAGACGGTAAGGACTTAATAACGTCTAGTGGTTCGTCGCATCTAACATTGTCGTCGACTCTTTGGGCGGTATACTCTCGTATATCATTTGTACTTGTTAATTGGGTCAATTGGCGTGTTAAGCGCTCTATTGTTTCTCTTAAGGGAGCCGTATGGGTCTGAATCAGTTCTGTCACTTGGGCGGCTGTAGCCATTGTTACAGTTGGTGGCCTCAAACTGCTAAATAATTCTGCCAATGATTCTACAGACGAGCCTAGTCTTACTCCTTGCAAAAGCTCTATTTCTTCCTCTAATTCGCTAATTCGATCCAGTTTTCCTTTGTTATTTATTTAGTTTTCCCCTACTTATATAAATTTTATTTTAATTACTTTCTACTCACATAAACCTTATATAAATATTGATCTAAAGCAGGAATCAGATGTCTGGAAACAGCAATTAGTTGACTGGAATCAGGAATCAGTTGACTGGAATCAGGAATCGGTTGACTGGAATCAGGAATCAGTTGACTGGAATCAGGAATCGGTTGACTGGCGTGGAAATTATTTATTGCCTTTTAAATTATTTTTTATTCTTTAATTTCTGTTTTTTTTCAATTGTTTTTCCTTTTTAGGGGTATTTATTGTCACCTTTTCCTTTTTGAAGGATACTTTTTGCCAGTTTAATATTTTTGTTTTGCTTTTTTTTTGAAGGATACTTATTTTCACTTTAATTTTTTCTTCTTTTTTTCCTTTTGGAAGGATACTTTTTGTCAGTTTAATGTTTTTTGTTGGTTTTTTTTATTTTTTCTCCTTTTTTTTTTGAAGGATACTTATTTGCACTTTAATTTTTTTCTCCTTTTTCAACGATACTTTTTGACAGTTTAATGTTTTTTTTGTTAGTTTATTTTTTTCTCCTTTTTTTGAAGGATACTTATTTACACTTTATTTTTTTCTCCTTTTTTCGAAGGATACCTATTTTTACTTTGGCGGATGCTTGCTATCGAGTCATTACTTTTTCACGACGTTACACGATAGGGCATCCCGGTTGAGCCCCCAGTTAATTTATTTATTTCAATATATTATTAATACATTAATAAACACTTAATATAATTATTCAATATTCGTCATACGTGATCATCAATAAACTCCCTCACTCAAAAAGGTAACAAGCATTATATAGGCTTGTTGTCACATTGCACTTTCATTCCATTCTCAAGTCACGTTGTGGGAAATCCGAAATATGGTTTCTTGTTACCAATATTTTCGGTGGCAGTTAATTTGCAGACGCTTGCGTTAGCAATAATTGTTGCGCGTGTAGCGCTGAAGTCGTAATTCACATTGCAGCGAAGAATATTAGCGGATGCAATATGATTCTTTTGTTTGTTTAAATTAAAATATATATTTTTTGCCAACGTAATAGTACGTTGCCTTAACTTGCACACACACAGATAAAATAGAACAGAAATTCTGACTATAATTTAAAAGCGCCGTTTATTTTCTGGAAAAACCCCTGGATTTTGTGCATACACAAGAGAAAAGTGTCACTCACCTGAGTTGTCGCTGTGATGAAAGTAAGAAGGTTTTGCTGGTTGCCTGTCGCTTTCATAGCACCACTATCTGGCAACGGGTTCAGCTAACAGGACTCGTGCAAAAGCAAACCAAGTAACGCGTCCTGTCAGCGAGTAGCTTACAGCGACATCTCATTGTGCCAGTTTTCTTTTGTGAATGATTGCAGACCTTAACACTACCCAATGTGCAAATGTGAAATGCCGCCGGTAAAACAGCAAATGAGCCAAGTTGTTTTGGCATATGCGTGCGTGCATACAATCAAAATTGACTCAATCTTATCATTTACATATTTAAATAAATAGAATTTCTCGTTAAATATTTCGTTCAATTTTTCCTTTAATTCATTTATTTTTATCATTGCGAAATCTAAAATTGGTACAAGAACAATCAACTTTTATTAAATTTATTCTCTGTTAAAAGAAATATTGTCTCTGCCGCTCGCAATTTGTCTCCTCTTTGCATATGTGGAGTATTTCCATGAGTGGGTCTATTGAAGATTTTTCGACTGTTGACAATTCACACTGAAATTCGGTCATGAGCCTTCTCATTAGTTTACGTTCTCTGGAAAAACAAACAATTTTCACACGGCTAGCGTGGCTGAGTGATTGCGTGCTCGCCTAGCAACTCCGTGTACCATGGTTCAAAGCCAGGTAAAGTCTAGAAAGAAAGAAGTCTGATGAGGAGATGTGGTGATCTCCGATATAGCAGCCATCACTTCTACCACTTTGAAAAATTATTGTTTCCTCATATTATTTACGTTTTTATTTTTTGTTATATGATTTAAAACATTTAACTTCCCGAAAACTATTGAGTAGATGATATCGTCCAGATCTGTTATAACAGCTCTATTCCTATGCACTAATAATTCAAATAGATGGCCCGTGTCAATTTCCGTTTCCTTCGTGTTTCTAACAATTTGGTTAACTGTATCTGTAACATTGTCATTGACTTCTAGATATAAGCGCTTGTTCCTTATATTTTACGTCATTAAAATCGTTAAAATCTGGAGTACAAGCTATGTACTTCAGAAAAATGTGAAATATGATTTAGTTTGCCAGATTCGTACTGTGCGTTAACCAATCGTATTCGTCCCATATTGCTAAACTTCCATCAATTATTGGTATGTAGTTAGATTTCGAAGAATCGATTATTTTACTTTCCGACCCCCGAGTACTTAGAAGTAGTAGAACTAATCTAAAAGGAAAAATATTTGATATATACCTTAGAACACTTTTACCTATCCTCTTATTGGTCTTAACATAAACTATATCTCCCGGTTTAAAAAAGTGGCTAGTTTACCTTTATTACCCCTTTTCAACTTATTTTCCTGGCCTTTAATTAATATTGCTTTTATCTCTGCCTTAAGATCTGATGGTATCTAAAAACTTAACTTAATAGTTAATGGTTGAATTGATCTGTTGTATTTTGCCGTAGTAAGAAGTATCATGTCGGTGGAGTCACTTATAGCTTGCTCCAGTTAGTACACCGTAAGGTGCTGAGGAATCTCTCCACTTGCCCATTTGTTGGGTATAAGTTTCCGCTCCAAAATGATCCTTAATTGTCTGGGAATTCAGGGGATTTTCGTTATCAAATGCTACATTTTTCATATTTTCAAAACAATTAAGAATTTGCAATAACGCTTGCCTAACGTCAACAATGGCCCTAGACTTAATCGAAATTTTCAATAACGCTTATTTAACGTTAACAATTACCCTAGACTTAATGGGAATGATCGTGGGGAATTAAGAAAATTTATCGACGCAGGTTAAGAAGTAACGTTTATCATGTATAACATTTCTTCGAGGCGAGATGGTATCGGAGTTTTACCTAGCTCTTGTTTGGCCGGATGCCGTTGACATTTGGCCTCTTTAAAAATTTTGTAGTTAATTGTAATTTCATGAAGTACTTGTTTTATATTCTCCCGGATAGAACGTAGACCGTGTTCCATTACCAGTATTTCGTTTTGATCACCTTCGTTAAAAACGTCATTAACTTGTTTCATTGTGTGGCGAAATTCGATTGACGGAAATATCCTTATAATCTCATCTTGAATTTTCCCTCAAGCAGGCAAATCGCAATAAATAGCATTAATAACATCAGGATTAATGCACTCATCAATCAATGGCAGAAAATACTGAAAGTTTTTAAATATAATTTGATGACAAATCTTTGATTTAAAAATAATTTTTTTAGCCTTAGTTGTGGCGTTCCTTTTCCCCAAGATTATCTGATTTCGAAATGAATTGACAGGGTTTTCCACCACTGGAAATACTTTCGTTCAAGATTCGTCGCAAAGTACCGTAGTGGATGTGGATTCCTCTGAATTCTCTAATGCATTAATGTGTTGCCGAGACAACGCATCATGGACAAGATTATCCTTACCGGGTTTGTAACAAAATCGGGCGAAAATTCCTCAGCAAACGCTCGCCATCGCTTTAGTTTTGTACTTGGCTTTTTATCCGAAACAGCAAAGGTCAAAGGCTGATAGTCAGTGAAAATATTCAGCCGTCTTACACTATATACATATGTAAATAGTTTCATAATTTTTGAAGAATCCACGCAATTTCGTGTGGTGGTACGTCAGTGGTTAGCTCAAATGGCTTATTATAATCAGGATAAAGCAGAAGTACATCCTCAGAGGATAAGTTTCTTTTAATATTTTAAGGCTAATAATGCGTAGTCATCTAGCTCTATCTTAACATTTTTTGATTGATTGGCCATTGTCTACTCTTAAATAACTTGTGAGGGGGTTCACTATGGAGGCACAATCCTTAATAAACCCTATAGTATGCTGATAATCCTAAAAATGATCGCAGACCACGAAGAGTGCCAGGAGTCTTATAATTTAAAATACCATTGACTTTATTAGGGCACGTTTTACTCCCCTCTTTTGAAACAATAAATCCCAGGCATTCGACCTCTCCCTTGGAGGATTTTGATTTTTCCATTGAAACGCGCATATTTGCCTCTTAAAATATCGTCAATTGTTCTCTGGAAAATTTCAGGAGCATTCTTCAATCCAAAAGGAAGTCTACAGAACTATTTCCCATTGTTCACCGAGAACGAGATCTTTTCCCTGTTCTTTTCCGCCAACTTAATCTAGATATTTGTCAGAAATTGTTTTCAAATTTAATTTCCCAAAATCGATCTCCATTCCCAATTATTGTGGCACTACGTTAGTGTTAAAAGGCAAAGCTTCATTTGGACTTGCGAAAACTTTCGAATGCTTACATCCCTGAAATCATAATATTGTAATTCCTCTGTAACTGGATGCATTTCCTTCCGAAAATAGGAATTTAGTATTGAAAGATTTAATTGACAAATCTTCGTCACACCTTTTAAATTTTCATAAGGTTTAATCATTTTAGCGGTCGCCCTGCCAGGATTCTACTTACAAAGGGCAGAAGCGACATCCGTCTAAAAAATTAACTTCCTTTAGAAAATCATATTGAGGCTCATCCCCAGAAAAACGAGTTCTCGCGCTTACTGGCTGGCGTAGCCATATTTCCAGAACCGCTTTTGCAGTGTCTATTCCGTGGGATCGAGTTGGCTAGGAAATCATTTGTTAACATGTATGTTTAAAGTTTCTAAAAATCTCCATTGACTGCTGATAATAAATTATAATTTCGCGGATGCGTAATGTGGAAGAAAATGTTTAATAACATCACCAAAAATTATCAAAAAGAAGCAAACTACCACTTTATTATAATGAAATTGAATGGGCTATAAAACTGTTTACTCGAAAGCTTCTACAAATTTTGACAGTGCTTTGCGTTGTCCAAAATCAAATGCTTGAACGGTCGTGATCTTCATAATGCGATCTCCGAGTCGGTCGGCTAAAACCATTAATACCAATTTTCTAATCAGATTACCTCATTGCACGGTAGGTAACTCCACAATGTAGGTACGTGTACGCACGGAATATCGATGCTCCATCTAGTGTTCGTGCTATTGACCCGAGTATGGCGAGTTCTTATGGGAATTTACATGGGGATTAGCTATGCTGTAAAGTATCCCTAGCACAGAGAATTAACGATATAATAAAATTCATACATAGAGCATTATTGGCATATACTCCCTCTGGTGCAGCAGAATTAGGAGAAGATTTGCACACTATGCCAATGATTTTAAGCGGTGATTTTAAAGTAAATTTTGCCTTGGAAGAAGCTCAACCACTTGTACAATTTTATAAAGTAAATTTAATTTAAAAATGAATAATAATCCCAAAGAATCAACAACCTGATCACGCACGACAATAGATGCAATTTCCTCAAGATATTTAAATAATTTACAATCACGACTTTTCATTTCATATTTTTCATACCACAAACCAATTGTATCTTTCCTTGAACATGAAAGTATGGAAGTGAATGAATAGATTTTTTATAAATCGAGCCGAAAACATCAACTATCTTTTTTCATTAACCTAACACCCTTAAAAATTCCAGAATAATGAATAGTGGCTTCTGTTATCGGGGAAATATTTCTATCTCATAAAACTTTCTGGCTAGGGTGAGTATTTTCATTTCAAGTGCCCATCGAGATCCATGAAGTTTCACTTTTATCGCCTAGCTTTCTAGGCTGACAATTTTTTCACAGAAACAAAATAATTCTATAAAATCTTAATCCACAAAAAATGTGCATGTAATAATAATAATAATTTGCTTGATGTTTGGCCGATCTTCTTCTACAGTTTTACCAAGAATAATATAATACAATATTGCGCCGTTTGATCTGAAATTCGGAGAGAAGCTTGGCTGTGAGGTCACATAAGATTTGCCGGTGGAGAGTCCTGAGAGAATACAACTTGGCGTACATGTAGGAAAGAGAGGATTAGCGATACCACAATCTGCGCCACCTTCTGCATTCTTTTCACTATACAGTTTTATGCCAACTTCGAACGGCAGATGTATTTTGTGAGAAATTTTTTGATGGCAGAAATACACGCGGAGGTTTGCCATTGCCTGGCGTGGGCCGACGGCCGACCGCTATTTGAAAAAACTTTTTCTAATAGGTTTTTAATGCTACTTGCCCCGGCCAGAATTTGTACCCAGTACCCATCGAATGAGGTGCGCACATGCTAGACACTAAGCAACGTTGGCCGATAATACCGCCAAAATACCCCAAAAATCCAAAGTGGTTGTTTACCAATGTTATCATTCAAATCACCCATGAACGCAAAAACAGAACATAGCTCGTAACCAGTAAAGATAACAAAAAGAAAATTGAGAATATATTATTAAAAAATGTATACCCTAACGCAGTTAGGGTAGCTGCAACTGATATTCAAAATCCTGTCACTTTAACAATTTTGTTCCAATATGGATCAAATTCAACTATATGCTGCTTATGGTATCCACTTGAAGACCAAAGAGACAATTCAGTCCAATTAAACGTATTCTTAAGACATACATAGATATAGTCTAGCGAATTAAGATTGAGCGCTTACGATGGCTTGGTCATGTTGTACGTATGGAAGAAAATTCTACACCATTGAAAGTCTTCAACACTGTACCAGTTGGTGGTGGCAGAGGAAGAGGATCTCTAGCTGGCGCCAGTTACCAATGTAGAGGAGCAACTGGCGCGTCATGTTTAAATCGTCCAAAATCGCCTAGATGATTATAGCGCCAATTAAGAAGAATAAGAATGGTTTTCTATATTAATGAGCATTTATAACATTAAGAACATCTCATATAAAATATCCCACCACATTTAAATAAATAATATCTGTCTATCTATACTATAGTAGAACAGTAAGGAAGCCGTGTCTGTACATTGAAATGTTTTTTAAAAGAATGAACGAAGGGGATACCGGAAATGCAATAGAATATATTTGGGTAATTTCTAGAACTGTCTGCTTTTTTATTTGTCTGCATGTTTGAACTCAATAATCTCCGAAACTACTGAATCGATTTTCATGTGACGTTAAGCGGCCACTGTAGTCGAGAGTGTGGGAGGTGCGCTCTTCATTCGGTTGATCCCAGGTCCAAATCCTGGCCGGGGCATGTAAGATAAACAATTATAGAAAGGCTTTTTGTAATAGTAGGCAGGCAATGGCAAACCTCCGATTTTGTTTCTGTCATGAAAAAGCTTCTGACAAAAATCATTTACCGTTAGAATTTGGTGTAAAACTGTAGGTCTCTCAATTTTTCTTACAACATCAAGACGCACACCACAAATTGTAGGCGAAGTTCGGCCAAAATCGCTTAAGCGGTTATAACGCCAATTAAGTAAGTAAGTAAGTAAGTAAGTATATAAAATTACACTTAAACACCATTGGAACTAAAAGAATCAGGATTGTTCCCACTCCAACCAGACGGTATACTCAAATATAATTTCAAATGTAAAAAGTAGCTGCAGCTGAACATATAAATATTGTGGCGGGTGATTAGAAATACATAACACAAATACAAAATTGCACGTCGTTACAATCTTCATTTGCCAATCAACGCCGATTAAAACATCCAAATAAGCTTGAAGTACAAAATGCACCTCGTCTTGCAATTGACTGAGTGTTAGCAGAAGAGGACTTATTTTTCCATTACAAGTATCAATTAGAACGGACAAAAATTCGAAATAATTTTTTTTCGTATATCTCACGCGTGTTGTTGCTAATCCTCTAGAATATTTGACTGATTCGTTGAACAATGATGTCTAACTTCACTTGACCGCCTTTAATTTTGCTTCAAAGTGTTGGTGGTTGGGTCCACAATGTTCACTTCACTTAATGTGCGTGATTGTGTTGGACATTTGTTCTATATATTCTGCTTCCAGTACACCAAGTAACGAATAAGCATTATCTCCAATGTCATCTTTTTTATGTCGATTGGATCTAAGATGTATTACCAGAGAAAGACATGAGCTTTTTATATGTGGGTACTATTGAATATTGCCTTGCATTAGAGTGAAACCTTGTCCTTAATGGTCTGTAAATTAAGATTCCTTCCCCCTGATGATTAACGTGTCAAACTCTTCATGAAGGACGCTGTCGTGGGGCGAATTTTACCGTTGTTTCACGTAAACCTCCAAAATATGGAGTTATAAAACGAAATGAAATGTTGCACTGATTTACTATTTATTCTCGAGATGAATTAGCATAAACAAGTTTAGTAAGATCAGAAAACTGGGATTTCGCACCTGCAAAGTTGGTTGCGATGTTACAATATATATTTTTGCAATGTCCTTTTCGGCTAATAAATGGTTTTAATTCATCAGTTGTAAAGTCGTGGACTAATTCCAAAGGTAATGCCTTTGTTGAAAAACAGCGAAATTCCCCTACATAAGTATTATGTGGTTTCTTTCCCCTTATATTGAGGTGAACTCAAAATGGGCCGCAGAAATCGACGCCTGAGATACTGAATGGTGTTGCTGGGCTCATTAATTTTGGCTTGGCCTTGGTGCATCTACCGCAGTTTAGCACAATTAATCGTGTCATCCGTGTCTTTTCTATGGATCATTTGTACCTATAATTTGGTGTTAAAAGTGCTGTGTGGAAGTAACATGTGTTGAAGTCGGCCTCCAACTCGGATTAAGCCATTGTTGTCCAGAAATGGTGCTAGACTTCTGAAGGAACTGTTGTTGTGAACTTCTTCGTGCCTTTTTAAGTGCTTCAGATCTTCTTCAAAGTCCAATTGGGACAGTCTGAACAATTACCATAAGCACATTTTCCAATTCGTCCGATTGTTCTGCCTGGTTTCTGGTCTTATAGAATCTCAATATGTAACCTCTAACTCTGTAATTTTTTAAACGAGCCGTTATGTTAAATGATATCAAGGACGCTTCCTTTCTTATCTATAGTTATTACTGGTTAGGTTAGGGTAGTAATGCGTTGAAGGTCAAGCTTCTTTTCGATCGAACAAACTTATTGGTCCATCAAACCACATATTGCATGTTTCCATCATTCTCGGCAGTAGTCCCATTGATAAAATATGAGATTGATTAACCTTTGATCCTATGGGACACAATTGTTCTGTGGTGGTGTACTCATGAATAACTGCAATACCGTTTGCCACAAATGTTTGGTAAGAGGCTGAACACGAGTTAATACATGCTATCACAATTTGAGAATTGGTCCAAAGGTATATAGGCCCATAGTCTAACTTAAGATCTAGTTTGACCCTTGCAGTTAATTGAGCACCTAATATTGCTTCAAGGGCGCTACGCATTTGAGAAAGCGTGAATTTGAACCTTTGCCCCCAAACATGTGACTGATTGTTTTTGAATGAGGTCCATTTGGAATTAAAATTGGCTGCTAATGGATCATCCCATAACAATTTCAGTTGCCAAAGGTCTTGAATGAGTATTTTGGCTGTGACTATGATTGGCGTTAGCAACCCCGAATAATCGAGAGGCAGACAAGGCTCACGCTGCAGCTTCGTTGGGGCACCTTAACGTAGAACATATAAATTTTTGGTAACCATGTTAATTCCCACTTTTTTTATAGATTAATTGACATCATTATATTTTTGTAGGTGAAACCACGCTGTTTTAAGATGTGTTTTAGTTACTGACATATTTCCATCGCTGTCCTTAAGTTGTCTGCCCTTTGCAATTTCCTGTAAACATTTAGTGGCCAAATATGGAGAAGATATTGTACCTATGTCACGATGTTTAGCTGAAAGTACATTATTGTCATATTTTGCCAGCAGATGAGTTGGAATTTCCTGTCAATATATTGTTCCAACATCTGTGGTGAAGACGAACTTTGTGCAGGCAGAAGAGGAAGTAAAAGGGTGGTGTGGCTTTCGGGACTCACAATGCAATGTAAAGTACGTGGGTTTCCTGATGACCTCAATATTCACTTTTTTCATGTGACCCAAGTTCTCATATTCCTCCATAAATTTAATATATTCATTTTTTACCTCACGCGATTTCGCGAATCGTCGTGCCAAAACCAATAATCGAGTATATGCCACCCATGAGATTCTTCTAAGCCCTCAGGGTTGTCAGGAACCTCTTCTAGTTCCCAAAGCCGGGCAAAGTCCGTTTTTAACTTAATGTTATCATCGGTGCAGGTTCCACATGTTATATTTAACACACCAATTTTTCCGGAGATGATCCATCCTATCGCCGTATTTTGCAGAGTGGTTGGTCATCTGCTGATTTAACTTGTATCTCTGCCATCAGCTGGTTATAAAATTCTGCGATGATATACCTTGGTGTTGGTTGAGCCAAAACTTCTGATGGATATCGATCATGATTTAGCTGTGATACCTAGCCATTTAACCAGCCGTTCAGTAACGAAATTAATATACATCAACTTTTCACCCTGTTGGAAAAAGAGAAGATCAAAATTATTAAAAAACTTAACTTGTTAGCCTAAATCAAGAATTGCCTATAACTGCGTCTCCTTTCCATTTCCGTTCAGGTGGTGTTTTTTCGTTGTATTTTAGACAGCTGCTCGAAGCACAAGTTCTAGAGGCATGTCCGCATTTTAAGCAGTCGGGACGATATTATTGCCTCTGCATGAATTGAAGTCTTGTCGATGCAGATTATTGCAAGAATTTCTTGCAGGGGAACAATGGATGTTTCCCCTTTTTGCACATTCTGCGAGAGACAGTGTTCTGACCTGGATGTACCTCCAGGTGTTCTTATTATTCACAAGCAAGCGTTCGATTGCATAACACCCGAGAAGTACGAAATGTTTAATTAGATTGCCAACCTCACCCACCAGGTGAGTTTTCAAACACCGAATTTTTGAAACTTTTGAAAGTGGTTGTCTTATTACTGGGTAAGTAAGCATCCTGCGCATGACTGTTTGTTTTGACGATAGAATTTGTAACAGATCAAGGTGTGCACTTTCCCATCGCAGCTAGGACTCGTACTACTTCTAGGTGTTTTATCATCCTTCGTTAGCGCTATTTTCCTGGGAGCATTCTTACGCAGAAATCTGTTATTGGACGGTCTATGAAATGCCTCCAACACCTCAGATTGCTCCTCACTTTGTTCGCCTTCCAACTCTTCCAATGTTCTCCTAGGAAATGACTTTGACTCGAATTCGGAAAAGAGCTTCTCTACCCGACGACACTTCCTTGTCAAGTTCTCCAGCAATTCCCGAAGATCAAGATCTTAATTCTGGGGTGTAAGTTCCTACTCATGAGATTCACCAAACTATGTTCCGGCAACCTCGTTCTCATTGTCAACTCCATTCCCCGAACAGCCGCATAAAATTGTTCGAGTTTCTCGTTGTATTCTTGTTTCCCCTCTTGGCTTAACGAATCTTTTCATCACACTCAGCCCTGCGAAAATGTTCCTATATAGCCGAACGAAAGTAATGAAAATGAACGACGCTATATTCGGGATGCTCTTCAGTATACAACCTTGGATGTGGTGCGGCAGGAAGAAATTGCCAACCATCCCAGCTCCAGGGCGTGGGTCGCGCACTTCTACGATGATCCAGCAGAATATCCGGGCCTAGTATAACTGGGTAACCACCTACCCGAGACTGTAAGGTAGTGAAACTGGAGAAACGCATTGGCAAAGGCAGAATGGCAGTGCTGGTGTCAAATGAGGAATCACTTGGCTCCCTTGCAAAACTTAACTGGAGGGTAAACTGCGGCATTCAAGCCCTAACCCTCCATGTCTATCAACAGGGCAAGTCGAAACAATCTCCCCCCGCAGACTCGGTAGTAGATACTGCAGAGGAAATGAAACTGCGAGGTGGCTTTCAATTCATAAATGGTGGGCGAGCTCTTTGAGCGTATTGCCATAGGAGAGGACGTCAAATCTTTGACGTTCTGAAATGCGGACAAGGGCGAAGACATCCCTCCGCTGTCAGACGAAGAGGTCACCAACTACGTGGTCATTGAAGAAGAAGAGGATGTCGAGTTCATACAATGATCAACGCTTAAGAACTGGAGAAAACTTGTTTTCTGACCATATGTGCATCACCTTTGAGCTGTATATTCCTATTAACGAGCCCAAAACATTCATAAACTGAACAAGCACTAACTGGGGGATTTTCAGGCGGTGCCTAATCAGACCTCCCAAACAATATTAAAGACAAATACACACTCGACTCTAACGTCAATGAACGACGTAAAATCCTCTCTTAGGATCCTAGCGCACCCAGCTATCTAGTTAAGAAGGATGGGAACTAGATGAGAAGCAGCCAGGAAAACCTGGAACTTCTCAAGTAAACTCGCTTCCAAGGATGCCTGTATTCCAAGACTGAGGAAGACACATCTATTACGGCTAAAGAGGGAGATTTTCCCTTTGAAGTCATCTCTGAGGAGAATATTGACACAGCAATTCGAAGCTCAGCCGCAAACAATCGCTCGAACAATACGAACGTCTGTCCGAGAAAAGCAACCATAAAGCGAACGTAAAACGTGTTTAAACACGATCAGAAATAAGTGACAAGTGAAAAACAATTAGTCAATAAGCAAAGACAAGTAACTATATTTACAACATACACAGAGGTCTCACAAGTTCTTAAACCCTTAAAACTGTTTAAAACTTTAATACAAAATGAATAAACCCCCGGACAATATAACTAACCTACCACCCAATTTGCCTTCGCTCAAATGGTATAAAAACAAACTTTCAAACTTCATATCAAATAAACCAATTTATCTGATTATGTCTAGATCAAATAGTACAGAAGATTTAAATTACGTATCACCATTAGACCTGGCTTTTTTTTTTTTGAATCTGAAGTGTGGGTAGCGATAGAAATATGCCATTGGATGTCAAAATCATTGTGTAAAACTTTCAGGTCAATCGGAATGTGCCAAGTCGTGCCCTAATGAGGTCAAAGGTCACAATTTACCAAAAACCAGCAAAAACATGAAATTTTTTTTTCTTATAAATATATAAATTTAAAAACATGAATAATTTTAAATTTATTATGCATCCATATAATGATCAAAATAAATATTCTTTCAGTTGAAATTTTCATTTAACATCTCCTTTGTGTAGTTAGAGCACAAATTTTTGTGCTAATGAACGAACACAAGAAGTGCTCGCGAATTAACTGTAAAAACTTTAAGTGCTACGTTTGTATTTTTCTTGTATTTTTCTTGGGACCAAAGTTGAATTTCCAATCGGGATGCTTTAGGAGCTTTTCGGTCGGTAATTATTAAAAGCAAACAAAAGGTTTCTTTTTTTCTCCTACGCGTTTCGGCGTCTTCCGCGCCTTCATCAGGGAGTCTGCATTTTATTGTACATAAAACATAAAAACAAGTGTTAACAAAATAACAATATTTTTGCTTACAACAATAATTGCACTTACATTTTTAATTACATTGAAAACAGTAACAACATCAAAACAAATAAAAATATAAAAACGAAAATAAAAATAAAACTCCACATATTGAATTGTACACTACGTTTTTGTCTCTCTGTTTATCTATCACTCGTTATTGCTGTTCTGTATGCGCAGTTTATATTGTCTACGTCCTCCTTAAAATTCATAGTGTGTCGTATTTGTTGTTGTATTCTCAGCCCTTCTAATGTTAATCTTGTCCTCTCTTTTTTCTCCACGTCTAATATTTTTGTATTTTCGAAATCGGCTGAGTGTCCGCTATTCGTTAAATGTTGTGCTACATTTGTTGCCATTTTTACAATTATCTGCTGATACATGTTATTGCTTTTGGGGGATCCCCAGTGGGGGTGCCAGCCATTGAAGTCGCCAGAGATTAAAAGTGGTGTTTGGGAGTCTTGTAGATTTTTGATATGAATGTTTTTATTTGGTGTGATGTAAATGGAGCAACTACTGTAAATTTGAGCAATGACTAGATTTCGATGCTAACTATATCAAAAGAGTTGGAGGTGTGATTTATTAGTTTATGTTGAATAGATTTATGGATAAGGACAGCGGAACCTCCAAATGAGTTGCAGGGGTTTGTGGATGTGTAGAGGTTGTAGTTAATAGGAATTGGCATTGGTCTCGTATGTGTGTTTCTTGTAGAGCAATTATGTGAGGTTTCGATTCGTTTAGTAATACCTTTAATTCATTGTAAATATTTTGATATCCACGTATGTTCCAATGCACAATTTTTAGTGAAGGGTTCATGTGTCAATATAATATGTAAGTGGAAGTATTTAATTTCTAATTTAAGTTAAATTTAAACCTTAATATATGTTAAAGTTATTTGTGTATAAACGAATAAGTGTAAATATTGTTTTAAATTTTAGTATAACTGAATAAGTTAGGTGTAGTGTTAGTTGGGTTATTTCTTGTAGTTTAACTTTCTTATTTGTGTTCGTAGTCTTCTTTGTTGATGTGGACGGTAAGCTGTCATCTGTCTCGGATTCGCTCATTACGTCTGAGTATCGCACAATTTCTCTTTCAGTGGTTATTTGAGTAGCAGTAGGAGTAGTTGTTGGTTTTGTTGCTAGTTGTACTGTAGACGGCGGATTAAAGTGGGATGAGTTTTGATGATACGGATGAGTATTGATTGTTGTCGGTTTAAAATTGTGTTGACTTAAAATTGTGTTAACATGTGCATCTACGCAAGTCATGCTGCCCACACGCCCTTTCTCACGTTTTTTAATTAAAAATGTTCTGTCTTCCTCAATAGTTATTAATTTAAGGGCATCAACGTGTGCAATGTCAAATAAGTCATTTAAATTATCAATGAATTCAGCTCTTTTTTGAGTATGACTTGCATATTTGGATTTGTTATGTTTTTGCACTGACCTCCACTCACTAAAAAGTTTAATAACTTTTGCTACACATGTTCTTTCATTTGGTGTCGGTATTCGACCTTTCTCCCAAAATGGTAGGATTTCCTGCACCACCTGGCGTGCACTTTCATTAATTGTTTTATTTTTATAGCAACACTTGCTTATTAGAAGGCAATTTCAAACCAACTATTTTAGGTTCACACTTTCCTATTAAATACACATTATCGTCACCAGATCTCAGTCGTCTCGCAGTTAGACTTGCTTGTGAAGCCATGATTATTAATAAATTTAAGAAAAAATAGATTTATTGTTAAACTGATAATAATTGTTCCACAATAGTAAACTTTAGAATAACTTCGATTCTCTTAATGCCACACAACTGAATGAGACAATGACACAATAAGGAGCTACCTACATTCTGCCAGACAAATAACGGGATCACATGTATCAGCAGATAATTGTAAAAATGGCAACAAATGTAGCACTTAAAGTTTTTACAGTTAATTCGCGAGCACTTTTTTAAATTTATAAGCAAATCAGGCCTAATTCTTCTGAATGATGGCTCACCAACTCACTTCACGACACATCATTCATTTACCCATGTTGATTTAACCATTGCTTCCCCCAACATAGCCTTACAAAGTAATTGGCAAGTGGATCCTAGCTTATTCGGCAGCGACCAGTACCCAATAACCAGAACCCTTTTTAAAAACCAATCGAATACTAAAACCATAAATAGACCCCGATTCAATCTTAGAAAAGCCAATTGAAACAAATTCAGCCTCCTAGTTGACACATTAATCAGGTCCAAACCCCATAGCAATTATATAAACAGAGCGGCAGCCACAATAAATAAAACCATACTTCAAAGCGCAAACGAAGCTATTCCCCAAGCAAAATATTTCATGAAAAAATGTACACCCTGGTGGAATAAAGAACTCGAAGGAAAGAAAAAATACCGAAACCGATTGCGGAATAAATTAAGAAGACACATAACATTAGAAAATATAGTAAACTACAAGAGGGCGAATGCCTTATTCAAAAGAGAACTCAAGTTATCAAAAACCAAAGCAATGCATAACTTCACCGCTAAGATTCATCCACACATACCCACTGGAGAAATATGGTACACGATGCGCCGACTTTGCGGATTAAAATCGCACCTACCGATACACTGTATATCCACACATGATTCTACACAAACAACAACAGATAAACTAATAATAGCTAACTCCTTTGGGAAACATTGGTCAAACGGACCCAACGACAGCAACTTTTCACGGTCTTTTAGACATAAAAAACACACCTCCTTAACTTCCATCTGCAACTTTAACCCTAATAGAACTGCTCTACAATTTGAAAACGACATAACCCAAATAGAACTCTCAATAGCACTGTCTAAGCTAAAAGGGCACTCTCTAGGCATCGATCGAATTGCATACGCTATGATAAAAAACTCCCTGACATCTCTGAAACAACGTCTACTTCACCTTTGCAACAACATTTTGAACTCCCAAATTCCTCAAATATGCAAAAATAGCCTCGCCATCCCTATCCACAAACCCAACCAAGACAAATCTTCCATCAAATTCTACCGCCCTATATACTTAAATCCTGTTTGCGCCAAAATACTGGACAAAGTCATAGCTAACCGGCTATGGTGGGTTGTTTCCCGCAACAAACTACTACATAGCCACCGAACCGGCTTCAAAAAGGGTAAATCAGTATCTGATTGTCTAGTTTATCTAGACCATCAGATCACCCAGTCCCTTAACTTAAAAAAACATACATCACTCATCGCACTTGACTTTGCTAAAGCGTTTGGCAAAATCGGAGTTCATACTGTCCTAGACCAGCTCACTACTTGGAAAATAGGACCAAAGATTTATAACTACACCAAAAACTTCATGACAAACAGAAAAATAAAAATAAAAATAGACTCACAATTCTCCGAAACATACCCACTCCAAAATGGGATTCCACAAAGGTCTCCGCTTTCCGTATCAAAACTGTATTATGGACTATACCTCTTCGGATATGCCCTTAAATCCACTATCAATAAACTAAATTCAGTACTCAATTCCACAATACGAACTGCTTTAGGCGCATGCAAAACCACACCAATTCACAATATGACATTTGAAACAGACATTCCACCTTTGAGACAAATGAGAGAAATTGCAACAACAAAGCTATGCAAAAACCTGTTTTTTAATAACCAATCTCCACTTTCCAAACTAGCAAGCAAACTAGCAAACTCGAAACAAAAACTCAAAATTGAATCTACAATCCATCGCATAATAAAAAAAAGCTGAAGAACTGAATATTCCCATAAATAATAAACTAAAAACTACTACCCAATGCCCTGAATGGCAATTACCCCTTGATTCCATAGACTTACCACTTCACCAATGGAAAAAAGACAACACTCCTGCAGTAGTATTTCAAAAACACTTTTCAGAAATAACCGAAAACCTTACAAATAAAAAATTTAAACTAATTTTCACCGACGGCTCAAAAACCGACAACATAGTAAGCTTTAGCGTTGTACATAACAATCAAATATTAATCTGCAAATCCCTCCCTTCCTACAGCACAAATTTCGCTCCTGAAACCATAGCCATCTTCGAAGCAGTACAATTTACTAACAAAATGCCTGGAAAATTCGCGATTAGTTCCGACTCCCTTGCATCTTTAAAAATTATAAAAAACATAAACAACAAAAATTATTATTCAGACCATATCCAAAATTCTTTAATAAAACACAAAAATAAAATCAAACTAATATGGATACCTGGGCACACACTTATTAAAGGTAATGAGCTGGCAGATAGAGAAGCAAAAGAAGCACAAAAGCGACCACTAACTATGTCCCGAAACCTCTTATACACAGATATACAAAACTACATAAAAACTAATTTCAGAAATGAAAAATATTCTTCATACGAAAATACAACAAGCTGGTATCAATGTTTCAACCCAAAAAAAAATTTAAATCAACGAATCCAAATCTGCACATAGTAACGAGATATCCAGAAGGAAAATTACAAAAATAATTAGATTGGGACGGAGTTGGGGGATTCCTCTGTAGTGAAATTCTTGGTAAGAGTGCGGGGGAAATGTGACAGCCTTCGCAGATGACATTTCCATATCGGCAATAGGCAAGCATCTAGACACACTAATAAACCTGGTGCAAGGGCTGCTCAATAAGTTCACGCTCTGGTACCGCGGCCGAGATTTAGGGGTTAGCCCCAGCAAAACAGAAACTGGAAAGCACCATTGGAAACGGAAAAGGTCAAGTATCTGGGCCTGATCCTTAGAAAAAAATGTCTGCAAAGCCGTGATGGTTGTTTACTCATGGACAGACCTCCGTACGATAACACTGCGTAACAAAAATTTAAAAAAAAATCTGCGGTCATGATTTTGTTAAAAGTTTTTATTAACATTAGTAGCAGGCTTACGAACTGGATTTTTACTTTTTTTTGGATTGGCTCTAGTTCTTGAGATAAACGAAACTTATGAAATAATTGAAAAAAAATTATATGACCCAGTTCCAGTTGTATTAATTTAATTATTCCTCAATAAGTTTTGTTATATAAATTATTAAAACAAGTAGTTCGTTGGTTTAAATATTTTATTTCCCTTGCAAGAGAGCAAGGGCAGCCGGTTAAGTCGGGTGAGTTAATACAACTAAACATTAATTCGAAGACTTCGCCTAAATACCTGAAAACTCTAACAGTCCCTGCCAGCCGCTGCACGTTATCGACCGCGTGACTTGTAAATGCAATTCAAGAACTTACCGCTTGTACAAGTGCAATGGGACAGTCGTGCAAGAAATGAACATTGGATTAGAAAGGACTGGCCGGTGAGAGAAAATATGGAGATAGGAACAGCAAATATGGTTCATGACCAACTGATAAGCCGAGAAAAAATCATTCTTCCACCACTTCACATTTTTTAGGAAATCATAAATCACCAGACTATACAAAACTAGTTGCTGATATGCTTCTCAATTTTCGCAAACTAGGAGCTAAAATGAGCATTAAATTACATTATTTACATAGTCATTTGGACAATTTCCCGGACAACCAAGGCGATTACAGTGAGGAGCAAGGTGAACGGTTCCACCAGGACATAAAAATAATGGAAGAAAGATACCAAGGTCGATGGGACGACCACATGATGGCAGACTACTGCTGGATCTTAATACAGGATTGTCCTAAGCAACGACATCATAGGAGGTCCTACAGAAAAAGTTTTTTGTAATTTTTTTAAAATTAATTAATGAAAAGAATATATTTTTTTTATTTTTGTACTATTTTTATACAGGCGCGCAATAAAAATATAATTTAAATCCATATTGGTATTTTTAATTAGTTTTTTTTGTGAAATATTTAAAAGTATTTATCCGAAAAACTAGAGCCAATTCGACAAAACTGTAATCAGCGCCCCCTAAATCCCTAAATCGACTTAAAAATCTCCGACCGCAAAATTTTGTTCCGCAGTGTAATGAACGACGCACTTCCGACCGGCTCGACCGAAACCAAATGCATGACCCAGCTGCTTGAAAGAGAAGAGTGGAGATTTAACGTCGTTGGGAAAAGTGAGTGTATCCATATTTTCACGGTTGGGTCCAAGCTTGACGGAAGAGTTGGTGAAGAGGTATTTTCGGTTTCAGGTTCCGTCCACCTGATTATTGCAGAGTATTTCAGGCGTAGCTAATGGCAATTTCAAAAGCCACATCACTAGAATAGTGTGATATGATTCCCGGTGATGTAATCTATAGTTTCACTGACAGCCAGTCGGCTATTAAACCCATAAGGAAAACGTCGCCGGCATCTAGGATAGGAATCTAGTAATGCCGCCGATCTCTTAACGATATGACTGTGACATTTCCAACACATATTGTGTGGGTTACCGGTCATTGCGACATACGGGGTAACTACGAAGCTGATGAGCGTGCTCGTCAAGGTATGACTCTGCTGCTTAGTGATATTAATGGTGAATTACTATCAAAATTAATTGTATTACAGTTTCTGGTAACTTGAACCCTCTATTTACAGGGGGAAGTAAAATATTCTCCTCCTTTTCCTACCTCGTAAAAATATTTCATTTTGAAAAAGGTTCTACATTCTATATAATATGCAACGGCATTTTTTATGTACGAGTGTGCCATCAGATCTGCACGACCCCAAATTAACCTAAAGTTGTGCAGTAAAGTTTTATTTTTTCAAGTAAGAACAGTTTTTGTGGCACAGCGTGATAAAAAGTTTGATAAATGGAAAAAGACACCATGTGAGACTTCTCTTCACTCAGGAACGGCTGGACAGATTGGGGTGAAATTCGGTACACGTGTCGCTTATAGCTCTGACTAAATCATATTTATAAGTTTCAAAAGAGGGGTGTCTACATAATTAATTAATTATGTAATTAATTGTTTTCATTTACCAGTATGTAATATTTGCTGAGCTACTTTTATTTGCTTAACTATTTGTTTCAACGTGTTTTAACAGGTTTTTTATCTGAAAGAGCTTTAGAAAATTCCGACAAAAACTATAAAAAAATATCGGCCTTTTCATATTTGAAAAATTGAAAGTGCTCATAACAATAAAGGTTGAATGCTATTATCGTCAAATTCATTAGTCTCTTCTCGAAGGAACTTAAAACAAGGATACAAATCAGAAAGGAATATCAGATCAATTTATATTTCCATTTTATTTTTTTAATTGCATTGATTTCAGTGATTCGTTTTTTCCATATTTTGTAATATTACTACATAAAATTTACTATACGGGGGAATGTTTGTAACGATTGGCCCTCAATATATTGAACCGATTTTTATCATATTTTTGTTTTAAATGGAACATTTGCGAAACCACTTTTAATGGCATAACTCTTTTTTTAATTTTTTGTAGAATATGTACGTTAGGGTGCATCACATTCCATACAAAAAATCGGTACTGTTTCCCATCGTAATTAAAGAATTCATAGGTAAGCGGAGCCGGTTTGTAATAACCTCCAGTTTTGTGGATTTTTATAAATTAAATGTTTGAAAAACCAGTTTAAGCTTAAAAGTTCTGCTTACAAATATTTAAAAATTTGTTCAACGTAATCATGAAAATACAATATTTAATGTTTTCTTTTATATATTATGGTTTGATTTAAGCCAAACTGGAAGAACTCAGCCAAAACTTGACCGATTTAGAAGAACAATATAAGCAAAGATAATTTCTTACCCTTTAAATCATTATTATGATTCCGCTTAACAAATTTTCAAACCATTCTAAACATAGCTTATAAGCTTATACTGTTTTATGATTGTTTTGTTTTAAATCTTTAATCTTAAAAAAAATATGTTTATTTATAAAAGCTCCATTTTGGGCGAAATTTTCAAATTGATCCAGCTCACGTAAACTTTATTATATATTTTTTAAAATATTTTGAGGGAAGTCTTAAAATATAAGCTTTTTTTTTAATGAGGTACCCTAATGCACATAGCTATGTACATTTATATGTATTTTTGAAATTGAGCACAAGTTTTTTAAGTAAATTGTTTCAGTACGCAAATACATAAAATTTAATATCTACTTTGTATAAGTACTTTTTAGTCAGTCATTAGCTAGTTTTGTAATATAATTGGAGATGTCAACAATAATAATTGCTCCCTTTTTAATGCACCTTGGTGCATGCGAAAGAGTGAAGAGTATAATTTGTGTACCTACAATCGATAACCTCTTTTCGACAGTAATTTTTTGGTGTGGTTATTGTTGTCACTGTTGTCGTGCTCGTTTATCCAACAAAGTAAAAATAGTTTTCAGCTCCTCCTATTGTCCGAATGGGTTCGACATTGCGGATTAATACAAATAAGAAAAGTTACAAATTCAAGACTGCAGCGTACAATGCGACTTTTATCATTTTTAGAATGCCAAAAGTTATAGCGAGGGTAGCAGTCGTAATTGCGTTCTTTCACCACATCGGCCTTCTCTTCCGTCGGGGCGTAGGCACAAATCAGCGAGATGTTGAGGAATCTAGCTTTGATGCTAATAGTGGCAAAATGCTCATTCACTGAAATGAACGATGCTCATTCATACGAGAATTTTTCATTTGAATTTTTTACGTGGTTATCAGATACTGGGGCATTTGTAGTTTTTAAAAACAGATTTATATAGCGAGCTGTTTGCTACAAGTCAGACGCCAGTTCGCAGCTGCACCTACTGGTGAACAGACGCTGCAAATCCTGGTGGCTTCTTAAATAGAAAACGTCGGAGCGACCCCACCAGGTTTGCCTTCTTACTTTAACTCGCTCCCAACCGGATGTTCGGGGGCTACCCAGAGGACACTTGGGTAAAATCACCCGAAAGTCGTGAGCTACTTGCACCGCATGCAGAAGGATTGTTCTGTTCACTCCAAAATGAATGGCAATCGAGCACGTTCCCCACTTTCGGAGAATTTTATACACGGTACCATCGTCTAGCTGATCGCAAGCCCTACTAAGCTTGCATTCTAATGTTAAATTAAAAATTATTACTCAGAGCGAATTGTGTAACACATATGAAAGAATTACCAATTTAAGTTCTGGAGATTATGTTGTTAAAGAATATCTGGCGCTTTAGGTACTAGAAATCTGGATGAGCTTATTTCGCGACTTTTGTCTTTGATATTTATTACACAACAGGGTAAATTTTTAGCCGCAGCAGACGCACTATCTCGATTACCTTTTCGGGAAGAAGACTCAAATATCGGCAGTGACAATGATATGGCTACCTTTGTTAATACAATAACTAACAACTTACCTGTTTCTAAAGCGACATTGTATACGAGTATCGTCAAAAAATCTCAAAACCAGGATCTAGTCTTATCGAAAGTTCTCAAATGATGTATGAACGGTTGGCCAGATAGACATAAAATTGGGACAGAGTTTCGTCAGTTCTACAACGATCGATACAATTGTCAATAAACAACGACGTTTTCATGCATGGATGTCGAATAGTTATTCCAGCGGATATTCCCGTTAATAAAAACAAGTAAGGAAGAGTCTAAGTTCGGACACAACCGAACTTTAAATACCGGGGGGAAAGTCTTCTTTCAAATAAACCGTGCATGCAATAAAACCAGTGAATATAATAATCTTTATTTAGAAAATCTAAATTACCGTTTTTTTATTTAAATAAAAACTAAAATAAATTGGTATTATTTTAATGTCTGTGTTTCATAAGTAATTGCGTTAACTATATCTGAAAACGCTCGGTCAATTTACTTTTCTACTCTATTCTCTTTAGGCTTTAGGCATAGATTAAAATCGCCAAAAATTATGACTTTCTGATTACACATGTCCTTACTAAGAATATCGCAGCTTGTATAATTTTCAAAAGGCTTCTTACTGAGTTGAAATGCAAAGCGTGCTTATGTCTTTTTGATGTTACAAAAACCGTTAAGCGAATAAAGTTATAAAATCCTGGGCACCACAGCGCTCGGGTGTGAAAAGAATAGCAGAGTCTAAGTTCGGATTCAACCGAATAAACCTTAAATAGCCGGTGCAGGCTTTAAAGTTAATCTTATATATAAAAATGAATGTGAGCCCTTTATAAGCGTCCAAATTACTCAACCGATCTTGGAATTTTTAAAGTAGGTTCATGTGGTCTGCGGTCCAAACGTAAGGTATATATAAATTTTAAAAAGTGGGCGGTGTCACACCCCATGTAAGAGAAAACTTGAATTCGTTTTCTATTCGGTGCAGATGAATGGTATTTGGGTATACATGCAGATGTCTTATAGATCAAACTGTATGTCATTTTGTAAAAATGGGCGATGCAACGCCCTATACAATTAAAAATCCAAATTCCTTGTAACTCCACAACTACTTGATGCAGATCTACAATATTTGGTATATAGATCCTATATATTAGGTTATTAGGTTGGGGAAAAGGCGGATTCATGCCCCCATTTAAGACGCAACTACTATCCACAATATCTTTCCAGCTATTTGATGAAGATATTGGATATTCGATATTTACATTCTTTCTTAAGAGCAAAGTAAAAAGTATATTTTAAGCACAAAAGCAATGTTCAGTACCTAAAAACAATATGTCTTTATTGGCGTATCGAAGCAAGCCGGGTTTGGTAGTATAACATAATTTTGAAATCTTAAACGACGTTTATTAATTTAAATAAGAAAGGGAAATTAATTTAATTATTTTTCTCCCCAATTAAATTCTTTATACCAAACGTAAAAGAATTTGCGACATTATTTATTAAAATATTGAATATTTTCATTTGTTGCAAATTACCGCTTTATGAGAGGTGAAGTTTCGGAGATATACCATGTATAGTTAATAAATATCGGAGGCATGGTTTTGTACAATTTTTACAATTTTCGAAATTTTGCTTATAGACTTGAAATGCAATGCGTGCACCAAATTTGGTGGAGTTTGGTGGCATAGTTTTAGTTGTTCGAAAGTGGGTGGTACCACGCCTCTTATCATTTATTTTTTATTCCATGAATTTGCTTTTGCAATTCTACATTTTAAATTTAAGCAAATTCTTTTTAATAATTACTTAAATATCGCGTTTTTTTATTTTTGAAAATTACCAATATATGAGAGGTGGGTGTAGTTTTGTCCAATTTTTGGAATTTTTCTTACTTATATCAAATGTGATCAGACTACCAAATTTGGAGTGTTTTAATACTGACTTAAATATCGTGTTTTTTAAGATATCGATAAATTACCGTTATATGAAAGGTGGGCGTGAGTTTTCTCCGATTAAGGGGGAGCCTGCTTTAGAGGCTTCAAAAAAACTATATTTTCAAGGATTTTTTTGGAAAGGAAAGAAATGTCTGATTGAAATAAAACTTTTAGGATTTATTCTTATATATTTGAAGAGTCTTCTCAAATTTTTTTATTATTATACATTAGATATTCTTCATGTTTGAAGAAATTTACGGAGGCGCCTCGAGTGTGCAATTTCTGTGTGGCGGGCAAGATGCAGGTCCCAATTTTCATCTGAAACAAAAAAACAAAGTAAATTTTTAATTTTCAATAGTGTAATTCCTAGGTGAACCAAGAAAATTCAACAAAAAGTGAAAAATTCAACAATTTTTCGCAGTTAAAAAAAAAAATGCATTTAAAAACAAAAAACGTTTACTTTAAATCGTTTAAAAACCGGATTAATGTTAACTTTCTTAAGGTATTTTAGGTTCACCTAGAAGAGAATTTAATTCCAAATACAACGCATTTTGATTCGTTTCGATAGGACGTTTACTTTTTTTCCTATCTTGCCCGCCAATTTGAAAAAATCATAAAAATGGAAATCCGAGAAATCGCGTGTCAAAGTTTTCGGCCGCTCGTATACCTGCTCGACGCTTGCTCACTATTTCGTCTGTATCTCCGGAAATAATCCGAATTTTGTTCTGAAATTTTGGAGACATATTCTTGGATAGTTTACGAAGTGATTTACGAAAAAAAAAATCGATTTTTTGAAGCCTCTAAAGCAGGCTCCCCCCTTAAACAAATTTTCGAACTTTTACGTCCTGGTTTAAAATGCACTTTGTGTACAAAGTTTGGTAAAGCTTGGTCAAGTAGTTTCGGAGCTTTAAGTTTTTCTTATAAAATGGGCAGTGACATGCCCATTTTCCAAAAAAAAGTTCACGCACGTTTCCTTTCCCCAACCCAATTCTATGTGTCAAAAACTTGCTGCAGTAGTTACTGAAATATCGCGGTCTTTTGATTTTCACAAAATACCGTTACGTGGGTGTGGATATTATCCGATTTGCAATACCAAAGTACCTTGGGTCCAGAGCAATGTGTATACTTTTCGTTATCTGACTTACGGACGGACGGACGGTCAGACTGACATCGCTAATTCAAATTCGCTATTAATTCCAAGAATTTTGGCATATATACACATATGTCTTTATATCTCTCGGTTTTTTTATGCTGTTACAAACAACCCTTATGTGAACAAAGTTATAATACCCTGGGCACCAGTGCGGACACAGTTCCAACCCTTACATTTTTCGGAGTTTGCGAAATTCGCTAAGTAATGGCCGCTGTAGCCGAGTGTGTAGCATTAGCGCGTTTCATCCGGTGGATCCCGGTTTCGAATCCTGCCCCGGGAAAGTAACATCAAAAATTACAGAAAGAGTTTTTCTAATAGCGGTCGCCCCTCGGCAGGTAACGGCAAACCTCTGCCATGAAATAACTTCTCACAAAAAACATTCGGCGTTCAGAGTCGGCGTAAAACTGGTGGTCCCTCAATTTGTCTTACAACAACAAGACGCGCACCAAAATTGTTGGAGCAGTTCGGCCAAAATCGCTTAAGCTTAGCGCCAATTAAGTAAGTAAGTAATGGCTTTCATTGAATCTGCAGTAAAGGGTATAAAATCTTTTTTGAAGAAGAACCAAGGTGCGTATTTAGGCCTTTTGGAATATAGGTCGACCCCTTAACAAATGGATTGTCTCCAGCCGAGCTGTTATTGTGTATGGCATAACTTAATACAGCGAGAACCATTTACAGAAGGCAAAGTTGTTTTGATTAGGGATTTGGGTCTATGAGGCAAAATAGAAAAAGCAGCGAACACCCCATGGTCTTGCATAATTTACACAGATCGAGGAACGTTCTTCCATCTTACTCCCACTGATAGGAAAGAGATGGCCAATTTTCCTGGCGAGGTTCAGGAGGTCAAATGACAACACCTGCATCACTAAGTTCTTCGCGACCGAACTCGACAGCGGAAGAAGTATCAGAAAGAAGCAAGGCACCACACGTCCCCCAATATGTAACAACAACAAAATAAGAACGAATAATAAAAAATCTGATAGTTAGAAGCTTATTATACTTTCACATATTTTCTTAACTATCACCCCTATGCTGGAATCCGTCGTATGTTTCTTTTTCTAATTCGTAATGTTGGTACAACTAGTGTCGAAGCTGAACGAGGTTTAAAAACTTATAATAAAATTACGAAAGAATAACGAAAAATGTGTCAGTTGAATTGTTCATAGAAAACAAAAGATATATTAACACTAACAAAATTGTCAAGCCGAAAATCATAAGAAATCGCAGGCAGTACGAGGAAAGTTGAATAGCTTGGACCCACCAAGAAATAAATTCAGTTAAAAAACGGTATGGATCAAATTTTAAAATTACAAAACGTATTTTTCATTTTAATACTTACATGTATATCAATGTTATTTGTGGATTATAAATGCTACATTATGCGCAAATTATATAATTTAATAATAATTCGGAGGCTAGGCAACAGGTGGGGGACCCAATAGAATGCATAGCTTTAACGACATGGAAGAAACGGTTTTTGAATTAACCTGCCTGCATACAAACACATCTGGCATAATAGTGTCACACTCTGTCAGTCAGCCGTTATTGGAATCAGTGATGGATGTTTAACCCTAGAACACACACCCAGAAAATACCACGTAAACACACACCCGGGACCTTATTTTGCGGTTTTTTTAATGCTTATTCAACCGATTTCTATGATTTTTTTTTTAAATGTATATTTTAATATATAACAAGTATTTTGTCTTTTGTTTCATTCGAATATTCCTACTGGTTCCAGCGATATGGGCAAATAAAGTCAGGACATGCAACAGTGGATTTTTGTTTTTGTTGTTGTCCTGATAAATGCAAAACAAAATAATATAATTTATAATAATATACTTGTAGAGTAACAACGAATACACATTTTGGTTCAAAAGATATGTGCAAAAAGGTCGCGCAAGGTATGGGTACGTAGGTAGCAAATACACTGGTATAACTGGTTTTTGTATTTTATATGCAGCTGCAAGGGTTGTTTTCACACGAGGTGTTGTTATAAATGCTGCCTGTTGATATTTTCATTATTGTTTTGGTGCTCAAAAGTGTAAGAAGTGAAAATATAAGTGAAAATAAATATAACTGAAACTATAAATAACTGGATACGAAATGACTTCAAGAAGAAACGAATATTTATCAAGTGCAGCATATAGAAGGTAAAAAATGTAAAATAAGCAACAATGTAAACATATACTAATTTTGGCGTAGAATACGTCTTACCTTACGGTATGGGCACCAATGTCAGGTTTTTATTGTTGTAATCTCTGTTTCTTTAATTATAAGGAAACGGCTCGATTAATTTTGTTTTTTTTTTTTGTGTAGTCAAATGAAGATGTTAGCTTTCGTTTGACATACATTTCATGTTGGTTGATATCTTCCTAATATTTAAATTTCTCAAATGAAAATTGTATAAACACATGCCCACAAATATGTGTGTGGTGTTTGGTTGAGTGTTTGCTGTTGGGCGATTTAAATGTACTCGTGCAGCCCTTTCCCTGTATTGCATAATTTTAGGCGGGCAAGTTAAAGTAGAGTAAAAAAAGAGAAAATGCTGCCAAGCACTGCAAAATAACAATGCTGATTGATGCTGTTCGACAACAGCTGGAAGTTGACGTTTAGTATGTTAAAAAATAAAAAAAATTCATTTGCTTGTATTATTTATCATTTATTGTTACATATGTTTTCTGTCTTATCGGATGGCGTATTCTACGTTAAACTTAATGGCCGTGTCTCTGACACAGCCTGCTTCTTTTTTTTATTATGCAGGCTAACTGAGGAACAGCGAGAATCATATATACAATCTTTATTTGATGAAATTTGTGACGATGACGCTCCCTATGACTTTGACTCAGAAGATGAAGAAGAAATTCAAATCAATGACATTGAAATTGCTGATGACGATGCAGAAGTTTCGCAAAGTGCCGCAGAAGTATTACCTGATTATGCGGACTATGAGGATGATGAAGAAGACGATGAAGAAGAAGAAGTAGAAGAAAATAATGAATTACCTGCTAGTGCCGAAAAATTTGTTGCACGTGATAGTACTGAGTGAGAACCAAATGTAAGTCGTCAGGTACTCAGACTCATAAGAGAACGTTCTGGACCAGCTAGATACACTGAAATGTTGTCAATAGAGCAAACATTCAAATGTTTCATGAACGTTGAAATGGCTGATATAATTATGCGCCAATAA
This sequence comes from Anomoia purmunda, assembly GCA_951828415.1. Taxonomy (NCBI): domain Eukaryota; kingdom Metazoa; phylum Arthropoda; class Insecta; order Diptera; family Tephritidae; genus Anomoia; species Anomoia purmunda. The sequence goes on along the minus strand of OX639994.1, from coordinate 39,973,375 downwards.
GTTAGCAAAATAAACTTATAATGCTTACAACAATGCGCATCCAAACACAACTCCTAAGTCATGGACGCCTGTGTCAATAACAGAGCTGTATGCATTTTTTGGCATAGTTATTATGACTGGTGCGAACCATAGCAATGGAGAACATGTTCGAGATTTATGGAGCGGCAAAAACTATCCTTTATATCGCGCCACAATGGGAGTCAACCGTTTCTGTTCGATATTGCGGTTCCTAAGATTTGACGATAAAAACACTCGTGCAACACGCTTACTAACTGATAAAGCAGCACCGATCAGTGAGTTGTGGACGATGATGAACAATAATCTTGCTGCACATTACAAGCCCAGCTCATGCTTGACGATTGATGAACAATTATTTCCTTACCGTGGACGCACACGGTTTACGCAGTACATACCGTCAAAACCTGCTAAATATGGTGTCAAGGTTTGGTGGATTTGCGATGCCACAAATGCATATCCACTGCATGGACAAATATATACTGGCCAAGCAGAAACTGGTAGGGAAACGAACCAAGGCGAACGAGTGGTGAAGGATTTGTCTGCCAAATACCAAGGAAGTGGCCGAAACATTACAATGGACAATTTGTTTACGACCTTGCCAGTTGCAGAACTGCTTCTCACCTGGAAACTCACGATCGTTGGAACTTTGCGCAAAAACAAATCATATATTCCTCAAGAAATGAAGCAGAACAAAAACAGGACAATTGGTTCAACGACATTTGGCTTCAAAAATAATGTGACAATGTGCTCTTATGTTCCCAAAAAAAATAAAGCAGTAATTTTGCTTTCGACCATGCATAATGATGCTGAAATAGCTGACAGTGGGAAACCTGAAATAATTGAATATTATAATCGTACCAAAGGTGGTGTTGATCAAATGGACCAAATGTTTGCGGAATATCCAACACAAAGACAAACAAAACGATGACCACTAGCGATGTTCTTCAACATGTTGGACATTACAGCTCTTGCAGCCTACATTGTCTACGATTTGAATAACCCTATGTTGCCTTGGAGAACAAACAACAAGCGTAAGCAGATCCTGCGCAGCTTGGCTGAAGCGTTGTGTATGCCCATTATTGAAGCCAGAGCCATAAATCGTCAAGTGACGCAAAATTTTTCGACTAAAATTGCTATTGAAGCATATTTCAACCGACCGGTGGAATCAATGGTGTCAACAGCAGCATCAACATCTGCCACAGCGCGCACGCCAAAACCTGTGTCCGGATCTTGCTATTTATGTTACGCACAAGAGGGAAAACGCCGTAGAAAAACCAGAAAGCTGTGCGCCAAATGTAAGAAGCCAATGTGTCTTGAACATTCGGTCACATCAACAAATTGCTCTATTTGCCATGATTTTCCTTAGATATAAGATGCATTTTTATAATTTTTTATAATAAAAGTCAATAATATAATGTGTGAAATGAATATTTTTAATTTTTCAAATAAAAAAATAATATAAAAAATGTTTTTTTTTTGATTATTATGAGGATTTTTACTATTGGGGTACAAACGTATCCCGGGTGAGTGTTTACGTATATAATGTGTTTGGAAGGCTGTAGCTCCTGAACCAATGGTCCGATCTGGTTCAAATTTTGAATTTGAACTCAAAACTAAATAATCTTCCTAGATCTGAGTAGCGGTATAGAGGTATAGCGGTTCAAAAGTTACAACACTTCAAAGTTGAAAGTGAATACATTTGTACCCGGGTGTGTGTTCTAGGATTAAATGCAATCTGTGCCATTAAACTTAAATGTGCAAAGGCGTTCCAACACACGCATGAAACCCGAAAGCAAAACAGCGGCAAAGCTTGCAAAAAGAATATTATTTGAGAAGTGTAACCATTTCGGAAACCCAAGCGCATAATACAAAACAAGTTGAAAGTAGTATACGTCGCTTATACCGAGCAGCTGAGAAAATTCTCGATACAAAGAGGGATAAGCTGCGCGGACGTACTTGCACTTTTGCCGCATATTCATCATTTGTGAAGCGCACACTTTACATTGGAAACAAAAACAAAATCTGTGTTGATGATAATTTATGCCAGTCGCTTCATCGATTCGCCACTTGCTAACATATGACGAAACGAATACGGCTATTTAGTACTAAGAGCAAAATAACTTTAATTTTGTAAATAATTTAAAAATGTTTCCATATACTACAATAATTAACAACATGATTAAAAATTAAATTGTTTTATATACTATAATAACTAGGAATATAAGGAAAAGTTACAATTACTAGAATAATTAAGAATATAATTAAAAAATTAAAAATTCACTTATACTAGAATAGTTAAAGCTTCCTTTAAAATTAAGAATAGGGGTTTGATTGTTCTCATTTTAATGTTATATTAAGCCATTATGTTTTATTTGTTTTATTTTATTATAAGTAAATGGGAGTATGTGGGATATAACTAGAGTTAAAAACTAATTGAAAACCTAATTCATAGCATCAGCCTATGTGCAGCTCCGTACACCTATGGTCTGTTCAAAATACACTCGCCCCTAGTTACCATACGAGATGGGTATGGATCGATCATTGATGTACATTTTAAATTTAGACCGCTTCGAAAAGGCTACGTACCCACATGAACACGCCTAAATGAAACAACAACTGTGACAGATGAACTGAGAGGCCATAAGTCAGCTAGATCAAAGCGATCCGAAAATTGAATTGGGTCGGCCTAGAAATGGCTTGCTGGCTCACCCGACGCCACTGGCTGGGATGAAGTCCTGCGAAATGAAAACGATCTTAATCAAAATAACGACCAACAGTGCAAGGTAAATGGTGTGATTTAAAACACAAAAAACGAATTATTGTAGAAGCTGAATGTCAGTGTTTTCGCCAGCAATAACGTTCTAAGATGCAGGAACCTGGAAAGAATTTCGCAGTAAACAAAATAATTCTCCTGAAGGAAGATGCGAACGATCTGTAGGCGCATGTCAGATGGCTAATGCTGGTATCGTTAACACCAACCTCCTGAGTGAAAAGCAAGTCAACCAGCTTGTCAGCGAGATCGACGTTCCTCGAAAAGGCTACGTACCCACATGAACACGCCTAAATGAAACAACAACTGTGACAGATGAACTGAGAGGCCATAAGTCAGCTAGATCAAAGCGATCCGAAAATTGAATTGGGTCGGCCTAGAAATGGCTTGCTGGCTCACCCGACGCCACTGGCTGGGATGAAGTCCTGCGAAATGAAAACGATCTTAATCAAAATAACGACCAACAGTGCAAGGTAAATGGTGTGATTTAAAACACAAAAAACGAATTATTGTAGAAGCTGAATGTCAGTGTTTTCGCCAGCAATAACGTTCTAAGATGCAGGAACCTGGAAAGAATTTCGCAGTAAACAAAATAATTCTCCTGAAGGAAGATGCGAACGATCTGTAGGCGCATGTCAGATGGCTAATGCTGGTATCGTTAACACCAACCTCCTGAGTGAAAAGCAAGTCAACCAGCTTGTCAGCGAGATCGACGTTCCTCGAAAAGGCTACGTACCCACATGAACACGCCTAAATGAAACAACAACTGTGACAGATGAACTGAGAGGCCATAAGTCAGCTAGATCAAAGCGATCCGAAAATTGAATTGGGTCGGCCTAGAAATGGCTTGCTGGCTCACCCGACGCCACTGGCTGGGATGAAGTCCTGCGAAATGAAAACGATCTTAATCAAAATAACGACCAACAGTGCAAGGTAAATGGTGTGATTTAAAACACAAAAAACGAATTATTGTAGAAGCTGAATGTCAGTGTTTTCGCCAGCAATAACGTTCTAAGATGCAGGAACCTGGAAAGAATTTCGCAGTAAACAAAATAATTCTCCTGAAGGAAGATGCGAACGATCTGTAGGCGCATGTCAGATGGCTAATGCTGGTATCGTTAACACCAACCTCCTGAGTGAAAACCAAGTCAACCAGCTTGTCAGCGAGATCGACGTTCCTCCACACAGCAACGCTATAGAAGTCATTAAGTAACAGCACGCGCTTTTTGCACGTGCTAACCCTACCCAGGGTGACTGAACGAAGGTTTAAGTAGAATCGGCATATGGGACAAGTTCGAGTGGAATTCGCATGAGGGACAATTTTAACCAACACATATGGGGCGTACGGCATCAAACAAGTTTGACTTCAACTAAGCACTGCGTTTGTCTGCGATCGGAAATCCTTGGCTTTTTTAAAGGGGGAGAAGTAAACATATTTGGAGGGAAATATGCCCGTGGGAAAATAATACCAAAGTCGGCTCAATGGCACGCTGCCGACAGAGTTAGTGGCTGCTAAGAAGTTAGTTGCATAGGAATGCTAGTAAGCTTAAGATATAATTGTAATATCTAAGTTATCACGGTCAAGCTTAAGATGTAATTGTTATACCAAAGTTATCACAGTCTAAGTTATTACGCGCGGCATGAGTCAGCAGGTTGGACGTAACAGCTAACGCAGACAAAAGCTAAACGTGTTTTGTGTCGATTGGTGGTTTTCATCAGACTCGCGCATTACCATCAACCCCATCATCATCGCTGGAAGATCGCGTCGTTGGATACCACCGTTGGACACTTTAGCAACACGATTTGTGCGCAATGAATTGCCGAAGTTCGGAGAAAGGAAAGGGTTAGCCGGACAAGTACAAGTGTCGTCACAACCATTGTTAAATTTTAATTTAAAAAAAAGAGTATGACCAGCCAACAACTACTAATATGGAATTATTGTAAGTGAGCGACTCGATTTTCAATTTTTTAATAAAAGAAATTTCCTACATTTATAATTTTTAAATTTAAAGTTAAAGTTCTATTAGATGGCTTTTAAACAAAGATAAATACTTGTGGTTATATTTCTTAATTGGTTACCCGGTAATTTCTAGTTTTAATATTATCGACCTATCAGTGCGGACAGACATAAACGAACAGCTCGCGCAAGTGGTGAACGCGGCCGTCTCTGCCGCTTTAGGAATGCAGAGGCGGGAATTTGCGGATAGCATTATGGTCATGCAGAACCAAATTGTAAATTTATCTAAAAAGCCAATGGTTGCGAAATTCGAAAAATTGGGATTATATCTGGCAAAACTTGCGACGAATCACTGGACGTGGCGAAATGCCTGCCCGAATTTTCAGGACAACCTGAGTGTTGGCATATGAGCATATGAGATTTTCAAGGGCTACTATTGCAGCTCACGGCACTATCAAGGCGTTACCATTATAAGGAATAAAAACCGTGGACCTGCCGATGCACTTCTATCATCCTTTAATAAGGTTTTAAATTTTGAGGCTATTATAGCCCGCCTTGATTTCACATATGCCGACAAGCGGCCAACCTACTAAGTTGAGCAGGAACGTTCTATGCTTAGCCAGAGCTCTTCTAAAACCAAAAAAATTTTAAATCATGCTTAGAGGTCATCAAAACGCGTATAATAGCGAAAACGCTGAAACAAATAAATCCTCTTTTCGTCAGGCAGTATAGAAGTAATAATAGCAAGTTCCGCCGAGGAAATACCGATATCTCAATTCAAGTGAGCTTTTCTCTGACTTAGGCAGTATTGACTGGAGTGCTTGCTGGCTCTATGAATCTGTTGATGACAAACTTGACTTTCTTGTTAATATTTTGAAATCTGCTTTTGACAAATATGTACCTGTTCGTGTCGTTCCGGAAAGATGTTCTTCTTGTCCGTGGTACAATAGAAGGGTCCAAGTAGCTATTAAGCATCGGAATAGACTCCACTCTAGATGGAAGAAAAAGCCTACTTTGGAATACTGGGAAGCTTTTAAGACTGCTAGAAATAGAGCGACACGTATTATCAGATATGAAAAACAGGCTTACTTCGGTGTAAAATTAAATACGAATCTTCCAGTTAAAGTCTTGTGGCGCAATATTTATAATCTAAAGGTACGAAGGAAGGAAGACGTGCGTTGTACCTTACCTCCGGACTTGGTTAATGATGCTTTCCTTGAAAGTTGTACGTCAAGTGCAGAGTTACCGTCCTTTGTTCCGTGTAGTGATTTATGTTTTAACGGCATACCGTTTGAGTTCTCCACAGTGACAGAATATGAGGTGGGAAAATGTGTTCTTAGGATAAGTTCAAACGCTGAAGGAGAAGATGGACTCCCAATAAAGTTTATAAAGGTTGTGTTGCCGCATATCCTTGGAACTCTTACCCACATCATAAATCATGGTGTAACTACGTCTTCCTTTCCGCACATGTGGAAAGTTGCTACAGTACTGCCTGTTGCGAAAAAGAGTTCTGCTAGTTGTATTAATGATTTTCGTCCCATTAGTATTTTGTCGGCTCTCTCCAAAGTTTTCGAGACCATAAAAATCTTCTTTCCCCCCTGCAATCAGGATTCAGGAAAAATCACAGTTGCACCACTGCCATATTAAAAATATTAGATGACATTCGAACGCCCTTTGATAAAAACCACTTGACATTACTCTGTCTACTAGATTTCTCTAAGGCTATATATCAGAGGCCGATTTCAACGAGTGCGAATTGGTGCTGACGTTTCAAAACTGAAAGCGGTGACTGCTGGTGCTCCCCAAGGCTCTATTCTTGGCCCGTTGCTTTTCAGTTTATTTTTAAATGATGTTTTCCACGTTTGCCGAACTGCAAATCTACATGCTTATGCAGATGACATCCAGTTTTACGTATCTGGACCTGTTAGTCAAGCCGACTGTCTTTGTGCTAATGTCAATGGGGCGCTATCCACAATCTCCAGATGGGCGAGTGAAAATGGTCTTTATTTAAATTGTACTAAATCTTGTGTGTTACCAATATATAACAAAAAAACCAAAGACTTTAATTTCTTACCTCCGCTTTACATTGACAATGAGTCTATAAGGATAGTTCACAAAATAACAAATTTAGGTTTTGTCATAAACTCTCGTCTCACTTGTACTGATCATGTAAACAAAGTAGTAAGCAAGGTATATGTCACACTGAGGAATCTACGGCAATCTGGATTCTATACCCCCTTGCAAACAAGACGTCGTCTTGCTTTACAGCTAATTATCCCAATTATAACGTATTCTGATTTGATATATAGTAAGCTGGATAGTAGCTCTACGCGTAAGACTGAGACACTGTTTAATAATGTGACGCGCTATGTTTACGGCTTATCAAGGTTTGTACATATTTCGCCATGGAAGCACCGACTTTTAGGCTGTGAGATCTCGGAGTATCACAAGGCCAATAATTGTATATTTTTATATAAGCTTATCACTTGGAAATCTCCTAGCTATCTCTATGATAAGCTGTGTTTTACCAAATCTGCCCGCATATTAGATCTTATAGTCCCTCAGTTTACCTCAATGGTCTCAGCAAGGCTGTTCTTCGTTAACGCTATCCGCATTTGGAACTCTATCCCTGCCAATATTAGAAAACAGATAAACAAAAGCAATTTTAGGGAATCTATCTATAATTACTTCAGTACTTAGCCTTTAATTGATATCCTATCTTCCATTTTAGTCCTAATTTATTCATATTTTTGTAACTAATTTCTTTGTTAAAACATTGTTAACTCGATGTTACATAGGTGACTAGTACACACCTGTAATTTAATTTATAAGTTTTATTGCTTATTTATATACATATGTACTGATTATTAGCTTACTTTAAGATCTGTTATGTCTTGTTATTTATGTATGTGACTCTGAAATTTGTTGTACTATAAAAGATTTTAATATCTTATTGTACTAATTTGCCCTAATAAATAATAATAATAATAATAATGCATATGGAAATAATCACCAACCAAGTTTTAATCATAACCGGCGGGGCAGAAGTCAGGACACGCAACCTCAACAAGAGCCGATGGATGTAGGCCCCCCGTCATCTCGCTTAAGGCAAAAATCCAACTTCCCAGGAAATAGGAATGGGCAAATGCAAAAGCACCAGGCATCTTCCGACCAGCATACAGCGCCAAAATTCCAAAAAGTGAATAATTTAAACCAAAATTATGGTAACGAACCAAACTCGGAATCATATGAAGAATTATCGGAGCCAGCTGTCGAGGATCAGGAGCAGAGGAAGTGAATTTTTTAGTGGAAGGCCTCTCTGGCCCAGATCTCAAAAACACTATGTTGACAGGAGGTAAGACATCTTGTTGAAGTATATCAAGCCTATAGTGGGTTTAAAGAGGGTCAAGTCTGTTGACAAAAAGTTTACAGTAAAATCTATATACGGACGCACTGAAGGAAATAATAAATTTCCTTAAAGGTAAAGATGTTAGCCATAGGAAACTGTATAATACGAACTTCGAGGTCGCCATACAACAACCCCATATGGGTTGTCGATAAAAAAAAAGGTTTGGATGAAAACGGAGTGAAAAAGAAAAGAATGGTAATGGATTTCAGAAAACTTAATGAAAAAACAATCGAGGACATACAATCTATCCCCAACGTGGGAGTCATTTTATCAAATCTTGCGAAGGTCCAGCTATTAGCAACCCAGGACCTTAAGTCCGGGTTTCACCAAATTGAACTCACCGAGCTCACGTACCGCATTCTCGGTATGTAATGGCAAATACGAGTTCTGTCATCTACCCTTTAGCCTAAAGAATGCACCTCCGATTTTTCAAAGGGCAAACGATGACGTCCTTAGGGATCATATCGGCAAATACTGCTTTATTTATATTGATGACGTCATCATATTATCTCAAGATAAAGTAGCCCATTTGGAACATGTAGAGGCTTTCTTAAAAAAGTGTGCTTGAAGCAAATATGAGGGTTTCTGTAGAAAACTCGAAATTTTTTAAGACTTACTCGAGTACCTTGGATTTCGTATAAGAAAAGGGGGAATAAAAACCTATCCACGGAAAATCGAAGCAATACAAAACTTCCCTCAACCTACAACATCAAGTGGTGCAAAGCCTATAACCAATGTCCTCAGAGGAGAGTTTGAGAAAAACAGCCTGGCCGATGCCATGAAATTAAAATTAGGTACAATTAAATCGCGAAAACGAACAGACTTGGAGATATTGAGGCGAATGTATAGTAATAAGGAAATAAGTAAAGAAATGTCGAAAAACACTCGTGAACTCCGAGCCAAATTAAGACCATAATTCTTGGCATGATTTGAGTGCCAAATTCCGATAACTTTTATATAAAGAAACCAGGCTACCCTGTTGGCAACATGGGGCCATTTACTAAACGTCAGATCATCAGCCACATCGCGCAGGTGTATGTTCAATGCGGACAAAATCATTATCCAGGAAGTATGGAAGATGAACATTGGTTGAGACGACACCGTTACAGCTGGCAACACGGAGTTGTAGACATAATTTGAACAAATAAAGGTACAGCTGCACCGCTTTTGGATGCAGCTAAGCTGGCATATGGAACCTGGAAGCTACAAAAAATAAAGTCTGCAAACCGTTCAAGCATACAGCTACCTTAAAAAAAGTGAATTCTGTGTCGTCATCGGATCTTGAAAGGGCGACTATATATTGGTCAATACAGTCACAAATAGAGTTCTTTTCTTCAGAGCGGAAGGCCCTACCGGAGAAGCAAGAAGTACCCAATAAGACGAAATTGCTACAGCTATGCCTATTCAAGACAAATAAAGCGTGTTACGGGTAGGAGGCCGATTTGACAAATCGAGCCTTCGACTTCGATTCCTGCTAATAGAATAGAACGTATGTTTCCATTTGCCGCTTCTAGAGACGACTTAGTGATTTTATTCGCTCTAATAGTTTATTGTTTTATTTCTTCGTAATGGACAATTTTTGCGGCAAGTGCAATAAATTCTTTTCAAGATCTGTTACAAATTTGTTGCCTTTTAATGGGATTTGTAAAAAAATATTCCATCGTGCTTGCTGTAAAGGTATATCTGAATTACGGCTTACAATAAACTATGTTTGGTTGTGAACCATAATATGAGTAATAAGTTAATGAAGACAATCAGTGAAGAGCTGATTGAAAGTTGAGTTGAGTTGTAACCCATTAGGCAATTACAACTTAATTACCAGTAGAGTTGTGATTCGTAATAGGGGCATAGAATAATCAAAACTAATTGAGATTTAATTTACCTCAGTGAAGAGCGAGTTATCATGGCTGAATTTGTACACAACTCGATGCGATTCTAGTGGCTCAAAAACTTAGTACGGATTTAATTTCAAACGCCTTCGATGCTAAATTCGAAGACTTATTCCCGATTTCACAGTCAGTGCGTAAGTGATGCTTAAAGTAAAACAATGAAATGGTGTTTTACAGTTCATACTTAAGTTTAACAGCAGGTTTTTTTTTGGGTTTTTGGCAGAAGTCTAAAGAATAAAATAACAAATTGTTTGTTGAAAAAGAATATACGGAAAATACTATGGCATTTATAAACTTTGTAAGCCTTCTCGTCCTTTCATTGATTTGCTCACTTGAGCTTTTCTTTATTGTAAAAAATGTCTGCTGATGCTAGCTCTTCTCTAAATGCTTATATCTGGCAACCAATCATCATATGCTATTGCTGTTGCTAAGGGAATGGCTGTCAACAATAAATATCTGTCACCGTCAAGTTCTATGTATGTTATGGGTATTGGTGGGAACAGTATTGGCACTAGTAAAGGTAATAATATAAGTTAACACATGAGTCCCCTCGCCAACTCGATGCCGCGGAATAGACACTGGCTCAGTGGTTCTGGGAATTTCGCCACGTCAGTCAGCCAGCGCGAGAACTGTCCGCGTCAGCGTTTTCCCACGCCGGACGAATTGCATACTGACAAGCATGTGCAACAACAACAACAACAACAACTCTACCACCGAAATTGTGCCAAGCATAGGCACAGATAGAAAAGTAGAAAATAATTTAAGTTTAGTTCTAATCAACTCGTGAAATAAACAACAGCGCATAGCGCTTAACCAACTTCGGTAGATTTTTATAAGCACATAGTGCTTAAACAATAATTTATACGTAAAAGTAAACAATTATTTGTTGGTTCGGACACGAACTCATCCTTCTCAACTTCAGTCTCGACTGATAACCTTAAAGACTATGCGCGAGACGCACTGGAATTGAAAGGAATATTATTTTGTGCCATTACCTGGTTAAGAAAGGAGTTGATCTTAATACTCTGACGAGTGTAAATTTCAAACTTTAAACGCATCTAGATTCGGATGTCGTTGTCATCATTGAGACTCGGCTGAGTAGTAACTTTTTTAGTGATGAGTTATTTGACTCTAACTTTTTAATGTGTTCCATAAAGATAGATGTCCTAGTCTATCTGGTCATGCTAGAGGTGGAGGTGTTCTCATTGTCATACAATGTAAGCGTCAACCTCGATGAATGCGCTTGAAAATCTGAATCTGCTACTAGACCAAACCTGTGTGCAAGTTAGAGGAATTTCTGAATGCAACTCATGTCGACAGCATAACTTCTCTTACTTGTGTTCTCGGCAACTTTACTCTTGGCAAATGTTACCGGGTCAAGTGCCATTGTCAAATCATTCATTGTGGTATGTTAATAGTCATAATGAAACTTACCTTGTGATAGCTTCTTAAGTATTGATTTTATTCAAATTAGTGGTCTCCCAAATAACCTTGGCTGTACGTAGTCATACATACTTTTAAGATGTGAATGTTTCTGTGTATAAATGTAATTTTCCTGTATCCACTGCCGAACATTCATTATACGCCTCTAGTTGTTAATCTTGAATTTTATCGATACTCTAAATTTAGTAACGCTAGTTCCAATTTTAAGTTATGCGATTTTTTTGAAGTGGAACAATTGTTATCGGAAACTGGGATATCTTATTCTAAGCAATGTAATTCTTTGGTCTATCCTATTTTGAAATTTTTTAGCAAATACTTATCTCGAGCATTTTTGTAAACGATTACAAATTAGCTTTCATTACTCCATTTTCAAAAGTGGTAATAAAATGACGTCTGCAATTATAGGCCCATCTCCAAGCTTTCTGCAACATCAAAACTCACATATTAATTTCATATCTACCGAATTATATGTTATGATGGCTTTTGTACGGCATCATAGCTCAGAATTCATCTATCCTTATACACTAAAATTGCTATAGATGACATTTGTTCGTTCTAGGCTTGAATACGCCTCTTTTATTTGATCATCGTACTTTGCGTGTCGAATTAGAAGCATTGAACGTAGGCAGATGGTATCTTTACGCTTTGCGCTCAGTAGCCTACGCTTTTCGGACCCTATGAATTGAGATGCTTTTCTTTTACATTATGAATTTTGTATTGTATTCCTCTTAGCCTATAAGAATTTTATTGTATTAGTTGGCTAAATAAATAAATAAATAAATGCGTGTCTACACGTGCCTTATATTTAAATCTCGCGCATGGCCTGGTTGAAACATTATTAGAGGTGTTTATAAGCCGTGTTGTTTACTCGGACCCTGTATTAACGGCTTAACCATGGTCGTTATCATCAAACTCATCTGTGGGAGGAGCAAGAAATGTGCAGTTTCGACTGGATCGGATCAAAGAGAAAGGGTATTAGATTAGTCGGTTTGAGAGAGCAAGTGAATAGGTGATAAGTATCGTGCGGGGAACTTTCACATGCCGCACATTCATTGAGTATGTCTGGGTTGAGCATGAATAAGTAGGAGTAGAGCCTGCTACAATATCCAGATCGTAGTTGAGCCAGATTTAAGTGAGATTTCACAAGGCAGCTGGAGCTACCCCTCTGTTACGGAGGTGGTGATTGTCTCTCAGTGATCGTCGTTTAATATTATTATGCACGCAGTAGGGCTCAGTATGTTCGTGGTGTATGACTGGGCTCAATAAGATGCCTTCTAAGATGCTATGGTGGAGCTACTTGCAGAGCATGCAATTGTGCTTCATAGCCGAGAGTATTAAAGCCTCGTGGTATAGGTCGTTCAATGGGCGACATCAGAAGGCATCCTGTTGCCGGAGTTCTGCGTCGTTTGAAGTCTCATCCACTGGGTCATACTTGTCCCAAGCGATAAAATTTGGAGTGCATAACTAGAACCGGGCGCCCAATCGCTTTCTATGTTGCCAACAACGTTTCTTTGTCTTCCAGACGTTTGGAACCAGAAATAGAGAAGAGGTGCTTGACATAACTATCTCCAACCAACTGGCAAATAATCTGATTTCGCAGTGAGAAGTCTCCACGGAACCCTCATTGTCCGATCGCAAAACCATCCATTTTAAGCTGAAGGCTATGTCAAGAGTCGAAATTACGATGAGTGACCCCATCAAAACATACTGAGAAAAGTATACGAACTTAGTCAATTTTAATATATCTGGCCTAGAACACACTTATAGGAAAGCAGACTGTATGGAGTTGGAAGACAAGGTAAAAAGACTAAATGACATTGGCACGGACGCTTTTAACTGCAGCTGAACGAGACAGTCAGAATCTGACTAGGTAGTGGCTAAAAGTATATTGTAAGATTGGCCATGAACTCTTTCCATCGGTATAAGTCTCCTGAAGTTAATGGTATCCGGCCGGTGCAGGTACAACATGGCGGTGAATACGTAGTAACACACCTTGTGAAGATAATGAGGCACGCTCTGGATCTCACGCACACTCCAATAGTGTGGAAGTTGAAAAAAGTTATATTTATACCTAAGGTAGGAAAAAGGGGCTACAACGCCTCATACAAGGGGGTATATCAAGCGCTGGGGAAGAGGAACGAGCAATCGTCTATCTGTAACTTAACGTCAATCCACACAAGACGGTCATCATACTATTCAGCAAAATAGCCCGAGCATACTTAGATAGGAGTAATAGCACAAACAGCAAAACGACCCCTACTTAACATAGCTAAGGAAGGTTTTGGAAAAGGACAAGCCATATCGTCCAATAGCAAGGAGACTCCCCAGGGGCAATATCATCAAGGTTACAAATTTTGAGAAAAGATCACAAAAAGTGAAGTAGGAGGCAAAGCAACATGGAACATGCCTACATTAGAAGGACATCTCGAGGCAAGCAAACTGCACTGGTACACTGACGGCTTTAAAACTCCGGAAGGCATACGGCTGGAGCTCAAAGAGCTTTTTGAGGATACTGAGAGTTTTTCTCACAGAACACTGCAGGCGCGAGATCATCTGAAAAAAATGTTTACTATGATGAAAAAATTGTAAAATTCTGCTGTGCCACTTTATTCCTTTGATGCGGACGAAGACCAGCGTGTTACGCCAGTTACTGCTTTTGCTGATTTTGATTCGCCTGGAACTGAAATTCATGCACTTTAAGACGTTTTAGCAATTTAAGAACACAAAACACATTAATACCATATCTTTCTTGGTTAATAATAAAAGACGTCCATACCATTAAGTCCTTGTATTCGACTGAACAAACATTAAGTAAAGAAAACGTTGATTAACGTTCGTTGCCAACGCGAAACCCGTCATTGTGCTCGTCAACTGTCACCTAGGTATAGCCAAAAAGTTAGTTGAAGCTGCGCCAGATAAACCGACAGCCATAGCCACGCGTTTATGGTGGTTTCCTTGTTGAATATATAATCAAAATTTAATCCAACAGCCGTGAGTCTTGCACGTTGAGATGGCACAGTCATATTCGCTCCAAGCTTTTCACATGTTGGTTAGTGAATATTTTTCTATAGAAAGCTTTGGTGTATGCAGTACTGACATCGTTTTAGATTCTAATGACAATCGACGTGCCAGATCAATTTTAGAAGAATCGACAAAGTATATTGCATCGAAATATGAATATAGTTTGCTGTGAAAGATGGATGATAGCATACTCCCTTCCAGTAATGACATGACACGCCAACGCTTAAGTAAATTTGAGACTCGAAAGCCAAAAAATTAAACTTTAGCAGCTAATTACAAATACGAAATGTAAAAGAATGTTAGCTAGGTTGATGCGGCCGGAAGAAGCTCAGCAAACATCTGCAACGACATGGTATCTACCACACTTTGGGGTTATCAACCCTCATATTCCGAGTAAACTACGTATTGTATATGTCAGGAATGACCCGATTCTAAGTTTAAGTCCATGTATACAGTAATTATATTTAACAAGTATGTTGGTTAACAATTAAGAAAGTTGAAAAGAATGTATACTCAAAAGAATTCATCGGTATCGTTCTTCATGCGATATACGCTGATGCACCTTCACGTCCAGTCTTCATGAAGAACCCCCGATCGCTACTCATACTTGACAGTTCAGCCTCTACTGACCTTTCGTCCGGACGACATCTGATTATCCTCATCGTTGTCAGATTCTAGACCGAATACGCCATAGTTTCATATGACCGCTACTGACTACGTTGCAAAAACTTCGCTGGGTAAACGTAGTATCTAGCAAGTCCTCCACCACGTAACTATCGAAATTCAAAACTTTTGTTATGATCTGTGGGCCTTTCAACGCTGGATCAAACTTGTGGGACTCACCAGTTGCGGTAGGCACATAGTCTACGAAAACTAATTCGCCCACTTCGTGTGCTTACGCGGCTTGGAGTGCTTCTCGTCGTTGCGCTTTGAGTTCAATGGCCATTGAATTGTTGTCAAAGTTAAGTCACAGCTTTATTTTCAGTCTTAGCGCTGCACTTCATAGCGATGAGGATCGTCTTGTTTATCCGCCCAGCTTGGCCATTATCACGTGGCCTCACAGCCGTTTTCACATGTTGGATGTCTTACTTGTGAGGTGAACGCCGTACTTAGATCTGAAATTATACGCAATGGCTGCCCCAAAATTGCCATCGTCTCTTCTAACGCTTTTACCACTTGTTCTGACTTGGTATGGCGTATCGATTTCAGCACAATGTATTTGCTGAAACTACACACAATGCGCACATGCGAATTGCCCTTAATGGCGCTAGCTGTTCATCTACAATCGGCATGGGGAACTGTTTCTTCACGGTGACTGCATTCAAAGCCCTGAAATCGACGCAAATTCACCATTCGCCTTCACCAAAACTGCAGGAGCTGCATGCGGTGATGAACTCGGTTGGATGATATCATGTATTAACAGCTTATTGATTATTGACGACAGTACCGGCCTTTGAGCCAATGGTTTCTGCGACCTTTTGCCAACCATTGGCTCTTCAGTGGTAACCCTGGTATCCGTTTCGGTAGTTGAGCATCCCTCGCTGATATCCCTTTCGTATGCTCACGGCTCGTACACACAACGCGCACATGCGGGAACTGTTTCTTCAGGGTGACTGCATTCAAAGCCCTGAAATCGACGCAAATTCACCATTCGCCTTCACCAAAACTGCATGAGCTGCATGCGGTGATGAACTCGGTTGGATGATATCATGTATTAACAGCTTATTGATTATTGACGACAGTACCGGCCTTTGAGCCAATGGTTTCTGCGACCTTTTGCCAACCATTGGCTCTTCAGTGGTAACCCTGGTATCCGTTTCGGTAGTTGAGCATCTCTCGCTGATATCCCTTTCGTATGCTCACGGCTGGTCTCGTTGCTACAATGTTGTAGCGTTTAACTTCTGCATCAGCTTGGTTTGGAGACAAAATGGCATTGAAGAAGGTACAACGCCGAAACCGTTTTGTCTCCAAACCAATGTTGACAATGGATGACGGAAAATCGTTAAAATATACAGCAATTTCATTGTTACAGTTCATTCCGTTCATCCGCTGCACGTATTACATCTTACTGAGGTGGAGTTCGGATGGATCCTTCTCTAATATATGCAGCAGTAAAAGAATTCTGGGCCAGGGTTGGGCCCTATTCCTTTGGCCGGATGTTGTAAATCTGGGTCGCTCCGGTACAGTAGAACCAAGGAACGTAGATTACAAAGAACTTGCATCACTCCCACCGTTCCTCTAAAAGAAAATCTCGCATAATTCCACCGTACCAGAACTAATTTGATTTTCTTGATTGATATTATAATCTGATTGGGTCCAATTGGTTTCTGGTGTGTTGGAATAAGACAACATTTCTTCCCACAGGAAACGAAACGCCCTGCAATTTCTTTGTAATTTCCCTTTTTTTGGTAGAACTGACTGTCGTAGGAACTATTGTGTACCCTCTTGTGTCATGTAATGGGTTTCAGATTGAAAAAGGACTACAACAAATTTCTAAAGAGTATACTGAAGTTATCTAGTTAAAATCCGTAGATCTGTTGATAAAATCAAATAACCTCCAAGCCTCACATATAAATTTGAACTCAATGGAGAAGTATATTCAAGGAAAAGAATAAACATATCTGACGAGGAATTAATCAATAACCTAGGCAACTAAAAAGTAATATCCTCAAAAAGGTTCTTAAAAAAGGCTAACATAACGTTCGATCGAATTACCCGCCCAGAGAAGTTGAACTTCAGATGGAAAAATTTACAGTGTACAAATATATTCTGAACCCTTCTCAACTATAACATAGGACCTCACTTTTTATTTGAGACAACTTGTGAAAGTTCCCTAAAGCACAAAGCTATAAATGAAATAAAAATCAAAAATAGGTCCACCTAAGAGGCGTGGAAATCAAACTCCAGATTTCCTCAAAATATTACCATACAAGCAAAAGATGAAAACCTTTGCGAAAGTAACTAAAAATCCATCTGAGCAAACAACAGAAAAAATATGTACTTTCATATCCTGCATCCAAACTACCCTACTTTAAAATAACCTATAGAACAAATTAGAAATAAGCAACTTATGTATGTATATCGATACCGTGGAAATAAACGTAGATGTAACACCCGATGTTAACACGACAATAACAACCCCAAATATTCAAACAACTGCAATAACTAACCAAACGACAACGCAGTTAAATAAAATTTCGGCAAACAATAAAATATATGCAGAGAAAACAAATAATGAGATGGATGATATAAGCTCCACATCGTCTCAAATAACTTTTTCAACATGATCCACAACAAAATTTTTTAGTAAATATCCCGAGCAATAATATCACCAAATACTTATAAAAAGCTGTGCTTAGTAAGAAATATATATATAATAACTAAATATATATACATATTAACTTTGAAACAAATATAAAAATATTGCAATGGAATATCCGGTTACGGTTAATTTGCAAACATAAACCGGATATTATACTTTTGTAGGAAAAAATAGATACAGAATACATTTCCATAATATAGACTATACCACCGCGAAATCCGGGATTGCAATGTTCATCAAACACAGTATTAACGTCACGCAGCAGAAAAGGTGGTATATCAACGCCAAGCTGGGATAAGTAAAACTGGTAGTATCTGAGCCACCGTCAAAGTAACAAAATTCGTGTTGATGGCTACTTCTCCAATACGTGTATTGTAGATAATGGGACGCTAACTCCTTGATTCGTGGGCTCAAAAACGTTAACGACATTGACTTGATTCTAGTAGATGCAGATAACACATTTGTGATTGCAAACCGGTAACCCAACAAAGCTGGAAAATCATTAAAAATAATTGACGACACACAGGTGCAATCATTCCTGCAAGGAAAGCGGAAATTCTACACGTTTGTTCTAAGCAGGACTGCGATGCACGATATATAAGATTACGAAAGGTTAATGTACGTATTAAAAATAAATAAATAATTCTGGGTATAATATTCACAAAGTCACTTTTAATGAATGAATAAATAAAACAAGTAGTTTAAAAATTAAAAAATATCAATAATTTTCAGAAAGTTGTTTGGTCTCGAAATAAAGGTCCGCACATGGTGTTACGGTCTGCAATCATTCACAATAGAAAGCTGTCACTATGATATGTCGCTGTAAGCTACTCGCTGACAGGACTCGTTACTTGGTTTGCTTTTGCACGAGTCCTGTTAGCTGAACACGTTGCCAGATAGTGGTGCTATAAAAACGACCGGCAACCAGTAAAACCTTCTTACTTTCATAACAGCGACAGCTCAGGTGAGTGACACTTTTCTCTTGCGTATGCACCAAATCCAGGTTTTTTCCAGAAAACAAACGGCGCTTTAAATTTCCAGTCAGAATTTCTGTTCTTTTTTTATCTATGTGTGTGTGCACACAGTGGAATTGAAAAATATCAGGTAATTATCTGCCTTAAAGGATTGGCCCCCATTTTTAGATCGCCGTTTCTGGACCCATTCAACCCCGTCCTTAAAGTGGTCCTTCGAGCCGGATCCTTAAGACAATGATTATTTTTTTTCAATTTTTTATGATTCAATCAACTCTCCCCAAGTCCCACTTCCAAGATTTAAAAGCAACGCTTATTGTGAACGAGCACGTGCACTAAAAGCAGTGCTTTTGACGTTTTTCTGCATGCTTTTTCACATTCTATTTTGTTTACAATAATTTAGCTGCAAGATATTCGCGGTGGTGAGCGACCTCACCAAAAGCTAAATACGCGAATCCCCGAAGCATATGTATAATGCTAGCAGAAAGGCACCAAAGGAAGGTGCCCTCCCAGCGGCAGCAGCAGAAGCAGCATAAAAGGAGAACCAGGTGAGTATCATAATTGATAACCCCAAAATCTGTTTCAGCGGAGGCGACCTGCATTTTTTCCAGTAAGACCTGGCAGACCGCTAGCTAGCGGTGATAAACCGCTATAGAAGCAGGCACTCCGGTGGACACCAGGAGGTAGTGTAAGCTCCCATTTGTGAAAAGCGAAAAAAAGAAAGAAGCAAAAACGTGAAAACCCTAAAACTAGGGTAGTGCGCCGGCGCAACGTGCCCCGAAATACAAGGCGCTGCATTAACGTAAAACCAAAAAGAAAAAAGTGAAAATCCCTACAAGTAGGGTAGTGAGCGCCGCCAAAAAGTGAAAAGAAAAATAAAACGCGCTAAAATTTATAAAAAAGCCAAACAGGCAGTGAAAGTCCCTGAATAGCAGGGCAACAAATTAATTTGTGTGAAAGTCCTTAAAGGTAGGGCAGTGAGCGCAGCCCACGAGGGCCAACAAATAAATCGCGCTAAAATTTATAAAATTGTATAAAATAGCCAAACTAGCAGTGAAATTGCCTGAATAGCAGGGCAACAAATTAATTTGTGTGAAAGTCCCTAAAGGTAGTGCAGTGAGCGCAGGCCATGAGGGCCAACAAATAAAACACGCTTAAATTTATAAAATGTTATAAAAAAGCCTAAAATTTTGAAAATGCCGAAAAAGGCAGTGAAAGTCCCTGAATAGCAGGGCAGCAAAGTAATTTGTGTGAAAGTCCCTAAAGGTAGAGCAGTGAGATCAGCCCACGAGGGCCAACAAATAAAACACGTTATAAAAAAAGAAATAAATAAATAAATAATATATGTATATACAATAAATAAAATAAAATCAAATAAAGGCAATTATAGTGTATTCCCAAGGTCATCGTCAACACGAAGTGCTGCAAGGACCCAACGAGCTGCCATAAGGAGGTACGGTGTACTTTTGGCGGCACCAGCAATAACCCCAATACGATAAGCTGCACAAAAGGTAAACCTTTGAAATCCACCACGTATATTCGCGTATTCGGGTGCGAAGCAAAACGTTTCGTGGGACTGGTTGAACGACGAAAATACCAGTCTCACATCTAAGTGGTAACACAAAACAAAAAAAAAACAAAACAAACAAGAAACCGGGATCACCAGAAAAAGAGGTAGAATACCCCAGGTGACTAAGGAAGGGAAAAGTTTGAAAAAGTTTACCATCGGTATATCCACCGGGACCCCCAGTAAGACCTAACTTCACCCCAATCAAAGGAGAAATCAACAAAAAAAAAATTTTGTTTTAAATTTTATTTCTTGTAAATTTTTAAAATTGTTTATTTTGTACATAAATTTTTTAAAGAAATAAAAGAAAGTTTGTCAACAATGTCTCTCGCAAACGATTTTTCACGCACCTGTAGTGGCCTTTTGGAGTTTGAAGAGAGGTATAACACAACTCCAGGGGCAAGTCATTTCATATTTTCTCTTGAGATTCAAAAAGAGGAACTCCAAGCTTTATGTACAAATGTAAAAGAATCTTTTGACAGCCACTCTCGGGATTTGTCTGAAGACGAGTCAAATAACGCGCCCATGAGTTTAGCAAAGTGTAGGTATTAGGATTGCTATACAGCATACGTGACGTGCGCTGCGTTGATGGGTGAAACCATCCATAATCTGACTTTTGTTCAGCAAAGCTTGTCAACGGTAATCCCCTCAAACCGCGATCCTGAACCACGTCTGCGCTCAAACGTTAATCTTCCTCCGTGCGATCTACGTAAATAATTCCCGTCTAAGTCCGGTGGAAAAATTATACCACCTCAATCAAAACACGTGGGGAAGCCAGGTAGATCGTAAAAAAATGCCCCTTGACCAATGACGGTTTTGCTATTGCATGGCAGAATCTTTCTGAAGATCTTGTTCAACTTGCCTACGGTGGTAGTCGAACGCGGCACCGAGATAAAAAATCTACAGCGTTCAGTAAATAATTGCATCTCAGTTCTGCAAATGTATGGCATTGAAATTGAAAACTGGGATGCAATTTTTGTCTTTTTGGTCTCGAGCAAATTGCCGGACACTATATTAGCTTTGTGGGAACAGGGAATCGTTCACAAGGCTGAGATTCCGAGGTGGGACGATTTAGACAACTACCTCTCGAGCAGGTTCCAGACTTTGGAAACGGTATCTGATATCCAAAGTTCACGAGTAGCTAGGGCAGCCTCAAGTCGTGTATCAGCAGGGACACACGAAAGAAAAATATCGCCATCACAGTCAAATGACGCAATCAGCTTGCAGGTTGTGCCCAGAACGTTCGCATGCGTTGAGGGCATGTCCAAAGTTTTTAGCGATGAAGGTAGATGATCGGTTTAGGGTAGTTAGGAAATATAATTTATGTTTGAACTGTCTAGCGCATTCCCATCTAGCGAAAAGTTGTAAGAGCACTTTCAGTTGTTTGAGCTGCCATCAACGGCACCATTCTTTGTTGCATCGTGCTCCGAGTGGCAGTCAACGTCCTTCTACAAAAGACGAAGATCTTGAATGCCTCACCCCCCAGCCCCCTCCAGCAATGTGAATGCATTGTTCCCCGCAAGTGCCAAACACGTTATTTTGGATACGGCCCTGATACATATTAGTTACTTAGGAGTACACTATGAGGCCAGAGTCCTTCTTGATTCAGGTTCAGAAAGAACCTTTATCACGGAGCGGCTGCAGAGATGCATCAACCTTCTGACACACAAGTCTGTGGAATAAATGCAACAATGCCGGCTAAGGTGCGAAAATCCGCCCACTTTGTCATAGGTTCTCCTGCCAACCCCCAGATTAGAATTGAGGCAAGAGGCCTGATTCTAACCCAACCGAAAGGAGACCTACCCCAGTTTTCGGTAGATAAATCACATTTTGATCTACTGCCCCCAATGAATTTAGCCGAAGTTAATTTCCACAGAAGCCAGCAGGTCGATGTTATTATTGGTGCGGACTTGTACCCAGACATAATGAAGGGAAATATAAAAAAATATTTTGGGCTTTCTCCAGGCACATGAGACAGTATTTGGCTGGATCTTGATTTGCCCCAGTCTGCGGCAAAGAGTCCGGACTCATGTGTTTCTCTTCTTGCGGAAATTTCAAGTTCTCAGCTGATTCGGGCTTGTGAGCTTGAGCAAGTCCCCACAAAAAGGCAGCTCAATCCGGAGGATGCGTTTTATGAGCAACATTATACGAAGACAACTGCGAGGAATGACCAAGGGCAGTATGTCGTGGCATTACTATTTCGGCATGAATTCTCCGAAAACATAAGTCTTGGGTTTTCACGAACCATCGCAGCGCATCAATTCGTGCGAAACGAAGCGACAATGATTAGAAGACTGGAGCTGAACGCAGAATATCATCGAGTACTGCGAGAATACACCACACTCGGTCATATGAAGCCAGTGAGCAGTGCCGATAGTCAGACACATACTACCTGTCCCACCATGCAGTCGTAAAACCGGACAGTAGCACCACAAAGGTTCGGTATTTAACGCATCAAGTCCAACTTCAAATGGAATTAGTTTGAATGATGCACTCTACCCTGGGCCGGTCCTTCAAGCTGCCCTTATCGCACCGCTATTAAAATGGCGAGTTTTCAAATACGTTTTCAATGCATACATTGAGAAAATGTATAGGCAGATCCTTCCCCACCCCGATGATGCCCGGTACCATAGAATTCTCTTTCGAGAATCACAAGCAGAAGAGTTTGTGGACTACGAACTCCAAACAGTGACGTTTGGGGCGAACTGCGCCCCTTATTAAGCAATAAGAACTCTTCTGCAATTGGCGGAAGACGTTCGCCTGAAATTCATTTGCTTCTAGGGTCTTCACCTAACATATGTACGTTGACGATGTACTGACAGGAGCTCATGATTGCGAGACCGCCAGTCGCACCCGCGACGAATTCATTGAAGTTCTATAAGAAGTCGGGTTCCCCTCCGAAAATGGACGTCGAACAGCAAGGACATCCTCGCAGCCTTGCCAAAAGCTCGTTTGTTACAGGGAGATTTTCTGAAGATAGATTATTTGAGCGAAGCTAGGATGTTGGGCATTCGGTGGAATGCCGCGCGCGATATGTTCCCTTTTCGCATCCAAGAAATTCTAATTCCACCAAGCTACACCAAACGAGAGGTTTTATCGAGTGTTGCCAATATGTTTGACCCAGCCGGGTGGTTGGGCCCCATAGTCGTGGAGGCAAAAATTTTAATGCAGGACATCTGGTTAGCCAAGATAGATTGGGATGACACTCTACCTCGAGGTTTGTATTTGCGATGGGAAATTTTTTTTTTAAATTATACGTACATTTCGAATATCAAAATCCCATGGTGGACCCATTTCACCCTTTGTAATGAAATGGAATTTTATGGATTTTGCGATGCCTCCGAGAAGGCATATGCAGTTGCTCTATATGTGAGAGTTCGCGATCGAAACTCAGACCTGGCCCCATACATAAATTTACTTGTAGGCAAAATGAAAGTAGCTCCAGTGAAGACAGTCTCTCTACCGCGATGAGAATTGTGCGGAGCACTCCTTTTAGCAGAATTAATTAATGCTTTACCTCCACAGTTCGACGTTGGCCAGCCAGTGATCTACAAATGGACTGACTCCACCATTGTGTTCTCGTGGCTAAGGAAGCCTTCCTGTTACTTTTCCACGTTCGTGGCGAATCGAGTCGGCAAAATAGAGGAGCTCGTCGGAGTGAAGGGATGGAATCATGTGGATTCAAGCGATAACCCGGCAGATTTAGGTAGCCGTGGCTTATCGCCCCAAGAATTGGCGACGAGCACTCTGTGGTGACAGGGACCTAGTTGGTTAAAGGAGAAACCGTCTGGCTGGCCCCAAAAAAACGGTGGAGACAGGGCTTAAGCAGAAGGTCGTTCGAGTCCATACTGGTCGTATTTTGCAAGGGACGGATATTTTAGAACGATTCTCCGACTTCTCTTGTGCCCTAAGGGAAATTGCACGGATTTTTCAATTTTACTACAAGACACGTCCGGTACACAAATCAACAGCACGACGGGAAACGTCAGAAATAACAGCGGTAGAAATTCGAAAGGCAAAAATGTTTCGGACTTACTTCCCCCTTCACCAATGCAGGCGTGGATTTTAGTGGCCCGTTTGAGATTAAGAATTTCACAGGCAGGGCGTGTCTAATAACAAAAGGTTATGTCTGCGTTTTTGTTTGTTTTGCTACGAAAGCAACACATTTGGAAGCAACCAGCGACTTATCGACTTCCACGTTTCTGGCGGCATTTTCCCGTGTTTTTAGCAAGAAGAGGCTGTCCCCATAGCATGTACTCCGACAATGGGACGAACTTTGTAGGAGCCAACAAATCATTAAGAAACTTTCTTGCCGAAGCCTCGCGTCTAACCAACAATCATATGCACATCAAGAAACAACCTGGCACTTCATCCCTCCGGAATCTCCCCACATGGGAGGGCTATGGGAAGCAGGTGTAAAGAGCTTCAAACCCCACTTCCGTAAGGTAGCCAGCACTATGCGATTCGCGATGGAGGAGCTCTCGACGTTGCTGGCCAAGATAGAAGCTTGTCTGAATTCGAGACCTATTAGTCCGCTTTCGGAAAGCCCCGAGTCAACAGAACCCCTCACGCCGGGACATTTTTTGATCGGCAGTCCGCTACTCGCGATTGCGGAACCTGAGATTAGAGGAGACCCGATGACGATCATAAACCGATGCCAAAAGATAAAGGCAATCCATCAAGGATTTTGCCAGCGGTGGAGAGAAGAATATCTGAAAGAACTACACAAGCGAGTCAAGTGGCAATACCCCCAACGAAACATCGAAGTGGATGATTTCGTGATTATCAAAGAGCATAACTTACCCCCGAACGAGTGGCGAATTGGCAGAGTTGTTAAGGTTTTTTCAGGAAAAGATAGTCGCGTACGGGTCGTAGACATACGTACGATAAGAGGCGTAATTACACGCCCAATCGTGAAACTAGTACTATTACCTCTAGTCAAATCAAATTAACGGAAAAATATCAGAAAATGATCCGAGTGGCCCGAGAGCAAAACCCAGTGTGCAAGCACAACCTTCTTTTTTTGCCGGTAGATGCGCCGCATGGAACCAGAGGAGAGACTGCGTTCTGTCCTCCTGCACGGCCACTGCTCAAACAGCATGTCACTGCGGCACGCAATCAACGAGTGTTCGTCACCGCGGAACTGCGACCAATGTCAGGGACGACATCACAGTCTCCTCCACCTGTGGGGAAACTCCCAGAAGGGGCGAAGACGGTTCGGAAGGATACGAGGCGGTAGACGAAGGGCACGAACAACCAGCGGAAGCAGCAACGGGTACCCTGACAGTACCGAAAGAAGAAGTGCTGGAAATCGGTGCGAGCGATGAGGACATCCAGCAGGCGGTTGAAAATGCACATGCATCAACTGAGCCCCAGGTATTCAGACCTCCTCTGTCGGGTATGCGGTCGGCAATTCAGCGCCCCCCAACACGCCCAAAGAGCAGACGATCGGACTCTCGCCAATCCGATCTGTAAACCCCTCAGACGTGTAAGAGACGCCCGAGAGCTAATCAAGGGATCTGGCCGAAGAGCTCTGGGGCAATCAGTCCTTACTCCAACAATAATGGTAAAGGTGATGACCGGCGAAAAGATGCACACGAGCCCTCGCTCGGCGACTACATGCCGTGCCACGAAATGTGGAGAAGTGCTCCCTTACACTAAAATGCTGGGACGAAAGGCTGGAAATAAGATCGACGGTGTTAGCGAGGCGGACTTAACATACGCTGTCGTTAAACAAACGAATTACGCCATCTATAAAGTTGTGAAGCAGGCTCTTCTTCCAACACAAATTGGCATTTTCTATTAGCAAGAGAGCAGAGCTATAAAAATTTGCAATCAACTTTTTTAGCAATCAATGATTGAACTACTAGTTCGATTGCAAATTAAAATTTATTGATTTTTTGGGATTGAAAAAAATTACAATCTGCAATCAATTATAAATCATGATTGCAATCACTTTGATTGTAAGAAGTTTTGATTGCAATGATTGCTATTGCAATCAAATCACTTTACAAGCTTAAGCTTGACATCTGCTGGCAAAAAGTGTTTGCTGCTGAAAAAAAACATTTCATTCACAAAACACAATAAGTTGTGAAACACATTATTGTTGTTATGCATTGACGATATGAAATAAACAGTATCACTTTGTGAAATCCAAAGACTGCAGACTTTCTTCTCTACTAAATACTCTTGCAAAATCGTATTTGTATTAAAATTTTTTCAATGTGCAAGAATGCTTCTGCATACTAGTTATAAACAACGGAATGAAGCCGTTCCAATCTTTGTTTTTGAATTCAACAGCAATTAAAATCAGAAGTTACTATTGAGTTTCAGAGTGGCCCTCGTATTTTGATTTGTTAGTTCGAGTATGCAGTAATATGTTAACTCATTCTGTAGGTGATGTTATAAATGGAATAATATAGTGAATCAAAGTAAAAAGTTGTCAGGCAAAGGTAAACGGTGAAATCTTCAATATAAAATGTCAGACAGTGAATTGTTCGGCGATTTTTCTTCGGGTGATTATCAGAATGACCCCAGCAACCACAAAAAAAGAGTAAACCAAAAGCTTCATCTCGTAAGAGGAATGCTGAAGAAGCTTTTAACGTAGCATCCACAAGTCAATCGTCGTCGTCAGAAAATATTTTGGAAATCGATACATCAGTGTCTTTAAAATCAATTTTATTCGCTAAGTATTTTGATATATTAAAAAGGGTTTGTATTGAAGTGTAAAGTCGTAGTACCTATAAATCAATAAAAATCGTGTGTTTGTGATTAACAGTTAGACGGAGATCGGTACCTACGTTGTCGCGATGGAATTCTAGCAAGTTGCCGAATTTGCAAGACTCAATTGAAAGGTTCAGAGCAAATAACTTCTAATTTTATTCGCCACCTTCGAGAAAAACACAAAAAAGGGTATGAAGAATACAAAAGTGTTAAAAATGATAAAACCGCAAAGCTCAGCACTGAAAAAGTTTTCAACAAATTGGTTGCTCGATTCATAGTGGAAGATATGCTACGAATTCCGACTGTCACATCTGAAGCGTTTAAGATGTTGATTAGTTATGCTAACCCAAAATTAAGGGTTATGAGTCGACCAACAGCTATCTCAATGATTGATTCAACATATGAGTCGATGGTCGATAATATTCAAAATATGATTGCCTCCAATAAATTTGTCTGCACAACTGCCGACATTTGGTCAACAAAGCATAAAAGCTTTTTAGGGTATACTATTCATTGGATTGATGAATCGTTAACTAGGCATTCAGTGGCATTAGCTTGTAAGCGATTTTGTGGTTCCCACACATTTGATCGTATCCGTGATATACATAATTATTCAAATCCACGCTGAATACAGACTAAATCCTTGCAATGTGAGAGCCACCATTACTGATAACGCAGCCAATTTTGTTAAGTCGTATAAAGAATTTGGAATAGATGGAGTAAAAATCACTGAAGTTGACATCTATGACGATGAAGAGGAAGACGAGATATATTTTGATGATATTCCTAATCATCTATTCAATTCTCGGCTGCCAAAACATATTCGATGAGCCACGCATACATTAAATTTAGTGGTTTCAACAGATTTTCTTCACATTTTGAAACATCGGAAAAGTTAAGGGCTGTAGTGGGATGCCAATTGAAATATCCTGTGGCTACAAGATGGAACTCCATGCATGATTCAATAAAGGACCTGCATACATTTAAGGTGAATGACGTGATGCAGATATTTCACGAAGAATTATTTACCGAGACAGAATTTAATTACTTGCAAGAATATTTGGATTTGTTAAACCCGATCGCAATAGCCATTGACTGAAGGTATGGTATATGGATTTCTCCTCCCGACCTTAGCCAGAACACGCTCTAAGTACGCGCATATCATAGCAACTGAAGCCAATAAAAGTTGTTCGGGTTTGGCTATGTCTGTAATGAGGGCCATAGAGAATAGGTTTTCGAATTATTTTACCTTATAATGTGGATATCAGCTTTGAACCCTAGCTTTGGTGAGATAAAACTTAACGAAATTATACAGTTAGTAAAAGATGCTGTAACTAGAGAACGCGGCGTTGATTGCACATTGCAGCCTGTCGTCGAAGATGAAACTACACAATTTTTTGATTTTGAAGGTAGTACAAAAAACAAAATTTATAAAATGTATAATTAAAATTACTATTGCTGAAAGCCAATAGTTTTTTAAACTAAAACTTTTTGCTTTTTTATTGAAAAAAGGAGATAAGTTACTAAACTCATTCGTTGTAGCTAATAACGTTTTCCTAGTTCGGAATTGTTAATAAAATGAAATTTAACTTTAGTTTAATATAAGAGTCTTAAATTATTAAAAATAATTTCTGTTTGGCAAAATCCTAAGCTAAGTTTAGAAAAAACGAGCTGCTGCTTACTTATTAAAATACAGTTTCTAAAACAACTTATGTGTTGATTGAGGCAGACTCCAATTAAAATTAAATTAAAAAAGTATGCAATATTTGGTATAATATGCGATTGCAATCCAATTTGAATGCAATTTTTTACAGCTCTGCAAGAGAGCACGCACCGCAATGTAATACATGTAACTGTGATCTAACGGTATTACCCCTTTTTGGAGAATGCCCACATATTGATTTTTCTAAGCCGTTGCACGAAATATTGAACTGCAACAAAGTCGAAACATTTTCAGAAATTCACAAGGCGCTTTTGAAAAAAAAGAGCCCATAAAGACATCTAAGTGGTTAGATATTAAGTTTGTTCATGTAGTATGTATCCAAGAAACTTTCAAATTAGGAGAAATTGAGAATTACAGTTCTCTTGGAGGAGAAGTTGCAATAACCGGAAATTATGTGTCTGAACTAATTAAAAAAATAAAAGATGAAAAAACAAATTTGGAATGGAGAAGGTAAGTAAATATACTTTAAAAAGGCTTTTTTTTAAGTTCCAAACAAAATACATCAGGTAATTTTTACTAGATTAGCATGTTTACTTCATAGCGTTGCTATCTAATTCGTATGATTCAACCAAAAAAGCTACACTCTCCAATAGCTCGTATATTATTTTTAATTAGATTAGTTTAAGTTTACAAACTTTGTAATGTATATTAATAACTATAAGTACCAAAAAGGTTAATAAATATATCCCTTTTTAGTACCTTTAAAGATTGCCGCAATAGAACTGTCGCATTACAGTGTCACTATTGTATTTCTTAGTCCTTCGATACTTATCTTTCTTTTCTATTTCAAAACATGGAAATGACCAGATATGCCAATCAACACAGTTTTAAAGCGCACAAAGTAAATAATGTATTAGTAATACTTTTTTAAACTAAACATTTAATTGAACACATGTGAAGGTGCCAACAAGTATTTTCTGCGTTGTCGTGTGGTAGATGGGGTGCGAAGCAGCGAAAGCGAGCCATCGTTCGAAAGTACGATAATGGAAGATTCTAGACAGTAAGCCACTACCGACCACATGAACGTCATTACTACGATATAGTACATAGCCAAAAGCGCATTAGACGGTTGCGTGAAGGCACTGTTGTGTTGTGTGGTTTGAACTGTGGTGTTGTGTCGTTTGATTGAATAAATTTTTGTTCGCATGTTGTCTGTGCTTAGCTATATTTTCATAATAGATTATGTCATCTGCTGCAATATGGAATGCGTTGAAGCAAAGGCGTATCTGCAGTTATGTTAGCAGCTCTTGGGGTGTGCAGTATGCTTGTCGCGAATTGGCCGATAAAGTCAAGATGGCGAGCGTGACTAGGACTATGTACAATATGTATGTATATGCGCAGTCGGTATACAGGAGTACAGTTTTAAAACGTACGACACTGATAGCATGACGTGACTATAGAGCGTTAAACGCGCAAACTCCCAGACAGATATCCCCTACCGCACATTCAGAACTTCACTTGTTTTATGCATGCCAAGAGTTTTTTCAAAAATTTACCTATGTATACCGTGGCTGCTGCCAGACACCAGTCGCCGAAGAGAATGTACCTAAGATCAACACGCCATTCGGCCTGTTCCCATTCGTACATATACCTTTCCTTCCAAAAGTATATGCATGAATCATTAAGCAAGAACTCCACACCAGTCTTTTCAGGTGTTGTAGTTTTCGAAGTTGTACAGGTTTTACAGGCGTTTGAGGTATTAGAATTTAGCACCTCCATACAATAATTTTCAGGCATGATATTTTTTCGCAATGTATACATTGTACAACAGATCTGTTCGCTGAATGCACTAGTTAGATGTGCGGCAGTTAAAACTTTTTCTATAATTTTTGATGTTACCCCGGCCAGGACTTGAACCCAGCGCGGGCACGCTACACACTGTTGTTGTTGTTGTTGTAGCGGCTAGTCGCGCCCCGTAAAGAGCGGATTCACCCATGACCGTTGTCGTCGAACTCATCTAGGGGGAGGCCCAGGAAACGTGCAGTTTCGACAGGGTTGGACCATTCAAAATATGATTGCCTCCAATAAATTTGTCTGCACAACTGCCGACATTTGGTCAACAAAGCATAAAAGCTTTTTAGGGTATACTATTCATTGGATTGATGAATCGTTAACTAGGCATTCAGTGGCATTAGCTTGTAAGCGATTTTGTGGTTCCCACACATTTGATCGTATCCGTGATATACATAATTATTCAAATCCACGCTGAATACAGACTAAATCCTTGCAATGTGAGAGCCACCATTACTGATAACGCAGCCAATTTTGTTAAGTCGTATAAAGAATTTGGAATAGATGGAGTAAAAATCACTGAAGTTGACATCTATGACGATGAAGAGGAAGACGAGATATATTTTGATGATATTCCTAATCATCTATTCAATTCTCGGCTGCCAAAACATATTCGATGAGCCACGCATACATTAAATTTAGTGGTTTCAACAGATTTTCTTCACATTTTGAAACATCGGAAAAGTTAAGGGCTGTAGTGGGATGCCAATTGAAATATCCTGTGGCTACAAGATGGAACTCCATGCATGATTCAATAAAGGACCTGCATACATTTAAGGTGAATGACGTGATGCAGATATTTCACGAAGAATTATTTACCGAGACAGAATTTAATTACTTGCAAGAATATTTGGATTTGTTAAACCCGATCGCAATAGCCATTGACTGAAGGTATGGTATATGGATTTCTCCTCCCGACCTTAGCCAGAACACGCTCTAAGTACGCGCATATCATAGCAACTGAAGCCAATAAAAGTTGTTCGGGTTTGGCTATGTCTGTAATGAGGGCCATAGAGAATAGGTTTTCGAATTATTTTACCTTATAATGTGGATATCAGCTTTGAACCCTAGCTTTGGTGAGATAAAAGTTAACGAAATTATACAGTTAGTAAAAGATGCTGTAACTAGAGAACGCGGCGTTGATTGCACATTGCAGCCTGTCGTCGAAGATGAAACTACACAATTTTTTGATTTTGAAGGTAGTACAAAAAACAAAATTTTTAAAATGTATAATTAAAATTAATATTGCTGAAAGCCAATATTTTTTTAAACTAAAACTTTTTGCTTTTTTATTGAAAAAAGGAGATAAGTTACTAACTTCCTAGTTCGGAATTGTTAATAAAATGAAATTTAACTTTAGTTTAATATAAGAGTCTTAAATTATTAAAAATAATTTCTGTTTGGCAAAATCCTAAGCTAAGTTTAGAAAAAACGAGCTGCTGCTTACTTATTAAAATACAGTTTCTAAAACAACTTATGTGTTG
This sequence comes from Anomoia purmunda, assembly GCA_951828415.1. NCBI lineage: Eukaryota > Metazoa > Arthropoda > Insecta > Diptera > Tephritidae > Anomoia > Anomoia purmunda. The sequence continues at coordinate 39,941,287 of OX639994.1, read as the reverse complement.
ATTGAGGCAGACTCCAATTAAAATTAAATTAAAAAAGTATGCAATATTTGGTATAATATGCGATTGCAATCCAATTTGAATGCAATTTTTTACAGCTCTGCAAGAGAGCACGCACCGCAATGTAATACATGTAACTGTGATCTAACGGTATTACCCCTTTTTGGAGAATGCCCACATATTGATTTTTCTAAGCCGTTGCACGAAATATTGAACTGCAACAAAGTCGAAACATTTTCAGAAATTCACAAGGCGCTTTTGAAAAAAAAGAGCCCATAAAGACATCTAAGTGGTTAGATATTAAGTTTGTTCATGTAGTATGTATCCAAGAAACTTTCAAATTAGGAGAAATTGAGAATTACAGTTCTCTTGGAGGAGAAGTTGCAATAACCGGAAATTATGTGTCTGAACTAATTAAAAAAATAAAAGATGAAAAAACAAATTTGGAATGGAGAAGGTAAGTAAATATACTTTAAAAAGGCTTTTTTTTAAGTTCCAAACAAAATACATCAGGTAATTTTTACTAGATTAGCATGTTTACTTCATAGCGTTGCTATCTAATTCGTATGATTCAACCAAAAAAGCTACACTCTCCAATAGCTCGTATATTATTTTTAATTAGATTAGTTTAAGTTTACAAACTTTGTAATGTATATTAATAACTATAAGTACCAAAAAGGTTAATAAATATATCCCTTTTTAGTACCTTTAAAGATTGCCGCAATAGAACTGTCGCATTACAGTGTCACTATTGTATTTCTTAGTCCTTCGATACTTATCTTTCTTTTCTATTTCAAAACATGGAAATGACCAGATATGCCAATCAACACAGTTTTAAAGCGCACAAAGTAAATAATGTATTAGTAATACTTTTTTAAACTAAACATTTAATTGAACACATGTGAAGGTGCCAACAAGTATTTTCTGCGTTGTCGTGTGGTAGATGGGGTGCGAAGCAGCGAAAGCGAGCCATCGTTCGAAAGTACGATAATGGAAGATTCTAGACAGTAAGCCACTACCGACCACTTGAACGTCATTACTACGATATAGTACATAGCCAAAAGCGCATTAGACGGTTGCGTGAAGGCACTGTTGTGTTGTGTGGTTTGAACTGTGGTGTTGTGTCGTTTGATTGAATAAATTTTTGTTCGCATGTTGTCTGTGCTTAGCTATATTTTCATAATAGATTATGTCATCTGCTGCAATATGGAATGCGTTGAAGCAAAGGCGTATCTGCAGTTATGTTAGCAGCTCTTGGGGTGTGCAGTATGCTTGTCGCGAATTGGCCGATAAAGTCAAGATGGCGAGCGTGACTAGGACTATGTACAATATGTATGTATATGCGCAGTCGGTATACAGGAGTACAGTTTTAAAACGTACGACACTGATAGCATGACGTGACTATAGAGCGTTAAACGCGCAAACTCCCAGACAGATATCCCCTACCGCACATTCAGAACTTCACTTGTTTTATGCATGCCAAGAGTTTTTTCAAAAATTTACCTATGTATACCGTGGCTGCTGCCAGACACCAGTCGCCGAAGAGAATGTACCTAAGATCAACACGCCATTCGGCCTGTTCCCATTCGTACATATACCTTTCCTTCCAAAAGTATATGCATGAATCATTAAGCAAGAACTCCACACCAGTCTTTTCAGGTGTTGTAGTTTTCGAAGTTGTACAGGTTTTACAGGCGTTTGAGGTATTAGAATTTAGCACCTCCATACAATAATTTTCAGGCATGATATTTTTTCGCAATGTATACATTGTACAACAGATCTGTTCGCTGAATGCACTAGTTAGATGTGCGGCAGTTAAAACTTTTTCTATAATTTTTGATGTTACCCCGGCCAGGACTTGAACCCAGCGCGGGCACGCTACACACTGTTGTTGTTGTTGTTGTAGCGGCTAGTCGCGCCCCGTAAAGAGCGGATTCACCCATGACCGTTGTCGTCGAACTCATCTAGGGGGAGGCCCAGGAAACGTGCAGTTTCGACAGGGTTGGACCATTCAAAATATGATTGCCTCCAATAAATTTGTCTGCACAACTGCCGACATTTGGTCAACAAAGCATAAAAGCTTTTTAGGGTATACTATTCATTGGATTGATGAATCGTTAACTAGGCATTCAGTGGCATTAGCTTGTAAGCGATTTTGTGGTTCCCACACATTTGATCGTATCCGTGATATACATAATTATTCAAATCCACGCTGAATACAGACTAAATCCTTGCAATGTGAGAGCCACCATTACTGATAACGCAGCCAATTTTGTTAAGTCGTATAAAGAATTTGGAATAGATGGAGTAAAAATCACTGAAGTTGACATCTATGACGATGAAGAGGAAGACGAGATATATTTTGATGATATTCCTAATCATCTATTCAATTCTCGGCTGCCAAAACATATTCGATGAGCCACGCATACATTAAATTTAGTGGTTTCAACAGATTTTCTTCACATTTTGAAACATCGGAAAAGTTAAGGGCTGTAGTGGGATGCCAATTGAAATATCCTGTGGCTACAAGATGGAACTCCATGCATGATTCAATAAAGGACCTGCATACATTTAAGGTGAATGACGTGAGGCAGATATTTCACGAAGAATTATTTACCGAGACAGAATTTAATTACTTGCAAGAATATTTGGATTTGTTAAACCCGATCGCAATAGCCATTGACTGAAGGTATGGTATATGGATTTCTCCTCCCGACCTTAGCGAGAACACGCTCTAAGTACGCGCATATCATAGCAACTGAAGCCAATAAAAGTTGTTCGGGTTTGGCTATGTCTGTAATGAGGGCCATAGAGAATAGGTTTTCGAATTATTTTACCTTATAATGTGGATATCAGCTTTGAACCCTAGCTTTGGTGAGATAAAAGTTAACGAAATTATACAGTTAGTAAAAGATGCTGTAACTAGAGTACGCGGCGTTGATTGCACATTGCAGCCTGTCGTCGAAGATGAAACTACACAATTTTTTGATTTTGAAGGTAATACAAAAAACAAAATTTATAAAATGTATAATTAAAATTACTATTGCTGAAAGCCAATAGTTTTTTAAACTAAAACTTTTTGCTTTTTTATTGAAAAAAGGAGATAAGTTACTAAACTCATTCGTTGTAGCTAATAACGTTTTCCTAGTTCGGAATTGTTAATAAAATGAAATTTAACTTTAGTTTAATATAAGAGTCTTAAATTATTAAAAATAATTTCTGTTTGGCAAAATCCTAAGCTAAGTTTAGAAAAAACGAGCTGTTGCTTACTTATTAAAATACAGTTTCTAAAACAACTTATGTGTTGATTGAGGCAGACTCCAATTAAAATTAAATTAAAAAAGTATGCAATATTTGGTATAATATGCGATTGCAATCCAATTTGAATGCAATTTTTTACAGCTCTGCAAGAGAGCACGCACCGCAATGTAATACATGTAACTGTGATCTAACGGTATTACCCCTTTTTGGAGAATGCCCACATATTGATTTTTCTAAGCCGTTGCACGAAATATTGAACTGCAACAAAGTCGAAACATTTTCAGAAATTCACAAGGCGCTTTTGAAAAAAAAGAGCCCATAAAGACATCTAAGTGGTTAGATATTAAGTTTGTTCATGTAGTATGTATCCAAGAAACTTTCAAATTAGGAGAAATTGAGAATTACAGTTCTCTTGGAGGAGAAGTTGCAATAACCGGAAATTATGTGTCTGAACTAATTAAAAAAATAAAAGATGAAAAAACAAATTTGGAATGGAAAAGGTAAGTAAATATACTTTAACAAGGCTTTTTTTTAAGTTCCAAACAAAATACATCAGGTAATTTTTACTAGATTAGCATGTTTACTTCATAGCGTTGCTATCTAATTCGTATGATTCAACCAAAAAAGCTACACTCTCCAATAGCTCGTATATTATTTTTAATTAGATTAGTTTAAGTTTACAAACTTTGTAATGTATATTAATAACTATAAGTACCAAAAAGGTTAATAAATATATCCCTTTTTAGTACCTTTAAAGATTGCCGCAATAGAACTGTCGCATTGCAGTGTCACTATTGTATTTCTTAGTCCTTCGATACTTATCTTTCTTTTCTATTTCAAAACATGGAAATGACCAGATATGCCAATCAACACAGTTTTAAAACGCACAAAGTAAATAATGTATTAGTAATACTTTTTTAAACTAAACATTTAATTGAACACATGTGAAGGTGCCAACAAGTATTTTCTGCGTTGTCGTGTGGTAGATGGGGTGCGAAGCAGCGAAAGCGAGCCATCGTTCGAAAGTACGATAATGGAAGATTCTAGACAGTAAGCCACTACCGACCACATGAACGTCATTACTACGATATAGTACATAGCCAAAAGCGCATTAGACGGTTGCGTGAAGGCACTGTTGTGTTGTGTGGTTTGAACTGTGGTGTTGTGTCGTTTGATTGAATAAATTTTTGTTCGCATGTTGTCTGTGCTTAGCTATATTTTCATAATAGATTATGTCATCTGCTGCAATATGGAATGCGTTGAAGCAAAGGCGTATCTGCAGTTATGTTAGCAGCTCTTGGGGTGTGCAGTATGCTTGTCGCGAATTGGCCGATAAAGTCAAGATGGCGAGCGTGACTAGGACTATGTACAATATGTATGTATATGCGCAGTCGGTATACAGGAGTACAGTTTTAAAACGTACGACACTGATAGCATGACGTGACTATAGAGCGTTAAACGCGCAAACTCCCAGACAGATATCCCCTACCGCACATTCAGAACTTCACTTGTTTTATGCATGCCAAGAGTTTTTTCAAAAATTTACCTATGTATACCGTGGCTGCTGCCAGACACCAGTCGCCGAAGAGAATGTACCTAAGATCAACACGCCATTCGGCCTGTTCCCATTCGTACATATACCTTTCCTTCCAAAAGTATATGCATGAATCATTAAGCAAGAACTCCACACCAGTCTTTTCAGGTGTTGTAGTTTTCGAAGTTGTACAGGTTTTACAGGCGTTTGAGGTATTAGAATTTAGCACCTCCATACAATAATTTTCAGGCATGATCTTTTTTCGCAATGTATACATTGTACAACAGATCTGTTCGCTGAATGCACTAGTTAGATGTGCGGCAGTTAAAACTTTTTCTATAATTTTTGATGTTACCCCGGCCAGGACTTGAACCCAGCGCGGGCACGCTACACACTGTTGTTGTTGTTGTTGTAGCGGCTAGTCGCGCCCCGTAAAGAGCGGATTCACCCATGACCGTTGTCGTCGAACTCATCTAGGGGGAGGCCCAGGAAACGTGCAGTTTCGACAGGGTTGGACCAGAGGGAGAGGGGGGTTAGATGAGTGGGTTTGAGGGGGCATGTGAATAGGTGGCTGGTGTCGTGCGGAGAATCTCCACATGCCGGACATGTGCTGGGTATGTCGGGGTTGATTCTGGATAGGTAGGAGTTGAGCCTGCTACAGTATACAGATCGTAATTGTGCCAGAGTGACGCGGGACTCACGGGGCAGCAGAGACTCGTCATCTGCTACAGGTGGTGGTTGGGCTCCAATGACTGCATTTGCCTGGCGGGAGTCAATGATGGTAGTGGCTGTGTCTCTATGGATGTTGCTTAGGACCCGCCGGTACGCCTCCGGATCCAGCGGTTGCATGTTGAGTGGCTGGATCTCGTCCTTTAGTTCAAGAAGATGTCTTCTAATGTGCCTGGGGGGCGGCTCCACTGCGAGCAGGTGCCTATTTGGATGCCCCGAACGGTGACATCCAGCAAGGAACTGCTTGCTGAGCATGAGGTTCTGCTCCTTACCGCGGAGCACGTTGACCTCTTGGTGGAGATGCTCCTCAGGCGACATCAGAAGACATCCCGGCACCGTGCGGAGTGCGGCGTTCTGGCAGGTCTGCAGCTTCGTCCATTGTGTCCTGCTGGTTCCCGCCGACCAAACTGGCGCAGCATAATTTATTACCGGCCGGCCAATCGCCTTGTATGTTGCCAACAACGTTTCTTTGTCTTTGTCCCAAGAGCTGCCGGCGAGCGACTTGAGGACATTGTTGCGGCTCTGTACTCTATTGGCGATTGCGGTAGTGTGCGCGGAGAAGGAGAGCAGGCTGTCGAAAGTCACCCCCAGAATCTTTGGGTGGTTAACCATCGGAATGGGGGTGCCATCGATATGGATGTTAAGATCCAGCCTGACCTCCTTCGTCCAGGTGGTAAAAAGGGTCGCCGAGGACTTAGCAGGGGACAGCGCCAGGTTTCTGCTAGTGAAGAAGTGGGCAAGATCAGAGAGATATCCGTTCACTTTCAAACACAGATCATCAATTGCATTGCCGGTTGCCATTATCGAGCAATCATCAGCATAGGAGACAATCGTGACTCCCTCTGGCGGTCCACCGTTTCAGTCCCTGCGGGAGAGTTGATGCTTCCACGTCAGCTAGTAGCGTGGAGTGGCTAACTGTGTCGAAAGCTTTCGACAGGTCCAACGCTACTAGGACGGTTCTCTCGCAGGGGCGGTTTTGGTTAAGACCGCGGTTCACCTGTGTGTTTTGGCATTAAGTGCTCTTGTTGTGCTGTGCACTTTCCGGAAGCCAGGTTGATGCTTAGCCGACCCAAGGTGGTATGTATAATCCGGGAGGAGTAGGGCCTCAAGTGTCTTTAGCACAGGTGAAAGCAGGGAAATCGGCCGATAGGAATCACCCTTGTCGGCCGGTTTCCCTGGTTTCAGAAGTGGGACCACCCTCCCAACCTTCAAGATGTCTGGAATGATGGGGGTGGCCATGGACAAATTGAGGATCCCTGTGAGGAACTCGACACCCACGGGGCCTAAATTTTTCAGCATCAACACGCTTAGCCCATCAGGGCCAATGGCCTTGGAGGCTTTCGCCTTACCGGTGACCAAGAGGCAAGAGGCGCGCTGTTGTTCGGTAGTTTGCGCAGCCTCCTGGTCACCTTCTGCTTGGTCCTATCCCCCGAAGGATGCAGTATAAATTGTCGGCTAAAATAGCTCGCGCATCTCTTCGGGTCCGACGAGGCACGATCCCCGAATGAAATTTTCACTCGGTCGTCGTGCTTCGTCGGGTTGGATAAGGACTTCACGGTAGACCAGAGCTTACCAACACCCGTGACCAGGTTACAGGACTTCAAACGCTCTTCCCACTTGTTCCGCTTGTTTAGGTCCACCAGCCTCCGAATCTCCACATTTAAATCCTTTATGTCAGGATTTCGGGGATCGGAGCGGCGAAGGTGGTTGCGTTCGTTCGCTAGAGCGGCCGCTTCGGCCTGGAAGTTGGGACGGATCTCGGGGATCCTCCCTGCCGGAATGAAGCGGGCCGCAGCTGACGCGACCACCTTGCGGAACTTCTGTTCGCCTTTACGAACGTCAGTGGGTGTGGGAAGAGATTTGAAGGCATTTTCGGTGAACTCCGCGAACCTGACCCAGTCAGCCTTTTTAAAGTTGATATAGGTCTGGTGGTCCGCGGAGACAAAGTCAGCAGGTCTGTCAATCGAGATGATTATAGGTAGGTGGTCCGATGCAAGCGATAGCATAAGTCGCCACGTTACGCTATTTATCAGACCTGCGCTAGCTATTGTTAGGTCAGGCGAGCTGCTGCAACTACCCATAATCCTGGTGGGGGCATCATCATTCATCGTGCAGAATGTCGAGTCGTCTATCTGCTCTGCCAAATCATTTCCCTTACGATCAGCTGGTAGGCTTGAATGCCAGAGATCGTGGTGCACGTTGAAGTCACCAACTACCAATCGGTTTTCACCTCTGAGGAGCGCACCTATGTCAGGGTGATATCCTGCCGGGCAGCAGGTGACAGGGGTATATAAATATTAAATATTTCGAGCCCGACATCGCCTGACCGGACAGCTATTCCTTGACATTCTAAGGTAGTGTCCCTGCGGTCGATCTCTTCTTCAATCAGACGATACTGCACAGTGTGATGGGTGATGAATGCTAAGCCACCACCATTACCTCGCTCGCGATCCTTACGTTGCACATTGTAGCCGTTGCAGTTTCGTTTCCTGGATCGCAGCTATTGACAGATTATGCCGACTCATAAAGTCGGTTATCTCCTCAATCTTGCCCTGCAGCCCATTGCAGTTCAGCTGAAGGAGTCTCGTTTGCCTCGGTAGAGTCGTCGCGGAGAGAGGTGTGAGGGAAGGGTGATGTTGTCCACCCGGTCCCTGCTGCACATGCATTGGCACGTTGGGCTACCTTAAGATGTTGGTTGGCAGCGCCGCCACAGCCGCGTGCGGTTGCAAGGCTCTACAGCAGGGAGCCAGGTAGTCACCCGACCATTCACGAGTGGTGCGCGACTTTCGGCGATCTAACCCTGTTTAACATTGTACATAAAAGTGCAGAAAAGAATTTTAGCAAAATAATTTATCTATTAAAGGAATGCGAATCCGATGAGAATAAATCTGCTTATTTGAAGCATTTTTAATAAATTTGTTGTATTTTAGAGGTACTTCAAGTGCACATCAATATACTATCAAAATTTTCCGTTCATTTTATTGTCTAAATTGTATGCAAAATTTCCATAAAACGTTGGAAGGTTTTCGATTGCTTCGTTGTCGTATTCATGCGTATCAGAATTAAGTTCGAACCTTGTTCGAAACTGCTGTTTGTTAGTAGAGTCTAGAGCGCTGGCGAAAGCTAAAAATTTGCCTACTTCTAGGAGTTGTGGGCTTTTCGGACTTTAGTTATGGAGGTGTTTTCATATAATTGCACAAATTTAACTTCTGAGGCATATGCGTCAACTCCTGAAACGACTGGTGTGGAGTTCTAGCTGAAGAGGCCTGGACTTTGCCTTCAGCTATGTGGCTGATATTTATGTCACATTCACAACAAACGAAGAGCACACATCACACCTTCGTTTAGTTTTTGAATGACTACGTAAACACTATCCCACTCACTCTTACACTCTTTAATTATCAGTATATCAAATTGCGTGTTCGGTTCAGCGCAAATCTAGTTTTTAGACTATTTAGTTATACAGAAGGTTATCAGCCCTCTACCTATAGCCATTCGCAAATTTCAGTTGCCAAAATTCGCGTTCGAACTCAAATTGATCTTAGTCATGGCAAATTTTCATCGGTTTATACCACACTTGTTGTAGGGGAAAAGAGCAGAGACAAACCTCCTTTAATTAGAGTGATTAACCAACCCACCACTTCCAAAAATCTAAGGACGACTTAATTGTAAGCGCAACCATCGCCATCGTCAGACCAAATTGTCAATGGCAATCTATAACCACCCGCATATTTTTCAAGGAAGTTTACAACTGCAGAGTGCAGATACAGAACTTACTGTCGCGAATTGCTCCCGATTTCCACCGAAGTTAAGCACTTTATATGTACATATGTTAGAATACAACTTTCTGTAGCACAGGGACACATGCCACTCACATTTGCTTTTCACAAATAAAAAACAAGGTCTCTCCTAGTCACGCTCGCCATCTTGACTTTATCGGCCAATTCGCAACAAGCATACTGCACACTCCAAGAGCTGCTAACATCACTGCAGATGCACTTTTGCTAATTTTGTTTTTGTTATATGTTATATTAATGTCCAATATGTATTTATAAATTTATTTCAATGTCTCTAAATGGGAAATGGGTTATCTCCGCATATCCGCGTATATTTTCATTTTTTGTATAGTCTTCTGGTGATGTGAATGTTCTTAGCATTGGGTATTTATTACGCTTGATCAAGTAGTTGGTACAACTGGATATAATGAGGTTACTGTTTTCGATGGTGTTTCAAGTGACAATTTGGATCTTGTTCTATATTCATTGTCACAGGAATATTTTTACAAACGGCGTGATTTGTCAATATTATATTAATCTGTTTCATCTCAACCGCCGTAAATTTAATAGATTTTTTGTACCACGGGTTCTTTTCTATGTTTGGAAACATATAAAAATATGTTCTGCCCCTGTGTATACTGACGATGCCATTATTCTCTCAATTTATTTTGAGTTTCATTGATGGCATCCTTTATTGTGCAGAGAATTCCAATTCTTTCTCCGAATTGAAACGCTTCTTTCGCACTTTTTATAGGATTTTCCAATATTGTCACTAGGTCAAAATCGTATGCGTGGGCATTAACCCTTCGGAGGTGTGGTGGGGTATGTCATACCCCAGCACATGTATTTCCTTAAATATATATATGTTTTTGTTTAAGGAATACGTTATCGCTCCCAATAGCTTTCATTAACATTCAAATACAGGAGATCTGCCACGTTTTACATACCCCAGATATTTCTGTTCCATGGGACAGCCTTTCAAAGTGGGCTGGGGTATCATATTCGATCGCCATAACTTTTTATGTAATTAATGCATTACAGTGAATTTTCTTTCCTTTAAATAAATGTTATTTTTACTTTTGAAATGTAAAAACAGTTTTGAAATTGTTTAAATACAAAAAAAATTATGTTTCAGAAAACTGGAACCTCACTTTTTGGAATAATTTATATTGTCTTTTTTTTATGGCTATAATATTGAATACGAAGGAAAAATTGTTATGTTTTCAAATTAACACTTTTTAAAAATTAGTTAAAGAATAATAAATCACCACAAAATCTTGCTATTATTGGAATTTGGTATTTATTTGAAATTGATAGGCATGGGGTATGTCATACCCCACCACACCACTCAAGGAACTTTTAGTCACCACACCAACGAAGGGTTAATTGAGGAATTTTGGTAATTTTACTCATTCAGTAAAACAAGCAATACTTATAAATTTTTAACAATGTTGGGATTGGTGGATTTTAATTGATTCGGTTTTGTTGCCAGCTTTCTTCCACGAGTTCAGGGGGCGCTCTCATCGGAAAAATTAGAGAGTTTCGCATTACATTAACTTTTATTTGAATTATAGTTATTATTTCCTCCATTTTTTTAAATTAATGTGTTACTCAAGCTGTCCGTCCATAGTGCTAGCTAATTTCGTCTGGCCGTCAATGATAGTGGTGTTATACATATCAATCAAAATGTTATATTTACTCAGCAAGTCTGCGCCTAAGTTATTGTGTTTCGTGTCAGTAGGGAAAAAAGTCGACTCGAAGGGCGTTTTTAGCCCTAAACATTAGCTAGACAACATTCAGACAGGGAAACTTTTGTCGCGGCAACTCTCTACTTATAGGAGAGAGAGGGACGGGGAAAGGGGAAGGGCACCGAGTTGCTCGTGCTCGGGTGACACGCTTTTTATTCTTATTCGTCTCAGTCGGCAGCTAAGAAATTTGACATTCCTTTTCATTTATAAATTCTTTCAGTGGTTGCAGTTTTGTTGAGTTTTAAGTGAATACATACGGTAAGTTGGGAAATGAAATTTTGTTCTTATTTTTTTGCGATTAAATATACACATGTGTATGCATATACTATACATATTAACGTAAATTATGTTAAAACTTCATTTTTCAACTCACCTTTTACTTATAATCAGAAAATTCAGAATGTGTAAATGCCGCTTAAGCGAAGCGTACAGAAATTTGCGAAAATGATATAAAAAAAATTGCCTGAACAGAGTTGCTCTGTGTGAACGCGACGAGCAACACCAAAAGGGAAATCGCCGATAATAAGCAACAAAAGTTTCCCTGTCTGAACATAGTCCTACAGAACTCGCCTACGATGATAGTTTTTTGTTCGTTAAAGTTGCACGAACACATTTGTTGCGAATTTGCAGAAGAAGAACGGTTCAACCATGGTCGTTATCATTGAACTCATCTAGAAGGCGGCTCAAGAAACGCGCAGTTTCGATCAAAGGGAAAGGTGTGTTAGATAAGTCGATTTGATAGGGCAAGTGAAAAGGTGGGTGGTATCTTTGGTGCGGAGAATTATCACATGCCGGGCATACATTGAGTACCTCTTGATTGCTGGATTGGTAAGAGTTTAACCTGCTACAATATCGAAATCGTAATTGAGCCAGAGTGACGTAGTATTCACAAGGCAGCTGGAGCTCCTCTTCTGCTATGGGTGGATGGCATTTACAGGACGAGAGTTGACGAAGGTGGTAATTGTCTCTCGGTGAATGTTGTTTAAGAAGTACAATAACACATTTAGTTTAAGTCTGACTAATATAGGGCACATACAAAGGAGGACAGGCCGTATAGAATTAGAAACCAGAGTACGTAGATTCAATGACGTTGTAATTGATGCCTTCTACTGCAGCTGCTCTGAAACCAAACCGAAGGAGAAATCCAAGACTCCATGGTAGTCTCAGCACCTCTCATCCCTGCGCAAGGCTGTGCGGAGGTTTTTTAACAGAGCCAATTGCATTGGATGTTGGGAAGATTACGCAGCAAGCCCAACAATATACAGTAAGAAAATCAGGTTTTAGAAGCTTCTGTGAAGACATCACTTCACCGCCGCCAGCGGCAAGGCTTCACAGAGCCCTAGGTAAAGAGAAAGTAGAGACTAGACTAGCTTCTAAGCTACCAAACGGTATATATACCGCTAGCGAAGAGGAAATAGTGCTAGCTCTGTTGAATAATCACTTCCCTGATGCATCTGCACCTGAAATTAAAATCTGTAGAGGGAGAACTAGCTAAAAACTTATTTACGCAGCACTCAGTGAGATGGTCCATGACATCGTTCGAACGATATAGGTTTCCGGAAATGGATGGTATCAAGCCAATATTGTTGCAACAGGGTGGCGAACAGATTATTCCACATTTGGTGAGGATAATGAGCATCGGAGGTGTACGCCATCCTGCTATAGACACTATCGCAATGAGCAGATAATCATTTCAAGTGACAGCCACGCAGCAATAAAGACCCTACACACTGTGCAGTATCGTCTTATTGAAGAAGATATCGACCGCAGGGACACTACCTTAGAATGTCAAGGAATAGCTGTCTGGTCATGCGATGTCGACCTCGAAATATTCAATGTTTATATACCCCTATCACCTGCTGCCCGGCAGGATATCACCCTGACATAGGTGCGCTCCTCAGAGGTGAAAACGATTGGTAGTTGGTGACTTCAAGGTGCACCATGATCTCTGGCATTCACGCCTACCAGCTGATCGTAGGGGAAACGATTTGGCAGAGTAGATAGACGATTCGACATTCTGCACGATGAATGATGAATGATGATGCCCCCACCAGGATTATGGGTAGTTGCAGCACCTCGCCTGACCTAATAAAAGCTTACGCAGGTCTGATAAATAGCATAACGTGGCGACCTATGCTATCGCTTGCATCAGACCACCTACCCATAATCATCTCGATTGACAGACCTGCCGACTTTGTCTCCGCGGAGCACCGGACCTATATCAACTTAAAAAAGGCTGACTGGGTCAGGTTCGCGGAGTTCACTGAAAATGCCTTCAGATCTCTTTCCATACCCACTGACATTCGGAAAGGCAAACAGAAGTTCCGCAAGCAGGTTGCCTCTGCTGCGGCTTGCTTCATCCCGGCAAGGAGGATCCCAAAGATCCGTCCCAACTTCCCGGCCGAGGCGGCCGCTCTACCGAATGAACGCGACAACCTTCGCCGCTCCGATCCCCGAAATCCTAACATAAAGGATTTGAACGTGGAGATTCGGAGGCTGGTTGACCAGAATAAGCGGAACAAGTGGGAGGAGCATCGGAAGTCCTGCAACCTAATCACGGGTGTTGGTAAGCTCTGTTCCGCCGTGAAGTCCTTATCCAACCCGACGAAGCGCGACGACCGGGAGGAAATTTCATTCGAGGATCGTGCCTCCTCGGACCCGAAGAGATGCGCGAGCTATTAAGCCGGCAATTCATACTGCATCCTTCGGGGGATAGGGCCAAGCGGAAGGTGCCCAGACGGATGCGCATTGTACCTAACAACAGCGCGCCTCTTGCCTTCACCTGTGGCGAGGTAAAGGAGGTCATCGGGAAGCCGAAATCCTTCAAGGCCATTGGCTCTGACGGGCTAAGCGTGTTGATGCTGAAAAATTTAGGCCCCGCGGAAGCTGAGTACCTTACAGGGATCCTCAACCTGTCAAGGATCACCCTCATCATTCCCACTGCTGAAACCAGGGAAGCCGGCCGACAAGGGTGATTCCTATCGGCCGATTTCGCTGCTTCCGCCGGTGGTAAAGACACTTGACGCCCTACTCCTCCCATACTACACATACCACATAGGGTCAGCTAAGCATCAACATGGCTTCCGGAAAGCCATAAACACAAAGGTGAACCGCGGTTTTATCCGAAACCACCCCTGCGAGAAAACCGTCCTAATAGCGTTTGACCTGTCAAAAGCCTTTGACACAGTCAGCCACTCCACGCTCCTAGCTGACGTGGAAGCATCGATTCTCCCACAGGGACTGAAAGGTGGACCGCAAATTACCTGGGTGGTCGCCAATCATCGGTATTATTCAGAGACAAACCATCTAAACTAAAGAAGATTAAACAAGATGTACCGCAGGGTGGCGTCCTGTCTCCACTATTGTTTAATCATTATATCTCCAAGCTCCCTCAACCGCCCGAGGATGTCACAATTGTCTCCTATGCCGATGATTGCTCGATAATGGCAACCGGCAATGTAATTGACGATCTGTGTTCGAAGGTGAAGAGATATCTCTCCGACCTTGCCCATTTCTTTACAAGCAGAAACCTGGCGCTGTCCCCTGCTAAGTCTTCGGCGACCCTCTTTACCACCTGGAGGAAGGAGGTCAGGCTGGATCTCAACATCCACATCGATGGCACCCCCATTCCGACGGTTAATCACCCGAAGGTTCTGGAGGTGACATTCGACAGCCTGCTCTCCTTCTCCGCTCACACTACCGCAATCGCCAATAGAATACAGAGCCGCAAAAATGTCCTCAAGTCGCTCGCTGGCAGCTCTTGGGGCAAAGACAAAGAAACGTTGTTGGCAATATACAACGCGATTGGGCGGCCGGTAATAAACTATGCTGCGCCAGAATGATCAGCAGGAACAAGCAGGACGCAGTGGATGAAGCTGCAGACGTGCCAAAACGCCGCAATCCGCACGGTGACGGGATGCCTGCTGATGTCGCCTCAATCTCATGCTCAGCAGGCAGTTCCTTGCTTGGTATCACCGTCCGGGGTACCCAAACAGGCATCTGCTTGCAGTGGAGCTACCCCCCAGGCAAACTAGAAGGCATCTCTTAGAACTAAAGGACGAGATCCAGCCACTCGTAACGCAACCGCTGGATCCGGAGGCGTGCCGGTGGGTCCAAAGCTACATCCACAGAGAAACAGTCACTACCACCATTGACTCTCGCCAGTCAAATGCTGTTATCGGAGCCCAGCCACCACCTGTAGCAGATGAGGAGTCCCTGCTGCCCCGTGAGTCCCGCGTCACTCTGGCACAATTACGATCTGAATACTGTAGCAGGCTCAACTTATACCTATCCAGAATCAACCCCGACATACCCAATACATGTCTGGCATGTGGAGATTCTCCGCACGATAGCAATCACCTATTCACATGCCCTCTCAAACCCACTCATCTCAGCTCCCTCTCCCTCTGGTACAACCCTGTCGAAACTGCACGTTTCCTGGGCCTCCCCCAAGATGAGTTCGACGACAACGACCATGGCTAACGAGCAAGGTCAGAGAGATAACCGTTCACTTTCGAGCACATGCCATCAATTGCATAGCTGGATACCATAACCGAGTCCTCCGCATATAAGACAATTGAAACTCCCTCGGGTGGCTGAAGGAGCTTCGAGATATAGCTTTTAAACAAAACCGGGGAGAAGACGCTACCCTGTGGTAACCCTTGTTTAATCCTTCTCGGTTTGGACGTTGAATCTCTAAAAGATACCGATACCACAGTCCAATGCTTCAGATTCTGTGGGAGAGTGGATGTCTCAACGTCTTCAAAAAGCGTTGAATTACTGGCCTTTGATAGGTCTAGTGCCACTAAGACAGCTCTCTCACAGGGGCGATCACTGTTAAGTGTTTATGACGTTTAGTGCTGTTGTTTTGAAAGAAGAAAAATCGGTCGATAGGATTCAATCTTTTCGGCCGGCTTCCCTGGTTTCAACACATATGGTGCGCAAACCAGAACACGCCCGAAAGTGACACCAGCCATGGCATGAGTTGCACCTGACTTATAACGCATTTCGGTGTATTCTGGGTTGACACACGGAACAGACTGTGTGGGTAATCAAGAGCTGCTAATTTGCCTTCACACGGGAATTGAAGCAGGATGGGAGGGTTTGGAAAATTGGGGAGTGTCCATGTTACTGTGGTGAGCTCCACCTTACCGAGGTGGAGTTCGGGTAGAGCGTTATCTAACACACGAAGCAGACAAAGGTTTCTGGCCCAGTGTTGGGTTCGACGCCAGCCCTGAGCAGAGGGATGTGGAGCATCCCAGCTGCAAGGAGCTGCTCCAAGGGTGTCAAACGACTATGGGATTGGCTGACCTAAACAGGGTTAGGTCGCCGAAACAGCAGTCCTTGGTGTGTGAATCTCGGGTTATTCCGGTGCTTAGAATCGACTGTCCAGTACATATAAGGTGTTGTTACTAGAAAAGCTGAGTTGATATTTTTGTTCTGCCCTTACACTGCAGTATGCTACCCATTCCCATTACAACCGATTCTACGTATCGGAATGACAGGGGTTTCCCTCGACCAAGGGCTGTTATTTCGGCGATCTAACCCTGTGCCTCGCAAGGAGCGTGAGGATGATAATGGTGGTGGCTCACAGTTCAGTATCGTTTTATTGAAGAAGACATCGACCGCACGAGTACTACCCTTGAATGTCAGGGCATAGCTATCCGTTCGGGCGATGTCGAGCTCGAAACATTTAATATATCTATATACCCCCTGTTACCTGCTGTCCGGCAGGATATCACCCAGAGGTAGGTGCACTGCTCAGAGATGAAACCCGTTTGGTAGTAGGTGACTTTATTGCGCACCACGATTTATGGCACTCTAGCCTGCCAGAAAATCGGAGAGGAAATGCATTGGCTGAGCAGATAGACGATTCGACATCCGGCACAATGAATGACGACGCGCCCACCAGGATTAGGGGTAGTTGCAGTAGCCCGTCTGACCTAACAATAGCTAGTGCGGTATCACAACGGGCTTTGTCAGCCTACGTGCACAGCCGTGTACTCGCAATGGTTGCAGCCGCTCTAAACCAAACCTAACCTAGTGCAGGTCCGATAAATAGCATAACGAGAGGTCCTATGCTATTGCTTGCATCAGACCACCTACCAATAATCATCACGATCGATATACCTGCCGACTTTCCCTCCGCGGATCGAAAGACCTTTATCAACTTTAATAAAGCTGATTGGTCCGGATTCATGGAGTTCACCGAGAGTGCCTTCAATGCCCTACCCACACCGACAGATGTTCGCATTGACGAACGACAATTCCGCAAGGTGGTCACGACCGCTACGGCCCGCTTCATTCCCGCTATACGAGTGCTGGAAATTCAACGTCATGTAGCCCCTGCCACCTGCTGCCAGGCAGGATATTACCCTGACATAAGTGGGCTTCTCAGTGGTGAAAACGATTGTAGTAAGTAACTTCAACGCATTCCGATCTCTGGCACTTAAGCCCACCACCATCGGAGAAAATGATTTGGCAGAGCAGATAGACGATTCGAATTCTGCACGATGAACGATGACGCCCCCACCAGGATTATGGGTAGTTGCAGCAGCCTTCCTGACCTAACAATAGCTAGCACAGGTCTGATAAATAGCATAACGGGGCGACCCATGCTATCACTTACATCATACTATCTACCCATAATCATCTCGATTGACAGGCCTGCTGACTTTGTCTCTGGGCCTATGTCAACTTTAACATCCTACGATTCTGTTTTGCGTCATATCTCGTCGCTCGGTTTTTGTCTTGGGTATGTCTGTCTTCGTGTATCACCAGTCGAGAGCGAGCTCTTGTTGAGTGTGGACGGGTAAAAGTGTAGGTGGATTTCAAGTAAGTTATTTGAGCAAACTTGTTTATCGAAAAACCCCAAATATTGAAAAATGGATTCTGGGCGCAACATCGACGACAAACAAATTGATGATTTTCTAGCCGCTCTAGGTAGTGACGGTAATGAAAGTTGTGTTTCTAGCGTTGAAGAAACGAACAATGATAATATGGAATCTTCGTCTTCATCTTAAGAAGAAACAGACACTGAGGAAAATGAATTGACTCTTAATATTGTACAAGAAAGAATAAAGAAGACCCGCAATATTTAAAAATCCAAAGCTTCTTTGTATGGGAAGAATCGCCACAAGTGGTCATCAATCGCCGAGTACTTCGTCAAAGAGCTTACCAAACCATATAACTATCGTTGGCACATTGCGTGCTAATAAAAGGGAAATCCCGAATGAATTTCGCAACAAAAGAGGCCGTGCTATCTCAACTACTATGTTTTGTTTTTAGAACGATGACCAAGAACTGCCACCTCCTAATCCAGGCTGTTATGTGACACCGTCCCCATTGGACGGTTTGCAGCCAGGCGGACAACCGGCTGTATTAGTACGGCACCTTCTCGACACCGGGCCGCATCGAGGAGTGATGTGGCCTCACTGCGCTGGCGCGGCGAATTTTTGAGACTCCCACTCAAATAGCTAGACCGTGAGTATCGCCTTGGTGAGAAAGCGGTCGTACGAAAAATATGAAGACAACTAACAATTTTCACAACACAAACACAAACGAAAAGAAGGAAGACGAGTAGAGAACAGAGAGACGAGGTATTGTTCTCCCGGAAGACCTTTCCCCCGCAGAGGCAGCTCTCTTCGCCGAGCACGCTCGGGAAAACAGCGACGGGCCCTCTACTAGTAGAGATGCAGCACGCCGCCGAAAAATGGCATTCAGTAGGCAAAGAACCACGGGCAACGGGCGTGGCAAACCTGTCGAGGCTAGGTCAGAGGGATCTGTCTCCAGGCATCGCTCCAGATCGCCGGCCTCGTCTACTACGTCTGTTGAGACACGATCCGTCCAGCGGGAAGAGAGCAGCAGACAGGCCCGCGCCCGCTTAACAGCGGAGAAGCGGGTATCCCACGATTCAAGAAATACCTGCACCCGCCGATAAGCGGAGGAGCGGGCAGATTATCCTACAGGCACCGAGCTCCAAACGGCAGCGGGCACACCCGCCTTCCCCATCGTCGGGCTCAATGGAAACGAAGAAAGGGAAGGATCCAGTGGAACCGGCGGGTGGAACAGGGCAGGCCATCAGATACTCAGACGCCCCCAAAGGCATCCGTTTAGCAGTACTGCCCGAAGGCTACCCGCCGGTGACGCTGAGTTCCGAAGACCTTACTGATCTGCAAGAGGCGATTATGGATGAGGTCTTTAAAGAGTGGACCCACCCGCTCGCATTTTGTGGCGTGTACTTTCGTCCGGGACTACTCCTTGTGCCTCCTATGTGCCTTTCTGGACATAGAGGGACCCTTCGACAACGCCACGCATACAGAGGTATGCCAAGCGCTAACGAAACGGAACGTGCACTCATCCATATGCAATTGGATAGAGGCACTACTTATGACCACAATAGCGAAAACAACTGTAGCGGGCAGCGTTGTGCTGCTAAAACCCAGTAAGGGCTGCCCACTAGGGGGAGTAATCTCCCCTCTTCTGTGGAGCCTGATTGTGGACGAATTGCTGCAGTTGCTAACCGACAACGGAATTCACTGCCAGGGATACGCGGATGACATTGTCATTATAGCAAGAGGGAATACGAGAGCACATTATTATGTGACATCGTACAAAGAGCGCCAAATCTTACAAAGGCGTGGTGCGCCGGGGTGGGACTCAATATCAACCCACACAAGACGGTCATCGTACCATTCAGCAGAAAAAGGAAACTACTACGGATGAGAACTATCTCCCTGGCAGGGATTGAGTCAGCATGGTGAGCAAGGTGAAGTACCTAGGTCTCACAATAGACTCCAAATTACTCTGGAGGGAACTTGTCGATGCGACAACATCCAAAGCAACCAAAGCAATAATGGTGTGCAGACGTTTAGCGGGAAAATCCTGCGGCTGCAGCCCAAATATTCTTAGATTGATGTACACTATGATTGTAAGGCCGATAGTAACCTATGGGGCGGTGGTGTGGGTATCAAGAACCTCCCTTTCAACCGTGAGGAAATCACTGACATGGCTCCAACGGCTAGCGTGTGTGTGTATAACAGGAGCTATGCGCACGTGTCCGACTAGAGCAGTAGAGGTGATCTTAGAGCTAACGCCACTCCACATAGTTATAGAACCGACAGCAAAAAGAGCCCTACTGAACATTGCTAAGGAAGGGTATGGGAAAGGGAAAGTCATATCGTCTAAGGAAATGGAGACGCTGAGCGCGCGGCTACCACTAGCTCGACTCCCCAGGGACGATATCATCAAAGTTACAAATTTTGAAAGGAATTTTAAAATTGAATTAGGAAACAAAGCAACATGGAGCGTATCCGCACTAGAACGACACCTGCAAGCTAGCAACCTGCACTGGTACACTGACGGTTCTAAAACACCGGAAAGCATACGAGCTGGGGTCTTTGGCCCCATAACACACATGCCGGTATCAATGGGAAGGACTCCAAGCATCTTCCAAGCGGAGGTGTATTCCATCCTGTTATGTGCAGAGGTCAACCTAAGGAGAAACTACCGCAATGAACGTATAATCATTCTGTGCTTGAATGCATAGAGAGACTTAACACGTTAGCAATGCTAAATCACATTCAGCTCCTCTGGATCCCAGGCCATCGAGGCATCGAAGGTAATGAGGAAGCTGATAGATTAGCAAGGGAGGCGGCTCTAAAAACGCCTATAGGACCCGAGCCTTTCCCAGCGATAGGACAACACACTATCAAGAGCTTAGGATAGAAGAAAACAACCTGAGCTTGAGCCGGGGTTACGTCAGGCGAAGTGTCTACTGGGAGGATACAACCATAAACGCTTCAAGCAGTTTATGCAGCTCTCGAAGAATAGTCTGAGGATCCTGACAGGCTTTCTCACACGACACTGCAGGCTGAGAGGTCATCTGCACAGGCTCGGAATATGGTCGAACGAGTCCTGACGCTTTTGCGACTTGGCTCCGGAGACCCCGATGCACCTGTTGCTTGAGTGTGACGCTATCTCGAGAATACAACAAAGCTACCTGGGTATACATAGCCCAGCTAAAGAATATGTACGCTCGTTGCCACCAACTATTATATTAGACTTTCTAAAGGAGTTGGGATTAGACGAGGTACTGTAAAGAACAGAGGGCACAATGGATCTTTAAGATCGAAGTGCAAACTCTAATATATATCTATCTGTCTAACACAGTGCACAGGTAAGCCTTATATGGTCGAGTTTTATAATAAAACAAAAGGTGGCGTGGACCCTTTCGACCAGATGTGTAGTGTCATGTCGTGTTCACGCAAGACAAATCGTTGGCCGCTCTGTATATTCCATGAGATGCTTAATATGGCTTTTATTAATAGTTATGTAATTTACCCACATAACACCTTAAAGCTCAATAGCAAACCACTATCCAGGCGAAACTTCATGAGGAAGTTATACAACGATCTGGTTCTGCCTCATATGACTAAACTATCAGTCAAACTCCGTCAAAACATTGAAAATATACTACCTGGACCAGAAATAGTAAGTAACTCCACAAAAAAACTTGCAAAAAGAAACATTTGCAGCTTTTGTGATTGTAATAAGCAGCGAATGACTAAGTCATTATGTAAGCAATGTAAAAAACGTGTTTGTGGTGTGCACAAGATTGAAATATGCACAGAATGAGCAATAAACTTTATTACTAAGTAACTTTATGGTGGTAAAGATAAAAAAATATATAAATTAATCAGAACTATCTGTCAATTCTCAAACTTTTTGCCTGATATAGAAAAAAAGACTTAAATGCAACCTGATCTCTAGAAGAGTACGTAAAGTGAATTCATTTAACGTTTTGTTTTTTTTTTTATATATTAAGTAAAAGATAATATGTACAATTTTTTTTAATGTGTTGGAATAAACTTGAAATTAACAAAACTATTTTCAATTGTAACTGGAGATAGTTTCTCATTTGGATTCAAAAGTGGTGTTAGTTGCTTCGACTAACAAAGCCCGCAGACAGGGTCAAAAGATCGAAGAACGTCCAGAGTTAAAAAGGCTGATTTATTTATTTCTATGAAAAGTCTTTGAATACAAATTCTTACAGACTAAATTAAGCTAATGTACAATAGTAATTAGTATGAAAAAACAGACCTGAGGTGATTCATTAAGGTGGCATGCGGCCACATAAGATCAGCACCTATATAATTTAAGAACAAATTTATATCACCACTTGCTCGAGAAATAGGAGCATTCATACCATAATTGGTTTTCGAGAAACCAATTTTTAGGGTTTCGAATTGTCGGAGATTCTTGTAAGGAACATTGAACAGAATTTTACTAAGAAGGAAAGAACAATCAATAGTCCCAGTAATGATACTAATAAGAACTGAACACGATAAAATGGATCTTCTGCTTTCTAGGGTTTTTAAGTCAATCAACAAACATCGAGATCGGTAAGATAGTAAAGGTTCTGAAAAGTTTAAGGATCGGAGCGCAAATCGTAGAAAAGCTTTTTGAACTCTCTCAAACCGATTAGAGAGACCTATTTGGTAGGGCCTCCAAATAACAGCGGCATATTCTAACCTCGATCTGATAAAAGCACAATATAATGTTTTGAGAGTATGTGGGTTAGAGAATGCAGAGCAATTTCGACGTACAAATGCTAGCATCGAGTATGACCGTGCTATGACGTGATTAATGTGACTAGTGAAATTTAACTTAGAATCGAAAATAACGCCTAAATCTTTAGTTTCGTCAACGGATTTCAAAGGAGAGCCAGCAATGTTATACGAAGTGTGCAAAATAGTAGCCGAATTAGCAAAAGTAATGTAAAAACATTTGCTTATGTTTAGCGGTAAACGATTTAAATAACACCAATTGTGTAATTTATGAAGGTCGGATTGCAACCTTTCAGAATCTTGAGTGCTGTTAATAATCGCAAACATTTTAAGGTCATCAGCAAGTATTCAGCAAACGAAAAGCATGAACCTACATATATCATTAAAAAAGAGATTGAATAAGAGGGGTCCTCGAATGCCCCCCTGCGGACGCCAGAGGTTGCAATAAACGGACGGGATGTGGCATTATCAACGGCAACAACGCAGCGTCTATTGGACAAATATGACTTGATCCACGACAAAAACACGGAGTGAAAACCCATTGACGCAAGTTTCAACAAGAGTATTTGGTGGGATACTTTGTCAAACGCCTTAGAGAAATCCGTGTAAATTGTGTCAACTTGTGATCTTTTTTGGAAAGCGGAAATGCAGTATTCACTGAAAATGGACAAATTAGTGACAGTGGAGCGATTCGCAACAAAACCATGCTGATTATTGGAAATAAGGCTTTTGACCACACAATACAACTTTCCATTTACAATTATGTATCTCAAAAAGTTTTGAGACAGACGAGAGTTTCGAAATCGGCCTATAATTGCGAACATCGTTTTTGTTTCCACACTTAAATATAGGGGAAACGGATGTCAACTTCCACTCATCCAAAAAGATACCAGAGGCTAATGATTTATTGAAAATAATTGAAAGAGGTTCGGCAAAGCACAAACAGTTTTTCAGCAAGATTGCTGAAAGGCCACTCGAGTCAGTTTTAGACGTAGGCTTGAACTTACTAATACCATAGATGACGTCGGTCACAGATACGCGCAAAGATCCAAAATTTATCGAAGAATTGCTCCGAGAGGGAAGAGTAGTATTCATGTCAATGTCGGACTCAAAATTAGAGCAAAAAAAATCAGCAAATAAATTAGCAAAATCAATAGCAGAATTTGCAAATTCACCATTAAAAAATACATTAATTGGCACTGTCGAACAAAACTTTTTTGATTTGATGAACTGCCAAGAGGCTTTCGAGTTCGAAATGATATTGTTTTCAAAATTCAGAATATAAGTAGTTCCTATATAAGAACTTATTCAAACAGTCAGATTCCTTTGAGTAATACTTAAATTTAAAATAATACACTGGATCACCAGTCTTTTTATACGATTTGCAAAATTTGTTCTTCAAATTCTTCAGATGCTTTAACCGTTTAGTATGCCAAGGTGTCTTATACAAGTTAGTTTTAAAGTTATGAAAACATGAGGTAACATCACTATCACGGAAGGCATCAAACCAATCGATATTTAAAAAAATTTCGTTAAATGTAGCGAAGTCACATGCGTTGTAGTTGAATCTGATATAAGGCTCATCAGGCACATCAGCAAACTCATAAAACTCCAACTCGAGAGAAAGAGGAACATAATGTTTATCAGTTGGTGAGATTGGTGTAAGGCATTCCGTCAATGTGAAGTGAGCATTATTGGAAATAAAAACTAAATCTAAGATTCTATTAAGGTTATTATGAAATCCCTTAATTTGAAGTAAATCAATACTTAAAAAATTATCAATGACGTGAATCTCGGCTGAATAATTAACGTTAGAGGCCATAAATGCAGCTGAGCTATGAAGTGGAGACCAACTCAAATGACATAAATTAAAATCCCCAAGCACACAAAGATGACTGTCACTAGCAATGTTTGAGGCTAACGACACAACGTTGCCAGCATGCGCAGAATATAAAAAGTCGGAGCTTTTCGGCGGAATATACGAAACGCAAACATAAACATTTCCATACGAACCAGGAACGCATACGCACAGCTGATCAATGAGAGTGTCAGAATTGATAAATCTTACCAATGACGCCCGAAACTCTCCGAACACCAATGAGAACACAACCACCTCTGGAACATCCAGTTTTTACATGGTCACGGTCTTTACGAAAGACATCATACAGATTGGGATCAAAAATTTCAGTCGAAAAAGTTTTCATTCAGCCAAGATTCGACAAATACAAAAATATCAAACTCTAAGAAAGAACTCTTCATATATACAATCGAACATTTCGTCCGAAGGCCTGACATATTTTGAAAGTAAATTTTTAAGCATTTATTACTAGCTCAAGGCGAATTCATACAAGGTGGAGTGAAGAAACAGCTGAGTTTTACTTTTTTTTCAATTCGGCGAAGCTGGTGTAATGTCAAACTATTTTTGTTTGTTTACATTCTAATTTGTGTGTTTACATTCTATATCAGATTTTGACATAACTCCCGCTCAAGGCGCAACAACAAAATACATACGTTTTTTCTTGCTACCACCTTGTATGAATTCGCCTTGTACTAGCTATGGATTTGGTCAAAGCATCAATTTTCGCTGAATTATCTACTACTCTTGCTGAGAAGCACCTACTTTCCGAAAAATCTTAAATGGTCTAACCGTAACATTTTTTGGCCAGATATCTGCATTTAGTACATTATTATAGAAGCTTTCAGCAACTCCTAGCTTAAAATTGATTTTTTTCAGATTCTCCAAATTACTGTCCTTCTTCATCAGCATAAAGCAAACCAATAATTTTTTTCAATACTGGCATGCTTAGAAACATAAGACAAGATATCATCCACGGAAACACTAGGAGAAAACGAGGAAATATGCAGCCATTTCGTTTTCGGTACAACACTTAGTTCATTATTGTTGTTCGCACCGACAATCAGAGGTCGTTTTAGCTTGCGGCTGATACCATTTGTGACAGTATTCCACTTGGGTGTTTGACTACCAATTGGCATATCTGCGTTAACTGCAATAACAGGCTCAATTACGATCTGGATATTGTAGCAGGTTAAACTCTTACCTATACAGAATCAACCCAGACGTACTCAATGTACATATGTATGTCCGGCATGTGATAATTCTCCGCACCATACCACCCACCTTAGTACTTGCCCTACTGAACCGACTTGTCTACCACCGCTTTCCCTTTTTCCTGGACCCTGTCGAAACTACGCGTTTCTTTGGCCTCCCCTAGATGAGGTCAATAATAACGTCCATGGTTGAACCGATCTTGCAGGTTCTGAGTATGTTACAACAAAACAATAAAAGGCGAAATGATTTATCTACATTTAAATGACTATTTTTTCTATTTCTATTTTTCTATTTTCCAGACTGATGGAATTCTAACGAAGAAGTGTGACGTGACCTTCTCCTTTCATTCGCAATGCCATCCCACTGTCCAAAAAGCGATAAAAAAAAATGCGATTTTTGGTTATCATTATTGCCATGAAATCTGCACTATCTCTTGCATTGTTCATCCAATACTTTATTTGTAATATTCAAGAACAAGGCTTTTATGAATAATTTTATATTAATATAATTTTACTGGTGCTGGTTAATGGTTCATTAATATAATTTTTCAAGGTGCATGCGGAAGAGACTCAGAATTTGTACTAACTGCTTCGTTCGAACTTCCATCTTCTTGTATTGAAGAAAGTTGATTTGCAAACGACTGGAAAAGTTGTAGCATGCTATTTGGAAGTAAAGGAGCGCTACTCTGCTCGCTATTGGATGGAATACCAGCAAATAGTTGTGAAACAGCATTCATTACAACTGGATTTTGGGATAAAACTTGTAATTGATCCAAATCTATGTCAGCATTATTAAATATATTTCGAATAGCTGGAGTAGACAACATAGTATTAATTCCCTCCGTAATCTGTGGTATAGAATTGCGTGATTGAGCTGCATCGCGAGCAACTTCTAAATTATTACGATAATCTTGATTATCTGGCTCAAGTTCTATTGCTTTTTCATATGCTTGTTGTGCTTCCGAGTACTTTTTTATATTAGAATATGCAATACCAAGCCTTCCATACGCCTTACTGTAAGTCGGTTTATACAATAAAGCTGTTTTGCAGTCGGTAACAGCTAAGTCGTTATAATTCAGTCGAATATAAGCAGCTGCACGATTACAGTAATAAATGGGATTTTTGGGATCAAAATAAATCGCTCGATTATATTGCAATAAAGCTTCATTATACATTCCTTCTTTCATAAGTCGATTGCCTTCATTTTTTAAAGCTTCAGCAATTTGCGCCACCTTTGGACTTTGCTCAATGTATAATGATTGAAATATTTCGAACACATCTACCATGCTCTTATCCGATTGGCACCCTGTACTTCCATTTCCAACGGGACAAGATACCTCCTGATCAATCTCCCCTTCGACATCAAAGGCCGTCTGAAGGCATTGAATAGCAACGTCGAGACTCTCCTTGCAATCCGGGGATAAAGGTTGAAGAGTACTAGGCCGTCTCAAAAAACTTATAAAACATCGTACAAATTCCTTTTGAACTTCGTCGGCCATAACGCAACATAAAAGTTTATATGAAACTTATTAGTGTAGAGAAGGAAACGATAGGTTTTATACATCGATAATACATAATATTCCCTGCAAAAAGAGCCTAACATATCGAAAATAAGTTATCGATTGCGCATACCCAAACTACTGCAAACGATAAGAAAAGAGCAATTCATATTATTTAAGCCAAGGTTTCCACACGTACGTATAAGCTAACGAGTAGAATGTCCAGTAAACTATCCAAGTGAACATGAAAATAAATAAAAATATACATTTTACATTTTTATTATTATTTCTATTTGAAACCAACTACATTTTAAGTATATATAAAACGTACGTTATCACCTCAAACAAATGTAAACATCATAGGAAATTTTTATCACATAAATATATTAATAAAATCACATTTAATATAAATAAAAATAAACAGATTTAAAGGAACTTAAGCGATATGAGAAAAAGGTGCAATTATTAAATAAGCACCAAATACATTACATCACCTATAACTAGAAAGAGCTGGTTTTATTGTACCCGACTTGCAAAAGAACGCCCCATTTCGGATAAAATTTCCTTTAGTCGCAAAAGCAACCCTGTTCCTGTTCTTTCATGAAAGATGTGATTTGTTTAGTGCCATATAGGAACGGAAAATAGTTGTGTTAGCAAATTTTAATTTGATGTATTTATATATTTAAAAATACTATGCAAATAGAAACGAATTAGGCGTTGAAATTAAATTTTCCATGTATTTCCTTAGGGGTCATTCACAATAGCGCAGTTTTTTCACTTCCCAACACTACATTTCAGGTCGGATATCATTTTACCCAGTTGGCTCTACTCACATATTTCTCCGAGTTAGTGTTGTTGCTTTACATGCATTTTGGTATCCTACCTAGTGTTCTTTTGCAACTAGGTTACAAAGAAACGGGCTCAAAATAAAAAAGCTAAAAAAACAATTAGAGTTCGTATGATGGTAGCGGTAGTGGAAACAGCGGTTGTCGCAAAAAATTGATCGGTCTCAAGTTCCATGGTCGATTGGAACTCCATGAACAACACTATTTTGTGTTCAAAATTCCGAATATTGGAATCACGAAAGCATGGCAAGGCAACCCCTTTATTGCAGATGAGTTAGGTTGTCAATTGAATTTCAATAGGCATTTAATTAATGTTGCCTCAAATTGTTACATGATTCGGCTGGTTCGCTAGATTGAATTCCAGAATATGATTAACAGATCAATAAACACTGCAAAATATAATGCAATGTAGTTATGGCATACGTATGAGTCCAAGACCAAGTGTGACATTATGTCCAACTTTCCATCCTGAACTGGAAAAGTGCATTTAAATGAAGGTTCATTCTATAACAAACCCGTTATAAATCCAAGATTTAAACATTGTGAAAATCGTAAAAAAAATTGCAAATTTGCACGGCAATTTCAAACTTAAGAATAAGAATTGTTTCACAACTATTGGCTATTCAGTTTTATAGCCCATTTAATATTAGAATAAGAAGTGTGAGTTTAAGCGTATCAATAACACAGTACGACAAAATCAAATTTTTTTTGGTACACATGTTAAATGTTAACAGAATATGAAAACAGGCTAAAATAGAGAAATACGTATCTCGGCGTTATGCTGTAGAAAATCGAATAAGCTTCAAAAGGCCGTGGAGGTTCTCTTCTAATGACAAAAAAAAAACTGAAAAAAAGAATTAAAAATGAAATATTAATAAAATAAAAGTGTTACATTAGAAGTGAACCTCCACGGTCCTTTGAAGCTTAAAAATCTATTTTCTCAAAATTCTGACGAGCTACAGCAAAACATCGAATACTTTATTTGTAATATTCAAGAACAAGGCTCTTATGAATAATTTTATATTAATATAATTTTACTGGTGCTGGTTAATGGTCCATTAATATAATTTTTCAAGGTGCATGCGGAAGAGAATCAGAATTTTTACTAACTGCTTCGTTAGAACTTCCATCTTCTTGTATTGAAGAAAGTTGATTTTCAAACGACTGGAAAAGTTGTAGCATGCCATTTGGAAGTAAAGGAGCGCTACTCTGTTCGCTATTGGATGGAATACCAGCAAATAGTTGTGAAACAGCATTCATTACAACTGGATTTTGGGATAAAACTTGTAATTGATCCAAATCTATGTCAGCATTATTAAATATATTTCGAATGGCTGGAGTAGACAACATAGTATTAATTCCCTCCGTAATCTGTGGTATAGAATTGCGTGATTGAGCTGCATCGCGAGCAACTTCTAAATTATTACGATAATCTTGATTATCTGGCTCAAGTTCTATTGCTTTTTCATATGCTTGTTGTGCTTCCGAGTACTTTTTTATATTAGAATATGCAATACCAAGCCTTCCATACGCCTTACTGTAAGTCGGTTTATACAATAAAGCTGTTTTGCAGTCGGTAACAGCTAAGTCGTTATAATTCAGTCGAATATAAGCAGCTGCACGATTACAGTAATAAATGGGATTTTTGGGATCAAAATAAATCGCTCGATTATATTGCAATAAAGCTTCATTATACATTCCTTCTTTCATAAGTCGATTGCCTTCATTTTTTAAAGCTTCAGCAATTTGCGCCACCTTTGGACTTTGCTCAATGTATAATGATTGAAATATTTCGAACACATCTACCATGCTCTTATCCGATTGGCACCCTGTACTTCCATTTCCAACGGGACAAGATACCCCCTGATCAATCTCCCCTTCGACATCAAAGGCCGTCTGAAGGCATTAATTGCAACGTCGAGACTCTCCTTGCAATCCGGGGATAAAGGTTGAAGAGTACTAGGCCGTCTCAAAAAACTTATAAAACATCGTACAAATTCCTTTTGAACTTCGTCGGCCATAACGCAACATAAAAGTTTATATGAAACTCAAGAATGATAGAATACAAGATTGCGCCTTCCCGCGGTGAAATGACAGATCTCGCCTTTAGTAAACAAGAATACGGGAGAGAGAAAATTGAACAACTTCCAATATTTCATTGAAAAACGTGTTCTAATTGTTCTAAAGTGTAAAAGTATGAACTTATAGGCAGAAATTTAATAAATAAATTCGCAAATACTAAAAAAAGTGTATCTTTTTCTTAATTTGTGAAAAAAGCTTTGTCTAATTGAAGTTGAGAATTGTCAAACCCGGCAAAACCAAAGTAGCGGTACTTCTAAAGGCATCACCTTCAGTATTCAGTACACCGTGATATGAAACTTATTAGTGTAGAGAAGGAAACGATAGGTTTTATACATCGATAATACATAATATTCCCTGCAAAAAGAGCCTAACATATCGAAAATAAGTTATCGATTGCGCATACCCAAACTACTGCAAACGATAAGAAAAGAGCAATTCATATTATTTAAGCCAAGGTTTCCACACGTACGTATACATAAAAGAAAATTTGAGTTCAATGTTAAGCAGTGTACCACAACGTACAAAGAGCGTGTACATTGCAAAACAAGAAGAAGTAAAGTGGTCCCTTGATACCCGACGCCCATACAAAAATAACCTCCATACTTCCCAATGGTTTGCGTTAATTTTCCGTTAATATATCCGATTGTTATTGGTTAGGCTTCTTGCAGGGTATCCTCAATCCTTATCGATATAGAATGTTTGTCAAGGGCCGTGCAGAGCAATCAACCCAGCAAGAAGTCTAAACTATAACAAACGGTTATTTTAGCGGGCAAATTAACTCCTACAACCGGTCATATTAGCGACTAATTTTGTATGGACATCGGGAGGCAAATGTCAGCTTCGCTACTATGCATCTCTTTCTTACACATACGTTTGCTCCATTGCCGTGCAGTAAGCTCACTCGCTTATACAAGTCATTTAGTTGGGAATGTAGAAGTAAATTTAGTGGTCAATCTAATCGGCAAATATCTGGTTAATTAGCGGTTTTTCTGACGGCTAATCTAACTTTGGGATAATCAATAAGCTAACGAGTAGAATGCCCAGTAAACTATCCAAGTGAACATGAAAATAAATAAAAATATACATTTTACATTTTTATTATTATTTCTATTTGAAACCAACTACATTTTAAGTATATATGAAACGTACGTTATCACCTCAAACAAATGTAAGCATCATAGGTAATTTTTATCACATACATAAATATATTAATAAAATCACATTTTAATAAGGTCTGGAAAATGTAAGTTGTAAAATCTTATTTTGTCCATTGTCGAGTATTAATAAACTTAAAAAAATACTAGATTCATAATACATTTAAAGTTCTGAATATTAAACTACAGCTTTGCCACTTAACGCTAAAACTTCACACTTAGTGAAACATTTAAAAGTTTTAGTTGTACAAAATCTTGGCTTTCTTCATTGAATTATATCAATATAATGCACAATAATAACATAACATCTTTGAGGTCTTGACTTTAGAAAATATTTATACTTCTTCAATACACTTCAACAGCAAAAATTTTAAATATTAACATCTTTGAGGTCTTGACTTAAGAAAATACTTATACTTTTCCAATACACTTCTATAGCCAAAATTTTAAATATTAAAATAATTTTTATAAATTTTCATTTAAAAACTAAAAACTAGGGGCTTATTCATTGGCAAAAATTAAAAATTGAAACTAAAAATTAAAACTTAAACATTAAAAATCCACTAGTAAAATTAAAATCTAAATAAAGTAATAAAAAGAAAAAGCAACTATTCTAGTGCTGGTGAGAAAGGTTTTTTCTCAAAATATTTTCTCTGCCTCTGTCTATTATGGCTGAGATGGACACTGTTTTTTCCTCCTTTTCGAAATTGAGACGGTCTTTGACTTTAAAAATATGTAAATATAAAGTTATATACAGGCACACTAAAATTATTTCAAGACAATAAATCATACCAAATAAGATGCAGTCAACGGGTTTCAGCTTTATAAAGTCTTTTTCCGCACCTGCCGTCCGAATTGAAGCACATAAGCAGTTCGTCCGAAAACATTTTTCTTATCATGCCATCAATATGTCGGCCCCCACCGTGAATATATAAGATTTATGGAAATAAAAAAATATACTTAAATGAAAAATGTTCATGCATTGCTAAAACCAAATCGCTTAGCAACGTCAGGTCGTTCGCTTCCAATCGTGGGTTTCGCTGGAGTTCCATGTAATCTACTCTAGCACTTGAGTCATTGCCTGCACAGTTGGGTTTGGGAAATTGTGAAAGTTTTTTATATTTTGCCGCACTGACCTCAAAATTTTTCTTCTCTAACCACATCGAATTAGTAAACATAAGAAACTCACTTATTTAATTAAACTGATTCACTTTTTCAATGTTTTCTACCGCTACTAAAATTTTCTTTGATGTTTGTACTTATGTATGTACTATATGCACGCGTAAAGAATATGTTGATGCATAAGCTTATTTTTTAATGCTTTCTCACTTTCTCTCGTCGTTTGCAAGAGTTTGTGTGTATTGTACAATCGGTAACTTATTTTCGATGTGGTCAGGCATTTTTTGCAGGGAGTGCGATATTCAGGAACGATAAAACAAATATTACGATGATGTAGAAAAATAATATGTAAAGAGACCAGCATTTCTGCCTATATAAATAAAAATAAACAGATTTAAAGGAACTTAAGCGATATGAGAAAAAGGTGCAATTATTAAATAAGCACCAAATACATTACATCACCTATAACTAGAAAGTGCTGGTTTTATTGTACCCGACTTGCAAAAGAACGCCCCATTTCGGATAAAATTTCCTTTAGTCGCAAAAGCAACCCTGTTCCTGTTCTTTCATGAAAGATGCGATTTGTTTAGTGCCATATAGGAACGGAAAATAGTTGTGTTAGCAAATTTTAATTTGATGTATTTATATATTTAAAAATTCTATGCAAATAGAAACGAATTAGGCGTTGAAATTAAAGTTTCCATGTATTTCCTTAGGGGTCATTCACAATAGCGCAGTTTTTTCACTTCCCAACACTACATTTCAGGTCAGATATCATTTTACCGAGTTGGCTCTACTCACATATTTCTCCTACCTAGTGTTCTTTTGCAACTAGGTTACAAAGAAACGGGCTCAAAATAAAAAAGCTAAAAAAACAATTAGAGTTCGTATGATGGTAGCGGTAGTGGAAACAGCGGTTGTCGCAAAAAATTGATCGGTCTCAAGTTCCATGGTCGATTGGAACTCCATGAACAACACTATTTTGTGTTCAAAATTCCGAATATTGGAATCACGAAAGCATGGCAAGGCAACCCCTTTATTTCATATGAGTTAGGTTGTCAATTGAATTTCAATAGGCATTTAATTAATGTTGCCTCAAATTGTTACATGATTCGGCTGGTTCGCTAGATTGAATTCCAGAATATGATTAACAGATCAATAAACACTGCAAAATATAATGCAATGTAGTTATGGCATACGTATGAGTCCAAGACCAAGTGTGACATTATGTCCAACTTTCCATCCTGAACTGGAAAAGTGCATTTAAATGAAGGTTCATTCTATAACAAACCCGTTATAAATCCAAGATTTAAACATTGTGAAAATCGTAAAAAAAATTGCAAATTTGCACGGCAATTTCAAACTTAAGAATAAGAATTGTTTCACAACTATTGGCTATTCAGTTTTATAGCCCATTTAATATTAGAATAA
The DNA here is from genome assembly GCA_951828415.1 of Anomoia purmunda. Taxonomy (NCBI): domain Eukaryota; kingdom Metazoa; phylum Arthropoda; class Insecta; order Diptera; family Tephritidae; genus Anomoia; species Anomoia purmunda. The sequence goes on along the minus strand of OX639994.1, from coordinate 39,907,476 downwards.
GAAGTGTGAGTTTAAGCGTATCAATAATACAGTACGACAAAATCAAATTTTTTTTGGTACACATGTTAAATGTTAACAGAATATGAAAATAGGCTAAAATAAAGAAATACGTATCTCGGCGTTATGCTGTAGAAAATCGAATAAGCTTCAAAGGGCCGTGGAGGTTCTCTTCTAATGACAAAAAAAAAAAAATGAAAAAAAGAATTAAAAATTAAATATTAATAAAATAAAAGTGTTACATTGGAAGTGAACCTCCACGGTCCTTTGAAGCTTAAAAATCTATTTTCTCAAAATTCTGACGAGCTACAGCAAAACATCGAGACATGTATTTCTTTATTTTAAGCCTATTTTCACATTCTGCTAACATTTCTCATGTGTACCAACCACTGTCGTACTGTGTAATAATAAAATGTCCGAAATAAATAAAAAACCAAAATAATCAATTAACTTGCGTTGCAATGTTCAAGAAACATTGAGGATGCGACGTCATAACTCGAACAGCTGATCGACAATATCGTAAAGCAAAGAGTAACGGCTCTGCGCAAAGCGTAATCTCTTATTCTATGAATCTAGATGACCTTGTTCATGATCCTGTTTATTACCTTCGACAGCCTGCTCTCTTTTTCAGCGCATACAAACGCAATGCCAGTACAGCGTTCTCCAGTCGCTCGCCGGCAGCACTTGTCAACCCAAGATTGAAAATTAATGAAGTGTTCGTCGGCCTATGGTTTACTGCATGCCATCATTTTTGCCAGTCATTCAGACTCTTGCCTTTCTTCGTTCCGTTCTTCCGTTGTTAGAGGCCTGCCTGCAGCATTTCTGCTCTCGTAGACTGTCTTGATTTCAACGGCCATTATATCGGAAGGCATTATGCCAGATATAACTCCTCTCTTTTTCAGCGCATACAAACGCAATGTCAGTACAGCGTTCTCCAGTCGCTCGCCGGCAGCACTTGTCAACCCAAGATTGAAAATTAATGAAGTGTTCGTCGGCCTATGGTTTACTGCATGCCATCATTTTTGCCAGTCATTCAGACTCTTGCCTTTCTTAGTTCCGTTCTTCCGTTGTTAGAGGCCTGCCTGCAGCATTTCTGCTCTCGTAGACTGTCTTGATTTCAACGGCCATTATATCGGAAGGCATTATGCCAGATATAACTCCAATCCAATTCGGAATTCCATACAGCCCTGGCGCTTTTGCAGTTTCGTATCTTGCAGCAGCCTGCAATATTTCTGATTCGGCAATCGGAGGATTATTACTCGTGTCGTGATCATCGGGCGATGATTAGCTTTCTTCAACTTGTAGCTATTGCGCGTAAAAGGGTTTCCACTACTTTCTCCAGTAGAATGGAATAGTGTGGCGCTTGCACCTTACTACCCTTAATCTTCGGCATCACTACCCTATAAGTTCCACCCCAAGGATTTTCATCAGCTTTGTCGCAGAGTTCTTTGAAGCTCGATGACTTACCCTTCTTGATCGCGTTTTTAACTCCTTCCGTTTCTTTTCGTTCGTAGGCTTCAATGGCAATGTCGTCGCGTTTTCTGGCGACTACTTCTGTATGTATGTATGTACATACATGCGCTTAATTTGTTGTGTCAACCACATACTAAATGAGTGTAAAGCAATGATTTATCGTCCGTTTATACATGTTTACATATGTACATTAATATGTTTTTTTTTTACCAATTCAATCAGTGATAGCATACTTACTTAATTGGCGCTATAACCGCTTAAGCGATTTTGGCCGAGTTCAGCAAATCGCGCTAGTCACTTCTTCCTACTAACTGGCTCCAATTGGGCATGCGAATTGACGTCAACTCCTTCTTTCCGGTTAGTCCTTCCAAGGCAGAGGAGGCCGCACCAGCTGGTACCACGTTGTATACTTTCAGGGCTGGAGCGTTTTCGTCCACTCGGACGACATGTCCCAGCAAACGTAGCCGCTATATTTTAATTCGCTAGACCATGTGTATGTCGCGGTAAAGCTCATACAGCTCATCGTTGTCTGTACTGCGTAATAGCCTACTCAGCACAAAGTAGCACTTGTTGGCAAGAGAGATTTTACTTTGGTTAATGATGGTTCCCCGATAAACAAAGTCCACCACTTTTTCGAAATTGTTGTTGTCAACAGTGATGCCAGAGCCAAGACGCAAGTGCGCTGACTGTTTATTTCATGACAGGAAGTACTTAGTCATTGTGAATATATACAAGTGAGAAGTCTTCTAAATTCAAAATGGCGGCGGCTGATATTAAATGTCACAAATAGCCGATATTAATTGTCAAACATAGAAATTCGCTCAGGGAATGACTCAAGAATGCTGTGAATGGCTACATCAGGTGATCTCAGCTGTGCCGAATTTTGACGTCTATGGGCTAAGATTTTTCACTTGTATATATTCACAATGTACTTAGTTTTGCTCCCGTTCACCTTCAGACACATACTTTTCGTCTCTTTAACCAGTTTGAAAAAGGCAGAAGTAACGGCGCGGTTGTTGAGGCCGATGATATCAATTTCATAAGCATACGCTAGAAGTAACACGCTCTTATAAAATATTGTGCCTGATCGGTTTAATTTTGCAGCTCCAATTATCTTTTCTTACATAAGGTTAAAGAAGTCGCATGAAAGGGAGTCACCTTGGCTCGGAGAGATCCTTTCCGATTCTGACGGAGCCTAGCTGCCAAATAACACTAGGTAGGATAACGAATTGCATGTAAAGCAATAACACCAACTCGGAAAAATATGCGGGTTGAGCCAACTCGGTAAACTGTTATCCGATCTGAGATGTAGTGTTGGGAAGTGAAAAAACTGCGCTATTGTGAATGATCCCGAAAAAATTACATAAGAAATTTCAATTTAACACCAAATCCGGCTATATTTATATAGCATTTTTAAATATATAACTAAATCAGACAAAATTTTGCCCTAATTTTGGAGCATTCTTTTGCAACTTGGGTACAAAGAAATGGGCTTAGAAATATATATCATAATTCCACCCATATTCTGATAGTATACTTTAAAAGTTTTGTCCATACATCCAGCATTGTGATTTGCATTATTTAACATTCGTTTTGAAAATATTTAAAAAATTGGAATTGAAAGAATTTAAATTTATCACGTTTAGATATACACACAATAACACTTTCCTCAAACACAGTCAGTTTAAAGGATGAAACATGCACCCATTTCTTCGTGGTAAACACGTAAAGTTCAGTACTATCATTTCGACCATGCAGAATAATTTTGTGTAAACGAGTCACCAGCATCTGTACGAGCAGCGTTTGGTTGTATAGTGGCAGCATCTTGACAAGTACCAGTAGGGCTATTAACAGAAGGAGGTTGACATACAGCACCAGAACAACTAGCAGTATCCTCACGCCAATTGTATAACCATGCCTTCTTCCCATTCCATTTACACTGAATTACCACTTTTTACAGCCATTTTATAATGCCAGAATTCTTATGAGTGCGACAGAAATATATACAAAAATGTACTTTACATACGACTGATAATAGTTGTCATCTTTTGTAAGAGAGCTGCAAAAGAACGCCCAACTCGCTTATTTTCAAGTAGGTTATATTTAACATTCACTTTACAACACTATTGTTATCTGTCAAAATAAATTGTATGTTTGTGAAATTTGTGAACAAAAAACAAAACAAAATGAGTAATTCAGAAGAATCGTTGGTAAATATATTAATTTAATCAAAAATAATAATAAATAATACATTATCGTGTATTTATTGCTTACATTGTGTCAATGTGTGCTGAGCAGAGTGAATTAGGCCAGGCTGGGGCATGGGAAACAGTCAATGAAATATTGGACACCATTTTTGCGAGTTCCAGTTCATCCTCTGAAGACTCAGAAAGCGAAGTTGAGCATCATGAGAAGTGTTCCAACTTTGAAGGTACTATCGATGCAATGAGTGAGATGGACTTCAAAATTAACATGAGGCTGAAACGTGAAACAGTGGAGTATCTAACAAGTAATATGCAAATGCAAGCATTTAACATTCAGCAACTTGAAAGTATTTATTTCCCCAATTTTAGCAAAATACTCGTCATCTACATTTTGTCCTGACCAATGTGGTGGTGGTAGGTCACGTATTACACCAAAGAAGGCTGTTTATATGTATATTTGGTACATAAGCAACACTGTGACATTTAGGCAACTGGCGAATTTGTTTGGGGTGGCCTCATCCGCCGCATGGACAACAGTGCAACGAGTTACCTTATTCTTGGTAGCTATTGGCCATGAATACATTAAATGGCCGGAAGGTGCTTCTTTGCAGAATACAGCAGAAAAGTTTTACTTAAAAAAACGTATTCCTGGCGTAATAGGAGCTATAGATTGCACACATATTGTTATAAAAGGTCCGAAAGATCAAAAAGAGATGTATTTTAATCGGAAAAAGCGTACAGCATAGTGCTTCAAGCTGTAGTGGATGCCGATAAAAAGTTCACTGACATAACTTGTGGTGAACCTGGGTCGCTCCATGATTTCAGAGTTTTGAGAAGATCTCAACTCTTTCACGATGCTGAAAGTAATTATGAGGAAGTGTTCTCAAGTTCCTACTTTATTGTCGGAGATTCGGCATATCCATTGACGAAGTGGCTGGTGCCGCCATATAAAGACTACGGCAATTTAACCCAAAGCCAGCGAAAATTCAACGAAATACACTCTTCAACAAGAATGGTGGTTGAAAATGCGTTTGGACTGTTAAAAGGCCGTTTTCGAAGACTCATGAAATTTACAGAGCAAACGGATATAAAAATGATAACCAGCATCGTAGTCAGTGCATGTGTGGTACATAATATTTGCATAACTTTTGACGATTTGTGCGAAGTCAATGAAGAAGATGACACCAACGAAACGAGTCCATTTCTATTGGAAGATGATATCGAGGAGTCAAATGTAGATGCCAACCTTGATAGGAGGCAAAACCTTTTTAATTATTTAAGACAACGAAATCTAATTTAAAATATGTAGAACTTAGATTTATTTGTATCTCCTTTTTTATTCTTAAATAAAAAAATTTAAAACTACCTAAAAATTATAACGAATCTATATCAGCATTGTTTCATTTCTCACAAAAATAATCTCATATATTTCCTAAGAGCTAATAAAAATTTTTTAAACTAATTTTTAAGGTTCATTCGCATATACAGAAATATCACAAGTGTGTCATATATTTTCTAAGAGCTATTAAAATAAATATTTTTTGAATTCATTCGTATACACAGAAATATCACAAGTATGTCATATAGTTCCTAAGAACTAATAAAATAAATAAATATTTTTTAAATTCATTGACATATACAGAAATATCACAAGTATGTTATATATTTTCTAAGAGCTATTAAAATAAATATTTTTTGAATTCATTCGTATACACAGAAATATCACAAGTATGTCATATAGTTCCTAAGAACTAATAAAATAAATAAATATTTTTTAAATTCATTGACATATACAGAAATATCACAAGTATGTTTAAAAGCTAATATAAAAAAGTATCAAAGTAAATAAAATTCAAATAGGTTAAATCCAAAAAGAAAACAAGAACTTCATACTAAGGTACTTAAAAAAATAAGGGTGAAATTCAGAAAAATAAAAAATTAAATTCAAATTTGTTTCAAAACATTGGTTACTTATTAGCTAGTTTTTCTAACAAGTCCAATCTTTTTTTTTTCATCTCGGCATCTCTTTCGAACTTTACCTTCAACAAAGTGTTGAATTGCTGGATGGATTCAGCCTTCAATCGCAGTTTTTCCTGTGCCTGCCACTTCCTGATTTCCAATTTTTTGCTATAATATATTTCCCGAGTAGACCGTCTTTTTCGCACCGATGCAGCCGGAGTTGGTAGTGGCGATAGTGGCGAAGGTGTCGACGGTGATAGTGACGAAGGTGTCGGTGGTGATGGTGTCAGTGGTGATGGTGTCGGTGGTGATGGTGTCAGTGGTGGTAGTGTCGTTGGCAGCAGAGTCGTTTTTACCCTGGAGCTCAGGTGTATCGTGTGGCTATTGCTTATGATTGGACTCCTTCCAAAGATTTCGTCCATTTGTTCCATAAATGGAGCAAAACATGGGCTGGCCCCCGTACTGCGGTTGTTGTCGCGCGCCGCTTTGTACGCCTGAAGCAGCGTCCGCATCTTCGACTCCAAGCAGAGTGGTGTTCTCTCCGAATCCTGAAAGCATTGGTAATTATTTTCATTCAGCATTTTTTACTTATTATACGCACCGTAATGCCGAAAGACAACATGTCTTCCAATACGTTGGTAAACGCCAGCCTCTTCTTTTTCGGGTGATGGAACTCCTCCTTCCGTGCAATGTAGCACCTCAAAAACCCATGCGTTTCTTCGCGAGTCATTCTTCTTCGTTTTTTTTCTTGGTTTCTGAAAAATAAATGGTATTTTATATGTTTTTTAATTAAAATCTTATGTGGAGCGATTTTACTTACGCCTGCTCCATTTTGTTTATTTGTTTGTTTTGATGTTTAGCGAAAATTTCCCAACAGTTTGACGTTTATTGGAAATTTTCCGTAGCACTTTCCAGCAACTCATTCACAATAGTACCATTTTTTTACTTTGCAACACTGTGAATCAGGTCGGGTATTTTTTAAGACAGTTCAACTCAAACCGCTTATTCAGCTCAACACGCTTATTTTGTGTTGTTGTTTACCATGTAACTCGATAAGCTACCTAGTGTTCTTTTTCAGGTCGCTTACAAAAGATGACAACTAATAATGGAAATGGATAGTCCCTACTGTACACCCTAACTTAACTTTGAATTAGTCTTAAAATGGATTGACAATGTACATATATAAATTTAAATGCTTAAGATACCAAAATTAAAATGTTAGTCTCTTTAAATTTAACGGTTTTTTTGTATATGTCCTGAGTGGTTTAAAGTTTACAGCTGGAGAGTTGATATCTTTTGACTGACTGGTTGTATGTGGTATTTCGTAGGTATGCCCCTCCAGATATACGTTGCGCTTAGACTGTGTTCTCCGTTGAAACGCAGGAGAATCTTGTTGTGTACACATCGAAAAAAGTTCGTACTCATCCAATATGCTTTCTGAGAGAAACAAGGCTTTTTGTGCATGTTGCTGTTGTTTAAATTCATGCTCGCTTGAGTTTGATCTAGCGGGTTAGATACTTTTTCGTTAAGTCAGACTAGCTCCAAATTAGCGGGTTTGAGTCTCTTTATCGAGACGTTCATAGACTTACCATTGTGTTGAAAAGGTCCTTCGTAGGGCGTTTCAAGAAGTTGTGTGTTCTGCTTACGAAAAAAAAAAAATGCGTGCAAGTTGTAAGTCTTTTTAGCAAAATGGTTTTTGTTTATAGTTGTGCGCAGTTGGGAATGGTTTTAACTCCCGCATGTGCACTCTAAACTCTTCATCAAAGTTTTGTGGATTACCAACAAAATCGTTGTGGTTGAAAAATTCACTTGGCACTCTCAAAGTCGTGCCGTAAAGGTATTCGGCAGGTGATGCATTTAATCACTCTCGTATGCAGGTACGGAGGCCTAAAAGTACTGTCGGCAATGTATTGATCCAGTTAAATCTCGGAGTTGTGGCATATGATTCCAGATTTCAAAGAACCTTCCCAGCGTTCGATGAGGTCATTATATGAAGGATTAAATAGGCCGTAGTAAGCAAGTGTTCAATTCTAACGAATTTAAAAAGTGCACTGAATAATGCTGATTCGAATCGCGAAGCTTGGGCTGTTGTGAAATTTTTGGTGAACCAAACCTGCATATCCAGCCGGTATTAGATGTTCTAGCGACGGTATCTGCCGTTTGATCCTATATAGGGGAAGCTTCCTCCCACCTAGAAAAACGACCAATGAGTATTACACAACACCTGGCCGTGCTCGAAGTGACCATCTGGGGGCTGAATCAAGTTCGGTTACTTTCGATTACTGACAGTCAATGCAGTTGCGAGCCCAGACAGCAATGTCCCGTTTCATTCCTGCCCAGAAAAAGTGTTGCTGAATGATACGTAAGGTAGCCTTACCGCTTAGATGCGATATGCGATGAAAACTCTTGGCCTTTCTGACGAACCCCAATACATTTGGTGAATTTGCACGATGGTGTTGATGATTTCAGTAATTCATCCAATTCTTTGTCCGATTGTTGTTGTTGAGCCAGTTCTGTACAATCGAAGTTAGTTGGCATGTAGAATGCATCTACTCGCGAGAGTGCATCTGACACTACGTTGTCAGAATTGACAACATGTAATATATTCGTTTAAAACTGCGAAATATACTCCAGTTGACGCTGTTGGCGTGTCGATGCTTTGTCCGAGAGAAGCTTATATACATAAATTAGAGGCTTATGATCCGTTTCAATTGCAAAATCGCAACCTTCGATATAATGGCGAAAATACTTGACGCTTTCATAAATTGCAGCGAACTCACGGTTGTACGTGCTGTATCTTGAGCTGTTGTGTTTGTGTTCAACTACCGCGCCCCCAGCAATGTCGGAGGCTTCTGTAACCAATCGAAGCTTCGAATTTTCGGCTGGATGTGCTAGCAATGTTGCTTTAAACAAGTCGCTCTTGCATTGTTGAAAAAGGGCTTCCACCTCAGAAGTCCAAACGATAGGTGTTTTGTACTATTTTAGAACCAGCTAAAAATTTAGAAGCGTGCGATGGTAAAAATTGATCATTCCAAGGAATCGTCTTAACTATATCACTGTCTGGGGCTTGGGAAAATTTTCGACCGCCTCATCTGTTGCTCGTAAAAGTGAACTACCCTTGCTGGATACTTGGTAGCCGAAAAATGTTACCTCATCGGCTCCAAATACCCATTTATCGATGTTCATTCCTAAAACGTAGTTCTGCAGAAGTTGCAAAACTGTTTTTTAATGCAGAATGTGTCCCTCGCGCGAATCTGCATGTCCTAGTAGTTGCGCAGCGCTCGCTGAGTCGACAGAGAGCCCATATATCCAGGAAAAGTCCGTAGGTAGCCTAAGGAGCCGCCACCCTCCACCTGCATGGGGTAATAACTTCGAGGGTACCCCGCCGAGCGAGCTCATCAACCATGCAGCCCCTGCAATACCGCTATGGCCTGGTACCCCAATTAGTCGAATGCGGAAATACTCGGAGGCGTCTGAGAGCGAACACACTACAATAGTCCGGAAGCCTAAATTTTCGGCTGAGGGAGAGCTCCTCGCAGAAGACACCCGCCTCCCAAAGTTTCCGTCCCGCTTCGAGCCATCCGTGAAAAAGTACACTGTCCTCCCGTCCCACACGCCACCCTACTTCCATTCCTCCCTTAGCGGGATGTGAGTGGAGAAGGAACAGCCATGGGCTAGAACCGGCAGACAGCAATCCGTGTCCGGAGGGACAAAGTCGAAGCTGGCAAGAAACTTATAAGGCCAAAGGAAGAGCTGAAGCTGTATCCATTGCTTCTTAGCTGGGTTGCAGCAGCCTTGCTTGCACTGTCCACAGGTAACACGTTAAGCATAAAGTTGAGCGCGAGAGTAGGTGTGGTCCTAAGCGCCCCACTGATCCCAATGAGCGCAGACCGCTGCACCCGCTCAAGCTGCTTAACTTTCGATACCTTTTGCAGTGAGTTCCACTAGACAACCACTCCATAAAATATTATAGGCCCAGCTATAGTTTCATAAAGCCAGTGATTTACCTTGCGAGAAAGGCCCCGTCTATTCCCAATAGCACCCCGGCAACAGCATATAGAAACCGAAGCCTTTTTCACTCTTTCCTCAATATTTGGCCCCCAGGAGAGCTTCCCGTCCAGAATCTGGATAGATACCAGATACCTGACCCGGTGAGAAAGCACAAGTGGCACCCCGCCTATTGAAGGAGGTCGGGCATCCGGCACTCTATAACTTCTGGTAAATAAGACGAGCTCCGTCTTGTTAGGATTTGTAGCGAGCCCACATCCTGTAGACCACTTTACGATCAAGTTTAGGTAACCCTACATGATGCCAAAAAGGGGGCTCATCATCGTGCTACATCGTCGGCATAGGCAATAACCGAACAGCCTTTCCTTTCTAGCTCCTTTAGGGCGCCGTTCATTTCAACGACCCAAAGGAGTGCTGAGAGAAACCCTCCTTGTGGAGTGCCTCTACTCACCCTTCGTTGAGTGTAGACGCTGCCCCACTCTGCCATGACAGTTCTGTCACAGAGCAGGTGGTTGACGAGCCTTATAAGACACGGTTCGACACAAAGCTCCACCAGAGATCTGACTATTGCCTGTGGCCGTACGTTATTAATGGCACTTTCTATATCCAGAAAGGCCCCAACTACGAAGTCCTTGTCTCCAATGACGTTAACAACCGAGTGCAGATCTGTTTCTACAGACCTGCCCTTCGAGTAAGCATGCTGACGAGGAATCCCATCCCTTATATGAAGATCAATCCCCATCTCTATGGCCTTCAACAGAAAAGAAGAGGGGCTAATTGGCCTAAAGCCCCTGGGGGATACATGAGAGCTCTGGCCCGTTAGCCTAGGTACACAGCCCCTACTTATGCACCTCGCGTAAATAGGCGTCAATCACTGACAAGACACCCGCTCAGACTTTTGCAACTCTGCGGGAAAGATGCCGTCAGGTCTCGGCGACTTGAGCGACATGAAGGAGCGTATCGCCAAGACATCTAACGTGGAATATAAAAGTAAAAGGGAATATAATAATGTAATTATGTTTAGGGATAAATATCAATTAACAAAGGGACTGGGGTCATAGTACCCGATGATGACAATAAAATGTACATATTAGCTTTAATAATCCGTTTGCTTAATTTAATTGAGGAGAATATGACCCTAATCATTTTGCTGGTATTTATGAACTGAACAACATTATCTCTTATTAGATGCATTCGATTCGCCTCTAGCTAGATTGGGCTATAGCGAGTACGGCGACACCTCATTAAACTGGTAGAACTATTTACTTTCAAAAGTGGCAAATTTTTTCTCATTTATTAGAGAAGTTTTTTACTATTGTGAATGGCTTAAATAATTGGTGTCAAACACAAAAGAATAAACTTGTTATAACTACAAACCGAATTTCAAATCAAAAAGGCTACAGAGAGGTAAGTATTTAATTATTGTTTTTAAATATAACATTATTATGAATTAATACAAATTTTTAAGGAAAACGCAAGCTGTGGACGCTTGTTGAGGAATTTATACGCTGATGTTTTGGAGGATAGGATAGCATAAGTCTTCACAGTAAATTAAATGTACACTTTATGAAGTTGTGTAAATATATAAAGAAACTTTTTATGTAGAATCCGTACATAACACCGGCAACATTAAAATACTTATTGATGAATCAATTTGTTTTTTATATTTCATGTAATTCACAACTTTTTATTTTATCTTTTTATCATTTCTTAAAACCGAAATGTAATTGTGAAGCTGCCCGTTAGTGTCAGCACATTTCAATTTCATAATGCAACGGACGACATGTTATATAACCGTTACGCTGCTGGTGGAGAATGAAGGTGTAAAGTAAGGGGCCGTCATAACGATCAGGAAGTTGAATTCGGGACGGTTGTCCCGTTAAAGTTTGTCAAACTAATTTTTTTCAAATATACTAAAAAATTGGGAACTAATCGTTTTTTTGACAACTCCTTTAACAGAGCTTTAATAAAGCGAAGCGATCGCTTCCACGAGATTAGAGACCAAATATAAAAATTTTGTTGTTGTACTAGAACCTCCAAAAAATATTTTGATTTTAAATTTCAAAAAATTCATAAAAGCCAAGGAAAATGCCAAACAAGAAAATTACATAGACTCGATTTATTTGATGCAAAACAATGACTGAGTATGGATTTTCCGCAAGTGGACCTAGTGTTGTAGAAACTAACTTGTGTCGTTTCTAAGGCGGGTTGGCACGTATAATATATTTTTTTTAAATACAGGATCTAAAATCCTTTAACTGGCGCCCTAACAAGAACCAGGAAGTGTTAAAAAATGATGTGAAAATGAAAACCTTGAAAAAACTGTGAAAAAAATTAAGGAGTTGTTCGTTGTTCTCTTTCTGATTTGCTAAATGCTTATGTCAACCATTTTAACAAATACAAGATTAGAGGACATTCAATATAATAAACCAAGAAGACACGTGCTCATCGGAATCTTCGCAAATTTCAATGCGAAACATGTAAACTAAATAAATACGATATACACCCTTCAAAAGCACATATGCAGCCAACTCCGTGTGAGATTTTACACATCTATATTTTCGAAATAAACCGACAAAAAAATCTGCGCTGCATAGACAAGTTTACCAAATTCGAAAAACTATTTGCAATAAGAAACTAGTCATCCTGGGTCCCAAATTAACAGTTTCGCTGCCACCACTTGTTTTAAACTATATTAAATCCTTAGAAATAGAGTTGTATCAAACGCTAACGTCACGAACCGAGGCCAATGGTCAGGTCAAGAGGTTATACTCTACTTTATTTGCCTTAGAGCTGAACAACCAACTACTAAGTTTCAAAGAGCGTTCCGGGATTACCGTTGATAGATAAAAAGACACAATGCATTCGGTGATAAAAAGAAAGCCCGCGGATTTTAGTATTTTAACTTGAAGATAAATTTTGTACTTTAAAACTTTCAAAAAAAAAAAAACAAAAACGAGGGGAGCGTTTCCAACCAAAAAAAAACGGATATGAAAACAAAAAAATAAAACTAAAAAAATAACATACTAACAAACAATTGATACAAGGATAGCTGCCTACACCTCACTGCTGCCATGGTTTGTAAAAAGGAAGCGCTGGATTTACTACCTGAAAAAGATTGCTCTCCACGACTACTTAAGGGTGGTCAGACAAGTTTCCGCTACATAACCTGCACGAAATCTAATGTTGAAGTGGTCAAGGAAGACACTTTATTCCTGGATAACTTCAATAATATCGTATGGTATATCTATCTGGTTCTTATATTTTACAGCTGGAGAATAAAACGGTAGCAATGTTTTAATAGGATTGTGGATATTTTTAACCAAAATTCGTATTCGCCAAATAGTATTGGAGTGAAGATGATATCAGAAATAAATTGAAACAATAAACCAGAGAAAAATTTAATAATGGAAGCTTTACAATGTTTAATATTTGTAAGTTAAATATAAATACTAGTGAAACGTTTGAGGTTGTAATTATAAGCTTGTATATACTTACATGATCGTGCTCGAGACGATGTCTTTTACTTAAAAATGAGCTCGATTTAGTAAGATTTGTAGTACAGTTTGACTATCATTGAATAATATTACTTTAGGGGATATCTGATGATTTTATCAACATTTTCTGCTGTATTCACGATCGTGAACGATAAGATGACAAAAATCCAGATCTTTCGCCTTCGAGAATGATAGGTAGAAAAAATTTCGCTGTTGTGAGCGCTGAAACCCCCCAGATGTATATCTATAGATAAATTATATATATATATGTGTGGTGTACCGTTTACGTATTCCATAAATTTATTTTACGTTAGATACTGCAATTGTTAAACTTACGCTTAACAACACTGTAAACTTCTCATTGACTTTTTTGATATTTCTCATTTTCATCTTTACCAACGTATTCGCATAAGGTTTTAGTGTTAGTTTTCTAAGACTTGAATTTAATAAATGTTTAATCATCGTGTACGCAAGTCGTTTTATTTTAAGTAGTACCACATTGGTGACCCCGCATCGTTAAAACACGCGTTTTACATCCGAAGTTTTTCACAGCAGAAGAATGTCTCTCGACGATAGCGTTACTGTCACGGGCGGCCGCGATTTAAGCATCTTTGAAAGCAACAGTGGAGCACCGCGAATTCCACTGCCTAGCATGAACGAAGAAAACATCGAGGCATATTTCTATGCTTTGGAGTTCTGGTTTCAGGCATCCCTCGTGCACAGCGATACCAGAAAGTTCAACATAGTTCTTGCGAGCCTTCCACCTAATAAACTACTAGAGCTGAAGCCAATAGTTGAGGCTGCACCAGCTACAGAGAAATTCACTTACATTAAGCAGAAGATAACGGATCATTTCACTGAAAGCCAGGAACGCCGCTTGCAGCGTGTTCTCAAGGACATGCCTCTTGGCGACCGAAAACCAAGCGAATTGTTCAGTGAAATGAATCGCGTGGCTGGCACTACGCTTAACGATAGTTTGCTGCACGACTTATGGGTGGCGCGACTTCCACCTTACGTACAAGCGGCTATAATCGCAACAAATGTTCCCTTGACGGAGAAAGTGAAGGTGGCTGATTCAATCGCCGAGTCTATTGGCTGGTATAATGGACAAATTGACATGGTCTCATCGAAAAATTACATTTCTAACCTCAAAAATGAAATTGCGGATCTTTCGCACAGTTTGCAAAAGCAATTTAAGGTTAGGGATCGAACACGTTCCAGATCATCGTCACGAGCAAAAACGGTAACTCATAGCGGCACTTCGAAGAACGGTATCTACTGGTACCATAATAAGTTTGGCGACAAAGCTACAAAGTGCCGCGAACCGTGCGCGTTTGCTAAACCTACAGCTTCGAAATAGGGTCGCTCGGCTGAGGCGATTTCGGGTATTTGCAAACAACCTGATGTCGTCCAAAATCACCGGCTTCGCATTTTTGATACGTCATCGACAATTAACATTTTAATTGATACGGGCGCTGACATATCAGTAATTCCACCTAATGCGAGAACAGTTCGAGCTAAAAATGCCGGTATAAATTTGTTTGCAGCGAATGGCTCTCATATTAAAGTGTTTGGTGAAACGATTTTAAAGCTTAATTTAAATTTTCGCCGAGAATTCGCATGGAATTTTTTCGTAGCAGATGTGTCTCAGGCTATAATAGGTGCAGACTTCTTAAGTCATTTCGATATTTTAGTTGATCTCAAAAGGAAGTGCTTGATTGATAAAAAGACTGATTTACTAACATTTTGCAAAATCGATAACAGTAACGTAGCAAGCGTCAAAACTATTAATGCCGACTCGAAATTTTTGAACATTTTAAAACGCGTGCACCGCCTATCGGTTCGTCCACAAAATCCACGATCGTACATCGGATTTTAACTACCGGTCAATCTGTCTTTGTTCGTCCACGAAGGCTTTCGCCAGAAAAACTAACTGCAGCACGTTGTGAATTTGAATTGTTGCTTAAACTTGGCATTTGTCGACCATCGAGTAGCAATTGGGCGAATCCGCTGCATATGGTGCGCAAGTCGGATGGTTCCTGGAGGCCATGCGGTGACTACCGCGCTCTCAACGCGCAGATCATACCTGATTTTACAAGATTTTTCGAATGTGCTTGCAGGTAAAACGATTTTCTCGAAAATCGATTTGCAGAAAGCTTTCCACCAAGTAAAAATTCATCCTGAGGACGTCCCAAAAACGGCCATTACGACTCCGTTTGGATTGTTTGAATTCACTCAGATGACCTTCGGTTTGAGAAACGCCGCTCAAACATTTCAACGGCTAATCAATGAAGTTTTTCGTGGTCTTTGCTTTGTCTTTACATATCTAGACGATATCTGCGTAGCATCGGAGACAGTTGAAGAGCACCGAAATCACTTGCGGACCGTATTTTCGCGTTTAAAAGAGAACAACCTAACAATAAACGTGTCGAAATCTGTGTTTGGGGTTACGGAGCTCGAGTTCCTTGGACACTCCATAACAAAAGATGGTATTAAGCCACTTCCGACACATGTCACCGCTCTGCTGACTTATCAACGACCCATAGTAGGGAAAGAGTTTAAACGTTTTTTAGCAATGCTAAACTTTTATCGGCGTTTTTTGCCGCACGCATTGGATACGCAAGGTCCACTCTTCGCTATGATACCAGCGAACAGGCGCAACGACCTGACACCTCTTATTTGGACTGAGGAAACAAACCGACATTTCGAGACCTGCAAACGCGAATTGGCTAATGCTGTCATGCTCGCCCATCCTATCCCAAACACCGAACTATCGCTTTGGGTCGACGCACCTAATTTCGCTGCCGGCGCAGTGCTCAACCAAATCGTCGATAACAGCATTCAGTCCCTAGGTTTTTTCTCGCGAAAGTTTTCAAAATCTGAGCAACGATATAGCACATATGATCGCGAGCTGACTGCTTTATACTTAGCTCTGCGCCATTTCAGATATATGGTCGAAGGTGGAAAATGCCACGTATACACCGACCATAAACCGCTGGTGTTCGCCTTTCGTCAACGACTGGACAAAGCTTCTGACCGCCAAGTACGGCAACTCGATTTTATAGCTCAAATTACGACGGACATTCGCCATGTGGGCGGCGAAAGCAACGTTGCAGCAGATTTAATGTCACGTATCGAGTCAATAACTCTTGCACCGTTCGACTATAATAAACTAGTAGACGACAAGAAAACAGACGCTGAGCTGCAATCGATGCTGTCAGGTAACTCTGCTCATTCACTTAAATTTACGCAGTTTGTTCTCCCTTCAAGTTCGCAAAAAATCTACTGCGACTATTCAACTAGAAAGGTTCGGCCTTTCATCACGGAAAAGTTCAGATCCAGCATCTTGCACTCTGTGCACGACCTTGCACATCCGGGTACAAGAGCTACAGCACGCCTCATATCTGAACGTTTTATCTGGCCTTCAATACAGCGCGATAGCAGAGAGTTCGCCCGTAACTGCTTGCAATGTCAACGATCGTCAGGCACAACAAAATCGCATTACAACGACGTGCCATGCCTACCGAACGATTCGCACATCTTCACATGGACCTTGTTGGACCGTTTCCTCCTTCGGAGGGCAATCGTTACTGCGTTACCATAATCGATCGCTTCACGAGATGGCCAGATGCCATCCCCGTCTCAGACATTAGCGCACCTTCGGTCGCCAGGGCTTTAGTCAACGAATGGATCTCTCGTTTTGGAGTCCCTGCAACAATTACTACCGACCTTGGCAGGCAGTTCGAGTGTGCACTTTTTCGTCAACTAATGCAGCGGCTGGGCGTTAACCATTTACGCACAACGCCTTACCACCCGCAGGCCAACGGAATGATAGAACGTTGGCACCGCACACTAAAATCAGCCATTCTTTGCCACAGTGCTGATAAGTGGACGACGTATTTGCCACTGATTTTACTCGGCCTTCGTTCTATCTTCAAGGAAGATTTAAGTGCAACACCCGCAGAACTCGTTTATGGTACGACTCTTCGTCTGCCCTCCGAATTTTTTGTCGACAATAAGACAGCTAGAGACGAGCACAATATTATTAGCGATTTCAGGCGTACTATGAACGATCTTCGCCCTGTCGATGCGTTGTGGCACACAACTTCGAAAGTTTTCGTTCATCCTAATTTGAAGTCTTGTGGTCAGGTGTTTGTAAGAGATGATTCGGTTAGACCCTCGCTTACCGCACCATACAAAGGCTTATTCAACGTTTCACATCGAACACCGAAATACTTCATTATAAAAATCAACGATAACGAAGTGAAAGTCTCTATCGACAGACTTAAGCCTGCTTTTACCGCAACCCTATCTGGTTCCTAGGTGGAGGGTAATGTGGTGTACCGTTTACGTATTCCATAAATTTATGTTACGTTACATACTGCAATTGTTAAACTTACGCTTAACAACACTGTAAACTTCTCATTGACTTTTTTGACATTTCTTATTTTCATCTTTACCAACGTATTCGCATAAGGTTTTAGTGTTAGTTTTCTAAGACTTGAATTTAATAAATGTTTAATCATCGTGGACGCAAGTCGTTTTATTTTAAGTAGTACCACATATACATATATATATATCTATTTATGGGTGTGTATCAAATTACTAACTATGTCCTCATACTACCTACATTTATGCAAATTCATAAATATGTTTCAATGTCTAAAATATTGCAAATAAACAAAGAATGTGAAATTCTAGATTTTGATTATTCCACCATTCCACCTTGCACCTGATTCCGTATATTGGTACAAAGATTTATTAGAGCAATGTTTTTCCAACAGAAAATGCGTGTTTCTTTTTTATTTTTCTGTTTCCGGTTTCGAGGTTGTGCCATCTTCAGTGTAATTTTTCGTTGTGAAAATATGTGCTTCAAAAAATATTAAAATATGTCACAATTGTTTGGCGTAGATGTTCATTGAGAACAGTGTCCGGTTCGTTATGAAATTAATGATTTCGTTTCTTTCTTTCCACACACGCGCTTTTTTCAAGTTAATAAAGTCATCGGTTTTACTTTTCAAAAACTTGACAGTCTATACGATTTTTGCAACGCCAAATTGAGAACTTTATTCATGTTGTGTAACACACTGTACCTTCAGTTACAACGCGAACACCAATTTAAGACATCTCTGGGGGATGTTAACCAACCACCCAACCAAAACCCCCGCCCTTGCGTACCTTCGGGCCTGGATGTAAACATTGCGCCAAAATAAACAAACTGCAATAGCTGCTATAGCGCTTAGTGTAGTAACCTCACGGAGGGCATAGAAAAAGAAAAAGAACCAAGTGAGAAAGAAAAAACAAAGGTGGATTAGGTCATGTCTTAGGGATAGAGCCACTTGTGGTTTCTACGCTACACTGCGATGTAAGCTGGTTTTGCAGGATCTAAAGTGATTAAGAATTTTCTTGAAATTACTTTGGAGGATTTCGATTTACTGGTGAAGCGTCTTACTCAATTTAATTTAAAACAAAGCACAAGATTCCGTGAGGCGATTTTGGTCAGTGAAAGACTGGCTGTAACTTTGCGTTACTTAGTAACAGGCGAAAATTTCTCCAGCCTGATGACTGTATGAGACATATAAGGCTATTTTCGAAGCTTTAAAAGACGAATTTTTAAATGTGAGTATTCTGCATGTAATAAATGCGGTGAGATAATCATATAATAAATAAGTAAATACAAGATTATGTAAGGCTATAAAAGAAAAAAGGAAATAAACCAAATAGAATTCCATCAATATAATTGTGCTACAGCAAGTCTGAGATAACAATGGCGCGCATAGAAGTTAGCCACTAATAAATCGTGTATATCTAAGTTAAGGATACTCCCACAAATTCGCTAAGCTTCGAATACTTAGCTGCTGATACTTGGTGTTTAAGCTCAGCGTACGTTTCACAACACTATTTTGGCTTAGTGGACCAAGATTGAGTGATTTCATATTGGGGCATGCGCAGTAACCAACTTGCTCTCACGCTTACTTAAATCTTGCCTTGACAACACGGATTACAACAACTCCTTTAATATCTACGGATAATGTTAGTTGCACGACCTAGCGGAAAAGCGTTGGTGAGCGAAGGTATTTTGTTAAGGAGCAGAATAAAAATGAACATTGAAACCGAAGGTTGAAGTAGAGTTTCATTAAGTTTATTAAGTTATATAAATACTATAGGCCCATTTCTTTGTAACCGATTTGCAATTGAACAATAGGTAGGATAACGAATTGTGTGTCAAGTAACAACACTAACTCGGAAAAATAATAAATAATAAGTAAACAAAAATAACATGCTTCATGAAAGATGCTAACAGGGTTACTTTTGCAACTGAGTTAAATTTTATCCAAGTTGAAGCGTTCTTTTGGAAGTCGGGTACTAAGAAATGGGCCATATCTACAAATATACTTATGTATGTATATACTCAACGTCCCAAATTCGTTGTGCTGCCGTCGATTTGCAGCGTCGGCTCCAGAAATTTGAGGGCATTGTAAAGCGAATTCATTGCAGCCTCTTTTGAGGCATCTTGCTCACTTTTGGTGCACTGTTTTCTGTTGAACGCCACCTAATATTAATGTTTATTTCTTAGCAGTTATTGTTATAAATATCACGCAGGAACTTACGCGGAAAGACCAGTAAAGACTGTTGATTCCACAACCGATCGTGACTCTCGCAAGGTCCGATATCGGTATTCAATGGAAAAAAAAACTCTACGTCCCTGCTCTTGCAGCAGCCTCTTACACCAGCTTTTCCGTTTGCTCAGTTTTCCACTTTTCTTTCAATTTTCGCACCTGCTACTTCGTACCGCTGGAACCACTGCTTGGGCATACAAAAGCTGGAAAGTCCGATACTTCATCCATATTTTTAAACTGAAAATTATATTCAAACTGAACTGAAAATTATCTTTTTGCAAAATGTTGCAAAATCTACCTTTAATATACAAATGTGTGCGGAAGACAATTATCTGTGCGCCTGGCAAACGAAAACAAATTGCTAACACGCTGAAAAATATATTTTGAGTGTCAAATGTTGCTATATGGGCTGAAATTTCAATGTTTTTACTTGGTTAGCATTTCATTTGACCGTGCGGGGTCATATATGACCACAAACGTACTTGGCAGCCGGTTTTCGTTAAACTGATAACTTTTCACTTCAAATTTGACCTAATGAAAACCAGGTATAAAACTGTAACAAATAAATCAATAAAAAAACTAAGCCATTAAGTAATTCATGCTAATACCCTACGAGATATTATACCACGGCGTCCCTTATGATGCCTTTACCCCATGATACAAATATTTATAAGGTAAAACAGCGGCCGCCATAACTGAGTGTGCAGCGAGTGTGCGCTACATTCGGTGGGTCCCGGGTTCAAATCCAGACTGGGGTAAGTAACATCAAAAAATTATAGAACTTTTTTTTAATAGCGGTCGCCTTTCGGCAGGCAATGGCAAACCTCCGAGTGTATTTCTGCCATGAAAAAACTTCTTACAAACAACATTCGCCGTTCGGAGTCGGCGTAAAACTGTAAGTCCCTCAATTTGTGTTACAACATCAAGACGCACACCATAAATTGTAAGAGAAGTTCGGCCAAAATCACTTAAGCGATTATAGCGCCAATTAAGTAAGTAAGTACGTAAGTAAACAGCTGAGAGCCAGTCTGAAAATTTTTACAGTCACATAATTCGTCCGAAACAAAAACAAATGTGAATATTTTCAATTGTTAATTTTTTATTTTACTTTGGTTTTGCGTTTGCTTCGCTCTCAAAAGTAAAACTTTTTAATGTTGGGAAACTTAAAAAAAAGTCGTGGGCTGATGGATTAACATCTTCCATTTTTATAGTTAGGTGCAAGAAATTCGATTGTTTGTTTTTGTGTCTGGACACTTGCTGGCTTGATAAAACAATTTGCAAGATGACCCGTACAAGTTTGTTCACTTCATTAAAGCTCAAATATGATTATGTTATTTCATTGCCAAATACATAATTATTCACAGTCCAACAGAAACAATCTCAATTTTTGGTTTCATATTAAAAAGCCGCAGATGAAAGGCCAAAAGTTGTCATAGTTCGAAGATGATTGCTGAAGGCAGACTATAGTTATCAAGCAATATCCTCTGCCATCTATTCCTGCCATTGAGCAAAAAGCGGTCTCCATTTTCAAGCCGTGATTATCACGACATCAAATTTTGCCGGCGGGTCCCGGACCTTAATGACCTCATGTTTCTTAGCTAAAACAGTGTTACTTCTTGTATGAATCTTATCAAATATTTTTAAATAGTAGTAAAGTTAAAAACACAAAGAGTCGGTTTCATTGATTCATTTGTGTTGTTTTAAATCGCTGACATTTCTCTTGAAAATTGTGAAAATCTGAGTAAGTATTTTATAAAAATATATATATTTTATTTAATGCCAATATGTGGTTTTAATTGCAATACATTAAGTGAGTGACCGCTTCCCTGCACCTTAGCCCGTTAAGCTCCGTATCCTAGTTCATTTTTATCTCCACCCGTGTGCGAGCGTTAGTTAGCAAAGCTTTTGCTATTCCTTATCTTTTTGGAACGCGTAAGTTCTTGCAATCAGTTTTTTACAATTACTAGTGAATACTTTTTTATAGGATTTCTTTCCAACGCCCATTATTATAAGAACCAGACAAACCTAAACGAAATGTAATATTTATTTAAAATGTTTTTGTAATCATATGGAATGCTTAAAACTCGATTTAATCCGTTTTGACTTACGTTACGATTTTTCGAAACCGACAAAAACGTAAACCAAACATATTAGAGAAGTCTCAATAATTGGGCCTGGGGAGTTTGGGTGAGTTTTGGTGAATCAATTAATATGGCTCACAATATTAAACGGAGTTCAATCGAATTTCTGTTGGTTTGTTTTTATAAGAACAATGAACTAAATCACATGTTTTTTTAATTGGGAACTAGAAAAATTTAATTGTACCAACAATTGCATATATTTACCACTAACTGTAGATAACGCAATTTTATATACTTATAATAATGACATTTATTAATTAAACTCAATGTTTGCATGACGAAAGAGTTTCCAATCAGAAGAATGCATCAAATATGTTGTAGACTCAACTTAACCAAAATTTTAACGACCCTTCTATTCAGCAGCCATTTTTTAACGATTTTCTCATTCGCCGAATCAATTGTTGATGTTAGCTAGTCGATGACCCAAAACTAAACGACAACAAATTTGATGTTGTTAACTCAATAGAGAAAAGTGAAACTCGTGATTTCAACTTAAATAAAAGATAAATTTAAAATTCAGTGCTTCGTTTGCTTGTAATTAAAAAAGGAACATTAAATAATGTCGTTTGAATATTTGGCATATGATTTATCACGAGGTGACGAAGAAGTAAGCGCTCCAACAGTTGATCGGCGTTTACTCCGAAATGTGGGCAATCCCTTTCATTTGAATGCAACAGAATTTTAGAAGCTGTATCGGTTAATTCCAAAGTTGGCTGAATACCTAATTTATCAGCTTGACAACCAAATAAGAGGCTCCAGAATAACAGCAATATCAACTGAGAAACAGGTGTAATCTTTAAGCCTGTATGCAATTTTAAAATTTACTTTTATATGGGTAGGTTCTAGCGGCTTTAAGGTTCTTCGCAACTGCAATCAATGATTCATTGTTTCACCAGAAAGTGAGGTTTCCTATGACCCAAGCTGCTTAATAAATGCTCGCTTCAGCTTCGTCACCTATAGTGGGAGGCACTATAGAGGCCGTCGACGGCACACCAAAGAATCATGAGAAGGCTTATGCAAACCACCATACATATCAACCATTCAATTAATGTGCAAATGGTAAAATCAAGCTTTATCAAGGATCAAGTACAAAAACAGAAATATAGGTTAGTTTTAATATATAGATAAATGATTCTAATTAAAAAATTTAAATACATATGTATATGTAAATCCTAAATACGTTGGAGCACAACGCGAACTTTAAAAACGAAAACCATGGCATATTTGCTGGTGATTCTGGATATTCCCTGGAGTCGAGTTGATGACTATTCTACCAAATCACTCAAAGGAGAGTCCGAAATTCTGCTTCGATGAAACATTGTTATATATAAGAAGAATTATAAACGTTTGTAGTATGAAATAAACTAGTATATTATTTCAATTTAATAAAATGTAATAAAAACGCTCAAATTTATATTTGGCAGCAGGTATTCGTTAGTTTTTTCTCTATTCCTCTTTGTGCTTTTAGCTTATTTTGACATTTACTTTGACAGAGGTGCCACTCTTTATCACTTTGAATAAATACAACGAAACACCAGTAGTGCGATTCACTAACTTATTTTAAAGATATTCGTTGGGTTAACTCAACTTAACCAAAATTTTAGCGACCCTGCTATTCAGTAGCAATTTTTTAACGATTTTCGCATTCGTCGAATCAGCTGTTGATGTTAGCTAGTCGATAACCGACAACTAAACGACAACAAATTTTATGTTGTTAACTCAATCGAGAAAAGCGAAATTCGTGATTTCAATTTAAATAAAAGAAAAATTTTAAATTCAGTGATTTGTTTTCTTGTAATTAAAAAAGGAACATTAAATAATGTCGTTTAAATATTTGGCATATGATTTATCACGAGGTGATGAAGAAGTAAGCGCTCCAACAGTGGATCGACGTTTACTCCGAGATGTGGACAATCCCTTTCATCTAAATGCAACAGACTTTCAAAAACTGTATCGGTTAACTCCAGACTTGGCTGAATATCTAATTTATCAGCTTGATAACCAAATAAGAGGATCCAGAATAACAGCAATATCAACTGAGAAACAGGTAGCTCGTGTAATCTTTAAGCCTGTATGCAATTTTAAATTTTACTTTTATATTGGTAGGTTCTAGCGGCGTTAAGGTTCTTCGCAACTGGTTGCTATCAACGACTCGTAGGTGAACAATGGGGAATATCCATGAGCCAGTTTTCCGTAAGCCGGCATTCATCGGGTAACGGATGCAATCAATGATTCGTTGTTTTACCAGAAAGTGAGGTTTTCTATGACCCAAGTGGAACGCCATTCTGCTAAAGAAATGTTTGCTTCGGCGTCGTCTCCCTTTGTAGGAGGCTGTATTGGAGCCGTCGATTCCACGCACATATCAATTTTGTTACCAAGGAATCATGATAAGGCTTATGCCAACCACCACATCTACTATTCAATTAATATGCAAATGGTAAAAGCAAACTTTTACAAGGATCCATGTATAAAAACAGAAATATAGTTTAGTTTTAATATATAGATAAATGATTATAATTAAAAAAAATTATATATATGTATGTAAATCCTAAATACGCTGGAGCACAACGCGAAGTTTGAAAACGATAACCATGGCATATTTGCAGGTTATTCCGCATATTCCTTGGAGTCGAATTGATGACTATTCTAACAAAACACTCATAGAAGAGTCCGGAATTCTGCTACAATGGATCATTGCAATATACATATATAAAGAATTTTAAGTTTTTGTAGTTTGAAACAAACTAATATCTATTTCACTTTAATGAAATATAACAAAATCGCTCAAATTTATATTTGGCAGCAGCCATTCGTTTGTTTTTTTTCTATTCCTCTTTGTGCTTTTCGCTTATTTTGGCATTTAGTTTGACTGAGATGCCACTCTTTATCACTTTGAATAAATACAACGAAACAGCTGTTAAGTGTCGTTAAGAATAAGTTAGTGAATCGCACAATCGTTAGTGCAAACGGCAAATATTGCCGCTAAAAATAACAATTGTCGTACCGTTTAAAGTTAGTGAATCGCACTACAGGTAAGTGTCGTCAAGAATAAGTTAGTGAATCGCACAATCGTTAGTGCAAACGGCACATATTGCTGTCAAAAATTCCGATTGTCGCACCGTAAAAAGTTAGTTAATCGCACTAAAGGTGGTGTTAGGCGTAAACCAACAAAAAAATACACTAATACGAATTCAATCAGCTGCTTGTTCACTATCACCTTAAATTCCCTGCAAGAACAGTGCCACCCAGTTGCTAATTAAGGGTGTTTTTTTTAGAGTGATTGAACTTTAAATTGAAATAAAACACATACAAATTGAAGTATGATGTAAATTTTTTTTTTGATTTGAAAGATATTTTCAAGACATTTAATATCTAAAAACGATTTCTGGCATATGTCCGCCACGACTAGCTTTGGTGAATCGGATGCGATCAGTCTAATTTTGAACCACTGCACAATTTCCATGTTGTGGATGGACAAAGCCCAACAAGTTGAGCACGGCGGCGTATATACAAATTCGGATCTTCTCCAACACTATCACTTACAGCACCAATATTTACTTCTGTACGTACAGTTCTTTGTCTTGTTGTTGGTTTTTCATCGAGTAGAGTATATGTTGTTCAAAATTTATCAACAGTTCGACGCATAAGCTGCTCTGATGCTCCATTATGTGGACCATAATAGTCACGAAGTGCTCTATAAGATTGACGAATCGAATACTGATTTTTAAAGTAAAGGGGTGCCTAGTGCATTGGGCGGAAGGACCCAGCAACCACACCGCGGTAGCCACTTTCTAGACTGCCTGTTAATCTGAACATTACGTAAGCGGCAGAGAAGTTTGTCGAAGTGGTAAATTCGATTTCGTTTTCTCAATATCCTGTTAAATATTTATTAACTGCGTTTTATATATTGATAAATTTTTGCACGCAGTTGAGAAAACTATCAAATAATATCAATATATCCATAATTTGTCCACAGGGGTAGCTGATAATCTCTATACTGTCATTACGTACCGCGAGCGGAAGAACCTTGCTTCGGCTTCTAGTTAACAATTGTAGATTCCGGTCCGAAGGGCTGACTTTCCGGTCAGTGCCATTGCCATTACTTTTTTGATATAAAGCAGGCGGAAAGACTTCCAGTCCGCAACCCTGACATACCCAACACATGTCCGGCATGTGGAGATTCTCCGCACGACACCAACCACCTATTCACATGCCCTCTCAAACCCACTCATCTAACCCCCCTCTCCCTCTGGTCCAACCCTATCGAAACTGCACGTTTCCTGGGCCTCCCCCTAGATGAGTTCGACGACAACGACCATGGGTGAATCCGCTCTTTACGGGGCGCGACTAGCCGCTACAACAACAACAACAACAACAACTTCCAGTCCGCCCTAAGGCATTTACATATTAAGGAATTTACGTAGGATATTGCGAGTGGCCGTATGAACTACTTTGACTAGACCTAAAAATACGACAGTCGTTTTTCTTGTGTAGAGTTTATTGAGGATTACGATAGTACTTTTATTGTAAACGTCGGTAATTCATTTTCTTTTCATAAAACAATATTGACTACTTGATGGTGTGTAACAGCCATCATCTATTATTGTTAACCAATTGTTGCTATATTAAACAACTCAGAGTTTACAGCTTTACGTATGGCCACCGTATAACAAAATTAAGAAGCGTGTGTTATATGACATGGCATCTCTAAGCTATATTCTAATTAGTTCTTGATTCTCCTTGCTCTTGCTAAGTTTTATCGCGACAGGAATCTCTGTTGGTACGAAAGTATAACTTCTGGTTACAAAGTTTGTAAGGTTTTTAGGAATAACGCGTTTACCGATTTGCCTGAGTGTTTGGTGTTACTGTAGGAAGTGGAGCCTTTTCGTGAGTATTATGCTACGAGTGTTTTCAGAGGCATCTATTAAAAAATTCGGACAAACTATACATTTCATTTAATTTTAAAATTGTCTATTGATTAATAACACTGTTTATAAAAAGTGTAACTTTATCCCCGTTGCTTTTACAACTGAGAAACAGCCACCGGCCAGCATACAAAAAAAAATTAACTTAGCTCGATTTAAAAAACTGCAAATTTACATGCTATAAAAAATGAGATGCTTTAAAAAAATACGTCGAAAATGTGATCTATGTATATATTTTTGAACAAATCTTTTTTTTTGCTACAAGAGAGTTTGTAAATAAAAACAAACATTTTTTTTGAATGTTTTTAGCAACTATTTCATGGTAGTGTTTTAGTTGAATAAATGCAATTACTCTAAGGCTTATAAGTGGATTTTTTTGCCGGCGGCTACGCCAGTTGGAGAATTTACGCAGAATTTCTTTTTGTACATATCTGCTTTGGCTGCCTTTTCCCGCGCTTTAAGACTAGGCAATCCAACGCGGTCTACGTTATGCACAGAAACGGTCCCATGATTCTATATCTGAAGTTCGCTCCCTTATACCTTATTATATGTTAAAGTTGTTTAAATTGTCAAATCTTACCTTACTTTTTGCTTCGTAGAGAATGGTGGAATGATAAAAGGTGATAGTTCCATTTGGTGTAACCAAAGCTGTGATATTTTACAGGAGTAGTGCAAGGAGGATAAAATAGGCCGCTTTGGGAAAAGTTTTAGTTTCCCTATATTTTTATTACACGCTGAAATGAAGAGAGGGAGGTTAAATAATACATTGTTTGCACTACTAAGAATGAAATAAAATACTATGCTCGTGAGGATTGAATTTTCTTTGTTGTGTCTGTAAAATTGGCAGATGAAGTCAGAAATTCCGAGTAAAAGTGAAATACGGGCAAAATTACGATTCCTGGGGCGCCGCGTTTTGACGACTATTTCTTGTAGAACTCGACAAAATAAACACTTTTTCACAAATAAAAAAAAATTTATATCGCTTGGTTTTCGAAATACAGCGAGTTGAAATTTGTCGATTTTGGTATACATGGTGCATAATATACATATGTACGTCGCGTGTAATGCACTTTACGCATGAAATTCTTTGAATTCGTTATTTGTTTTATTTCACTTTTTCCAATTGCCCCTCTTTACGCAGTCCCAAATATTTTTGCGTGCAACACCTTTCTGCGTAGGCGGCCTTTGGCCGCGCTTTAAAAAAATAACCCTAGCCGGTCCAACACCGGCTACGCTGACCACAGTATTTTTGCGTGCAACACCTTTCTGCTTAGGCGGCCTTCGGCCGCGCTTTAAAAAAATAACCCTGGCCGGACCAACACCGGCTACGCTGACCACAGTATTTTTCATTCCCACGACAGTCGGTTCTACGTACCGGAATGACCCGGGTTTCAACCGGCCAAGGACTGTTGTTTCGGCGATCTAACCCTGTTTAGATCGGCCTACCCCATAAGTTGTCTGTCTCTCCTGGAGCAACTCCTTGCAGCAGGGTTGCATCACCTCCTTCTGGTCAGGGCTGGCATCGAGCCAAACCCTTGTCCAGAAACCTATTTTTGCTGCGTTTGCCAGAAAAAGCTCCATCCGAACTCCACTTCGGTAAGGTGTAATTCGTGCGACGGATGGAGCCATCTTAAGGTCTGCTCAGGCCTTAAGACCCATAAGGAGTGGTCCACAGATTATGTGGCCCCATGTTGTTCGCGCCCTAAGGCGCCCATAGCCTCTACGGCTCCCCTAGTTGCACCTAGTGCACCGGTGCCTAGCACGGGCAGAACCTCTACGGTTCGCAGGAGCACACAACAACATGTTGAGTTGCAATGGCTACAATGTGCATCGTAAGGATCGCGAGCGAGGTAATGGTGGTGGCTTAGCATTCATCACCCATCACACAGTGCAATATCGTCTTATTGAAGAAGACATCGACCGCAGGGACACTACCTTAGAATGTCAAGGAATAGCTGTCCGCTCAGGCGATGTCGAGCTCGAAATATTTAATATTTATATACCCCCTGTCACCTGCTGCCCGGCAGGATATCACCCTGACATAGGTGCGCTCCTCAGAGGTGAAAACCGATTGGTAGTTGGTGACTTTAACGCGCACCACGATCTCTGGCATTCAAGCCTACCAGCTGATCGTAGGGGAAATGATTTGGCAGAGCAGATAGACGATACGACATTCTGCACGATGAATGATGATGCCCCCACCAGGATTATGGGTAGTTGCAGCAGCTCGCCTGCCCTAACGATAGCTAGCGCAGGTCTGATAAATAGCATAACGTGGCGACCTATGCTATCGCTTGCATCAGACCACCTACCTATAATCATCTCGATTGACAGACCTGCTGACTTTGTCTCCGCGGACCATCGGACCTATATCAACTTTAAAAAGGCTGACTGGGTCAGGTTCGCGGAGTTCACCGAAAATGCCTTCAGGTCTCTTCCCGCACCCACTGACGTTCGGAAAGGCGAACATAAGTTCCGCAAGGTGGTTGCGTCAGCTGCGGCCCGCTTCATTCCGGCAGGGAGGATCCCTGAGATCCGTCCCAACTTCCCGGCTGAAGCGGCCGCCCTAGCGCACGAACGCGACCACCTTCGCCGCTCCGATCCCCGTAATCCTAACATCCAGGATTTAAACGTGGAGATTCGGAGGCTGGTGGACCAACACAAGTGGAAGGTAAAGAAGAGCATCTGAAGTCCTGTAATCTGGTCACGGGTGTTGGTAAGCTTTGGTCTACCGTGAAGTCCTTATCCAACCCGACGAAGCACGACGACCGAGTGGAAATTTCATTCGGGGATCGTGCCTCGTCGGACCCGAAGAGATGCGCGTGCTATTTTAGCCGACAGTTTATACTGCATCCTTCGGGGGATAGGACCAAGCGAAAGCCTCCAAGGCCGTTGGCCCTGACGGGCTAAGCGTGTTGATGCTGAAAAATTTAGGCCCCGCGGGAGTTGAGTTCCTCACAGGGATCCTCAATTTGTCCATGGCCACACTCATCATTCCAGACATCTGGAAGGTTGGGAGAGGGTGGTCCCACTACTGAAACCAGGGAAACCGGCCGACAAGGGTGATTCCTATCGGCCGATTTCCCTGCTTTCACCTGTGGTAAAGACACTTGAGGCCCTACTCCTCCCGTACTATACATACCACCTTGGGTCAGCTAAGCATCAACATGGCTTCCGGAAAGTGCGCACCACAACAACAGCACTTAATGCCATCAACACACAGGTGAACCGTGGTCTTAACCAAAACCGCCCCTTCGAGAGAACCGTCCTAGTAGCGTTGGACCTGTCGAAAGCTTTCGACACAGTTAGCCACTCCATGCTACTAGCTGACGTGGAAGCATCAACTCTCCCGCAGGGACTGAAACGGTGGACCGCGAATTACCTGTGTGGTCGTCAATCATCGGTATGGTTTAGAGACAGAACATCGAAACCAAGGAGGATTAAACAAGGGGTACCGCAGGGTGGCGTCCTGCCCCCATTATTGTTTAATCACTACATCTCCAAGCTCCCTCAACCGCCAGAGGGAGTCACGATTGTCTCCTATGCTGATGATTGCTCGATAATGGCAACCGGCAATGCAATTGATGATCTGTGTTTGAAAGTGAACGGATATCTCTCTGATCTTGCCCACTTCTTCACTAGCAGAAACCTGGCGCTGTCCCCTGCTAAGTCCTCGGCGACCCTTTTTACCACCTGGACGAAGGAGGTCAGGCTGGATCTTAACATCCATATCGATGGCACCCCCATTCCGATGGTTAACCACCCAAAGATTCTGGGGGTGACTTTCGACAGCCTGCTCTCCTTCTCCGCGCACACTACCGCAATCGCCAATAGAGTACAGAGCCGCAACAATGTCCTCAAGTCGCTCGCCGGCAGCTCTTGGGACAAAGACAAAGAAACGTTGTTGGCAACATACAAGGCGATTGGCCGGCCGGTAATAAATTATGCTGCACCAGTTTGGTCGGCGGGAACCAGCAGGACACAATGGACGAAGCTGCAGACCTGCCAGAACGCCGCACTCCGCACGGTGACGGGATGTCTTCTGATGTCGCCTGAGGAGCATCTCCACCAAGAGGTCGATGTGCTCCGAGTTAAGGAGCACAACCTCATGCTCAGCAAGCAGTTCCTTGCTGGATGTCACCGCTCGGGGCATCCAAACGGGCACCTGCTTGCAGTGGAACTGCCCCCCAGGCACATTAGAAGACATCTTCTAGAACTAAAGTACGAGATCCAGCCACTCATCACACAACCGCTGGATCCGGAGGCGTACCGGCGGGTCCTAAGCAACATCCACAGAGACACAGTCACTAACATAATTGACTCTCGCCAGGCAAATGCCGTAAAAGGAGCCCAACCCAAACAATAGCAGAAGAGGAGTCCCTGCTGCCTCGCGAGTCCGGCGCTGCTCTGGCCAATTAAGATCTGGATATTGTAGTAGGCTTAACTCTGACCTATCCTTAATCAACCCTGACATACCCAACACATGTGCGGATTGTGGAGATTCTCCGCGCTATAGCAATCATCTAATCACATGCCCTCTCAAACCCACTCATCTAACCCCCCTCCCCCTTTGGTTCAGCCCTGTCGAAACATCACATTTCCTGGGCCTCCCTCCCTAGATGAGTTGCTGTGCAATTATGTTTCTTGCATCGAATTGGAGAAGGATGGGAGTGTTTGGAGGGGTTGAGGAGTGCCGATGTTGCTGACACCAAAGGGCTCATCCGATCCAAACTAGCTCACCGGATGGGCTTCCCTGACCCTGGGTTGGGCTCGACGCCCTTGGCAGAAGGTAGCAAGGAGCTGCTCCAGGATTGTCAAAGGACTTATGGGATTGGCTGAACTAAACGGACTATAATAATACCAGAACAATCCTTGTTCAGAAGGGGTCATTCTTGCGAAACAGCACTAAACATGGAAATAACAGTGCAGTATCAACGGTTGCTGATGTAAACATTAGTCTACCGCAAGGTTCAGTATTGGCTCAGATATTATTTATAATCAATGTTAATGATATTAAAACTTGCTCGAAAAATTGTCAATACGTCTGATTGCGAATGACACAACTAGCAGGGTCTGGCCTTAAGGCAACAAAACCTTAAAACTAATGCGAGAGAACTCTTAGCAATTGTTTGTGCCTTAAATTCCATGGGTAAATGGAGTGAGAAAATAAAGTTTGGAACTCCTTAATTGAGGGTTATAAGACAAAAATGTATTACAAACCCGGAAAAAAATGTTACTTATGCGTCGTCATATTGTATCGATGTATTCGCATTTTCTTTAATGACATATTTTAAGTAAAAATTGCAGATTTTAATTATTGTTATTAAAACAGGTACATAAGTCTAGATTAAATGTTAGGTTAAACGGACCACATCATCCATTGTTATAACTACAAAGGTTTAGCTCACATCCATTTCAGTTCATAATACAAACATACTTATGTTTGTAAAAGTTAAGATAACAAATTGCATGTTAAGCAACAACACAAACTGGGAAAAATATACGAGTTCAGCCAACTCGGTAAAATGATATGCGACCTAGACGTAGTGTTGTGAAATTAAAAAAAATGCGCTATTGTTTATTAGCCCTAAGAAATTACATGAGCAATTTAAATTAATAGACGCACTCGATGTAGGAACCTACTGATATTTTAAGGGCCGTTTTTTTTTCAAAATGTTACAATTTCTTGGCTGCAGATGTTCATTACTAAAATTACCAAATTCGTTATTTAATGAATCATTTCTTCGAGTATTATGACTGGAAAAATCCGAAAGGCTGTTACCGAATGAAACTTTTTAAAACTAAAACTTTCTACAATTTTTAAATTAATAAAAATTAACAAATGTTCAGCCAAAGCTGGGTTTTTTGTGTTAGATAGCCGGTAGTTCTCTAGATATCATTTCTTCGAGTTGGTCTAACTCGTATATTTTACCGAGTTTGTGTTTAAAGAATTCACTTTTTTTAATTATCCATCTATATGAAAAAGCCTATATAAGCTACAAATATTTATTCATTTAAGCATTTAAATTTAAATTTAAAATTCGCATTTGTCATTCATATGTATGTATGTATATGTGGATAATTTGTAGACTTGTAAAGAATATCTTTAAAAATCACATACCAAGGTCTCCATTTAATATTCGTTTTTAATACACTTAGACAACAATGTTTTCTACCATTTCTGGAGGTTTGATTTATTTGTTTTTACTACGTTGAGGTCAGAAAATACACATACGCTTTGCAGCAGCAGAGCTATGGGGTAAACAGCAAAAATAAAAAGCTATTGAAGTTACTTGATTATACCAAGATTCGTTCAATATATTCTTTCGTTTATTTATTCTCTTCCAATAACATCATCTACAACCCCAATCTTATCGTCAAACTTCAACAATTGCAACTGCTTTAATATCTTTTTTTTTTGTCCCTTTCGATGTATAAATGCGAAAATTTATTTAAAATAAAGATATGGATTTTGTGGAATTGTCCTTGTTTCCATGTTAATTTTAGTATTCTAATTTTTATTTCCGTATAGTGACTTGAAGGGCGGATACAGTGCTTATTTGTTTATTTATTATAGTCCTGAATAAATACTTCTGCTTATGCAGTCATGTGACAAAACACAGTGTTACAAAATGGAAAAAATTGAATGAACTTTTAAAGTGACATAGTGGAAATTGTTCACCTGGTCGAATATAACTCAAAACGGTTTTTGAAAAATTTGTAACACCCTCAAAATCTTGCTTTACCGTTAAAACCCCGTTCTTCGGAAGTGTACGCGCTAATCTTTTCATTACTTGGCCATTTCTTTACCGATTTTCAATATGAAATATGTTTTGGAAAGGTAAGGATTATGAGATAGAAAGATCTATTTTTTGAGCTAGCGTGTTGTAAGTTTTCATCGGGTAAACTTGGAAAATTTGTTTTTTCTTCAAATTTGTCTACTTTGACCGCATTTTATTGCAGTATTTTACTAAAAACATATCAAGTATGAGGAATTATTTTGAAAGTACATTCATGTCCAAAAATTTTGAGTGCTCATGCAATGAAATCGGACAAAAATTGACGAAGCTATTAAATTTTTTCTGCTATTAAATAAATTTACCTTGCGAAAAGTTTTTTTTTTAATTTTTCTACTTTGACCGCATTTCATTGCGTTATTTTACTAGAAACATATCAAGTATGAGGAATTATTTTAAACACATTCATTTCCAAAAATTTTGAGTGCTCAACTAATCAATTTACGCCGTCAATTCAACCTTGCGACCGCTTCGCAATTATATTGTGTGATAAGTGTGGTAAAATGTGTGATAGGCGCAACAAATTTTGTTACGCCTGCGGTCTATTTGTTGATAAGAAATATCGGTTCGATTTAAGAACAAATAAAGCTGTGGTTGAAGCGTTCAACCTCTTTTTCAGTTGCTCATACGTGGAAAGTGCTTGGTATGAACCCGAATATATTTGTTCGATGTGCTGTACAACATTAAAACAATGGAAAACCGGTAAATGTGATGACCAGCGTCTGCCGTTTGTGACTCCTATGGCTTGGCATTATCAAATATATCACAAGCCGGAGGATTGCTACTTTTGCCAAAAAAAAATCACAGGTCACCACTATAAAACTCGCCACCTCATAGAATATGCCAATGTGTTGACTGTATCGAAACCGATTCCAAGAGGAAAACAAGATCAGCGAACTGAAGACAAAAATCCAGCTACATTTCCTGATTCAAGCCGCAAATCTTCTAATGAGGTAAATGACGAACCGTACCTTCCAACCAAAGCAATAGAAACGGAACGTCATTTCGTGTCAAATCACGATTATTGTGATCTTGTGCGGGATATGGATCTGTCTATAAGACAGACAGAGATTCTGGCCTCCAGATTAAAGCAGTGGAATATAGTAGACAGTAACTTTAAAGTAACGTCTGCACGAGACAGAGACCTATCTTCGTTCGAACACATTTTCAAAGCTGATGACACCAATAACAAACTAGTTTATTGCGTTGATGTGGATGAATTGTTTGCTGCACTCGATCACGTGCACTGTCCACAAGATTGGCGATTATTTCTAGACGGTTCTTGCAAAAGTAAGTATTTAATGTGTTATGAGTGTGAGAGAACTAAATTTGAATACAATTTATCAATTAATTTTCAATTGACTAACATCGTAGGTCTGAAAGCAGTATTGCTGCACAACAGAAATGAATTGCTGTTGTTGTTGTTGTAGCGGCTAGTCGCGCCCCGTAAAGAGCGGATTCACCCATGGTCGTTGTCGTCAAACTCATCTAGGGGGAGGCCCAGGAAACGTGCAGTTTCGACAGGGTTGGACCAGAGGGAGAGGGGGGTTAGATGAGTGGGTTTGAGAGGGCATGTGAATAGGTGGTTGGTGTCGTGCGGAGAATCTCCACATGCCGGACATGTGTTGGGTATGTCGGGGTTGATTCTGGATAAGTAGGAGTTGAGCCTGCTACAGTATCCAGATCGTAGTTGTGCCAGAGTGACGCGGGACTCGCGGGGCAGCAGGGACTCCTCATCTGCTACAGGTGGTGGTTGGGCTCCGATGACTGCATTCGCCTGGCGGGAGTCAATGATGTTCGTGACTGTGTCTCTGTGGATGTTGCTTAGGACCCGCCGGTACGCCTCCAGATCCAGCGGTTGTGTGATGAGTGGCTGGATCTCGTCCTTTAGTTCTAGTAGATGTCTTCTAATGTGCCTGGGGGGCAGTTCCACGGCAAGCAGGTGCCCGTTTGGATGCCCCGAGCGGTGACATCCAGCAAGGAACTGCTTGCTGAGCATGAGGTTGTGCTCCTTAACTCGGAGCACATTGACCTCTTCGTGGAGATGCTCCTCAGGCGACATCAGAAGACATCCCGTCACCGTGCGGAGTGCGGCGTTCTGGCAGGTCTGCAGCTTCGTCCATTGTGTCCTGCTGGTTCCCGGCGACCAAACTGGCGCAGCATAGTTTATTACCGGCCGGCCAATCGCCTTGTATGTTGCCAGCAACGTTTCTTTGTCTTTGCCCCAAGAGCTGCCGGCGAGCGACTTGAGGACATTGTTGCGGCTCTGTACTCTATTGGCGATTGCGGTAGTGTGCGCGGAGAAGGAGAGCAG
This sequence comes from Anomoia purmunda, assembly GCA_951828415.1. Classification (NCBI taxonomy): domain Eukaryota; kingdom Metazoa; phylum Arthropoda; class Insecta; order Diptera; family Tephritidae; genus Anomoia; species Anomoia purmunda. The sequence continues at coordinate 39,871,541 of OX639994.1, read as the reverse complement.
GCTGTCGAAAGTCACCCCCAGAATCTTCGGATGGTTAACCGTCGGAATGGGGGTGCCATCGATGTGGATGTTAAGATCCAGCCTGACCTCCTTCGTCCAGGTGGTAAAAAGGGTCGCCGAGGACTTGGCAGGGGACAGCGCCAGGTTTCTGCTAGTGAAAAATTGGGCAAGATCTGAGAGATATCCGTTCACTTTCAAACACAGATCATCAATTGCATTGCCGGTTGCCATTATCGAGCAATCATCAGCATAGGAGACAATCGTGACTCCCTCTGGCGGTTGAGGGAGCTTGGAGATGTAGTGATTAAACAATAATGGGGACAGGACGCCACCCTGCGGTACCCCTTGTTTAATCCTCCTTGGTTTCGATGTTGTATCTCTAAACCATACCGATGATTGACGACCACACAGGTAATTCGCGGTCCACCGTTTCAGTCCCTGCGGGAGAGTTGATGATTCCACGTCGGCTAGTAGCGTGGAGTGGCTAACTGTGTCGAAAGCTTTCGACAGATCCAACGCTACTAGGACGGTTCTCTCGAAGGGGCGGTTTTGGTTAAGACCACGGTTCACCTGTGTGTTTATGGCATTAAGTGCTGTTGTTGTGCTGTGCACTTTCCGGAAGCCATGTTGATGCTTAGCTGACCCAAGGTGGTATGTATAGTACGGGAGGAGTAGGGCCTCAAGTGTCTTTACCACAGGTGAAAGCAGGGAAATCGGCCGATAGGAATCACCCTTGTCGGCCGGTTTCCCTGGTTTCAGTAGTGGGACCACCTTCCCAACCTTCCAGATGTCTGGAATGATGAGGGTGGCCATAGACAAATTGAGGATCCCGGTGAGGAACTCAACTACCGCGGGGCCTAAATTCTTCAGCATCAACACGCTTAGCCCGTCAGGGCCAATGGCCTTGGAGGCTTTCGCCTTCCCGATGACCTCCTTTACCTCGCCACAAGTGAAGGTAAGAGGCGCGCTGTTGTTCGGTATTTTGCGCAGCCTCCTGGTCACCTTCCGCTTGGTCCTATCCCCCGAAGGATGCAGTATAAACTGTCGGCTAAAATAGCTCGCGCATCTCTTCGGGTCCGACGAGGCACGATCCCCGAATGAAATTTCCACTCGGTCGTCGTGCTTCGTCGGGTTGGATAAGGACTTCACGGTAGACCAAAGCTTACCAACACCCGTGACCAGATTACAGGACTTCAGATGCTCCTCCCACTTGTTCCGCTTGTGTTGGTCAACCAGCCTCCGAATCGCCACGTTTAAATCCTGAATGTTAGGATTACGGGGATCGGAGCGGCGAAGGTGGTCGCGTTCGTTCGCTAGAGCGGCCGCTTCAGCCGGGAAGTTGGGACGGATCTCAGGGATCCTCCCTGCCGGAATGAAGCGGGCCGCAGCTGACGCAACCACCTTGCGGAACTTATGTTCGCCTTTTCGAACGTCGGTGGGAGCGGGAAGAGACCTGAAGGCATTTTCGGTGAACTCCGCGAACCTGACCCAGTCAGCCTTTTTAAAGTTGATATAGGTCCGATGGTCCGCGGAGACAAAGTCAGCAGGTCTGTCAATCGAGATGATTATAGGTAGGTGGTCTGATGCAAGCGATAGCATAGGTCGCCACGTTATGCTATTTATCAGACCTGCGCTAGCTATCGTTAGGGCAGGCGAGCTGCTGCAACTACCCATAATCCTGGTGGGGGCATCATCATTCATCGTGCAGAATGTCGAATCGTCTATCTGCTCTGCCAAATCGTTTCCCCTCCGATCAGCTGGTAGGCTTGAATGCCAGAGATCGTGGTGCGCATTAAAGTCACCTACTACCAATCGGTTTTCACCTCTGAGGAGCGCACCTATGTCAGGGTGATATCCTGCCGGGCAGCAGGTGACAGGGGGTATATAAATATTAAATATTTCGAACTCGACATCGCCTGACCGGACAGCTATTCCTTGACATTCTACGGTAGTGTCCCTGCGGTCGATGTCTTCTTCAATAAGACGATACTGCACTGTGTGATGGGTGATGAATGCTAAGCCACCACCATTACCTCGCTCGCGATCCTTACGATGCACATTGTAGCCGTTGCAACTCAACATGTTGTTGTGTGCTCCTGCGAACCGTAGAGGTTCTGCCCGTGCTAGGCACCGGTGCACTAGGTGCAACTAGGGGAGCCGTAGAGGCTATGGGCGCCTTAGGGCGCGAACAACATGGGGCCACATAATCTGTGGACCACTCCTTATGGGTCTTAAGGCCTGAGCAGACCTTAAGATGGCTCCATCCGTCGCACGAATTACACCTTACCGAAGTGGAGTTCGGATGGAGCTTTTTCTGGCAAACGCAGCAAAAATAGGTTTCTGGACAAGGGTTTGGCTCGATGCCAGCCCTGACCAGAAGGAGGTGATGCAACCCTGCTGCAAGGAGTTGCTCCAGGAGAGACAGACAACTTATGGGGTAGGCCGATCTAAACAGGGTTAGATCGCCGAAACAACAGTCCTTGGCCGGTTGAAACCCGGGTCATTCCGGTACGTAGAACCGACTGTCGTGGGAATGAAAAATACTGTGGTCAGCGTAGCCGGTGTTGGTCCGGCCAGGGTTATTTTTTTAAAGCGCGGCCGAAGGCCGCCTAAGCAGAAAGGTGTTGCACGCAAAAATACTGTGGTCAGCGTAGCCGGTGTTGGACCGGCTAGGGTTATTTTTTTAAAGCGCGGCCAAAGGCCGCCTACGCAGAAAGGTGTTGCACGCAAAAATATTTGGGACTGCGTAAAGAGGGGCAATTGGAAAAAGTGAAATAAAACAAATAACGAATTCAAAGAATTTCATGCGTAAAGTGCATTACACGCGACGTACATATGTATATTATGCACCATGTATACCAAAATCGACAAATTTCAACTCGCTGTATTTCGAAAACCAAGCGATATAAATTTTTTTTTATTTGTGAAAAAGTGTTTATTTTGTCGAGTTCTACAAGAAATAGTCGTCAAAACGCGGCGCCCCAGGAATCGTAATTTTGCCCGTATTTGAGGGGGGGAGGGGAGCGACCATGTTGTTGTGTGCTCCTGCGAACCGTAGAGGTTCTGCCGGTGCTAGGCACCGGTGCACTAGGTGCAACTAGGGGAGCCGTAGAGGCTATGGGCGCCATAGGGCGCGAACAACATGGGGCCACATAGTTTGTGGACCACTCCTTGTGGGTCTTAAGGCCTGAGCAGACCTTGAGATGGCTCCATCCGTCGCACGAATTACACCTTACCGAAGTGGAGTTCGGATGGAGCTTTTTCTGGCAAACGCAGCAAAAATAGGTTTCTGGACCAGGGTTTGACTCGATGCCAGCCCTGACCAGAAGGAGGTGAAGCAACCCTGCTGCAAGGAGTTGCTCCAGGAGAGACAGACAACTTATGGGGTAGGCCGATCTAAACAGGGTTAGATCGCCGAAACAACAGGAATTATTTTGAAAGTACATTCATGTCCAAAAATTTTGAGTGCTCATGCAATGAAATCGGACAAAAATTGACGAAGCTATTAAATTTTTTCTGCTATTAAATAAATTTACCTTGCGAAAAGTTTTTTTTTTAATTTTTCTACTTTGACCGCATTTCATTGCGTTATTTTACTAGAAACATATCAAGTATGAGGAATTATTTTAAACACATTCATTTCCAAAAATTTTGAGTGCTCAACTAATCAATTTACGCCGTCAATTCAACCTTGCGACCGCTTCGCAATTATATTGTGTGATAAGTGTGGTAAAATGTGTGATAGGCGCAACAAATTTTGTTACGCCTGCGGTCTATTTGTTGATAAGAAATATCGGTTCGATTTAAGAACAAATAAAGCTGTGGTTGAAGCGTTCAACCTCTTTTTCAGTTGCTCATACGTGGAAAGTGCTTGGTATGAACCCGAATATATTTGTTCGATGTGCTGTACAACATTAAAACAATGGAAAACCGGTAAATGTGATGACCAGCGTCTGCCGTTTGTGACTCCTATGGCTTGGCATTATCAAATATATCACAAGCCGGAGGATTGCTACTTTTGCCAAAAAAAAATCACAGGTCACCACTATAAAACTCGCCACCTCATAGAATATGCCAATGTGTTGACTGTATCGAAACCGATTCCAAGAGGAAAACAAGATCAGCGAACTGAAGACAAAAATCCAGCTACATTTCCTGATTCAAGCCGCAAATCTTCTAATGAGGTAAATGACGAACCGTACCTTCCAACCAAAGCAATAGAAACGGAACGTCATTTCGTGTCAAATCACGATTATTGTGATCTTGTGCGGGATATGGATCTGTCTATAAGACAGACAGAGATTCTGGCCTCCAGATTAAAGCAGTGGAATATAGTAGACAGTAACTTTAAAGTAACGTCTGCACGAGACAGAGACCTATCTTCGTTCGAACACATTTTCAAAGCTGATGACACCAATAACAAACTAGTTTATTGCGTTGATGTGGATGAATTGTTTGCTGCACTCGATCACGTGCACTGTCCACAAGATTGGCGATTATTTCTAGACGGTTCTTGCAAAAGTAAGTATTTAATGTGTTATGAGTGTGAGAGAACTAAATTTGAATACAATTTATCAATTAATTTTCAATTGACTAACATCGTAGGTCTGAAAGCAGTATTGCTGCACAACAGAAATGAATTGCTGTTGTTGTTGTTGTAGCGGCTAGTCGCGCCCCGTAAAGAGCGGATTCACCCATGGTCGTTGTCGTCAAACTCATCTAGGGGGAGGCCCAGGAAACGTGCAGTTTCGACAGGGTTGGACCAGAGGGAGAGGGGGGTTAGATGAGTGGGTTTGAGAGGGCATGTGAATAGGTGGTTGGTGTCGTGCGGAGAATCTCCACATGCCGGACATGTGTTGGGTATGTCGGGGTTGATTCTGGATAAGTAGGAGTTGAGCCTGCTACAGTATCCAGATCGTAGTTGTGCCAGAGTGACGCGGGACTCGCGGGGCAGCAGGGACTCCTCATCTGCTACAGGTGGTGGTTGGGCTCCGATGACTGCATTCGCCTGGCGGGAGTCAATGATGTTCGTGACTGTGTCTCTGTGGATGTTGCTTAGGACCCGCCGGTACGCCTCCAGATCCAGCGGTTGTGTGATGAGTGGCTGGATCTCGTCCTTTAGTTCTAGTAGATGTCTTCTAATGTGCCTGGGGGGCAGTTCCACGGCAAGCAGGTGCCCGTTTGGATGCCCCGAGCGGTGACATCCAGCAAGGAACTGCTTGCTGAGCATGAGGTTGTGCTCCTTAACTCGGAGCACATCGACCTCTTCGTGGAGATGCTCCTCAGGCGACATCAGAAGACATCCCGTCACCGTGCGGAGTGCGGCGTTCTGGCAGGTCTGCAGCTTCGTCCATTGTGTCCTGCTGGTTCCCGGCGACCAAACTGGCGCAGCATAGTTTATTACCGGCCGGCCAATCGCCTTGTATGTTGCCAGCAACGTTTCTTTGTCTTTGCCCCAAGAGCTGCCGGCGAGCGACTTGAGGACATTGTTGCGGCTCTGTACTCTATTGGCGATTGCGGTAGTGTGCGCGGAGAAGGAGAGCAGGCTGTCGAAAGTCACCCCCAGAATCTTCGGATGGTTAACCGTCGGAATGGGGGTGCCATCGATGTGGATGTTAAGATCCAGCCTGACCTCCTTCGTCCAGGTGGTAAAAAGGGTCGCCGAGGACTTGGCAGGGGACAGCGCCAGGTTTCTGCTAGTGAAAAATTGGGCAAGATCTGAGAGATATCCGTTCACTTTCAAACACAGATCATCAATTGCATTGCCGGTTGCCATTATCGAGCAATCATCAGCATAGGAGACAATCGTGACTCCCTCTGGCGGTTGAGGGAGCTTGGAGATGTAGTGATTAAACAATAATGGGGACAGGACGCCACCCTGCGGTACCCCTTGTTTAATCCTCCTTGGTTTCGATGTTGTATCTCTAAACCATACCGATGATTGACGACCACACAAGTAATTCGCGGTCCACCGTTTCAGTCCCTGCGGGAGAGTTGATGATTCCACGTCGGCTAGTAGCGTGGAGTGGCTAACTGTGTCGAAAGCTTTCGACAGATCCAACGCTACTAGGACGGTTCTCTCGAAGGGGCGGTTTTGGTTAAGACCACGGTTCACCTGTGTGTTTATGGCATTAAGTGCTGTTGTTGTGCTGTGCACTTTCCGGAAGCCATGTTGATGCTTAGCTGACCCAAGGTGGTATGTATAGTACGGGAGGAGTAGGGCCTCAAGTGTCTTTACCACAGGTGAAAGCAGGGAAATCGGCCGATAGGAATCACCCTTGTCGGCCGGTTTCCCTGGTTTCAGTAGTGGGACCACCTTCCCAACCTTCCAGATGTCTGGAATGATGAGGGTGGCCATAGACAAATTGAGGATCCCGGTGAGGAACTCAACTACCGCGGGGCCTAAATTCTTCAGCATCAACACGCTTAGCCCGTCAGGGCCAATGGCCTTGGAGGCTTTCGCCTTCCCGATGACCTCCTTTACCTCGCCACAAGTGAAGGTAAGAGGCGCGCTGTTGTTCGGTATTTTGCGCAGCCTCCTGGTCACCTTCCGCTTGGTCCTATCCCCCGAAGGATGCAGTATAAACTGTCGGCTAAAATAGCTCGCGCATCTCTTCGGGTCCGACGAGGCACGATCCCCGAATGAAATTTCCACTCGGTCGTCGTGCTTCGTCGGGTTGGATAAGGACTTCACGGTAGACCAAAGCTTACCAACACCCGTGACCAGATTACAGGACTTCAGATGCTCCTCCCACTTGTTCCGCTTGTGTTGGTCAACCAGCCTCCGAATCGCCACGTTTAAATCCTGAATGTTAGGATTACGGGGATCGGAGCGGCGAAGGTGGTCGCGTTCGTTCGCTAGAGCGGCCGCTTCAGCCGGGAAGTTGGGACGGATCTCAGGGATCCTCCCTGCCGGAATGAAGCGGGCCGCAGCTGACGCAACCACCTTGCGGAACTTATGTTCGCCTTTTCGAACGTCGGTGGGAGCGGGAAGAGACCTGAAGGCATTTTCGGTGAACTCCGCGAACCTGACCCAGTCAGCCTTTTTAAAGTTGATATAGGTCCGATGGTCCGCGGAGACAAAGTCAGCAGGTCTGTCAATCGAGATGATTATAGGTAGGTGGTCTGATGCAAGCGATAGCATAGGTCGCCACGTTATGCTATTTATCAGACCTGCGCTAGCTATCGTTAGGTCAGGCGAGCTGCTGCAACTACCCATAATCCTGGTGGGGGCATCATCATTCATCGTGCAGAATGTCGAATCGTCTATCTGCTCTGCCAAATCGTTTCCCCTCCGATCAGCTGGTAGGCTTGAATGCCAGAGATCGTGGTGCGCATTAAAGTCACCTACTACCAATCGGTTTTCACCTCTGAGGAGCGCACCTATGTCAGGGTGATATCCTGCCGGGCAGCAGGTGACAGGGGGTATATAAATATTAAATATTTCGAACTCGACATCGCCTGACCGGACAGCTATTCCTTGACATTCTAAGGTAGTGTCCCTGCGGTCGATGTCTTCTTCAATAAGACGATACTGCACTGTGTGATGGGTGATGAATGCTAAGCCACCACCATTACCTCGCTCGCGATCCTTACGATGCACATTGTAGCCGTTGCAACTCAACAGAGTTGAGTTGCTGTGCAGTTTCGTTTCTTGGATCGCAGCTATTGACAGATTATGCCGACTCATAAAGTCGGTTATCTCCTCAATCTTGCCCTGCAGCCCATTGCAGTTCAGCTGAAGGAGTCTCGTTTGCCTCGGTAGAGTCGTCGCGGAGAGGGGTGTGAGGGAAGGGTGATGTTGCCCACCTGGACCCTGCTGCACATGCAATGGCACGTTGTGCTGCCTTATGGTGTTGTTTGGCAGCGCCGCCACTGGCGCGTGCGGTTGCGAGGCTCTACAACAGGGAGCCAGGTAGTCACCCGACCATTCACGTGTGGTGCGCAGGCCAGAACACACTCGAAAGTGACACCAGCCTTGGCACGAATTGCACCTGACTGATGCCGCATTCCGGTATATCCTAGCCTGACACACGGAACAGACTGTGTGGGGTACCAGGAGCTGCTGGCTATTCCCCACACGGGGGGCGGAGCTAGGTTGAGGGGGGGAGGGGAGCGACCATGTTGTTGTGTGCTCCTGCGAACCGTAGAGGTTCTGCCGGTGCTAGGCACCGGTGCACTAGGTGCAACTAGGGGAGCCGTAGAGGCTATGGGCGCCATAGGGCGCGAACAACATGGGGCCACATAGTTTGTGGACCACTCCTTGTGGGTCTTAAGGCCTGAGCAGACCTTGAGATGGCTCCATCCGTCGCACGAATTACACCTTACCGAAGTGGAGTTCGGATGGAGCTTTTTCTGGCAAACGCAGCAAAAATAGGTTTCTGGACCAGGGTTTGACTCGATGCCAGCCCTGACCAGAAGGAGGTGAAGCAACCCTGCTGCAAGGAGTTGCTCCAGGAGAGACAGACAACTTATGGGGTAGGCCGATCTAAACAGGGTTAGATCGCCGAAACAACAGTCCTTGGCCGGGTGAAACCCGGGTCATTCCGGTACGTAGAACCGACTGTCGTGGGAATGAATTGCCATCAGTTCCAGTAGCATTCGCTACTGATATGAAAGAGACTTATCAAACGATGGAAAAAATTCTACGATTGATTAAATACAATAAATTTCGCTGGCAGATTGTCTCGGACCTTAAAGTCCTGACAATTCTTCTTGGAATGCAAGGTGGCTACACTAAATATCCTTGTTACTTTTGTGAATGGGACAGTCGTGCGAAAAATCATTACACGTGTAACATATGGCCACCGAGAAAGTTTCAAATTGGCAAAAATAATGTTCTCAATATTGCATTAGTTAAGCCTGATGATATAATTTTGCCGCCATTGCATTTAAAATAGGGGTACATTAAACAGTTTGTTAAACGACTCGAAAAAAACAGCGAGGCTTTTCTACACCTGAAACTTGTATTCCCCAAGTTTAGTGACGCCAAGATTAAAGAAGGTACTTATAAAAATTTCCCAACAAGAATTCTTCAAAAAGAATTCATCCTAATTTATTTTTACATTTTGATCAGGCGTTTTCGTTGGACCGCAGATTCGTAAGATTATGACTGATGATGACTTCATAAAAAAATTGAACCCAGTAGAGAAAAGAGCATGGCTGAGTTTCATTTCTTTGTGCCGAAACTTTCTTGGAAACACGAGAAGTTCAAATTACGTTGAGGTGGTCCATGAATTTTTGGAAGCTTATGGAGAAATGGGATGCAACATGTCTATAAATTTTCACTTTTTGCATTCTCATTTGGAATTTTTCCCGGATAATCTTGGTCAATTCAGCGACGAACAAGGTGAAAGATTTCACCAAGAAATCTCCAACATTGAAAAACGGTTTACAGGAAAGAACCAAGTTAGGATGATAGCTAATTACTGCTGGTCACTCAAACGTGAAACAGATGACTCGTCTTATAAACGCAGAAGATCAAGCAAACATTTTTAGCTATAAAGTTATTTAGCATTTTAATGATTAATTTTTTTTATTTTCAGTCACAATAAAAATTTGAAGTTGAAAGATAATCAAAATGTATGAATTTTTAAATATGGTCATCATCTAAAATAATTTAAATAGTAATAACTCTGTCAATTTCCAACCGATTTTCGATTGGAATAGCTTAATCGACGCAGTACTAAATTCACTTTAATAATATTGTCTTTGATAGGTACCTTTCTGAATTAAGACTATCGTAAAATCGTAGTCAAAGTTTCAAAATTAATTTTTTTTTTATTAAGTTACGATTTTTTTTCTCTGTAGCTTCGTCAGTTCTCGTTTGATTTTGATGAGTTATACGCCATTAAAAATAGTGATTTGTCACCTTTCAAAATATATAAACCACTTTTGAATCGCAAAGATATTGATCAGTTCACGTTGTCGCGGTCTACGCATTGCAAATATTTCCATCTGTCATTGTTAACATCAAATTATGCCTTATTTCAACTGTTTTGTTTCCAAAGTACCATATTATACCTATCAAGTGTTTTAATCTCTTATTCAACCAATTGTTTTAGTCTAGAAACGCTTGCAGTTTCTCTTTTAAAACCAATCTTAAAGGAGCTGCAAAATCTGGTAGAAGAGGGTCAAGGGATAATAATAAATAATTTTGTCACCGCAAAGTAATCTAATTGGTAGAAGTCATATTATAAAAGTAGAATAATCGCTATCACTTGGTTCATGAAAAGCTGGTTTGAATGAGCTATAGATAGAGTTTCCATCAAACCCCCACATAGATTGTTAGCAAAAATTTGATAGTTCTGCTTCAGAGCATTAGAAGCTGATAATTTCTTTCAATTTAACTTCAGCTGAAGCAAAAATTTGATATTTCTGTTTCAGAGCATTACTAGGCGCTGCTAATTACTTTCAATTTAACATCAGCTGAGTTTTCAGTGAAATAAAAGTATTACTATATTTATACACTAAAAATGTACTATTGTAAGGATATAATGGCAACAGAAAGTTCATCATGCATCTGGATATAGCCAGGGCTTCCATCAAAACCCCACATAGATTGTAAGCAAAAATTTGATAGTTCTGTTATAGTTCTAAGATAATGTATCACAAACAGAATTTCAGACCACTACTAGACGCTGATAATTTATTTCAGTGATTTTAATACTATCGCAATAAAATAAAAGTATTACTCTATTTATACGTTACGAGTAAAAATGTATCCTTGTAAGGATATAATGGCAAAAGAAAGTTCGTCACGCACGAAGCTCGCTAGGCGGACACCTAAGATAGTCGCCATCAACTCTAACTGTGGTACCAATAATGGATTTATGGGTGCCGCAGCATATGCGAGAATACATGGGGCGACAAAAATATGCAGATACTGCAACCATTGCCACCATGCGATACGCTCCTTTTTATTTATGGCCTCATCCGAAGCCCCTCACCACCTGTAAACGCCCTGACGTATCATTTTGGCATGGATTAAAAAGAATCCGAGCAGACCTAAAGGATCGGAAATCATCATACCCGCTCGAAGAATCTCTCTCTTAGTTAGTAGGTTTGATTTATCAAAAAACTGTCATAAATTTTTGCATGAACATTAATTCATCGGATTGTGGTAGCCACCCCATCCCAAGAACCTTTTCTGCAAGTGCCATGCCTTTCCTCGTGTAGCAATCTCACCTGCCCTTAACCTTCGCACATAGCCTTTGCGAAGATAGTCTTGAAATAAACTTTTGATATCTGGATCTTTATCTATTTCTTCTATACAAACACTCACGCCGTTTGTTAGTCATGCTATACGACTGCGGTAGGCTAAAGTGATCGAGTCTCTCTAATAGCCCGGTTTTCCACCTCTTTTCAATTGCAATTTATCTTGTAGTCTGCTCCATTATTTGCAACACACGCTCGTCTTCTTTTGACATCAGAGGCTTAACAGTCGGGCTTATTCCAATGAGCTCAACAGAGAAAAACAACCGCATCAGGATATCGAGGTGGACATCGTTATTGCACTCATAAGTATCTCATTAGACGGCCCATCCTAATTAAAACAAGTTGTCCACCTGAAGGGACTGCTGCGGAAACTAGTTTTGCGAGTGTGCGTGCGCTGTGCAAACCGTTTTAACAGCGGCGTTGCCTCTGTCTGAAATTTCCAAAGATATGATTCTTGAATTCTTTTTTTTTTGTTGCGTAATATTTCCAGTCCACATAAGGCAAAGTTCCTCGCTAGGGCCTCTTAGCTTATGTTTTTCGGCCAGAGTATCATCCAACAATGTGCAAGACCCACCATCGACAATTAGTGAGACGGGTTTTAAAGTTACACCATTGGCGTGCAGATTTACGGGAACATACTTTAATATAGCTCTATCATGTAGTTTTCAATGTAAGCATACGACGGAAACTTCGTTCCAGTCATTGCATTCATGTGGTCATATTTGTTGTTGCAATCGCTGTACAATGTAGCAATAGATTATGAGCCAAACGACATCGATCGATCCCGCTTAGCGTGTTTGAGTTACATTGACGAACCAGACGATTATTTAAACATCGTATGCAAAGTCGTTTCTGCTTATTAAATTGCCAACTAAGGTGTCTACTTAATGCTTTAAAATCACGGATCTCGTCTAGGTTATGACGGCCTGAGTTATGCCAAGTGGCCTGCTGTGACGTTGGCGGACGTTTATCAGGAGTTGAAAATGAACAAGCAGTCGTTATCGCCGCCCTTGGTGTACTACCCCAATAGAGTATCGTTAAAAGGAGTAACCTGACTCGCATACGATGCCAGCGCGAAAAGCCACTTATACAAAAGCGTTTACCCCATTCCATATTCATTTCACCATGTAGTTTGCTCACGAGTTCGTTGAGTAGCATAGGGCCATTAAAGTAGCTTGCATCGTTGCACAGCTAGGGCGAGATCAATCAACGTCTCTAGCCGTTCGATATTTATACAAAGCACCTCTCGTAGTTTACGTTGGAGCGTTTCATAAATGACGTTAAGTCGGCTTAAAAGCATACGAAGAGTTTCAATAGATAAATTTACTGTGGCAGGCATCATTAACTTACCTCGACTTAAATGCGGTAATCGAAAGAGGTTTTCTTGGCCGGAAAATCCGAAGCGTTTCTTAGACCGAAAATTGCGCCATACGAGCTGTGGTTTGAATTTAGAATCCCTGAGGCTAAACGTAAGTGGTTGAAATTGATTGGAAGCAAAGATGTAAACGTAAATGGTTGAAATCGATTAGAAGTAAAGATGTTTTTTTTTGCGTGGTATATGGTGAAGCGAATGACGCTTGAACCTGCACAGCGCCAACTTACCTGTGAGCGCAACTATGTGGAATATTATTACTCTGTGAGAACTCCCAGCCATTGAATGAACAAATGTATAATTCATAGTTCGTCGGTACGCACTAAAATTATTGGCACCGTTGTACAGCGCCTTGTAGTGGTATGAGTACAACCCTGAGGATCTATTGGCATGTACATATGCCGATGCTGCAGTAGACTACGCTTGCCATCAAAGGTGCTGTGCGAACGTACGTTTTGAGGTTAAGCTCTGAACAAGTGTGTGTGGCGATGTAATTGAAGCCCCTAAAGTTATACGTGTGGACAATGCCGTCACAGCAGCACCTGTAGATATACAAGGCGGGACAGTTGGGTTGGTAATAGCAGCTATCAGTGAATTCGCCCAATATCCGTGATACCTGACAACGTAATAGCTGTAAATAAGAGCGCATGCGCAACTCTTATACAATTGGAAATTTGGGAATTTAACCTTTGTGCGTTCAAAAGTACAATACCTGAGGTTCAAGGTTCCATTATAAAAATATGTTTTATTTCCGGAAAATTTTATAACAAATAACACTTGAAATAACTGCGAAATATTGTATATAAAACCCTGGACACACTATCGTAATTTATGACTCATTCTTAATTTATGTGCAAATTATTATGAACCTAAGAAATTTCGCCTAGTAAAATCTGTCAATAAATTAAGAAGAAATTAGGTATTTTGTCATAAATCACGAACTGATCAGTGTCGGCTCTAAATTTTATCGTTGATAGTCGAAAAACGTATTCTCCCATAGCCAAACTGGACGATATATTGAAATATTAGCATTTCACTCAACGTTTCCTTGATTTTAACTGCCTCTAGGAGCTTCCTTTTGTCATATTTATTCCTTTGATCAAAGAACTAAGCTATCCTGTGGGTACAGAGCTGTCAAAATAAATTAGGAATGACACGTGTGAACGAACTTGGTTTATGCGAAGTAATTTGGGCGAATGTAAGTAATTTACGTTGTAGTGTTTACGAACTCTCGATACAGCGGAACAATACGATGGGCAATTTTATCTACTTTCCCCCTATACCAAATATTATTAAGATATCTTCGTTTAACTTTTTGATGAGGTGCATTCGCGCCCGCTCCATTATTGGAGATAGTGTGGCTAGTCGGTCGGCATGTACTTATGTTGATGCCAGCCATATTGTCCCTCCGCAGGATTCCACAGCTATTACGTTATCCGCGTCGCTCAACTGTATCAGAAGAAATGAGTTGGCTTTTATATGGATATTATCTATATGGATTTATTTCTATCGATGACATACGTATACCATTTTGTATCCTTTACTGCTCAGTCCACAAACGCGATCCTTTATTACCCAAGGTTCCTGGATGAGTGCCCTCTCCTTTTCTGTCGGCGAGACGGATAAGTGCGGCTCAGGTCTGCTTTGAATGGTGGAGCTAAATTTTTATGCACTCCACCAATGATTCCATGGGCAACCCACACGTACTGGCTGGCGTCTTCGTCATCAGAGAGTTCTCCGACACTCATCTACCATAGTGTCAATACAGGAGTATATGTTTTGAATCGTACGGGAACGAGTGCTTTGGTGCAGAAAACACAATATGGGTTATGGTATGGGCAGCCTGCAAAATTTTACATATGTATGTAGATATATGAGAAGTTTTGCTGACGAAGTTTACGCAAGGAAAAGAGCCGCAAGCTGTCCAAGCGGTCCAAGCTCTCTCAACCGCCAGAGGGAGTCACTATTGTCTCATATGCCAATAAATCGCTGACCTCGCCTTGTTTAAGCAGTTATAGGAGTCCAATCACTACCTATTGCAGACGAAGAGTCCTAACTGTCTCGCGAGTCCCACTGTACCCTGGCCCAATTAAGAGTTAAATCGTGGGAAGGCATTTTCGTCGGTCATGCTGACAGTCACAAAGCATTTGGAACCCAGAACATTAAAAGCTTTAAATTTTGTGTGATGTGCAGTACCTATCGGAAAGAGTGACTTTTAAACTGCAAACAGATGAATCGCGAGAACAATGTAAAATAAATAAATAAAAAAATACATGACGTAGAGAAGTACAACGAAGGGGAAGATGATGTTAAGATCATTCCCACGACAGTCGGTTCTACGTACCGGAATGACCCGGGTTTCACCCGGCCAAGGACTGTTGTTTCGGCGATCTAACCCTGTTTAGATCGGCCTACCCCATAAGTTGTCTGTCTCTCCTGGAGCAACTCCTTGCAGCAGGGTTGCTTCACCTCCTTCTGGTCAGGGCTGGCATCGAGTCAAACCCTGGTCCAGAAACCTATTTTTGCTGCGTTTGCCAGAAAAAGCTCCATCCAAACTCCACTTCGGTAAGGTGTAATTCGTGCGACGGATGGAGCCATCTCAAGGTCTGCTCAGGCCTTAAGACCCACAAGGAGTGGTCCACAAACTATGTGGCCCCATGTTGTTCGCGCCCTATGGCGCCCATAGCCTCTACGGCTCCCCTAGTTGCACCTAGTGCACCGGTGCCTAGCACCGGCAGAACCTCTACGGTTCGCAGGAGCACACAACAACATGGTCGCTCCCCTCCCCCCCCTCAACCTAGCTCCGCCCCCCGTGTGGGGAATAACCAGCAGCTCCTGGTACCCCACACAGTCTGTTCCGTGTGTCAGGCTAGGATATACCGGAATGCGGCATCAGTCAGGTGCAATTCGTGCCAAGGCTGGTGTCACTTTCGAGTGTGTTCTGGCCTGCGCACCACACGTGAATGGTCGGGTGACTACCTGGCTCCCTGTTGTAGAGCCTCGCAACCGCACGCGCCAGTGGCGGCGCTGCCAAACAACACCATAAGGCAGCCCAACGTGCCATTGCATGTGCAGCAGGGTCCAGGTGGGCAACATCACCCTTCCCTCACACCCCTCTCCGCGACGACTCTACCGAGGCA
Organism: Anomoia purmunda; assembly: GCA_951828415.1. Classification (NCBI taxonomy): domain Eukaryota; kingdom Metazoa; phylum Arthropoda; class Insecta; order Diptera; family Tephritidae; genus Anomoia; species Anomoia purmunda. Next base: position 39,855,812 of record OX639994.1, on the reverse strand, counting down.
AACGAGACTCCTTCAGCTGAACTGCAATGGGCTGCAGGGCAAGATTGAGGAGATAACCGACTTTATGAGTCGGCATAATCTGTCAATAGCTGCGATCCAAGAAACGAAACTGCACAGCAACTCAACTCTGTTGAGTTGCAACGGCTACAATGTGCATCGTAAGGATCGCGAGCGAGGTAATGGTGGTGGCTTAGCATTCATCACCCATCACACAGTGCAGTATCGTCTTATTGAAGAAGACATCGACCGCAGGGACACTACCTTAGAATGTCAAGGAATAGCTGTCCGGTCAGGCGATGTCGAGCTCGAAATATTTAATATTTATATACCCCCTGTCACCTGCTGCCCGGCAGGATATCACCCTGACATAGGTGCGCTCCTCAGAGGTGAAAACCGATTGGTAGTAGGTGACTTTAATGCGCACCACGATCTCTGGCATTCAAGCCTACCAGCTGATCGGAGGGGAAACGATTTGGCAGAGCAGATAGACGACTCGACATTCTGCACGATGAATGATGATGCCCCCACCAGGATTATGGGTAGTTGCAGCAGCTCGCCTGACCTAACGATAGCTAGCGCAGGTCTGATAAATAGCATAACGTGGCGACCTATGCTATCGCTTGCATCAGACCACCTACCTATAATCATCTCGATTGACAGACCTGCTGACTTTGTCTCCGCGGACCATCGGACCTATATCAACTTTAAAAAGGCTGACTGGGTCAGGTTCGCGGAGTTCACCGAAAATGCCTTCAGGTCTCTTCCCGCTCCCACCGACGTTCGAAAAGGCGAACATAAGTTCCGCAAGGTGGTTGCGTCAGCTGCGGCCCGCTTCATTCCGGCAGGGAGGATCCCTGAGATCCGTCCCAACTTCCCGGCTGAAGCGGCCGCTCTAGCGAACGAACGCGACCACCTTCGCCGCTCCGATCCCCGTAATCCTAATATTCAGGATTTAAACAGTTAAAGGAGTCCAATCACTACCTATTGCAGACGAAGAGTCCTAACTGTCTCGCGAGTCCCACTGTACCCTGGCCCAATTAAGAGTTAAATCGTGGGAAGGCATTTTCGTCGGTCATGCTGACAGTCACAAAGCATTTGGAACCCAGAACATTAAAAGCTTTAAATTTTGTGTGATGTGCAGTACCTATCGGAAAGAGTGACTTTTAAACTGCAAACAGATGAATCGCGAGAACAATGTAAAATAAATAAATAAAAAAATACATGACGTAGAGAAGTACAACGAAGGGAAAGATGATGTTAAGATCATTCCCACGACAGTCGGTTCTACGTACCGGAATGACCCGGGTTTCACCCGGCCAAGGACTGTTGTTTCGGCGATCTAACCCTGTTTAGATCGGCCTACCCCATAAGTTGTCTGTCTCTCCTGGAGCAACTCCTTGCAGCAGGGTTGCTTCACCTCCTTCTGGTCAGGGCTGGCATCGAGTCAAACCCTGGTCCAGAAACCTATTTTTGCTGCGTTTGCCAGAAAAAGCTCCATCCGAACTCCACTTCGGTAAGGTGTAATTCGTGCGACGGATGGAGCCATCTCAAGGTCTGCTCAGGCCTTAAGACCCACAAGGAGTGGTCCACAAACTATGTGGCCCCATGTTGTTCGCGCCCTATGGCGCCCATAGCCTCTACGGCTCCCCTAGTTGCACCTAGTGCACCGGTGCCTAGCACCGGCAGAACCTCTACGGTTCGCAGGAGCACACAACAACATGGTCGCTCCCCTCCCCCCCTCAACCTAGCTCCGCCCCCCGTGTGGGGAATAGCCAGCAGCTCCTGGTACCCCACACAGTCTGTTCCGTGTGTCAGGCTAGGATATACCGGAATGCGGCATCAGTCAGGTGCAATTCGTGCCAAGGCTGGTGTCACTTTCGAGTGTGTTCTGGCCTGCGCACCACACGTGAATGGTCGGGTGACTACCTGGCTCCCTGTTGTAGAGCCTCGCAACCGCACGCGCCAGTGGCGGCGCTGCCAAACAACACCATAAGGCAGCCCAACGTGCCATTGCATGTGCAGCAGGGTCCAGGTGGGCAACATCACCCTTCCCTCACACCCCTCTCCGCGACGACTCTACCGAGGCAAACGAGACTCCTTCAGCTGAACTGCAATGGGCTGCAGGGCAAGATTGAGGAGATAACCGACTTTATGAGTCGGCATAATCTGTCAATAGCTGCGATCCAAGAAACGAAACTGCACAGCAACTCAACTCTGTTGAGTTGCAACGGCTACAATGTGCATCGTAAGGATCGCGAGCGAGGTAATGGTGGTGGCTTAGCATTCATCACCCATCACACAGTGCAGTATCGTCTTATTGAAGAAGACATCGACCGCAGGGACACTACCTTAGAATGTCAAGGAATAGCTGTCCGGTCAGGCGATGTCGAGCTCGAAATATTTAATATTTATATACCCCCTGTCACCTGCTGCCCGGCAGGATATCACCCTGACATAGGTGCGCTCCTCAGAGGTGAAAACCGATTGGTAGTAGGTGACTTTAATGCGCACCACGATCTCTGGCATTCAAGCCTACCAGCTGATCGGAGGGGAAACGATTTGGCAGAGCAGATAGACGACTCGACATTCTGCACGATGAATGATGATGCCCCCACCAGGATTATGGGTAGTTGCAGCAGCTCGCCTGACCTAACGATAGCTAGCGCAGGTCTGATAAATAGCATAACGTGGCGACCTATGCTATCGCTTGCATCAGACCACCTACCTATAATCATCTCGATTGACAGACCTGCTGACTTTGTCTCCGCGGACCATCGGACCTATATCAACTTTAAAAAGGCTGACTGGGTCAGGTTCGCGGAGTTCACCGAAAATGCCTTCAGGTCTCTTCCCGCTCCCACCGACGTTCGAAAAGGCGAACATAAGTTCCGCAAGGTGGTTGCGTCAGCTGCGGCCCGCTTCATTCCGGCAGGGAGGATCCCTGAGATCCGTCCCAACTTCCCGGCTGAAGCGGCCGCTCTAGCGAACGAACGCGACCACCTTCGCCGCTCCGATCCCCGTAATCCTAATATTCAGGATTTAAACGTGGCGATTCGGAGGCTGGTTGACCAACAGAAGCGGAACAAGTGGGAGGAGCATCTGAAGTCCTGTAATCTGGTCACGGGTGTTGGTAAGCTTTGGTCTACCGTGAAGTCCTTATCCAACCCGACGAAGCACGACGACCGAGTGGAAATTTCATTCGGGGATCGTGCCTCTTCGGACCCGAAGAGATGCGCGAGCTATTTTAGCCGACAGTTTATACTGCATCCTTCGGGGGATAGGACCAAGCGGAAGGTGACCAGGAGGCTGCGCAAAATACCGAACAACAGCGCGCCTCTTACCTTCACTTGTGGCGAGGTAAAGGAGGTCATCGGGAAGGCGAAAGCCTCCAAGGCCATTGGCCCTGACGGGCTAAGCGTGGTGATGCTGAAGAATTTAGGCCCCGCGGGAGTTGAGTACCTCACCGGGATCCTCAATTTGTCTATGGCCACCCTCATCATTCCAGACATCTGGAAGGTTGGGAAGGTGGTCCCACTACTGAAACCAGGGAAACCGGCCGACAAGGGTGATTCCTATCGGCCGATTTCCCTGCTTTCACCTGTGGTAAAGACACTTGAGGCCCTACTCCTCCCGCACTATACATACCACCTTGGGTCAGCTAAGCATCAACATGGCTTCCGGAAAGTGCACAGCACAACAACAGCACTTAATGCCATAAACACACAGGTGAACCGTGGTCTTAACCAAAACCGCCCCTGCGAGAGAACCGTCCTAGTAGCGTTGGATCTGTCGAAAGCTTTCGACACAGTTAGCCACTCCACGCTACTAGCTGACGTGGAATCCTCAACTCTCCCGCAGGGACTGAAACGGTGGACCGCGAATTACCTGTGTGGTCGTCAATCATCGGTATGGTTTAGAGATACAACATCGAAACCAAGGAGGATTAAACAAGGGGTACCGCAGGGTGGCGTCCTGTCCCCATTACTGTTTAATCACTACATCTCCAAGCTCCCTCAACCGCCAGAGGGAGTCACGATTGTCTCCTATGCTGATGATTGCTCGATAATGGCAACCGGCAATGCAATTGATGATCTGTGTTTGAAAGTGAACGGATATCTCTCAGATCTTGCCCAATTTTTCACTAGCAGAAACCTGGCGCTGTCCCCTGCCAAGTCCTCGGCGACCCTTTTTACCACCTGGACGAAGGAGGTCAGGCTGGATCTTAACATCCACATCGATGGCACCCCCATTCCGACGGTTAACCACCCGAAGATTCTGGGGGTGACTTTCGACAGCCTGCTCTCCTTCTCCGCGCACACTACCGCAATCGCCAATAAAGTACAGAGCCGCAACAATGTCCTCAAGTCGCTCGCCGGCAGCTCTTGGGGCAAAGACAAAGAAACGTTGTTGGCAACATACAAGGCGATTGGCCGGCCGGTAATAAACTATGCTGCGCCAGTTTGGTCGCCGGGAACCAGCAGGACACAATGGACGAAGCTGCAGACCTGCCAGAACGCCGCACTCCGCACGGTGATGGGATGTCTTCTGATGTCGCCTGAGGAGCATCTCCACCAAGAGGTCAATGTGCTCCGAGTTAAGGAGCACAACCTCATGCTCAGCAAGCAGTTCCTTGCTGGATGTCACCGCTCGGGGCATCCAAACGGGCACCTGCTTGCCGTGGAACTGCCCCCCAGGCACATTAGAAGACATCTACTAGAACTAAAGGACGAGATCCAGCCACTCATCACACAACCGCTGGATCCGGAGGCGTACCGGCGGGTCCTAAGCAACATCCACAGAGACACAGTCACGAACATCATTGACTCCCGCCAGGCGAATGCAGTCATCGGAGCCCAACCACCACCTGTAGCAGATGAGGAGTCCCTGCTGCCCCGCGAGTCCCGCGTCACTCTGGCACAACTACGATCTGGATACTGTAGCAGGCTCAACTCCTACTTATCCAGAATCAACCCCGACATACCCAACACATGTCCGGCATGTGGAGATTCTCCGCACGACACCAACCACCTATTCACATGCCCTCTCAAACCCACTCATCTAACCCCCCTCTCCCTCTGGTCCAACCCTGTCGAAACTGCACGTTTCCTGGGCCTCCCCCTAGATGAGTTTGACGACAACGACCATGGGTGAATCCGCTCTTTACGGGGCGCGACTAGCCGCTACAACAACAACAACAACATGATGTTAAGATTGTTGTGAACGATATGTTTTTGACGCGGAAAATGAAAGAACAACAAAAAAAACAACGTTAATTGCTATTTAGCTCGTCGTCAACGCAGCAGGACAACTTCACGACATACAGCGGAAAACCATTTGCAGAGGAGGCTATGCTCTCGTACGATCGCGGAAAACGGCAGCAAGCTATGGATGATAAATGCGACTTATTGATTGAAAATTTAACGTGGGACTGACTGAAAACCCCCAGAACAGAAAATCATTGACGCCAAATAAGCGGAAACAAAATTCTGACTGAAAAGTTGACCGCTACAAAGCACGTTTGGTTGCGAGGGCTTTAACCCAAGACTGTGGCATTGACTGGGAAAATCTTACGCAATTGACGTCAAAACTTTACAGTCTGTACTATTTTTTGGGAAAGCCAAATAACTTTATACATGTTCTGTAACACTAACTGTACCTATTCAAAAGTCGATCGTATAACTATGCGAAATTATTCTGTGTACTTGCTCAATTGTACAAACAACAGTCAATACGGGGTTTTAAAAGTCCAATCGAGTACTTATTAATGGAAAAAATCTCGTGTTTTGTGTTATAAGTAGAGAACGACCACACTTCGGCTTTGGTTTTGGTCATGTTCTTTAGAAAAAAGTCAAATAAGCCTTTCGAATTTACATGATAACGATATGATTTGCTGTAATAATACCGAAAGAAATCATTCATTACATAGCGAATTGGACACTTCTCAATGAACATCTGCTGCCAAAGAATTGTGACATTTTTTAATACTTTTTGAAGCACATATTTTATGTTCTTAGGATTATCAGATGCCATCCTAAATTTTTTGAAATCTTCCAGGATAGACCTTAAGTACTTTATCGGTCAATGTTACGACGGTGCAACTGCTATAAATGGAGAATTTCCCCGATCACAAGCTAACATTGAGGAAAATTACAAACTTGCTATGTACGAGGGTTGCCTTTTATATTTTGCGCCTAATAATGAAAACACAGCCAAATATTAAGGAAAATAGTTTTATTGTTTTTCAAAATATTCTCTATCCAAGTCAATACACTTCTGCATTCGCTTGAACCAATTTTCACTCGTAAGAGGATACCTCTAAAACGAGCTGTTTGAAGGCTTCTACAGCTCCTTCAGTCGTTGAAAAACGTTAACTTAGCATTTTTTTGATGTTCGGGAATAAAAAAAAATCATTAGGTGCCAAATCAGGACTGTAAGGCGGATGACCCATCAATTCGACCTTTTGAGTCGTCAAAACACTCTTGTGTGAATCGATACGTGAGAGCTCGCATTGTCTTGGTGAAGAATGATTTGCCTTCGGCGGTTGGTTTTCCTTAATTCTCCCAAAACTTTTGGCAAACAAATGGTTGTATACCACTCAGAATTGATCGTTTTAAGTTTGTCTAGTGGAACAGTTGCGACATGACCAGATTTTCCGAAAAAACAGGTGCTTCTTGCGCGAACAACTTTTGTTGGATTAGGCTCGTCTTGGAACACCCATACAGTCGATTGCTGCTTTGTTTCTGGCTCATATGCATAGATCCAAGATTCGTCCCCTGTTACGATGTCATGGACGTGCTTTGATCTACCGCGGCTGAATTTCTTCATCACTTCTTTACACCAATCGACACGAGTCCTTTTTTGGGCAATTGTCAAATTATGCGGTATCCAACGAGAACAAATCTTCTTTACGACCAAATGTTCATGCAATATTGAATGTATGCTGGTCCCACTAATGGCCAAGGATGCCTCTATCTCGCGATATGCCACATGAAGATCTTGTATTATCAATTTGCGCACAGCATCGACTGTTTCTGGCACAACCACCGTTTTTGGACGACCTTCACGAAGTTCGTCCTGCAAAGATTGGCGGCCACGTAGGAACTCGTTGTACCATCGTTTCACAGTGGCTAAGTGTGGTGATTCAACACCAAAAGTAGAAGTAAGTTAATTGATGCACTCCTGTCTCGATAATCCACGTCGAAAATCATAGTAAATCATCGCACGAAAATGTTCACGGGTTAATTCCATTTTTAGGCAATATGAATTTTTAAACTCACCATAAATAAACACAAATAAAACTCGTAAGTGAAAACGGTATATGCAAGTTTATGCCAAAAAATACCAACTTTACGATAAAAATATCTAATTACAGCTAATCACATGTAGTGTTGCGAAGGCGCAAAATATAAAAGGCAACCCTCGTATTCGCATTGCGTAGCTCATAGTTTCAAGTTTGGTCTTCAGTGCTGCATGCAAAATTGTTCCGGTCAAAAGCTCTCTAGGCACAATATAAAGTGTGTACACTTTTTTCAATTATCCTAAACGTTTCCAAGATGTAATTTCTAAAAACGAAAACCTTCAAGATAATTCAAGGACTAAATTGAAACAATCCTGTGCAACGAGGTGGGCGGAACTTTGCGAATCAGTCAAAATGTATCTGCACTTACAACCAGCAGTTATAAGTGCCTTGGAAAACATCTCGCATACCTGGACACATTCAAAACCAACTGCTACAGCGATTAAAATCTTGGATTCTAGAAGTTTCGTTGCAATTGCTAGATTCTATTCAATCTCTGGCATTATCATTGAGTAGAGCTCTACAAACTAAATATCAAGATCTCGATGAACCTGTAAAGTTAGCAGATGCAGCAAAGAAATTAATAGTCAGAAGAATATTTCAGCACGATTTTCAAAAAAGGCGGCCAGATTTGTAAAAAATACGATATCGAAGTGAAGAAACTCAGAATAACTTCTCGTCCGATTTATCGGTGCAATGTGGAAACTAGCGACAATCGGATTTCTTCTTACATACCATATCTGGATTTAGAAGTAACTCGTCTTGAAGGCCGTTTTTAAAACACCGTAAAATACTTTCGAATTTCCCGTGAACGGTAAGGTGTTCTTCCGTTAACTTGTAACTGATGGCGGCATCCGACACCGACGTCAATGTCAGTAACTGCGCAATCGTTTTTGGTGTTATAATTTTATATATGTAAAAGTACCCCGTGTCGAAAAATGATTACGGATAAGCTTGATAAGATGCGGGACGTCCGAGAACACAAAAATTTTGCCGTCAATTGCCGTATTCTGGAACCAGGTTTTCTCTAATAAATGCATACACACATATATACATATAATATTGACACTACCGTAAAATAATGCTGTAAGTTTCCATACCATTCATTTTGCATTCGTACGCACAAAATACAGGTTGGTTCCATCACTAACTGCACGTAGTTACATGGGTGTCGAACAGTTTCGCATATTCTATCGTATTCGTGCACTGATGCCACTTTCATTTCGTCGAAACTAGTTATGGTTATACACAGTCTGTCGGCAACAGGTATGTCACTTGCACTTCGCATAATATGTAAAGAGAAATTTAAAAAGCCTTCATCCACCTTTACCTTTTGCATCTCCTTGGGTATCGTTGATTCACATGAGAATGGAAATCCATTTTTGCACAAATGGGCATACGCTCTTGGTCCAGCAAAGCAATAGCCGAAGAAATATCTGTCCATGCTAAATTAATTATTTTTTCAGGGTATGCTAGTTTTTTTTTTAGCTCCTAAACACGCGCTTTCAACTTGGCTATTTCCACTTCAAGTGAAGCAATACGCCAGTCTTACAACGAAAAAATTTATGGGAAGTGTTTTTTTTTAAATTCTTATTGCCTAAGTAATATGTACGATGTGTACGTACGAAATAAAATTGAGCAATGGTAAATGCAATCAGAATCTGTTAGAGCGCGGTTTCTGGTATTTGCGACACATCACCTTTAGGCTGCATTTAACACACATTTAAAAAAATAGACACAGAATAATTGTTTTTGTTGGAAAATCAGTTTATTGTTTCTTTATCTCTGTTATATATTACCTTATATAAACTAATTTAATGTTACGCAAGAACTGGTACTTCCGTATAAATAACTATTTAATCATTGGATTACATTTCGTTTAGGGGATTTCGTTCTTATATTATCTATTTTAACAACTTACATACAGACGGGGTAGGTAATTAGAAAAATACTCTAAAACCGTCGCCGTTCACGAAGATCAGGAACACAAGCTAATATCAACCTATATAGAAACCACGGTCGCAATTAATGTTTTCACATGCTCTTGTACTTACACGTGCTAAAAGGACAGGGATTTGCTCGCTCACGGGCGACGATGCAGGAGAATGCTCGTACAGGGCAGGGGATGAAAATGATCAGGGACGAACGGGCGACTAACGTTGGCAAGAAATCCTATAAAAAAGAGGTCACTAATAATCGTAAAATACTGTTTTAAGGTACTTACGCGTGCCAAAAGGCTGAGGTGCAAGGAAACGGTCACTTAGGGTACAGGGCACGATCTAGACGCACAAAATTTCCAATGAATTGCAAATGCATATGTGATTTTATTATAAAATATTTAAACTTAAAAAAAATAGTTATTAAAATTTTCACAATATTTAGGAAAAATGTCAGCGAATTAGAACAAAACAAACGAATCACTGAAACCGACTCTTTGTTTTTTTTGTTGAAATTTTCTACTATTTAAAAAAATTTATAAGATTCATACAAAAATTTCCAAAGAAGTAACACGGGTTTAGCTACAGGAGACGACATGTGAAGAGAGGAGCAAAGCTGCTTAAGCATCAAACCTTTTATTATTGAATCATGGGCTTTGCCAAGCTAATTATTATTTTTCTGAATTGTTCTTTTTATATAAAATAACACGTTTTATTCAGCATATATGTGCGTATTCAAATAAATATATTCGTCATAAGTTATATTTATTATACTCTTTATATTTTTACCTACAAACATTGATTAATATTTTTCCGGCTTCTAGGTCCAAAACAAATAAATACTCAAAACAGAAGTTGCAAAATGAATGCACAAGTTGCTCTGCATTTGATCAGGGTCCTGGAAAAAACGGTTTCGCCAGGTGAGTGATATGCTTTATAATATTGCTAACAACACATACCCGCCAAGTTATGATGAAAAAATCGAATTATTGGAAAAATCTAACTATCATTTTTACTAATAAAGTAAAGTAAAAATCTTAGCCAAATTTATTTCAGTATCGGCAATCAAAAACTGTAACTTTTTGAGAATGCAGTTTTGTAGTCCGTTTAATTTCACTGTAATAAAGTTCAAGTTTCATGTGCCTAAAAATTCTGGTTGGGTTGTGATAATGTTTTTTTGCAGACGGTGTTCAGCATTTTTCTCCATACAAAAGTACATTTTTTTCATGAGTTATTCTTAAAAATTCTGATGTGTTTAAAAATTTTATGGAAACTTGTTGAAATTCAATGAATTTTTGTCCATGAGTTATAATTTTATAAAAAAAAATTTAAAATAAATGAGTACAAAAAGTACAGGTGGGTACCTGTATTATATTGAATTTTGTTGCTTAAGTTACGAACAATTCTATGTATATGTGTATGCATATGAAGCGTTAAAGCGGATTTTAAACAACAAACGGGGTATATGGGTCATTATTTTACAACTCGTTCGGATTCAGTAATAATCTGTATGTTAATACGCTTAGGTGATCGTCGACGGATTTGCAGAATTATGTTTCATGCCGGTAGGTAGCACGATTTTGCACAACACATCTGAAAAACGACAACAACAGTGCGTGTGCTTTCGTTGGGTTCAGCTGTGTTTTCGTACTCCATTACAAGCCTATGAGTGCGTCCGATAAATACGTTGAGATGTGCATAAAAACCGAGCACCTCCGTAGTGTGCGCTTACAAGCGTTTGACAGTCGTCATTTCATAAAGTTTATGTAACATTCATAAATTTTGTTTTCGTTTTGTGCATTTTTTAAAGCAAACTTCTTACCAAGGCAACTTAATTTTTAAGAAAATTGAACTCTGTGTGGATTCGAAAGCGTACTTGAATTTATGTTCGAATTACTGTCCGGTCTTTGCTTTAGCACGCGTAGTTATGGAGTTTTCCCCATAAGAATACGAGTAGAGGATAAAAATCAGTCATGTTGTATTATAGCATTTCGATCGCTTCAGTAGCAAAACAAAAATAGTGTGTTTTATTGTTCAAAGCAATAGAGTGTAAAATTGCAAGTAATATGTTGATTGTCTCCTCTAAGCTAAGCCGCTGTTTGAAGAAAAGGCCTTGAATTGAAATTTAGCATGTAAACGTCAAAATTTCTGTTTTTTTTAAATAGCCAGACGAGACATTGACAATTGGGGATTCCCGATCTTATAGAATCGATTTAAACCTTGTTGCTTGTACACCGCAAAATTCTAGTGAAAATATTTCGTTCAGTCTTCGTTGGCCGAAAAAAAGAAAATGCCGATTCTAGAATCCCATAGATAAAAATTCAAAAATGCATATTGTCGAATTTCGACCACTGATAATAATTATAATCTAAATACCCTGCGTAAGTTGTTACTTCAATCAAACAAGTCCGTGTTGTAGAGTTAAATTAATGTTTGTCCTTTACAGGCGTCCAAAGTGCTCAGTCGATCTTCATGAAATTTGTACAGTAGTTCCATGTGGCCCCAGTGCTCAACATATCCTACACTTATCATTTTTTAGAAAAGTGGGCGGTGTCTCGCCCCCATGGAACAGAAAACGTTAATTCTTCTTATCTCGGCAACTTTCGGTACAGTTGGCCACTTATGTTTACTAATTTATGTTCAATAATTTTTCGTAAAATTTCAAACGTTTAAAGATAAAAATAAAAAATTCGACAAATTCAAAAAAACGGTAATCAAAAGTTTCAACTTTTTAATCCGAGTTTTTTTTTTAATTATAAAGTATGTAGTTTTGTAGCCCATTAAATTTCAGTACAATAATGTGCGTTTGAAGTTTGAAACTTTTATTTTTATGATTTATGTTATGGAACAGCTGTACTTTTATAAAAAATTATTGAAAGTGGTGTTCTATTGAATTTTGTTGCTTATGATATGCACAGCGCTGTATGCGGTTTCATTTTGAAAAAATGGGCTGTACCACAGCCTATATAAGAAAGATTCTAATTCCTTACAACTCCTCAATTATTTGACGCAGATGCATAATAGTTGGCATATAGACATCAGGCTATACATTATTTAAGAGGAAAGTACTATTCGCCATATCTGAAGTAAAGCGTAAGTATATAATATTTGCTGACTTATATAATAAGGTTTATGAGCTTCGTGATCATAGGTGTTATAAAACTTGTGTTGTTTTTAAGATCTTTGGGTCTAAGTAATTCCATCCGATCCTGGGATATTTCTTTTCCTCAGACCCCTAATAATTTAGGAAATTTCATCCTCACTAGTTTCAAGAAAATAAATAGAGCTTGCAATCTTAATTTCCACAGGTTCTAGCGTTCTCTTATCACAGGTATGTATTGTTGACGCTTTCTGTGAACGTAGTATTTAGCAAAGTTGTCCCAGATTAGCTTCAGACTTCCTTTCTAAACTATTCGATTTTTCCCCACTATATCTTTTATAATTTTCCAGGTCTTTTAAATCTTCGTTATTTTCGTACAACAAATTTTTCATTTTTTATTTACCTGATTGCGAAACTTTTGATTGAGCCTCTCTCTATTCATCACTGGGTTTATCGCGCCACCGTTCTAAAGTTTATCTCTAGCTTCCCATGCCCGTCCTCAGCTCCATGGTTCATCCATGCACTTTCCTTGCGCTGTTTTCAATGTCGAAGCAGATGATAAACTGGAAAGAAACCTGAAATTAAAAATAAAATATAAATTAAATTAATATCGATGTAATTACCTAGAAGTAGATGGGAGAATAAAAAATTTGTTAATTGTGATCGAGAAACCGGCGTAGCAGACAATACGCTATCCGTAAGTTTCGGTAAGAATAGTTCTTTTGTGATTAAAAAGTAACAAATTAAAATATCGTCAAAAATTATTGATGATTATTTAATCAATTTGTATGTATATTTCTAAATGTTCTTTGTATTCTCTCTTGGTTGAGTTATTTCGCTATTAGTAGCGAACCTACATACATACAAGAGAGTAGTGGTCTGTTATATTTATTTCCACTACTGTAGACAATATTTTCAAAACTCTCCCTCTGATGAATCTGTGGTCGATACTCGTGCTAGTTCCTCTGCTGATGTCTATTCTAGTGTTGTAATCTATATTCTTTCCGACACACAAAAACCGATTGGATCTAACCAGATTCTAATATCAATCAGCAAAAATCACATTAGTTCCGGTATGGTGAATTGGACGAGATTATCTGTTAGAGGAACGGTGGCTGCAACTTTTTTGTAATCTATGTTCTTTGCTTGTTGCTCTAGGCTATTAACTTTGCGCTCAGCGATTTTTCAAAATCAATTCATCTACGATGTCGGTCATTTTGGTCGTTGTAACAGACATTTCTTTTTTAATCTCTTCCGAACGCATGAATTGGCAAGTTAGGCTTTGAAACATTTTTTTTTAAATTTCGTTTGTGCTGGTTTTGAATAATACAGACGTCAGAGTTAAGTGACTTCATTGAGATCTATTATTGTAGCTTATATAATTGCGCCCTGCCTTTCAATTCATCTACTAATTCCTTTTACGCTTTTTTCGTGGGCTGCGTTGGGTCGCTGACCCACTTTGGGGTGTTGCTCGGCGTTCAGAGCTGTGAAGATGAGAAGAGGTAGTTGCTATTGCAATAACAGCATGTAGCAACTCACCACTGACTGTTGCTATTTTGTGCCCTCGTCGAATATGATGGTTGTTGTGTTTTCTTTTTCTCTCGGCATTTTTGCCAATTCGCTAAGAGAAACCCAATGGTTGCGAAACCAAAATTCTTGGCGAGCAAGTTGAAATTTATTTAATTTATTGTATAAGCTCTTGGTTTCACTTTTTGATTCTGTCTTTTTACGGAACCATCACGTCAGAGCGAGTTAGCATACGCAAATTAAATAATAATAATAAGTAATAATAAAGGGGCAGCATATCAAAACTGCGACTCTCAGAAATTAATACCAGAAAAAAATACTAATTGAGGTTTACACATAATTAAAATGTTAAAATATTAGTGGTTATTTGCCCCATATGCAAGTGCTTGAACTTTGTTTTAAATTCTCCATTATCTTTTACCACATCATATATTCCTCGATATAACGCCGCAGCTCGGCTATTCGGTGGACTGTAGTTTCGAGGTACAAAATCGATGTGATTTGCATTGTACCCCAACAATGTGCCCTTGGCATAGTGGCATACTTACAGGTCCGGCCAGACAGTGGTCTGCTACTATGACTGTTAGAAAAGAAAATGCTTTGTGAGGCGTTCATCGTCCCGGCCGTGATGAAAGACCTGCTTTTACCATGTATTTTTTGGGAACTTGGATTTATTTTCAATTTATAGCTTTCAGGAGTATCTTGGCGATTTGCAGCATTATCCAAATCTTGACCAGCAATATATTTGAAAATATTCGCCGTCCATGACCATGCATTTGTATTTTATAATTTATGATTCATTCAGCTTCCGGAAGCAGGATTTTGCTTTGCGACTACATGCCAATTCATGCCAATATAAAAACTCCCATCAAGCTACACGTTTCACAATCGATTAATCCGATAAAAATCCGTTCAAACCATTTGACACAACATCAAAAGGACAGGATAAAAAACTTGACAGCTAACCACAAGACACTTTTCTATGACCCCAATACATAACCTACTTTTGCAACAAATGTAGGTAGGGAAATTCGCACAACCAACTATAGACCCATTTAAACAAAGGGGTACCAATGTGCAATGTACCTTAAGGATCAAATAGAGAAGCAATTAGAATAATATTTACGAGATATCATAATACGACCATCAAGATCGCCATACAATTCATCTGTATGGATTGTGCCAAAAAAAATGGACGCATCTGAACAGAAAAAATATACCGTATGGTAATAGATTACTAAAAATTAAATGCAGCAACAAAAGCCGATAGATATCCAATCCCCGAAATTAATGGAGTACTTGCACAACTTGGAAGAAGCAAATTATTTGCAGTACTCGACTTAAAGAGTGGTTTTCACCAAATTACAATAATCTGACATTGAAAAGACAGTGTTTCTGTAAACAACGATAAATATGAATTTACCAGGTTGCCTTTTGGCCTCGAATGCTCCCGGGATTTTTCTCTTGACGACATTTTAAAAGACCACATAGGGGTAAGAGCTATGTGCACATGACAGTTATATTTAGTAAAGATCAAGAAACCCCTTACAGTGCTTTTAATAACTAGTGACCAAAAACTTTTCTAAGAAATCAAAATTTCTCTAATGTAATGTTATTGTAATTTACCTGGTCTACTCTAAAAGTTTCAGCTGACAATGGATGCTTCCAACTCTGACTCTCTAACTTTCATTTCAAGAACTCTCTCTAAAGCCGAAGAACATTATGCAACGAACGAAAAAGAAATGCTTGCAATAATTTGGTCTCTAAATTCCCTGAGAAACTATCTTTACGGTTCCGCCAAATAAAAACATTTACAGATAGATCATCAACCACTCACTTTTGCCCTCAGTAATAAAAATCATAATAGCAAAATGAAAAGATGGAAGGCTATATTAGAAAAATACAACTATAAGCTGACATATGCAACAGAAAAAACTAGCCGACACATTTTCAAGACCACCTCAAATTTCTCATATTAATTCACTGACAGGTACGCAAGCTCTGCAGGTAATCTTATTCCAGCTACTGAAGGGCCAATAAATACTTTCAAAAATTAAATTTGGCTTTTAAGTGGCGAAGCAAATGTCTACCAATTCAAAATTCCATTCCCTACGTATCATATACCTACATACTTTTGTTCAACAAGAGTATGACAAAGAAAATCTTATCTCAATTTTCAAACTTTACTTAAATCCTTCAGTAAAAAGAACCAATCATAGAGAAATTTCAACAAATATACCCGCTTCATTTTTCTAAATTCAAAATATGTTTTACTCAAACCCAGGTCGAAGATTTCCAAGCCAAACAGAGACAGGAAACCGAAATTCTTAAGCAACATAAACGCGCACATAAAAACGCCCAGGAAAATAAAAGCCAACTTCTCATGCATTCCGCACCTACTCCAAAGCCATCGCCACCATAAATAACTAACACATCCCTACAGTTGAAAAACCCTACCAGGAATAATACTACTTAACCAATATAAAGGCACTATCCAAATCGGCCAAGAAGAAATTGATGAACCACGACAAGATTTTATGGGTAATGTTTTATTCTGTTACAACAACAACAACCCGGAAGAAATCAACCTATTCCAAGGAAGCTACAAAACAGCTGAAGAAAAATTGCTAAGTTTGGAAATCATGAAAGAGGTCCATTTGAAAAATATAAAATACATTGAGAAACTAAAAATCAGCGGGCTAGCAGCAGCAGTAACACATTTCGGAATCTCAACCACCACGTTGACTCTAATAGTAATCGTGGTTCTAAAATGTAAATTAGCTACACCAAAACTATTCGGAAAATATGCGCCTAATCTCGACATTGAACAACATGAACAGCCGTCTCTACGACTAGATCAAGCAACCCTCCATTATCCTGCTAAACCAAGCAAGGGCGTTCGTTTTTAAAAACGGAAGAGTTAACACGCACAAAATCAAGTTTACTTTATTTCGCTATTTTAATAACTGGAAATTGCCAATCATTGGAGTAAGCAATTCTTCAAGCTAAGTATTTCGCCGATTCAATAAGTTAAGTTTAAACAAATGGTATTATGATAAGTCAGTCTTAAGTTTGCAGCCAATAAACACGGAGCATTCAGCTGCAATATTTAAAAAAAAATATTAAATTCAGCATTCATTGAAAACTGGCAAACAAATTTGTGCAGTCAAGTAGGCAATTTTCGCCAAAAAAGTTTCGGACAACAACAACATGATGTATACATATGTGTACGCACAGACTAAGATTGAAATATCGGCAAATAAAAAATTAGAATAACTAAACAGTTGTTTTATTCAACCCAGTCTCAACCCCAAGTTTGAAAACTAGGTCACACAAAATACATTTAAAGCAAATAAATATGTAAATAAGAAACGAAAAGTACTGTTTTCCATTCACTTTTCGTAACCATTATTACTGTGAGGATTATCGTTGCCAGTATTTTCATTAGTTATGTTTTTTACGGACTAGTTTATGATAGTTCGTAACAATTGTTACGAATTATCATGTTTTGGTGTTTTCGTACGCAAAAACTTGCATGAAATTTGCAAAGTTGGGGGAAATTGAGAGAGCAACAAGACAGTTGTTTTGATGGGAATTGTAAGTTTTTAATGGATAAATTTTTACCCGTAATAGTTTGCCAGTACAAAAAACAGCTGATTATTCAGTTGATAACAAATATAAAACAATTATTAAAAATTTTAATTATCCTTAATAAAAGAGGCTCCAGAATAACAGCAATATCAACAGAGAAACAGGTAGCTCGTGTAATCTTTAAGCCTGCATGCAGTTTTAAATTTTACTTTTATACATGTAGGTTCTAGCGGCTTTAATGTTCTTCGAAACTGGTTGCTATCATCGCCCCGTAGGTGAAAAATGGGGAATATCCATAAGCCAGTCATCCGTAAGCCGTAGCGTTCATCGTGTAACGGATGCAATCAATGATTCATTGTTTCACCAGAAAGTGAGGTTTCCTATGACCCAAGTGGAGCGCCAAGTAGCCAAAAAAATCTTTGCTTCAGCGGCGTCTACCTTTGTCGGAGGCACTATTGGGGCCATCGATTGCACTCATTTGTATATCAATTTTGCCACCAAGGAAACATGAGGAGGCTATGCCAACCACCATATCATTCAATTAATGTACAAATGGTAAAATCAAACTTTTATCAAGAATCCAACTATAAAAACGAAAGTATAGTTTAGTTTTAATAATGAGGAGGCATAGTGAAACAACGTGTCATAGATTGCATCGGTTACCCGATGAATGCCGGCTTACGGATGACTGACTGGCTTCTGGATATTCCCCATTGCTCATTTACGGGTCGTTGATAGCAACCAGTTACGAAGAATCTTAAAGCCGCTAGAGGTCTATTAATATAAAAGATAAATGGTTCTAATTAAAAAATGTAAATAAATTGGACAATGTAAATCATAAATACGAAAAATTTTGAAAACGAAAACCATGGCATATTTGATATTCCTTGGAGTCGTGATGATGTTTATTCTACCAAACCACTCAGAGGAGAGTCCGGAATTCTGCTACAATGGAACATTGTAATATACATATAAAAAGAATTACTATAAACGTTTGTAGTTTTAAACAAACTAGTATTTTATTTCACTTTAATGAAATATCATAAAAACGCTGAAATTTATATTTGGCAGCAGGCGTTCGTTTTGTTTTTGATATTCCTTGGAGTCGTGATGATGTTTATTCTACCAAACCACTCAGAGGAGAGTCCGGAATTCTGCTACAATGGAACATTGTAATATACATATAAAAAGAATTACTATAAACGTTTGTAGTTTTAAACAAACTAGTATTTTATTTCACTTTAATGAAATATAATAAAAACGCTGAAATTTATATTTGGCAGCAGGCGTTCGTTTTGTTTTTTCTCTATTCCTCTTTGTGCTTTTCGCTTATTTTGACATTTAGTTTGGCAGAGGTGCCACTCTTAACCACTTTGAATAAATACAACGAGACAGCTGCTAAGTGCCGTTAAGAATAAGTTAGTGAATCGCACGATCGTTAGTGCAAACGGGAAATATTGCCGTCAAAAATAACAATTGTCGCATCGTTTAAAGTTAGCTAGTGAGTTAGCACTCGATCTGCTTAGATCTGTAAAAAATAATAATTAATTTTCATAGCGAATAATAAAAAAATGTTTGTTTAAGATCGAAAGTGCATATGGATGAGAAAGCTGCAGCTATCGATTGTTGACAGTTCTAATTTTTACATACATATATTGTAAATAATCGGTTCACATAAAATGCAGTAATAAGAAATTTGAACGGTTAATTTCAATTTTAGTTTTATGATAACCATATTGTGTTAATGTTGTTAACAACAAATTGAAAAAGCATATTGTGTGCCATCGATTAATATACATTCATTATGCAACTCTACTTGAACATACCATCAGCCTCTACTGCTTTTCACCACAGTATTTGGTGAATTTTTTTGAGACTGTTGCTTACTGAATATCGAAATAGTTTTTGTGACTTGATATGAAACTAAGTTGCAGAATACCGGCATCAGTCAGGCGATACGATCGTCCGAAATATTCCGTACACTTAACATGATTGTCGACCGACTGTATTTGTAGGCGCAGTAGGTTTTTCATTTTATTGTAGAATGCAATGAATTTCCATTAAAAGCCGAACACCCAAAATTGCGACACTTTGGAAAACTTACAATTTCCCCAAAAATATATAAATATTTTGAAATTCAAATACATGGTCTACTTACCATGATCTCACGTATTAGGATTTATTTGGAATTAATTTATACACACTTACTTAATTGGCGCTATAACCCCTCAATAAACTGCGCCAGTCACCCTTTTCTGCGCCAATTGGAAATACCAAGTGACGTCAAGTCCTTTTCCACTTGGTCCTTCCAACGCAGATGAGGCTTTCCCCTTTCTCTACCACCACCAGCTGGTATCGCGTTGAATACTTTCAGGAATGGAGCATTTTCGTCCATTCGCACGTCATGCCCCTGCCAACGTAGCCGCTGTATTTCAATTCGCTGGACTATGTCTATATCGCGGTATACAGCTTATCGTCTGCGGTATTCGCCGTCGCAAAGATGTAGAGGTCCATAAATCTTTCGGAGAGTCTTTCTTTCGAACACTCCAAGGGCCGTCTTATCCGATGCTGACAGTGCCCATGCTTTAGCGCCTTACAATAGCACGGGCATGATGAGAGACTTACAGAGTGTGGATTTTGTTTGTCGAGGGAAGGCTTCACTGCGCAATTGCCTAACTCAGCCCAAAGCAGCACTTGTTAACGAGAGAGATTCTACGTTGGATATCCAGACTGACATTATTGTAGATGTTAATGCTGGTTCCCAAATGAACAAAGTCCTCCATTTTTTCGAAATTGTAATTGTCAACAATGAAGCGGGAGCCAAGACGCGAATGCGCTGACTGTTTATTTGATGACAGGAGATAGATACTTAGTTTTGCCCTCGTTCACCTCCAGTCCCATGCGTTTCGTTTCTTTATCTATTTTGGAAAAGGCAGAAGTAACGGCGCGGTTTTTGAGGCCGATGATATCGATATAATCAGCCTACGCCAGAAGTTGCACGCTCTTATGAAATATGGTGCCTGAACGGTTGCGTTCTACAGCTCGAATTATTTTTTCTAATGTAAGGTTAAAGAAGTCGCACGGATTTGGTTTATAGTTTAGTTTAAAATGGCAACCGAGTTATTTTGCACGCGTTTATAAAAAATCCGGCTTTAAGGCGCGTAAAATTGCTGAAAATGTTAAATTGCAACACTCGACAGTTTTCAGAGTTTTAAATCGATACAATTTGGCAGTTATTAGAAAGCCTGGCAGCAGAAGTGAGCATGGTCAAAGCGATCTAATCAGTGTTCGGAAGGTTCTCAGGGCGTTTTCGAATAATCCGAAGGTTTCGTCGGGTATTGTTGCAAAATCTATATGTAAATCGATAATGTTATGTTATGTTATTTAAAATTTTAGCTCACCTTTTTTTTTATTTTGTTGATTCGATTCTAAATTTTCGTTTTTTTTCAAACTTTGCTTATTTCTCTTTTTTCACTTTGCTTATATGTATTTTTGTATTTTTTTTGTTTGAGCTAATGTATTTTTTATTTAGACTTGATTTTAACTTTCGACTTTTTGCACATTTATGTTTTTATAAACTCTTTGTGAAACACTTAGTTATTCGAATCTTATTCGAATCTTTTAATTTGCCTATATAACCTTTTGTATTTTTTTTCGGTTCGAGCTAATGTATTTTTGAATGACTTTTATTCAGAACTGTGTTCACCACTTAAGTTTATTTCATTTTTTCCGCTTTTATTTAACTTTTGGTTCAACGGGGTGGGGCTTGTTTCTTTTTTCAAACATTTTTTATATAACTTTGATTTTAAATATTTTGTTCACTAATTTCGCTTATTCGATTTTTCTTTAAGTTTAAATAAAATGGATTTTTCAATTTAATTAAACTTGATTTTGAAATTTTTTGTTCTTTTAGTTTAAATATAGTACGCTTTCTCGGTTCCGATCGCTTTTTTTCTTCTTTCACTATGTTTCGAGTTCGTCTTAACGCTGTTTTTATTTTTTCACCGTTTTAGTTTCGAAATAGCTCACCTTAGACTGAGCAGGTATGAGATTCAATTGACAGAATTGCTAAAAAGTATGCGCGGGGAATTGGCGAAATGAACCTCCTATTAGAGGGTGTTATTAAGGACTTTGTAGAATATATGGGACATTTCTATGCCTTATAAATAAACGATATATAAACTCCACTCAAACATTGCAAAATAAAACTCTTTGCTGATGATGCATTGTTAACTATTAGTGATAGTGATCTGCCGAAAGCGTTTGTTAAAATGCAAGAAGATTTTAACTTGCTATATCAATGGTTGGGTTCAAATGAACTTAAACCAAGCGTGAAAAAACCACTTTTATGCTACTTTCTAGAGCGGCAAATGTTGAATCTCCTAGCCGTGAATTGAAAATCAAAAAGGAAAATATTGAATATGAAAAGCGTCAGGTACCTAGGTATACGTCGATAGCCAATTACAATTCGACGAACACATTGATTATACAGCAAAAAAAATTGCTCATGTAAAAATACTTACGAAGAAGATATACAACTTTAGTACAGATCGGTTTTAGAAC
Source organism: Anomoia purmunda (assembly GCA_951828415.1). Taxonomy (NCBI): domain Eukaryota; kingdom Metazoa; phylum Arthropoda; class Insecta; order Diptera; family Tephritidae; genus Anomoia; species Anomoia purmunda. The sequence continues at coordinate 39,833,797 of OX639994.1, read as the reverse complement.
CCCCTTTTATATACTGTCCAACTATATGTTTCCTTTCCAGTGATGCACATGTTGATAAGCTGCAAAAGTGCAAAACCGAGCGATGAGATTCATTCCAAAAAAATCATACTGTACCCGATACGAGAAATGCTGGTAGCTTTGAATTGGTTAAGCGTGAATCAACAACTTCTTTACCATGCCATGAAATTTGTGTAAGTTATCGCGGGCAACGCAGTCAGAAAATATTGTGCGTGGCCTAAGTCAGCATGTTGGACGTAACAACTAAAGCAGACAAAGCAAAGCGAACAAACAACTCTAAAGTTACATCGAAAGGTTGCAAAACACCGGAACTGCTAGCGCTGCGTCGGCAGCGTTCTCAACAGCGGATAGCTTAAGAGTAGTATAAGTAGGGCTTATTTTGTATTTAGCTAATCAGTTACGTACAGGTACTCAAGACGACAGCCAAATGCTGTTAAAGTAAATAAAAATCCTAAAACGGGAAGTCTTTTAATTTGTACAATATTAAGAAGGTGTGGAAATTGACCGTTCTAACAGCCGAAGTATCGTGACTGGTTGCATCGGAAACTCAGTCTTTCCGACCTCCGAGCCATGATAAAGATTTAATCTAAAAGTCTTAAATCCTAGCGCGGATTGGAAGCTAGGACCTTCCATCAGCAATTGTACCGTTGCTGGGTGGATCGGAAAATCGGCCTTTCCGATCACCCAGACAACATAACAACAAAAAATGGAAGATAAGTTCCCCTAAATGCGTAGATTTTTAGATTAGGTCTTTCCAACTGGACAGAAATGCGGGCTTTCCGACCGCCCACAAGTAATTTTAACAGGATACCCGTACATTAAAAGCAACAGGCTGGAGGTATTGGGATATTGGTCTTTCCGACCAAACCAATTAAATATTTATAATAATAATTTATATACAAGTTAAAGGATCCTTGATCCTTACACTCAAAAAAATAGAAGGGCCCACTCGCCGTAGAAGAAACTCAAGGATATCTAAACGTTCTAATATGGAATTTAATGAAGTACTTTTACAACAGAACTTACGTTATCAAAATAAGTGTTATTACTACTAGCACCCCAATGCAACTGCCCGATCAACTGTAACAGAGCCGAGCACCAGCCCTCAGTATAGCAGCAGCGACGCATCTCTTGCGTCATGATGTTCCGTTGTGTCGGCTAAGATGTTGGCTTTCCACGAGCATTTCACTGTACTCTCGAATGCTTGCGTAAGCATATCCGGCGGTAACGACCGTGACCTTGATTTCCCACAGGTGTAGCGTTAGTTATGCTAAGGCTCAGTTACAGTATATGATGAAATAGAATTCTGCTGACACAGCGCACGTGTCGTGGCTGACTGTGGGAACTGTCTAGACTGGGCACTAGCGAACGTGTTAACTCCTCCCCCTTCAAAAATCTGCGTCCCGCAGATCATGCGGCAAGGAAGAGCACCTCCTACGTTGGATATTATTGCATCTCGGTAAGGATATCTTCAGTTCAGGAGGTTGACCCTTGCGGTGATTTTGCGCCAAATAAACCAACCAAATTGCCAGCAATAGAGCGACTAATCCCAGGGATTTGATAATAGTAAACCAATTCGTTTTTTCCGTAAGGTGGCCCAGTAATTGAACGTTGTCAATCGCCATCTCGTGTACGAGGTTAAGGTTGAGGGCCGTGCTTCGATTGGTTATGTTAAAACCGATGGAAGAACTTGAGCCCCTGAGATACTTGAACTCGCATAGCTCTGCTTGTTAATGATAACGGTCTCGTTTTCCATCTGTAGAATATAAGAACCAGAAAGTTTATGGCGTGTTTTACCTGACCGAACGCTTCTATTGAAGTTATCCAGGAATATTGTATCGTCTTTGAGTACTTCGATAGTGTCTGTACAGGTTATGTAGCGGCAACTTGTCTGACCACCCTTGAGCAGTCGTGGTAGGCAATCTTCTTCAGGTAGCAAATCCAGCGCTTCCTTTTTACAGACCATGGCAGTGGTAAGATGCAGGCAGCTATCCTTGACCCAATTCGTTTGTTGTTTGTTCATCAAAATGGTCTTATACTTCCGATCTACTCGCTGGCCTTCCTTCAAAATTGCCCGAGTGATTGGGTGGTTGAATCTTGTTGGTGCCACCTTCGGCATGGTGGTGCCGTTGTGTTGGTGCAAAAAGGTGCCGTTTGTGTAGATCGAGGGTTCGCTGTATTTAATGGCTTCGATGACGTTGCTGTAAGGAAGTACTTTTATTTCGCTTATCAACTGGTTTATCTCCTCTATTCAACAGGTTGCTGTTTACTACTCCAGCTTTTGCCATTTGGCAGGCTCGAAACAATTCGCCGACATCATCCTTGAGGGTCATCATTTTTTGCTGGATTTGTAGGAGAAACTTTACCAGGTGGTCGTGTCCGCGAATATCGTTCGTGGCCATCGCAATTCCGTTGACGGTTTGCAATAATTCCTGAGTTTTGTTTGAATATTTCAAAGTTTACCTTATATGGTTGGTTGTTATTGGCAACAATTGCATTTTGTCTCCGCAGGACTTTAACCCAAGTCTGAAGCATCGGGTGAGCCGGCAATCCATTTCCAGGCCGAACCGATCCAGTTGATTGAGCGCTGGTACGCGATGACATCTGTGATACCATTGGTCTCGTTTATCTCCGCAGCTTCGTCCTCTAAGCGATGTAGAATTTCTTCATAGCGGGTCAAGTCGATCACGTGGATTAGCTTGAAGTATCCGTTGACTATCCATCCGTACCCATCACGAACAGTTAAAACGAGAGAGCCTAGGTTGAATTCTATTAATTCTATTTTTATTTCAATATTTAATACTTATCAAATTAAATACAGCATATTTTTAATTTTTTGAAAGTGTGTATGCCGAAAATTTAACAAAAGAGTGCCTTATGCTGCTACCTTGGCTTATTTAATCGTCTTTCCTTAATTGTAGTATTATAGCTATTGAGTGGAGTTCGGGAGGATAAGGGTCAGAAGGATTAATGAGGACCCAGTAGGTGATGTTAAGAGTGGAATTTATTTGCAAATTTGTTAGGTCGTTTAGTTATTGCTAGTGCATCTTAGTAAGTGAGCATACTTACTTTTTATTAATCTTTTTGCTAATCGTAAGGTTTATGTGGATTTGTAAGTTAGTATATTTAATATTATTTAGGTGTTAGTTTTTATGTTAAATCTTTTTTTTTTGTTTTTTTTTTTATTTGTTTTTTTTTTATTTGTTTTTTGTGGAACGCTTTCCCGTTTTTTTTTCTTTTTTTTTTTTGTGTTATTCAAATTTGTTATTGTGAATATGATTAATTTTTAATAGTGAGAACTTTTCGTGCCCTCAATAGAAAATATTGATAAAGTTTTATTTTTATTTAAAGCATCCTCCCTTATTTGTAAAATTATAGAACTTATGGAACGCTAAAAAGATCGATTTCAAATTTGAATCTTTACTATTCAGTTCCTTTTCATCGGAATACAGGCATAAACTCAGATGACATTGGAAGGCTCGCGTTAATCCTTTTTAACCATAAGCGTTGATTGCAAATGGCCCACGCATGAGTTTTTTTGCCCTTCAACCTATGTTTGCAATATTCAATTGATATTGTTGATATTTAATTTGGTTTTACAGACATTCTTGATGTCCAATTTATGGAACTTTTTTCCACTTTATGTGACAATAGTCGCATTTCTGTTTTCGCGACAGTTTCTTTTTTATAAAGCGGTTTCTGCTTGCTCTTTATTTGTTTGTTAGCAATAAGTAATTGATCGCCACTATTAAAATTGCGTAGGGGCGAGCGAGTTTTATTGTTTCTGGCATTTCTACCTCTTGTTCATGTAATAATAATGATTTAATGTTCTCATTAGTATGTTCCCTAAAGTCCGTCAACTCCTGATAGTTAATCCTAGCTGTTCTGTTCAGAAAAACATCCGCGGGTTTCCTTTTTGATACCTATCAACCGTTATAGCAACGCGTTCTTTAGTTGTTAGTCTAGGATATTCAGTGCAAAGGCAACGATACATTTAAATCAAAGTAGAGTGTAACCTCTCGACCTGGCCGTTGGCCTCGCTTCGTTGCGTTGGCGTTTGATGTAGGGTGTGTTCGAGCCGCTCAATAATTACAGCAATATTGCAACCCTGTTACTTACTTGATACTTTGTTGCTGATACTCAGCTGATAATGTGCAACAATATTGCAGCATTTATTTTGCACAGAAAGCGTAATTGGGAAATATGGAGATTTTAACTTATTTGATAGCTGATGAGATGATGGAAAGGGGCGGTGATAAATTTTTGATAAACATGGACAAAAGAAGGCGGAGAAGACATAAGATAAAACGTTTCTTGTTTGAAGAGTGTTCCAAAAGAAGAAAAGTGAGGAAAGTGAAAAACTTTTTTAAAACTATTGTATTATACCCAGAAGACATCTTTTTCACCCATTTTCGGATGACTCGGCGCACATTTGCTGTAAGCTATTAATTTTCCAATCGACACCTGACCAATAATTTGGTTTCAGTCACGCTTAATTTTAACTAAAATCAAATAAACATATTAAAATAACACTTATTAAAAACTTTACTTGCTTTTCTTCCTCCATCTCAATTGCGCAGTAAAATTTTTTATATTGCGTTTGATTTGCTAGTCATGAGCAATAGATTGTCAACATTTTATTCAACGAACGCGTGACGTTGCCACTGTTGCCGAAATTTTGCCGAAGAACGTGATGCTCTATCATCAAAAGTAACTCTGCCGCAATAATCGCAGCTCGAACACACCTCTATTCCTATGGATTTAATAAGTTCAATACCAGTGACGTTAAAAATCCGCGCTCGTTGTCCATAACCAAAGCTTGTGGAACTGTAAAATAGTGAAGCGCAACTGTTAGTTTGGTTCGGGAATGAGTAGAAGATTTATTCTTTATCGGAAAAAGCGACGCGAATTTTGTGAATTTAACAATACAGCTCAAATATTTCTGCCGTTCTATTTCAAAAATATCAATGTGTAGGATTTCGCACGGATAACTAGGGATAGGGGTCGGCTGCATATACGGGTTTGCAGGGTGTCGTATCATATTTATTTAGTTTACATGTCTCGCATTGACTAGTGTATTCCCTAATCTGTTTTGACATAGCCGGAAAGTAGAATTTCTCAAGGATTTGCTCTTTATTTTCGCGAGCGTTTCGATGAGCATGTTTATGCTCCTTGATTATGCTGAATACTCTTATCAGCAATTGTAGCATCTTCCTCTATGCGCTGAGTGATTCTAATTTTGTATTTACTGAAATTATTCATATAAGAATTTTGCAAACTATAGAGCGAACGTTCTGGTATTTTAATCCCGTTCTTTACATTTGGATTGAAATTTTTTTGAGAACAGCTACCAGAGATTCGCAATTTAGTATGGGCAACGTAATAAAGTACCTCTGTAGCCTCTATGAGGTTCTTCGCTACACTCGCAAATCGCCCCTGCCTGAGTATTATTGGGTTCCAGAACACATTTATGGGTACCTCAACGTGTGGTATGAGATCTGAGCTATCTTGTTCAGTAGAATGCATGGTGCATTTTGATGCGGTGTCCGTTTCGGAAGCCACATCAGCTACAGTACACGGTGGTTAAGCAACGATTGAGTCTGTGAGAGCATTTACTTCCGTCTTAAGGCGGGAGAGTGCGTCCGCGACCACATTTATCCTACCTGGCTTGTAAATTAACTCGCAAATATACTCTTCTATTCGCGCTTTCCATCGCTTGAGCTTTGCACTGTAATTGCAGTTACTCAAAGAGAACGTCAGCCGTTGGTGATCGGTGTAAATTTTAATTTTCCGTGCATCATACAGGCAAGATCGCAGGTTATCAAGTGCCCAAACGAAGGGGAGGAGCTCCTTCTCTATTGTGGCATAATTTTCCTTTGATTTGTTAAGAGACCGCGAAATGTAAGCTATAGGTTTATCCTCGCCTATAGTTCCTTGTGAGAGAACCGCACCAATAGCGTAGTTTGAAGCATCTGCCGTCAGGTTGAACGGTTTCTCGAAATCTGGAAAGGCTAAAACATCGGCAGATACTAAGATTTGTTTCAAGTCGCTGAAAGCCTCCAGCGCATGTTCGTCGAGTTCGATTCCTACAGTTTTTGACGCGTTGACTTTTACCTGCGCGTTTGGTCCCCGAGTGAGGTTGGTCAATGGTTTAGCAACTTTGGCATAGTCCCTTATAAACTTCCTGTAGTATGAGGTCATGCATCATTTAAGTCCTTCAGATTGCTTGGGGGTAAAATCATTTTTATAGGTTCTACATTTTTAGGATCAGCGCGTTCTCCATCGCGAGTAATTACATAGCCAAGAAAATCAACTTCTTTTTCCAAAAAACAAGTATTCTCTAAATTTATTTTTAAATTTGCTTGCACCTTGAAAAAATTTTGTCTACGTTATTCAGGTGTTCGTCCGCGTCTTTCCCAAACACTATAATGTCATCAATGTAGACGTAGCAAATTTTACCTATATGTTCTTTCAGGACATCATCTCTGATCCTTTGGAAAATAGTCCGCGCGTTTTTCAGGCCAAAGGTTAATCGTAAAAACTCGTATTTTCCGTTCATCGTTGAAAATACTCTTTTGGCTCTGTCTGCATCCTTCATTGGTATCTGGTGGAATTCAGATGTTAAATCTATTGTGGTGTAATAATTAGCTTGACCAAGGCTACAAAGTGTCGCGTTAATATCAGGGATAGGATATGTGTCAGCTATTGTCACCACGTTAAGCCTTTTATAATCAATTACCATTCGGTATTTTTTTTCACCATTTTCCTTTGGTTTTTTAGGCACCACCCAAAGTGGTGAGTTATAAGGACTTTTCGAGGGTCGTATCACGCCTTCCGTAAGCAATTCGTCAACCTGTTTTTCCACTTCGCTTCTCATACAAGCTGGGTATGGATAGCTCTTGCTGTAAATTGGCTCAGGAATAGAGGTTTTTATCTCGGCTAGGACAATGGTATCTACAAGCTCATTTCCGTTTATTGGTTTAAAAAGTTCTCAGTACTTTTTTTTAGCAAGATATTAATTTTTTGATGGGCGTCAGGGAGCAAGTCCTTGCTTAACGTAAAATTAACATCGCAATATTTGCGGGCTTTAAGTGGAATTTTGTAGTCCCCTATCTGAAGTAAATTTTCTTTCCTATCAATTACTGCGCCAAATCTTCTTAGAATGTCATCGCCGATGATACCACAAAATCCGTTAAGTGTTGGTAATACGAAAAACTCAAATCCTGTAGAATTTCCTATGCCTTCAAATAACCTTATTTGTGCCTTGTCTTTTATCAAGACGGAGCCCCCAACAGATGAAAGATTGAATAAGGTTTTTACTGGAATTGTTTTCGTCGCAATGCCTTCTTGAATAAAGTTTTTATTCGTACCAGTATCAACTAAGAAATCTAGCACGCGACCATTAGGTAGCGTATATTCTAAATATGGTACGCTAGATGGCCGGAGGATAGAACATCCTCGGATTTTTCATCATTAGCAGTCTCTTGATCATTGTCTAGATCCTCAGTCGCCTCCGGAACAGTGTGAAATAGCCTTTGCTGTTTCCGTGGTAGGTTATCAGACTTGGCGGTGCGTTTGAATGGGGTAGGCCCATTCGTGTAGTTCACGTTACGGTCTGCACTGAAGGATTAACCTCCATCTTTTCGACAAGTGGCAGCACCGTGGATATTTGGTTACTATCAGGCCCGCAGGACGTTTATTCCGTGTATTTGAGTTACGATAATCCTGAGAGCGCCAATTCGCTTTCGGAGGGAGTGGGGGATTGATACTTCTGTTCAGCTGGTAAGAGCCGCTCGGCAAATTGTTCAGAGGCACTATCACAAGATTATTTGTCGTGGGAGAGTGAATGGAAAATTTTCGGAAATCCACATTTTGAATCTCCAAACAAACCGAGTAGGCCTCTGGCGGAGTTTTAGGACGCTGTATTAGGAGCATCCTTGACATCTCACCATTTAGACCACGGATGAACAAATCGAGGGCGCGGTTGCGGTACGTTTCCACCAGGACTCTCACCGTTTCGTCTGTGTAGGTCTCGGTTTTAATCTTGTTAATACTCGTAAGAAGAGAGATCTGGTGGTTCACCATCGCGTAAAATTCGTCAATCCTTCAGTCCTTTTGTTGCAACTGGTGCTCTAGGGTGCGGATATCGTGTTTTTCAAAAATATTATAGGATATTAAGGCGGAATCAGCAGCACCCCGCACTTTTTGCCTAATGTGTTGTAAAATTGCACGATAAAGAGGCTTGCCTCTAAAGACATCGAAGTCGGAGAGGATCACCTCTACGGAGTGAACCCAAGAGACGTTTTGCACTAGATTGCCGTAAAAAATTTGAAGCTCCTTGACACAGTCAGGAAGCCGGCTGATGTCCCTTATATCGGCTCCAGTCGTGGGGGCCTGATCCACCACTTCTTCCGCTGTTTCAGGAAGGGCGCTAGCTCCTGTTGTGGCAGACCTGGAGCTCACTACATCTAAATGTGCCACTAGCCTCCAGAGTGTTCATTTTCTCCAGAATGACGTTGGCAGCCCCAGTCAGGTTTGTTACAGTTGTCTTTAGGTTGTCCATAATGAAATGATAAATAAAATGTTTTGGTTTCTTTTATATTTTACTTACGAAAGTATATTCAAAGTTTTCATAAAATCCGGGTGGATATCCTGTTGGTTAATACGATTTTTAGCTTCCTTCCTTAGATGTCTTTCGTTTAATTCAATCTCTTTTTGTGAAGTTTTATTTATATTTGCCCTTTTTGATTAAAAATATTCTTTGGTTCAATTCTTCCTTCAGGAAATTTTTCAAGTCACTTCCTTTAATATTTTTTGTTCACTTCTTCCCTCAGGAAATTTATCAAGCCACTTCCTTTAATATTTTTTGTTCACTTTCTCTTTAATCACTACTGGGTCCCTGCTCGGGCGCCAGTTAAAGGATCCTTGATCCTTACACAAAAAAAAATAGAAGGGCCAACTCGCCCTAAAAGAAACTCTAGGATATTTGAACGTTATAATATGGAATTTATTGAAGTAATTTTACAACAGAACTTAAGTTATCAAAATAAGTCTTATTACTACTAGTACCCCAATGCAACTGCCCGCTCAACTGTACCAGAGTCGAGCACCAGCCCTCGGTATAGCAGCGTCATGATGTTCCGTTGTGTCGGCTAAGATGTTGGCTTCCCACAGGCATATCACTGTACTCTCGAATGCTTGCGTAAGCATATCCGGCGGTAACGACCGTGACCTTGATTTCCCACAGGTGTAGCGTTAGTTACGCTAATGATGAAATAGAATTCTGCTGACACAGCGCACGTGTCGTGGCTCACTGTGGGAACTGTTTAGACTGGGCACTAGCGAACGTGTTAACTTACATATATACATAAGTAGTTATAATGATGTCAAAAATGTTATGATTAAGCAAATGTTACAGAAGAGTTGTAGAGCATATCGATGCCTTACTTTCTCAACCTCGTATCTTAAAAAAATGCGATCAAACGATTTCTATTTTTCTGTTCTATATCTGTAACAAATTCCTATCTCAATGGATTGTGTCTATCGTAAAAAAAATAGGAATACATATCTTGGTATCTCATAACTGCGTCAAACTCTTATCTTAATATACATATGTATGTATTTAAAGGCGTATTAATCGTTTTGTTATGCCCCAAAAGTGTCTTATTATTTTCTATTGTAATAGCTTAACGTATGGGGTCCTGTTATTTTTCGGCGACGCTAGATCGAATAAAAATTTACCGTTTCCTTGTAGTACTTGTTGTGAGAAGACTGTGAAGTTAATTTAATTCATTGCATTGCAGTGGTTTTCGTTATTTTGCTTGGTGAATATTTATTTCTGAGGAGTTTGTTTTTTATTATTAAAAAAATTCCACAAAAGGAATGTGTGAAGAAGTATTACTTTTAAGTGAATTTACTCAAGCTGCACTTAATATGAATGAAAATACAATCGCCGTTCTTGATGCTGAAACAGGTCACTTTGTTATCAGGAATCAATGCCACGAACCGGAAACACAACAGAATGGAAACGTAATTTTGGATGAAAAAACAGGACATTTTCTCTCGGTGGACTCTGATAACTCTGGCTTTTTCTCAGACTCCGACTTTTCCGCAAGTGAAAGCGAGTATCATCCCAGCACTGATTCAAATCTATCAAGTAGAGAATATGTAGAGGTTCCGTACAAAACTTGGGCCGAAGTGTACAGAGATTTTGAAAAATATTTGAAAGATAGCAAAATTAATGAGGCTGAAGAGGCAAAGTACAAATGATTTTTAGACGCTGCAAACAAAGCCAATATTAGTATATACAAGACCAAGAAAGACCAATGTGATTTGTTTTGCGTACAAAAATAAAAATGTGCCAGAATTTGAATATCAGATTCATACAAAAATAAGGAGCGTGCTAGGAAAGAGAAATCCGAAGACAAGGAACTTTGTTGTAAAGGTGATATCCAAATGTTCACGGTAGATTTGCAAGCAGTGCAAACAATTCCTCTACTTTCAACTGGAGCAAACTACTTCAAAACAAAACTGTGTGTGCACCAATTCACAATTTATAACGAATTTGACAAAAATGTTAATTGCTCTGTCTGGCATGAAGCCGAAGGTGGCATGGACTCTAATGTGTTTACTTCTTGTTTGTTGGACTTTTTAGAGAAATTGGAAGACAAATCAAAACCGATAATATTTTACAGTGATGGGTGCTGTGCCCAAAATCGAAACGTGACACTTTCGAATGCCTCGCAACAGTATACTATAACTCACCATGCAGAAATTCAACAAAAATACCTGGTAGCTGGCCAGCCACACTCAAATGGAGTGCGATTCTGTACATGCCTCCATAGAACGGAAGAAGAAAGGAAGAGAACTCTATGTGCCAGCTGATTTTAACACGGTTATAAACCAATCCAGATTGTCGCAATCTTATCGCGTTAATTATGTAAATCACAAGTTTTTCCGCGATTTTTCTCCAATAAATAAATTGAAGTCAATTCGACCAGGCACAAAGAAGGGCGACCCATGTGTTGTTGATTTACGAGCTCTTAAATATACCTTAAATGACGGAGTTCAATATAAATTATGTTTTGATGAAGAGTGGAATATATTACCTCATCGTAAATTGCGACTACAAGTGCAGCACAATGATGACTTAGTAATACCGGGTCTCTACAATCAGCAACTACCGATTTCTAAAAGAAAAAATGAAGATTTACAGGACTTAATACGTTTGATTCCAGCAGATTATCATTCATTTTATGACAATTTGCCAACCCAATGATATAATTAAATTAAAATAAATTAATATGAATTCTGCTTTTTTTTTATAATATCCTCTAACAAATAAAACCTTAATTTCAAGCAAAATATTCTTTTTATTTAATAATTTTGAAGTATCTTCGTTGTATACATATACTAGCTGGCAACGGTTGCGCGAGGCTTCGCCACGCGCTTTCTGTTTATGTACATATATGTTCATTCGTATTGCTCATATGCTCATTCGGCTCAACAATGATCGTGTTGAATCAAAAAAAAACTCAAATAAGCAAACTCAACACGTATGAATAAACTCATTCAGTTTGAATATGTGCGCAGCCAGCAGCACTGCCTCTGCACCTCTGCACTGCTGATGTATATTCATAAACACATAAACAAAACTAATTTTTGTATGGAAGAAAATGCGCAACACCGTAAGCAAAACACTAAAAAACTTTTAAAAATTCAGCTGTAGTTTCTAGTTTCTTGTATGACTGCGTTCAGACGGGGAAACTTTTGTCGCGGCAACTCGTTACTTGTAGGAGAGTGAGGGACGGGGAAAGGGGAAGGGCACCGAGTTGCTCGTGCTCGGGCAACACGCTTTGTGTTCTTATTCGTCTCAGTCGGCAGCTAAGAAATTTGACATTGCTTTTCATTTATAAATTCTTTCAGTGGTTGCAGTTTTGTTGAGTTTTAAGTGAATACATACGGTAAGTTGGGAAATAAAGTTTTGTTCTTATGTTTTGCGATTAAATATACACATGTGTATGCATATACTATACATATTAACGTAAATTATGTTAAAACTTAATTTTTCAACTCACCTTTTACTTATAATCACAAAATTTATCAGAATGTGTAAATGCCAAAAAAGGGAAATCGCCGATAATAAGCGACAAAAGTTTCCCCGTCTGAACGCAGTCTATGATGACAAAGCATCTGAAAAACAAACATATCAAACAGTGTGGATCAAAGTTATCATTTCGCCTTGCATCGGTTTATCAACGAAGTCAACAGCACAGCTCTCTGCGCATAACCGAACGAAGTAGTAATGAAGAGCAGTTGATTTACTACTCACACAACTACACATCTTCCCGCTACGACACTGATTTTACATTCGGTTGTAGCAATGCTGTACTTAGTGTAAATTTTTTTTAAAACTTTACACTTAAATATTTCAGAAATGAAGAGGCTAATTTTTAATTTAAGTAGCTAACTGCAATCATTAATTTAAAAGAAGTTGTATCCCAATCCGTTCAGTAGTGCCCGAGATTAGCTCTTTCCAAAATTTTAGACTTTGTTTTATAATATGTATAGAAGTGCAGCAAACGACTAACTTATAAATCAAGTTTCAAAAATGAAATTATCGTTAATGCAGAAAACTTGTATCTTAAAAAATTCGTTTTATGCGTAAACTAACATAGATAAGTATATAATTTTTACTTGTGCACATAGCTATAATTCATGTCTTAATAATTGCATTAAAATTTTTACATAAAAAACGACGGTAAAACAATAAACAGTTTTTTTGTTTCCTGAAAAGTTACCTTATTTAATATACGAGGTTGAGAAAGTAAGGCATCGATATGTACGTACACTTAAAATTTATAGCTATATCTAATATTAAGCGATAAACAAATTTTGTGTACTATATTTATATAAATATTTTAAAGTAAAAACGGAAAAAAGTTTCCGCAATTTTTACAAAATGGGGCGGGGGATAGTCTACATCAAACGGTTGGGCATGGAAATCGCCCGGAGTGTTTTACGTGGGTACCTGCCGACGACGGCCTAACTCCACGGCGCTCAAAAGCACAACGGATCAAGTTAATGCGTTGATCAGCGCCCCAAGATGCGCAAGCATTCTCGGAACCAATTGGCAGTGTGGAATGGACACACTAACCACCTTGGTAGGGTTCGAGGCCTATCTAACACCTCTGCCGTACTATGGGTCCGGCACCCGGTTGCGGTGCAACTCCATATTAAACTTTGACACAAGGTCAAGCTCTACCCGCATTTGGGTATTGAACCACAGCCACCACGATACTCCCCTAGGGGCCGTACCCAACGAACAGGCCAGATCGAGCTCTGGGGGCTCCTGTTCCTTGTGGTACCAGATTTAAGTCTCCGGTCGGACTTCGTGGCCAAAGCCACTACCAGTTGAGCTTCCATACAGCTCCGAACAGGTGGCCTGGGGCTGAGCCCCATACACCTCGTACCAATTCACGCAGCCTATCACCAAATTCACGACCATATTCATTCACACACACACTCATACACATACCGTTCTCCAACTACTCCAATAAACGTCTTCGCCGCTTAAATACCTCCCTCGCATATGCACCCAACATATCGGCAGTCTGACGAGTGTGCAACACACCACTAACATCCAATCTTCCGTTCGTCCGACTGATGCCCATTACCCCCAGATCCCTAATGTCTGAGTACATCGGGCAATCCGCTATGATGTGGACCCAGTCCTCACTTTGGGCCCCACATGAACATTCCTCCGACGCGGCCAGGTGCCTATCATGCAAAAATGCATTAAGAGGCCCGTGACCGGTCAGGAGAAAGCCCAGGCTGAGGGAAAATCCAAAGTCAGGATTCTGGGTCACAAACGAAACATCCCGGATGTACTCGTATGTCACCCGACCATGAAGACAATTGTCCCAACGGACTTGCCACTTCCGCACAACACACTAGGCTAGGAGCCTACGGCTCTCTAGATACCCGTCCTGCACCTCAGAGTCAGAAATCCATTCATCACGCAGCAACGGTAACCTCATCCCCCTTCTCAACCGGTAGGCAACAGCAAGCTGTATAACCACCAGATCAAGAGGGGGCACACCCATCAACACCTGCAACGCATCAGTCGAAACATGATTCGCTGACACGACACCAGTCGTCTGCGACCTACGACCGTCGCAGCCGTCTCGTACCACACCGCGGCTCCATACGTGGCACAAGCCACGCAAAGTCCACGATAGATAGTACGAACGGCTCGCCGACCAAGGCCCCATTCGTGCCGCAAAACACGCCGCAAAGTACCAACCACCGCCTGCAGCCGCTCCTTCACTCGCACCAAGTGTGGGGTGAAACACATCCTTTCACTCATGGTCAGCCCCAGATACCTGACTTCCGTCACGTACCTAATGCTGACCCCATCCATATGGATAACCGGTGGGCGCGACGATGACAGGCTGTCTTTCAGCAGCATGGTCACCGTTTTGTCCACCGATACATCCACACCTACCCTTACACCCCAAGCGTGCGCAACTCCAAGGAGCTGCGCACTCACTTGTTCCAAATTCGCTCTAGACTGGCCCTCCACTAAAAGCAGAAGGTCATCCGCATACGCACTGCATTTACACAGTGGCTCGAGCTGCTGGAGCAGAGGATCCATCATCATGTTCCAAATGAATGGACCACCGATGGACCCCTGCGGACACCCACGAGCCACGTCCACATCCACGCTCCCATTTACGGCAACGATGGAGGCCCTTCAGCCGAGCTCTTCCAAGCGTTGCACCACACGATCTCAGCGCAGATAGTCAAATGCCACATTCTGAACATACATCCACGCATCCTCCGTACTACGTCCTTTCGTAAATCCATACTGCCTATCCGACAAACTACCCCGCGTTAGCTCCCGAAGTCGTTCCACCATGACCCGCTCCAGTACTTTCCCAAGGACCGGAAGCAGGCTGATGCCACGATAAGACCGAGGGTCACTCCTGATCTTATCGGGCGACTTCAGGAGAGGTACAAGCCTAGCCTTTTTCCACTCGAGCGGAAAATAGCCCTCCCATATGCACTTATCATAGATGGCCTCCAAGTATTCCGGAATGAACTTCCACAAGCATTTGCAAATCTCTCCGTTCAAACCGTCGAAACCTGGAGACCTTCTAGACCTCACCAGGCCAAATGCATTGTCCAGCTCCTCAATCTCTATTGGAGGAACAGGCACCGCCTGTGCATGGGGAACCTCCTCCTCCGCCCTAGGAAAGAACGCTCCTAAGAGAACATTCGCAGACTCTCTCCACGACGATAACAGAGAGTCACCGACGCGAAGGGAGGTGACCACCTCACTCCGACGACCCCTGCAGATCCGGTAGACCTGACCCCAGGGGTCATTCTCATTCATCCCAACAAACTTCGTCCATTTCTCCTCTTTTACCCTGACAAGCATTTGCTTGTACTCATTCATTTCACAGCTAAGTTGACGTCTGAGCTGGGATAAGCTCTCAGAGTTGACCTGCCGGGCGCGCTGAAACAAACGTCTCAAACGCCGAACGGATCTCCTCTTCAAGCTCAACTCACGCGTCCACCATTTCACTTTCCTCGCTCTAAATTGCTCACTCTTCTTCAACATGCTATCATTTACACCCCATGGGCATGGACAGGCCGCGAGATATATATGGGCGACTTTGCAATATAAAGAATACTAGTCCTGCCGCGCTGAATTTTTGAATACTGTCTTTGTCTCCTATCTTGAAATTTCGTTTGCTTTTTATGTACACAAAACTTGCTAATGTAACGGGTTTCTTTCTTTTTAGAACACAGATTCAGTGCCATAACACTAAGAGAAAGTGGGAAATTGTGAGACCCACTTCATTTTTGGACAATATCTCTACCAAAAAAAAAAAGAATGTTTAAATTCCGAAAACGTTGACTTTTGCTATATGTAAAACATAATTTCTGGAGTTTACCGATTCATAAATTAATTTTTTGCGGGAGATTGAAAAGTCTTAAAAAAAGAAATGGTGGGGAATTGCGAGACACCGCATGAATCGAATAAAAACTCAAAAAACTTTATTAGGACTTATAAAATGTTTATGGAATGATTAATGGAAAATAATTTTCAAAAATCTTAGTCACTTTCACAGTTTTAGCATGTAAGAACATTGCGGGATACAGTTACGCATTTCGCATGAACGTCTCGGCTGCATTTAACGCATTTCGATGAGTTCTTTTTAGTCAATTTGGCGGGCATATCTTCATAACAAATGATAATGATAATGAAAATGAAAAAATGGAAAGAAATCAGAACACCAAACGAAATACAATTTAACGTATCGCGAAACACTGATATCAAGTGTCTCCCAATTCCCCACTAAAAGTGTCTCATGATTCCACAGGAGCCATGTTGTGCAATATAGAGGGGTGTAACCGACTGAAAAACTTTTCATCTTAAATGAATTGTGCGTGTCAAAGGGCTAAAGCTTCAACGATTAAGAACATCATATTTACCTCAGTGGGTTTGAATCAGCACTTTCAAAACATGGGCAAACACAGGAGCACGAGAAAACTTTAGAAAACTCGATTTTCGAGTCACGGCCACAGGAACGGATATATACGGGTACACTGAATGATTCTTCTAGAAATTTGAGCTGTGACCGAGATGACACAATACCAGCTGTTTCTATCTGTCACCGTTGACGCATGCGCAAATCACAGCGCTGTCTCACGATTCCCCACGTCTCACAATTTTCCACTTTCCCTTAGCTATATAATATCGCCCCTAGCCTTTAAGCAAAAGAGTTCCAAAGACTGTTGCGTATTTTAAGCAAGCGTGCTACAGGCTTTTCGATAGTACATTTGAATGCGCAAATTTTGTTAAAAAAATCGACGAATTTAGAAATCAATTCCAAAATTCATTTTTGGTGTTGTATCTATCTCCGAAACGTGGTTTTCCTCGCATAACATCAGTAAGATTCTACATGTAAATGTTTATCGATTTTTCAGAGCTGATAGGCATGGTCTAAAATGGTTTTTCTTGGAAACTAAATGGTGTATGTCATGCTTTGGTAGAAATTTTGTTGGTTGTGTATATGGCGGCCGCCGTAGCCGAGTGTGTAGCGTGTGTACGTTTCATTCGGTGGGTCGCAGGTTCGAATCCAGCTCGGGGCAAGTAACATCCAAAAATTATGGAAAGAGTTTTTTCTAATAGTGGTCGGCTCTCGGCAGGCAATGGCCAACCTCCGAGCGGATTTATGCCCTGAAAAAAACTTCTCCCAAAAACATTCGCCGTTCGGATGCGGCGTAAAACTGTAGGCCCCTTAATTTGTGTTACAACATCAAGACGCACACCACAAATTGCAGGAGAAGTTCGGGCGAAATCGCTTAAACGGTTATAGCGCCAATGAAGTAAGTGAGTAAATAAGTATATCGACCTAACCGCAGTGCCACCGTTACAGACTTTTCGGATGTCTTGGAACCGCTACTCCTGAATGTAATTGCAGGACACTTTAATAGCAACTTGGTCATAGAAGTCAGTATAAGATTGAGTATGGAGTCTGGCCCACTTTCCGACAAATATTTCTTTACCAACGCATTTCACTCCCACTAACAATACACTTATAGATATATTCTTTGTAAGTGATCTGTGGAAACCCTTCTATTACAATCAGATAGTGGATCAAAAAGCACCAACTTTTTTAAAACATAACTTAAAATTAACCGAATCGCCAACTTCTTTCTCATATCGCGGCTTTATAAACATTGACGATACCTCTTTCGCAGCTGCGGCCGATTCGGTAGACTGAAGACTTATTCAGAACTTCCAATCCATCGATGAAAGGGTGCCACTCGCAAGTACACTAATTCGCGATAGAAGAGGTACAGATCTCCGTGTTGCATTTAACAAAGCCGTAAAGTCAGCTAAGTCGAGGTTTTTTAAAGAAAACATCGGTGCTGGAACACCGTTAAGCAGATTGGCAAATCCATAGAAATCTCTCCCTCTACTTCGGATGTCAATCAAGTAAATAAATCGTTTGCAAGACAAACAGCGTGGTAATAATATTTTTATATTACGAGTACTTCCGTGACTACGTAAATGTTCTTCTCTACTTTTTCATTTAATCAACAAATTGTAAGTACGTGACTAGCACTAAAAAATAATTGTAAAATTTTTTTGTTAAGCGTACCTGGAGTAACGGCGAGAGAACCCTCCTTGAGGGTGCCCCTGCTCACTCTTCATAAGGCACGGCAGATAGTAGTTGAGGCTTATGAGGTTTATTTAGGCACACAGCCTGCTTAGAGACGCTATTATAGCCCCGGGTAAAACGTTGCTAAAGAACCTCTCTATGTTAAGGAAGGCGCCCGGTGCGAAGTCCTTACACGCAAGATATTCCCTTGTAATAGCCATGCTGTGAAAGCGATAATCTCTCTCGTGGAGCCCCACTTTTTATATGCAGGACAATCAGCCTCTCGAGCGTTTTTACGACAAACGACGAAAGACTGAATGTCATGAAGTTCTTAGGAGTAGTGAGGGAGCTCTCACCAGCATTCGGTATGAACACTACCCAACGGTACGCCACCTCCCAGCCTTTTGCAGCTGCGCAGGTACTATACCGTCAGGCGCCGGTGATTTGAAGCGCTGGTCCGACTTAATCGCTTACACCAGGCAGATCCGGAGGAGCGAGGCTTATTTATTTTGAATTTCCTGGAAAATGGGCATCGAGAAGCAGCTCTGGAGACTCCTTGCTGCTCATGCAGCTCTATACTCAAGGCTTACTGTGACTACTCCACCATCACTGAAATTACACGGAAAGAAGGCTTTCAGTCCGCAGGATCTTGGTTTACCTGAGTCCGCCTACACCATCAGCTTATACATTTTCGTCCCAATACTAGATATTCGATAACTGGATTATGACCACAGCAGATTCACCATGTTCAAGGTAAAGCAAAAGATTGGCGAAGTTCGCCTTAAAGTCGGATAATCATCCTCAGAAATCTTCCCTTGCACTCTGGCGTCGACATCAATCACTGTCGCGACTTCGCTGGCCGTGCTTGGTTTCTGAGCAACCTCCTTACAAGAAGAGCCAGTAATGGATGTCGATTCTGACTCTCCCTTACCGCTCGAAACACAATTGGGATTCTACTATTTTAGTCCAACTTTAAGAGAGTTTAGAAAAGGCACAGCCAATTCTTCAATCGGGAGTGAAGAAAATTTGGTACAGAAATGTATAAAGTTTATCGGCGTGAAATGTATAAAGTTTATGAGTGTTTTTAACGCTCATACCGTGGGGAGCAGAATTGAGTACATGTTGATCTTTTTACAATATTAGCAAGGGTTTTCATAGTAAATTTTTTTTGATAATTTTATATACAAATATAGTTCATACTATAACAAAACCCATGTAAATAAATGTTTCAAACTTTATACACAATTTATAAAAACTCAATAAATTTTCATCAAAATTTTAAATTTTTTTGGAAGAATGTTTAGAAACTTTTCTGGTATGCAGTTTTAAGGCTTATTTAATTTTAGTCTAATAAAGTGCAATTTTGAAGTGGCTAGAAACAACCTCTGATTTTTTATAATTTTTTTTAAATTTTGGCTTTGGAAACTTTTTCCATATATAACCTATACAAGTACATAATTTATGTGGTAGAAAATGTCGGCATATAAATTTATTAAAAATCAGTGGGAATTCTTATAAAATCCATGCATTTGATAAAAAAAAGTTCGCAAGACCAAAAATTCAAAAAATTATAAAAAATCAGCGGTTGTTTCTAGCCACTTCAAAATTGCACTTTATTAGACTAAAATTAAATAAGTCTTAAAACTGCATACCAGAAAAGTTTCTAAACATTCTTCCAAAAAAATTTAAAATTTTGATGAAAATTTATTGAGTTTTTATAAATTGTGTATAAAGTTTGAAACATTTATTTACATGGGTTTTGTTATAGTATGAACTATATTTGTATATAAAATTATCAAAAAAAATTTACTATGAAAACCCTTGCTAATATTGTAAAAAGATCAACATGTACTCAATTCTGCTCCCCACGGTAGATAGGTCATATTCACTTTCCTTCTGGTTTCATTACGGTCTGTTCCGCTGCGTGGTGCTGCCCTTAGTTTTCTGACTGAGGAACCCGTTCTGGAGTCTATCGTATCATTTTGTGTAAACAAATCATCATCGAGTGAGTCCTTTTTCGGGCTTCATTCGATTGTCATTTTTAAACTTTGAGATTGATGTCCGGTCAGGATATTTAAATATAAAAAACAAACTCTTTGTTTTATTTTATGAAACTATCTTACAGGAAAAGGTTATCGCTGACGTGTAACCAAATTGTTCACAAATTCCGGTAAACGACCTGGACGGTTTTAGTTTGTATTATTTCGCGTTATGCTAAACACTACAACAATCAGTGTCCAAATTGCATCATAAACTCGGGATTTAAGTATTAACAATTCTGTTTCTATTCGCTGAGAAGCGGAATTGGATTGCTAAACTGTGCTATGATCACAGATGTAAAAAAATAACGGATTATTGCGTTAAACGTTAAGATTTTGCACCAAAAAATTTCCTACTGGGTAGCGCAAAACTTAGGAATTTTTCCTGCTGGGTATATTCATATTCATCGTCATTCAGTCTGTGTTTTACAATCTAACAACATTAAATCTTAATCCTTTGAGATATTATTCTATTCCGCTAGGCCCCGACGCAAAAATATGTACAGTGGCATATGAAGAAAATAAACCAAACGATAAAATTTTTGCATTTGTTCCTGCTTTATTTATAAATTATGTATTCAATTCACTAACATATCTACTCTTTACTTTGCACCTTCTTAACCGTTGTGGTCGACCAAAGATGCTAACAGTGAGAGAGGATCGCAAATTACTTAAACCCAACCGCAAATATCCACATTTATCCGCACCACATCTTAACGGCAGGCCTAAAGCAGATCTACACCCCCAAGTTTCGGATGAGACAGTGCGCAGAGTGCTCAGGACGAACAATAGTCATGGTCGCCTGGCTCGAAGAAAACCACTTATTTCAATATTAATAAAGAAAACCGACTTTTATGCGCCAACACCTACAAAAGTAAAAGTTTCGAGTTTTGGAAAACTAATATTTAGCCACGAAAGCGAATATCATATTTTTGGTTCAGAGGGCCGTCTTATGGCTTGGCGGAAACCAAATGAAGAGCTGCATATAAAAAGCCTCAAAGCAACTGTTAAACACGGAGGAAGTTCGGTGATGGTGTGGGAGTGTATGTCGGCTCAGGGAGTTGGAATTCTTGTTTTTATATGAACATATGTATGTATATATGTCCATCCTTAAAGACAATTGCACTCCGATGCAGAAAAAATGTGTTTGGCAAGAAATGGGGTTTTGTTTCACCATGACAACGACGCGAAACATACGGCTCACGACGTTAAAATGTGGTTACTTTTCAACGCAAAGCATTTTCCCACACATCCCTGACATAAACTCTATAAAAAAAACTTTTGGGCATACCTTGAAGATAGAGTGCGTGAACACAAAATGTCATCAAAAAATAGTCTTAAGGGGGTTTTGCAAAGGGAATGGATTTTGTCGAAAGTTGGTAGAATCGAAAAAAATTCGAATCAAACAAGACACCAAGGTCTACGAATTCATTAACTGAAATCAGCTACAGAGAGGATTAACAAATATACACGCAGATACTTCCTTGGAGTGATTGTTGCTGTTCCTCTTTTATATTTTTTTGCTTGGTTTTTATTTTTCAACCCTGGTTCAAAGTTGGCGCTAAGGCCTATATATGAACCAATCAGATAAATTTAATTATACACATAAGAGATGTGTGGTTGTTATTTGATTTCGATTATATACACCCCAGGGCTGTGTCAAGGCACGCACATTAACCAGATAACATCATTAGAGAAGACACAACCCTGCCGGTTATTTTGTTGTTGCAAGTTGCCCATCAAAGGCTAAAATAGAAATGCCAAATTTCGCGTGTTTGACAATTCACTAAATAAGCAAAACGCACGACAACATAGCACATTATTCGAAGAAAAGTGAAAAATAAATATAAAAAATAATAAATATGCAGCTTGTGCGGCGACAAATATTCCAGTTCTGATACTTGATAATCTTCGAATGGATAATGGAAATCCAGGTGATACTTGATAATCTTCGAAAGGATAATGGAAATCCAGGTGGTATGCAAACCAATTTGGCTGAAAATAATATTTGATAAAATCAGTCTTATAATATATGGACTCTTTAGAAGTGTAAAGACGAGGGGTACTTGGTTGCATAAATATGCCAAAAGATGTGTATGTTACGTCGTAGTTATTTCTTTCTAGCGTTAGCTATCATGTATAAGCGTTTGCAGCTGTAAAGCGACAATGAAGTGAGGGCGTGGTTAGAGTAAATTGACTTTTTAGGTTTCTAAACATATGGAGCTTCTTTGAAGTCGCAGTCATTTGTGTACAAGCGAGTTCTTTCAAAGTGGGAAGCAATTGATCCCGAACACGAGTAAGCACTGTCATTCAACATCAGCAAATGGCAACATTGTATTAATCGTGGGCACCAAAATTCCACAACTCTAGGGATGATGTGCAGAATAATAACAATGCCACACAAAATTACACCACATTCATTTAAAAGAAATTGATTCATCTCTTTGGAAATTGTTTGCAGTCATTAATCATCATTCATTAATGTGTACATGCATTTTTTCGATCTCCTTGTAAATTATTTGCGGTCCTTAAAATACCTTTAAAATGTTAGAAGTATTTACAAAAAAGAAATTATTGTAGATTTCAATATTTAGTCAACAAAAGTTGGCACAATTAAAAATATAGTTATTATTTATAAAAATTGATTCATACATTGTTCAGCGGTTCCTAAAAGCCCCACAAAGGTACACTTGTACCTGTAAATTGTTCATCCTGACTAAGACACATATCGGAGCACACCAATGGAGTAGTACTATCATATCTACACAAGATTGTATATTAATATCTTAGCATTCAAGGCGATGGTATATAGAGTGATGGAACGGAGTTGGTCATTAAATTTGTTCCTTGCGCTCCTGCAATGAGTTCGGATTCCGAAAAGTGATCGGAACAAACCCAACTGCAGGAAGTTCCACGCCACATACTTTGTTCCAATTGGATCTTCTCCGCACATCCAGAGGAACTTTAAAGAAGTAACAATTAAAAAAACATTTGATACACTTAAACCAAAGTTTATAGCCATCCCCGTATTAAGAATATCCGACCCTAAAGATGCGACAAAACTTCACTGTGACGCACTACTGCTTCAGAAGAAAAAAGGTAAACAACTTCATCTAGTTTTTCATTTTTCTTTTTAATCATTAGCAATAGTATACGCGTTGAGAAGGTTGGTGGTAAATCTGCAAAGCGTAAAGTTTAAAATCATTACTTACTGAATTGATTTACCTTACCCTTAAACTTAAAAGCTATGTTGGTGTGCGCTAGCATTACAAAAGTATGATTACGAAGGTAAAAAAATGCAACATGTGAACGCGTTAAATAGAGCTTAATATAGTTTCGTGATCCACACAAATACATTCGAAGAAAATAGAATCATATGCCAAAGTAGAGATAAATGTACAGAAAAGATCAAAGTTAGAAGTAAAAGAGAGTAGTTTATAAAGAGACGACAAGGATCTACTTTTCTATATGTATATCAGAGGAAATATAACAGAAGGTTTGATATAAATATCACGATGAAATGAGCCTTTAAGGGGTGGGGTAGACAAAGACACTGAGATTGTTGGGCAAAGTGATTGGTTTCAAAATATAAGGAGAAGTACAACCACTCATGTTGAAAATTGTTTAAAGTCTTTTCAAATAAAAGCGGTCAAAAATAGGGGCTTTTATATATGATTTAAAAACGATATAAAGGAAATGCTACACAATGATCATATATCAAGTTCGCTTTTATCCTGCAAATACAACAGGGTCAAAAGAATCTGTTACAACCTTAAAAGATTATTTTCGAGCACACAGAGACAGAAAAATCGTAATGTCAGATAGAGGGACCTATTTTACGACGAAAAGATGCGAGAAACCTTAGAAGATAATAATGTGGAACACATAAAAATATCAACAAATTCGCATCGATCAAACGGCCGGGCTGAAATTTGAATAAAAGTTTAGGCCGAATGATAGCCAAAATGGTAGATTCGAGAAAAGAGCTAAGTAAGAGTTTTAGAGTCAGTAAAATACGTCATGAATAATACAGTGCATAAAGCTATTAAAACAACCTAGTGTATTACTATTCGGAGCAAGTCAAAAAGGAAGTCATAGATAGTGTAAGAAAAAGCGAGTTTGATTGGTTACAAACACCAAAAGAGGATCTTACCAAACAAGCAGAGGTTGAACAACTTAAAGCACAAACTTATAATAGTATTTTGTAACATTAGCTTGTATATAGGAACATCTAGCAACCTAATCCCAAGTTCAAAGGACCACACAAGATGTCAAAATTTTTACAGAATGATCCTACGTACTGCAGTATTTAGCGGAGTTTCAACAAACGCAAATATCGTACAAAGGTGTGTTTGATCTGTCATAAATTGTTAAGTGGTCTTAACGAAAGAGGTGCAAAGTTCCCTGGCACAACGCTAACCGGGTGAAACTCCGATACAAGAGGACCAAGTATCTTCGTAAGTTTAACAAGAGTAACGTTTACTATATTCTGTACAAAAAATACTCTAAGAAATTCGTTTGCTTGGATAAATTCCTGCACAGAAATTACGTCCTAAGGTTTGAATCCAACTTTAAAAATTAATCCGAAAGCATTTTGAAATTTGGTAAATTAAAAAAAGAAAATCACTTGTTCTTGTAGTGCTTCAACAATCTATCTCCGTGATGAAGTGTCGAATACACCTGCGGATGCTGTGAATTTGTTTGCGTTTTTTTCAGTCAAATTACGACAACAACAACAATTCTAGATTTCTGGAAATTAATGTTGTCTTCAGAGATGTGTTTAACGGCATCGCTCGTATCAAATCTTCTCAAACTGACGTTGCTGGTTTGCCTGTAATTTTAGTGTATCCTATTTTGAAACGCTGTTTCTGTGCCTAAATGGTAAGAAAAGAGTGCATAAGGTAACCGTCAATGATACAAAGCAACAAATAATGATGCAGTGTTTGCTCAGCGAAATTTCTGCTCTACGTGCTGAGAATAGGTACTCGTATTGTTTCTTTTGTCTAATCTGCATGATGCGAAGAACAAGCATCTTATAAAAACAGCAGAATCATTGCATGATAAAGTCCGGGATATGGAGAGGAAGATCCGCTATGATGAGTTGGCCTGTGCAGCAAATAAGCAGTCTTCTCTTCGCCCCGCTACAACTTCTATCACCTACACTGCTACTGGGGCGACCACCACCAATGATAATGCTTCTGCTAGGTGTACTATTGGTTCTGCTGCTACTGACGGTGATCTGCTTTCTATCAACAATAGCGAAGTAGACAATGATCTGATCGCTCGTCGAAATTCAGAGTGGCTTACTGTCGCAAAAAATAAAATAGAAAGGAAAAATATTCGTGTTTTTAGTTCAAGGGTAAACTCTGAACTTGCTGCCATTGATCGCGCTAAGTGGCTACACATCTCTTCGTTTTCGCCTGCTGTTACTTCTGTCAACATATACTATAATGTTAAGCATTCGGGTATTGAAGGAAAGATACTCCCCCTAACTCTATTAAGAGCATAAATTTAAAATTAGGAGTTCCTGAGTCGTGGTCGAAAACATGATAAGAGTCCGTCCTTTGCGGTTTATACCAAAAGCGGAAGTTAGGCAAACTTAACCATAGAGTTAAACGTAAATCCCAACGCTAACAAGCAAATCAAAATTTGTTTTCAAAACGTTTCTGGTGTGAGAACAAAATCAAACGACGTTCATACAAGTAGTTCGCTTGAAATCGATGATGTTTTTGTATTAATTGAAACCTGGCTTAATCTTACTTTCTTTGATTCGGAGATTTTTGTTTGTAAAGAGAGAGATGCTGTAAAAACTTCATGTAGCAGAGGTGGTGGTGTTTTGATGGCTGCTAAGCGTAATTTTCTGTAATGGTTCCTTAATGGTTCAATTATGCATACGGCTGCATGGTTCATTGAGCATAATTTATATTAGAGCCTCCGAATAGCCAGTAGCAATTAGGATGTTGACAACGCCGCAACGTTACGTTCAACGATCGGAGATCAGTGTTTATGCGTGCTTGGCGACCTTAACATAAGCGGTATTTCATGGATTTTTCTGGCTTTCTAACTCCAGCTAATATTAACAAAGCATTTGAATTATACCTTGTTGATAGTTTCCTAAGCGTAGACTTGCGCCAGATTAATAGTAATTGTAATAATTTTACAATGCCTCGCCAATTTCGTCAGCTTACTGGCATTATATTTCGTTAATGTTAGATTTAGAATCCAAATAATTTTTAAATGCCCCTTGCGGAAGTAATGCTTTAAGTTTTAATCTTAAATATTATAATTTCACGACCCTTAACATCCGTTTGCTTGAATTTTATTTGGGAAGTCTCTTCGCTAAGCTAGATATAGTCCATAGTTTCGATAATTTTAAATCTAAGGTACATGATTATTCTTTGAATCATGCCCCAATTTTGCACATCAAAAGTTAATTACCTTATACACCAAGCAACTAAAGCATTTAAAAACCGAAGTAACAGGCTGTAAAAAAACATTCAAAGTGTCCAAAAATGCTTCACACTATGAATATTACAAATGTTGTTTGTCTGAATTTAAAAAAACTTGATAAAGTGCTTCGTACAAAATATATCTGCAATTTTGAAAATAATATAAGGATTAACCCTAAAAGGATTGATCGTTTCTTAAATCTAAAAAAATAAATTCAACATACTCTTCCCCTCCATGTTTTATAAAAAAAATAAGCATGCGAATTCTGCCAGATACATTTCTAACCTTTTTGCAGACTTTTTAGTGCAAATTTCGTCGATGGTGTTACTGAACCTGGTAATCTTAGAGTTTCTGATACATGTTTTTCGTTTGATCACGGATGAGGATTTGCTAAGGGGAATTTTTCATCTAAATCATCTACTCAAACTGATGCATAAGGTCTACCTCCTATTCTCTTCAAAAACTGTTCTGCTCTTCTTAAGCCTTTATTGTTAATTTTTAACTTGTCGCTTTCAACGGGAACATCTATAAGTAAATGGAAAAGTGCATATATTACCCCAATTTAAAAAAATGGAGATACAAACGAATAGACGGATTGCTAAATTATAGATAACATTATTTTTGCAATTCAAAATGTTGTCAGAATCAGCATGGGTTTAATAAAGGGAAATCTACTATTTCAAATCTTGGTATTTTTACAGATGATTGCAATAAAGGTTTTGAAGCTAGGTATTAAATCAATACAGTATACGAGGTTTTACCAAGGCGTATGATAGGGTGTCCCATAAATTCTTACTTAATTATTAGTTATGGGCCTTCCCTCCACTTGTTTACTTCTAAATCTAGAATTGCTTGTGGATAGATGAAAATTTCTATCTAATTAATGTTATTAGAAAGCTAAATAGTATTTTTTGGCAGAACCAGTAAGAAACTTCATTGTCTGAAATAAATAAATATTGCTTCCAAATTAACATTGAAATATATTCCAAGTCTCCCGGTAGTGAGCATTACCACACCCTTACGAAGTTTTTGACAGAAAAAGCAAACTGGGAAAAAGTTCAGCGTGCTTTAAATTACCAAAACACTAATCTTCCCTTCTCAGAAAATACTAACAAAGAAGTCGCTACTTTTACAAAACTAGCTCATTTCATATAAAAAAATCGAACGCGCTGTTCCGGAAAAACAATCAAAACAATCCAAAAGGGGTTGCCTGAATGCATTATCACAATTTAGCAACCATGAAAATAACCCGAAAAAAGTTTGGGTTTATATTAAAATACTGTCGGGCTCCTACACGCAACCACAAACAATTCCAATTCATGATACTAGTGGCCCTATTGTTAACTTAAAAGTACTTTCAAACTACTTCGTCATATCAGTCTGAATACTCCCCCAACTCAAATTTCTATGCCTCTTTCAATACGATTTCTTCCTCTCCCTGAAACATTACAGACTCTAAGTTAGAATACATTGAACTAGAATCTGTGCTCGCTTACATGTCCGGTAAAACCCCTGGTGTAGACAGAATTTCGTACGTCATGTTACTGAACTTGCCCCTAACCCTAATAATATTTTAAATCACGGCTTCTACCCTCAATCTTTGAAAACCCCAGTCATTATTACCCCTAAACCAAGAAATCTCTTTGATTAATTTCTTGGGCAAACTCTTTAAAAAAAACTAATAGCGAATCGCTTATCTTGGTATGTGGTAAGCAAATATTTTATTAACTAACGGCAAGTGGCTTTCAAGGAGGGGCGGGACACCATTGGTGCTCTACTTTACTGTGAACATCACGCCTCATCTGCCCTTGCTAACAGAAATCATCGGACCGCATCGGAGTTTACGTTAGAAAAATAGGATCTTGGATATATAATATATTTAAGTCTTTTCTCATAAACCCTACATTTGTAACCAAAGTTAACAACACTCTGTCGGACGTTTTCAAATTGTACAACGGTATATCCCAAGGCGCCCTACAGATGTTTACTACGGCTTTTAATGAAGTTACGCTGACGATGTACTAATATTCTTCAAAGTTAATGACCTCCATATTCTTAAAACAGATTTTACCCATATGTTAACAGATTTAACGAATTGGTCACAACCTTCAGGTGCCATGGTAGCTATAAAAATTGTAAAACCTTTCATGTTTGCCGCAATTAGAAATTTAGAACTTTCACATTAGCCATTATACATACTAACGGCTTGAGTTTTTAGGTATAATTTTTGAAAGAAAATATCTTATTAAGAAAGCACCTGGCTGTCAGACTCAACAAGCACACTTCTGTTCAAAGATAGATTTCGGGTTCCCCATCTATGGCAACTGTGATAAAAGAAACATCAAGGTCTTACACTGTGCATACCATACAGCTGTAAGAAGAAACATTCGTACTTTGACAACATCACTTATTAATATATATATTGACTGAAGCTGGTGGAGCCACCATAGAAGAAACATTCTCGATGAGTGTCAAAAAACTTAACCCAAAGCTGTTTCTTTGTCGTAATAGTACTCTTTACAGAATGGTATCGCCTGCGCTTCAACAAAGTAAGGTTCCAAGTAGCAAATATGCTATTATTATTTGCATCGAACACCAAACAATTCAATATCATGCAACTGCAAATGGTACATCAATATCAGCAGGTCTTCTAAGCTACGGCGAAAGCAGCAGCGATGTTTAATGCCATAAGTTTTGGCGCAAATTCCGAACTGAAAACAGTAATATGCTCGGGCAGTAAATCAACTTTATCACCTGTACAAAATATTAGGAACAAATCTCACATAATTTCCTGCATTCGTAACGTGATCAAAAGCAGCAATCGCACAAAAGTAATGTGCCTCGTCTTTTTCCCCCAATAAAGCCGATTTTTCTTCTTTCGTATGGAATTGATTTTATTCATCTTTGAACTAAATTTCAGTATTTCTCAGCAAATATTTTCAGTATGAAAAATTCGGTTTGTTTGGGAGATGCCACTTCCCTTTTTCCGATTATTTTTTCTTTTGTATACATATAATCATTTCATTTATCTCCAAATAAATTCTTCCAGAGATTAGTTTGGTTTAATTTATCTCAAGACCAAATTTCAATACTCT
Source organism: Anomoia purmunda (assembly GCA_951828415.1). Taxonomy (NCBI): domain Eukaryota; kingdom Metazoa; phylum Arthropoda; class Insecta; order Diptera; family Tephritidae; genus Anomoia; species Anomoia purmunda. The sequence goes on along the minus strand of OX639994.1, from coordinate 39,804,016 downwards.
TCAACGAATACTTCCTGATAAATGCATTATAAAAAATTATATATGTATTATATTCTTTTAGCCCTGGGCATCCTTTTAAAGGCTGGAGAGGTTTGCAAAATTTGGTTCAAGTGGTTTAGGACACAACTGCGAACATACTCATAGATGCTTAACGGGTGTTTTTTTTAGACTGATAGAACTTCCAATAGGGATAGCTGTCACTTGACAGCTGGTAAATGACATTTCGTTTTGACATTTCTGTTCAGTAAGCATTGACAAATCATCATGGAAAGAATGCCGCCGTAACAACGTTTACAAATTGTGGAAATTTACCTTAAAAATTAGTGTTCTGTTCGCCAAACTTATAGAGCACTTCGTGAATTTTATGGTCCACATAATAATCATCATAAGCATTATAGCAGCTTATTCGTCGAGCTGTTGATAAATTTCGGACAACATTTATTCTACTCGATGAAAACCCAACAACAAGACAAAGAACTGTACGTACAGAAAAAAACATTTGTGCTGTAAGTGATAGTGTTGGAGAAGATCCGAATTTGTCTATTCGCCGCCATGCTTAACAAGTTGGACTTTGTCCATCCACAACATGGCAAATTTTGCGCAAAGAAAATTGGACAGATCTCATCCGATTCACCGAAGCTAGTCGTGGCGGACATATGCCAGAAATCGTTTTTAAATATTAAATGTCATGAAAATATCTTTCAAATAAAAAAAATTTGGCATCGTACTTAATTTTTTATGTGTTTCATTTCAATTTAAAGTTCTATCAGGGTATTCTCGTTCCCGCTGCATACTCTCTAGCATTGATAAAATAGCATGATTGGATAACTTAGTTGTTTCATGTCTTCAAATAATATGCAACTTTTTCATGGTCATGCTACTATTAAACCGGTGTGTTTGCTTGCATGAGATGATAGCAAGCTTTGTGCAACCCTGTGTCAGCTGTTATTTCATTTGTAGCCATGCTAAAAGTTGGAGCGTCAGTAAGTATTTAACATATGCATGCTATGTACGAAAAAAAGGCATTCTCGATTTGGTGCATACCTTGGTACTGCAAATGCAACGAATCGAGAATACCCCTAATTTTTCATTCCCTTTGCAGTCGGTACTACGTACCGGAATGATCCGGGTCTCATCCGACCAAGGACTTGTTTCGGCGATCTAACCCTCTTTAGATTAGCCTACCCCATAAGCCGTTTGTCTCCTCTGGAGCAATTTTTAGCAGCTGGGTTGCCTTGCATCTTTCTGCTCAGGGCTGGCATCGAGCCAAACCCTGGACCAGAAACCTATTTTTGCTGCGTCTGCCAGAAAAGATTCCATCCGAACTCCAATTCGGTAAGCTGTAATTTGTGCGACGGATGGAGCCATCTTAAGGTCTGCTCAGGCCTAAAGACCCACAAGGAGTGGTCCATAAATTATGTGGTCCCATGGTGTTCGCGCCCGCGGACCACCGGACCTACATCAACTTTAAAAAGGCTGACTGCGTCGGGTTCGCGGAGTTCACTGAGAATGCCTTCAGTGCTCTTCCTACACCCACTGACGTTCGCAAAGGCGAAACGATGTTCCGCAAGGTGGGTGCGTCTGCAGCTGCTCGCTTTATCCCGGCAGGGAGGATCCTCGAGACCCGCCCCAATTTCCCGGTTGCAGCGGCTGGTCTAGCAAATGAGCGTGCCCGCCTTCGATTCCGATCCCATCATCCTATTATAAGGGATTTAGACGTGGCGATTCGGAGGTTGGTAGACCAGAATAAGCGGAACAATTGGGACGAGCACCTGAAGTGCTGCAACCTAGTCACGGTTGTCGGTAAGCTCTGGTCCAAGCGAGGTCCTTGTCCAACCCAACGAAGCGCGACGACCGAGTGGAAATTTCATTCGGAGATCGCGCCTTTTTTGTCAAAATAATAAAACTATATATCAAAAAGTAAAGCTGTTAGCAATCTACCATCTTTTTTTTCACAGTCAGGGCCACAAAACCCAATAACAGAAAAAAATAAAGGAAATTTTTGTTTTTACTTTATTTCACTAAATGGCTCTTTACTCTTGTAATATTTCAATTCATCAGAAATCTCTTATGCTGTCTTAAAAAAAAAAAATTTGAAGTTGGGAATCGCATTTTTCAAATATTTCCAAAGGGTGTATCCTTGCTTAAGTGAAGAACTGTATGACAAATATAGTATACGTATACAGAATATAAGCATTTTATACTAGCAAATATTATACTGACAAATATAGTATACTTATACAGTATATATAAGCATATTATACTAGGAAATACGCGGTACTAAAATATTTTCGAAAGTGGAGTTTTTTATAAACAAAATTGTTTTTAAAAGTATATTTGAAATAAAACTTACGCCAGGTGATACAGCCCTTTAAACTTAAAATGACTGAAAAATTCAAAGAATTTGCTAAACGGAAACATAATAATGATATTGGCAAAAAAAAAAATTTGGACGGAAATGGGGTTATTTAAAAAAAAAATTAAAATGGTAAATACCTTTCTTATGTTTTATTATACAACTTAATATAATTCAATAAAACTCGAACTAAACCTTCGTTGTCAACGTTAATTTTTATTCTGCCTCTTTACAAAAGTTCTTCGCTCAACCAAACCAAGCTCGAAGAAGTTTCACCAACGCTTTCCGCTAGACAATGCAACAATCGTTATTCGTCTCATGTATTTGTTGTAATCTGAAAGTGCCGTTGTCACGACTTAAATCAAGCGCGAGAGCAAGTTGCATAGTGCGCATGTCCAATAATGAAATCACTCAAACTTAGTTCAACTAATACAAAAAGAGTGTTGTGTAATGAAGTTGAGCTTAAACAAAAAGTACGATCAAATAAGTGTTCACAGGTTAGCGAGTTTGTGCAAGCATTCTTAACTGCCTTCCTTCTCAAATTCGAAACGTCCCCGTTGCGGATATCCAATGTAATGTTGGTTTGGGAGTTCGAATAATTATATTAAAAATTGTTGTTTGAAATTTCTAATTTGTTGCTAATGTAAATGCGTATCGCAATACATAGGACGCTGCTTTAATACGTGGAGGCCGTGGTCTCTGTTGGTGCGGAGAGTGAAAAGCTTGATTGGGCGTGAATTGGGTGTTTTTGATTAACAATAAGTATCTTCAATATCAACAAAAGTAACGCATTTGTAGTTTAAAGTTGAATGTAACAATGACATAATAGCGTAACAAACATAATTGAACTCAAACTTAGTTTACAAAACATATGTACATATTTTAATTGATTTCTTATATAAATTCTCTATATTGTAAATAATCAAAATTGATAATGATGTGCTTTAATCTCTGACTAATTTTAAAAAGTTTGCCAATGTTATGTGCTTTTGCAGTAACGTAACTTTCAAAATTCGTGGGGAAAGTTCAACATTTATCGCAAGTTACTTTTAGGGATTTTTTTTCCATCGATCAAAACCGTGGTGCCTAGATCTTCTTCAACAACTTTTTCGACAAATATGTTATTAAATTTATTTCCTAGACGCCTGTTCCTTCTCAAAAACACCTTCTCTCCAGGTTCATAAGTTCTCATTTTTTTATTGTTATTAAGCCTATTTAATACTTTTTCCTGCTCTTGACACAATCTCGCGCGGATTGTTTTTAAATTTTCATTCGAATAATTTTGAAAAATGTCGATAGGTTTAGCATTTGTCGAAGAGTGAATGCTGTTGTTGTATTTATGAGTAGCTTATAGAACAAGATCAATGGTCTCGCTTAGCTGTTGTTGTTCTTTAATGCAGCGAGCTATTTCCATTAAAGTTGAATGGAACCTCTCAACCTGCCCATTACTCTGACTATGTAATGTTGGAATAAAAAATTGTTCAATCGAAAAGTTGTCTCGAAGCAAGGTTTTAATTGTCATCGAATGAAAGGCCTTTTCATTGTCCGAAACAATAGTTTTCGTGTTCTTAAATATTAATAATATTTCGAGAAGCGCTTCTTTAAGTTCAATTGTAGAACGTGAAGATATGGGTTTAACAATGGCATATTTGGAGAATTTGTCTATGCAAGTCAGGAAATGTTGTCTGTCTGTGAGGAAAATGTCTACGTGGAGGATCTCGCCGGGCATATTTGGAATAGGCGTTTTGCCTATTTCGAGATTGACCGGTTTACGCTGGTATTTATTTTCAAGGCATATCTTACAGTTGGCAATTAGGGACTTCAATAACTTTTTAATACCTGGGAAAAAATATTCACGAGAAATTTGCTTAAAATTTTCTTGCAAGCAACGGTGCGCGCGGCTATGCTCCGTAGCAACTGTTTCGAGCTGGTCAGTTTTGTTAATTAAGTCTAATACAAATGCTTCTGTATGTAGAAATTTTATACCGGGAAAAAATAAAATCAAATCGTTTTGTATTTCTGCTAATGTTGATAAGTCACAATGTATTGCGTTCGTAATATTTGGGTTTATGGCTGTCTTTAAACATTCGAGTAGATTTTCAAGCGAATCAAAGGAAATCGTATGACGGATATACTTCTGAAATAAAATCTTTGTACATTTTTTTAAACATGATGATTTTGTAAGTATAAGCTGGTTCTTAAATTGATTTATTGGGTATTTTATTGTCTTTATAACTCTGCTTAATGATTCCTCACTATGAGCTGTGCCCATTGATTCGCTCAAATTATTGATGAACTGTCGGGAGAGCGCATCTGCGACCTTGTTCTCACTTCCCGGCTTATAGTGAAATGTCGGCGAAAACTCTTCGATAAAGGCACGCCACCTCTTCATTTTGGTATTCGGATTTTTGTCCGACATCGAGAATATTAGTGGCTGATGATCTGTAAAAATCTGGATATTTTTAACCCCATAAAGGTAATGGCGAAGAGTTTTTAGAGCCCAAACTATAGCCAGTAGTTCACGTTCGTTTGTCGCATAATTCTGCTCCGTTGAGGAAAGTGTGCGGGAAATCATCGTTATAGGCCTATTGTTTTGTGATAATACAGCTCCCAGAGCATTTGAAGATGCATCGGTGGTTAGCTCGAAGGGTCGATTAAAATCCGGGTATTGAAGCAAAACATCTTCTGAAGCTAATATTTTCTTAATTTTTTGAAAAGCAGACATGGCGTCTGGGTCCAGTTTTATTTTGATATTTTTGGACTTGCTAGCTCCGACGTGCCCATTCTCTCCTCTCAAATATTTTGTCAAAGGTTTGACAATGGCGGCATAATCCTTAACCTTCGGTAATAACCTGCCAGACCGAGAAAGGATCGCAAGGAGCGTAGGTTTTCTGGAACTTTGTAATTCATAATATCATGGATTTTGTTTGGGCAAGTTTTTATACCATCTTGAGAGACCAAAAACCCTAGGAACTCTACTTCTGTATGAAAAAATTTGGATTTCTCTGGTGAAACTCTCATTCCAGAATTTTCTAACTTGGTTAAAACTATATTTAAGTCTTTCAGATGTGAATACTCATCAGGCGAAAAAATAATTATGTCGTCGATATATACATGACATATTTTACCGATTTCTTCGCGAAGAATATCATCGATCGCTCGTTGAAAAATGCTTGGAGCATTTTTCAAACCAAATGGCAAGCGACAAAATTCGTACTTCCCATTGTTTATATTGAACGCCGTTTTCGGTCTATCCCTTTCACGTAAATTAATTTGGTGAAATCCTGATTTTAAATCTAGAGTAGTAAAATACTTGGATTTTCCTAAGTTAGACAAAATAACGGAAGTGTCAGGTATGGGATATCGATCAGAGGTAGTATTTTCGTTGATTTTTCTAAAATCGATCACCAGCAGTAACTTTTGCTTGCCATTTTCATCAAGGCCTTTTTTGGTTACTACATGGACAGGGGAATTATTAGGTGATGACGACTTGCGTATTATACCGTCCTTTAGGAGTGACTTAATTTCTGAATTTATGAACTCTGTTGCTGACATTGGATACGGGTAACTTTTGCTAAAAATTGGGTCATCCGTGGTAGTACTTATTGTAGCCTCCACGTTCGTGTTGTATGGAAGGGCACGGTCTGGATGTGCAAACGCATTCGTATTATTATTAATCAATTGGTGGAATTCAGATCGAATATTATCAGGAACAGAATCTTCGTTAATTGTAATCAAGTTAACTTGATTGCAGCAAAGATACTGAAGTTTTACGTAACTATTCTGATAATGCAGATATCCAGCATCGATGCCAATTTTCGCCCCAATTTCTTTAAGGAAGTCGTAACCGATTATACCATCAAACGTTTTAAGATTATTAAGTAAGTAAAAGGTTGAGGTGTGGTTAAGGACATTGATCAGGCATTTTCTATTTATGAAATTAATCCCGTTTAGTGATTTCAATGTAAAAGGAGTATCCATTTGTTTAATTCCGTTAAGAAATGGAAGATTTTTTATAAAATTTTTCGAGGTACCCGTATCAATTAATAGTTTAAGCTCCTGACCATCTGCTGTTATTTTAGTGATAAATGGTAGGAGCGACTTCAGTTTAAAAAGTTAATCTCTGAATCGCTTATATGGTTGGGCCCATCGCCGTAGTTGCTGTCGGTGTAAAAATGAGAAGCATAATAATCGTCACAATGTTCATCGTTTTCAGATTCGTCAGAAACTGTGCCAATTTGTACTGGCATAAAATTTACAGGTTGAGTCTTCGGGTAAGGTTTTTGAAAGGAACCAGATTGCTCACGAGGACGTTTAAATACTATGGCTTGATTGGGTTGTTGAGAGACGATTGCGTTATTTTGATTAGGATTACGATTTCGATACATAGACGTGCCAGCATCGACATCCATTGGGACTGATCTATTATAATAATTAATTGAACGATTTTGTTGGTTTTCTTGCGGAAAATTATACTGTGGCATAGTTGTTCTTGCCTTATTTGGCTTTAATGAATTACCCATCGCAAATGTTTGCGCGAAATCATAGCGTTTGTGGTTCATCTCAAGCTCCTGCGCTACGGCCAATGCAGTAGGCAAATCCTTTGGTGCTGAGGAGAAAAGGATATCGCATAGCGGACGGCGAAGGCCCGATATAAAAACACGAAGGGCATTTTCTCTTGCACGATCATTAAGAGCTTTTATAACTTCAGTATTACCGCTGTTCGCCATTATTTGCTTATTTATGATAAGCGTCAAGTGTTTGTCCACTGCGTCGTAATAGTCTGTTATTGTCAGGTTTCCTTGCCTTAGAATGCTTAATTCCGATTCTAGAACATGAACGGGTCTTTTGTCTGCGTATGTTTGGTCTAACCTAGCAATTATTGCTTTAAAATTAAGTACGGTATTGAAAGATGATAACGTCGAGTTCGCTGCACCTGTAATTTTATTTCTAAAAATACCCATTGCAACGTAATACCTTTCTGAACCTTCGGGTTAGTAATTAATAGCGAAGTTGGCCGCAGAGCGCCAAGCAGGATAAGATGAGGCATCGCCACTAAATTCCGGTAAAGATTTTATTAAGTCAAGACTAGAATTTTTAGAGTCTATTGAAGGGTTAACAGAGACCGGTTCGTAGGGCTCAACACGTGGTAGTTGAATACGATTTAAAGCTAAGGTAAGTTCGCTAATTTGTGCCGATAGTTCCCGTTTGGTGCGTTCGGTTGCACCTATTACGATTTCTAAAAGATGTTCTCGTGTGACCTCCATTTTGAATTTTGATACAAAGAGAAATTACCGCTATATAACCTTAAACAAATGAACTATAGAAAATGCTATAAATTTATTAACTAAAAGTTTTAATCCTCTTATATTCTCAAAGCTGCAGATAAATTTATAAGTATATCCTGCTTACTTGGAATAACTTAGATATGTTGAGAAAATTTTGACTTGAGTTTGCCTTTCTTAGTACGAATAAAATCCTACTACGCTTTCACAGCTCGCAAAACGGGTTTCTGAAATCTATATTTCAATTTTTCTCTTCTCATATAGAGTTCGCAATCTTGCAGTTTTTAACGATGGAAAAAATTATGGAACCAACTTGTATTACGAAAATTTCAATTAATCAATTAACTTTTCAACACGTGTATGTTACGTAACTCACTATGATCCAACAACACTTAAAAAGGCACTGACATACATACAGTTTTAATTTATTTGACGTCAATATCAAATTTTATAATTTTTTTTTAATTTTTCACTATTGAACAATTATCAATTTCGATCATTACTTACATAATTTCAACAAATTTCTAATTCTGGTTTGTCAAGCTTAAAATGAAGAGTAAAGACTCGAATGTTGAATTCCCACGATGCAAAAAAGTGTCCAGCCACGTGAAGATGAAAAAAGTTCCACAACGCCGCAACTTTCCGACTTCGTTTGGAATTTATATTGGTTTTTGTGTAACCTGCCGCTTGGTTCGTCCTTCCTTATAGGAATAATACTTGTAGAATTGATCAAATCGACCGTTCAAAACAAGTTGCGAATAGAATTTTCTCGACAGGCCCCACGTTGGGCGCCACTTAATATAATTCAATAAAAATCGAACTAAACCTTCGTTGTCAACGTTAATCTTTATTCTGCCTCTTTACAAAAGTTCTTCGCTCAACCAAACCAAGCTCGAAGAAGTTTCACCAACGCTTTCCGCTAGACAATGCAACAATCGTTATTCGTCTCATGTATTTGTTGTAATCTGAAAGTGCCGTTGTCACGACTTAAATCAAGCGCGAGAGCAAGTTGCATAGTGCGCATGTCCAATAATGAAATCACTAACACTTAGTTCAACTAATACAAAAAGAGTGTTGTGTAATGAAGTTGAGCTTAAACAAAAAGTACGATCAAATAAGTGTTCACACGTTAGCGAGTTTGTGCAAGCATTCTTAACTTACATAAGTCTAAATCGTTCAAGTTTTGAGTGAAAAAGATGGAGCACATCATTACAAATTTCGTTATGTTTCAAACTGTTCTATGATCTGAGGTGATTTAAATATCTATGATCTGAGGTGATTTAAATATGTATAATGAAAATATTTAAAAAACCCCTAAAAATTAATGTAATTTCAAATCGGTCCAACTTACCTAAAACGTAAAATGATTGCGAAATATTTGGTTGATGTCTTAACATACAATGAATTTCGATGGAAAAGCAGTATCGATCTTATTTTTGTACGGGGAGTGATGCACCCAAATTAAAATTTTCTTCAATAAATTAAAAAAAAAGTGAGTATGCCACTCTATTGTGTTTCGCAAATGTTTCAGTAAAAAATAATAATTATTAAAGTCGGTTCAACACTTTTAGTAAAATCGTTACAAACATTCTCCATTTAATAAATTGTATATAATATAAAAGTATATATAAGGACTTCAATGCTTTATGTCTTCACAAAATAACACCAATTTAATAAGCGTGAGAATATCAAAATCGAAAGCACATATGTGCATAGTTTCCCTGTCAGTCCACGACAGGGTAAAAAGCGGTTGGTTATATAAGTATATACCTGTACATGCGTATGATTCATTTGCTGTGTTAACCACATACTGTACATGAGTGTAAACGTTACACTGTAATGCGATGTGTTGTCTTCCGTTTATACCCAGCAAAAAAAAAACGATTACCTCATAAACGAAACTAGAATCGTATGAAAATTGATAAGCTCTTCGTCTTTCGCTTCTAGCAAAAACATGTGCATGTCATTGGCGGTAATGGTTAGCAGACCACTTTGCATTCCCCGTAAAGACAAATTACCAAAGCGACTTTGCAATTCTCGTAATGGGTTAGAGCAGCGAAATACATGCGACTTAGCAACCCCTATGCTGGGTTAAAGAAGCGAAAGACAAATTACAAAGACATTACTATATATGGTGGTATAAATTGGGGCAATGTAGGAGTTTGGTTATCAGGTGAATGGAGCTGGCAGAGGCTGTAGATAAACATGTTGTGGGACCTACGTTACCGAAGATTTGGTAATGGAATATTTTGGAAATGTTCGTAGAATGTGGGGATCGTGATTGTTTTCTTTCGATTGCAAATTCTGGATTTAGAGTTTGAGTTTGTCATTAGGTGTCCATGAGCCAGTTTTTTATATCCTAGCCGTTTCGTTTAAACTTCATTATGTCAAGTCGGGGTTTTTGTTAAGAAGTCATCAGCTTTTGCTTTTGTATAGTTTGTTTATACCATTGATTGGTAAGGTTCCATTTTGTTTGCTGCTTTCCGTTGAAATGTTTGTTAATATACTTGCATTATATTATTTATAATAACGTCACCAGGTACCTAAAGTAAGATTATTTTGGGCTATTTTGTGATTAGATCGTTTCTTATTTTTACTGTGTAGTATTCGTTATTGTTTAAGTATGTGATTGAGTCGAGAGCTCAAAATGAGTCTGTGCATATTACGACTATGTCTCTTCTATTCGTAACGCGGTCTAAAGCTTCTGATATGGTGATGATTTTCGCTGCAAGGTTGGAAATTTTCGTGAGGGTATTAAGCTGGCTTACACTGCAAGTTGCATTTCTTTCTTGTAATGATCCATCTGTGTAAATGAATTTATAATTATGGTATATGTTGTGTATTTTGTGAAAGTTATCCTGGAATTGTAATGGGTCCGTATTTTTTCGTTGCAGGCTCGTAGGGAAGTGTTTAGTGATTCCAGGTTGATATTTCATGGACGGTGCGCAAGTGATTTGATTCTTGGTGGTTTTGTTGGAAGTTGTATTCTCAACGCGGCTTGTCTTTTTTTTTGTAATTATTGGCTATATTGTATAAAGAGTTGTCGTGCCTTGGCAGCAATGTTTTCAGTTGTTCTGCTGTAGCCAAGTCCCTTAGGATTTCCAACTGGCGCATATTGGGTTCAATGTGTTTGTTAACTGTCAGGGTGTACCGTAGAGCTCTCAGAGTCACTCTGATTGCTGCGTTTAACAATGTTTTGCTGATGTTTGGGAGCATGACCTGATAGGAATAATACATATCTTATTTTAGATTCAGATTTTGATTTCTAATATTTTTAATTCTTCACATGTTGATAGAACTGTATTGTGAGATACAATTGTAGATTTGCATCTTTGCTCGCGACAGATGTGTATATATTTACGTTTACCGTTCTATGCTGGTTACCAGACAAAACTTATCAACCTGACAGTTGTCAGGTTTATTGCGCCTAAAACTATGTTGCAGAATATACCGCCGGTGTCACGTATTCAGTAGGATATAACAACTACAACCATTGTTGTCATCATAGAGGGACAACACCATTTTCCGCATAGTTTTAGGCGCACTAAACCTGACAACTGGTCGAAAATCGGACGATTGGTTACCTGCTCGGACTATTATTTTACGGTTTGTCATAAAATTAATAAGGCATTTAACGATTTTTTGGTCCGATTTTCTATGCTACCAGTTGGTGTACAATTGCAAGTAAGCCTATTTTATCATAGACGATGTCGAAGTTTGGTGATACAATGGATAGATGGTATGATTTGGGTAGCAAATTGCTTATGTTTTCACTGGCGCATCGAAACGATCCAAAGTGCTCGCATTTTTGTTTCGAAAATAGTCCAGTTGGCCTTATTGACGTTGAACTTGGGTTTGGAAGTTATTCGTTTAATATTCGGAAAATGATCGAGGCAGGGTCGAATTAGATATTGCAGTAAGTTCCCGAAGTGCACGAGTAGTATAGGTATTAATTGCAAATATAGTCTTAAACTTTCATTCCCGAAAAAGTCGGTTCTACGTACCGAAATGACCCGGGTTTCACCTGGCTAAGGACTGTTGTTTCGGCGACCTAACCCTGTTTAGATCAGCCAATCCCATAAGTCGTTTGACACATCGCTGCAAGGTGTTGCTGTTGGGCTCGAACCCAACCCTGGCTCGCGCTCTCCAGCGCCTTTGTTCACATATTATCGAAGAAAACAAGTTTATATACCCCCTGTTACTTAATGCCCGGCAGGCTATCGCCTGGCATTAATGCGCACCACGTTCTCAGACATTTAAGCCTGCCGGCAGATCGTAGGGGAAATAAATCGGCAGAGCAGATAGACGATTCGACATTCTGCATAATGAACGACGACGCCCCCACCAGGATTATGCGTAGTTGCTGCAGCCTGCCTCACCTAACAATTGCTAGCGCATGATAAATAGCAGAACGGGGCGACCTATACTATCGCTTGCATCAGACCACCTACACATACATACATATGTAGTCATCTCGATTTAGAGACCTGCTGACTTTGTCTCTGCGGACCGGCAAACCTTTGTCAACTTTAAAAAGGCTGATTGGTTGACATACATTTCTTTTCCACTTAGTCCCTCCAAGGGTGAGGGCGCACGAGCCCCGGTACCACTTTGAACACTTTCAGCGCTGGAGCATTTTTGTCCATTCGCACGACATGTCCCAGCAAACGTAGGCGCTGTATTTTAATTCGCTGGACCATGTCTATATCAGGGTAAAGCTCATACAGCTCATCGTTGGATGTACTGCGCAGTTGCCTACCAAGCCCAAAGTAGCACGGGAGCCAAGATGCAAGTGCGCTGACTGTTTATTTCATGACGGGAGGTACTTAGTTTTGCCCTCGCTCACCTTCAGACATACATATACGTTTCGCTTCTTTAACCAGTTTGGAAATAGCAGAAGTAACAACGGCGCGGTTGTTGAGACCGATGATATCAATTTCATCAGCATAAGCCAGAAGTTGCACGGTCTTAGAAAACATGGTGCCTGAACGGTGTAGTACTGCAGCTCGAATTATCTTTTCTTACATAAGGTTAAATAAGTCGCACGAAAGAGAGGTCCTTCCCGTTTCTGACGAAGCTCAACGACATTTTACATAGCCGTATTAGTTTTGTTGGGATACCAAATACAGACTTTGCAGCAAATAGTCAGCTTCTTGTCGTGACATCGAAAGTGGATTTGAAGTCGACAAAAACATGGTGTGTGTATATTTTTCTTTTTCGGGTCTATTGCAAGATTTGGCATATCGTGCACACTAGGTCGATGGTTGATTTACCATGTCTAAAGTCACACTGATAAGGTCAATCAGTTTGTTCACGGCAGGCGTCAGTCGTTCGTACAATACGCTCGACAGACCCTTATATGCTATGCTAAGACGACCGATCCCGCGGTAGTTGGCGCATATTGCAGGAGCGCCCTTTTTGTGGATTGGGCAGGGTACACTTAAATTCCAATCAGCTGGCATGTGTACTAGCCCTTCGCCTCCGCACTTGAATAGCTCTGCAGGCAGTCCGTCAGCACCAGCAGCCTTATTGCTTTGACCTAGGCCGGGTAACGTTACTTCGACTCCGTCTTCATTGATTGGAGGTTAGTGTTCATCATTGTCGACATTTTCCGCGCCATTAAGCCGTCATAACCTTCTGTAAGCCGTCGTACCTTCTGATACAATTTTCAGGCGTTTTTCCTATCGGCTAGCATTTCAAGCTCGCCGCCTCGAGCATCTCGGCTTTTTTCTTCTATTTACAGAAATTGCGCATCGCTTTCTTCTTCAACTCCCGAAATCCCTCCCGCACGGTTCGCGTTGCGTCCAATCCCAGCCTGGCTCTAAAGGCGACATTCCTCATCGTATCAGTCGTGTTTTCGGGCTCACTGCAAACCAATGACCTCTTCAGCGGCCGTGCGTAATGAGCGAGAAATGGCTTTCGTCCATCACACCATGATCAATTTGATTTCGTGTTTTGCCATCAGGAGATATCCATGTAGTTTAATGTATCCTTTTATGTTTGAACCTGGTACTACATACTACACGTTTCGGGCCCCGGTGAAGTCGATCAGCCTCAGTCCGTTAGCGGATGTTAAGTAATGTATTTATCTGAATTTACCGACTGTGGGACCAAAGCTTCCTTCCCCTCCCACCTTGGCATTAAAATCGCCTCACACGAGTTTTATATCGTGACGGGATGGCATGCATACGATCGCTCAAGACACTTAAAGTGCTCGTAGAAGTGGTGGTCAAATCGTCCTTCTCTTCCGTAGGGGCGTGGGCAAAAATTGCCGAAATGTTGAAAAATCTCACTCTAATGCGGATTACGGCGAGACGTTCGTCCACCGGGGTGAACAAGAGTACCTGGCGGCGTTATCTCCCTCCCAGCAAAAAAACGTTCCCGAATTCGCGCTCCTTTACATCGCAGCTGTAGTAGACGTCGCAGGGTCCTCTCCTCTTCATTCTTTGTCCTGCCCATCGTATCTCGTGGATGGCGGTGATGCCAGCCTTGCCGTTACGACGCAGTGGAACCTTTCCAACTAAGGGTCCGGACATTCCAAGTACATGCCCTTCAATCATAGTCCTTTAAACGTTTGCCGTGATCGTCATCAGAGTAGGGGAGTCTCATACGGCGCTTGTTGTTGAAATTTTTCTTTGGAAGCTGTTTTTACGTGGCTAGTACCAAGTTCAGCGCACAACCAGATTCTGGTGCATTTTTTAATTTAGGGCACATTTATATAGCGAGCCGCTTGCACCAAGTCAGACGTCCACTCGCAGCCGCAACTCTTGATGAACTGGTGCTGGTGAGCCCTTAGAGCGAAAGCGTCGGAGTGATCCCACCAAGTTCACCTTCTCACTTAAGCTCACTCCCAAATGGATGTTCGAAATCACCTGGAAGTTGTGAGCTGATTGAAACGTATGCAGAAGAATCGTTCTGGCCACTCCCAGGTGCAAGGCGATGACTATCCCTACTTGCGTGGGCTTCTACACACGACCCCAAAATACTTACGTACACCCTATACTCGTATTAATGCTCTAGATATTTATTGCCTAATCTCGGAAGCTACGTTTTTATAGGGTCAGAGTTCGTGAAATCGCACAGAAAAAACTGTTGGCCGCGTTTTCAGTGAGTCCAGTACTTACTTATGTACTTAGTTGACGCTATAACCGTTTAAGCGATTTTGCCCGAACTTCTTCTACAATTAGCGGTGTGCGTCTTGATGTTGTAACACAAACTGAGGGACCTACTGTTTTACGAAGACTCCGAACGGCGATGTTTGTTGTGAGAAGTTTTTTCATGGCAGAAATACGGCCATGGCGGCCGTCGCAGTGAGTCCATTATTGGTAGCAATATGATGCCCCTAATTTTTTCTATACTTAATTTTTTTTAAAAGCTTGTTTGAACTTTTTTTAAAGTAAATTTAAATATCTCTATAATTACCAATTATCGCAAGTATTTTCAAAGGTATACCTTTCAGGGTTCTTAATGAAGTCTACGAGCCCGTAGAAGATACGAGGGCGGGTCAATAAGTCCGTGACTTTTTGAATTTCTGACCTCTACTGAAAAAACAACACTACTCCCGTCAACAGGCATCTGTCAGTTGACTCCTGTCAAAATTTGAACTTGCTGCGTCAGTTAGTTTGTGTTTGACAGCTATCTTTATCAGACTACCCACTAATTTGAGGAGAAAATGGAAAAAAGTGAATTTCGTGTGCTTATTAAGCATTATTTTTTGCAAAAAAAAACCATTACCGAGACCAAGGCTAAGCTTGATAAATACTATGGGGACTCTGCACCATCGATATCTATGGTAAAAAAGTGGTTTACTGAATTTCGTTGCGGCCGTACAAGCACTGAAGATGCCGAACGTCCTGGACGCCCAGTTGAGGTCTCTACACCCGAAACAATCGAAAAAATTCACGATATGGTGTTGGCCGACCGAAGATTGAAAGTGCGAGAGATTGTGGAAGCCGTAGGGATCTCGCATGGCTCAGTGGTTTCAATTTTGAATGATCACTTGGGCATGAGAAAGCTTTCCGCAAGATGGGTGCCGCGTTTGCTCACAGTCGACCACAAACGCAATCGTGTAACAACTTCACAGGAAGGTTTGGCGTTGTTTAATCGCAATATGGAGGAGTTTTTGCGCCGTTTTGTAACCGTGGACGAAACATGGATCCATCACAACACACCAGAGACCAAACAACAGTCAAAACAGTGGGTTTCTAAGGGTGAATCGGCGCCAAAGAAGGCCAAGGTGGGTTTGTCAGCCAATAAAGTTATGGCGACTGTTTTTTGGTATGCACACAGGATAATCCACATTAACTACCTTCAAAAGGGAAGAACAATCAATGGAGAATATTATGCCAACTTATTGGACCGATTTAATGACGATTTGAAGAAAAACCGACCTCATTTGGCCAAGAAAAAAGTTCTTTTCCACCAAGACAATGCAAGGGTGCACACATGTGCAGTTGCCATGGCAAAAATCCATGAATTGGGCTATGAATTGCTCCCTCATCCGCCCTATTCTCCAGATTTGGCTCCGAGTGACTACTTCTTGTTCCCAAACCTGAAGAAATGGCTTGGTGGAAAAAGATTTGTCTCCAATGATGAAGTCATCTCGCAATCAAAGGCCTATTTTGAGGACCTCGACAAAACATATTTTTTGGAAGGGATACAAAAATTGGAGAAGCGTTGGACAAAGTGTTGGACAAGTGGGAGACTATGTTGAAAAATAAAATAATTTATTTATCAAAAAATCTGCGTTTTATTCCAAAAGTCACGTACTTATTGACCCGCCCTCGTATACTGGAGCAGATGCCGTAGTTGATCGATTGCAAAAGCAAGCAGCCGTGTTTGGTAATCCTAGGCGAGTGATCACGGACAGAGGAGCTGCTTTCACATCTCATCTCTTCAAGGAATATTGTGAAAGCGAGGCGATTGAACATTTATTGATTGCTACAGGCATACCGCGAGGAAACGGGCAGGTTGAAATAATGCATCGAATTGTAATACCAATGATAGCGAAGTTGAGTCATGAAGCTCCAGGGAATTGGTACACGCATGCCAATCGTGTCCAGCAATACATTAAAAGTAGTCCGCCCCGTAGTAACAAGGTCTCGCCGTTCAAGATATTGACTGGTGTGGAAATGTGCATTCCAGAAAATCCACAATTGCAGGGGATGCTTGAAGATGAGTGTCTGGACGAGTTGAACGCAGAGAGAGAAGATGTACGTCGCCAAGCGCGAGAGAATATCGCCGTAATTCAACAAGAGAATCGTAAAACGTTTAATAAACATCGACAAGTTGAGACTGGATACGCCATCGACGAGCTAGTAGCCATCAAGCGAACGCAGTATGGATCAGGCCTGAAGCTGAAAACCAAGTATCTGGGGCCCCACAAGATTGTTAAAATAATGAGACGCGGACGTTATACTGTTGAGAAAGTCGGAGAGCACGATGGTCCAAATCGCACCATCACCGCCGCTGAACACATGAAAAAATGGGATCCATAATCCGAGCACAAAGGACTCCTGCCCCCATTTATGACGAAACTACTAATCACCATATCGTCCCAGCTATTTGCCTTAATTACATGCGGGAGGTATCCAAGTGGTACACCCACTGCGGGCTCAAAGTCACCTCAAGGTGGAACTTGTACTCTTCACGAGAAGGTATAAAGTGTCTTCGGTAACTCCACCAGTACTAAATGGTATCCGGTTAAGTCTTTCTATAAGTGCCAAATTTCTAGGCGTTATTTTAGATAGGAAGTTGAACTGGAAAGAGAAATTAGTTCAACGTCATGAGAAGGCTTCCGTAGCCCTCTACACATGTAAGAGAGCCATAGGCAGGAAATGGGGTCTTAATCCCCAGATCTGTCGGTGAATTTTCACAGCGGTCGTCAGACCAATACTCCTATATGGGCCTGCCTTAGGAGAATAGGTTAACCTCAGACTACTCACAAAGGTGCAAAGATCTAGTATGGTCTGCATAAGTGGGGCGCTCAGAACCACGCCAAATAAGGCCTTGAACGCCATTTTAGACCTTCTTCCTTTAGATTTGGTTGGACAGTGGTACCCTGAAAGCCAAGGACACTCTTGTATTTTGAACAAGTTCTGCTCTGTTCCGAGCAGCACGAATCGGTGTGCTTTGATATCGGTTTCTGAAAATAACTTTATTACACGAATTCCAAGCAGGAAGGAGTGGAAACTTGAGTTTCATACTCCACCTGATAGCATTGCCATCTATACAGATGTCTCGAAACTCGATAATAAGGTAGGAGGAGGCGTTTTCTCACGAAACCCTCTCCTGCAAATTTCCTTTAGGTTACCAGATCACTGCAGCGTCTTCCAGGCTGAGGTCTCTGCTATCATGGAGGCGGTAGAGAAGATTGGGACCGGGATTATAGGAAGAGACATCTTCATTTTTAGTGACAGCCAGGCTGCAATCAGAGATCTGAGCTCTTTCGCGATTAACTCGAACATCGCGCTGGACTGCCGCCTATCTCTACAGGAGATGGCCCAGCAGAACAGACTGTACCTCATTTGGGTCCCTGGTCACCGGGACATAGAGGGAAACTGCGTGGCAGACGAACTTGCAAGATACGACCAAGCAGATTCTTCAAGATAAATAACGCTTTGGTATGCCGTTTGCCACTTGCAAACTGCTGCTCAGAGATTTTACATATAAACAAGTTGACAATAGATGTAGGCAAAATACGACCTGTCGGACCTCAAGGCAGACGTAGCCCAAATTGGATCGGAAAGGGAAAACATTTCCAACGTGATCGGGGCTCGAACAGGCCACTGTCTGATAAGGAAAAATCCTGAAGGGTTGGGAGTACCCTTCAGCAGATGCTGTAGGAGCTGCAAGAATGACGAGGAGGGGAAACGATCTTGCATTTACTGTGTAAGTGTCCTGCACTGTGTAAAAGCAGAATGCGATATCTGGGATCACCGTTTTTGGATGACCTTTGTGAGGATTCAAGCACCGAGGTAAATTGCCTTCTTCTTCTTGGATGGTACAAAATTTTTCTTTGTGGTAACACAATGGGCCTCCTAATTCTGGCTCAAGTGAACCGCTGCAGGCGGCTGCTACTCCAACCTAACCTAATATTTGCTGGTGAACACTTATTGTTGCTCATATGGTTTGCAAAGTTAGACTCAGGCTTTGCAGTAGGTTTATGTATATTTTTGTTATAGTCCGTGTGTGTTCATGAAACCTTATTCTTATTTTACGCCCCGTCGTCCTTATTTTACGTTTGTCGAATAACTTACACCATGCTCTGCGTAAATAGGTATTTCGCAATTTATGCATATTTGGCGCGTGTTATTTGAAATATATGTACACATGTAGTATGTATATATATTATAGCATTAATGAATATTTTTACGCAATAATAAGGCACAGCAGATAAACATAGTCCATAACACAAGCAAAAGTTTATGGGCTTGTATTGGGTGAGTATTGATAAACTTGGTAGAAAAAAATCTTAGGTAATCCTAAGGCTAAGAAATAATTTTGTTGATAAATGCATACCGCCTAATTAAATGAAATTAGAGCTTATTTGCGATAGCACTTTTTGTGGTTATCCATTGACGAAACAACGGATACAAGAATAAAGTTCTTATATTTTTAACGTAGTAGTGTGTTTCTCTTAGAAAACATATTGGATGAACACAAACCTTTCTCGATGTCTACACAACAAGATTCTCCTGCAATTCAACGAAGAATGCAGTCTAAGTGCAACTTATATCTGGAGGATCGTACCTAGCTAATACCACAAACAATCAATCAGTTAAAAGGTAGCAAACCGAGAAATTTTAAGAAAACTAACATTTTGATTTTGGTATCTTAAGCATTCAAATTTAGTGGGTGTACTGTAGGGACTACCCCTTCTAATTATTATCAACCGTACGTTCAGTTCGTTTTTGTATATATTTCTGTCGCATTTATAAGAATTCCGTCATTATAAAATGGCTGCAAAAAGTGGTAATTCGGTGTAAATGGAATCGGAAGAAGGGATTGCGCTCTCAACATGATTGGAGATTGAATAAAAATTATTGAATATATTTCAATACTTTAAGGCATGGTTATACAATTGGATTTATTAAAAAAAACCAAATAGATACTATTCTTATTTGGCGCCAGTTGCTGCTAATACCTCTCTTGTTGATAACGGAGCATCTCCAATTGTTTCTGCTGCATCTAATGCTTTCTGCACCGATTGATTATTTTAGCTCTTCTTCTGCTAAAACTTCAGTCAACGCCATCTGCATGTGGTAGTGTACTTAATCGTAACCGTACTACGAAATCCTCTGTTCCATCTGATTCTTCCATGAGTATACTGCTTAGTTATTTTACTGCTTCTTGTCATGCTGCTGCCACTAAACAGCCAAACGGTGTCTGAGGAAAGTGTTATTACGTGGGTGTCTAAACGTGCTAAATTTAAATTCTTTCAATTACAATTTTTTAAATATTTTCAAAACGAATCGGAAGGTTAAATGTTTCAAATCAACAGTGCTGAATGTATGGACAAAACTTTTAAAGTATACTATCAGAATATGGGTGGAATTTTGATATTTATTTATGTTTCATTTACATTGGCCTTTCAGCTTTCTATTTTCCTGAAATTTAACTTTGTAGAACGGTAAATAAATTTTCTATGGAAGTTCAAAGTGTGTATACATTTTTTTGAATCACCCTGTATATTTATGTTGAAACTTAACTTAATAGTAATTTCTTTAGTGAAGAGTATTTCGATCCCAAACCGCCTTTGCCCTCATTGGATGAAAAACCAAAAGAGATTTCTACGAGAAAAACGGATACGGGATAGGAGGCGTGGTTTTGTGTGGGGAACCATATTCGATTCGTTTCACCCACTAAGGACAAATTCCTATACTATAGTATTATTGCTATGATCGTAAGTTTGGCGGTTGATGATGTTTAAATTGCTTAGTTTAATTATTTGGAAATTTGCGACAATAAAGGGAGGAACCGCTACATGAATGCGCAGTATCCTGGCAGCAATCACGATTCTCATATGTAGAATGTAAGCAGTGCCAAATACTTTTTTGAAAGGAAATACCTAGATAGTGAGCGAAACACTTGGTTTTAGGTATGTACATACATATGCACAATTTCATAGCGTTGGTAACAAAATCTGAAGACTTCTATTTATTTACCTACCTTCGTCAGAAAACAACAAAATTCATACAAAAGCCAGAAATGCTGTGAAGCGTACAATTGTTCTAAAGAATCGTTTTAGATACGAGGGCGGGTCAATAAGTACGTGACTTTTGGAATAAAACGCAGATTTTTTGATAAATAAATTATTTTATTTTTCAACATAGTCTCCCTTGAGCTCTATACACTTTGTCCAACGCTTCTCCAATTTTTGTATCCCTTCCAAAAGATATGTTTTGTCGAGGTCCTCAAAATAGGCCTTTGTTTGCGAGATGACTTCATCATTGGAGACAAATCTTTTTCCACCAAGCCATTTCCTCAGGTTTGAGAACAAGAAGTAGTCACTCGGAGCCAAATCTGGAGAATAGGGCGGATGAGGGAGCAATTCATAGCCCAATTCATGGATTTTTGCCATGGCAACTGCACATGTGTGCACATGTGTGCACCCTTGCATTGCAAATGAGGTCGGTTTTTCTTCAAATCGTCATTAAATCGGTCCAATAAGTTGGCATAATATTCTCCATTGATTGTTCTTCCCTTTTGAAGGTAGTTAATGTGGATTATCCCGTGTGCATACCAAAAAACAGTCGCCATAACTTTATTGGCTGACAAACCCACCTTGGCCTTCTTTGGCGCCGATTCACCCTTAGAAACCCACTGTTTTGACTGTTGTTTGGTCTCTGGTGTGTTGTGATGGATCCATGTTTCGTCCACGGTTACAAAACGGCGCAAAAACTCCTCCATATTGCGATTAAACAACGCCAAACCTTCCTGTGAAGTTGTTACACGATTGCGTTTGTGGTCGACTGTGAGCAAACGCGGCACCCATCTTGCGGAAAGCTTTCTCATGCCCAAGTGATCATTCAAAATTGAAACCACTGAGCCATGCGAGATCCCTACGGCTTCCACAATCTCTCGCACTTTCAATCTTCGGTCGGCCAACACCATATCGTGAATTTTTTCGATTGTTTCGGGTGTAGAGACCTCAACTGGGCGTCCAGGACGTTCGGCATCTTCAGTGCTTGTACGGCCGCAACGAAATTCAGTAAACCACTTTTTTACCATAGATATCGATGGTGCAGAGTCCCCATAGTATTTATCAAGCTTAGCCTTGGTCTCGGTAATGGTATTTTTTCGCAAAAAATAATGCTTAATAAGCACACGAAATTCACTTTTTTCCATTTTCTCCTCAAATTAGTGGGTAGTCTGATAAAGATAGCTGTCAAACACAAACTAACTGACGCAGCAAGTTCAAATTTTGACAGGAGTCAACTGACAGATGCCTGTTGACGGGAGTAGTGTTGTTTTTTCAGTAGAGGTCAGAAATTCAAAAAGTCACGGACTTATTGACCCGCCCTCGTATTTCGTAGGATATAACCAAACAAACTTGGAAAAAGCATCTACAACAACCAAAATATAATTATAGGCTTTCTTGGTAGTTTCCATCGGTCCGACGTGGTCAAGGTGATACGTGCTTAAAGGCTTATCCTCCTTATGGATGGTGTTCAGGAATCCTTCCTTTCTCCCAGCTTTAGCGTCTGTGACAAGACACTCCACACAACTCCACACCGCTTTAGCTATCTTCGGACTCGGATTAGGAATATAAAAGCGTTTGTCCACAGCCTCTTGCGTTTTCGTAACGGAGAAGTGTCCTTGCTTATGCGCCATTGCCCAACGCGAGACTCGGAGAGGAACATCTTTCTTCTTTAATGTCATAGTGAAAGCATTACAGTCCGTTACAATCTTAAATCGTATTCCTAGCAGATATACCCGCCATTTTCGCAATGCTTCAACAACGGCTAGTACCTCCAATTCATAGCAGTGTAATTTCTCTTCCGACGGCTTCCTCTTTCGGCTCATAAATTGGATTGGGTGAAACTCCTGATCCTCGGAATCCTTCTGCAGTAGCACTGCACCATAGCCCGCCATGCTTGCATCTGTATGCACTTCCGTTACCGCTTTGGGGTTATACAATCTTAACACCGGAGGATTCGTAAGAGCTGCCTTTAATTGATGACGTAAGGCCAAGGAAACGCTGCAAGGATTTCTTATCGCTTGGGACTGGATAGTTCCGAATCGCACTAACCTTAGCTTCGGAGGGCCGTATCGTGTTATTTGTGATGACGTATCCGAGAAACTCCACCTTCTTCCTTAGAAATGGTCATTTGCTCCATTTTACTTGCAACCCGTTTACCTCTGCAACTTCTAACACCCGCTTCAGCTTCCGGATGCCTTCGGCTTCATCCTTGAAGGGAATAATCAAATCATCCATGTAAACCATGACTGTTCCATCGCGTACCAGATCCTCCAAAACTGCAGCTACAAACCTCGAGAAAACTGCCGGCGAATTCGATATGCCGAATGGCACGTACAGAAACTCGAGTGATGAATATTTTCTTGACTCTGCATCTACCGGAACATGGAAAAATCCGTTCATAAGATCGAGTGTGGAGAAAACGTTAGCTCCCAACAACTGTTCGATGACATCGTCGATCATGGGCATAGGAAAATTATCACGAATAACCTTCTCGTTCAGACGTCGGTAGTCACAACAGAGGCGTTTACTTCCATCTTTCTTCGCCACAAGAACAAGTGGTGAAGCGTAATTGGAGTTACTAGGTTGTATGATCCCATCATTTAACCACGCTGCTACCTGGCTATCTACTACTAGCCGATCTGCGTATGACATTCTCCTTGGTCTTTCATACACTGGTACGTCGTCGGGCAGGAGGATTTTCATATCCACTGGTGATACCGAGTTCTTAGCCGGTTTGTAGGCTGCTATCAAACTCCGTACCTCATCGGCTAATGGCTTGCTCAAATAAGAAACCTCAATTTCATCTTGGATGTCTGACTCCTCCTCCGCTATTAAACATAGATTACCAAATTCTGATTGCAACTCGACTATCTTTCCACATGACCTTACACGGAACCTGAGCCAATTCTCTCTCCCTGAGCTTCTTCACCGCATTTCTAAATGCCGCATATACTGCATTCAAATCCTCTGCTAACGAGTCATCAGGACGTGCACCTACGCAATCACCGGCCTTTGCCTTGCGCCCCACTGCACCTTCACCTGCACTCCGTTCAACCTGCCCCCCGCTCCCGCAATTACCAGCCACTGCCTTACGGTCACGTGCAGCTTCACTGCTGAGCTCACTCATCTTCTCCCTGAACATGGCTCCATCTTCCGTTACAATAAGGTCAACTTGTTTGAGGACGTCGTTGCCTATCACAAAGGAATAATTCAAATCTCGCACCTGTACTACGTGGAAAGTAATGTCAAGTGAAACTCCATCAATACACATGGGAAGCGTGAAACTACCCATCGTCATCATCGCACTATTGCTGATGCCTACCAACCGTCTCTTCTCCTTACTCAACTCAACGTCCAATTGCAGCATTAGTAGAGTGTCATGACGTATTAAACACAAATCTGAACCGGTGTCTACGAGTGCCAAAATTGTTCTATTCGACATGCTGAAGAATATGTCCTTGAAAATAAGACCACTCTGTCTGACCGCCATCATATTCGCTGAACTCTTCTCCGCCTTTACCTCTTTCCCCTTGTTTCCGCATTCACTAGCCCTGCGAACTTCCTTGCCACATTTAAAACAGTTCATCCGCTTACTCGGACAATTCCTGGCGATGTGAGACTGATCGCCACAACTGTAACACCCTTTTCTACCCGCAGTTGAATTATGTAAATCTCGGTTTGAGGACGTCGGCTTTACGTAATTCCCACTCGTGGACTGTAATTTGCTCCGGATCTTTTCGTATACCTTAACTTATTCTTTCAACTCGTTGACAGTTTTCGCTTGATACAGGTTGCTCTTGTTTGATCGGAAATCCTGTATGCCGTTGATGAAATATTCGATGAGGCTTGCATCATCTAAACATATTGGCTTGCCGATTTCCATAAGTACATACAAGTATTCTCGAAGATCTTCACCAGGCTGATTTGGACGGTTTCGCAGTGCACGATGCACTTCTATGGACGATAGGGTGGTTCCAAACTCTCGACGCAAAAAAAACTTTAATGAGTTCCAATCGCTTATACCGGTTTGGCTACGAATAAAAATTTTGGCGGCACCCTTTAAAAGTTGTTTCGCATAAATAAACTTCTGCAATTCGTTCCACTTTACAGCTTCTGCGTTGCTCTCAAAATCCTCCAGCCATTGTTCGAAACTTGGTTGACCTGACCCACTGAACGATGCCATTGAATCCTCAATATCACGAAGAGTGAACATATACCTTTCAACTTGCGCCGGACGCACATTTATCTGGCTTACAACATCATCATCCGACTCTGGACCATCGCTCACATTCAGGCCGAAGGGTTCTAAAAGTTTGTCTTGTAAAGTAGCTTTCCGTCCATTAGTCGACAAACCTAAGTCAGCAAGCTTTCCCCTCAAACTGTCAACAGTCATCCTAAGTACTTATATCGTCACGGTCCATGTCTTACAATTTCAAAGATTATTAAAATTTATATACATACGTGCTAAATGCAATATTAACCGCTTAAAATTATAAAAGTTGTTTGATAATAGTATGCACTATACTGTATCCGCAATGTTATTAAAATATTTTACTCAAAATCTTTTCTGAATTTTCTCTTTCGAAATATTTCTGCTTAAGTTCTGCTCTCTACTGTACTGCAATAATTCGATTTATTTGTAACAATAACAACAAACAAAAAATTTTATTCTTTACATATGCGTATGAGCAGAGCGGTACGGTATTTTCAATGTTAAAGTGTAAAATGCACCATGTATACATACATACATTAAGATTCAAAATATATACATATGTTATTACATATACATTTATTTCTACGTACAGTAATCGCTGCCGTCTACCCAATGTGCATGTTGCGTTATTTACTTCTGCTGCTGCTTGTCATGTAGTTATGTGGTGATGTTATATGCGTGTTGTTTTTGTTCTTCTACTGCTGCTGCTTGTCTTACTACTACCTGCATATGTTGATGATCTCTGCCCGTTGCGTTGTCGCTGCTGTCTATCTCTGGCGTCTGCCCTCTGCTGGCGTTCTTTTTCGCTACTGCGTCTTTACGTATATTGTATTTGTTTGGGTATCGGTTTATTTTACCGTTTTTGTTGACCACGCCACGGATTTGCCGTTAGAATTTGTACAGTTTTATGATTTAGATTTAAGTGTAAGTAAGATTCATGATACAAAATTCGCAATTTCACGTATGACAACAAAATTGTAAAGTTAAACCTTGCACTATTAATATGTGCGCTCTTAAAGTTTCCAACTATGGATTTACGTGTGCATATATGTACACCTGCCCGCATAAATATATGCACTACATACATATGTATTTGGCCAAATCAAAATTGGCACTTTAATTTAAACGTCTTGCACACACAGTTACATATACATATGTACATACATATATAGTTTTAAACACTTGTGGATTCTTTCCACTTTTGACACCACTTTGTGGGATCCATAAACTAAACACAATAAATTCAGGTGTTTTTTATAACATTTAATATCAAAAGTTTTTCAAGTACAACGATTCACTTATACATATACTAAGTACGAGTTTAAATATACAGTGCGGGAAACGTCTTCGCTTGGTGGCGGTTTTACAAATAATGATTTATGATCGTCCTTCGTTAGTCTTGTCAAAGTATGGCGTGGTGTGTTCAGTGCGATCTATTCTATGTTTCATTCCATGTTTTTCAGGGTTGTACTATCGTTAGTATTAGTCCTAGTTCCTACTACTAAGTAAGTTAGTTGCGTATGTCAATCCCACATATATTCTATGTTAGGTCCGAAAACCACATGAATTTTCTGTAAAAATGGCTTGATCGGTGGAGTAATTTAGCTTATAAGTTTTTATAAATAATGATTAAAACACTACCGGCGAATGGTGCATTTTCGCTCAGTAGATCGTCGAGGTTGTCGCCGTAGTTGTGTTTTACTGAGCTAATTTAACAATTTTCAACAAAAACTATCTAAGCATTTTTCAATTTCGATTTAAAACCCTGAGTATATTAAACAATAGAAATAAATGTATTGCCCCCAATGGTCGTCGGGCGAAATTAGTTGCTCGCTTTGGTTTTGCGCATTCTCATATACATATGTCAGTATATTCTATTTTTGACAGCGAACATTCGCGACGAAAAATTTGCCATTCGCTGACATTTTGTTTCAAGAATAAGATAAAGTTTTTTGATTTTTTGCGCTGGGTTTTTAAAGTATGTTTGGGTCCGAACTTAGGCATTTCCTTACTTGTTTTTTTATTCACACTGTCTATTTGACAAAACTACTATAAATCTTAAAGACAAGTTTTGTTTTCAGGAATCGTAACAAGGTGAAGTTGATCAAACAGATGATTGAATTCGCTTGGTGAACGTTAAGTCAAAATGGTTTGTTTGTTGTAAATCATACTGTCATTGTGTGTATATTTTGTTAGTGTAAATTTTTGTATCGGGTCTTGCAATAGGAACGCACAAAAGTTTTTTAAATAAAACAAAAACGGTTTGGTATATGAATTAAATTCTTAATTCCTGTGAAAGTACATTCGATGCCATTATGAATGGAACTCGACTTCTTTTGCATGGACACCACGGGCACGCTTGCAGAAGTCCAGACGCTGAACCCAATTTCCGACGGTTTTCAAGCATAAATCGGCCGATACTGCTGCAATTCCACGTCCGATATTCGTACGAAGTTCATCAATCGTCGCTGGCTTATTGGCATATACCATAGACTTGACGTAGCCCCACAGGAAATAGTCTAACGGCGTCAAATCGCACGACCGAGGCGGCCAATTGACTGGGCCATTTCGTGAGATAACACGTTCACTAATCTTAGTTTTCAATAAATCAATTGTGACAGTCGCTGTGTGACATGTGGCGCCGTCCTGTTGGAACCACATATTGTCCAAGTCCATATCATCCAATTCGGACCAAAAAAATATTCGATCCTCATTGAGCGGTAGCGACTCCCATTCACAGTAACGTGCCGGTCTCGATCATCACGGAAGAAGTACGGCCCAATGACGCCGCCGGCCCATTAACCGCACCAAACCGTAATTTTTTCGGGATGACGCATATTTTGCTTATTGACGAAGCCATTCAGCCAGAAATGACGACGACCATAAATTGGACGTATCGGTCTACTTTTGTAGTGCCCCTATTGAAAAACCCTATACTTATAACACCGCCTGATATAAATTCGCCGTGAATCGTAACTTCGAAAATTTATATTTGCATCTACATATACTCAAGGGTTACTTTTACTGTTGGTCGTCTACTAGGGTTATTATTCTATAAGTAACACTTTTAGCTGTTGGTTTGATTATTACATGGTAGCTTTTATTGAAAACTGGTCATTCCACAATAGTGTGATGCATGTGCAACAAGGGTCATGTTCACAACATCACCCCCTCCCTGCGACGACTCTACCGAGGCAACGAGCCTCCCACAGTTGAACTACAACGAGCTTCAGGGCAAGATCGAGGGGGTAACCGGCTGTGTGAGACAAAATAGCCTGTCGATAGGTGCGATCCAGGAAAACAAACTGCACAGAAATGCAACTTAATTGAGTTACAACGTCTGCAATGTGCATCGTAGAGATCAAGAGCGAGGTAATGGTGGTGGTTTAGTTTTCACCACCCATCATACAGTGCAGTATTGTCTTACTGAAGAGATATCGATGGCAGGGACACTACCCCAGAATCTTAGAGAATCAGGCGATGTCGATATATGTACCTTCTGTCACCTGCTGCCCGGCAGGATATTACCCTGACATAGGTGCGCTTCTCCGAGGTGAAAACCGTTTGCTAGTAGGTGACTTCACCACGATCTCTGGCGCTCAAGCTTATCAGCAGATCGTATGGGAAATCAATTGGCATAGCAGATTGACAATTCTACATTTTGCACGATGAATGATGATGCCTCCACCAATTGCCTTTAGAGCAGTTCCCGCATCAATCGACTATAGTCACTGATGACGATGACTATAATAACAAACACAAAGAAACGATGTTGGCAACATAGAAAGCGATTGGCCTGCCATTATTAAACTATGCCGAACTAGTATGGTCGCCAGAAAGTGGTGGGGCTCAGTGGGTGAAGGTGCAAACTTGCCAGAACGCTGCACTCGGCACTTTGACGAGATGTCTTCTGATGCCCCCTGAAGCGCATCTAAACCAAGAAGCCAAGCAGTTCCTTGGTGGTTGTCATCGCCTCGGGCACCCAACCTGGCATCTGCTTGCCAACGAGCTACCGCCCATACTCATCAGAAGGCATTTCCTTGAACTAAAGGACGAGATCCAGTCGCACACGACCTCCAACAGCGTACAGGCAGACCTTGAAAAACATACACAGAGAGACAATCACTACCAATATCGACTCTCGCCCTATGAATACCGTCATTGGAGTCCAACCGCCACGTATTGCAGGCGAAGAGTCCCAGCTGAATCGCGAGTTCTACGCTACCCAACTAAGACCTGGATATTGTTTTAGACTCTTCTTAGACTATTCTTTCCAAAGTGACATCGCACTACTCAAGTCATGCTCGTACTTATCGACAAGCATATTAGTAATAAGAATAATATTAGCATAATTGCATAACATGTTTTCGTCAAAAACGTACCAGTACATAACTATTCATGCCAAATTTAGCAGCTATTCGAGTTCATCAACATGTCGGAGTTGACTACGTGGGTCCGCTCACGTTGAAGGTTTACCGGGAACGTATGTATGTCTTGTTACATCAGCAATCCATCTGGAACTCGTTACAGATTTAAGTTCAGTTATGTTTTTAGCCACATTTAAACGCTTTACTTCAAGCAGAGGGAAATGCAACACGATATTTAGCGATAATGGGCAGTTGTCAATTTACGCCTGCTGGGGGTTGCACCTGATACGAACACTACTTATTTGTCACCATCTCAATTTGTAATATGTAGACCGTATACAATGGTTCCCGAAGCAGATCCCAGTGAGGTTGCATCAACCGGATGGAGTATTGGCAGATATATCCCAAGGTTTCTAGAATTAAGGTGGCAATTTTACCTCTGTCCTGAAAGGGACTTTCATCGAGACACGTCATATGTTACCAACTTGGCAAATCTATGTTTGTGCTCCTTCTCATATTACTTCATACCTACTTTATTTCTTTTATTTCCTAAACATTTATGCAAATCAGTGTAAGCTTTGATTTGTTCTCTGCAAATCAATGGTAGCTTATTATTTTGCCTGTTTATCAATATTCAATAAATAAATTACACAGTGCTAACGTACAGCGTTTCTCTTCAATCACTTCGTCTTTATTACACCTGCCTATAAGGAATATCGTAATTATGCCAGATTTGCGGAAAAAATCATTGTGAGATCAATATCTCAATACAAACATAATAGAGGACAATATCTTATAAATAGTTTACTATGAAATTGACAGTAACAGAATTAAACTATAATTCAAACGTAATCTCATCAACTAATTGAAATCTCTGGATGGTTCTGACGTTGTCAAACGATTGAGCCTTCTGTAACGTCTTGCTTCGTCTAGGGGTATTTATTGTACTTCATTGTTGGCAAGGCTTTTCAGGTGCATAATATGTTTCGTGCTGATGTTCTTAATTGCTTCTCCTACCGTCAAGACTGTGAGTTCCTGATGTAGGGTGTCAATTCTGATGTACTAAGGAGCATCTGCTATTTTACGAATAACTTTTGATTGAGCACGCTGAATTTTTGCGACGTTTGCGTTTGGATGCGGTACCCCATATCTGAATGCCATAGGTCCAGACAGGAACTAGACAGTCTTATATATTAATATATTGTTGCTTAAAGATACGTTTGACTATTTTCCTAAAAGCCATTGCAGTTTTCGGAACTTATTTTTTATTTCGTTCCTCTTCTTGTTCATGTGTTCATTCCATTTAAGTTTAACACCTATTGTTATACCAAGTCTTGTCTGCATTTATTTGAATTTGTCAAGAGTTGAACCACCTCTGGATGTCTTTGAATAGGGTTTGCAATTTTGTTCCCAGCTACGGCAAGATGTTTGCGTGAAGAAATCAGAACTGTGCTATCTGCGAATGTTGCAATCATGCTGTCCTTATTGGTTGATACAGGAACATCTGAAGTATAGATAAGGTAGAGTAGAGGACCCAAGCTAACTATCTTGAGGAATACCACCACTCATGCTGCGCATTTTAGAGTCAGCATCCTAGAATCCTAGAAGTTCCTATCACTAATATATCTTTTTAGCAAATCGTAATAATAGTCCATTGGTAGAAATTACTCAAGTTTATGAAGTAGGCCCTGATGCCATACGCTATCAAATACTTTTGAGATGTCTAAGTACACAGCCGCGTAGTGTTTTTTGTCATTTAAGTATATTTATATCTTGTTTACTACGTTATGAACTTGATGTATTGTGGAGTGTTTTCATCTGAATCCAAATCGATGTGTAGGACTTACATTTGTTGAGTCAAGATTGGGTCAAGTCGATCGATTCGAAGTTTTTCATATACTTTTATCAGCGTAGGCAGCAAACTTATGGGTCAATACGACGTTATCTCTGAGGTATGTTTCCGGGTTTCACCAGTGCAATAATTTTAGAAACTTTCCAAATCACAGGGAAATACGTTTGCATTGAAAACGTTTCTGACGTGTATATAGGCTAGGAATTATGCAGTTTTGTATTTCTTGTAACTGTGGTAATGTCATTTGTTCTGGTTAAGTGGATTTGGAAAGGTATTTTCAAAGCGTCGCACGAGACCGTCGGCCTTTTCTGCATTACGTCGGCCAGAGACTCCATCTGGGTTTCGAATATTTGATTGATGCAGTACGGTACGGTTAAGATTCTTATAGCTCTCCAAAGTGAGTATTGGGTTGACATGCTGGGATTTTGTTAAGCTTATCTCCATTGTCCTTCTCAAGCATCGATTTTACTTTTTTCGTCATTGCATTGAGGTTAGCTTTGTTTAGTGGGTGCCTGGTTTTTGCCATTGTTTACGGAGTCGTCTTTTTTGTTCATCCGTAGGAAGTCGAAATAGTTTGATTTTTCGTTGTTATACTTCGCGCTATCATCGCGCTTTGCTCGTCTTCAATTTGTATAGTAGTTGTTTGAATGTAGTTTAGTGCCATGTTTGCATGTTCAATACATTTCAAATATTGTTTGATAATAATAGCTGTGCCGCCATGTGCCTTATTGTCAGGATGATTACTCGGGATTTTCAAGTAGCTATTATCTGTGAAGTGGGTTTCTCTGACTATCATTATGTAAATATCATTGGTGGTCAAAAAGTTCCAACTTCTAAATCTCGTCCCATAGGGCTGTTTTTATTTTACTTGTGTTGTCCATCTATTTTCGTCCCTAACAGCGAGAATAAGGATGTTCATCATA
This sequence comes from Anomoia purmunda, assembly GCA_951828415.1. Lineage (NCBI taxonomy): Eukaryota > Metazoa > Arthropoda > Insecta > Diptera > Tephritidae > Anomoia > Anomoia purmunda. The sequence goes on along the minus strand of OX639994.1, from coordinate 39,771,816 downwards.
TTTGACATTTGAGAAACAGGTTGCTTTATCATAGTTTTTAACTTTACTACATCGTCTTGGGTTGCCACTGAGTTTGAACATATTTTTTTGTGGTAGCGAGGACACAACTGCTGCATGAGATATGGCCGGCGGAGAGGCAATCAAGTGGGTTTGTTATGGTGAAGCATCGATAAGTTTTTCGGTTGGACTTTCCTCGGTTCTCCGTGTGTGGTGTGCGTTTTGATGTAGCAAATGAAGGATCGTCATCAGCTTTACAGCGAATAAAAACGGCAAATGATTTTTTCATTAATTTTCATTGTAGAAACACACTCGGAGGTTTGCCATTGCCTGCCGAGAGGCGGCTGCTATTAGATATCACTTCTATAATTTTGGATGTTACTTGAATAGAACCAACCTAAATTGAACGACGTTCGTAAAAAGCTAACTCAAAATCGAAAATTTGACTTTTCAATTTTACGTCTATCTTCAAAGAACATTTTATTTCAATTGATTTATTTGAAACTTAGTGATTATTAAGTCAAATAATTAAAATAAGACGTTTCAAAATTTGGCATACGGTTTAACGAGGAGTGGTTTATCAATAAAACGGAAATTTCAGTTCCGCAAGAGTCCCGTTGGTTACTATCGCTCGGTGGAAAATTTGTACTTCCTGTGTCACGTAAGACCTTCTCCCCAATACAGGTTATTGCTGAGTTAGAACAAGGAATTCAAGCAATTACAGATGAAAGGGAGAAAGATGTAACAAGGAGCAATATCGCAATATCGAACAACATGAAAGAAAAATTCATACTGAAAACATACGAAGAAACCAAGAAATTTTTAAACCAACACAAGGACCAAGTAATAATAACCCAAGCAGACAAAGGTAACAAGACAGTTATGTTGTACTAAAATGATTCTGAGCGGAAAATGGCAGAATTGTTGAGTGACAAAATGACATACAAAACTATTAGAAATGACCCCACACAACAATTATTAAGGAAAACCAAAGTCATAATCAATGACTTATACAGTAGAAGTCCATTAGTCCAGAATGCCCGATAGTCCGGCATCGCTCCGGAAAATTGTAAAAATTTTGGTTTTCTCCAAAAGTGTGTCTTTAAAGCAAATGAAAACGCTCGAGAGCTGTTCGGAAGTTTTCGGGGTAGTTCGGGATCATCCGAAAGCGCTCGGTATTGTTCGGAAACAATTAGCGGCAGGCTAGTCTCAGCTGTCACAAAAAATTGATGTGCAGTGCAGCTCCGTTAATCAATCACGAAGCGTAATCGCCATTTTTTGAGCGTTGTTGTTTTATGTCCTTTCACATCGCAGCAAACGTAACTTTTGAAACTGTTTATAAGAAAAGTGAGTTTCGTTCTAACTGTACAGTGACCATGTTGTCAACACCTAAGCCTTCGAATTCAAAAGGAGAGAAAAGGAAACACATAACACTGACTCTCAATCAGAAACTAGAAATCAGCAAACGGCTAGAAAAAGATGATAATAGAAATGATTTAATGAATGAGTTTAATATTGGCCCATCAACTATTTATGACATTAAAAAACAAAAAGATGAACTAGTGAAGTTTGCTTCTCAATCGGTAACAACTGAAAAATTTGCTTCTAGACAAACATTAAAAAAACCAAAACTGGAACAGCTAGATAGTGTATTATTCAAATGGTTTAGTGCAGTATGTTCTGAAGGAAAGAAGTTCGCCCAAAATTTAGGAGTTGCTGAAAGTGAATGTAATTATTCTGATGGTTGGCTCAGAAACTTTAAGTTTCGGCATGTAATTCGAAGACTTGATGTAACTGGAGAATCACTTTCAGCAAACCAAAACTCTGCAGAAAAATACAAAGACGAGTTTGAGAAAATCGTGGCTGATAATGATTTAACACCTGAACAGATGTACAATGCTGATGAAACAGGGCTATTGTGGTGATGTTTACCAACATCTACACTAGCTGTGGGAGGAGAAAACGCAGCCAAGGGTTTTAAAAAGACAGGAAACCACCGAGTGACCCCTTTTGCGATAGGTAAATCTGCAAAACCCAGGGCTTTTAAGAATGTTACACACTTGCCTGTCCAATACGATGCTCAATCAAATGCGTGTATGACTGCCGCTCTCTTTAAAGATTTGTTTTTTCACCACTTTGTGCCTGAGGTCAAGGAATCCTTCAAAAGCCTTGGTCTACCAGAATATACTAAAGCCATCCTTCTTTTGGAGAATTGCAAAGCCCACCCGCCAGTAGATGAGTTAGTTTCTGGAAATATTGTTGCTACTCTGCTCCCACCTAACGTAACATCTTTGATTCAACCCATGTACCAAAAGGTTATTCAAAATTTTAAATGCTTTTATAGAAGGTCTTTTATTCAAGGCCTGTTAAATGCCGACTGTGACGTGACTGATTTTCAAAAAAAGTTCATAGTAAAAGATTCCGTCTATGCTATTGCGCTGTCTTGGAACCAGGTAAAAAATACAACACTCCAAAGGGTTTGCAATTTTGTTCCCAGCTACGGCAAGATGTTTGCGTGAAGAAATCAGAACTGTGCTATCTGCGAATGTTGCAATCATGCTGTCCTTATTGGTTGATACAGGAACATCTGAAGTATAGATAAGGTAGAGTAGAGGACCCAAGCTAACTATCTTGAGGAATACCACCACTCATGCTGCGCATTTTAGAGTCAGCATCCTAGAATCCTAGAAGTTCCTATCACTAATATATCTTTTTAGCAAATCGTAATAATAGTCCATTGGTAGAAATTACTTAAGTTTATGAAGTAGGCCCTGATGCCATACGCTATCAAATACTTTTGAGATGTCTAAGTACACAGCCGCGTAGTGTTTTTTGTCATTTAAGTATTTTTATATCTTGTTTACTACGCTATGAACTTGATGTATTGTGGAGTGTTTTCATCTGAATCCAAATCGATGTGTAGGACTTACATTTGTTGAGTCAAGATTGGGTCAAGTCGATCGATTCGAAGTTTTTCATATACTTTTATCAGCGTAGGCAGCAAACTTATGGGTCAATACGACGTTATCTCTGAGGTATGTTTCCGGGTTTCACCAGTGCAATAATTTTAGAAACTTTCCAAATCACAGGGAAATACGTTTGCATTGAAAGCGTTTCTGACGTGTATATAGGCTAGGAATTATGCAGTTTTGTATTTCTTGTAACTGTGGTAATGTAATTTGTTCTGGTTAAGTGGATTTGGAAAGGTATTTTCAAAGCGTCGCACGAGACCGTCGGCCTTTTCTGCATTACGTCGGCCAGAGACTCCATCTGGGTTTCGAATATTTGATTGATGCAGTACGGTACGGTTAAGATTCTTATAGCTCTCCAAAGTGAGTATTGGGTTGACATGCTGGGATTTTGTTAAGCTTATCTCCATTGTCCTTCTCAAGCATCGATTTTACTTTTTTCGTCATTGCATTGAGGTTAGCTTTGTTTAGTGGGTGCCTGGTTTTTGCCATTGTTTACGGAGCCGTCTTTTTTGTTCATCCGTAGGAAGTCGAAATAGTTTGATTTTTCGGTGTTATACTTCGCGCTATCATCGCGCTTTGCTCGTCTTCAATTTGTATAGTAGTTGTTTGTATGTAGTTTAGTGCCATGTTTGCATGTTCAATACATTTCAAATATTGTTTGATAATAATAGCTGTGCCGCCATGTGCCTTATTGTCAGGATGATTACTCGGGATTTTCAAGTAGCTATTATCTGTGAAGTGGGTTTCTCTGACTATCATTATGTCAATATCATTGGTGGTCAAAAAGTTCCTACTTCTAAATCTCATCCCATAGGGCTGTTTTTATTTTACTTGTGTTGTCCATCTATTTTCGTCCCTAACAGCGAGAATAAGGATGTTCATCATATTTGACATTTGAGAAACAGGTTGCTTTATCATAGTTTTTAACTTTACTACACCGTCTTGGGTTGCCACTGAGTTTGAACATATTTTTTTGTGGTAGCGAGGACACAACTGCTGCATGAGATATGGCCGGCGGAGAGGCAATCAAGTGGGTTTGTTATGGTGAAGCATCGATAAGTTTTTCGGTTGGACTTTCCTCGGTTCTCCGTGTGTGGTGTGCGTTTTGATGTAGCAAATGAAGGATCGTCATCAGCTTTACGGCGAATAAAAACGGCAAATGATTTTTTCATTAATTTTCATTGTAGAAACACACTCGGAGGTTTGCCATTGCCTGCCGAGAGGCGGCTGCTATTAGATATCACTTCTATAATTTTGGATGTTACTTGAATAGAACCAACCTAAATTGAACGACGTTCGTAAAAAGCTAACTCAAAATCGAAAATTTGACTTTTCAATTTTACGTCTATCTTCAAAGAACATTTTATTTCAATTGATTTATTTGAAACTTAGTGATTATTAAGTCAAATAATTAAAATAAGACGTTTCAAAATTTGGCATACGGTTTAACGAGGAGTGGTTTATCAATAAAACGGAAATTTCAGTTCCGCAAGAGTCCCGTTGGTTACTATCGCTCGGTGGAAAATTTGTACTTCGTGTGTCACGTAAGACCTTCTCCCCAATACAGGTTATTGCTGAGTTAGAACAAGGAATTCAAGCAATTACAGATGAAAGGGAGAAAGATGTAACAAGGAGCAATATCGCAATATCGAACAACATGAAAGAAAAATTCATACTGAAAACATACGAAGAAACCAAGAAATTTTTAAACCAACACAAGGACCAAGTAATAATAACCCAAGCAGACAAAGGTAACAAGACAGTTATGTTGTACTAAAATGATTATGAGCGGAAAATGGCAGAATTGTTGAGTGACAAAATGACATACAAAACTATTAGAAATGACCCCACACAACAATTATTAAGGAAAACCAATGTCATAATCAATGACTTATACAGTAGAAGTCCATTAGTCCAGAATGCCCGATAGTCCGGCATCGCTCCGGAAAATTGTAAAAATTTTGGTTTTCTCCAAAAGTGTGTCTTTAAAGCAAATGAAAACGCTCGAGAGCTGTTCGGAAGTTTTCGGGGTAGTTCGGGATCATCCGAAAGCGCTCGGTATTGTTCGGAAACAATTAGCGGCAGGCTAGTCTCAGCTGTCACAAAAAATTGATGTGCAGTGCAGCTCCGTTAATCAATCACGAAGCGTAATCGCCATTTTTTGAGCGTTGTTGTTTTATGTCCTTTCACATCGCAGCAAACGTAACTTTTGAAACTGTTTATAAGAAAAGTGAGTTTCGTTCTAACTGTACAGTGACCATGTTGTCAACACCTAAGCCTTCGAATTCAAAAGGAGAGAAAAGGAAACACATAACACTGACTCTCAATCAGAAACTAGAAATCAGCAAACGGCTAGAAAAAGATGATAATAGAAATGATTTAATGAATGAGTTTAATATTGGCTCATCAACTATTTATGACATTAAAAAACAAAAAGATGAACTAGTGAAGTTTGCTTCTCAATCGGTAACAACTGAAAAATTTGCTTCTAGACAAACATTAAAAAAACCAAAACTGGAACAGCTAGATAGTGTATTATTCAAATGGTTTAGTGCAGTATGTTCTGAAGGAAAGAAGTTCGCCCAAAATTTAGGAGTTGCTGAAAGTGAATGTAATTATTCTGATGGTTGGCTCAGAAACTTTAAGTTTCAGCATGTAATTCGAAGACTTGATGTAACTGGAGAATCACTTTCAGCAAACCAAAACTCTGCAGAAAAATACAAAGACGAGTTTGAGAAAATCGTGGCTGATAATGATTTAACACCTGAACAGATGTACAATGCTGATGAAACAGGGCTATTGTGGTGATGTTTACCAACATCTACACTAGCTGTGGGAGGAGAAAACGCAGCCAAGGGTTTTAAAAAGACAGGAAACCACCGAGTGACCCCTTTTGCGATAGGTAAATCTGCAAAACCCAGGGCTTTTAAGAATGTTACACACTTGCCTGTCCAATACGATGCTCAATCAAATGCGTGTATGACTGCCGCTCTCTTTAAAGATTTGTTTTTTCACCACTTTGTGCCTGAGGTCAAGGAATCCTTCAAAAGCCTTGGTCTACCAGAATATACTAAAGCCATCCTTCTTTTGGAGAATTGCAAAGCCCACCCGCCAGTAGATGAGTTAGTTTCTGGAAATATTGTTGCTACTCTGCTCCCACCTAACGTAACATCTTTGATTCAACCCATGTACCAAAAGGTTATTCAAAATTTTAAATGCTTTTATAGAAGGTCTTTTATTCAAGGCCTGTTAAATGCCGACTGTGACGTGACTGATTTTCAAAAAAAGTTCATAGTAAAAGATTCCGTCTATGCTATTGCGCTGTCTTGGAACCAGGTAAAAAATACAACACTCCAAAGGGTTTGCAATTTTGTTCCCAGCTACGGCAAGATGTTTGCGTGAAGAAATCAGAACTGTGCTATCTGCGAATGTTGCAATCATGCTGTCCTTATTGGTTGATACAGGAACATCTGAAGTATAGATAAGGTAGAGTAGAGGACCCAAGCTAACTATCTTGAGGAATACCACCACTCATGCTGCGCATTTTAGAGTCAGCATCCTAGAATCCTAGAAGTTCCTATCACTAATATATCTTTTTAGCAAATCGTAATAATAGTCCATTGGTAGAAATTACTTAAGTTTATGAAGTAGGCCCTGATGCCATACGCTATCAAATACTTTTGAGATGTCTAAGTACACAGCCGCGTAGTGTTTTTTGTCATTTAAGTATTTTTATATCTTGTTTACTACGCTATGAACTTGATGTATTGTGGAGTGTTTTCATCTGAATCCAAATCGATGTGTAGGACTTACATTTGTTGAGTCAAGATTGGGTCAAGTCGATCGATTCGAAGTTTTTCATATACTTTTATCAGCGTAGGCAGCAAACTTATGGGTCAATACGACGTTATCTCTGAGGTATGTTTCCGGGTTTCACCAGTGCAATAATTTTAGAAACTTTCCAAATCACAGGGAAATACGTTTGCATTGAAAGCGTTTCTGACGTGTATATAGGCTAGGAATTATGCAGTTTTGTATTTCTTGTAACTGTGGTAATGTAATTTGTTCTGGTTAAGTGGATTTGGAAAGGTATTTTCAAAGCGTCGCACGAGACCGTCGGCCTTTTCTGCATTACGTCGGCCAGAGACTCCATCTGGGTTTCGAATATTTGATTGATGCAGTACGGTACGGTTAAGATTCTTATAGCTCTCCAAAGTGAGTATTGGGTTGACATGCTGGGATTTTGTTAAGCTTATCTCCATTGTCCTTCTCAAGCATCGATTTTACTTTTTTCGTCATTGCATTGAGGTTAGCTTTGTTTAGTGGGTGCCTGGTTTTTGCCATTGTTTACGGAGCCGTCTTTTTTGTTCATCCGTAGGAAGTCGAAATAGTTTGATTTTTCGGTGTTATACTTCGCGCTATCATCGCGCTTTGCTCGTCTTCAATTTGTATAGTAGTTGTTTGTATGTAGTTTAGTGCCATGTTTGCATGTTCAATACATTTCAAATATTGTTTGATAATAATAGCTGTGCCGCCATGTGCCTTATTGTCAGGATGATTACTCGGGATTTTCAAGTAGCTATTATCTGTGAAGTGGGTTTCTCTGACTATCATTATGTCAATATCATTGGTGGTCAAAAAGTTCCTACTTCTAAATCTCATCCCATAGGGCTGTTTTTATTTTACTTGTGTTGTCCATCTATTTTCGTCCCTAACAGCGAGAATAAGGATGTTCATCATATTTGACATTTGAGAAACAGGTTGCTTTATCATAGTTTTTAACTTTACTACACCGTCTTGGGTTGCCACTGAGTTTGAACATATTTTTTTGTGGTAGCGAGGACACAACTGCTGCATGAGATATGGCCGGCGGAGAGGCAATCAAGTGGGTTTGTTATGGTGAAGCATCGATAAGTTTTTCGGTTGGACTTTCCTCGGTTCTCCGTGTGTGGTGTGCGTTTTGATGTAGCAAATGAAGGATCGTCATCAGCTTTACGGCGAATAAAAACGGCAAATGATTTTTTCATTAATTTTCATTGTAGAAACACACTCGGAGGTTTGCCATTGCCTGCCGAGAGGCGGCTGCTATTAGATATCACTTCTATAATTTTGGATGTTACTTGAATAGAACCAACCTAAATTGAACGACGTTCGTAAAAAGCTAACTCAAAATCGAAAATTTGACTTTTCAATTTTACGTCTATCTTCAAAGAACATTTTATTTCAATTGATTTATTTGAAACTTAGTGATTATTAAGTCAAATAATTAAAATAAGACGTTTCAAAATTTGGCATACGGTTTAACGAGGAGTGGTTTATCAATAAAACGGAAATTTCAGTTCCGCAAGAGTCCCGTTGGTTACTATCGCTCGGTGGAAAATTTGTACTTCGTGTGTCACGTAAGACCTTCTCCCCAATACAGGTTATTGCTGAGTTAGAACAAGGAATTCAAGCAATTACAGATGAAAGGGAGAAAGATGTAACAAGGAGCAATATCGCAATATCGAACAACATGAAAGAAAAATTCATACTGAAAACATACGAAGAAACCAAGAAATTTTTAAACCAACACAAGGACCAAGTAATAATAACCCAAGCAGACAAAGGTAACAAGACAGTTATGTTGTACTAAAATGATTATGAGCGGAAAATGGCAGAATTGTTGAGTGACAAAATGACATACAAAACTATTAGAAATGACCCCACACAACAATTATTAAGGAAAACCAATGTCATAATCAATGACTTATACAGTAGAAGTCCATTAGTCCAGAATGCCCGATAGTCCGGCATCGCTCCGGAAAATTGTAAAAATTTTGGTTTTCTCCAAAAGTGTGTCTTTAAAGCAAATGAAAACGCTCGAGAGCTGTTCGGAAGTTTTCGGGGTAGTTCGGGATCATCCGAAAGCGCTCGGTATTGTTCGGAAACAATTAGCGGCAGGCTAGTCTCAGCTGTCACAAAAAATTGATGTGCAGTGCAGCTCCGTTAATCAATCACGAAGCGTAATCGCCATTTTTTGAGCGTTGTTGTTTTATGTCCTTTCACATCGCAGCAAACGTAACTTTTGAAACTGTTTATAAGAAAAGTGAGTTTCGTTCTAACTGTACAGTGACCATGTTGTCAACACCTAAGCCTTCGAATTCAAAAGGAGAGAAAAGGAAACACATAACACTGACTCTCAATCAGAAACTAGAAATCAGCAAACGGCTAGAAAAAGATGATAATAGAAATGATTTAATGAATGAGTTTAATATTGGCTCATCAACTATTTATGACATTAAAAAACAAAAAGATGAACTAGTGAAGTTTGCTTCTCAATCGGTAACAACTGAAAAATTTGCTTCTAGACAAACATTAAAAAAACCAAAACTGGAACAGCTAGATAGTGTATTATTCAAATGGTTTAGTGCAGTATGTTCTGAAGGAAAGAAGTTCGCCCAAAATTTAGGAGTTGCTGAAAGTGAATGTAATTATTCTGATGGTTGGCTCAGAAACTTTAAGTTTCAGCATGTAATTCGAAGACTTGATGTAACTGGAGAATCACTTTCAGCAAACCAAAACTCTGCAGAAAAATACAAAGACGAGTTTGAGAAAATCGTGGCTGATAATGATTTAACACCTGAACAGATGTACAATGCTGATGAAACAGGGCTATTGTGGTGATGTTTACCAACATCTACACTAGCTGTGGGAGGAGAAAACGCAGCCAAGGGTTTTAAAAAGACAGGAAACCACCGAGTGACCCCTTTTGCGATAGGTAAATCTGCAAAACCCAGGGCTTTTAAGAATGTTACACACTTGCCTGTCCAATACGATGCTCAATCAAATGCGTGGATGACTGCCGCTCTCTTTAAAGATTTGTTTTTTCACCACTTTGTGCCTGAGGTCAAGGAATCCTTCAAAAGCCTTGGTCTACCAGAATATACTAAAGCCATCCTTCTTTTGGAGAATTGCAAAGCCCACCCGCCAGTAGATGAGTTAGTTTCTGGAAATATTGTTGCTACTCTGCTCCCACCTAACGTAACATCTTTGATTCAACCCATGTACCAAAAGGTTATTCAAAATTTTAAATGCTTTTATAGAAGGTCTTTTATTCAAGGCCTGTTAAATGCCGACTGTGACGTGACTGATTTTCAAAAAAAGTTCATAGTAAAAGATTCCGTCTATGCTATTGCGCTGTCTTGGAACCAGGTAAAAAATACAACACTCCAAAGGGTTTGCAATTTTGTTCCCAGCTACGGCAAGATGTTTGCGTGAAGAAATCAGAACTGTGCTATCTGCGAATGTTGCAATCATGCTGTCCTTATTGGTTGATACAGGAACATCTGAAGTATAGATAAGGTAGAGTAGAGGACCCAAGCTAACTATCTTGAGGAATACCACCACTCATGCTGCGCATTTTAGAGTCAGCATCCTAGAATCCTAGAAGTTCCTATCACTAATATATCTTTTTAGCAAATCGTAATAATAGTCCATTGGTAGAAATTACTTAAGTTTATGAAGTAGGCCCTGATGCCATACGCTATCAAATACTTTTGAGATGTCTAAGTACACAGCCGCGTAGTGTTTTTTGTCATTTAAGTATTTTTATATCTTGTTTACTACGCTATGAACTTGATGTATTGTGGAGTGTTTTCATCTGAATCCAAATCGATGTGTAGGACTTACATTTGTTGAGTCAAGATTGGGTCAAGTCGATCGATTCGAAGTTTTTCATATACTTTTATCAGCGTAGGCAGCAAACTTATGGGTCAATACGACGTTATCTCTGAGGTATGTTTCCGGGTTTCACCAGTGCAATAATTTTAGAAACTTTCCAAATCACAGGGAAATACGTTTGCATTGAAAGCGTTTCTGACGTGTATATAGGCTAGGAATTATGCAGTTTTGTATTTCTTGTAACTGTGGTAATGTAATTTGTTCTGGTTAAGTGGATTTGGAAAGGTATTTTCAAAGCGTCGCACGAGACCGTCGGCCTTTTCTGCATTACGTCGGCCAGAGACTCCATCTGGGTTTCGAATATTTGATTGATGCAGTACGGTACGGTTAAGATTCTTATAGCTCTCCAAAGTGAGTATTGGGTTGACATGCTGGGATTTTGTTAAGCTTATCTCCATTGTCCTTCTCAAGCATCGATTTTACTTTTTTCGTCATTGCATTGAGGTTAGCTTTGTTTAGTGGGTGCCTGGTTTTTGCCATTGTTTACGGAGCCGTCTTTTTTGTTCATCCGTAGGAAGTCGAAATAGTTTGATTTTTCGGTGTTATACTTCGCGCTATCATCGCGCTTTGCTCGTCTTCAATTTGTATAGTAGTTGTTTGTATGTAGTTTAGTGCCATGTTTGCATGTTCAATACATTTCAAATATTGTTTGATAATAATAGCTGTGCCGCCATGTGCCTTATTGTCAGGATGATTACTCGGGATTTTCAAGTAGCTATTATCTGTGAAGTGGGTTTCTCTGACTATCATTATGTCAATATCATTGGTGGTCAAAAAGTTCCTACTTCTAAATCTCATCCCATAGGGCTGTTTTTATTTTACTTGTGTTGTCCATCTATTTTCGTCCCTAACAGCGAGAATAAGGATGTTCATCATATTTGACATTTGAGAAACAGGTTGCTTTATCATAGTTTTTAACTTTACTACACCGTCTTGGGTTGCCACTGAGTTTGAACATATTTTTTTGTGGTAGCGAGGACACAACTGCTGCATGAGATATGGCCGGCGGAGAGGCAATCAAGTGGGTTTGTTATGGTGAAGCATCGATAAGTTTTTCGGTTGGACTTTCCTCGGTTCTCCGTATGTGGTGTGCGTTTTGATGTAGCAAATGAAGGATCGTCATCAGCTTTACGGCGAATAAAAACGGCAAATGATTTTTTCATTAATTTTCATTGTAGAAACACACTCGGAGGTTTGCCATTGCCTGCCGAGAGGCGGCTGCTATTAGATATCACTTCTATAATTTTGGATGTTACTTGAATAGAACCAACCTAAATTGAACGACGTTCGTAAAAAGCTAACTCAAAATCGAAAATTTGACTTTTCAATTTTACGTCTATCTTCAAAGAACATTTTATTTCAATTGATTTATTTGAAACTTAGTGATTATTAAGTCAAATAATTAAAATAAGACGTTTCAAAATTTGGCATACGGTTTAACGAGGAGTGGTTTATCAATAAAACGGAAATTTCAGTTCCGCAAGAGTCCCGTTGGTTACTATCGCGCGGTGGAAAATTTGTACTTCCTGTGTCACGTAAGACCTTCTCCCCAATACAGGTTATTGCTGAGTTAGAACAAGGAATTCAAGCAATTACAGATGAAAGGGAGAAAGATGTAACAAGGAGCAATATCGCAATATCGAACAACATGAAAGAAAAATTCATACTGAAAACATACGAAGAAACCAAGAAATTTTTAAACCAACACAAGGACCAAGTAATAATAACCCAAGCAGACAAAGGTAACAAGACAGTTATGTTGTACTAAAATGATTATGAGCGGAAAATGGCAGAATTGTTGAGTGACAAAATGACATACAAAACTATTAGAAATGACCCCACACAACAATTATTAAGGAAAACCAATGTCATAATCAATGACTTATACAGTAGAAGTCCATTAGTCCGGAATGCCCGATAGTCCGGCATCGCTCCGGAAAATTGTAAAAATTTTGGTTTTCTCCAAAAGTGTGTCTTTAAAGCAAATGAAAACGCTCGAGAGCTGTTCGGAAGTTTTCGGGGTAGTTCGGGATCATCCGAAAGCGCTCGGTATTGTTCGGAAACAATTAGCGGCAGGCTAGTCTCAGCTGTCACAAAAAATTTATGTGCAGTGCAGCTCCGTTAATCAATCACGAAGCGTAATCGCCATTTTTTGAGCGTTGTTGTTTTATGTCCTTTCACATCGCAGCAAACGTAACTTTTGAAACTGTTTATAAGAAAAGTGAGTTTCGTTCTAACTGTACAGTGACCATGTTGTCAACACCTAAGCCTTCGACTTCAAAAGGAGAGAAAAGGAAACACGTAACACTGACTCTCAATCAGAAACTAGAAATCAGCAAACGGCTAGAAAAAGATGATAATATAAATGATTTAATGAATGAGTTTAATATTGGCTCATCAACTATTTATGACATTAAAAAACAAAAAGATGAACTAATGAAGTTTGCTTCTCAATCGGTAACAACTGAAAAATTTGCTTCTAGACAAACATTAAAAAAACCAAAACTGGAACAGCTAGATAGTGTATTATTCAAATGGTTTAGTGCAGTATGTTCTGAAGGAAAGAAGTTCGCCCAAAATTTAGGAGTTGCTGAAAGTGAATGTAATTATTCTGATGGTTGGCTCAGAAACTTTAAGTTTCGGCATGTAATTCGAAGACTTGATGTAACTGGAGAATCACTTTCAGCAAACCAAAACTCTGCAGAAAAATACAAAGACGAGTTTGAGAAAATCGTGGCTGATAATGATTTAACACCTGAACAGATGTACAATGCTGATGAAACAGGGCTATTGTGGTGATGTTTACCAACATCTACACTAGCTGGGGGAGGAGAAAAAGCAGCCAAGGGTTTTAAAAAGACAGGAAACCACCGAGTGACCCCTTTTGCGATAGGTAAATCTGCAAAACCCAGGGCTTTTAAGAATGTTACACACTTGCCTGTCCAATACGATGCTCAATCAAATGCGTGGATGACTGCCGCTCTCTTTAAAGATTTTTTTTTCACCACTTTGTGCCTGAGGTCAAGGAATCCTTCAAAAGCCTTGGTCTACCAGAATATACTAAAGCCATCCTTCTTTTGGAGAATTGCAAAGCCCACCCGCCAGTAGATGAGTTAGTTTCTGGAAATATTGTTGCTACTCTGCTCGCACCTAACGTAACATCTTTGATTCAACCCATGTACCAAAAGGTTATTCAAAATTTTAAATGCTTTTATAGAAGGTCTTTTATTCAAGGCCTGTTAAATGCCGACTGTGACGTGACTGATTTTCAAAAAAAGTTCATAGTAAAAGATTCCGTCTATGCTATTGCGCTGTCTTGGAACCAGGTAAAAAATACAACACTCCAAAGGGTTTGCAATTTTGTTCCCAGCTACGGCAAGATGTTTGCGTGAAGAAATCAGAACTGTGCTATCTGCGAATGTTGCAATCATGCTGTCCTTATTGGTTGATACAGGAACATCTGAAGTATAGATAAGGTAGAGTAGAGGACCCAAGCTAACTATCTTGAGGAATACCACCACTCATGCTGCGCATTTTAGAGTCAGCATCCTAGAATCCTAGAAGTTCCTATCACTAATATATCTTTTTAGCAAATCGTAATAATAGTCCATTGGTAGAAATTACTTAAGTTTATGAAGTAGGCCCTGATGCCATACGCTATCAAATACTTTTGAGATGTCTAAGTACACAGCCGCGTAGTGTTTTTTGTCATTTAAGTATTTTTATATCTTGTTTACTACGCTATGAACTTGATGTATTGTGGAGTGTTTTCATCTGAATCCAAATCGATGTGTAGGACTTACATTTGTTGAGTCAAGATTGGGTCAAGTCGATCGATTCGAAGTTTTTCATATACTTTTATCAGCGTAGGCAGCAAACTTATGGGTCAATACGACGTTATCTCTGAGGTATGTTTCCGGGTTTCACCAGTGCAATAATTTAAGAAACTTTCCTAATCACAGGGAAATACGTTTGCATTTTTAACGTTTCTGACGTGTATATAGGCTAGGAATTATGCAGTTTTGTATTTCTTGTAACTGTGGTAATGTAATTTGTTCTGGTTAAGTGGATTTGGAAAGGTATTTTCAAAGCGTCGCACGAGACCGTCGGCCTTTTCTGCATTACGTCGGCCAGAGACTCCATCTGGGTTTCGAATATTTGATTGATGCAGTACGGTACGGTTAAGATTCTTATAGCTCTCCAAAGTGAGTATTGGGTTGACATGCTGGGATTTTGTTAAGCTTATCTCCATTGTCCTTCTCAAGCATCGATTTTACTTTTTTCGTCATTGCATTGAGGTTAGCTTTGTTTAGTGGGTGCCTGGTTTTTGCCATTGTTTACGGAGCCGTCTTTTTTGTTCATCCGTAGGAAGTCGAAATAGTTTGATTTTTCGGTGTTATACTTCGCGCTATCATCGCGCTTTGCTCGTCTTCAATTTGTATAGTAGTTGTTTGTATGTAGTTTAGTGCCATGTTTGCATGTTCAATACATTTCAAATATTGTTTGATAATAATAGCTGTGCCGCCATGTGCCTTATTGTCAGGATGATTACTCGGGATTTTCAAGTAGCTATTATCTGTGAAGTGGGTTTCTCTGACTATCATTATGTAAATATCATTGGTGGTCAAAAAGTTCCAACTTCTAAATCTCATCCCATAGGGCTGTTTTTATTTTACTTGTGTTGTCCATCTATTTTCGTCCCTAACAGCGAGAATAAGGATGTTCATCATATTTGACATTTGAGAAACAGGTTGCTTTATCATAGTTTTTAACTTTACTACATCGTCTTGGGTTGCCACTGAGTTGGAACATATTTTTTTGTGGTAGCGAGGACACAACTGCTGCATGAGATATGGCCGGCGGAGCATATTATGGTGAAGCATCGATAAGTTTTTCGGTTGGACTTTCCTCGGTTCTCCGTGTGTGGTGTGCGTTTTGATGTAGCAAATGAAGGATCGTCATCAGCTTTACGGCGAATAAAAACGGCAAATGATTTTTTCATTAATTTTCATTGTAGAAACACACTCGGAGGTTTGCCATTGCCTGCCGAGAGGCGGCTGCTATTAGATATCACTTCTATAATTTTGGATGTTACTTGAATAGAACCAACCTAAATTGAACGACGTTCGTAAAAAGCTAACTCAAAATCAAAAATTTGACTTCAATTTTACGTCTATCTTCAAAGAACATTTTATTTCAATTGATTTATTTGAAACTTAGTGATTATTAAGTCAAATAATTAAAATAAGACGTTTCGAAATTTGGCATACGGTTTAACGAGGAGTGGTTTATCAATAAAACGGAAATTTCAGTTCCGCAAGAGTCCCGTTGGTTACTATCGCTCGGTGGAAAATTTGTACTTCCTGTGTCACGTAAGACCTTCTCCCCAATACAGGTTATTGCTGAGTTAGAACAAGGAATTCAAGCAATTACAGATGAAAGGGAGAAAGATGTAACAAGGAGCAATACCGCAATATCGAACAACATGAAAGAAAAATTCATACTGAAAACATACGAAGAAACCAAGAAATTTTTAAACCAAGTAATAATAACCCAAGCAGACAAAGGTAACAAAACAGTTATGTTGTACTAAAATGATTATGAGCGGAAAATGGCAGAATTGTTGAGTGACAAAATGACATACAAAACTATTAGAAATGACCCCACACAACAATTATTAAGGAAAACCAATGTCATAATCAATGACTTATACAGTAGAAGTCCATTAGTCCAGAATGCCCGATAGTCCGGCATCGCTCCGGAAAATTGTAAAAATTTTGGTTTTCTCCAAAAGTGTGTCTTTAAAGCAAATGAAAACGCTCGAGAGCTGTTCGGAAGTTTTCGGGGTAGTTCGGGATCATCCGAAAGCGCTCGGTATTGTTCGGAAACAATTAGCGGCAGGCTAGTCTCAGCTGTCACAAAAAATTTATGTGCAGTGCAGCTCCGTTAATCAATCACGAAGCGTAATCGCCATTTTTTGAGCGTTGTTGTTTTGTGTCCTTTCACATCGCAGCAAACTTAACTTTTGAAACTGTTTATAAGAAAAGTGAGTTTCGTTCTAACTGTACAGTGACCATGTTGTCAACACCTAAGCCTTCGAATTCAAAAGGAGAGAAAAGAAAACACGTAACACTGACTCTCAATCAGAAACTAGAAATCAGCAAACGGCTAGAAAAAGGCGATAATAGAAATGATTTAATGAATGAGTTTAATATTGGTTCATCAACTATTTATGACATTAAAAAACAAAAAGATGAACTAATGAAGTTTGCTTCTCAATCGGTAACAACTGAAAAATTTGCTTCTAGACAAACATTAAAAAAACCAAAACTGGAACAGCTAGATAGTGTATTATTCAAATGGTTTAGTGCAGTATGTTCTGAAGGAAAGAAGTTCGCCCAAAATTTAGGAGTTGCTGAAAGTGAATGTAATTATTCTGATGGTTGGCTCAGAAACTTTAAGTTTCGGCATGTAATTCGAAGACTTGATGTAACTGGAGAATCACTTTCAGCAAACCAAAACTCTGCAGAAAAATACAAAGACGAGTTTGAGAAAATCGTGGCTGATAATGATTTAACACCTGAACAGATGTACAATGCTGATGAAACAGGGCTATTGTGGTGATGTTTACCAACATCTACACTAGCTGGGGGAGGAGAAAAGGCAGCCAAGGGTTTTAAAAAGACAGGAAACCACCGAGTGACCCCTTTTGCGATAGGTAAATCTGCAAAACCCAGGGCTTTTAAGAATGTTACACACTTGCCTGTCCAATACGATGCTCAATCAAATGCGTGGATGACTGCCGCTCTCTTTAAAGATTTGTTTTTTCACCACTTTGTGCCTGAGGTCAAGGAATCCTTCAAAAGCCTTGGTCTACCAGAATATACTAAAGCCATCCTTCTTTTGGAGAATTGCAAAGCCCACCCGCCAGTAGATGAGTTAGTTTCTGGAAATATTGTTGCTACTCTGCTCCCACCTAACGTAACATCTTTGATTCAACCCATGTACCAAAAGGTTATTCAAAATTTTAAATGCTTTTATAGAAGGTCTTTTATTCAAGGCCTGTTAAATGCCGACTGTGACGTGACTGATTTTCAAAAAAAGTTCATAGTAAAAGATTCCGTCTATGCTATTGCGCTGTCTTGGAACCAGGTAAAAAATACAACACTCCAAAGGGTTTGCAATTTTGTTCCCAGCTACGGCAAGATGTTTGCATGAAGAAATCAGAACTGTGCTATCTGCGAATGTTGCAATCATGCTGTCCTTATTGGTTGATACAGGAACATCTGAAGTATAGATAAGGTAGAGTAGAGGACCCAAGCTAACTATCTTGAGGAATACCACCACTCATGCTGCGCATTTTAGAGTCAGCATCCTAGAATCCTAGAAGTTCCTATCACTAATATATCTTTTTAGCAAATCGTAATAATAGTCCATTGGTAGAAATTACTTAAGTTTATGAAGTAGGCCCTGATGCCATACGCTATCAAATACTTTTGAGATGTCTAAGTACACAGCCGCGTAGTGTTTTTTGTCATTTAAGAATTTTTATATCTTGTTTACTACGCTATGAACTTGATGTATTGTGGAGTGTTTTCATCTGAATCCAAATCGATGTGTAGGACTTACATTTGTTGAGTCAAGATTGGGTCAAGTCGATCGATTCGAAGTTTTTCATACCAGTGCAATAATTTTAGAAACTTTCCAAATCACAGGGAAATACGTTTGCATTGAAAACGTTTCTGACGTGTATATAGGCTAGGAATTATGCAGTTTTGTATTTCTTGTAACTGTGGTAATGTAATTTGTTCTGGTTAAGTGGATTTGGAAAGGTATTTTCAAAGCGTCGCACGAGACCGTCGGCCTTTTCTGCATTACGTCGGCCAGAGACTCCATCTGGGTTTCGAATATTTGATTGATGCAGTACGGTACGGTTAAGATTCTTATAGCTCTCCAAAGTGAGTATTGGGTTGACATGCTGGGATTTTGTTAAGCTTATCTCCATTGTCCTTCTCAAGCATCGATTTTACTTTTTTCGTCATTGCATTGAGGTTAGCTTTGTTTAGTGGGTGCCTGGTTTTTGCCATTGTTTACGGATTCGTCTTTTTTGTTCATCCGTAGGAAGTCGAAATAGTTTGATTTTTCGTTGTTTCGCTATCATCGCGCTTTGCTCGTCTTCAATTTGTATAGTAGTTGTTTGAATGTAGTTTAGTGCCATGTTTGCATGTTCAATACATTTCAAATATTGTTTGATAATAATAGCTGTGCCGCCATGTGCCTTATTGTCAGGATGATTACTCGGGATTTTCAAGTATCTATTATCTGTGAAGTGGGTTTCTCTGACTATCATTATGTCAATATCATTGGTGGTCAAAAAGTTCCAACTTCTAAATCTCATCCCATAGGGCTGTTTTTATTTTACTTGTGTTGTCCATCTATTTTCGTCCCTAACAGCGAGAATAAGGATGTTCATCATATTTGACATTTGAGAAACAGGTTGCTTTATCATAGTTTTTAACTTTACTACATCGTCTTGGGTTGCCACTGAGTTTGAACATATTTTTTTGTGGTAGCGAGGACACAACTGCTGCATGAGATATGGCCGGCGGAGAGGTAATCAAGTGGGTTTGTTATGGTGAAGCATCGATAAGTTTTTCGGTTGGACTTTCCTCGGTTCTCCGTGTGTGGTGTGCGTTTTGATGTAGCAAATGAAGGATCGTCATCAGCTTTACGGCGAATAAAAACGGCAAATGATTTTTTCATTAATTTTCATTGTAGAAACACACTCGGAGGTTTGCCATTGCCTGCCGAGAGGCGGCTGCTATTAGATATCACTTCTATAATTTTGGATGTTACTTGAATAGAACCAACCTAAATTGAACGACGTTCGTAAAAAGCTAACTCAAAATCGAAAATTTGACTTTTCAATTTTACGTCTATCTTCAAAGAACATTTTATTTCAATTGATTTATTTGAAACTTAGTGATTATTAAGTCAAATAATTAAAATAAGACGTTTCAAAATTTGGCATACGGTTTAACGAGGAGTGGTTTATCAATAAAACGGAAATTTCAGTTCCGCAAGAGTCCCGTTGGTTACTATCGCTCGGTGGAAAATTTGTACTTCCTGTGTCACGTAAGACCTTCTCCCCAATACAGGTTATTGCTGAGTTAGAACAAGGAATTCAAGCAATTACAGATGAAAGGGAGAAAGATGTAACAAGGAGCAATATCGCAATATCGAACAACATGAAAGAAAAATTCATACTGAAAACATACGAAGAAACCAAGACATTTTTAAACCAACACAAGGACCAAGTAATAATAACCCAAGCAGACAAAGGTAACAAGACAGTTATGTTGTACTAAAATGATTATGAGCGGAAAATGGCAGAATTGTTGAGTGACAAAATGACATACAAAACTATTAGAAATGACCCCACACAACAATTATTAAGGAAAACCAATGTCATAATCAATGACTTACACAGTAGAAGTCCATTAGTCCGGAATGCCCGATAGTCCGGCATCGCTCCGAAAAATTGTAAAAATTTTGGTTTTCTCCAAAAGTGTGTCTTTAAAGCAAATGAAAACGCTCGAGAGCTGTTCGGAAGTTTTCGGGGTAGTTCGGGATCATCCGAAAGCGCTCGGTATTGTTCGGAAACAATTAGCGGCAGGCTAGTCTCAGCTGTCACAAAAAAATTATGTGCAGTGCAGCTCCGTTAATCAATCACGAAGCGTAATCGCCATTTTTTGAGCGTTGTTGTTTTGTGTCCTTTCACATCCCAGCAAACGTAACTTTTGAAACTGTTTATAAGAAAAGTGAGTTTCGTTCTAACTGTACAATGACCATGTTGTCAACACCTAAGCCTTCGAGTTCAAAAGGAGAGAAAAGAAAACACGTAACACTGACTCTCAATCAGAAACTAGAAATCAGCAAACGGCTAGAAAAAGGCGATAATAGAAATGATTTAATGAATGAGTTTAATATTGGCTCATCAACTATTTATGACATTAAAAAACAAAAAGATGAACTAATGAAGTTTGCTTCTCAATCGGTAACAACTGAAAAATTTGCTTCTAGACAAACATTAAAAAAACCAAAACTGGAACAGCTAGATAGTGTATTATTCAAATGGTTTAGTGCAGTATGTTCTGAAGGAAAGAAGTTCGCCCAAAATTTAGGAGTTGCTGAAACTGAATGTAATTATTCTGATGGTTGGCTCAGAAACTTTAAGTTTTGGCATGTAATTCGAAGACTTGATGTAACTGGAGAATCACTTTCAGCAAACCAAAACTCTGCAGAAAAATACAAAGACGAGTTTGAGAAAATCGTGGCTGAGAATGATTTAACACCTGAACAGATGTACAATGCTGATGAAACAGGGCTATTGTGGTGATGTTTACCAACATCTACACTAGCTGGGGGAGGAGAAAAAGCAGCCAAGGGTTTTAAAAAGACAGGAAACCACCGAGTGACCCCTTTTGCGATAGGTAAATCTGCAAAACTCAGGGCTTTTAAGAATGTTACACACTTGCCTGTCCAATACGATGCTCAATCAAATGCGTGGATGACTGCCGCTCTCTTTAAAGATTTGTTTTTTCACCACTTTGTGCCTGAGGTCAAGGAATCCTTCAAAAGCCTTGGTCTACCAGAATATACTAAAGCCATCCTTCTTTTGGAGAATTGCAAAGCCCACCCGCCAGTAGATGAGTTAGTTTCTGGAAATATTGTTGCTACTCTGCTCCCACCTAACGTAACATCTTTGATTCAACCCATGTACCAAAAGGTTATTCAAAATTTTAAATGCTTTTATAGAAGGTCTTTTGTTCAAGGCCTGTTAAATGCCGACTGTGACGTGACTGATTTTCAAAAAAAGTTCATAGTAAAAGATTCCGTCTATGCTATTGCGCTGTCTTGGAACCAGGTAAAAAATACAACACTCCAAAGGGTTTGCAATTTTGTTCTCAGCTACGGCAAGATGTTTGCGTGAAGAAATCAGAACTGTGCTATCTGCGAATGTTGCAATCATGCTGTCCTTATTGGTTGATACAGGAACATCTGAAGTATAGATAAGGTAGAGTAGAGGACCCAAGCTAACTATCTTGAGGGATACCACCACTCATGCTGCGCATTTTAGAGTCAGCATCCTAGAATCCTAGAAGTTCCTATCACTAATATATCTTTTTAGCAAATCGTAATAATAGTCCATTGGTAGAAATTACTTAAGTTTATGAAGTAGGCCCTGATGCCATACGCTATCAAATACTTTTGAGATGTCTAAGTACACAGCCGCGTAGAGTATTTTTATATCATGTTTACTACGCTATGAACTTGATGTATTGTGGAGTGTTTTCATCTGAATCCAAATCGATGTGTAGGACTTACATTTGTTGAGTCAAGATTGGGTCAAGTCGATCGATTCGAAGTTTTTCATATACTTTTATCAGCGTAGGCAGCAAACTTATGGGTCAATACGACGTTATCTCTGAGGTATGTTTCCGGGTTTCACCAGTGCAATAATTTTAGAAACTTTCCAAATCACAGGGAAATACGTTTGCATTGAAAACGTTTCTGACGTGTATATAGGCTAGGAATTATGCAGTTTTATATTTCTTGTAACTGTGGTAATGTAATTTGTTCTAGTTAAGTGGATTTGGAAAGGTATTTTCAAAGCGTCGCACGAGACCGTCGGCCTTTTCTGCATTACGTCGGCCAGAGACTCCATCTGGGTTTCGAATATTTGATTGATGCAGTACGGTACGGTTAAGATTCTTATAGCTCTCCAAAGTGAGTATTGGGTTGACATGCTGGGATTTTGTTAAGCTTATCTCCATTGTCCTTCTCAAGCATCGATTTTACTTTTTTCGTCATTGCATTGAGGTTAGCTTTGTTTAGTGGGTGCCTGGTTTTTGCCATTGTTTACGGATTCGTCTTTTTTGTTCATCCGTAGGAAGTCGAAATAGTTTGATTTTTCGTTGTTTCGCTATCATCGCGCTTTGCTCGTCTTCAATTTGTATAGTAGTTGTTTGAATGTAGTTTAGTGCCATGTTTGCATGTTCAATACATTTCAAATATTGTTTGATAATAATAGCTGTGCCGCCATGTGCCTTATTGTCAGGATGATTACTCGGGATTTTCAAGTAGCTATTATCTGTGAAGTGGGTTTCTCTGACTATCATTATGTCAATATCATTGGTGGTCAAAAAGTTCCAACTTCTAAATCTCATCCCATAGGGCTGTTTCTATTTTACTTGTGTTGTCCATCTATTTTCGTCCCTAACAGCGAGAATAAGGATGTTCATCATATTTGACATTTGAGAAACAGGTTGCTTTATCATAGTTTTTAACTTTACTACATCGTCTTGGGTTGCCACTGAGTTTGAACATATTTTTTTGTGGTAGCGAGGACACAACTGCTGCATGAGATATGGCCGGCGGAGAGGCAATCAAGTGGGTTTGTTATGGTGAAGCATCGATAAGTTTTTCAGTTGGACTTTCCTCGGTTCTCCGTGTGTGGTGTGCGTTTTGATGTAGCAAATGAAGGATCGTCATCAGCTTTACGGCGAATAAAAACGGCAAATGATTTTTTCATTAATTTTCATTGTAGAAACACACTCGGAGGTTTGCCATTGCCTGCCGAGAGGCGGCTGCTATTAGATATCACTTCTATAATTTTGGATGTTACTTGAATAGAACCAACCTAAATTGAACGACGTTCGTAAAAAGCTAACTCAAAATCGAAAATTTGACTTTTCAATTTTACGTCTATCTTCAAAGAACATTTTATTTCAATTGATTTATTTGAAACTTAGTGATTATTAAGTCAAATAATTAAAATAAGACGTTTCAAAATTTGGCATACGGTTTAACGAGGAGTGGTTTATCAATAAAACGGAAATTTCAGTTCCGCAAGAGTCCCGTTGGTTACTATCGCTCGGTGGAAAATTTGTACTTCCTGTGTCACGTAAGACCTTCTCCCCAATACAGGTTGTTGCTGAGTTAGAACAAGGAATTCAAGCAATTACAGATGAAAGGGAGAAAGATGTAACAAGGAGCAATATCGCAATATCGAACAACATGAAAGAAAAATTCATACTGAAAACATTCGAAGAAACCAAGAAATTTTTAAACCAACACAAGGACCAAGTAATAATAACCCAAGCAGACAAAGGTAACAAGACAGTTATGTTGTACTAAAATGATTATGAGCGGAAAATGGCAGAATTGTTGAGTGACAAAATGACATACAAAACTATTAGAAATGACCCCACACAACAATTATTAAGGAAAACCAATGTCATAATCAATGACTTATACAGTAGAAGTCCATTAGTCCGGAATGCCCGATAGTCCGGCATCGCTCCGGAAAATTGTAAAAATTTTGGTTTTCTCCAAAAGTGTGTCTTTAAAGCAAATGAAAACGCTCGAGAGCTGTTCGGAAGTTTTCGGGGTAGTTCGGGATCATCCGAAAGCGCTCGGTATTGTTCGGAAACAATTAGCGGCAGGCTAGTCTCAGCTGTCACAAAAAATTTATGTGCAGTGCAGCTCCGTTAATCAATCACGAAGCGCAATCGCCATTTTTTGAGCGTTGTTGTTTTGTGTCCTTTCACATCGCAGCAAACGTATCTTTTGAAACTGTTTATAAGAAAAGTGAGTTTCGTTCTAACTGTACAGTGACCATGTTGTCAACACCTAAGCCTTCGAGTTCAAAAGGAGAGAAAGAAAACACGTAACACTGACTCTCAATCAGAAACTAGAAATCAGCAAACGGCTAGAAAAAGGCGATAATAGAAATGATTTAATGAATGAGTTTAATATTGGCTCATCAACTATTTATGACAATAAAAAACAAAAAGATGAACTAATGAAGTTTGCTTCTCAATCGGTAACAACTGAAAAATTTGCTTCTAGACAAACATTAAAAAAACCAAAACTGGAACAGCTAGATAGTGTATTATTCAAATGGTTTAGTGCAGTATGTTCTGAAGGAAAGAAGTTCGCCCAAAATTTAGGAGTTGCTGAAAGTGAATGTAATTATTCTGATGGTTGGCTCAGAAACTTTAAGTTTCGGCATGTAATTCGAAGACTTGATGTAACTGGAGAATCACTTTCAGCAAACCAAAACTCTGCAGAAAAATACAAAGACGAGTTTGAGAAAATCGTGGCTGATAATGATTTAACACCTGAACAGATGTACAATGCTGATGAAACAGGGCTATTGTGGTGATGTTTACCAACATCCACACTAGCTGGGGGAGGAGAAAAAGCAGCCAAGGGTTTTAAAAAGACAGGAAACCACCAAGCAACCCCTTTTGCGATAGGTAAATCTGCAAAACCCAGGGCTTTTAAGAATGTTACACACTTGCCTGTCCAATACGATGCTCAATCAAATGCGTGGATGACTGCCGCTCTCTTTAAAGATTTGTTTTTTCACCACTTTGTGCCTGAGGTCAAGGAATCCTTCAAAAGCCTTGGTCTACCAGAATATACTAAAGCCATCCTTCTTTTGGAGAATTGCAAAGCCCACCCGCCAGTAGATGAGTTAGTTTCTGGAAATATTGTTGCTACTCTGCTCCCACCTAACGTAACATCTTTGATTCAACCCATGGACCAAAAGGTTATTCAAAATTTTAAATGCTTTTATAGAAGGTCTTTTATTCAAGGCCTGTTAAATGCCGACTGTGACGTGACTGATTTTCAAAAAAAGTTCATAGTAAAAGATTCCGTCTATGCTATTGCGCTGTCTTGGAACCAGGTAAAAAATACAACACTCCAAAAATGCTGGAGAAAACTTTGGCCAGCTGCAAACCCTGCATCTGACCTAACTCTACAGACTGATGAGAAAGAAAACCATCAAGACGCTCTGACTAAAGTTTTGGATGTCGCTAGAAGTACTGACAATCCCTTGAGAAACCTGCTTAAAGATGAGGTGGATTAGTGGCTTCTAATCGAGAAATGAGAATGAGCCTGTTGAACAAGAACTAAACGATGAGGACATTATCAACATTGTAGTTAACCCTCAGCCTACTCAAAATCTTGAAGAAAGTGACTCAGATGCCGAAACGGAAGAAAAGGAAAAAATCAGCTGGACAGAAGCTGCAGAATCACTAAATAAGTTTATCCCTTTATGAGGCTAGTACTAGTTACAGTGCTTCAGAAATTATTGATTTCCAGATCATTAGAAATAAATTTTATACTAGACGCTAAAAGTCAAGAAAACAAAAAGACTTGACTTTTTTAAATCTAAGTGAAATATGTTTTACAGTATGTGCAAATACATTATATGAAATGTGAAATAAACTTTGTTGCATGTATTTGCATACTGTATTTGTAGTTTAATTATTAACCTTATTGTTCTTATAATTACCGCCCGATAGACCGGAATATTCGGTAGTCCGGCACCGAGTCGGTCCCGAACGTGCCGGATTATCGGACATCTACTGTACCACAGAAGATACTTGACTTAAAACAAAAATTCCAACTGACATGCTCTGCAGCTAATGCACCAAGACTGTATGGCCTTCCTAAAATTCACAAACCGGAAACACCACTTAGACCAATTTCTTCATCGCAAGTGTACCTCACTACAAATTAACTAAATATATTGGATGTATTCTGAAAAATATCGTCTCGGACAAATTCAACATAAAGGTAGGTAGGTAGGTTGGAGGGGCAGCCGCCTACAGCGGCTCACACTTAGGCCAATATTAGGAGGCCCATTGTGCTACGAAAAATTTGTACCATCCAAGAGGAAAATTACCCCTCACCAAACCATTTTGCCTCGCTGATGAACTTCAACAGACAATTTACCTCGGTGCTTGAAACCTCACTAAGGTCATCCAAAAACGGTGATCCCAGATATCGCATTCTGCTTTTACACAGTGCAGGACACTTACACAGTAAATGCAAGATCGTTTCCTCCTCCTCGTAGTTCTTACAGTTCCTACAGCATCTTCTGAAGGGTACTCCCAACCTTTCAGCATGTTTCCCTATCAGACAGTGCCCTGTTAGAGCCCCGATGACGTTGGAAATGTTTTCCCTACTTAGAGAGAGAACGCTGCGCGACCGTTTCCGGCCCCATTTAGGCCACATCTGCCTTGAGGTTCGACAGGTCGTATTTTGCCTCCATCTATTGTCAGCTTGCTTATATGTACAATCTCTGAGTAGCAGTTTGCAAATGGCAAACGGCATACCAATGCGTTCTTTATCTTGAAGAATCTGCTTGGTCGTACCTTGTCTTGCAAGTTCGTCTGCCATGCAGTTTCCCTCTATGTCGCAGTGACCAGGGACCCAAATGAGGTACAGTCTGTTCTGCTGTGTCATCTCCTGCAGAGATAGGCGGCAGTCCAGCGCGATGTTCGAGTTAAAAGTGAAAGAGCTCAGAGCTCTGATTGCAGCCTGGCTGTCACTAAAAATGATGTCTCTTCCTATAATCCCGGTCCCAATATTCTCTACCGCCTCCATGATAGCTGAGACCTCAGCCTGGAAGACGCTGCATTGATCTGGTAACCTAAAGGAAATTTGCAGGAGAGGGTTTCGTGAGAAAACGCCTCCTCCTACCTTATTATCGAGTTTCGAGACATCTGTATAGATGGCAATGCTATCAGGTGGAGTATGAAACTCAAGTTTCCACTCCGTCCTGCTTGGAATTCGTGTAATAAAGTTATTTTCAGAAACCGATATCAAAGCACACCGATTCGTGCTGCTCGGAATAGAGCAGAACTTATTCAAAATACAAGAGTGCCCTTGGCTTTCATGGTGCCACTGGGATGTCTCTCTTAGTCGCAAAGCAGTTATCGCTGCCATTTGTTGTCCAACCAAATCTAAAGGAATAAGGTCTAAAATGACGTTCAAGGCCTCATACTAGATCTTTGCACCGTGGTGAGTAGTCTAAGGTTAACCTCTTTTTCTAATGCAGGCCACCACACGATCACCCCATATAGGAGTATTGGTCTGACGACCGCTGTGAAAATCCATCGAAAGATCCGGGTATTAAGACCACACTTCTTGCCTATGGCTCTCTTACATGTGTAGAGGGCTACGGAAGCCTTCTCATGACGTTGAACTAGATTCTCCTTCCAGCTCAACTTCCTATCTAAAATAACGCCTAGAAATTTGGCACTTGTAGGAAGACTTAACCGGGTACCGTTTAGTACCGGTGGAGTCACCGAAGGCACTTTATACCTTTTCGTGAAAAGTACAAGTTCCACCTTACTTGAGCTGACCCTGACCCCGCAGTGGGTGGACCACTTGGATACCTCCCGAAGCGCTCGTTGCATCAGCTCGCATAATGTCTGCGGAAACTTTCCCCTGAGTGCAATCACGACGTCATCAGCGTACGCGAC
The DNA here is from genome assembly GCA_951828415.1 of Anomoia purmunda. Taxonomy (NCBI): domain Eukaryota; kingdom Metazoa; phylum Arthropoda; class Insecta; order Diptera; family Tephritidae; genus Anomoia; species Anomoia purmunda. The sequence goes on along the minus strand of OX639994.1, from coordinate 39,743,780 downwards.
GACTTTTGCGCCACCCCATGCCGTATCTCGCAGTAGTGTATTTACGGTGAGGTTCCATAGGAGTGGGGATAGGACACCTCCTTGTGGCGTCCCCCTCGATACGTGCCGTGACAATTCGCTCGCACCCAGCTTAGCCCTTCCTACTCTGCAACAGAGTAGCTGGCCGATAAAGTCAACCAGTGAGTGTTCAACCCGTAGATCCCTAACGGTGCCAGTTATAGCTTCTGAAAATACGTTATTAAAGGCGCCTTCAATGTCCAGGAAGGCTACAAGACAGAATTCCTGGACGCTGAGAGCCTTCTCAATATAGCCGACCAAGCTATGGAGTGCAGTCTCAGTAGATTTGCCTTTGCGGTAGGCATGTTGGTCATTAGACAGTAGTCGACTGTCGATGGTATCGGACAGGTAGCTACTAATAATCCTTTTAAGTGTCTTAAGAGCAAAGGATGATATACTGATAGGCCTAAAATCCTTTGGATTAGTGTGTGAGGCCTTACCGGCTTTAGGAATAAAGACAGACGTGACATTTCTCCATGCCAACGGTGTGTGATTTAGTTTGAAACAGGCCCTGAAAATAGTAGAGAGCAATTTTGCAGACAGCTCCAGTGTCTTAATTAGCTGGGCAGGTACTATCCCATCCGGCCTTGCAGATTTGTATGATTTAAGGCTTCGGATATCCCATTTAACCTTTTCTTCCGAAACCGGTATGTTAACGGGGTTGGAGGAGATGAACGGAGGAGTTCCTTCCTCCGCAGTTGTACTACCAGGGAAATGGGTATCTAATAGCAATTCAAGGGTTTCCTTTCCCGTTGAGGTCCAGGAACCGTTTTGCTTTTGCAAGAAACCTACCGGGCTAGAGGATCCTGAGAGAATCTTCCTTAGCCTGGCTGTCTTGACATGGTGAGCATTTGCGTCGCAGCCGACCAACATGTGTCCGCTCTCAAATTTGGACACTAAGTTCCGCACCATAGAGGGAGGGGGGTGCTCGGCTTCGTGCGGAATGTACGCCGATGCCAGCACTATTGACATACCCCCTATCTCCGCGAGAATTGCCGTGACGTCGCCATCAGTGTAATTAGGTAAAAGAAAGATATTTAAATATGTTTTAGCCAGAATGCAAGCTCTAATTATACCTTTACCGCGCTCCACGAAAAGCTTAAAGCCGGTGGCACTCAACCCACATACCCTTGAGTTACAAACCCAGGGTTCCTGAATGAGTACCACCGTAACGTCGGCGTTGCTCAGGCGACCTAGGAGAGCAGCTGAGGCTGCTTTAGAGCGATGGAGGTTTATCTGCAGAATTCTCATGCGAGAAAGCCGCTACCTCCCCTCCAGCCAAGACGGTGACATTAGCCTCGCACTCTCCGTCGCTGAGCAGCAGCTCCTCCTCCGCAAACATCCTGTGCATTGTTGGTGCAAAGTTTGTCTGGCAGGAGACGCTGCCTTCAGCGTCAGAGAGTTCCGGTTCCGGCTCCGGTTCGGGTGCCTCAATGTCCACGTCCATTGCTGCACCCGCACCAGAGGCACGCTGACCTCATCGAGGCCATAGCAGACGCGGCCTTGCCTCTTCTCAAGGAGTCCGATGGACTCCTTGTTTAGGGACAAGACCACTTGTCTCGAAGGGCCTTCCGCGTCCGCGACCCGGACAACCCTCAAATCACTTGTTGGGAGGGCCGGGTTCATCACCTGAAGCATCTTTATTATGCTTTCCGGTGCCGATGGTGTCACCGGAACCCATGCCCTCGCCCGGGGTCTTACTGGAATGTCCTTTCAGTCCACCACCTCCAACTTAGCCCCAGGGTAGACAGGGCCCATCTTTGCAACGGCGGCTTTATACAGCGCCACCGATCTCAGGTCCTCACAGGCGACCACCTTAATGTGGCCCTGGTACCAACCAGCGTCCTTACAGGCAGGGGGGGTTCCAGGGTTCTCCAGCAGAACGTCAAAGATGACGTTCGCCAGAGCTGCCTTGACCCACCTCCTTTGGTATGGACCCGAGCTCGTTGCCTCGGTCCAGGACCCCAATAAGGATCCTGTCCTTCGCAACCTCGGCAAAGCTAGGCCTGCCCACCCAGGAGTGGGGCCGGATTTTCTTCGAGGCCGGAGTTTGTTCCTCCGCCGATCTTTGTAGTTTTGACGGAGGCACCCGGTTTTCCACCGAAGTCCCAGTGACCCGGAAGTTAGGCAGCAGGGCTTTCGCCGCTTCCTTCGCGCTCTGGAATAGCGTTTCCAACGGTATCTTTTTATCGTCTTCGCGGCCTTACGCTTGTCAGCGAATTTGAACCGCTCCGACTCCAAAATCAGAGGGGCGTGGCTCGTAGTTTCCATCGCTGCCACGCCCTATATACTATCTTGTGCGGCTGCTTGTCGCCTTAGTCCACTCGGGCCAGGCCGTGAGACCGTTGCCTTCGCGAGACTTAGGCTTCGCAGCTGCGCCGGTGTTTGGCGGGCCCCTAGTGCCTACCGCCATGGAGCGATCTGCCGTCTCCAGCACAATCCTCGCAGCTTTGCTGGTGCTAGGCCCCGCTATAACACCCGAAGTCACGGGCCGGCGTGCAACACTCACCTCCAGCCCGGAAGAGCTCCTATCGGAGCGAAGCGGCGCGTTAGGCGCTTGCGCCTGCGCATTCTTACCCCGAGATGGGCAAGAAGAAATTTTTTTGCTTGTCCTGCCCCGAGATGGGGAAGACAATTTTTTTGTGTTTGTTGTTGTTGTTGTTGTTGTTGTTTTATTTTTAGTTGTGTTCATCTTGGTCGTACGACCACCTGCTCGACGAGGCAAGCGCAGCGGTCTAGAAATATAGAGGGGGAAAAATGGGTGGTACACCACGACAGCGCCCCTTGCCGCGGTAAGGCCAAACTTACTCCCTGAGGTGGCCCAGTGTCAGGGAGGCGCCGTTAAAATACAGCCGGAATTTAGACCCCCTGGCTGCAAACCGACCAATGGGCACGGTGACGCTTGACACGCTGGATTAGCTAGAGAGGCAGGAGAGCTGGGAGATACTAGGAGGGATACAAGGTATGCGGAAAAGAGAGATGTTGGTACGGTAATCTCCACATAAGAATCCGTGCAAGAACGAATCCTACACTGATTCTTATATGGAGCCTCCCTCTTAGTTCGTGGTGGCATGGAAGACCTCGAAAGGAACAACCATGCCAACACTTAAGCCTCATCCCCACGCCAAGGATACCAACGATGATGAGGAATACAACATTAAAAAAAAACCCCCATATGAATCGAAGGAAAGTATAAAAAGCCTAAGAATAGAAGATGATGAAATTCTAATATCATTTGAAGTAATTTCAAGTAATTTCACAAACACCAAAATTTTTAGCTAAACAAACCATCATGAAAAAATGGGATATATTGACCAAGCACACTATTATTTAAAAAAAAAAGACAATTTTAGACAAAACTCGAATTTTGTTTACGTAACAATAATTATTTCAAATACAGTAACACATTTTACCAACAAATTTATGGTATGCCTATGGGGAATCCACTATCTCCAACAATAGCAGACATTGTACTAGACAAAATAATTGACGACAGCCTAGCGGAAATAAAAATTTAAAGACATACACATCAAATACATAACCTAATATGTAGACGATGTGTCCGCAATAATAAAATCAAAAGGCATGGAGGATATTTTAAAAACATTGAACAGCCAACACACTAAAATAAAATTTACAGCAGAAAAAGAAGAAAACAACAAGATATCGTTCCTGGATGTGGAAATGCACAAACGACAAAATAACATTAAGTTTAACTGATACACCAAATCGATTGCATCCGGTATGATAATAAACTTCCACTCCAATCATCCATGGAAGCAAAAAATTAATACAGCTACTAGTTTGATTAGAAAAATACACATACTTACAGACCGATTCTGTGCACTTTACAAATTATCAAAATATTGTTTATTTATCAAGATTTTTATCAAGCCAAAAGCTTTTTGTTATTCTGTGCAAATATTGATAAAACTTAAAGCTTCAGTGCGAATCGCTTTTCACCATACTGTGGTGAACAAAATAATGTAAACAGAAATCAGCTGTTTAGAGCGAAATGGATTCTTCAACAACGTAAGTGTTCATTATTATTAATTGTTAATTTTAAAGAACTTTAACTTTTACTATAAGTTTGGCCACGGCCCGCATACTTCTCGAGAGTGACGACTGACTCATTGGCAAGTTGCAGTTATTACCGACACATTTTTGGTAGGAACCGTGACCAAAGAAATTTAAAGTTGCCAGGACTCTAATAGTCAAAGGCAATGAAGTCTTTTGTTGATCATGAGGCCGTAAGTCATCTATTAGACTCCGGCAAATATCACGCGGCAGTCGGAAATTTTTCATGAACTCACTTTCACTGAGGGCAAATGGATCAGTAGAATCCCTCAAACTCCTGAAATAACGCGCGCGATCTCTATTTTCTAAATTTTCCTCCTCTTCTAACAGCAACAATAATAATATGTCTTCTTCCATTTTATTTTATTTAATTTCAATCAAAATTACAATTAAAATGTGTTCACAATATTTTCAGAAACAGTTGTTTAATTTGTCAAGAGCATTTGACATCTTGATAATTTATCAAGAAAAGAGCTTTTGGTTTTTGACACAGAATACCAAAGACTTGATAAATAATCAATATTGATAAATAAGCAAGATGGTGAATTTATCAAGTGCACAGAATCGGGCTGTTAGTGACGAAGAATTCATAACAGATCACAAGATAATACAAAATATACTAGAGAAAAACAGCTACCTTAAAGCAACAGTACAAAGACTAATATAGACAACGGCAAAAAAAATTCGCATTCCACACAACAACAGGAAAAAAGGCATAGAAAACACAAACAAAAAATATATTGGACTAACATACATACCAGACCTAACAAATAATAAGGCACTTAGAAAAATTATTTCAAATGAAAATATTATTTATGCTCACAAACCACATAACACGCTGAGTAGAATACTCAAGAAAACAAAAGACAAAGTAGAAAAACAGCAACAACACAATGTTGTATACGAGATAAGGTGCAAAGGCAAAGAAGACGAAAATTGTAACAAGTGCTATGTGGGCACGACAAAAAGAGCGTTGGATATAAGGATTAGCGAATATAAGGCGGACGAAAGGAATAAGAAAATGACAACAGCCCTGGCCCAACACCAGACCACACATAAACACACAGCTGACTTCGCGAATACGAGGATTTTAGACGTCGAGAAAGGAGGAGAATGACATTGGAAATTGGAGAACGTCATGAATTTTATAGAAGATGTGGACAAAACAAATAACGCATACACAGCTGTGATAAGAATTAATATAAATAAGAGCAATGTCAAAAATATGTCGTCATAAGTCTATTTCGAAACTAGTGCTAAGTGTGCACATACATATGTATGTACATTTATGCATTCGTGATAATTATTAAAATCATTGTAAGTACAGGGTGGGCCAAAAGAAACCAAGGGGTGTAAGAGTTTAATAACTTTTACGGTTATTAATTTTTTTTATTATTTCTTTCAGATTATATAATATACAAAAATGGAAATTTGTTTACACTAAGTATGAAAAATGATGTCTCTTAAATTACCACCGTTTTCAGCTTCGCACTGATGGGCTCTTTTTAGAGCATTTTCCATAACATCTTTCAAAACTTGTGGCTGTAGCGTTCAAGGATTGTCTCTGGCTTGTTCACATATACTCGCTCCTTCAAATAACCCCAAAGAAAATAGTCGGGTGCTGTCAAATCTGGCAATCGCGCTGGCCAAATAATTTCCGAATTTCTGGAAATTATTCGCCCTCCAAAAATTTGACTTAAAAGTGCCATTGTGTCTCGGGCAGTATGGGCAGTGGCTCCGTCCTGCTGAAACCACATACCAGGTCTGTTTTCAAGAGCAGGACGTAAAAAATTTTCTATCATAAACCGATACCGCTCTCCATTTACGGTTACAGCACTTCCATCTTCATTCTCGAAGAAGTAAGACCCAATGACTTTTCCAGATGTGATCCCACACCATACTGTACAACTGCTGGGGTGCAATTGGCGTTGATGAATGGCTCTTGGATTTTGAGAATCCCAGAACCTACAGTTCTGCTTATTAACAAAGCCATTAAAATGAAAATGAGCTTCATCACTCATAATCAAATTTTTAATAAAGTTGATTTCATTTCTGGCCAACTCTTGAAATTTAACTGCAAAATTTAGACGTTGCCGATAATCTGCGGGTTTTAATTCTTGCACCATTTGCACCTTATATAGGTATAACTAAATCTTTTTTTAATATGCGCCGTAGAGACATTCCTAGCTGAGCAGAACCTCTTCTGGCAGATGTTTCTGGTGCTTCGTTAACACTTTGCTGTACTCGTTCAATATTTTCCGCAGTGCGACTTAAACGTGGTCTACCGGTTCGAAGCAAATCTGTTACGCTGCCATGTTGGTGATGACGATCAACTAAGCAACGAATCATTGCTTCAGAGGGCGCAATTCTGACGTTAAAATGTCGGCGATATGCTCTTTGCGTTAAAATAATTGATCTCTGGTTTAAATAATAAAATTCTATTGTTCTGGTTCTCTGTTCAGTTGTGAACCTCTCCATTATAAATTCTCCAAGTGTGGTCTATATAATCTGAAAGAAAAAATAAAAAAAATTAATAAACGAAAAAGTTATTAAACTTTTACACCCCTTGGTTTATTTTGGCCCACCCTGTACTTAGTCATTGCAATTGAAACTAATGTTATTGTTTATTGTTCATTGTTTAACTAACTGCGATTATCACTAAACAAATTTAAATTTTAGTGGTTTAAAACTATTTCATAGGTAACTGACTTCACGCACGCAAATTTATTTCGTTTTATCAAAAGTCAAAAATTTACCTGCTTTAATATTAAGTAAACTTTACCATTATCTATTGAATAAATCACATCAAGGTGCGCAATTAGCGAGTAATTACATTCAAAGTGAAAGCTTAGACCTAAATAAGATACTGTTAAGCAAATATGGTAGAGAAATTATGAATAAGGTAGTGGAAAGGGAAGTCACACCTATTCTCACTAGAATACCGCTTACAAACATATATATAAACATATATATATACAAATTATACTTTGCATATTTATTTATCTTTTTAGACAAAAATGAACTTTTATCAGCAAAGAATTTTTTGGAACAAGCGGCTGAAGAAAATTTACCTGAATTTTTAAAAGCACTCTCAGATATATTGGTATCTGCCAATAACAGTCCTGTAGCACGTATGGCTGCAGGATTGCAACTTAAAAACCATTTAACAAGTAAAGATGAGACTGTCAATCAACAATATCAGCAACGGTGGCATCAATTTCCGGAGGATACACGCGAGTACATAAAAACAAATGTATTCGTTAATTTTTATACATTATTTCCCACTACTTACGCAAATTTCATTTTTAGATTGTTGGTGCTTTAGGAACCGAAAATACTCGCCCTTCTTGTGCTGCACAGTGCGTTGCTTATGTAGCCGTTACTGAATTACCGCTAAAAGGCTGGCCTGTTCTTATTCAAACTTTAGTCAACAAAGTGGTGACTGATAATTCCAGTGAAATGGACCGAGAATCAGCCCTTGAAGCTATTGGATACATTTGCCAAGATATACGTTATGGTGTTTTGGAACATCAGTCGAATCAAATTTTAACAGCCATTATTCATGGAATGAGGAAACAGGAGCCGAGTAATCACGTCAGACTCGCAGCTACAACAGCTCTACACAATTCCTTAGAATTTACCAAAGCTAACTTTGAAAAGGATCTTGAAAGAAATTTTATAATGGAAGTAGTTTGCGAGGCCACTCAATCGCAAGATACACAGGTTTGTGTTGCCGCTCTGCAGTGCTTGGTTAAAATTTTAACTCTTTACTATCAATACATGGAACCTTATATGGCTCAAGCTTTGTTCCCCATTACTTTGGAAGCTATGAAATCTGAAAACGATCAAGTAGCTTTACAGGGTATCGAATTCTGGTCAAATGTATGTGATGAAGAAATCGATTTAGCAATTGAAACACAAGAGGCAAATGACGCTGGACGTGCCCCCATTCGAGTATCAAAACATTACGCTAGAGGCGCTCTGCAATATTTAACACCTGTGCTAGTCGAAAAACTTACAAAACAAGATGAATGCGACGATGAAGATAACTGGAGCCCGGCAAAAGCGGCATCTGTTTGTTTAATGCTTTTAGCGACTTGTTGCGAAGATGAAATCGTTCCATATGTTTTCCCATTCATCAAAGAGAACATAGAGTCACCTAACTGGCGTTTCCGCGATGCTGCCGTTATGACTTTCGGATCCATTTTAAGTGGCTTGGAAACCAACACCCTGAAGCCTTTGATAGAGCAAGCAATGCCTACACTTATACATTTAATGTATGATGAAAGCGTCATAGTTCGAGACACGACCGCATGGACATTTGGACGGATTTGTGACGTAAGTTTCTTCTAATTTTTTTAATTATTTTATAAAAGCTGTCTCCTACCAAATAATGCGTGCACGATTGCGTTTTACAGTTTCATCCGAAATTTTGATTTGATCATATTAGACATTTAAAGGACTTAAATAAAGATGGTATTTCCTTAATTATTGTTCCAAGATATCGAACAAATAATGAATTAGATTGTTCACAAGTCGTGTTCTTTATCGTATTCACTCTAGTACCTTATTAATGCACTATTACAAGCGCTATTCCTAAAATTAATCTGCTCCTCTTTTTTCAAAAATTTGAATATTTCTAAATATTTCTTTTTATTCGAAAGTTCATACCTTTATCTGTAACATGTATTTATGGCAACTTGCTGCGACATAGGAAAAAAAGTTATTGACGAAAAAAAAGTAGTCAGAGTTGGGCCACCACTGAAATTACATGGAATATGTACTGAAACCGGTTTTTATGAAATGTTATGCAACATTTTATTGTTCTTTATACATTTTGACATATTAATGATAAAAACTAGGAAAATTAATTTAATCAGAGTCGCAATTTTGACATAAAAAATAACTTTTTGTTATTTTCGCGCACTTCAAGTGCACTTCTCTTCCGCAATCGGTGCAAGCGATCGAATAATTTTTTCTCAATTTCACGGACATTGGTCCGAGATAAATGATGCAAAAAAACGACATCGGCATCGTCATCAGCGGTTACTTTTGTGATTTTTTCGGTGGGCGGCCTAGTTTCGCCGGTGGTTTCGCGTCCGCTTTTTTCGATATTTTACGCTTTTGCGGCGTCTTCTAGTCGTCGCGTTTTTTTGTTTTTCTCGCAAATCGTCGCGACTTTCGGGAGAAGTTAAGACCGCGCTTTTAATCGGGCGTCGTCCCCGGCCGGATTTGGCTGTTGGAGTGGCTGCTTGCAGAGGTCCGAGCAATGACAACATCGTAGAAAGGATGGACTCCCGAGGCGAAGACGTCGAAGGCAGGGAAAGCGCTTCCTCGTGCGAGCTACTGGCTGCTTTTTCTTGCATTTCGATAGCTTTTGCTACGTCTGTGTTCGTTCCAGCTGGGGGCGAATCCAAAACAACAATGCGGCGCTGCAAGTCTTCCTCGGTAATTTCGGCTTCCATAGTGGCTCGCTCGTTTTCCCCACTGTACACGGCTTAAATGAAATCGGAGTCCGTGAAAATGTCGGGATTGTTCGGGCAAATTCCAGTGGCAAGGAATCCTGCTTTCACATTTCGCGGTGTTAACGCAAAGTCCAATGTAGCTCGAATGAGACGTGGGATATGTTGAATTTCGAGAATTTTCCCTGCGTGGTTCTTCTGCCAAGCATTGCATTGCGATTTATAATAAGCCTTGACGGAACCGTACACCGAAACGTCCAGGGGTTGTAGGCGATGACTGCAGTGGGGGGGAAATGACAGAATGGAAACTTCATTTTCAACGGAAAAGTCTTAAGGCCTCGACGGAAAGGCGGGAGGAATGATTATCAAGCAGCAATAACTTTGGTGATTGCTTCGATGCCTTCGTTTTTTCGACGAAAAACTTCACGTACTTATTGAATTCCGCTTGTTGCATCCAGCCAGAGCCATTAGCAAAACCAATCGGCCCAGGTGATGCTCCTTCCAAAAATGTCGATTGCATTTTTTTTTGCAAACAAAAAAAATGGTGGAATGGAGTATCCTTCGGCAATAACTGCTAAAGCCATCGTGATCATCGATCCTCGTTCTTGTGCCTAGATTTGTCCTACCCTACTTGCGCCTCGCATCGAAATAACTTTCCCAATCTTCGTGGGCACCGTAGAAAAGCCGGTTTCGTACATCTTCCAAATCTCTGCCGCCTGATATGGATGCGCAGACAAAACAGCGTCTAAATTGTGAAAAAAACATCTGGACATTCTCCTTAGAACGATTTAACGCGATGTAAGGTCGTCTGCTCTGAAGTGCGCAAAGAAATCTCACGGTGACGTCTCATGAATCCATAATACCAGTCCAGACATTTTTTCTTCATCCCACTTCGACGGATACGGGATTTCGATTTTTTTGCGAATTGGCATGCCAGCTCCCTCAATTCTGTTATGTTAAGCCCATAGTAATGATAATTGCATTCTTTCACATACCCGACGAGCGCTTTCTCTTGTTCAGCAGAACACATCTAAAAACAATGCCAAATAAATAAAACTTTCATAAAAATTGTTCGTGACATGCAAACGAATAGGTAGACTTTTGTTATTTTGCACAAACCATTAATCTTGAAAAAATTGAATTCAGATAAAAAAGTGAAAAGATCACTGCATTCGAGTCAAATATTATGTGCTTTCATATTTCTCAACAAAATTCAATATTTTCAAAGCTTAATGGTTTGTACGAAATGACATATATCTATGCAGCTTACTTATACACTTACTTAGTGCTTTTTAGTAGATGCGTATGCACCAAACAGTTTTTAGCAAATCTTCATCGGAGACAGCGGAAAGGTCATTATACTTCTCCAGGAGTTTTTCAATGTGCAGCGTCAAACTTGACCTGCTGCAACTCTCACTGAATCTTGATCTACGATTACGGCTTTAATGGCCCGAGAAATATTCTCCGCATTGTAATTAGCCCTTTTAGAGACTCGCTTGTATCAAGAAACACTGAAAAAAAGCAATTTTTTATCTAAAACTCAAATTTTTATATTATTTGTTATTGGCAAAATGGTTATTCATTTATTTTTTAGGCATGAAATGAGACTTTCATTTCTACAACTTATTATTTTAGTATTTAACGGCCCGAAAACATGCTAAGAAATTATATTTCACTGTTAGAAAAAGAAAAGGATGTGACCCAACTCTGACTACAAGAGTGACCCAACTCTAACAACATTCGTGTTTTTTTATCGCAATTCACTACAGCTGGAGAGGTTGAGGAATCAAAATTTCTTTTTGGAAACTTGTTAATGATTGAACAAACAATGTTATTATATACTTACTTCAATTTCGGCATGTTTTTTCCGAGTTATGGACACTGTTTTTCGATTTATACAAAACTTTCAACACTATCAAAAACAAGACGATGACCTGACACTTTTTGGAAATAATTTCTGCGACTATCAATGCTTTTAAAAGTTAGCCGTCATCGAGACAAACAGTTCCATGTATTTGTACCGATGGCAGCACTTGCCATATACCAAATACAGTGTTGGCCCAACTCTGACGACTTTCCCCTAATAATTAAAATGCCTTGGAGAAATGAAAAAGCAAAGCAATAGCCGAAGTGTTTAATTAAGAGTTCCTAAGTCAAACCGTTGGGAGCTGAATGTATAATATTTGAACATTTTGACGACAACAGATTTTTATGAGCTTGAACCAAACAGAATTAGCTTACCTTATATGGGCGTTGAAAATTGGTTTATGGCTTGGAAAAACTGTTCAAGTCTGACCGACGCCAAGTTCAGATTGCATAATACCCAAAACAAGAGAGAGAGAGAGTGTAATGAGTGGATAATGGTCTGCTGTATTTTGGACATTTTTACAAATTCCAACAACGATCAATTTAATTTATTACCATCAAAAAACCTTAGATATAGTGTACTTAACTTTATTGAATACATACCTATTGTTTAACGTTTTCACTTACAGAAATATTCATTAAAATAAAAATGAAATGTTTACCAACTAGTAGATATTACCTTCTGCTTCACCCGCACAGCATTCGGCTAAACTCTATGCTTTTAAATTTTACGGAAAAATAATTTCACTAAATCGAACAAATTTTATTTCATTTGAAACTTTTATTTGTATGGTTTATATTAGGTTTGTATTATAGCTATGCTTTTATAAGCAAAAATCAAAAATAAATTTGTATGCGTATGTGTCAAACAGTATTACATTGGAATTTTGGCGCTTTAGATATAACGAACACCTTATATAATCCAAATGTTTAGTTATTTAAGCTCGGCTTTTTCTTAAAATTATTTTTTGGAACTTTGTACACGAAGTTAATTTTTTTAATTTAAACTACATCAAATTCAGTGTATTAAATGAAATTAAATTCCATTACAGAGGCGAGTACAAATGAGTTATGTATAGTGATTACAAATTAAATTTTAGCATAATAATGCCAAGTCTCTTAATCTCCGTTAATTTTTGATAATTTTTTTTGCTGGCGGTTTTGCGCACTGTTTATTTAACGCCTGCATTTGATATAGCAGAAATTCCTCAAGTCCGTCAACGGAAATTTTAAACCACATGAGACTTGGCTTATGCTAAAATTAAATTTGTGGCATATCTGCATATTAGTGATGAGGATAACAAAATAGTGATGGGAAGTGTTACCACATGTATATATTTCCAATACTCCATCTCAACAGTTTACATAAACATACTAAAATATACCCATCTCTTTTGAGAATTTTACATGTTTTAACTTTTGTAAGTTTTTCGGTGATATATCAGACATCATATTGTTTGTTGAGATGTAATTTACATGTAAGTAGCTAAACATTTGCCAGATATGATGAAACTTGATGTCGAAGTGCTTACATCGAGCATGATAAGCTGGATTCTTCACCAGATTTTGCGAACTCAGATTGTCTTTGTTTATTACCATTGGTCCAATTTTCCCGAACTCCATTTCTTTCAGAAGCTTGCTTATGTAAGCGGCCTCCTTTGCCGCAGCAGATAACGCAATATACTCGGCCTCTGTGCTGCTTAGAGCTATGACGTTCTGCTTCTTGGACTCCCAAGAGAATACGCCACCAGCTACGAAAGCATAGCTTGTATAGGACTTACGGCTACTAGGGTCGCTACCCCAGTCGGCATCTGCAAAACCCTTAACAGATTTGCCCGTTTGAACGTAGTGCAGCTTTCAACTTGCAGTTTTCTTTAGATATCGTAGCAAATGTTTCACTCCTGCTTCGTGTTCTACATGCGTATCAGAATTACGCTGCGATAACTTGCTTATCGAATGTAGGATGCCTGGATGAGTTCAATTTGCCAAATACATTAGTGCACCTACTATTGATTGGTATACCACTTTAATGACCTCTTTCACGATTCGCTACTGCAGTGTACCTAAACCCAGCATATAATCTAATGGAGTTGCAACGTCTCTGCACTCTTCCATGTTATAATCTTTAAGTAGCCTTAAAATGTACTGCATGTGACACTAGGTCACACTGCCAGTTTCGCCGTCATGCTCAATCTCCATACCCAAGAAATGCGTTAGTTGACCACCTTCGACGACTTCAAACTTACTTGCTATGCCAGCTTTAATGTCGATTAGTTCGGACTTACTCGAACTTGCAATGATTAAGTCATCCACGTACACTGCACCAAGTTCGTTACACTTTTCGAACTTTTTGTATAAATACATGGCTCGCTGGTACACGGCTTTAACCCCATCTCGTGAAGGACCAAATCTAACTTCGAATTCCACTCACGACCGTTTTGTTTTAAACCATATAAGGATTTATTTAGTTTCAGTACGCGATCTGGTTACTTTCTATCGATGAAATACTCTGGCTGCTGCATATATACCTCATCATGCAGTTCTCTATTCAGATATGCTGACGATACATCCATATAGTGTAAGTACAAACCATGTTCTACTACCGATGCGATGACGATGCGAGTTTATACCGTACCGTTGAGTGCAGCCCATCGTGGCTTTCCATTCGCCACAATGATTATTGTTAAACACCTCTTCAACATTTTTTGGCGCCTCCATCACATATTATATTCAGCTCGTTATATTGTTTTCGCGCACATCCTCTCGTTCCAGTACGCAACAATTTTTGGCGACCTCGACCAATCACCACCTCATCTAACACAATATTACTTTCGTCGTCACCTTGATCTGGTTCTATATCTTCTCAGTTTATCGCTTGGCTATCTGCTACTTCACCACCGTCGTCATTTCACTGTAACTGCACAGTATCTGGGGGGAATACCACGCCCTCCTGTTCACCCGGCTCGAAATCGATGAGTTTTATGTCTGACTCTTGAATAACAGTAGACCTTTCGATGAATTTGTTCACGAGGATTTTTGTAACCGTAAGATTTCGAATATATGCAGCTGTTTTACTACCTCCGCCCAAAAATGCTCGCCAAGTTTCGCATAATCTAGCATTGCCGCAGAGTATAGGGCTCAGTCAAATGTATTCGCGATCATTATCGCTTCTCATGTTTTTAATTTTACACCCGATCTGCTTTTCCGCCATTGATTTGTACTCGTTAAATGCTTCGAAAACAGCATCTTTCATTTTTTTTAAATAAACACATGTATATCGCAACTTATAGTCAATAAACTTGGCATGAGAAAAAGGTTTCACATTAATTTTGGTTTTTGCACATGTCTTACACACCATTTCATTCGGTCCCTTACCGCGCTTTAATCCAAACACTGATTGATTTCTGGACATGTCTCTTAAACAACTAAAATTTATTTTGAAAAGTCCGTTCTTATTGAACGCTTTCAACAGCACACAATTTCTGATTTCGACACTATTTCGCTCAAAAGTCACTGTGTACGCGTTTTCTATTGCTTTGCTTACAAAAACAAAATTACTCTGCAAAGCTGGTACATACAACACATTTTTCAAAGTAACCACTGTACCGCCGACGTCAACGTCGCCACGGCCTACAGCGTCAATACACTCTCCACCTGCCAACCATATTTTTTCAGTAGTGTTCGTATTGTTTCTAAACAAGCTACGGTCGCAGCATAAAAGCGAAGTTGCGCCGCTGTCAGCGCGCCATGTTGCAACGCTTGTGCTGTTTTTGTTCTGGAAATTACGAGACGCGCATTCCTTAGCTTGCATTAACACTTCTGTACTTTTTCGTGCATGCCCACGCTTGCACATTGCCGTGCACCTTCTTCTAATAACTTGACTTTTAACGCATTAAACGACGGCAATGCGTTCCAGGTTTCCATTGCAACAACATAGTTCTCCTATGGCGACGACAAAAAAATCACTCACATTTCTTCTGGAATGTCTACTTGCCGGAAAACCTTCCCGAACTCCACAAAATTAATTTAAATGATTTGCGATAGCATTCCCTTCTGGCATACTAAGTTGCAATGGTTTTTTAAACAATAAAATTTTTCGCACAGGCCGTCTTGACTGACGTATTTCGCGGAACTTATTCCACGCCACCATTGCGCATGTTAAATGGTTCACATAGTTTATTTGTGACGCTCACAAATTTAAGCTATTGCTTTTTCGTTTTTGATATCAATCGGCACTTGTTCCGCACTTGTCATCGTTTCCGATTTGACCTCACGGCCACACATCGCTCCCCACAGATAGGAGTGTACCAAGAGACTTTTTATTTGGACCGACCACGACGTGTAGTTGGAATAGTCTAATTTCTCTATTTGAAAAAATGAACTCATTTTCTTTAGCTTTGATGCACCACCTTAAAGTGAAACAGTAGGTCCTTCAATTTGTGTTACAACATCAAGACGCACCCACCTATTGTAAGAGAAGTTCGGCCAAAATCGCTTAAGCGGTTATAGCGCCAATACTCTCGACGATAATGTGTTTGACAATGCTTCAGCAACAACTCCCACGCGATCTCCGTCTTATGCTAATGCTGCTGCTGCTGCTTCCCATATCGACTTATGCGCTGATACTTCTCTACAAACCGGTTTTCCTGACGACAGCGCTGCCGCCAATTCAGTCAATCAGGTGCGTGGTGGAGCTGTAGTATGTGCTAATGCGAATTCAGATGGTTCGATGGTCGCACTCTCTGCTGCATGTCATACCAAGAGTTATTTACATACAGTGGTTGGATCGAATGTCAACAATGAACTTGACGTTGCATACAATATATTGCCAGACATGCTAATATCAATGCCGAAACTCTTTCTTGCATTAAACTGGTGAAGAAGGGTACCTCAATCGACTCTTTAAAGAGTGTAAGTTTCAAGCTAGGTGTGCCCGTTCATTATTTTGAGCGAGTTTTATGCTCTGATATATGGCGAATTGATGTGAGAGTTCGACCGTTTCAATTTCAATTTTTTTGTAAGGCAGGGGATACCAAGCAATCCCAATAGACCGCCTAACATAATGCAAAGTAATGCTCAATCTAACTTTTCAATTTATTACCAAAATGTTAGTGGCATGCGTATGAAATCGACCCAAATCTACCGTGAAACAGCATTACATGAATTCGATATAATTGCAATCACGGAAACATGGCTTAATGATAACCTTTTATCCTCAGAATTTTTTGATGATTACTATGTTGTATATCGGCAAGACCGCTGTTTTGCTTCTACGGGCCAAGTAAGAGGAGGAGGTGTTTTACTTGCGGTCAGAGCTGATGTAAACAGTAAACAAATTGCCTTAAATTCATACAATTGCTTCTTAGAACAAATTTGTATTCAATTTAAATTTTCTAATAATAAGTCGGTATTTGTTATTTTATCATACATTCCACCAGCTAGCGATATTGAAATTTATCAAATGCACCTAGATAATGTTTTGTATGTCTTCGAAAACCTGAAAAATACGGACGATCAAATTATTCTTCTTGGAGATTTTAATTTGGGTAATATTTCATGGTCACATTATAGTAGTAATTTAGTTCCAACCAACGTGAAGACAGATATCGATATCTTACTGTGCAATGTCTTATTTTCGATGGGGTTCCATCAGTTCAACAACATTTTGAATGATAATGGACGCATTTTAGATCTCGTCTTTGCATTCAATGAGTTAAATATTTCTTGTTCGGAATGCTTAGCGCCCTTATCTTAAGTATTATAACTTCGCTCCATATAGTGCTGCTACGGATGTGGTTTATGACTATGCCAAAGCTGACAATTACGCTATTTGTGAATTCCTAAATTCTATTGATTGGTCAATTTTGCACACCTTCGATGATCCACACGATTCATATGAATTATTTCGCAGTAAATTATTTTATTGTATTTCGAATTACGTTCCTTCAAAAAAGTCTGTTAAGCGCAATAAGCCGCCGTGGTTTAACAAAAGGTTAAGCCATTTAAAAAATTTGAAAAACAAAGCACATAAGAAATTCAAGTTGTCGAATACATCAGAAGATAATTTATGCCTAATTAAACTAAAAAAAAGACTACGACTGTCTTCATAATTTCTTATATAATAGATTCATTTCCAATGTTGAACTTGATCTACAATGCAACCCAAGTAACTTCTGGGTTTTTATCAATAATAAACGTAAAGCTAATAGTTTCCCAACATGTCTAGAGTTTGACGGTGAGATGTCGGAAAATCCCTTGCAAACTTGCAATCTATTTGCAAAGTTTTTTCAAGGGGTGTATGATAACAGTAATTGATTTCCTAATAGTAGCTCCACATTTTTTGACCAAATTTTTAGTTCTAATACAATTACAAACATTGATATATCCCCTGATGAGGTCTCTCTAGCAATATCAAATCTAACGTCTAGCTCTAGTCTCGACCTAGAAGGACTTGCTCCAGTATTTTTGAAAATGTTTTCAGAGTCTATCTCTTTTCCATTGTCCTTGCTATTTAACTATTGCCTTAAGAAGGGTATTTTCTTGGACTACTGGAAACTTTGTGCAATCTCGCCAATATTCAAGCCAGGTGATCGTAGCAAAATTACAAACTATAGACCTATAGTCAAGCAATGTACATTTGCTAAAATATTTGGTAATATCCTAAATACTAAACTTTTTAATCACTTTAGAGATCGATTCAGCTATGCACAGCATGGGTTTCTTCCAGGGAGGTCCACTTGTACCAATCTTTTAATTATCACAAATCACATTGTTAAGGCTTTGGAGCAGAAATATCAAATGGATGTCATTTATACTGACTTTTCTAAAGCTTTCGACAATGTTCACCACTCTGTTTTACTACACAAGCTCTCCCTATATGGAATCGCAGGAACACTTTTGAAGTTTCTGGAAAGTTATTTGGTAGGCCGCAAGCTTTTAGTGAAGATTGGGCCGACGAAATCGGACTGCGTCGTGAATGCATGGTCTGGGATACCGCAGGGCATTCACTGCGGACCGCTTTTGTATTTATTGTTTATAAACGACTTACCCCAGCATTTCAAATTTTCGAAATGTCGCATGTTTGCCGATGATGTCAAAGTTTTTATGCCAATATGTAATCTAAGTGACTCCCGTAATTTACAATCCGATTTTGTGGTATTCCAGCAGTGATGTACCGCTAATAATTTGTTCCTTAACACAGAAAAACGTCATGTGGTTTCTTACTCCAAAGCTCTTAATCCGATTGAGTTTGACTATTCAATAGACAATGCCATTTTGAGTCGTTTGGAGGAAATCAAAGATCTTGGGGTCATTTTCGACAAGAAACTAACTTTTAACAGGCACGTTGATGTTGTTCTTGCTAAAGCACTTTCCATGATGGGATTCATAAGAAGAAATTCGAAAGATTTTAAAGACCCTTACACTTTGAAGTCGCTTTATATTTCTCTAGTAAGGAGTCACCTGGACTATTGTTGTCTTGTGTGGAGTCCCTACTATTTGTCCCACCGTAGAAAAATTGAACGAGTTCAAAGAACCTTTACTAGATTTGCTTTATTCAAATTAAACTGGCCATGCGTTGTGCCAGACTATGATAGTAGGAGGAAACTTCTCGGCTTACAATCTTTGGAAGACCGGAGAATTTACTTTGCGCTAATGTTTGTCTACAACTTAGTTAACCACAGGGTTGAGTGCGATGAACTACGTAGTTTGATTAATTTTAACAACTCATCGCGTGAGTTAAGACACCACCGGTTGCTTGCCGAAACGTCCGATAGAACTAATTATGGCTATAATGAACCAATTGCACGTAGCATACGCTTATGTAATATTTATGCGCATGTGATGGATTTCAATGCCGCTATATCTAGATTTAAATTAAATATTTTCACTGTAATAAATTAGTAATTATGTATATGTAAAAGTCTGTAAGGTTAACCTGTAGACTGAATCAATAGAATTAAAAAATTACAATTAAATAAAAAAGAATAATAATGAGCTCGGCTAGCAGTTTCATTATTTCCGACACCATCATTCTGCTGTATATGTCCTTACAGCTCGTACTTGGCGTATAACTAATTTCCGCTGAACTATCTTAAGTTATCGGATGTGCTGTCTGCGTTTCTATAGCACCCTCAAAATTTACAAACTAAGCGGTCATCGTATCTTCGATTATAGCAGATTCGCTAACTCTGCTCCCAAAAATGTTTTCGAGCTCGTAAAACAAACTGTACATTTCTAGTAAAGTACCTTAAAATAAAATATTCGTTATTCAAATAAATTGGCAACTGAATCATTTAAAAAAGCAACTTTTAATGGTATCACCAATCATGCTACCTGCTCCCGTCGAGGCTTCCCTTCATGCTCCGTACTTTAGAACCAGCTTCCACTCCGTAACTAGCTTGAGCAGACGGCTTCTGAAAAATAAATGTTGGGGTGCAGCATACGCATGACCTTGCCCTAAAATTAAAAAAGGTTATTCATCAATATATGTGAATAAGTATACATACTCACCACCACTTTGGTAGACTATCTTCAACTATATAATTGAAAATTTGAAAAAATTTCATCTAGATCTAGTAAGCATTGAGAAATAAATTATTTTTTATGAAATTGGGTTGCACACTGTTCTGTTATAGTCGTGTTTGGGTTGTGTATTTGAAAAGTTGTGCAAAATGCCAAATAATCGGAAGAATTGAACGCATGATCAAAAAATTCGCATATTGGTATTAGATGAAAAAAAGTTATCTTCTCGGCAAATAGCAGCTAATTGGTTGTAGCCATTCAACTATTGTTCGTCTTTTACAAAAAAAAAAAAAGAGAATAGTGATGTCGTCCTCGAAAATCAACTGAGAGAACAGACAACTTACTGCGGCGGATAAGCTTAAGCGACCGCTTAAGAAGTGCACTTTCTATAAGGGTGGAAATGCAAAATTTTCACCAAGTAGATTTAAGTGTCGAAACCATACGCCGACGGCTTAGAAATGCGGGTTTATATGAAAGACGCCCTGCTAAAAAGCCACTATTAACACATAAAATGAATGCTGCACGAATTTCTTGTGCTAAAAAGTACCAAAATTGGGATCAGAATGATTGGCAACAGATTATGTGGTCTGACGAAAGCAAATTTAATTTGCTAAGCTCACAAAATTTTCCGTGCGCCGTTCAGGTGGTGAGAGGTTCCAGGATAATTGTGTAGTATTCCTTATAAAAACCATTTTCGGGAAATTTTTTGTGGATAACTAATTTACATTATGTTGCCAAACAAGTAAAAGTGACCCTAATATTCTAAATTTATAAACAAGTTGCTCATGTAATCTTATTTCAATTATATTTGGTGGTGCGTTTTTATTGACCGCAAGTGTATATTTGTTTCTAATTCAAAATTAGTTACTCCATTACCTCGGGGTGATTCCATTTTCTATTTTTATTTGTTTTGATCTAAGTGTAAATATTTGCTGACGTCCGTAAATATCTATGTAAATAGAACAGCTGATCGAGTGTCATCCACAAATACCAAAGCAGTCATACCTCTCAGGGTTGTATTGTTTTATTAAAATTTTACTTACGAAACAAAAACAACTCTTACAAATGTCGTATTACAAAAGCACAATATACCAACTACGGCAAATAGTACGACTTCAGAACTCCCTAGTTAAGACAAAGATTCGATACTGTGAAAGTTTATTGATGCAATTGATACAATTTCCTGAAATGAGTTCCACTTCGATCGAGAACTAATTTAATAACATAAAAGCATTACCAAAAATACGTGACTATTTTATTGCCAAAATTGTCGGATTTAATACATTTGGCGCAAAATTGCCGAGATATATCATCAGTTATGTCTAATGTCATTGAAAATGTCACCAAAAGAAGAGACTTTGTCTCGGGAAGATATAGAAATATTATTCATGATAGATTTATTTGGTTCGATTTTTTTGTGTGCACTTTCATTTGCAATGTATCTTTACGACAATAAGGGAATGTGATCAATATTTTATATAAACTTAACCTATGTATATACTTACGTGACAGGAATGGTTAGCCACCAGTGAGATTAACCAGTATAAACAATTTTGTTTTATTGTATTTAAAATTCTTTATCTGGTAGGTGTAATATGTTATATCGTTTTAATCTTCGGGTAGTTTGACTATTATCTAAGATATTTTTAGCTAAAGTATTAAAGTGGCTGTTGAGCCTATTGCTAGTTTTGAATATCTCTTCTTTATTATATGGCATATTTACATCTTTATAAAGTTCATCATTTCTCGCATACCAAGAAGCGCCTGTTAACAGCTTTAGAGTTTTAGATTGATAACGTTGGAGTATTTCTACATTTGAGGGACTTGCCGTTCTCCAAAGTTGTATAGCATAAGTCCAAATCGGTTTAGGAACTGCTTTGTATGTATATAGCCATTTTATTTTCCCAGGTCAGCTGCGTGTTCTTTCTACAATTCTACTAATTTCTTTGTTTTTTATTTGTTTAGTTCCATTACTTTAGCTTTTTATGTGCTTTCCATGTCCGTCTTCTATCAAGGTGTACACCAAGATAATTAGCTGTCGTAGTTTGGGGAATTTGAGTTCCAATCAGATTAACTTGAGGGCATTCCCCTCTTCTAAGACTGAAAGTTACTTGAGTTGAGGGTTAACTCTAATTTTGCATTTGTTTAACCATTTCCCTATTTCACAGAGCTCTTTCTGCACACAGCGGGAGGCTTCTTCTGGGTTATAATATGTTGCATTTATGGCCGTGTCGTCAGCATACGAGGCAATGCTTGCATCAGCCAATACAGATAAATAGGCAGTGAATATATTTACGTACCCAGTACACTGCCTTGTGGTACGCTGGCGTTTATGAAGTATTTGTCAAATGTATCATCTTGATGTAAAACATAAAACTGTCGGTTACTCGTACTTAGGTATGATCGTAGTTGTTAAAGCGTGCAGAGTAGCTGAGCAAGGTTAATTAAAAAGACGTGCGTTCTTGGTGACAATGATAAACGGAAGAAGGAAACTTTATTCATAATAAAGTTGGCTACGATTCTGAGTGACATTTGTCAATAGTAAATAAGTAGTATATAAAGGGTGTTTCACACATTTAAATATTTAAATTTCTTTCAACACCTTCCCTAAATTAAGTATTTAACTTTATTCAAAACAGTTCATTGGTTTCCTCTTTTTTTTTTTTAAATATGATAGGTTACAATAGCAAACTCAGTTATTTTCTTCGTAAATTCAAATTTAAGAAATCAAAATATTTTACTAAAAATAAGATTAATGGTAAATTACTTAAGTCCAAATTCATTTGAAAATTGTTTAATTTTTGGTGCAGATAATGCTTTTGTAAAAATATCTGCTAACATTTTATCGGTGCTTATGTATTCTAGCTTAATTTGACGGTCTTTAATTTTTTCTTGGATAAACTTTGATTTGATGTCGACGTGCTTCGTTCTGCTTGAATACGAATTGTTTTCAGCTATGTGTATAGCGCTCTTGTTATCGCAAAACAAAGTCATAGATTTCGAAGCTTCGTTCACCAACTCCTTTTCCAATCGCTTAAGCCAGATTAATTCTTGAGACGCAGCCACCATTGACATCAATTCGGCCTCAGTAGATGATAAGGCTATCGTACGCTGCCTCTTGGTAGCCCAAGAAATGGCCGCATTCTGAAAAGAAAAAACATAGCCAGTGGTTGAACGGCGTTCACTTACGTCACTTGCCCAGTCAGCGTCACAAAAACCAATGATGTCATTAGCGCTCCTTTTATAGACTAAGCCCTTGTCGACGGTGCCCATGAGATAGCGCATGACCCGCTTTACTGCAGTCCAATGTGCCTTCCCTGGGTTCGTGCTGTATCGGCTTAGCAAGTTCACAGCGAAGCAGATATCCGGTCGCGTGACCTGTGCGGCAAACAGCAGACATCCAATGGCTTGCTTGTAGGGAACACTAACCATTTCCTTTTTGTCGTCGTCATTAGTTGGGCACATTTCCTCGGACAGCTTTTGGTTCACGTCGAGAGGTGTACTTGCAGGATTGCACTCTTCCATGCCGAAGCGTCGAATTACATCGGTAATGTAGCGAGATTGACATTTTGAGTTATACGGATACCCAAAACTGAAGTTGCTGTACCCAGATCCTTCATTTTGAAGGTTTTAGAGAGCTTATCTTTCAGTTTGTTCAGCAGCACTGTATCGTTGGCGAAGAGGATGACGTCATCCACGTAAACAGCAACAAACAGCATTTTTCCGTCAGCAACAAGAAGATATACGCATTGATCGACGTTGCTACGCTGCAGGCCGAAATTAACTAGCGCCGAATTCAGCTTTATGTTCCATACGCGACTAGACTGCTTCAAACCGTATAAAGATTTTCGTAGTTTGCAGACACGACCAGAGCCATCATCAAATCCACTCGGTTGAGACATGTAGATCTCTTCCTCAAGATCGCCATTCAAAAAGGCTGTTACGGCATCCATTTGATAGACGGTAAGACCATATTTGACAGCTAGGGCGAGTAAAAACCGAATTGAGGTATATCGCGCAACTGGCGCAAATGTCTCGTCGTAATCAATTCCCTGCTTTTGGTTGAACCCTTTTACCACAAGCCTGGCTTTATGTCGCACTGGATCTCCATCAGCATTTACCTTAGTTTTGAATACCCATTTCGATGGGATGGCTTTCTTACCAACAGGTAGTGCTGACAATTCCCAGGTGCAGTTGGCGTTATGCGATTCGATTTCCTCACACATTGCAGCTTGCCACAGATCACGTTCATGACCTGCCATCGCTTCTTCAACAGTATATGGATCTGATGTTGCATATTCCGTTGCGCAGAAATTGTAATTTGGTCGCGGTATAGTCTCCAAACGCTCGGAGCGACGGATGCCTTCAAAGTTTAATCCGGTAATTTCACCCTCTGGTACAAATGTATCATCGCTATCAGCTGACAAATTTTCAACAGTTGAGTTGCCCTCAGTTATTGACTCAAGGCTGTCGTCTTCAGGTACGTCGCCTGTAGGTGTATGCATATCGTCTTCTATTGGTAATTCTTCCACATTTTCCTCCCCTGAATTGGAAATCGGAGTTGTCTCAGGTAGCCATAAATGAACAATATCGGAATTCGCAACTGTAGCTAGAGGAATTTGATTAATGTCATTTTCAATAAAAACTACATCACAGCTAACTATAATGTTTTTAGCTACAGGGTCATACAGTCGGTATGCCTTTGATTCAGGGCTGTAGCCGACTAAAATACATTCTCGGGATTTAGCCTTTAACTTACTGCGCTTTTCTTTAGCTATGTGTGCCATTGCCGTACATCCAAAAACTTTGAGGTGTTTCAAATTTGGTCTTTGGCTGGACCACAACTCTTCTGGACTCACGTTGTTACCTCTGCAGGGTGTACGATTTAGTAGATATGCTGCAGTAACAGCAGCCTCAGCCCAGAATCTGTCTTCCAAATTTGCATCTATCAGCATGCACCTGACTCTTTCAGTAATTGTCCTATTTAGCCTCTCGGCAACACCATTCTGTTCGGGTGTGTAGGGCGTCGTCTTTTGGTGGATAATGCCATACTTCGTAAGGAATTTATCGAACTTTTCATTTATATACTCGCGTCCGTTGTCCGTTCGGAAAGTCTTTATAGTTTTCGAACATTGGTTTTCTACCAAGGTTTTGAATTCAACAAATTTACCGAAAACTTCGGACTTCGACTTAATTGGGACCGCAAATACTTTCCTGGAATAGTCATCCACAAACGTCAATAAATATCGTGCACCAGAAAACGAAGACACGTTTAATGGACCCATTACGTCGCTGTGTATGAGCTCTAACAACTGTTTAGCACGCTGTCCTTTTTCGTTATGCGATGTGCGCGTCTGCTTGCCTTTTATGCAAACCACACATTTACCATTTGCGCCTGATGTAATTTTAACACCATCCGAAGCATTTTGGATCGCTGTCATACTTTCGCGGCTTACATGACCTAATCGCCTGTGCCATAAGTCGTAACTCGACACAACCATTGCTGTATTCTCTCGTGGTACACAATTCAGGCGATACAAACCATTTGTTTTGCCTGCAGTTGCAATAAGCTGTTCATTCTCGTCGAATATTTTACACCCGTTGCCTTTAAAGCGTACCTCTTTCCCGTTGTCTGTCATCTGGCTACCCGAAAGCAAATTAGCACACAGGCTTGGAACGTATTCAGCATTTTTGATCGTTGCACTTACATTATTATTTTTACCAGCCAGAGAGATCTGCACATCGCCCGAGCATTCAACAGCAATTTTGCTATTATTCGCGACAACTACTCTCTTGTTTATCACGCGTTTCTGATTTATCATAAATTCGTTGCTTTTCACCATATGTTGAGAACAGCCGGAGTCTACATACCATTCTTCGTTATTGTGAATGTTCGCGCAAAACGATGAAGCATATAAGACTTGACTTTTTTGTGCATTTTGTTTTGGTTTGTCATCCTTCGCTGCTTTCTTACGACAGTTTTTGCTTATGTGCCCTAATTGCCTGCACGAATGACAGCGAACTTTCGAGAACGTTTTTGCTTTGGTGTACAAGACATTTTCGACGCCTTGTTTAACATCAAATTTTGCATCTTGTAAAAGTAAATTTTTTACAGCGTCTACAGTGAGTGTTTTCTTCGAGTTTTCTACAGCAAACACAAGTGCTTGAAACTCATTAGGCAATCCAGCTAGCATAAGCGAAGCGGTCAGCTCGTCGTCTATTTTCAGACCTGCGTTTCTTACTTTAAAGGCAGTCAAAATCATTCTATTTATATATTCTTGCATGGATTCACAGTCCGACAACTTGAGTTGTACCAATTGCTTCAAAAGTTCAGCCTTGCGCGTCAAACCTTTGTCTTCATAGGCTTCCATGAGAGCATCCCACGCGTCTTTTGCAAAAGTTTTATCGGCAAAATGTCCAAAAGTATTTGGCTCCACCAACATCGTGATTTCAGCCAATGCCTTTTCATTGGCATCACGATCGGCGTCTGTTGCAGTCGCAGACAAACCGTTCTGAACCATTTTCCAGTGGCCCTTGATCACCAAATATGATTTTGCCTGGCTTTTCCAGACATCAAAATTCTCACGACCGCGAAGTCGCTCGACGGACATAGAAAATACGTTCGAAGTCATTTTACTCGGGAAATACAAGCGAAAAAACAGCTATCGAGTTAAAATAACGCGTCAGAACTTTTTTCAATCGAAATTGTTGACGGATTCCTTAATTAAACACTGCGTAGCAAAGGCCCATAACCTGTTAAAGCGTGCAGAGTAGCTGAGCAAGGTTAATTAAAAAGACGTGCGTTCTTGGTGACAATGATAAACGGAAGAAGGAAACTTTATTCATAATAAAGTTGGCTACGATTCTGAGTGACATTTGTCAATAGTAAATAAGTAGTATATAAAGGGGGTTTCACACATTTAAATATTTAAATTTCTTTCAACAGTAGTAATAAGAAGTAAGGAGCTGGAACCATTTTTTTAATTTTGTATTATATTCCCTTTTTATATTTGGCCCCTTTTTGGGTAACCTAGTTGCAAAAGAACGTAAGGTAGGATAACCAATTGCATGTAAAGCAACAACACTAACTCGGAAAAATATGCGAGTTGAGCAAACTCGGTTAAATGATATCCGACCTGAGATGTAGTGTTGGGAAGTGAAAAACTGCGCTATTGCGAATTAGCCCTAAGAAAATACATGAAAAATTTAGATTTAAGACTTAATTCCTTTTTATTTCCATAGTATTTGTAAATATATAACTACATAAACCTAAAAGTTGCCGGCACAACTATTTTCCGTTCCTAAATAGCACTAAATCGCAACTTTCGTGAAAGAGGCTAACATGGCTGCTTTTGCAAATAAAGGAAATTTTATCCGAGTTGGAGCGTTCTTTTGCTGGTTACATTAAAACGGGCCCATTATAAACCGCTGTCTGCTATACTTAAATGATCTTTTGGCATGCCAAAGTAAACAATAAAATCTAATAGATCCATAATTTTCCTTGGATCAGAAGGCTGGTGAGTAAGTGTATACAGTGTGGATAGCTTATTATCAGTAATACATTTGTAGAGTTGTCTACCTTTTGTATTTATTAACCTGGATCCTCAGCAGAGATGGTTGTCATTGAAATCCCCACCAGCAAGCCCAAGTTTTGGAAAAAGTCGTTGCATTTTAACATATATCTGGGTAGAAAATATAAGGCAGCTTGTATTGTGGTCTGGCTGATGGGATTCACAACTTTATACCTCAGGTGGCTTTTGATTAATATTGCTGTTCCACCATGGGCTTTGTTATATGGGTGATTGGCTCTAATAAGGTCATAACCGTTTATTTTAAAAGATGATTTGCTGGCTAAACGAAGCGCAGTGTAATATCAATACTCATCGACTCTAAAAATGTTTAAATTTCTTCTTTATGGTTGGAAAGGCGATTGACATTCCATATTGCGAAACGTAAATCTATTTGCATGGGGGTGGCATTCCTACATTAGAGGGAATATTTTTATGTCTGAAACTGTCTCACCACACTACTAAATTTGTTGCACACTTTACATTTAATCTCAGTTTCTCATATAACGGTCATGTACAATAACCAAATTCGACATTGTAGTAACAATTAAAGATAATGAGTTCAAATTTAATATGCAGGGATACCACCCACTTTAGAGAAAATTGGTATATCTCCGAAAATATTTTATCAAACTTTACCAAATTTAGTGCGTACTTTGCATTTCAAGTTAGTAAGCATAACTCCGAAAATTGTGAAAAAAATCGGGCAAAAATCACGCTCAGCTGTCGTATAAGGTTAATTATAAAAATTAAAAAGTGCGATATTTCAGTAATTATAAAAGGTAAGTTGCTCAAATTTTATAAACATGACGCAGTACGCACAAGCTCGAATATTTTAGAATTTGGAATCAAAAACCACACACACTTATAATACATTATTGTACGTTAAAGGCATAATAAGTAATTTCAGTTTGTTTATATTCAAATGTATAAAAAAGTTATTTTATTGAAATGGATTTATTGCATACATTTGAAATAAAAACATGCGCTGCGTATTTAAAGGTCGGTTTCGCCCGAATATAGACTTATTTTCTTGTTTTCAATTGGGTGATTCCCATAGTTCTATATTGTGTCATAAGTCAAAAAGTCATAAAATTTAAAAAAATACAAAATTGCTTAGATTTAATAATCTGTTTCAATGCAATCCAAAAACATAACTTGAAATCTAAAATTTTATGACTATGATTTATGACACATTATGACATCTTGTGCATCACCCAAATATAATATACAGGGTTTTTCAATAAGAATGCTACAAAAGTTTTTTTTTAAATAAAACAAAAATGGTTTGGGATATGAATTAAATTATTTATTCCTGTGAAAGTACATTCGATGCTGTTAGGGTCTTCCGAGCTTGCCAAATAATAACGCAAAACTATGTGTACGGCTAATTCAATTACGTTTAATTATATTCTTAAAACTTAGCAAAAATAACTGTGTAATTTCAGATCTTATGGTTAGCCAACCTCAGTTGGTGGTTCATTAGTTGCTTCTGCGCGTGAATCTAACCCGGATGAGGTGTTCAACCCCAAAGGTGGTGTCGCGTCGTTAGTTACCGGTTGTGACGTAGCATGAGTATTTTCATTGAATTTTGGTAGTTCGGTAAGATCAAAAGCATCACATAAATACTGAGCTACAGTGCGATTATTCAATTGATTTCCATAACGTTTAACAATCTTGTTTGCATGTGCTCTGACTAGCTTCATGTTGCCTTTTACTTCAACCCTGACGTTGTAATTTACAGTACCGATTCGTTCTATGATTGTTCCTGGAACCCAGTACGTATCGTTGCCTTGATGCCATTTAACGTTTACCAGGTCACCTGCCGAAAACTGTCTAGGTTTTGCTCCATGTTTAACATTGAACTGCATTTCTTGTTTAGAATTACGTTGCACAATTTCTGCTGATGGCGGTTTAGTCAAATCCAATGTTGTTTTGATTTTTCGGTTGATGAACGCCTCTGCCGGTGATCTACACTCCCATACATTTGGATTTGATGTAGACCTATACGTCTGCAAAAATGTTTGCAAGTTTACTAAATCTGTTCCTTCCTCTCTTAACTTTAGTAATGCCCTTTTCAGCGTATCCACGAACCGTTCTGCCTGCCCATTCGACTGGGGATGATAAGGCGGTGTTCTCACATGGTGGATACCCCGTGATTTTACAAATTGTTGAAATGCCCCGCTTGTAAATTGTGTACCATTATCAGAGACCAATACGTTACAGTCTCCATAGCGTGAAAACATTTCATTCAGCTTGCTAATGATGGTATGCGTTGTAATGTTGTTTATTTGCAAAATTTCAGGCCATTTTGAAAATGCGCCCACTATTACAAAATAATAAACCCCATTGCATGGTCCAGCTATATCAATATGTAACCGTTCCATAGGTTTTTTTGTTAAAGGCCATGATTGTAGCGTATGTTTTACAGGCAATTTAGCCGCTGAGGCGCAAAGTTGACAATTTCGCGTATATGTCACTATAGCTTCGTCAATACCAGGCCAATATACGTAACATCGCGCTAACAATTTCATCCGTTCTTTTCCTGGATGCCCTCTGTGCAGTTGACGTAAAATTTGTGCTTGTAATTTCTCCGGAATCACAATGCGTTCATGAAACATTAAACAATCTTGAATAACGCAAAGTGCGTCTTTACGTGCGTGAAATGGACGTAATTCTTGCGGTATTTCTTGCTGTCATCCATGTGATAACGCTTTTATGACTGCTTGTGATGTTGAACACTGTTTCGTCGCTTTTCTGATCATTGCGAAACTCACTGGTAGTTTTGCACATTGATGTTCAATAATTGTGTGCATTTCTTCTTCAAGTTGAGTACACGCGACAACCATCTCTTCATCTTGCTTTGTGTGATTTGCAATAAGCCGAGACAGCATGTCAACACATCCAAATTCTGTAGTTTTGACGTATTGGATGTTGAAATCGTACATCATTAATATAAGTGCCCACCGCTGAAGTCTGTTTGCTGCATAAGTTGGCATACCCTTATTTTTACCAAATATTGCTAATAGCGGCTTATGGTCCGTGCATAATGTGAACTTGCGACCGAAAATGTAGCGATGAAATTTCTTTAGTGCAAACACTACGGCTAAAGCTTCTTTCTCGATTTGTGAGTATTTTTGCTCTGCATCTGTTAACGTTTTTGAAGCATGTTGTATTACTTTTTCGGAACCGTCCTGGAAAACATGGCAAATGAATGCTCCAATACATTTATTGGAGGCGTCTGCTGCAACTTTTATTGGTAAAGTTGGATTATAATGCGTCAGCATCAGATCTGAATTTAAAATGTTTTTAAATTCCTGAAAGGCTTTTTGACATTCAGCGCTCCAAATAAATTTTTCATTTTTATGAAGTAGCTTGTCTAAAGGTGCTCTGATTTTAGACATTTCTGCAATAAATTTGCCATAATAATTTACAGTTCCCAGAAACGCTCTGACTTCTGATATATTCTCGGGCTCCGGTAGTCCTAAGATCTGGTTAATTTTGGTAGGGTAAGGTCGAATACCCGTCTTGCTTAAAATGTTTCCAAGATATTTCACTTCCACTGCGAAAAATGTACATTTGCTGAACTGGACGTGAAATTTATACTTTTGTAGCTGTTGTGTCACTTTATGAAGATTTTCAACATGTTTTTCAAATGTGGCACCGCCTATGATGATGTCATCAATATAAGCGACGGTATCATCTATGCCTTCGAATATGGTGTCCATAATTTGCAGGAATGCGCCCGATGCGCTTTTGATACCCGGTGCGAGTCGATTGAACGTGAACAGACCCTTATGTGTATTAATTCTGAGTAACTTTGCTGATTCTGCCGTGACAGGTACTTGAAGATATGCGTCTGTTAAGCCTATTACTGTGAAGTAATGACTTCCTGCTACTTTTGCGTAAATTTCTTCTGGCATGTGTAGAGGATACTGATGTGGTTCTAAACATGCGTTTAGCCCTGATGAATAATCCCCACAGATACGAACCTTGCCAGACGATTTTTTTTACTGCAACGATGGGTGCTGCCTATTCTGAAAACTCTGCTGGAGTAATGACGCCTAGATGCTGCAATCTGTCTAGTTCTTCATCTATTAGCGGTAACATGGAGTATCCCACTAGTCTTTTAGCACGAAAAACTGGTTGTGCACCTGGCTTCAAGTACAATGTTGATGTAACTGTGCTACATTTTGCTACTGCTGGCGTAAAAATTTCTGCATAGTCTTGTTGCAGCTTTTTTAACAGGATATCGTGTTGACCTTCTGAAGAATTTATGTTGTTGCAAATGAGGTTTAGAGGTTTGTCCCAAAGACGAAATTTATCGAACCAGTCGACACCTAAGATGTGCAAGGAATCAATATTTGTTACGAATAATTTGCAAAGCTGTACTTCCCCGTTTAACCGAACTTCACAAGGAAATTCGGCTAATAGCTGAATTTTGTCCTTCGAAGCGCTGGCGACGTATTTGTTGACCAAACGATTTCCAGGTTGACCCATCTTGACCCATGTTGATTTCCGAATTAGTGAGACGTCCGATGCTGTGTCTACCTGCATTTCGACATCGTATGGCGAGAACTCTGAATTCGCGGCTGCTACCGGCGTTATGTTTACGGTTGAGTATTTGCGCCGTGTACCATGCGTTGTCGAATTAACTTGTAAACTATGGCTTTGACCCTTGTTTAACTGATGCTTATTTCGTTGTGGTTTAGTCGTTTTGCCTTTGTTGGCACTGTATGAATTACAATATCCCTCCTTATGACCGTATTTGTTGCACTGCTTGCATCTTTGACTATGGTAGGGACAGTAATTTGAGTAATTAATTTCTCCGCAATCCCAACATGGGGTTTTTGGAATCTTGGCTTTATTTGGTTTGCTATTTTGGTTTGCGTCATTTTTGCTTTGGTGTGTATTTGTATGTATTGCGTTTGTAATAATAGTTTTTGTTTCTTCTACCATTGCCGTATCTTTTTTTAAGTTGATGAATTTTTGCGCATGGCTTACAAGTGTATTTAACGTCTGCTGTGCATCTTCTTCAAGTTTCGCTAATGTTTTTATTCGTATTTCAGCGTCAGTATGCGATTGCAATCCAAATAAATAAATGAGACACTTAAATTGATCTACTGCAAGTTCTGCTAATCTGAATTTTTCACAGTGTGCATTAACTCTGGCTGCATATGATACCAGGTCCTCTTGTTGATTTTTACTTATTTGCAAACATTTGTACCTCACGCTGAAAAGCGATTCATTTGCACCAAACATCTCTCCAAGCTTAGCGACTGTCGCACTGAATTTAAAATCCCGAGGGTTCTTTGGAAGAATGTATGTTGCATACTTATTATAAGCGATAGGATTTAACTTTCTCATTAAGAGTCGAACGCGTGATGCGTCATCCAATTCTTTTCCATCAACTAAGAATATATCTTCATAACGGGCGAACCACGTGTCAAATGTAAGTGCGTTTGCGGCGTCATAGCAAAATTCTGTAATGCTATTTGCTAATGACTCCATCAATTTTTCTTTGGAGTTTTCCAATGGCTGCTGCGATCTTGATGCCAGTTGCTCACGAATTTTGCTCTGCGTTTGCAATAGTTGCATGAATTTTTCATTTTCTGCCATATTTACTGATAGAATTGTATTACGCGTTAATTTGTAATTTGTGAGACCATTATCCTCGTCGCCACTTTGTTAGGGTCTTCCGAGCTTGCCAAATAATATCGCAAAACTATGTGTACGGCTAATTCAATTAAGTTTAATTATATTCTTAAAACTTAACAAAAATAACTGTGTAATAATTTCAGATCTTATGGTTAGTCAACCTCACTTGTAGCTTGCACATCTATATCTACTCTATATAAAACGTGGCTGTCATCCTTAAGATGGCGAATGGACGTTCTGTTCAGGGTTGTATTTCTAAGGATTGAGAACACTACTATTATTCCGCATTCCTCAACAGATGCCATTATGTATGGAACTCGATTTCTTTTGCAAGTGGACCACGGGCACGCTTGTAGAAGTCCAGACGCTGAACCCAATTTTCGACGGTTTTCAAGCATAAATCGGCCGATAGCGCTGCAATTTCACGTTCGATATTCGTACGAAGCTCATCAATCGTCGCTGGCTTGTTGGCATAGACCATAGACTTGACGTAGCCCCACAGGAAATAGTCTAACGGCGTCAAATCGCACGACCGAGGCGGCCAATTGACTGGGCCATTTCGTGAGATAACATGTTCACCAAACTTGGTTTTCAATAAATCGATTTTGACATTCGTTGTGTGGGTTGTGGCGCCGTCCTGTTGGAATATTGTTCAAGTCCATATCATCCGATTCGGGCCAAAAATATTCAATTATCATTGAGCGGTAGCGATTCCCATTCACAGTAACGTGCCGGTCTTGATCATCACGGAAGAAGAACGGCCCAATGACGCCGCCGGCCCATAAACCACACAAAACCGTAAGTTTTTCGGGATTCAATGTTGACTCATGGAGTACGTGTAGATTGCTACCTGTCCAATAACGCATATTTTGCTTGTTGACGAAGCCATTTAGCCAGAAATGACGACGACCATTCCCACGACAGTCGGTTCTACGTACCGGAATGACCCGGGTTTCACCCGGCCAAGGACTGTGGTTTCGGCGATCTAACCCTGTTTAGATCGGCCTACCCCATAAGTTGTCTGTCTCTCCTGGAGCAACTTCTTGCAGCAGGGCTGCTTCACCTCCTTCTGATCAGGGCTGGCATCGAGCCTAACCCTGGCCCAGAAACCTATTTTTGCTGCGTTTGCCAGAAAAAGCTCCATCCGAACTCCACTTCGGTAAGGTGTAATTCGTGCGACGGATGGAGCCATCTTAAGGTCTGCTCAGGCCATAAGACCCATAAGGAGTGGCCCACAAATTATGTGGCCCCATGTTGTTTGCGCCCTAAGGCGCCCATAGCCTCTACGGCTCCCCTAGTTGCACCTAGTGCACCGGTGCCTAGCACCGCCAGAACCTCTACGGTTCGCAGGAGCACACAACAGCATGGACGCTCCCCTCCCCCCAACGGCTACAATGTGCATCGTAAGGATCGCGAGCGAGGTAATGGTGGTGGCTTAGCATTCATCACCCATCACCCAGTGCAGTATCGTCTTATTGAAGAAGACATCGACCGCAGGGACACTACCTTAGAATGTCAAGGAATAGCTGTCCGGTCAGGCGATGTCGAGCTCGAAATATTTAATATTTATATACCCCCTGTCACCTGCTGCCCGGCAGGATATCACCCTGACATAGGTGCGCTCCTCAGAGGTGAAAACCGATTGGTAGTAGGTGACTTTAATGCGCACCACGATCTCTGGCATTCAAGCCTACCAGCTGATCGGAGGGGAAACGATTTGGCAGAGCAGATAGACGATTCGACATTCTGCACGATGAATGATGATGCCCCCACCAGGATTATGGGTAGTTGCAGCAGCTCGCCTGACCTAACGATAGCTAGCGCAGGTCTGATAAATAGCATAACGTGGCGACCTATGCTATCGCTTGCATCAGACCACCTACCTATAATCATCTCGATTGACAGACCTGCTGACTTTGTCTCCGCGGACCATCGGACCTATATCAACTTTAAAAAGGCTGACTGGGTCAGGTTCGCGGAGTTCACCGAAAATGCCTTCAGGTCTCTTCCCGCTCCCACCGACGTTCGAAAAGGCGAACATAAGTTCCGCAAGGTGGTTGCGTCAGCTGCGGCCCGCTTCATTCCGGCAGGGAGGATCCCTGAGATCCGTCCCAACTTCCCGGCTGAAGCGGCCGCTCTAGCGAACGAACGCGACCACCTTCGCCGCTCCGATCCCCGTAATCCTAACATTCAGGATTTAAACGTGGCGATTCGGAGGCTGGTTGACCAACACTAGCGGAACAAGTGGGAGGAGCATCTGAAGTCCTGTAATCTGGTCACGGGTGTTGGTAAGCTTTGGTCTACCGTGAAGTCCTTATCCAACCCGACGAAGCACGACGACCGAGTGGAAATTTCATTCGGGGATCGTGCCTCGTCGGACCCGAAGAGATGCGCGAGCTATTTTAGCCGACAGTTTATACTGCATCCTTCGGGGGATAGGACCAAGCGGAAGGTGACCAGGAGGCTGCGCAAATTACCGAACAACAGCGCGCCTCTTACCTTCACTTGTGGCGAGGTAAAGGAGGTCATCGGAAAGGCGAAAGCCTCCAAGGCCATTGGCCCTGACGGGCTAAGCGTGTTGATGCTGAAGAATTTAGGCCCCGCGGGAGTTGAGTTCCTCACCGGGATCCTCAATTTGTCTATGGCCACCCTCATCATTCCAGACATCTGGAAGGTTGGGAAGGTGGTCCCACTACCGAAACCAGGGAAACCGGCCGACAAGGGTGATTCCTATCGGCCGATTTCCCTGCTTTCACCTGTGGTAAAGACACTTGAGGCCCTACTCCTCCCGTACTA
Organism: Anomoia purmunda; assembly: GCA_951828415.1. NCBI lineage: Eukaryota > Metazoa > Arthropoda > Insecta > Diptera > Tephritidae > Anomoia > Anomoia purmunda. The sequence continues at coordinate 39,707,773 of OX639994.1, read as the reverse complement.
TACATACCACCTTGGGTCAGCTAAGCATCAACATGGCTTCCGGAAAGTGCACAGCACAACAACAGCACTTAATGCCATCAACACGCAGGTGAACCGTGGTCTTAACCAAAACCGCCCCTGCGAGAGAACCGTCCTAGTAGCGTTGGATCTGTCGAAAGCTTTCGACACAGTTAGCCACTCCACGCTACTAGCTGACGTGGAATCATCAACTCTCCCGCAGGGACTGAAACGGTGGACCGCGAATTACCTGTGTGGTCGTCAATCATCGGTATGGTTTAGCTATAAAACATCGAAACCAAGGAGGATTAAACAATTAAACAAGGGGTACCGCAGGGTGGCGTCCTGTCCCCATTACTGTTTAATCATTATATCTCCAAGCTCCCTCAACCGCCAGAGGGAGTCACGATTGTCTCCTATGCTGATGATTGCTCGATAATGGCAACCGGCAATGTAATTGATGATCTGTGTTTGTAAGTGAACGGATATCTCTCCGATCTTGCCCATTTCTTTACCAACAGGAACCTGGCGCTGTCCCCTGCTAAGTCCTCGGCGACCCTTTTTACCACCTGGACGAAGGAGGTCAGGCTGGACCTTAACATCCATATCGATGGCACCCTCATTCCGATGGTTAACCACCCGAAGATTCTGGGGGTGACTTTCGACAGCCTGCTCTCCTTCTCCGCGCACACTACCGCAATCGCTAATAGAGTACAGAGCCGCAACAATGTCCTCAAGTCGCTCGCCGGCAGCTCTTGGGGCAAAGACAAAGAAACGTTGTTGGCAACATACAAGGCGATTGGCCGGCCGGTAATAAACTATGCTGCGCCAGTTTGGTCGCCGGGAACCAGCAGGACACAATGGACGAAGCTGCAGACCTGCCAGAACGCCGCACTCCGCACGGTGACGGGATGTCTTCTGATGTCGCCTGAGGAGCATCTCCACCAAGAGGTCAATGTGCTCCGAGTTAAGGAGCACAACCTCATGCTCAGCAAGCAGTTCCTTGCTGGATGTCACCGCTCGGGGCATCCAAACGGGCACCTGCTTGCCGTGGAACTGCCCCCCAGGCACATTAGAAGACATCTACTAGAACTAAAGGACGAGATCCAGCCACTCATCACACAACCGCTGGATCCGGAGGCGTACCGGCGGGTCCTAAGCAACATCCACAGAGACACAGTCACGAACATCATTGACTCCCGCCAGGCAAATGCAGTCATCGGAGCCCAACCACCAGCTGTAGCAGATGAGGAGTCCCTGCTGCCCCGCGAGTCCGGCGTCACTCTGGCACAACTACGATCTGGATACTGTAGCAGGCTCAACTCCTACTTATCCAGAATCAACCCCGACATACCCAACACATGTCCGGCATGTGGAGATTCTCCGCACGACACCAACCACCTATTCACATGCCCTCTCAAACCCACTCATCTAACCCCCCTCTCCCTCTGGTCCAACCCTGTCGAAACTGCACGTTTCCTGGGCCTCCCCCTAGATGAGTTTGACGACAACGACCATGGGTGAATCCGCTCTTTACGGGGCGCGACTAGCCGCTACAACAACAACAACAGGTAATGGTGGGGGCTTAGCATTCATCACCCATCACACAGTGCAGTATCGTCTCATTGAAGAAGACATCGACCGCAGGGACACTACCTTAGAATGTCATGGAATAGCTGTCCGGTCAGGCGATGTCGAGCTCGAAATATTTAATATTTATATACCCCCTGTCACCTGCTGCCCGGCAGGATATCACCCTGACATAGGTGCGCTCCTCAGAGGTGAAAACCGACTGGTAGTTGGTGACTTCAACGCGCACCACGATCTCTGGCATTCAAGCCTACCAGCTGATCGTAGGGGAAATGATTTGGCAGAGCAGATAGAAGATTCGACATTCTGCACGATGAATGATGATGCCCCCACCAGGATTATGGGTAGTTGCAGCAGCTCGCCTGACCTAACTATAGCTAGCGCAGGTCTGATAAATAGCATAACGTGGCGACCTATGCTATCGCTTTCATCATACCACCTACCCATAGTCATCTCGATTGACAGACCTGCTGACTTTGTCTCCGCGGACCATCGGACCTATATCAACTTCAAAAAGGCTGACTGGGTCGGGTTCGCGGAGTTCACCGAAAATGCCTTCAGGTCTCTTCCCACACCCACCGACGTTCGTAAAGGCGAACATAAGTTCCGCAAGGTGGTCGCGTCAGCTGCGGCCCGCTTCATTCCGGCAGGGAGGATCCCTGAGATCCGTCCCAACTTCCCGGCTGAAGCGGCCGCTCTAGCGAACGAACGCGACCACCTTCGCCGCTCCGATCCCCGTAATCCGAACATTCAGGATTTGAACGTGGAGATTCGGAGCCTGGTGAACCAATACAAGCGGAACAAGTGGGAAGAGCATTTGAAGTCCTGTAACCTGGTCACGGGTGTTGGTAAGCTCTGGTCTACCGTGAAGTCCTTATCCAACCCGACGAAGCACGACGACCGAGTGGAAATTTCATTCGGGGATCGTGCCTCGTCGGACCCGAAGAGATGCGCGAGCTATTTTAGCCGACAGTTTATACTGCATCCTTCGGGGGATAGGACCAAGCGGAAGGTGACCAGGAGGCTGCGCAAACTACCGAACAACAGCGCGCCTTGCTTGCCTTCACTTGTGGCGAGGTCATCGGGAAGGCGAAAGCCTCCAAGGCCATTGGCCCCGACGGGCTAAGCGTGTTGATGCTGAAAAATTTAGGCCCCGCGGGAGTTGTGAGTCAGTCACTCCACGCTACTAGCTGACGTGGAAGCGTCAACTCTCCCGCAGGGACTGAAACGGTGGACCGCGAATTACCTGTGTGGTCGTCAATCATCGGTATGGTTTAGCTATAAAACATCGAAACCAAGGAGGATTAAACAAGGGGTACCGCAGGGTGGCGTCCTGTCCCCATTACTGTTTAATCATTATATCTCCAAGCTCCCTCAACCGCCAGAGGGAGTCACGATTGTCTCCTATGCTGATGATTGCTCGATAATGGCAACCGGCAATGTAATTGATGATCTGTGTATGAAAGTGAACGGATATCTCTCCGATCTTGCCCATTTCTTTACCAACAGGAACCTGGCGCTGTCCCCTGCTAAGTCCTCGGCGACCCTTTTTACCACCTGGACGAAGGAGGTCAGGCTGGACCTTAACATCCATATCGATGGCACCCCCATTCCGATGGTTAACCACCCGAAGATTCTGGGGGTGACTTTCGACAGCCTGCTCTCCTTCTTCGCGCACACTACCGCAATCGCTAATAGAGTACAGAGCCGCAACAATGTCCTCAAGTCGCTCGCCGGCAGCTCTTGGGGCAAAGACAAAGAAACGTTATTGGCAACATACAAGGCGATTGGCCGGCCGGTAATAAATTATGCTGCGCCAGTCTGGTCGCCGGGAACCAGCAGGACACAGTGGATGAAGCTGCAGACCTGCCAGAACGCCGCACTCCGCACGGTGACGGGATGTCTTCTGATGTCGCCTGAGGAGCATCTCCACCAAGAGGTCAATGTGCTCCGAGTTAAGGAGCACAACCTCATGCTCAGCAAGCAGTTCCTTGCCGGATGTCACCGCTCGGGGCATCCAAATAGGCACCTGCTTGCAGTGGAGCTGCCCTCCAGGCACATTAGGAGACATCTACTTGAACTAAAGGACGAGATCCAGCCACTCATCACACAACCGCTGGATCCGGAGGCGTACCGGCGGGTCCTAAGCAACATCCACAGAGACACAGTCACCAACATCATCGACTCCCGCCAGGCAAATGCGGTCATCGGAGCCCAACCTCCACCTGTAGCAGATAAGAAGTCCCTGCTGCCCCGCGAGTCCCGCGTCACTCTGGCACAACTACGATCTGGATACTGTAGCAGGCTCAACTCCTACTTATCCAGAATCAACCCTGACATACCCAACACATGTCCGGCATGTGGAGATTCTCCGCACGACACCAACCACCTATTCACATGCCCTCTCAAACCCACTCATCTAACCCCCCTCTCCCTCTGGTCCAACCCTATCGAAACTGCACGTTTCCTGGGCCTCCCCCTAGATGAGTTCGACGACAACGACCATGGGTGAATCCGCTCTTTACGGGGCGCGACTAGCCGCTACAACAACAACAACAACGACCATAAATTGGACGTAGTGCTCTTAAAGTTGAGGTCATTGACTCCGAATTTCGGTGGTAAATTTTATTAATTTCGACTCGTTGTTGGATCGTATATCTTTCCATGATGAACTGGCAAACCTTACTGAAGAGAAATGTCAAAAGAGCGGGGAAAAATATGGCGTCGTTTGCTGTCACTATCGGTTTACTTTTGTAGCGTCCCTATTAAAAACCCCGTTATATTGCTTTCAATATAATCAGTATTTATAGGAGGAGCATTATTAACACTTAAAAATAATAATAATTCGTTCAAAAATACTTAGGTATAAAGTTTTAGAAGGTGAACTTTTGCTTACATATACAACTGATTTGATTGGGTACTGTTATAACTTTGCAGTCATAAGTCACATTACGTTGGGATTTAGTATGGACACGTAACAATGATAGTTTGTTTATGCTAATGTAAATAGAAATGACTTTATACTAGGAGGTATTACACCTCAGGCGAAATAGGAATATGGTAATTAAATGGTTTACTCTCCCTAATATATTGTTGGCGGAATTAGTAATAAGGCAGCAATTTGCAAGATAAAAATACAGAAGGTATTGAAGCTAATAGTTTATAATACAACCTAGTACGTTTCTTTTGGATATATGGTGTTTTCGAAAAAACAAACATATTAGTGAAAACAAATTCCATACTAAGAACTAAAACGCATGTTGTTTAGACAAGGAAAGTGCTGCTGGTTTATTGGCATCATTCGTTGGGTTTACTAAACCAGCATAAAACCACATCTAAATACAATTCTTCGAACATTCCCACGACAGTCGGTTCTACGTACCGGAATGACTCGGGTTTCACCCGTCCAAGGACTGTTGTTTCGGCGATCTAACCCTGTTTAGATCGGCCTACCCCATAAGTTGTCTGTCTCCCCTGGAGCAATTCCTTGCAGCAGGGTTGCTTCACCTCCTTCTGCTCAGGGCTGGCATCGAGCCAAACCCTGGTCCAGAAACCTAATTTTGCTGCGTTTGCCAGAAAAAGCTCCATCCGAACTCCACTTCGGTAAGGTGTAATTCGTGCGACGGATGGAGCCATCTTAAGGTCTGCTCAGGCCTTAAGACCCATAAGGAGTGGTCCACAATCTATGTGGCCCCATGTTGAACCAAGTGCACCGGTGCCTAGCACCGGCAGAACCTCTACGGTTCGTAGGAGCACACAACAACATGGACAACGAGACTCCTTCAGCTGAACTGCAATGGGCTGCAGGGCAAGATTGAGGAGATAACCGACTTTATGAGTCGGCATAATCTGTCAATAGCTGCGATCCAGGAAACGAAACTGCAACGGCTACAATGTGCATCGTAAGGATCGCGAGCGAGGTAATGGTGGTGGCTTAGCATTCACCACCCATCACACTGTGCAGTATCGTCTTATTGAAGAAGACATCGACCGCAGGGACACTACCTTAGAATGTCAAGGAATAGCTGTCCGGTCAGGCGATGTCGAGCTCGAAATATTTGATTTTTATATACCCCCTGTCACCTGCTGCCCGGCAGGATATCACCCTGACATACATAGGTGCGCTCCTCAGAGGTGAAAACCGATTGGTAGTTGGTGACTTCAACGCGCACCACGATCTCTGGCACTCAAGCCTACCAGCTGATCGTAGGGGAAATGACGATTCGACATTCTGCGCGATGAATGATGATGCCCCACGACTACCGAGTGGAAATTTCATTCGGGGATCGTGCCTCGTCGGACCCGAAGAGATGCGCGAGCTATTTTAGCCGACAGTTTATACTGCATCCTTCGGGGGATAGGACCAAGCGGAAGGTGACCAGGAGGCTGCGCAAACTACCGAACAACAGCGCGCCTCTTGCCCTCACTTGTGGCGAGGTAAAGGAGGTCATCGGGAAGGCGAAAGCCTCCAAGACCATTGGCCCCGACGGGCTAAGCGTGTTGATGCTGAAAAATTTAGGCCCCGCGGGAGTTGAGTTCCTCACCGGGATCCTCAATTTGTCTATGGCCACCCTCATCATTCCAGACATCTGGAAGGTTGGGAAGGTGGTCCCACTACCGAAACCAGGGAAACCGGCCGACAAGGGTGATTCCTATCGGCCGATTTCCCTGCTTTCACCTGTGGTAAAGACACTTGAGGCCCTACTCCTCCCGTACTATACATACCACCTTGGGTCAGCTAAGCATCAACATGGCTTCCGGAAAGTGCACAGCACAACAACAGCACTTAATGCCATCAACACGCAGGTGAACCGTGGTCTTAACCAAAACCGCCCCTGCGAGAGAACCGTCCTAGTAGCGTTGGATCTGTCGAAAGCTTTCGACACAGTTAGCCACTCCACGCTACTAGCTGACGTGGAATCATCAACTCTCCCGCAGGGACTGAAACGGTGGACCGCGAATTACCTGTGTGGTCGTCAATCATCGGTATGGTTTAGCTATAAAACATCGAAACCAAGGAGGATTAAACAATTAAACAAGGGGTACCGCAGGGTGGCGTCCTGTCCCCATTACTGTTTAATCATTATATCTCCAAGCTCCCTCAACCGCCAGAGGGAGTCACGATTGTCTCCTATGCTGATGATTGCTCGATAATGGCAACCGGCAATGTAATTGATGATCTGTGTTTGTAAGTGAACGGATATCTCTCCGATCTTGCCCATTTCTTTACCAACAGGAACCTGGCGCTGTCCCCTGCTAAGTCCTCGGCGACCCTTTTTACCACCTGGACGAAGGAGGTCAGGCTGGACCTTAACATCCATATCGATGGCACCCTCATTCCGATGGTTAACCACCCGAAGATTCTGGGGGTGACTTTCGACAGCCTGCTCTCCTTCTCCGCGCACACTACCGCAATCGCTAATAGAGTACAGAGCCGCAACAATGTCCTCAAGTCGCTCGCCGGCAGCTCTTGGGGCAAAGACAAAGAAACGTTGTTGGCAACATACAAGGCGATTGGCCGGCCGGTAATAAACTATGCTGCGCCAGTTTGGTCGCCGGGAACCAGCAGGACACAATGGACGAAGCTGCAGACCTGCCAGAACGCCGCACTCCGCACGGTGACGGGATGTCTTCTGATGTCGCCTGAGGAGCATCTCCACCAAGAGGTCAATGTGCTCCGAGTTAAGGAGCACAACCTCATGCTCAGCAAGCAGTTCCTTGCTGGATGTCACCGCTCGGGGCATCCAAACGGGCACCTGCTTGCCGTGGAACTGCCCCCCAGGCACATTAGAAGACATCTACTAGAACTAAAGGACGAGATCCAGCCACTCATCACACAACCGCTGGATCCGGAGGCGTACCGGCGGGTCCTAAGCAACATCCACAGAGACACAGTCACGAACATCATTGACTCCCGCCAGGCAAATGCAGTCATCGGAGCCCAACCACCAGCTGTAGCAGATGAGGAGTCCCTGCTGCCCCGCGAGTCCGGCGTCACTCTGGCACAACTACGATCTGGATACTGTAGCAGGCTCAACTCCTACTTATCCAGAATCAACCCCGACATACCCAACACATGTCCGGCATGTGGAGATTCTCCGCACGACACCAACCACCTATTCACATGCCCTCTCAAACCCACTCATCTAACCCCCCTCTCCCTCTGGTCCAACCCTGTCGAAACTGCACGTTTCCTGGGCCTCCCCCTAGATGAGTTTGACGACAACGACCATGGGTGAATCCGCTCTTTACGGGGCGCGACTAGCCGCTACAACAACAACAACAGGTAATGGTGGGGGCTTAGCATTCATCACCCATCACACAGTGCAGTATCGTCTCATTGAAGAAGACATCGACCGCAGGGACACTACCTTAGAATGTCATGGAATAGCTGTCCGGTCAGGCGATGTCGAGCTCGAAATATTTGATTTTTATATACCCCCTGTCACCTGCTGCCCGGCAGGATATCACCCTGACATACATAGGTGCGCTCCTCAGAGGTGAAAACCGACTGGTAGTTGGTGACTTCAACGCGCACCACGATCTCTGGCATTCAAGCCTACCAGCTGATCGTAGGGGAAATGATTTGGCAGAGCAGATAGAAGATTCGACATTCTGCACGATGAATGATGATGCCCCCACCAGGATTATGGGTAGTTGCAGCAGCTCGCCTGACCTAACTATAGCTAGCGCAGGTCTGATAAATAGCATAACGTGGCGACCTATGCTATCGCTTTCATCATACCACCTACCCATAGTCATCTCGATTGACAGACCTGCTGACTTTGTCTCCGCGGACCATCGGACCTATATCAACTTCAAAAAGGCTGACTGGGTCGGGTTCGCGGAGTTCACCGAAAATGCCTTCAGGTCTCTTCCCACACCCACCGACGTTCGTAAAGGCGAACATAAGTTCCGCAAGGTGGTCGCGTCAGCTGCGGCCCGCTTCATTCCGGCAGGGAGGATCCCTGAGATCCGTCCCAACTTCCCGGCTGAAGCGGCCGCTCTAGCGAACGAACGCGACCACCTTCGCCGCTCCGATCCCCGTAATCCGAACATTCAGGATTTGAACGTGGAGATTCGGAGCCTGGTGAACCAATACAAGCGGAACAAGTGGGAAGAGCATTTGAAGTCCTGTAACCTGGTCACGGGTGTTGGTAAGCTCTGGTCTACCGTGAAGTCCTTATCCAACCCGACGAAGCACGACGACCGAGTGGAAATTTCATTCGGGGATCGTGCCTCGTCGGACCCGAAGAGATGCGCGAGCTATTTTAGCCGACAGTTTATACTGCATCCTTCGGGGGATAGGACCAAGCGGAAGGTGACCAGGAGGCTGCGCAAACTACCGAACAACAGCGCGCCTTGCTTGCCTTCACTTGTGGCGAGGTCATCGGGAAGGCGAAAGCCTCCAAGGCCATTGGCCCCGACGGGCTAAGCGTGTTGATGCTGAAAAATTTAGGCCCCGCGGGAGTTGTGAGTCAGTCACTCCACGCTACTAGCTGACGTGGAAGCGTCAACTCTCCCGCAGGGACTGAAACGGTGGACCGCGAATTACCTGTGTGGTCGTCAATCATCGGTATGGTTTAGCTATAAAACATCGAAACCAAGGAGGATTAAACAAGGGGTACCGCAGGGTGGCGTCCTGTCCCCATTACTGTTTAATCATTATATCTCCAAGCTCCCTCAACCGCCAGAGGGAGTCACGATTGTCTCCTATGCTGATGATTGCTCGATAATGGCAACCGGCAATGTAATTGATGATCTGTGTATGAAAGTGAACGGATATCTCTCCGATCTTGCCCATTTCTTTACCAACAGGAACCTGGCGCTGTCCCCTGCTAAGTCCTCGGCGACCCTTTTTACCACCTGGACGAAGGAGGTCAGGCTGGACCTTAACATCCATATCGATGGCACCCCCATTCCGATGGTTAACCACCCGAAGATTCTGGGGGTGACTTTCGACAGCCTGCTCTCCTTCTTCGCGCACACTACCGCAATCGCTAATAGAGTACAGAGCCGCAACAATGTCCTCAAGTCGCTCGCCGGCAGCTCTTGGGGCAAAGACAAAGAAACGTTATTGGCAACATACAAGGCGATTGGCCGGCCGGTAATAAATTATGCTGCGCCAGTCTGGTCGCCGGGAACCAGCAGGACACAATGGACGAAGCTGCAGACCTGCCAGAACGCCGCACTCCGCACGGTGACGGGATGTCTTCTGATGTCGCCTGAGGAGCATCTCCACCAAGAGGTCAATGTGCTCCGAGTTAAGGAGCACAACCTCATGCTCAGCAAGCAGTTCCTTGCTGGATGTCACCGCTCGGGGCATCCAAACGGGCACCTGCTTGCAGTGGAACTGCCCCCCGGGCACATTAGAAGACATCTTCTAGAACTAAAGGACGAGATCCAGCCATTCATCACACAACCGCTGGATCCGGAGGCGTACCGGTGGGTCCTAAGCAACATCCACAGAGACACAGTCACTAACATCATTGACTCCCGCCAGGCAAATACAGTCATCGGAGCCCAACCACCACCTGTAGCAGATGAGGAGTCCCTGCTGCCCCGCGAGTCCCGCGTCACTCTGGCACAACTACGATCTGGATACTGTAGCAGGCTCAACTCCTACCTATCCAGAATCAACCCCGACATACCCAACACATGTCCGGCATGTGGAGATTCTCCGCACGACACCAACCACCTATTCACATGCCCTCTCAAACCCACTCATCTAACCCCCCTCTCCCTCTGGTCCAACCCTATCGAAACTGCACGTTTCCTGGGCCTCCCCCTAGATGAGTTCGACGACAACGACCATGGGTGAATCCGCTCTTTACGGGGCGCGACTAGCCGCTACAACAACAACAACAACGACCATAAATTGGACGTAGTGCTCTTAAAGTTGAGGTCATTGACTCCGAATTTCGGTGGTAAATTTTATTAATTTCGACTCGTTGTTGGATCGTATATCTTTCCATGATGAACTGGCAAACCTTACTGAAGAGAAATGTCAAAAGAGCGGGGAAAAATATGGCGTCGTTTGCTGTCACTATCGGTTTACTTTTGTAGCGTCCCTATTAAAAACCCCGTTATATTGCTTTCAATATAATCAGTATTTATAGGAGGAGCATTATTAACACTTAAAAATAATAATAATTCGTTCAAAAATACTTAGGTATAAAGTTTTAGAAGGTGAACTTTTGCTTACATATACAACTGATTTGATTGGGTACTGTTATAACTTTGCAGTCATAAGTCACATTACGTTGGGATTTAGTATGGACACGTAACAATGATAGTTTGTTTATGCTAATGTAAATAGAAATGACTTTATACTAGGAGGTATTACACCTCAGGCGAAATAGGAATATGGTAATTAAATGGTTTACTCTCCCTAATATATTGTTGGCGGAATTAGTAATAAGGCAGCAATTTGCAAGATAAAAATACAGAAGGTATTGAAGCTAATAGTTTATAATACAACCTAGTACGTTTCTTTTGGATATATGGTGTTTTCGAAAAAACAAACATATTAGTGAAAACAAATTCCATACTAAGAACTAAAACGCATGTTGTTTAGACAAGGAAAGTGCTGCTGGTTTATTGGCATCATTCGTTGGGTTTACTAAACCAGCATAAAACCACATCTAAATACAATTCTTCGAACATTCCCACGACAGTCGGTTCTACGTACCGGAATGACTCGGGTTTCACCCGTCCAAGGACTGTTGTTTCGGCGATCTAACCCTGTTTAGATCGGCCTACCCCATAAGTTGTCTGTCTCCCCTGGAGCAATTCCTTGCAGCAGGGTTGCTTCACCTCCTTCTGCTCAGGGCTGGCATCGAGCCAAACCCTGGTCCAGAAACCTAATTTTGCTGCGTTTGCCAGAAAAAGCTCCATCCGAACTCCACTTCGGTAAGGTGTAATTCGTGCGACGGATGGAGCCATCTTAAGGTCTGCTCAGGCCTTAAGACCCATAAGGAGTGGTCCACAATCTATGTGGCCCCATGTTGAACCAAGTGCACCGGTGCCTAGCACCGGCAGAACCTCTACGGTTCGTAGGAGCACACAACAACATGGACAACGAGACTCCTTCAGCTGAACTGCAATGGGCTGCAGGGCAAGATTGAGGAGATAACCGACTTTATGAGTCGGCATAATCTGTCAATAGCTGCGATCCAGGAAACGAAACTGCAACGGCTACAATGTGCATCGTAAGGATCGCGAGCGAGGTAATGGTGGTGGCTTAGCATTCACCACCCATCACACTGTGCAGTATCGTCTTATTGAAGAAGACATCGACCGCAGGGACACTACCTTAGAATGTCAAGGAATAGCTGTCCGGTCAGGCGATGTCGAGCTCGAAATATTTGATTTTTATATACCCCCTGTCACCTGCTGCCCGGCAGGATATCACCCTGACATACATAGGTGCGCTCCTCAGAGGTGAAAACCGATTGGTAGTTGGTGACTTCAACGCGCACCACGATCTCTGGCACTCAAGCCTACCAGCTGATCGTAGGGGAAATGACGATTCGACATTCTGCGCGATGAATGATGATGCCCCACGACTACCGAGTGGAAATTTCATTCGGGGATCGTGCCTCGTCGGACCCGAAGAGATGCGCGAGCTATTTTAGCCGACAGTTTATACTGCATCCTTCGGGGGATAGGACCAAGCGGAAGGTGACCAGGAGGCTGCGCAAACTACCGAACAACAGCGCGCCTCTTGCCCTCACTTGTGGCGAGGTAAAGGAGGTCATCGGGAAGGCGAAAGCCTCCAAGACCATTGGCCCCGACGGGCTAAGCGTGTTGATGCTGAAAAATTTAGGCCCCGCGGGAGTTGAGTTCCTCACCGGGATCCTCAATATGTCTATGGCCACCCTCATCATTCCAGACATCTGGAAGGTTGGGAAGGTGGCCCCACTACTGAAACCAGGGAAACCGGCCGACAAGGGTGATTCCTATCGGCCGATTTCCCTGCTTTCACCTGTGGTAAAGACACTTGAGGCCCTACTCCTCCCGTATTATACATACCACCTTGGGTCAGCTAAGCATCAACATGGCTTCCGGAAAGTGCACAGCACAACAACAGCACTTAATGCCATAAACACGCAGGTGAACCGCGGTCTTAACCAAAACCGCCCCTGCGAGAGAACTGTCCTAGTAGCGTTGGACCTGTCGAAAGCTTTCGACACAGTCAGTCACTCCACGCTACTAGCTGACGTGGAAGCGTCAACTCTCCCACAGGGACTGTAACGGTGGACCGCGAACTACCTGTGTGGTCGTCAATCATCGGTATGGTTTAGAGATAAAACATCGAAACCAAGGAGGATTAAACAAGGGGTACCGCAGGGTGGCGTCCTGTCCCCATTACTGTTTAATCATTATATCTCCAAGCTCCCTCAACCGCCAGAGGGAGTCACGATTGTCTCCTATGCTGATGATTGCTCGATAATGGCAACCGGCAATGTAATTGATGATCTGTGTATGAAAGTGAACGGATATCTCTCCGATCTTGCCCATTTCTTTACCAACAGGAACCTGGCGCTGTCCCCTGCTAAGTCCTCGGCGACCCTTTTTACCACCTGGACGAAGGAGGTCAGGCTGGACCTTAACATCCATATCGATGGCACCCCCATTCCGATGGTTAACCACCCGAAGATTCTGGGGGTGACTTTCGACAGCCTGCTCTCCTTCTCCGCGCACACTACCGCAATCGCCAATAGAGTACAGAGCCGCAACAATGTCCTCAAGTCGCTCGCCGGCAGCTCTTGGGGCAAAGACAAAGAAACGTTGTTGGCAACATACAAGGCGATTGGCCGGCCGGTAATAAATTATGCTGCGCCAGTTTGGTCGCCGGGAACCAGCAGGACACAGTGGACGAAGCTGCAGACCTGCCAGAACGCCACACTCCGCACGGTGACGGGATGTCTTCTGATGTCGCCTGAGGAGCATCTCCACCAAGAGGTCAATGTGCTCCGAGTTAAGGAGCACAACCTCATGCTCAGCAAGCAGTTCCTTGCTGGATGTCACCGCTAGGCGCATCCAAATAGGCACCTGCTTGCAGTGGAGCTGCCCCCCAGGCACATTAGAAGACATCTACTAGAACTAAAGGATGAGATCCAGCCACTCATCACGCAACCGCTGGATCCGGAGGCGTACCGGCGGGTGCTAAACAATATTCACAGAGAGACAGTCACTAACATCATTGACTCTCGCCAGGCAAATGCAGTCATCGGAGCCCAACCACCACCTGTAGCAGATGAGGAGTCCCTGCTGCCCCGCGAGTCCCGCGTCACTCTGGCACAACTACGATCTGGATACTGTAGCAGGCTCAACTCCTACTTATCCAGAATCAACCCCGACATACCCAACACATGTCCGGGATGTGGAGATTCTCCGCACGACACCAACCACCTATTCACATGCCCTCTCAAACCCACTCATCTAACCCCCCTCTCCCTCTGGTCCAACCCTGTCGAAACTGCACGTTTCCTGGGCCTCCCCCAAGATGAGTTCGACGACAACGACCATGGCTAACGAGCAAGGTCATAGAGATAACCGTTCACTTTCGAGCACATGCCATCAATTGCATATCCGGATACCATAATCGAATTCTCGTCCGCATATGAGACTATTGAAACTCCCTCGGGAGGCTGAAGGATCTTTGAGATATAGCTATTAAACAAAACCGGGAAGAAGACGTTACCCTGTGGTAACCCTTGTTTAATCCTTCTCGGTTTTGACGTTGAGTCTCTAAAATATACCGACGACTGTCGACCACCCAAATAGTGCACTGTCCAATGCTTCAGATTCTGTGGGAGAGTGGATGTCCCAACGTCTTCAAGAAGCCTTGAATTACTGTCCGTATCAAAGGCCTTTGATAGGTCTAGTGCCACTAAGACGGCTCTCTCACAGGGGCGATCACTGTTAAGTGTTTATGACGTTTAGTGCTGTTGTTGTCCGACGAAGCATCAGCATGGTTCCCGGAAAGTGCGCAGCACAACTACCGCACTTAACGCCATTAACACGCAGGTAAATTACGGCCTAAACCGCAACCGTCAATGGTGGCGTTAGATTTGTCAATGGATTCAGACACAGTTATCCACGCAACGCTACTATCAGAGCTGGAGACAACAACGCTCCCAGAGGGGTTAATGCGGTGGACTGTCAATTGCGGCAGTCATCGGAGGGGTTCAAAGTTACCATTAGACGGTTTGCAGCCAGTAGGACAACCGGCTGCAGTATAACGGCGCCTCATCAACAAGAGGCCGAATCGAGGAGTAACGGTCAAGATTAGACCGTCAGTATCGCCTCGGCGAGAAAGCGATCGTACGAACAAGATGGAGCACAAAACAACAACAACAAAAACAACGTTAACAACAAGAAAGGGAGACGGGAAAATCTCCTCCCCGCAGTCCTTTCCCCTGCAGAAGCAGCTCTTTTCGCCGAGCACACTCGGGACGATAGCGACGGGCCCTCAACTAGAAGGGAGGTAGCGAGATACCGGAAAAAGTTACCCAGTGGGCATGTGACCACGGGCAAAGCTGGGCATGTGACCACGGGCAAAGCTAGGCACGAGCCAACAAGCGTGGCATCTGCTTCCAGTAAACGCTTCACATCCCCAGCATCATCCAAGAGGCACCGATCGCGCAGTCCAAACCCTAGCGAGCCTTTGGTGGTTGAAGGCGCATGTCCAGAATGGGCAAACCACCACCTCTGCCGTCTCCATGGAAGCCAGGAGCCCTTGACGATCGAAGGAGATCTGGACTTACCGGGTCAGCCGTCAAGTAATATCTGAGATACCTGGAGCAGGGAAAGCAGAAGCCTGAAATAGCACGCGAGATGGCTGGACTGAGGATGAGGTTGGAAACCTAACCCGCACACGCAGAAGAGCGGAGAAGAGGGAAATACAGATGAACAACCTGCACCCGCTATTAAGCGGAGAAGCGGGCAAATAACACCCCAGGCACCTAATTCCAAATGGCAGCGGGAAGGAACTCGGGATTCGGTGTTGCCGGCGGATGGGAATAGACAGCCTTCCCGCTACTCGGATGCTCTCAAATGTATGCGGCTGGCGGTGCTGCCCGAGAACTATCCGCCGGTAGCGATGAGTTCAGAGGACCTAACAAGTCTGCAGGAGGCGATAATGGACGAGGTATTCAAAGGATGGACCAACCTGCTAGCTATTTGTGGAGTTTCCTTTCGTCCAGGGCTGCTCTTGGCCCACTGCAAAGACGAGAACACCGCAACATGGCTTGCGGAGGTAACGCCCACACTCGGAGCCTGGAAAGGCACGAAGCTGTGCACTAGGAGCGGAGAAGAGAAGCCTCCGACGCACACTATGATGGTGTTCCCCCCGAGGAGTGCGAACAAGCCTATCGAACACGCCATCGGGCTGTTACATATATTCCGAAAATGAGGGAATACATATCTCGGCCTGGCGTATAGTAAGTAGCACCGTGGAGGACACCGGTATACGATATTCCCACTACAGTCGATTCTACGTACCGAAATGACCAGGGTTTTACCCGACCAGGGACTGTTTTTTCGGCGATCTAATCCTATTGAGATCGGCCACCCCATAAGACGTCTGTATCCTCTGAAAGGCCTAAAGACCAACAAAGAGTGGTCCACAAATTATGTGGCCATGTTGTTCGTGCCCTACGTCGCATATAGCCTCTACGGCGCCCTTCGCCACACCTAGTGCACCAGTGCCTAGCACTGGCAGAGCCTCCATGGTTCAAAGGAGCACACAACAACCATATCGTCTCTCCTCTCCCCCCCACCCAGCTCCGCCTTTGTTGTGTCCTACCAAGCCACCCTCCTTCCAATCCTCCCTACGTGGGATGTGAGTGGAGAAGGAGCAACTCCGAGCTGGACCAGGCAGACAGCAATCTGTTTCCGGAGGGACAAAGTCGAAGCTGGCAAGAATCCTAGAATGCCCAAAGGCCGAGCTGAATCTGGATCCATTGCACTCTAGCCGGGCTGCGGCATGGGCTGCTGCAACCCTGCCTGCAATGTCCACAGGTAGCACGTTAGGCATAACTTTGAGCGCGATAGTGGGTGTGGTTCTAAGCGCCCCACTGATCTCAATGAGTGCGGACTGCTGCACCCGCTCTAGCTGCTTACCCTTAGATACCCTGTCAAGTGAGTTCCACCAGACCACCACTCCTTAAAACATTATAGGCCTTATTATAGTCTCATAAACCAATAGTTTACCTTGGGAGAAAGGCCCCATCTCTTCCCAATAGCACCCCGGCAACAGTACACCGCAACCTTTTTCACCCTTTCCTCAATATTTGGCCCCCAGGAGAGCTTCCTATCCAGAATCAGACCAAGATACTTGACCCGGTCCGAACGCACCAACGGGACACCACCTATTGTACCTCCTGGTAAATAATAGCAGCTCTGTCTTGCTAGGATTTATCGCGCGCCCACACCCTGCAGACCATTTCACGATCAAATTAAGGTACCCCTGCATGATATCAAAAGGGTGCTCCACATCCCGGACATGTGTTGGGTATGTCGGGGTTGATTCTGGATAGGTAGGAGTTGAGCCTGCTACAGTATCCAGATCGTAGTTGTGCCAGAGTGACGCGGGACTCGCGGGGCAGCAGGGACTCCTCATCTGCTACAGGTGGTGGTTGGGCTCCGATGACTGCATTTGCCTGGTGGGAGTCAATGATGTTAGTGACTGTCTCTCTGTGAATGTTGTTTAGCACCCGCCGGTACGCCTCCGGATCCAGCGGTTGCGTGATGAGTGGCTGGATCTCATCCTTTAGTTCTAGAAGATGTCTTCTAATGTGCCTGGGGGGCAGCTCCACTGCAAGCAGGTGCCTATTTGGATGCCCCTAGCGGTGACATCCAGCAAGGAACTGCTTGCTGAGCATGAGGTTGTGCTCCTTAACTCGGAGCACATTGACCTCTTGGTGGAGATGCTCCTCAGGCGACATCAGAAGACATCCCGTCACCGTGCGGAGTGCGTCGTTCTGGCAGGTCTGCAGCTTCGTTCACTGTGCCCTGCTGGTTCCCGGCGTTGGATAAGGACTTCACGGTAGACCAGAGCTTACCAACACCCGTGACCAGGTTACAGGACTTCAAATGCTCGTGTCGCGTTAGTTCGCTAGAGCGGCCGCTTCAGCCGGGAAGTTGGGACGGATCTCAGGGATCCTCCCTGCCGGAATGAAGCGGGCCGCAGTTGAGGCAACCGCCTTGCGGAACTTCTGTTCGCCTTTACGAACGTCAGTGGGTGTGGGAAGAGATCTGAAGGCATTTTCGGTGAACTCCGCGAACCTGACCCAGTCAGCCTTTTTAAAGTTGATATAGGTCCGGTGGTCCGCGGAGACGAAGTCAGCAGGTCTGTCAATCGAGATGATTATGGGTAGGTGGTCTGATGCAAGCGATAGCGTAGGTCGCCACGTTATGCTATTTATCAGACCTACGCTAGCTATTGTTAGCTCAGGCGAGCTGCTGCAACTACCCATATACCTGGTAGGGGCATCATCATTCATCGTGCAGAATGTCGAATCGTCTATCTGCTCTGCCAAATCATTTCCCCTACGATCAGCTGGTAGGCTTGAGTGCCAGAGATCGTGGTGCGCGTTGAAGTCACCAACTACTAATCGGTTTTCACCTCTGAGGAGCGCACCTATGTCAGGGCGATATCCTGCCGGGCAGCAGGTGACAGGGGGTATATAAATATTAAATATTTCGAGCTCGGCATCGCCTGACCGGACAGCTATTCCTTGGCATTCTAAGGTAGTGTCCCTGCGGTCGATGTCTTCTTCAATAAGACGATACTGCACAGTGTGATGGGTGATGAATGCTAAGCCACCACCATTACCTCGCTCGCGATCCTTACGATGCACATTGTAGCCGTTGCAACTCAACGACCGCCAGCTCAAAGCAAAGAGCATCACGAAAAGATAAAACAAAGAGTAGTCCATGGACAAAACAGGGGTCGTTACCGTTCAGGTTAAGGCCGTCAAGGCTGCACGATCATTTAGCGTTACCCAGGATGCACCACGAGGAGGCGACCATGCATTACATCCCAACAACATCCCAAAATTCCTAACTAAGAACTAAACATATTGTTTAGACAAGGAAAGTGGGGCTGGTTTATTGGCATCATCCATTGGGTTTACTAAACCAGCATAAAACCTCATCTATGTAAATACAATTCTTCGAAAGATATCCACTAAATTTACACTCCTCCAGTTTACCAGCAACACTACAAAGTTTATTTCTGTTTATACCTTAGCATCTAGCCAAAGGAAATTAAAATCCGAAAACAATTTTTAGGAATACTATTATATCTAAACCACACATATACTTAAAAGAAAAGTGGCTTAGTAACATGCGCAGGAGTGTGCTCTCCCTCAGCCCGAAATTTGGGCTTCCAGACTACTGTAGTGTGTTTCAGGTGGAGGTGGCCGCAATCAAGGAGGCCGATTAGCTATTCACCAATGTAATGGTCAGGCCGCTATTAAGGCCTTAGGGTCGCTAGTGGTGAGGTCAAACTTTTTGGAGAGTACCCGACTTCACTCTCAGCCACCTCGGCATACCTTGACATTGGACTAATTTGGGTCTCTGGCTGTAGCGACATTGCAGGAAACTGCATGGCTGATGAGCTCGCTTGGCGGGGTACCCTGGAAGTCATCACTCCAGCGATTGCTGCGCAACTTCTACGACATGCGGAATCGCAAGGACCCTCTGGCCGAGGGTGGACCGTAGGCGTTCGAAGGAACTGAGGTCGCTAACAAAGCGGCAACTCTCGATCCTCGTAGGAGTTCTGACTGGCCATTATCCGATGGGTATTCATGCGGTTTGGCTGAATATAGTCTCTGGTCCTTTTTGTCACAGCTGTATGGAGGATGATGAGGTGGAATCATCTTTTCATTTTCCGATCAGCTGCGCTGTCCTGGAAATTGGTAATTTGCGTGACTTCATTCGGGATACCCGACGTTTCTCCGGTTAACCTCACCGTTCTAATAACAGGTGGTATCACAATGGACTTCTTTACCATGTCTAAGTGAGTTCCCTCTGTGGGGACTATCACATTAACCTAACCTAACCTACCATGTACATTAAGACTTTAATTACTAAAATTCCCAACTGTCGGTTTCCAACAAATCAACATTCGTGCTGACCGGACGTGATTTTACTGCGCTCCGGGGATTTAAGATTTTCCGCTGTCTATAGTGATTGGGTTTTAACTAAATTTAATAATGTCTAAGTTAGAGCAATTGACTCTTCATACTCGTAAATAATTTTTATCTATTTTTTTGGATAATATTTTCACGCTTGAAAACGCTAATTTTTGCCATACGTTTGTTTAAAATGCCGTGTGTGTGTGGACTAAAGGTCGATCGTAACCATGAAAAAGTGCAGTGTGCTAAGTGCAACGACCTCTTCCATATGGTCTGTGTTGGTGTTTTACCAGCTGATTTGGAATATCTGCTTAGCTCAGGCAATAAGTATTGCTGCAATAATTGTGTAGTGTCTCGTCGGAGATCTATCCGCACCCCTCCTCCTACTGCTATTCGCGATGAGAGTTCAGTACAAATCGCTAAAAGCACGGCATCAACTAATCCGTCAATTTCCTCGCATACGAATTCCAGTGCTAACACCACTTCGCAACAACACTTGTCTAAACTATTGACAAATCAACAAGTATGCGATGCTGGTAATGTAAACAATTCGACTCTTCTTTCGATTCTTCACGAAATCGCAGCTCTTAAATCTGAGCTTGCTCATGCATCTGCCTCAATAAGTACTCTTCAATCTGATAAACAATTTCTGGTTGGAAAAACTGAAGAGCTGCGGCTCGAAATTAAATCTTTCCATAAACTTCAAACTGAAGAAATTACCTCTGCCGTGGCATTGCTCACAGCGGAGGTTAGAGAACTTCATGGCTCTGTGCATAAATGTGTGTGTGAAAACAATGATCGTGCTTTTGTAAATTCATCTACGCGCGCTCTAACTTCTGATGTCGCAGATTGTTCAAACGAGCAATGTAATTCGGCTACTGGTCCTCTCAAAGCTACTCCAGCTGCATCTGATAATAATGTTCCGCCGCCTACACCTAATGCTGTTGCTGAAAAGAGTAATGCTTACGCTCACTCGACCTCCGTATTATCTGCCTGCCCAACTTGGCATGATAACTCCGCTGTTGGGTCGCATACAGCTACAGCCGTTGCTATTGATGCTGATTTTCCTACGCCTATTATTGGCCACATAGTTTCTGTCGCTGATGGTGAGAGTTCGGCTTGCGCTCACCCAACTCCAGCAATATTACCACGCCCAACTGAGCGAGAAAATTACGCTACTGGTTCGCTCAAGGCTTCATCGGCTGCTGTTGATGTTTTGACTCCCATTCCAGCTTCTAGTGCTACCGTAGCTCGCTTAGTTGACCCGAGTGATACAAACACAAAATAATATGCCGCCGCTGCTGCTTCCGCTTCTACTTCTGCAACTGCTGACAAACCCAGCAATAAATTAAATATGCAAAAACGACCTCCTCGTGATTCAATTGCAGCCAATCGTAGGAAATTAAAACTGCCATTAGTTATTGGAACTAGTAATAATAATGAGTTAAGTGTAGTATCAAAAATTAAAGTTCTGCACCTCTCTTCATTTACGAATAACGTGACTAATGAAGATATATTGGATTACGTTTCTAAACATGCAACTATTGACAAAAAGTTCTTAGAGTGCTTTATGCTGGTAAAGAAGAATATCCCGATTGCTAGTCTTAAAAAAATCAATTTAAAGCTAGGTGTGTCTGAATGGTGCTACGAAAAGGTTCTGGCTGCGGATATATGGCCAGCCAACGTCAAAGTTCGTCCCTTTAGGTTTTTTCCCAAAGGCGACGTAATTCAACTCGATCCATGAGTCTCTCCACCTGTGATGAAGTTCAAACAAAACAGCTTCGCATCTACTTCCAGAATGTATCTGGTTTAAGAACCAAATCAAAAATACTCTTCGACTTAAGCTCACATATGGACTACGATATCTTTGTGCTCACTGAGAGTTGGCTTACTGCAGACTTCTGTGACAGTGAATTTTTCGACACGAACCTCTGCAATGTGTTTCGAAAAGATCGCGATCCCCTCAGCACTGGACTATCTAGAGGTGGTGGAGTTTTAATTGCAGTTTTCGCTCGTCCCGTCTGCCACTGGAGAATGATGACTTGCTTCTTGACCAACTGTGTGTGTCCGTGTATGGCACCTCTCAACTTGCCATTTGTGCGTCATATATTCCTCCCTCTGGCTCGGATGCTCTATATAAGGCGCACATTGATAATGTTCTATCTCTAGCATATAAGTACACAAATAGTAACTTTTGTATTCTAGGGGATTTCAATCTGAGCAATGTCGTATGGGCAAATTCGTCTGATTGCGCTGCTTTATATCCCATAAACATCCATACTTTTTTTGAATCGTATGTGGTTGACAATCTTTCGAGTATCAATCTTAGTCAGATAAATTGTTTTAAAAATAAGCTTTTTAGAATCTTAGATCTCATTTTCTTAAATGATAATATGCATTTTTCTTTACATGAATGCCTTGATCCCTTGTCGTGTTCTGGTCTTCACCATATTCCTCTTATTTTTCAACTGCAATTCTATGAATTTAAAAATACTTTGGTGAATAATCAATCCACTAGTTTTTGTTTTAACAATAATTGCGATTTTCATGCCACTAATTATGAGGTTTCTTTATTGAACTGGGACTCGATTTTTTCCGGAGTCAATGTAGATCTATGCTTTGATACTTTTAAGTCCAGAGTAAATGAAATTTGTTCTAGAATAATTCCGCAAAGATTTAAGAGTTTTTATAGAATTCCCTGGTACACTAAGGAATTAAAGAAACTAAAAAATTTAAGAAATAAGTTCTACAAAAAACTTAAAGTCTCCAATTCTTCATCACATAAGGAAATGTATTTGAACTATTCAAGTGAGTTTAAATCCTTGAGTAAAATCCTTCATAGAAATTATGTTCAGAAATTTGAACAGGAAATTAAGTCGAATCCGAAGGCTTTTTGGCGGTACGTTAAATCAAAAAAAGGGTGCTCAAGCATTCCGTCTGGTGTTTTTTATAATGGAGCACATGCGAATTCCTGTTTGCTGACTTCTTTAGCTCTAACTTTGAGCCTGAATTAGATTCTATAGACGACAGTTGTCTAATTGTGAATGCCCCAATAGATTTTGGATCACTCTCCATTACGCTCGATGACGTGATTGATGGCATTCTTAATTTAAAATCCTCAATGCAGTCAGATATTGATGGTTTGTCCCCATATCTTTTCAAAAACTGTCCCGCTTTTGCATACCCTCTTTTACTAATGCTCAATAAATCCCTTGAAAGTGGTGAATTTATTGATGCGTGGAAGGTTACCTTCATAACCCCTATACTCAAAAGTGGTAATAAGAGCAATATTGCCAACTACAGACCCATATCAAAGTTGTCTACAGTATCTAAGTTATTTGAGTACATTGTCAAGCAAAAGATGTACTTTGCAACTAAGCGGCTGATCTCAGATAACCAACATGGCTTTATGACTGGCCGATCAACTGTTACAAATCTCGCTGTTTTCTCTGAATTTTGTCTGTCCGCTTTCAATAATCGTCTGCAAGTGGATAATGTCTATACGGACTTCGCTAAAGCTTTTGACAAAGTTAGGCATTCGCTTCTAATTTCAAAATTATACAGTTTAGGGTTTCACTCTACTTTTCTGAAGTGGGTAAAGTCTTACCTTTCGGCACGCAAATGTGTTGTCGCAATGGATAATATCTCGTCTCATTCTTTTACTGCGACCTCTGGAGTTCCTCAGGGTAGCGTCTTAGGTCCCCTTCTCTTTGTGATATTCATTAATGACATATCTAATTGCTTTAAACACTCTGGATATCTTTTATATGCCGATGATTTGAAAATTTTCACTACTATTTCAAATCAGCTTGATTCTGCCAAGCTTCAATCAGATCTAAATAATGTTGCTGTTTGGTGTCTCAATAATCATCTACAGCTAAACTTAAAAAAGTGCTTCCATATCACATTTTCCAAATCTCGTTCCCCGATAGTCACTTCTTACCATATTTCTGGCTCATGCCTAAGCACTCGAAGTGAAATTTCCGATCTTGGAGTGGTTTTCGACTCCGAATTTCTTTTTAATAGCCATATAAACTATACTATAGCAAAGTCCTATTCTTTACTAGCTTTTTTACTCCGTTTCAGCTCCGAATTTACTGATCCGTACACTCTGAAACTACTATTTACATCTCTCGTCCGCTCTAAACTAGAATTTGCTGTCTTTATTTGGAGACCATACCACAATTCCCATATCAAAAGGATTGAGCGTATACAAAAAACCTTTATACGTTTTGCCCTCCGCTCAATTCAGTTTGTTGATCCGATTTCTTCGTATACTGCCAGATGTCAATTAATTGATCTTAAATCTCTAAATAGCCGAAGGACTATTCTTTCGCTTACTTTTGTATATGATATTATACAAGGGGCGATCGATTCTCCATTTCTGCTTGAATGCATCTACTTCAATATCCCCACAAGAGACCTGCGCAATCATGAAATTTTTTTTCTAAATCGCGTTAGAACAGTATATGCTTCTAACTCACCTATATTTAGAGCATTAAAGCAATTTAATTTTCTGTCATACTCGTCTGATATTGATTTCTCTATGTCAAAACCGAGATTTAAATCCCTTTTAAATGAAATTGTTAAATAATTATATGTTGAATTTGTCTCTGTATAGTCTGTAAGAAAATGTACATTTTCTAGATTATTATTGAATAAATAAATAAATAAATAAATAAAATTGAGTCATTGTAATGAAGTCCACGAATCTTTAGTGGTCCCCATGTTGGGCGCCTTTTTCTGTTATGAACCTATTTGACTCTGATGCCTATAATTTCAATGCGAGCCTAACACTCGCCTATTTAGGTCGTGGATAATCCTCGTTGCCCAGTATGCACTCACTTGCAATACCCGCAGAGTATGTTTCATTGGTTCAGTTACTTCGTGGCTTAGAGAATTAAAGGATTCTTAATACGCAAAGTCAACCAGCTCAAAGGTGAAAAACAATATTTTTGCAAACTGACTGATATTCAAATGAAAACCACCCTAAAGCGATGAACTGACACACCTCTACAATAATATACGCATTTCCCAAATTTCCCGAAAAATAAATGCCTAGTAGCTCTGAGGTGTTGATTATTCTGCACCTAGCCCTCTCTCCTTGGTTTCAATTACGAAACGAACGAAACCCCATTTACCACCCAACTATTCCCTTAGGATTTCAAACCACTTGTAGGGTATCTTTAATCCATATTATTGTTAATCATAAAAAACATTAACATATGTATATTTACAATCCTTATTCATTCTTATCTTAGTATAAATTCAATTTCAATTGTTTGCCCTCTTTCGATAAGGGAATTTTTAAACAAATTTCTTATCAATCAAAATTATAAAGTATGTAATTGAGAAACAAACAAACCTTTGTCTTATGCTCTTAGTATAACATTTTGGGTTGTTTTTGTTTGGCCCTTTTGTTTTTGTCTTTTGTTTTTTTGTACATTTGTACATTTAGTATAAAACAAGAAAATTTGTATAAATACACTATTTTGGTGAGATAAACGAAATCGTTATTAAGGGAACCTTCTTTTCTTAACAAAGGAGGTTAACTATTCTGTTTTGTTGTATTTAATATTTAATAGAAAAAAATCGTATTTCTGCAGACAGATTGATTTGCATTGAAATACGATTATTTAAATCCAGATAAAGTGGGAATTTAAGCACTATCTTCAAGTAGCAAATTTGCCAGATATTTATAGCCCTTGCCGCTTAAGTTTTCCAAACGATAGGTTCTCCGGAAATTATAGTTGGAATAGCTTTGTGTAAATTGTAATTCGACAGCGCCATGTGTCCGAAGCCCGGTTGTTCTGATGACCTCTTCTTTATCGGTTCTACGATACCGGAACGATATCTGGCCAAGGACTTCAGCAGCATTTCCCAAAATTTTTCAAACAAATTTTTTTCACAACGACGATATCTTCTCCGGAAGTTAGCCATATCACTTTTCTCAGTTTCTCGCTCTCGAATTGTCAAGGTAACAGCAAAAATGAACATCTTTCACCTCCTTTTTGAACAGTTTCTAGGTTTGTCTTTCAACAATCACAACTAGATGGCGGCATGACGCTGGACGAATAATATTCAAATATGAAGAAAAAAATTAAGTTGCGGTAAGAAGCGGAGCTGATAATTATATGTACGACGGTACATTTGTCCCGGATGTATATTTGGCAGTTGTGGAGTTGAATGCAGGAACGGTCTTCTCAGCATTAGCCTGTCGGTGATTTATCAGCAATCTTGGTGCAGCCACTCGAATTTCTGCAATCCTTCCAGTTGAGTCTATAACTAAGACCGAATTGAGTTTAGAACAACAGCAGTTGTGGCTTTGGTTGATGTGGTTATGGTTCTTTGATGATTGAATCTTCTCTTTCATCAGAAGTAGTGGTAGCAGCGATTGTAAACCTTTTGTTTTTCCTCATTCTTGAATTTACCTGTGATGTCACCATTCGGCTTCCCAGTGATCTCAGTTTTCGCTTCATTGATTGTGGTAGGGACAGTCGCAACTACTTCGTTTTCAACAGCAGCTTCAGAGATGATAGCACTTATTTCGACTTCTGTTGCAGACTTTTCAGCATTATGCTTTGCATAAATGAATTGTACGTAGTTTTTGAAAGTGAGTGCGAATTTCTTTTTCGCCTTATTGTCAATATTTTGTCCAGACCCTGTTGTTGTCAATAATGGTTTGCTATGTTTTTACCGAATATTCTAACGGCCGGCAAACCACTTAGGCTCGTGGCGCATTGTGATACCGCATTGGGGCTTTTGTGTGACCCCTGTACCCCTAAAACCACTTCGTATTCCTAAGGAACCTTGCCAAGTCCCTAATATCAACTGACCTAAGATTGTCCAGTTCATTAAGGAAATAGCTACCTACAGCTTCAGCTCTCCTAGCTGGTGCCGGACAGTGGAATATTAGGTGATGTATAGTCTCCTCATTCTCCACGTCAGGACAACTCTTACAACAGTCCCGCCAGGGGCCCCTTGTCTGGGTGTATGCGCATCTAATAAACAATGTCCGGTTAGGACTGTAGTCGCCGTCTTAATATCCAGTCTCGCCGAGTTGAGGAGAGATTTGGTTCGATGTTATTCCTCGAAGGCCAGAGCGCACTTGCACTTAACAACTAACTGGTTTATCAATAGGTTACATGTCTGTAGAGGAATGCCAGGTGAATCCGTAATATCACAATCCGGCAGAGTCGTAACTTGACGAGCAAGCTCGTCGGCTTCAAATTAGCCCGTTTGCCGCAGTGACCGGGAACCCACACAATGTGGGTAGGGAATGTCTCAGCCATCTCGTTAAGAAATCGGCAGTATTCCACAGCTACGCTTGATGCTAGCAACGGTTCCGAAAATACTCCTCCACCAATTCTCCCAACAAGCTTGGATCCATCCCTGTAAACATGGATGGTTCCACTTTTTCTAACCGCATTCAATCTCTACTCTTCCCTTTTGGGCAGTTGTGTAATGAATTTGGTTTCGGTCTAGCCGGTCAGTCAACATAGGCAGTTCTGTGAATTCGGCCATTATTGAACTATGGTCGGCTAATTGAATTTAGTCCATTGGCGGTGTTGCATGCAACTTTGTTAGGATATAGGTTTACCCGGAGGAAATTGAGTAGCGCAATAAGTGCCTTAGTGGCAGTCATTTTCATAGTACAGGTAGTTAACAGTGAGGCTATCGGCTGAACTCTCTACTTTCTTCAAGTTTACTTTCTTGGCGAGAGCCTCCCACCAGACTACTCTACCATAAAAAACGATTGGTCTCACAATCGCTGTATAGATCCTAAGCCCCAGTTCTTGTCTATAACCCTATAGCCCATTTCCCATTGTGCAAAGATGATTCCTGGTGAATAGAATCAGTTCAGTTTTGTTGGCGTTAACCCCTAAAGCTCGACTGCGGCACCAGCTCGTAAACTTATTGACTAGCTCTTGTGCCAGACCTGTCAGTGTATCCAGATGATTACCTACTATCGTTGTGGCAATGTCATCTGCGTAGGCTGTAACTTTCCTCCTGCTTCTTTATATTTCTCTTAGCAGGTCAGGCTGTCGACGGCGATAACACTCCTCCCTGGCGTGTACCTCTTACCACGAATTTCTCAACAGTTGAGTCCCGCAACCCCGTTTTAATTACTCATTTCATGAGAAAAGTCCTGATGAACGCAGCCATGGTATCTCATAGCCCCAACCCGTCCACCGATGAAATAACTGCCTCAGAACTAATGTTGTTAAAGGCACGTGGTATGTCTTGGAATACCGCTAGGGGGTATTCTTTGTAGTGCAAAGATTTTCCAATATTATTATCTTGCCCTTAGAATGTTCCGGCCCCACCATCCATCTTATATAATGTCCAAGATGCGCTCCAAACGGAAGGATGAGAGACATTGGTCTGAAATCCTCGCCTTCGGGATAAAGACTGCAGTAACCTGGGCCCTTCTTGGTAGTCTATAGTTGAAGCGTGCTGCCGCCCTATACAGTGGCTCACAAAAATATGTTGCATATGAAGACAACGACCCGTTTCTTGCCAAACCCATTTTTTCTGCACTGGTGTGTAAATTGTCGAAATGATTCAAATTATGACAGTTTCAATAGCAATACACACCAGTAGCCATTGATTCAACTGAAATTTGCAACAAACAAACAAATCTGCACCAAATAACGGATTTTAAAATTAAGAAAAATATTTTTGTGAGTTGCCTGACGATGCAAAGTGATTCTGAATTGTCTAAAGTTTGATCCTATGTTTTAATAAAGTCTCAGCCAAGAAAAGAGTAGATACGTTATTGAATTGAATACATAATTTATAAATATTATTGCTTGGTTTATTTTCTTCATATGCAAAATACTTATGTATATGGTTTTCAATGGTGCTATGATTATATCCAAGGTCTGTTGTAGATCATCTGGTGTCGTACCGCTGCTCCCAGGAATTCGCATGAGAAGTTCGAGGGTTTCCTGGCTCCTTCCCGACCAGTTACCATCCTCTTTAATTAGGTAGCTAGACGCGCATGGGTTCTTAGAGAGGGGTTTGCGTAAATGGCTTGCCTCAGAGTTGCTTTCTATCGATTGACAGAAGCTTTGCCATGAGAGACGTTTCACAGCTCAGACTGCATATTTCTATCTACGTTCCCAGTTCTTGTGCTCGCTCCAACAGTTGAGGATTTGTACTGGTTGAATTTGGTTCTACCCTCTTTCCGGAGTTTTACTATTTTCTGAGAGAGGGGTCTTCGGTTCGTTTTCCACATTGTTAGTGGGCATGCTGCTTTCGTCGTTCGCTGAAAGGCACTTGAAAGTTCGTCGACTGTTGAGTCGCGAATTTATTGCCCTCAAGGTTGTTTGGTAGTTCGGCAAGGAGTCTGATTCGACTCCACTTGAAGGTCCTCCAATTTGTGATTCTGCTATTAATGAGGGGTTTATGCTCATTAATAGGAATGCACAGCTCGAAGCTGATGTGCGTATGGTCAGAAAAGGAGTTTCCCCTAGATACCCTCTAGTTTTTAAGTATTGCATGAGCCCGTTTATTCGCGAGGATTATATCCAATACCTCCCTTCTAGTTGAGATTACAAATGTGGGAGTATCCCCAACATTGCATACCCTTAGATTATAAATAGAGCAATTTGCGTCTGCTCCGAGAATGACGCAAATCCCTTGTACTTCCGCCTTCATAACCATGTTTGTCATTAACATTAACGTCCTCTTATCGAGGCATTATCGGCGGGGCGTGGTCGGTGCTACCAGCATGACTATGGCTTGACCACTCGTCTGTTCTTTTTGACTTTCTGGACCTTCCGCTTGGATTTGGTTCCCTTTTTTAATTTTCGTAAAAATATGCCGGATACCCCTGGTTCCAAATCGTCCAATGGTCACGGTATCGCCAATGCCCTGGGGAGGGGAGGGAAGGTGGAGAAGATGGAATTGAAAGGTGAGGGGAATGAGTTATTTAAGCATAAAGGCCTGGGCGGTTCTCCGACGCTAGGCCAAGAGGTCCCACAGTCAGGGAGTCATCCAGACCCCCATACAAAGCTTCCCTCTTCGCTCATGTTGTCTTTGAGCCCTAGATTTAATTCGAGGACAACATTTAAGACTCATCCGCACGGCAAAGAGACAGACAGTGATAAGACCAGCGAAAGGTTTTTTGTTTACTTATTTTTTATTTATTTATTTGTTACAGTTTTACGACTTAAAATAAAATATGGTTTTTATTACATACATATCTACATATATAAATGATGAATGTGAGAGTTAAATTGTATTACGAATACTTAATGTTTTATTTTAATACTATATATATTGCATACGTATACATTAAAATGTTGCTGCGCTGTCGAAATGGACGAAATTCCGAGCAAACTAGACGCTGGCTTTTTTTACAGAACAGGCGGCCTGAAAGTACGAGTTCCAGGTCTGCACTACTGGGGCGGTTGGAAGCGACTGGTTTCCAAGACGGACTAAGACCCGCTTCCTTTCGGTCAGAATTTGTGATTATCAGCAGGCTATCTGATCTCTTATGGTCGGATAGAAAGGACTAGTTTCCACTGCGATCCTTTCTATCTTATAGCTAGTGTTCGACAGTGATCAAGTAGTACTTTCTTGTAGTTCGTTAAAACACTTGAATCCCTTGTAGAATATATGAATTTTATTCACATCTGTTGTGTATAGCGGTAAGCGAAAGCTATTATTTTCCCATAGTAAATATTTATGCGTATCATTTATATATCTCAAACGACCGCTCAGGTAGTCTGGCATCATCTCTCGTATGGGTGCATCGTACCATTTATTCAAAATAAATCGCCTTGCTCTGCTTCGCATTATCTGCAATTTATCAATATGTGTGTCGTAAGCCCTGAAAAATATCGTTGGGCAATGTGTGCAATAAGGTTTTCCCTTTTTTTTTTTTAGAAATTCTATTAACTGTATATCCCATATGCGTGTCGAATTTAAGTTTATTATCAATTTATATGCCTAAGTATATGAAGAGTCAAGATATTCTTGCACTTTAGATATGGGATTTGGTAAATTTCTGTCAATAATGGCTAAAAGAGTGTAATCTGCAAATAGTTTTATTTTACAATGTTTCGGTTCCGTATTTATGTCATTAATGTAAATATTAAAAAGTGTTGGAACTTAAACCGATCCCTGACGTAAACCAGTTTTAACTGCTTATGTTTTTTCTACATTATTGTCCTGTCAATAGTCTCAAAGGCTCTTTTGAGGTCAATAAATACTGCTCACATATTCGTTGGAGTTAAAGTCTTCCATTAATTGCGATAGAACAGGGTTAAGTGCAGTCTCACAGAGTGCCTCAGCCCTAAGACCCTCAACCCTGATATCTCTTTTATAAGTAGATAGTAAGTTATTTCCACCAATTTTTAGCTCAACTTTCCTAACAATTTGTCTGACATCTTCTGAATTTAAATGTCGCTTTTGGCATAGCCGGGCGGATCGAGCCATATTTAATGTCTTCTTACCCACACCTGTCGCGCACCTCCTGAAGTTTTTGATACAACACCTCCATGTCGTTTTGGGGCGTTTAGAGCTGCTGCCAGAGGGGAAAATTTAGCATTACTAACGTCACAGTATTTGGCCCTGTTTGAACTATGTAATTGAAGCAGAAATTTTAAGTGTATTAAGAAAACAATCAATTGACATCAAATAATGTCGTCCTATTTCGAGCTCTTTAACCTTACGGAGAAGATTTTTTCATAACAGAAATATACTCGGAGGTTTGTCATTGCCTGCCAAAAGGCGAACGCTATTAGAAAAAAATTTTCTATAATTTTTGAGGTTACTTGCCCCGGCCAGTATTTGGACCCGAGACCCACCGAATGAAGCGCGCACGTGCTACACACTCGGCTACAGCCGCCGCCCTGAAAATCCTGTTCTAAAATATTTTAGCATAACGTTATTTCTTTTCACACCAGTGTTGCAACATTTCTTTTTTTTTGATTTATTTTTTATTTTTATTTAAAACTCAAATTGGGGACGACTCCGCTGAAACATAATTTTAAAATAATCTTTCCTAATGTCTTTCGTTTGTCCCCGAACGAAATGATTTAAACAACTAGCTTGCTTTTTATTTCTTTATTATGGATTGCGTACTTTGGTTCTTAATTTTAATCTAATGCACATCGATATGTGCCGATGCGTTGGCTGTCGTGTAAATTCCCATCTGCCCTCAAATCCCTATTGATCGACCTTAAATGTAAGATTTCTTTACCGCTATCCATTTCGTGTTGTTGGAAGTATACTTATTGTTAACAGTAATCCTACGATGAAATGCATATCATGCGAAGACAACGGGTGTTGTTGTCAATGCAGATGTACTAAAAGCTGCGCGCGCAAAATTTCTATGAACACAAACAAAATAGCGAAGTGCGAACAAACGATGAGCGAAGAAGCGATGAGCTAGAAATTAGGCGATGTATAAGAAAACGGAAAGCAAGTTGCGACAAGAGAAAAGGATAGGGTGAGATTCCGGAATATGGTTAATGCGATACTACGTTTAAGATCTTTAAGGTCAAGTCCTTAACATTCTCCTCCCAGTTGGAGTCAGAGGCTGCAAAATATATAAATTATTTTAGCTCAATGGTGATTTAAAAATCTTGGAAATTGCTCGTGTCTGTAGTCCATTGCTGGTTTTTACCACCAGAACACGTACATGCCCATCATTGCCAATTTTGACTTCTGTTATACGGCCGATTACCCATTTCAATGGAGGTACATTATCTTCTTTAATCAAAACCATATCGTTTGTCTATAAATTTTGGCATGCCAATTTCCATTTGGTACGTTGTTGCAAGTTATTAAGGTACTCACCGTGCCATCTTTCCCAAAATTTTTGGTGTATATGCTGAACCATTTGATATTGCTTCAATAAATTTACATTCTGGTTCGTGGATGTAGGTTCAGGAATAGTTGTCAGCGGTCGGCCCACTAAAAAGTGTGCAGGCATCAACGGACGCATATGTTGTTGTTGTTGTTGTAGCGGCTAGTCGCGCCCCGTAAAGAGCGGATTCACCCATGGTCGTTGTCGTCGAACTCATCTAGGGGAAGGCCCAGGAAACGTGCAGTTTCGATAGGGTTGGACCAGAGGGAGAGGGGGGTTAGATGAGTGGGTTTGAGAGGGCATGTGAATAGGTGGTTGGTGTCGTGCGGAGAATCTCCACATGCCGGACATGTATTGGGTATGTCAGGGTTGATTCTGGATAAGTAGGAGTTGAGCCTGCTACAGTATCCAGATCGTAGTTGTGCCAGAGTGACGCGGGACTCGCGGGGCAGCAGGGACTCCTCATCTGCTACAGGTGGAGGTTGGGCTCCGATGACCGCATTTGCCTGGCGGGAGTCGATGATGTTGGTGACTGTGTCTCTGTGGATGTTGCTTAGGACCCGCCGGTACGCCTCCGGATCCAGCGGTTGTGTGATGAGTGGCTGGATCTCGTCCTTTAGTTCAAGTAGATGTCTCCTAATGTGCCTGGAGGGCAGCTCCACTGCAAGCAGGTGCCTATTTGGATGCCCCGAGCGGTGACATCCGACAAGGAACTGCTTGCTGAGCATGAGGTTGTGCTCCTTAACTCGGAGCACATTGACCTCTTGGTGGAGATGCTCCTCAGGCGACATCAGAAGACATCCCGTCACCGTGCGGAGTGCGTCGTTCTGGCAGGTCTGCAGCTTCATCCACTGTGTCCTGCTGGTTCCCGGCGACCAGAGTGGCGCAGCATAATTTATTACCGGCCGGCCAATCGCCTTGTATGTTGCCAACAACGTTTCTTTGACTTGAGGACATTGTTGCGGCTCTGTACTCTATTAGCGATTGCGGTAGTGTGCGCGGAGAAGGAGAGCAGGCTGTCGAAAGTCACCCCCAGAATCTTCGGGTGGTTAACCGTCGGAATAGGGGTGCCACCGATATGGATGTTAAGGTCCAGCCTGACCTCCTTCGTCCAGGTGGTAAAAAGGGTCGCCGAGGACTTAGCAGGGAACAGCGCCAGGTTCCTGCTGGTAAAGAAATGGGCAAGATCGGAGAGATATCCGTTCACTTTCAAACACAGATCATCAATTACATTGCCGGTTGCCATTATCGAGCAATCATCAGCATAGGAGACAATCGTGACTCCCTCTGGCGGTTGAGGGAGCTTGGAGATATAATGATTAAACAGTAATGGGGACAGGACGCCACCCTGCGGTACCCCTTGTTTAATCCTCCTTGGTTTCGATGTTTTATCGCTAAACCATACCGATGATTGACGACCACACAGGTAATTCGCGGTCCACCGTTTCAGTCCCTGCGGGAGAGTTGACGCTTCCACGTCAGCTAGTAGCGTGGAGTGACTGACTGTGTCGAAAGCTTTCGACAGGTCCAACGCTACTAGGACAGTTCTCTCGCAGGGACGGTTTTGGTTAAGACCGCGGTTCACCTGCGTGTTTATGGCATTAAGTGCTGTTGTTGTGCTGTGCACTTTCCGGAAGCCATGTTGATGCTTAGCTGACCCAAGGTGGTATGTATAATACGGGAGGAGTAGGGCCTCAAGTGTCTTTACCACAGGTGAAAGCACGGAAATCGGCCGATAGGAATCACCCTTGTCGGCCGGTTTCCCTGGTTTCGGTAGTGGGACCACCTTCCCAACCTTCCAGATGTCTGGAATGATGAGGGTGGCCATAGACAAATTGAGGATCCCAGTGAGGAACTCAACTCCCGCGGGGCCTAAATTTTTCAGCATCAACACGCTTAGCCCGTCGGGGCCAATGGCCTTGGAGGCTTTCGCCTTCCCGATGACCTCCTTTACCTCGCCACAAGTGAAGGCAAGAGGCGCGCTGTTGTTCAGTAGTTTGCGCAGCCTCCTGGTCACCTTCCGCTTGGTCCTATCCCCCGAAGGATGCAGTATAAACTGTCGGCTAAAATAGCTCGCGCATCTCTTCGGGTCCGACGAAGCACGATCCCCGAATGAAATTTCCACTCGGTAGTCGTGCTTCGTCGGGTTGGATAAGGACTTCACGGTAGACCAGAGCTTACCAACACCCGTGACCAGGTTACAGGACTTCAAATGCTCTTCCCACTTGTTCCGCTTGTATTGGTTCACCAGGCTCCGAATCTCCACTTCAAATCCTGAATGTTCGGATTACGGGGATCGGAGCGGCGAAGGTGGTCGCGTTCGTTCGCTAGAGCGGCCGCTTCAGCCGGGAAGTTGGGACGGATCTCAGGGATCCTCCCTGCCGGAATGAAACGGGCCGCAGCTGACGCGACCACCTTGCGGAACTTATGTTCGCCTTTACGAACGTCGGTGGGTGTGGGAAGAGACATGAAGGGGAGCGTCCATGTTGTTGTGTGCTCCTGCGAACCGTAGAGGTTCTGCCGGTGCTAGGCACCGGTGCACTAGGTGCAACTAGGGGAGCCGTAGAGGCTATGGGCGCCTTAGGCCGCGAACAACATGGGGCCACATAATTTGTGGACCACTCCTTATGGGTCTTAAGGCCTGAGCAGACCTTAAGATGGCTCCATCCGTCGCACGAATTACACCTTACCGAAGTGGAGTTCGGATGGAGCTTTTTCTGGCAAACGCAGCAAAAATAGGTTTCTGGGCCAGGGTTAGGCTCGATGCCAGCCCTGATCAGAAGGAGGACGCATATCGTTAGCATCGGTTGAGATTGGGGTAATTGGACGGCTGTTGATGATCGCTTCTGCCTGGCAGCAAACTGTCTGTAGCTCGTCGAGTGTCAGGATAGATGTACCGATAGCACGGCGAAAAAATTGTTTTGCTAACGGCGACCTAGGGAAAATGAATTGAGACTATTTTGCGACACTTACCCCTTCGAGCCATAAATCTCTTTAAAACGGCAATAGACGCTTGGGTTGTTAAATCGGGTACAACCTCCAAGTGCACTGCCTTAAGTTACAAAACAAATGAAGACTGCGATGTAGGACTTAACTGGCGAGCGACCTCGAATGAGCTGAGTGATGAGAACAGGACCGCAATAATCCACTCTACATACTTCGAAAGGATGTGTTGGCTGAACGCGATCGGCTGGCAGGTGTCACATAATTTGTTCAGCAACAGTTGGATTAGTTCGATAGCAGCGTCTGCAGTTATGAATAACTCGTCGTATTACGTTTCGTGCGTTTATAATCCAAAATTTATCCCTCAGAATGTTTTGAAGCGTTTGGGTGACGGCATGCATATGATGATGATGAAAATGTGGAATCAATGTTGAATAAAGATTTAAAATCCATCTCTGCATGGGCGAAGAGAAATGACCTATGTCTAAACAGTGATAAATCGTACGTGCTGCCCATAACTAAAAAACGAATAAATTTTTCAGACATCCCGCCTCTATATATTGTCGATAAGCGCCTTAAGCTCGTATCTAAGGTGACTAATCTTGGGTTCGTTATTAATACCAGCCTAACGTGTGACGATCACGTGAACTCGATAATTGCCAAAGTGTACAATATTTTAAGAAACCTAAGAATGTCTGCAACTTTTACACCGGCCCCCGTTCGTAGAAAGCTTGCTTTACAATTAATAATGCCGATCATCTGCTACCCTGAACTTGTCTACAGTAAATTAAGTTCTCATTCTGCTCATAAAGTTGATGTGGCATTCAACCATGTTACACGTTACGTATTCGGGTAAGCAAAGTTCGATCATATATCTGGATGGAGATCGCGGTTGTTAGGCTGTGAAATTTCCGATTATTTGAAAGCAAGAAACTGTATTTTTCTGTGTCGACTTATTATGTATAAGGAACCGAGCTATCTTTATGGCAAACTAATTTTCCCTAAGTCAGCTCGAATTAATGACTTGATTGTACCGACTTATAATTATCTGGCGCCTGCTCGGTTATTCTTTGTCAATGCCATACGTACATGGAACTCTGTTCCGGCGCACGTTCGCAGTAGTCTAAATAAAAGCTACTTTAATAATGTTTTATATATGTACTTTCGTTAAAACAATAAAAACATATTGTATTATTATGAGTTTCGCTAACTAAGTTCCGTCTTTCTGGACAATGTGTGTATATGTCCATATCTTCGTTTATAAGTGTTCGGTATTTTAGTCTTTAAAACTTAGCTTTAACTACTATTTTATCATTATTTTTTTTTTTTTTTTTATAATATGTGTTTCTAATTTTACTTTTTACATATGATGTGTTGTACTATAAAAGATCCTAGATCTTATTGTACTAATGATTTTTCTGGCAATAAATGAAATGAAATGTATGTACAAATCATCATGTGATGATGGAAGGGGAATTGGGTGTTTGCTGCTGAATGGCAATAGTGAATGTGCGAGTCGTCCTCCGACTCTAAGTACGTTGTTATTCATGAATGGCGATAGTGAAGACAGTTTTGAGTTACGGCTTTGGAATTTTCGCTCATTTCGAATGTTCAGCCGCTATCCACGCGAGCGTAATAGTGGTATCTGCCCAGCAGTACACGTTCGCCATCAGGAAGTTTGAATATGCGGATGATGGTTGATCAGTTCTGCAGCCAATAAAGCGGCACAAAGTTCTTTATTTATTTGTATGAAAAGTCTTTGAATACAAATTCTTACAGACTAAACTAAGCTAATGTACAATAGTAATTACTATGAAAAAAAGACCTGAGGTGATTCATTAAGGTGGCATGCGGCCACATGAGATCAGCACCTATATAATTTAAGAACAAATTTATATCACCACTTGCTCGAGAAATAGGAGCATTCATACCATAATTGGTTTTCGAGAAACCAATTTCTAGGGTTTCGAATTGTCGGAGATTCTTGTAAGGAACATTGAACTGAATTTTACTAAGAAGGAAAGAACAATCAAAAAGAACAATCAATAGTCCCAGTAATGATACTAATAAGAAATGAACACGATAAAATGGATCTTCTGCTTTCTAGGGGGTTTAAGTCAATCAAGAAACATCGAGATCTGTACGATTGTAGAGGTTCTGAAAAGTTTAAGGATCGGAGCGCAAATCGCAGAAAAGCTTTTTGAACTTTCTCAAGCCGATTAGAGAGACCTATTTGGTAGGGCCTCCAAATAAAAGCGGCATATTCTAACCTCGATCTAACAAAAGCACAATATAATGTTTTGAGAGTATGTGGGTTAGAGAGTTCTAGCCTAGGTAGTGTGATCTACTTAGTTGGAGCTACAACAATAAGGATCGGAGCGCAAATCGTAGAAAAGCTTTTTGAACTCTCTCAAGCCGATTAGAGAGACCTATTTGGTAGGGCCTCCAAATAAAAGCGGCATATTCTAACCTCGATCTAACAAAAGCACAATATAATGTTTTAAGAGTATGTGGGTTAGAGAGTTCTAGCCTAGGTAGTGTGATCTACTTAGTTGGAGCTACAACAATAAGGTTGAATGTTTACCGTTTGAATCGCCCCAGACTGCGTACATGCAGGCTCCGTAAGCTTTAGTGCTTGCGTCTGCAATGGCACGAAATTCAGTGTGATTGCCAATTTTTTCATACCTGGGGATTTTAAAATTTCTTATGTGTTGCAACTGCTCAATAAAGTGCTCCTATTGTACCCGTATCCCGTGAGGGAATTCCTCGTCCCATGGTGATTTCCACTTCCATAGTTGTTGCATCACTAATTTACATGTTACGATCAATGGATTGAGAAGTCCCATCGGATCGAAGAAAGTCAACAATTTCGATAGAATTGAACGCTTCGAGGGTTTGCCGCAATTATCTGCCACAAAGTCGAAAAGAAAGCTATCTTCTAATGATTACCACTTCATACCCAACGTTTTTATGAACTTTGTGTCGTCAAATCGAATCAGGTCTTCTTTATCTTCAGGTAATAAATCGTCGATAATTTCTGAAGCGTTTGTTGCGAATTTTCGGAGAGGAAACCCCGCACATTTTAATAAATTTATTGTCAATAACGTCTGATACACTGTCTGCGCCACTTATTAAATTGTCCACGTAAAAGTCACGGAGTGTTGTCTTGGATCCGATTATATAAGTTGACACCTCTATTGCAATCTGCTGTAGGCATTTCACCGCAAGATATGTTGCACAGCTTGTGCCATAGGTTACTGTTTGCAATTGGTATGTACGAAGTGGATTCTGGTATGCTGGGCTCCACAGAATGCATTGCCAATGAGCATCGACCCAAATCTGCCTGTACATTTTGGCAATGCCAGCAATGATGGCGTACTTGTGTCTCCTGAAACGGGTTAGAATTGTAAATATAGTATCTTGAAGCTGAGGTCCAACTCTCAAAATGTCGTTGAGACACAATCCATTTTTGGTTTTGCAAGACGCATCGAAAACGACTTCAATTTCGTCTTGGAGCTTTCGATTTTTGTGACACCATGATGCGGAATGTAGTTGAGCTTTCTTTCACCAGCATCTTCTTTGGTTACTGGGATCATATGCTTCATATTGATATCTTCGTTCATGAAATCATTGTAATCTCTGTAAAATTTCGAATGACATATGTATTAGTTTGGATTCTAATGAGATGACTCTTTTGTGGGCGATGTCTACAGAATCACCAATACATTGCGGATCTTCCTTAAATGGATGGCGAACAACGCATTTATTGGTGATGGGGCATCTACGCGTGGTGCGGCGAAAGTATTCTTCACACTCGACTTCATCCGAAGACAAGCTCGGCGATAACAGTTCTGGAATATTTTCAAGAGCCCAAAACAATTCCACTTTTTTGTCCAAGATGGGCTCCGATGAGACGGAAGTGAATACCTTGTACGGCGACGGTGACAATGGTTGACCAATCTGTTCTATCAAAGTCCCTGGAATGCAACCACCCATCCGAGTTTGGTATTTTGAAGAATGGGACCGTTGAGCTGTATTTGGTCGTTAAGAAGTACCTCGAAGAACAGTCCTGCTCCAATGAGAACATCAACCTGCCCTGGCAAGTGGAATGTCGGATTAGCCATCTCAATCGTGTTCGGAATCGAAAGACTTGAAATGTCAATGCGACGATTGGGCTGACATGTTTTAATTGTTGGTATGATGATGGCGTCAATGTTAGCTGCGAAGTCCTGGTTTCGGGATTTAATCGTCATGCAGCGTAGGTGTTGGGCTCTCGTTTCTCCCCGACGGATTCCGGTGACGCCTATGTCTATGCTCCTCCGCTTCAGTAATGAAATGTAGTTGAGAGGCGGAGTCTAGTAAAGCTCTGGCTGGGATGCTAACTCCCCGAAAATTGAAAAAAGTATATAATTGCTGTTTCGAGGATAATTTCTGATTGGTCAAGACTCACCTTAAAGGCAGATGACGAAAGCAGACCAGCTCTTTGCGGCTTATCAATGGTTGTGCATTCTTCACTCGTTGGTGAATTTCGATGAAGCAGGGTGTAGTGCTTCATATGGCACTGCTTACAGACGCGGATTGACGGACAATCATTCGATTTGTGGCTTGCTCCGAGA
Organism: Anomoia purmunda; assembly: GCA_951828415.1. Classification (NCBI taxonomy): domain Eukaryota; kingdom Metazoa; phylum Arthropoda; class Insecta; order Diptera; family Tephritidae; genus Anomoia; species Anomoia purmunda. Next base: position 39,667,652 of record OX639994.1, on the reverse strand, counting down.
CAATTCAAACAGAGATTCAAACGCTGGACGCAGTTGTATCGGGCTAATGGATCCATTCCAAGAAATGCGTCGCATTGGAACGCATTATGATGAGGAACCGCGTTGCAAAACTCACACCACGATTTTTGCATGCTCACAAATGCCCATTTGACATCACGTTTGTTGGTTTTAGGTGCTACTGGTTGCGGTTTAAGTTTGAGCATTTTAGGCTGCCCAGCCTCTAATATGTCAGCAATTTGACACCGACGCTCTAAAAATGTTGCTAAGTTTTCCCATGTCGGTAGTTTGCTGGTTTGATGCTAGTGATTGGACTGTTCGTAGATTGGTGTTGACTACGTCGATGAATGACCTCAATGACGATGCATTTGACCTGGTCTCTGATTGGATTTCAAAAATATGCTGGATGTGGGCTTGAAAGCAGATGCGGTTATTCCCATATCTAGACTGCAGCAGATCCAGAGCCTTAATGTAATTCTCATCGGTTACTTCCAATGATTTTATTAAGTTAGCAGCTGCGTCAATGAGACATGCGCGAAGGTCCTGGAATCTTTCAATGTTTGATAACTGGTTGTTATGAACCAGGGCCACAAACATGTTATGAAAGTCCATCCAGTTCCGATGATGGCCATTGAACTTTGTGAGTTTTAGTTTTGGTAGATTGATCCTATGTAATGGAGGTGCGATCGCAGTGCTGTTAAATATCATAATTAGAGTCTTAGCTGCACAAAGGGATTCGTCAAATGTGTCTCGATGAGTTTGATTTAGTTCTTGGTCATTCAGCAGCTCCAACTCGGACTGCAGATTATGAAATGTTTCATACTGACGTTCCAGTATGGATAACTTAGGTCCAAGCTCATGTAAAGAAAAACTATTGAGTTGCGGGAGCATCCGAACAATGTTTATTCGATCTAGAAATTGCTGGCGCTACATGACCTTAATTCGGTAATCATTTACCGCCGTTGAGTGTTTAGACGTCTCGTTCGCATGAGGCCATGTTGACTGGGATGTTAGTGGCGTTCCCGACTCATTCTGCGTTCCTTCTCCAGAGGGGGCTGTTACGTGCGGCGTCGTATTAGCATGCACATCTCGGATCACTATTTGTCAGCGTTACTCTCGGTGGCAGTCGAATTGCACAAGCAAATTTGCTGATTTGGACTTAATCGCTCCAATTGGCAAACAACGATGGAACTGGCCGGCTCGCTAAATCCGGCTCGAAGGACCTTTTGATGGCTAGTGCGCCACTTACCAAATGGAGCCAACGAAATGATTTAAACAACTAGCTTGCTTTTTATTTCTTTATTATGGATTGCGTACTTTGGTTCTTAATTTTAATCTAATGCGCATCGATATGTGACGATGCGTTGGCTGTCGTGTAAATTTCCATCTGCCCTCAAATCCCTATTGATCGACCTTAAATGTAAGATTTCTTTACCGCTATCCATTTCGTGTTGTTGGAAGTATACCTATTGTTAAGAGTAAACTTATGATGAAATGCATATCATGCGAATACAACGGGTGAGAGACAAAACCCATTTAGCATTACTGGTGTTGTTGCCAATGCAGATGTACTAAAAGCTGCGCGCGCAAAATTTCTATGAACACAAACAAAATAGCGAAGTGCGAACAAACGATGAGCGAAGAAGCGATGAGTTAGAAACTAGGCGATGCATAAGAAAACGAAAAGCAAGTTGCGACAAGAGAAAACGATAGCGTAAGATCTCTGAATATGGTTAATGCGATACTACATTTAATATCTTTAAAGTCAAGCCCTTAACAGCAATATCTTATGAAAATTAAATAACTAATTAAAATAACTTTTAATCCGTTGGTAACTCTCTTTAAAAATAACATACACACATGTATGTATGTTAATCCAGGTTACCAGCTATTGATGCCCGCCCAGTGGTTTCGACGTGAAAAGTTAATAAACCGTGGCGTTAATGCTTTAACGCAATTATCCAAGTTCCATAAGAAGTTTCACTGCCAGAGAATGAAGTATGTTGGTTTTATTACATTTTTAAAACATATACATAGTTCTTGTTGGAAAACTCTATACATTTCTATTGGTATTTACGACAAAGATTGTTTGCGGTATATTCGAAAGACCATGTTCTCCAACTCTGACCACAAACTGACTTGAACTGTTGTTCAATGGATTCAAATCTGGGAATCCTGACAACCAATTATCTGCAGGTATGAAACCAGGAATGTTACTTGCCCCAGTTTCTCGTTTTTCAACAGGAAATTTTCTCATCTGCAAAAAGGATACTTTAATGGCCGTTGACTGCGTGCCACTGAAGAAGCCGCTTGCATCTGTTGAGCGAAGCCAAACACTGAACTGATTATCATATTTGAGTGGACATTGCATCCAAATGATAAGGCACTTTTTTGCGAATTCATCCTCGCTGTATGCCGTGTAAACTCTGTAACAGAATTTGGGATAAGACTAAGTGGATGGTGTACGTCGATCTTCTTCTCAAGAGGCTTTTCCAGTATTTGGCGTATCGTGAATATCTGCTTGATGGTAGATTTACCGGGTCTAAAACCTCACTGATAAGGTTCAATTACTTCGTCGATAGTTTGCTCCAGTTGTTCAAACAATAAGCTCCTAGTAATTAAAAAAAAGTTGTAAAAAACGGGCATACTTAAAGATATAAATGTTTCACAATATTTAAAAAAGCCTCGAGCTTGCGCCGGAAACCCCCAGCCAAAAAGAGTGCTTTGCGCCAGAAATGGGCCAAACAACGTTGGCAGTGTTCCAGCCATGATGATGCCCGCATAGACGTTAACGCCCACCACGAGGCTGATGGGAGCGGGCCTGGAAAATTTCGGGTCCTAATTGGCAACCACCGCGGCATGTGTGGTTACGCGCTTGTTCGGTCATGTTTGCTTCGCAGGCACAATAAACACCCGCCTTGACTTCCAATGCGGGTTTCTTCCAGCTGAAGCTCCCGAGCTAAGGAGGCGCATACGTCGATCAGAGCGCGGATGAGGTGTAGCCGCCTTCCAGCCTCCACCTTGACTGCTTCCGTTGGAGCGATCGCAATCATGGGTCGTAGGGTTGACCCCAACCCTAAGCGGCTTCCTGACCTCCCACTCCTAATGTGGCTCGATCCGATGAGCTGGTGACGGCCGTCTCTCTCTCTACCGTGTGGTGGAATTGCTCCCTACCGCGGGTTATTGTTGCGACGCGGGCGGCAAGTCTGAGTTTCCGCTCCGAGTCTTTGGTTTGTGTGAGGGCGCGGTCGATGGTTCGGCTTAGGTGCACGACACTCGCGGTGAATTTGTCGGTCTTCTCGCAGGCGGTAAGGCCGAGTTTCTGCTCCGGGATGTCGACTTGCGTGTACGCGTGGTCGGAAAGGCCTTGTTTCCGATCCACCCTGACTCTGGCGCTCGTGTTGTAGGAGGGGGCGGAAAGCCCGAGTTTCCGCCCCGGGTTCAGTAATTTCGCCTTCTTCCACATCTGTCGCATGGATCGAGAGGATACTGTCTTCGTATTCCGCTTCCTCCACCTGCTGGCTGCACGACTTGTATTCCTACTCCCAGTGTAGCGTAGTGTGGTGCTTCTGGTTGCAACGCTGGCATCTTTCCCCGCTCGCGCTTTCTTCTGTTGTGTGTGCCATGGATAGGCAATCGCCGTATTAGCGGCCCGAAAGTGCCTCTCGCAGTCTCTCTTCTGGCGTCTTATCGTGAAACATAGAGCAGACTCATATAGGATGCCTCTCTTGGCATAGGTGGCACGTTATTACAAACCTTTGAGGGTCTTGTTCGGCCTTCTTCCTCATGACTGTGTAGCGTACACGTATATTAATATATGTATGTATATGTATGTAGGAAGAAAAGACTAATAAAAAAACTAATCGGGTGGAGAGTTACTTAATATATTCAAATAATGTGAAAAACTAAGTTTATTTTTGGGTGTAAATAATGGGTATTTATTGTGGTCTCTGGTGTAAACTCAATCTAAGCTTCTGCTTTAAATTAAAATGGGGTTAAAAAAATGTGTTGGAAGTGCTTATTGACTTATTGTGCAATGGGTTTCTTCTTTGTACTTAAAGCAAGCAAGTATTGCGGCTGGCAGCTCATGCATTATGGTAAGCCAGGCATAGCGTTAAAAAAATTAAACATTTGAAATAGCCGAAACAAACAACATCTGAATCTTGTTTGCGTACCACTAAAAATGCTATCTAATATGAAGCAGAAGTCTCCATCACTGGTAAGTGTCGGCAATACAGTGTATGAGTGTTCACCAAATTTCGATGTTTGAACAGCTGCTATAAAGTTCCAGTGGCATCACAACTGCAGCTGAGGAGCCACTAAAATGTTAAGTGTTGTTTCTTGTGTGTCTACGTGTGACAGATTCTCCCCCGCCAAGAAATAGAAAAAAAGTTGCCTCTTGTATTTAAAGTCGGATGAAGCGCATTTTCTGTCTTCTAAATTGATCATATGTATATGTTTCGGGACACAATTCATATACACTTAATGCCAATAAAAACGCACCACCGTAATTTAAATAAGATCACATGAGCAATTTGTTTATAAAGTTAGAATATTAGGGCCATTTTTATTTGTTTGGCCACAAAGTGTAAATGAGTTATCCTTTTTGTGGTTTTTATAAGGAATAGCCAATTAATTAAAAAATTAAAAAAAATGTATATTCGATGATATTCATGATTAATTAAAAGAAAACAATGTGAAGTTAATTTAAAGCGATTAAATCATTTTTACCATTAACGGTAGAAATATAGACTTCACAATAGACTTTCCTAATAACGACTCGTTCCTCCTTTAGCCTGAATAACCGCTTTAATTCTTGAAGGCATGGAATTCACTAGGACCTCAATTGATTTCCTTATAACGGGACCATACCAAACCAGTTCTAAAATCTTTATCAATTGACTTCTGTTTAGCAACTTCACTCTTCATTATGTGCCATAAGTGCTCAATAAGGTTTAAATCTGGCGAGTTTCCAGGCCAATCCAAGCATTGAATGATCGTTAAATGTATTGGCCAACTAAAAATAGAAATTGGAGCTGAATAGGATCATATATACCAATATTGTATAGACGTTTTATTCTTATAAAAAGTGCACTTTTAAAGCGGTCGCTTAAGCTTATTCGCCGCAGTATGTTGTCTGTTCTCTCAGTTGACTTTCGAGGACGCTCCAACGCGCTCCAACAAATCACTATTCTCTTTTTTTTTTGTAAAAGACGAACAGTAGTTAAAAGGCTACAACCAATTCTACCTGCTATTTGCCGAGAAGATAACTTTTCTTCATCTAATACCAATATGCGAATTTTTTGATCACGCCTTAAATTCTTCTGATTATTTGGCATTTTGCACAACTTTTCAAATACACAACCAAAACACGACTATAACAGAATAGTGTGCAATCCAATTTCATAAAAAATAATTTATTTCTCAGTGCATACTAGATGTAGTAGAAATTTTTTCAAATTTACTGTTGTATAGCTGAAGAAATTCTACCAAAGTGGTGGTGCGTTTTTATTTACCATTATTGTGTCCTTAAATTTCCTCCCAAAACTCTATACATGTTTTGACAATCTTTGTATTTCTTTATTGAATTATAATTATTTATTAAAGAGGTTAAATTGATTCTTTAATAAATAAAATACTTGATGCTCGAAGTTTCACATCTAAAAATAGAAACTATAAAAATAAAAAAGGGGTTTAATAACAGCCGTCATCAACGTTCCTAATATTTTGAACATTGCATTGGCAAATGAGTTTTATACCTAGATGATTACGAGGCGCGTAATAGGAAGATGTGAGTAAACGGTGTCCACTAACTCAATGAATTATTGTATATTTTCTTTGATTATAAGACCATATATACTGGCCGTGTTTGTGCCAAAAACAGCGTTGCTAGCGTTACCAAAAATTAAGCCAAAAACCTACGGTTTTAACCGCTGTTGTTTAAAAAATAACACGTCCAGGAATTACACCAATTCTAATCAAGGGAAAAGTGACTGGAGAAGGCAAACGCATCGGATTGGCATCAAGCGGCCAAGCCGTAGGCGCCATGAATCCAGTCTGCCTCGTGCGAGATCAGCACAGCTTTTATTTTTTTTTACCATTTGGGTAAGTCGATATGCAAGGTATTTTTCTGTTAAAAATGCCAAGTAAAAGCAACTTTACCATTGCAAAATATTCATGCGTATCCAAAAGGAGCGAAAACGTAGATACACATGCAGCGAAATGCTGTAATGAAGGCATTATTAATAATTTGTTTGTTAAAAGAACCATTTTTTTTTAAATAGTTTCCTTTAACTATTAAAAGATGTATTAGTTGGTTGAGCTGATAAATATTTTTCATTGGACAACCCCAGTATATGCCATTGTGAACTAACCATCATCGCTACGCAAGAATAAAAATTAAGTAAATATATAAAACCACTCCTACTTGCGAAGGCGGTAAAAACAAGAATTTAGTTGGTAAAAAACGACGTAAATTATAGTGTAATTCAGTTAAAGCTATGTTTAAAGTTTCCATTCTATCATTTTCATAAGATACACTTTGATTTTTGTGTGAGAAAAGAGACCAAAAAGATATAGTTCATTGAAAAAGGGAATAACGAATCAAAGAAAGTGATTACAGATCGGAAGTAAAGTCTGTGCGTAATCAAAATAAATATTTTTAATAACTAGCTGATCAACAATATCCAAAATTATCAAAGCTTTCTGTAATAACTAAATTAGTAGTCGTAAGAATATTTTGTAAATGTTGTTTGAAAAAATGGTAAACTTTCCGCTTGTCGCAATTACCAAACAAAGTCATAGCAATAATCGGGCATGTTCTGCAATTCACTTTCACTCGGAAATTTTCACTTCACACGGCAGTTTCAGATAGGCACAAAACACGAATTCACTCGGAAGTGAATTGCAGAACATGCCCGAATAGTTCTGTTTTACTGGATAGTGTTTTCGTACGCAAAAACTATCAAAAAACTAGCAAAGTAGGGGAAATTGAGAGCGAAAATGAACTTGTAAGTTTTACTAGATTTTTACTGGATAAATTTCTACCAGTAAGAATTTGTTAGTAAGGTAAACATGTGATTAAAAGTATTCAGTGGATCACAAGTAGAAAACAATTATTAAAAATTATTATTTCCATAAAAAAGGGTGAAAATTGGAAAAATTACAAATATTTAAATATACAACAAAGAAGAAAGAACTTCCAACTTCTTACTGGTTTTGCGTTTTTTTTACTTTCTTGCAAGTTTCTTTCATTGAGATTTTGCTTACGCTCTGAAATTTAGTTACTGGCAAGGTGGAGAAAGTGTGGACAAGCGACTAGGTCACTGATGTTGTCAAGAGCCAAGTACTAGACAGCGGATTATTTATTCTGGCTGTGATTGCGAAAAATTGATTTGTATGAAGTAAACTCGCCGTATCTTGCTAATCAACATCCAACGAACGCCATGAGCATACGCAAAAGGGCAATAGTTTTTTCAACATTGCATGCATACAATACTATTGAATAGTATAAGTGTTTTTATGTGGGTTTCACATATTCATGCATTTGCATACTCGTACAATACAATTGAATAGTAAACAATGTTATATCCATTTTTCATAAAATATAAATATGGGCATTTGCTGCCGTTCAGTGCTAAAATAGTTTATATTTCTTTTATAGCTCTTGTTTTTTCATCGCGGGTAGCTCATCGAATTGCAAAAAGACCTGAGCGAAACGAAGTCAGGAACAGACTGAATATATTGCACAGCCATCTTCATATACTTATAATTTTCATTGATAGAGGCCTGCCGACCAATCCAAAGGTATGAAAGTAAACCAGGGTTCAGCACACAAATAGATTCTGGCGCGAGATCACTTTGCGATGCGTTGCTAACATTGCTGCTATTTGAATTGCTGCTACCATTCATGATAGGCTGCGACATGTATAGGGGGAGTGAGCGCCAAAACTCTTTGGGCTCCTTACCCTCCACCACTAGTGAACATTCGTTAAGCAGACTGCCAACACTTCTCCATCTCGCGTTTTTTAAGCAAAGTTTTACCTCTTGCTGCATGATTCAGAAAAAAATTGGGCAAGATACGTATATTACATTAAAAAAAACGCAAAAATCTACCAAACGGCCCACATTTCGTTGTGTCATCTGTGATTTCATAAACTCCGAAAAGCGGTGCACTTTTCTTCAAAATTCTTGGTAGACATCGTATTGGTAAATTAACGTGGAGTAACATCAGAGTTTTCTTGAACATATCAAGGTTTGAACGTAAGTTTGCTTAAAAGTTATGCATCGAAATTCTTCAAAATTCACTAACGAATTTGTGCATATTCGAGACGATGAAATAGTCATTGAATTCTGTCAGCTGATAATTTAAGATGTGATGAGATTTAAGTGCACAGTGCCTGGCTCAATGTTATGTTATCGCGCTTTAATTAATGGTTTATTTATTTGGAAGCTATTCTTGGCTGCTTATATTAGTTTTTACTAGCATTGGCTTAAAATTGCCACTCGTCATCAGATAAACATCACGAATTAAAAAAATAATAATTTTCGTGGAAAGAACTCTTTTTATTATATTTGGAAATATAAAAGCAGATATGAAACTCTGTACGGAAAAATAAATCCGAAAGATATCCAATGATGTTATACATATGTATGTGTAACGAAAAGAAGCGATAATTATAATTCCAAATAAACTGTTGAATGGTCATTAGATACACAATTCAATATGAGAGAAAAAATAACAGGAATTTGCGTTTAAAACTGTTACCTTCAATATGTAAAATACTGAAATAAACATTCAAATCTTTCGATAGCATAATAAATCGGAGCCGAAGTAAACCCATGAAATATGGTCAATTTCAATGCAACGCAGCCATTTGCGGCCATGCAGTTGAAAGAGACGATTGATATTTTTTTTTGTGAACCAATTAAGTTGCTTGAATTATTTTAAAGAGCAGAACAATTTGGCTGTATTTTTTTACCAATATAAAGTTTGTGATGACGTACATAGTTTATGAAGAAGCGAATGCCCTCACTTCTGTATTTACCTTAATGTTTTTGTTAAACTACAATTTTCACTGTTAAATTAGGAGTAATCTAGAACATAATCTTAGGCACAATATATAAATCTATATATATAAAAGACAGTGTCCGAAGCGATGTAATCCCATAACTCGAGAGTGCCCAAACCGATTTTGATGATTTGTACTTTGATGGAATGGTATTTTCTCAGTACGGGTTTAAAAAAAAAAAAGAAAAAAAAAATCGAAAAAAGGTCAGTTAGGGATCTACTGTAAAACTCCAATAATGTAACGCAAGGTGTGAAAAAATTACCAAAAAAACTTTCTTACATCGCGTGCGCTGCAAAAACTATTGATTATAGAACAAAATAATGTACTACGTCTTTGTAGAACATATAATTATCTACAAATAATATCGCGAGAGCATGCACTTGCCCGCATAACTCTGCGTACAGCCAAAAAAATAATTAGAAAAAATCACTTTAAACGCGAATTCCTCGAAAAATATGACAAGTATTGAGCTACTAATTTATTTATTTTATTTGTAAACATATTGTCTTGCATATGCATACCGTTATAGAACGATAATACATATGTATATTCTTGTTTTCACTGGAATTATTCGGTGGCGGTGGAAAAATAGTGGGCCGAACTCATTCATCGGTACATAGGGTGGTATCCAATTACGCTTCAACTGGATCCATCTTATCAAAACTACGTGCTGGTCGTCCAACTATTTTAACAAATCGCGAAAAAAGCGTGCCGTAGAACTAGTTCAGCAAAATCCAAGGATCACTGCTCATCAACTGAAACTGGAGGTGGAGCAAAGGTATTCTAAAGTTATTTCCGAGGATACAGTCCGTAGAATTTTGAAAAAAGCTGGATATGATAGTCGAGTAGCCCGTAAGAAACCACATATCTCGGAAGTAAATAGACAGAAGCGCATGAATTTCGCAAATGAATAGTATGTTTCAAAGCCCCCAGAATTTTGGAATGAAGTTATTTTTTCGGTTGAGAGCAAGTTTTGCATATTTGGGATAAAGGGGAAGAAACTGGTATGGAGAAAGACGGGAACAGCGTATGAAAAAGAAAATATGGTACCAACTGTAAAACATGGTGGAAGCGGTGTTATGTTTTGGGGCTGTATGGCAGCCAATGGTGTGGGAAAACTTACTTTTATTGACTCCATAATGGACCAGAGATTATACATACAAACATACTGCGCAAAATGTGAAGCTCTGACTCTTGTATAATGTAAAAAACCAGTTGCTAACGCCTCCACAATCTCCGGATCTAAGCCCCGTAGAGCATTTATGGGATTTGCTCGAACGCAGAATCCGAAAACACAGCTATTATAATGCAAGAATGGGGAAAAATTATGGCAGAGGATACATCAAAACTCGTGGATTCAATGCCCAGACGTCTGATTGAAGTACTAAAGAGGAAAGGATATCCCACTAGATATTAGTGCATCGTAGAACATCATTTTCTTTAATAATATTTTTCTGTACGCAGAGTTATGCGGTTGCCTTTTTTATACTCTTTTGATAAATAAATAGATTTAAACTATAATTTTCTGAATAAAAAAATATGTAAAGGTTATTTACTAATTGAAATGTATAAATAACGTATTGAAATAAAGTTTGGTTGAATACGTATCGTATTTCCTGAGAAATTCGCGTTTAAAGTGAATTTTTGTATTTTTTTTGGGCTGTACGCAGAGTTATGCCTATTGTCTTATGTCTAACTATTGTAGTTATGTCACAGTAAGTGTTTTCTCACTTTAAAAAATATCATAAATGCCACCGTTATAAAAGCTCTTTTATTTCTACTTTGGAATTAATCCTTATCAAAACAAATGACTTCATATTTAAGTCTGCTTCAATACCATTACATAACTTTTTGAATTATTCAATTTGGACATTCCATTCGAAAGATATCACAAGTTTATTTATTTATTTATTTATTTACAACAATTTACACAGTAATAAATTACAGCATAAACTTAAAAATGACACTAGCTGCTAGGCTTTCAGTCATCGTTTTTATATAAAGTTTTGTTGTATGTCTATCCAAAGAAGCATTTGTTCGTTAAATTTAATGGTACAAGAGAATAATTTTAATATTTAAACCACGATATCTTAAACTACGCTAAATTAGATTAAGGATATTGTTATTTTTAAGGAAATTGTAAATATACATAATGTTGTCGTGGCTGGGTGTCGATAGTGCCTCCATTGGGGAATTGCTGCCGGAGCTTTCAGAGTGCATTGTGTTCGGATGTTGAGAAATTAGGTGTTTAACTGTGTTTGGGCCGTTGCATAAAGGGCAGCAAGGTGGGGCGCTCCTAGTTAGAAGGTGAGAGTGGCTAAATATAGTGTGGCCGAGTCTTAGACGTATGTACGGCTTCAGGATGTTGCTTGCCAGGTTTGCGGGATAGGTTGGAGTCATTCTCCTTGGGTTAATTCCAATATAATGATGGTTTTCCGATATCCAGTCTATGAGTTCCAGATTTTTTCTTTTTATCTTAATATATCTGTACAAATCGCTCTTACTTATGAAGTCAATCATTAGAGTAGGGAATCTTTTAACTTCTTTTGCGACAGTATCAGCGCGTTCATTTCCTGAGATCCCCACATGCCCTGGGATCCACATAAGCTTAATTTTATTTCGAGCCGCAATGAGGGAGTTTCTGATTGATGAGATTATCTTATGGGTATTTGCAGGTGATTGAATTGCCGCAATGCATGATTTGCTGTCACTACAAATCAAATATTTTCCTCTATTTTTTTTTGGCATGCTCAACAGCTTGTTCGATAGCCAAGGCTTCGGCCGTGAATATTGAACACATCGGGTCAAGTAGCCATTGGCAAATTACGTTTCTATCTTTATTGACAACGGCCAACGAGGTGTGGTCTGATGTCTTAGATCCATCCGTAAAAATAAAACGCCATTCCGATGCACTATAGTGGTCGCGAATACAAGCAAACTTTGCTTGGTAGACTGCGTTATGTGTACTTTGTTTAGGCAAGTTTAGTAAGGCATTCTCAAAAGATGCTGGACTAATGAACCAAGGAGGAAATGTATCAACGCTCTTTTTGCCGCCGTAAAAAGATATGAAATTGTCCCTGGCATATTCAAGAGATCTGGATACTGCCGAAGGTATTCTTAGTGGTTTCTTCCGTGAATTTGTGCTAATGAAGGTCTTTGTTAATGCCATATTTGTGCCGTCTAGTTTTTTCGCAAGAATGCGATATGTTGCATCAGCCACTCTACTGAAGATGCTCGGTAAGCCAGATTCAGCAAGTAAAAACTTCGTTGGTGAAGTAGGAAATGCTCTGAGGCTCCGACGGATTGCTGTATGATAAGGCACAGAGATTTTACGCATTAGGGATGCTGCAGAGCGTCCGTAGATAGGTAAGGCGTAATCAATTTTGGATAGCATTAGTGCTCTGACAACATTGATGAGAATAGTAGGGTGTATATAGCTATGTTTACAAGTGAGATACTTAATAATATTTAGTCTATGTACAAGCGAATTTCTTATATAACTGCAATGATCTTTAAATAGATACTTAGAATCTACGATTAATCCTAGGATCCTCAACTTTTCTTTTGGCATAATGATGCAGTTGTCAACATTTAATGAAATGTTGCATGATATCTTTTTGCGACAGATATGGAGAAGATTTGTTTTTTCTAAAGAAATGTGTACGCCAGAATTTGACGACCAAGATGAAATATTGGAGAGAATGTCAATGAAGGTGTTTTGGACAGCAGCCGTGTCGTTTACCTTTGAGTACACCAGTACTTCATCTGCGTAAATTTGATGTTCAATGTTTTTATAATTAGAAAGAAGTTGGCTTAGCTCATCGAAGGCGATAATAAAGAGTAAAGCTGAAAGAGGTGAGCCCTGTGGAGTACCATTTGAGAGCTTGTGGGTTATTGAGTGAAATCCATTAACAGTGACTGAAAGTCTCCTATTTGTCTGGAAAGATTTTATAAAGTTTAGAGTTCTGGTGCCCACTCTCCATTTTTGTAGTTGTCTTAAGACTACGTGAATTCCAATACGATCAAATGCTTTTTGGAAATCTAAAGCCAAAACAGATACATGATTTCTACTGGACAGAGCCTTTGCGACAAAATGATCAAAACTGAGCAAGGCATCAACTGTACCGTGCCCTCTTTTATAGCCGACCTGTTGAAAGCTTATTACTTTATTTTTTTTTGCGTACCATGACAGCCTATTGCCTACAATTTTTTCTATTACTTTCCCAAGACAGCTTAGAAGGGAGATAGGACGATAGCTATTGACTTCAGTGGGTGATTTTCCGGGCTTCAGTATTGGGATTATATTGGAAGTTTTCCAGTATTGAGGATAAACCCCGGTGTCAAAAATGTTGTTATACAGCTTAACTAATCGTACTTTCATCGACTTCGGCAGGTTTTTGATTAACGGATAGGATATCCTGTCCAATCCAGGCGTTTTTCCTTTAACTGACGAGAGGGCATACTCAAACTCGGACATCGTTATTTCTGACTCTATTGCTTTTGCAGATGAGGAAAGTGTATATTCTATTTGACCTATGCTATCTAGGATTGATTCTTTGCTAATTCGGAAGTTGGTGCTAAAATTTTCATCTGCGCTTTCACTTGAGTAATGGTTTGCAAAGAAGTTCGCAATTTGATCAGGCATAAACAAATGTTCGGCAGGAGTATCTAAACGTGTAACTGATGTGTTTTTGGGTCCACCAGATAATATATTTATGTCTCTCCATATCTTTTTAAGAGAGCAAGCGGGATTTATGTTAGCAGTGAACTGCTGAAAACTTTGTCGTTTAGCTTCCTTTGCTTTACGACGAAACAAAGCATTCGCTTTTTTATAGTTAACTAAATTTTCGAGAGTTTGGCAACGTTTATATTCATGCCAGGCCGATTGCTTTTTTGAACGGAGAAGTGTAAGCTCAATGTTCCACCATGGTACATTGTACGAGGTTGTATTTCTATTTGTTTGCGGGATAGAGCGATTTGCTGCCGCGCGGATAATTTTTTGTATTGTGGCAGCTTCTCTATTTATATTGCAAGAAAACGGGGTACTGTTACTGCCTATGTCACATAGTCCTGAAAATGTACACCAGTCAGCAAAGTCTGTTTTGAATATTGGTTTTGGATTATACGCATGGCGAAATTGCCGATTATTTATTTCAAAAGAAATAGGGTAGTGGTCACTACCGTGTAGATCACTTGATACTCTCCAGGTGAGATTTGGAACAAGAGCTGCTGAGCACAATGTGAGGTCAAGGTGTGAGAAGGTGCCGTGGGTAGAAAAATGGGTTGCGTTACCATTGTTAAGGCATATAAGGTCGGAAGCCAACAGAGCATCTTCAATCAGTTTTCCTCTACAGTTTGATGTTGGAGATCCCCATATTGGGCTCCAAGCATTGAAGTCACCCGCAAGAATGGCGGGAGCTGAAACTTGTTGCAATAGGTGCAAGATGTCGGTATTTGTGAAGCTTTGTGTAGGTGGAATGTACGCGCAAATTATATTAAGCTTGAAGTTTATATCAACTTCGACGGCGATTGCCGATATTGCAGAATGGATAGCAATTCTTTTATAAGGCAGGCTCTTTTTTATCAAAATTGCAACGCCTTGCTTACTAGACGTTATATTCGAAGAGTTATAGAATATGCCAATATATTGCTTGGGACAGAAAGCGTTAACGTTGTGGGCTAAATGGGTTTCGTTGAGTAGAATTAATGATGGGGAAAGAGACTTTACCAAGAGCTGGAGCTCATGGTAATTATTATAAAATCCGTTCATATTCCATTGTAATACTGAGAACATTGGAAATTGAAAATAGAATTAAGTGAAGATAACAATGAAAAATAGGTTAAAGTTGATTATATACGTGTTATTTTTTAAGAGAATTTATAAAATATTTAATTTATGTTTGTATGAGTATGTATATTAATTGAGTTGATTTCTATGTAGCAGAAAATATTTCTGCATAGTCTTCGGTACTCATTGTTGAGTCCTCCGCCAGAGCGGGAGATAAATTAGCAGAGTTTGTGTTAATATGGTTTGTGTTGTTGATGGGGAGATTTATTGGGAGATTTAAAGTAGAGTTTGAGTTTGATTCAAAGTTTGTATTGTTTTTCATGGTATAGTGATCATGCTGTTGCTGTGTGAGAGTGAAGTGGCTCTGATCTGGTATGTCTGTGTGTGTGGGTGTAATAAGGTTGAGTGAGTGCTGATCTTTAAAGTGAGAGGTTGATTCGTTTATTAGTTTGGCGAACAGGTTGTTGAGAGTTTGCGGAGTGTTTTCAGATAATTGGTCATCAGATATTTGAGGAGAAGATAATTCTGAATTGACAGGTCTAACGTTTGCTGATGAGTTAATTTGTTGATTATTTGTGCTACTTATCACAAGTTTAAAAATGTAAGTTATTTGAAAAATGTCGCATGGTCGCCGCTTACGCCGCACAGTGGTAAATTTTGTTCAGAGGTGCGGCAATAAATAGAAGGAGGTATCGTAGAGCTTTGAAATTTTGCACAGATGCATTTTAGGTAAAAATAAAATATTGACAAAATTTTTTGGAAAATCCGCCCACGGACACGCCCACCTCCCATACAACTGAAACTTTAAAAGTGGTTTATTTTTGAAGATTTTCACGCTAGAGCAACAAAATTTTGTGAGATTGTTTGTTTCAACAATAGCATACCCCATAATAAATATTAAGGTGATCTGCCAACGAACACGTCCACCTCCCATACAACTTTGAAGTTATAAGCGTCGTACTTAACAACAATTTCAAAATAATAGAGAAAACATCAATAATTTGATTTTTAATCATATTCCATTAACATGCCCTTTACTTCATCATGATATTCTAATTTCTTAAATTAAAATTTTTTTTCTGAATTTGTTAATAAATGGATCTGATGTTACCAGCAAATGATGCATAACGTCTTCATTGGTGGATAACAGTATAAATATTTGACAGCCGATCTGCATTTTCGTTTAGAAACCTTTGCATATGGCGATTAGCTTTTTTCCATTTCAATTTAAATTTCTGTAAAAATATGTTAAACAAAATTTTTTTTAATTTTTTAATGTTTTCCGTAGATATATTAGCGTTAGTTGTCTAAATAACACCACCAAGAACATCAATATCTTTCTCGAAATCAAAAGCGTTTCAGAAATTTCTTTATAAGATAATATTAAATAAGCCATTTTCGATAATATAGTAATATAACTAGCGTAACCGGCTTGCCTTGCTGCTCCAATAATATTTATAAAAACGGCCGAAAATACATTGCATATTGAGATTCCAGTAAATAAACCTTAACTAACATATCTACCTACATAGGAAACTTCTAAGTACCTTAAATAACATACATTCTTGAATACATACATACGCTCTGACGAAGTACATATTAATAATTATCTATAAAATATACATATTTATTATATGTATGTATATACTTATGCAAACCCCTTTTTTCCTAATTTCTTGCGCAAGGGATTAGCGCTGCTAAGTTTTCTGTGGAAAAGAGTGAAAAGAGCCCAAATTAAGCAATTAAGGAAAATTTCTTGCTACCTAAATATTTTTTTTACATGCTAAGCAATGTTTCAGGAATTATTGTTATTTTTTGGAATATAGAAATTTCTGGCTCTCTGAGAATAACATACTTAGATAGCTGTACTGTATCGTAGTTGATTTATAATTTGTAACAATCACTTGATATAATAATATGTATATAGATTTATTATTAGCAACTGTTCTCACTGCTTTATAGCCGTTATAATTTTTGCACTTGACAATATAATGCGTTTGATTGTGAAGCAAATCATGAAAAATATAATTTACGCAACAATTCTCAAAGGCAAGTTTAAAGGAGAACAAGTTCTCATTCCGCGTATTCCTTTGATACCGACAGACATGCCTTTCGAATTCAAACGCATTCAATTCCCGGTTCGTCTTGCGTTTGCCATGACAATTAACAAGGCGCAAGGCCAATCATTGGATTTTTGTGGTCTAAATTTAGAAAATGAATGTTTTTCACATGGGCAATTGTATGTAGCCTGTTCACGTGTTGGTAAGCCATCTGCTTTGATTGTGTTGGCACCGGAACAAAAAACGAAAAATATTGTGTATCACAAAGTACTCGAATAAAAATGATTTTTTGCTAAGAAAATTTTGTATTTAAAAAAATAATTTATTTAATGTTTAGTTTAATGGAATGTAAATTTTTTGGTTTAGTTTAATAGTACAATGCCGCCATATTTAATTCGAAACGTCATCTGCCAGATTATGAAAGTTGAAGTGGAATTGTTAGAATTGAATTGTCTTGCAATAGTTTCGTTGTATTTTTGGGTGAGACGAAGTCCGCCGGGGCTGCTAGTATATGATATATGCACATACATATATGTATTTTCATATGTGTATTTATATTTTCCAATTTTTCACACAATCGTTCTTTCTCGTTATATGTAAGTAAAAATACGTTGAGAATAGCTTGTTTGTTTATAAAGCGTAAATGCTGGGACACTTAAGCATTGACTCGAGACTTTGAAGTGGATTTGTAGCGGGAATGCGTCTAGCACTTTGCCCCAAATGGCAAATAGTAATTAAATGGAGTACAGCTTAAGTTCAACTTTTGCGAAATTATTAGGTCTTAGAATATTGACCCCTGCTACTGATCAGCAACCATACATCATCCTTTAGCAATGCCGCAGTTCAACTTCATAAAACAAGAAGTCTGTTCGCATACCATAGCTGTAGTGCGATTCACTAACTTATTTTAAAGATATTCGATTGGTTAACTCAACTTAACCAAAATTTTAACGACCCTGCTATTCAGCAAACTTTTTCTTAACGATTTTCGCATTCGCCGAATCAGCTGTTGATGTTAGCTAGTCGATGCCCGAAAACTAAACGACAACAAATTTGATGTTGTTAACTCAATCGAGAAAAGTGAAATTAGTGATTTTAACTGAAGTTAAAGACACATTTAAAATTTGGTAATTTGTTTTCTTGTAATTAAAAAAGGGACATTAAATAATGTCGTTTGAATATTCGGCATATGATTTATCACGAGGTGACGAAGGATCGACGTTTACTCCGGGATGTGGATAATCCCTTTCAACAGAATTTCAGAAGCTGTATCGGTTAACTCCAAAACTGGCTGAATACCCAATTTCTCAGCTTAACTACCAAACAAGAGGCTCCAGAATAACAGAAAAATCGACTGAGAAACAGGCAGCTTATGTAATCTTTAACCCTGTAGACGATTTTAAAGTTTACTTTTATATTGGTAGGTTCTAGTGGCTTTGAGATTCTTCGCAACTGGTATTAATGCTATCAATGACCCGTAGGCGAGCAAAGGGGAATATCCATGAGCTAGTTATCCGTAAGCCGGCATTCATCGGGTAACAGATGCAATCAATGATTCGTTGTTTCACCAGAAAGTGAGGTTTCCTATGACCCAAGTGAAACGCCAATCTGCCAAAGAAATGTTTGCTTCGGCGTCGTCTCCCTTCGTGGGATTCCACGCATATACCAATTTTACCACCAAGGAATCATGCTAATGGTAGAAGCAAACTTTTACAAGAATCCATGTATAAAAACAGAAATATAGTTTAGTTTTAATATATAGATAAATGATTATAATTAAAAAAATAAATAAATATATGTATGTAAATCCTAAATGCTCTGGAGCACAACGCGAAGTTTAAAAACGATAACCATGGCATATTTGTAGGTGATTCCGCATATTCCTTGGAGTCGAGTTGATTACTATTCTAACAAAACACTCAGAGAAGAGTCCGAAATTCTGCTACAATGGAACATTGCAATATATATAAAAAAATTTTAAGTGTTTGTAGTTTGAAACAAACTAATATCTATTTCACTTTAATGAAATATAATAAAAACGTTCAAATTTATATTTGGCAGCAGGCATTCATTTGTTTTTTCTCTATTCCTCTTTGTGCTTTTCGCTTATTTTGACATTTAGTTTGACAGCGGTGCCACTCTTTATCACTTTGAATAAATACAACGAAACAGCTGTTAAGTGTCGTTAAGAATAAGTTAGTGAATCGCACAATCGTTAGTGCAAACGGCAAATATTGCCGTCAAAAATAACAATTGTCGCACCATTTAAAGTTAGTGAATCGCATTACTGATGTCAAAGTTGCTCTTCGAAACGAATGTAACTGGCATAAGGCAGTAACTGACATAATTAATATCGTTTGGTTGTGGTTAGGGACTTATAAAATTTCTGTGATTATTTATATAGTATATGCAGCGTTATTTTAAATGATTTCTGAAAAATTTCTTTGACATAACTTTGTACAATATAGTTCTTTGTATAGATTACAGTGCACAAAATTTTAAATATTCTAGCCAATGAAAACGGACAAACTTTTTAGGTCTCGGCTAAATTGTAAAGCGAAGTGATTTCTTTTTGCGAGTCCGGCGTTGAGTGGTTGTTTTAAAAATTTACAAATCCTGTTGAGATCTTTTGACAACCTCAGCAGGTTCCCTTAGATTTAGATTACATTAAATTAAACTAATAAACACCAATTAATTATCACATTTTTAGTAATCACTTGTCTGTGTTTCTTGAAAACTATTTGTATAGTTTGTGGGCAGTATGAATTTTCCAATTAGGCAAAGGGTGCGGTAATAAAACGCTGTGTCAAATGACTCATACGGTTTGCACCAACATGCACCGATGAGCGATGCTAATAAATTTGTAAATAAATATTTTCCGAAAGCAAAAAAATAGACACGCTTAAGTTAAATATTTCAACTTTGATTAATTATGGGAATATTATGTTTTCAAGATAATGCATATGGAATGCCATCGTGTTGCGAAAGTCGCATTGGCAACCCGTTTCGCATTTTCTTACATCCTCTTATTCGCCGAACTACATCTGTCAATTTTTAGCTAACCTAGTTCTTTTCCATTTTGGCTGTTAACGAAAGCGCAGGGCGCAGTAGAAATACAAAGTGTAAGTTAAATTTATATATTAAATTAAAACGAATTGTAAAACTTATAAAATTGAATAAAGTTTTCAGCTTCTTGCATATCTTGCAAATCATTCACCTAGTGTTTACTTTGTTGGATCCGAAGCTTTAGAAAACGCTTCCACTGCGCGCCTCACTGCCGTCTTTAATATTCTGAAAAACTTTTGGTTATCATTGGAGCCAGTTAAGTATTGGATTATTCCGTAGCGGATATGGACAACGTTTCTCCAACCACATCGCTACATGGAACTGCAAATTCCGAGACAGCCACTGCGATGGCGCCGCCAAGTGCAGTTCTGCAAGAAATTCCGGTAGATGAGGCTGCCAAAATCGGCCACGCTGCAACCATAGGCATAGAAACGCCCACCGCCGGCACCGCGCCAAATCGTCACGCATCTACGCCTGTGCAACAATCCACACAGTTTCCGCTAACAGGTTTTGTAGGAACTTCTGGGAGTATGATTACATCTTTGTACGGCTCTTCGCCGATTTACACGTGTCTCGGTTCCACGGAACAACAAGGTACATTCATTCCGTTAAGCACGTGTAATGTCGCCCCTAACCGCACTAATGCGGTGACATTCCCATATGTCAATCCATCAAACGGCATGCCGACCATGCTGGCCAACCTAACCTCAAACGCGACCTTATGCAATACAACGCTTGCTACTCAGCAATACCCCGCATACACTTTCATGCACCACCCATTAACATCGGTTGGGGCTCCGGCATTTTCTAATGCGAATTTTATACCGAACCAAACTACGCCATTCGGAGTGCAAGCAAATTCTACACCTCCATACAGTAGTGCTTTGGCTACCGATGTTAATTTAACAGCTGCGCAAATAGCTAGTCGTCAGGTGCTGACAAAAGATTTGCCTACGTTCTCAGGTCGACCTGAGGACTGGCCCTTATTTATAACCAACTACGAACAGTCTACAATCCGGTGTGGGTTTAGCGATCAAGAAAACCTCATCAGATTGCAGAAATGCCTTAAAGGTCAAGCCTTAGAAGCTGTTCGTGGTAGGCTGATGGTGCCGTCTACTGTTGGGGTAGCAATTAACACACTCCGCATGTTATATGGCAGGCCAGATGTTATCCATCAAGCAATGCAGCGTAAACTGAGAGAGGAACCATCGGTCCAGCCGAATAAATTAGAAACTTTAGTCTCATTTTCACTAGCGGTACAAAACTACCGCGCAACGATGCAAGCAGTCGGCTTAACGGACTATTTAAACGATCCAGTTATACTGAATGACAAAGGCTGAGCTGGGGCCAGCGATGTATGTCGCTAATTCGCGTGGATATTACTGCCTTTGATGAGTGGCTTTTCAGCCTTGCCATGTGTGCAAGTCAAGTGACGTCACTGCAGCCAGCGTCGCTGCTATCGGAACAAAGCAACAACGAACGTAAGAAGAGCAGTCGCGAATCACAGAGGGCAAGAATAATGATACACGAAGTTATGCCAACCGAGAAGATAATCTGCTGTGTGAAATGCAGCGCCAATCACAAGCTTTCAAATTGTTGTGAATTCATCGCGCTCTCTCCAAGTAACAGGTGGAAATTCGTGCGTGAGAACAGGTTATGTCTACGCTGCTTTAAACCTCACTTTATTCGGCGTTGTAGCTCTAAAAAATGCTGCGCCGTCGATGGCTGTAAAATGGCCCACCACCCTTTACTACATACTTTGAACTCGCAGGCGGTTAAAAAACAAGAACAAACAACATTATATCACGAGCCCGGTAATACAGCTGAAAAGGAACAACAAAAAACACTTTTCAGGTACGTGGAAGTCACTTTACATAGCGATACCAAATCTATAAACACGTTTGCGCTGATCGATGAGGGAGCCTCTTGTACTTTGATTGACTCTCAACTAGCACAAGATCTTGCTTTAGAAGGTCCAACAGGTTCGTTATGTTTGCGCTGGACGGGCCAAATTACTCAAAGCGAAGCAGACTCGAAATTTGTTAACTTTTACATTTCTCCCGATGCCACACCTTCTCAAAAGTACAAACTTCTAAATGTTCGCACTATCGCCAACCTTGGGCTTCCTCAGCAGTCGTTGCCGAAGGGCACAATTTATAATCACGAACACTTTAAGGGACTGCCGATCCGGCCGTATGAAGCATCTAGGGCGCGAATTTTAATAGGTCTAGATAACGCAAAAATCGGGGCGCCTATAGAAATAAAAGAGCGTAAAGGTTCAAATCTTATTGCCGCGAGGTGTCGTCTAGGTTGGAGCGTATACGGACGCGATGCAAACGACTGCGCTGAACAGTCACTGCTACACATCTGTGAATGCGGTATATCTGGAGAAGATCGTATGGACCGGCAAATGAAATCATATTTTTCAATCGACGCAATTGGAGTGTATGCACCAGCCAAGCCTCTAATCTCCAGAGATGATGAGCGAGCACTTCGGATCATGGAAAGAACCACAACTTTCCTTGCTACGGAAAAGAGATGGGAAACGGGATTACTTTGGAAATGTGACAGTTTTCAGCTTCCAGATTCGCTTCCTATGGCCATACGCCGACTTTCGTGTTTGGAAAGTAAAATGAAGCGGGATTCGTCACTAAAACGTTTTTTAGTTGATAAAATACAAGATTACGAACAAAAAGGGTATATACGAAAGGTAGGCAAAAACGAGATAGAATATTGCGCGAGGTCGTGGTATCTACCCATATTTACCGTACTTAACGCTAACAAAAATAAAACGAGATTGGTATGGGATGCCGCGGCGAAAGTTAAGGGTATAGGGCTTAACGATATGTTGCTTAAAGGACCTGATCTACTTAAGTCTCTACTTGGTATACTCTTGCGCTTTCGCGAACGGCCTTTCGCAGTTTGCGGAGATATACGCGAAATGTTCCATCAGATCAGAATTGTAAAAGAAGACCAAGGGGCGCAAAAATTCCTGTGGCGGAGCGGCGATCAATCTCGTGATTACGACGTATACGTAATGAAGGTTATGACCTTTGGGGCCTCGTGCTCGCCATCTTTAGCAAATTATTTTAAAAACCGCAACGCTGAACGGTTTTCGAATTGTCATCCCGATGCCGTGCAGGCCATAGTCGAAAACACTTTTGTTGACGACTGGCTACAAAGCGCTGACTCCGAAGATGCATTAGCTGACCTCGCAACTACTGTTCGTTGGATTCATCAAGAAGGGGGTTTTCAAATGAGAAGTTGGGTATCCAACTCGAGTCGGGTAATGTCTTCCCTAAACGCTGATCACGCTGCAAGCGCAAAATGTTTTGAGGAACCAGAAGCCGTTATACAGAAGGTGCTAGGCATGTGGTGGTTGCCGATTTCAGACGAGTTAACATATTTTGAAAGATTTCCGAGGGAGATTTTTGATGAGAATGCGATCGTCTCAAAGCGGCAAATTCTGCGCACCATAATGACGATTTTCGATCCCCTGGGTCTACTTGGTTTTGTTATTATCCAAGCAAAGATTGTTCTACAAGACGTGTGGCGATCTAATGTCGGTTGGGACGAGCCTATCAAAGAAGACGAACGTAATAGCTGGTTTCAATGGGTAAGGCGCATTCGAACGATTAATGGTATCCAAACTCCTCGATGCCTCTCGATCTCCTGTCAAGGAAAAGACAAACAGCTACATATATTCGTGGACGCAAGTATAAAAGCCTATGCAGCACTTGCTTACATGCGTTCAGAGGCAGGTACGTATATATCCTGTACCCTTTTAGCATCGAAAACTCGCGTTGTGCCATTGAAGCCTATATCTGTGCCACGGCTTGAGCTATTAGCCGCTGTCTTGGGGCTGCGACTAGCTAATTTCATAGGTTCAGAACTATTCATCAAAGTAAGTCGCAGAGTTTTCTGGACAGACTCAAAGAACGTTTTATTTTGGCTACGTTCCGACACCAGGAAGTTTAACCAGTTCATAGCACTGAGGGTAGGAGAAATTCTTGAAGGGTCCGACATCAAAGAATGGAGGTGGCTGCCGTCTCGTGAAAATATCGCAGATGAAGGAACCAAATGGAATGGTAACCGTAACTTCGACGACAACCATCGTTGGTTCAACGGACCTAAGTTTTTAGTAGAGGATGAGTCTAGATGGTCGGCGATGCAATTTCCAGAAGACGATAACGACATCGGAGAAGCGCTGCATCTTACTGCTTATGATAATATCTTACCTTTTCAAATTTCTGTAATTACACCCGATGCAAATAGATTCAGCTCCTGGCAGAAGTTATGCACCACTCAGCTATTCGCACTACGCTTCATACGGTTGATCACAAAAAATAGGCAATGCTCACAACCTCTAAAGGAACTACTCGGTACGTGCGATCTGGATACTGCAGAACTTGCATTAATGCTTAACTGTCAGAGCGAGGTTTTCTGCGAAGAAATTAGTCAGCTGCGTAACGGAGAGCAAGTTAAGCGAAAATCTTCTCTTTTCAAACTGTCTCCGTACTTGGACCAGAAAGGCTTGCTGCGGGTAAAAGGAAGGATCGATGTTGTTGATGGGGTGGAGATTGACGTAAAGCGGCCGATTATTCTTCCACGACACCACACCGTCACACGACTAATCGTAGATTATTATCACCAGAAGTTCCACCATCATTTTAATGAAATCGTCGTCAATGAGATGCGGCAGAAGTACTGTATAGCTGCACTCAGACGACTTGTAAAAGAGCGTGCAGCAAAATGTCAAACGTGTCGCAATCGCAAAGCTTATCCACGGACGCCCCAGATGGGTGATTTGCCTATCGAACGCGTATCTCCTTTCACCAGGCCCTTTACATTTACAGGTGTGGACTATTTTGGGCCCATTGACGTAGTCGTCAGACGCAGATGTGAAAAACGCTGGTGCGCCTTGTTCTCATGTCTCACCACCCGCGCGGTTCACATCGAAGTTACGCCGTCGTTATCTACCGATTCCTTCCTCTTAGTATTGAAACAATTTGTGAGTCGTCGTGGTGTACCAAAGCGAATAGTTTCGGACAACGGCACAAATTTTCGCGGTGCTAGTGGACTGCTCTTAAATGAGATCGAGAAATTATCATCCGAAGACATAGAAAGAAAGCATCCCGAAATTGAATGGACTTTTATACCCCCTGCTTCACCGCATATGGGAGGTGCGTGGGAGCGGATGATACGTTCAACGAAATCGGTTTTAATGGATATTTTGCCAGGCACTGGTTTGCGTGAGGAGGTACTACGGGCTGTTTTAGCTGACGTTGAAAACATGCTTAATTCGAGACCGCTGACTTACGTTCCGCTCGAATCCGCTGAGCACGAAGCTCTTACTCCGAACCATTTCCTCCTCGGATGTTCCAGCGGTATTCGAGAAATATCAAACAACGATGACTCTGGATCTGCGCTTCGTCGAAACTATCGAATTTCTTGTCAGCTGGCCGACCAATTCTGGAAACGCTGGATTCGTGAGTATCTGCCCTGCCTTACCAGACGTACGAAATGGTATCAGCCACCGCCAGATCCAATCAAACTGAACGACGTAGTTGTCATCATTGATAAAAACTTGAAGCGAAATTCGTGGCCCAAGGGAGTTGTGATTGACCTGCACTTTGGTAAAGATGGGCAAGCTCGTAGCGCGGTAGTAAAGACAGTGAGCGGATTATGTACCCGACCGATAGTAAAGTTGGCGAAGCTGGACATAGAGGCTGAAACGAATGTGGTAAACGTCATGCATAGATCCGCATGAGATTTACGGAGGGGGATGTTGCGAAAGTCGCATTGGCAACCCGTTTCGCATTTTCTTACATCCTCTTATTCGCCGAACTACATCTGTCAATTTTTAGCTAACCTAGTTCTTTTCCATTTTGGCTGTTAACGAAAGCGCAGGGCGCAGTAGAAATACAAAGTGTAAGTTAAATTTATATATTAAATTAAAACGAATTGTAAAACTTATAAAATTGAATAAAGTTTTCAGCTTCTTGCATATCTTGCAAATCATTCACCTAGTGTTTACTTTGTTGGATCCGAAGCTTTAGAAAACGCTTCCACTGCGCGCCTCACTGCCGTCTTTAATACCATCGTTTATAAAAAAGAGTAAACGATACAAAAAATATCAATTTCGCGACAAATGTTGTAACTGCAAATTTAATGATATAGTTTTCATTCGGTGGTATTTCTAGGCGTTAAAGAAAATAGGGATGTGGTCAAAGAGGGGCTCGTATCGGGTTTACGTAGCGGTGTTACGATCCTCTTTCTCCTCGTAGGGTGGAAGTAGGACCAATTTCGCCAGTGGTCTCGTTGTCTGTCCTCTTGCGGTGTCGATGCCGACTATTCATACCCGGTTGTCAGAAACTGGGTGTAGTTTGACTATCCTGCCCAGGCTCCATTCGTTGGGGGAAGATTCTCCTCCTTGATGACCCCAAGGTCTCCCAGCTTTACGTTTAGCTGAGAGTGCTTCCACTTTGTGCGTTTCTGCACTTCGGAAAAGTACACCGATTTTCATCTTCTACAAAATGTTTGCTGCAGTGCCTTCGATTTATGATGGAGGCAGGGCTTTCGTTGACTTATATTTCAGGTGGAGCTAATAAGTGTTCACCTACTAAGAAGTGACCGGGAGTAAGAGGCTCCAAGTCGGATGATTCGTTAGAAGAGGGGCTTAACGGACGAGAGGTGAGGCAAGACTCGATTCGGCTTAAAAGAGTTATGAACTCTTCGAATGTATATCTGAAACCGAAAGCAATCTTCTTGAAATGGGTTTTAAAACATTTTACCCCTGTATCCCACAATCCGACCAAATAAGGCGATGCTGTGGGTAAGAAATGCCATGTAACTATCTGGTGGCTACTTATCCAATGTATGATTTCGCGCTTCAGTCATAAAGGTTTTAAATTCAGATCGTAGAGATCGGGAAACTCCGACAAAGTTGGTGCCATTGTCGGAGTAAACATTTTTTGGGCATTCTCTCCTAGCTATGAACCTAGCAAATGCTGCCAAAAATGATGCAGCTCTAAAGACATCGGTGGCATCCAATGCGAAGCATACATACAGGAAAACGTAACCCTGTGAAATGCGACAACCTCTGCCGTGGAAATTTTTAATATCGAAAGGTCCTGCGAAATCTAAATGAGGAAGCACTCCTATAAGCTGCGTTTGAGTTCGTTTTTTTGTAGATTGCGCAGATTTTACAATTATGGATGATGGACTTTCCCATATTTTTACTCGGGGGATCCAATATTGCGCTCGAATTAGACGCAGCATTATAAGGATGGATGATTGGGTGACACTCGTTGTACGCTAAATCTAGCGATGCGCCAAGATGACCTCCAGCCCTCATAATCTCATTTGTATCTAAAGAGGATTAAGGAGCAGCACTTCGCTTTTTCTATCGATGGAGTTTTTAAACTTCAGTTTAGAATATTCATCACTATGCTAAGCGTTGTATCATTGCCTTAATTCCATCGGATGAAATTAAACAAGACTGCTCGAAAGGAATCTTTTTTGTTCGGATGAGTGCTTTGGTAGAATCTCATAATATATGATAGACTCTCAAAACTCATGGTAAATCTAAAAACCTATCAAGAATTTCATCAAAATTTTGTATCTTTATTATTGCACATAAATGCACCCTTTTTTTCCTAAATGATGGTGTTGTAGTTTGTCTCTTGTCTCTTGTCTCAGCCAACTTGCCTTGTCTTCTTGAACCAAGAAGGGCCATGCCACCACAAAGTATTGTCCACTAATTCGTAAGCTTTGCTTCCCATATCTGCTGGAGCTTATGCCGAATCCACACGAAGCCAGTCTGTATTTCCGACTTTGCCGACCATTTCCGGTATCCGGTATGCCACGAATGTTGACCACAAACATGGAGGTTTGCGTATCCATGCAAGCACAATTGTTGAATTTGCCCACAGGTGTACTTTTACGTATCTTAGTGGTAAGTTACCAAGCACGGACTTAATACTTTCGGCGAGCAATACCGCGCCGCAGGGTTCTAAACGGGGTAGGGAAATAGTTTACTTTAGTTTTTGCCAAAAGCAGATTCGCTAAAACCTCACTACCTTGTTTAACGCGTAGGTATACCGTGTCGCATACGCTTTTTCCAAAGCATCGCAGAAGCCATGCACTTGGACGTCATGGGAAGGAGAAAAATATATCCAGTGCGGTATTCGTATATTGTCGATTTTGGGGTAAGTCTGCATAAAATTCTGCCACCGTTCCAGAGTATTTGACGACACCTTCTCGTCCCAATCCGTTCCTTCTACCCAAATGTTTTGCATAAGTATTTTTGTTACTACGATGATCGGAGCTTGCCAGCCAAGTGGGTCAAAGAGTTTGAAGATAGCTGAAAGTATCGACCTTTTCGTAAGAATATCGCGGGATTTTGATATAAAATAGGATTGATCAGTATGAGCATTCCATCCTATAACAAGGGCCTTTACGGTGCTAGTGTCCTCAAATTCTAGGAAGTTCTCACCTAACAAGTGGTTTTTAGGAATATTTTTTAATACTCTGTCGCAATTGGCTGTCCATTTATGTACGTAGGGCAAACCCTGCAAATTGTAACACGTTAGTTGTCTCATCTTTAGCTCTTACCGCCGAGTCGATACAATGCTCTCCAGAACATCATCGACATACATATATTTTCGTAAAATATTTGATGATAGTTGGAAAGAGTTTACAGTATCCTGAGCTAGTTGTAGAAGTGTCCTTGTAGCCAAATAAGGAGCGCAGTTTATACCGAACGTTACCGTATTTAGTTCATAAATGCTGATCGGATCGTTTGGGCTGTTGCGATAAATTATGCGTTGGTATTTTGTTTGACTGCTATCGACTACAATTTGCCGATACATCAACCGATACATCGGTTGGGCTTTGTTTTATTTTATTTATTTAATTGGCGCTATAATCACTTAAGCGATTTTGGCCGAACTTCTACAATTTGTGGTGTGCGTCTTGATGTTCCACCACAAATTGAGGGACCTACTGTTTTACGCCGACCCCGAACGGCGAAATGTTTTTTGTGAGAAGTTTTTTCATGGCAGAAATACACTCGGAGGTTTGTCATTGTCTGCCGAGGGGCGGAAAAACTTTTTATATAATTTTTGATGTTACTTTTCCCGGGAAGAATTTGAATTAGGGACCCACCAAATAAAGCGCGCACACGCTACACACTCGGCGACGCCTAAGCCTAAGCGTTGGGCTGGAAGCATTAAATACTACGCGAACCTTGGTGGTTGAACTCTCTTCTTTTATAACTTTTCTTCTTTGCTCCTGCGTGTCGTCCTCTGAAACGCGGTTTCTCGGTCCAGAAGTGTATTAAGGACATTTTTCTTCAGGTCGCTCATTATAATTTGGGGACAAATGTATCCACCAAGCACAAGGTCTACTACTTGTTCGTTGATAAATAACATTTATCCACCAGTACTAAATTTGGAAATGCTTGCCTCGGTCCTGCGCTTACACGGCAGGTCGGAAGATTTCCAGTTAAGCGCGGCAAGACAAGAACGGTGGAATTTTTACAAAATAATGGGTCGACTAGTGACCGCAATTCTATATAACATGCTTCTTTAACTTGCGCAGAGACATGGTTGCTTATGCCTGATACTTGGGCAGGCATTTTTTTACGGCAAGTTGATTCTGCGTTTGAGTCTTTCGGTTATAAAATAACGCTCAGAACCAGAATCAATTAGTGCCCTTGCTGAAAAATTAGTCCCTTTGTGGTAAATGCTGATTTGCACTGTTCCTAGTAGTATACGGGAATTGGTATTTGCAAAACCAGAGTTAACTTTTTTGTTTGTTTGAGTATTTGCATTTTCAGTTTCGCGCCTAGCTAACGCCTGCTTTGAGGTGGATGGCATGGAGTCCTCAGGGCGAGGAGGCGTCCATTTTGTAATTACTTTTGGTTGATTCGTCTGTAGGTGAAGGAGCGGGTGATGCCTCTAGTGTCACATGCTGCAGTTAAAGGAGCTAGTGCATCGTGACACCGTGTGTTCGGAAGAGAGACAATTTAAACAGCTCGAGTTGCTCTTGACGAAGACAAGCCTGGCAGGAGGGGCTAGATGGCTTGGAAAATTGCGCAACTGATGCTCATTTGTTTTGCATAATTTACAAGAGAACTTGGCTACACTTGCTTGAAAAGCGCCAAGTCTCTGGTTAGGGTTCTGTGGCTTGTTTGTTTTAACTGACTTTATGTCTATTAAGCTCGATACCGTTTCCAAGGATTGGAATCGGTTGGACAGGAATTTTGACATATCTTCCCACTTGGAAATATCACTTTTCCTGGCAATAGTTTGTTCCCATAAGGCCAGTGTACTTTCTGGTCATTTTGTGTAATTATTGCACGCCGGTTTGAAATGTCAATTTGGTGACTTTTCTGATGGCAGACAATTATTGATATCCCGCAGCAACTGTTTTAATGACATTTAACGACTCTCGCTTTCAACCGCCTTCAAATAAAATAAAATTTTTAGTTTTGAGTTGGCGAGAATACGTTTATTTTCGTATCTATCACACAAGTTTTTCCAGGTTGTTAAGAAGCCCTCATTTGTGAATGGGCCCTTTCTCACTATATCTTTGTCCTCACCCTGCGTTTTTTGATCGAGATGGAAAATCTTCTCAACCGGGCTGAGGCGTTTATTTAAAATGTATATGGCCGTAAAATTTATCGCGAAATGTTGGCCTGGTGAATATTATGCTCGCGGACCGAGTGATAATGGACGTCTTTTTCATTCTTCGACATTTTTTCTGACTCTCTTGCCATTGAAAGCATACCCTTAATACCCCGCGAAAAAACTTTTAAATATCTTTCTAATCGCGCTAATATATTTCGGTGATAACGGCTCATTACTTTTAAGAGTCGCATACGCTAATTTTGTCTTCTCCCATAATGCTTTAAATTCTTCTTGCTGTATAGCAAGAGAATATTTGTCTGTCGGGAGGGTAGCATTGTAGTCAGATTCAAATTCTGCTACTGAGTCAGCTAAACGGATGAAAGTATCCATTCTAAGAAATATACAATGGGTTAAGAATCCCCTGAAATAGTCTGATCGCTCTAAAAAAACACAGACAGAGAGTAGATTTTAATGTTTTTTTTCCTCTAGAAACACAGATATAAATCTTAGGGCAGATTTAATGTGTTTTTATCTAGAAACACAGATAGAAATTTTAGGGTAGATTTAATGTGTTTCGTTTTACTTTTACGTGAACAATGTGATCTAAAATAACACGTAGTACAAAATAGGTTGGAAAGGAAAATAGAACACAAGCCCAACAAGTAAAAATAACGCTTTACAAGTTTTTGTTTATTTAAAAAAAAAACGATTTTTTTATTTTGTTAATTTTCTTTTTTCAGCAGTGATTGATTTTTTTTTTTTAAATGTGTAAAAAATAACAATACGCTAATCCCTCGTCACCCAACAGTTGGCAAGCTAAAGTGTGTGTGTATGTGCAACGAAACTCCGTGGCATTTCACGAAATACATATACAAGAGTGATTATGTGAACAAAATTAAATGAGATTAAAATCGTCCTCGAATTAAAAAAATTCTCAAAATTCGTAGCTGGAACACTATGAATTACTTGCGCCAATAGCCATAAGTATGGATACACATATCTTTTTTCATTCCAATATTCTATTAAATTATTATTTAAATCAATTGGTCTTGGCGGATAACTCTCAATCTCGTTAAAAGCACTTTTTAATTTGACGTCTTGTTCTTCATCGTCTGATTCTTCATTCGAAGGGGAAACCACAATTGTATTTAAAAAAGATCCAAGTAAGGAAGTTGAACCATGCGACTGTGATTCTTCGGATACAGTTTTATTTGGCGAGGATGATTGGCTATTATTTGTTTCATTTCCAACGCGTCCGCTATTATACTTTAAAATAAGAAAAAATTAGTAATTGTATAGTGAGGTACAAATTAATAATATTACTTTAAATGTGATTATCTGACGAATTAATTGTTTTAAATGCGTCCTGGCATACATCATTTTTATGGGCTCTGTAATTATAAGACGTCGTATCCGAGGATCCAAATACATACAAGAAAGCACAGAGGGATTGTTAAATAGTTGCATCTCGAATCTTTCTATGCACTTGAAGAGCAACTTACTATTAAAGCATTTATTGTTTTCCAATTCGAGCTTTAATTGCATCCACAAAATACAGAAGTCTCCTAAGAAAAGTTGTTTGGATTGCAGTTTTAAAGTAGGAATACTAACTGGCTCTAATACTTCAACGAGTTCACTTATTTCATTCTATTCTGCGAGTGAAAGTTTAAGCTTTTCGTCAACGTGGTTAGTGCAGAAGTCTCTTAAGGTTAACAGACTTTTTAGCATATCGAATGTCGAATTCCATCTCGTAACAATATCAATTATTGGGCTACGAAGTCCCTGAGATGACATAATGTACCTTAGAAAAGTAAAATTGGGAATTAGAGTACAGTGTTTTATTTTGAATGTGAAATTTCTTTTCGCGCGTTTGGCTCTTTGGCTGTAAATCGAAAAAAAGAAAGGCCTCAATGAAAGCTTGAAATAAGACATACTTAAATATTTTTGAATAGTGTTGCCATCTATCTCAAGATTATAATTAGTTAAGTATAGTTTTGAGTAAAATATAGAAATATACTTAAGTATAGAACGAACGGAGTTTTTGAAAGCTTTAATTTAGGTATATAAGTATAATCAAATAGCGTTGTCACTTACCGAAAAAAGCGTTAGGCGAATGCATTGGTATCAATCGAAACGGGTTGCAAGAGCTACTATACTATTCCGCACGGAGAAAAAATTTTAACAATTATAAAAAGTCTTCATGTTTCACGTAAGACGTGTATGATGTACATACATACACAATTTTTTTTCCTTTACTATTTTAGCAAAACAATTCATTAGTTTCTGTCAATCAAGCTCTACTTACCAAATTCTCAAACGTGTTTACTTACTTATACGAGGGAGTTCTAAGCAATTTTATAAGCTTCCTGCTACTCTGCACACTTACATCACTTCGAGCATCCGAGAAAAAATCCTTTACGGCTAATTGAAGGCTGTGGGCAGCACATCTCACTGATGTTATTGACAAGATATTGATGTTACTTGTTAAGGCTTCTTCATCAATAACTTCTTCCACTAAATTAGTTTCTTCATTATCGGAGCCTCGTAGCTCCACGGCTTTCAACCTATTTCGACCATTATCGGTCGTAACTGAATATATTTGATCCTTTTCAATATCGAATTTTCTTACCATAACCTCAATTTCGTTTTTTAAGTTGATAGAGGTGTGTTTTTTATTTAGTTCTATCATACCCAACGTATATACACACACCACAGAGTTTACACCATAGGCAGGCACAAAAAGAAGCACACGCATACTACTACACTACATGGGCACGAAGTTGAAGTTACCACACTGTGTAAAATTAAAAAGCTTAAATTTAAATTTTTTATTAATCAATTTATCTATTTTAAATAAATTTAACAAATTAATTATTTTCATTATAGTTCATAACTTCATCAATATTTACATCGCCGTAGCATTTTATCCTCATTAGGGTTTCTAGGTGTTGGGCAGTCATCTGGGTTCTATGCTTTGTTTTAATTATGAAATAACGAAATTTATTTCATGTTGGTAATTATCTATTATTCAAACAATTTTAAATGGGTAATTATAAGATGTGAAAAGTTTATGAATTTATAGATGAAAATACTTTGATGGTTCGTCGACAACTACTACTCGTCCGTAGATACGCTTCGCTTTGTCCTTCGTGCATTGTCTGGGTTGCAAGAAACCAGATAGTAGGTCGGGGCATAGAGTTGCTTATAGTCGGCCATCCTGCTCATTGGGAACGACCTCGTTCCCGCCACCAGTGTCGGTGTCGGAATATTGTTCATCTTCGTTTTCGTCGTCAGGTGGCAATGAGCACCATCGCTTCAATTTGTCGATTGCGTGTATAGATGTATAATGCTTCTGCGTACGCTTCGATTGAGGTAGGTCTTCGATAACATATCGGTCTTTATCGAGAACCTTCGTGACAATAAACGGACCTTTATAGCGAGGTTCGAGCTTTCGGGAGCCCCCAGTACTAGGAGGTTCGTTCTCAGCGAGCACCAAGTCTCCCTTTTCGAAACTTTTAGGTTTGGAGTAATTCCCGTCGAAACGTGATTTTGCCGCTGCTCGTTGATCGTTAACTCGTGATGCTGCGGTGGTTCGTAAGTTTCGGAGTTCTTCGTCGCTTAAGTAATTGGTGTCGTGTAAGGTAGATACAATTTTGTTTTTCAGGATGTCGCGGGGTTGAAAACCATAAAGTAGCTCGTAGGGGGTACACCGAGTTGTGGAGTTCTTCATGGCATTGATGCTCCATTGGACGTTACGAATACCATCATCCCATCGTTTGTCGTTTGTAATTGAAGGTAAAAGCATTGATAGTATAGTGCGATTAGTACGTTCAGCATGACCGTTAGCCCGAGGTGTACGCACTGCTGTCAGAATATGCTTGACGTTGTTATCGACGCAATACTTCTGGAAGTCACGGGACGTGAAGGCTGTGCCGCGATCGGTAACGATCCGCTCCGGCATGCCTACGAAACTGCTAACGTCGTTCAATACCTCAATTACGCATTTAGTGGAAGTGTTTTTAACCGCTCGAAGAATCGTAAATTTGGTGAACGCGTCGACGATGACTAGTAGGTGTTCATTCCGCTTAGCGCTCTTTGGGAATGGTCCGAGATGATCCATGTGCATGGTTTTGAATGGAATCGGATCAATGTCGTCGTAATGGTACTGAGCTTCTTTCTTTCCTCCTTTACGCTTGTAGAACGCACACTCTACACAGGCTTTTATGTGGTTTTTAACGAAGTTCCGCCACTAAGTCACTTGCAAAATCGTTCCACGATGTATGTACTCTTGGCTGAGCGTCGAGCCACATGCGTGCTACACCGCGCAATCTACTATACACGGCCAAAAGGACACATTTTTCATCAAACTGATACGCCCGCACTACGCTACTAACACGATCGGTGAACTGTTCTACCGTGAGCGATTGCGGATTTGTGGGGTCAAACTCCGGAATTGTTTCACTTATTTCTTTTACAGATTCTTTGCGCCCACTTGCACTCGTGACACTTTCGTCAGAATCGTTGTTATCAAGCAAACGCTGCACAAGCTCGGCCCGTGAGCCTGATGTTGGCAAATCTTTTTGAGACAATACTAATTTTAATTGTTCAATTCGCAAATCTGCAATTTTCACCGCTGCGCAGACGTCAACCTGTTGCATTTCACTGTTTTGTTTTGATCGCAAGTTCATATATTTCATTATTTTGTCTTCTCTACTCTTTTTGACATTCACTTTAAATTCGCCTCAGGGTTCGATTCAACCGTTCCGTTTTGCCGTTTACGTTTTACGTTCTTATTCTTCGCTTCGTTTAACCGATTATTTAAGTTTATCCACATTCGCTGGTTTTTACGTTTTTCTTCAATTCGTTTCGTATAAATTTGACAATTTGTTCGTTACCCGTTCGTTAATTTGATCGCTGAAACGTTGTTGGTAGAATTGCACTACGCTTTGCAATCATACCATGTCGCTTGCGCACACAGCCGTTCGTTATGATGAAATTCGCTAACACACCGACGTCAGCAATTTCTAGAAGATTTTTCGAATTTTCACCGCTTGCACGTACATAAGTATGTATATACATACGTCTGTTTGTCCGCTCACATTTATGTCGCAAAACCAATTAAACTCAAACTTTGGGCAAACATCCCGTCTTCTGAACTATGAAATAACGAAATTTATTTCATGTTGGTAATTATTTATTATTCAAACAATTTTAAATGGGTAATTATAAGATGTGAAAAGTTTATGAATTTATAGATGAAAATACTTTGATGGTTCGTCGACAACTACTACTCGTCCGTAGATACGCTTCGCTTTGTCCTTCGTGCATTGTCTGGGTTGCAAGAAACCAGATAGTAGGTCGGGGTACAGAGTTGCTTATATAATGTTGTTCATGAATGAAAATGCGCATTCACAAGTGTACGTCGACGGGAACATGGAATATAATTTCAGCATTTCTGTCCTGGCATTGGGATATTTCTCTGCACTTAAGTTTTTCCAAAATTCTAATCCTGTCGAGTCGAGTGGCAATGTAAAATCGGTGTACATTTTCTCTATTTCCTCTTGCATATTTTGGCAATGATTTTGGATATCGCAAGCGATCGTGTTATTGTGTAAGTCTACTACGTTATTTATATTTTTAAAATCTTGGAATCTTGCTATTAAATTTTGTCGTAAATCTATTATTGTCTGTTGACATTCTTGTAATTTTTGGGGCAAAGGATGTTGTTTATATATAAGTTCAGTTTTGGGAAATGCTGAGAGTATGTTGTTCTGAAGTTGGTTTTCTATGGCAATAAGTTTTCTATTAAAATGATGAATGCTGACTACGGTATTAAAAATATACTTATTTTGACCTTGTAATTGCAAATTCAAGAAGTTCAAAATCTCGCATATATCTGCCAAAAATGCCAACTCTAACAAAAACTCTTTATCGGAAAGTTTGGAAACGAAATTCACATTGCCAGGTGATACATTTTTTTTTTAAAATTCAAGTACTTCCTCCCGTAAATCGAAAAGCCTCGATAAACTTCTTCCCCTACTCAACCATCTCACTTCTGTGAAGAGGAGAAGATCCCGATAATCTGCTTCCAGCTCCTCCAAAAATGTCTTAAATTTGCGATGGCATAAGGCATTATGTCCTCCTTTAATTTTATTAATAATTTGTATGGCTGTTTTCATTGTGCTTGATATATTGAACATTTTTCCTAACAGGGATTGCTGGTGGATTACACAATGATAACAGGGGACATCAATATTATTTTGCCTTAAAATACCCACGAAGCCCTTATTTTTCCCTGTCATGACGTTGGATCCGTCCGTACACACAGCACTGAATTTGTCCATTTTGGCACGACTGAAAACATTATCGTTCACTACTTTATAAAGCGTTTCGCCATTGACGTGTCCATTAAAAGCTACCATACAAAAAAATTATCGGCGGTCTCAAAATTCTCCGTAACAGTTCTCAAATAAATTAGCAATTGGCAGGAATTGGTACGATCGGTACTCTCATCTAAACATATAGAAAAGAAGACACATTCATCCAATAATTTGCGCACACAGTTAAAGATGAACCTACTAATTTTTTCGGTCCTGCGGCAAATTGTTCTTGGGGACAGGGGCATAGTATCTACCAATTGAGCCAATTCCAAGCCCTTTGGACCGAAACATTTTAATACATCATCCATCATGCTTTTAAAAAAAATTCCGTCGTGCAATGGACGACATTGCCTAGCCAAGACTAATGGAAACGACATAAGACATAACGACAACATAGTTTTTTTTTGTGTATCATAAAAAAGTTGCGCAGCGACATCCCGCCTTGATCAATGCTGAATAGCAACTGAATTGAATTGCTACGTTGATGTTGTAGCAAGCAAACGGCCGAACGCTTAACATCGTGCAAGCGACGAAATAGCTCATAGCGTACGTGTGAAAACGATTGCGTTGGTAGTGGCATCAAGCATAGACTCGCGAGTCTGAAAATCAAAATGTGCCTGCCTATGGTTTACACTAGTGTTGGGGACTATCGAATAAAAACAATCAAGTTATTCGATAGTTCAGCAATTTTCATCCATTCGATAGTTTTCAAGAAATCACTCATTACTATTTTTTCGTTCATTCGAATTTTTTCGTTCATACCAATTTTTCGTTCAAAACGAATATTTTGTTCGATACTAATTTTTCGTTCATTACTATTTTTTCGTTCATTCGAATTTTTTCGTTCATACCAATATTTCGTTCAAAACGAATATTTTGTTCGCTACTAATTTTTCGTTCATTACTATTTTTTCATTCATAAGTATTTTTTCGCTATTGACTGATTTTTCGAATGAATGATTTTATGCAAGTAGATATCTAGCAAAGATTTTTTGTACGAATTCATTTATTCCATTTCAAGTAAATGGTATTATATTCAGCAAATGTACGAACAATGCTTAAATTGTGTGTATTTCAAAATTATGTTGAATTATGTGTGATAATGGAAATTAAATTGAATGCATGTATGAGTGGTAGAAGTTAATAGATGCTTAAAATAGATTTAAGTGAAAAGTATTAATAATAATAAATATAGACTTATAAAACGATAATGTAGGAGGCATCGCCAAATTAATAAGATGACTAAAGTAGATTCATATGGTCATCGGTATTTGGCAAGATTAAATGACAGTTTCTAGTCGGTTTGATAAAATCCAATGGCTTTGAATTAAGCAGGTTGGCAACTTGGTTATGTATTGCGATTCGAAATTGTAGCTATGTATACATTCATTTAACCGTTTTAACTGTTGGTATTATTTGCAGCATCAATAGTAAAACATTTGAATTGGGTCGCAACTTATATAAATATTGGTATTAGATTTTTAATTGCAGTGTTTTCTGTGGTAATATAAAATGTATTTATGTATTTTGTAAAGAAAATGCTGAAAATATTTTTATACATAATTAGATAATACAAAAATGCGCCCTGGATTAAAGAGATCAGCCGTGTGGGAGTTTTTTTTACTAAAAATGGTAATAACGTCAACTGCAATATTTGTAAAAAAATTTAAAGTTTGCTGGTAACACATCAAATATGAACGATCACCTACGACGAAGGCATCCATCATCACATAGTGTGGAGGAGACTTCTTCGGCGATAGTCGAACGAGCACCTGCTGTAAGTGACTTAGATATGCCAAGCTGTTCTTCAACGCAAAGAGATGTGAACTTAACAGTGGAAACTATTGAAAGTGAGATAAGTAGTGCTTCTTTGGTACCTCCTGTGAACGTAGAAACTACAAGTTCTTCAACAATACCCAGAAGAAATGTTTCAGGTGGTGGACCATTAAAAAGAAGGGCAATGCAAACAAAATTATTTGTTACAAGCACGCGATCTGAGCTTTCGGAAACTGAAAAGAGAAGTATAGATGAGTCTCTTATTAAAATGGTTACAAGAGATATGCAACCACTCTCTATTGTTGA
Organism: Anomoia purmunda; assembly: GCA_951828415.1. NCBI lineage: Eukaryota > Metazoa > Arthropoda > Insecta > Diptera > Tephritidae > Anomoia > Anomoia purmunda. The sequence continues at coordinate 39,628,574 of OX639994.1, read as the reverse complement.
AGATGAAGGATTTCGAGAATATACAAAAAAGCTTCAGCCTTTGTATTCAATCCCAAACAGAAAACTTCTTTCCAACACAATGTTGCCTTCAAAATATAACGAGACACGGAAAAAGCTTCATGCCATTTTGTAAAATATTTCACACCTTTCTATAACAACAGATATGTGGACTACTGACAGCCAGAAGTCTTTTTTGTCTGTAACTAGTCATTTCATTTGGGAAAGCAAAATGAACTCAGCAGTCCTGGCAACTAAAGAAGTGTTCGGCTCACATACTGCTCAAAATATAGCCACAGAATTAAAAAGCATTTTTGACGAGTGGTCAATTTTTAACAAAATAGTGACGATAGTGAGTGATAACGGTGCAAATATTAAAAAAGCGATAAGGGATATACTGCAAAAACACCACCACCCATGTGTCGCTCACACCCTAAATTTATGCGTTGTGGATGCTATAAAGACTGCTCCTCAGATTTTAGAGCTTATAACGAAATGCAGAGCTATAGTAACATATTTCCATCATAGCTCTCAAGCAGCAGAAAAACTTAAAAATATGCAAAAGCAAATGGGAGTAGCTGAACTTAAGATGAAGCAAGACGTTGCTACTAGATGGAACTCTGGCCTTATAATGATGGAACGTATATGCTTGATAAAAGAACCGCTCTCTGCTGTAATAACTTCCTTACCAAGTGCACCGAACTTTCTGAATGCATCAGAATGGGAAAGGTTACGTGATTCCATCACTGTATTGAAGCCGATAGAGCATATGACAACAGAACTTTCAGCACAAAACTACCCAACGATGTCACTAGTGGTGCCTATAGTCAGAGGACTGCAATATGCAGCAAATGAAAACTACGGAGGGAGAATGCTTGAAAAGTAGTTTGTTGGAAGTAATTTCGACACGACTTGGCTAACTAGAGTCTGACAAGATGTGTGCCAAATCGACCTTCTTAGACCCACGGTTTAAAAAGATTGCCTTTGGAAATGAAAGTAACTCTAGTAATGCTCAAAAATGGTTGGGAGAAGAGGTATCAGCATTCATACAGCGGAACCAAAGGACTGCTACAGCCCCAGTAATAGAATTACCCGCGGATAAAAGTAAATTATCTCTTTGGACTCTACTTGACCAAAAAGTAGCGGAAGCAAAAACTATTTGTCACAACGCCCCTAGTGTTAATGCACATATTTCTTTGGAACAATATCTTAGACAAGATTTCGTTGAGAGACATCAAAACCCTTTAAACTATTGGGACAGCAAAAAGGCAACTTTTCCAGAACTCTACGAGCTTTCCAAAAAATATTTATGTATACCTGCTACTTCAGTTCCTTCCGAAAGGGTTTTTTCTAAAGCTGGGCAAATAATAAATGATAGAAGAAATAGACTTAAAGGTGAAAAGCTAGATCAAATAATATTTTTAAATAGCAATTTTAATATATAATTAATATTTTTTTGCGTTCTTCTGATATTTATATTTATATTTATTTTATATGATATTGAATATTTTTTCTGTGCTTTACTATTTTTATGTTTTATTAAAATATTGAATTAAATTAAACCTTTGTATTGGTTTAATTAAAAATGAATAAAATTTCACTACTTTTTTGTTGTTTGAAGAGCACGCCTTTGCTTAGTTATTGAATTTGATTAAATAAATGAATGAATGAATGAATGAATGAACGAAAAAATTCATTCGATAGTCAAAATCATTCAGTCATTAACAATCGATAGTTGAAATCACTCGATAGTTCCCAACACTAGTTTACACACATCTGCTCGTTATAGTGCGCACAGTCACCGACGCAAACGTACGTTACGTGTCAGCTGACACGATCAAACTTATGAGAGCGCCATGTAAATGCAAACTCATCAACGTGTATGTGTGACGGTTACGCGCGACGTGTACGTGTGTAATCTGAGAAATTTAAATTTTTGCCGTGAAGCCGTGTCAGCTGAGTGCTCTCTCACCGCACAGTGTTGCCAAGCAGAACTTTTTAAAATCATTAACAAAATAACCTTATAAAAATTTAAATTTTTATTAAATTAATTTAAAATCGATGTTTAATAATGTTAATTATAGATAAATGAACTATTTGCATTTGTTGGTTTTTGGCTTTGGTTTATTATACAATGAAAAATTGTGATTGACAACGCGGATGTGTATAAAAGTATGTATGCAAACAAAGGAATGGCAACATTGTGTTGATGCATACAAACACAGTTTTATGTACGCAAAGTTTGTTTACAAAACATACGCACGGGCACAAGTTTTGCTCAATTTTGTGTATCTCCCGACAAACAGACACGGCAAACGTACACGTCGGTGACTGTGCGCACTATTAACCCCCAGTATACAGATGTTGACGAGTGGCTGTATCTATTTTTAATGAAAGAATTTTTCCTTTGAATTTAACTTTCATCTGTTTTATTGCCAAATTATATTTTTCATTTATTAGGTCGTGAACGTTTTTTGATGAAACGGCTGGTATGCCTAAGCCAGCAAATATTTGTTGCGTTAAAACTTTAAACGATTTAGAATTAAAAAATTAAAATGGAAGCTTCTCCTGTGTAACCATGTCTATGCAAGCGTCCTTCTCTTCTCGTACACCCATTTGCACATAAAATTTAACTGTTTTTGGCACAACATCTTCATTTTCATCGCACTTTATTTTATCAACTGTATGATAATGCTCTTCTTTATGATTTTCTTGGAAATGCCTCTTTAAATTGCATAAATAGTTTCCTTTGAATGTTTTTTTTACATATCGCACATGTAGATTCATTTTTCTCGAAATTATAAGTGAAATTTTCACGATATATTAACTGGCATTTTCGTCCCATTTTGCACTACCGATTTAAAAGAACTTCTTAATAAAACTAAAACTTATTACACAGTACAATACTATATTATATTGCAGTATAACGTATTACCAAACTGAAAACAGTAAATCAGTAGTTTTTAGATTCGGAAGTTAAAAATGCTTAAGTCAATTTAAATAAAAGCAAGATAAACACACCTTATTTGTACAATTTACGCTAAGTTTCTCCTAGTCATGTATTTATTTTGATTATATCTATTTAACAATTTATCACTAATTGGACTAGTTTAAAAGTTATGAGATTTAATTTAATATGTATTTATTATATATATTTTTTTTTTCGCCAAAGGGATGCAGTTAACAGTAAAATCTGGTAGTTTGCGTTTGTACTTTGTTGATACCTTTGTTGAATTTGTATGAAAATACCAACAACGCTATATAGATAGCATTTTCGTTGTTTTCCTTCAAAGTGGTGGAATATCAGGTTTGATTTATTTCAGTACAACTCAAAATACAAAAACAAAGTACAAGCCAATTTTGTTTTTGTTATATCACCTTAAATGGATTCGCCTTGCTATGTACTGTCCTTGAGTTGCTTTCAGCTCTTTGTAAAAAAGCTATTGTACGGATGTATCAATTAATGTTAATAATTGTTGAATTTATCGCCGCGAATTCGTCCCGTAACTGCGATTTTGTATATACAAACATACATACGTTTTTGTATGTATTGGTACTAGGAAATGTTTTGGCACACAAATCGAACACATTTATTCTAAGTAACCGTTGAATCTAAAGTGATATTTATGCAAAGATTCCGTGTATAAAGTTTTACGATCCCCAGCCGGACCTTAATCCGATGGACTATAAATTGTGATTCTGAAGACTATGGCTTGCACTACTCGACATCCAAATGGAACATCCAGTGGAAAATTTGACAATGCATGAGCTGCGCACTGCAATCGATGAGTGGCCATACCGACTTCGCCACTTCGTAAAGTCAAATGGAATCCATTTCAAGCCAGTTGTTCTACAGTTTGTTGCCTCTGAATTACCCAATTTTTTTTTAAATATTCACTGGTCTTCATTTTATTAGTAAAAAACCATGAAACGAAACATTTTCTATCAGCAAGTATATAAATACATACATATGTTTGCTGATTTTAACAAAATAAAGTTGCTATGTAAATCATGATATTCCATTTTTATAATGTATATGTAACAGAAGAAGTTAAATTTCTGATGAAGCTCTAAAATTTTAAGTCCAAATTATACGTTCTGTATTTAGCACAAAATGTGAAATAAAAAAGCTTGAGTGAAAATATTATGGAAAATGTCAAAATGGGTTACGGAGTATTATTCCTGAGCGTAAAAATAAAAATCGGAAAATAATCATTATTCTTTAGCGAAAAAAATAAAAATCAAAACATAATCATTATTCTTGAGCGAAAAAATAAAAATCAAAACATAATCATTATTTTTGAGCGAAAAAATAAAACTTAAATTTTAATTATTATTTTTAATTTCTATTGGAAAAACTCGTAAAATAAAAATCAGTGTAGATTATGGTTAAATGCCCAAAAACAACTAATTGTGTATACTTAATGCGACGCTTAAAACATAATGGATTTTTTGACTGAAATTTGAAAAATAATGATTATTTTCCGTCCCTGGTTTTTTGAATAAAAGATGAAAATAGAAGTGGAATGGAAATTATATTTAATCAAATATAAAAAGCAATGCCTCGTGGTTGATTACAATGATAAGTTATAATAAGTTTACCTTGTGATGTGATGTGGTAGTCGACGTGTTCCTCTGGATTCCCGTGAAGAAATGATTTAAAAAAAAGTGTACGTTGTCGTGAACCGCAATTAAGTGAGAAAAAGAAAAGGAAAAATTTAACGAACATAATTATCCGGCAGGAAATACGATGAAGCCGAATAATACGAGTATACACATTAGGGCGGTTAGAAAAATATTTAGGCTACCGTCCTAAACAACTTATGGGCGATATTTCTTATGTGCGACAAATGATCTATTGTGTTTGTCGACGGCATTGGGCTTCCGCATAGATTTTCTTAGACTTTCAAACAACGAGCTGTATACAAAATTTTTGGCTACTTTTTGCGGAACTGGAACTAACAGCAATTCAAGAATTTTCATTTAAAAAGTTTTGATTTTGAAAAGCTTATACTATTCAAAATGGCTAAGGTCTATATGCACTTCTAAATCTGTCTTAAGTAGAAATACTGGTAAAGTGAAGAGGATTTGATATCGGTTATTAAGTAATTTTGTTGCTCAAATTCGAACCGTAAAACTTAGTAAAAAAAATGAAAAATTTAGTGTTAAAATGTGGTTTCAAAGTTTCCCAAAGGACCCAAATCGACAATATATTTTACAATCAACGAAAAAACCACTTCTACAGGTAAAATTTTTAATAAAAAAATTCTTCAATTGGGATGCTTTGGGAGCTTTTCGGTCGGTAATATATTAAAAGCAAACAAAAAGTTTCTTTTTTTCTCCTACGCGTTTCGGCGTCTTCCGCGCCTTCATCAGGGAGTCTGCATTTTATTGTACATAAAACATAAAAACAAGTGTTAACAAAAATATTTCGAATCCTACGACTAAATTTTTACACAAAATGCATTGCCATCAATCTGGCTTTATGCTGAAAATTTTAAGCTAGCTAAGCGGGAAGTTGGCATAAAACTGATCGCAAGATTTGCACCACACAGACAACAAGCTGAACAAGTTAATTAAAATGCTTTAAAAAAGGGTGCGTTGTCTATGTCACTGTGTCCAAAAACAGGAAAGAAATCAAAAACCTGCACCTTCTTCAACTTGACATTGACTATATATAAGATACTAACAAACCAAATACTGAGGCGGACCCCATCGAATATACAAAATATTGGGTTATACATGCACCCAAAAGAAGCGCTAAACTGATCTTTATTTGTAGTAAAACGTTATAAATTAAACATAGTTATTGCACAATTTACAGAATATGGGTTTCCTTAATTCTAAAGCATTATCATACAGTCTAGACAAAGAATGCTGATCGTCGATGTAATTGCTAAACTGTCAGCAGATGTGTTGCGAGTACAACAGGTGATTAATAAGTACAATCACGCATCTACAAAGTTACCGTCTTTTGAAGTCTTGTTTGGTACAAAGATGATTAATCAGAGCCGTCAATTGGAGACGATAGAAAGTGAAATTATAATAGTAAGGGTGAGCTCGTTGCAGTAAAGATAACGCAATTTGTCGTAGGCCATAAGCTGACAAGCAAAGTTTTCGGCCTGTACGAAGTCACGCATGTTAAACGCTATGGTCGTTTTGAGGTGAAAAAGCAGCACATACCAAAAGTGACCACGACTAAGTAGTTGCGATAACATGAAGTTGTGTCTGTCATCTGGGACAGATGGCGCAGGTCAAAACGATCGATTATTAGATGGAGGGGTTTGTGTGCGCATCTGAACCATGACAAGCAGGAACAGGAGAGCGACGAAGTACGAGACAGATCAGTTTTTACAACTTCGTCTACGTAATAAGTCGCGAAGCCATTTGGTCGTAGATATTTCATTTTAAAGCTATGCTTTAATAGAATTTAAACTTACAATAAACATTTATTTTATGCTTATAATAAACTCTAAATAAACCTAATAATAAGCATCCTACATGTAATTACATGCATATCGTTGATGAAAAGCATCACTGATTTTCTTTTATTTTCTTTTAAGTTTTAGGAAAACTACTCCATAGAATTACATACATGGGTTAGCATTTAACTTTTTTTCTATTAAAAAATATAATTGCCTGTTAAAACATTTGTACATTTCAATAACGGTATGTACATGTTATCTTTTGTTATTTTATTTTTATGGGATAAAAAAATATCACGAATGAAACACATATGTATGTATGGAAACTTGTGGGGAAATATTATACATAGAAACATATAAGCGTATGGAAAAGTAGGTATTTTCTTGAGATGCTGTAGGGATTTAAAAAATAAATGTTCCATTATACTATAACTGCAGCCAAGTACTTTCAATGTTCAAGTTTGTTTTTATGCCCTATACCATATCTATAAAATAAATATAATGTGCCACTCATTCAATATTCGCATAATTTTCGTACATGTGGCAGGTAGCACTGGTGTAAGCAAATTTCTTTCAAGTCACAGTTAAAAGGATACCCGCTTCTGGTCAGCCATAATCGTTTTTTTTTTCTAGAGAGGCTGTGAATCGATATCATATTGTTTTTCTGACTTTGTTATGATGAAATACTTTATCCATGCTAACATATTTTAATGTAAATGTTTTTCAGATTGTTCCAGAGGCAGCGATTAACAAAACGTACTTGAACACCCTTCTAGAATGCTTTATCAAGGGATTAAAAGCCGAACCCCGCGTTGCTGCCAATGTCTGTTGGGCTTTCATCGGTTTATCAGATGCCGCTTATGAGGCAGCTGAAGTTAATGAGGGTGAAACACCAGACACATATTGTTTATCCCCGTATTTTGAGTACATTATTACTCAATTGCTGGATACAACAGATAGGCAGGACGGTACGCAAGCGAATCTTCGAGCTGCAGCATATGAAGCACTAATGGACATGATAAAAAACTCACCTCTGGATTGTTACTTAGTAGTTCAACGAACAACCATTGTTATTCTCGAGCGACTTAATCAAGTATTACAAATGGAGTCTCATATTGCTAGCCATAATGACCGTCATCAGTTTAATGACTTACAATCCTTACTTTGTGCCACCTTGCAAAGTGTTCTTCGAAAAGTTCGTGAAGAGGATGCGCCACAAATATCTGATGCCATTATGACTGCACTTTTGACTATGTTCAACTCATGTTCTGGTAAAACGGGAGGAGTTCAAGAAGACGCATTTCTAGCTGTATCAACTCTTGTTGAACTTCTTGGATACAAGTTTGTTAAATATATGGATGCATTTAAGCCATTTTTGTTTATGGGACTAAAAGCTCATCAAGAATATCAGGTATGCTGCGCTGCTGTTGGCCTAACAGGAGATATATGCCGAGCCTTAAAGCACCTGATTATTCCATATTGTGACGAAATAATGGCTTTGCTTCTTGCTAACCTCTCAGAGCCTACACTACACCGTAGCGTAAAGCCGCAAATCTTATCAGCTTTTGGGGATATGGCATTAAGCATTGGCAGTGAATTTCTCAAATATTTGAATGTTGTACTGGAAATGCTTCATGCAGCTTCACAGCTTCAGGTAAAATAATTTAATTAAATGTAGAGTTTTTAAATACATTACATTTCTTCAGGTTGATCAAAATAGTTACGACATGGTGGAATATTTAAATGAATTACGGGAAAGCGTATTGGAGGCTTATACAGGAATAATTCAGGGTTTGAAAGGGGTTGAACAACAGCCACATCCTGATGTGTTTCATCTAGAGCCTCATTTAGCGAATATAATTGCATTTATTAAACGTATTGCTCTCGAAGGCGAAAACTCTGACTCTATGATAGCTAGTGCTGCCGGATTCATCGGTGATTTATGCACGGCATTTGGCCCAAGATTATACCCTATGTTAGATGATGTCACAATTACTCAATTTTTAACCGAAGGCAAGCGTTCAAAGGCAACACGAACTAAATCGTTGTGTAACTGGGCCTCGAAAGAAATTAAAAAGTTACGTGATGGACCAGCGATCTCTCAGTGAAATGCAGTGAGGTAACATCAAGTAATTTCGTTTAATTATACCGTTGTATGATATATTCCGTGGTAATAAGACTTTTGTGAACAAAACTTTCGAGAGGTAAAAGGATCTCATTGGTATTTGATGTTTGCTAATTAACTTAGTTTTGGTTACTTAAAATATGCCTCATATTATTTTAGTTGATATAATATGTGGATTTGACAATGTCAATGTAATTCGTGAAAACTGTATTTGAATATGCAAACTAAATCTTAATCGATATTCTTGCCAAAATGCAATACTACTATTTCTTTTTTAACCATTTGCTTTGAGAGATCCTCGAAGTGTAATTTATTTTATTTCTAAATTTGGTTTTGAGACAACCGGTTTCGACATTGTTCCAGCAACAGTGTCTTGTCTCATTTATATAACCTGCTGGAAGAAACAACTAAGAAATAATAGAATTTTATTATTATTTATAATTAAATTGGGATTCAAGAGATTTATGCTAACATAAAATCAGGAAATATGAATTTAATAGATGAACAGATATTTAATCATACTATTAAGATTTTTTACTTGAGGAACCGCTTAATTATATGTAAGGGGTTGTAAGATCAACCAGTTTTTACAAATCGTTTAATTCAAAACTAAATTTCTGATTATGCGTATACAGTTTAAATAATATAATGAATAATTGACATGCGCAAAGGGAACTTTAATTTTAGTAATAATAAAGATATTCCGGAGCATTGATTTTAAAACCGAAATAATGTATAGTACGAAAATATACGCACATTGTGAATTTAAGAATGTTCATTTATTCAATTATACATTTTAGAAAGACCATTGTCAGCACGATTTCATCTCTTGTTATCGACTAAAATTCATTTTGAAACTAAGGTGAAAGATAATAGTACAAGATAAAAATTCCATCTTGGATAAGAGGGCTGAAAAACGTTTTCCCTGATATATTCACCTCTCTATATTTAGACTAAAAGTTAGTAGTTAATTTGTTGATTTAAATGCAGAGAAAAGATGGCTTGACAGTTGCTTCTGTCGACTTTCTTGACAATTGTAGTAATGAAATAAGACAAGCATACTGCATTTAAAAATTTACTGCAAATAGAACTCCAGTAAAAACATAGCGGCTTCATATAAGTTAAGTCAATAGCTCGCGTTAGAGCATACAAGTTTATACTTGAATATTTCACCTTGAATTCTCTGAATATCGTTTTTGATATGCATTACAACAAACATCTCGAGTCAGGTTGATAACATAAGCAATATAAGTATTTTCCTGTGGCAATTCCAATTCCTGTTTTAAAAATTTGAGCATTTTTGCCCTAACTTCAGCAAAACAGTTATCAAATATCAATTTTAACTTTTGATCACTTGAAACTTGTTATTTTGTAAACTAATATTTAATGAGCTATGACATATTAAAAATTTACTGAATTTTCAGAAAAGTAGAAAATTTGACGAATATTTGTTGGATTGGTTTTTAATTTAGCAATAAGAATATTCTATAAAAAAAAAAAAACGAAAAATATCAAATATGTTTTGAAACAGGTGTATACACAGGTTACTTATAAAATATTTTGCTTTGAGTTATTTTTATTATTTTAATATTTTCATGATAAATTGTTTAAAGTCTCGTTGATTTGATCAGTGTTTTTTTTTTGCTGGCGATTTCCCCAATTTTCTTCCATATACATACAAAAAATTAGGCTTTCGTTTTGAAGGAACACCGCCAGCAAAAAAAAAATATCAAAAATCAGCTGCAATTTTGATCTTCTTAAGACATACACTTTATTATACTAACATTGTATACTCCAAAAATTAAAAAATTCTGATTAAAGAGTTGAAAGTTATGTAAAAATTGCTTAAATTTTGTAAAAAAAATGTCTCACATTAATTGATATAATGTAGCATGAAAAACGTTTTGAACGACGAAAAAGCTGCTTAGTAAAATACTTTTTTGAGTAACTGTATATTTCTACAACGACTCAGAAACAATCTCTTCAACTTTAAAATCGAATCCCAAATTTATACATAAGATGCGGCAGAACAAATTAAGCTGTTTTGAAAAAAATATCCTCAAGATGGCAGCCGTTATCAGCAACTCACTGTTGGGGTTTTGTACTGGTTTGTTCAATAATCCGCTCCCACAGATCTGACGAAAGTGTGAGGGCGACTTCTAAACAGTTCCTGAATTGTTTATCCCCTGGTGACCGCACAGTCCACCCACATCATCCCTCAGTGGTGTTAGATGCCCGAGAACAATTTCTCTCAATTGTTGATCCCTGTAGGACACGTGTGCATCTTCCTAGTGTGTTGCCAGATTTATCTAGCTATCTAACTCGACCGGGTTGTTATTCTTGTTGGTTACTGAAATGAGGTCGGAACAGCATGAGGTGCAGGCCATAGTTCATCCCCACCACTGTCCGAGTAATCAGCCTTCCAATGCACTTAATTTTTTCTGGCGCGTCTTGAATAACGACTCGATACAATGAAGCAAACTTCAGTGCTTATGTGCTTTAGTATTATTAACGTTAATTTTTTTTTTTTATTGTAACCACAATTTAATACGAGTATTGTAATATGGCAATTTATAAGTTTATATTAAGTAAGATAATAAATTGTATATCTTTGATACGCCTTCTTAAAACATCCTAAAGTATGTTAAAGGTTAACTTTTATAAGCTTTGAAGTTTTGTTCGAAAAGTCTTAGATGCATTTTTCATGTTGAAACAATAATTTTTATTAACGCACGATTTATAAAAACTTGATTATTAGGATTACTCCATTCAATTTTCGTAATATATTACTGAACTATTTGTAACAATGAATCCTTGCGCTGGCCAAGGCATTGAGTTATAAAAAAAAACTTGTTATAGCATTCTTGTGACATAGCATACAGTACATTATTAAATGGAAATATAAGTACAATAATAAATAAAGTAATATCTGGGACAGCGTAAGTATTTTATTTACCCCGAAACGATTATACTTACATGCATGATTCGACTGCGTACTTGTTGTTTTTTGCGTTAAGCTCATTATTTAACAAACACCGTGTAAATCCACATTGAAAATACTTTGTCTAAAACATTTTTTTACGTTGCATTTATGAAAAGGTCGCAAAACTATTAAAATAGGAACATATTGTTTTTGTATACTCTTTCACATGTCAAGGAACATGCATTTACTGAATCTTTAATCTCTTACCAGACCCAATTTAGAAGTGCCGCCAAGAGGCAATGGCCCGTCAGAAGACCTACTAAAAGTCTGGATCTCTCTCTTTTCGAAGAATATGTATAGTATGATTTGCACATGATTTTTGCAATCCTGCTGCCCTGTCTGCTTACTGATATGTATACAGTTCGTCCGATCGTTTGATTGCTTATAGCGAGATCGGCAGTGTCTCGCTGATTGAGTCTTGTAGATAGACGCTCTGTTTGGGAAAGTCGTCTGCCCTTTTATTTCCTTCACACCATTACGTCCCGGGACACAATACAGGTGCACTGTTTTGGTCTTAGTTAACCTGCCTAAGGTTTTTTTTACACTCTACTACGGCCTTAAAGCAGGTGCTGTGCGAAACCGAAGCCTTCATGGCAGCCTGAATGTCGATGCAGATGTTATTAGCAACTGCACCATAGGCGTATGTGTTATTTTGCAGTTTTTCATATTAAATTTTCGATATTATGTTCAAATTGCCTATTTAACTAATTAAATGGAGAACTGATTCAGGCCGGTCAAATTGCAATTTTCGTGTTTAAGTTAACAGAGTAATAATATGAACTGAAAAGATTAACATACTGTGACAGAGTGGTCTATATAAAATAAACAAATTAGGCCAGCATCAGGAGGAAATATAACTACTTTAATAAGTTCATTGCACCAGTTCTTTAATTATATATTTGGAGACGGAGCGCCAAAAAGTATGCAGCGGAATGCATACATGCCATTTAACTGGTTAAAGCGTCAATTTGAACACAGTATTGCGTTCAAAATATATTCCTAAACAATATTTTAATGTACCCAAGTTTTACATTTCAAATTTATTCATAAAGTTTTTTTATTTTATTATTTTATTCCATATGATTTTCATAGAACTTGCAATTATTAAATCGTCAACATATAGTGCTATAACGCTTTACCTGCACCTTCTGCGTGTGGGTAAACACACAGCATTTGATGATTTAATACCAACTTCTTATAACATATCGCTAATTATATTAAACCATTCTCTTCCGGATTATCCGTATATTACTTTTTTTGCAAGTCTTATAACATTGTCCGAGCTTTTATATACAAGGTATTATCTTCGTTAGTACTTTCTCCAGCCACGATGTCGCATAAATATTTCTTGACATTTTGTGGGATTTCCTTGTGTATGTTTTCTTTCAATTCCCCGTTGAGAAATGCTGTTTTGACGTCCGATTGAATAATTTTGAGATTTTGCTCAACTGCCATGGCTAAAATGTATTTGATTGATTTTAGGTTTGTTACTGGAATGAACGTCTCCTTACAATCTACGCCATATACTTGAGAGAATCAACGAGCAACTGAACTTGCATTTTTTCTCCATCATACCTATTTTTTTTCTTTTAAACCCATTTTGACAGGGTTGTACCAGAGGGAGAGGGGGGTTAGATGAGTCGGTTTGAGAGGGCATGTGAATAGGTGATTGGTACATATCGTGCGAAGAATCTCCACATGCCGGACATGTATTGGGTATGTCGGGGTTGATTCTGGATAGGTAGGAGTTGAGCCTACTACAGTATCCAGATCGTAATTGTGCCAAAGTGACGTGGGACTCCTCATCTGCTACAGGTGGTGGTTGGGCTCCGATAACAGCATTTGCCTGGCGAGAGTCAATGGTGGTAGTGACTGTGTCTCTGTGGATGTTGCTTAGGACCCGCCGGTGCCGGTACGCCTCCGGATCCAGCGGTTGCGTTATGAGTGGCTGCACCTCGTCCTTTAGTTCTAAGAGATGCTTTCTGATGTGCCTGGGGGGTAGCTCCACTGCAAACAGATGCCTATTTGGGTGCCCCAAACGGTGACACCCAGCAAGGAACTGCTTGCTGTGCATGAGGTTGTGTTCCTTAATGCGGAGCACATTGACCTCTTGGTGGAGATGTTCCTCAGGCGACATCAGAAGGCATCCTGTCACCGGGCGGCGTGCGGCGTTCTGGCAGGTCTGCAGCTTCATCCACTGTGTCCTGCTGGTTCCTGACGACCACACTGGCGCAGCATTGTTTATTACCGGCCGGCCAATCGCATTGTATGTTGCCAACAACGTTTCTTTGTCTTTGCCCCAAAAGCTGCCGGCGAGCGACTTGAGGACATTGTTGCGGCTCTGTACTCTATTGGCGATTGCGGTAGTGTGCGCGGAGAAGGAGAGCAGGCTGTCGAAAGTCACCCCCAGAATCTTCGGGTGATTAACCGTCGGAATGGGGGTGCCATGTTGTTGTTGTTGAGATCCAGCCTGACCTCCTTCGTCCAGGTGGTGAAGAGGGTCGCCGAAGACTTAGCAGGGGACAGCGCCAGGTTCCTGCTTGTAAAGAAATGGGCAATGTCGGAGAGATACCCCTTCACCTTCGAACACAGATCGTCAATTACATTGCCGGTTGCCATTATCGAGCAATCATCGGCATAGGAGACTATTGTGACTTCCTCGGGCGGTTGAGGGAGCTTGGAGATATAATGATTAAACAAGAGTGGAGACAGGACGGCACCCTGCGGTACCTCTTGTTTAATTTTCTTTAGTTTGGATATTTTGTCTCTGAACAATACCGATGATTGGCAAACACACAGGTAATTTGCGGTCTACCGTTTCAGTCCCTGCGGGAGAATCGATGCTTCCACGTCAGCTAGCAGCGTGGAGTGGCTGACTGTGTCAAAGGCTTTTAACAGGTCCAACGCTACTATGACGGTTTTCTCGCAGGGGCGGTTTTGGATAAAACCGCGGTTCAGCTGTGTGTTTATGGCTTTCCAGGAGCCATGTTGATGCTTAGCTGACCCTAGGTGGTATGTGTAGTACGGGAGGAGTAGGGCCTCAAGTGTCTTTACTACCGGCGAAAGCAGGGAAATCGGCCGATAGGAATCACCCTTGCCGGCCGGCTTTCCTGGTTTCAGCAGTGGGACCACCCTCCCAACCTTCCAGATGTCGGGAATGATGAGGGTGGCCATTCACAGGTTGAGGATCCCTGTAAGGTACTCAACTCCCGCGGTCTAAATTTTTCAGCATCAACACGCTTAGCCCGTCAGGGACATTGGCCTTAGAGGCTTTCGCCTTCCCGATGCCTCCTTCACCTTACCACATGTGAAAGCAAGAGCCGCGCTGTTGTTTGATTGTTTGCGCAGCCTTCTGGGCACCTACCGCTTGGCCCTATCCGCGATGCAAAATGAATTCCCGGCTAAAATAGCTCGCAGATCTATTCGGGTCCGACGAGGGACGATCTCCGAATGAAATATCTACTCGGTCGTCGCGCTTCGTCGGGTTGGATAAGGACCTCACAGTGGACCAGAGCTTACCGGCACCCGTGACTAGGTTGCAGGACTTCAGGTGCTCCTCCCACTTGTTCCGCTTGTTCTAATCTACCAATCTCCGAATCGCCACGTTCAAATCCCTTATATTGGGATTACGGAGATCGGAGTGGCGAAGCCGGTCACGCTCATTTGCTAGAGCAGCCGTTTCAGCCGGGTAATTGGGACGGATCTTGGAGGTCCTCCCTGCCGAGATGAAGCGAGCCGTAGCAGACGCATCCATCTTGCAGAACCTTTTTTCGCATTTGCGAACTTCAGTGGGTGTG
The DNA here is from genome assembly GCA_951828415.1 of Anomoia purmunda. NCBI lineage: Eukaryota > Metazoa > Arthropoda > Insecta > Diptera > Tephritidae > Anomoia > Anomoia purmunda. The sequence goes on along the minus strand of OX639994.1, from coordinate 39,613,247 downwards.
GAAGAGGTCTAAAAGAATTTTCAGTGAACTCCGCGAACCCGACCCAGTCAGCCCTTTTAAAGTTGATGTAGGTCCGGTGGTCCGCGGGGGCAAAGTCAGCAGGTATGTCAATCGTGATGATTATGGGTAGGTGGTCTGATGCAAGCGATAGCATAGGTCGTTATGCTATTTATCAGACCTGTGCTAGCTATTGTTAGGTCAGGCGAGCTGCTGCATAATCTTGGTGGGGGTATCATCATTAATAGTGCAGAATGTCGAAACGTCTATTTGATCTGCCAAATTGTTTCCCCTACGATCAGCTGGTAGGCTTGAATGCCAGAGATCGTGGTGCGCGTTGAAGTCACCAACTACCAATCGGTTTTCACCTCTGAGGAGCGCACCTATGTCAGGGTGATATCCTGCCGGGCAGCAGGTGACAGGGGGTATATAAACATTGAATATTTCGAGCTCGACATCGCCTGACTGGACAGCTATTCCTTGACATTCTAAGGTAGTGTCCCTTTAATAAGACGATACTGCACAGTGTGATGGGTGATGAATGCCAAGCCACCACCATTACCGCGTTTGCGACCCTTACGATGCACATTGCAGCGGTTGCAACTCAACAAGGTTGAGCTGAGTCGGTTATATCCTCAATCTTGCCCTGCAGCCCATTGCAGTTCAGCTGAAGGAGTCTCGTTTGCCTCGGGAGAGAGGTGTGAGGGAAGGGTGATGTTGCCCACCAGGTCCCTGCTGCACATGCACTGACACATTGGGCTGCCTTGAGGTGTTGTTCGGCAGCGCCGCCACGGGCGTGTGCGGTTGCAAGGCTCTACAGCAGGGAGCCAGGTAGTCACCCGACCATTCACGTGTGGTGCACAGACCAGAACATACACGGAAGTAGCACCAGCCTTGGCACGAGTTGCACCTGGCAGATGTCGCATTCCGGTATATCCTGGCCTGACACAGAACATACAGCGTGGGGTACCAGGAGCTGCTGGCTGTGCTCCTGTGAACCGTGGAGGTTCTGCCGGTGCTAGGCACTGGTGCACTTGGTGCAGCTAAGGGGGCCATAGAGGCTATGGGTGCCGTAGGGCGCGAACAACATGGGGCCACATATTTTGTGGACCACTCCTTATGGGTATTAAGGCCTGAGCAGACCTTAAGATGGCTCCATCCGTCGCACGAATTACACCGTACCGAAGTGGAGTTCGGATGAAGCTTTTTCTGGCAAACGCAGCAAAAATAGGTTTCTGGTCCAGGGTTTGGCTCGATGCCAGCCCTGAGCAGAAGGAGGTGAAGCAACCCTGTTGCAAGGAGTTGCTCCAGGGGAGACAGACGACTTATGGGGTAGGCCGATCTAAACAGGGTTAGATCGCCGAAACAACAGTCCTTGGCCGGGTGAAACCCGGGTCATTCCGGTACGTAGAACCGACTGTCGTGGGAATGGTCGTCGTCATTTCTGGCTAAATGGCTTCGTCAACAAGCAAAATATGCGTTATTGGACAGGTAGCAATCTACACGTACTCCATGAGTCAACATTGAATCCCGAAAAACTTACGGTTTTGTGTGGTTTATGGGCCGGCGGCGTCATTGGGCCGTTCTTCTTCCGTGATGATCAAGACCGGCACGTTACTGTGAATGGGAATCGCTACCGCTCAATGATAATTGAATATTTTTGGCCCGAATCGGATGATATGGACTTGAACAATATTCCAACAGGACGGCGCCACAAACCACACAACGAATGTCAAAATCGATTTATTGAAAACCAAGTTTGGTGAACATGTTATCTCACGAAATGGCCCAGTCAATTGGCCGCCTCGGTCGTGCGATTTGACGCCGTTAGACTATTTCCTGTGGGGCTACGTCAAGTCTATGGTCTATGCCAACAAGCCAGCGACGATTGATGAGCTTCGTACGAATATCGAACGTGAAATTGCAGCGCTATCGGCCGATTTATGCTTGAAAACCGTCGAAAATTGGGTTCAGCGTCTGGACTTCTACAAGCGTGCCCGTGGTCCACTTGCAAAAGAAATCGAGTTCCATACATAATGGCATCTGTTGAGGAATGCGGAATAATAGTAGTGCCTTCCATCACAATCCGCCGCTCAGCAATAGTTGGCCAAGAGATTTCTGCTTTAAGATGGCATATTGTCCTTACAGTTTTAAAAAAAAGTTTGTATGCTGTTCCTTTCCCCAAATTAAACCGATCAGATAGATCGCGATATGTTACTCTGCTGTTGCTTAGTTTCCACAGCGTCATATATAGCGATGCCTTTAGGGAGTAGTTGGTACTATTCGGTGACCAGAAAGACTCCAAAGCATTATTCAGTTTAAATTTTATTCAACTTACAACGAACGTGTCACGACTCATCCTAAAATGGGAGAAAAATACATCGGACTCGTACACTTCAATTGTTTTATAAAAATTTTGCACTTTTGAGACTTCTCTTTTTACACATTTCTTGCAATCACAAATTTCTTCTTTTTTGATTCGTTAGTAAAAAATTGTTACCACGTTCATACACTTCATCAATTATTAAATTTAATAGCATTTCCATCTCACAGTACAAAAGTTAGAGTACATTAATCACGTTCTGTGTGCTAATAATTTGCAATGTTACAGCAGAGTATCAGCTGAGTATCAGTAGCAGAGTTGCGAATAGGCAACAAGGCTGCAATTTTGCGGCATTATTACGTAGCACGAACGCACCCACAGTTACATCACAAACAATACCGACACCCCAACATGTACCTGCAACCAAGACACACTAGTAACTATCAAGCACTTACTGCTGGAGTGCTCGCTTTTCACAAGACAGAGATATATGATATTCAAAAACTCCAATCCCTTACTTGCCCTCCTCTCTTTCCAAGGAAGCGACCACCAATATTATCAAATTCTTAAAAACTACAAAATTATATTTTCTACTCTAAGTTAAAAGATGTGCACAATAATATTAACAATATTATCTGATTAAGCTTAAGGCCTTGTAGCTATAGCTTAAATTAACTCATAAGTCTATACACATATAAGCTAATATATGAAAATAAATAAAATAAATATGCATAAGTCTACACAATGGCCAAAATAAATTTATGTAGAATATTTGGAATTATTTTGTGTATGCAGTTCCGTTGGCCATTCAATTTTAGTGTAACAAAGTGCAAGTTAAGGGGTTAAGCTAATGCAGGGTGTGGATGAAGCGTAACACATCACACAAGGAGCCCTGTATGCCTAGCCACTCCCACATCAAGACCACAGTGCGCGATAATGAATCGTATCCTTCAAGAGGGGACCCTGTTTTCACCGTACAGTATGAATCTAGACTAGGAGGGTGTCGAGCCTACCCTCTCACGGGACGGATTGCCCCTCCAAGCCCACTCCGGGCATACGCACGTTGCAAGAGGATAGCGCGAAGTCCTCCACGGACAAGCAACTGACCATTCCTGCAGGAATCGCACTCACCAGAGCATCTGGACTAAATACCTCGATCAGCGTCCCAGCTGCTCAAAGGCTATTTTGCCCTCGATCAAGGTCTGGCGAGACCGCAGGGCTGCCCCCAAGGTCATTAAAAAGCTGGGGGTCATCCCGCATAGCCAACTGACCGAGGAATAAAACGCCTCCTTAAGGTACGCTATGGAAGTCTTCGCCGAGAGCAGCAAGCGAAGCAAATCGGGGAACGCTCCGAGCGGACCTGGTGCCTCCTAGTCGTCATCGGCTGTAAATTGCACGGGTTCTACAAAAAACGCCACGAGTGAACCTGTAGACCTCCCAATGAGAGCGACACGAACTCAGTTTCTGCGTACGTTGGGTCCGTTTACACTTGGTAGGAAACGCTAGCGGGGACCATCTTCAAGCCTCCGTACCGAAAGAGGTAGGAAATGATACCACAGTCATAGCAGCCTCAGAAGAGGAAGGGCTAGAGGCACTGGATGTCGTCCACTCTGTAGATGGTGCAGATCCTACAAATTAATCTGCACCACTCCAGGACAGACTCAGCGAGAAAGCTGTGGACCTCATTTTAGACAAGGAACCTTGGGTCGTCAGAGCTTGCATTCTTATTAAAAAACTGTTTTCTTATGTTCTACTCTCTCAATATAGCGACGAGAACATCGTGAGCATCAGCGTCAGACTAAGTGAGAGCACCATCTGGCTAGCGGCAGCCTATGGTTCCCACGGCAGCCAAAATTTCCCAACGATTAGACTGCAGGATGCTGTTAAGGAGACGAACTGTAGAAACCTCCCGGTCATAATTGGACCCGATTCTTATTCCCACGGCATGGGGCCCAAGGGGTACCAACGTTAGAGGCGAGTGTTTACTTGATTTTATTCTTCTAAATGATCTCAATATATACAAAAGCGGGAATGATCCCACCTTTGTGACTTCTGGCAGAAGAGAAGTGCTGGATATCTCTCTCGTATCGAGTAGTCTCTCCGACCAGTTTACCGACTGGCAGGTATTAAAAGAACACTCATTTTCCTATCATCTCTACTTTAGCTTTAAACTCTCTCTGAATCCTGCTCCTCTACAAGTAAACAGGAACAAGAAACAAACCGACTGAGCAAAATATGAAGGTGTACTGTCGGCCTATTTAAGTAGGAACGCTTCTCACGATAAGTGAGCTAGACTCACCGTCTAAAATTGACGAAGCAGTGAACTTTGTGACAAGTTCTTGTAACGCTGCTTTTAAGGCATCCTGCCCAAGAACCCTCTCGAAGAGGAAGAAGAAGCCTCATTGGTGGAATCGGGAGATTTCGGTCCTGAGGAAAAAATAGCAGGATGCTCTTCAATCAATCTAAAAGAAGTGGTTTCTTGCAACCTTACAAGGATGCACTCATGTCCCACATGAGTGGACAAGGAAGAGAGTAGCCTTCTTACCAAAGGAAGCAATACTGCTTATGTGAAACCGAAGGATTTTATGCCCATAAGCCTTACTTCGTTTCTTCCCAAAACTCTAGAGAGGCTCTTAGATGAATACATTCGGCGGGGGAAAACACCGTAACCTCTCTCCCAACCAGCATGCATATTGCAAATCAGCTGAGACTGGGCTCCATGCTGTCGGTTCAACGATTGAAAAAGGACTGGCCTTCAAGGAATACACGCTAAGAGTTTTTCAAGAAGGCCATAAAGAAGGTTCAGCGCGAATCTTGGCAAAACTTCTGCAACAGTATTGAAGAATATTCTGAGACTTACAGGCTGCCAAAAGTGCTTTTGAAAAGTGCCTCAAATATAAGCTCTATCCAGAAGCCTAACGGTGACTGGACATCATCTTGTACCGAAATGCTGGAGATACTCATGAGCACCAATTTCGCAGGGTGCTCAGATTACGTCTCTAACACTCGGGCAGACCATTAAACCTACTCTTCCCTAGAAAGCCCAGTAAAGGATATCGTAAGCTACGCCTGGGTGGGATGGACTATACCGTCTTTCCAACCATATAAATCTCCGAGGCTGGACGAAATCTTTCCCGCCCAATTGCAAACAGCTAAGGAGATAAGGCGCCTGCTGCTCACAGATTTTTACAGCTTGTCTTACCTTAACTCATGTCCCACATGAGTGGACAAGGGAGAGAGTAGCCTTTTTACCAAAGGAAGCAATACTGCTTATGTGAAACCGAAGGATTTTAGGCCCATAAGCCTTACTTCGTTTCTTCCCAAAACTCTAGAGAGGCTCTTAGCTGAATACATTCGGCGGGGGAAAACACCGTAACCTCTCTCCCAACCAGCATGCATATTGCAAATCAGCTGAGACTGGGCTCCATGCTGTCGGTTCAACTATTGAAAAAGGGCTGGCCTTCAAGGAATACACGCTAAGAGTTTTTCTCGACATAGAGGGAGCCTTTAGCAATGTTCACCCAGATTCGGTGGTCAGGTCCCTCTTTAGAGTGGGCGTGCAGAAGGGGGTGGGGGACTTTGTTGGGCTGCTGCTAAAAAATAGAACTATTCTTTCCGAGTTAGGGATTAGGTGTCTGCAAAATGGCTCTCTACTATTTTCAGGGCCTGTTTAAAACTGAAACATATACCGATGACATGGAGAAATGTCACGGCTGGTTTATTCCTAAAGCCGGAAAGGCCTCACACACTAATCCACTGGTTGAGTTTATCGGCCAGCTACTCTGTTGCAGAGTAGTAATGGCTAAGCTGAGTGTGAGCGAATTGTCGCGGCACGTGTGGAGGTGTCCTATCGCCACTTCTATGGAACCTCACCGTAAGTACGCTACTGCGAGATACGGATTGTGGTGGCGCAAAAGTTGTCGCGTACGCTGATGACGTCACGGTCACACCCAGGGGAAAGTGTTCGCAGACATTATGCGAGCTGATGCAACGTGCGCTTCGGGAGGTATCCAAGTGGTTCACCCACTGCGGGCTCAGGGTCAGCTCAAGTAAGGTGGAACTTGTACTCTTCACGAGAAGGTATAAAGTGTCTTCGGTAACTCCACCGGTACTAAATGGTATCCGGTTAAGTCTTTCTATAAGTGCCAGATTTCTAGGCGTAATTTTAGATAGGAAGTTGAACTGGAAAGAGAAATTAGTTCAACGCCTATGAAAAGGCTTCCATAGCCCTCTACAGATGTAAGATAGCCATAGGCAGGAAATGGGGTCTTAATCCCGGGATCTGCTGATGGATTTTCACAGCGTTGACGACCTATATGGGGTGATCGTATGGTGCCCTGGATTGGAAAATGAGGTTAACCTCAGGCTACTCACGAAGGTGCAAAGATCTAGTATGATCTGTATAAGTGGGACGCTCAGAACCACTCCAAATGAGGCCTTGAACGCCATTTTAGACCTCCTTCCTTTAGATTTGGTTGGACAACAGATGGCAGCGATGACTGCTTTGCGACTAAGAGAGACATCCCAGTGGCATCCTCAAAGCCAAGGGCACGCTTGTATTTTGAACAAGTTCTGCTCTATTCTGAGCAGCACGGATCGGTGTGCTTTGACATCGGCTTCTGAATGTAACTTTATTACACGAATTCCAAGCAGTGGAAACTTGAGTTTCATACTCCACCTGGTAGCATTTTCATCTATACAGCCCTTTCCTGCAAATTTCCTTTAGGTTACCAGATCACTGCAGCGTATGCCAGGCTGAGGTCTCAGCTATCATGGAGGCGGTAGAGAAGATTGGGACCGGGATTATAGGAAGAGACATCTTCATTTTTAGTGCAATCAGAGCTCTGAGCTCTTTCACGTTTAACTCGAACATCGCGCAGGACTGCCGCCTAACTCTACAGGAGATGGCCAAGCAGAACAGACTGTACCTCATTTGGGTCCCTGGTCACCGGGACAAAGAGGGAAAGTGCATGGCAGACGAACTTGCAAGACAAGTTACAACCAAGCAAATTCTTCAGAATAAAGAACGCATTTGTATGCCGTTTGCCACTTGCAAACTGCTATTAAGAGATTGTACGTATAAACAAGTTGACAATAGATGGAGGCAAAATACGACCTGTCGAAGCTCAAGGCAGACGAGGCCTAAATGGGATCGGAAACGGTAGCGCAGCGTTCTCTCTCTAAGAAGGGAAAACATTTCTAACGTGATCGGGGCTCTAAACGGACGCTCTCTGATAGGGAAACATGCTGAAAGGTTGGGTGTACCCTTTCGAAGATGCTATAGGAGCTGCAAGAGGAGGAGGAAACGATCAGGCATTTACTGTGTAAGTGACCTGCACTGTGTAAAAGCAGAATGCGTAACCGTTTTTGGATGACCTTAGTGAGGTTTCTAGCACCGAGGTAAATTGCCTGTTGAGGTTCATCAGTGAGACAAAATGGTTTGGTGAGGGGTAATTTTCTCACTTCGGATGGTACAACATTTTTCTTTATGGTAACACAATGGGCCTCCTATTACTGGCCTAGGTGAGTCAAGGCAGCCGCAGCCACTCCCACCTAACCTAACCTAGGGATTGGGTTCATTACTAAACATGTGACGAGAGGCATCCCCCAAGGGGCGTTCTCTCCCTCTACTATGGAATATAACCGTTGACGCCCTGCTTTGGAACCTAAAGGGCACTGGTTGCCAAGTCGTAGCGTATGCCGATGACATAGCAATCGTAGCAACGGGCAAACATCTGCAGGTTATGAGTGAGCTACTACAACAGTGATAAGATTCTTTTCTAGGGGGGTAGCGTCTGGTGGACAGCGCTAAGCAAAAACCTGTCAAAAGCCAAGATGGAGCGAGTACCACGTACGGCTTCCATGCTGGTTACGTAAGCGCTGCCCTCAACACCTACTAAATCTCAACGCGATCCAGCCGTGGAGAGAGCTAAAGTACGACCATAGAAAGGTCCTGGATGCTCTTCCGAATGCACTAAGGAGTATAGATTACACTACTCTTCTACTCTGCAAGGACAACAATAAGAATCCCAGAGAGGAATCAATGGGAAGATGCCATAGGCCTAGACCCAGAGTCGACGGCTGTCGTTACAGATAGTTCCAAACTCAACGAAAGAGTGGAGAGGGGGATTCACTGCAACGAATTAGCGGTGGACCTCAGCTTTCGCTTACCGGACCAGAATGGAGGCTGCTCGTTGTGTGACAGTGTCCGCTACTACAGACAGACCTGTCACTATATACTCCGACAGTCAAGCGGCTAATAAATCTCTTAATTCTCACAAAACAACGTCTCAGACTAATAGTTGGGGTAATAACCGGACACTGCCTTATGGGCACACTCGAAAAGAGATTGGGATGCATAACTGACGATTTCTGCCGAAGCTGCAGGGTCGAAGAGGAAGTGGAGAGCATCGAACATTATCTCTGCCACTGTCCCACCCTGTCCACGACTCGAAACCAATTCCTAAATGGGTATTTTCTAAACTGTTTGGCCGAGCTCAGGACAGCATTCCCGATCTTCTGTTTTTCTGTGCTACGTAAGGCGCACACAGTGGTTCACCTTCTAAGGGAAGGAACAAGAAAACGTATGGCCCCTGCCAGCGGTATCACAACGGGCTTTGTCAGCCTACGTGCGCATCCGTGGACTAGCATGGTTGCAGCCGCTCGTTCATTTTCATTCCTTTCGTTCGGCTATAGTGGAACATCGCAGGGCTGAGTGTGATGAAAAGATTCGTCAAGCCAAGAAGGAAGTGAAACAAGAATACAACGAGAAACTCGAAAAATTTTATGCGGCTGTTCTGGGAATGGAGTTGACAATTAGAACGAGGTTGCCGGAACGTAGTTTGGTGAATCTCATGAGTAGGAACTTGCACCTCGGAATTAAGATCCCTTTCTTCGGGAATTACTGGTGGACTTGACAAGGAAGTGTCGTCGGGTAGAGAAGCTCCTTTCCGAATTCGAGTCAAAGTCATTTCCTAGGAGAACATTGGAAGAGTTGGAAGGCGAACAAAGAGAGGAACAATCTGAGATGTTGGAAGCATTTCATAGACCGTCCAATAACAGAATTCTGCGTAAGAATGCTCCCAGGAAAATAGCGCTAACGAAGGATGATAAAACACCTAGAAATAGTACGAGTCCTAGCTGCGATGGGAAAGTGACCACCTTGATCTGTTACAAATGTTATCGTCAAAACAAACAGTCATACGAAGGATAGATAGATAGATAGATATTAGTGTTGAGGTTTACACTTCGACCTTTCGATCCATTGTGCCCTCCGTTCTTTATAGTACCGCATCTAACCCCAACGCTCTTAGGAAGTCTAAGATGATGGTTGGTGGTAGCGAGCGTACAAGTTCCTGATCGGGGATATATGAGCCCAGATATCTCTTCCGTTTTCTTGAAACGGCTTCACAGTCAAAGAGCAGGTGCATCGGGGTCTCCGGGGCCGAGTCACAGAAGCGACACGACTCATTCGACCATACTCCGAGCCAGTGTAGATGGCTACGCAGTCTGCAATGACCTGTAAGTATCCTCAAGTAGGGTTTTGAGAGGTTAATAAACTGTTTAGATCGTTTACTGTTATACCCTCCCAATAGACATTTCGCCTGGCGTAACCCTGCCATCTGGTCCCAGAGTCTTGGTATGTCGACCTACCGGCAGGAAGGGCTCGGGCGCAATGGTTTTAGCCTTTAATGTCGAAATGGGAGTCCATGATACCATCTCTGAATCAATTCTCAGATACTCAAATAATATCTACACAAGAACATTCAAACGTACTCCTGACTACACCCAACTTTTCATTGTTAAGGCTACAAGCATTGAAATGCACAACATTAATGCCTTTTTGGCGTCTGCATAAAATGTTTATCATATCAAGGCTATTATCATCAACCCTTTTTGTTGATGCTCGAAATCATTTGACTTATAGGAAACAACAAAAACTTTAAGACAACGAAAGCGCGGTGAAAGATAAAACCAAATCAAACAGAGTTTCGCTACCTTTACAATATATAAGAAACATTAACAAAATATACCTAAGAATATATAAATAAACATACAATCACATATATACTTAATGAAACAGCTGAAGTCATCATCGATGGTAATTTTTGCTGGGAGGCTGTTTTCCAAATTATCCATTCGCACATGCACAACACCTCGCTTAGTATACGCCGAAATCAATTTCCCCTCACGCCGCAATTTTATAGCCTTTTGCAGCAACAATCTATTCTCCCCTGGTAAGGCTATCAAAGATATGAAAATAACCTTGGATGTCAAGGGGTTGCAGGGGAATAGCCGATTTTATACGTCTTCTATATTCACCGAAAACGCGTAGAGTGCGATTCCGATCAAGAGGTGAGTGGAACTTGATTACAATAGCGCTGTGAGGAGATGTTTGTGACGCTCTTGTATGGAAAATGTCCCTAATCTGAGGAGCGAGAAAGCCAATAGACAGGCACACCTGATTAAAAATGCTCTTCAGATTCTCCCCTTCCTTAAACGGAACACCAAAAGCGACGGCGTCGGCAGCGGCTCTCTTTAGTTTAAAATTCTCAATTCCCCTTTTATGCAAGCGATCTTCGCTACTGTTTTTTACGTCCTCCCCAAGCAAAATAATGCGGGCAGAGGACTCAGTCACCATAGAAGTGAGCACCGATATTTCCTCCTCAATTCTTTTGGTTAGCTTATTCTCTACCTCAGTTAGTCTGCTTGATATGCTTTCAATAAGCGGCCGCACTGCTCTGTCTGGTGCTGAACCCTCTCCTCAACTTCTTTTAATCTGGCGAAAACCGCTGCAAGAGTAATGCCTTCGTCGAATTTCGCTGCCTTAGCGGAACAGGAGCCTTTGCTCAGTCGACGTTTGATTGACGAAGCAGTAGTTGGCGACATAACCGCTCGCAAACAATTTTGTAAAATAATTTTGTTTGGTTAACCAAATTAATTATATTAGCCGGACACCGCACTTGTACAAGCAGGAATGACAGGGATATAAGTCCATACAATTACATTAAAATAATTATTATATTTCGAAACACAACAGGGCCAATATTGGGGGAATTAGCAAGAGTGCGATGAAAACACGTCCGTTCCGTTTGAGGAAATAGCGAAATTTATTTTTTTATCGGCGTATAATCGAGCATTGAAATTTAGTACCGAATTAAATGATGCGAGAATCATGCCAGCCAGGCTAACTATCTTGTTACGTATTATGGTAACTGCCTGGTAGTGTTTTGAACTACCTGCCAAGGGTTCATATATCGCCGTGAGCAATCTGCCTCCATGGCACATAACGGGGTTTGTCAACGTTGAATTCTGGCATTGACTTTACGACATCCAGAGATTCCTCGCATCTAACGTCACCACCACATTCAACGGGTTGGTATTCCTCAACCCCAATTGGACTTTCTATGGACGCAAGACGGTTCGTCAAACTGTTGATTTACTATTAGAAGTCTTTACGGACTTAGTCAGTGCAGCTCAAGAGCTGAATTAAATAACTTTTCAGTATGCCCATTTTCAATGCTCAAAACAGAATCAAAACTACTATTTACGATTTATTTCACTTAAGAAAATCTTACACTTATGCCTATATAAAACTTATATAAAGAAATCTCTATTTAATCTTACACTAGAATTAACAGGATCATCAATGTGGTATACGTCGGCCACTCGATGGCAAACGCCTCTGCGTGGCGTCCAATGCCTGTGATAAATTTGTTTGGTTCGGCCTTCATAGATTTTTTTATACTTAAACTCGTACTCCTTTTATTTTTCACAATCGAAATTGTCTAAAATTTCACGATATTCTTATTGGTTTCAAGGTTAATATTTCAACAATTTGTTTTATTATTGATTCAATAAAATTGCATTTAAGTTTTTGTTCAATATTCACACTTTCTCGCGACTTTAATTTATTAGCTTTCTTGTTGCTATTTTTTAGATTTCCATTCTTGTTGACGTATTGTATGCCCTTATTTATTATTATTTATATAATTTCAAAAGTGTTTCTCTCAATTAATTTTGTTTCAATAGAATTACATTTTTTTCACTTTTCATGGTTTTTTGTGACTTTAGTTTATTAGCTTCTATTGTTGCTGTTTTGCCTTTGGAATTTTCACAATGTGGATTATCTGAAGATTTATTTTTGTTCAATGCTCTCACTTTTCACTCTTTTTCTCGACTTTAATATTGGCGGCTGCCAATGCGTGTGCGCGCTTCATTCCGGGGTAGTAACACCAAAAATTATAGAATATAGCGGTCGCCCCTAGACAGGCAATATCAAACTTCTGAATGTATTTCTTCCATGAAAAAACTTTTCACAAAAATCATTTGCCGTTCGGAATCGGCATAGCGACTTGAACGAAACGGCTTAGAAATTTGAAGTTCCACCAATCTTGGCTACTGAGGTATAGAAAGTGAGGAAGAATCACTTCACAATCAGAACGATGGAAGTTTTCGAGCCCTACTAAGCTGCCGAGCGTTGAGTGATTTGGAGGTAAGAAATCACTTAAAGAATTCCCCCAAAAACGCGATGTATGCACATCAGCAATCGTGTTCAGAATGATCTTATAATTATTTGCTATGACTTGATATTAAAACAGCTTATCGATAGGATCAAGAAGCCCAAAGCTATCATGATCTTGGCAGGTGAGTTAGCGGACATTTCGGGAGTCGAACAAATTTCAATTTGTATCCGGAACATTGATTCAAAAAATGCCACGCATGGGAGTTGGGATGTTTTTTTTTAGTTTTGTTACGACTACGCAATTTACTGGAAAAGGATCGCCAGCTGCCATCCCAGATTTTTTGGAATGTTCGGGGATAGACTGCAGGTACTTTACGACGGTGCAAATGCAATGATTGGAGAATTTTACGGAACACAGATTTGCATTCAGAAAAAATACAAACTTGCTATGTATTCGCACTATGTAGCTCATTATTTCAAGTTTGATCGACAGTGCTGCTTGCAAAATTGTTCCGGTCAGAAATTCTCTAGGCATAATCCAAGGTTAGGTTTGGTTACTGTGGTAGTTCCCGCAATGGGAACTCACTTAGACATAGTGGGAGTCCATTGTGATACCACCTGTTTTATGAACGGTAACGTGAATCGGAAAAGTCAGAAAATGAAAAGATGAATCCACCTCATCCTCCTCCATACAGCTGTGGCAGAAAGGGTCAGAGACTATCTTCAGCCTAACCGCATGAATACCCAACGGACAATGCCCAGTCAAAACACCAACGAGGGTCGAGAGTTGCCGCTTAGTAAGCGACCTCAGCTCCTTTGAGCGGTCCTTGCAGTTCTGCATGTCGTGGCAATTTCCCAGCGCTCGCTGAGACGACAGAGAGCCCCACCCCCTCACTGCTAGGAGAAATGTCTTCCCCTGCATGATATCAAAAAGGGTGCTCAAAAACTTACCCCTGCCAACGAGAGCAACATCGTCAGCATAGCCAATCACCGTGCAACCTTCCCTTTCTAGCTCCTTCAGGACGCCATTGATAACAACGACCCAAAGGAGTGGTGAGAGAACGGTGGACTTCCTAAATGCAAGTTGCAATGCATATTTATAATGCATACACTTCGTAAACGCATTTTTAAACTTTCTGGCAACGTCTAATGTTCCTAATTGTTTGGCAACTCATTTTTATGAGCATCAGCTGTCAAAATCGCGCCTCATTTTTATTTCGTATGCAAAATTTTAGTTGCAATGGCTGAGTAAGTTTCTGTTTGTTTTTTTTTTTTTAATAATTTTCTTTATAATTGATAGATTTCATGTAAATAATTAAACATTTTTTATTGCAGAGACAAAAAGTGGACCCATGAACGCAAAAAATTATTAATTACCACAAGACTTCGACATGAACCAGATTTTACGGCCAAAAAGAAGAAGCGAAACACAATTTGGGAAACAATATTAAGGGAAATAAAAGTTGTGGATAGTTCCTTCCCGTTTTCGAGAGAAGATATTACTAGATGCTTCCTAAATATTATGGGGACTTATAAAAGGACAAAAAAAGAAACAATACATCCGGCGAAGCAGCCACGAATTGGGAGTTTTTTGATGAAATTGACGAAGTGTTTGGGAGCCGTAGTAGCATTGATGTTCCACAAGAAATGCTTGAATATTCTTTGGAGGATGTAACTGATATGCTACTAGATAATCCGACCCAAGATTCAAGAGAGAAAACTGAAACTACACCCACAACATCTATGAAAAGAAAAAGGAATGACGTTCTTTAATTTTTACAAAAAGATTCTGAAAAAGAAAAAGTTAAAGAATTAAAGGAACTGCGTGGCTTATTTAAGAAAATCCTTAGGAAGAATGCTGCGGAGTGATCTCAACAAATGTATAGTTATAGTAAGAAATGTGATTCAAAAAGTTTCCAAAGACTTGAAGTCGAATTAGTTTTTGTTTTTTATATTTCGTCTATGTTAACTGAAATAAAAGTCGAAATAATTTATGTTTTCTTTTATAAATTTGACTCTGAATAAAAATCATATTGTTTAACTTGAAAACAACGCTGCTAGGACATCTCGTTTCTGTACAGCTTCACCTCTTTCCAATGTTGGAATATTGACTTCAGTGGGTTCAGGTTCTTCTTCGGCTAATTCTGGAGAATCGTAAATAAGGATTCTTTCATTGATGATAATTAGATTATGTAGAATCATACAGGTGAGAACAATCATTTTTGGTACATGAGCAAGCTGTACACCAATGAATTTTAAAATTCTAAATTTTTGCTTTAAGATACCGAAAGCCTGTTCAACAAACACTCTGTTAGAGCTTAAAATTGTGTTAAATTTGCTCTGTTTTCTTGTTAAAAATCCATTATCTCGGTATGGTACCATAAGAAATATTTCCAAAGGATAGGCTGCGTCGCCTAAGTAGTGGTGATTTGGGGGAATGGTCAATTCGCCGCTGACATTAGCCCTGCGAAGTGGGCTTCTTTGCCACACTGATGCATCATGGCATCGCCCTGGACAACCGATAAACACGTCCAGAAACTTCATGTCACTGTCGACAAAAGCCTGTAAAAACCAGTTTATGAAATGTGTTAACAAACACAAGTTATCATTAAAGTTACCTGTGCAATAATGGAAAACGTCCCTTTTCGGTTGTAGAAACTGTATGCATCCTTTTAAAAGACATATAACTTTAAGCGTTTTCATAAAAATTCTATAAGTGGCGCCTGTTCCTACACAAAATCTATCACTAATTTGCCGGAATGAGTTGTTGTTGGCAAGCTTCCAAATTGTAATATGCAATGCTTTTTTTTAAGAGAATTGCTACACGACCCGTTGGTGCCTTAGTCCAATGGGGTTTCATCATGGCCATCAGTTCAATGCATTTCTCAAAATGTTTATTTTTGACCACTTTTTTCTCGGGATTTTTATTGTCCTTAATAAAAGCTGTCTCTTCTTTTTTTCATTTTAATTAGTTTCTTTAAAAAATTTATATTTCTGGAGGATTGAGCCTGAGATAATTCCTCAGCACTTGCCAACAAAATGGATAAATAATTTTGTGTTACCTCCATTTTTCCACAAAATTTTATTTCATTTAATACCATATGTTTTTGACGTACATATGTTTTATGTATGAGTTGCATAGCGACGTTCCTAAATGCCAATAAAATGCAAAAAATTTTTTTGCAACGCAAGGTTGCACCTAAGACGTACTTAGCATTGCGTACGCATTTTTTTTTTAATTATACATTGCAACTTGCGTTTAGGAAGTCGGCCAACCCCTCCTTGAGGAGTGCCTCTACTCACCCTTCGCTGGATGGAGGCGCTGCCCCATTCCACCACGACAGTTCTGTCACAGAGCTGGTGGTTGACGAGTCTTATAAGACTCGGCTGAACCCCAAGTTCCGCCAGGTCCTTTGGGAATACATGAGAGCTCTTACCCGCCTTGGGAATAAACGTAACCCTCACATTCCTCCAAAGTCTGGGAATATAGCCCCTACTTATGCAGCTCGCGTAAATAGGCGCCAACCACCGACACGACACTCGTTCGGACTTCTGCAACTGGGCGGGAAAGATTCCGTCAGGTCCCGGCGACTTGAGCGCTTTGAAGGAGTGTATCGCCCAGAATAGGCGACGCTCTTCTAATAGGTCACGAGGAGGGACATAGATGGCACCTGGTTCCACGCCTGTAATCTCACCTGGCTCAAGATTACTGGGGAAATGGGAATCGAGGAGAAGTTTGAGCGACTCCTCACTCCTCATCGCCCAATTTCCCAAGTCGTCCCTGAGACATCCCAAGGGGACGGGAGACCTCGCGAGGACCAGCCTAAGCCTAGAGGACTCGTGGCAGCCTTCAACGTTCTCGCAGAAACTTCTCCACGAGTCCCGCTTAGCTTTCCTTATTTCGGACTTATACATATATTCCCAATCCGATCCTATAGAGTTCCCAATCCGAGGGTTTTTCGCTCTTCCTCGCCTGGTTAAAAAGTCTTCTACTCGAAGCCCTCAGCTCCGAAATTTCCAAAGTCCACTAGTACGGCTTAGATTTGCCCGAAAGCCTCCTCAGCGGACACGAAATCTCTTATCGCTTTCTTACAGCTACGGTGAATTTTTCCACTAAGCTACCGATCGAACTTTCCAAAAGGAGTAAATTTCCCTGAGGTTTCTCAGGAAGAAACTCCTGCAGCTTCTTACAGTATAGATCCCAATCTGTGTTCCTCAGATTCCTAAAGGGGCGATTTAGGGGACGTGCATCGCCCAAGGAGAATTGTATATACCTATGATCAGAGAAGGAGTGATCGTTAAGAACTCTCCAGTTCGAGATACGGGATAACAATTTAGACGAAACCATGGTAAGGTCCTAGACCTCCTCCCTTACCGAAGTTACAAACGTAGGGTCGCTCCCCATATTAAAAATAGACAAGTTTTCGCTAAGAATAAAATCAAAGAGAGACTCACCTCTTGCGTTGATACCCGAGCTACCTCAGCAGGAGTGCCTCGAATTGGCATCGCAGCCCACAACGACGCCGGCTTTCCTGCGCCTCGCTTCCGCCAGAGTATTCCTCAGCACCATTGGAGGTGGTTCCACCTCATCATCGTGAGCCATATACGCGGACATGAGCCAAAGTTCTCCGGCCCCTTTCTCGAGTCTCACTGTTACTACGTCTCCATTGCTGAAATTAGACAGAAAATATGTATTTATTTCACGCCTGACGAGCATACAAGCTCTAGGTTTTCCTGCGTTACTGGACACCAGAAGCTTGTACTTCTTCGTCCCCACTAGAGACTAGCGACATTGAAGAGCTTTATCGGATTTCTTCTTATTTACCACGTCTGGATTTATTCGTATTTCATTTTGATGAAGAAGCCTGCAAGCGCAAAATTTTGAAAAATACTCTTCGATTTTGCATGAAGATTGTGCTGTAGTATTTGTTGACGAAGTAAAACTTTGGCGAAGGCGAATTTTGAATAAAAATACACACAATATAGAACCACCACCCAGTACAATAAAAGAAGTAAAACATACTTTGGGTCATCTCTACCAAATAGGTGTGTACATACGAAATCTCTCAAAATCAAAAGTGAAAGCAGCGATTGAACAACTAAAATAAAATATGGTCAAAACAAGGGAATACAAAAAGGGATATGTCTTATTTGCCAACCAATTAAGTAAACAACTACTTCAGACGGCTTTCACGTTTACAACTTATACATATATTACCAAGGTTTTAACAAGATCGTTGACTAGTTAAAAATGGCAACTAAAGTCTAATAAAAACCAATCATATAACAAGTACGCAACTGTCTACCAAAGACTCCAATCTAAAACCCTGAGAATGGTTGTTACTACGTCATAAATATTCAATTACATCAAGACCTTACTGCCCGCGAAGAAATTAGAAAACACGTTGCAAAGTCATTATAATCCACTAATAATAGAAGAGAAAGCCAACAAAAGATCTTCGGTTATTATGCAAGCTGATCATACACCAAAATGTTTGCTCCACTGGGCGTACTCCATACAAGTCTATAGATTTTAAGAATAGCACGTTAAGGCAACGAAATTGCTGAATGTAAAGGGTGGTCAAATTTTAAGGGCCGATGTTGATTTTGAATAAAACACAAATTATTTTGGAAATTATTGTAATTTCTTTTTATTATGATAATATGGTGTGGTTCAATTATGTATGGAACAAAATATCGGCCAAATGTCCGCCGCGACCTCGGTGGCACACCTCCATCCGGTGGTCCAAATTTTCGATGACGCTGAGGTATAATTGAGGTTCTATGCCGTTAATGTGCCGAATTATATCATCCTTTAGCTCTTGAATTGTTGCTGGCTTATCGACGTACACCTTTTCTTTCAAATAACTCCAAAGAAAGTAGTCCAACGGTGTCAAATCACATAGTCTTGGTGGCCAATTGACATCGCCACCACGTGAGATAACACGGTCAACCACTGCTTCAGCGCCGGTACAACCAAACGAACTTCGAGAAAGCGTCTATTACTACCAGTATGTGGTTGTACACTTTCTTGGTTGACTCCATTGCGCCGACGTGATCGAGGTGGAAGGTACACAATGGCATGCCCTCCTTCTTTATGGGACTCAGGAAACCTTCCCTTTTACCTGCCTTCGAATCCATGACGATACACTCCACGCAGCTTCTGACTACTTTAACGACTTTGCCACTTAGCTGCGGTATAAAGTACATCTTCTCTATAGCATCCTGCGTCCTCTTTGCCGAGAAATTACCCTGGTTGTGTGCCACGCGGATGATCTCCTCTTCCATTGCAGCTGGAACAACCACTAGTTCCCTCGTTGGGTCTTTGTAGAGTATGTCGTGGTTTATGTAAAAGTCTTCGCAATCGTCTCTTTCCAGCACCTTCCGGACTGCTCGTATCCAGTCATCCTCCAACTGGGCTCGCCTTAATCGGTGGCGCAGCGAATCCTCCAGAATCAGGCATGATACTCGACTCAAAGCGTCCACGTGACGCATCTTCGAACCACTGCGGTGTTCGATCTCGTAGTCGAAGTCCTGGAGAAACATCGCCCAACGCGAAGCCCGAAGAGGTACGTCCTTCTTCTTCAGAGTCATCGTAAATGCGTTGCAGTCCGTGACGATTTTAAACCGGATGCCCAGCAAGTACACTCCATTTCTTCAGCGCTTCAACAACCGCCAATACTTCCAACTCGTAGGAATGGAGCTTCTCCTCGGAAGGCTTCGTCTTTCTGCTCATATATTGAACTGGGTGAAACTCTTGATCGTCCGGATCCTTCTGCCACAAGACTGCTCCGTAGCCCGACATACTTGCATCTGTATGCACCTCAGTTACCGCCCGCGGATTGTATAGTTTCAGGACCGGATAATGAATCAACGCAGATTTTAGTTGTTGGAAAGCCGCCAGCTGTTCTTCCTGCAGTGAAAACTTGACGTCGTTTCTTAGAAGATCGGAAAGAGGTTTGGCTATGATGGCGTAGTTTTCAACAAACCTTCGAAAATAGGAGGTGAGGCCAAGAAAACGCTGTAAAGACTTCTTATCATTGGGCAAAGGAAAGTTCCTGATCGCACTGGTTTTCGCCTTGGAGGGCTGCATTGTGTTATTCGTAACGATGTACCCAACGAACTCGACCTTCCTCTTCAAGAACTGGCATTTACTCCACTTAACTCTTAGACCCTTCGTCTGTGCTACTTTTAACACCAACTCCAGTCTCTGGATGCCCTCGACTTCATCCTTGGAGGGAATAATCAGGTCATCCATGTAAGCCACGACCAACCCACTGCGTACCAGATCGTTCAAAACTGCGAGCACAAATCTGGATAATACTGCTGGTGAATTCGATATGCCGAACGGCACGTACAAAAACTCAAATTGCCCGCTGTGTGTTACGAAAGATGTGTACTTCCTCGACTCTGGTTCCACCGGGACGTGAAAGAATCCATTCATCAGATCAAGCGTGGAAAAAACGTTAGCTCCCAGCAGTTGTTCGATGACATCGTCGATCATGGGCATTGGGAAGTTATCGCGGACGATTTTTTCATTTAAACGCCGATAATCGCAGCAGAGACGTTTGCTCCCGTCCTTTTTTGCTACGAGAACGACCGGTGATGCATAGTTGGAGTTGCTTGGTTGTATGATGCCTTCAGCTAACCATGCTGCTATCTGTTTATCAACTGTCTGTCGATCTGCATAAGACATTCGTCTTGGTCGCGCGAATACCGATATTTCGTCGGTGAGCAATATCTTAATTTCCACTGGTGAAATGCAGTTCTCCACAGGCTTGTAGGCCGTTATCAACTTCCGCACCGCTCCGGCTTCTTTCTTGCCCAAATACGAGAGATCTGTCTCGACTTTCGGATCCTTGTCTGTCACCTCTATGAGATATAAACTTTCAAACTCTGCTTGCAGTTCACTGATCTGACTTAAAAGTCCTTTTGCGCATAATTCTGCCGACTTACCATCTCGCCCGTGCACAACCGTCTTGCTGTTGGCCGCATGTTGCTGTGACGATCCTCCGATCTCACTACACGTCGCGTTTACGCCATGCTCACTGACGCCTGCAGTCCAAATCCTCGGCGATAGAACCTCCGTAGTCGCCCCTTGCACGCTTACCAACTGCTGCCTCGCGAGCCACCACACCTTCACCCGTATCCGCTCCACCTCGTCTCGCACCAGCGCCATTACCGGCCTCTGCCTTTCGCTCGCATAAATCTTCACGCCCACTGGACGCGGTCGCTTTCTCCCTAAACACGGCTCCATTTTCGGAAACGATAAGGTCAACATGTTTTAGGACATCGTTGCCTATCACCAGCGAGTAGCTTAAGTCGCGTTCCCTCATTACGTGGAAAGTTATGCACAACGCCACGCCATCTATATGCATGGACATAGTAAACCTGCCCAATGTAGTAAGCGTGCTATGACCAATGCCCATCAATTTCCGTTTCTCTCCAGACAACTCGATATCTAGCCCCAACATCATCAGTGTGTCTCGACGTATCAAACACAAATCTGCACCAGTGTCGATCAATGCTGATACCGATTGTTTCCCCATGCCGAAAAGGATGTCTTTGAAAATAAGTCCGCTCGTCCTTACCGTCATCATGTTCGCACGACTTGCGTCCGATCTTGTCGTTTTACCTACGCTCCTGCATTCTGCAGCTCGGTGCCCTTCTCGATTGCATTTGAAGCACACGATGCTACGTTTGAGTGGACAATTTCGCGCAAAATGCGACGCACTTCCGCAACTAAAACATTTCCTTTCGGTAGCACCCGAACCAGATGAACCCTTGTTTGAAGACGCTGGCTGTACCTGATTCGAATGCGACGGCTTACCGGATCGTATCCTCTCGTAAATGTGGATTTGCTCTTTTAGCTCCCTAATATTCCTTGATTGGTAAAGTTTGCTGTTATTCGCCTTCTAGTCAGGTATTCCCTCAATAAAGTATTCGATTAAACTTGAGTCGTCAAGATTTATCGGTTTCCCTATCTCCATCATGGCATACAAATATTCGCGGAGATCTTCCCGTGGATGAAGCCTACGGTTCCGAAGAGTTCGATGAACTTCAATTGACGAAACGGTGGTACCGAACTCCCTGCGCAAAGCTGCTTTCAACAAACCCCAACTCTTTATGCCGCTTTGGCTACGCACGAAGAGCTTAGCTGCACCCTTAAGTAATTGCTTCGCGTATATGAACATTTGCAGCTCACTCCATTGGACAGCTAGGGAATTTTCTTCAAATTCTTCCAGCCATTTCTCAAAACTGGGTTGACCGGACCCGCTAAACCTGGTTAACGATTCTTCTATGTCGCGAAGAGTAAACATCGAACGTTCCACAACAGACCTGGGCGCACCACGCTGGCTTCCGGATTCATCTTCGTCAGAATCTTCACCGTCACTAACATTCAGGCCAAAAAATTCTAACAATCTATCTTGTAATGTGGCCTTCCGTCCGTTCGTCGCTAGCTCCAACTCTTCTAACTTAGCTTTCAGGCCGTCTACAGTCAGCCCTAAAATTTGGTCGGGGGCATGTCTTACAACGACGACTTGTTTACAATACAACAGTTGGTTACAGTTAATTGGTATTTACTGGTATCGCTGATAATGTCGGTTTATGTTAAATATAATTTATAAAATCGAGTATTTTATTATACTGTTTAGTTCCAACATCTTCTTTAATTTCCAATCGATAATATTTAAGCGCGAATGCGGACACTCAATTGACAATTTTGCTTTTCCTAACGGGTATCACCCTAATAATGTTCCGCTTCTTTGCATTGCTTTGCGATTTTTACTTTACATACACTTGCTTTAATTGCCTTAGGCTTACATATTTATGCGAACAGTTAATTTTACATATGTACTTATCTTCTACTACTTATGTCTGTATGCCCCTCGTTGCTGTCTGCTTTACTTAGATGCGTTGTTGTTGTTGTTGTTCATGCGCTTTGCTCGCTGCCTGTTGATCTCCCTCGCCGCCGTCAACTTGGCTACTTGCGGTACTTCGTCTTCGCTGTCGCTTGATGGCTTGTGCTATGACGTCGTTCGCTCGTACATAAGTACAATGCACACTTGCGCGTCGCTGCTTACTTGTACGACGCTGTACACTTACGCGTCTCTGCTTCCTCGTGCGGCGCTGCTCTCTTGCGCGTCGCTACTTGCTCGTGCAATGTCAACGGCTTGGCTAATATACCGAAATGCGTACAGTCTTCTGCATGTGCATATGTACGTATATATGCAACAACGGCGTACGTATAGCAATTGCGTTTGTGATCCTCGTACAACAAAATTTCGCGGGTCGTACCACTCGAAATAACGGTGGGGGTTCCGTTACCCACGCGCAAAATGTTCAACTGTGCACTGATCAGACCGCTTGGAGTAACGGTGGAGGTTCCGTTACCCACGCGCAAAATGTTCAATAAATTTTGCTTAAAAAACTCGTTTTCCACTTATGCACCACGCTGTGCGTTTAGTGGCGAGCGCTGCACATCACTATTGTCTGTCTTTTCAAATTTCTTTTCTTTTCCCCGATTTTAACACATTGGCCTTTTCGCTCACTTGTCCACTTGTGGATTCGTACCACTTTCTGACACCATTTGTCGGATGGGCCTTTAATTAAAATGTTCAGTTCAATGCACTTAACGCCTTTATTTAAAATGGTTAATTAAATATACTTAACACATAGACTACACTAGAGTACAATAGTTTATTTATTGCTTTGGGTTGATGGCCTTTTAATGCGTACGCGTCGCGTGGTTTTAACTGAGTCAGTTTTTTTGTCCGTTGGTCGGCTTGTTCGTTCAGTCATTTTCAGTTAAGGGTTGCTGTTGTCGTCAACGGCGAGGGTTGCTAGCTGTCATGTCCGTTTAAATGGTGTTGCCGTCCTGGTCAGATCCTACATAAATAAATATTTTATTGAAATTTCATTTTTATTTATAATGTATTATAAACGAATTTTATATAATGGATGTTTTTATTAAAATTTATGTCAAAATTTTCGTTTTCTAGTAACTGATGATGTGGAAAAATTCAAATTTAATTTTAATTAAGATAATTTTTTGGCGTAGAATACGTCTTACCTTACGGTATGGGCACCAATGTCAGGTTTTTATTGTTGTAATCTCTATTTCTTTAATTATAAGGAAACGGCTCGATTAATTTTTTGTTTTTTTTTTTGTAGTCAAATGAAGATGTACTTTCGTTTGACATACATTTCATGTTGGTTGATATCTTCCTAATATTTAAATTTCTCAAATGAAAATTGTATAAACACATGCACACAAATATGTGTGTGGTGTTTGGTTGAGTGTTTGCTGTTGGGCGATTTAAATGTACTCGTGCAGCCCTTTCTTTGTATTGCATAATTTTAGGCGGGCAAGTTAAAGTAGAGTAAAAGAACAGAAAATGCTGCCAAGCACTGCAAAAAAAATAATAAAATTGATTCGCGTATGTTATTTATCATTTATCTTTACTATTGATAACAGCCATTGACTTCGTTTTTGCGAGAAATTTAATTGATAATTTAAAAACATTTTTATCCTATTTTTCATAAGCTTATGTATATCATCCAAAGTAACTATCAAATAAAGAAATTCATTTGCTTGTATTATTTATCATTTATTGTTACATATGTTTTCTGTCTTATCGGATGGCGTATTCTACGTTAAACTTAATGGCCGTGTCTCTGACACAGCCTGCTTCTTTTTTAAACACATTTTTAATATTAAATAATAACAAACATAATAGTTTAATAAAATAATTTAATGCAATTTCTTTATATTGCACATATAAAATTATTTAAATAAATGAAAACTTTTCAATATTTTTGTATATTCATTCGTAACGAAATGATTTCCAAAAATTTATGAAAGTTAAGAAATATATCGTATTGAATTAAAAACAAAAATATGCATAAAAATTAGACATGGCACGAAAAAAAAGCTAGGATTCGAACTATGGGGCAAAAGCTAAAACGTGCAATATGATAATGTGGCCGGCGACTAAACGCGCTAAGCCACACCAGAAATTTTCTTCGGATTGCTTAAAGGGGTAATGATGCAAAGCATAGCAATGTGTGCGTAAAGAAGAAGAGCAATTTACGAATTCAACAAAAACTGAAACAAAGAAGAAAAAGTAGTAACCCGAGAAAAAATCTGCTTTTTGATTGTCAGCGGGGCAAGTAGAGACGGAAGAGGAGTTATGCAACAATTTGGATTAGAGAAGGGAGGAAAGGGAAAGGGAACGGTAACCAAAAGAATATTCCATTCTGTTTTTCGGCAATTTTTGTGTCGATTCGCCAATTGCGAGTGCACTCACGCAAAACGAAAGCATAAAGAATATTGCGGCGTCTCCTGAAGCAACTGCACCACAGAATACAATTAGTTTGCTTAAACTTAATCGCTACTTGATTCAGTTTCGCGTGAATATTTTTTGCCAAGACAAATTTTTGATACAAATAAACAAATTTGTAATATATGTAGATCGCATATTATTTCGCATCTACAGAAAAAGGAAATCAACATTGGAAACCAAATGAAATACTAAATTGGAAGCAAACTCGCAGTAAAATTTATTATATTATAAAAAATCATTTTAAAGAATGAATATGCTTGGATATTTTAATATTTCACATTTTTTTAATTTTCTAATAAATTCTACAAATTATTTTAGTTTAAGCCAAATTTTTTTCTTTTATTTTAAGAATCTCTTAAGCTTTTTCCTCTTATATTAAATTTTATATATGTTTTCAAACAACCCATAAACCCATAACCGTCGGTAAAACAGCAAATGAGCCAAGTTGTTTTGGCATATGCGTGCTTGCATACAATCAAAATTGACTCAATCTTATCATTTACATATTTAACTAAACCAAATTTCTCGTTAAATATGAAAATACAACTATTTCAATTTTTCCTTTAATTCATTTATATCATTGCGAAATCTAAAATTGGTACAAGAACAATCAACTTTTATTAGAATTTATTCTCTGTTAAAAGAAATATTGTCTCTGCTCAGCTCTGTTAACTTGCCGCTCTCAATGTGGCGTATTTCAATGAGTGGGTCTATTGAAGACTTTTCGACTTTTGACAATTCACACTGAAATTCGGTTATGAGTCTTCTCATTTAATTTACGGTCTCTGGATTAAAGCACAAACTGTCACTTGGGACACAACCGAGCGCACAGCATACGGCACAATGTGCTTGTGTTTTTTGTACTCATCAGCAACTCTGCAGAAGTAAATACATGCATAATTCACTAAGCGAAATTCACTAACACAAGTATACCGATGCATAAGTACGTATGGCGACTCCTATTGCTTCACGTTTAGTATTTGTGATATTCGGATCGTGATTGATGGATTTTAAATATTGATAAATCTCGCGTGAATGCTACACGTTCAATAATTATCGCGTAAGAATGATAGAATACAAGATTGCGCTGATTGATGTGAAATTCAGGAGACCAACTTGGGTATGACGTGACACCAGATTTACCGGAGGATCGAACTGGGAGGAAACACGTTGTTATACATTTTAGAAAGAACACACACTAATATTGTTAAAACCGTTGGAAAGAATACACACCTTGTCGAGAATACATACACACACGGTTTTTGTAAACAAAATCTGATGTGATGTAGAAGTTCTGTCAAAATTTTCAAGAGAGGGTTATCGGTACCACAATCTGCACCATGGTAAGTATTTACATAGTTTTTGTGCTAAGAGGTCCGGGGTTCAATAGATGTAGCAAGGAAATTTAATGGAAATTTTTTTGAAAATTCAACATCATTTACAACAGATGATCAAAAAGAAACGATAGGGTACATAATACACGCATTCAAGCAAACCCAATTCCAGAATATCCCATTACCTATTTATTCCACTTTAAATCATTATTCAACATTGTTTGTCTGCATTTCTAACTGTAGGGGAGACCGGGGTAGATTCGGCATTGGGGCACATTCGTCAATAGCATTTTCGGTAAAACAGCAATCTAGCATCATAAGTTATTGCCGGAAACTCACCCAACACTAATAATAGGTACCTACTCAAAGTTTCACATCTCTAGCTCTACAGCTGATGAAGTTACCCGTGCTTTTGTGTTTTCGCGGTTGCTGATGTAATATATCGACTTTGTTATGCAAGTGATTTTTATTATTTATAATTGACTTAAAAAAAAAAATCGATTATAACTGAAAGGGGAGAATGTGTTGTTTGTAGAAAAGTGTAATTAAGCCTTAAAAGTGATTTATAAACCATAAAAAAAGAGAAAAATAAAAATGCAACGTTCGGGGTAGATACAGCGTTTTGTAT
The DNA here is from genome assembly GCA_951828415.1 of Anomoia purmunda. Lineage (NCBI taxonomy): Eukaryota > Metazoa > Arthropoda > Insecta > Diptera > Tephritidae > Anomoia > Anomoia purmunda. Next base: position 39,586,153 of record OX639994.1, on the reverse strand, counting down.
TGGGGCACATTCAGCATTATGTTAAGTAAATATTTCCTCCTGTTTACAGATTTATTTTTTTAAAAAATGGTTCGGAATTATAAGCGTAAATCACAGCAAGACACATTTGATGAAATCAGAATGAAAAATGCAGTCGAAGATCTGTCAAACTAGTTATTAAGCATGAAAGGAAATAATAATAAATCACTTCTTATTCAACCACGAAACTCGATACATTATAGTGGCGACGACTTTTGGTAAAAAAAAACAATGTGCATAGCAGATACATAGGGAAAATAAAAACAGTTAATTTTTTTCTTGTAAATAATAAATTTTGTATTAAAAGAACTTGTGTTTATATAATAATATTATATAACTAAGCAGATTTTCTGTGTAAAATAAAAGATCGTGTGAATTTTGGTGGTCTTATTTGTTTAATATTGTAAAGATGCCAGGTCTAGGTGATACAACAATAGCTCACAACAACATCCATGGCAACTGGTATAAAGGAGTTCCGGCCGGTTGTGGACAAGTGGTGTCTTTGGTAAGGGGTTGAGCTAATGCAGGGTGTGGATGAAGCTTAACAAACCACACAAGGAGCCCTGTGTGCCTAGCTACTCCCACATCAAGACCACAGTGCGCGATAATGAATCGTATCCTTCAAGAGATGACCCTGTTTTCACCGTACAGTATGAATCTAGACTAGGAGGGTGTCGAGCCTACCCTCTCCCCTTAATCCAGGGTATTTTGCGTCACCGTGCCCACTGGATAGTTTGCAGTCAGGAGGCTTTTCCGACTGTATTCGAACGGCGGCTCCCGGACACTGGTCCACATCCAGGAGTAACGTTGGACTTGCTGCGGCACGGGATTCTGCCGTGGTTGACCGTTTTCTTCCCCTTTACTTTAGTTCCGGCCACCGAAAGGTCTCGTCTCAGTAGGTGGCCAAAGAACCAGATGATATGGATTTAAAAAAAAAACAAATCCTCTGGAACCGCAACGACGGTGTTGAAAGTGCCTACACGGCCCAAAACACTGATTCGGTCATCCGCAGTGGCTAAAGGACTGGCTAAGCCCCAGAGGGAAAGTCACCTATGGTGGACAAGCTGCGGACGGATTGTCCCTCCAAGCCCACTCCGGACATGCGCACGTTGCAAGAGGATAGCGCGAAGTCCTCCACGGACAAGCAACTGACCATTCCTGCAGGAATCGCACTCACCAGAGCATCTGGAGCTAAATACCTCGATCAGCGTCCCAGCTGCTCAAAGGCTATTTCGCACTCCATCAAGGTCCGGCGAGATCGAAGGGCTGCCCCCAAGGTCATCAAAAAGCTGATGGTCATCCCGCATGCCCAACTGACCGAGGATTAAAACGCCTCCTTAAGGTGCGCTATGGAAGTCTTCGCCGAGAGCAGCAAGCGAGTAAGAAAACCACCCACCAACCCCAATCCGCGGAAGGACCTGGCCTCCAAGAGACAGAGATCTCAAGAAGACACCTCGAGTGCACCCAAGAGGCATAAGGCTTCCAGCCCCTCTAGCCGTCAGTTTAGGCCTGTCTTCACCGCCAAGCCGTTTAGCGAATTTGCCAAAGAGCAACTTACGGTGGCTGTGGTGGATAAAGGACATCCAGACGGTCACATAAGCAAGGACAACTGGAAGTCCGTGTTAATGGGTATATAAAGGGATACTTGAAAAGTATCCCAGCCCTGCATCAGTCATGGTGATGCAATCTGGCGTCGCGGACGGTTTAAGCAGGTTTCGTGCGCCGACGAGGACAGCTGTGGCCCGGAACAGTCTTAGCGGTGGTTCATAGGGACGAAATCCCTGATAGGCCGAGAGAGTGGTGCTGGGTCCAGCTGACGCCTCAAAACCGGAGGAGATCGTGGAGCTCATCCGACTTGGCTACGATAGACTACCAGCCAGAGTCTGGAAGATGGTCCGAGTTGGAGAGACCAAGGAGAAGCAGCGTTATGTTGGCTTAGCATCCCTCGTTATCGCGGGTTGTGGTGGAGTTATTCTACCCCATCACCATTAAAATCCTCAAGAAGGCGGAGCAAGAAACAGGTGCATCGGGCAACGCCTCGAGCGGACCTGCGGGCCAGGAAGATTGTACCGACGACGGGGGGGGGGGGGGGGGGGACAAATCGGGAAACGCTCCGAGCGGACCTGGTGTCCCCGAGTCGTCATCGGCTGTAAATTGCACGGGTTCTACAAAAAACACCACGAGTGAACCTGTAGACCTCCCAATGAGAGCGACACGAACTCAGTATCTGCGTACGTTGGGTCCGTTTACACTTGGTAGGAAACGCTAGCGGGGACCATCTTCAAGCTTCCGTACCGAAAGAGGTAGGAAATGATACCACAGTCATAGCAGCCTCAGAAGAGGAAGGGCTAGAGGCACTGGATGTCGTCCACTCTGTAGATGGTGCAGATCCTACAAATTAATCTGCACCACTCCAAGACAGACTCAGCGAGAAAGCTGTGGACCTCATTTTAGTCCAGGAACCTTGGGTCGTCAGAGCTTGCAAGCAAGGACAACTGGAAGTCCGTGCTAATGGGTATATAAAGGGATACTTGAAAAGTATCCCAGCCCTGCATCAGTCATGGTGATGCAATCTGGCGTCGCGGACGGTTTAAGCAGGTTTCGTGCGCCGACGAGGACAGCTGTGGCCCGGAACAGTCTTAGCGGTGGTTCATAGGGACGAAATCCCTGATAGGCCGAGAGAGTGGTGCTGGGTCCAGCTGACGCCTCAAAACCGGAGGAGATCGTGGAGCTCATCCGACTTGGCTACGATAGACTACCAGCCAGAGTCTGGAAGATGGTCCGAGTTGGAGAGACCAAGGAGAAGCAGCGTTATGTTGGCTTAGCATCCCTCGTTATCGCGGGTTGAGGTGGAGTTATTCTACCCCATCACCATTAAAATCCTCAAGAAGGCGGAGCAAGAAACAGGTGCATCGGGCAACGCCTCGAGCGGACCTGCGGGCCAGGAAGATTGTACCGACGACGGGGGGGGGGGGACAAATCGGGAAACGCTCCGAGCGGACCTGGTGTCCCCGAGTCGTCATCGGCTGTAAATTGCACGGGTTCTACAAAAAACACCACGAGTGAACCTGTAGACCTCCCAATGAGAGCGACACGAACTCAGTATCTGCGTACGTTGGGTCCGTTTACACTTGGTAGGAAACGCTAGCGGGGACCATCTTCAAGTTTCCGTACCGAAAGAGGTAGGAAATGATACCACAGTCATAGCAGCCTCAGAAGAGGAAGGGCTAGAGGCACTGGATGTCGTCCACTCTGTAGATGGTGCAGATCCTACAAATTAATCTGCACCACTCCAAGACAGACTCAGCGAGAAAGCTGTGGATCTCATTTTAGTCCAGGAACCTTGGGTCGTCAGAGCTTGCATTCTTATTAAAAAACTGTTTTCTTATGTTCTACTCTCTCAATATAGCGACGAGAACATCGTGAGCATCAGCGTCAGACTAAGTGAGAGCACCATCTGGCTAGCGGCAGCCTATTTTTCCCACGGCAGCCAAGTTTTCCCAACGATTAGACTGCAGGATGCTGTTAAGGAGACGAACTGTAGAATCCTCCCGGTCATAATTGGACCCGATTCTTATTCCCACGGTATGGGGCCCAAGGGATACCAACGTTAGAAGCGAGTGTTTACTTGATTTTATTCTTCTAAATGATCTCAATATATGCAAAAGCGGGAATGATCCCACCTTTGTGACTTCTGGCAGAAGAGAAGTGCTGGATATCTCTCGTATCGAGTAGTTTCTCCGACCAGATACAGAATGGCAGGTACTAAAAGAACACTCCTCTTCCTATCAGCTCTACTTTAACTTTAAGCTCTATCTGAATCCTACTCCTCTACCAGCATACAGGAACAAGAAACAAACCGACTGATGAAGCGACTTTCCCGGACACGAAGGTAGTTTCTCTAGACCGTCTAAAATTGATGAAGTAGTGAACTTTGTGACAAGTTCTTGTAACGCTGCTTATAAGGCATCCTGCCCAAGCACCCTCCCGAAGAGGAAGAGGAAACCTCATTGGTGGAATCGGGAGATTTCAGTCCTGAGGAAAAATAGCAGAATGCTCTTCAACCAATCTAAAAGAACAGGTTTCTGGCAACCTTACAAGGATACACTCCAAATTTTCAAGAAGGCCAGCGCGAATCTTGGAAAAACTTCTGCAACAGTATTGAAGAATAGTCTGAGGCTAACAGGCTGCCAAAAGTGCTTTTGAAAAGTGCCTCAAATATAAGCTCTATCCAGAAGCCTAACGGTGACTGGACATCATCTTGTACCGAAATGCTGGAGATACTCATGAGTACCAATTCCGCAGGGTGCTCAGATTACGTCTCTAACACTCGGGCAGACCATTAAACCTACTCTTCCCTAGAAAGCCCAGTAAAGGTTATCGTAAGCTACGCCTGGGTGGGATGGACTATACCGTCTTTCCAACCCTATAAATCTCCGAGGCTGGACGAAATCTTTCCCGCCCAATTGCAAACAGCTAAGGAGATAAGGCGCCCGCTGCTCACAGATTTTTACAGCTTGTCTTACCTTAACTCATGTCCCATATGAGTGGACAAGGGAGAGAGTAGCCTTCTTACCAAAGGAAGCAATACTGCTTATGTGAAACCGAAGGATTTTAGGCCCATAAGCCTTACTTCGTTTCTTCCCAAAACTCTAGAGAGACTCTTAGATGAATACATTCGGCGGGGGAAAACACCGTAACCTCTCTCCCAACCAGCATGCATATTGCAAATCAGCTGAGACTGGGCTCCATGCTGTCGGTTCAACGATTGAAAAAGGGATGGCCTTCAAGGAATACACGCTAAGAGTTTTTCTCGACATAGAGGGAGCCTTTAGCAATGTTCACCCAGATTCGGTGGTCAGGTCCCTCTTTAGAGTGGGCGTGCAGAAGGGGGTGGGGGACTTTGTTGGGCTGCTGCTAAAAAATAGATTTATTCTTTCCGAGTTAGGGATTAGGTGTCTGCAAAATGGCTCTCTACTATTTTCAGGGCCTGTTTCAAACTGAAACATATACCGTTGACATGGAGAAATGTCACGGCTGGTTTATTCCCAAAGCCGGAAAGGCCTCACACACTAATCCACTGGTTGAGTTTATCGGCCAGCTACTCTGTTGCAGAGTAGTAATGGCTAAGCTGAGTGTGAGCGAATTGTCGCGGCACGTGTGGAGGTGTCCTATCGCCACTTCTATGGAACCTCACCGTAAATACGCTACTGCGAGATACGGATGGGGGTGGCGCAAAAGTTGTCGCGTACGCTGATGACGTCACGGTCACACCCAGGGGAAAGTGTTCGCAGACATTATGCGAGCTGATGCAACGTGCGCTTCGGGAGGTATCCAAGTGGTTCACCCACTGCGGGCTCAGGGTCAGCTCAAGTAAGGTTGAACTTGTACTCTTCACGAGAAGGTATAAAGTGTCTTCGGTAACTCCACCGGTACTAAATGGTATCCGGTTAAGTCTTTCTATAAGTGCCAGATTTCCAGGCGTAATTTTAGATAGGAAGTTGAACTGGAAAGAGAAATTAGTTCAACGCCTATGAAAAGGCTTCCATAGCCCTCTACAGATGTAAGATAGCCATAGGCAGGAAATGGGGTCTTAATCCCCGGATCTGCTGGTGAATTTTCACAGCGTTGACGACCTCCTATATGGGGTGATCGTATGGTGGCCTGGATTAGAAAATGAGGTTAACCTCAGGCTACTCACGAAGGTGCAAAGATCTAGTATGATCTGTATAAGTGGGACGCTCAGAACCACTCCAAATGAGGCCTTGAACGCCATTTTAGACCTCCTTCCCTTAGATTTGGTTGGACAACAGATGGCAGCGATGACTGCTTTGCGACTAAGAGAGACATCCCAGTGGCATCCTCAAAGCCAAGGGCACGCTTGTATTTTGAACAAGTTCTGCTCTATTCTGAGCAGCACGGATCGGTGTGCTTTGACATCGGTTTCTGAATGTAACTTTATTACACGAATTCCAAGCAGTGGAAACTTGAGTTTCATACTCCACCTGGTAGCATTTTCATCTATACAGCCCTTTCCTGCAAATTTCCTTTAGGTTACCAGATCACTGCAGCGTATGCCAGGCTGAGGTCTCAGCTATCATGGAGGCGGTAGAGAAGATTGGGACCGGGATTATACGAAGAGACATCTTCATTTTTAGTGCAATCAGAGCTCTGAGCTCTTTCACGTTTAACTCGAACATCGCGCAGGACTGCCGTCTAACTCTACAGGAGATGGCCAAGCAGAACAGACTGTACCTCATTTGGGTCCCTGGTCACCGGGACAAAGAGGGAAAGTGCATGGCAGACGAACTTGCAAGACAAGTTACGACCAAGCAAATTCTTCAGAATAAAGAACGCATTGGTATGCCGTTTGCCACTTGCAAACTGCTATTAAGAGATTGTACGTATAAACAAGTTGACAATAGATGGAGGCAAAATACGGCCTGTCGAAGCTCAAGGCAGACGAGGCCTAAATGGGATCGGAAACGGTAGCGCAGCGTTCTCTCTCAAAGAAGGGAAAACATTTCTAACGTGATCGGGGCTCTAAACGGACGCTCTCTGATAGGGAAACATGCTGAAAGGTTGGGTGTACCCTTTCGAAGATGCTATAGGAGCTGCAAGAGGAGGAGGAAACGATCAGGCATTTACTGTGTAAGTGACCTGCACTGTGTAAAAGCAGAATGCGATATATGGGGTAACCGTTTTTGGATGACCTTAGTGAGGTTTCTAGCACCGAGGTAAATTGCCTGTTGAGGTTCATCAGTGAGACAAAATGGTTTGGTGAGGGGTAATTTTCTCACTTCGGATGGTACAACACTTTTCTTTGTGGTAACACAATGGGCCTCCTATTACTGGCCTAGGTGAGTCAACGCAGCCGCAGCCGCAGCCACTCCAACCTACCCTAACCTAGGGATTGGGTTCATTACTAAACATGTGACGAGAGGCATCCCCCAAGGGGCGTTCTCTCCCCTCTACTATGGAATATAACCGTTGACGCCCTGCTTTGGAACCTAAAGGGCACTGGTTGCCAAGTCGTAGCGTATGCCGATGACATAGCAATCGTAGGAACGGGCAAACATCTGCAGGTTATGAGTGAGCTACTACAACAGTGATAAGATTCTTTTCTAGGGGATTAGCGTCTGGTGGACAGCGCTAAGCAAAAACCTGTCAAAAGCCAAGATGGAGCGAGTACCACGTACGACTTCCATGCTGGTTACGTAAGCGCTGCCCTTAACACCTACTAAATCTCAACGCGATCCAGCCGTGGAGAGAGCTAAAGTACGGCCACAGAAAGGTCTTGGATGCTCTTCCGAATGCACTAAGGAGGATAGATTACACTACTCTTCTACTCTGCAAGGACAACAATAAGAATCCCAGAAAGGAATCAATGGGAAGATGCCGTAGGCCTAGACCCAGAGTGGGCGGCTGTCGTTACAGATAGTTCCAAACTCAACGAAAGAGTGGAGAGCGGGATTCACTCCAACGAATTAGCGGTGGACCTCAGCTTTCGCTTACCAGACCAGAATGGAGGCTGCTCGTTGTGTGACAGTGTCCGCTACTACAGACAGACCTGTCACTATATACTCCGACAGTCAAGCGGCTAATAAATCTCTTAATTCTCACAAAACAACGTCTTAGACTAATAGTTGGGGTAATAACCGGACACTGCCTTATGGGCACACTCGAAAAGAGATTGGGATGCATAACTGACGATTTCTGCCGAAGCTGCAGGGTCGAAGAGGAAGTGGAGAGCATCGAACATTATCTCTGCCACTGTCCCACCCTGTCCACGACTCGAAACCAATTCCTAAATGGGTATTTTCTAAACTGTTTGGCTGAGCTCAGGACAGCATTCCCGATCTTCTGTTTTTCTGTGCTACGTAAGGCGCACACAGTGGTTCACCTTCTAAGGGAAGGAACAAGAAAACGTATGTCCCCTGCCAGCGGTATCACAACGGGCTTTGTCAGCCTACGTGCGGTTCCGTGGACTAGCATGGTTGCAGCCGCTCTAACCTAACCTAACCAATGTGCAAACTTCCACCGCACGAATGGTATAGGTTTTATACTGAAGAGCATTCCGAAGATAGCGTCGTTCATTTTCATTCCTTTCGTTCGGCCTTTCGTTCGGCTATAGTGGAACATCGCAGGGCTGAGTGTGATGAAGAGATTCCTCAAGCCAAGAAGGAAGTGAAACAAGAATACAACGAGAAACTCGAAAAATTTTATGCGGCTGTTCTGGGAATGGAGTTGACAATTAGAACGAGGTTGCCGGAACGTAGTTTGGTGAATCTCATGAGTAGGAACTTGCACCTCGGAATTAAGATCCCTTTCTTCGGGAATTACTGGAGGACTTGACAAGGAAGTGTCGTCGGGTAGAGAGCTCCTTTCCGAATTCGAGTCAAAGTCATTTCCTAGGAGAACATTGGAAGAGTTGGAAGGCGAACAAAGAGAGGAACAATCTGAGATGTTGGAAGCATTTCATAGACCGTCCAATAACAGAATTCTGCGTAAGAATGCTCCCAGGAAAATAGCGCTAACGAAGGATGATAAAACACCTAGAAATAGTACGAGTCCTAGCTGCGATGGGAAAGTGACCACTTTGATCTGTTACAAATGTTATCGTCAAAACAAACAGTCATACGAAGGATAGATAGATAGATAGATATTAGTGTTGAGGTTTACACTTCGACCTTTCGATCCATTGTGCCCTCCGTTCTTTATAGTACCTCATCTAACCCCAACGCTCTTAGGAAGTCTAAGATGATGGTTGGTGGTAGCGAGCGTACAAGTTCCTGATCGGGGATATATGAGCCCAGATATCTCTTCCGTTTTCTTGAAACGGTCACAGTCAAAGAGCAGGTGCATCGGGGTCTCCGGGGCCTCCGATGGCTACGCAGTCTGCAATGACCTGTAAGTATCCTCAAGTAGGGTTTTGAGAGGTTAATAAACTGCTTAGATCGTTTACTGTTATACCTTCCCAATAGACATTTCGCCTGGCGTAACCCTGCCATCTGGTCCCAGAGTCTTTCCTTTAAGGTATTTTCCTCTGCCCTGAGCACCTCACTTATGGTATGTCGACCTACCGGCAGGAAGGGCTCGGGCGCAATGGATGTGTTTTCCGCCGCACCTCTAGCCAATCGATCGGCGTCCTCGTTTCCTTCAATGCCTTTGTGATCAGGAACCCAGAGGAGCTGGATTTGATTGTGGGTTGCTCGAGAGTTGAGTTTTTCTACACACCCAAGCACCAATGAGGATCTCATCTCATATGATGATAGTGCCTTGAGTACTGCTTGGCTGTCACTTGCAATGACTATCCGCTCATTGCGATAGTTCCTTTTTAAGTTTACCTCTGCACACAGGAGGATGGCGTACACCTTCGCCTGGAAGATGGTTAGCATCTTACCCATTGGCACCGACAGGTGTGTTCTGGGACCGAAGACCCCGGCCCCTATACCGTCCGGAGTCTTTGATCCATCCGTCATGCGAAGGATGCTTACTTAACCAGTAATAAGATAACCACTTTCAAAAGTTTCAAAAATTCGGTGTTTGAAAACTCACCTGGTGGGTAGGTTCGCAATCTAATTAAAAATTTCGTACTTCTCGGGTGTTATACCAACAAACGCTTGCTTGTGAATAATAAGAACACCTGGAGGTACATCCAGGTCAGAACAATGTCTCTCGCAGAATGTGCAAAAAAGGGAAACATCCATTGTTCTCCTGCAAGGAATTCTTGCAATAATCTTCATCGACAAGACTTCGATTCATACAGATGCAATAATATTGTCACAACTGCTTTAAATGTGGGCATGCTTCTAGAACTTGTGCTTCGAAAACACCACCTGAACGGAAATTTAAAGGAGGCGCAGTCCGAGGCAATTCTTGATTCAGGCTAACAAGTTAATTTTGTTAATATTTTTGATCTTCTCTTTTTCCAACAAGGTGAAAAGAGTATGTATATTAATTTCGTTACTGAACGGCTGGTTAAATGGCTAGGTATCGCAGCTAAATCATGATCGATATCCATCAGAAGTTTTGGCTCAACCAACACCAAGGTATATCATCGAGTCAATACGGCGCTGCATTCTGGAATCAACAGTTTCACTACGCGGCCAGAAACAGCAGTATTGCTTCACATTATATCCCCACAACCTTCGAAAGATTTCACTATTGAGTAATAGAAAATTACCAAAAACTTTAGCCGATCGTGCGTTTAATAGTCCTGAAAAAATCGGCAATTGCTGGCAGCAGAATTTTATAACCAGCTGATGGCAGAGATACAAGTTAAACTAGCAGATGACCAGCTCACTCTGCAAAACACGGCGATAGGATGGATCATCTCCGGAAAAATTGGTGTGTTAAATATAACATGTGGAATCTGCACCGATGATAACATCAAGCTAGAAACGGGCTTTGCCCGGCTTTGGGAACTAGAAGAGGTTCCATATACAAGAAAGCAACTTTCCTTAGGGCTTAGAAGAATCTCATGGGTGCCATATAATCGATTACTGGTTTTGGCACGACGATTCGAAAAATCGCGAGATAAAAAATGTTGTCCACTATAGAAGAGCCGCTGCAGCAATGCACACGTGCCAAATCATTTCCAAACATTTTAAAATTAGCAATGGTGCTACGCGTTTGTGCTCAGGGATCGTACCAACAGAGCATCGGAAATGAAAATATGGTCGGACTTGCGCAGCTAACAGTGTCTGTGGTACTAACAGAGGTGCAAGATGTTCTCGAAAATTGTATTTACAAAAGATGGATAAACTTCAACTACACGGCGGCTGAACTACGCCAATCAAACGTACATTTTTACAATAACAGCGGAATTCCAGGAATTATCGGCCCACATATAAAAGTTGTGGCTCCCAAGAAGGAATTGCAGCATTTATATTACAACAGAAAGGGATTCTTTAGCATTGATACGATGGTTGGAAATTGACATACAATGTTTTATGTATATCTTATTGTAAATATGGATGTTTATGTAATTTTCCTGATTTGTGATGTACAATGAAAATGCGATATATATGTAGATGCGAAATCCAGGTGCCACACATGATTCTTTCATTTGCAACATGTCATCATTGAACGTAAATTTAGAACAGCAACATCTAACTCGTCTCCGCAACACTTGGCTGCTTGGTATGTAATTAAATACAAAACCAAAATGTATTTCGACTGTAATTTATTGAGTTTGAGGCCAGGTTTTTATTAGGGAATAATATGAGAAAACAACGATTTTTCAAAGTGGAGATCACCACATCTCCTCATGAGACTTATTGCTTTCTAGACTTTACCAGGCTTTGAACCATGGTACACGGAGTTGCTAGGCGAGCACGCAACCACTCAGCCACGCTAACCGTGTGAAAATTGTTTGTTTTTCTCACTATTCCTATCTCCAACCATACCGCTATTAAGTGTGACTTTTCGGCACTATGTGCTTATCAGCGTGGTCGGAATTGTTGTTTTACAAATCTATAAGCTTTATGTTCTAATTATAGTTTGCTTGCGTGCTCGTCCTTATTGCAATCATTGTTATTATTTTATATATTTGAAACGGCTGTAATTTATTGAGATTGAGGCCAGGTTTTTATTAGGGAATAATATGAGAAAATGTATGTATTTTCATAAGAATTTTTATCTACTTGGGTGATGGCGGATATGCTTAAAAATCGTACTTTATGACGCCGTTCAGAAATTCCGAGGAAGGATTCCCACGATGTACATACAACACACAACATGCAAAAGCAAGAAATATAATAGAAAGAACAATTGGAGTTTTTTTGAAAAACATGTTCAGATATTTGCTGCAGGCGAGAGCTTTTAATTATACTCTAACAAAAGCAATACAAATTATAAATGTGTGCGCAGTATGCACAACATTTGCGTGTTTTATAAAATACTAATTCCCGTGGCAGAGTTTTCTAGTGAGTCGTACGACGGTGATGTCGGAGTCGTTGAACTCGATTCTATTAATAACTCGGGAGCAGTATAAATTAGAAACTAACAGGCCGATTCTGTGCACTTGACAAATTATCAAAATATTGTTTATTTATCAAGCCAAAAGCTTTTTGTTATTCTGTGCAAATATTGATAAAACTTAAAGCTTCAGTGCGAATCGCTTTTCACCATACTGTGGTGAACAAAATAATGTAAACAGAAATCAGCTGTTTAGTGCGAAATGGATTCTTCAACAACGTAAGTATTCATTATTATTAATTGTTAATTTTAAACAAATAAATGGTTTAATATTTAATTCAATTTATAGGAAACCGAAAAACCAACGTGCTACGCACGAACAATTAGAAACTTACGTTTCATTTTGCCGGGCGCATCCGGAAATCGGTAGAGGAAAAAATACGCCAAAATCGCCTCGACAAATGCAGGATTTGCGGCGGCAGCTGGCGGAGCAGTTAAATTTTTTTTTATAAATTTCACATATACAGTCATGGACAGAGAAATAGCACAAAAATTCAAAATGATATTGTTCGCAACCTATGATTACTTATTTAATTTTAATAATTTTCATTTAAAACATAACATGTATGTTAATGGACTTTGTTTTTATTAAAATAAATTATTCAAACAACAGCAACAATAATAATATGTCTTCTTCCATTTTATTTTATTTAATTTCAATCAAAATTACAATTAAAATGTGTTCACAATATTTTCACAAACAGTTGTTTAATTTGTCAAGAGCATTTGACATCTTGATAATTTATCAAGAAAAGAGCTTTTGGTTTTTGACACAGAATACCAAAGACTTGATAAATAATCAATATTGATAAATAAGCAAGATGGTGAATTTATCAAGTGCACAGAATCGGGCTGTAAATATTAAGAGCCTTGTAGAGAACTGTTACTTCAGAGTTTATTTTATTAAATTAATAAATAATCGTGTTGCTTCGTGCCTATATACATATGTAACATTACAAAAAATTATCACAATTCATTAATTCTTCCTTAACATAAAAGTTTAATAGTTAAAAACAAAATCATATTTATTCATGTACATATATCCTTTTTGCACTTCAGTTTAACAGCCTTTTTAAATTCATCGAGTATTCTATTGAATTCATAGTCTTAAATTCTACTTAAAATAAAAAATATCACTTGAAATCCTGTTAAAGCATTTGTTTCGCAACTTCCAAAAGTTCAACCTTTAATTCCTTCTATTCCATTTAGCTGTCTTTGCAGGTTTCGTCTTTATATACATATTTTTAATTTTTCACTTTTCAGTCATAAAATTTCTTCTGTTGCGTCTTTTTTTTTAAGAAATAAATTTTTCTTTTGTAGCTCTCTGTTTCTACAGCAGTTTTTTCCATTACCGGCGTCTCCGGAAGCATCTGCACCACAGAATATAATGTGTTTGCTTAAACTTAATCGCTACTTGATTCAGTTTCGCGTGAATATTTTTTGCCAATACAAATTTTTGATAACTATTTCAATTTTTCTTTTAATTCATTTATATCATTGCGAAATCTAAAATTGGTACAAGAACAATCAACTTTTATTTGAATTTATTCTCTGTTAAAAGAAATATTGTCCTGCTCAGCTCTGTTAACTTACCGCTCTCAATATGGTGTATTTCCATGAGTGGGTCTATTGAAGATTTTTCGACTTTTGACAATTCACACTGAAATTCGGTCATTCTCATATTATGTATTATATTATTTATACTTCATTCAGTCTTTTATTTTCAATGGCAATGGAAAACTTATAATTAATTTTAACAGAAATATCACTTCATGTGATTAAAATGCTTATAACTAATTTATACTTCAAATTACTTATAAATAGTTTCAACAAAAATATCACTTCATGTCCTTAAAAAGTATACTAAAAATATTATAAAAACACCAAAAACTGTTCATCATTCACTCACTTAAGAAATCATTAATTCGCTTAATTTTGCCAATTTTGATTTCTCCACTTCCACCTTTAATACATGCAGATCATGGCCTTCCTTTGGTTGCTTTGCATATAGTTCTCATTTTTTATGAGTTTCGTAACTTTTGTACAGAGTCGACTTAAGTTTTGAAATTTTGTTTAGGACCTCCTTTTGAGTTTTTTCTTGGTTTTTTAAAAGCTCTAGGCCCTCAGTTTCCAAATTTCTACAACTATGCCGATTTTGGACCCTGTGTGATATTGACGAAGTGGGGCGATCTTTAACGATTCCTATCTGAGTTTCACCCGTCGTGGAAGGGGTATATTTTTGTTTCTTCGCCATCGGTGTCAGCACGACCACTTGGTGCAACTTGATTCCTTATTTGAATTAGTTTCATTACAGTTTCCTATAGTGTATTCAATGAAATTTCTTGCGATGGCCCGCCACCAGTTGCAAGATAATTGTTTCGGTTGTTGGCAAGCTTTCTTTTTAAGGTTGCCTTATAGTGTACCCAAACCTGCACGAGAAAAAATTATCGTTGAACTTCCACTCCATTGGTATAATTTTATGATTACAACTTACTCATCCCCACTCATGGGCACTTCTTGTTGGTGGTCCTAAACTGTTTAGCTCCACAGTAAATTATTCCCTCAAACCGTTGTTTTTCTTTTTGTTGCATCCAAATTGCGGCTGGTTTAGTCCAACATCGGGATGAATCTCCATCAGTTCAACCAGTTTTTCAAGTTGCGCTTTTGTTGAAACTTTAAATTTTTTTATATGTTTTCAAGAAATTGCAGATTAAAAATTACTTTGAAACGATTTAAAAAAAGTTTGCTTACCGCTCTCCATTTTGCGTGTATTATTCATGCCAAACAACTGCTAATGATCAGTTGTTAAATTTTGACGTCTCTGACAGCCTCATTAGCACAGATTTGTAGTCGGTATGCCACGAAAAAGTTGTCAGAATTTGGCAATTACAACACAATCATCATGGCCTACGTTCCATAGCATTTCTTACCGGTTGATTATTGGTAGCTTGTGGTGTTGGCCTAAAACGCAAAGTCGAAGCATCCACGTACGTATAGGCACCACTTCAGAATCTACCTCATTATAGAAGTTCGTGATTGATAATCTTCCCTAAGCTGCTCGATAAGGTAAATAGGCCTCTTGCATTTTCATTTCATTTATTGATAAAAAATTATTAGTACAATAAGATTTAAGATGATCTTTTATAGTACAACAGTTTTAAAGTAAAAGTAAAATAACAAGAGATATTAAAACTAAGTTTAACATATAAAACAATCAGTATTCATATATGACTAGATTACAAGTACATTAGTGCTTATGTAGCGAAACTCATCATTATGCTATATATATAATTGTATTAAATTTGTAGATAGGTTAACGAAAATACTCATAAAGAACATTCTTAAAATTTTTGTTGTTTATGTTCTAATGTATACATTCATATTGTACACCGTAACATAAATATGTATAGTTATGAGAGCCAGCTAGCATTAGCTGACCACACACATATGTAGAGGCACATAAATAAGTATGTATGTGACTATAGGTATGCTGCGTCGAGTGACAATAACTTAAGTCAGTCGCTCAACGGTCATGTAACATATAAGTTTGAGCTTTGGTGTGATCGGACGTGTTTTGTTCTTCTTTGCATTTATTCGCGAATTTCCACGGTTTTCAAAGCTAAAAAATGTTGTGTTGTGCCGAGTGTGCTGCACAATGTGTGCATGATTCGCCTTCTAAATCAAAGTTTGTTCAAATGCTTTCCGATCTGGATAAAATCCGAGACTTTTTAATCTCTTTGGCTGGCACGGCAAGTGCCTATACGGTTCCAGAATCGTCCGCTGTGTGTAATGGCAACAACAATGAAATAATTACGCGCTCAAAAACTAAATCGAGTGATAATGCTGCGTCAAAAGTGCGAAAAACAAGTTTTTCTCGCGCTAGTGGTGTTCATGCTGATATTCATACATCTAGTGCTGATGTTTTTGTTGCTGGAAGTTCTGACTCGTCAGCTAATACTAATGCTGTTGCCATATCAACGGCTAATAATGTGCAATCGTCTCGTGCTAAACTCTCTTATGCTGCGGTCTCTGCACCTGTTACTGCTGCTGAGTCGACAATGCTTCCAGTAGCGTTGTGCTCTTCACCTACGCCTATTGTTGGTTTTCCAGCCGCCTCTCCTACTGTCTCGTTTGGTTTTGTTTCGCCGGCGGTAAATAAATCTACCGTTCTCACAAACAATGCTGCTCATTCTGCTATGCCTTTGGCTGGTAAAAATGCTTGGTCTGCTGTGCGTCACAAAAAAGGTGCCAATAATAAAAATATCGTCGGTTGTAATAAGAACTCCGAACTTGCCGTTGTTGTAAGAAAGAAATGGGTGCGTGTCTCCTCCTTTTTGCCGACCGTCACTGAAGACAGTGTTATTGCGTATGTTTCTGAACATTCGGGAATCGACGACAAGCACTTTGCATGTCATAAGCTTATCAAGAAGGACGTGGTTGAGGATAATCTCCGTAACATCAATTTCAAATTTGGTGTTTTGCCTGATTTTTATGAAAACATACTCAGTCCTAATGTTTGGCCAGCGGATATTAATGTGAGACCTTTTCGGTTTTTTCAAAAAGGGGCAAACTCAATTCCGACAAATTAGCCGCAATAAGGAGTAATAACAACTCAACGCTCAAAGGTCTTAAAATATACTTTCAGAACATGTCTGGTATGCGCACCAAATCAAAAAATGTATTTCTAGCAACGTCACGTGCTGAATATGATATTTACGTTTTTGTCGAAACTTGGCTTATGGATGGATTCTTCGATGAGGAGTACTTCGATTCGAGCCTGTTCCAAACACATCGCAAGGATAGAGATGCAGTGAAAACTGGTCACTGTAAAGGAGGAGGAGTTTTAATTGCTGTAAAACGCAGTTTGTGTTCTACGCTGGTTCAACTTAATAACCAGGATTCCCTTCTGGATCAATTAGGTGTTCGCATTTTTGGCTCTTTTGGTAAACTTTTTATTTGTGCATCATATATCCCGCCAAACAGCTCGGAAATTTTGTACAATGATCATGTAGACAATATTGTGTATCTATGCGAAAGTAATGATAATTGTAATTTTTGTTTTCTCGGAGACTTTAATTTAACGGATATTAGTTGGTCGGATCTGCAAAATAATGGAATTCTAACTCCTACTAATGTTAATAGGGCACACGAAATTAATTTTATTGATAGTATTTTTAGTTTGAATTTCATCCAAATTAATGTTGTACCTAATTTGTTGTCTAAATTGCTCGATCTTGTTTTCGTGGATGAAAATTTAATATATGAACTTTTTGAATGTGTTTCGCCGATCTGTAAAACCGATAAACATCATAAACCGCTTATCATATCTTTAGATTTCTTTGACAGCATTACATTAAAGCCAAATGATAGGGTATGCTTTGATTTTCGGAATGCTGATTTTAAAGATATAGAGTGTGCAATCTCTGATATAAACTGGAGTAGCTCGTTTTGTTCAGGAGATGTTAGTGAGTGCTATGAAACCTTCTTGTTTTTATTATTATTATTAACTTTATTGAAAAAATATAAGTAAATTATACAATTCAATACATTAAAGCAATGATCTCCAAAACGCATATTGATACATTTTTTCAATGCTGCTAGCAGAGAAAACCGATGAGAAGCGACGTATTGAAGCAAAATATAATAAATGTACACTGAACAAATTTTTTTTTTTACTTTTCTTTATTAGGTATTTTTTTTGTTTGTTGTTATGATATTTTAACAATTCATTAATATTAATTGATTTTCTATAATCCTTGATGCGGAGTAGATTAGCCAAATGAGTGTCCGAGAGCCTGTTCCTCTGTTTAGTTAGTATGAAATTTAATGTTGAAAAAGCAGATTCGCAGTTGTATGTTGAGCCGTACATGGAATATAATTTTAAAATTTCATTTTTCAAAATAGGATATTTTTCTTGTTCTAGTTTTCCCCAAAATTGCGTACCACTATCCAGGGGTAAGTTAAAATCATTTCGCATTTTGTGAAGTTCCTCTTGAAATTCTGGTTTTTGATTCTCAATATTACAGATCTTTGCGTAATCATGAATTTCGGCCATTTCTTTAATATATTTAAAATCTTTGAACCTGTTATTGTAATCTGCAATCAGATTTTCAATAATTTTGGAATATTCAATAATTTTTCCATTATTATTTTCAGAAAAAATTTCTTTTGTATTTTCCAAATTTGAAAAGTCATGGTTTTTTACTTGTTCCAGTAACATTTTTAATTTTCTCGGGAAATGTTCTACAACCGAGACTAATTCAAAATTTTTTTTATTTCTTCCCTGAAGTTGCAGATTTAAATCGTTAAACAATGATGTCATGTCACTCATAAATGCTAAATCTAATAAAAAAATATTATCTTTCAATGCAGATATTAGATTTTCCACATCTTTGATTGAATTTATATTAAAAAAATCAATTATTTCATTCCTCAATTTGAAGACTCTTTGCAGACTTTTACCGCGGCTTAACCACCGCACCTCTGTGTACAACGCCAAGTCACCATAATCTGTTTCGTAGTCTTCCAAAAAAGTTTTGAATTTTCGATGGTTGAGTGAGTTATGCCCACCCTTAATTTTATTAATAATTTTTACAGCGATGTTCATCACATTAACCATATTAGCTTCTTTCGCGTACAGAGCTTGTTGATGTATCAAGCAGTGAAATGTGGGGACTCTTATTCCATTATTTCTAAGAAGTCCAACTAGGCCTATCCGTTCTCCGGTCATTACCCTCGCTCCATCTGTACAAACAGAAGCTACCTTATTTTTGTCGAAAACTGAAAAAACATGGGTGTTTAAGGCTTCGAAAATATTTTCTGCATTCGCGTGCCCATGGAGCGAGACTAAGCTCAGGACTTCTTCAAAAACTTCGAAATTCTTATTAACTGTTTTAATACATAACAGAAGCTGGCATATATTATTTATATCGGTTGTTTCATCCAAGCATATTGAAAAATATTCACAATTCAGCACTCTTTCTTTGGTTAAGGAATAAATATATTCAGAAATTTTTTCAATACGTCTTGCAACGGTTTGTCCGGATAAAGGAATTTTAGCAATAACGTCAGACATTGTTTTACCCTGTGAACCAAAGCAGTTTAATACATTTTGCATGATTTCTTCAACAAAAACTCCATCCTCGAAAGGACGATTTTGCTTTGCTAAAGCTAAGGCAACAACATAGGAGGCTTTTCTTATGCCTTCGCTTTCATTTGGAATTCCCTCACCTGAGCTGACCTGATCTAATTTAATAAGCATTTTAGAATCGAACTTTTCTTTAAGAGATAAAATTAAGTTATTTCTTTCCTCATCTATAACGTCAAAATAATTTTTATGGCACGATTTATAATGCCGTTCAATGGTATTTTTGTGTATGCGACTGTATACATGTTGGCAAACCATACATTCAGCTTCGCCATAAATATTTTCTGCGCATAAAAAATCGCTGTGCCATTTTTTATTAAACATTTTTTTGTGTGTATTATTTGATCTGAAGCAAGTGTTAATAGTTCTTGCTTGCTGAACGTAGCTACAGCGAATGAAATTTTTCTACCTGCTATCTGCCAACAGACTTGCCTTTTTAAAAAACGAGCGCTTGCTCGTTTTTGTCTCATCGCACGTACAGACAAAATTCTGCCACGACCGTGTACATGTGAATTTCAACCACATATGCGTTCGCACCCAGTGCATAGGCGTGGAGAACATTGCATTAAAGCTATAGCAGCGGAGGCCTTAAGCTACATGTTTAAATCTAATATACACAGTAAAGAAATATATGTTAGCCCGTATTATTATTATATTACTGTTTGATTGTCTTGTTTTATATATCAAAATACAGATTAAGCTTGCGGATAAATTTTATGAATGTCGTTATATTATCGTGATTGGGGGTTTTCAAAACTTCGACTAAGTTCTTATTTCCTAGTTGTTGTCTTATGTTGCCTATGGCGGAGCAGCTATTGATTAGGTGTAGTGGTGTGAGTGTATCCATATTGCAAAAGAGGCAAGTAGGTTTATTGGTGTTTTCAAATATGTGTTTGTGGGTTAATCTTGTGTGGCCGAGACGAAATCGTGTGAAGATGATTGTGTCCCTTCTGGATACGGTCACTGGGAAGCACGGACGGGTTTGGGATGGGTTAAAATGTTTGTAGTGATGAGAGTATTCGGCCCATATTTGTATTGAAGCTTGTGTACGGTGTTTGGCAATGTGTTTTTTTAGGTCATCTTTGTTGATGTTGATATGTAATATTACCGGCGCATTGGTCGCATATTTTGTTGCTTCATCAGCTAAAGAGTTCCCAAGGATTCAGATGTGGCTTGGTATCCACAGAAGTTTGATTTTGTTTTGGGCGTGTGTAACGATGTTTCGGATTAGCGATATTGTATTGTCTTGGTTGTTTATGTTTTTTACTGCAGTAAGTGTGGACAGCGAATCTGTGCATATTAGAAATTTGCCTTTTTCTCTTTTTGCGTGTGTACATGCGTCGAGAATCGCCTGTGCTTCTGCTGTGAAAACGGAGCAGTAGTGAGGGAGAGTAGCTATTTTCATAACTTTCTGCTGGTCGACGATGCTATAGCCAGCCATTTCGCCTGATTTCGAACCATCTGTATATAAAAAGTTCCAATTTTGGTGTTGGTTCTGTATTTCGCAGAATTTGCTTTTGAATACCTCTGGGCTTGTGTTATTTTTGGTATGCTTCGTCAAAGAAAGGTCAATTGATCCTTCCTTCAGTTTCCATGGCGGAGCTTTCTTCCTCTGTGGGGTGATGGGTGTTGGGACTATTTGCATGGTGTTTGCTAGGTCGATTACTCTTTGTAAAGTTGAATCTTTTCTGCTCTTTGTTTTTCTTTTAAGCCGGTTTGTGAAAAGATGTTTCAAGAGAGTACCGTTTGAAAAAATAAGCTTTGTGACCAAGTGGGCGGTATTATTTTTAATTCTGTCTTTTATGCTTGGAAGTCCTGCTTCGCTCAAAACATTCACAATAGGAGTGGTGCGGAAAGCCCCCAGTGACATCCTGGCGGCTGCGTGGTATGTGGACTCGATTTTCCGGATGTTGCTTTGTGTTGTTGCTCCGTATATAGGCAGGCCATAGTCAATCTTTGATAAGATTACAGCTTTTAGGATATTTACTAACGAGTTAGAATTACTTTCTAGTTTTACACTACTTAAACATTTTATTATGTTAAGACGCTTTTCAATAGAGAGACATATATATTTTACATGTTCATTCCATAGGTATTTATTATTAAATATTAACCCTAAAATCTTTAAGTTATCTACTTTTTGCACAATGTTATTATTAAT
This sequence comes from Anomoia purmunda, assembly GCA_951828415.1. Lineage (NCBI taxonomy): Eukaryota > Metazoa > Arthropoda > Insecta > Diptera > Tephritidae > Anomoia > Anomoia purmunda. Next base: position 39,564,845 of record OX639994.1, on the reverse strand, counting down.
GTGTATATTGACGTTACAATTTATCTTGCGGCAGATATGCAGGTGTCTAGATTTTTCACGAGAGATTTTCGCGCCATATGCAGCGCCCCAATTGGTTATCTTTTCGGAAAGGGTCTGTAGTTTGTCATTGAAATCTTTTTCTTTATAGTTTCTGGTGAAAATGTATAGGTCATCTGCATATATGACGTGTTGGAAATATTTGTCTGTGTTAATTAATCCACTTAGTTTATCTGTAGCAATAAGAAAAAGTGTAACTGACAATGGGGACCCCTGTGGGATTCCATTTTCGAGTGACCAGTAGTCAGAGATAACGTGGTTAACTCTGACTCGGAATCTTCGGTTAGATAAGAAATTTTTGACGAAAGTTATAATCCTTGGCCCGATTTTCCATGCTAGAAGTTGTTCAATAACTGAGTGTATACCTATTCTATCAAAGGCTTTTTCCATGTCGACTGAGAGAATGGAAAAATGGTTTCTCGAAGATAGTGAGTTGCAAATTAATTCGTCTAGCACGAGAAGGGCATCTACTGTCCCCGTTCCACGTTTAAATGCGGTTTGGTTTTCTGTTAGGAGCTTTTCCTCTGTCAAATACCACATCAGTCTTCGAGAAATCATCTTTTCCATAATCTTCGAAATGCATGGCAAGAGAGAAATTGGTCTGTACCCCTCGCTTTTGCTTTTTGGCTTTTTAGGTTTGGGTATTGGGATAATGATGGCCGATTTCCAGGATTGTGGAATAATACCAGAATTGAAAATATCGTTATAAAGATCACACAGGATCTTTTTTCCGGATAATGGCAAATATTTAAAGATGGGATAAGAGAGTTTATCTACCCCAGGCGTTTTCCCTTTAAGCGACTGTAGGCAGGATTGTAGTTCGAGTAAGGAAAAAGGGGTTTCAATGGAATCGGCTTTACTGGTTGGTAAATGGTTAAACGTTAGGCTATTCACTGTTTGGTTTTTTTGGTTAAATTCGGTAGAGAAATTCGAGTTTCTCGAGTAAGTCGACCAAGTCAGACCTAATAGATTTCCAATTTCTTTTGGGTTGGAGTACAAGGATCCATCTTGTCCTTCTATTACATGGATATTGTTGGAAATTTTTGATCCGAAAAGAGTGTTTACTTTGTCCCATATACTTTTTGTTGGCGTCTGCGGATTTATTTCTTTTGTAAATGTAATAAAACATTGTCTCTTAGAAACCTTAGTTTCTCTTTTAAATTTTGCGTTTGCCTTTTTATAATTAAGAAGAGTTTCCCTACTTGGGGACCTTTTCAAAAGTTTCCATAAATTTTGCTTCTCTGATCGCAACATGCTAAGTGTAGGATTCCACCAGTATACTTGTCGTTTGCTATATTTTTGGCTGGTTCAAGGTAAGGTTTCGTAGGCTGATCGTCTTATTATTTTTGGATTTGGGCAGCCTTTTTATTTGGGGGCTCGGTCCTCGAGATACAGGGGATATACTTATTTACATTTCTTTGAAATGTGTACCAATCGGCTTTGTCAGTGATAAATTTTGTGGTTTTATATGAAAAACTGGAAATCTCACTGGTGTGGAGTGATATAAACAGAGGGGAATGATCACTTCCATGTAGATTTTTACCGACTGTCCATGTAGCGTCTATGTTTAGTGGTGGTGAGCACATAGTTAGGTCGACGTGTGTGAAGGAGGAGTGTGTGGAAAAATGAGTTGCGGGATTATCATTTAGCAGAATTAAGTTGTTGTTTTGAATGAATTTGTTAATTATTTCCCCTTTTTGATTATACTTTGAGGATCCCCAGGACGGACTCCAGGCATTGAAATCGCCGACTAGGAGTATTGGTTTGCTAATATTTTGAATAATGCTGTTCAATACGTTTTCCGTTATCTTTTCTTGCGGAGATACATAAATGTAAATGATAACAAAAGGTATTTTGGCTTTTATTTCAACTGCTTGGGCTAAAAGATTGGAGCTAATGGGTATTGGAGTGTGTTCAATATAATTGGAAATGAGAAGTGCAATGCCTCTTTTTGCTGTCGATGTAGGGTCAATGTCGTTTTTACTATAAAAGGTGTAGTTTACTGGCTTTGTTGTTGGGAAAGAGTTTGTTTTTAAGTGAGTTTCTTGTAATGCTAGAATTTTTGGACCATAATTTTTTATCACTATTTGAAGCTTATTGTAGTTGTTATTGTATCCATTAATATTCCATTGGAGAATCTTAAGGACCATATCAATATATGTAAATGACTCAATTCTTGTATACTTACTATACAAGAGTGAGAAATTAGTTCATTTCAAAGGTCTGGCTCGGAGCTTAGGTTTTCGTAATAAGAACTGGTTTTGCTTGTTGCTAGATTAGCTGTGTAGTGTTGTTCATTGTCTTTGTTTTTTTTTGTTTCCTTGAGAGATCATGTTTGTTGCTTGAGTAGGTTCGGTTGTAAGTGATTGAATTTTTGTGGTTGTGTATTTATTGTTTTTAAAGTATGAGTTTTCGGCGATGTCGAGTTTTTTAGTTGAGGTGGGTTTGTCTGTTACAGTTCGTTGTTTTGTTTCGAGTGGTTTAGTTAGTTGAGGAGAAGTTTGAGGTGTTGTTTCTTTCGAGCTTTCTGTTTTGGGTTTGATTTTTTTTGGGTTGCTTCGATAAGTGTTTCTATCGGAGAGTTTTTTGTGAATTCATCTGGTTGTTTTTTATTAATTTCTTCCGTGGCTGCTTTGAAGGTGCATTTGCTAATTGTTTTATATTTGAGAATGGCTTGACGTTTCTTGAAAACGGGACAGTCTTTGTTGTTGGACCGATGTGGTTGATTACAATTGATACACTCTACCTTCTCGCATATCGAGTTTTCGTGATCGGTGTTGGAGCAGACATTGCATTTTGTTTCACTTTTACATTGCTTTTTGGTGTGTCCTATTTTGAAGCAGTTTTTACACAGCATTGGAGAGGGAATGTAGGGTTCTACTTTTACCTTCATCCATGCTACTTCGATTTCATTTGGAATTTGGTACAAATTAAATGATAGAATGTGAAGAGGAGTGTTTACAATTTTGCCATCTTTTAACTTGGTGATTTTTTTACACTCAACTATTGATTGGTCCTTAAGACCCTCCACTATTTCTGCCTCAGATAATGAGCTTAAATATTCCGAGTAGACTACACCTTTTGCAGTGTTTAACGTTGGATGTAGGCTGACTTCTATGTCACACAAGTTTGAGAGTTTTGTTGCCTTCAAAAATTTTGCGGTTTGTTTTTCGTTTGAGGTCAGGACAAGAAGGTGGCCTTCCCTCGTGAATGAGGTGGATTGGGGTTTTTCGATAGTTATGCTTTCTAGCGCTTTGGCTACTAGAAAAATATTGAGTGACTTGAGTGGAGTATTCGGATTTTTGTTTTTTATTAGGATACATTTTGGGCAGGTGTTTTTTTTACTAGTCTGGTAGGTTTTTAAAGTTGGAAAGTCATAGGTATTGTCTAGGTTTAGGGTTTTACGTTTTTTTGTTGGTTCTTGTCCGAGTATAGCGTAGTAGTTTTGGCTTGTTCCCCCCGGATCGGAGGCCATCCTGAGTTTTTCTTATTTCACTGATTTAAATTGGTTTGTTGCACTTTATTGAAATAGAAATAACCTTCACACACGTGACCGGATTAGAACGAATATGTCGTAAAGACGAAAGCGCAAAAGACAGACAGAGAAGTAGTTATCGACTGAACTCTATGGGAGATGATTGACAACTGCCTTCTTGTTTTTATTATCAGATATATTCGCTAACAAGCTTTCAATTTCCTCGCCTAAAACTCATAAGTTGCCTTGGTATACTTCGAAGCTCAAGAACCTAAAAAACAAAAGGAATAAATACCATAAATTGTATAATGCACATAAAAACGATAATAGCTTGAAAGGAAAATATATGTCTTACGTGAAGCAGTTTAACGTTCTCGATAAATTTCTGTATAATCAATACATTACTAGGTTTGAATTTGAGCTAAAAGATAACCCGAAAGCATTCTGGAATTTTATTCGCTCAAAAAGAGGGTGTTCAAATATTCCGACTAGTATGCATTTTAATGGGAATTGTTCTAAGTCTTTAGCTGATTCTGTCGAGCTTTTCGCTGAAAGCTTTAAGTCCAATTTTTGTGTTGACGATGAGCCTGTCGATACATGTGTTCTTCTCAAGTGGTAGACTTTGGATCGCTCTCCGTTTCAGAGGTTGATGTTATCAATTCGATCTCATCGTTGAATTCGTCCCTAAAATGTGATATAGATGGTCTTTGCGCGTATTTCTTGAAACAGTGCAGTGCTTCTATTTGTGTTCCTTTATGTAAAATCTTTAATCTCTCTCTTTCTACCGGTGTTTTTATCAATCGGTGGAAGGTGGCCTCTATCACACCGATTTTTAAATCAGGGTGCAAAAATGATGTGGCGAATTATAGACCCATTTCTAAATTAACAGTTTGCTCTAAACTATTTGAAAAGGTAGTTAAAGAAAAACTTTCATTTGCTTGCAAAAGTTTAGTTGAGCCTTACCAACACGGTTTTGTTTGTGGTAGGTCCACTGTAACTAATTTAGCTGTTTTTTCAGAATATTGTATTTCTTCGTTTAAATGTGGATTTCAAGTGGACACAATTTACACTGATTTTTCGAAGGCGTTTGATAAGGTTTCACATGCAATCCTGCTACGTAAACTCGAGTGTTTAGGTTTTCATTCTGTTTTTTTGTCGTGGTTGAAATCGTATCTTACAGAGAGAACTCTTTTTGTAGAAATTGAAAATTGTAAATCCAAGACATTTGTCGCTTCTTCAGGTGTTTCACAAGGAAGTATCCTCGGCCCCCTCGTATTTGTACTTTTTATTCATGATATTGGCACTTGCTTCAAACATTGCAAATATCTGCTTTACGCTGATGATCTGAAACTGTTTAGGAGAATAACGTGTCCGTCCGATGTTAACCTATTGCAGCACGATCTTAGCAATCTAATCGGCTGGAGTCTAAGAAACAAGTTAACACTCAATATCAAAAAATGCTTCCATATGTCTTTCTCTAAAACCGCAAATACAGTAATCTCGCGTTACACAATCTTAAGTCATCAGCTCCGTAGTTAAAGATTTCGTTGACCTTGGCGTGGTTTTTGACTCAAGTTTTACTTTTGTAAACCATGTGTGTTATCTGCTTCCGAAGGCTTATAGGAACTTAGCATTTTTGCGCCGATACGCGAAAGATTTTAAGGACCCCTACACTAGGAAATCCCTTTTCAACTCACTAGTTCGTTCAAAGTTGGAATATGCGTCAATCATTTGGAGCCCAATTTATAGCTGTCATGCTTCGAGAATCGAACGGATTCAAAGAAAGTTTTTAAGATTTGCTCTTCAGCCTCTTCATTTTACGGATCCGCTCCCACCGTATACTTCTCGATGCCAGCTTATTAAATTGCAAACATTGCAAAGTAGGAGAACTATTCAGCTTCTGATGTTTCTTTTTGACGTGGTCGGTGGAAACATTGACTGCCCTGACCTACTTAAGCAAATAAATTTCAATGTTCCTCACAGATTCCTGCGTTTTCAGCCTCCGTTTTATGTTAATAGAGCTAAGGCTAACTACTATTCTTTAGCGCCAATATTTAGGGCTCTTTCCGAATTTAATATTATTTCAAAGAGTTGCAAAATTGAATTTTCGTCCTCTAGAGAAGTATTTAAGTACTCACTTTCTTCGTTTTACTCTTAGGCAAGTTGTTAAATTTATGTTATAAGTATTTTATTTTTCGTTTTTGTTAAATCTAGTCTGTAAGATTTGTAATCATAGACCGAATAAATAAATAAATAAATAAATAAATAAACCTTGCTCCAAATATATATTATAAATTTATTGTAAGAATAAATGAAATTAATTACTTTGAGTTGAAATCACTTTTGTTTTATTATCGGTCCATGGTGAAAATAACGACGATTTAAGTGAAGTAAATGAAGACATTAAAATAGACAAAGGTACCCAAAATTATATTAGACAAGTATTTCTTAAAAATTTGAAAAGAATTGTGTTCTTAAAAAAGGAAATAGAAGAAAATATAAAAAAAAAACAAAAAAAAGGAGTGAAATTATGGCTAGACAAGCAAAGATTGATCACATTTGTATTCCAATTTTTGATGGAGCAAATTTCTGTAGCTGGAAATTCAGGCTGATGAATTTGTTGGAATATAAAGAAAGCAATGAACCTGCCATGACAGAAAAACTAGAAATTGAAAGAGCTGAAGATTGGGAAAAAACTGATTTAAAAGCAAAAACAATATTAATAAGTGCGGTGTCAAATAAACAGTTAGAATATTTGAGTGACTGCAAAACTACTATTGAAATGATACAAAAATTAGAAAAAATGTACTCAACAAAATCTACAGCAATGCAAATAATAAACAGAAATAAATTGGATGAAGTGAAATTAAAGAACTGCAATGATGTTGAAGACTTTTTTATTCATTTTGAAAAGGCATGCAATGACTTAAAAGCAGCAGGTGGAAGCTTAAGTGAAGATGAAAAAATGAGATATATGATTAGAACATTGCCACCGAGTTATAGCTACATTGGTGACTTTATAGACTTAGTGCCACAAGAACAACAAACAGTTGCTTTAATAAAATCTAAAATTCAAGAAAAAAACTTGACTAAAGCTGATAGTGAAAAAAGACCAAAAGTACATTTATGTGTCAATTCTGCCTTCTGCCATGGAACTAAGTTTTCACCCCTTAAAGTTATTACCGACACGAGTCGTAAGTTGCTATGTATGCATCTGCCCCTATGGGGAAATTGTGAGTGTTATAAATTTGCCTATGGTAAAAAAAGTGTTATAAAAAGCTTTTTATAACAGTTTTAAAGCTGTTTTAATGCAATCAGCTGATCAATTGTCAATTGCGAAATGGAAGTAAACAAGTAAGTTTGCAAAATATTGATTTAATTATTTAAATAAATGTATATATTACTTAAATTAAATGTGTTTATTTGTTTGATATGTTTTTGTTTATTATTCCAGAAAATACGCACGCGCGACGCTGGCACAGCTTGAGGCCTACATCCAGTTTGAGGAGGAACATCCAGAGTTTTTAGCGGGAAAAAACTCTCCCGATACACCACAGCGTATGCAGGAGCTGTGGGAAGAGTTAAGTGCACGGCTTAACTCACTGATGGGACCTACAAAGACCCCATCTGTGTGGAAAGAGGTTAGTTTAGAGAAATAAAAAAATAATGTAAATAGTAATGCAAATGTAAAAATTTCAGAATCTGCGGAACTGGCGCAAGCAGCTGAAGTGCAAGGCGCGAAAAGTGCGGGCAGAAATTCAGCGAACGGGCGGTGGTGAAAACAATGCCAAGTGTCTGACCGCTTTCGAGGAACGGGCTCTGCAGTCATTAGGCACCGTAACTATTACGGGTCTAAATGGCGTAGACCTGGGATTCGGAGGCGAATCAGAACTTCACGTTCCTGATGCAGGTTGTGAGTCACCGGTCGAATTTCTCGAATCGCTGACAATATTAGCTCCGATCTCGAGCACATCCCCATCACCGCCACCGCTAGTTCTGCTAGAACAGCCGTCTACACCGCCGCTAAATGCGCCAGCTACAACCCCGTCAGCCCCCCGAACGACAGCGACGCCTGCAAGAAAGAGGAGTCACCGCAAAACCCCCAGTGTGCTCGCAGGATATCTGGAGCAGGAGGCAATTTACAGAAGGGAAGAGATAAAGCTAAGACGGCAGGAGATGGAGATACGAAGGGAGCAGCATACACAAGTGTGCGGCGCGATAACTGGTTTAACAGCGGCCGTCACTGAGATGAATGCGCTACTACGCTCATTTCAGGAAGACAGGTAACTTCTATATTATTTAATTTTGTGTTTTTGTTTAATTACAGGTTTTTTTACTTTTTTTGTACATATGTATATATTGTTGTTATATGAGTTTATTGTTTTAAATAAGCTCGACTGAATTTTGTCTTTTTTAGTTTTTCTTTTTTTCAGAAATAAAGTGCCAGTGGGTTTTTATTTTTGTTTTCCCACTTTAAAAAAAATATTGTTTTCATTTTAAAATTAGGAATTTTATTAATCAATCAATTTTATTTCCGTAACATTTACATTGTTCGAATAATTGATTGGCGTATTCTTTCACCTTCTCTGTGTAAACTGGAGCTTGCATACTCTACTGGTCCTTCGTGATTTTCGACAACTTCTTCAACTTGTACATCACTTTCTGGAAAACGGGCCATCATAATATTGTGCAAAATCGCACATGCGTTGGCAATTGAGCCTACAGTTTCTGGGCTGTAATGCAAAGTCCTGTGTTTTGAAAGGCATCGAAAGCGAGACTTTAATACGCCAAAGCTCCTTTCGATGACATTGCGGGCCTTGCAATGCATTTTGTTATATTTCAATTCCTGCTGTGTTGTAGTTGTAGATAAAGGTGTCATTAGCCATGGCTCCAACGGATAACCCTGATCACCCAAAAGCCAGCTACCTCGCTGAGACCACACAAATGACCGCACACGTGAAGTTGTCCATATACCCGAATCATGCACCGAACCTGGAAATCTTGCACAAAAAAATAAAAATTTAAGAGTATCATCGCACACAGCTTCTGTATTTAAACTATAATAACCTTTTCTATTCATGAAGAGGCTGCACGGTTTCGTCGGGTCATTGGAGGGCGAACAAATAACCGGGATATGTGTGCAGTCTATTGCACCAATGACACCTTTCAAGCCGAACTTAGAATAGAAACCTGCTTTTATTCTTAACTGCCTTTCTTGTGTTGTGGGAAACGAAATTTCCGAGCCTTTTCGCTTCACAATAAGCCAAGATATGTATCGCAATGTACGCGACACTGACGCTTGACTCATTGGGACTACATAATTGTTTCCCACACACTTTTGATAGGAGCCATTCGCGAAAAAATAGAGTGTCGTGAAAAACCGCACACCAAATGGCAGCGATGTTTGCTGCTTGTCGAATGGCTGCAATTCAGCAATCAATGTGCGGCAAATGTCTTTTGGAAGTCGAAAATCGCCTTCAAATTGGGGATCGGCTGTTTCAAAAGGATCATATGCATCCCGCAAAGTCCTTAAATATTGTCTTCTTGCGTTGCGCTGGTCATCTTCCTCCTCCTCTTGCAACAAAAGCAGGGCCAAAATATTCGGCATTTTCGCAGTTTATATAAATGTATATATGTATATTTATTTGTTAATTTAATTAATTTACAAAATTGTTTACTATGAAATTAACTCGCGAAACACAATTTGCAAATTTGACAGAAATAGGTAAATATATTTGATCAGCTGATGAATATTTGCCATGGCGAATTTGAATTTACCCACCCCAACACGAGTGAAAATATTTACACCACTCTCAGTGATGGCAGATTGATACACAATTTTACCATGGCTAACTAATCACCCGAAGCTTTTAATTTGCCATATGGGAAATATTTTACACGGTGGCAGAATCGACACATTAATGTCAAAACCAAAAAATTGGACATTGGGCAAAAGACTGTTGGCATGGTCAAGAAAGTAACAATGGAGGTGAATTGATGCAAGTAAGCCAAATAAAATATGCTCCGCGAGGACGGGGCTCACACAGAAGCTACAGCAGAGGTGGAGCATATCGAGGTAACAGTCAAGGCAGGGGTGCAAGACATCAGAAATCACGAAGCAACGAACAATACGAGTCAGTGCGAGAAGCATGGACAACACAAGAAGTGCAAGTGAATGTTAATCACTTAAAACAAAGTGAAAATCAAAATCCTAATGAAATTGAGTGGTTGTTGGACAGTGGGTGTACAGACCACATTGTAAATAATGAAAATTATCTTTCAAATTGTATAGATTTAGAAAAACCAATTGATGTAAAATTGCCCGACGATAAAACTTTGAAAGCGACAAAGATAGGAACAGTAAAAATTTATTTCCGGAATTATTATAATAAAGCAGAAGTTGATTTAACAAATGTTTACTATGTAAGAGGTATAAAAAGAAATTTGTTAAGTTTCTCAAAAATAATTAAAAATAACACAATAATAGCGAAAAATGATGTCGCTAAAATCTATAATAAAAACAGAAAACTAATAGCTGTAGCGCACGAAATCGATGGTTTGTATAATATGAAAAGCTTCTATAACGAGGAGATTTTTAAAGAGAATAGTAATGCTTATATAAATCAAGTAAAATTAACAGAAAAAGAAAAATGGCATAGAGCACTTGGTCATATAAATTTCCAATACTTAAATAAACTAGTAACTGATAAATTGGTAGAAGGTTTACCAGATGTATTAGAGAATAATAGTATGAAATGCGCAAATTGTATACAAAGTAAAATGGCTAATGTACCATTTGAAAATAACCGAACACATGCAACTGAAATCTTGGAATTGATACATACAGATTTGAATGGGCCACATAGAACTGCGGGATATTGCGGTGAAAAGTATTTTTTATCATTCATTGATGACTATAGTAAATGTGCCAAAATTTATTGCATTAAAAATAAGTCAGAGACAGCTAGTTGCTTTATAGAATATGTGAATTTAGTAGAAAATCAATTCAATAAGTGTATCAAAAAATTGCAATACGACAATGGTGGAGAATATATAAATAAAGAAATTCGTAATTTTGCAAAGCACAAAGATATTGAAATTTTACCTTGCCCACCTTATGTGCATGAATTAAATGGTGTAGGTGAACGTTAAAATAGATCAGCAATGGATATGGGCAGATGCTTAGCAAGAGAGGCGAAATTACATACATAATAGATATTGGCCCGAAATAATGACAACAGTCGCTTATTTAAAAAACCGTACTATAGCCAACACACAACAAAATAAAACTCCGTATGAGATATTTTTTGGTAAAAAACCGAATGTAAATCACTTAAAGATCTATGGCAGTAAAGTTTTTGTAAGAGTACCAGAAGTGTTAAGAAAGAGCAAATGGGACGATAAGGCACAAGTAGGAATACTACTTAGTAGGGTACAGAAACAATTGTTATAGAGTTCTAGTTAAAATAAAGACATGTTCGAGTAGTAGAAAATGAAACAGAATTGATTAGCTTAGAAAAAACAAATGAAAATAAAAATAGTGTCTTTGAAGATGAAAGTCTTATATATTTAAAATTGGAAAATGAAAATGGTAAAAACGAAAGTGAATTAGTTTTGGGTGTGGAAAATGAAAGTTACGATGCTAATGAACCTAATCAAATATGTATATTCTACATCTACCCTAGAATCGTATCAAGGCAAAGAAAATAATTTCGATGATAAAGAAAGAAATAGTAATGTACAACATGAAGTGAAAAATTAAGAAAACTCCTCATTAGAAAGAACCTCACAAAGAAATAAACGTCCAGTAAATAGATTTGGTAATCCTGTTACACATTATATTTACGTAAACTACCTGAATGCAAATGTACCTAATACGTTCGAAGAAGCAATGAATTGTGATGAACATAAAGAATGGAAAAAAGCAATGGAGTCAGAAATTAATACTATACATATGAATAAAACTTGGGTTGTTGTTGATAAACCTAAAGGTAAACAAATAATTGATACAAAATGGATATATAAAAAGAAAAATGAAAATACTTATAAAGCTAGGTTAGTGGCTAGAGGTTTCCAGCAAAAGGGAACAGTAGAAAATGTATATTCACCAGTAGGGAAGGCTCAAACATTAAAAATTTTACTTTTTTTTTGTTGTGTAAATCATTAAAAATTGAACAAATGGATTTTGAGTCTGCATATTTAAATGGTTGGTTAACATCAGAGGTATACATTTATGAACCACAAGGTTTTGAAACTGGACAAAATAAAGTATGTAAATTGCAAAAAGCTCTTTATGGTTTAGGAGAAAGTCCAAGGGCTTGGTAAGAGTATCTAAACAAATTTATGAAAAAACTAGGCTTCATAAGAAGTAATTATGATTATTGTCTGTACGTTAAAGATCAAGACAAAGATCCAATATACATTTTGATATTTGTTGATGACTTGTTGATTTGTTGCAAAGACAGTAATAAAATCAGAAATGTAAAGAAAAATTTAAAGGACAATTTCTGAATGAAAGACATGGGGAAAGTTACTAATTATATTGGGATAGACATCAATTATAGCGATGATAAAAGTAAAATAACCTTAAGTCAAACAAGGTATATTGAATCTTTGGCGCTAAAATACAATCTAGAAAATACAGGGTTGTACGATACCCCTATGGAAAGTAAACTAAAATTACAGCAATCTAGTGAGACTAATGAAAGAATAAAATATCGACATTTAATAGGGGAGCTATTGTATATTAGTACCGGCACGAGACCAGACATTGCCTATGGTGTAAACTATTTAAGTAGATTCCAAAGCTGTTATAATTAAACACATTTTAAGTATGCGTTAAGGGTGTTAAAATATTTATATAAAACCAAAAATTTAAAATTAACCTATTTTGCCAATTTAAAAGGTAGACTACTTGATTGTATGGTTGATTCCGATTTTGCAGGAGACAATATTGATAGAAAATCGACAACAGGCTTCATTATTAGAATGTATGGGAATTTAGTTTTTTTTGGAAAACACATAAATAAAATAAAGTGACTAAATGCTCAACATTCGCTGAATATACTGCAATGTCATAAGCAGTAACTGAAATATTATTCGTTAAAAATTTGTTAAATGATACTTTCAAATTAAAATTAGAAACCCCAATAAAAATGTTTGAGGATAACTCTGGTGCAATAGCAATTGGAAAGTTTGGAAATTTCATAAAAACCTCCAAACATATTGAGGTGCAATATCATTATATCAACGAAAATTATGAAGATGGTTTGATAGATATAGTCAAGATTGAGCCCCAGCATAATTTAGCAGATTTTTTAACTAAAATTGTAGATAAAGCAAAGTTTGTGAAAAATAGAGATGCTTTGAATTTAATTTGAAAATTGTAAACATTGATGATAATTGAAGTACGAAGAAACACTACTGAGTTGTAAAATAGCAATAAGTAAAGATTCAAAAGATGAACAATATTAATGTAAGGAGGTTTGTTCTAATGTATACATTCATATTGTACACCGTAACATAAATATGTATAGTTATGAGAGCCAGCTAGCATTAGCTGACCACACACATATGTAGAGGCACATAAATAAGTATGTATGTGACTATAGGTATGCTGCGTCGAGGGACAATAACTTAAGACAGTCGCTCAACGGTCATGTAACATAAACCTTGCTCCAAATATATACAAGGTGGCGCTAAAGTAATCCTCCTATCAGAAAATGCTGTAAATTTTGCGATTGGCCCCTAATGTCAGTTCTGTTTTGACATTTGTGTAGTAAACACATGCGAAATACACGTTAATAAACAATTTTACGCTACACTGCTCCAGAACGCGGAATATTGCTGACTATTTATTTGACCAATAATCGGTCGGTGACTTTGGCACAACGTGAATTTCGTCGCAGATTTCCTGGCCGTCCAACGCCTACTGGTGAAACACTGCGACGTTTAGCCGCTCGCCTCGAAGAGACTGGCACAACACGAGATGCTGCCAGGCGTGGCAGACCCCGGAGTAGCCGTTCTGTAGAGAATATTGCTGCTGTAGCCGAGGATGTCATGGAAGCGCCGTCGACATCGACCAGACGACGTGCCACGCAAATGGGTATCAGTCGATGGTCTTTACAGCGAATTTTGGTACAAGATTTGAAGATGTTTCCGTACAAAGTCCAGACGGTGCATCAGCTGTTAGCTGCTGGCCGCCAATCGCGTCTAACATACGCTCAAGCCATCCTTAATCACCACCAAAAGGAAGATGATTTTTCATCAAAAATAATCATGACTGATGAGGCCCATTTCCATCTTAGCGGGTACGTAAATAAGCAAAATTCACGCTTCTGGGGCACTGAAAATCCGCGTGTAACCCACGAAGAGCCCGTATACCCGCTCAAAGTCACTGTATGGTGTGCTCTTTTCGCTGGAGGAGTCATCGGACCTTTTTTCTTCGAAGACGTCGCGGGCCAAACGGTTACTGTGAATGGTGAGTGCTACAGAGCAATGATCAACGAGTTCTTTTTGCCGCAACTTGATGAATTGGGATTGGAAAACATGTCGTTCCAACAGGACGGTGCAACGGCACACACTGCACGTGCCACAACCGATATGCTGAAGGATGCATTTTCCGGGCGCCTAATCTCCCGTTTTGGCGATTTGCACTGGCTTCTTTTTATGGGGCTTTTTGAAGTCGCGGGTTTATGTCAACAAGCCTCAGACTCTTGCAGCTCTTAAAGAGAATATCCGTCAAGAATGTGAGGACCTATCGCCGGAAGTTTTGGCCAAAGTGATGGAAAATGTCATAAAAAGGGCTCAAATGACAATCAACTGTGGCGGCGGCCATTTACATGACATCATATTCTCGACTTGATGTAAAAAAAATTAAAAGACCAAATAAAAATAATCCACAAGAAGAATCAAAGTTTTTCATTTTTTTAAATTACAGCCAAAAAACATCGGAAGTTTACTTTTGCACCACCTTGTATTATAAATGTATTGTAAGAATAAATGAAATTAATTACTTTGAGTTGAAATCACTTTTGTTTTATTATCGGTCCTGATATCTCAACAGTTTAAACTGGTGGAATAGAATTCTAGATACGAAAGCTGACAAAGAATAGCTTTGCAGAAGTTAGGTAATTATATTTAGGCACAATAAGGTCAGTTATCCGTGCAGACTTTGGGAGTTCTAGTTTACTATATAGATAACTAGGTTCTTTATTCCGCAAAAGACGAAATAAGAAAATATAATTTCTGGCTTTCAGATAGTCAGGAATTTCACACCCTAAAAATCACGATCTCCAGCCAGAAATATGGCAAAATCTCGCTAGTCCAAACACATACCGTGTTACATGATTGAAAACTACGTCAATTTTGTGCGCAGATTGAGAATTCAATTTACTATAGATTAGTTCTGGATAACAGATAATTGGTCAAATTAATTGTACGACAAGCTTTCTCCTAATTTCAAGCGGAGTAAAATTTGCAGACGTTCTTAAATTCCTTAAGATATAATGCACTTTACTTACGGTGGATTTTACATGATCGTCACAAGTAATACTAGAATTGATGATAAACCCAAGATTTGTGAACTTAGGGACAAATTTAAGACTCTTTTCATTAATATATAGAGGCGGAATATCAGAGAAATCGATACGACTTTTAGATATGGGAAGGATATACGACTTTTCACTATTAAGACAGAGAGACTGTTAGACGCCCAAAGTGAGATGGATAACAAATCAACATTAAACTTAGAGCATAGACTATCAGTTTGCTCAATAGTTTCCGACATATAGAGTTGTATATCATCGGCATAAGCATGCATATGTGCATGCTGACAAGTATTAAAAATATTATTTATAAATAAGCTAAATAATAACAATCTCGCTACAATACACAACATTCTACAGCCCGAAATATTGTAGAGCGGACAGTTGGAGTACTAAAGAGTAGATTTCGTTGAATTTTATCTGATATTATGTTATCCCTTTAAAATGAATAAAATATTCCATTTTAAATTTGCATATGTATGTTATTTATACTTCATTCAGTGTTTTATTTTCAATGGTAATGGAAAACTTATTATTAATTTTAACATAAATATCACGGTGCTTGAAATACTTATAACTAATTTATACTTCATGTTCTTTAACTACATATCATTAATTTTAACAAAAATATCACTTCATGTGATTAAAATGCTTATAACTAAGTTATACTTCAAATTACTTATAAATAGTTTCAACAAAAATATCACTTCATGTTCTTAAAAAGTATATAAAAAATATTATAAAAACACCAAAAACTGTTCATCATTCACTCACTTAAGAAATCATTAATTCGCTTAATTTTGCTAATTTTGATTTCTCCACTTCAACCTTTAATACATGCAGATCATGGCCTTCCTTTGGTTGCTTTGCATATAGTTCCCACTTTTTATGAGTTTCGTAACTTTTGTACAGAGTCGACTTAAGTTTTGAAATTTTGTTTAGGACCTCCTTTTGAGTTTTTTCTTGGTTTTTTAAAAGCTCTAGGCCCTCAGTTTCCAAATTTCTACGACTATGCCGATTTTGGACCCTGTGTGATATTGACGAAGTGGGGCGATCTTCAACGATTCCTATCTGAGTTTCACCCGTCGTGGAAGGGGTGTATTTTTGTTTCTTCGCCATCGGTGTCAGCATGACCACTTGGTGCAACTTGATTCCTTATTTGAATTAGTTTCATTACAGTTTCCTATAGTGTATTCAATGAAATTTCTTGCGATGGCCCGCCACCAGTTGCAAGATAATTGTTTCGGTTGTTGGCAAGCTTTCTTTTTAAGGTTGCCTTATAGTGTACCCAAACCTGCACGAGAAAAAATTATCGTTGAACTTCCACTCCATTGGTATAATTTTATGATTACTACTTACTCATCCCCACTCATGGGCACTTCTTGTTGGTGGTCCTAAACTGTTTAGCTCCACAGTAAATTATTCCCTCAACCCCTTGTTTTTATTTTTGTTGCATCCAAATTGCGGCTGGTTAAGTCCAACATCGGGATGAATCTCCATCAGTTCAACCAGTTTTTCAAGTTGCGCTTTAGTTGAAACTTTAAATTTTTTGATATGTTTTCAAGAAATTGCAGATTAAAAATTACTTTGAAACGATTTAAAAAAAGTTTGCTTACCGCTCTCCATTTTGCGAGTATTATTCATGCCAAACAACTGCTAATGATCAGTTGTTAAATTTTGACGTCTCTGACAGCCTCATTAGCACAGAGTTGTAGTCGGTATGCCACGAAAAAGTTGTCAGAATTTGGCAATTACAACACAATCATCATGGCCTACGTTCCATAGCATTTCTTACCGGTTGATTATTGGTAGCTTGTGGTGTTGGCCTAAAACGCAAAGTCGAAGCATCCACGTACGTATAGGCACCACTTCAGAATCTACCTCATTATAGAAGTTCGTGATTGATAATCTTCCCTAAGCTGTTCGATAAGGTAAATAGGCCTCTTGCATTTTCATTTCATTTATTGATAAAAAATTATTAGTACAATAAGATTTAAGATGATCTTTTATAGTACAACAGTTTTAAAGTAAAAGTAAAATAACAAGAGATATTAAAACTAAGTTTAACATATAAAACAATCAGTATTCATATATGACTAGATTACAAGTACATTAGTGCTTATGTAGCGAAACTCATCATTATGCTATATATAATTGTATTAAATTTGTAGATAGGTTAACGAAAATACTCATAAAGAACATTCTTAAAATTTTTTTTGTTTATGTTCTAATGTATACATTCATATTGTACACCGTAACATAAATATGTATAGTTATGAGAGCCAGCTAGCATTAGCTGACCACACACATATGTAGAGGCACATAAATAAGTATGTATGTGACTATAGGTATGCTGCGTCGAGTGACAATAACTTAAGTCAGTCGCTCAACGGTCATGTAACATATAAGTTTGAGCTTTGGTGTGATCGGACGTGTGTAAGCTAAAAAATGTTGTGTTGTGCCGAGTGTGCTGCACAATGTGTGCATGACTCGCCTTCTAAATCAAAGTTTGTTCAAATGCTTTCCGATCTGGATAAAATCCGAGACTTTTTAATCTCTTTGGCTGGCACGGCAAGTGCCTATACGGTTCCAGAATCGTCCGCTGTGTGTAATGGCAACAACAATGAAATAATTACGCGCTCAAAAACTAAATCGAGTGATAATGCTGCGTCAAAAGTGCGAAAAACAAGTTTTTCTCGCGCTAGTGGTGTTCATGCTGATATTCATACATCTAGTGCTGATGTTTTTGTTGCTGGAAGTTCTGACTCGTCAGCTAATACTAATGCTGTTGCCATATCAACGGCTAATAATGTGCAATCGTCTCGTGCTAAACTCTCTTATGCTGCGGTCTCTGCACCTGTTACTGCTGCTGAGTCGACAATGCTTCCAGTAGCGTTATGCTCTTCACCTACGCCTATTGTTGGTTTTCCAGCCGCCTCTCCTACTGTCTCGTTTGGTTTTGTTTCGCCGGCGGTAAATAAATCTACCGTTCTCACAAACAATGCTGCTCATTCTGCTATGCCTTTGGCTGGTAAAAATGCTTGGTCTACTGTGCGTCACAAAAAAGGTGCCAATAATAAAAATATCGTCGGTTGTAATAAGAACTCCGAACTTGCCGTTGTTGTAAGAAAGAAATGGGTGCATGTCTCCTCCTTTTTGCCGACCGTCACTGAAGACAGTGTTATTGCGTATGTTTCTAAACATTCGGGAATCGACGACAAGCACTTTGCATGTCATAAGCTTATCAAGAAGGACGTGGTTGAGGATAATCTCCGTAGCATCAATTTCAAATTCGGTGTTTTGCCTGATTTTTATGAAAACATACTCAGTCCTAATGTTTGGCCAGCGGATATTAATGTGAGACCTTTTCGGTTTTTTCAAAAAGGGGCAAACTCAATTCCGACAAATTAGCCGCAATAAGGAGTAATAACAACTCAACGCTCAAAGGTCTTAAAATATACTTTCAGAACATGTCTGGTATGCGCACCAAATCAAAAAATGTATTTCTAGCAACGTCACGTGCTGAATATGATATTTACGTTTTTGTCGAAACTTGGCTTATGGATGGATTCTTCGATGAGGAGTACTTCGATTCGAGCCTGTTCCAAACACATCGCAAGGATAGAGATGCAGTGAAAACTGGTCACTGTAAAGGAGGAGGAGTTTTAATTGCTGTAAAACGCAGTTTGTGTTCTACGCTGGTTCAACTTAATAACCAGGATTCCCTTCTGGATCAATTAGGTGTTTGCATTTTTGGCTCTTTTGGTAAACTTTTTATTTGTGCATCATATATCCCGCCAAACAGCTCGGAAATTTTGTACAATGATCATGTAGACAATATTGTGTATCTATGCGAAAGTAATGATAATTGTAATTATTGTTTTCTCGGAGACTTTAATTTAACGGATATTAGTTGGTCGGATCTGCAAAATAATGGAATTCTTACTCCTACTAATGTTAATAGGGCACACGAAATTAATTTTATTGATAGTATTTTTAGTTTGAATTTCATCCAAATTAATGTTGTACCTAATTTGTTGTCTAAATTGCTCGATCTTGTTTTCGTGGATGAAAATTTAATATATGAACTTTTTGAATGTGTTTCGCCGATCTGTAAAACCGATAAACATCATAAACCGCTTATCATATCTTTAGATTTCTTTGACAGCATTACATTAAAGCCAAATGATAGGGTATGCTTTGATTTTCGGAATGCTGATTTTAAAGATATAGAGTGTGCAATCTCTGATATAAACTGGAGTAGCTCGTTTTGTTCAGGAGATGTTAGTGAGTGCTATGAAACCTTCTTGTTTTTATTATCAGATATATTCGCTAACAAGCTTTCAATTTCCTCGCCTAAAACTCATAAGTTGCCTTGGTATACTTCGAAGCTCAAGAACCTAAAAAACAAAAGGAATAAATACCATAAATTGTATAATGCACATAAAAACGATAATAGCTTGAAAGGAAAATATATGTCTTACGTGAAGCAGTTTAACGTTCTCGATAAATTTCTGTATAATCAATACATTACTAGGTTTGAATTTGAGCTAAAAGATAACCCGAAAGCCTTCTGGAATTTTATTCGCTCAAAAAGAGGGTGTTCAAATATTCCGACTAGTATGCATTTTAATGGGAATTGTTCTAAGTCTTTAGCTGATTCTGTCGAGCTTTTCGCTGAAAGCTTTAAGTCCAATTTTTGTGTTGACGATGAGCCTGTCGATACATCCTTCTCCATGTGTTCTTCTCAAGTGGTAGACTTTGGATCGCTCTCCGTTTCAGAGGTTGATGTTATCAATTCGATCTCATCGTTGAATTCGTCCCTAAAATGTGATATAGATGGTCTTTGCGCGTATTTCTTGAAACAGTGCAGTGCTTCTATTTGTGTTCCTTTATGTAAAATCTTTAATCTCTCTCTTTCTACCGGTGTTTTTATCAATCGGTGGAAGGTGGCCTCTATCACACCGATTTTTAAATCAGGGTGCAAAAATGATGTGGCGAATTATAGACCCATTTCTAAATTAACAGTTTGCTCTAAACTATTTGAAAAGGTAGTTAAAGAAAAACTTTCATTTGCTTGCAAAAGTTTAGTTGAGCCTTACCAACACGGTTTTGTTTGTGGTAGGTCCACTGTAACTAATTTAGCTGTTTTTTCAGAATATTGTATTTCTTCGTTTAAATGTGGATTTCAAGTGAACACAATTTACACTGATTTTTCGAAGGCGTTTGATAAGGTTTCACATGCAATCCTGCTACGTAAACTCGAGTGTTTAGGTTTTCATTCTGTTTTTTTGTCGTGGTTGAAATCGTATCTTACAGAGAGAACTCTTTTTGTAGAAATTGAAAATTGTAAATCCAAGACATTTGTCGCTTCTTCAGGTGTTTCACAAGGAAGTATCCTCGGCCCCCTCGTTTTGTACTTTTTATTCATGATATTGGCACTTGCTTCAAACATTGCAAATATCTGCTTTACGCTGATGATCTGAAACTGTTTCGGAGAATAACGTGTCCGTCCGATGTTAACCTATTGCAGCACGATCTTAGCAATCTAATCGGCTGGAGTCTAAGGAACAAGTTAACACTCAATATCAAAAAATGCTTCCATATGTCTTTCTCTAAAACCGCAAATACAGTAATCTCGCGTTACACAATCTTAAGTCATCAGCTCCTTAGTTAAAGATTTCGTTGACCTTGGCGTGGTTTTTGACTCAAGTTTTACTTTTGTAAACCATGTGTGTTATCTGCTTCCGAAGGCTTATAGGAACTTAGCATTTTTGCGCCGATACGCGAAAGATTTTAAGGACCCCTACACTAGGAAATCCCTTTTCAACTCACTAGTTCGTTCAAAGTTGGAATATGCGTCAATCATTTGGAGCCCAATTTATAGCTGTCATGCTTCGAGAATCAAACGGGTTCAAAGAAAGTTTTTAAGATTTGCTCTTCAGCCTCTTCATTTTACGGATCCGCTCCCACCGTATACTTCTCGATGCCAGCTTATTAAATTGCAAACATTGCAAAGTAGGAGAACTATTCAGCTTCTGATGTTTCTTTTTGACGTGGTCGGTGGAAACATTGACTGCCCTGACCTACTTAAGCAAATAAATTTCAATGTTCCTCACAGATTCCTGCGTTTTCAGCCTCCGTTTTATTTAATAGAGCTAAGGCTAACTACTATTCTTTAGCGCCAATATTTAGGGCTCTTTCCGAATTTAATATTATTTCAAAGAGTTGCAAAATTGAATTTTCGTCCTCTAGAGAAGTATTTAAGTACTCACTTTCTTCGTTTTACTCTTAGGCAAGTTGTTAAATTTATGTTATAAGTATTTTATTTTTCGTTTTTGTTAAATCTAGTCTGTAAACCTCGCTCCAAATATATATTATAAATTTATTGTAAGAATAAATGAAATTAATTACTTTGAGTTGAAATCACTTTTGTTTTATTATCGGTCCATGGTGAAAATAACGACGATTTAAGTGAAGTAAATGAAGACATTAAAATAGACAAAGGTACCCAAAATTATATTAGACAAGTATTTCTTAAAAATTTGAAAAGAATTGTGTTCTTAAAAAAGGAAATAGAAGAAAATATAAAAAAAAAACAAAAAAAGGAGTGAAATTATGGCTAGACAAGCAAAGATTGATCACATTTGTATTCCAATTTTTGATGGAGCAAATTTCTGTAGCTGGAAATTCAGGCTGATGAATTTGTTGGAATATAAAGAAAGCAATGAACCTGCCATGACAGAAAAACTAGAAATTGAAAGAGCTGAAGATTGGGAAAAAACTGATTTAAAGGCAAAAACAATATTAATAAGTGCGGTGTCAAATAAACAGTTAGAATATTTGAGTGACTGCAAAACTACTATTGAAATGATACAAAAATTAGAAAAAATGTACTCAACAAAATCTACAGCAATGCAAATAATAAACAGAAATAAATTGGATGAAGTGAAATTAAAGAACTGCAATGATGTTGAAGACTTTTTTATTCATTTTGAAAAGGTATGCAATGACTTAAAAGCAGCAGGTGGAAGCTTAAGTGAAGATGAAAAAATGAGATATATGAGTAAAGCATTGCCACCGAGCTACATTGGTGACTTTATAGACTTAGTGCCACAAGAACAACAAACAGTTGCTTTAATAAAATCTAAAATTCAAGAAAAAAACTTGACTAAAGCTGATAGTGAAAAAAGACCAAAAGTACATTTAATGTCAAAACCAAAAAATTGGACATTGGGCAAAAGACTGTTGGCATGGTCAACAAAGTAACAATGGAGGTGAATTGATGCAAGTAAGCCAAATAAAATATGCTCCGCGAGGACGGGGCTCACACAGAAGCTACAGCAGAGGTGGAGCATATCGAGGTAACAGTCAAGGCAGGGGTGCAAGACATCAGAAATCACGAAGCAACGAACAATGCGAGTCAGTGCGAGAAGCATGGACAACACAAGAAGTGCAAGTGAATGTTAATCACTTAAAACAAAGTGAAAATCAAAATCCTAATGAAATTGAGTGGTTGTTGGACAGTGGGTGTACAGACCACATTGTAAATAATCAAAATTATCTTTCAAATTGTATAGATTTAGAAAAACCAATTGATGTAAAATTGCCCGACGATAAAACTTTGAAAGCGACAAAGATAGGAACAGTAAAAATTTATTTCAGGAATTATTATAATAAAGTAGAAGTTGATTTAACAAATGTTTACTATGTAAGAGGTATAAAAAGAAATTTGTTAAGTTTCTCAAAAATAACTAAAAATAACACAATAATAGCGAAAAATGATGTCGCTAAAATCTATAATAAAAACAGAAAACTAATAGCTGTAGCGCACGAAATCGATGGTTTGTATAATATGAAAAGCTTCTATAACGAGGATATTTTTAAAGAGAATAGTAATGCTTATATAAATCAAGTAAAATTAACAGAAAAAGAAAAATGGCATAGAGCACTTGGTCATATAAATTTCCAATACTTAAATAAACTAGTAACTGATAAATTGGTAGAAGGTTTACCAGATGTATTAGAAAATAATAGTATGAAATGCGCAAATTGTATACAAAGTAAAATGGCTAATGTACCATTTGAAAATATTGCGGTGAAAAGTATTTTTTATCATTCATTGATGACTATAGTAAATGTGCCAAAATTTATTGCATTAAAAATAAGTCAGAGACAGCTAGTTGCTTTATAGAATATGTGAATTTAGTAGAAAATCAATTCAATAAGTGTATCAAAAAATTGCAATGCGACAATGGTGGAGAATATATAAATAAAGAAATTCGTAATTTTGCAAAGCACAAAGATATTGAAATTTTACCTTGCCCACCTTATGTGCATGAATTAAATGGTGTAGCTGAACGTTACAATAGATCAGCAATGGATATGGGCAGATGCTTAGCAAGAGAGGCGAAATTGCATAATAGATATTGGCCCGAAATAATGACAACAGTCGCTTATTTAAAAAACCGTACTATAGCCAACACACAACAAAATAAAACTCCGTATGAGATATTTTTTGGTAAAAAACCGAATGTAAATCACTAAAGATCTATGGCAGTAAAGTTTTTGTAAGAGTACCAGAAGTGTTAAGAAAGAGCAAATGGGACGATAAGGCACAAGTAGGAATACTACTTAGTAGGGTACAGAAACAATTGTTATAGAGTTCTAGTTAAAATAAAGACATGTTCGAGTAGTAGAAAATGAAACAGAATTGATTAGCTTAGAAAAAACAAATGAAAATAAAAATAGTGTCTTTGAAGATGAAAGTCTTATATATTTAAAATTGGAAAATGAAAATGGTAAAAACGAAAGTGAATTAGTTTTGGGTGTGGAAAATGAAAATTACGATGCTAATGAACCTAATCAAATATATTCTACATCTACCCTAGAATCGTATCAAGGCAAAGAAAATAATTTCGATGATAAAGAAAGAAATAGTAATGTACAACATGAAGTGAAAAATTAAGAAAACTCCTCATTAGAAAGAACCTCACAAAGAAATAAACGTCCAGTAAATAGATTTGGTAATCCTGTTACACATTATATTTACGTAAACTACTTGAATGCAAATGTACCTAATACGTTCGAAGAGGCATTGAATTGTGATGAACATAAAGAATGGAAAAAAGCAATGGAGTCAGAAATTAATACTATACATAAGAATAAAACTTGGGTTGTTGTTGATAAACCTAAAGGTAAACAAATAATTGATACAAAATGGATATATAAAAAGAAAAATGAAAATACTTATAAAGCTAGGTTAGTGGCTAGAGGTTTCCAGCAAAAGGGAACAGTAGAAAATGTATATTCACCAGTAGGGAAGGCTCAAACATTAAAAATTTTACTTTGTTTTTGTTGTGTAAATCATTTAGAAATTGAACAAATGGATTTTGAGTCTGCATATTTAAATGGTTGGTTAACATCAGAGGTATACATTTATGAACCACAAGGTTTTGAAACTGGACAAAATAAAGTATGTAAATTGCAAAAAGCTCTTTATGGTTTAGGAGAAAGTCCAAGGGCTTGGTATGAGTATCTAAACAAATTTATGAAAAAACTAGGCTTCATAAGAAGTAATTATGACTATTATCTGTACGTTAAAGATCAAGACAAAGATCCAATATACATTTTGATATTTGTTGATGACTTGTTGATTTGTTGCAAAGACAGTAATAAAATCAGAAATGTAAAGAAAAATGTAAAGGACAATTTCTGAATGAAAGACATGGGGAAAGTTACTAATTATATTGGGATAGACATCAATTATAGCGATGATAAAAGTAAAATAACCTTAAGTCAAACAAGGTATATTGAATCTTTGGCGCTAAAATACAATCTAGAAAATACAGGGTTGTACGATACCCCTATGGAAAGTAAACTAAAATTACAGCAATCTATTGAGACTAATGAAAGAATAAAATATCGACATTTAATAGGGGAGCTATTGTATATTAGTACCGGCACGAGACCAGACATTGCCTATGGTATAAATTATTTAAGTAGATTCCAAAGCTATTATAATTAAACACATTTTAAGTATGCGTTAAGGATGTTAAAATATTTATATAAAACCAAAAATTTAAAATTAACCTATTTTGCCAATTTAAAAGGTAGACTACTTGATTGTATGGTTGATTCCGATTTTGCAGGAGACAATATTGATAGAAAATCGACAACAGGCTTCATTATTAGAATGTATGGGAATTTAGTTTTTTTGGAAAACACATAAATAAAATAAAGTGACTAAATGCTCAACATTCGCTGAATATACTGCAATGTCATAAGCAGTAACTGAAATATTATTCGTTAAAAATTTGTTAAATGATACTTTCAAATTAAAATTAGAAACCCCAATAAAAATGTTTGAGGATAACTCTGGTGCAATAGCAATTGGAAAGTTTGGAAATTTCACAAAAACCTCCAAACATATTGAGGTGCAATATCATTATATCAACGAAAATTATGAAGATGGTTTGATAGATATAGTCAAGATTGAGCCCCAGCATAATTTAGCAGATTTTTTAACTAAAATTGTAGATAAAGCAAAGTTTGTGAAAAATAGAGATGCTTTGAATTTAATTTGAAAATTGTAAACATTGATGATAATTGAAGTACGAAGAAACACTACTGAGTTGTAAAATAGCAATAAGTAAAGATTCAAAAGATGAACAATATTAATGTAAGGAGGTTTGTTCTAATGTATACATTCATATTGTACACCGTAACATAAATATGTATAGTTATGAGAGCCAGCTAGCATTAGCTGACCACACACATATGTAGAGGCACATAAATAAGTATGTATGTGACTATAGGTATGCTGCGTCGAGTGACAATAACTTAAGACAGTCGCTCAACGGTCATGTAACATAAACCTTGCTCCAAATATATACAAGGTGGCGCTAAAGTAATCCTCCTATCAGAAAATGCTATAAATTTTGCGATTGGCCCCTAATGTCAGTTCTGTTTTGACATTTGTGTAGTAAACACATGCGAAATACACGTTAATAAACAATTTTACGCTACACTGCTCCAGAACGCGGAATATTGCTGACTATTTATTTGACCAATAATCGGTCGGTGACTTTGGCACAACGTGAATTTCGTCGCAGATTTCCTGGCCGTCCAACGCCTACTGGTGAAACACTGCGACGTTTAGCCGCTCGCCTCGAAGAGACTGGCACAACACGAGATGCTGCCAGGCGTGGCAGACCCCGGAGTAGCCGTTCTGTAGAGAATATTGCTGCTGTAGCCGAGGATGTCATGGAAGCGCCGTCGACATCGACCAAACGACGTGCCACGCAAATGGGTATCAGTCGATGGTCTTTACAGCGAATTTTGGTACAAGATTTGAAGATGTTTCCGTACAAAGTCCAGATGGTGCATCAGCTGTTAGCTGCTGGCCGCCAATCGCGTCTAACATACGCTCAAGCCATCCTTAATCACCACCAAAAGGAAGATGATTTTTCATCAAAAATAATCATGAGTGATGAGGCCCATTTCCATCTTAGCGGGTACGTAAATAAGCAAAATTTACGCTTCTGGGGCACTGAAAATCCGCGTGTAACCCACGAAGAGCCCGTACACCCGCTCAAAGTCACTGTATGGTGTGCTCTTTTCGCTGGAGGAGTCATCGGACCTTTTTTCTTCGAAGACGTCGCGGGCCAAACGGTTACTGTGAATGGTGAGTGCTACAGAGCAATGATCAACGAGTTCTTTTTGCCGCAACTTGATGAATTGGGATTGGAAAACATGTCGTTCCAACAGGACGGTGCAACGGCACACACTGCACGTGTCACAACCGATATGCTGAAGGATGCATTTCCCGGGCGCCTAATCTCCCGTTTTGGCGATTTGCACTGGCCAGCAAGATCGCCTGATTTGACCGCTCCAGACTTCTTTTTATGGGGCTTTTTGAAGTCGCGGCTTTATGTCAACAAGCCTCAGACTCTTGCAGCTCTTAAAGAGAATATCCGTCAAGAATGTGAGGACCTATCGCCGGAAGTTTTGGCCAAAGTGATGGAAAATGCCATAAAAAGGGCTCAAATGACAATCAACTGTGGCGGCGGCCATTTACATGACATCATATTCTCGACTTGATGTAAAAAAAATTAAAAGACCAAATAAAAATAATCCACAAGAAGAATCAAAGTTTTTCATTTTTTTAAATTACAGCCAAAAAACATCGGAAGTTTACTTTTGCACCACCTTGTATTATAAATGTATTGTAAGAATAAATGAAATTAATTACTTTGAGTTGAAATCACTTTTGTTTTATTATCGGTCCTGATATCTCAACAGTTTAAACTGGTGGAATAGAATTCTAGATACGAAAGCTGACAAAGAATAGCTTTGCAGAAGTTAGGTAATTATATTTAGGCACAATAAGGTCAGTTATCCGTGCAGACTTTGGGAGTTCTAGTTTACTATATAGATAACTAGGTTCTTTATTCCGCAAAAGACGAAATAAGAAAATATAATTTCTGGCTTTCAGATAGTCAGGAATTTCACACCCTAAAAATCACGATCTCCAGCCAGAAATATGGCAAAATCTCGCTAGTCCAAACACATACCGTGTTACATGATTGAAAACTACGTCAATTTTGTGCGCAGATTGAGAATTCAATTTACTATAGATTAGTTCTGGATAACAGATAATTGGTCAAATTAATTGTACGACAAGCTTTCTCCTAATTTCAAGCGGAGTAAAATTTGCAGACGTTCTTAAATTCCTTAAGATATAATGCACTTTACTTACGGTGGATTTTACATGATCGTCACAAGTAATACTAGAATTGATGATAAACCCAAGATTTGTGAACTTAGGGACAAATTTAAGACTCTTTTCATTAATATATAGAGGCGGAATATCAGAGAAATCGAGTTTGTTAAACTTTTAAAAGATTTGTTAGCAAACGATTTGCTAATGTTGGAACTATTCCTCAAAACGTCAAAAGCCTCTGGACGCTCCTTGACTGTGGCGGACACTGCTTGTAGCAACGATTCAGTCTGCAGGTCTGGCCAACGGTGAGTGGGATTTGGCCTTCGTCTTTTTACTTTCGGTGTTGACTAAAATGAAATAAATGTTATAAATTTTTAAGTTATTTACGTAATAAAATACTTAAACTTACTTCTTCTATTTCGCGCGTACAAATTCGGTAATTGTAAACACAGTAAAACAGCTGATTGCTTCACAGAGTTGCATTATCGAATTTGCCTACTCATTTGCGAATCCAGAAGGTGGCGCAATGATATCAAGGTCTGATAAACGATTTTTCATGCAAATTTGGACAGTTCATTTATCAAGCTGATAAATTTATCAGGTTGGTTAGTTTACGAGGCATTTATCCGTTTAGATGAATACCCTTATTATTTATAAATAAGCTAAATAATAACTGTCCTAAGATAGAACATTGCGGCACACCCATTAGCAGTGGTTTAAGACTAGAGAATTGCCCACCATTTTTCACACGTCCTACCTACCAAACAGCACGGCATGTCCCCAAACCCAAAATAATTTTTTTTTATTTTGAGCAAAGTATGTTATGGTCCACAGAGTCAAAAGCCTTATTATTTTAACAAATTTAATAGGTATGCCGTCCTCACCGATTGCATTTGACATATTTTATAGATACACCTTGCCACATCTAATTCCGAAGAAGAAGGAATACCTGTGGAGTGGGAGGAAACACTGGGAGGGGGACACGATTGACAAAGGCATCATTAAGGACTTCAGAGTTAATAGAACAATCAGGACTATCACTAACCTGCACACGAAGATTCTTTAAATTGCGCCATAGGACATTATTCGGAATCAAGGGGTTCAACATTTTACTATAGTAGATTCTTTTCGCACGCTTTATTCGTTCCGTTCGATTTTGTTCCATATAGGGTAAGAATTCCTGAAGTGGGTCACCCAAAAATCTTCTGATTCCAGTTTTTGTTGGAAATACACTACTATGGAAGTGTTTGAGTTCAAACCTTGACATCCTGAAGGATTTTTGAAAAAAAGAAAATTTTGTTGCTGATATTAACAAAGATTTTCGTCACTTGGTTTTCTATACCGGGTAATTTTCGCTAGACTGAACCTATTTGAAAAATTCAACCGCCTATCAATTCAAAATTGAATATACTCAATAATTATATTCTTTCGGAAATTAATTCTAGTGTATTACTAAATTTTTAATAAAATTGCTTATAACAAATTGCGAAAACACATCGAATTTTTCTACAAAAAAAAACTGACAATACAAACAATAGTTTTATACAACATTCCGTTGAGAAAAAAATGAGACGCATCTGAAATAAAAGATATTAACATTATACTGCTCACGCACACGCGTGCGTACATTCCTGCGCGTTGAATGTTCCTCACTGAATGCGGATTATTTCCATTAAATAAACATGCATTTACCTTTACAATTGTTGCTTATCTATTTATACGAAATAATTTTAACATAACATTTTTCGATACCATTCGGAATATTATGAAATACTAAAATTTCAGTTCATGGTTATAATTATATCTAATCCCTAATTTTGCGAAATTATTCGTAATACAGTTTTCTTGATTTTATAATTTTTGTACACATTGTATTAGTTTACTAGCCGTCGAGTTGCGCACGTTGACTTGCGAAATGCGCGTCTGCTCTTAACCCCAACTGCTCTTGCTTACTCCAGTCTTTTTCTTCACCTAACCTATGAGTTCTTTACAAGAAGTAACGTATTACTGATTCGTTTGTAGAAACCCATGTGCTAACAATTGGTATGTAATTGTCTTTGATGATAAAATTTCAAAATAAGGCGTCAGATATATATCGGTAATCACTTGCTATAATACCGGCACCGGATTTTTGTTCTAACCTTAAACTAGTTAATGCAAATTGGAGTAATGCTTTGTCTGGTTTCATTGCAAACACATTTGTAACACGTGCAGGCTCATGATCGCCAAGTCACAGTAAAATCTTAATAGTTTCAACACTTCTACGTCACAAGCTGCCCACGACGATGCCCTTATAAGTGATATTTCTTCAGACTCTGAAGTCAGAAACTCTCATTCAGATTATGAATTGAGTGAAAATATCAAAAGAAGAAAAATTGATAGTGGTAACATGGCTAGAATTTAATCACAAATGGTGGTTTCACCACTATAAAAATTATTTTACAGATCAAAAAATCGTTGTCACCCATCATCACCCTATTTCATGACAAGAAAACCGTGATAAACGCCATCACTATCTGAGTTGCAACTGTGAACGCGAATGAAGAATGTACAATAACTTTTATGTATAAAAGTATCCATGTGACATAAATTTTGACTTTAGGTTTTAGAAATCAGAAGAAATAAATGATATGTAAAAAACCTGTTGATTTTTCTATATCAATAAATATTTATTAAAATGCGAGTATTTTTATAACTTAATTGGCAATTTATGTTACTATCAATGCATATTTATTTAATGGAAATAATGCGCATTCAGTGAAATAGCATTTAACGCGTAGGATTGCGCGTGCTCTGTTACGAAAGGGCTCATATCATGTTTTCGCACGCGTGTGCGTGGGCAGTATAATGTTAATATCTTTTATTGCAGATGCGTCAAATTTTTTTCTCAACGGAATGTTGTTTAAAACTATTGTTTGTATTGTTTGTTCGAGAATATTACTGTTTTTTCGCAATTTGTTATAAACAATTTTAATAAAAATTTTGTAATACACTAAAATTAATTTCCGAAAGAATATAATTATCGAGTATATTCAATTTTGAATTGATAGGCGGTAGAATTTTTCAAATCGGTTCAGTCTAGCGAAAATGACACGTTATAGAAAAAAAAGTGACGAAAATCTTTGTTTGTTAGTATCAGCAACAAATTTTTTTTTTTTCAAAAATCCTTCAGGATATCAATGCTTGAACTCAAACACTACCAAAGTAGTGTATTTCCAACAAAAACTGGAATAAGAAGATTTTTAGGTGGCTGCTTCAGGAATTCTTACTCTATATAATACTGCTTATTACGTTTTATAATCAGTGTACGGATTGTATTATGGAACCAAAGGCACGACGGGGAAATATTTGTAAGGGCACGAGTCGGAAAATGGGTCCTAAAAAGTCTTAAACTAACCTCATTCAAAAAATTGAGTTTATCATGCACAGAGCTTAGTCTCCAACAGTCTGGCCAGTTAATGCAAGTCATTCGAATTTAAAAAGCGATAGTCAGGATAGTGTGATGAACTAACTACTATACTATGATGTTCAAGATTAATACTAAATGCACAGAAAATTTAATCATGGTCACTTAAAAACGAAATTTGGTCAAATTTTAATACAATAGACGGACGAGAGACAATGAAATAATGAAGGAGACTCGGACAACAATTATTTCCATATCTTGTCTGTACGGACACATTCACCAAAGACAAACCAGCACTAGAAATGTAATCATTTAAACGATGGCTATACAAGTCACAGCATAACAAATTTACATTAAAATCGCCACATACAATAATATCATCGTAGTCAGCAGCTGCGGAAGACAACATAGTAAAATACATGTTCATCGACATTGTCACATTTGTGGTGGTAATAAACGCAAGACAAAAGGATTTTGGTTGCATAGTTAGACACTTCGATTAACATAAACTCGGTAGTACTACCGAGAGCATGAAAAACCAAACAAGCTTTGAAATGGTTTTTGCAATATATAACGACCCCGCCACCCTTCTTAGCAATTCTATCAGTCCGAAACAGTTTTAGCCTTTAATGTCGAAATGGGAGTCCATGATACCATCTCTGAACCAATTCTCAGATACTCAAATAATATCTACACAAGGACATTCAAACGTACTCCTGACTACATCCAACTTTTCATTGTTAAGGCTACGAGCATTGAAATGCACAACATTAATGCCTTTTTGGCGTCTGCATAAAATGTTTATCTTAGCTAGGCTATTATCATCAACCCTTTTTGTTGATGCTCGAAATCATTTGACTTATAGGAAACAACAAAAACTTTAAGACAACGAAAGCGCGGTGAAAGACAAAACCAAATCAAACAGAGTTTCGCTACCTTTACAATATATAAGAAACATTAACAAAATATACCTAAGAATATATAAATAAACATACAATCACATATATACTTAATGAAACAGCTGAAGTCATCATCGCTGGTAATTTTTGCTGGGAGGCTGTTTTCCAAATTATCCATTCGCACATGCACAACACCTCGCTTAGTATACGCCGAAATCAATTTCCCCTCACGCCGCAATTTTATAGCCTTTTGCAGCAACAATCTATTCTCCCCTGGTAAGGCTATCAAAGATATGAAAATAACCTTGGATGTCAAGAGGTTGCAGGGGAATAGCCGATTTTATACGTCTTCTATATTCACCGAAAACGCGCAGAGTGCGATCCCGATCAAGAGGTGAGTGGAACTTGATTACAATAGCGCTGTGAGGAGATGTTTGTGACGCACTTGCATGGAAAATGTCCCTAATCTGAGGAGCGAGAAAGCCAATAGACAGGCACACCTGATTAAAAATGCTCTTCAGATTCTCCCCTTCCTTAAACGGAACACCAAAAGCGACGGCGTCGGCAGCGGCTCTCTTTAGTTTAAAATTCTCAATTCCCCTTTTATGCAAGCGATCTTCGCTACTGTTTTTTACGTCCTCCCCAAGCAAAATAATGCGGGCAGAGGACTCAGTCACGTAGAAGTGAGCACCGATATTTCCTCCTCAATTCTTTTGGTTAGCTTATTCTCTACCTTAGTTAGTCTGCTTGATATGTTTTCAATAAGCGGCCGCACTGCTCTGTCTGGTGCTGAACCCTCTCCTCAACTTCTTTTAATCTGGCGAAAACCGCTGCAAGAGTAATGCCTTCGTCGAATTTCGCTGCCTTAGCGGAAGAGGAGCCTTTGCTCAGTCGACGTTTGATTGACGAAGCAGTAGTTGGCGACATAACCGCTCGCAAACAATTTTGTAAAATAATTTTGTTTGGTTAACCAAATTAATTATATTAGCCGGACACCGCACTTGTACAAGCAGGAATGACAGGGATATAAGTCCACACAATTACATTAAAATAATTATTATATTTCGAAACACAACAGGGCCAATATTGGGGGAATTAGCAAGAGTGCGATGAAAACACGTCCGTTCCGTTTGAGGAAATAGCGAAATTTATTTTTTTATCGGCGTATAATCGAGCATTGAAATTTAGTACCGAATTAAATGATGCGAGAATCATGCCAGCCAGGCTAACTATCTTGTTACGTATTATGGTAACTGCCTGGTAGTGTTTTGAACTACCTGCCAAGGGTTCATATATCGGCGTGAGCAATCTGCCTCCATGGCACATAACGGGGTTTGTCAACGTTGAATTCTGGCATTGACTTTACGACATCCAGAGATTCCTCGCATCTAACGTCACCACCACATTCAACGGGTTGGTATTCCTCAACCCCAATTGGACTTTCTATGGACGCAAGACGGTTCGTCAAACTGTTGATTTACTATTAGAAGTCTTTACGGACTTAGTCAGTGCAGCTCAAGAGCTGAATTAAATAACTTTTCAGTATGCCCATTTTCAATGCTCAAAACAGAATCAAAACTACTATTTACGATTTATTTCACTTAAGAAAATCTTACACTTATTCCTATATAAAACTTATATAAAGAAATCTCTATTTAATCTTACACTAGAATTAACAGGATCATCAATGTGGTATACGTCGGCCACTCGATGGCAAACGCCTCTGCGTGGCGTCCAATGCCTGTGATAAATTTGTTTGGTTCGGCCTTCATAGATTTTTTTATACTTAAACTCGTACTCCTTTTATTTTTCACAATGGAAATTGTCTAAAGTTTCACGATATTCTTATTGGTTCCAAGGTTAATATTTCAACAATTTGTTTTATTATTGAATTAATAAAATTGCATTTAAGGTTTTGTTCAATATTCACACTTTCTCGCGACTTTAATTTATTAGCTTCCTTGTTGCTATTTTTTAGCTTTCCATTCTTGTTGACGTATTGTATGTCCTTACACACGAATTATGATTTCATATTCGAATTTTTTTTGTATTTATATTCGTATTCGTTGAAATTCTCATAATGTGAACTATCTGAAGATTCACGATATTTATATGATTTCAAAAGTGTTTCTCTCAATTAATTTTGTTTCAATAGAATTACATTTTTTTCACTTTTCATGGTTTTTTGTGACTTTAGTTTATTAGCTTCTATTGTTGCTGTTTTGCCTTTGGAATTTTCGCAATGTGGATTATCTGAAGATTTATTTTTGTTCAATGTTCTCACTTTTCACTCTTTTTCTCGACTTTAATATTGGCGGCTGCCAATGCGTGTGCGCGCTTCATTCCGGGGCTAGTAACACCAAAAATTATAGAATATAGCGGTCGCCCCTAGACAGGCAATGTCAAACTTCTGAATGTATTTCTTCTCACAAAAATCATTTGCCGTTCGGAATCGGCATAACGACTCGAACGAAACGAAAGTCAGAACGATGGAAGCTTTCGAGCCCTACTAAGCTGCCGAGTGTTGAGTGATTTGGAGGTAAGAAATCACTTAAAGAATTTCCCCAAAAACGCGATATATGCACATCAGCAATCGTGTTCAGAATGATCTTATAATTATTTGCCATGACTTGATATTAAAACAGCTTATCGATAGGATCAAGAAGCCAAAAGCTATCATGATCTTGGCAGGTGAGTTAGCGAACATTTCGGGAGTCGAACAAATTTCAATTTGTATCCGGAACATTGATTCAAAAATTTGGGAGGTTTTTTTTAGTTTTGTTACGACTACGCAATTTACTGGAAAAGGATCGCCAGATGCCATCCCAGATTTTTTGAAATGTTCGGGGATAGACTGCAGGTACTTTACGACGGTGCAAATGCAATGAATGGAGAATTTTACGGAACACAGCTTTGCATTCAGAAAAAATACAAACTTGCTATGTATTCGCACTATAGGTCCGTTCTTTTGTAACCTAGTTGCAAAAAAACACTCCAACTCGGATAAAATTTCCTTTTAGTTACTTCACAACACTGGCAATATCTGTCATTAAACATATGATTTGTTTAGTGAAATTTTAAAGAAGCAAATCAAAATGAGCAATTCTGAGGATTTTGTGGTAAGTTATTAAATTTATTTAAAAACATTAAATAAATGCATTAAATAACCTTTTACTTTTGTAGATGGTGTATTTGTACACGGGTGAGCATTCCGAATCACGTCGCAATAGAGAGATGCAAGAAGTACTAGAAGTATTGGAAACGATGTATGCAAGCTCCAACTCTTCTAAAGACTCGTAGAGTGAAAAACAAGGCACATGAGAAGTGCTCCAATTTTGAAGGTACACTCGATGCAATTAGTGAGGCAGATTTCAAAATGCACATGAGGCTAAGACGCCAAACGGTGGAATATCTAACAAGTAATAACAAAATGTGTGCAAAAGAAATGCATAAACTTAATGCTATTTTATTTTCAGTGAAGTATTCGGAGTCTTAACTGCGTACCTGCCACATCTGGTGGTGGTAGAACGCGTATATTACCACAAAAAAGCCGTGTATATGTACATTTGGTATGTAAGCAATACAGTGGCATTTAGGCAACTAGCAAATTTGTGCGATATCAACGATGTGAGTGATGAAAATAGTACGTTTGCACTTGATGAAGGTTTTGAAGAATGAAACCAAGACGCAGCCCTTGACAGAAGGCAAACCCTTTTTAATTATTTAAGACAACAAAATATTATTTAAAAATTTCACTGCATTTACATACATATATATTTACATCTTTGAATTCACTAATAAAAATATTTACAAGAATTCATTGCATTTCATTCAACTTAAAATCTACAAAACTAAAACAAATTGACAAAGAGTATCACATATAAAATTCAATTCAGATCACTTCTTATTCTAATTACAAATAAAATAACAAACCAAAAGCAAATTAAAAAAAAAATCCAGTTTCAGTGAAAACATTTTAGTGAAGTTTTTGCAATGTTTTTGATGTAAATGCTTCGTGCTCGCTTTTATAAAACCCTTGTACTTTGTACAGCAAAATGTTACCGATGTGTTTTGAAAAATTATAAAGTTGATGCTCTTCCGCATGTACACGGGTTTTATAAAAACGAGCGCAAAGAATTTACATCAAAAACATTGTAAAAAATTCACTACAAGGGTTTCACTGAAACTCACTGTTACGTTTTAAAAAGCTGTTGCTAGACAGAGTAATTTCCGTTAGCTATTTTTTCCAGACAGCACATTTGCCGAAAGTGTTTCAAACGGTCTGTAACCCACATGAACCCCTCCATATAGGGGGCAAAGCACGGGCTGGCGTCAGTTCTGCTGTTGTTGTCCAAGCACAGCGGCATTCTTTCAAAGTCCTGTAAGTGGATTAATAAATATAATTTGTTCAAACATATACTTACTTATTTCTTGAACCTACCGTGATCGCCATTGACACCATGTCTTCCAACACGTTCGCGTAGGTCAACCTCTTTCTTTTTGGTTGCTCCAACTCCGCTTTCCGGGCGAGGTAGCATCTCGAATACTCAATTGTCTTCTCACATGACCATCTCTTGCGCCTTTTTTCTTGCATTCTAAAATAACAAACATGTTTTAATTCATAATTTTATTTGTTTTGTTTATGTATCCATAAAACAAACAAGATTTGACAGTTGATTGCAATTTCCCAAGTATTTTTCCAGAGCCCATTCACAATAGAGCGGTTTTTTTGCTTCACAACACTACATCTCAGGTCGGATATCATATAACCGAGTTGGCTCAACTCGCATATTTTTCCGAGTTAGTGTTGTTGTTTTACATGCTATTTTTTATCCTACCTAGTGTTTTTTTGCAAATAGGTTACAAAAGAACGGGCCTTATGTAGCTCATTAGTTCAAGTTTGATCGTCAGTGCTGCATGCAAAATTGTTCCGGTCAGAAATTCTCTAGGCATAATCCAAGGTTAGGTTAGGTTACTGTGGTAGTTCCCGCAATGGGAACTCACTTAGACATAGTGGGAGTCCATTGTGATACCACTTGTTTTATGAACGGTAACGTGAATCGGAAAAGTCAGAAAATGAAAAGATGAATCCACCTCATCCTCCTCCATACAGCTGTGGCAGAAAGGGTCAGAGACTATCTTCAGCCTAACCTCATGAATACCCAACGGACAATGCCCAGTCAAAACACCAACGAGGGTCGAGAGCTGCCGCTTAGTAAGCGACCTCAGCTCCTTTGAGCGGTCCTTGCAGTTCTGCATGTCGTGGCAATTTCCCAGCGCTCGCTGAGACGGCAGAGAGCCCATCTGTCTAGGAGAAGCCCGTAGTCAGTCAAAGGAGCCCCCACCCCCTCACTGCTAGGAGAAATGACTTCCAGGGTACCCTGCCGAGCGAGCTCATCAGCAATGCAGTTCCCTGCAATATCGTTATGGCCCGGTACCCAAATTAGTCTAACGTCGAGATACTCTGAGGCGGCTGCGAGAGAAGTCAGGCACTCCCTGGCCAGTTTTAATCTCACCATTAGCGTTCCTAAGGCCTTAATAGCGGCCTGACTATCCGAATAAATGTTAGCCCGTCTAGACGGCATTACATTGGTAAGTAGCCAATCGGCTGCCTCCTTGATTGCGGCCACCTCTGCTTGAAATACACTGCGATAGTCCGGAGCCTAAATTTACGGCTGAAGGAAAGCTCCTCGCAGAAGACCCCTCCCTCAACCTTACCATCCAGCTTCGAGCCATCCGTGAAAAAGTTCACCGTCCTACCGCCCCACAAGCCACCCTCCTTTCACTCCTCCCTACGCGGGATGTGAGTGGTGAAGGAGCAACTCCGAGCCGGAGCAGGGAGACAGCAATCTGCTTCCGGAGGGACAAAGTTGAAGCTGGCAAGAATCTTAGGATGCCCAAAGGCCGAGCTGAATCTGTATCCATTGCACTCTAGCCGGGCTGCGGCACGGGCAGCTGCAATCCTGCCTGCAATGTCCACAGGTAACACGCTAAGCGTAACGTTGAGCGCGAGAGTGGGTGTGGTCCTAAGCGCACCACTGATCTCAATGAGCGCGGACCGCTGCACCCGCTCTAGCTGCTAAACCTTTGATACCCTATCTAGTGAGTTCCGCCAGACCACCACTGCATAAAACATTATAGGCCTTAGTATAGTCTCATAAAGCCAACAGTGTGTTTACCTTTGGAGAGAGGCCCCATCTCTTCCCAATAGCACCCCGGCAACAGTACACAACAGCCGAAGTCTTTTTCACCCTTTCCTCAATATTTGGCCTCCAGGAGAGCTTCCTATCCAGAATCAGACCAAGATACTTGACCCGGTCAGAAAGCACCAACGGGATACCACCTATTGAAGGGGGATGGGCAACCGGTACTTTGTACCTCCTGGTAAATAATACCAGCTCTGTCTTGATAGGATTTGTCGCGAGCCCACACCCTGCAGACCATTTCGTCAATCAAATTAAGGTACCTCTGCATGATATCAAAAAGGGTGCTCAAAAACTTACCCCTGGCAATGAGAGCAACATAGTCAGCATAGCCAATCACCGTGCAGCCTTCCCTTTCTAGCTCCTTCAGGACGCCATTGATAACAACGACCCAAAGGAGTGGTGAGAGAACCCCTCCTTGAGGAGTGCCTCTACTCAAACTTCGCTGGATGGAGGCGCTGCCCCATTCCACCACGACAGTTCTGTCACAGAGCTGGTGGTTGACGAGCCTTATAAGACCCGGCTGAACCCCAAGTTCCGCCAGGGATCCGACTATTGTCTGTGGCTGAATGTTATTAAAGGCACCTTCTATATCCAGAAAGGCACCAACTGCAAAGTCCTTGTGTTCAAGAGACTCCTCAATGACTTTAACAACCGTATGCAGGGCCGTTTCCACAGACCTGCCCTTCGAGTAAGCATGCTGAGCTTGCGACAGCCGCTCCCGCGGTATCTCCTCCTTTATATGAAGATCAATCAGCCTCTCCAGGGTCTTCAAGAGAAAAGAAGAGAGACTGATAGACCTAAAGTCCTCTGGGGATACATGAGAGCTCTTACCCGCCTTGGGAATAAACGTAACCCTCACATCCCTCCAAAATCTGGGAATATAGCCCCTACTTATGCAGCTCGCGTAAATAGGCGCCAGCCACCGACACGACACTCGTTCAGACTTCTACAACTGGGCGGGAAAGATTCCGTCAGGTCCCGGCGACTTGAGCGCTTTGAAGGAGCGTATCACCCAGAATAGGCGACGCTCTTCCAATAGGTCACGAGGAGGGACATAGATGGCACCTGGTTCCACGCCTGTAACCTCACCTGGCTCAGGATTACTGGGGAAATGGGAATCGAGGAGAAGTTTGAGCGACTCCTCAGTCCTCATCGCCCAATTTCCCAAGTCGTCCCTGAGACATCCCAAGAGGACGGGAGCCCTCGCGAGGACCCGCCTAAGCCTAGAGGACTCGTGGCAGCCTTCAACGTTCTCGCAGAAACTTCTCCACGAGTCCCGCTTAGCTTTCCTTATTTCGGACTTATATATTCCCAATCCGATCCTATAGAGTTCCCAATCCGAGGGTTTTTTGCTCTTCCTCGCCTGGTTAAAAAGTCTTCTACTCCAAGCCCTCAGCTCCGAAATTTCCAAAGTCCACTAGTACGGCTTAGATTTGCCCGAAAGCCTCCTCAACGGACACGAAATCTCTATCGCTTTCTTACAGCTACGGTGAATTTTTCCACTAAGCTGCCGATCGAACTTTTCAAAAGGAGTAAATTTCCCTGAGGTTCCTCAGGAAGAAACTCCTGCAGCTTCTTACAGTATAGATCCCAATCTGTGTTCCTCAGATTCCTAAAGGGACGATTTAGGGGACGTGCATCGCCCAAGGAGAATTGTATATACCTATGATCAGAGAAGGAGTGATCGTTAAGAACTCTCCAGTTCGAGATACGGGATAACAATTTAGACGAAACCATGGTAAGGTCCTAGACCTCCTCCCTTACCGAAGTTACAAACGTAGGGTCGCTCCCCATATTAAAAATAGACAAGTTTTCGCTAAGAATAAAATCAAAGAGAGACTCACCTCTTGCGTTGATACCCGAGCTACCTCAGCAGGAGTGCCTCGAATTGGCATCGCAGCCCACAACGACGCCGGCTTTCCTGCGCCTCGCTTCCGCCAGAGTATTCCTCAGCACCATTGGAGGTGGTTCCACCTCATCATCGTGAGCCATATACGCGGACATGAGCCAAAGTTCTCCGGCCCCTTTCTCGAGTCTCACTGTTACTACGTCTCCATTGCTGAAATTAGACAGAAAATATGTATTTATTTCACGCCTGACGAGCATACAAGCTCTAGGTTTTCCTGCGTTACTGGACACCAGAAGCTTGTACTTCTTCGTCCCGACTAGAGACTAGCGACATTGAAGAGCTTTATCGGATTTCTTCTTATTTACCACGTCTGGATTTATTCGTATTTCATTTTGATGAAGAAGCCTGCAAGCGCAAATATTTAAAAAATACTCTTCGATTTTGCATGAAGATTGTGCTGTAGTATTTGTTGACGAAGTAAAACTTTGGCGAAGGCGAATTTTGAATAAAAATACACACAATATAGAACCACCACCCAGTACAATAAAAGAAGTAAAACATACTTTGGGTCATCTCTACCAAATAGGTGTGTACATACGAAATCTCTCAAAATCAAAAGTGAAAGCAGCGATTGAACAACTAAAATAAAATATGGTCAAAACAAGGGAATACAAAAAGGGATATGTCTTATTTGCCAACCAATTAAGTAAACAACTACTTCAGACGGCTTTCACGTTTACAACTTATACATATATTACCAAGGTTTTAACAAGATCGTTGACTAGTTAAAAATGGCAACTAAAGTCTAATAAAAACCAATCATATAACAAGTACGCAACTGTCTACCAAAGACTCCAATCTAAAACCCTGAGAATGGTTGTTACTACGTCATAAATATTCAATTACATCAAGACCTTACTGCCCGCGAAGAAATTAGAAAACACGTTGCAAAGTCATTATAATCCACTAATAATAGAAGAGAAAGCCAACAAAAGATCTTCGGTTATTATGCAAGCTGATCATACACCAAAATGTTTGCTCCACTGGGCGTACTCCATACAAGTCTATAGATTTTAAGAATAGCACGTTAAGGCAACGAAATTGCTGAATGTAAAGGGTGGTCAAATTTTAAGGGCCGATGTTGATTTTGAATAAAACACAAATTATTTTGGAAATTATTGTAATTTCTTTTTATTATGATAATATGGTGTGGTTCAATTATGTATGGAACAAAATATCGGCCAAATGTCCGCCGCGACCTCGGTGGCACACGTCCATCCGATGGTCCAAATTTTCGATGACGCTGAGGCATAATTGAGGTTCTATGCCATTAATGTGCCGAATTATCTCATCCTTTAGCTCTTCAATTGTTGCTGGCTTATCGACGTACACCTTTTCTTTCAAATAACTCCAAAGAAAGTAGTCCAACGGTGTCAAATCACATAGTCTTGGGGGCCAATTGACATCGCCACTACGTGAGATAACACGGCCATTGAATTTGTCGCGCAAAAGAGCCATTGTTTCGTTGGCAGTGTGGCAAGTGGCACCATCCTGTTGGAACCACATATCGTCCACATCCATATGTTCCGATTCGGGACATAAAAAATTCGTTATCATCTCACGATAGCGAACACCATTCACAGTAACTGCCTGACCGGCCTCATTTTGGAAAAAATACGGCCCGATGATGCCGCCAGCCCATAAACCGCACCAAACAGTCAGTCTTTGTGGGTGCATTGGTTTTTCGACAATCACTCTTGGATTATCATTCGCCCAAATGCGGCAATTCTGCTTATTGACGAATCCACTGAGGTGAAAATGTGCCTCATCACTGAAGATGATTTTCTTCGGAAATTGATCATCCACTGTTGCCATTTCTTGCCAACATTCTGACAATGGAGTTAGTCTGAAATTGAGAAATGTCAAACGAAATGCAGAAAAAAACTTGACGTTTAGGTGTGGTTCACATTCAACATCGGCCCTTAAAATTTAACCCCCCTTTAATATTCATATGTTTATATATAGACTTAAGAGCTGACGAAGAGCAAGAGATTCAAATTTTAATAGAACACAAACGAGCATCTCAAAAGGCATTAGAAAGTAAAAAAAAACAGCCCTTAGAGAAAATGTATTTTCCCAAAATTCTATAAAAAAAATTAGAACAATACTTGGAATAGTGCATCATGTGTGCAGTAGGGATGTGTAACACAGTACATTGATGTGCTATTGTGCTAACAGTCGATGGAACTATTGGACAGTAACACAATCGACACTCGATTAAACAGAGAACGTAAATTATAGAGAAGGCTCATCCCAGTCCATTCCGTGATTCGTTCCGCTGCCGGGGGGTCTGCTGTACACACCACGCTCTTTTTTTCACTTATCACTGGTGTTGCAGGTGGTTAATTTGGTTTTAATAATATAAAAATTGTCTATTATCATGCAAATAAATAAATATTTTATTGAAATTTCATTTTTATTTATAATGTATTATAAACGAATTTTATATAATGGATGTTTTTATTAAAATTTATGTCAAAATTTTCGTTTTCTAGTAACTGATGATGTGGAAAAATTCAAATTTAATTTTAATTAAGATAATTTTTTTAAACATTTTTTTAATATTAAATAATAACAAACATAATAGTTTAATAAAATAATTTAATGCAATTTCTTTATATTGCACATATAAAATTATTTAAATAAATGAAAACTTTTCAATATTTTTGTATATTCATTCGTAACGAAATGATTTCCAAAAATTTATGAAAGTTAAGAAATATATCGTATTGAATTAAAAACAAAAATATGCATAAAAATTAGACATGGCACGAAAAAAAAGCTAGGATTCGAACTATCAGGCAAAAGCTAAAACGTGCAATATGATAATGTGGCTGGCGACTAAACGCGCTAAGCCACACCAGAAATTTTCTTCGGCTTGCTTAAAGGGGTAATGATGCAAAGCATAGCAATGTGTGCGTCAAGAAGAAGAGCAATTTACGAATCCAACAAAAACTGAAACAAAGAAGAAAAAGTAGTAACCCGAGAAAAAATCTGCTTTTTGATTGTCAGCGGGGCAAGTAGAGACGGAAGAGGAGTTATGCAACAATTTGGATTAGAGAAGGGAGGAAAGGGCAAGGGAACGGTAACCAAAAGAATATTCCTTTCTGTTTTTCGGCAATTTTTGTGTCGATTCGCCAATTGCGCGTGCACGTGTACGCAAATGAATTGATGCGCATTTGGACAAAATTTCTAGAATGTTCTAGAAAAATGCCAGCAATTTGTCAGACTACGCTGCCAAAATACAATACTGTCTGATATTACGATGTTGAAACTTTTCAATGACCGTCGAT
The DNA here is from genome assembly GCA_951828415.1 of Anomoia purmunda. Taxonomy (NCBI): domain Eukaryota; kingdom Metazoa; phylum Arthropoda; class Insecta; order Diptera; family Tephritidae; genus Anomoia; species Anomoia purmunda. The sequence continues at coordinate 39,521,330 of OX639994.1, read as the reverse complement.
GGTTTGCAAATTGAAGATTTTAGCATTTTTGTGTTCGTCGCAAAAAAGATTGCTGAGGGGAACATTTTCGTGCGCGGGGAGATGAAATGCTCGCGCTTATGAATGAACGGCATTTTTTTCAGGAATACGCGCACGCGTTTATGAATGAATTTTTTGTTGTTGTATGTAGTTTCAGACATTTTAGAATATTTGGCGCTGGCGCAGGCACAAGTGCAGCTGCGTTGATTTGGTTCAGATTTAGCGTAGGCCAAGGTTGAATTTAAGCATATGCACGTAAGTGTGTATGTTTGTACATGAATGCATATGAAGTTATGTACATATTTCGATATATGTGCATATGGATCTGTGCATATATGATTGTATACTTGATGACATATTAGTTATTTATGACTGTACATTCAAATGTATTATGCATGGAGTATTCTCTGGAAGTATGAAAAAAAGTAAAAACCTAAATTAACCCCCACCCCCACCCAAATTTAAGCGCGGGCCCGGTTCCGAACTCGCGCAAAACGAAAGCATAAAGAATATTGCGGCGTCTCCTGAAGCAACTGCACCACAGAATACAATTAGTTTGCTTAAACTTAATCGCTACTTGATTCAGTTTCGCGTGAATATTTTTTGCCAAGACAAATTTTTGATACAAATGAACAAATTTGTAATATATGTAGATCGCATATTATTACGCATCTACAGAAAAAGGAAATCAACATTGGAAACCAAATGAAATACTAAATTGGAAGCAAACTCGCAGTAAAATTTATTATATTATAAAAAATCATTTTAAAGAATGAATTTGCTTGGATATTTCAATATTTCACATATTTTTAATTTTTTTATAAATTCTACAAATTATTTTAGTTTAAGCCAAATTTTTTTCTTTTATTTTAAGAATCTCTTAAGCTTTTTCATCTTATATTAAATTTTATATATGTTTTTAAACAACCCATAAACCCATAAATATGCAAATGTGAAATGCCGTCGGTAAAACAGCAAATGAGCCAAGTTGTTTTGGCATATGCGTGCTTGCATACAATCAAAATTGACTCAATCTTATCATTTACATATTTAACTAAACCAAATTTCTCGTTAAATATGAAAAAATAACTATTTCAATTTTTCCTTTAATTCATTTATATCATTGCGAAATCTAAAATTGGTACAAGAACAATCAACTTTTATTAGAATTTATTCTCTGTTAAAAGAAATATTGTCTCTGCTCAGCTCTGTTAACTTGCCGCTCTCAATGTGGCGTATTTCAATGAGTGGGTCTATTGAAGATTTTTCGACTTTTGACAATTCACACTGAAATTCGGTTATGAGCCTTCTCATTTAATTTACGTTCTCTGGATTAAAGCACAAACTGTCACTTGGGACACAACCGAGCGCACAGCATACGGCACAATGTGCTTGTGTTTTTTGTACTCATCAGCAACTCTGCAGAAGTAAATACATGCATAATTTACTAAGCGAAATTCACTAACACCGGTATACTTGTGTATAAATACGTATGGCGACTGCTATTGCTACACGTTTAGTATTTGTGATATTCGGATCGTGATTGATGGATTTTAGATATTGATAAATCTCGCATGAATGCTAGACGTTCAATAATTATCGCGTAAGAATGATAGAATACAAGATTGCGCTGATTGATGTGGAATTCAGGAGACTAACTTGGGTATGACGTCACACCAGATTTACTGGGAGGAAACACGTTGTTATACATTTTAGAAAGAACACACACTAATATTGTTAAAACCGTTGGAAAGAATACACACCTTGTCGAGAATACATACACACACGGTTTTTGTAAACAAAATCTGATGTGATGTAGAAGTTCTGTCAAAATTTTCAAGAGAGGGTTACCGGTACCACAATCTGCACCATGGTAAGTATTTACATAGTTTTTGTGCTAAAGGGTCCGGGGTTCAATAGATGTAGCAAGGAAATTTAATGTAATTTTTTTTGAAAATTCAACATCATTTACTACAATAGATCAAAAAGAAACGATAGGGTACATAATACACGCATTCAAGCAAAACCAATTCCAGAATATCCCGGACAAAAAATTCACGTATGTGCACATTCGTACACAAATACGCCCGAGCGCTATATTAAAATCCAGAGCCACAAAACGACATAAATATATCGATAGTTTTCAGCTCGGAATTCTACAAAATTTTATAATAGATACTGAAATCTTGCTGCGGCAACAACCGGACGGGATAATTTCAGATCGTATACATCGGTATATTTTACCATTGCGGCGACACATTAGCGCATATAGATATTACAACTAACATATAAAGCTATGGCCAAAAAATAGAAACATTGTCCATGATAGATAGATTTGATTGTCACCTTGGTTGCGCAACACTGGAAAAATTACCTATTTATTCCACTTTAAATCATTATTCAACATTGTTTGTCTGCATTTCTAACTGTAGGGGAGACCGGGGTAGATTCCGTAAGTTATTGCCGGAAACTCACCCAACACTAATAATAGGTACCTACTCAAAGTTTCACATCTCTAGCTCTACAGCTGATGAAGTTACACGTGCTTTTGTGTTTTCGCGGTTGCTGAGGTAATATGTATATCGACTCTGTTATGTAAGTGATTTTTATTATTTATAATTGACTTAAGAAAAAAGAATCAATTATAACTGAAAGGTGAGAGTGTGTTGTTCGTAGAAAAGTGTAATTAAGCCTTAAAAGTGGTTTATAAACCATAAAAAAAGAGAAAAATAAAAATGAAATGTTCGGGGTAGATACAGCGTTTTGTATTGGGGCACATTCAGCGCTCCTATATATATCTGCCGAATGTATCCCGCATTATGTTAAGTAAATATTTCCTCCTGTTTACAGATTTATTTCTTTAAAAATGGTTCGAAATTATAAGCGTAAATCACAGCAAGACACATTTGATGAAATCAGAATGAAAAATGCAGTCGAAGATGTTTTGCGCGGTGTAGAGACGGCAACGTCAGCCGTAGAAAATATAACTTCAAGCGACAAACGATTCAATCAAGAATTAAAAAAATAGATCCTTTGGTGTTGCACCATCTAAGTATGAGTTGCGTTACAACACCATTAACATAATATTAAAGATGATCTGTCAAACTAGTTATTAAGCATGAAAGGAAATAATAATAAATCACTTCTTATTCAACCACCAAACTCGATACATTAAAGTGGCGACGAGTTTTGGTAAAAAAAAAACAATGTGCATAGCAGATACATAGGGAAAATAAAAACAGTTATTTTTTATAAATAAGCAGATTTTCTGTGTAAAATAAAGATCGTGTGAATTTTGGTGGTCTTATTTGTTTAATATTGTAAAGATGCCAGGTCCAGGTGATACAACAATAGCTCACAACGAGAGTATTTTTACAACATCCATGGCAACTGGTATAAAGGAGTTCCGGCCGGTTGTGGACAAGTGGTGTTGGATTCTCATTTTGTAGAGGCGGCGGTGAAAGAAGACCGTATAAAAACGTCAACGTTATTGAAGGCTGTTGGCCTGGAAGCGTATGTCTTGTTGAGGGAATTGTGTTTCCCTGATTTACCTGCCAAGAAGAAGTATAAGGAGTTATGTGACATGCTAAACCAGCATTATTCACCCCCAGTAATAATTTTTCGGGAGCGTAGAAATTTTTTTGGGGCGAAAAAAGTGAGGAGGAATCCGTATCAGTGTGGTATGCACGTCTAAAAAAATTAGCAATGGAGTGCAAATTTGGAGCACAGCTGGAAAAATTTGTGTTAAATAAATTTGTCACTGGATTTGATGGCACAATTTTTGAAAGGCTGTGTGAGGAAGATGAAACCCTTACTTTAGAAGTGGCGTTAAGGAAGGCGTTAACTATGGAGGCTAAGCTGTATGCGCAAAGGGGTACAAATGAAGAGGTTAATTATGTGCAAAGAAAATATGCACGGGACCTAAAAAGTATAACACCAACAACAACAACAGCAAAGATGAATCAACGAGTAGCAGTAAAAACAACAAACAATTTAATGTCTACGAGAATAACGACAGCAAGAAGATAAAAAAGAAATATACTAATTGCGGATGGAAGAATCACTCAAGCGATAAATCCAAGTACAAAAGCAGTGTTTGTAACAAATGCCACAGGGTGCGGCATTTAGCTAGTGTATGCAATAATAATCAAGTTAATGTGGTTCAAGTATCAAATAGAAATTTGCCTAACAATAATTGTTGTGAAAGAGTAAATGAATATAGTAATGATAATGCTTTTTCTGTTTACAGTGTAACGGATGAACGTTCTGCTGCTCCATTTACATTGTCGGTTGAAGTTAATAGTGTAATGGGTGAGTTTGTTTTGGATACTGGGGCTGTTTCTTCGTTAATGTCAAGTGAAACATTTGGTAATTTTTTTAAAATCAAGTGATTGAGTCCCTGTACGAAAAAATTATGTGGATACGGAGGAGATGGCATAAATGTTATTGGTGAGTTTTTAGCAACGGTGAGATTTCGTGGCCAAATTAAAAATTTACGTTTTGTTGTTACAAATACGCTTAGCCCCCCTATATTAGGTTGTGATTTTATGACGATGTTCGGTATCGGTCTCTCGAATGTCAATTCAATAAGGGACGTAAGTGAATGTGTACTAAGCATAAAGGAGCGTTTCGTAAACGTGTTTAAAGAAGATTTAGGTTTATACACAGGGGGTACGGTAACGTTAAATTTAATGGAAAACGTTAAACCAATTTTTTGTAAACCAAGGCCTGTGCCATTGGCTTGGCGTTCAAAAAGTGAAATACAATTACAAGGTTTAGTTGAATAAGGTGTGTTGGTACACGTAGACAATTCGGAATGGGGCACACCTTTGGTACCCATTATTAAACCCAATGGTCAGATCCGTATTTGCGGGGATTATAAATCTACCATTAACAGATATTTAGAAGACGTTAAATATCCTCTTCCGTTAATTGACGAACTATTTGCTTCTCTTCGTGGAGAACTTTTTACAAAATTAGATCTGTCTAACGCTTATAATCAGTTGTTGTTAGATGAAAGTTCTCAATTGTTATGCGCATGGAGTACCCACATGGGTATATTTAAAATGACTCGTTTCCCATTTGGAGTCAAGCCTGCAGCAGCTATTTTTCAGAAGATTATTGAAAATATTTTACGTGGTATTCTAAACGTAGTGAACTATTTGGATGATATTATCATCACAGGTCGTAATTTTGAGGATCATTTCAAAACTATTGAGTTGGTATTAACTAAGCTAAAGTCTGTAGGTTTGCGTCTTAATAGTACTAAATGTGAATTTTTCAAAGATAAAGTATCTTATTTAGGATTCAACATTGATCGGGATGGTTTAAGTATGAACAAGGATGCACCAGTTCCTAAAAATGTGTCTGAGGTTAGAGCGTTTGTGGGGATGCTGAATTATTATTCGAAATGTATTCCTAATTTTGCCCATAAAATGGCACCACTTTATAAACTTTTGGGAAAAGATGTAAAATTAAGATGGTCTAAATTGAGTCAAAATGCTTTTGAGTCGTTAACGGTGACGTCAGATAAAATTTTGGTTCATTTAAAAGCTAGGCTGCCTATATTGCTTTCAACGGATGCTTCTAATTACGCGGTAGCGGGTATTTTATCCCATATGGGCGCAGATGGGTCGACAAAGCCCATAGCTTTTGTTTCTCGTGCGCTTACACCAACCGAAAAGAATTACAGTACTATACAAAAGGAAGATGGGTCGACAAAGCCCATAGCTTTTGTTTCTCGTGCGCTTACACCAACCGAAAAGAATTACAGTACTATACAAAAGGAAGCGTTGGCTATTGTTTTTAGTGTAACAAAACGTAAGCAATATTTGCTTGGTATTCATTTTACTTTAGAGTCAGATTATAACCGCTTTTAGCCATTTTTGGAGAAAATAAAGGGTTGCCTGTTATCTGGTTTTAGTCATTGGAAGGTTTGGGTTAATAGATACTCTAGTGAGTAATAACGGGCGACAGTTTACGGCCGAAGAATTCCAAGTTTTCATGAAGGCAGATAATATTAAGCATATTTTGACCGCTCCAGGTCACCTGGCGACCAATGGTCAAGCCGAAAATTTTGTGAAAACTTTTAAAAAGTCTCTTTTGGCCAATCTACGTGATGGCGAAAATCTCGCCGAGATCGTAAATACGCTTTTGTTTGATTATAGGTCAACAAAACATTGCACTACAGGTGAAACGCCTGCTAAATTGTTATTAGGTAAAGAGATTAAAACACGTTTTAGTATGCTTAGTCCACCTTTAGTGAAGGACAAAATGGTGGAGAGTCAGTTGTCAAACACCAAAAATCATAATTATTAATTTTGATACCGGTAGAAATGTTTTTGTTCGTGACTATTCTAATCCGAATAAAGCTTCGTGGCAAGAAGCTACGGTTAAAGAACGTTTAGGTCCGCAATCGTATCGTTGTATTTTAACTCGAAATAACAAAATAATTACAAGACACGTTAATCAAATGATTCGCGGTACACAAAACGAAAATGAGAGTGCTGATATGGGCGAGCAAACAGTTCCAAGTGTTTCCATTGACAAAAATCCATCAGATTATGATGAACGTTACTCCGTGCCAAGAAGAGACTAGATCTCGTAATTTAAGGCATTTACAACGTCCTAATTACAAAGAATAACTTTTTATATTATATTATATTTTGTATATAACTATATTTCGTATCAGTTAGAAAAAGAATTTGCTTTAAAATTGTTAAATTTAGTTATTATACCAAAATTAATTTTTGTATTTCTTGTATAAGTTAACTCATGACGAGTTTAAACAATTAAAAAAATAAATTTTTTTTCTCGGCTTGTGCTGGTCTTCACTGCTTTATTGACAAAAATCAACTAAACTTACAATTAAATTCTTACACCTATTTAACCTAGTAAGTCACGTTGCATTACAGGTGACTGAAACGTACCAATTGTAGCGGCGTCGCAGCACCAACGACGTTCCCGTGCAGCGGCGACGCATTGTCAGCGTTTTATTCCGGATACGCGTGTGGTGTCTTTTGCCCGTCGGACACTGGCAACTGCCCATTTCGCATGCTTGTGTAAGCAAATTTGCGTTTAGCTATGTTGCGGGAATGTTAACCCGATTTGAGCGTATAGAGCGTTAACTCCTCCCTCCTCAAGTGCGGACGTCCCCGTTCGCATATCCATAGATTCTGGAGTACTGGGGGCGTTTGGTTTATTGGATTCTTCTTGGGAGTTCTTCGGCTTTCTTCTTTCGGAAATTTTAAGGGTGAGAAGCGCGATTGCTATCACTATGGTTATGATTAATGCTGTATTAGATGTTAGACCAACTTTGTTGATTTTGTTGATCGTCTCCAACTTCTTGGTATTTCGTATTTGGAGGTCCTTGAAAGGTGTTTTTTGATTTGGTTGTTGTAAAACGGCTGGCAAGGGTTGTAAATTGCTCATTTCATGCACGTAGAAAATTTTGTTGTGTACCTTGATGGTAGAGTTATGATGTTGAATGATAAATTTTCCATTCAGGTCTATTGCTTTGTCGTCTATTTCGATTCGGCCACTGTAATCGTTCAAAAACAGTATTCCAGTATTCTTTTAGGCTGCTAATGTGGTCGGCGTTGACATGCGTACAATTTGGTCGTTTGCTGTTTATAAGATTGCTTATACAACTATTATTACTAATTTCCCTAAGGTTTTTCTCATTACAAATCGTGATTTTATTATATCCTTTACAATCATTTTTTAGTCCATATATTTTGGTTTTACATTTAAGGGGGTCTTCTACTTTCGAGCCCGCATTTTGAGCCCATTTTTGAAGATGGATTGCAAAATAACCATACATAGTATTTAGATGCAGTTCTTTTTATTACGTTCGTACACTTTTCTTTTTACAATTTCAGCGTTTGATAAATGGTTAATTTCACTGCCAAAAAGTCATACCTGACTCCATGATGGATCGCTGAAACATGAATATAGACATATATATTTCTTTGTTGTGACCTTGGCTACAACAAGACATGAGCTTTTGAACAGATTATCAAAAATGTCATAATAAGAGAAGTTTAAACCAAAAAAAATTTTTTTTGCATCATTTTTTTGAATAAAAAAGGCTATAAAAAATTTAATAATTTTTATTTTTCAAAGAGCTCGTGTCTAATTGTAGCCACTGATTCCCTGAAAGTTTTCCAATTTACTAATCTACAAAATTTTCAGTACTGTACACAGGGCCTTGCCAAAACTTTTGAAAAACACGACTTTTGGGAAATCGCATTTAAAGATAAACAAGGGGAAAAAAACGAATTTCTGAATTTACCTATTAATCAGCTATGCCAGGGCCGTAGAGCTCTCCTTCCTCGTCTCGGAGAAGTTCTCTGCGGGCGCCTTCCCCCTCTCGCTGCTGAATCCTCGCGTTTTTCGCCGCATCACTGACCCTATGCTCCGAGCGCTGTATGCGCTCCTCGTCCAATCGAGCAGCGCATGCCTCCGCTTCTGGTCCCACGAGGACTCCCAAAAAGTTCATTGTCCTTAGTATTGCTGTATATCCCGCATTGTAAATTATGGCAGCAAGATGACATGCAGTTTCAACCACTTCTTTTCCCGAATGTAGGTGTTTGGGCGCCATAATCCATATGCAACTGTTGAACGATTCGTTGCTATTTTGTGTGTGTGCACCCAAACACCTTTTCAACAATATGTCTTTTGATAAGTCCTCGTATATTGGCCGCAAAAGTTTGACGATTGAGGGAGCGAGAGGTATTCTCGTGTGAGTAAATGTTGCCAAGCTCCCGGTCGCTTCTGCCCGACGCCATTTGCACCAACTGTTTTCGCCTTTGGGGCACTTTGAGTGTTTAGGCTTTTCGTCAGAAGAACAACAATGCTCTAAAGATGCCCAATTCGCCGTTTTCATTTTCTCAACGGAGTCAGCATTTCTACGTATTGCCAGGCCGTAAAATTTAGTGAGTTCCCCAATGAGTTTGTCAGTAAGTTTTCCCTTGCCTTTTCCTCTAATACCCTTATGTGCTTTCTTTGAATTCCTGAGTCTAGTCCCTAATCTTTTTTCTACGTGACCCACGCATTCTTGTTTTTCAACAGTTATTTCATCGCCATATGGATTACAAGTCAGAATTCCGTTAAAAGTTTTGCTATCTCCGTCCCCTACAAAACGTACGTATCTAACTCCATGTTTCACGACCGATCTTTGGAACATTTCGGTTATGGCATCAATTTCCATTTTCCCTGCGCTTTCCGTGTAATTTATTGAACAATTATCTTTATGATCTTCGAACCAAGCATTATATTCGGCAACATTTTCATCGCGCAAAGATTTTTTCTGACTACACTGTTGACAAAAACTACATTTAATAATTGCATCAACTACTTTTCCACTAAAACTTCCGATAAGACTAGATACGCCAAATAAAGAAGAGAACCCACGCTTTTTCCACGTCCCGTCCCCAGAAACAGTGAAATTATCCTCAACTATTCCGCGCTCCTTATTGAGTTTTTTTTCTTCATCGACTGCAATACTCAACACGGTATCAAACATGGCAGATGCAGCACTAGAAATATTGTCGAGGCACGTATAGTACGTGTTTCTCGCTAGTCCACTACAAATGTCCATGAGTCCCAAAAATTTATTGACTCCTTCAAAACCAATGCCCAGCAAACGAAGCAGCAAGTTTCGAGTCAAACCCTTCGTGGGACATATGTATAGTAATGTCACCTTTCGAAATATGTAAAAAAATCGATTTTTTGAAACCGCGAAAGTAGAAGACCCCTTTAAGTATCTTTTCAAAATCAATTTTATTTATTTTATTTTCCTTTTTTACTCCTTTGAGTCTTATTTTCTCGCAGGCTTCTTTATTAGTAGTAGGTAAGCTTAAAATATAAATTATAGATGTCCCATTTGAGGCTATTCTTATATCGGTAAATTCTAGTTCTTCTTCTACATTTATGTACGGTATTTCTTCTTTTCTAATAATATTCTCAATTGTGCTTATTTCTAGACTTGACAATATAAATGAATTAACAATATTTGATTTTGCCCAGTGTAAGGCATATTCAATATTAATAAGCTCTTCTTTAATTAATTGTAATTTATATTTTGCTTTAAGTCCTATCTCTAATTTTACATTTTCATTATCCCTTAAATTTTTAAGTATTTCATTAGTTTTATTAGTTGCTTCGTTAATTTTATCCAAGAATTTTTTGTTTATTACTACCTGTATATCATTGTTTTCTAATAAATTTCCTATATTTTTGTTAATTATTTCTAAGTCATGGTGATCTGGGCTACCAGCAATCCATTTCCATGCTGTGCCAATAAAATCTAATGAACGTTTATTTAATCTAGGGGTCAGTTTTAAAGGGAGTGCGCGAATTTGGGCTATTTCGTGGTTGAGAAAAGGATATAGTGGGTGATTGGTTGGGATGTTTTGCGCTATTGAAGTTTCAAGTTCGTTTGTCAGTTCCTTGTACTGTGGATAATTTTAAAAGTGCTTGCTGTACCGTCTTTCAAGGTTATAAGCTGTGCGTTCGTATAGTCTAGGATTTGGGTCTCTGCGTTGCACAAGGCAACCATGATTCTGCAAAAGGAAGTGTAATGTTATTGTATTTTTTATGTTTACTGCTGACTAATTTAATATGTTATAAAAGCGTTATTTGCAAGAACGCAATTTTATTATAAAAAAAGTAGTTGAGCGTGGATTGTTTAATACAGAAGTATCTTAAAACCTAAACAAATTGAATAATTTATAGCAAATGTTGATTAGCAATAGGTTATGTTAGCTAAAATAGCGACCAGTTTGGCACTGTTCAACTACTTAGCAGGAATATATCATTATTAGAGACCAGCTTGTCGCTGTTCATCTAATATCAAATATATTGGGGAAAAGGAATAATGTATATTTTAAAGCTTACCTCTCGAGTGGACGTCTATTCGCAAATGAAAGACGATCACTAGAGAGTTCGTCCTTTTATAGTGGCAAGCGCAGAGCTTTTGCTCATCGTCCAAAAATACAAAAGCTTTTGTGGATCATAACTTCACATATGTTTGGAACGTAAGTTAATAGCTTACAACTACAGGGTTGCATGACAATACTTTACACTTAAACAATTGACATTAAGTCCTTACGCTATAAAATGAAATACTTATGCTACAATGTTGCATATCGTACGCCTATGGCATATTAATCGATTTTTATATTGAAATAAATTTAAATCTATATGTTTTGTTAAATCTATACTCAAGTTAACTTGTTTTTTCATTAAAAAAAAAATAAAAATTATTTTAGACACAAATTTTTTTTTTTTTTTTTTAGCTTGTTTTTATGAGGCCTTCTGTTAATTTTTACATAAATTACGTCGTTCGGGTTATATGTTTTAAAATTTGTCCTTTTTTTGTTGTGATACTCCAGGTCTTTCATTTGTTTTTCCGCTAAATTTTTTATATTTTCCTGTCTGTGTTTTTCTAATTGTTTGGGTCAGTACTCACGGTCCGTCCAAAAAATATCTCGATTGGGTTTTTCTTAATCGTCGAGTGGATGGAATAATTAGATCCTCAAAACTATTATGTGCCTTTTCGCTTTTCACACAACGCATTATTTCTGAGAGGGTAGAGTGGAATCGTTCGACTTGGCCGTTGACGGAACTGGTGTAAGGGGGTGTCTTGTATATCTCTATTCCGTATTGATTTTGAAGCATGAATGATATAGTTGCCGAGTTTAAGGATTTCTCATTGTCAATGACTATCTTTTCGGGAATACCGAAGGATGTTAGTAAGTCTTGGAGAGGCTTTTTTATATCCTCTGTTGCCCTTGATTTTATTACTTTCGCCTGAGCGTATTTGGAGTATTTGTCGATTGCTGTCAATACGACCTTATTGTTGGTATGGTAAATGTCAATGTGGACAATATGACCTGGGTAGTTGGGAATTGGGGTGGCTTGGAGGATTGAGACAGTTGGATGTCTTTCATATTTATTTTCATGGCATATTTTGCACTGTTTTGTAATTTTCATGATTTTTGCGTTCATCTGGGGAAAATAAAATTTTTCTGACAGCTGTGCTTTATTTTCGGTGGCACTTCTATGAGCTCTATTGTGTTCTTTTATTATTTCTGTTTCCTGTTCTATTTGCTCTGTTAAACCTTTAACTATTTTTCTGGAGTATCGTGATCTATATCGGCTAAAGTGGTTAGAATAATTTGTTTGTATTTGACCTAAGATAGGGTTGTCGGCGATGATGCCGTTTGTTACTGATGGGTTTAGATAACGTTTAAGAATACTTATTAGTTTATCTTCATTATACTCGGGTTCGACTATAAGATGTCTGTGATAGGTTGGAAAAATGATATCGAACTGATAGGATGGTGTCTCACCTATTGAAAACAAAAGTTGGTTCTTGAATACGTTTACAGGGACGTCTGTATATGGTATGAACAAGTGGGATGAGCTTTCGTCGCTATGCCGTGTTGCAGTCAAAGAGTTTACCTGTGTATTTTGTGGAGTCCTAGATAGTGCGTCTGCCACGACATTGGTCCTACCGGGCTTGTATTTTATTTCGTAGTTGTGTTCCTCCAGTATGGCTTTCCATCTTTTCAACTTGCTATTGCAGTTTTTGTTGCTGAGGGCATACGTTAGGGGTTGGTGATCTGTAAAAATTTTGACTACGGCAGATCCGTAAAGGTAGTTTCTTAATGTCTTCAGGTCCCATATTATCGCTAACATTTCTTTCTCATTTGTCGCGTAATTCTCCTCAACCTTTGACAATGTTCTTGATATAAAAAGGATGGATTTATTTTCTTGTTCAAGCACGGCTTCTATCGCGTAATTAGAGGCGTCAGTGGTCTAGTGAAATTCTTTATTGAAGTTGGGGTATTGCAACATCACTTCGCTAGATGTGAGTGTGTTTTTGATATTATTGGAAGAATATATTGCCTCGGAATTCAGCGTTATTGGTGTTTTAGCGGATAAATGTTTGCTCAGTCGTCCTTCCTCACCTCTCAAAATGAGAGTAAGTGGCTTGGCTAACTTAGCATAGTCCTTAATAAATCGTCTGTAGAATCCCGACATCCCCAAGAAGTTCGGTGTGATGTGATATACTTATTTTGCCACCTACGGAATTTGCAAAAAACACTTTGTCGTTTGGTTTAGGATTTGCGACAAATGAAGGCTGAATATAATTTTTATTCGAGCGACGATGAGGTTAGTCTAAAAAATGAACGTCTACGTACTCGTTGACGTCATCCTGTGGATATTGTTGGTCCTGCTGTTCATAAGTATTACAGTACTCTTGCCATGAATGGTCTTGATTCTCTTGGTCGTGTGCGTTGTAGTTGCTCTGGAGTTCACTAGTTTCGACGGTGGTGGGATCGAATGTTTGGGAAATGTGGTTTATTCTCTGAATTTTATTGGGGAAGTTTTTATTATACTGATGTGACTGTGCGGGTGGCGGTCGTTTCGAAATGACGTTATTGTTATTTGGTCTATTAATGTAATTTACGTTCTTTGTTTGTTGAGATTGATCTACTTCCATGGGTACTGGCGGTTTCGGTTGTGTTGACCTAGGCGATGGGTTATTATATGTAGGGTTATTAGGAGGTATAGTTGGTCTGCTATAGTACTGGGGCTGTTGATGCTGAGGTTGTCGGTATAAAGGTTGTTGGTATAGAGGTTGTTGGTATGAGGGTTGCTGGTATGAGATATGTTGGTTATGGGGCCGTGGGGAGAATTGTGACAAATAAGGAATTGGGTGAGGTAGGTGGACAAGGTTTGGATAGAAGGGATGGCTTGTATATTGGAATTTCTTTGGGGGAACTACAGGCTTCAGCTGATTTTGGATAAATGGAGTTGGGTGTAGAGTTGTTCCTTTCGGCATGTTATATTGATTATTGGCGTGTATAGACCGGAAATTTTGGTTTTGATAATTTTGTGCACAAATGTAAGGCTTCGGGTAAGTCAGCGGGATCGTTCATGCCAAGGAGCCTTGAGAGGTCTCCTGACAATCCTCTTACGAAGGTATCGCGTGCCTTATCACGATATGTATTGGTAAGCAAGCGCATAGCTTCGTCATTGATTTCCATACACGAAATTTTGTTAAGGACGAGGGAGAGGTGTGTGTACACCTCAGCGTAAAACTCTTAAACAGGTCATCTGATATTCGAGGGTGCTGAGATCCCTCTTATCGGCATAATGCGTTGTAAGGCATCGAGAGATTGCCTTCCAATTAAATGGTGTGTTATATGCTTCGAGTGCAGCATCTGCACTGCCAACAACTTTGTTCCTAATAACGTTTAAAATCCCAAAGTAATTTGGCGTGCCTACGCTAGGTTCATAAATTTTTAATATCCTTTCTACACTTTTTTTCCAACTACTAAATTCAGTGTGATTTCCGCTAAATTCCCTTAAGGAGCGGGCAACGTCCGGCACCTTGTCCATGTCGGAAATGTTATTCCTGAAACGTTCGTCTATGGTTTGGTCGGCCATTACCTGCTGATCCTTGTCCCTAGTCAAGATTGAAGCATCATTTTGTAGAATCTCAGTCATTAGGTTTCTTATGATTTCCCTAAATTCTGGGGTGGCGTTTATAGGTTGGAGAATATTGGTATGGGGTGCTGCAGGATTTACTCCCGGTGCTGCTGCACTAACATTAGTTAGGAGCGAAGGTCTAACAATGTTATTTTGTGCCATTGTTTTTAGTAGAACGTGTATGCCTGTTTATTTAATTATTAGTTTTTGTTTAAATTTAATATTCTCTGGAGGGTCCCCCTTTCGGAAGTGAATCGCAGAGATATAGTTCAGTTATAAAGCCAGTAAAGACTTACTGCTTAGGTGTTATTTATTTATTGGCTGAACGAGCTCTCAAAGCCCCTATTACCATTTACAACTTAATTGATAGTTGAGTTGTAGTTGTCAAATTTGTATTATGGTTTACAACTCAACTCAACTTTTAATCAGCTGTTCACTTAGTTGTCTTCGTTAAGTTGTTACCCGTGTTATGGTTCACAACTAAACTAAATTTAGTTGTACGAGCTGTCAAAACGCGACAACTACTTTTTGTCAGTTGTGTTCTTGCCTGCAAACGTGAAGATGGAAAAAACATTGTAAGTATTTCTAAAAACTACATAAAATATATGTAGGTACAATTAATGTGTACTTTAAAAAATTATTTCAGAAAAATATCAAATAAACAGCAAATTTACCGCCTTGTCGACTTGGTTGAAAATCATCCAGATATTGGAACAGGCAAAGGTCAGAACTGATCAAGTCGCCAGCAAATCAAAAACACTTGGGAACAATTTGCTATTGAGCTAAATAGTCTTGGGCCACCAACAAGAACGGGGCAGGAATGACAAAGGGTAGGTTGTTGTTAACAAGCCGAAAAACGAAACTAATCATGATTTTTCTTTGTAGGTGTGGATTCATTACAAGGCCAATTTAAAACGAAAGATGGCCAAAAATAAAGAAAATTTCCTGGCGACTGACGGTGGCCCATCTCAAGAAGTCAGTTTAACTGCAACTGAGGAAAGGGTGTATGAGTTGACTCAGGTTAATTTATCAATTAATCCTGCTGGTTGCGCGTTCGGGTTAGGTGCGGGTGATGCTACGGTAGAAGATACTACATCAGCCACTGAGCCGCCAGTGGTTGAAGCTGCAACGCCCGCCCCAAAACCAAAGTTAGTACAAGCAGGTAAAGCAAAAATGCAGCTACTCGAAGAGCAGGCAAGAACACAAGCTGCTACCCTGAATACCCTAAAAAAATGGAAGATATAAGGTAAAAAATATACAAGCTGAAAAGGGATAAAATGAAAATGTTAGAGAAGCGAGAAAAGCAGGCAAGTGTTCTTAGAGAGCTAAATATAGAAATTGCCAAAGAAAAATTGAAAAGACTACAAAAATAATTATGGGAATATGTGAATATTTTTTGTGTTATAGGTTAGAAATTTTTGAATTATGTTTTTGTTTTTATTTGAATTTAATGAATGATTTTTTTTAAGTTTTATTAGTTATAACTTATCGTAAGAGTTAGCTATTTATTTTCCTTATTCCCGTAGAAAAATGAATTGTTTTTGTTCGTTAATTAAAAGAAGCTGAATTTATTTATTACATCTTAATAATGTATAGTAAAATATAACAAATATGAAATTCATTGCAATGAACGCATTATGTTGTTCCTTATTCCGTCTGCTTCACCGTTTCTTAAAGGACTGCTTTCTTCTGTTATGGATTCTTGTTTATATATATTCAAAAGATCAGAAAATGGAACCTTGAAATACTGCGATACGTTGAGCAAGGCACAACACGTATTAACTATTTTCACGGTTTTATTACGGGAGAAATGGCACAAGTTCGTGTTGATTGTTTAAAGTGGCCCTCTATCTCATTCAGCAAAACATATAAACGCTTCCTTGTTTAACCCAAAATAACTAATGAATCTGAAAAAAAACAAATATGAGGAGCTTATTTCGGTTTCTTTAATGTATTAACTTACTTGGCAGTTGGTAGTTCCAATGGATTACTCTGGCTTCTAATGCTGCGTCGAATACGCGCAAGATTCAGGTTTTCTTCCTCCGAATCTTCCGAAAAATACATTTCGACGGATATGTCCATTTTTTTATATAAAATTATTATATAAAACTTCAGAAAATACTTTTAACACTTGCCTCATAAAATTTTCGCGCTTCTAACAGCTGATTCGAGCTGTCAAAAACTTATTATTTTAAGGTTGGCAATAACTTAACGAAGACAACTAAAATTGGTTGTGAATCATAATATCGGGTGTTTTTTTTACAGTTTTGTTTTTCGAATAGAGATAAAACTGGCATTTTGTGGTCAAATCTGGCAACTCTAATGTCATTTATGTTCAGTTTGGTTTGCCATTTCATCATGAACAGGTTGACAAAAGAACAACGCTTGCAAATCGTGCAAATTTATTTCGAAAATAATGGTTCAGTTCGCGAAGTTTACCGCGAGCTCCGTCAATTTTATGGTCGACATAATCGTCCATCAGAGCAATTAATTCGGTTAACCATGGATCGTTTTCGCACTACGTTTACTCTATGTGATAATACGCATCCGCAGAGACGTCGAACAGTGCGCACCGAAGAAACAATTGCCGCTGTAGAGCAAAGTGTTGAAGAGGACCCGAATGAATCGATTCGCCACCGTGCACAGCAATTGGAGCTTTGTCCATCAACTTTATGGAAGATTTTGCGCAAAGATCTTGGCTTGCGACCTTACAAGATCCAGCTTGTGCAAGAATTAAAGCCGCGAGACCATGCAATGCGTCGTGATTTTGGTGTATGGGCCGAAAATGAGATTGATCTCGATGCTGATTTTCATCGCAAAATTTTGTTCAGTAATGAGGCTCATTTTTGGTTGAATGGCTACGTCAACAAGCAAAATTGCCGCATTTGGAGTGAAGAGAATCCACATGAGACCCCTGAAACGCCATTACATCCACAAAAACTGACTGTTTGGTGTGCTCTATGGGCTGGTGGAGTCATTGGGCCATACTTCTTCCGCAATAATGCTGGAGAGGCAGTTACCGTTAATGGAGACCGGTATAGAGCCATGATAACCGACTATTTTGTTCCCGAATTGGATGGCATGAATGTGGATGAGTTGTGGTTCCAACAAGACGGCGCTACATGCCACACAGCGCACGTCACAATCGATTTATTGAAGGAAACATTCCATGAGCGCATAATTTCGCGGAATGGACCTGTAAATTGGCCACCAAGATCGTGTGATTTGACACCATTGGATTATTTTCTTTGGGGATATGTGAAGTCGCTCGTCTACGCCAACAAACCAGAAACGTTAGGGGAATTGGAAGCCAACATTCGTGGCGTTATTGCCGACATACGGCCCCATATGCTCGAAAAAGTGGTTGAAAATTGGACCTGTAGAATTGGCTTTATTCGAGCCAGCCGCGGCGGCCACATGCCCGAAATCATATTTAAACATTAATGGCATACAATTATCATTCCAATAAAGCCAAATTGATGGACCTTAAAACGATTTTCTTGTGTTTTATTTCAATTCGAAGTTCTATACCCCTAAAAAAAACACCCGATACAAAAAAATAGTTGAGTTGAGTTGTTACATTGACAACTCAACTTAGTCTAGTTGTCAACCGTAATAGGGGCCTAATTTAAGATATTGATTTTTATTTCACTTTGAAGAAAAACTAGGTATTCTAGAAAAAATTTACAGAAAAGTTCCCACTAAAAAAAATTATAACTATTTTACTGTTTAAAAATTTTCACTTATTTATAATTTTCACTTATTAAAATTTTCACTTTTATTTTCTTATTAATAAAAACTCACTTAAAAATTAAAACTTATTTATATTCTTACACTAATGCTATCCCACGGCGCATGTGGATGACTCCTTTTTGCTTATTCCGCTACTAAGGTCCTTCGGTGCGCACTCTCCGTGGGTGCGTGGGCTTTTTGATAGAAATTCGCCGCTTATATGTGGGTTTTGTCCTGCGGGCACGTTGCGCAAGGCAGTCCTTTAGGACCGAATTTCAAATACTTCGCACTACTTTAGGGCTTTAATATTTAATGCGCGCTTTTCTATCGGACCCGCGGACTACCACTAGTTGGGCGCCAGTTAACTCATGACGAGTTTAAACAATTAAAAAAATAAATTTTTGTTCTCGGCTTGTGCCGGTCTTCACTGCTTTATTGACAAAAATCAACTAAACTTACAATTAAATTCTTACACCTATTTAACCTAGTAAGTCACGTTGCATTACAGGTGACTGAAACGTACCAATTATAGCGGCGTCGCAGCACCAACGACGTTCCCGTGGGACACTGGCAACTGCCCGTTTCGCATGCTTGTGTAAGCAAATTTGCGTTTAGCTATGTTGCGGGAATGTTAACCCGATTTGAGCGTATAGAGCGTTAACTTATATAAACCCAAAATTTAATCCATATTCATATCACATAGTCATTAAGCACTTGGTTTGTTGTTGATTAATAATAAATAAATAAATAAATAAATATTATTACTTATTATTAAACTTGAGATGGGAGTTGTGGTGTTGCGCACTCTAGGTGTGAGTTACGTCACAACACCATTAATATATTATTCAAGATGATCTGTCAAACTAGTTATTAACCATGAAAGGAAATAATAATAAATCACTTCTTATTCAACCACCAAACTCGATACATTATCCGTGAATATTTATCCGTGAATATTTATTTATTAAGTTATTAATCTACAGTACAAAGTACCTTACAGACTAAGAAAAGTAATATAGACAGGCCAAATTTGGTTAATATAAAACTAGCAATTAATATCAATAGCATGCTAAGCAATTAAACTTAGAATTTTTACAAATTTTTGTCTAGATAAAGCGAAATCCAGCAGGCTCGAATTAGATAATGCATTAAATTCCCGAAGTGCACGAGCTATTGGTGCGTTACTTGCAAAGTTAGTCTTAAAGTTCTCTCCATAAAAAGGGAAAAAATTGCGAAGACTTCTCTGTGGAACATTAAAGCTAATCCTCTCAAGTAAAACAGGGCAGTCAGTGATGCCATTAATAATATTGAAAGTGAACGAAAGTGAAAGGACCGTCCTTCTCTTTTCTAGAGACTCCAGGTTAATTAGCATAAGCCGCGAAGCGTAGGAAGGAACAGGAGCCTCAAACCGTAGGGAACGAAAAGCTTGCTTAAGAAAGATTTTTTGAACACGCTCAATTCTGCTTATCGAAAATTGGTCATGAGGTCTCCAAATTATGACTGCATACTCTAAGTGTGACCGGACCAGAGCAGTATATAATAGTTTGAAGGTATATGGATCGGAAAATTCGGATGTATTGCGACGAATGAAACCCAGAACTGAGTATGCTTTTGTAAGAATAAAATTAATATGATTATGGAAAGAAAATTTTAAGTCAAATATAACTCCGAGATCCTTAAACTCCGTAACATTTTGCAATACATAATTAGCAATGGTGTATGATGTGCTAGAAACGTTATGTCGCCTCGGGAATGATAAATGAAAACATTTTTTAATATTCATGGAGAGACGCGACTTAACGCACCAACGATGAAGATTGTTCAAATCTCCTTGCAGCCTCTGAGCATCCGATGAATCTTGCACAGTTGAAAATATTTTCAAATCATCAGCATAGAGCAAAAACTTTGAAGAAGAAAAGCAACTGCTGATGTCATTGATAAAAAGAACAAAAAGTAGTGGACCCAAGATACTTCCTTGGGGAACACCTGAAGCAGCAACAAAGTGGTTCGACATAACACCATCGATTGACACCACACAAACTCTGTCCGACAGATATGGTTTAAGCCATTGCAGAAAGGTGGAGTGAAAGCCCAAGCAAGCTAACTTATTTATAAGAACGCTATGCGATACACTATCAAAGGCCTTAGAGAAGTCCGTATATATACAATCGACTTGTAGTCCTTTCGAAAACGATGACATACAGTATTCACTAAAAACAGCAAGATTAGTGGCTGTGGAGCGACCAGTGACAAAACCATGTTGTTCCGGTAAGATTAAAGATTTCACCGCAAAATAAATCTTGTCCTTGACAATGCATTCGAAAAGCTTTGAGATGCTAGACAACTTGGCAATTGGCCTATAGTTCCGAACATCATTTTTCTTTCCACTTTTAAAAAATGGTGTAATGGCTGTAAATTTCCATTCATTCAGAAAAATACGTGAAGACAGAGATTTATTAAAAATAATCTGAAGACGAATTGCTAATGCCGGACAATTTTTGAGCATTATAGAGCCTTTAGGCGAGCGCACCGTTAAAGAAACAGTCTTCTAGTCCAAGTTAACTTCGAATCAAGTGTTCACAGCGCAGCAAGAAGTCGAGCTAGTAGACTATATAAAAAGTGTGCATATTATCACTATTTCAATTTTTCCTTTAATTCATTTATATCATTGCGAAATCTAAAATTGGTACAAGAACAATCAACTTTTATTAGAATTTATTCTCTGTTAAAAGAAATATTGTCTCTGCTCAGCTCTGTTAACTTGCCGCTCTCAATGTGGCGTATTTCAATGAGTGGGTCTATTGAAGACTTTTCGACTTTTGACAATTCACACTGAAATTCGGTTATAAGCCTTCTCATTTAATTTACGTTCTCTGGATTAAAGCACAAACTGTCACTTGGGACACAACCGAGCGCACAGCATACGGCACAATGTGCTTGTGTTTTTTGTACTCATCAGCAATTTTGCAGAAGTAAATACGTGCATAATTTACTAAGCGAAATTCACTAACACCGGTATACTTGTGTATAAATACGTATGGCGACTGCTGTTGCTACACGTTTAGTATTTGTGATATTCGGATCGTGATTGATGGATTTTAGATATTGATAAATCTCGCGTGAATGCTACACGTTCAATAATTATCGCGTAAGAATGATAGAATACAAGATTGCGCTGATTGATGTGGAATTCAGGAGACTAACTTGGGTATGACGTCACACCAGATTTACTGGGAGGAAACACGTTGTTATACATTTTAGAAAGAACACACACTAATATTGTTAAAACCGTTGGAAAGAATACACACCTTGTCGAGAATACATACACACACGGTTTTTGTAAACAAAATCTGATGTGATGTAGAAGTTCTGTCAAAATTTTCAAGAGAGGGTTACCGGTACCACAATCTGCACCATGGTAAGTATTTACATAGTTTTTGTGCTAAAGGGTCCGGGGTTCAATAGATGTAGCAAGGAAATTTAATGTAATTTTTTTTGAAAATTCAACATCATTTACTACAATAGATCAAAAAGAAACGATAGGGTGCATAATACACGCATTCAAGCAAAACCAATTCCAGAATATCCCGGACAAATAATTCACGTATGTGCACATTCGTACACAAATACGCCCGAGCGCTATATTAAAATCCAGAGCCACAAAACGACATAAATATATCGATAGTTTTCAGCTCGGAATTCTACAAAATTTTATAATAGATACTGAAATCTTGCTGCGGCAACAACCGGACGGGATAATTTCAGATCGTATACATCGGTATATTTTACCATTGCGGCGACACATTAGCGCATATAGATATTACAACTAACATATAAAGCTATGGCCAAAAAATAGAAACATTGTCCATGATAGATAGATTTGATTGTCACCTTGGTTGCGCAACACTGGAAAAATTACCTATTTATTCCACTTTAAATCATTATTCAACATTGTTTGTCTGCATTTCTAACTGTAGGGGAGACCGGGGTAGATTCCGTAAGTTATTGCCGGAAACTCACCCAACACTAATAATAGGTACCTACTCAAAGTTTCACATCTCTAGCTCTACAGCTGATGAAGGTACACGTGCTTTTGTGTTTTCGCGGTTGCTGAGGTAATATATCGACTCTGTTATGCAAGTGTAATTAAGCCTTAAAAGTGATTTATAAACCATAAAAAAAGAGAAAAATAAAAATGCAATGTTCGGGGTAGATACAGCGTTTTGTATTGGGGCACATTCAGCGCTCCTATATACATATATCTGCCGAATGTATCCCGCATTATGTTAAGTAAATATTTCCTCCTGTTTACAGATTTATTTCTTTAAAAATGGTTCGAAATTATAAGCGTAAATCACAGCAAGACACATTTGATGAAATCAGAATGAAAAATGCAGTCGAAGATGTTTTGCGCGGTGTAGAGACGGCAACGTCAGCCGTAGAAAATATAACTTCAAGCGACAAACGATTCAATCAAGAATTAAAAAAATAGATCCTTTGGTGTTGCGCCATCTAAGTGTGAGTTACGTTTCAACACCATTAATATAATATTAAAGATCATCTGTCAAACTAGTTATTAAGCATGAAAGGAAATAATAATAAATCACTTCTTATTCAACCACCAAACTCGATACATTAAAGTGGCGACGAGTTTTGGTAAAAAAAAAACAATGTGCATAGCAGATACATAGGGAAAATAAAAACAGTTATTTTTTATAAATAAGCAGATTTTCTGTGTAAAATAAAGATCGTGTGAATTTTGGTGGTCTTATTTGTTTAATATTGTAAAGATGCCAGGTCCAGGTGATATAACAATAGCTCACAACGAGAGTATTTTTACAACATCCATGGCAACTGGTATAAAGGAGTTCCGGCCGGTTGTGGACAAGTGGTGTTGGATTCTCATTTTGTAGAGGCGGCGGTGAAAGAAGACCGTATAAAAACGTCAACGTTATTGAAGGCTGTTGGCCTGGAAGCGTATGTCTTGTTGAGGGAATTGTGTTTCCCTGATTTACCTGCCAAGAAGAAGTATAAGGAGTTATGTGACATGCTAAACCAGCATTATTCACCCCCAGTAATAATTTTTCGGGAGCGTAGAAATTTTTTTGGCGCGAAAAAAAGTGAGGAGGAATCCGTATCAGTGTGGTATGCACGTCTAAAAAAATTAGCAATGGAGTGCAAATTTGGAGCACAGCTGGAAAAATTTGTGTTAAATAAATTTGTCACTGGATTTGATGGCAAAATTTTTGAAAGGCTGTGTGAGGAAGATGAAACCCTTACTTTAGAAGTGGCGTTAAGGAAGGCGTTAACTATGGAGGCTAAGCTGTATGCGCAAAGGGGTACAAATGAAGAGGTTAATTATGTGCAAAGAAAATATGCACGGGGACCTAAAAAGTATAGCACCAACAACAACAACAGCAAAGATGAATCAACGAGTAGCAGTAAAAACAACAAACAATTTAATGTCTACGAGAATAACGACAGCAAGAAGATAAAAAAGAAATATACTAATTGCGGATGGAAGAATCACGCAAGCGATAAATCCAAGTACAAAAGCAGTGTTTGTAACAAATGCCACAGGGTGCGGCATTTAGCTAGTGTATGCAATAATAATCAAGTTAATGTGGTTCAAGTATCAAATAGAAATTTGCCTAACAATAATTGTTGTGAAAGAGTAAATGAATATAGTAACGATAATGCTTTTTCTGTTTCCAGTGTAACGGATGAACGTTCTGCTGCTCCATTTACATTGTCGGTTGAAGTTAATAGTGTAATGGTTGAGTTTGTTTTGGATACTGTGGCTGTTTGTTCGTTAATGTCAAGTGAAACATTTGGAAATTTTTTTTAAAATCAAGTGATTGAGTCCCTGTACAAAAAAATTATGTGGATACGGAGGAGATGGCATAAATGTTATTGGTGAGTTTTTAGCAATGGTGAGATTTCGTGGCCAAATTAAAAATTTACGTTTTGTTGTTACAAATACGCTTAGCCCCCCTATATTAGGTTGTGATTTTATGACGATGTTCGGTATCGGTCTCTCGAATGTCAATTCAATAAGGGACGTAAGTGAATGTGTACTAAGCATAAAGGAGCGTTTCGTAACCGTGTTTAAAGAAGATTTAGGTTTATACACAGGGGGTACGGTAACGTTAAATTTAATGGAAAACGTTAAACCAATTTTTTGTAAACCAAGGCCTGTGCCATTGGCTTGGCGTTCAAAAAGTGAAATACAATTACAAGGTTTAGTTGAATAAGGTGTGTTGGTACACGTAGACAATTCGGAATGGGGCACACCTTTGGTACCCATTATTAAACCCAATGGTCAGATCCGTATTCGCGGGGATTATAAATCTACCATTAACAGATATTTAGAAGACGTTAAATATCCTCTTCCATTAATTGACGAACTATTTGCTTCTCTTCGTGGAGAACTTTTTACAAAATTAGGTCTGTCTAACGCTTATAATCAGTTGTTGTTAGATGAAAGTTCTCAATTGTTATGCGCATGGAGTACCCACATGGGTATATTTAAAATGACTCGTTTCCCATTTGGAGTCAAGCCTGCAGCAGCTATTTTTCAAAAGATTATTGAAAATATTTTGCGTGGTATTCCAAACGTAGTGAACTATTTGGATGATATTATCATCACAGGTCGTAATTTTGAGGATCATTTCAAAACTATTGAGTTGGTATTAACTAAGCTAAAGTCTATAGGTTTGCGTCTTAATAGTACTAAATGTGAATTTTTCAAAGATAAAGTATCTTATTTAGGATTCAACATTGATCGGGATGGTTTAAGTATGAACAAGGATGCACCAGTTCCTAAAAATGTGTCTGAGGTTAGAGCGTTTGTGGGGATGCTGAATTATTATTCAAAATGTATTCCTAATTTTGCCCATAAAATGGCACCACTTTATGAATTTTTGGGAAAAGATGTAAAATTAAGATGGTCTAAATTGGGTCAAAATGCTTTTGAGTCGTTAACGGTGACGTCAGATAAAATTTTGGTTCATTTTAACGCTAGGCTGCCTATATTGCTTTCAACGGATGCTTCTAATTACGCGGTAGCGGGTATTTTATCCCATATGGGCGCAGATGGGTCGACAAAGCCCATAGCTTTTGTTTCTCGTGCGCTTACACCAACCGAAAAGAATTACAGTACTATACAAAAGGAAGCGTTGGCTATTGTTTTTAGTGTAACAAAACGTAAGCAATATTTGCTTGGTATTCATTTTACTTTAGAGTCAGATTATAACCGCTTTTAGCCATTTTTGGAGAAAATAAAGGGTTGCCTGCTATGGCAGCAGGTCGTATCCAAAGATGGGCTTTTATTTTATCTGGTTTTAGTCATTGGAAGGTTTGGGTTAATCGAATTGTTTACCACGAAATGGGGCGAGGAAAGCGTCTTACCACTACCGAGCGAGACAGGACCAAGTTTCTTCGACAGAGTGGCAAATCCATAAGAGATATCGCCAAAATTATTACGTCCTCACAGAAAAAGATATTTACAGCGCTCACGCTAAGAACTGTGGAAAACCGAGGTCGACCACAAACATTTTCCTTCTGGTAAAAACTTGCTAATGAGAAAAGCTAAGTCGAATCCGTTGTTTTCGTCACGTGAGCTGAAAGATTCTACAGGACTTAAAGTTAATTCATGAGCGATTAGGCGAGTCTTGGTAGAACATAACCTTCGGGCGAGGGCACCGACACAAGTTCCACTTAAAACAAATACACCAGCAAAGTCGCATGTTATGGGGTACGAAATACCATATACAGGATAATACTTTTAGAGCAAGCGCTCAGTACGAAATATTGGTTTCACCTGGGAAAAAATTATTTTTTGGATTGACCGTCGCAATCACCTGACTTAAATTCGATTGAGAACTTATGGCAAGACCTAAAAGTTGAAGTTGAAAAAAATTCACTTTCAAATTCAGCTGAATTGTGGAACATTGTGCAGGACACGTGGTATAAAATTCAAGTTGGTAGATGTCGCAAACTTCTGAACTCTATGCCTGAAAGAATAACCGAAGTAATGAAAAATAGAGGTTTTGCTATGAATTAATAGTTACAATAATGATTTTAATAATAAAAATAAATTTTATATCCCTTGGCACAATTTGTTTCTATTTTTTTGACCAACTGGATTTTGAGCAAATTAAGCAATATGATTACAGTTAGAAATGCAGACAATGCTTAATAATGATTTAAAGTGGAATAAATAGGTAATTGATCTAATATTCTACAACCATGGTAGATATCAAATCTAAGTATAATTACTTATATATTTTATTTTAACATGTACTATTAAGGGTGATTTTTGTCTTTTCATAACCATATAGAAGATAGCTGCACATCCTCTTTATCCTATCCTATCATCCTTAATAAATCATAATAACAGATAAGGCATGAAAAATAAGTTGATAAAGGAAAAAATCAATGAAATCAATAATAACATTAATAAAATATATACCTAATTTATTGCTAGGAAAGTACGTAGCCAATGGACCACAGTCGGCTTGGGTGATTTTTGTTATTTTCTCTATATCCTACCAACACAATTAAAGTACGACAGTCTACCGCGATTACAGTGAATGTGTTAACACAAAATCTATTTATTTGCTTCACACATTTAGTTCACAGGTATGTGATTACAAGCAGACTGCGGTCCATTGCCTACGTACTTGCCCGCAAGTCATAGGTTGAGGGTTCAAATGCCAGTGAAGTCATGAAAGAAATCTGATGAGGAGGTGTGGTGATCTCCGAAATAGCTTTAATTTCTACCACTCTTAACAGTTGTTGTCTTTTTTACAAATACTTTTCTGATACTGGTCTTGAGCTCAAAAATTAATATTGTCGATTTAAATAAATGAGGCCAAAAAGTAATTTCTGTACTATATATGTAATGGATGAGCACGCCAAACAAAACACATTCTAACAATAATAAAAAATAGCTTTTGTGTTAGCCAACCAAATTTTAGAAAATATTTTCGAACCCAAATCCATTCCTTAATTTTTGAACTTTTAGCTACCAAATGTTTGCCAAAAATTTTCACGTAAGTCGCACAATCCCATCTTACGCTACACAGAGAGCAAGGCAATTTGGTGCTGAAAAGCGTAACCGAAAAATGAAGTTTAAAGCAAACGATCTTCACACGGTTAATGTGGCTGAGTGGTTGCGTGTTCTCTTAGCGACTCCGTGTACCATGGTTGAAACCCTGGTAAAGTCTAGAAAGAAAGAAGTATGATGAGGAGACGTGATAAATCGTGGTTTTCTCATATTATTCCCTAGTAAAACCAGGCCTCGAGCTCAATAAATTACAGTCGTAAAAAAATAATGTTAATAAAGTAGTAACAGAAACTGAAAAAATGGCTAATTGGGCGCTTACCACTTCTTAAACTTTTCTCAAAAGAAGAAAAGGAACACAATAAAAATATTAAAGGGGTTAACAATTTTTGTTATTAAAACGCAATCGGGGTTATAGGGTGCATAGTAGGCGCTGCCACTGTAGTAGCATCTCCACAACGTTGCCGAACCGGTTGGGCGACTATAGTGCGGCCTTGACGATGGTTCCGCTGGTGCCGTGTTGCAGGTCCTTTTTGCCCATTCGTTTCTGATTGAGATTTGGTGGTGGAGTTAGATGGTTTAATATGGTGTTGTGACGTCTATGAGAAAAATGGCATAGGCTTCGCGAGGTGCACTATGTTGTTGATGGTGCTGCTGCTCCTCGAACGCTCGGCAAATCGTGGTGTTGCAGTACAAGCTAGTGCCGGGGTATATTACACTGTTGACGTAGTTTTCGAGTAGGGGCTGTTAGCCATTGCTAATGAACCAAAATTAATAATTTTAATGTTGTGTGGGAGTCAAGGCGTACATGTAAGCGCGCGATTGTTGAATGAGACAGGCTTTGAGTAATTTGATACTATTATTATTATAATTTTTTCGGGGGCTATAATTTTTGTATCGTTGGTGATTTTATATCGTGCCATAGCTATTTGTCGCATATTCTTAATCACTTGCGGTCGGTATTACTCGGATGTGACCGCCAGAGTCATTGCCATTCCGCGAGGAAAGACCCTCATCGTGTATGGCAACAAGTTACCCGACTCTGTGGTTTTTGGCGTAGAATACGTCTTACCTTAAGGTATGGGCACCAATGTCAGGTTTTTATTGTTGTAATCTCTATTTCTTTAATTATAAGGAAACGGCTCGATTAATTTTTTTTTTGTAGTCAAATGAAGATGTTAGCTTTCGTTTGACATACATTTCATAATATTTACATTTCTCAAATGAAAATTGTATAAACACATGCACACAAATATGTGTGTGGTGTTTGGTTGAGTGTTTGCTGTTGGGCGATTTAAATGTACTCGTGCAGACCTTTCTTTGTATTGCATAATTTTAGGCGGGCAAGTTAAAGTAGAGTAAAAGAAGAGAAAATGCTGCCAAGCACTGCAAAAAAAATAATAAAATTGATTCGCGTATGTTATTTATCATTTATCTTTACTATTGATAACAGCCATTGACTTCGTTTTTGCGAGAAATTTAATTGATAATTTAAAAACATTTTTATCCTATTTTTCCTATCATAAGCTTATGTATATCATCCAAAGTAACTATCAAATAAAGAAATTCATTTGCTTGTATTATTTATCATTTATTGTTACATATGTTTTCTGTCTTATCGGATGGCGTATTCTACGTTAAACTTAATGGCCGTGTCTCTGACACAGCCTGCTTCTTTTTTGAGTGTTCTTCCATCTATATCTTTTACGGGGGTTTTTAAGATACTCAGATAGCAGGAAGAAGGAGTGGCTGGCACAATTTGTTGAACTCGGCCAAAATCTCTTAAGAGGTTATAGCGCCGATTAAGTAAGTAAGTAAGTATTTTATTTGCTGTTGGGACAAATAACTCCTTCGCTGAGATAGTTAAATGTACAGTGCATTTGCTGATAACCGTACAGTATGTATAGTTGTGTGTATATTTAGTCGTTTTAATGATGATGCGATCCAAGATAAATTCCATTTGATTTCTCTGAATACAGTAGAATATTTTATCCCATTAGTTTTTCTAATAGCGGAGGCTCCTCGGTAGGCAATGACAAACCTCCGAGTGTATTTCTGCCATGAAAAAGCTTCTAAAAAAAGCATTCGCCATTCGGAATAGACGTATAACTGTAGTTCCCTCAATTTGTGTTACAACAACAAGTCGTACACCACAAATTGTAGAAGTTCGCCCAAAATCGCTTATGAGGTTATAGCGTCAATTAAGTAAAGCTTGGAAAGAAATGTATGTATGTATGTACGTATGACGTAAAATCCACATATCCGACACAGAAATCTGGAAATTTGCTAAGTAAATTCAAATAGTTACGTAGAAATAAAATTTTGTATATTTATTTAGATATATGTAAGTATGTATATATAACACTGTGAAAATACATTTTCCAAGTGACCTAGTAGAGGTCGTAGATCTGGTCGAGTGGTTCACAAAAATGCCTTTGAAAATATCCAAACACCCTCAAATTCTCTACTTATTCCATTATTAAAGA
This sequence comes from Anomoia purmunda, assembly GCA_951828415.1. Lineage (NCBI taxonomy): Eukaryota > Metazoa > Arthropoda > Insecta > Diptera > Tephritidae > Anomoia > Anomoia purmunda. The sequence continues at coordinate 39,491,522 of OX639994.1, read as the reverse complement.
AACAATATGGCATGACCTCGTCTACAAAACAAACTTTCTTTCTTTTTATTTTTTAGCTATTTTAGGTTTTGATATATCTTTGTTGGCACTTGTTAGATTAATAATGACTTTCGCGAAAATAGTTTGAATCTGAAAAAAAAAATTTGCAGTGGATCTGAAATTTACGCAATTTTTTCTTAAATTTTCAACTTTGGTAGCTCCTTTTTCTACAATTTTACAAGCAAGCTTTTACGTTTAAGTTATTTTCTACCTAGAACGTTCTATTCTGATTATCATTGCATAGAATTAACTGAAGGGCTGTTAAATTATGATATTTAGAAAATAAAAAAAATCGAAACTGCAATGAAAATTCTCGGCGTCACTGAAAACTTTGAAAAAAAGAAGGTTTTTGCAGAACTCTTCGCCTTGTATGTATATATATGTATGTGGGAATTATCCAACTTTATTCGTCAACAGTATTCTTCAGAAGAGAACAAAAGTACAAGCAATGAATTATACTACGACAATACGATGACATACAAAGCATAAGCTTGATAAAGCTTTTATGTACTAATGATATAAACATAATTCCTTCCACAGCTTTGGTTAAAGATAACGAGACACCACAGTAGCGATCGATTGAAACCTTCGTTTTTTTCCATTCACTGACGTAGTATTTTGCATTGCGATTCAAAACTTTATACGGTTCTTTATAGGGTGCTGACTGAGATGGGCGTATAGAGTCATCCCTCATGAAGACTTTGTCGTTTTCATTTAAATTGGAGTGTACAAATGGTTTCTTAGGCGTGTGACAAGCGGTATCTACAGGTTGTAGTTCACTCATAACTTTTCGGAAATCCTTTACCATATCTGCTTCTTTGACGATTTCTTTGGAGGTGGTGAAAAAATCTGGAGGTAATCTTAAGGTAGTGCCATACACTAGTTCAGCAGGTGTACAACCCAAGTCAGCTTTAAAAACTGAACGTAGACTTATTAAGATGATTGGCAAATACGTTGTCCGTATGTCTACGTTGTGGCAAAGGATGGGACTCTTGAAGGTGCGGTGCCAACGCTCTATGAGTCCGTTTGACTGTGGGTGATAGGGTGTAGTACGCAGGTGTGTTACGCCCAGGCATTGCAGCAACTCGTGGAATAAATCACTCCGAGGTCTGATGTGATGTCAGTAGGTACACCGAAGCGCGCAATCCAATCACTAAGGAGGGATTTAGCAACTACTGGGGCCGTCATGTTGGGTATCGGGAACGCATCTGGCCATCGGGTAAAGCGGTCTTTACAGTCAAACAATACCTGTTGCCGTCATTCTGTGGGAACGGCCCAACAATGCCAATGTGCAGATGTCCAAAACGATGGCTTGGGCACTCTTCGTAGGAGTAAACCTGTATTATGGCGGATTATTTTGCTTCGTTGGCACTGAACGCAAGTTCTGGCAAAGAACTTGCTATCGCGTTGAATGCCAGGCCATATAAACCGTTGTACCATTAGTTTGGCTGTAGCACGCATTCCAGGATGCGAAAGGTTGTGTGTTGCTTGAAGGAACTGCTTTCAAAACTTCGACGTGACGAACGGACGTATATGGCCTGTGGAGGTGTCACAAATAACATTTTTAGTGCTGAAAGGCAGTAAAAAATGTTTTAATTTAAGCGAATGATGAATATTACTGTTTAGATACGAGTTCAGCTCATCATCGTCGACTTGGTCATCAGCGAGTTCATCGTAGTTTATAGTAGCAGCTGTAGGAGACTGTATTCTTGAGAGTAGATCAGGTGTAACACTTTCTTCGCCTTTAGCAGGCCGAATATTAATCGTAATTTGATATAAAATCCAATTGCCTCAGTTGGCGATATGAGGCCTTATGCAGGGCTTGACGAAATACGAAGGTGAGAGGCTTATGATCCGTATAAACGTGGCAGCTCCGACCTTCCATCATGTAACGAAAGTGTCGAATGGCGTGGTACAGCGCAGATTGCTCTCGATCGTACGTACTATATCGCGCTTCACTTGACGAAAATTTACGTGAAAAGAATCCAAGAGGGTGAAGAGCACCTTTCTCAACTTGATTTAGAACCGCACCTGCCGCAAAGTCAGAAGCATCTACCCAAAGAGACAGCTCTGCGTTTGGCAACGGATGAGCAAGTATTGCGCAGTTAGCGAGCTGGGCTTTGCAATCTTCAAAATGCTCTTTAGCGTTCTCTTTCCAACTAAGAGCGCTGTTGTCGTTCGTTTTGTTGCCGGGTATCATGGCGAATAACGGCGATCGATGCAAAAGGGCATTAGGTAGAAATCTACTATAAAAATTTAGCATTGCTAAGAAACGTTTTAGTTCTTTCACAACGGTAGGCCGCTTAAAATTAGTAATTGCTTCAACGCGGCTGGGTAAAGGTCGAATGCCATCTCTCGTGATGGAGTGCCCCAAAAACTCCAACTCGGCTACTGCAAATTGCGACTTAGCTACATTAATTGTTAAGTTATAATTTTTAAAGCCACTGAAAACCAAGCGGAGGTGATTTTTATGTTTCTTAATGGAATTCGAGGCGATACAAATATCGTCTAAATAGGTAAATACGAAATCGAGTCCGCGGAAAACTTCATGAATAATGCGCTGAAACATTTGCGCAGCATTTCGTAGCCCAAATGTCATTTGGGTAAACTCATATAACCCAAAGGGAGTTATAATAGCGGTCTTGCAAATATCGTCCGGGTGTATCGGCACCTGATGAAAAGCTTTCTTTAAATCAATTTTAGAGAACACGGGTTTTCCTGCTAAAATTGTAGAAAAATCCTGTCAAAAAGGCAATGGGTAACGATCCGGGATAGTAATGGCATTTAACGCTCTATAATCGTCGCAAGGGTCTCCACGATCCATCAGCTTTTCTTACTAAATGTAATGGGCTCGCCCAATTACTTGATGATGGCCGACAAATTCCCAGTTTTAGAAGAGAATCAAATTCTGCTCGTGCAGACGGAGAACAACGGTTGTATTTGTTGGAATACCTATAGGTTTTGGGCAAGTTATTTCAGCAAACTTCCGTAGTAAATCGGAAAAGCTTTGTGTAGTGTTGATTGTTGACACGCTTAATGTTCGAAGATGCGATACAGAACAAGCAGATTTGAGTAGAGTAGTCCGGTCAATGAGGCGCCATCCTTTGAGATCGACAACTAGACCATGATGTCCGAGAAAATCTGCACCTAATATAGCCTGCGATACATCTGCTATAATAAAGCTCCATAAAAATTCACGTCGCAAGTTTAGATTTAGGCTTGAAATAACTTCACCATAGGTAGAAACGGTTGTTCCGTTCGCAGCAAACAATTTAATTGTAGTTGGGCCTGCTCGGGCTAATTTCGCTGACTTAGTTATCACTGACACATCAGCGCCTGAGTCAATTAAAAATCTAACGTTGGCTGAATTATCATAGATACAAAGTCGGTAACTTTTCGTTGTATCAGAGTGTTTGCCGAGCTCTGATATTGCATTAGCTGAGCATACCTATTGCGAAGAACGAAATCCCTCAGATTGCGAGAATGTACAAGGCTCCCGGCATTTGGATGCTTTGTTGCCAAATTTAGCATGATACCAACACAGACCTTGGGAATTTCTGTCAAACCTGGAGCGTGACGAGGACCTTGCCCGATTTTAATGTTTCGTTTTGTCGTTATCTATAAACCTCCCAACTTGGTTGGAAAGCGCGGCGATTTCGGCCCTCAGGGTAGAAATTTCACTTGACTGTGGAGATTCAGGACTAACCTCGCAGATCTGGCCCTCTTTTAGCGCAAAGGACTCAGTTATAGAATCAGCGATTTTCACTTTTTCGACAATAGAAACGTTCGCTGCGATAATTGTGGCTTGTGTATAGGGTGTAAAGCGACTTACCCAAAAGTCGTGCAAAATGCTTTCACTAAGAGCTTGGCCAGCAGTGTGGCGCTGCTGGCTTTCCGTACAATTTTCGACTAGCTTCTTTTGGATGTAAGCGTACCTACCAGCGAGAGGTGCAGCGTCAATTATCGTGCGTAGTTCCATCAGTTTTGCTGGAGGAATACTTGCAAGCACAATATTAAATTTGGCAGAGTCAGTTGTAATACGTGAGGCCTCGAACCAAAAATGTAATGAATAGAAGTAGGCTTCAATATTATCTTCGGACATCGCCGGCAAGGGAAGACGAGGTGGAATACTCTAGGCCGCGGCGGCTTCAGCAGCGTCTCCTCCATCTGAAACCATTGAGCTATCGTTGAGAGACATCGTGAAAAATTTAATTTTTATATTTTGTTCAAAAAACGTGCGGGGTCAACAGTGTGGGAATTATCCCACTTTATTCGTCAACAGTATTCTTCAGAAGAGAACAAAAGTACAAGCAATAATGAGCTAAACAGAATTGCGACGGACAACGGGTAAACGGGTCGACGGGAAGTGAACAGCTGATCTATTCCAGTCGGAAAATTCGGTTGGCTAAACACAATTGCGACGGGGACGGAAACGCTATTTTGACAGTTGCTAAATAACATTTTACAATTAATTTTGTAGTGAAATCGTTTCGATTATGCAAAAATGAACCCCAGCATTGAAAGACTGTCGCGGATTCACAAAATTGTGTCCATTATGAACGCGATGTATATGATGTACGTGGAGGCAACCAAACGGTTGAGGAGGAGGTGGTGGGTACGTCCTACAAATCTGACCAGGAACGAATTAGGGTTTCACGGAACATGTTTTCAACAACTCAAGCTGAAGGATGAAGAAGACTTTTTCAAAGCCACTAGGATGAGTGTTGCAAAGTTCCAGACTCTTTTAAATTTAATTAAAGGAAGACTACAGCGTTTTTCGAGAAGAGCGCCAATAAATGAAGAAACTCGCTTGGCACTGACACTGATGTAAGTAATTCTCGTCATAAATGCAAAGAAATTATTAATTAACAATGTGTATCATTTTAGGTACTTATCGCAAGGATGCAGCTCACATTATCTAGCCTGGTCGCATAAAATGGGTGTATCTACAATAAGAGAGATTATTTACGATACTTGCAATGCCTTATGGACAGAACTGCACGATATTTATGTTGCTCAGCCTAATGAGCATGAATGGAAAAGATTATCAGAAAGGTTTGTGATTGGTAACTATCAATGTTTGCGTGTAGAAATTAAATCGTTTGTTTTGTGTTCGCAAAGGTTTTACGTTAAAACGGGAATACCGAATTGTGTTGGAGCGGTTGATGGAAAGCACATAAAGATTGTTTGTCCGGCACATAGCGGATCCTTATATTACAACTATAAGAAAACTTATAGTATCGTGCTAATGGCCGCCTGCGATTCCAACTACACATTTACTTTTGTGGACGTGGGTGCAATGGGAAGCGAGAGTGATGGTGGAATTTTTTCGCGCAGTTCATTTGGAAAAATGATTTTAAGAGGACACCTTAATATTCCGGCAGATAGTAAAATTCCCGGTAAGTATAATTTTCGTAAACGTATAGATTTGTACATTGTAGCTAATCAAGTTTTTGAATACTGAAGGAAGGGATACCTCATTTCAATACTATTTTGTTGGGGATAGTGCATTCCCATTAAAGCACAATTTGATGCGTCCATATCCTGGCCGCAACTTATCAGCTATACAGGACAACTACAACAAGACATTATCTCGCGCTCGTGTGCATATTGAAAATGCATTTGGGATTTTGGCTAGCAGGTGGAGAGTTCTTCATACGAACATTTACGCAGCACCAAAGAATGTAGATAAAATTGTGTTGGCGGTAATTGTACTGCATAATTATCTAATGCTTGATAAGGAGAGTGGCTACTTCAGTGAAGAACTCGTGGACCACCTCCAAAATTGTGTTGAGGTGCCAGGAACTTGGAGGGAGTCCCACGCTGGGATGCCTTCCTGCAGAATTGCTCAAGCAAATCGGTCATCTGGAGATGTATTTAGGAGCAGAGATACGCTGGCCGATATTCTATTTAATAATTGAGACAAGATCAACAATTTCCCTTAATTAAAGTTCCGATCATAATCTATTCAATTTGAATAGAAAATTAACTCGATATTTTCATAAAAGTAGTGGGTTTGTAAAGCTTTTTAAATGTATTTGAATTTGCATGGGTGTAAAGTATTAAAACACTAAAGTCCTTTAAATAATTTTAGTTCAAACATTTTTTTTGTATTGAGCATTTTCTTCCATATATAACGCATGAAGCAAATTTATTTTTCTATGGAAGAAAATGTGCGTGATCGTCAACAAAAAAAATCTAAAAAATTAATGGAAGTTTCTAGACGCATGCAATTTGCACTTTCTTCACTAAAATTTAAGGGGCTACCAAAGTTTATACCTAAAAAGTTTCAAAAATGCTGGTTCAAAACTCAAAATTTTATTACACTTCTAGAAACTTTCATAAATTTTGTACAAAGTTAAATTTATATGCTTTTTGTTACATAATGAACTTTGTATGCAAAATATAATAAAACATATAAATATATAGGAACTATGCATCTTTACTTTACGATGTTGGTATATTAATAACTGTATGAAACGAAAGACACACGACATATGCATATACAAAAATCAATAAAGGGATGGAAAAAAATTAATATTTTTTTTGTGTTTTCATTGTTTGTATAATAAAATTCAATTTTATTTCTTTATAAATGTTATTCAACAGTGAATTATTTAATGTTGAAAACATTACTGCCAAATTGTATTGTAGTGAATTGTGTTGCTGTGTTTAATACTAACATATCATTAGATCGTTTATATCACATGGATAAAGTTTTTAAAACCAACATATAAATTCAATTTATGAGATCGTTTACAACATCCTTGTTTGTATAACATTAATAAATGTTTAACGCTAAAATATCAATTCTATTGTTGTAGAAATAACTATAACTTTTATAAAAAATTAAGAAAAAACGTTACTTGAAAATTATTGCGATTATAAATGCAGTGGCAATAACTGTGCATACATAGCGACATTTTAAATTCTATTATATTCAATATTTCGCTAACTCCTCATGTAGTACCAACATAATTTTTCCTTCTATTTTGTTAACATCGCCTGGGGATAGGTTAGCATCTCCAATTTTTTGTGCAAAACTTTCAAAAAGCTGGAATGTTGAATTTCTTGGTGGCACTTTGGCAAGATCAGATATTGAGGCAGTGCACTCCTCCATTGCTTTGGCAAAAGTTTTGTTCAATTCTGCATCGGCGCGCCTCTTAGTTGGCCTTCCGCGTATAGGTGTACTCGTATCTGTAAAATAAAACAATTTTAAATTATTGACATTTGTGTTTAATAAGTTGAAAAAAGCATACTTATGGACGAAGAACATGAAGGCTGAGAATCGGAGTGCTCCATGGTGTAATTTGCTGGAGACATACCCTCTAAATATTCTATACCTTCAAAAAAAATTGTTGATTCTTCCAATATTTCAAGACTTCCGGTAGTCCTTAATAAAGAAAAAGATAAATAAGAAATGTGGTTTAAAATATAGAGTGAGACGCATACATATTGAAGAAACTTAATTTCAATACTTACGGCCTCGAGTCTTTGCAATGATCCAAGAAAGATAAAGTCTCTTGGAGCTTCCATTTCGTGCTGGGTGCTGGTGCGCCACTGCCGGATGCTAACATGTTAGCACGCTTTGTATTTTTTATATTCATCTTGAAGAGTCTTCCATCGCCTTCTACAAATGTCCGCTAAAAATATTAAATAATACAATATAAGTACCACTTTCCCAATCTCCTCCCAAATTTGGTCTTTCTTCTGCACATTTCGGTATTCCTTGAGGGATAAGTCGTAGATACATTTATATTTCCGCACTTCCTCAATCAGCAACTCGTTGAAGCTCATGGCTATGATATTTTAACTTAAATAATTAGATTTGAATATACAAATTTTATAAATTTTAACGCGCGATCAAATTTGGTTTTTTAATATTTTCCTCGTTTTTCATTTGTCAAACAAACAAATTGACATCAACTGGTGAAAAGGCAACCCTGATTTGTCAACCCGACGGAGAAATTAGAAATGGATCTAAGTATTTTCCCGACATAAAAATAAGCGACGGCAAGAAATCGGTTCCCGCTACAATTCTGTGCAATTGCATTCGCTTCAGTGTGTTTTAATTTTGACAGCGTGTACCCGCCAGCCCGTTACCCGTCGTCCGTTGCAATTCTGTTTAGCACATAAATTATACTACGATTTGACAATACGATGACATACAAAGCATAAGCTTCATAAAGCTTTTATATACTAATGATATAAACATAATTCCTACTACAGCCTTGGTTAAAGATAACGACACACCACATACATATATATAGTAGCATAAGTTAAGTAAACTAACATTCTGCTTCATAAGCAAATAAACTGTTTAAGTAAACAATCTATAAGCCGTTGAACTGTTGTGCATGTTGCGCTTACCAAGCACTTATTAAGTCGTTAAACTGTTGCGCATGTTGCGCTTACCAAGCACTTACAATCTACATTTTATTCAGAAATATGAGACGCGCACATAATCGCCGTCTCTTATATATAAAATTCTTATGTACTTTTGACTCTTCGATTTAAGTAAAACTTATGCATTGGCAGTCTGTAACTGATTGAGAAATAAAGCGGACGTTCGGTCCAACGATAACAAGAAAAAAAGGTGATTATATACATGTATTAGAACAATCGTTACAACGAATTTGTAATGAATTATTTAAATTTATGTTTATAGAGTTTATTTCACAGAATAATTTTATGTACAATAAGTGATTTTTACTTACGTTAGTAACGTTGGTGAAACACTGGGTCAGCTAAATTCGTTCTCTTCAAGTCCGTAAATGGAAGAAAGACCAACAATTTTTAGTTTATCCTCCGAGCCTATGAGTTTATTCACTAAAGCTTTTTTAACAAAAAGAACCATTGGTTGGAAGGACTAATGGGAGCCGGCAGTTATGTGCTCACAATTTGCAGCAGCGGTAGACTAAAGTTCAAAGCTGCCCAGTAGGAAATTGAACGTATTAGATAATTAGGCTTTTGACCTAAACAACAGGCGAGTTGTTTAGCGCTATTTAAGAACGGAAAACAGTTATAATCGCACATTTTTGGTTGATTTGGTTATATATTTGGAAGTACTATATAAATATAACGCGATTTAGTGTTAAGTTGAAATTACCCATGTATTTTCTTAAGTCGTTTAATAGCTGTTTTTTTTACTTCACAACACTGCATCTTAGGTCGAATATCATTTGTGCAAACGCAATTCTGCTGACCTAGCGGCTCGTGTGGAATATTTGGTGCCGCCAACTGTGTGAACGCAATTCTGCTGACATAGCGGCTGGTGTGGAATATTTGGTAAGGTCAGTCCAGTATAGGATTACTTTGGTGTGGGTGAACTGGGTGAGGGTTACTTACGTCAACCGGATGTGTTGAATTTACTCACGATAACTTGTATGAACATTGCAATTTTTTTTTAATTTCAGGAGCCATTGCTCAGATTCCATTGAAGAGATTGATGCCAGAAGGCGCTCTTAGAAGCGCACTTAAGTTTGAAAGGGCTAAGCATTTCAAAAGAGCATATAATGTGCAAATGTAAAGCAGCAAATGTTCAAATGAAAATTAATTTCAATAAGTAAGAGATTTTCTTTTATGTGTTAAACGTGAGGCTACTTAAAAAAAGCATTTTTCCATTGTTAAGTTTATCATTTTACTAAAACAAATGAAATTAACCTAAATAATGCAATTACTTCATTTGAAAAAAAGGTAATCCATTAATAGTTTTGTACATTAATAAAGAAAATTCAAAGAAAAAGGAACGCATCTATAATTCAGGTTTAAAATGAGATACATTTTTGAAACTTAAAAATTTATATTCAATTTAAATTTAAAAAATAAAAGTACATAATTCTTTTTAGGTATTTATACCAAATTTCTTAAAAAACACAAATTCCATATTCCTATATATTTTGTTTTGTACATAAAAATAAAGTCAGGCTGTTTTTCTTATATCACATTCGTAGCAATTGGGTGACCTACATATATTTTAGGCAGTACGATTTATTGCATTTAGCGCAATTATAAACACGAAGCCGTTTTTGTAGCGAGAGTCTTTCTGCTAGCCTGATAGCGCGCCAATCGTTGCATAAATCCTTACTTTGGGTTTCCATGTAATCTCCTCTAGTCGATGGCTTTATTTTGAGTTCTTTACAGTTGGAAGCGTATAGAATGTAACTGTTTAATACGGCCATATTGGTCATTCCGTAAAACACATACACAACACAGCGGTCAGCGTCTGGTTTTGCGGCTGCAATTAGCATGCCCACACATATGATCATAAGTATCCGCTGCTCCCTTTGTCGAGTTGTAAGATTCAATGATAGCTGGTGTCTTCGACACAGCATCAATGGTAGGTGGCTCGTGCATAGTAGAGATCTAGAGAACGGTTTTATTTAACTTTGGCTTATAGCTAACAAGTGTAAGCTTATCATGAAATGCAAACATGGGTGTGCCAACACGGCGAGATAGGTTATGCTTGAATTCATCAGGGATTTCTTTTTTATTGCTTCTGAGTTAGTAACGTTAATTTATATGGTTCGGAAAGCATCTGTTCAGGTAAACTTATATATGTAAATCAATTATCTAATGTTACATTTGTTTTGGACCCGTGTATAGTTTTGATTCTGAGATTTTATGAACAATATTTCTCGCAGGAGTTCTGTGTGAAGTTCTTTGTGTTGATGGTGGTGCAGACGACCAAATAAAGCTATTTTTTCCTCTTATGATAGGTGTATGAGGCTCAATAATAAACGACTGATAAGAATCAGCTGGCGGGGTAGATATTAAATTGGACTCTTGATTCCCTACCACGATATTGCCCATATCATTATCCTCATTTTCGCTTCCATATTATGAAAGTTTATGCAAGCCATCTAAGCATAAATTCAATATTCTACTTTCATACCCTTTTGGTCCAATTAGTCTCTTCATAAAACATGCTCGAACAAAAAGGAGCAGGTCAGTCCAGTCAAAGAGATGCAAAGTGGAATTAGTCGCATGCTCCTTTGCGACTCATCTCGGACACATCCCAGACTCGTCGCATTTTTCGGATGATCATCAGCAACTCTGCAGAAGGAAATACATGTACAATCAACTGAGCAAAATTCACTAACACAAGTAAAGCGATATTTGTACCGTGATTCATATGCGATACATTCAATACTTATCGCGTAAGTATTAACATAGTGTTGCCAATAATATTGTAGAAGTTCTATTTCAAAATACAGTTCGCTGTCGTGTCAATATGAGTAATATTGCTGAACGATTTTTCGCGATGGGAGGTTGTGTTGTATGTGTACGCAGTGTAAACGCTAGTTGGCCGGAAGCGTTCATGACTCAAGAGTGCTTCGTAATTCAGCCGTAAGTCAAAGATTTTACAAGGAGTAGATGACAATCCTAGATGCCGTTGTTTTGTGTGACACCGGTTATGGTCTGAAAAATTGGCTAATACCTCCTTTGTGCTGGAATCCCGATATTGCTTCTGAGATAGCTTTTAATCGTGGTCGTAAAACAACAGGGCGAATAATTGAAAATAGTTTTGGTATACTTGTACAGATTTCCTTGCGTGAACCATTTGAGACTTAGGTACTCCTGAACTCGCAAGAACGGTGGCTCTAGTTTTAAACAATATTGTGTGCACCGTTGGCACCGATATGGAGAATATTATCGAGAACAGCTCTTCTATTACGTTAAGTGATCTGCGGCAGTTCGCTACTATCCCCGAATTTGTCGTCACCGAGTCAAGGGATATTAGGTCAGCTTGACTATCTGAGGAGATGTAAACTTTTTTTTCTCATAATCACAGCAGATTCTAAGATTTGTACTACTTCTTGTACAAGGACGTTTTCGTCCCTAGTAGTTCAGAGTAAGTGCTAACTAACTCTGCTATCCAGCTTAGATACATCAGTAAAGAATCGTAAGGAGTCTTTGAATCCTGGAACTCCATCTGCCCATGACTCCCTGCTCGGTATTGATACGCGATAATCTTTGTTGAAAGTTAGCCTTGGCACACAGTAGTCCGTTATACTCGGCCGTTGATGGGTTTTACCGTACCATTACGGGTTGGCGAGGGCCAGGGATTTCTCGCAAGACTTTTACCACGATGCCCGCCATCCCAGCCTTGACCCATTTCAATTGCAGTCTTAGCGTGAGAGTTTGTGTACAGGCGTCAACAAACACATGATCGTATCGGACAAATCATCTCACCAGAGTACTGCTACGTCTAGATCTTCATAAAAGGCAGCGCGGACGCCAGCGAGCGCTGGGCCCGACTGAACTACCCCGATCTAAGCAAGTTTGTTACAACGATGATGGCCTGAGTAGGAGTCATGTATTTAGGAATTACGGGCGATATGAGCACGACATCAGGAGCGACTCTGAATGCCTTGATAGATTTGCTACCCTTGGATTTAACGATCCAAGAGGGAAACATGAAAGCCATGGGTAAACTACATTCATTCTCTTTTGGTAGAACTTATACCGTTTACTCTCTTGGAAGACTTGGTGAAAACTCCTTACACTGACGGCTGCAAAACAAAAAATGAGACTGAAGCTGGTTGGCACCTGGACAGCGATTTCACACGCTTTTCTGTCTTAAGTACAACGACAACGGTTTACTAATCGAAAATATTTGCTTTACTTAAGGTAGTGAAACGGATAATTGGCGAAAGGTGGCATGTATACCAAATCAGAGTCTGCAGTGACAGCCAAGCTGGAAAATGGAATAAGATTGAACTCAAGGTAATGAACTGGCTGACGAATTGGCTAATTGCGGGTCATTGACAGACCGAATTGGACTGCAGCGAATTATAATGCACAGGACGCATGAGCGCCGTAGATGCACTACCGACACCTGCTAAACATCTAAGTACTTCTTGAAAATACAGGGCAGGATAGTGGCGAAATTCCTTGAGAAGGATGGAGTTACAAGCCCTGGTTGGATTGATTACAGGACACAGTCCAAGGGTATAAACATGGTCACCCAATGTGCATATCTTGCCTGGGTAATGAGGATAACGTAGAGCATTTTCTTTGTATCTGTCCTGCTTTTGCTGGAGTATATTTGGATCAGATGGATTGAGAAGCATTCATTCTCTATTCCTCTACAATCTTCGCAGATTAGTATGATATTCTGGAAAATTTGTCGAGGAGAAATGAAATCCCATTTTCGTATTCTTTCCCCTATCCCTTATTTCTTTCATCCTTCCCATGCCTTAAGTGAACTGGGCAATTATGCCTGAGAGTTTGAAACCCCGATTTCGGATTTCCGGCCTACCTCAATTCCATTCCATTCCAATGAAAACACCTCACAGCAACATTGATCGTACATCAAAATGCTACATAAGATTTTTGCTTTTTTCACCATACGTTAACAAATTTGAAGATCGCGGATTGATATTATAATCTGATTTCCTCCAATTAGAAGTAAGCTAACATTTATCTCCACAAGAAACAAAACACCATGTAACTTCTTTCATATCTACGTTCGTAGGTGATGCAATTAAAATGTATAAGACAGTTGCGGACCAAAGTAATAAAACACAGCTCAGTGATATCTAGCAAAACTGCACTGAAACTAATTGGGGAAGGTCATATCGAATTGTAGGAGCTGAAATAACTGCTTCCTGATTTAAGTGAGATTCAACAATCATCAAAATGAAATTATCAAACCAATGATCCAATCATTAAAGAACGTAGATTACAAAGAAGTTGCATGGAAAAAGTGCACCAATTTTTACTAGGGGATAGACTTTACCAAGGTTTGAACCATGGTACACGCAGTTGCTAGGCCAGCATTTAACCACTCAGCCGCGGTGATGTAGTGACAAACAAGACTAAAATATCCCAAGTAAGCCGGAGGTCAAAACTGGCTTGCCGAGAAATGTAAACTCGTTCAGAATCCATGGACCTTTCTTCATATCGTGCGAGGCAATCCACATCCCATACAAACTCGAAAAATAACTATTTCTAAAACGACAAACGTCCTCATACCGCTATAGAACTCACAACCTTCATATGAAGAGACAGAGACAGCAAAAGAAGGCAAGGGGACCAAATATCAGACTTTTTTATTTTAAAGATCTAGCAATGTTCGATATCTTCAGAACAAGTCAGTGTCGATGAGCTTAACAGGAGCATTTGCGAATATGTAACAAATATAAAATTCGAATTAACTCAAGGGCATGAACGACTCGAGGCAGCTCTAAAACAACCCCATTGGGGTATATGAGAAATAGCTTCATGAAAATGGAGTAATAGAAAAGAGTTGTGTTCGGTTTTAGTAAACTGACCGAAGATTCATACACCATTTCAAATGTACCATTAATTCTATCAAACATGGCGGAAATCCTGCTATTTACAACATTAGACCTAATCCAAAAAATTGAGCTTGAAGAAAGTATTTCTCTTGGTCTAAAGTATGCGACCAGCAAACTTCAGTGGACCGTTGATGATATTTTAGGTGGCAAATAAGCCAATACTAATAATACACTAAAAATTGTAATTTGGCGTTTAGATCGTAAACTTCAATGTTTGGCCAAACTTTACCTACAATTTGTACAATCTGTGCTTCTTAATGTTGTAAGACAAATTGAGGGGACTACAGTCTGAAATTGGGGCAAAAATCAAGGACTCAACATGTTACAACTTTTGTAGTAGTACAAAAGCTTTTGCTGCTTGAGCTGACAAATTATTCCACACATTTTCATCGCAAGCCAATGAGAACAAGTAGAATATAAAAAAAATCAAATTGACATTCGAAGCTGTAAGACAAATAAAAAAATAAAAGCGACTGTTCTAATAGCACCACCTTATATAAATTCGCCTTGGTTAAGTTATTTGAAAACAAAACACTGCAAATAATTTGACATTTATTTTTTCAGTCAAACGATAATAGATTAAACAAAGCCAAACATTTTTTTTTATCAAAATTAAAAACTTGACCTAGTAGCGAACCAACCTTAAGCCTATATACGAAGTTCAGTTGGTATTGGATATTTCTAACATTAAATGTTAAAGTACAACTAGAGCAGTAGATTCCACTTACGGTCGAAAGATATTTGTCATGGATCATTACACTTTATTATTAAAATACACTTCACTTCCACAACACAATATAGCAAATGCCAATAAACTGCAACAAGTATTTTTACCTTAGCTACCAAATTGCACATTCTGTCAAAAGAAATATACTATGTGGAAGTAATAAAACGACTCAAATCAGCATTTTTATTACAATCCTTTTAACTTACCATTTGAGCGTATTTTTGCGAAATGTGGAAATGTCAGAAACTCCCTTTGTTGCTTTATTTCCCTTCATCAGAGTCATGTTGTTATTTTATTCACATTCGTAACGCAAGATGGTGAATTTAGAATAAGAACGTTTTCTCTTTTTTAGTAAATCATAAATAATTGTTCATTAAGATTGATATTTAGAGAAAAAATGCACAATTGTATTAGAATTAGAGGGGAAGTGGGGAACAGTGACTGACAGGGTTATTTGCCAATTTGCCATTTGGTTTGAAATTTATTATAATTGTGTATATTAGGGGTATAACTTTTAACAATTTTTTCAAAAATAAAAATTTACATGGCCATACATGATGAGCAATGGTGAAAAAATATTAACTGCGTTTTTACTTTTTTGTTTTCTTTCAAAAAGTTCCCGCACCAACGCAATTGAATTTTTTTTACTTTTATAAAAAAAAAAAATTTGCAAAAAACGCGTTTAAAGTTTTCAAATCCCATAAGCCTCAATGTAAAAATTTGCACTATTTTGTGGATATCTCAGAAACCATGCATGATATTGATATAAAATTTTGATACGATATAAAACACTATAAAATCTACGTTTCGGCATCATTAAAACAAAAAACAAAAATAGTAAACATTGAAAAATGTTTAACCGAATTGTGCAAAATTCCGAAGCAGGCCGCTATAATTGGAAGATACAATGCATTGGCAAAAATTGAAAAAAGCAAAGTGAAGAGGTGCAAGATTATTGGAAAAGAACTGATTGATTTGTGGTCAAAACTTAATTTTCCAATCATAGCAAAAGTATCCCTTGACCGTAAAATACAAAAACTCATAGAAACATACCAGAAATCGTTAAAAAAACGCAGTGGAACAAACATGGTAATCTCATTCAACAAATTATTTGATGTAACGAATAAAAACGGTATGTGGCTTGGTACTGAAGATAAAGAGCTGTATGAACTCCAAATAAGAACGAACGGAGAAGTTGGGTACACAACTACTAAGGATGTAAAGCTTCACCCATCCATAGCTGCTAAAATGAAAGAAAATACCTCCGTCAAAAATAATAGTATATTAAACTCATCAATATCTTCAATATCATCAAGCGACGCGAACGATGATTGCTGCGTCCCGAATTATGAAGAATTTGAAGTACCTTCAAGGCTTAAACAAGCGAATTGTTCAACAAAGGCAGCAGTGAAAATAGTAACAACTGCCAATGTGACCACCAAAAATGCTGCTAAAATATGCAAAGAATTGGCGAAATCAGGAGTTAATATAACAACACCAACACAACCAGGAATTTTAAAAGCAGCAAAAAAAGGAGCAGAACGTTTGGAAGAAGATTATAAGACTTCACTCAAGAATAATATTTGGTGTCTTCATTTTGATGGGAAGAAATTCGGTAAAAGAGAAATACAGGCCGTGGTGCTAAAAAATGAGTTCTGAGAAGTAAGATTGGCGGTCTTGGATCTTGATAATGGAAGAAGTTCAACCATATTTGAAGGCATCAAGGAAGTTCTCGATAATTTTCAACTGTGGGGCTCCATCAAAATGATTGTGTGTGATACAACAACCGTCAATACAGGACATAAAAATGGAGTTGTTATCTCACTCCAAAAATACTTTTCAACAAAAGGTTTACATTCACCGCAATATGTGGGCTGTCAACATCATATTTTAGATCTGATTTTAAGACATGTAATGGATGAGTCACTGGATGGAAAATCAATATCACCAAATATTCCGTACGATATATTTTCAGAAATGATCAATAATTTCGATGCTCTAAAACAAAGTTTCGCTCAAGGCAAAGAAAAATTGAAAGTAAGATGCATCAAATGGCGCGATGACATGCAGTATCTGTATGAGCTGGGACAAGCGTTCAAATATTATGAAAAAAATAAAATCTTTCCTTATATAAAATTTAAGACTCTACCATCGCTAAGCAACGCCCGTTGGAACTCAAGGGCTATACTCTGCATTTTGACATTCATACTCCTTGCCAAACACCGAACAAAACTGTTGCCTATTTGTCAATTGATATGCGGCGCTTGGTATGACGTATGGTTTTCCGACCACCGTTTTCATGTAAATGACTTCACAAAATTAGAAACATCGGTAAAGCCTTTTAAAGCAGCGCACAAATGTTTTTTAAAACACTGGGTGAAGGAAGACTCATTTATTGCAAACCAACAGCGCTCGAATATATGCGCAGAACGAGCCATCAAATTGATACAAGACATTTATCCGAAATGTAAATCTAAGCGCAGTTTAAATCTTAAGTTTATTGCTTCTAACTCTAAATAAATATATGTGTAATTAAAAAAAAAGAAAATGAATTAACAAAAACTATATTTTTCTTATATATAAATAATAATAAATAATATTTATTGCAAAATAATCAAAAAATACTTTTTTTGAGTTAATGATGCCGAAACGTAGATTTTATAGTGTTTTATATCGTATCAAAATTTTATATCAATATCATGCATGGTTTTTGAGATATCCACAAAATAGTGCAAATTTTTACATTGAGGCTTATGGGATTTGAAAACTTTAAACGCGTTTTTTGCAAATTTTTTTTTTATCAAAATAAAAAAAATTCAATTGCGTTGGTGCGGGAACTTTTTGAAAGAAAACAAAAAAGTAAAAACGCAGTTAATATTTTTTCACCATTGCTCATCATGTACGGCCATGTAAATATTATGTTGCAAAAAAGTTATACCCCTAGTGTATATACTCAAAAGCTGTATTTTCCCTGAATTCACTTAACGTTATAAATTCTAACATAACTGAAAAGAAAACAAACACACAAACTTTCACTTTTATAATATTACTAGCTTTTACCCGCGGCTCTGGGATCGAACATAAACTAGTCAAGAAGGTTGTTTCTGTAGATAATCTACGCAGTATAAACTTTAAATTTAGAGTTTCGCCAATATTCTATGAGCTTAGTTTTAGTTCAAATGCCTGGCCGTCGGAAATAAATGTTCGACCGTTTCGATTTTTTTCATTAGTAGAGTGCGAACTGAATCTAAGGAGATTTTTTTTATCAAGGTTTCGTGTCGAATTTGACGTTTATGTTTTTTTTGGGACTTGGCTCAGCAATGATTTTTATGCCGAAGAATAATTTGACTTTAATCTATTTCATACATGACGTAAATATAGACATGCTGCAAAAACAGGTAACCTCAGAGGTGGTGGTATCCTTGTTGCTTTGAGGTGTTCTTTAAGATCCTCAATCTATCAACTTTTAAATTATGATTCACTTCTTCACCAGCTTTGTGTCTGTATTTTTGGCTTATTCGGTTAATTATTTATGTGTGTTTCTTATATTCCTCCGCACAGTTCAGATGATTTATATAGAGAACATGCTAATAACATTGTTAATCTTTGTGAATAAAACTAAGAACTTTACCTCACTGTTAATGGAGTTCATGAAATTAATTTTATAGATAGTCTTTTTAGTATAAATCAAATAAATAATGTATTTATAAGCTTACTAAAATACTTCATCTTGTTTTTGTTGATGAAAACTAAATATTCAATTTGGATGAGTGCTATTTTCCCATAAGTACCACTGATAACCATCATGTGCCCCTTTCTATATCTTTGGAATTTTATGATGGTGTTACCAATGAAAACAAGAAATCCCTTATAATTTTCATGATGCCAATTTTAGTGACTTGAACGATGCCATTTCAAAGATAAAATGGGATACTGTTCGTACATGATGTTTCTTAAATGATGTTTCTGAATGTTTTCTGAAATTTCTGTTCAAGATGGTTTTTTCGAAGAACATTTTCATTTTCCTGCCTCGTCTTCACAAATTACCCTTGTGCAATAAACATCTTCAAAAAAATCAAAATCAACGAAATAAATATTTAAATTGTAAAGGGGTTATAACAAAGTTTCGCTTACTATTTTACTCCAAAAGCTAAAAAAAACTTGGGGTTTCACTCTAAAGACAAAAATCTTAGTTAAAATCATGCCTTACTAATAGATCGTAGTTTGTTCAACTTGAGTCTTGCAAATCGTATTCGTTTGTAGTTATTTCTGGTGTTCCACAAGGCCTTGGCCCTATTTTGTTTATAATTCTTATTAATTATCTTGGGGCTTGCTTTAAATAACAAGGTTTACTGTATGCTGACGACTTCAAACCTTTCCGTAAAATAACATCTCCGTTTGATGGATACCTCTTCAATATGATTTGGACAATATTGTTTCTTGAGGTCTTAGAAATAATCATCCGTTAAATATCGATAAATGTTTTTATATGACTATCTCTAAGTCCGCAAATACTTTAATATCATCCTATAGTATCTTAAATCATCAGTTTACCGCAGTGAGCAGATAGGCTTAACGTACCCAATAAAGTATATCTTTTATCTTAATGTTGTCAGAGCTAAGTATTTTACCATAGCTCCAACCTATAGAGGACTTTCAGAATTCACTGCAGTATCGAAAAAATTGAAAATTGATTTTTCATTGTCAAGATATATATTTAAACTTGGAATCGAATGTTTGTATTATTAGAATATATGTATATATTTGAAGTGTCGTGATAATTTTGTTATAAGTATTATTTATTGGGTGTAGTCTGTAACATTATTAAAATCATAGACTAATAAACTGAAATTTAAATTGAATGTAACGGAAAAGGAAACAAAAAATTTCAATAATGGGAATAACTTTTGATTCATTTCTAGTTCATGTTTTTTTTATTGCTGTCTAAAATAAAATCTACTCAATTTTTTTTCTCATTGGCAACTGCGCAGTATGTGATACCATTCGGGTTAATTGAAACCTAATTTTTTGTTAGAAACGCGATTCGCTATCAAACGTTGGTGGCATTTAGAAGTCTCATTTTTATAATTAACTTTTCCTAAGCCTACTTCCTTTGAATCCCATGCCGTATATTTCCTTAAATTTAATAATATAATTGTATTTACTTTTTGAAGTAGGTGGCAACTCTCGCCAACGTATTTTCAAAATAAAGCTTTCTAAAATCTCCTTTGCATAAGACCCATATTTCAATATTTGAATTAACTCAATACAGTTTTAACTAATTTTTTAAGCCCTCTTCAAAAACGTTTTTGAAACTTAGTCTATACATATATGTTTTTAGTTTGACACTCATATTGTAAAATATCAGTTAATTTAACTAAATTGAGCTTTAAGCAGATGGAAATTTTCCTTCAAAACATTTTGAATTTATACAATTAAATAGATAACAAACCCTTAAAAAAATTAATTCTATTGTAACATATATAACGGGCTATAGACATATACATATATACATACATATGTGCCAAATCGTACCTCAATCTGCCCACTTGTCACCGATATGTGATTTATCTTATTAATTTAATTGACTGTAACTATAGTTTAGCCCAGTTTATAAGCTGCATACATGCCAAAATTTAAAAGTGTTGGACAAAAACTTCCAAATTATTATAAATTCTGTTGGGATTTCTATTAAGAAAAATTGCTTTAGTTTTGGAAACGTGTCAACACTGAACAACTTTCAAAAAAGTTTATGCAAATATATGTATCTATGTATGTATGTAAGGTGGCAGAACTAAGCATCGGCCACGGATTGCAAGATAGGAGATAGACAGAGAGACTTCAGTCGTCGTGAAAAGCAGACCTATGCACATTTTTTTATACTTAAAATAGCATTGCAATTTCTACATTTTAAACACATTAAATGAATAATTAATACCATTAATTATAACATGGGGGCTAGGGGGTCCTTATTTTCAAACATCGGTTTTCTATATATTCCCGGCCAGAAATCGGTTCCTTTATGTATTTAGATAAAACGGTAAAAGTTTGGGGTCAATGCGATAACATTTAGTGGACCCGGAAGCCAGCTGAAAAATTCAATAGGCCAGTATGGGCAAATATCAATGTTCATACATTCGCCTTATATTAGACGCAGTTTTTATAGTATATTTAACAAAACATATATGTATACAAAAATAATTATTCCATTTTTGTATTCTTATTCGGTAATAACATTTAAAATGATTGTGATAATTTTGCGTATTTAAAAAAAAAGGCATGCAACACAAGCTTGATATTTTGCAAATTTACCGAAATTTGTTTCTACATTTTGAGCGCGCTGTTTGTAGGCAAACAAATTTCCTGAGAAAAAGTGAACTGTGTGGCGACAATAAGTCGTTCAGAAAATAAAATAGTAACTGCTCATAACGAGATATTTCTGCTGTGAAATATTTCCAAAAGCATGCAAGAGGTTCTTGTGCATATTGTGATTTTAATAAGTAAATATAATTGTAAGCGTTCACAAGCAAGAAATAACAATTATTTTGAAGAATAATTATTTGGTTTAATAAATACTTTAAAATTGTTTGAATTTCGGTGGGCGGTTGTGTTTAAAGTGTAAAAAGTGAAGTATATAAAATAAACTAATATGTCTAGTTTAGCAACACAATTTAAGAAAAGTTAGTTTGATTGGATACACAATGCATCAAATTACAGGTGCAAAACTTCCATCTAATCGGCAGGTTTTAGAAGTTTTGTTTTACAATATGAGATTTGTAGATCTTTCAGCAAAGGAAAGCGCAAAACTTGCTATCAAAGCAGCACAAATATTTTGGCAACAAGCACGAATACCGATAAGAAAAGAAGATAAATGTGTTGAGAAGTTATTGAAACTGTACGAAAGTTGGAAAAAAATCCTGAAAACAGTTCCAGAAAAGAGATCCAATTCACAGGAAGAAGTCGTTGATATGTTTGTTGGAAGTTTGGATGATTTATTTGACATGGCCACCGCTAATGCGCTTGAAAAAATGATGTTAGTAGAATATAAGAAATTTCTTGAAATGCAACGTCAAAAAGGACGGCCAGGTTGCATGATGGGTATTGATAAGGTTTTGTACGATCGTGAAGTGCGTGCACAAGAAAGACAGGAGAAAGCAGCATTACGAAAAAGGCGGTATGAAGAAAAAAATTCTGAATGTTCTAATATAATCGAGGAAAGCAATGAAAATGATAAAGTACTTGTGGAAGCTGGAAATGAAAATGTAGTAATTCCGTTGGAAAAAAATTGTTTGCAAACTGAGTGTAAAAAGCGACGAGGCACTAAAAGTATCATAACACCACGATTGTTAGCAGCATTAGACAATGCCAAAGTGTCAGATGGTATGGCCGTACATATTTTAGTAGCCGCTGCTGAAGCATTGGGTCATTGTGTGGAAGAACTTGTTATTAATCGATCAGCAATTCATCGTATGCGTCAACAAAATCGGTCTGCAGAATTCAAAGATATTTCTACTGAATTTAAAGAAAAGGTGAGTTCCCTATAGTTGACAATGCACTTTTATTAATGTTAATTTATTCAAACACTTAACAAGGCCAATGCAAATGGAGCACTAGTTGTTCATTTTGAAGGGAAGTTCATGACAGATATAAAAGGTCGTAGTAAAGTGGAAAGAATTGCTGTTTTAATTAGCTCCGATGGAACATCGAAATTTCTTGGAGCACCAAAGATACAGTCGTCGACTGGTGCAAATGTTGCTGAAACTGTTTATCAGAGATTAGTCGATTGGAACATTGTTGAACTTGTTAAAGGCATATCTTATGATACAACTGCTGTCAATACTGGTGTTAAAAATGGAGCCGCAGTCCTTTTGGAAAAAAAAACTGCAACACAATCTCATGCACCTACCATGCCGTCATCATATGTACGAAATTATTTTGCGCAACGTTTTTGAATCAAAGATGATGTCAAAGTCAGCTCCTGAAATACTCTTGTTTGAACGATTTGTGAAGGCCTGGCCAAACCTTAAGAAAACCTTGTTTAAAACTAGTGTTGATGATAAATTTGTTTCATCAAAAATAAGCCAAGTGGAACGGGACGCTCTTGTAAGCTTCTTGCAGGACCAATTAAAAAAATCGCATAGCCGCGATGACTACAAAGAAATGCTACAACTTGCTTTAACTTTCCTTGGTGCAGATTGCTTTAATTTATGTGCTCCTGGTGCAACCAGCAACGCACGGTGGATGGCAAAAGCAATCTATTGTCTCAAAATATATTTATTACGTGATCAGTTTAAACTTACAACCAGGGAGTGGCATCCGCGATATTTGTATTTTCATTGTTAAAATGTACATCAAAAGTTGGTTCGGAAGTACAAATGCGAATTCAGCACCTAATCAAGATCTTTTCTTTATTAAAGACGCTCTAAATTATACAGACACAGATTCAACAATTTCAGAAGCTATTATTAAAAAAATGTCTAACCACTTATGGTACATCGCCGAAGAAACAGTAGCGTTATCATTTTTTGACTTATCAGTTACCCACGCAGAAAAACGTAAAATGATAAAACAATTAAAAAGCAAGGAACCAGTTGTTAATTTAAAAAATTGCCGAAGCCACTCAAAATTGACAGATTTTCGAACTTACGAACTTAGCGATTTCGTTTCAGAAAAGACAAATTTTTTTTTCAATAATTTTGGGTTATCTTCAGCCTTTTTGGGCGTGGATCCATCCCAATGGGAAAATAATTCAGATTTCGAAAATAATTGGACTTTTTGCCGCAACTTACAAGTTGTTAATGATCCCGCTGAAAGAGGAATAAAATTTTTGCAAGACTACAACAAAATTTTAACGAATGATGAAGAGGAAAAGCAGTTGACGTTGTTGAATCGTATCGCAAAAAATGCAAATCATACAAAAAAATTTATTTAATGTAAAATATAAATTTAAATATGTAATATGTATGAAAAAAAATAAAAATGTACAATATTTGCCCATACTGACCTATTAAATTTTTCAGGTGGCTTCCGGGCCCACTAAATGTTATCGTATTGACCCCAAATTTTAACTGTTTACTTTAAATACATAAAGGACCCAAATTCTGGCCGGGAAACTGTAATATAAACATTTTGAAATTTCCCCTTACAAATAAGGACACCCCTAATGGGGGCTCAAGCTGTTGAACGTGTGCATATGGAAAGCTGAATAGAATGTTTCATTCTGTGAAAATGACAAAGCCGACGCAAAAAAGCAAATTTAATCTAGAAAAATCTGCGCAAAAAGGAGATGGTAATGACAAAGAAAGCAGATTAGCCGAAGAGCGCAGCAGTCGTGTAAGAAAACGTTTAGAAGCAGTCAAAGAAGTAAAAATATTCAGCGAGAATACTGAGGAAGTAGAAACGGAAGGCAGCGAAAAGTTCGAATCAAGTACATAAGGGAAGCTAGCAGAAATAAAGCAGTTCAGCGAAGTCAGCAGTGAAGTCGAAGTTAGAAGCAGCAGACAATTTGAAACAGCAGCAGCAGCGTCCGCGATAGTAAAAGCAGCAGACATAGAAGCAGAGAACGTAAAAACAGCAGTCACGTTCAACAAAGGTGAAAGGGAAATGGCATCGAACGTAAGTAGCAGCGATTTCAATGAATTCGACAAAGCGTCAATTTACAGTTTTGTAGAGCCAGCAGAGTCTACAAATACAAAGCAGTTCCAATGCAATGTATGTATACAATGAAATCATATGGGCGAGCAGAAGACGATACATGCTATACGACAAGAGTATTTCATACCACATTTGGAACGAAAGGTAATTCAAACCATTTCAAACTGCATAGAGCGCATAACGCACAATCGCAAGTTGGGGCAGCAAGAAGTTTTTTGCACTGTATCGACAAAGGTGACACGCCGATTACCACTCTACAAGTTGATTATTTGGGAACGTTGTAACGTTAAAAGAGCTACAAATACATAATTTCAGTGGTTAACAGCTTTTCCAAGTTTACTTGGCTCTACCCAACAAAGGCAGTTGACGCGTTAGACGTTTTAATACCCTTGAGTTCTTGGGTATCAATCTTCGGTAGTCCGCTGCGAATTATAAGTGGCAAAGGTGAAGCTTTCACTTCAAAACTTTTTAAGAAATTCTGCGAAAGGCACAAAATTCAACACGTCGAAACAACGGAGTACCAAGGGGTAATGGTCAAATAGAAAGGGTGAACAGAGTAATCCTTTCTGTTTTGGCAAGAATGTCAGTAGCAGAACCAGCTAAGTGGTATACACATACATCGAAGGTGCAGTGAGCAATTAACGCACATGTACACTCGTCAACGTAGTTCACTCCATTTGAAATTATGTTTGGGATGGGGATGCGAAGCGAGGCAGACACGGAGGTACTCAATATTTTACAAGAAGAGTTAATCACTGGCTTACAGGACGAACGCAACAAACTGGGACAGGAGGCCAGAGAAAATATACTAAAGGCACAAGAAAGCTGCAAGAGAAATTCCGATAAGAAACGCAAAGGTCATCATGGCTATCGGATGGCATATTTAGTAGCCATTAAAGTTACGCAGTTTTTAGCCAGCAAAAAGTTGTCAAATAAGTATATTGAACCTTACGAGAACATCAAAGTGAAACAAAATGGAAGATATGACGTGAAGCAAGCAGCCGAATTTCAAGGTCCAAGGCAAACGTTCACAAGCGCAGGCAATATAAAACCTTGGCGGTACATTCAGTGTGAAGACACTAGTGATGAAAGCGGAGACGATGCTAATGCGGAGTCATCTGAAGCAGATGAGTTGCAGGATGGCTGAGTGTAAGGTGGCGGCACAAAGCGTCGGTCACGGATGGCAAGATAGGAAATACACATTTTTTTATACTTTAAATAGCATTGTAAATTCAAAATTTTAAACACATTAAATGAATAATTAATATCATCAATTGTTACATGTGTGCTTGAAATATCCTTATTTGCATTTAATTTGCAAACAGTGAGCTACCGCTCCAAATTTGTTCGACACTAAGTTTTCCTAAACCTCTGCCAGTTCAACCCACTATTTTAACGCTTCACTTGTCTTATACATTTAGTGGAATGCAAATTTTTCTACTCTACGAATATATTCGTATTTCTTTATAAGAGCTTTCTTAATCGTTTTTCGATTGAGACCAGTATAGTAAAATTTCCATAACCTTACCGATTAAATTGAATCAACGGTCTATATGAGGTGGCAACCTTCATCAAACATTTTTTTTGTATAAACTCTTTCGTTTCAGAGAAATACTGTTATATTTCAGTAAGCTTACAAATAACATTAAATTCATGTTTTTAAACTCGTTGCCACACTCCTTAAATATACTTCCATAATTAAGCTTTGAAATCTACATTCCTTGAGTCTCATTACGTGATACTGCCGTTAACTTAATAATTTAATTCAATTTACTATTTTAAGCAGGTGGGAACCCTCTTCAAGAGTATAAGCAAAGCGAGGACTTTTTAAAATGTTTTTGTTTGTATCCATATTTCAATATTATAACTTTAAGTGATGTTTTAATTACGTCCCAGCCCTCGCCAAAGTTGTTTTTGCAATTTTTTTAAATTATAGTTCGGCACTCATATTGTAAAATGTCGTTTATTTTTTTATTTAACTTAATTTGCATATAAACAGGCAACCGTCTTTAAAAGTATTTGGGAAATGAGCTTTGGTCCCGTTTTAATGTCACCGAGTTGCGAAGGTACGCTCCAACTCAAGCAACGTATTGAACCGTCGCCGCGCACGGACGTGTTTTGCTTTACTCCAGTGTTTTATCTTTTTTCTTAGTAGTGCGCTATGTCGTTGTGTGCTAATTGTGGCTTCGAGTGTTCCACTGATGAATTTCTTTCGTGTGGAATTTGTTCACTTAAATTTCATCTAATTTGCAGTAACCTAAATACAAGTTCTGCGAGATTAATAAACTCATGCAAAAATGTTATGTTTAGATGTGACACTAGTAGTGATTTATCTATTTCTACTTATTTACATAAGCTTGATAATGCATTGTGCTCATTAAGTGAATTTCAGTCTGTGCTGAGTGGACATAAATCTTTAAATCAAACTAAAAAATCTACTAATGATGTAGTATCTAAAATTAAAAACAATGACAATAATCATGAGCAGGCTATAAAAGCTAATAATCATGCTGATAACAACGTCGCGGCTAATCAAAGGAATGTGGACAACAATAATTTGATAGTTACACGATCTAAAGCAAAGGTCGCTGACCGCGGTAGGTTGCCCTTGAAAACTTATTCTACTTCTTGTATTCCTACTGTTCCTAATATTCGTATGAGTGCTCTCACTTGCATTAATGATGATAGCGATGCCGTTGTTGTTGATGCATCTAATACTCATTCCAATAACTATTACAAGCTCTTCTGCTGCGCGTAATATAAATGAGAAAGAATCCCTCTCTTATAATGATTCTGCTCCTACTAATGATAATGCTGGCGCTGATGTGGGTGTTTTGCAGAGTGATGCAGTGCGCTCATTAACAACTACCGACAAAGTACATAACCCTTTGTCTATCATTGGTGTATCAACTGCTTCTCAATCATCCTCTCTAAATGCTAACAACACTTCGGGTTGGACTAATGTCAATAATAAGAAGAGAAATAAAAACAAAATGCAAAGCAAACTAAAAGTTGTTGTTGGGTCGAGTGATAACAATGAATTAAATGTCGCTGTTCGTAACAAATGGTTACATTTGTCGTCGTTTGCGCCTACTGTTACTGCAGATGACATAATAAACTATGTAGCCAAACATGCGAACATATCTAAAAATTATATTTCTTGCTTTGCGCTATTAAAAAAAGATGACCCAGTTGATAAACATAGACGTGTGAACTTCAAACTGGGTGTGCCGTCAACGTATTATGATAAAGTCCTACAAGCGTCTATTTGGCCGGCTAATGTAAACTTGAAGCCGTTTCGTTTTTTTCAAAAGCAAGTGGTTCAAAACCCCCAAATTTGACATTGAACTGCAGCGATGCACATGAATGTAATAGTGGACTGAATGTCTACTATCATAATATTTCTGGTCTAAGAACCAAATCGAATTTAATTTATCAATTTAGCACGGAAGAGGCTTTTGATATCGTCGTCATCGTAGAAACTTGGCTAAACTCTAGTTTTTTTGACAGTGAGTTCTTTGATACGCAACTGTATGATGTATTTCGTAAAGACCGGGATGCTGTTAAAACTGGCTGTACAAGAGGTGGCGGCGTTCTTATTGCTGTCAGAAGAAAGTATCGTGCGTATTCAATTAAACTTGCAAACCAAGACTCGCTGCTTGACCAACTCTGTGTATGCATCAATGGTTCTGAAACAAATGGCTGCTTGTATCTAATAGTTTCTTATATTCCGCCAAACAGTAATCCAGATTTATATAAAGCGCATGTGGATAACGTGATCGCTCTAGCTGTAGATAACTTGAGTGACAATCACTTACATATGCGTTCTAGGTGATTTTAATTTAAGTAACGTTAGCTGGTACAGTGATTCTATTGATTCAGGCCTTATAGCTAACAATATCAATACTTTATACGAATCATAATTTATTGATAGTTTTCTAAGTATAAATCTTAAACAAATTAATGGTATTTACAACCAACTGGATATACTTTTAGATCTTATCTTTATTACAGAAAATGTTAGTTATTTGTTATCAAAGTGTATTTCCTCAATATCAGATGAGGATGCTCATCATGCGCCATTAGAAATTAAGATACACTTTTATGAATTCTTACCTTTAACTCATATTGATAAAGGTGCTTTCAATTATGCTTCTTGTGATTATCCAAGTTTAAATAATGCCCTTTTGGAATTTAAATGGGTTGAGTTATTTTCTAACTTGGACACTCACAACTGCTTCGTTAAATTTAAGTCATTAATGAATGAATTTTGTTTAAATAATTAAAAAATAAGCGATGTTATAAATCACCATGGTATAACATTCGCTTAAAACAATTGAAAAATCTTAAAAACAAATATTTAAAGAAATATAAAGCATTACGTAGTCAATCATATTTTTTTAAATATCAAAATTTTCAGAAGAAATTCAAATCTTTGGCTAATAAGCTTTTTAAAAAATATTTAAGTAGTACTGAGCGTGGTATTAAATCAAATCCGAAAAAGTTTTGGAACTATGTTAAATCTAAAAAAGCATCCTCAAGTATTCCTATGTACCTCGGTTGAGTACAATAATAAATTTGCAAGTACCCCAGGTGTGGCAGCGTACCTCTTTGCTGATTTTTTTAAGTCAAATTATGTGTCTGATGATGGTGAGTCCCCAGACTTCTCTGCTGAAATTCCTTCATTCTTAAATTTTGGTATGCTGCAGTTAACTTCTGAAGATATTTTAGAGGGGTTGGCTTGTCTCAAGTCCTCTTCGCAGACGGATTGCGATGGGCTTTCAGCTATGCTTCTTAAAAATTGTCCAGCGTTAGTTAGTCCACTTGAGATTATCTTTAATAAATCGCTTTCTTCGGGTACATTTTTAAAGGATTGGAAATTGACTACCATTACACCTTTTTTTAAAAATGGTAGAAAAAGTAATATTTGCAACTATACACCGATCTCTAAGCTCTCAAGTATATCATAGCTCTTTGAATGCATTGTTAAAGAAAAGATTTATTTTGCCGTTCTACGATCTCCAATCTACCTTTTTTTTCTGAATTTTGTATTTCTTCATTCACGTCAGGACTCCAAGTCGACTGTATTTATACTGATTTTTCAAAGGCATTTGATAAAGTTTCACATACGATATTACTACATAAGTTGTCATGCTTAGGATTTCATTCATCTTTTTTGCTATGGCTTAAATCATACTTAACGGATAGATGCTGTGTGGTCTCTATAGACGGTGTAACTTCCGACCATTTTGTTGCTACTTCAGGCGTTCCCCAAGGAAGCATTTTAGGGACACTCCTTTTTATTCTTTTCATTAATGACATTAGCAAATGCTTTCTTCATTCAAAGTTTTTGCTCTATGCTGATGACCTAAAAGTGTTCTCAAACGTTTGCGACTCAGGGGACGCGCTTAATCTACAACGTGAATTAGATAATCTGTATAGATGGTGTGTAAAGTCACGTCTTTCTTTAAATATTAAGAAATGTTTTCATTTGACATTTTGTAGGCGTCATACCATCCTCAATACAACTTACACCATTGCTAATGACTTACTGTAAAACGTAACCGAGTTTAAGGATTTGGGAATTGTGTTTGATGTTAAATTGACATTTAACAGTCACATAAACTTTATACTTTCAAAATCATATTCCGTTCTCGTCTTTATTCGTCGTAACTCATCTGAATTTTCAGATCCATATACGTTTAAACAATTGTTTACCTCACTCGTCAGGTCCCATTTAGAGTACGCAGTTTTTATCTGGAGGCCAAGTGATCAACTTTCTATTAGTAGAATTGAGCGAGTCCAAAAAGTTTTTCTAAAGCACGCATTACGCTCTTTACGGTTTGAGGAACCGGTTCCATCCTATGATCCTCGACGTATGCTAATTCATTTAGATTCTCTGGAAAAGCGAAGAAAAGTTCTTTCACTTTCGTTCGTATTCAATATTATTAATGGCATCACTGAATGCCCAATCTTACTTGATCGGATTAATTTTAATGTTCCGCAAAGGAATCTTCGGAAATATTACCCTTTTTATGGGGAAAGCTTTAAAACAAAGTATGCGAGTAACTCACCTATTGCTCGCGCATGGCGAGAATTTAATGCTTTGTTTGCATCTTCAAATATGCTTGACTTTGCTTTTTCAAAATCAAATTTTGTGAGAATTCTCAATTCAATTTGTTAATTAGTAATTCTTATATTTGTTATGTAATAATTATTACTTCCCGCTTTGGGTAGTCTCATATATTATTATTTCTAGTCTGTAAGGTATACTGTACTGTAGACTCAAAAATAGATAAATAAAAAGCTTAGCGCTATTTAGGAACGGAATATAGTTGTCCCGGCAATTTTTGGGTTTATGTAGTTATATATTTACAAATACTATGCAAATAAAAACGAATAACGATAAAAACGATTTAGTTCTTAAATCTAAATTTCCCATGTATTCTTTTGGGACTAATCCACAATAGTACAATTTTTTCACTTCCCATCACTACATCTCAGGCCGTATATCATTTAACCGAGTTGGCTCAACTCGCATATTTTTCCGAGTTAGTGTTGTTGCTTTACATGCAATACGTTATCCTACCTAGTGCTCTTTTGCAACTAGGTTTTCTTAAAACTTTTAGTTTGGCAATCATATTGTAAAATGTTATTTATTTTTTAAGTTAACTTAATTTGCATTTAAACATCTGGCAACCTTTCAAAACGTTCTATCATTTGCCACCCATATTATAATATTTGATTTCGATCGTTCCTTTAATTGAATTTAATCTGTTAATCAGTTGGCGACTACCTATAAAAATCGATTTTATGATAACCTATATAACGGACTATACTATCTTATCCATATCTATCCAGTCGTTTTATAGCAATATGTGATTTAACTTATTTATTTACTTCACTATAACTTTTTTAACAGGTGAAAACTCTCCATATAGGGGATAAGCTATTTGTGTGTTAAGAACAACACACTCACACATTCACTCACAAACGCACAAACTTTGACATTGATACTCGTAGTAGGATTATTATACCTATATAAATATATTTGTCTAATTTTTCATTAATAAATTGGACCTATGCGGATATGTTTTTGATCGCTCGAGTGGGCATTTGGAATTTCGAGAATTTAAGTTGGTATTAAAAACAAATCAAATATTTTCTAATAAAGGTGAATATATATCTTCCATTAGGCTCTTTGCGTATGCATGCCATTGAATGATGACAAGCATTTCTGCTCGAGTGCAATATTAGTGTAAATATTAGTGGTTTCTTTGTACGTTGCTAATAACATGTGTTCCCGAACTTCACCGTCGGCGTTTTGGAGTACTTTTATGCCCAATTCTATCACCTACCCCGTTTGTATGTATGAAAGTTGTTTAAAGTTTAATTAATCGTGAGATTTCGAAAATATATGTATAAACTCTTTTATCCAAATTATAAATATATAATATAAGAACAAAACAAGCATACTAAACATTTACAGTACGTAATATAATTAAAAAAGTATTTTACTTCGTTGAAACCATCAATAACCTTGTGTTTGTAATCATATGGAAGGCTAAAAACTCGATTTACACCGTTTTGACTGACGTCGCGATTTTTCGGAGCCCACCAAGGCCTAAATTAAACGTATTAGAGAAGTCTCAACAACTGGGACGTGGGGGGCTTGGGTGAGTTTTGGTGAATCAATTAATATGGCTCACCATATGTCATGGAGGTAAAACGAATTTGTGTTGCTTGGTTTTTGTAAGAACAAGGAACTAAATCACACGTTTTTTTAATCATGAATTACAAAAATTTTATTGCACCAACAATTTCGCATATTTATCACTTAATGTAGAAATCAAAATGTTATCTACTTATAATAATGATATTTATTGATTGAAATCAATGTTAGAATAACTAAAGAATTTCCAATCAGACGAATGCATCAAATATTTCGTAGACTGCGAAACATATTTGGATTTTGGGCACTTTACATTCTACCACTAATTACATACTTTGCGTACTTGTTAAAAACTTTCACAAAAAAAGAGTACATTCTTCCCCCTTGCTAGTTCATTCGCAAATGCAACCTTTTGTGCGAGCGAGCTAGAAATTAGCTGTCATTAAGTACCAAACTTTTAATAATTGAATCATATGATGTTATTATAAATTTTCTTTGTAATATTTTTTTCCATTTAGAATACCAATTCGTCTAAGCAAATCAAAAAGGAAGACAGCCATCTCATTTCTGGTTCCCAAATCATCATTGCAAAGCTGATCTTTCATTTTAAGAAGCGAAATTTTCGAACTTGAGTTGGCAAATGCGTTATCGGTGAGGCTTCTCTCCAGCTTAAGGACGAAAGGATGACTCCTAGAAAGCTATCAGCAATTAATATTCTTCCAAACGGCTTTTGCTGTCCATTCAGTACAGTGCTTGCAACACAGGATAGGGTTACACGAGTTCTTTTAACATTGAACCCTGTTTTACGGGTTACGTTATTATTTTTCTGGCCAAAATATGGAAACTTAATCAAAATATTTTTTTTTTTGAAAATTCCGAGGAGAACAGTTTTAATTCCGTTCCGTTTGAATTGTCAGCAGAAGAAGCCAATGAGTTGGGTTAAATGAATTTCTAAAAAATAAGGATATAAAGAGTTTTTCAATTAATTGTTTAATATCATGATTTTTAAATTATTAAAAATTATCAGTATATTGTGTACTTCTGCAAAGCAAAAATTATTGAATCAATTCCTATATTTAATTATCCAGCAGCAAAATATCGTCACAATGAATAGTTTTGTTCTCATACTAAACTTACAAGGGTCATTGCAGTATTGTTTTGATGGCATCACCAATGTTGATATTGGCGCTAAAGGTTCTGGTTCAGATGGTGGTGTTTTTAATGAATGTAAATTTTACGAAAAGTTCCAAAACAATCAGTTGAATATTCCACCAAATCGTTCATTATTGAATAGAAAAAAATGAATTCCAATTGTTATTGTTGCTGATGATGCGTTTCCATTACAAAGGCACATTATGAAACCGTATTCAAAAAGAAATTTGATCATGACAGACAGAATTTTTAACTATCGATTATCACGTGCTAGACGCATTATTGAAATTTCTTTTGGTATAGCGTCAGCTAGATTCAGATGTTTGAGAACAACAATGAACTTTTCACCACAAAAAATTACAACCATACTCGTAGTATCGGCTGTATGTGTTTTACACAATTTTTGCATGAGACGGACACAAAATCTTTGTTCACCAGCATCGCATGCTAATTCGGAAGAAAACGGTGTATTAATTCCTGGTAACTGGCGTTTGGAATCACCAGAAGAACTAATTTCTCTAGCTCCAATTTTAAACACAAAACGCAACAAGTGAAGCAAAAGAGATTCAAAATAACAGAATTTTTTGTTACTCAAGGGGTTGAAGTTCCATTTCAATACCGAATGTGAGTCTAATTGTTTACCCATTTCTTCATATAAATGTGCTTTTGCATTTATATCCATATACTGAGCATCATTTTTTTTCCACAGCATAGGATTTTCTTCATGAAATTCGATAAATGTGATGTATTTTTCATCACTCCATTTCTATAAAAAATATATACAAAAACACCAATATCAGATAATTTTGATTTCTTTTTTGCTGAATCCATTGCACACGCTATTATCACATCAATAGTGAAGAAATACAAATGAAATATAAAAAAAGCACTTACTGCAAATGAGAATAAAATCGAGTCGTGAGAGTGTTTGTATATTCTCACCCACTCTATTTACACGACCAACGTAATTGGTCTCATTGAGAATGAGAATGCGTCTCTGTTGAGAAAGAGAATGCGTTCTCAATGCTGTGTACGCGATGAGGATGAGGCATTATACATTCTCATAAGAATTACTCTCACCATTTACATCCACCTTAAAACTCTAAATACGACAGCCGACTAAGGGGCACGCTCTTGCTCTCTACGAATCCAACATCAGCAGACAAAAGCGAACAACAGACCCTAAAGTCTAATAAAAAAAAGGTATCAAAATAAAACCATACATACGAATGGCAACGGCAACCCAACAATAATGCAGATTGGAATTGATCGGTGCATTCTGATCAAAAGCATATCTACTTAAAAGTAGTCGGAGATTGTCTGTTGTGCTGAAAGGTATTAAAATAAACGTACACCTGACAGGTATAAAGGATGTTTTAAAGGGACAAGTTTTTAGTGTAGCATATGTTTACAATATCAAAAATAATATCCCACAGCCCATGTTTAGGGTTCAGATGGAACCAGATTTTCAATTTTGAAAAAAGGGAGAAGTTGATCCCATATACAAATCATGTTGTCCCCTTCAGCGTCTCGACTTTCAATGAATTTTTTTTCAAGTTTAACTAATAAGTTTACTGATTAGCTTAAATATATATTGGAACAATTTTCCTTCATCTCATATCTTAAATCATCGTAAGACGTGGGCCATGTAACTACAGCCTGACATATTTATATATCCCCACAAATTTCGTAGAAGAAGTTTTAACGGTTTACGAGCCAAATACATCACCAACTGTAAATATGAAAAGGCAACTTAGAAAATATTATCAAAAATTTCGTTCCCCTGCTTTACATGCATCTTAGCTGAAAAAGAAGAAACTAATTTCCAAAAGGCCACTCATATTTCCAAAGTAATCATAACAATTCTCTTCCTGAAGCTTATGTGCTGCAGCTCCAATTCTTTTTAATAATAAAACCTTTAATGAAACTTTTACAAACTATGTTCAGAAAAACAATGCACCTTTCTCTGTTGCAACTTTGAATTTTTGCGGATGATACAGCAATACCTAGTATGCACTTGAACCCAACCACAGCCGCTAATAGGTTATAACAACATTTAAAAATTGTAATGGAAGCAATATAACAAAAGATGCCGGTTGTTGAAGTACACAACTGAGAAAATATCACCTGCGAAGAAATATACACTTATTATATTATAAGATCTGTTAACTTTTTTTTTACTTATAATCAGATAAAATGTTATTAAATTTTGCAGTTTGTAAGAAACTTGATTTTTTGTATATTCTTATACGATTCTTCATTGTAAACATATATCAAGCAGCATTAAACAGGTAACTGCATTAGATAAAATACAATCCTTTCATGTATTTTGTTGCTGTGGGAAGTCCATGTCCTGTAAAAAAACGAAGTGCCAAAGTTGGTGAGCTGACAATTCCGAATGTACACAAAAGTCGTGCCAAAAGAAATCAAAAATCTCAATTAATTATGTTTTGTGTTCTTCAGTGAGTCGTATACACACAGTTAGGCATTTAGCTCAAATAAAGTGTACATATATTTATATGTGCTTGCATTTCAAACAAATTTGATCTTATTGTTCATGGTTTGCAGCCCTTAAAAGGGCTATTTATATATACTTGGATTTCGTTGTGCTCCTATATAAAGCACAAGGAAGAAAGGTAATTTGAATACTTTGCTCTTCCGATCGATTCAGAACCGATAAACTTTTTGTCATAAATTTTGAAACTTGTGAAAATATCTAACTGTAACCAGTGGCCATAATTTGTAAGAAATTTAATTTTTTGTAAACCACTATTAATGGGTTTTATTGTTAATATATATCAAAACAAAAGTAATCGAATATGCTGATATTTGCTTCGCTTTCTAACTTTTATAAATTTCACCATTTTATTTTAATTTCAGATTTGATGTGTACAAGAGAATATTGGAAGCTTTGAAAAGGAGAAACACCAGCGATACATATAAGTAAATGCGTACATCTTTATTTATAATATAATTTATTTTACTCGTTAATATTGTCTAACCATCCGCTAAAAATGTACTCAAACAGAACTGCCCTGGCGATGAAAGAGAACGGACATAAGAAAAAATTGTGATTAAAGATTTTGTTTTTATTATTTATATTACGTAAAACTAATGTTTGGATATTTTGTATCATAGATTTTTCATGCTAATATCCTTCAAGATATTGACTTCAATGAACTACTTTTGTATGATATCCCTCTTCGATCACTTTGCTGTTTGATGCAGTGGCAGAAGGGAAATTGCTAGTTTTTCGTAAAAAAGATACCAAGGCGAATCCATTCAAGGTGGTGTTATAAATACAATTACAAAATTCCTATGTATTTTGTTTTTGTTTCTGCGTAAGAGTTGTTAAAATTTAAATACATTTTGTTTTTGATTTTACGGCTTTAAAAAGCTCATACGCAAAAGTAAAAACAAAATACATGTAGGTGAATAAAAAAAAAAATCAAATCAGCTGCTCTTATGCCATCACCTTCTATAAATTCGCCTTGAAAGATACAATGAATAATTTTGGTAAACAGTTTTATTTCTTTTTAAATTGGTGTCGCATGAATCAATGCAATCGAAATAACTAAGAAAATGCAATATAAATCCGCAAAGTTTTTGTAATTATAGATGGACTAATTATTGTCACTCGCTTTTTGTAGTAATGAAAACCATGAGTCATAATTATATTCAAGTTATTTTTGATCCGTGAAGTTATTGTGCTAAATTTGTCAAATTAATAATTAATAATTATGCCACTTTGAGATAACTGCTCCGGTCAGTGTTTTGTCGATTATATGAACAAACAAAAAATCCTTGCGGCATTGGACGATTTCGATCATATCAAAAATCTTTTTCTGTCTTTGATAAACCAAACAAAGAAAGTTGATCGCATTGATACTGGTTTTTTTAAGGTTGACAATAAAAATAAAGTGATAACCCGGTAAAAGTTCAAAGCTGGTGTTGGTGGTGATAGTGCAATGTAATGACGTTGTTGCTGTCAATCCTGGTCGTGTCTCTTGCACTGATGCTGTTGCTGCTTCCATTGAAAGTGGTTCCAACTCTCCGCCGCCTTTCGTATGCTGCTGATATTAGTGTTACAACTGATCTGCCTACTGAGTTTGCTAGTGCTTTCAATACACCCGATGCGAATATTTATGTTCGTTCGTGCTCCATGGTTGCTAAAACTGCTGCTGTTAATACACCTACTGCTGTTCGTTCAGCGAACATACAATCTGATGGTGCTGATGTTGATAATGCTGTGAACCCTACTCTAAACTATGTGGGATTTTCTGACTCTGTTTTTGAGTAAATGTGATCGTGCGACATTTCCGTTTTTTTCGAAAAACTAGAGTCATCTGTCGAAACTGCCTAGCTTTACCTCAGCACAATAATAATAAACATTTAAAAGTTTATTTTCATAACACGTCGGTATTAAAAACCAAATGCGATGACTTACGCTCATTTAGCTCACATTAAGATTATGACGTTTTCGTAATTATTGAGATTTGGCTCAATGTTCAATTTTTTGATGCTGTATTATTTGACTGGAAGCATTTTGGTGTCTTTAGCAAGGATCGCGACTCGGCCAAGACTGGTCGCGAAAGGGGTGGAGGTGTATTAATTGCTTCCCGCCGTGAGCTAAGTGCGTCATTAATCGCACTTGAATTAAAAGATTCTTTATTATACCAACTATGCGTGTGTTTCTCTGTTTTTGCTCATCCTACATTCGTTCTCTGGTAACGAAACTATTTTTAAAACAAATGTCGACAACGTTTTATTGCTTCAACTTTGCGTACTGGGCAATTTTAAAGTGAACAACATCTCTTGGATGCATTCAGATAATAGTATTTACCTTACCTCAGCTAATATCTCAGAGTCTTATTTTGTAGGCAATTTACTAGGTTGCGGTTCATCTCAAATTAATTGTTTTTATAATAAACTTAATCGTCTACTAGACCTTATATTTATAAGTCATAGTCTTAAGTTTAATTTATATCATGCGCAATCTTGTTTATCTCACCCAAATAAGCATGACTCCCAATAATTGCTAAAAATTGATTTCTAAGAATATTTCTTTACTTCAAATGTAAATCACAGAGTTTCTCTTAAATATAAATCTTGTGATTTTTTATATTTGGATGCAATTTTCGTCAATATCGATTGGGATGATGTGTTTGGTTCTGATGATGCTGCATTATGTTATAATGGATTCCAAAATATTATTTTTGATTATTGTTAAGGTAATGCAACAATTTTTAAAAACGTACCACATAAACTCCCTTAGAGCTCTCAAGGGTTAAAGTCTGAAAAAGTTAAGAAATAAGCTTTTTTTAAAGTTTAGATTAAGTAATGATTGAAAATATCTTGATTTGCATTTAAATTACAAAAATTAATTTGGCAAACTAAATAGATCCCGCTACAATAACTATATAGGTAATTTTAAAGATAATATAAAACCAACGCTAAATATTTCTGGCATTATATGAAGTCTAAAATGAAGGTTTCCGGCATACCTTAATCTGTCTTTTATTTATAATAGCTCTTCCGCAAATTCTATTTCATAGGCGGCAAATCTTTTTCCTGATTAATTTTTAGGCTAATTTTTAGTGCTGAGGGTAACAATTTCCTTTCTACCGATTTTTGTGCCAGTAGCTCGTCTTTTAATCTTGGATTTTTGGTTCTCACTGGTTCAGATGGTCTTTCTGTAATTCTACTAAAAACTGTTTCTTCTATAATTGAGCCCTTAAAAAATATTTTTAATAAATCTTGTCGAGGAGATGAGCTATAATTTGATAGATCTTGACTAATAAAAATAGTTCTATATTAAAAATTGAAAGATTTAAATACTTCATGAATGAAAAAAAATGAATTAATGCAAAACTGAATTATTTTAATATATTTATTTTATACACACATGAAAGTTTGTATTTACCGAGCAACGTGATCCCTTGTTCGCCAGACTTCCTGGAAAGTACTTCAAAATAAATAACGCGGAACGCAAAAAATTAAATGAAATTAAGTTTTTTCTATTACTTGTGCGCAGTAGATTTTCATTGTCCGCAGTAACGCGAAAATAGTGCCAAAACCCGTTCAGTGAAGAGCAAAAGAAATAAATGTACATAGTACATAAAAATACAAATTAATATTACATACATACAATTACAGCACAAAAATAAAAACAAATACATATACATAACTACAACTGCGCTGTGCCGGCCAGTTACATATCGCGAATTTTCACGGTGCGATATAAGCACTGGCAGTGTAAAAACAAAAAAGGAAAAAAGTGTATTTACGTAATAAATGGTAGTAATTTTTCCAAATTCTGAAAAAAATATATTTTAAAATACATATGTACATACATATGCACATCTCCGGTCAACAAATCAACGTCGCACCGATATCGAAATTTGTTTTATTAAAAACTCCAAACATTTCTCAAGGCTATTAAATATTCCACGAAAACAAAAACAAAACAAAAAAGGCTAAAATAATAATACATACATACATATGTACATACATATACAAATTTTTTTTTATTTGTTTATTTATTTAAGTCTATGAACAATAAATTCTTACAGACTACTAACAAACTTACATGAGATTATTTATTTATTATTTATTTATTTATTTATTTAATCTAGAAATATTAACATTTATTTATTTATTTACTTATATATGTAAAGTCTTTGAATTAACAAATTCTTACAGACTATAATTAAACTAATTTGGAATAGTACAAAAATTACTAAGAAAAAAATGACTTGAGGTGGTTTATTAAGATGGCATAGGGCCACGAAAAATCAGCACCCGAAGAACTAAAAACAAATTTAAATCAGCACATGCCCTAGAAATAGGAGCATTCCTACCATAACTAGTTTTCGAGAAACCAATTATGAAGGGTTCAAACTGTCGAAGGCTTCTACAAGGAACATTAAACCGAATTTCACTAAGAAGGAACGGGCAATCAATCGTCCCAGTGATGATCCCAATAACAAATGAACATGATAAAATGGATCTTCTGCTTTCAAGTGTCTTTAGGTCAATCAACAAACAACGAGATCGGTAGGATGGCAAGGGTTCTGAAAAGTTCAAAGATCGGAGCGCAAATCGTAGAAAAGCTTTCTGAACTCTCTCAAGCCGATTAGAGACATCGATTTGGTATGGCTTCCAAATGATAGTGGCGTACTCTAACCTCGATCTGACAAAAGCACAATATAACGTTTTGAGAGTATAAGGGTTAGTAAATGCTGAACAATTTCGGCGTACGAATGCTAGCATCGAGTATGACCGCGTTATGACATGGTTGAAATGGCTAGTGAAATTTAACTTGGAGTCAAAAATAACTCCTAAGTCTTTAATTTCCTCAACAGATTTCAAAGAAGAGCCAGCAATACTATACGAAGTAGGCAACGCAGTCGGCGATTTAGCAAAAGTTACGTGGAAGCATTTATTTATATTTAGCGACAAACGGTTTAAATTGCACCAATTTTGAACATTATCTAGGTCGGATTGCAATCTATCAGAATCACGGGTGTTGTTAACGACTGCGAATATTTTAAGGTCGTCAGCATACACTAAATATTCAGCAAAAGAAAAGCATGAACCAATATCATTAATAAAAAGAATGAAAAAGAGAGGCCCTAGAATGCTCCCCTGCGGAACGACTGCGAATACTTTAAGGTCGTCAGCATACATTAAATATTCAGCAAAAGAAAAGCATGAACCAATATCATTAATAAAAAGAATGAAAAAGAGAGGCCCTAGAATGCTCCCCTGCGGAACACCGGAGGACGCAATAAATGAACGGGATGTGGCATTATCAACAGAAACCACGCAGCGTCTATTGCAAGCTTCGACAATAGTATTCGGTGGGAAACTTTGTCAAATGCCTTAGAGAAATCGGTGTAAAAGAGTATCGACTTGAGACCCCTTTAAATTCTCGCGAAGTAATACGTCATCATCATTTGCCTCCTTGACGTAGGGAGCTTAAGTGTTGGCATGTTTGCTCCTTTCGAGGATTCGGTCTAACACGGCTTCTTATGTGGATATTACCGTACAAGCATTCTTCATTCCCGCATTCATTAAGTGTTGGCATGTTTGCTCCTTTCGAGGATTCGATCTAACACGGCTTCTTATGTGGATATTACCGTACAAGCATTCTTCATTCCCGCATTCCTTGTATCCCTCCTAATATATTCTGTCTCTTCCTCCCCTCCATCTAATCCTCCCCCTAATCCAGGGTGTTT
The DNA here is from genome assembly GCA_951828415.1 of Anomoia purmunda. NCBI lineage: Eukaryota > Metazoa > Arthropoda > Insecta > Diptera > Tephritidae > Anomoia > Anomoia purmunda. The sequence continues at coordinate 39,449,732 of OX639994.1, read as the reverse complement.
CGCGATACCGCGCCCATTGGTCGGTTCGCAGCCAGGGAATCTGAAATCCGGCAGTATTTTAACGGTCTCTCTCTGACACCGGGCCACCGCTGGCGTTACTGAGGCTCGTCGTGTAACATCCACTTTCCCCTGAGATAATTTTCAGACCGCTGCGGTTGCCTCGACGAGCAGGTGGTCGTACGTCCAAGAAGAATACAATTAACAAAAACAAAAACAAAATACAAAAGAACTTGTCTTCCCCATCTCGGCGTAAGATTATGCAGGCACGAGCGAATAGCATAAACACTTCTTGTTCCCGATATCGGGGTAAGATCGCGCAGGCGCAAGCACCTAACGCGCCGCTTCGCTTTAGTAGGGGCCTTCCGGGCTGGAAGTGGCATGACTATGAGTATTATGATAGGGCCTAGTACCAGTAAAGCTGCGGGGGTTGAGCTGGAAATGGTAGATCTTTCCCCGTCGGTAGGCACCAGGGGCCCACCAAACACCGGCGCGGCTGCGAAGCCTAATCTCACAAAGGCAGAGGAATCACGACCTGGCCAGAGTGGATAAAGGCAACAAAGACGTGGCTGTGATGGAAACTACGATCCCCGTCTCTCAGAAGATGGAGTCGGATCTAATCAAGTTCGCTGAAATGCGCAAGGCCGCGAAGACGTTAAAAAGGTGTGACGGGGTCCCGATGGAAACGCTGCCCCAGAGCGCGAAGAAAGCGGTGGAAAGGGCAAAAGCCCTGCTGCCTAACTTCCGGGTCACTGAGGCTTCGGTGGAAAACCGGGTGTCTCCGCCTAAACGTCAAAGATCGGCGGAGGAACAAACTCCGACAGGCCTAGCTTTGCCGAGGTTGCGACGGACAAGAACCTTACTGGAGTTCCGGACCGAAGCAACGAGCTGGGACCCATACCAAATGACCAGTGGAGATGGGTGAAGACAGCTCTGGCGAACGTCATCTTTGATGTTCTGCTGGAGAATTCTGGAACCCCCGGCTTGTAAGGATGCTGTTGTTGGTACAAGAGGCACATTAAGGTGGTCGCCTGTGAGGACTTAGATCTGTACAAGGCCGCCGTTGCAAAGGTGGGCCCTGACTACCCTGGAGTTAAGCTGGGGGGGGGGTGGACTGGAAGAACAGTACAGTCAGACCCCGGGCGAAAGCATGGGTTAAGGTGACACTATCGGCTTCCGACAACTGATTGGAGGGTCATCCGAATCGAGGACGCGGAAGGCCCTTCTAGACAAGTGGTTTTGTCCCTAAATAACTTTTATTTATGATATTGGATCTTGCTTTAAATATTCAAGGTTTTTACTTTATGCCGATGATTTGAAACTTTTCCGTAAAATAGCCCGCCCGTCTGACGTATATCTCTTGCAATATGATCTGGACAATCTTGTGTCTTGGGGTCTTAGAAATAAGCTTTCTTTGAATATCGATAAATGTTTTTACATGACTATCTCTAAGTCAGCAAATACCTTAATTTCATCCTATAGTATATTAAATCATCAGCTCACTGCAGTGAAAGATTTCGTCGATCTGGGGGTACTGTTTGACAGTTGCTTTACTTTTGTAAATCATATATGTTACATTCTGCCAAAGGCATACAGTAATTTAGCCTTTTTACGCCGATATGCGAAGGACTTTAAAGATCCCTATACAAGGAGTTTTCTATTTAATTCGCTTGTTCGCTCAAAATTGGAATATGCTTCCATAATATGGAGCCCAATTTATAACTGTCATGCTAATAGAATTGAAAGAGTGCAAAAAAAATTCACTCGGTTTGCACTTCAACCATTAAACTTTGCGGACCCCTTCCCAACGTATAGTGCTCGTTGTATGCTTATACATTTGAAATCTCTAGAAAGTAGAAGAATTATTCAATCATTAATGTTTGTATACGATGTGATTTGTGGTTTCATTAACTGTCCTGAGCTCCTTGAGCAGATAGGCTTTAACGTACCCAACAAAGTATTGCGTTCTCAATATCCATTTTATCTCAATGTTGTCAGAGCTAATTATTTTACCATAGCTCCAACCTATAGGGGACTTTCAGAATTCAATAAAATATCGAAAAAACTGTTTACTGACTTTTCATTGCCAAGGTCGGTATTTAAATTCGGAATCGAATCATTGCATCCTTAGAATATATGTATATATTTTTTAAGTGTTGTAATAATTTACTTATAAGTATTACTTTGTGAGTCTAGTCTGTAAGGTTATTAAAATCATAGACTAATAAATTGAATTGAATTGAAAAAATTGAATTGAAAATAAGCAGAGGCGGGGAGTGCGAAGCTGACGTTACCGTTGTAGTCGGAGAGGAGGAGGCGAGTGCTGCAGATAAACCTCCACAGATCTAAAGCAGCCTTAGCTGCTCCCCTAGGTCGCCTGAGACAAGGCGACGTTACGGTGGTACTCAAGCTCATAGGTATGGGGGTTGAGTGCTACCGGCTTTAAGCTTTCCGTGGAGCGCGGTAAAGGTAAAATGGGAGCCTGTATTCTGGCTAAAGCAGATTTAAATATTATTATTTGACCTAATTAGAGTGATGGCGACGTCTTGGCAATCTTTGTGGAGCTAGGGGGCATGCCCAGTGCTGCCATCGATATGCATTGCGTATGAAGCCGAGCACTCTCCTCACTCTATGGTGCGGAACTTGGTGTTCAAATACATTTTGGTCGGCAGCGATGCGAATGCCCACCACGTTGAGTGGGGACGCACGGACATAAATGATCGAAGTAAGTTACTTTCCAGCTACTTTTTAACACTTAACCTACTTATATGCAACAAAGGTAGGGATCCCACCTCAATTACTAGCAACCGTAAAGAAGCATTAGATATAACTATATGTAGTGTTAGTCTATTTGACTAAAAGTGCGTAAAATCTTAAAAAACACGGATTGGAGCTCTTATAAAAGGTTATTTGAAAATAAGCTAACCAGTGAACCCCTTACTGAACCCAATTGTATCGGGGATCTAGCGAACATGGTCAACGTTTTTACGTTGTCAGGCTTGCCCTAAACCTAAACTATGGGGTAAACGTAAGCCCCATTGGTGGTCACGTGAGTTGGACTCACTACGCAAATCTTGCAGGAAACAAGAGGTTTCATCATGAGCTGGTATGGCAGGAGTATAAAATGCTCCCCAGACCTATAAAAAAGCTTTGAGGGTGGCAAAGAGATCTTCGTGTTGAAAATTCTGCGGCGGTATCGAGGATGCTTTCGAGACAGCCAGGCTAAGGAAGGTTCTCTCTGGATTCTTTAACCCGATAGGTTTCTTACAAAAGCAAGACGGTTCCTGGACCTCAGCGGAAAAGGAAACCCTTGAATTGCTATTAGATATCCACTTTCCTGGGAACACAACTGCGGAGCAAAGAATTCCTCCTTTTATTGCTTCAACTTTGTCAACATACCAGTTTCGAAAGAAAAGGTTAAATTGGTTATCCAAAGCCTTAAACCATACAAATCTGCAGGGCCGGATGGCATAATACCTGCTCAGCTAGTTAAGACACTGAAAGTGTCTGCAAAATGGCTCTCAACTATTTTCAGGACCTGTTTCAAACTGAATCTCATATACTGTTGGCATGGGAAAATGTCACGGTCGTTTTTATTTCTAAAGCCGGATCTATCGGTGGATTTTTACAGCGGCCGTCAGACCGATTCTTCTATATGGAGTGATCGTATGGTGGTCTGCATCAGAAACGGATGCTAACCTAAGGCTGCTCATCAAGATACAAAGATCTAGTATGATCTGTATAAGCGGGGCGCTCAGATCACCAAATGATGCTTTGAGCGCTATCTTAGACCTATTGTCGTTAGACATGACAGGACGACAGATGGCGGGGCTGACTGCTCTTCGAATAAGGGAAATATCTCAGTGGCACCCCGAAATCTAGGGCCAATCTTGTATATTAAATAAGTTTCACTTCATTCCTAGCAACACGGACCGTTGTGCTTCGAAATCGATTTCTGAAAATAGTTTTATAACGAGTATTCCCAGTAGGGGGAGTAGAAACAAGAGTTCAGCACTTCACCTGATATTATTGCCATCTATACAGATGGGTCGAAACTTGAGAGTAAGGCGGCTCCTCTCGCGAAACACTCCCCTGCAAATCTCCTTTAGGTTACCAGACCACTACAGCGTTCTCCAGGCTGAGGTATCAGCTATTATGGAAGCGGTGGGGCAGCTTAGGACCGGAGTTCTAGGAAGAGATATCTTTATCTTTAATGGTAGTCAAGGCTCTGAGTTCCTTCAAGTTTAAATCAAACATCGGGCTGGACTGCCGTCAATCTCTACAGAAGATTACCAAGCAGAACAGACTGCACCTTATTTGAGGTCCTGGCCACAGGGACATAGAGGGAAACTACATAGCGGACGAACTTGCAAAATAAGGTGCGACCAAGCAGATTATTCAGGAAAAAGAAAGCATTGGTTTTCCACTTTCCCAAAACTTTTCGATCCGGCAGGATGACTATCGCCAATCATGATAACAGCAAAAACTCTCCTCCATGCGCTAATTTTGTGGACTGACTCCTCCATCGTGCCAGCCTGGCTGGAAAAACTTCCTTACATGTGGAAGACATATGTAGCAAATAGAATAAGCCAAATTCTTAAAAATGTCAGTAACGCGACATGGCGACAGATCTAGGCACGCGCGGAGCAAAACCCCAAGACCTTGTGGACTGCTCACTTTGGAGGAAATGTTCAGACTGGCTAAGAAGACTGCCCGTACTCTGGCCGAACAGTACGCCAAACCACTCATCTTCACCAGAATAAAGGCATATCGAGGCGTTTCACGCAGCCAACAGCACCAAGCTCTTAGACCGCTTCTCCTCCTACTCAAGAGCTTTCGAAGTGATAGCATTCATGTTAAGGTTTATATGTAAGGCTAAGATACTGCCTCTCCTCCATACAGTCACTCTAACGCATGAAGAAATAACCCAGGCGAAAATACGTCTTATATTGAATGTTCAACATAAATATTAAAGAAAAACAATGCCAGCATTAAAAGCGAAAAATCCGATAAGCAAAAGAGATCCATTACTCACACTGAACCCAATTGTGGATAAGTCAGGACTATTACGCTTATCCCACTTATGGCGACCTTAGCTATAATGAGCGTCACCCAATTATTATTCCAGAACTCAACGCTCTGCTCTCTAATCCTTTAATTCCTCCACTCCACACTACTCCACACCGAAAAGCAGCTGATACATCTTGAACTCGATTCAGATTTAACTACAGAAGCATTCAAAGATACATTTACACGATTCGTCGGACGCCGAGGCGTACCCCCTAAAATCATGCCGGACAACAGAAGGACAAAACAAATATGCCGTTAATGGACTCACATGGCAATTTATTCCGCCCTACGCCCCTCACATGGGTGGACTCTGGAAAGCAGCAGCGAAAAACTTCAAGATTCACTTTACTAAAGTTGCAGGAAACCACAAATTTACATATGAGGAGTTCAACACTTTCTTCATTCTTATTGAGACGGTTTTAAACTCTAGACCACTCTCGCCTATGTCTCACGATCCAGACGACTAGCAAGCTCTTTCGCCATTCCATTTCCTACGCGGGCCCCCACTACTATTGATACCTGAACCAAACTCTGAGAATCTCTCTCTAATAAATAAATGGCAGACACTAAGGACACTTCACCTCCAATTCAGTAGATGCTGGAAAAAAGAATACCTGCCAGAACTTCACAAACGGCACAAATGGAAAGGACATCAACTTAACTTAAAGTAAGGAGACCTAGTCGTCATTAAAGACAATCTCCTGCGCCCAATGATAGGCGACTCGGCCGAATCATATGCCTCCACTCCGCTGCAGATCAAAATGTTCACTTAGTAGGCGGAAACATCACAAAACTCTGTTTATTACCACCCATCTAGCTCTACAGATCTTTGTTTATTGTCACCCAATAGCTAAAATCCCTTTTCTCTCACATTTACTCTTTGTTTCTCTAATTTTCTCTCATCTCCATCCACGTATCTACTCAATATACTAACAATGCCCTTCGGGCGTATATTTACAGACCACAGGACTTCCGCAAATGTAGACTGTGCTGCCGCCCGCACTCCCTAAGTTACAGTCGGGCATTTTTAGCCATGCGTATCCTTCCAACGCGTCCGTGGATTGCTCAACCGAGCATGGCAATCGTTGGAAGAGCTGCCATATCTGGTGAAGATCTCGTCGCCGCAGGCCCGCCAGAAGAAGTTCGGTTGTCCTAGATGTTGATGATTTGTTTTTCATTTTATTTATAAATAATATAAGTTTGAAATCATGAAATCAAGGATGTAAATGACACACTCATTCTTCAGGCTGATCTGGACAGGTTGTATTCATGGCTTACTTTTTAATAACAATCCATTTACTCTAAAATCCTTATATGCATCTTCTGGAGACCTTATCATCAATAAAATTATCAATCGGTTAAAATCGGTACATTAGGTTTTTATAGGGTATGCCTTGCGGTCTCTTAATTTCTCTCAGCCTCTCCCGCCGTACTTAGCACGTTGCCAGCTGATTAATCTGATGTGTTTGAGCAATAGAAGAATTTTTTTATCCGTATCCTTTATGCTGGATATTGTTTCTGGGACTACCGACTGCCTTCATCTGCTTAATAAAATCGAATTTAATGTCAGGGCGAGACCTTTGCAAAATTTTGATACATATAGTGTTTGTTTTGTAGAACACTCTAGGGCTGTAATGCACTAATGAAAAGAAAGCTGTCTGAACCGAACAAGTTCTTAATATATTTAGATATTGATAGATACATATGTAGTTCTCAAGAAAATATTTTTAATCATAAACTTAAGCTCTTCTTATCGCATAGTTCTACTACGTAGTTTTAAGTTTTAGTGGACTTCTTTGTTACGTTTTTTTTCTAAATTGAACTAAATAAATAAATATGCTCTACAGAAGAGTTTCATTTAATATTTTTTGAATCATATTCATAATCAATTATTATAAATATTTACTTGGTTGGTCGGAAAGATCGAGTACTTGACATTTTTCACTTCCTTAATACTATCATTTTCGATTTTCAATTCACGGATAGGAGACTCAACATTTGCCACTCTAGACGGTATCGTAAAATTTGTCTTTTCACGTTTAGTTTAAGATTAATTAATATAGAAGATATCGAGTTAATATCTTCTTGAATTTTAGCAAATCCATTCGTTGGCTCCCTATCACTAAATGTTAACAACGTATCATCAACAAAGGGTTTTATGTTGCAATATCACTAAATGTTAACAACGTATCATCAACAAAGGGTTTTACGTTGCTATATTTGAGTGGAGCTTTTATATCGCGCTGATATAAGAATAAGGACCAAAATTGAACCCTGTGGTAACGAGACTTCGGCAGCTATCTTTTGTGCCAGCTTTAAATTAGCTATAGTTTGTTGTATTCGGTTCGGGAGGAAATCAAGCTCGACGTCTTTTATACCAATGCCTTCTTGCTTTTCCAACATTCGGACTCTATAGACTGTCTTAAATGCTCTTTTGAGATCAGTAAATAAAGCAATTACATTTTGCTTGGTCGGCGAACCACTAAACCCTCCACGAGGCAATAGGTAGGTACTATGTGTTCTGTGCGTTGCCAAAACCATGTGTAGCTAAGCTCAGGGAGAACTGCGAAAAAGCTCTCTCACGAGAGATCGACGGGACGAACAAGGACAACGGACTTGACATAGACAAACCAGACATAACATTGACCAACAGACCTCGATTGGGTAGTCCAAACATCTCAAGGGAATAGGAGTTTATTCTGTCTAGTCAAGAGACTGTCAAACACGGTAGCGGAAATAGTTCTGTAAGCCACAGTACTTCGAACAGTACATGCGAATACGCCCAAGCTAGCCGCGTCGGAAGAGCTTCGGGAAAAGCGGTACCAGCGCGCCTTGGGTATTATCGGTAGGATAGAAAGAAACGAGGCGAGTGGTAATTCTCATCCGAAGGATTTGGAATAAGTTGCTTTTTTGGGTGGCGGTCGTACTTTGCCTGAGAGAATACGGGACAGTTGGCCGCAAACTGCTTGGCCTTTTTTCTATCGAAATATCATTTACGAAGTTTTCCGTATGTCTAAACTTTACCAGTTTATGTTGAAACTGTGGTAATGTGTGTAGGTCGCAGTCTATTGCGTTAACTACGTCGACTTTCACGGATTCTTGTAGGAGTTTCATCAGATTTCCCAAGGATTGGTATATAATTAGATGTCGTATTTTTTCCAAAAATAATAAAGGTTCTTCGTTGCGGTTCAGCACCTTTTTCCTAAAGTATCTGGTTGCGGAAGCAGTTTACCGGCTTATCTGTTCTTTCGATTGCATTTGTTGACGATTCTTCGCTGTGAATCGTTTCAACACTCATATTATCTAAGACGTTTATATGCTGTCTAGATAATGCATCAGCGAGGTTTGTAGATAAGCTTTGCATTGCACTCATCGATGAAAGCTTTCCACCTTTTGATTTTCGAATTTGGGTTCCTGTCCAAAACCGCAAATGTTAGTGGTTGGTGGTCCGTAAGTGCATATAATTTTGTGACGTCAAAGAAATAATTTCTTAGCGTTTTTAGTGCCCAAACGATAGCCAATAGCTCCCTTTCGTTTGTTGCGTAATGCTCTTCGCTATCGGTTAGGGTGCGAGAAATCATGGTAATAGGTTTGCCCTCTTGCGAGAGGACAGCACCTATAGCGTGTGAAGATGCATTAGTAGTTAAATCGAATGGTTTGCTGAAATTTGGATAGGTTAATGTTACGTCCTCGGACGCCAGTATTTCTTTTAGGGTATTGAAGGTCTTTTTCTGTCCATCAGTCAAATCTATTTCGATTCTTTTCGACTGTGATGCAGTCACTCGACCATATTCTTTCCTCATTATGCTTGATAGTGGTTTGGCTATTTTGGCGAAGTCCTTTATAAAACACCTATAGTATCCCGCTAGACCTAGAAACGATCTAAGCCCCCTAAGGGGGGTGGGCTCAGGAAATTGTCGTATTGTGTCAACTTTGTCTGGGCACGTTTTTATCCCTCCTTGTGACACCAGGAATCAGAAATACTCTACTTCTGTTCTAAAAAATTTTGACTTTTCGGCCGATACCTTCATATTGGCATCGAATAAATTTTTAAGGATTGCTTCCACGCCTTTCAAATGTTGTTGTTTGTCTTGCAAACAAATTATGACATCATCCACGTAAACAAAACGGCTTTTTCCTGTACTCTCTTAACACATCATCTATCGCCCTTTGGAAGATACTTGGGGGGGTTTCAAGACGAAAGGCAACCGACAAAATTCGTATTTACCGTTTTTGATAGAGAAAGCTGTTTTTTCTCTATCGCGCTCCGATAAGATAATCTGGTGAAAGCCGGATTTTAAGTCTAGAGTGGTAAAATATTTGCTTCCACCCAAATTAGCCAGAATTCCTGTAATGTAGGGGATTGGATATTTGTCACTTATTGTTTTTTCGTTGAGTTTACGAAAATCGATGACTAACCTTTGTTTTGCTTGTCCGGTTTCATCCACGCCTTTTTTTTAACTACCCATATGAAACTATTAAACGGCGATCTAGATGGTCGGAGAATACCATTTTCTAACAGTTCCTGGATTTCCCTGTTTACAAAATCCGTTACACCCAGTGGATATGGGTATAATCTGGAGTACACCGGGTCCTCATCCTCGGTGCGGGTTGTTGCCATCTCCTTTGTATTATACGGTAGTGCTTCGTTGGGATCGGCGAAAACGCCACTAATCCCTCTAATCATCTTAAAGAAGTCGTCGCTAATGTCAGATGGTACCGCATCAGCCTGAAGCCTAAGGTGGCTAACGTCATGGCTGGTAACGAAAAAGATTTCTTCTTCTCCAAAGTCATGTGCTATTGTATTTAGTTTCAAATCGATGTCGGCATGCACCTTATTAAGTACATCGGGTCCCATCACACCGTCAAACGATGTCAGGTCTGGCAGAATGAAAAATTTCGCTGTTACTCCGAATATTTTTATGTAACACTTTTTCTTGATGGGGGTGACCCCGTGAATAGATTTCACAGAAAAAGTGTTCCTTACAGTCTGCACTCCTTTTAGCACCGGTAACGGTTTCATGTAACTTTTCGACGCCCCGGTATCGATGAGGAGTTAATTTTTCTCCCTCCTATAGATTTGGAGATCCAAGGTTAGGAGGGACCTTCCCCTTAAAAAATTTAGTTGGTAAAATTTAATATCGTCCGACGTTTGTTCGGCCTCATTCTCGTCTCTTAAGTGGTTTACTCGTTAGATTTTTGGTCCTGTGTAGCGTCCGGAGTTTGCCAAACGCTTCTGTTGGTTACTCTGTCCTAATTGATTCGGATTGTATCCCCTGTTATATGAATTGTGAAGTGGATGGATCGACTTCCATTGGTTCTTCCCGTTTTTGACTTTCCTTGTCACGTTCGTTATTTAGTTTTTGGGTTTCAGTCGAATGCTGTGGTTGTCTGGATCGGTACTGTTTATATCTATGTGGGACTCAGAGCTGTTAAACTTCTGACCATTTGAACCTGCATTCGCGTTACTGTAACTTTTTTTATTAGAATTATTTTCGCTATGCCTAGCTGCGAAATTAGCTGCAAATGTGTAGCGCTCGTGATTTGGGTCTTCCTCTTGCGCCAGGGCAAGAGCAGATGGGAGGTCTGATGGTCTCGAAGCGAAAAGAATGTCGCGTAAGGGCCTCCTTAAGCCAGATATGAACACCATCAAATCATTGGCCCTGTATTTCTCATTAATGACGTCTGCTACGCTACTCTCTTAAGACATTATGCTCTTGTTCGCTTATAACGTTAGCTTTTCCTCAACTTCATCATATAATTCCAAGCACGACATGGAGCCTTGCCTAAGGGTAGATAACTCTTGTTCTATGATGTAAAGAGGACGCTTGTCCGCGTAGGTAAAATCTAATCGTGCAATAATGGCGTTAAAATTAAGCACGGTGTTAAATGATGAAAGTACTGCATCAGCAGCCCCTCTTATCTTGTTTCTTAAAATAGTTACTGCCTGATAATGTCGTTCGCTGCCATCGTACCTTTTGAATAACTCATAGGCGTGGTGTGCCGCCTCACGCCATGACACATACGTGCCTGTGTACCCCTGAAATTCTGGTAGTATTTTTATGGCGTTTAGTGTTATGTCACATCCTACCAATGGGTTTATTGTCACTTTAACGTATTTTTGCAATTTAGGTTTGGCAATGGTGACTTGATTTTGGATCGTCACCAGCTTCCTATCAAACTCCAACTTCTGTGCTGCTAAAGCACTTCGCACCTCTGCCTTAACTAACTCGCTCACCTGTTCTGCGTTCATATTGTTATGAGGTCTTTCTATTTTTAAATTTTTAAAGAGGGCCTCCAACACCTCATTCATTTATTTCTTTTGCAAACAAAAAAAATTTGTCTTGCTATCCCTTAAACACTTTAATCCTTTATTTTCGCAAACAATATGTCTTAAAATGAGCACTTCACTCCCCTTTCCATTTTTGCTTAAATATTTGTATCACTATTAGTTGATGTTGTGTGTGCTCCTATTAGTTGATGTTGTGTTTGTTCCTATTAGTTGATGTTGAGTTTGGTCCTCGGCTCTAACTGATAGTTGATCCTTTTTCCCAAGGTATTGGGGTTTCGGTCACGTCTTCGGGTTCTCACCTATGAAGTATTCCACGCTGCCCAAGGAAAATCGTTCCTTGGAGACTCTTTAGTCCAATTTTAGCTGAAATATTCGTATTAATCTTCGCGAGCCCCACGTTGGGCGCCAATTTAACGATTTTGGTATTTTAATAATTTTATTTCCACATTTGTTGCGGTTGATTGAGCTTGAGATTTCTAATTGACTTTACAGAACTTCTTAAGCCAACACCTAACCCATGGCGTCGCGCTGCGCTGCTGCTCTTCTACTAGTGTTCCAACCGTGTGAATTCAATTCTGCTGACTCGTGTGGATTCTTTATTGCCGTCAACAGTGTGAGCGCAATTCCGCTGACATAGCGACTCGTGGGGAATATTTGGTGTTGTCAACCTGTGGTCGCAAATATGTTGAGTTGGCGGCTCGTGCAAAATATAATATTACATTGGTGTGGCCGACGGCGTAAAGGTTGCGTCAGCCGGTTGTGTTGTTGATAGCAATGCGGTGGTAAGAACCTATTTGCGATAAGTTACATAACGGCAATAGCCTTTCAGATGACCGGAAACTCATTAAGGTCGAAACTTCACAAGTGAAGTGAAGGTTTTCCGGTTCGGTACTACGTGGGACGATCCATACGGCGTCGGCGATGCCAACAAGCTGCTAAAAAACATGCAGTTCATTAACTGGGGTACTCCATCTAACTGAGTACAATATGGGCATGAAGGTTGTTCAAATTAACTTAACACTCCAAGCTAGCAACAGGCAACCTTTCCGTGTTTCTGGTAGAGGAAGTTATCGATATAGGTCTCTTTCAAGAGCCAGGCGTGTGGATAACCGAGGTCAAGAGCCTAAAACTGACCAAGTGCTCACAGTTGTCAAAAGAACGGTTGGTAAGCCAAGTATAACTCTTTTCTCATCCTTCTCACAGCTTCGAAGGTATGATAACAATTGGGGGACGTCAAGTTCTCTTGCATTCGGTCTTTCCAACGTAGAGGAGGTCGTTCTCTTCCCCCACCACCACCAGCTGGTACCGCGTTGAATACTTGAATACAACGTAGCCGTTGTATTTTAATTCGCTGGACTACGTCTATGCCGTCGTATTCACCGTCACAAAGACGAAGAGGTACCTAAATATTTCGGAGAATCTTTCTCTCGAACTCACCAAGGGCCATCTCATCCGATGCTGACAGTGCCCAAGCGCCGTACAATAGCACGGGCATGATGAGAGACTTATAGAGTGTGGTGTTGGTTCGTCGAGAAAGGGCTTTGCTGCGTAATTGCCTACTCAGTCCAACGTAGCATTTTTTAACCAGAGATATTCTACGTTGGATTCCCAGGCTGGCATTATTCTAGGTGTTAATGCTGGTTCCCAGATAAACGGAGTCATTCACGTTTTCAAAATTGTAATTGTCAACAATGATGCAGGAGCCAAGACGCGAGCGCACTGACTGTTTAATTGATGACAGGAGGTACTTAGTTTTCCTTTGTTCACCTTCAGAGCCATACGTTTACCTTCTTTATCCAGTTTGGAAAAAGCAGAAGTAGCGACGCGGTTGTTGAGGCCGATGATATCGATATCATCAGCGTATGCTTAAACGGTTAAATTCTGCGGCTAGAATTATCTATTCTATTATAAGGTTAAAGAAGTCGCACGAAAAAGGGTCAACCTGTCTGAGGCTTCGTTTGGTTTCAAACGACGAGGTTCTTCCGGAATCTAACAGAGCAGGCAGCGTTTTTGCTCGACGTCATTTTACATACCCGTATTAGTGTTGTGGGGATACCAAATTCAGACGTTGTATCAAATAGGTAGCTCTTTTTGTGCTATTGAAAGCGGATTTGAAGTCGAAAAAAAGGTGGTGTTGTATCTATTCTGCTTTCTCTCGTCTTTTTCAAGATTTTGCGAACCGTGAATATTTGGTTGATAGTAGATTTTCCAGGTCTTAAGCCGCACTGATAGGGTCTAATCAGTTCGTTCACGGTGGGCTTCGGTGGTTCACACAATACGCTCGACAAAACCTTCTGTGCTATGCTTTTTTGTGGATTAGGCAGAGTACACTTAAATTCCAATCAGCAGGCATGCGTTCGTCCGACCATATTTTGCAATTGAGCCGGAGCATGCCGCCGCACTTGAATAGCTCTGCTGGCAGTCCGTCAGCACCAGCGGCCTTATTGTTTTTTAGCCGCGCTATTGCTCTTCGAGTTTCGCCCAGGTCAGGTAACGGTACTTCGACTCTGTCTTCATTGACTGGAGGCTTGGGTTCATCATCGTCTATGTTTTCCGCGCCACTACCATTAAGCAGCGTGAAGAAGTCCTCCCTCCACAGCCTGAGTGTGCTCTATCGGTCATCAGGTCGCCATTTTCATTCTTACAGGAAATGGCCACGGTCTTGAAACTTTCTATAAGCCGCCGTACCTCGTACATTTTTGGGCAGTTTTCTTATCTACGGTACTACGTATTACCATGTTTCGAGCCACGGTGAAGTCGATCAGCCTCAGTCCGTTAGCGATTGTTTGTACAAGCTCCTGTTAGCCACTCGACCTACAAGGGTGCTTGCCTTCCTCCTTGGTGGAGCTATGATATTGCTATGCTTTGCGAAGATACCAGGAAACTTTTGAACTTTAGTTTCTTGACGGGAAATTGGCAGCTATACAAGGATAGTTTAAGGGCTTATAAGAGCTGTTCCGAAAGAAAAGTAGGAATCTTGGAATAAGCCATGGTAACGAGGGACCCTCAATGCGTATCATTACGCTGGAGAAAATTGAATGGACAATCCATTTCTTATCAACATACAACTCTTCTGGTCCGGACGGAATTATTCCAGTCACGCTACGCACAAACGCTGGGGATTCCTTGCTTGGGCTGCATTTTCAAAGCATGTTTAATGCTCAATCATGTCCTTCTCTATTGGAGGAATGTGAAAGTAGTGTTTAGGCAAGGCAGGCCTTGAGTTGCCTACGGACTTTATACCCATTAGCCTTTCGTAATTCATCTTAAAATCCTCAAAAGCCTAGTGGCCATTCACATTCGCAATTAACTTTGTAGGTCGGGGTTACGTACAGCCCAGCATGAATATCTGAAATGGCGCTCCATTGAATCTACACTTCATGAAGTCATGAAGAGCAAGCAATTGATTTTGGCTGGTTTCTTAGACATAGAAGGGCTCTCCACAATGTTAGCTCAGATTGATGAGTCTGGATTTCGTCAGTTCTGCGTACATGGATTTTGAGCACAAAGCCTGACAGTAGCGAATTTGTTAGATGCCGCTACAGAGGGATGCCGTAACGGGGTGTTTTGTCTCCTCTGGTATGGTTATGCGTCATTAATGGCAATCTCACTAGACTCAAAAGGATTGGGATTAAAGTTGTTGCATATGCGGACGATGTCGTAATTATAGTATCCGGGTTGAGCACTAACGTGATTAGTGATATTCCGCCAAAAGCACTTAGAGAATTGAATTCATGGTCAGGCAGCTGTGGACTCAACATTAACTTAAGAACCCCGTCGATATTATGCATGTCACCACGGATTCCACTCTCATCGCGAATCGGATTTTTGCACTTATAGCATTTATCCACTTCCGAATCTCGTTTTGTTTACTTGTGTTTTTATTTGATTATAGTTAGTCTAACTAGTTAGTGTGATTGCACCTATCACAGTTTATGCGCACTCTGCTATTTGAATCACTGTCTTCAATATCGACTCAATAGACTTAGCAGTGCACTCAGTTTAATTAAACTCGGCAAAACGATTATAAACACGTTCTCCTGCAGTGAACGACACTAGACAAAGCCCTTGTTCAAGTTTTGACTGACATTTTAAATGCCAAATAAATTTACTTTAACCTTTTCCTCGGGCACTCCAATTTTGTTCAAATTTCTTGTCCTACATAAGTACATAACTACTGAATATAGACATTAATCTAACAAGTTTTACATAATTTATTTATTTCTTATCACTAATTTCAAGAAAACAATGGCGCTTAACGATGCGTGACTGACAAAAGAGAGGGATATTTCAGTAACCAGTAAAGATAGCTTGCTAATGTTTGATGCATGGGATTGGGTTGAGAAAATAAATAAGTGTAGTAAATATACCCTTCACTGAAAGTTTTTATTGAACTTAGTATTTATTACATAGTTTATTGTCTCAAATTAAGAATGATTTTAAAATAGAGGAACATTACGGCTGTGGATTTAATTACGCACTTCTTCTCTCTTGGCAATTTAACTTTAAACTTACAACTGCCGCTTTGCATTCAACGCGTTCGTCAAGTTCTTTTAGTCAAGCTTGTGTTAAGTATGATCAATTCGTTGGCCCGCTCCGGTGCTGCTGTCCTAAATACGTGTGTAAATTTTCTTTCTGAAAATGGTCGAATAGTGTTTTCAGTTTTACAATATTCTTACACAGTAGATATTTGACCGTTTCCTCCCTTTCATAATTTGTACAGCTCCTGCAGCATCATCGAACAGGTGCGCTTAGCCTTTCAGCATGGCTATCAATAAAAATGAAGATGCCTCATCCTAGAATTCTAATTCCAGGCTTCTCTACCGTTTCTATAATAGCTGACACCTCAGCCTGGAAAACGCTGAAGTGGTCTGGTAACTTAAAGGAGATTTGTAGGGGAGGGTTTCGTGAGAAAACGCCTTCTCCCAGCTAACCATCGAGTTTCGAGTGATCTGTATATGTAGGGTAAGGAAGGGTTTTTCCAAACCAAGATTAAAAATCAAATAGCAAAGGAATTAGCTTGCAAATTGGGCTGTGCTAAAAAATAATGCCAAATCAAACAAGACGTCTTGGTGGTCAACAGTAGACTCATTTATTTCAGGCTACCAACTCTTAATATATATGTATGTAGTTCAAGCTAAGTATACTGTATGTATGGATGTTATTATAACAGGAGTATGCGGTGGGGTGATACAACCGTGAAATTCCAGTGAGAGTGTAGCCTAAATATATATGTAATAATGTATGTATGATATATGTATGAGTACAATGATTTGTGTGAAGCGACAGTGACATGTTATTATGTACATAAGTATGTTTGTTTGTACAAATGTGAATAGGTCAATACATTGGAGTTATTACAATTGGATATTTAAATGAGTAATTAGGCTCATCGCTTGTGAGAACTTACAGGGTGTCTTGTTAGGTGACCTAACATCCCGGCCCCGTTGAAAGGACTTTCAAGTTGGTAAGACTGCAATTTTGTTAGCTGGGCGGCGTATGACTCCTTTCGAAGTTCGCACGTCAACCACTCTGACTCGTTTATCCTTTCCTGGTACAGTGTCTACGACGCGCCCCAATAGCCATCGTTGCGGTGGTACGTTGTCCTCATGGATGAGAACCATTGCGTCTTTACCGATGTTCGCATGATCAGTGTTCCACTTTGTTCGCGCTTGAAGTTCGCTGATGTAATCGCGCGACCACCGTTTCCAAAATATTTGCTTTATTGCGGTTACTTGATTTCACCTGTCGATTTGATTGACGTTGTCTGCTACTGCTCGCTCCGGAAGAGCCTTTAACGCACTGCCAGTCAAGAAGTGGCTCGGAGTCAAAGCTTCGTAGTCGCTGGGGTCGGATGAGAGTGGAGATATGGGCCGCGAATTAAGGACAGCTTCTATATCTACCAGGGCTGTAGTTAGTTCCTCGTACGTTAGCCTTGCGTTCATGAAGGTCCGATTGAGATGGCCCTTGGCTGACTTGACTGCCGCCTCCCAAATGCCACCAAAATGAAGTGCCCTAGGAGGAATAAAATGAAAATTAACAAATTCATTAGCGCAATAATTTGTGATGATTTCTTGGGTTTCCGTTTTGAAAAGAAAATCTTTCAATTCAGCAAGTTTATTGCAAGCGCCAACGAAATTAGTTGCATTGTCGCAGAAAATATCTGATGGAAGGCCTCTTCTTCCAATCATTCGCTTCAGCGAAGCCAAAAATGCGTCCGTGGTCAGGTCTGAAACGACCTCGATGTGTACCGCCTTTGTCGCGAAACACACGTATATAGCAACGTAGGCCTTATAGGGGGCCTTGCCCCTGACGCGCAAATAAATGTTAACAGGTCCACAAAAATCAACGCCACAACGAGAGAATCGGCGTGATGGAGTCAACCGTTCAACAGGAAGATTACCCATCATATGTTGAAGTAATTTCGGTTTGTAACGAACGCAGTGGATACAGGAGCGAACAATACGTCTAGTAAGGTCGCGGGCGTTGACGATCCAGAATTGTAGACGAATTAGAGCTACCAGCGCTTTAGGTCCGGCATGATAGTTTTTAATATGCAGATATCGAACGTATCGTGTGACGAATTCACAATTTTTTGGCAGCAAGAGAGGATGTTTTCGGGTTTCTGCAAGATCAGCTAGTTCAAGCCTTCCGCCAACCTTCAAGAGCTCGAATCCTTCAGTCCCTTCCAAGAACGGGTTTAAATTCCGTAGTGTACCATTTGTCGTCATCTCCTTCTTCAATGATCGAATATCTTCAGCGAAGTGTTGCTGTTGCACATTCCAAACAATGCATAGCAAGGCACGGTGTAGTTCAGCGGAAGTAATTGGTCCATTATCAAGTTCTGTAGTACGTTTCTTAAGCTTTGCGGAAAACCGAAGCATCCTTGCAACAATCCGGACTCCACGAGTGTGAGAGCTGTACCTGTCGAGAGTTTCGAGAATGTAGTTATTAGTAATAATTACTTTAAATACAGATTTCCGCATTTCCGAACTGACGACTTCCATATCGACGTCGTTGTTACATTCGCTTGGCCACTTTTCTACATCTTCGTACAGGAACGCAGGGCCAGTAAGCCAAATTGAACTGGCGAGCTCGCACGCCGTGCTTCCTCTGGAAACAATGTCCGCTGGATTGCTTTTCGTTGGTACATGTCTCCAATGAGCGTCCCCAGTCAAATCCTGGATCTCCGATACTCTTTTGCCAACGAAAGCTGAAAGCGTAGCCGAATGCCGTTGGAGCCAGTGAAGGACAATTTGCGAATCTGTTCAAAGAAGGGTTTCGAAATTATAGTTAGCAAACATAGTTTTAACTTTGGTAAAGAGTCGGGCAAGAAGTTGTGCGCCGCAAAGCTCCAACTTTGGTAGAGACTGCCGTTTAGTCGGAGCTACTCGTGATTTCGCTGTAAGAAGGCGAACGCGAACATTACCAGCGTTGTCTACGATGCGTGTGTAAAGCCCACAGCCGTAGGCACGAATAGATGAGTCGCAAAATCCATGAATTTGAAGAACTTGCATATTACCTGATAAACAATACCTTGGCATTTTAATTGCTGTGAGAGCCGAAAGATCGTTGACGAAGCTTATCCAAGCCGACTGAATGTTTTGTGGAACCGCTTCATCCCATTCAAGTTTCAGTAACCACAGTTCCTGAAGCAGGATTTTAGCGGTTACGATTATTGGAGCAAGAAGACCAAGTGGGTCGAAGAGCGACGATGCGATGGATAATATTGTCCTTTTCGTAACGCGACCGTTTATAGCCTTCTTTGGTGTAAATGAAAAAAGAAAATTATCGTGAATCTGGTCCCATTTAAGACCAAGAGCACTGGTGAGGGCGGTATCGAAATCAAAATCCTTATCTGTGTTTTCGCCTCTGAAATGTTGTTGGTTGGAATGCCATTTGGCCATGTCAAATCCACCTAATTTGAGTAGTTCTGTTACCTCATGTTTGATCCGTGATAGCTCCTTCAAGGAGTCAGCACCACACAGCAAGTCGTCTACGTAGAACGATGACTTGACGACATTTGAGCCAACGACGAATTGTGACGCATGTTGGTCGGCGAGGTGGTGTAGGCTGCGTACAGCGAGATATGGTGCGGCTGCCATGCCGTACGTGACTGTGTTGAGCTGAAATGTTTGGATATCTTGACGAGGCGAACTTCTCCACAAAATGTACTGAAACTTGCGATGTTCCTCATTGGTTAGAACTTGCCGATACATTTTAACAATATCTGCTGTGAGTGCAAAACGATGCAAACGAAAACGAAGCAAAAGAGATACAAGCTCGTTTTGGATAGTAGGTCCAACCATTTGGATGTCGTTCATTGATTTCTGCGTAGTTGTTCGACACGACGCATCGAAAACAACTCTAAGCTTCGTTGTTGTGCTGTTCGGCTTCAAGACACAGTGGTGGGGGATGTAGTAATGAGGTTCGTTCAATCTTGGGCTGAGCACTGCTTGCATGTGCCCTAGACTCTCATACTCATCCATGAATGCGACGTACTGCTTCCTGAGTACAGGAGAGCGTTGTAGACGACGTTCTAGGGCATTAAACCTTCGCAACGCGGTTGTATATGATTCACCCAAACAGGCAGGATCGTCCTTGAACGGTATTTGAACTATAATACGACCATTCGGGCTCCGAGTAACGGTCTCGTTATACATCCTTTCACAGCTATGTTGCTCACAAGTCCACACGTCCTTAGCTACAACTTCCTCAATCTGCCATAATTTTTCCAACTTGGAATCTATAGACTCCTCACAGGCAAGCAAGCATTTGGTGTTGCGCGCGTTAGCGCTCGCACGATTGCGTCCAGAAACGACCTATCCCAGAAGCGTTTTCTGCAAAATAGGAAGATTATTGCCGAGTTTAATTTGTCCAACGGAAAGTGAACAAAAAAAGCTTTCTGTTCCCAAGAGCAAGTCAATCTTATTTGATTTGTTAAATTGATCATCAGCAAGTATGATGTTTGATGGAATTTGCCAAAAAGATGTATCGATCTCCGGTTCCGGTTGATAGGCGATATGCGACGTAATGCAAAAGGTGAGTGGCAGCTCAAATCCTGTCGCTTGTGATTTAATATTCGTGGACGTCTTGTATTTGAGATTAGTGGAAGTCTCACCAATACCTTGGATCTCGATGTTATGTTTACTTCGTGGAAGCATCAGTTTCTGCGAAAACTCATCAGTAATAAAATTCACCTGTGAGCAAGAATCCAGCAAAGCTCGGCCAACACGATAGTTTCCGGACGCGTCACGAACCGAAACCATAGCGGTGGCGAGAAGGATGTGGTCAAACGAGTTGTTCATGTGTGTGTGAACGGCGGATGGCAAAGTAGAGTTCGTCGAGTATGACGTGGTTCCACGATGCAACAAACTATGGTGCTGACGAGAGCAAACCTTGCACCTATACGTTGATGTGCAATTTGATAATTGATGTCCCTTTGACAAACAATTAATGCAGATATTCGTCTTCTTCGCATGGTTGAAACGTTGCGACACACTAAGCGCCTTGAAGCGTTCACAGTTTTGTATTTTGTGACTGTTGCTGGAGCATACCGAGCAAGGCGGATGTGCAGATTCCTTGCCTTTGGTGCCTTGTTGGCGTTTTGCTGAACGGGCCCAACTGCGTGAGCGCTGTCAATTGAATCGAGGTATTGGCAATGTCTATCCAATACCTTGATGCAATCTTCCCAGCTCGGTAACGTTTTAAAGTCCAACGACTCCTTCCATTTACGATTGGTTTCTTCATCTGCTTTCTGTTAGACTAAATAAATGAGCATGGCTTCTGAAACTTGGCTCTCAGTTCCCAATGACAACAACGAGCCGTAAATTGCAGACGCCTTGTCAATCAGACTTCTCAACTGACCACCATGCGGCTTGGAGATAGACGAAAGCTCAAATAGAGAAGAAATATTTTCTAAAAATATAAGAGTAGGGTTATCATACCGAGCCTTAAGTCTCTCCAATGCCTTCGAATAATTTTCGTTGGAAACTTGAAACGAGTCGATAGTTTCTAGTGCTGGACCATGAAGACAGTTGCGCAAATGATTAAACTTCTCGATGTTGGAAAGGCTATATTCTCGATCGATAATTTGTTTAAATGACGTAATAAAATTTTGATATTCAGAGTACTTGCCGCTGAATGAGGGGAGTTTGAGTTTGGGTAGCTTGGAACCTGCTTGCATAACACAAGTTGTGTCTGACTGTGTGGCGTTGTGTTCCTCGGAAAGTTGCAACTGCAGAATTAATTTTGTTGTTATGTACAGCTCCTCCAAGTCTCCACGACCTCCATCATCTGAATCAAGCCTTTCGATCTCCGTTTGTGTGGACAATACATTCTTAAATTACGACTCAAGAATACCAAGTCGGCATTTGTACTCGGCTGCTGAACATACTTTACCTCCTGGTCGCAGGCTGGCCTCAACAGTATTTTTGATGCGAGAAATATTCTTCTTAATATTGGCCCGTTGTTGTTTGAGCGCCTCTAAAGACATTGTAAAGGATTGATTTTAAATTTGCGAGAACTGAATTCTTAAATGTTGTATGTGCGTTTATGTTGATTGGATTTACTATGTGTTTGCGAATAAAAAATACAAATGCACTGATTGCACAACGCAGGCGGGTTTCAAGGAAAAACGATGAATACTTGCGTTCGAATTACCTTTGATGTGACGAAAGGTTGAGAGCAATGAAAGGTGGCACCCTCGTTGAAATGGTTTGTTGGGTAGCGGCGACAATTACAACGGCGATGATGTGCCAAGTTACAACAGCACGCAAATTCGCAAACGCAGCACAGTAAAGAACGTAAACTTACGGCTAGTGAACGGTAGCGACGTGAACTGCGTAGACGAGCAGCGCAGATGTACCAAAGCAGCGATGAAATGTGCGCAGACTTACGGCAGCGACGTAAATTGCGTAGAGCAGCAGCGCAGATACACCAAAGCAGCGACAAAATTTGTGTAAACTTACGGCAGCGACGTGAATTGCGCAAACGAGCAGCGCAGATGTACCAAAGCAGCGATGAAATGTGCGCAGACTTACGGCAGCGACGTAAATTGCGCAAACGAGCAGCGCAGATGTACCAAAGCAGCGACAAAATTTGTGTAAACTTACGGCAGCGACGTGAATTGCGCAAACGAGCAGCGCAGTTGTACCAAAGCAGCGAAAAAATATGCGTAAACTTACGGCAGCGACGTAAACGAAAACTGCAACTATAGGTGTTGTTGCGGTGGCAGCGAAATAAATTCTTGCTAGCACTAGATCCAATGACCTCTCACCGACCTTCTGCAATTTATTGCGAACAAGCAGGATTTCCAAGACGGCCAAAGATGGTATCCAATGATGGGATTAATGATGATGCGTGAGCCGTCGTCTTGATGACCACCAGGAAAAAATCACGACAAGTTACTTAATTTTTAATTAGCGATTTCGACTAAGAACTTCAACGCGAACAACGAAATTTTTATTTAAAGCACTGTCCCACGTTGGGCGCCAAAATGTAGGGTAAGGAAGGGTTTTTCCAAACCAAGATTAAAAATCAAATAGCAAAGCAATTAGCCTGCAAATTGGCTGTGCTAAAAAATAATGCCAAATCAAACAAGACGTCTTGGTGGTCAACAGTAGACTCATTTATTTCAGGCTACCAACTCTTAATATATATGTATGTAGTTCAAGCTAAGTATACTGTATGTATGGATGTTATTATAACAGGAGTATGCGGTGGGGTGATACAACCGTGAAATTCCAGTGAGAGTGTAGCCTAAATATATATGTAATAATGTATGTATGATATATGTATGAGTACAATGATTTGTGTGAAGCGACAGTGACATGTTATTATGTACATAAGTATGTTTGTTTGTACAAATGTGAATAGGTCAATACATTGGAGTTATTACAATTGGATATTTAAATGAGTAATTAGGCTCATCGCTTGTGACAACTTACAGGGTGTCTTGTTAGGTGACCTAACAGTATAGTTGAAAATATTATAAGGTGGAGTGTTCAAACCTAGATTTCACTCCTCCATAATAGGAATTCTGGCTATAAAACTACTTTCAAAGCGCAACGATCCGTTCTGCTCACAATAAAGCGAGAGTTATTTAATATGCAAGAGTGATCGTGGGTTTCGGGATGTCACTGGGATGCCACTCTTAAGCGCAGAACAGTCATCGCTGCTAGCTCTTGTCCTGTCAAATCCAACGGCAGGAGATTCAAGATAGCGTTCAAAGCATCATTTGCTATGGTTCTGAGTGCTCCGCTTATCAACTTTTTCTAATGCAGTCTACCATGCGATCACTCCATATAGAAGGATTGGCCTGACGACTGCTGTAAATGTCTACCGACAGATCCGGGGACTAAGGTCCCATTTCCTGCCTGTGGCTGTCTTACTGATATAGAGGTCTACAGAAGCCTTTTCATAGCGTTGAACTATATTCTCTTTCCTGGTCAACTTCGTACCAAAAATAACGCCTACAAATTTGGCACTTGTAGCATAACTTAACCGGATTTCATTTAGCTCCGTTGAAGTTAAAAGCGTCTTCAATGTCCAAGAACGCTCCGAGACAAAAATCCTTAACGCTGAGAGACTTCTACCAAGCTATGGAGTGCAGTCTGTGCAGATGTGTTTTTGCAGTAGTCATGTAGACGGCTACCGATGAAATCAGAGAGGAAGCTACTAACAATCCTTTCAAGTCTCTTAAGAGCAAAAAGGATAGACTGATAGGCCTAAGGTTATTTGGGTTAATAAGTGAGGCTTTTCCGGGGTTGGGTATCTAGTAGCAGCTCTACGGTTTCCTTCCCCGTTGAGGTCCAGGTGCAGGTGCCAACTAGCTCCAGTCCCACCCATCTCTCGGGAGAGTACGTGGATCTGTTCATTGTTCTCTTGCAGGAAAGCTTCCAGTAGACTTTCTTCCAAAATAGACTTTCGGTATCAGTTTGCCATTTGGAGCCAAAACAAAGGGTATTGCTCTGATAGCCTTTCAAACAACTTTCTGTATCCGGAATTCTCATCATCGTGCCACAAGCGATGGTCCTCCACATATCTATTAGGCAAGGTCAGACCGATGAGTTCTGGTCTTCTGGTGGTAAGAAATGTAAGGCGACATATTAAGATCACCACTCTCTAAGCATCGCACAGTCGACTGACCGCGGAACTATAATGCATGCTCGCGGTCTTTCTGCCCCTCTAAGTTGAAGGATGTCAAATCCATTTTTAATGCAATATGTTTAGATACTTATGAATGTTACATGCAGCAATTGTTTTATCTTCACGTAATATTCTTAAAAACTATAGGCATGTATGGAGTACGCCCAGTGGAGCAACCATATATGCCCGATCAGCTTTCATAATCAGCGAAGAAGATCTTTTGTTGACTTTCTCTTGAGGATTGGGGTGACTTTGAAGTACTGAGTTATGAGGTGCAGCATGTTTTCTAATTTCTTTGCGAACAGTGGGAACCTTAAGGTCTCGATGTAAGTGGTCATTTGGGACATATTAAAATCATTTTACAATAATTCTCACGGTTTTTGATAGGAATCTTTGCAAGATTTCCATATTAGAATTTGCTGCAATGTCCCACGGCTGCATACCGTTAGTCCAGCTTGGTTTTAAGACAGTTGAGTAATTTATTGTCAACTGATAATTGAGAGTTTGAGTCCAAAAGCCAATCTATATTGGTTTCTGAGTGTTTCGCCCCTCCGTTCGTTGTTCAAGATATCTTTCAGTTCTTTTGTGAGTCCGTTGTCACTTTTTTCATGCCCGTCGCTTTTCTCTTAGTTTAGCTTTTACAAAATATATGGCTTTGACATTTTTGTATTTAGACCATTACATTCTGATCTTTCACACAAATTTAATACGTGAATAGCCTAGTTCAAATATTCGGTAAACTATTTCATCAGAACATTGATGGTTGGAAGGGAAATGTGATTACTGGAGACCCGATATACTGTTAAATTTTGCACATTTTTTCGGTTCGGTTGAATGTTTGCGCATGTAAATAAGCATACATATATATTTATATTATGTGTAGATATGTAAATATAGGTATTTATGGGCATTTTTTACATAAATGCATGCATGTACAAATAATAACAAATATTAAATGTGTTGCTTATCAACGAAAATTTGAATAAATGATAGAAATTCCACATATAAATTGCATATGCAAATATACATCAGTGTACATGCATGCACATGTATCAAGAACGATTGAGTGCATTTTTGCAAATGTAGAAAGAGCATAGATATCATTTATTATTTTTATGAAATTGCATAATTATTAATATGAAATGCTAACGTACCACACTGCTAGGGAAATTATATAAAACTTCTCAAATCACCAATTCTCGCTCTAGCAGTACTAATTTAGGTCCCTACAGTTAAATTCAGAGAGTCCACTGAATACTTTGAGGTGGAAGAAAAGATTGTGGTATGTTTGCAGCAGGCCCACCGACAGTTGAACGAATTGCGGAATGGCTGGGATGCTCCTTCTCTGTAATTTACGTTCAATAGAAAAACTTAGTCTCGAAAAAGTTGTGAGGGGTTGCTAACTGTTTGAAAAGTACGAACAAACAGGGATATTTCTCGTAGACATGAGTATATAATATGTATATACATACATTTATATATACCTACACAAATGTTTTTCGAAAGCTGTTCATAAAAGAGTTGCCACGTCTCCAAAATCAAGGAAATATTGATTAAGACAAATCCTAGTAATTTTATACATGTTAAAGTTTATATGTGAGTGAATGTGTGAATATGTTCGTCGGATTTGTATAAAATTTGGCACATATTTGGGTTTATAACTTGCGTTAATGTATGTGGTAGGGTATAAAAAATTTTGTTAAAAAGGTTATAGTCAATTAAATAAACAAGGTAAATCCCTAATCGATAACGACTGGACAAATTAGGATACGATTTGTTATATACATCTTGTACGATGCCGATCTAAATTAACCGAGATGTGTTTCGTTCAACGGTCGTATTTACAAAGAACGTAGATTACAAAGAAGTTCGAAAAGTGCTCGACCAAAACACATTGCATAAATGAAAATCACCCAAAATGCATAGGTGATTGTCACCAAATTTATTCAAAGCTAAAAAGCTGACATTATCAGCATTCGCACGATAACGCTCATCTGAACTATTTGGTGGATTGTTAGAATTCACTATACGAGTATTTAAAGATGTAATTCAGAAGCGAATAATCGTTCTCAGCGTCACCAAAAAGGTACGCAAATTGCCTCTTAGGCATCCAGTTTTCGCAGCGTCTCGGTCCTTTCGGTAGACATTATATAGGTTTGCGTCGAAGAATTCATTATCAAGAAAGTATGAATTCAGCCACGATAACTATAACGTCGTAGTCGATCTGAGAACTAAAAGTACGAACGAGTTCAGACTTAGTACGTATGTCCGGAGCATTTTGGAAGTACACCTTTAAATCTGCACAGTATGCTGGGAGTACTTATTAAAATTTGTGTTACTTGAGCTCTGGTGCACAGTGTTTTGGAAAAAAACGAAAGGTCGAAGCTTAACATTTGCGGGACAGATGTTTGCATTATTTGCCACTTTAACATAGTTCCATTCAAAACGACTTATTTAAAGTTTACTTTTTTTAGATCACTAAAATTTACTGGTATATGTATGTATATCAAGTCAAAAATTTAGCAACTCCATAGGGATGTTTATCAACATAACTTATATAAAGTTACAGTCACAGTTTAGTGCAGTTTAGGAGTTTAGTGCATTACTTAAACTCGGTTTAAATTTAAATTTAGTTTAAACTACAGAGCTGTTCCCCATCGTGTCGGTTTCCTTGCCGCTGAAAATGGGCCGTAAACGGTGTGATGCCAGTCAATGCTATGTGGAGGGCATAGCACCATGACACATATCACTAAATGGGGCGTAGAGCTCCTCGTTTCTCCTACGGGTGAACGTGGAATGTATTGAGCCACTATGGAAAGTGGGGAATAAGCTGCCAACAAGTTGTTGGGCGGCATGAGTATAAAAAACTAGCGTACACGAAGAAGCCACGGAGAGTGGCAGCCAAGTGTTGGCTGATACCGCGAGAGTGGATGAAGGTTGTTTAGTCACATCTTAAGCTCTCTAATCTTCCCTCGGACAACCTTCTTGTATTCATGAGTGAGGGAGACATCGACGTGTCACTAATACAGGAACCCTGGGTTAGGCCAGCTGGCCGGGTAAGCCCCACGCGCCTATACTGGTAAAAACCCACATATTAATGCCTTTTTATGTTCTAATTTAAGCTCTCCGAACACGCTTTCGTTAAAGGTGGAGTTGATGGATAACCACTCGTGCTTGGTTTCTTCCGTATATTATGCGCACGACAGGCCGTTCCCGCCGCAGGATGTTATAACTTTACAAAGGCTAGCAGGAACTAGGCCGATTTTACCTGGCTGCGATGATAACTCCAGGCATATATTATGGGGTAGCTCCGAGACTAACGGGAGAGGTGAGTCACTATTACTAATTATAAGTTTAGGATTTGTACTAGAGGTAGTTCTCCAAACTTTATTTTTTCTAGTACTTCTGAGTTCTGTTTGTATCCGATGGGAATAAATCAACTAGAAGATTCCCTTGCATGAACTACTATCGAGGGATAAAATAAAAGTAGCTATTTTTACCTTCTCCCAGTAAATACTCAGCTGGAACTCTGTTTGCATTGCTAGGGCATCAAGATCTACTAAGGATCGCATTGTCGTCCACAAAGGTTGATAATGTGAGACGGGGAAATGGAATGGGAATGGCCTAAGGATGCTTCCTTGAGGAACTCCAGCTGCGATATCGAATTCTTGTGTTATGAACTCATTTTGTCGAATGGCAAAAACTCGGTTACTAACATAACTTTCTAGAACTTTGTGTGTGTTCGCAGGAAGTGGCGTCCGTATTTTATATATTAGACCGTTCATCCAAAAGCGACTTGCTTGAGTGACCTCCAAAAAAAATTGCTGAGCAGTACTTCCATATCCCATACTAGTCATATCTCAGTATAGCGTCAAAGAAATTTGAGATGTATGTTATGGTAGGCCGCGGGAATTCTTTGATCATCTGCCAGGTTATTAGATCATGTCCTGGTGCTTTCTTTAAGTTTAGTTGCTCTTTGATGACTTTCATAATCTCAAGTGGATGCATTGGTTCTGTTTGCGAGACAGCAGTTTGTTAAAGCAAAACATATCCGTATGAAGTCAGGTTTGGCTGAAATACCTTTTTCAGATTATGGTTAGCTTTTTCGTCATCACTACGGGCCTATTTCCCATTTTGATTTATTAAGAGCGAGCTTTTAGCTCGCGTGTTGCGACTTTTGCCGTTGTTTGACAGCATGTGTTTTTGGTTCTGCCATTCTCTACGTAGAGCAGCAGATGTTATAACTGTATTTAGAGCCCGCTCGGGTTCTTTAATGTATTTTTCATTCCTTATAGTTGGATTAAGGTTAAATGTGGCTACTTATGTACATCTTATATCTGAGCCTGTTTGTTTTGAGGGAGATAAATCTCCTGGGGTATTCTTTAGGTCCCGGGCACTACAGCAAGGAAGGAACAAAAGGAGAATGGTCTGAAACTAGCTCCGAAAGAGCGAGCGTCTGCCTGTATCATGTTATTCTGGATGCTTCTGGTTACGGAAAAATCAACAAGACCGGGAATCTTTGTAGGGTCTGTTGGCCAATAAGTGCGTGTTCCGGGTTATGCATAGCCAAAGTTGTTTGATGCATAATAACCCCAGTGGGGGGGCTTAGCATTATATATAATCGCCCGCTACGATTAAGCGAACTCCAAGATTGTTGTGGAAGTCCATAAATTGATTCACCGATATGAAGAACCGTGAAGAACAGTATACTGCGGACAAATTTATATTGCCAAAACTCGTAATCACACTTATTGTAGTGACTTGCAGGAACCTTCTAATCATGTTTAAGTTGATTACTAATTTATGTAAACCCGTTCCAATAACTATAGAATACCAGATCACAGCAACGTACACGGCACAGCCTGGTATAATTATTAAGTTTAATACTACCACAGACAGGAATGGTTTGCTTAAAACCGTATCAGACGCTAGGCGTATAAACAAGAAACCGCTGCAGCTTACACTCGTGGGTATTAGCTCGGATGCCCCTTCTAAGTTAATGAGTATTTAAGAAAACATAACAACGAAGTGTTTAAATCTGGTTTCCATCTAAAAAAGCGAAAAGTGCTCCATTACTCCTTTCGTGGCGAGAGAGCAGAGGAACATAGCAGCAAATCAACGAAACAAATTTCAGATGCTACTAACTAATTTGTATTTCATATTTTTAAGTATGGTCTTCCTCTTCTGTTTTGATTAACTTAACTTAATCACTAATTCCTAACTTTTTAGAAGCTAAATGCAGTGCTATAATTAATTTACACTACTTATGTAATGTCTCGTTAGCCTTTAAGCGTACGAGTTCCAAATACAGTTTGTAGTACAGCATGTTACGTATTTTATGCAAGCGTGCTACAGGCTTTTCGATAGTACATTCCAATGGCCAAAGTTTGTAGAAAAAACTCGACGAATTTAGATATCTATTTAAAAATTCAGATATTGATGCGTGGTTTTCCTCGCATCACTACAATAACATTCTACATATAAATGGTTATCAACGTTTTAGAGCTAATAGTCATGGTCACAGTGGAGGTGTAGCAATAAAAAATGGGCTGCTTTGATGGCTTCGTTGAAGTATGTTCGAACATTAAAAAAATGCTTGTTGGTTGTGCGTATAGATCTAGCCGAAATGTGAACTTTACGGACTTTTCGGATTTTTCGGAACCGCTACTAGTGAATTAAAATCACATTTTAATAACAGGAGATTTTAATAGCAACTTGCTCATGGATAGCAGTGTAAGAGTAAGTATGGAGTCTCTGGGCTCTTCCCGACAAATACGTCCTTGTCAACGCATTTTACCTCCACTAATAGTACGCTTATAGATATATTCTTTGTAAGTAATCAGCGGGAATCCCTCTATTAAAATCAGCTAACTGCACTTTTTCGAAACATGACCTAATGTTTCTGATATTTGACTTTCAAATATCCGAGTCGCCAACTTGTTTCTCATATCGCGAGCTTAAAAACATTAACTATACCTCGCAGCTGCGGTCGATTCGGTTGACTGGAGACTTATTAAGAACTTGCAATCCATCGATGAAAGGACGAATTTATTGCCAGATCAAATAAATCTGCTTTACGACAACTTTGTTCCCGTCAAACTGAAAGTATAAGAAATAAATGATGCAGGCCCTGGTTTAATTCTGGGATAATAAATCTGATCGCCACTCGTAATCAGTTGCAACGTGAGTTTGCAGATATAGC
Organism: Anomoia purmunda; assembly: GCA_951828415.1. Taxonomy (NCBI): domain Eukaryota; kingdom Metazoa; phylum Arthropoda; class Insecta; order Diptera; family Tephritidae; genus Anomoia; species Anomoia purmunda. The sequence continues at coordinate 39,419,022 of OX639994.1, read as the reverse complement.
GTCAGCATATTAAAGCAAGTGTTGGGAACGGAAATAATGAACTAAATAAATTTGGTAAATCATCGGAATTGTGGAATTATGTTGTAATGAAAAAATAAAGAAAATAAAAGTTTTGTTGTTTGCGAATTGTGTCGCAATAAAATGTGAATGGAAAACGAAAAGTAATGTTTGGAATTAACTCCTCCCTTCTTAATTTGATTGTCCTCAATCATTCAGAAAAAAGGAATACGTTTTATTTTATTTTATTTATTTATTTGTTGGAAATATAATTATAAATAACCATATTACCCTATGTAAGGCACTAGCAACTAAGGCTATCGGCCTGAAGTAATTATCCTACTTTATTACATGAATAGTAAGTAATTCTAAAATATCTTATTTATATATATATGAGTGACATATGCAAGTATGTACTAATTATTTATACATACTGTTTATGTACTACCTTCTCTGCTTAGAGATAAGATTTCGACTCGCTGTCCTGAGCGAAGCTCAAGTCAGTCGTTAGTCAACAGCCGAAATTATAAGACATTAATAAATTGATTACTAAATAAAAATAAATGTGTAAAAATATTACTGGCGCAGTCCCCTTAAAGAACCTACGTACTGCTTTCTAAATAGGTATACATAAGTTGTTTGAAATTAAAAAATAAAGTTATACTAGTATAAAAGAACAATAAAACCAAAAACTATTCAACTGTTTAAAAATTGTTTGTGGATATAAAATTTACATTAAGTGTAGGTACGTGAAGTACAAAAGTTAACATTAAATGACCTCTATATAGAGAGTACATATATAAATCAACATATACGCAAAATTCGTTATAGAATAAAAGAACACTAAAACCAAAAACTATTCAACTGTTGTAAATTAATAAATAAAATACATATTAATAACTGCAAATAATTTGCACAAGTTCACCTTTAATGACCTCTATTGGTATAGAGAGTACATCAATCAACCTCTGGGCGATATTCGTAAATTTCGTTCTCACGAGTGAGTTAATATACGTATGTATGACGAGGAAGTTAATGAGCTTTGTCAGCAATTAGTGTGTATGAGCGTCAAAACTACACCAACTACTTCACAGACAACAATAGTTAGCCTAGGAGAGGTAACACATGTGAGTGCAATAGCAGCACAGTCGATAGCTGAATTAGCAACAACTTCAACAAGCTTATTGACAACAACATCACTAACAATGGCTGAAGCTAGAGCGCGTACCGTACAAAGCATTAAGTTGGTCGCTCCATTTGATGGGGATAGAAATTATTTAGCGATGTTTATTGATTGCCTAAATGCGCTGATTCCAGCATCGCATACTCTTAGTGAGGAAGAGAAACCATTTTATTTTCAATGCATAGTAAGTACTCTTCGTGGCCCGGCATTGGACGTAGTAAGAAGAGAACAACCTGCAACATGGGAAACGTTGAGAGCTCTTTTAATTGATGAGTTTGCAGATCCCACACCAGTCACAACTGCAATATTATTAATTAGTAACATAAGGTATAAAGGTAGTGTAAGGCTACTTTGCGAAGAAATAAACACAGAGGTTTGTAAAATAAAAGATAACATAAAATTAAGAGAGTCAAATACTTCAACCATAAATTTTCTTAGTTCTGAGTTAAAGCAAATTAGTTTAAAAACTCTTAAGAGAGAATTGCCATTTCATTTAGTAGCGTTAGTTAATGCTAATATGGTTACGGATCTTAATTCCGCCATTCGCGTTTTAAAAGAAAATTTAGTTTACGATAGTGTAACTGAAAAAAATTTTAAAAGCAAACAAACAAAACAGCATTTTAGTAATCATCGAAACTCAAATGCGCTTTCAGCTTCAGCTAGCAATACTTTTGTGAATGCTCAACAATATACTCCTAATAATAATAGTTTTACCGATATTCAGCGGTATTATCCAACCAGTCATGATTTTACTAATGTTCAACAAACGCCATACTACAATGCCCGTTTTAGTAATAATGCACAAAATCAAACATATCACCCACAATTTAATATTCCTAACAATTTTAGTAACCCGCAGTCCTCACATAATAACCCAGTAGTGAATCCACAACAAATGTACAATAATCGGATAAGTAATTCAAATCAGTCTAGAATTAAGCGTTTCGGAAATCCTGAACCTATGGAGCAGGATAGCGAAAATTTTCGGCTAGAGGCCTTGGATACTTACCAAAAGTTGAATTAAAATTCGAAAACCGCCCTTTAAAGTTTCTAATTGATACAGGCTCCTCAGTAAGCTTAATTAGACCTAACCTTTTCAAATCAAAAGTTTTAGAAACGAAATCAATAACTCTCACAACAGTTACAGGGGAGATAACATTAAATAAAATTCAAAAATTGCATAATAAGAGCGGAAAAATGGATTTAATATTTTACGTTTTCGATTCTTCGTCAAAATATGATGGTTTGTTAGGGTTCGATGTACTCCAAAAACTGAACGCTAAAATTGATATTGTTCGCAAATCTATTATTTTAAACGATGTAGTATATAAGTTTGTAGATAATATTGCTACAAAGCCATGCCAATTTTTCGAAAATTTAAGTATAACTAGTAATTCCAAAGATTTTGGATTTTGACTCGAACATCTGAATAAGAAAGAGCTTACCATTATAAAACAACTTTTAAATAAATGCAATAGTATATTTTATAGGGAAGGTGACACGCTAACGTTCACAAATAAGATTAAACATAAAATTAAGACGATACATGAAGATCCTATATACGTCAGTAGACAAACAAATAAAAGAAATGTTGCAACAGGGTATAATTTGCCACAGCAAATCACCTTATTCTGCACCAATCTGGGTTGTGCCGAAGAAGCTTGATGCTTCTAATGTTCAAAAATGGCGAATAGTAGTAGATTATCGTAAGTTGAACGATATCACTGTAAGCGACAAGTATCCAATTCCGATCATGGATGAAGTACTTGATAAGCTTGGTAAATGCATGTATTTTAGCACTATGGATCTAACAAAGGGATTCCATCAGATTGAAATGGATCCAGATGATAGAATAAAAACAGCTTTTACCACTCAGAGCGGCCATTTTGAATTTTTGCGTATGCCGTTCGGGCTTAAAAATGCACCGTCGACCTTCCAAAGACTAATGAATACGGTATTAGATGGCTTGATTGGAAAAATTTGCATGGTCTACTTGGATGATATTATCGTCTTTAGCACTTCACTTCAAGAGCACATCGAAGCTCTTAAAAGGGTATTCCGCAGGCTCGATGAAGCAAATTTAAAGGTACATGTCGATAAGACCGAGTTTTTAAAAAAGGAGACGGAATTCCTCGGACACATTGTAACACCCGAGGGAATCAAACCCAACCCTAATAAAATAAACTTAATTTTGGAGTACCCATTGCCAAAAACTGAGAAATAGATAAAGCAATTTCTGGGACTAGTTGGCTTTTACAGAAAATTTATTAGGGATTTTTCTAAAATTTCAAAGCCTTTAACACGGTGCTTAAAGAAAGGCAACCAAATAGTCATAAACGAAGAGTATACAAATGCTGTAGATACGCTAAAACTTCTAATTACAAAAGGTCCAGTTTTGGCATACCCAGACTATGAAAAACAGTTTACGTTAACAACGGATGCATCGAATGTAGCTCTTGGGGCTGTTTTAAGTCAGCAAGGTCACCCTGCATGCTTTGCAAGCCGCACTCTCAATGAACATGAGTTACACTATTCAACAACAGAGAAAGAATTGTTGGCTATTGTGTGGGCAACTAAATATTTTCGCCCATATTTATATGGAAGAAAATTTGTCATAAATAGCGACCTTCGACCCCTTCAATGGCTCCACAATTTGAAGGAGCCGAACTCAAAACTTCAACGGTGGAAATGGAAACTTAACGATTTCGATTTTGATGTTAAGTACATACCAGGAAACGAGAACTTTGTAGCTGATGCATTGTCACGTATTGAGCTTAAAGAATGCTATTATGATGACACTTCATCCAACATGGCTACTATTCACTCTGCAACAGAAGACTCTGAATCCTATATTCCAATTTCAGAAAGACCCGTCAATGTTTTTAAACGACAGTTGAAACTGCTAAAAAGTAACGAAAATAGTTCACAAATAGAACAAATATTCAAAAACACTGTTACAACCATTAAATATATCGACCTAAACACTGTTCAAATAAAAGAAATAATAAAAACATTTTTAATTGGTAAAAGCGTAACTATTTTTATGCCTGTTGATAAAGATTTTGTGCAATTTCAAATGTTTTTAAAACTCTTATTAACAACAGGCGACATAAAATATTGCGAGCAACAAAAGAGCTCCAAAATATTAGCGACTTTCCCGAATTTAAAACTAAAATTATCGAAATCCATTTAGAAGGTCTTCATCAAGGTATTGAAAAAATTGCGAATCGTTTTAAAAGGGAATATTACTATCCGAATTATTTAAAAGAAATTACTAAAATTGTTAATGAATGTGAGCTTTGTAATAAGTGCAAATATGACCACATTAGCAACAAAATTCCATTTAAAATAACACCACCTGTGTATGAAACTAGGGAAAAATTTATAATGGACTTTTGGGAATGGGATAAAAAACATTATCTTACTTGTATCGATTTGTATTCGAAATTTGGAACTGCCGAAGCAGTCGAAACACCAAATTGGTTAGATACCAAACGGGCTCTTACACAAGTTTTTAATACTATGGGATCTCCAAAGGTGTTAAAAATCGATCAGGACCAAGGTATTAATAACGTTAACATAAAACAGTGGTGTGATCAACTCAATATTCAGGTAGAAGTTACTACGGGAAAAACGGGCATTGCAGATATTGAACGTTTTCACAAGACTCTGAATGAAAAACTTCGCATAATTAAAAGTTCAGACGACAAAGAGCTGAAATACATGCAAATTGAACAAACTCTGTTTACGTACAATCATAGTATAATTATAATACATGCTACTACCGGTGAAACTCCATATAACATATTTTTCAATCGTTTAGCCCCTAAGCTCAATGCCCAACTTATAAAAGAAAAAAGAATAAATAATGCAAATAAAACGCGTAGAGAAAACATCATAGATACTTCTTTAATCAATGCAGAAAATTCTAGAAAACGTCTCGACAAGACGAAAAATCCTTTCAGAAATGTAGCGTTAGTTAAAGCTGAAACCGGCAATGAACATTTTATTGTAAAATTTAAGAATCGTAAGGTAAGAAATAAGAAAGAAAAAATTTAAAGAAAATTAAAATATTCTACACCATATAAATCATGTATATCGTTTCAATTGCTTTCTAACTTTATTTTTTACAGTTGTTTAATCTCTCACTTTAATTGAAGTCCTAATAAGCTAAGTAGAAATTTAAGTTCGTAGTTTAAGTCTTTTGTATTAAAATTGAACCTTAATTAATACTAGTTCCTTTTGGTGTAAGACATGATCAATTGTTAAAATATTATCTGAAATCAATGTACTTAGATAAATAAGGACACTGCTCTTTCTTTTTGGTGGGAGGAGTGACATATGCAAGTATGTACTAATTATTTATACATACTGTTTATGTACCTTCTCTGCTTAGAGATAAGATTTCGACTCGCTGTCCTGAGCGAAGCTCAAGTCAGTCGTTAGTCAATAGCCGAAATTATAAGACATTAATAAATTGATTACTAAATAAAAATAAATGTGTAAAAATATTACTTATGTATGTTAATAAGTGTGAAAGGTAAAAAGAGGTAGTGGTTTTTATATCTGATAAAAAAGACCGTTTTGGTATATAAAATTAAAAATAACGGTTACATTTTAAGAAAAAAATATTTTCAGTGAATCTGATGGTTTTTATTGTGAAAAATATTTGATCTGACGTTTTCGTATTTTTTACAATCGTCTAGTATATGGTTTACCGATAGGGCGCACTTGCACGCCTCGCAGTGTGGATATGCGGCTCCAATTAGATGATGTTGGTGGGTTATTTGTGTGTGCTGAAGTCGTAACCTTGTGAACTTTTTTATTTGGTCAATTGAAATGTCTTTCAGCATTATGGGTGCATTGCCGTCTTTGTTGATAGTTGTGTATGTATGGTGGTATGATGACCATAAATTTGCCGACTTTCTTTTTATGCAGGTTTCGACAGTTTTACGTATGTTTGACATATGTGTCGAAAAATATGCATGGCGAGATTCCGGTGACTTTAGCTTCTGTGCCAGCATATTCATTACCGTCTATTCTGCAGTGCCCTGGTATCCACATTATTTTAATTTTTGAGTTATATTTGCATAGCTTAGAAGGAATGTTTTCCACAAGAGCTTCGCTGTTTCTTGGGTTTTGTAAGACCTTGACTGCTGACTTACTATCTGTGCAAATGACGAATTTCCCTCTAGTGTTGGTTGCACGTTCAATGCCGAAGCTTATTTCGAGTGTTTCGGCGGTGAAAATGGAGCTGTGTTGAAAAAGTAGTCCTTTTTTAATTATTTCTCCTTTGTCTGCTAGTTAGGTAGTGTGCATAATTTTGGAATCATCGGTGAAAATAAATGTCCATCCTTGTTGCGCAAATGAAATGAAATGAAACATTGACGCTGGTAGCCTCCAAGGTGGCAAAGAAGGGACAGTAACTAGCCTCGGTTTCAGTCGAACTGGAATATTATTATTCTCTTTACAGCGTTGCTTGTATCATTTACAAAAACTGCGTTATTGGACATAAAGAGTTTGGGTATAAGACGAATGGTGTTGTGAAGGATCCATTCTTGGAGACCAAGAAGTCGTAGACGTTGTTGGAAAAGCGCGAAGACTTTTACGTACCGCTGCGTGGTAAATCGACATAATTTTTGCGAGTGTGCATCTGGAGCACTGCCCATATATTGGTAAGCCATAGTCGATGACGCTTAAGATCAAGGATTTAGTTATGCTAATTAAAGAAGTTGGATTTACATTGCTATATTTGGAAGCGAAGTATTTTATTATATTTAGTCTTTTGATAAGTTTTTCCTTTAAATATGCACAGTGTTCGTTGTAGGTGCGAGCTTTATCAAATATAATGCCTAGAATTTTTAATTTAGAAACATTTTCGATAGAATTATTCTTATAAGTTAGAATAAAGTTTGTACATGTGTTCTTTTTACATATATGGACTAGCGGGCCCGGTGCCTGCTTCGCACGGCAAAACAAAATAAGAAAAGAAACACACTTGTTTTTAATAAAGTTGGTTTTGTTCCCTATTATTCAACTTTTAATTCTAGTTTCTTACAATCTTAGACTATGTATCACTTAAACTATCTTAGAGCTCTTTCGTAGACAACATTTTTGGTTTTGCCATGAGTTGTTGTGTAGATAAAGAGAACTGAAGGCTTGCCAACACGTGAGCACGAAACATATAACTGGCCGTGTGAAAAGCAAGGATATTCTAAATCAATTCCACACAATTCCAACGATTGCCCTTGCGCTTTATTTATTGTAATAGCAAATGCAAGACGTATTGGAAACTGTAGTCTTTTGAATTCAAAAGGTAAATCTGATGGAATCATTGGAATTCGTGGAATCAATACATCTTCACCTTTAAACTTCCCCTTTAAAATTGTTGCTTCGATCAAATTGTTCATGACCTTTTTAACCGCTAATCTTGTCCCATTGCATAATCGTGGTTGATTTATATTTCGAAGCATAATAATGGGACCACCCACTTTCAATTGTAAACGATGAGGTGGAAATCCGGGTAAATCCAATGAATTCAAAAATTCTGTCGGATAATTGATTCGTAACCGTGTCAACTGATTGATATGTTACTACCTCGCCAGGAACATGCGTTAAAATGTCTGCATTCATTTGACCAACGTCTTTATTTTTAGCGGCCAGTATAGCTCTTTCAGCTAACCAATTATGATTGCGATAATTTTCTGCAATATTTGGAAAAACACTTGACACCAATTCTTCTTTTGTCGGTGCAATATTACAAAAGTTATCTGGTAAAGTGATTAAGCCAGTTTCACGATCAACAGCAAGTTGACCATTGCCTATTGCCAACAGTTGCCTTGAAAATGTGTCGGCCGATGGATCGTTTTGAATTTGTACTCGCACATTTGTAGTCAAATTGAGTATTTGTACATGTCTCCATAAATAAGATGACTTTAAACATGCTTTTAATTCATCTGCTGGTGTTGAACGGGGAATCACAGGCAATGTCTGACGAAAATCACCAGCCAACAGGATCAAAGCGCCACCAAATATCTGTTGATCATTACTACGCAAGTCTTGCAATGTCCTGTCTAACGCTTCCACTGATTTCTTATGGGCCATTGTACATTCATCCCACACTATTAATTTGCATTGTTGCAAGACTTTGCCCATTCCCGAATTTTTGGAAACATTACAGGTGGGATTTTCATTTACATTCATATTCAGTGGTAATTTAAGTGCAGAATGGGCTGTCCGACCACCATCTAATAACGTCGCTGCTATTCCAGACGATGCAAGTGCCAATGCTATATTACTCTGTAATCTTATAGTCGCTAATAGCAAGGAAATCAGAAATGTTTTGCCAGTTCCTCCTGGAGCGTCTAAAAAAAACATTCCTCCAGTTTCGTTTCGTACTGATTCCATTATGGTATCATATGCGTGTCTCTGTTCTGGATTCAATTTAAGCAAATTCAAGTTTATAAATGTGGTCAACTCATTCAAATCATATTGTTTTTCACGATTTATTTCTTGATTGAATGCATCAATGCATCGGTCATAAAATTCTTAAAATTTTCCCATAATTGCAATGGATCAGATGGAAAACATGTTGCAATAATAATAGCAACTAATGTTCGTATTTGATGAGGAGAACCTGTTGCTGATGCATCCCTAAGTGTCGCATCCCAGTGATTATCATCTTCCAGTAAATGCAATTCCTGACATGCTTGACGAAAAGTGTGGCACTGTAGGCCGTTAACTCTTTTCAAACTCAAAAAAGATGTAGGCCCACGAACATGAATCAATAATAGACGCAAATAAAAACATTCAGCATGACTGGGATGCACTGTGTAGAGACGTCCAATGGCATCACTTTCAAAAATGCTAGCATAACCTTGAACTGGTCTTCCTTGCTTACGTCTGTTCCATTTCTTTTCAGATGCATTCGAAGTGTAATATGTTGGTACTTGTGAATAAAGCAATGTTTTAGCAAATTGATCATTTTGACACAATTCGAAAAACGATAATAATGTAGTTGATGGTGGTCGCTCTGCAATTTGCTGTGCAGTATCAACTGTGAAATATACACGTTGTCCATTTTCCAAATGTACTGACAAATGAATAACTGCCGGATTTCGATCATGAATTGGGAACGATAATATTCTCCAAACTGCCTCATTGCTACTGATATACCTTCCCATTTGATATTGTGTTATTTCATCATTTCGGTTCTCTGCAACACCAAACACAGCCATGTCGCTGCCTTTATTTACATACTTGCAGATATATTTAATCGATTTAACAGAATTGCAATATTCTACATTGATATGAGCTTTGAATGCTTTTGATAGTATTGGCGAATAGGGGACAACCCACTTATTATCAACTGTAATATCTTGATTATTGACTCGTAGATTGATTGATTTGCCATTATCATCTGTTGAGCGTCGGCGATACAATGGGTAACCATCATTTCCATTAATTGTCTCGGAAATCAAATCTCTGGGATACCGCTTCGTGCATTTCCCATCTTTCATACATGGCGAATTAATATTTAGAACACCACATGGTCCATGAATCATACTTTTTGTAACAACATCAAATAAACCTGGATCGATTTCCTGATCAGGAATTTCTGCTGAGATGATGTGATCTATTTGATCGCTTGTTATTTTGTTGACTAACCATACCAAAATATGGGCATGTGGTAATCCTCTCTTTTGCCATTCCACCGAATACATCCAACATCGAACTTCGCCGAAAACTTGATGTTTAACAATAAAATCCATCAATGACTTCAGCGTCTGTCTAAATACTCGTGCAGTTATGTCGTGACGGTCTGTAGAAGATTGCCCTTCATATAAATATTGCTTGATTTCGTCCCATTGTGGATTACATGTAAATGTAATAAACAAATCTGGTCGACCATACAAACGAACATAGCAAATGGCATCTTGTGCATATTCATGCATGTGCCTTGGACTGCCTGTGTAACTTGCTGGTAAAATAACAACTTGTCCAACATTGTCAACATTTCCATCATTATTGATTGCATCGCGGAGATGTATATACTCTTCTGATCGCAACTTCCGTTGATTGAATCGAATAAAGTTCAAACGCTCTGTTTCTATCTTTGCATACATGTCTACGACATATTGATGAAAGAGTCTCCGACATTTCAAAATATGATTTTCCTGATTTTGTCTTATCATAATTCTATGTGCATAATAGTTCATAGCGCTGACATTTTTATTGACTTCGCGTTCTGAAGAGAAAAAAAAACAAATGGAAATTTAAATTATTTCATACTAATTCTTGTTAAACAAAATTGGAAGAGTATATTAAACACAACAAACACTCACGTGGGTTTGCGGGATCTACCATTTTTAAATTAATAGAGTATCCATCTTCACCCCGACAAAACAAAATTGGGTACTGTAGGGCATCGTAAGAGCGATGTGTTTCACAAACACGTTGTAATTGATTATTTCTTCTACGCAATACAATGTCACGTGATTGAAACTCATCGCCGACAATCACCACAGCAACTTCATTATTTACAGGTGCATTAAATCTTCGTTCGTGTTCTCCGATTGGTCTTCTATCAGCACGAATCACGATTTTATGATCATCAGACGGCATCTGATCAAGTGCTGTCCGAAAAGTATTAATCAAATCATTATGTTCATGAAACAATGCTTGCAATTCACGTATTATTATTCTTCTGGCACTTGTGAATATTGAACAACGGGCATCTACTTCATTTTCATTATTGCCAAGGAAGTAGATTTGCAAGAACTGGTGGTTTGCATCTGGAAATGGCAATAATGAACCAATCCTATGATAAATTTGCCCTTGTATCTGAAATTGTGAGGCAAAATATGATTGATTAGAACTTGTGAAAAGTTCTGAAATGTCGCTGTATGCTTCATTCGAAATTCTCAGAGCCGAAATTACCTTAAATGTCGGCATGAAATTATTTCGTATTACATTCGTCGCTCCAAAGGAAGTCATTTTAAAGCACGAATTATACATTTGGATATTATCCAAAAAATGTTTCGATTGCGGCGTTGTTCCTGAAATTAATGTTGCCAATGGTTCCGGTGGTATTGCAATTCGGGTAATCTTACTTTGCCACTGGCACAACACATTCCAGGTGTTTCATTATGAAATTTCAGTGCATTACAATGTTGGCATACTTTGTTCATTCCACCAATCACCACAAACTTATGCAAACTGTAATCAATTGCGTGATTATATCTAAATCCAGCACCATTTAAAGCAACATTAACGTAGATTTGTTCGGCACGCCTTTGAACATTTTGATTAATACTTGTCGGCCTACGATCTGAACGCGATCTTGCAACACGTTCCCTTGTATTTGCAATCTCTTGTTCTCGCTGTTCTTGCGATTGATTTTCCCTTTCGTTTGATCTATTTTGCGTTCTACGCGACCGACGTCCAATGTCAGCTCTTGCTCTTCGTGGCATTTTTAGCAGAAACTAAACTAAAGATAATAAAAAACTTCAGTAATAAATTGATGAAATCCAGCACATTCTGGACTCGAAAAGCACCAAAAAGTCACGTAAAGACACGAAAATTGTTAAAAATATGCTGAAAATGTGTCAAAATTCAATTAAAAATTGGCCAAAAAATCGAAATAATTTTTGTCTTACCGTTCGGAAGCGAAAATGAAACTTTCGAGATCGTCTGCACTCGAAAAGCACCAAAAAGTGACGAAAAGACACGAAAATCTGCTGAAAATGTGACAAAATTCAATTAAAAATTGGCCAAAAAATCCAAGTAATTTTTAGCTCACTGATCGGACATTAAACAAAAAAAATTCACTCATTTTTTTAATTTTTTTCACAAAATATCAAATTTGAGATTATGTCACAAAATCATATGATGCACTTGTAACAATCAGAACACTTGTTTAGCAAAACAATCGATTTTTATCTCATTAATCACTGTTTTTTTAATTTTTTTTAACAAAATATTCAAATTAAAACGATGATTAGAACGAAAATTAATTTATTTTTATCAAAATACCAAAAAATGCGAAGAAATCAATATTTTCAAAAATCGATTATGATAAGATCAATCACCAATGACGACTGCCTACGTAGTGTATAAGTTTGGCTGAAATCGCACGACGCGTTTATGATTAGTTCGGCGACGTACATATACGGACTTGTTTTTATATATATAGATTTTTATATATATAGATATACATATGGATAGATAGATACATATGCATGTGTTACAGCTACATATGTATGTATGTATGTACATATGTACCTGCGTGTTTAATAAAATGCATTATACTGCAGAACCCTTTTATCCTAATTTCTTGCGCAAGTGATTAGCGCTGCTAAGTTTTCTGTGGAAAAGAGTGAAAAGAGCCCAAATTAAGCAATTAAGAAAAATTTCTTGCTACCTAAATATTTTTTTACATGCTAACCAGTGTTTCAGGAATTATTGTTATTTTTTGGAATATAGAAATTCCTGGCTCTCTGAGAATAACGTATCTACTTAGGTGGCTGTACTGTATCGTAGTTGATTTATAATTTGTAATAATCACTTGATATAATAATATGTATATAGACTCACCAAAAATTGCGAAGAAATTAATATTTTCAAAAATCGATTATGATAAGATCAATCACCAATGACGATTGCCTACGTAGTGTATAAGTTTGGTTGAAATCGCACGACGCGTTTATGATTAGTTCGGCGACGTACATATACGGACTTGTTTTTATATATATAGATTTTTATATATATAGATATACATATGGATAGATAGATACATATGCATGTGTTACAGCTACATATGTATGTATGTATGTACATATGTACCTGCGTGTTTAATAAAATGCATTATACTGCAGAACCCTTTTATCCTAATTTCTTGCGCAAGTGATTAGCGCTGCTAAGTTTTCTGTGGAAAAGAGTGAAAAGAGCCCAAATTAAGCAATTAAGAAAAATTTCTTGCTACCTAAATATTTTTTTACATGCTAACCAGTGTTTCAGGAATTATTGTTATTTTTTGGAATATAGAAATTCCTGGCTCTCTGAGAATAACGTATCTACTTAGGTGGCTGTACTGTATCGTAGTTGATTTATAATTTGTAATAATCACTTGATATAATAATATGTATATAGACTCACCAAAAATTGCGAAGAAATTAATATTTTCAAAAATCGATTATGATAAGATCAATCACCAATGACGATTGCCTACGTAGTGTATAAGTTTGGTTGAAATCGCACGACGCGTTTATGATTAGTTCGGCGACGTACATATACGGACTTGTTTTTATATATATAGATATACATATGGATAGATAGATACATATGCATGTGTTACAGCTACATATGTATGTATGTATGTACATATGTACCTGCGTGTTTAATAAAATGCATTATACTGCAGAACCCTTTTATCCTAATTTCTTGCGCAAGTGATTAGCGCTGCTAAGTTTTCTGTGGAAAAGAGTGAAAAGAGCCCAAATTAAGCAATTAAGAAAAATTTCTTGCTACCTAAATATTTTTTTACATGCTAACCAGTGTTTCAGGAATTATTGTTATTTTTTGGAATATTGAAATTCCTGGCTCTCTGAGAATAACGTATCTACTTAGGTGGCTGTACTGTATCGTAGTTGATTTATAATTTGTAATAATCACTTGATATAATAATATGTATATAGACTCACCAAAAATTGCGAAGAAATTAATATTTTCAAAAATCGATTATGATAAGATCAATCACCAATGACGTCCAAAGAGAAAAGAGAAATGATAACAAATTGCTATTTGCATCACTCCGTGCAATGCTCTCCCATACACAAACGACCAAAATGTATTCAATACTAATGAATGCTGTATGCGGTACAAAAAATGCCTGCGGCAAAAGCACACTCACTTCACATACGCACCGCACGCACATGCGTTATCGGATTTCAACCAAACTTCATATAAACCATATATGGGCCACTGCCTACGTAGTGTATAAGTTTGGTCGAAATCGCACGACGCGTTTATGAGTAGTTCGGCGACGTACATATACGGACTTGTTTTTATATATATAGATTATTTTACATTTTCCATAAGATATATTAGCACCCGATCTGAAAGCCCATTGGGAAATGTCATCAAGGACGTTAGAAAAAATGTTTCTTACTTTATTAAGGTCATTCTTTTTAGAAAATAATAATACATCGTCAGCATAGATTGCGTGTTGTAAGTTGTGTTTAAATATTATTTTGCTTATTTCATCGAACGCTATAATGAAAAATATGACCGAAATAGGAGATCCCTGCGCAACTCCATTTGATAGGGATACCCTGTCACAGTATTTATTATTGGTTTTGATTCTAAAGGTTCGATTTGCCAAGAAGCTTTTAACGAAGTTAAAAATCCTTTTTCCAACCTTCCATTTTATTAGTTGACGGAGGAACCCATGGGTCAAATCTCCTGCCAAATGCCCTTTCAAAGTCTAATGCGAGTGTTGTAACGTGGTTTCGGCTTGAAATCGCACTTGATAGAAAGTGATCAAAATGAAGAAGTACATCGATGGTTCCATGACCAGGTTTAAAAGCCACTTGGTTAACACTGATGCGTTTTTCCCTAAGTGCAAACCACGTTAAACGTTTCGCAATAATATTCTCTATTACTTTACTTACACATGAAAGTAAGGAGGTTGGGAGGTAGCAATCAATCGCAGCTATAGGTTTGCTCGGCTTCAAGATTGGGACTATGTCGGCATTTTTCCAGCTTTGTGGATAAATTCCCTGTTCAAAAATGTTGTTGTAGAGTTTCAGCAACCTACTGGTGGTAGTGGGAGGCATATTTTTCAAAATATCGTAGGAAATTCTATCAAACCTAGTGTCTTTCCTTTTGAAATTTGTAGGGCATCTTTGATCTCGGGAAGCGTGATGGGCGGAAATCGTATGTGGGTTATAATCTTTTATCAAATATGAACTTTGGATCGAAGTTTTGGTCGTTTGAATAAGCTGCCCAGCTAGAAGAAAAATATTTTATTATTTCATTGGTGGTGAGAATAGGACCATTTTCAGTATCTATTCATGACTAAAATTTTAGTCTGTTTTGCAGTTCCCGTTAAAAGGTTAATTTTGTGCCAAATTTGGCTTGGAGATGAGGAAGGAGTAATGGAGCTAGTAAGTTGCTGAAAACATTCTCTTTTAGCATTTTTGGAATGGTACCTAAATGCATTTGCATTTGCTTTTTTATGCAATGTTAGATTATTTTCAGTACGTTGCCTTTTGAACGCCGCCCATGCTTTTTGTTTTGCGGTTTTAAACTTTGTTGGTTTTTTCAGTTTTTCTCTATTGAAACTGGATTCGACTGTGGTAATAATAGGGAAATGGTCAATTCCGTGTAGGTTTTTTAAAATTCTCCATGTACATTTTGGGGATATGCTTGTCAAAAAAAGGTTAAATCAACATTGGTAAAACTTTGGTGGGTGGAAAAGTGGGTGGGTGGTCCATCGTTAAGTATGACTAGGTTGGACGAAAGGAGCACATCTTCGATTATTTTCCCTATTTGGTTTTCTGAAGTAGAGTCCCATAGGGTGCTCCATGAATTTAGATCACCTAGGAGGATTATTGGGGTAGAGATTTTTCTAAGTATTGACAAAATTTCGTTTGAAGTAAAGGTTTGACTTGGAGGAATATACATAGATATTAGTGTGAATTTATATCCTATGTTTATTTCTAATGCAATTGTTGATATATTTGATACAATTTGCAATTTTGTGTGAGGAATCTCTTTTATGATAAATATGCATATTCCCTGCTTGTTCGACGTATTTTGAATTAAATTGTGATAATAACAAACATATGGTTTTGGTAGAAGCGGAGAGTTGTTAACTGATAAATGTGTTTCTTTTAAAGCTAATATGCTAGGGTTGTACTCATTTAAAAGTATCGGGTGTTTTTTTTACAGGTTTGTTTTTCGAATAGAGATAAAACTGGCATTTTGTGGTCAAATCTGGCAACTCTAATGTCATTTATGTTCAGTTTGGTTTGCCATTTCATCATGAACAGGTTGACAAAAGAACAACGCTTGCAAATCGTGCAAATTTATTTCGAAAATAATGGTTCAGTTCGCGAAGTTTACCGCGAGCTCCGTCAATTTTATGGTCGACATAATCGTCCATCAGAGCAATTAATTCGGTTAACCATGGATCGTTTTCGCACTACGTTTACTCTATGTGATAATACGCATCCGCAGAGACGTCGAACAGTGCGCACCGAAGAAATTGCCGCTGTAGAGCAAAGTGTTGAAGAGGACCCGAATGAATCGATTCGCCACCGTGCACAGCAATTGGAGCTTTGTCCATCAACTTTATGAAAGATTTTGCGCAAAGATCTTGGCTTGCGACCTTACAAGATCCAGCTTGTGCAAGAATTAAAGCCGCGATACCATGCAATGCGTCGTGATTTTGGTGTATGGGCCGAAAATGAGGTTGATCTCGATGCTGATTTTCATCGCAAAATTTTGTTCAGTGATGAGGCTCATTTTTGGTTGAATGGCTACGTCAACAAGCAAAATTGCCGCATTTGGAGTGAAGAGAATCCACATGAGACCCTTGAAACGCCATTACATCCACAAAAACTGACTGTTTGGTGTGCTCTATGGGCTGGTGGAGTCATTGGGCCATACTTCTTCCGCAATAATACTGGAGAGGCAGTTACCGTTAATGGAGACCGGTATAGAGCCATGATAACCGACTATTTTGTTCCCGAATTGGATGGCATGAATGTGGATGAGTTGTGGTTCCAACAAGACGGCGCTACATGCCACACAGCGCACGTCACAATCGATTTATTGAAGGAAACATTCGATGAGCGCATAATTTCGCGGAATGGACCTGTAAATTGGCCACCAAGATCGTGTGATTTGACACCATTGGATTATTTTCTTTGGGGATATGTGAAGTCGCTCGTCTACGCCAACAAACCAGAAACGTTAGGGGAATTGGAAGCCAACATTCGTGGCGTTATTGCCGACATACGGCCCCATATGCTCGAAAAAGTGGTTGAAAATTGGACCTGTAGAATTGGCTTTATTCGAGCCAGCCGCGGCGGCCACATGCCCGAAATCATATTTAAACATTAATGGCATAAAAATATCCTTCCAATAAAGCCAAATTGATGGACCTTAAAACGATTTTCTTGTGTTTTATTTCAATTCGAAGTTCTATACCCCTAAAAAAAACACCCGATAGTTGTAACTCTTGGAAATTATTCCAATATCCATGCAAATTCCATTGCAATATGCTGGTCATTGTAAAAAAAAATTATGGTTATGGAAATGGCGATTAGTTAGTATTCAAATTTTTAATAAGTAGCTAAATTTACAGATGCGCTAAAAATATTCAAAATATGTGGTTTTAATTTTATTTTAAACATTATTCTTCTGACATTGTTGTATATTCTGTGGTCGGTATGTAGTAATTTTGTGAATAGAGACTGTATTCGTTTGTGTTGTTGGAGTTTTTAGGATTTTGAGAGTAATTAGTAGTGGCTAGGATATCTTGATTTGCTATTGTTTGAAGGAAATATCGAATAATGGAATCTTGATCGCTGTATTGATTATGTGATTGAGTGAGAATTGGCGATGGGTGCGCGGGTATGGAGTGTAAATCGAGTGTTTGAGAGTGAGGTTGGAGTGTTTCAATATTTGTTGAGTGGTTTTGTGTTTGGTAATTTTTATCAGTGAACTCAGAAAAGACAGTTATTGAATTAGTTTGTTGGTTGTTGTTGTTGAGGTTTTTGTCATTGTTTACATCATTTTCTTGTGTCTTGTTGTGCGAATTAGAGACAACAGATGCGAAAGATTGGGAGTCGGTTAAGGACAGAGTTGAGTTTTTGTTAATTTTTATTGCTTCTCGCTTCGTACACTTTTGTGTCACTTTTATTTTTTTAATCTCCTTCGCTTGAAAAAATTTAGGGCATTTGTTGGATGTGGATGGGTGATCAGAAGAGCAATTCGCACAGAAGGTTCGAGTATATTTCTCGGGGGAGTGGGGAGGCAAAGAACAGTTGTCACAAGCTGGTGATCGTTTGCAAAATTTTGCTGTGTGACCAAGCAGCTGGAAATTTTTGCAGCGCATGTGGTTTGGTATGTATTGCCTAACCTTCATAATACGCCAAGCAATGTCGATTCTTTCTGGAATGTGGTATAAATCGAAAGTGAGTAATACTACCCCGGTTGGGTAGATGGTGTCATTATTTGATTTCTTTTGGAATTTATAGACACTTACCACCCCTCGCGAACTAAGTTTTCTTACGATTACCTCCTCAGATATATTATTCAGAAAAGGCGCGTAAATTGTACTTTTTGTGTGATTAAGGTTTGCATGATATTTGGCTTTGATGGCACAAATACCAGGAAGTTCCTTAAGGGCTATAAATCTTTCTGCAACGATTTTGTTTTTTTGACAGCAAAGGAATATTTCCATCTCGTAGCTCCGAGACAGTTTGAATATCTTTACTCACTGCACAGATCGATTTGTATACCGCAAAACACGATAAATGCGACAATGGCTTGTTTTTGTCGATGGATTCCAATTGATTGTTGGAAGTTCTGGGAAACTGAATATGTACGCGTTTATTAATGTTTTTTTCCTTATTTTGAACTTTTTTTTCTTGGCGTTATCGGCTAGCGGAGCAAACCGATTAGCGCGCACTAAAGAAGGCCTGGGGGCCAAAACACCAACACTTTAAATATCCTTCTTTTTTTTTAAATAATATTTTTCAAAGCCTATAAGGGAAAAATATATTAAAATATGGAATTCACTACGTTGAGTTATTCACTCGAAACTTGCGAGAAGCACGAAAAAAACACAAAGAGAAAAAAATGAACCACTCTGTATGCCTGTTAGTCGGAGACTGTGGGAATACTACTTTTTATTTATTTATTTATTAGAAATATAATTATAAATAATTATATTACATTATGAAGGCACTAGCAGCTAGGACTATCGGCCCGAAATAATTCTAATAGATTTTATACTTAAATATAAACAATCTTTAGAATGTAATAAATTGAATAAAAAGTCTGAAAACGCGACTTATATAACATTAAGTAGTCCAATTTGATATATAAAATTCTAAATTTTTGACATGTTTTCTAGTGAAATCTCTTTTAATAAATCTGAAGGTTTCCTGCCTTTGAATATGTTATTTCTGCCATTGTTGTACTTGGTGCAGTGGTCTATGATATGAATAATGGACAGTGGACAGTTACACGCTGAGCAGTTTGGTGCAGGGATCCCTTTAAGGAGGTGTTGGTGAGTGATAATTGTGTGCCCTAGTCGGAGTCTGGTGAAGATTTTGGTCTGTTGCAATGTTGCTCCTGTTGGAAGATCTGCTTTTGGGCGCTTTGGGTTAATTTCTTTGTAATTGTGTTGGTATGCAGACCATTTCTCCATTACAGCTGTGTTATAGATGTTATCGATTTGCCTTAAAATGTCGGTTTTAACGAAAGAATCGAAGGCTAAACTTGGCGTATTTCTGAGGTTTTTTGCTGATTTATCAGCGTGTTCATTGCCAGCAATTCCGCTGTGTCCAGGGACCCACATCATTTTTATTTTCGCCTTATGCTGGCACAATTTGTATCGAATTTTTTCGATTAAAGGCTCTTTGCTGCTTGCGCTCAAAAGGGCTTATTTGCTGTCCGTGCAGATTATATATTTTCCGTTAGTAGAGGAGGCATAGTCAGTAGCGAGGTTTATTGCAATCGTCTCGGCGGTAAATATAGAGTTGTGTGAAAATAGAAGGCCTGTTTTAAGTATGAATCCCTTGTCCGAGACAACAGCAAATGAAGTTGAATCATTTTCTTTGGAGCCGTCAGTAAAAATGAAACTCAGCGTTTGGCATTCGAATAGTTTTTGATATCTAGGTATAGCATTTGATATGCACGATTAGGGGTATTTTGTTTTGAATACATGAGAAGGCTGGTGATGAAATTGGATGAAGGGAGTTCCCAGGGCGGAAATTTCGATGGTAGAGTTAGCATTGGCTTAATGGGAAGGTTGAATTTCGCAGTTTCTTCTACAACTCTATATATTGCTGATGCTCGCTTCAATCTTGTGGTTCTCTTGATGACGTTTTTTAAATCGTTGTTAATAATTGGGTTACTCGAGCAATAAATCTTTGGGATTAGACGAAGGGCAATATACCTTTTTCTATCCCCAATTCCGCTAAAATATTTTTCGTTGGAGTGGTTGGAAAAGCTCGCAGACTTTTACGAACGGCTGAATGGTAAACCGCCGACACGCTTGCGAATGTGTTTTCTGAACACTGCCCATATATTGGTAGACCGTAATCGATGACAGATATTATTAAAGATTTAGTTAAATTTATTAAAGAATTTTGGTGAACATTACTATATCTCGAAGCAAAGTATTTAATGAGAGTTAGTCTAAAGCTAAGATTTTTATCAAAGATTATGCCTAGTATTTTCAGATTAGTAACGGTTTCCATTGTGTGATTATGACAGATCAAGTTGGAGTTACGACAATGTTTTTTCTTACATATATGTAATGTTTTACATTTATTATAAGATAGGCTAGCCCCGTTTAAATTGTTTCTCTTTGAAAAAATAAGCACGTCATCAGCATAAATAGAGTGTTTGACGTCGTGTCTTGCTAATATGTTGCTTATTTCATCGAATGCAATGATGAAAAATATTACTGATCTATATATTTTTCCCCCTATTGGAACCCTGTGCTTCGATAAGCTCTACAAAAGTAATTGGCTTTTCTATGATGTTAGCGGCTTCGGAAATTGAATGAGGGAGGTATTCCGGTGCACTAAGAATTAAGTTTTTTTCGGATATACATTTTTGATCAAAGTTGGCGTCATTAGAAAATGCAGACCAAACTAGAGAAAAATGATTGGCGATATCTTTATAATCAGTAATTATGCCCGTGTCTGTATTTAAAACTGTAATTTTGTTTTGTTTGTATGAACCGAAAATTTGCCTAATGCTATGCCAGACATCTCTTGGGTTAGTGTTGGGGTTTATAGAAGCAGTTAAGTTAAAAAACCAGTTTCTTTTAGCTAATTTAGTTTTGTATCTAAAGGCAGAATTAGCCTTTTTATAAATTAATAAATAATTATCATTTTGTCGTTTTTTATATTCAGCCCAGGCGTTTTGTTTTTTTGCCTTAATTTTGCTAAATCATTATTCCACCATGGAACCGATGGTTTGGTGAACTTATTTTTAGTTTGGGGTATATGGAGATGAGATGCAGAGCGCAGTATCTTTTTATTAGTTGCTGCTTCTTTAGTGATATTATCAGAAGTGGGACTTTTTAAACACAAATCCTCGCAGTTTTCCTGGAATTCTGGCCAGTTCGCCTTTTCTGCGATAAATCTAGGTGGTTTTTTTATTTTATCTTTGTTGTGGTTGGATTCCAACGTGATGATAATTGGAAAATAGTCACTTGAAGTGAATGGGGGACCCGTCATTCAAAACCATTAGGTTAGAGGCAAGAAGTACGTCTTCAATGTTTTTTCCTCTTTGATTTACATTATCGGAACCCCAAAGAGGGGTGCTACCGTTAAAATCCCCTAGTAGCAAAATTGGTGTGCATATACTAGCCAGTACGGATAGGATTTCACTTGAAATAAAGTTTTGGTCTGGTGGAATATACATAGATTGAAATTACGGTAAGTTTGAACCCAATGTTTATTTCTACTGCAATCATTGATATGTTCGATGTAATGTCTACTTTTGTTTGCGGAATATCGTGTTTGATTAATACGCTTATGCCCTGTTTGCTAATAATGTTCATGGGTAAATTATGATAGTACCCAGTATACGCTTTAGGAGAGGTGGGAGAGTATCTATACGGTAAATGCGTTTCCTGCAGTGCAATAATTGCTGGATTATATTCTTTTAACAAGAGTTGCAGTTGCGGGTAGTTATTCCAATAGCCTTTGATATTCCATTGAAGTACATTAGTCATTATTTAAAAAAGAAAAAGGAAAAAAATAACACAAGAAAATGTGTAGCCAATATAAATTATGTTCTGCAAGGTATATATGTATGTAGCTGGTGTACTTGTTTATTCTTTATATTTATTGGTTGATGAATAGTTGCTAGTTACGTTTTGTGCTTTTGTTTGTTTATTCTTCACCAGATGACATTGTAAGAGTTCTCTTCATTGAGGCTGTTTATATTAGGAAACTGAAATGAGTAGTTGGTTGGAATATTTAGGCAATTTTCAGTATTGGTGTAATTATTCGAAAAAAAATGTTGTGGTTGTTGTATAGATCTTGTGATTGAGTGGGTATCGGGTGGGAATTGAGCGATTGGATGAATGACTGAGTGTTTTCTCTTAACTGGGAGTTGGATTGTTGAGTGCCGATCGCCAGCAATTGTGGTGTTGGAGATGCAGATTGTTCATTAGCAATGTTATTGTTTGGTGGTTGAGTGTTATTTAAATCGATATTGTTGGCAGGGTTTGAGACGACAGAAGAAAATTAGGGAGAATTTTCAGGGAGACTAGGAATTGTTGTTTTATGTAGTTTTATAGCTTCCCGCATGGTGCACTTTTGGCTTACTTTTATTTTTAAAATTTCTTTTGCTTGGATGAACTTTTGGCACTTGTTGAAGGAGGCACGGTGGTCGGAGGAGCAGTTAGCGCAAAACGTGCATGTACATGTTTCGGGTGAGTGGGGGGGCAAGTTACAATTTTCACATGCTGGCGACCGTTTGCAAAATTTCGCTGTGTGCTCGAGCAATTGACAGCTCTTACAACGCATGGGATTTGGGATGTATTGCTTTACATGAACATTTCGCCAGGCGATGCCCATATTTTCGGGGGTGTGGAAAAGGTCAAAAGTTAATAGTATTACGCCAGTTGGAAATATTTTTTCGGTGATGCCCATTCTGTGAAATTTGTAAACGGCCACTACTCCTTGGAAGCTGAGTTTAGTAACGATTTCTTCGTCTGGCACATTGTTAAGGAATGGTGCATACACTGTTCCTTTGCTATAATTAAGGTTTTCATGATACTTTACGTTTACACGACAAATGCCGGGAGTTCTTTTAGGGAGAGAAATCTTTCAGCAATGCTTTTGTTGTTCACTAATAGTAAAATGTTTCCGTCGCGGAGTTCTGATACTGTTTGGAATTCTTTACTGACAGCGCGAATGGATTTATGGACCGCAAAGCAAGAGTAGTGGGACAGTGGCTTATTTTTGTCGACAGATTCCAAAACTATGAACTTTGGATTTGCTTTTTTGGTAGACGGGAGCTGTGGGAAAGTAATGATATGTAGGTGTATGCACAGATGTTTTTTTGTTTTTTACTTTTCTTTTTTTATGGTTGTGCTATCGGCCAGCAAAGCGAACCGGGGGCCATGGTTGTTGCACTTAACTAAAAGGGACTGTTTTATTAGGTACTTGCACTGGATGTAATTCAAAGAAATTAATTGATAAAGTGGACAAATGTTTCACTTGAAACGCACGTGGGCTATATGCCTATGGCAGAAGGCTAGCAAACTTACAAAACGAAAGAGAGAACAGCTCGCTATGAGTGTTAGTCGGAGACTGTGGGGGAATGCTTTTTAATCTAGGGGGTTTGACGGGCGGCTCAAGAGTTCTTCTATTTTTGGGAAATCGCAAATAGTTGGTAATCTTAGTGGGTTTGGAGTAATATTATCGATCTGAAAAGATAACTCGGTACTATCTCTTGTAGTTTGGGGTTGCCAAATGGTTAATTTTTTTATGCGTTTGGAGAGAAATACAAGGCACGCAATTAATATAATAATTACGCAAAATATTGTGGATATTGACCATTTCCCGGTTATTAGATGTTTTTGAATGGTTGAAATATTTTCTGTATTATTGATTTGGAGTTCGTTAAGAGCTTCTAAAGATAATAAATTGATGTGGTCTGTTTCGAAAGGTAAGAAGAGGTGAAGTCTCTATGTTACAGAATGTTCTATTGCTAACTTTTATTGTACTGTTATGAAATTTAATAAGAAATGTTCCCAACAGAAATCAATGTGTTCCATCTACGTGAATGATACCGTTATAACCATTTAACAGAAGCATGCCAAATTCAATCTCCTCAACTGGAGAAATATGATGATCATTGCTCGTTACACAGGACGAATTTCTACTATTAATATGGTTAGGGATACAAGTATCATTTGTTATATCAGTTATTTGATTTTCCTTACAAATTATAATATTATTATATTTTTCACAATTATCTTTGATAGCATAGATTCTTTCCATCTTTTAAGTTTTATTTGAATTCAAGTTTACATAATTTTTTCTTTTTACTGGCCTTAAAATTACGATTTCGTACGTTTCTTCTTTTGTTACTGGTACTCTGCCCATGTTGAATAATTTTTTGTTATAGTTATATAAGACTGATGCTTTTGCAAATTGAAGTGCCTCCTCTGGGCTAACAAAAGGGATATGTTCTTTCATTTTATACATATTTCAATTTCTTTTCTACTAAGTATTAAAGGGTTAACTATTCCAAGTTTTGTCCATTCTATTCCATTTTCGATGTTTATTAATTCTTACTTCATTAGTCTAATTCTATTTCGTAAATTTATAACTATTTCATTTTCTAAGTAGACATCTTTCCTTATTGAGTTTGCCATTTTATTTACCATGTTTGTTAAATTATTTCATCTACTGGTAAAAGCTTAATTTACAAACACTTGTTTATTATTATTCTTGTTTAATTCATTTAAATTTTTGGTTATTATTTCGAAGCCATCATGATCCGGAGATCCTGCGACATATTTCCAAATTGTTCCTAAGGCATTTATGGCTCTTTTATTTCGTATGGTTGGTATTAGATTTTCTGGAACATTTCTAATTTGGTTTAGTTCAAGACTGAGGATAGGATATAGGTTATGGTTATTGGGGATATTTTGGTGGATAAATGTTTGGGTGTCAGCTATGGATGTTGCGTATTGAGCCAAGTCTATTGAGTGGATAATAGTAAAAGTTCCCTGCTGAATTATTGCTGGTCCTTTATTGATCGTTACAACGTAAGAAGACGTGTAATCCATAATTTGGATTTCCGTCGCTGCACAGGATAAATATAATCTGTAAAAGAAATTATTTATGGTCTTTTAATGTTATTTTTGTAAACTATTCAGCCTGACATTGTTAAAACGTATGTGTTTTAATCTTCTTTGACAATTTCCCTTTTATATTTTGGGGTTAATTTCGAACCTAATCTTTAGTTAATTTTTACGAAAATGTTTTAAGTTCATGCCCATTTCTGTTATGGTATTCTAGATCTTGCTTCTGTTTTTCGGTTAAGCGTTTTGTTATTTCTTGTTTTTCCAAAATTGCCTTTTCTGAGTTGCTATTAAAAGTTTTACATATTAAAAAATATTTCTATCGGTTTTTTTCAGAGGTAGAGTGGATTGATCTATTGTATTCATATAGCGTTTTAGTGAGTAAGTCGTGGAATGAATTGTGAAGTTTATCAGGTTTGAGACATCTCATGATCTCTGAGAGTGTAGAATTAAGTTTCTCTACCTGACCGTTTACAGTAATGGCGTAAGGGGGTGTGGTGTAGATTTCTCCCGGATTTTTTGGAATTGGTATGTACTGAAACTGTGGTTTATTATGTCGACGATCATTGTTGAAGCACAAGAGGGCTCTTGCGGGTTAAATCATCGCAGTAGCAGCGCCAGTTGGGTCGCTGCCCACATTGCACTTGGTAATAGGTACGAGTAGTAGCGGTCTGTATTGTTTTGCATGGCACCGCTAATCGGGAGCATATGTAAAAGTGCGTGCATAAAAAATGGATTTTCGGCACGACAAATATCACACCACCAATCATTATTGATGTAGCAAATTACACACGTTTGTATACCTACATACATATGTACATAGCTACATAATGGAATGACATCATACTGCAGTTAAATCACGCCACCCAACTCCCGCTATTCATCGTCAGCGTCACTAGTATATTAGTTGCCCATATAGTTGACAAAAATTCATTCGCTTTTCGTTGCTCAACTACGCATCATCAATTACTTCTTCGATTCTTCGCTATTCGACAGACATAATTTAACTTAGCAAATAACCTAATGTATTAATCATAAATAAATATTTTTTAAGTACACAGTACTTTCGGTTCGTTTGATTTCGCAAGAAAGGGCTAAGGAAAATGCTCCTAGCTCCAACAATCATATTTCTGTTCTTTGCAAGTTTGAAAATTTTTAGCTATTCTTTTGGCCTTTTCCATTATTTTTGGAAAGTAATATTCCTGTTTTACATGGTCTTTGTTTTCTTTTGCATTCCTATGAGCTCTCCTATGTCCATTTATTAATATGTCCCCTTGTTCTGTTTCGCTAGTTATTTCTTTTATTTGTGCCAGAGTGAATCTAATTTTAAAATTCTGAAAATGTGCGGGGTAGAATTCTTGGATTACTCCCATGATTGGTTCGGTGGTAAATAAGCCATTGATCACGCTGGGGTTGAGATATTTTAAAAATTTCTATTAGCGTATCTTTGGTGTAAAACATTTTTTAATAATGTGTCTTCTTGGTCGTCTGCCAAAATATGCAATTGATTTTTAAAAACATTTATGGCACATTCTGCTGATGGTATTAGATTCTCTGAGGAACTTTCATCGCTATGTTGGGTTACTGTCATAGAATTTATTTGTGGTGGTCCAGATAACGCATCTGCGACCACATTCATTTTAGCAGGTTGGTACTTCAGTTCGTCATTTTATTCCTCTAAGATGGCTTTCTATCATTTCATTTTGCTGTTGGGGTTTTTGTTACTAAGTGTGTACGTTAGAGGTTGGTGATCTGTAATGATATTAACTTTTCTGGATCCATACAAAAAATTTCTCAACGAGTTTAAAGACCAAATTATGGCCAACATTTCCTTTTCGTTGGTGGCATAATTCTCTTCTGTTTTGCTTATCGTTCTTGAAAGGTAAGTATGTAATTGGTTTCATATCTTGGGATAAAACTGCGCCAATGGCGTATTCAGAAGCACCTGTTGTTAAATCAAATGCTTTTTCCGAAACCGGGGTGTGTGAGAATGACATGGCATATTTGGAAATGCGTCCATCCTGCCCTCTTAAAAGGGATGTCAGGGGCTTAGCCAGTTTCGCGTTATCTTTAATGAAACGGCGGTATGTTGGCTATTGCTGCGACCTTTTTTCGGTTGGCTTTAATTCCTGAGGTTTCCACAACAAATCTTAAAAATACGATTTCTGTCTTTAGAAATTCACATTTATCTAACGGACCTTGAAATTTGCTCGAGTGTTTTAAATACTTTGTTAAGATT
Organism: Anomoia purmunda; assembly: GCA_951828415.1. NCBI lineage: Eukaryota > Metazoa > Arthropoda > Insecta > Diptera > Tephritidae > Anomoia > Anomoia purmunda. The sequence goes on along the minus strand of OX639994.1, from coordinate 39,391,524 downwards.
TTCAAAATGTTCTTTTTCGTTTTTCCGAAAATAATTATATGGTCTATATCGACGTAACAGGCTTTTTCTATATGATCTCTAAGGACATCATCTAAAGAGCGTTGAAAGATTGATGGGGAATTTTTTAATCCAAATGGAAGTATTCAAACTTGCCGTTATTAACTGAAAAAGCAGTTTTCTCTACATCACATTCCTTGACGGGAATCTGGTGGGTGCAAACAACTTTTCAGATCGAAGACTTAAAAGAAACTGTTTTCCCCTAGATTTGCTAAAACTTCCTTGATTTCAGGGATCGGGTATTTGTCAGCCAAAGTGACTGAATTTAACTTTCTATAGTCAATGATCATCCTAAATTTCTTCTCTCCGGATGCAACCATTTTCTTTGGAACAATCCAAACGGTCGATTTCTATTATTTTTGTTTTAAAATTACATATTCGTGCTATAGGTTTAATTAAAGTTTCTTTTTTATTTCATCTTTTTCTGACAGGGTGAAAAGTTGATGTATATTTTTTTTTTATCATCTTTATTAACAATCTGTCGGTTGACAATAAGTAAATGGAAATAGTATATATTAGTAACGTTGATGCTTTAAGTACAATTACTCCTTTACATATGTTAAAGGTTTTATGGATTTGAAGTTACATTAAAATTCACGTATTTTATTGGTTAACCTTAACCAATATGGAAACATCATGCATAAACTAACATAGTATTTTAAATGGCTTAGGATCTAAACGGCAAGTCTAGGGGGTGTAGTCTTTGTAGTCGTCGAACATATTCCCTGTTATCTAACAAGTTGATAGCGTGTGTGTTGGGCTGGCAGCTTATTCTGTTGATGTATCTTCTGCTGTATCTTTTTATTTCGTCCATACCATAGGTATTTTAAGATCTTTGTGCAGATGAGTATTCTTTACAAACCACGGGGCATTCGCTATAAGTCTGAGTGTTTTTGACTGGTATCTTTGGATTACATCTAAGCTGGACTTACTTGCTGTGCCCCATATTTGAATACCATAAGGCCAAACTGGTTTCAGGATCGTTTTGTAAATAAGTATTTTATTTGTAAGACTAAGTTTAGATTGAGGACCAAGTAACCAGTACATTTTCCTTGTTTTGATTTTGAGTAGCATCCTCTTGGCTCTGATGTGTTGAAGGCCAAGTTAGTCTTCTGTCTAGGTGCAACCCGAGGTACTAAGCACTATTGGATTTAGGAATTATGGTTCGGTTGAGGCTGACATCGGAGCATTCTTCTTTCCTCAAGGCCATAATTGTAACTCATTTAATTGTTTTTGTACAGTTTCAGAAGCTTCATTAGCCGAGTAGGAGGAAGAAAGAATAGCAGTGTCGTTTGCGTAAGTAGCAACAGTTAAATTACTGTCATCTAATACTGGCATGTCAGCGGTGAAAATTGTGTAAAGAGTTCGACCCGGAGCACTACCCTCTGGAACTCCTGACTTTACTTCGTATATATCAGAAGTTTCATCTTGAACTTAATATGATTTGAGGAAAAGATAGAGTGGAGTGGGCAGTATCTTTTTCATTTTATACAATAGTCCTGGGTGCCACACTCTGTCAAACGCTTGCTTAATATTTAGGAAAACTGCACAACAGTATTTAATCCCCTCCAAACTACTAAGTATCGCTTTCACAATACGATGGCATTGCTTCGGAGTACCGTGCAACTACCTGAAACCAAATTGATGATCTGGAATAATCGATTGTCTCTCTAACTCTGGCAGTAATCTGCGAAGAAATATTCTTTCGAGTATTTTCGAGAATATTGACGGGAGGCTTATTGGTCTGTAAGAAGATAACTCATTTTCAGGCTTGTTTGGCTTTGGTATAACTATTATTTCAGCACATTTCCACTGGGTGGGGAAATGGCTAAGCCTAAATCAATACTAAGAAGAGCAAACATTTTTTTGGAAGTTTTTTGATTGTCCATGCATCAATATTGTCATGACCAGGAGTTATTTTTTGTAATGCATTTGTACAGCTCGCACCCTTTGGGATTAGTAAGATGGGATCCCCACCATGGGTGTTTGGCGTTGAAATCACCACCGGCCAGAAATCTTGAGTCCCATTTGTTAAATAACGCATTAAATGGCTGCTTGTTTATATTGAAGCGAGGAGGTAAATACAGTGCGGCAATGACAATCCCGCCGCCGACGCTTGTGATTTCGACAGACGCTGCTTGAACTGAAGGCAATGAGATCGGCTCCAGTATTTTGTATTTTAGTGTAGACTTAATAAGAATTGCTGAGCCCTCGTTTGCTTTACCATCAGGATGGTTGCAAGTAACAAGATCAAAACCCTTTATTTTGAAAGCAGACTTATTGGTAAAGTGGGTTTCGGAAATCATGAGTACAACAATATTATTAAAATGTAAAATTTCCAATGTGTGGTTACTAAGTCCATTAGCGTTCCATATTGCCATCTTCAGACTTAATTGCATAACTTAGAAATAATAGAGGACATCATGGTCATTAGTTATGTGGTCAGCTCAATTTGTTTAGAAATTAACGCTTCAAGCTTTTCTAAATTATTATGGCTATATGTGGTAGAGCTTTGTTTCCCTTTTATTATTTTTTGTTGTAAAACTGTTTTTCGTTCTTTGAACCATTAATTGCAATAGGTTTAGGCTTATTATTAATCGGATTCATGGAGTCCTTTTTGCAAACTAACTCCCGATACACTCGGCAGCCCTTATAGTTAGCGGTGTGATTTTGTAAACAGTGTACACATTTTGGTGGAGTATCATCACTGTTTTTGCAAAGAGGAGTCGGGTGGTCTAGTCCACACTTTACACATCTGATTGACTTTTTACAGTAACGTTTAGTATGACCAAACTCCTGACAACGATGTCATTGTACTAAGTCATTAAATTTACGAGGAGGCTCGATTTTTACTTCAGCACTGCATAATCTGTTAATATCAGCTTTGTTGTTTGCTGATGGTTCGAGATCAACAAAGAACACCGACATTGATGTATATTGGTACGATTTTTCGTTATCCCTTGTCAAGTGCTGTTTGCAGACAAACCAGTTTCGACGTTGTGCCATCTTTAGAACGGAAATTTGTTGTTATTCTTTGTGTTTTCTAAAAGTGTTTTGTGCATCTTGTCTGCTGTATCTGACAAGAGTACGACAAATGTCGTACCAAACTTGACAAGGGATGACGGAAAACCGTTCCGATATACATCAACTTTACTTAATGTATGAAGTTGTTTCTGAAATCACAACAACTTTACGCATTGCTAGACCGTTTCCCACACGCTTGTGTTGAGAAACATCAACAAACTACAAATAGTTCTCTACTCTGTCCCCTTTTTCTGCGCAGCTAGCACAAGGCAAAAACAACATATAATAATCTCTTCCAGCATGCGCACAGCGAAATATACTTACAAGCAGCGCAAAACAAACAAAGTTTTAATTTCTACGGCGTGTATTTCATTTGACAATTACTTTTCTAACCACCCTTTGTAATGAACTCAAGCTTCAAAATGCTAACGCACAATTCCTTATAATAATTCTGTCGCAGTGCCGCGGTATTCTAATTTGACAACGCTATACTTAAACAACAGCAAATCAATGTGCTAAATGCAAAGTCTGAAAATTTACTTATCGTACGTTTTCTGTATCCAGTCGCTGTTCTCTATATAAGAGTGAAAGAGTACAAAAGTAACAAATGTCAAAAACAACGGTTGCTAAGCGCTAGTGAAGTAACTGGAATGATTGAGTGTTGTGTAGTGCATAAAATATTAAACGCTTAAGTCACTAAAGTTGCTGCATTTCAAATGCAATATTGCTGATATGCCACATTACTCCCCTCTTAGAAACCAGGCAAGGTAGCAATAAAAGCAGGCTTGAGCCTGTCGATTGCGGTTTTAACGTGCTTGCCTCCCATTTGAACGGTGTAGTATTTCGGTGTCCTATGCGGAACTTTGTACGGTCCCTATTATGGCGGTGAAAGCGATGGTCTAATGGAGTCATCTCTAATAAAGACTTGCTCGCATGAATTAAGTGCAGGATGAATGAAAATTCTCTTTGTTGTAAGCCAGGCAGCGTCCACTGGTTTCAAGTCTTGCATTACGCATTTGGTAGGGATACCAAATCGAGAAATCCATACGTTTAGCAGGACCTTTGCCACCGTAGATTCTGTGATGTCCAGCATGGGAATTGCTGCTAGCCATCTGGTGAACCTGTATATTATCGTAAGGCAATACCGCATACCGTTGGACAAGGGGAAGGGTCGGACTATGTCAATATGCAGATGAGAAAAACGTTGAGTTGGCATTTGGACTCGTTGAAGTTGTGCCCGGTTATGACGAACAACCTTGGACCGCTGACACTGGATAGGCTTTTCGCAAACTGGAAGGAATAGCAAATTGTTTTAGCTTAAGTGATTGTTGTTTATCACCTGATAATATCGATCGCAGCTCATCATCCGTCGTTTGGTCTTCGGCTAGTTGTTAGTAATCAATAGCCGTGTGCTCGATCGACTCATGGCGCGACATCAAATCAGCAGCAGCGATAGCTTCGCCTTCAAAGTGACGAATATCCGTCGTAAGTTGTGCAATAAAATTGAGTTACTTGCCGGCCAAACGCCTTATCAAGGCGCTGGTGAAATACATACACCAACGGCTTGCGATCGATGTTGACGTGGCACTCCCTACCTTCGACCATGTGGCGGAAATGACGAAGGGAAAGGTACAAAGCTGTCAGCTTGCGATCGTACGTGCTGTAACGTACCTCGGCCTTCGTAAACTTTCGGGAAAAGAAACCAAGTGGTTGAAGGTGATCATCCACGACCTGATTAAGTACTGCGCCCGCAGTAAAACTCGAAGCGTCGACCCATAGTGATAATTCCGCATTGGGATTCCGATTTCGCTGCGTTAATTGTGAGAATATTTTCTAGTAATCGAATAAAAACTTGTTGTAGATGTTCACGATGCTCTTCAGACGACTTCGAAGCCACACAGACGTCATCGAGGCAAGTAAAAATAAAATCAATGCCGCGAAATACTTCATTTATTATGCGTTGGAAAGTTTGTGCCGCATTTCGAAGGCCAAAGGTCCCATTCCCAGCTCCTGCTTGATGGACGGCAGATGCCCAGCTTTAGAAGCGAGTCAAATTCGGCACGTGCTGCAACTAATTTCTCTGGTGAACTACAGTGGAGTTTGTAGACGTACCCATTGGAGGTGGTCGAGTGATATCAACAAATTCGTGAAGAGTATCGGCGAAATTTTATTCTGCGTTAAGTTCAGTCTTGCTATCGCGTAAGCGTCTTTGCTTGACTAAAATGCCAAAACTACTCAAAAAGTCTGCGCCGATGATGGCATGAGAAACCACGGCAACCGAAAAATTCCAAACGAAATCGCGGCGTAAATTTAAATTTAATTTTAGTAAGACTTCACCGTATACTTTAATAGGTGAGCCTTCGCGGCAAACAATTTCAAACCGGTTGTACAAATGTGTATCGTGTCTCCCCAGAGGGCAGTCCAGATGGACAGTTGGAATTTTTGTAAAGAAATGAAAAAGATTTGTTTTAGTTTAATTCAATTAGAATTTATTCAAATGCATATATGTAGATATATAAGAATGGTTTTACCTTGTGGTGTGAAGTGGTAGTTGACCAGCGTTGCTTCTGGGATCCTGAGACAGAGTGAAAGTTAGAAAAAATGTTCGGTTGCCGTCAACCGCAATTTTCTTGGAAAAAAAGGTAAAAACGGAATAGTAACAAAAGGAATTATCCGGCGGGAAATAGGTGAACCGGAATAATTCGCGGTTGCATCAGTATGCGTGTGTATATGTACACGTGTATTAGGGCGGTTAGAAAAATATTTACGCCGCCGTCGTAAACATGCCGCACCCCTTGCGGTAAGCAAAATCTTAAGCGTCAACATCATCCAACGACCAGTTCACACCACATCACATATTTGATTACAAAATATTTTTTTTTTTTTTGGTTTGTTTCCAATGAGCCGCTTGCTTGTTGTTTCCTTGAGCTGTGCTTGTTGTTTCCTTGAGCCGTAAAGGACGTGTTCCCGAGTCAACTCGCCGCCAATTTCTTTTGGATATCAGATGGTCGGAAAGAACGTGCTCCCGACCCATCCGTTCGGTGATGCTGAGCTGGTCGGGAAGGACGAGTTTCCACGCCAGTTGTTCGTCGTTTCTTTTTTCTGGGCAGACGGTCTGAAAGGACGGGGTCCAAAGCTGCGCTGCCTGGGCCATCGAAAAGGACTGGTTTCCGAGCCGCGCCTTTGCCGTTCCTGCTGCAGTGACGGTCGGAAAGTGCAGGTTTCCGAGCGGCCACCCGCTGAAAGTGGGCGTAATATTGGGTGGAAATCGATATCAAAAAATAACAAAAGAAAGGAAATTAAACCACAAAAAAATTTGTTTTATGAAATAATGAAATTACAAAAAAAATTTTTTATATATATACATACATATGTATGTATTTCATTATAAATTTTATGTATTTATATGTATGTACATATTTATTATATATTTGGTGTATTTATGCGCCAAGTGTCCATAAACTTTCATCACCTACTGTAAAAATGATATTTGGGTGTGATCGTATCGGCACACTTGCGCCCCCCTCGGTAAATGGTGCCTAACTTAAAGGTGGTGGACTTGGCTATGTTCCACAGTTGAGAACGTATATGGCATTACGATATATTTGCATATAATGTAAAAACACCTGATGGACTGGTCAGTGTAGTGACCTAACACCTGACTGCATAGGATGTTTAAAAAAATTGAAACAATTAAAAACTGATATGAACTACATATTCTTGTATTTTTGTAATCGCGGAAAGTGCCCCCCAAAATGAAATGGCTCAACATTCTGTTTTTTTGTTTGTTTTTTGTACATTAGTTATTTGATGGTGGTGAGATAGGTCAGTTTGACATCCAGCAATCTGGCATCCAGCAATCTGGCCAACCACCCACAAACAGTTTGCATGCCACTGTGCATAACTTGCTGACCATAGGTCACAGGTCTTGTACTCATTTTCCAATTAGGGAAATAATGGTAAAAAATATTTTAAATTATTAAAAAAAGTGTGAAAAAGTAAGTGCGGCGATGAGCAGGTAAGTGGTATTGATATATAATAATAATAATAAAATAATTTTTTGTACATAAATTTCGGAGTTTTTTACGTGCATACATAGGTAGGTACATATGTATATCGATATACATCTTCATGCACATGGTGGAGTGCTGAGTTCGATTGCGTGGGCACAGTCGAAGGGAGGAGGGGTATGGCATCTGAAGATAGCGGATGATGACCGGAAGCAAAAAGGAGGTTGTGAAAGAAACAATGTGGATTGATTTTTTGTCTTGCCTTATTAACATTTTGGTACACTGAAAATAATTTGTTTTCTTTCTCAATAGGTGGATAATCTCCGGACAATTTTTGGATATTCTTTGGGAGGACTGCCACTACATGAGGAGCGGCGATACCATGGTGAACTATTGGGAGCTGTTCATAAACAAGTAATTGTTTTATTTTTTATTCTTTACTTTTAAATATATATATGTAGGTACTTATGTAAGTACTACTTAAAATATTTACATTAGTACTTATATATATTTCAAAGTTTTATGTATGTAGTGTATATTAGTACTTAGATCTTTCCAATAATTATTATTAATACTATTACATATTATAATTTTTTTTTATTATTTTTTTTTCTAACGGATGGATTTTACCTAGCAAGAATTTGCAAGTTAGATAAAAAAAAAATGATTGAAAGTATTGGGTTAATCAAAAGTAGAAAACGGTTATTAAAATTGGAAAATTGATCAAATATTTAAATATACAAAATGTTTAAATAGCCGTAGAGAGTTTTACCAAAACCAAAAAAAAACTTGCAACTTCTTATTGGTTTTACGTTCTGTTAGTTTCTTGCATGTTTCTTTTATTGAAAGCAAATTTTTCTTACGCTCTGAAATTTAGTTAGTGGATAGGGTTTTTACTAGAGAATATGAAGACACAACTAATGTTAGGGTGGAACCGGGCTGATTTTTGTCTATCGGTTATAAATTCCGGAAAATTAACTCGAGCTATTGGTTAGTTGTCAGTTAGTTTTGAAATAGTTTCAGGTATCAAATGACCACTTTTTAAAATTAACTCAAACTATTGGTTAGCTAGTCGGTTAGTAACCACTACTTGTTGCATGTATGAAACATGAATTCGCAGATTTATTTATTTCTGTACGCCATCGTCGTAGGTAATACATCGGAAAATTTCAAGTTAAGTACATATATTGCTAGAAAAATGGCAAAGCAGATTTCTTTATTTTCTTGTACTACACGTACTGTTTAGGATTTTTTTTTTTAATACTTATCCTTGTGTAGGGGAAGTAGCGATTGAGGGCAGCAATATCAATTTCGTTATTGGTCTGCTGGTTTGCCCCTTCGTAGTATAGATGTCGACGACGTGTACCCGGTTATCAGAGCCTGGGTGTAGGTTGATGACTCTTCCCAGTCTCCACATATTAGGCGGTAGATTGTCTTCTTTTATAACCACAAGATCTCCTGTTTTTATGCTAGTTTGTGGATGTTTCCACTTTGTGAGTTTCTGCATTTCCAACGGATATTCAGCCTTCCATCTTTTACAAAATGTTTGATGTAGGGCTTTAAGTTTCTTCTATCAGTTAACGATCGGGGCAGGACTTCTAGTTCAGGTGGAGCTAATAGGTGTCCTCCTACTAGGAAGTGACCGGGGATAAGAGGCTCCAAGTCGGAAGGTTCATTCGAAGAGGGGCTTTGCGGACGAGAGTTAAGGCAAGACTCGATTTGACATAAAAGAGTTGTGAACTCTTCGAATGAGTAATTAAAGCCGGAAGCAATCTTTTTAAAATGGGTTTTAAAACTTTTTACCCATGCTTCCCACAATCCGCCCATATGAGGCACTGCAGTGGGTGAGAAATGCCATATGTGATTATCTGGTGGTTATATTTATTCATTGTACTATTTCGGGCTTCGGTTATAAAAGCTTTAAATTCTGATCGTAGAGATCGGGAAGCTCCGACAGAGTTGGTTCCATTGTCGGAGTAAACATTTTTTGGGCATCCTCTCGGGAAGCTCCGGCAAAGTTGGTGCCATTGTCGGAGTAAATATTTTTTTGGGCATCCCCTCTGCCAAAAAAGATGCAGTGCTAAGGTCATTGGTGGCTTCCAAGTGTATAGCCTTAGTGGCGAAACACACAAACAGGCAAACGTAACCCTTTGAGATGCGACAACCTCTGCCGCGGAAGTTTTTGTTATCGAAAGGTCCTGCGAAATCTACACCCGTGTTTGTAAATGCACGCGAATATGAGGTGCGTCCCTGAGGGAGCTCTCCCAGAAGCTGCGTTTGGGTTTGTTTTCTGTGGATTGTGCAGACCTTACATGGATGACGGACTTTACCATATTTTTGACTCGGGGGAATCCAGTATTGCGTTCGAATAAGACGCAGCATTAATTGATTCTCGCCATGCAGGGAGATTTTACGGATAAATTGGATAACAAAACGGGCCAATCGGCACTTATAAGGAAGGATGATTGGGTGACGCTCGTTGTACGCTAAATCTAGCGATGCGCCAAGACGATCTCCAGTCCTCATAATCCCATTTTTGTCTTAGAAAGGGTTAAGGGGTAGCACTTCGATTTTTCCATCGATGGGTTTCTTTGACTTTAGGTTAGAATATTCATCACTATAGTATTGCTTCTGGTAAATGATTATTAAGCGTTGTGTCGTTGCCTTAATTTCATGGGATGAAATTAAACAAGACTCTGCTCGAAAGGAAGCGTTTTTGTTCGTATGAGTGCTTTGGTAGAATCTCATAATATATGATAAGACTCTCAAAGCTCTCGGTAAATCAGAAAACCAATCGAGAATTGCATCAAAATTTTTTATTGTTATGGTTGTACATAAATGCGCCCTTTTTTCTTCGATGCTGGGGTTATAGCTCGTCTCTTGTCTTCGCCAATTTTCTTTGTCTTCTTGCAACCAAGAAGGGACATGCCACCACAAAGTGTTATCGACTAATTCGTAGGCGAGAACTCCTCTACTTGCCATATCTCCTGAATTTGATGCCGACTTCACATGAAGCCAGTCCGTATTTCCGACTTTGTCGACAATCTTTGTTATACGATGTGCTACGAACGTTGATCACGAACATGGAGGTTTGCGTATCCATGCAAGCACAATTGTGGGATCTGTCTATAAGTGTACTTGTACCTGTCCTAGTGGTAGGTTGCGAAGTACCGACTCAATGCTTTCGACGAACAATACCGCGCCGCAGAGTTCTTATCGGGGTAGGGAAATAGTTTTAACTGGAGCAACTTTTGTTTTTGCTACCAGCAGATTCATTAGCACTTCACTACCCTGCTTAACCCGTAAGTATACCGTAGCCGCATACGCTTTTTCTGAAGCATCGCAGAAGCCATGTACTTCGACGTCATGTGCGGGAGAAAAATAAACCCAGCGCGGTATCTTGATCCTCTCTAACTCTTTTGCCATTTTTCTAAAGTAGTTGAGGACACAGGTTCATCCCAATCTGTGTCTTCCAGCCAAATGTTTTGCATCAATATCTTGGCTACTATTGCAATGGACGCAAGCCATCCTAGCGGATCGAACAGCTTGGCGATGGAAGACAATATCGACCTTTTAGTGATCGTGTCACTATGCTCCATTGGTCTTGTTAAGAAATAAAGATTCGTTCGGGTTTGCCCGAAAGACGATGCGCTGATATTTTGACTGGTTATCGTTTATCCAGATTTGTCTGTACATTTTCTCGATATCACTGTTGAAAACATATCTGCATAATCTCCAGCATAGAATCAGTATCGGAAGATCTGATTGCAGTACTGGACCTGGTAGGAGGGCGTCATTTAAGCTTTTCCCATTAGCGGTTGCACTTGAGGCATTGAAAACCACGCGAACTTTAGTTGAGGTACTCTTTGCCTTTGTAACGGCGTGATGAAGCAGGAAGTAATTTTCACATGAGTCCGCTGAAATGTTACTATTTATTCTCGTCATGTGTCCTAGTTTCTCATACTCTGCTAACACCCTATTATACTCTTTTTGTAGGACGGGATCCTTGGCTATCCGTGTCTCATTCCGGAAGAATTGAAAGCAAGCTTTTTTAAGAGAAGGGCCTAGTTGTATGGTTACTGGAAATTCCTGTCGGAATGGTAACGAGACTATGTATTTTCCCTCATTAGTTCTAATAGTGGTCTTTTTATAAAGCTCTTCGCAACATTTATCGTCTTCATTGAGGCGTTTGGTTTTGGGTAAATCTTCTAACTCCCAGAATGCCGTAAGTTGCTTATCCAGCGCAACTTCGCTGAAGCACGAAACTATATTTCTTTGTGTATTTGTAGTATCCGTACTACCGGTTATAATCCAACCGAATACGGTTTCTTGTCTTGATTTGAATTTTCAGTTGCTTTATCGGAATCACGTTGTGCTTGCGCTTGCCTCGATGTCGATGGCGAATCATCGGCAGGCCTCGAAGACGTCCAACGCGTCGTTGCCTTTGGCTGAATTGCATTTAGATGCAGGAGCGTGTGATGTCGCGAGTGACACTTGTTGATATTGTAAGCACTTGTGCATCTTGACACAGTATGTCCGGAACTAAGGCAATTCAGGCAACAATTATTTTCCTCTAAAAATTTCAATTTGTTTGTAGGTGTTAGCTGTAGGAGACGGGAACAGCTGCGCAATTTGTGCTCGTTTGTATGGCACATTTTACAAGTAAAAGTGGTCACGCTTACTTGGAAGCATACCTGTTAAATTTCAAGTACAAGTACTACTCAGTACAAATACTATATAAAATACTTATAATGAATACGTAATTGTTTTCTAGCTGAAATTAAATTAGTACTCGAGTAAAAGTACTAGGAGTTGAAAAGTATTTGGAAATACCATGAAGTACTGAAAGTGCTCGAAAGTACTCGAAAATACTCGCTAAAAGATTTGGAATCTTTTTCCGAGTACTTTCAAATACTTTGAAGTACTTTTTAATTTTTTTTATATTTTTCGAAGATTTTTCAAATTTATAACTTTTATTCATATAAATGAACACTATTTATTTACTTATTACACTAAATTATCAACATAAAGTACTCTTTTAATTAATTTTATACATGCATACATGTATACATACACTAGCAACCAGCACCTTGTTTCACACAGGTTGATAATGTTTAAAACAACTTTATAATTGAAATAAAAGTAATTTTTTGTAATATTTCGGAATAATGACCCTAGTAAATAAAGAAAATTTCATAAATAAATAAAGTCCAATTAGAAGATATATTTATGTACATACATACATATTAATTATTCATATTCAGTTAGTTTTTATTTTCAGTTTTATAACACTTCATTGTATACAATGTTCGCAGCTTTCCCATCAGGAGCCAAAACAAATAAATTGTCGTTGCTTGTTACACGGGATAGAGCAACATATAACTGGCCATGCGTAAAACATTGAGATCTAAGGTCCAAACCGGCCACCTTAAGTGTTTGACCTTAAGCCTTATTTATTGTTGCTGCAAAACATAATTTGACTGGAAACTGAAGCCGTTTAAGTTGAAATGGAAGATCTGTTGGTATTATCGGGATTCTTGGAATCAAGACGTTTTCTCCAGCACCCCAGCCAGTCAAAATTGAACACTCAATCAAATGCGTTCTAATTGTTTTGATCAGCAGCCTAGTTCCATTATATAAAGTTGGTGGATTTAAATTGCGTTGTAATATTACAGGAGCTCCTACTTTAACAATTAGTTTATGTGGTGGCGTTCCGGAGGGATTTAGAGAATTTAAAAATTCTATTGGGTAATGTACTGCCTCGCTAATATCTATTATTGTGTCTATTGAGTGGAAAACTTGTGCTTCCGTAGTAAAATTTAAAAGTATTAAGGCATTTACTGCATCCGCCTGATCATTGGTAGCTGACAATATTGCCCGCTCCTTAAACCAGCCCAATGAATTGGTTATAAGACCACCAACTCCGGGATATACTTTCTCAATTAGATCTTCAATAGTTTGGGTTAAATTACAAATATTTGTCAGATCGATTTGCCCAAATGTCGTAGGGAACTGTCCGTTACCAATTTTTAGCAAGTTATTAGCAAAAAGTGCATTTCCTTGTTCGGAAGTAGAAACTCACATATTTTCTTTGAGCTGTACTTTATTTATATACGGCCAAAAATAAGACATTTTCAGAGATGCGTTATGGGATGTTTACCCATTCGTGTGGTTTTTAATATAAAAATAAGCTAAAAGGGTAAAAGGGCTTTCAGTAAGCGTACAGAACAAAACGTGGGAATTTTAAAAATGGATACCTTTTCGTTGCTAAGTTGAATACTTGAGGAAGCTGCCAAATGAAATAGTTTCAAGGAAAATAACTTTTTTCACACTTCAAGTATTAAATGAATAGCCTCTTTCAAGCCGATGTCAACCCTTTCTGGAGATATGGACGAAAATGTGGATTAAAAAACACCAAAATAAAGCGGTTTTGGGGATAATGACCGTAATTTTGAAAAGCGATATGTAGGTAAGAGCGGCGATATGGAGATTTTATTAAGAGTGAAATTTGTAAAAAATTGGAGAGTCGTCACACCGTACCTTGCAATTCACACTTCATATCTTACATCTTTCATTTTGTATTCTCCCATACCGTGAGCAAAGATGTTTACATATCAAAAAGCCAATTTTACATGGCAAACTAAAAAAAAAAATAGCGACCCCTATGAGTTCAGCTATAGGACCCATCTTTGAAATAAAATAAATACTTGGCAAGATTTACCTCCGAGTAGATTTAGGCCGAGCTTCTCTTGCGTCGTGCTCCTTTTTAATTTTTCCTACAAACTGGCGGGTCCCCTACATGTTTTATGCCAACTCCGAACGGCATCTGCTAGGCATATGAATTTTCATTCCAGAAACATACTCGGAGCGTTTGTAAGACCACTGCCGACGGACGACCCCGCTTAGAAAATTTGTTTCTAATTGAAAAAACTGTTTCTAAATTTTTTATGATGCTTTGCACGGGGCTTGAACCCAGGACCTTTGGTGTGGTAGGCTGAGCGCGCTACCACCATACCACGGCGGCCGCCATATTTGGTGAGGATTTTTTCCCATCAAAGGTAAGTGTTAAAAAAAGAAACAAACTTTTTTTTTGAAGCACTCTAATGTACATATATATTTTTTGCTCTGGAAAGTTGGTCAAATGTCATAGCTGAGAAGAAAATGGTTGAAAAGAAAAACACCTGCCCGGTTTGCTAGTAATTTATAATCTATTTCAATTGCATATTTAAGAACTTTAAGCTTTGAGTAACAACTATGTTTCATAGAAATCACTTATTTTTCTAATGGTCATTTTCACAGTGGCGAGTTAACTTACATTCCACAGTTAACTCTCGATTTTCGATTTTCATGTCGACTTATCTCAAGTTTAACTGCCCAATATTGGTGAGTTAACCTCTTGTTAGAAATAAAATGTTGTCTATCGTACATTGGGTAGTGAATATTTAGTTAAATTACTAAAATTGAATCGAAAATTCATAGTTAACTGTGGAATGTAAGTTAACTCGCAACTGTGAAAATGGCCCTAAGGAAAATTTGGTTGTAAATTTACACTAAATAATATAAAAAATTGTACTGTAATGTACTTACCACTCAAAAGTCAAATTATTTATTAAATCTGCACTTTTGATTAATAAAAATCACTTCAAAATAAAACTTTATGAACTGCGATCGTTTTAATGTACTCCCGCAACTAACATACAATTTTTAATAGCATAATTCGTGGAAAGCAACGGTTCTTTTTGAAGAAAGATGTTCATGGTTGCCGAACAAAAAAAATTAAAATGGATCGGTACTCAGTCTTTGGAAATCATCATACAAATTTGGATAAAACAAAATGTTGTAGAATTCAATCTCCCTACTACACAAATAAGTACATATATGCATAGAATATAAGTACATACAAACATACGAAAACATAGTACTTTTGTTTAAACTTTAGGAGTATATATGTATGTTTAAAAATATGCATGCATTCTTTTTCTTTTTTGTTGCATTAATCTGGCAAATTATGTAACATACATATGTACATACATACATACATACGTCCGAAGTGAAGTAACGCTACCGAGCTCTTTCGCGAATTCATCAAATGAATGGCTCACCACAGCTGTGTAAACCAAAAATTTACGTTTTTTTACCACATTTTGTCCGATTGCCACGCCCCCTTTATATATTCCTTCACATTATATAAAAAAAAGTCCATCTCACACAGCTAAGCTTTAAAATGTAAAAAACCGCTTCCAAATCGGAGCATTCTGTGCGAAGCCAATTCCGTACATAGCTTTTTAGCGACTTTATTTTATAAGTAGTATAGATAATTAACATAAATGAAAAAATTGTTTTTAAAGATCATCTGTAAATATAAAATAAATACAAATCAATAATCATTTTTTATTCAAAGTTATTCTTTTTACTTACATTATTGAGCGTTAGCCTTCATAATAACTAGTTTCTCAAATGAGAAGTCAGTCATTAACTGCCGCCTGGGGCTGTTAATCATGCCCGCAAAAGAAAAAAGCCGTTCAACTGGCGCTGATGATGGCAAGGGGGTATTGAATTTAATGTAAGCCTCCCTCAGCAAGCTACATATACTTGTCCTGGCAATCTAGGGCTACAGAGTCATCATTTAAGTAGCTGTAAAATTGGTTGACTACTGCAGCAGCCAGATCTGCCGTTTGTTCTGGTCGTGCTGAGGGAGTATCATTATCTTCGTCTGTGAACAAACATACAATACATTTAGAAAAATTACTTTGAATTTTTTAATTCTACTTATATACCGTTGCTACTGAAGTCAAAAAACTCATCGAAATGGCTTCGTCTTAATTTGCTTTCAAAATTAAGGGAAAGATTTTCCTTGTTCAGAGACTCCGTAACGGCCTGAATAACAATGCCGCAAACCCGCTCCACTGTCCTCTCCCGATTTTTCCTCTGCAGCACTTTGATCCATTTTGTTTTAATACCTGGAGTCAAAACTGCAGCAGCTACTGCAATTTTCGCCTCAGGAGCTAAAAGAAAATATGGCTGAAACCTTTCCCTCAATTTGCTTTCCAAACTTATGGCGATAGAGCTCAAATGAACGATTTCATTACTTTCGCTAAACTTAATTAGCTTGTTGCTCAACGTCATGCGAGTCGGTATAAGGAAGCCATATTTAACTTCTCTCTGCCCCTGAAGAAAGTCAAGCGCTGTAGCTATAGGCTCCATCATTGCAGCGTATGACTCCAGGTATTTCAAGTCCCCGCTGTGGAGTTGCGGAACGTTCATTTCATAGCATAGGTGGCCGAGTTTGTCCTTATGCTGGAGTAACCTTTTTACCGCGTCGTACAAGGAATTCCAGCGGGTTACGACGGGAACAACTAGCGAACCACCTAAATTTTCCACGATCGTTTCGCTGGACTTTGGGTACGAGCACTTTTTCCACAAAGAGTTGCATTTTTGAAAGACCTTAATATAGATAAACCTAAATTATTGTAAACTATTTTGTTACTACCTCTACTAAAAACCAAATGTTATTTATTAAAAGTACACAAATAACAAACAAAACGATACTTCAGAAACATGTAAACTAACTTTTTTGACTTCCGTATAAAACTCCGAGCAAAAAATACTGCTGGCCGGCAATGTGTCAGTGAGCGGTATTTTGGACGGAGAGGGTTCTTCCAAATGCAGCTTTCGCTTGCGCGATGGCATTTCTGGCATAAAGTCCGGGTCCGCAGTGCTGTCGTCAGCAGAAAAATCGCAATCATCGAATAAATCAGACATTTCACTATTTGGAGAAAAAGCTTTTACCATAAATCGTGTAAAATGAGGGCGCTAAAGTCACTTCTCTAACAGATTAATATGATAAATGATTGTAATTGTATGTATATTCAGCACTTTTTTCCAAACTTCAAACTCGTTTTTCTCAAAACTATACTTTTTACTATACACTGCTTCATTTCTACAGCGACAATATAATGTGTCACAATTTTTATCACTTTGTTATAATATTCCATTTTAATAAATGTATTATATTTAATAATACTTACCGAAAAAAAATGTGCAAGTATCAGAATACACTAATATTGCAAAACGACTTTAACACAGCACAATAGACAATGCTTATTAGACTATAGCTTATTACACTAATTTCATTTTCAACAATTATTCCTCTTAAATACAAACCATATATTAATGCCGCTAACATACTACATATCTTTGGCAATAAATAATAATAGCTTTGGTCGAAATAAGTTCTTTTGATTTTATTGCATATGTATTTGTACTCTCTTTTTCAAGACCTACTTATAAATCAGCTTAATTTAATGGGGGTGAATGACTTTAGTTATTTGACCATGAACATCTTAAGCAAATTATTTGTATATGGGTCACATATGTACATATAAAACTTTGTGTTCGACGAATGCAGTGGTTGACAATCAGTGCGCCAACAGTGCCTACAATTATTGTAACCAACTACTTAATGGGTCTATCACACTAATGATGGTACAAATGCTTAACTTCACTTAAATAATAAATTTTGCTGAGTAATTAATTAAAATACCACTTTATGTTGATAATTTAGTGTAATAAGTAAATAAATAGTGTGCATTTATATGAATAAAAGTTATAAATGTGAAAAATCTTCGAAAAATATAAAAATTTTTCTTCAAGTGTAACACTCTTTCGTTTTCACAAAAAATCACTTGCCTTGTAAGGCGATGTTTCACAAAAAATGATTAACGTGTTATAAAGTGTAATTGGAACATATAACACGTACCTTAATGTCTCAGAGACTTGTGGTGATGGCAGTTTGTATATGTGTGCAGTTGCCTTATTTGAGTGGGTAATTGTGCGGCCTTGTGTCTTGTGCGGCTTTGTATGAAATTTTCCTACGGCTATGAAATTTTTTCTGCGGCTATGCGGCTTTGTGTAAAATTTTTTTGTGGATTTGTGTGAAATTTTCCTGCGGCTATGCGGCTTTGTATAAAGATTTTTTGTGGACTATATTCAAAATTTCGGCGTAGATGGACCATGTACAAATGTGTATCGTGTCTCCCAAGAGGGCAGTCCAGACGCACAGTTGGAATTTTTGTAAAGAAATAAAAAAGATTTGTTTTAGTTTAATTCAATTAGAATTTATTCAAATGTATATATTTAGATATACAAGAATGGTTTTACCTTGTGGTGTGAAGTGGTAGTTGACGTGCGTCGCTTCTGAGATCCTGAGACAGAGTAAAAGTTAGAAAAAATGTTAGGTTGCCGTCAACCGCAATTTTCTTGGAAAAAAAGATAAAAACGGAATAAGTAACAAAAGGAATTATCCGGCGGGAAATAGGTGAACCGGAATAATTCGCGGTTGCATTTGTATGCGTGTGTATATGTACACGTGTATTTGGGCGGTTAGAAAAATATTTACGCTGCCGCACATTGGTTGAAGTTTAGACAAGCAGTGGCCACAAATAGAAGGAGTGTTTGTAGAACTACAAAATTTGGCACAGACGCGTTTTTGGATACTATTAAGACATGACAAAAAAAATCAAAACTATCTACCCACTTTTACGCTCACCTCCCATACAACTTAAATGGAAAAAGTGACATAACTTCCATGATTTTTACTCGATCGACTAAATTTTCACAAGAAATGAATTTTATAATTGAAGCATGTTCGCGAATAGCGTTGTAAGCGACAATTTTTTCAAACCCGGTTTTTTTGCAGATTACTGTTATAATGGCTCTCTTTTATCAATCCAAATCAAAATTAGGCATATTATTGCACTTGTTCGTATTCAAATCGCATTTTAATACAAGCACTCAGTGGAATACGTTTCAAGTGACTTATTTATTGTGTGTACAATGGCAAAAAGTGAGTGTTCTCGTGTGCTTGATAAGTGTGTTAGAGGCTCCAAAAGGAAAATAAATTTAGAAAATTGGAAAGATTTCAATAATAAAAAGCTAAGAAATAGTGGGCAATCTTATATTAATAGAAAAAAACAAGTTATACCAGCAAAAAAATGTCCCAAAGCAGGTATAGTGGAAAAACGTTTTAAGTACATAATTTTTATTTCATATACATTTTGAACTATTTTTTAATAGGTTTTTGATTGTCATTGTAAATTTCATTGTGCAAAATAATGAACAAATGAAGAACCTTTTTGATAACTTTTATAGCAAAAATTATAACGAGCAATGTTTATTTCTATCCTCACTTCTTGAATTGAGCGAGCCTAAAAGAAGAAGAGTTGAAGAGGGGAGTTCTATACGAAATACAACAGTATTTTATTTTTTGGTGCTTTCAAACGGAAAAAGAGAGAGAGTGTGCAAAAAAATGTTTTTTCACACATTTCAGGTAAATATTTTCTTGTTGTTGTTTTTCGTTGAGGTTTACTTTACTTTTATTTTAAAATATCAAGATAACGCAGCGCAGAGTTCAAATTTTGGTTGAAAAAGTAAAATATGGGGAAAACATTGATGATCAGCGAGGAAAACATGAAAATCGTCCCCACAAAATCATAGAACAGGAAAAACTGAGCGTTGATGAACACATAGTAAGCTTTCCCAGCCAAGAAAGTCACTATGGTCGTTCAACATCTCGAAAAAATTGTCTTAACCCCAATTTAAATATTAAAACAATGTACGAGTTATACAAAGTTAAATATCCGGATACCCAAATTTCGTACAACACATACATATAAGCACATTTTTCATACAGAACACAAACTACGATTTGGTTTCCCAAGAAGTGATACTTGCAAGGTTTGTGACAAGTATTTTATTGATATGATTGCCGCTGAAAATACGGAACGATTTGAAAATATTCAAAAATTGGCGACAGCTCATCACGAGCAAGCAGATAAAGCATATGCGCAACTTCGAGATGATTCCAACGCTGGCAAAAATTCACAAAATACCGTAGTCATATGTGTCGATATGCAGCAAGTGATTTTCACACCGAATCTCACACATTCTGATGTATTTTATCAGCGACAGTATTCCAATTATAATTTTGCTGCCCATAATATCTCAGAAAATACGGTCGATATGTACACATGGCACGAAACGATTGCTAAAAGAGGAGCTGCTGAAATAGCTTCATGTATTTGGAAACACATTACATCAAAATGCAGTATTCTGGAAACTGATCAAATTAGAAAATTGATTATATGGTCCGATAGATGCGTTGGACAAAATAACAACTGGACTATCATTGCTTTGTGCCACAGCCTTCTGACCAAATACTTTTCTGAAGTGAATCAAAAATTTCTTACTTCAGGGCACAGCAAAATTATAATTGTGCAAAATAACTGCGACCGGGATTTTGCACTTATCGAAAAAAAGAAAAAAAAAGCTCAACTTTATACACCAGCAGATGTGTGTCATATGATTCATTTTGCAAGGCCTTCGAATCCATTAAAAGTTCATCAAATGGCTCCATATGAATTTAAAAACTTCGAGATGCTAGTCAAAAATTTATATAGAAATCCTTTGTGCAAAATAACTGCTGCAAAATGGATACAAATTTCTAGAGACGATCCAAACACACTTAGAATGTGTAAGCAGCATAATATAGCAGAAACATGGACTTCTTATAATTTGCGCTCAAAAAAAACCAGAAATTATGCGAACTATACTTTGCCAATGCTCAGGAATGATCCAATAAAAGTAAGTGATGAAAAGAAGAAGGACCTTCTGGCAATGGCGTCGTATTTACCAGAAAACTATGCACAGTTTTATAAACAGTTGCCATGAAAGATAAACCAATACATATATTGATACTCTATACTATTTACTACATATACGTTGTGAATTACATTTTGCGGAAATATCGTTTAAATTTATTTGAAATAAAAGAGTTTTCGTTTTGTTTATAACCTTCTTTGTTTGTTTGTATTACTGAAATACAATTTTTTTGGTTTTGAAACCTTTACTTTCCAAATACGTTGACGGAAAAACGTTTCAAACGCCATCCTACTATATGTTATGCATAGTGGAATAACGTGTTAACATCCATTTAATTTTGGATATAAAACGTTTTTCCATTTAAAGAGTTTAATTTCGTTTTTTTTATTAGTTTAACTATTTTATTAATTTTTTATTTCAATTTATTCATTCTAAATAGACAGATTACTATTGAAAAAATAAAAAAAAATCCAAAATAGATAAAACTTTAAGCTTTAAACGTTTATTTCATTTCCTGAACATTTCTAAATCTGTCGCTTACAACGTTATTCGCGAACATGCTTCAATTGTATAATATGTTCCTGAAAATTTTAATGAAATCCGCCCACTTTTACGCCCACTTTCCATATAATTGCATTGCAAAAAAATACAAGGTGGCGCAAAAGTAAACTTCCGATGTTTTTTGACTGTAATTAAAAAAAAAAAGAAAAACTTTGATTCTTCTTGTGGATTATTTTTATTTGGTCTTTTAATTTTTTTTACATCAAGTCGAGAATATGATGTCATGTAAATGGCCGCCGCCACAGTTGATTGTCACTTGAGCCCTTTTTATGACATTTTCCATCACTTTGGCCAAAACTTCCGGCGATAGGTCCTCACATTCTTGACGGATATTCTCTTTAAGAGATGCAAGAGTCTGAGGCTTGTTGACATAAACCTGCGACTTCAAAAAGCCCCACAAAAAGAAGTCTGGAGCGGTCAAAATGCATCCTTCAGCATATCGGTTGTGGCACGTGCATATTTTGCTTATTTATGTACCCGCTAAGATGGAAATGGGCCTCATCACTCATGATTATTTTTGATGAAAAATCATCTTCCTCTTGGTGGTGATTAAGGATGGCTGGAGCATATATTAGGCGCGATTGGCGGTCAGCAGCTAACAGATGATGCACCGTCTGGACTTTGTACGAAAACATCTTCAAATCTTGTACCAAAATTCGCTGTAAAGACCGTCGACTGATACCCATTTGCGTGGCACGTCGTCTGGTCGATGTCGACGGCGCTTGCATGACATCCTCGGCTACAGCAGTAATATTCTCTGCAGAACGGCTACTCCGGGGTCTGCCATGCCTGGCAGCATCTCGTGTTGTGCCAGTCTCTTCGAGGCGAGCGGCTAAACGTCGCAGTGTTTCACCAGTAGGCATTGGACGGCCAGGAAATCTGCGACGAAATTCACGTTGTGCCAAAGTCACCGACCGATTATTGGTCAAATAAATAGTCAGCAATATTCCGCGTTCTGGAGCAGTGTAGCGTAACATTATTTATTAACGTGTATTTCGCATGTGTATGAATAATCATTTCAATCAGTCTTTTAATAGTTTTTGTACTTCAATATCATATTCCAATTTTTTAATTTTTGATTTATGGCGAAATTTATTTATGTCTGGGTCGGAAGACATCAGCAACTGATGCATCACGCCTTCATTAGTGGCAACATGACCAATTCTGCGCGAGCGATACAATCTAGGCTCTCTATAGTCCTTATTTCTTGCTTCCTGCGCTTCTTCAGACAACCTGTTGAAAGTAAATACCAGATTTAAAAACTCAATAATCAATAATAATTTCAACATATCAATTGGAAGAATAGCTTCTGCAATGATCTTGCTACCATGCATAACAAAGTGCAGTTACCGGCATTTGATATCAGCCATAATGTTCGACAAAGAATTTTGCTGTATCCATGCAATAAACGTGGAACTTTGCGGTGTCGGTCGCTGAACTGCAATTAATCGTCGCTAAAACAATTTTGAACTGGTGAATAAGTTCTTCTTTTACGCCCGTTATGTCAGCAGTTTTATATGGGTTTTGGAAGAACCTTCCTGCCATGTTACCATCATTTAATGTTAACGGTCGACAAAATCTGGTTGAACTTGGCTCTGTATTTTTCCAGCACATCTTTGACGCATCGTTTCGCTCCGTGAGGGTCAATGGTACAAACGATGTTAAAAACATATATTTATTATGGTATTCACTGTGCCCAGAACTTCCATCACAGCCCCATTTGGACACCAATTGCAGTTCATTGGGGAATTCTGCAACCTCATTTTCCGATTTGGTCATCATAATTCTTGTTACTGTGTGGTCAAGTAACTCTTGCAGACCTACTTTACTGCAACTTTCCATCACTTGAACATTTGCAGGGTAGCATTTTTTGTTTGTTTCTAAGACCTGGTAATATGAAGGATAAATATCAAATCCAATTCCCTTGGCAGAACTGCGCAAAACTTTATATTGATGCTCAGTTAATGAAGCATCAAGTATTAAAGCAAGTATTAAAGCGGAGCAAACGCGTTCATTAGTCTATATTTGCTCTCCTGTTTTTTAAAAGCATACGCAAGCAGCTCCTGTGATGTGGTTTCACTAAATGTTCGCAGCTTTTTTCTTTTTGTACTTGGCTGACTATCTTCAAACGGTATCTCTGGACGCCCACGTTTAACTTTCTTTGAACAACTGAGGTTTCACTCTCGGTTGTTGTTTTAAGCACTATGTAAACGTTTTAAAGCCAATTCCCATTAGCTTCAAGAAATCTTGCTCGCATATCACTATTGTTAATTCCAAGAATTTGGACAACGATATCAATGTCACTGTTGGTATTCATCATTAATTCGCAAATTCTTAAATATGTAATTGCTAAATCTTCCATAATTCACAATATAACACTTGATCAAACACCTCTTATCACTCTTACACTTGCCGATTGAATGTAAATTAGCATATCAATAATAATAAAACTTTAGACTTATTGACTTAGGTCACCGCACATTTCATATTCATTGGCATCTCTGTTTGCTCACTTTATATTAATACTTTTTTTTTACTCTCTGTATTTATTTTAAGTCATTCTATTCATTATCACTTTGTATGTATACTGAAATGTTCATTCGTATTTAAGTTGCCATTAATATCTTTCTGTTAATTGGATAGTCGATAAACTGAATTGAATAAAGCTGGTTATCCTGAATCTGGCTAGGTGACACTTATAACCAATCAAAGATAAGACAATTTTAAGAACAATTGCATACTTTTGGGCGTATGCGTAATTTTAGACTACCATTTTACAGTTTTTTGAAGTTGTTTCAAAAATGTGCAAAAACGTGCAGCTGAATTTTTTTTATCGTTTAGCTGAGACTTCAGGCTGTAATTTGATATATATATATATCTCAACAGGGCTAGACGGTGATAAAAAGATGCAGTCCATTGAAGTTGACAAGCATTCACATTTTGACATAGAAATTGTGCTGTTCCACGAAATTTTTCATACATTATTTTTTCAGATGAATTTTGATACAAAATACTAATACTAGTGTTAACAGAAAAATTACTTAAAAGTCATATTCTAAGATTTATTTTATTGTATCAATGTTTTGAATATTTAGTACATTTTGTTGTCATTTTCAACATGTAATCATATGTCCACTTTGAGCGGCTGTGGACAAAAAATTAATAAAGATATGGGCCTAATATTTGTGGATTCGTAATATTTGGATAGTTGTTAAAAAACTGTGAAAAATTCATCCAAAGCGGGAGACATGAAAAATACGAATTTAGGTCAAGCTCGAACCTATGTGTGCCGTCGTAAACACCGGAGGTATTGACTCTAGCTGCCTTCGTATTTGACAGTATTACGGACACCTCAGCGCCAGTATCAATAAGAAAATTAATTTTCGACGAAGAGTTAAAAATACGAAGCCGGCAGTTATGGGCGACCTCAGGTTGTTTGTCAGGGCCTGAAATCGTCGCCGCTGAGCAACCTTATTGTGAAGATAGTTTTTTGGCAAAACTGCATGGTTCAGGGCACTTCGTTGCTTTGTCGGCAGATTTTTGGTGGTACCAATAAAAGTTTTCCGAAGAAGCACGTTCATCGCTGTGTCGTACCTTCTTTGTTCGTGAAGGTGACCTTGAACGAAGGCGGCAATCCTTCAAGTTAAGATGTTTCTGCACACTGCGCGTTAATTCGGCGATTCCGCTTTTGAGGTTAGAAATGTCGCCATTTGTAGATAAAACATCCACGTGACCATTTTGCCAACCGATAGACTCCCCGATGGAATCGGCAGTCCTAGCTTTTTCGCAGAGCGGCACTTTCGCTGCAATTACGGCTGCTTGTACCTACGGTGGGAGGCGTGTTATCCGCAAGTAATGCAACAAGCTGTCATTAGGGGCGGTACTGGCAACACGATTTATCTCGTTGAATAGCTTGCTGGGTTTCCGGTCATGTCTTTTGTGGCATGTCTTTTAGCACTTTTTGTAAGCGTCGTTGCTGACTATCAGTGAAATGATCGGTCAACTTTTGCTTGATGTATTTAAATTTTTCTGTTGAAGGCGCTGCCTCTACGATTGGCCTAGGCTCTAGCAGCTTGTTTAGCGGAAGGCTCGCCAACACGATGTGAAACTTTCTTGCGTCAGAAAATACGAGCGACGCCTGAAACCAAAATTCCAAGGCTTAAAAATAGGCCTCGATATTATCTTCACTCATTTGCGGAAGTGGGATTCGAGTTACCGTGCTGTAATTCTCGGCAATCGCAGCTCCCCCGCCGCTATTGCCAATTGTCATGCTGTCGTTCAGCGACATGGTGCGTGAAATGTTCGAATGAGAGTTATTAAGAACTTCAGCCAACTACCCCGAAAAGTTTGGTTATGTGGTTCTGCTCACCACGCCAGGTTGTACTTTATTTGCAAGCGGTGTAGCTGATCAAATCGTGTGGGTTTATACAAACGACGTGGGTCACCAATATAGGATTAAACGCGCTTTTATTTGTTCAACCTTTTCTTTATTAAAATTTACAAAAGTGAAAATTTACTTATCGTACGCTTTTTGTGTCTGTATCTAGTCGCTGTTCTGTATATAAAAGCGAAAGAGTACAAAAGTAACAAATGTCAAAAACAAGGGTTGCTAAGCGCTGGTGAGTGTTGTGTAGTATATAAAATATTAAATGCTTAAGTTACTAAAGTTGCTGCATTTCAAATGCAATATTGCTGGTATGTCACATATATAATGTTAAAATTAGAATTGACGTGGTGAAGAAATTTAGTTGCGATTTTTGTACAGAGCTATTCTGAATATAAACTCCCAGGGAATTTGTTTTATTCTCCCATTTCTTTAATTTGGGAAAGGTAGAAAAATTCCTCGGCAGAATAGGGCTGATAGTGATTTGTTCAGCCGAACATTTTTCTTCTGGTTGGAGATGTTTGATTTTAAACAACTTCAAATTACTAGTTATCAGTGACTTAAATTCTGATAGATAGTTACAGAAATAGAGTACTCGAAATTTGTTTTCATCAGGGGGTTTGCTGTGACCGCTCCACAAACATTACCGAAAGTCTGTGACTCCTGCGTGGAGTCATGAAAGTTACCTAAAAAACTTCAATAAAAATGAGTTACCAAAATCCCCAAAGGAACTGAATATTCACGAACAACAAAAAAATCAAATATGTTATTCTAAGTTAATGGAACAGCGAGCAGACTGAGCAAGAGCAGTACGGGAAAGAAATTAATTTTATGATGGACGGCTATCAAGTCATCCTTACTAGAGAACCATACACAAGACAAAGGAGCCCTTGATTGACACTGGAGCCACAAAAATTTCGATTGTGGAAGAATTGGAGGATGCTCAAGTAACTTAGATAAACTTTTGTATGTGCAGTCCGCTGAGGGACAAGTGACAAAACAATTGACTACAATTCAAAATAAACACAAAACAAAACCCAAATTACTAACAAAAACAACCCTTTTCGCATCTTTCTTGAAAGATACAATTTGTTTAACTATTTAAGAACGAAAAATAGTTGTGCAA
The DNA here is from genome assembly GCA_951828415.1 of Anomoia purmunda. Lineage (NCBI taxonomy): Eukaryota > Metazoa > Arthropoda > Insecta > Diptera > Tephritidae > Anomoia > Anomoia purmunda. The sequence continues at coordinate 39,364,703 of OX639994.1, read as the reverse complement.
ACAAATTTTAGGTTGATGTATTTATATAGTTAAAAATACTATGCAAATCAAAACGAATTAAGTTTTAAATCTAAATTTCCCTTGCATTTTCTTGGGACTAATTCACAATAGCGCACTTTTTTCACTTCCGAACACTACACCTCAGGTCGGATATCAGTTTACCGAGTTGGCCCAACTCGCATATTTTTCCGAGTTAGTGTTGATGCTTTATATGCTATTTCTTATCCTACCTAGTGTTCTTTTGCAACTAGGTTACAAAGAAACGGGCCCATTATGAAAAAATAGGCAAGAATTTTATGTTATGTATCGGACTGAGGTACAGTGTATACGAGTTTCCGTGCGGAAATTTAAACAACAATGGAGGAACCCCTAAATCATACCTGTGTCATTCGGCTATAGTATACATGTGATGATTGCAACTTTGGCAATGAAAACCAACCTATTCCTATATGTTTTTTATCGATGATGTTATCTTTTTGGATAAAGATAAGGATGAACATTTTAAATAATTAGAAGATGCTTTTGCGTTGCTCAAAAAATCAGTAGCAAAAGTGAACTATGAAAAATTTAGATTCTTCAGAACACATGTATAATTTTTGGTCACACAGGACGAAATCCTACCCGACGCCGAAAGAAACTTCCTCTATAAAGAGATTATTGCCACCCATAAACTGGAAGGAATTTATAAGGGTTTCCCAAAAACAAGTTCGGTTAGAAATACATTGAGATCGTCTTTCATCACAGAGCGTAATTAAATCAAAATGAGAGGTAGTTTTATGATCAAATCATATTTTGTTAATTTTGATTTTAACGCGGACTTTAGCGACGGATGCCACATTTCAGTTCTTCCATCTGCTTTTGGGTTGTATGACGTTATTTGTAAATGTTTCACTCCAAGTAATCGGTTAATTTCATTAAAGAAAACATACTCGAATTGACGGCTTTGGCTCGTAGTTATGCAGACGAATACCATGAACCGAGAGATCCACTCTGTTAACAATGTATTAGCAATCGTTTCCGCAGAGATGTTAATGATGGGCAACGCCTTCGACCAACGAGTCGCTATGTCGTTGCACGTCAGTAGATATGTGAAGCCTTTTGAATCGGGTAGTGACTGCACAATATCTATGTCTATGTGTTCAAAGCGGTCACTTCTGGTGTCGTAATGATCGATCGGCGATCGTGTGTGTCGTTGAACTTAGGTTTTTGACAAGCTAAGTAAACTTCCGATGTTTTTTGACTGGAATTTAAAAAAAAAAAGAAGAAAAACTTTGATTCTTCTTGTGGAATATTTTTATTTGGTCTTTTAATTTTTTTTACATCAAGTCGAGAATATGATGTCATGTAAATGGCCGCTGCCACAGTTGATTGTCACTTGAGCCCTTTTTATGACATTTTCCATCACGTTGGCCAAAACTTCCGGCGATAGGTCCTCACATTTTTGACGGATATTCTCTTTAAGAGATGCAAGAGTCTGAGGCTTGTTGACATAAACCCGCGACTTCAAAAAGCCCCACAAAAAGAAGTCTGGAGCGGTCAAATCAGGCGATCTTGCTGGCCAGTGCAAATCGCCAAAACGGGAGATTAGGCGCCCGGAAAATGCATCCTTCAGCATATCGGTTGTGGCACGTGCAGTGTGTGCCGTTGCACCGTCCTGTTGGAACCACATGTTTTCCAATCCCAATTCATCAAGTTGCGGCAAAAAGAACTCGTTGATCATTGCTCTGTAGCGCTCACCATTCACAGTAACCGTTTGGCCCGCGACGTCTTCGAAGAAAAAAGGTCCGATGACTTCTCCAGCGAAAACAGCACACCATACAGTGACTTTGAGCGGGTGTAATGGCTCTTCGTGGGTTACACGCGGATTTTCAGTGCCCCAGAAGCGTAAATTTTGCTTATTTACGTACCCGCTAAGATGGAAATGGGCCTCATCACTCATGATTATTTTTGATGAAAAATCATCTTCCTCTTGGTGGTGATTAAGGATGGCTTGAGCGTATATTAGGCGCGATTGGCGGTCAGCAGCTAACAGATGATGCACCGTCTGGACTTTGTACGAAAACATCTTCAAATCTTGTACCAAAATTCGCTGTAAAGACCGTCGACTGATACCCATTTGCGTGGCACGTCGTCTGGTCGATGTCGACGGCGCTTGCATGACATCCTCGGCTACAGCAGTAATATTCTCTGCAGAACGGCTACTCCGGGGTCTGCCATGCCTGGCAGCATCTCGTGTTGTGCCAGTCTCTTCGAGGCGAGCGGCTAAACGTCGCAGTGTTTCACCAGTAGGCGTTGGACGGCCAGGAAATCTGCGACGAAATTCACGTTGTGCCAAAGTCACCGACCGATTATTGGTCAAATAAATAGTCAGCAATATTCCGCGTTCTGGAGCAGTGTAGCGTAACATTGTTTATTAACGTGTATTTCGCATGTGTATGAATAATCATTTCAATCAGTCTTTTAATAGTTTTTGTACTTCAATATCATATTCCAATTTTTTAATTTTTGATTTATGTCGAAATTTATTTATGTCTGGGTCGGAAGACATCAGCAACTGATGCATCACGCCTTCATTAGTGGCAACATGACCAATTCTGCGCGAGCGATACAATCTAGGCTCTCTATAGTCCTTATTTCTTGCTTCCTGCGCTTCTTCAGACAACCTGTTGAAAGTAAATACCAGATTTAAAAACTCAATAATCAATAATAATTTCAACATATCAATTGGAAGAATAGCTTCTGCAATGATCTTGCTACCATGCATAACAAAGTGCAGTTACCGGCATTTGATACCAGCCATAATGTTCGACAAAGAATTTTGCTGTATCCATGCAATAAACGTGGAACTTTGCGGTGTCGGTCGCTGAACTGCAATTAATCGTCGCTAAAACAATTTTGAACTGGTGAATAAGTTCTTCTTTTACGCCCGTTATGTCAGCAGTTTTATATGGGTTTTGGAAGAACCTTCCTGCCATGTTACCATCATTTAATGTTAACGGTCGACAAAATCTGGTTGAACTTGGCTCTGTATTTTTCCAGCATATCTTTGACGCATCGTTTCGCTCCGTGAGGGTCAATGGTACAAACGATGTTAAAAACATATATTTATCTGATGTATTCGGATCTGTGAACTTTTGATGGTATTCACTGTGCCCAGAACTTCCATCACAGCCCCATTTGGACACCAATTGCAGTTCATTGGGGAATTCTGCAACCTCATTTTCCGATTTGGTCATCATAATTCTTGTTACTGTGTGGTCAAGTAACTCTTGCAGACCTACTTTACTGCAACTTTCCATCACTTGAACATTTGCAGGGTAGCATTTTTTGTTTGTTTCTAAGACCTGGTAATATGAAGGATAAATATCAAATCCAATTCCCTTGGCAGAACTGCGCAAAACTTCATATTGATGCTCAGTTAATGAATCATCAAGTATTAAAGCAAGTATTAAAGCGAAGCAAACGCGTTCATTAGTCTATCTTTGCTCTCCTGTTTTTTAAAAGCATACGCAAGCAGCTCCTGTGATGTGGTTTCACTAAATGTTCGCAGCTTTTTTCTTTTTGTACTTGGCTGACTATCTTCAAACGGTATCTCTGGACGCCCACGTTTAACTTTCTTTGAACAACTTGGGGTTTCACTCTCGGTTGTTGTTTTAAGCACTATGTAAACGTTTTGAAGCCAATTCCCATTAGCTTCAAGAAATCTTGCTCGCATATCACTATTGTTAATTCCAAGAATTTGGGCAACGATATCAATGTCACTGTTGGTATTCATCAGTAATTCGCAAATTGAGGAGCTCCATAACAAAACGCAATAAATCCACTTTTCAAATATTTTGGTTTTTTAACTAAATCCAATTCTACGCATTAAAACCTATGTAACCATTGCTATAAAACATACCAAAGGTCAATAATTTTACTGTTATTCAACACCAAAAATATTAGTTCAGACCAAAATGAAACATTTCCATATCTATCCAATTAAATTAATTTTATTTTTATGGTTGTTAGAAATATTCTTTGATTAAACTACCTTTGTGAATAACTACTTTGCATTTAATATTGTAAACACATTTGCCAATTCTTTTTATGCTAAATATTTTGAGAAAACTTTGGAATGCATTGCAATTTTTCATTCTGGAAATATACGCATCCAATCTAAACGTGTTCTCGTGTGTTCTAATTCCAAGTACGCGTATTAAGGTAATATATAGTTCAACAGTGGTAACTCTAAAATAACTGTGAACCAGTAAGAACTATATTATAGTTGGTTATACCATTTTTTTCATAAAAATAGTGAATTTTACAAAAATCATCTATGGCAGAAGCAACAGTGGGAAGTATAAACGTCGGGAAAAGAAGAAGTGATCCTATACAGAGAATTAATAATAGACGTGCAAACCGTCATAAAAAGTAATTTTTTAATGTCTTGGTATGTTTTCTTATCTATAAAAGTTAACATTTTTTCGCAGATATGCTGATAAGGATCCGTTAGCTCTGTCATTTTACAAACCGTGCAGTCACAAAGAAAACAGTGGTTACAAATGTGGGAAGTTCAATTCCCATTTAATTATTCGCAATCATGAGCTGTTATATAAAAATAAATCAAAAGTTGATCAGGATCAATATTTGACACGGCTGATGGTTGCATATGTACCCAAGCGCCACAAGTATACACCACAATACAAAAAAAGACTTTCTCATGCAACTATTTTTTGCAACACAAAAACAAAAAAGAGAGGGTGTGTCATGCCTTTTTTCTGAAAGCATTGTCGGTTACAGGCCGGAGAGTGAATACTGTTGCACAAGCTATTTTTCATGGTAACATTCTTAAAGAGAACAGAGGTGGGGATAGGCTCACATCTCGGTTTAAACCAAAGAGAGGAAGTGTGCTAAAATTCCTCAAAAACTTACCAGCGAAAGAGAGCCATTACAACAGAAATAAATCTAAAAGATGCTATCTTTCACCAGAACTTAATATAAGGAAATTATGGGGGATTTATAATGATTCAGTAGATAATTCACTGAAAGTTAAAAAAACATATTTTTGGAATATTTTCAATCCTCTTAACATAGGATTCTCTTCCCCTGCAACAGATGTGTGTGCTCAATGCGTATTAAATAAACAAAAAATCAAAATGGAACAAAATTTGGACTTAAAACAGCAGCTCATTACTGAACAAAGGACTCACAAGCTAAGAGCCAATTCTTTTTATGAAATTGCAAGAGATGAGCCTCCTAGATCTGTGAGCTTGTGTTTCGATAAGCAGCAAGTCCAACCATTGACACGTACTCCTATTCAAGAAGCTTTTTATTCAAGGCAAATAGGCTACTATACTCTTTGTGTTGTCGATATGAAATCTAAGGATCCGGTGTTTTATACCTGGACAGAAGATCAAGCTGGAAGAGGTGCTATTTGCGTTGGCTCTGCTTTATTGGCACATTTGGAAGGGCTCAGTCTGTTAGATGTGGATACCGTACGACTTTTTTGCGACGGCTGTGGTGGACAAAACAAAAATATGCATATTATACATGCCTTAATGCATTGGATGTTAAACAGTGCACCTAAACAGCTAAACCAAATAGAATTATATTTTCCTGTCCGAGGTCATAGTTTTTTGCCAGCTGATCGAGTTTTTGGACATGTTGAAAAAGATTTGCGGAAAAATACTACTATTTTTGTTAAAGAAAGATATCACAAAGTTTATTCTGCGCATGGGCAAGTTAAGATTTTAGGAGAGGATTGGCATCTTAAAGATTTAAAAATGTTGACAGAAAACTATCGTCCCATAACCGGCATTCAGAGTATGAAAATAATTTATTTTAAACTCTCCCTCTTCCATCACAGCCCCATTTGGACACCAATTGCAGTTCATTGGGGAATTCTGCAACCTCATTTTCCGATTTGGTCATCATAATTCTTGTTACTGTGTGGTCAAGTAACTCTTGCAGACCTACTTTACTGCAACTTTCCATCACTTGAACATTTGCAGGGTAGCATTTTTTGTTTGTTTCTAAGACCTGGTAATATGAAGGATAAATATCAAATCCAATTCCCTTGGCACAACTGCGCAAAACTTCATATTGATGCTCAGTTAATGAATCATCAAGTATTAAAGCAAGTATTAAAGCGAAGCAAACGCGTTCATTAGTCTATCTTTGCTCTCCTGTTTTTTAAAAGCATACGCAAGCAGCTCCTGTGATGTGGTTTCACTAAATGTTCGCAGCTTTTTTCTTTTTGTACTTGGCTGACTATCTTCAAACGGTATCTCTGGACGCCCACGTTTAACTTTCTTTGAACAACTTGGGGTTTCACTCTCGGTTGTTGTTTTAAGCACTATGTAAACGTTTTGAAGCCAATTCCCATTAGCTTCAAGAAATCTTGCTCGCATATCACTATTGTTAATTCCAAGAATTTGGGCAACGATATCAATGTCACTGTTGGTATTCATCAGTAATTCGCAAATTGAGGAGCTCCATAACAAAACGCAATAAATCCACTTTTCAAATATTTTGGTTTTTTAACTAAATCCAATTCTACGCATTAAAACCTATGTAACCATTGCTATAAAACATACCAAAGGTCAATAATTTTACTGTTATTCAACACCAAAAATATTAGTTCAGACCAAAATGAAACATTTCCATATCTATCCAATTAAATTAATTTTATTTTTATGGTTGTTAGAAATATTCTTTGATTAAACTACCTTTGTGAATAACTACTTTGCATTTAATATTGTAAACACATTTGCCAATTCTTTTTATGCTAAATATTTTGAGAAAACTTTGGAATGCATTGCAATTTTTCATTCTGGAAATATACGCATCCAATCTAAACGTGTTCTCGTGTGTTCTAATTCCAAGTACGCGTATTAAGGTAATATATAGTTCAACAGTGGTAACTCTAAAATAACTGTGAACCAGTAAGAACTATATTATAGTTGGTTATACCATTTTTTTCATAAAAATAGTGAATTTTACAAAAATCATCTATGGCAGAAGCAACAGTGGGAAGTATAAACGTCGGGAAAAGAAGAAGTGATCCTATACAGAGAATTAATAATAGACGTGCAAACCGTCATAAAAAGTAATTTTTTAATGTCTTGGTATGTTTTCTTATCTATAAAAGTTAACATTTTTTCGCAGATATGCTGATAAGGATCCGTTAGCTCTGTCATTTTACAAACCGTGCAGTCACAAAGAAAACAGTGGTTACAAATGTGGGAAGTTCAATTCCCATTTAATTATTCGCAATCATGAGCTGTTATATAAAAATAAATCAAAAGTTGATCAGGATCAATATTTGACACGGCTGATGGTTGCATATGTACCCAAGCGCCACAAGTATACACCACAATACAAAAAAAGACTTTCTCATGCAACTATTTTTTGCAACACAAAAACAAAAAAGAGAGGGTGTGTCATGCCTTTTTTCTGAAAGCATTGTCGGTTACAGGCCGGAGAGTGAATACTGTTGCACAAGCTATTTTTCATGGTAACATTCTTAAAGAGAACAGAGGTGGGGATAGGCTCACATCTCGGTTTAAACCAAAGAGAGAAAGTGTGCTAAAATTCCTCAAAAACTTACCAGCGAAAGAGAGCCATTACAACAGAAATAAATCTAAAAGATGCTATCTTTCGCCAGAACTTAATATAAGGAAATTATGGGGGATTTATAATGATTCAGTAGATAATTCACTGAAAGTTAAAAAAACATATTTTTGGAATATTTTCAATCCTCTTAACATAGGATTCTCTTCCCCTGCAACAGATGTGTGTGCTCAATGCGTATTAAATAAACAAAAAATCAAAATGGAACAAAATTTGGACTTAAAACAGCAGCTCATTACTGAACAAAGGACTCACAAGCTAAGAGCCAATTCTTTTTATGAAATTGCAAGAGATGAGCCTCCTAGATCTGTGAGCTTGTGTTTCGATAAGCAGCAAGTCCAACCATTGACACGTACTCCTATTCAAGAAGCTTTTTATTCAAGGCAAATAGGCTACTATACTCTTTGTGTTGTCGATATGAAATCTAAGGATCCGGTGTTTTATACCTGGACAGAAGATCAAGCTGGAAGAGGTGCTATTTGCGTTGGCTCTGCTTTATTGGCACATTTGGAAGGGCTCAGTCTGTTAGATGTGGATACCTTACGACTTTTTTGCGACGGCTGTGGTGGACAAAACAAAAATATGCATATTATACATGCCTTAATGCATTGGATGTTAAACAGTGCACCTAAACAGCTAAACCAAATAGAATTATATTTTCCTGTCCGAGGTCATAGTTTTTTGCCAGCTGATCGAGTTTTTGGACATGTTGAAAAAGATTTGCGGAAAAATACTACTATTTTTGTTAAAGAAAGATATCACAAAGTTTATTCTGCGCATGGGCAAGTTAAGATTTTAGGAGAGGATTGGCATCTTAAAGATTTAAAAATGTTGGCAGAAAACTACCGTCCCATAACCGGCATTCAGAGTATGAAAATAATTTATTTTAAACTCTCCCTAAATCAACAGAAGTGTGTAGTGAAAACTTTTGAGACGTATAAAGTTGAAGGTAAAGAAAAATTTACCAGCTATCTTAAAAGAGGCAAAGTACCCCCTCGTTTGCTTGATGGAATTGATCTTGGTGTAGCAATAAAGTCAGATAAGAAGAAAGATGTTGCTAAACTATTGGAAAAACATTATGGCGAACAGTGGTCCAAAATTTCTGAGTTGGAGTATTATACTAAGATATTTTTAGATCAGCAGGGAAATAGTGCCAATGGAACAGATGATATAACTTTATGTGATTGTTTGGAGGAGGACACTGCAATGAAAGTGTAATATAATGTGAATTTATTGTAATACTTGTATGTTAATATAGTGATTTAAATGCAATAAAAACCGTTGATATAAAAGAGTTTTTAATTTTCCTATAGAATATGTATAAGCAATTAAAATCAAAAAAAATTATTTAAAGCAAAAAGCCAAAATTCCAAACCTAGTTTATATCAAAACGCAACATTTCCATACATGTTCAGAACAAAATGAAATAAATACTATTGGACGGACCAAAACGCAACATTTCCATTTTTTTAATCTAAATAACTTAAAAACTAATTGCCAGATAAAAATTTTTTTTTATGATTTGTATTGTTTTTAGATAACTATTAAACTACAACAACAGTTTAAAAAAATATATATCCTATTGACTTAAATTAGTTTTTTTCGTTTATCCAAAAAATTGTTTTGGTGGAATTATTGCGTTTTGTTATGGACCTCCTCAATTCTTAAATATGTAATTGCTAAATCTTCCATAATTCACAATATAACACTTGATCAAACACCTCTTATCACTCTTACACTTGCCGATTGAATGTAAATTAGCATATCAATAATAATAAAACTTTAGACTTATTGACTTAGTAGGTCACCGCACATTTCATATTCATTGGCATCTCTGTTTGCTCACTTTATATTAATACTTTTTTTTTTACTCTCTGTATTACTGAAATGTTTCATTCGTATTTAAGTTGCCATTAATATCTTTCTGTTAATTGGATAGTCGATAAACTGAATTGAATAAAGCTGGTTATCCTAAATCTGTCTAGGTGACACTTATAACCAATCAAAGATAAGACAATTTTAAGAACAATTGCATACTTTTGGGCGTATGTATTTCGTTATATATTTACAAATACTATGCAAATAAAAACGAATTAGGTCTTAATTCTAAATTTCCCATATATTTTCTTGGGACTAAATCACAATAGCGCACTTTTTTCACTTCCGAACACTACAGCTCAGGTCGGATATCAGTTTACCGAGTTGGCCCAACTCGCATATTTTTCCGAGTTAGTGTTGATGCTTTATATGCTATTTCTTATCCTACCTAGTGTTCTTTTGCAACTAGGTTACAAAGAAACGGGCCCATTATGAAAAAATAGGCAAGAATTTTATGTTATGTATCGGACTGAGGTACTGTGTATACGAGTTTCCGTGCGGAAATTTAAACAACAATGGAGGAACCCCTAAATCATACCTGTGTCATTCGGCGATAGTATACATGTGATGATTGCAACTTTGGCAATGAAAACCAACCTATTCCTATATGTTTTTTATCGATGATGTTATCTTTTTGGATAAAGATAGGGATGAACATTTTAAATAATTAGAAGATGCTTTTGCGTTGCTCAAAAAATCAGTAGCAAAAGTGAACTATGAAAAATTTAGATTCTTCAGAACACATGTATAATTTTTGGGGCATGTGGTCACACAGGACGAAATCCTACCCGACGCCGAAAGAAACTTCCTCTATAAAGAGATTATTGCCACCCATAAACTTGAAGGAATTTATAAGGGTTTCCCAAAAACAAGTTCGGTTAGAAATACATTGAGATCGTCTTTCATCACAGAGCGTAATTAAATCAAAATGAGAGGTAGTTTTATGATCAAATCATATTTTGTTAATTTTGCTTTTAACGCGGACTTTAGCGACGGATGCCACATTTCAGTTCTTCCATCTGCTTTTGGGTTGTATGACGTTATTTGTAAATGTTTCACTCCAAGTAATCGGTTAATTTCATTAAAGAAAACATACTCGAATTGACGGCTTTGGCTCGTAGTTATGCAGACGAATACCCTGAACCGAGAGATCCGCTCTGTTAACAATGTATTAGCAATCGTTTCCGCAAAGATGTTAATGATGGGCAACGCCTTCGACCAACGAGTCGCTATATCATTGCACGTCAGTAGATATGTGAAGCCTTTTGAATCGGGTAGTGACTGCACAATATCTATGTTTATGTGTTCAAAGCGGTCACATCTGGTGTCGTAATGATCGATCGGCGATCGTGTGTGTCGTTGAACTTAGGTTTTTGACAAGCTAGACAGTTACGTACAAAAAGCGTGCAATCTTGTCGCATATTTTCCCACACAAATCGCTGTTGATCTAGCTTCGTTGTACCACATACACTAGGGTGACTCAGACTCTGAAGTTTGTCTATAGCGATATTGAGAAACTTGTTAGGTACAAAAGGTCGAGTAGAATTACCTGAAAAGCCACAAATTAGATATGGCTTATTCTTATTCGATTCGTTTGAATTGAAGGCTACGGAGCAATGAGTTGAGTGCCTGTCGACTGCCACGATTACGTCGATTCGCGACAGCAAGGCTGGACAATGTTGCTCTTGCCTGGAGCGTGACGAATTTGTTCTTGTGAATTCAGAAATATAACTAAGCTGCGCTACATGTCTTAAAACTGTTTTTTTTTTTTTTTAGAGTAGTGAATGCCTGGAGCGTGACGAATTTGTTCTTGTGAATTTACAAATATAACTAAGCTGCGTTACACGTCGTGGAACTGTTTTTTTACAGTAGTGAATGTAAACTATGTATAGTGGTTTGTGATCGCAGTTTATTCCAAACTCGCGTCAACTCAATCAGTACTCGAAGTATTTTATTGAACATTTCGTAGCCACCAATTTCCTATAGTATGTCGGGTTGCAAGATTCGGTGGCACTTAGCTATTTAGCAAAAACCCAAGCGGCTTGTAAGTGGAGTTTAACGGACGTCTGTTTCTAAAACTAGCTTAGAGTTTGCGGCTGGATGTACCAATAGAGAATCATTTTCCAATTGCTATTTGCATTACTTGAATGCCTCCCTTGCAAGTTCAAACCACGCAATCGTCGCAGTAGTCGTTGTTGTGTTTATTAGTCGCATCGGTGCACAGTGGCCGATTTGCCTGATCTAGCGTAAGAAAATTAATAACTTAAAAAATAATAAAGTTTTCTACCAAATGATAATTTTTCTGGAACAGTAACCTAATAAGGAACCAAATTTTAAACTTTGTTTGAAAAGTGTTCATTGCAAATTTTTTTTTATAATTTTTATAATATTTTTTTAATATTTTTAATTTGTTTTTTTAATTATTAAATTATTCAGCGTCAGTGCTCCACTCTGAGTCGGAGTTTTGTGATACTTTAGAAGCCTCTAAAAGCAGATATTTCATCTCCCTATCCAAAAAATTGTCTTTATTGGAATGACGAGACGGGTTTTTGGATAAACTTGTTATTAAAGGATCTGAAGAAATTAATAAAGAGTTCATAAGATCCTCCATCGTATTTATGCGCGAAGTTTCGAAAATTTCTGAAATCTTTGTACCTAGCTTCCAAGGCCTCTTCCGACATCATACCAATAGGAAGTGGTACACATTCAATTATATCAGCTCCATGAATCAATATCTTATGAACCGAGCTAGGCATGTATAACCATGGATATTCATTTACAAATATCTTTCCGGTTTGCAAGGCGTACTCACGAAATGTGCAAATATTTACCGCGTATCCGGAGGCCATAGAGCGTAAAATCACACCTAGTCTTTGAATTAGATTTACATTTACGCCGGTTATTTGAGCAGACAAGCATGGTGTTCAAAAAATCTTCGAGCTGTATTGCCACTGTTCGTGTTGCCGGAACCTTGCATTGGGATATCCACCAATAATGCCATTTCAACCCTAAATCTATCTTAGATCTCTGTTTTTCTTTGGTTGACTACTATCTTGTCCAAGCCGCGGACCTGCCACTTTTTGATTGGTAGTCTATATCCTACATGTAATATACACTCGAAACAGCGAATCCATGCATGTAAGGTCGACAGTCCGAATTGAAGCCAATCTTCGTTACTCGGCAAGCTCATAATGTGATCAAGATCATTCATAACTTTCGGCGATGCCTTACAAATTCCGCATATTTGCGAGGAAGTCTCTGCAATTACGCTAAACACTTTGCCATCAATCATTGTAAGCTGCAAGTTGTGTTGAACTTGAAAACAGCTCAGACGCGTGGGCTCAAGTTTTATAATTTGCAATTGAATTTTTTCAATATTTGGCTTTTAATTGTGTGATCCAGTAGTTCTTGCAAGGAAACTTCAGCACAACATTCTTCGGTTTTTTTTGCATCTGGATAACACATCTTTTTGGCGGCTAGAATAACATCGTATGTTGGGTATATATCACTATTGCGAGCTTTTGCACCAGATTTTATAAGTTGGTATGAATTTTTGGTAAACTCTCCATCAATATACAGAGCCAACGCTTCCTCTAGCATATAATTGATAGGGAGCTGTTGATTTAATTCAAGACTTCTTTTTATTTTTGTAGACGCATCGGAATCAGTGCCGTTTTCCAACTTTGTATAAGCTGACGCGAGTCGCTGTCATTAGTTCATTGTTCGACAAGTTTCGAAACTTAGGTGTTCTGATATTTTGCGTGGCAATCAGCAATTTCCTTTTGTTTCTACCTGCTCTTTTTGAGCATTTTGAGAAGAACATACAAGAACGAAGTCTTCGTCCAACCAAACTTTGTATTTATCCTCGAACCGTTTACAATTCCTATGGCATGCTCGCCTCTTTGCAGTCACTCCTGTGCAAAAATTTGTCACTTGTTTAATAATTAAATTGTACTCCTTCTTAGTGCAGTTTGATTTCTCAATAACATTCGAAAAAACATACTCCTTAAGTGCCGAGAATTTTTTTAGCGTCTTTTTCACCGTACCATACTGGAAAAAGGGATAGTTTGGAGACCGACATGGTGCCTAAAAATTAAAACAGAGTCAGAAGACTCGAGTCGACGCAGCAGATGTTAGACATTACACAAAGTAGACAAAACATATTAACATAAAACAACAGTCTCCTTACCTCGAAATACCTCCGAAATAAGTTTTCCTTTACAGAAGTTCAAGTTCGGTCGGAAAAAAGGAGTTAACAATGTTGTTCAATTCTACCACAATTTTCCACCATAACATATATTGCACAAGTCACGAAACACTTTTTTTTTTAACTACATACCTTTAACTACTACAAAAACCAAAACAAACAATTTAGGAATAAGATTCTTTACAATTTTTCAGGACAATCTGCACACATGTAAAAAGGCGGCAAAATGTTTTTGTCACAGCTGTTTTAACATAGGTCATATTTGAAAGCTCACAGTTGGTCAATTAAAGACAATTTTTCAACTTGGAAATTATCGATTTACTAAATGAGCAGTTAGTTATCGGCTGGAAATCAAATTTTAGTAGATTTTGCACGTCGAAAATTTTGAATTTCTTACGCTAGATCACTGATTTCGACCAGTGTGCAGTGGTTGTTATTTGAGGCAATCTCGCTGTAACAACCTCACCTTTCGATAACGCTCCGGTCATTGGATCGATTACCCCCTTCTGTTTGATGTCTACAAGCAAACCATATTCGTTTAAAAAGTCTGCACGAATTACACAGTGCTACACAAAAAAATGAAGTCGAAATACCTGGGAAGTGATTTTGTTTTCCTTGTAGGTCTTATCGAGTAGAACGAGAATCCAATTTTGGAATTTGTCAAACACCCCCAAAACCTCGACTTAACCTCAAAAACCCGATTTTTCGTGCTTTTGCGCACTTCTTAGCCCATATCTTAGTTAATTAACAACTGATTTTCTAAGAACGGTTTAAGAAAGAAGAAACTCAGACCTTTTGAAAGATATATATATAGAATATAAAGCTGAAGAAATTTACTTGTTTTTGCACAACAAACTTAAATTTTGCTACCCTTTTTCTTCTTTTTTTTTACTTTGGCGATATTTTAACACACTATTTTATAAAAACAAAAAATGAGTTTTGATTAGATTCAAAGAGTACGTTATTTTACTTTTTATAAGAACGAAATTTTTGCAAAAATTTGCTTCTGTTGTTCCCAAGGAAATTATCACTTAATTTTTGAGGTTTTACTCAATTTTGAAGTCTTTATAAATTTCCGTTATACTGAAGTGCACGTGTTGTTTATCTTTTGATGTGTTTGCTGTTAAATTGGATAAAAATCGTGGTAAAGTAAAACTAAAATGTGCGACAAGCGTAATAAGTTTTGCTACATTTGTAGCTTATTTACGGATACAAGTCATCGGCGTGATTTTAAAAATAATATTGGTGTTTTAAAAATATATAACAAGATTTTCGAAAGGTTTTATAGTGCGAGTCGCTGGTACAAGCCAGAAGTTATTTGTGAATATTGCTGCACAACATTAAAAAAATTTAAAGTTCAACAATCAATTACTTTGCCCTTTTCTGTGCCTATGACTTGGCATCATCAGGCATATCATAAACAAGACGATTGCTACTTTTGCAAAACAAACGTTTCAGGTCTCAATTTTAAATCGCGGAAAAACGTAAAGTATGCGAATGTTGTTACGGTTACAAAACTAAAATACTTAAATGCCGAAGTGCCTACAAAAAGTGAGTCCATTGATGCTGGTGAAACATATTTAGTAGAGGAAGAATTCCTTCCTTGTAAATCAAAATCAACGCAAAGGCATTTGGTTTCAAATTCTGTTTTCGCCGATCTCGTGCGAGCTTTGCATTTATCGAAACGAGAATCTGAAGTCCTCGGTTGGCGACTAAAGCAGTGGAATTTACTGGAAAAATATTTTCAAATAACATCGGGTAGAAAAAACGACCGCACTTTGATACTTAGAGAAAGTTTTAAAACTGATGGCAATAACTGTGATCTAGTACATTGTGTAAATGTACCCAAATTACTTTCGGCTTTAAATTATAATTATAATGCAGATGAATGGCGACTTTTCATTGATGGATCGTGTAAAAGTAGGTACCCTAAAAAAAAAAGAATACATTCGTGTTCCCTTAATGAAGTCTGTAATGGCCCCCTTAGGTTTAAAAGCTGTGTTATTACACAATGAAAACCTCTTACCATCAGTTCCAATCGCGTATGGGGTTAACAAGAAAGAAACGTATGAAATGATGGAACAAATTTTACGGTTGATCGATTATGCCACGCGTAAATGGAAAGTTATCGCTGACTTAAAAGTGTTGACAATTTTATTTGGCATGCAATGTGGCTACACAAAATATCCTTGCTACCTTTGTGAACGGGATAGTCGGGCATCCAATCGCTATGATCGCAAAGCATGGCCATCTCGAGAGTCACATCAGATAGGCAGGAAACACGCTTTAAGCCTCCCATTGGTAAAATCTGAGGATGTTATCTTACCACCACTACACTTAAAGCTGGGATACATGAAACAATTTGTAAAGAAATTGGATGTTAATAGCGAAGCTTTTCTTCATCTTAAAACTGTCTTCCCAAAATTAAGTGAAGCTAAAATAAAAGCCGGTATTTATTAATTTGCTTTCATACCTACTTTTTTTTAATTTTTTTTATAATATTTTATTTATTTATTTATTTATTTATTTAATTGTGTATATAGTTATTTTCATTGGATTTTAAATTCGCAAAATTATGAGCGACGTTACCTTTATGAACAAGTTAAGCTGTGCATGGAAGAGTTTTGTAGCGCTATGTGATAATTTCCTTGGGAACAACAGAAGCGACGACTACATCACGGTTGTAAACGAATTTTTAAGTGCATATGGTGAAATGGGTTGCAACATGTCGATAAAAATTCATTTCTTGCATTCGCATTTGGACTTCCTCCCACATAATCTGGGCCAGTTCAGTGATGAACAAGGCGAACACTTCCACCAATAAATGGCTACGATCGAAAAACGTTTCGAAGGAAAAAACAAAATAAATATGATGGCAGAATATTGCAGGTCAGTACAACGCGAAACTGACGATGCTGACCTAAGGAAAAAACGGTCAAAAAAGCATTTCCGATCTATATATTTTCATTTAATAATATTTATTAGTAAATTAAGTTCGTTGTAAATTTTTGCAAAAAATTCGTTCTTATAAAAAGTAAAATAACTCAGTCACTTTTTTTAAAAGAAACATTCGTTGAACTCGGTATTAAACGTACTCTTTGAATCTAATCAAAACTCATTTTGTGTTTTTATAAAATAGTGTGTGAAAATATCGCCAAAGTCAAAAAAAGAAGAAAAAGGGTAGCAAAATTTAAGTCTGTTGTGCAAAAACAAGTAAATTTCTTCAGCTTTATTAAGACGTCTATATATCTTTCAAAAGGTCTGAGTTTCTTCTTTCTTAAACCGTTCTTAGTTGTTCATTAGCTAAGATATGGGCTAAGAAGTGCGCAAAAGCACGAAAAATCGGTTTTTTAAGGATAAGTCGAGATTTTGGGGGTGTTTGACAAATTCCAAAATTGGATTCTCGTTCTACTCGATAAGACCTACAAGGAAAATAACATCACTTCCCAGGTATTTCGACTGCATTCTTTTTTGTAGCACTGTGTAATTATCCAATAAAACTCTTTCATTTCCGCCTTCTCCCTCGTGTCCTCTGAAAGCGTTTCCTGTACGAGCTAAGAAGCGAATGGAACTAATTATTCTCTACAATCAAGCCCGTGCGGTTTGTTATGTTGTAAATATTGATCTTGTAACTGAGCTTCCACATTATTGGCTGTTCTGATGAGTTACGAATCTTGTAAGTGGATCTCTCCAATTTCGAAAATCAACGTTGAGAAATTGAGAAATGTCATCTCGGCGTCAGCATACCACGAAGAGTCCGTTTTGCTAATGTTGTTCTTGTTGTTGTAACGGGTTGGGTACGAAATGCTGTACTATACAATATTCTGTTTACAAAATCCTGTATGCGAAATTCTGTATTTAAAAATTCTGTATTATAAAATTCTGTATCTAAAATTATGTATTTCAAAATTCTGTAAAAAATATTCTGTACTGACGAAATTCTGTATTGACAAAATTCTGTATTTACGTAAGTGCGCACTTTTTTATAAAATTCTTTGTATTTCTTATCATTTATTTACAGAATTACGTAAATACAGAATAACCTACCTGGTTTTGTTTGCATTTCTCTTTATCTCTGCTTTGCTTTTTACTTCTTTTTAATTGATTTCGTTAAAGTTGTTGTTGTCAACTGAGCAATGCAGTTGAACAATTCTAAACAAAATTTCAATGCAGTGAAGTCCCTAAACTAGTCAGTACACCGTAAGTAAGTACAACAAAGCTGATGATCACTACGCTGCAATGGTAATAGCTGTTAGTGTAGACTGCATTTTCGTTGCTGTATTTTTCTTTGTCTAATGTCTATCATTGTCGTAAGAATTGTGAAAGCAACTAAAGCACGTGTCGTTTTTGCTCAATGTTTTTTCATTAAAATATTTATTCGTTATGTCACAAATACAAATTATAACTTCCAATAAAGGAGGAAAGAAATTGTTCTTGACTTTTGTCAATACACAATTTTTTCAGTACTGAATTTTGTCAATACAGAATTTTGTCAGTACAGAATTTCGCTTTTACAGAACTTTGTAAATACTGTAATTTGTAAATACAGAATTTTGTCAGTACAGAATTTCGCGACGTTAGTTTACAGAATTTTGTACGAAAAGAATTTCGATATACAGCTTTTTGTAGGGATCCCGTTGTAACAACAAAAAACATTCCACGACGTTGCCCATGACGCGTATTTTGAGTAGTAACATGATATACATATGTATTGGTAACTAGAGTTTCAGTAGCATTGCCATCTTGAATGTGATTGTTGATGTGAACGTGGTTATTGGGGTAATGGTTGCACTATCTTCTCCACAGCTAGAAGTAGTACTATCGAAAAAGTCATTGATACTTTTTTGCTGAGCCATAATGCTTCTACAGAACTCCAACTCTGTTACAGCAGTATTTTTCGTTTAGAACTGCGATTTATTCCAGCTAACTTGTAAAAAAATCATTGTTGGACCTCTGAAACTACTTTGCTATGAAACTCGGAAATTTTTTAAGACATATATTCTGCACGTTATTTGCACTTAAACATCAATCTCTAATGTAAAATCAAAAACGCTTGGGGTATAGAAAACGTCGATGAAAGTTTATTGGGAAAAACACTCGTGAAAAGCTAGAGCTTGAGGAGAAAACCGTGATTTGGAAAAAAGTATGCAGAAAATTCAATGCGGCAAAATTAAAAGGCACGAAAACTCAAAGAGAAATATCCATAGCTTTTAAGATACAATATGCTTCAATGTTTATTAATCGCTGGATTCTGAATAACACTTCATTAGAAATATTGCGCTGACTTCACACTAGCTTCCTAGTAGCTATGCAGCGCTAAGAGCGAGAGAGACGAGTGTATTAGTAGTATTCTATATTGAGACGAGTGTAAATTAAAATTCATGGGTGTGCTCAAGCCTGCCCAGCCCGCGCTGATCCGAAATCACTGCTAAAAAGCGTTTTTTATCAATGCAGAAAATTATATTCTTCAAACCGCAAAGTCAGGCGAGATCTCATTAAATTAACCACATTCTGATAAAAATACCAGGACTTACGTATAGTCCTTATTGGTATGAGAAATGTAATGCCTTGGAATAGAAATGAAGATCCAAATGCTCACTTAATAAAATAATGTACAAAAGTCAAAGATACTAGCGAAATACTACTCTTTAGAGACTTTAAATTAAATTCAAGCAAACGCGACTTGTTCGAAGGGACCGGATAGGATAATTTTAACGACCTAAGAGTAAATTTAAAGAACACCTTTTGCAGTCGTTTAATTCTATCAACTGCAAATTGGTGATAAGGCCTCCAGATAAAAGCTATATATTCCAACGTAGAACGAACGAAAGCAGGGAATAGTAATGTTGGGAGTAGTAATGTTAGAGTGTTGGGAAGTGAGAAATTACAGGTATTCCGCCTCACAAAAACTAGGATAGAGTAGGAATAAAATAAAATAAAATTAATGTGAGAAACGTGAATCAAAGGTGCGATAGATCTTTGATCACTGCAGCAGATTAAAGTGTTCTATTTTCAATACAGTAAGATGACTGAAAATCGTTTTGAATTTTAGCAAAAGTGACTGAATGCATTAATTGATATTTAGAGATACCGGCATTACGAACATTTTCAAGTCATTGGCATGCAAGAGGTAGTTTGATAAAGAAAAATAGCTACTGATGTCATTAATAAATAAGATAAAAAGTAGAGATCATAAAATACTGCCTTGAGGTACACCTTAGGATGCTATGAAGGACTCTGCCAATGCGTCTTAAATCGAAACTATATATCGTCTATTACATAAATAAGATTTCAACCATTGAAAGAAAGCCGAATGGATACCAAACGAAGCAAGTTTATCTAATAAATTTTTGTGGGACACTCTGTCGAAACTCTATATAAATACAGTCAAATGCCCAGCTGCGAAGGCTGTATAACAATATTCACTAAGCCTTACAAAGACTTATTTAATTTATATACCCTGCCTGAACTATCTTCAAATCCAATTGGTTGTTTTAAATAAACTGATCATACCTTTTAATTTAAAAAGGCTGTTTCAACATCTATTTGATGAATTTCAAGACTGTTTCGACAACAGTATACCAATAGTAATTTTAATGTTTGCATTTTAGCGACCGGCGCATAAGTATCATCTACACAATCTGTTTGTTGAAATCCCCTAACAACTAACCGTGCTTTATACTCACTGTTTGCCTTCTTTTTGAAGACCCACTTGACATCCAAAACCTTTCTGTCACAAGGTTGGCTAACAAGATCCCACGCATTATTTTCCACCAAGCTGCTCATTTCTCTTATCATCGCTTCTTTCCATTCTGCTACTTCATCACTCGTTACTGCCTCCTGGTAATTGATTGGAGTCGTTGCGTCGCAAAAATTTGCCCCTATGCAATATGGAGCATTTATTTGTCTTTTTGTTGTCCTTTTATCTGTGTTGTCATCATTATTTTCGTAATCGTTTATCTTCTCACTAAAACCGCCACCCATTTCGTATGTCTTCGCTTCATCAGACTGTTGCGCACTACTCGTATTTGAAGTTTCCTCTTCTTTCTCTTCAGGCTCATCATCAAAACCGATACAAGGAACAACTTCTTCAATAATGTCGCAATGCCTTGCCACAATTATTCTAGTTCCAACCAACACTCTATAGCCAACCTCTGTATATCGAAGCAAAGTTCCTAATTCAGCTTTTTTGTCCCATTTCGATTTCCTCTTAATTTCTGGGATTCTCACATAAACTTTGCTACCGTACATTTTTAGGTATTTGATCGATGGTTTCTTTTTGAAAAATATTTCATATGGTGTCTTTCTTTCTACTGTGTTTGCCAAAGTCCGGTTTTTCAAATACGCTGCAGTTTTAATTACTTCTGGCCAATATTTTCGGTCCACTTTAGCCTCTGCCAGAAGACATCTGGCTATATCCATTATTGATCGATTATATCTCTCCGCGGTTCCGTTTAGCTCGTGTACGAATGCCGGACATGCTTTCAGCTTAATACCCTTTTGGGGAATATTTAACTATTTATGTACTCCTTTCCGTTATCGCAGCGCAAGTCCTTTATAGGTTTGTTCGTCTGATTCTGAATTTCATTCACGTATTGCATCATACATTCGTATACTTGATCTTTCGCTTCAATACAATATACTTTTGCTAATTTGCTGTAGTCGTCTAAAGCTATGTGGCCCATTCAAATCTGTGTGTACAATGTCAAGCTACAGCTCTTTGTCTATTGTTATTAAATGGCAAGTTACACGTTTTGTTTTCAATACAAGTGGCACATTTCATATACTCAGTCTCAATTTGCTTAGGCATTCCTTCCAGCAATTCGTTTTTACAGATTATCTGGAGGTTTTTAAAATTTAAATGTCCAAGAATTCGATGTAATTTTTCTTTTATTGGTAACTCTTTGTTCGTGGCCACATTTGCTTTTAGTCGTTCTTTTGTCATGTAATTTTTCATTTTGTATAGTATTTCCTCTTTCGTTGCCATTGCCACAATTTTTCGATAATTGTTGTAAATTTTCGATAGTCGGCCTTCTGAGATGACAGAGTGATTATCGGTGATTTTGGAGTAGCTTAGTAAATTTGCTTTCATTTCTTTTACATAAAATACATCAATTAGTTTAACTTTGGATTTTTTATTATAAACTGCAAAGCAGGTTTTAATTTTACCGACTTTAGTAGCTTCTAAGACACTTCCGTCTCCAACTTTAACTTTTATGGGATTCTCCAGTGTCACATATTCATCATAGAACTTATCGCTGTTAATGATGTGATCTGTACATATACTATCAAGCAACCATATGATTTCATCTGTATTTGCTTTTTCATTCTCGTAACTGCTTTCAATATCATTCGCGATAGAAATGTGAAAACTGTTACCCTGGTGTTCACTACTCGGCTGGCTTTGATGACTCCTTCTTCCTCTTACAAAATTTCGTCGATTTTGTGAACCACGTTCCTGGTGTTTTAACCCGCGGCCACGCCCGCGACTTCCGACTCCGAGCCAACAATCTTTTTTTATATGTCCAGGTTTTCCACAGTTATAGAATTATGGTTTACTAACTGAGGACAAGCGCGCATCACAGTTGTGGACGCAACAGCAGACAAAGTGTCAGTAGGTACATCAGATGAGATATTAGCAGCAGAAATGGCAGAACTTTTACTACGAAGAGGAGAGGAAAGATTAGCACTCGACAGTAGGTTATCAGTATTAGGATGAGATTCCTTCCACGCATCGTTGTTGTTGTTCAGGCTGGGACGCAATAGATCACGCATACACCTGATTTCAGCAGTGAGTGGCGAAATTGCAGAGGCTATATCATCGCAACGAAGCATCTTTGCATAGCTTGAATGGCTTAGTAGCTTTGTGTAATTACGTTACTCTTTAACAACGAAGACATGATCATTTTCGGCATGAAGAGCATTTATTGCACTAAGCACAGACTGCAACGGTTGGGGTGAAAAAGTGCATTGCACTTTGCACACTGAATTTTCGACTTTATGGAAACAAATACATGACATATTAAATATATAAAGATACAAGTTTAGCTTGGGCGTAAATTGGCAAACGCATAGTCTCCGACCAAGTATTTAATTGAGGCGTCGTTGCTGGCTATCTGCACAAAAGGTGACTAGACGCACTTTTACGAATTCGTGCATTCCTTGGTCGGGGATCGCTTTTCCATTCCATTGCTTGAAGGGTGGGGTGCAATAAGGCCATACGCAATAAAGCCATATTGGTAATAAAGCCATATTATTTTGGTAATAAAGCCATAAATCCTATATGGCTTTGTTTCCAATTGCAATTGGTAATTAAGCCATATGGCTTTATTTCGCTTTCAAATTTGTTTCTTTCTTAGCTTAGGGGTTTCAGTTAATGTTTAGCGTTGCTGGTGAGACAAAAACTACCAGCCCTATTTGATGGACGCCACTTTCAGTATTGTTCCGCAATGTGGATACAAACAACTCCTAATAATTAATATTAGGCAATTAACGCGCATGTAAGTATACAGGAAATAAATATATCTGCATTAGCGCGAAGATGAGGCCAGCGGGGCGCGGCGCCGCGCGGAGCGGATGATGCGAGAATGTGGCCCGCGACGGCGCGGCGCGCGACGCGTGCCTGCGCGAGAACGCGGCCCGCAGCGGCATTACGCATTTTCAAAATTATGTTCCCAATATATCACTTATATATCATATATATGTATTTAAGCCATAAATTAAATGAAAATAATATTCTCGAAAATAAATTCGCCTTGTTAACGTAAGAACACATTTGTATTTCATTATTAACAAAAATTCTCCCTTTCACAGAATGAACAATGTAAAATAAAAACAAAAATATGAATGTAACTTTACATGTAAATCAACATGGAATCATTGATAATTGCTCGGCAAATTGGACACAATGGTTTAACTCCATACTTTTGAGACTGTTCATTCATTCGGCCGAAGCAGTCACGACAAACTTTGCAATGCTTGCATGGCAAAAACAAAACTTCACGTTCTTTGTCGCAGCATAAAACACATAAGGAATTGCTTTGTTCACTATTTTCTTTTTCACAGCTTTCCTCCTCCCCCTCATCATCATCATCACTGTCATCATCGGATGTTTGAATTTCATTGACAAAATCTACTGCGAATATACAACTTTCTTTCACGGAAAGCTGATTGAGTATATCTTTCAATGTTATTTTTTTTTTCTTGAATTGCTGAATGCGTTCACGAATAAAATTTTGACGAGTTTTATAGTATCTATTTTTTTCTTTGTATAAAGCTGTATTGCCTTCGATTGATTTCAAAAAATCAATTGATTTTGCCGCATCTACATCGCTAAGAACGCTCAAAAATCTATAGAAATTTCCTTGCTTCGGCAACTTCATTCTTAGCTGGCTGTGGAAAGCTTCAGCAGCGCTGCTCGTTGTAATAGGCTCTTTATAAACGGAAAAGTATTCAGGGCGTTCCTATAATTATAAAATTCGGTCACTTTTATGTATAATAAATTATATTTATATGTATAACCGTTTGTATGCTTTTTAATCTTACCTTTTGCATCCATTGACGTTTGAAATATATGATGAAAAGCTTAAAAATGCTTTCATTACAATTTTGTTTTAGAAATTGTTGACTGTTGGCTTCCATTTCTAACATTTCAACAGCAATTTTAATGTCAGCGGGTTTAAGGAGTGGTAAAACCATGAATTTGTTCAATAACTTTTTGGCTCGATTATTCCTATTTAAATGTTCGATAAGACCTGGAATTTTTAAAACTTTACGCCGCAGAGCTTTGGTAAAATGAAACCAACAACTTTTCATAAGTACTGTCGGATACACATATTTTATAGCATTACGTAAACTCAACTCAAAATCTGTGACCACGGATGTTGGATTCATGTCTAAAACATTTGCTTTAATATATTGAATGGCATGGGTATATGCTGCTTGTGATTTACTAGACATCAATATATATATGAATGGATAAGCCTGAAATTAGAAATTGATTCACATATAGGTATGCTATTAAATATTAAAAAAAAAAACACTTACTGCTGCCATAGCGAGGTACGGTGAACTTTGGGCGGCACCAGCAATAACCCCTATACGATAAGCTGCACAAAAGGTAAACCTTTGAAATTTACCACGTATATTCGCGTATTCGGGCGAGCAGTAGAACATTTCGTGGGACTGGTTGAACGGCGAAAATTCCAATCTCACATCTAAGTGATAGAAAAAGAAACGAGAAACCGGGATCACCAGAAAAAGAGGTAGAATAACCCAGGTAACAAAGCAAGGCAACAGTCTGAAGGAGTTTACCATTGGCACACTCACCGAAACCCCCAGTAAGATGTAACTTCACCCCAATCAAAGGAGAAATCAACAAACAAAATTTTTTTTTTTAATTTTATTTCTTGTAAATTTTTTAATTTGTTTATTTTGTACTTAAATTTTTTAAGGAAATAAAAGAAAGTTTGTTAACAATGGCTCACGCAAACGATTTTTCACGCACCGGTAGTGCCCTGTTGGAGTTTGAAGAGAGGTATAACACAACTCCAGGGGCAAGTCATTCCATATTTTTTCTTGAAATTCAAAAAGAGGAACTAAAAGCATTATGGACAAAAGTAAAAAAATCTGTTGACAGCCACTCTCGGGATTTGTCTGAAGACGAGTCAAATAACGCGCCCATGAGTTTAGCAAAGTGTAGGTATCAGGATTGCTATACAGCATACCTGACGAGCGCTGCGTTGATGGGTGAAACCATCCATAATCTGACCTTCGGATTCATTGCCCTCTTTTCGGGGTTTATTTACAACCATCTACGTAAATAATTCGCGTCTAAGTCCGGTGGAAAAATTATACCACCTGAATCAAAAGACTCGTGGGGAAGCCAGGGACATCGTAAAGAAATGCCTTTTGACCAATGGCGGTTTTGCTATTGCGTGGCAAAATCTTTCTGCTAGATACAAAAACAAACGAGTCATGGTGAATAGTCAGTTGAAGATCTTACGGTGACAGTCAAACGCGGCACCGAGATAAAACATCTACAGCGTTCAGTAAATAATTGCATCTCAGTTCTGTAGATCACTGGCTGGCCAACGTCGAACTGTGGAAGTAAAACATTAATTAATTCTGCTAATAGGAGTGCTCCGCTCAATTCTAATCGAGGCGAATCGAGTTGCCAAAATGGAGGAATTCGTCGGAGTGAAAGGATGGAATCATGTGGATTCAAGCGATAACCCGGCAGATTTAGGTAGCCGTGGCTTATCGCCCCAAGAATTAGCGACGAGCACTCTGTGGTGGCAGGGCCCTAGTTAGTTAGAGGAGAAACCGTCTGGCTGGCCCTAAAAAAACTGATGAGGTGACGCTGGAGACAAGGCTGGAGCAGAAGGTCGTTCGAGTCCATACAGGTCGTATTTTGCAAGGGGCGGACGTTTTAGAACGATTCTCCGACTTCTCTCGTGCCCTAAGTGTAGGTAATTGCACAGATTTCTCAATTTTACTATAAGACACATCCGGTACACAAATCAACCCCACGACAGGAAGCGTCGGTAATAACAGCGGTCGAAATTCGAAAGGCAAAAATGTGTCTTATTATGTTAACTCAAAAACAGTGCTTCTCCAATGAGTATCAAGCACTCGTGACGTTAAAGCCAGTGAGCGCAAAAAGTTCCATCCGCACTGTCGATCCCTTCCTCGATGTGAACGGAATCATGAGAGTTGGAGGAAGGCTTGCGTTAGCTGGGGTACCCTACAACGAACGATACCCTGTAATTTTACCGTACGATTGCCAATTTTCCCGACTTCTCGTCAGTTTCTCTCATCTGATTTCTCTGCATGGGGGAAATCAACTCATGTTGAGACTCTTGAGATCCGAATATTGGATCGTACGAATGAAAAATTTGATAAAAACATGATTCATAATTGTAAAGTTTGTCTCATTCACAGAAAAAAGACACGAGAGCAACTGATGGCATCATTGCCCCAGATTTTCGAGACTTTCTTGCCAAAGTCTCGCGTCTAACCACACAATCATATGCACATCAAGAAATAACCTGGCACTTCATCTCTCTGGGATCTCTCCACATGGGAGGGCTTTGGGAAGCAGGTATAAAGAGCTTCACACCCCACTTCCGTAAGGTAGCCAACACTATGCGATTTACGATGGAAGAGCTCTCGACGTTGTTGGCCATGATAGGAGCTTGTCTGAATTTGAGACCTACTAGTTCGCTTTCGGAAAGCCCCGAGTCAACAAAACCCCTCACGCCAGGCCATTTTTTGATCGGCAGTCCGCTACTCGCGATAGCATAAACTGAGATTGGAATAAACCTGATGACGATCACAAACCGATGGCAAAAGATAAAGGCAACTCATCAAGGATTCTGCCAGCGGTGAAAAGAAGAATATCTGAAAGAACTACACAAGCGAGTGAAGTGGCAATACCCCCAACGAAACATTCGTGGTTATCAAAGAGGATAACTTACCCCCGAACGATTGACGACTTGGCAGAGTTGTTAAGGCTTTTTCAGGACAAGATAGCCGCGTACGGGTCCCAGACATACGTACGATAAAAGACGTAATTACACGCCCGATTGTGAAACTAGCGCTATTACCTCTAGTCAAACAACTTAACGATTTCTCAATTTTCAGGAAATATCCGAAAATGATCCGAGTGGCCCGTGACCAAAGCCGATGCCCAGTGTGCAAGCACAACCATAACCTCCTTTTCTACCGGCAGATGCGCCGCATGGGACCAGAGGAGAGACTGCGTTCTGTCCTCCTACACGGCCACTGCTCAAACTGCATGTCGGCGCGGCATGCAACCAACGAGTGTCCGTCATCGCGGAAGTGCGACCAATGTCAGGGACGACACCACAGTCTCTTCAACCTGTGGGAAACTCCCAGAAGAGGGGAAGACGTGTCGGAAGGACACAATACGCTAGACGAAGGGCACTAACAAGCGGAAGCAGCAACGGGTACCCTGACTGCACCGAACGAAGAAGTGCTGGAAATCGATGCGAGAGATGAGAACATCCAGCAGGCGGTCGAAATTTCGCATGCATCAACTGAGCCCTTACTCCAACAATAATGGTAAAGGTGATGACCGGTGGAAAGATGCACACGGTACGTGCTCCTGGTCAGAGCACCATAACCATTTCGAGAGCCCTCGCTCGGCGACTACACGCCGTGCCACAAAATGGGAAGAAGTGCTCCCTTACACTAAAAGGCTGGCACGAAAAGCTGGAAGTAAGAGCGACGGTGCCAGCCAGCGTAATGCGAACCGCTCCAGAGCGTACCGTCGATGCTCGCGTTGTCATCGAGTTCGATAACCTGCTTGGTCCTAGGAGCAGAAGTCTGTATATGAGGCCATTATACGACCGGGACTGATGCCCGCACCCGTACGAGACCAGCCGCTCAAAACACGATCTTTGGATAGGTTATATCCGGCGGAACCCTGTATTAAATTTGAAGAAGGCGACCACGGAAAGCGGTATTAGTTTTAATTATTTTGTTCAAATTGTCAATAAGAATCAAAAATGAATTATAAACATGAAGTATGTTATATTGCAGTGATACTGCGAGGCGGGCGGCATGTTAAGGTCTGCAAACTTTCACAATAGAAAACTGTCACCATGAGATGTCGCTGTAAGCTACTCGCTGACAGTACACCTTACTTGGTTTGCTTTTGCACGGGTCCTGTTAGCTGAGCCCGTTGCCAGATTGTGGTGCTATAAAAGCGACCGGCAACCAGCAAAACCTTCTTACTTTCATAACAGCGACAGCTCCGGTGAGTGAGACTTTTCTCTTGTGTATGCACAAAATCCTGGTTTTTTCCAGAAAGTAAACGGCGCTTTTGAATTCTAATCAGAATTTCTGTTCTTTTTTATTTGTGATTTAAGATCCCCGTTTGCAAAATTCAAGAGGAATTCTGGACCCTATTCAACCCCGGCCTTAACACAATGCCTCACCGGCTCAAAATGGTTATTAAAAATAAAGACCTTCATACAAAATATTAGTTTTCAATATACATATATTTCGATATTTCAAAAAACTTGTTGATTGTCCGAGTTTGGCTTGTACATTGAATTTTTTCTTATTTGATGTTTTACTGGAATACTTTGTAATACTGAATTAATTTATATTTTGGAAATGCAATAAATGAGTAATTGAAAAAATATTTTACCTTTTTCTTTAATTGCTTTGGTTGAAATATTTTTAGGAAGGAACACTATTGTCTAGGGTGCCCGACTTTGGCTTGGACCCACTGTATGTATGTATGGAAACTAATTAGCATTTGAACTGTTTGTCGTTATTTAGTTCACACACAATGAGTTGTTTCGTTATCAGCGCTAAGTAAATTAGAAGCATCAAAATGATGAGTTGCCTTGTTATGTTCAGTAAATATGAAATCACAATAGCAGAAAAGAGATAAAACTTCGCAAAAACAAGCGCAAAGTACTTATTTTTTCCCATGACCTGAACAAAACGGAATACTTTTGTCATTACTCATAATGATAATATGACCACTTAAATGATACTCAGGTGTCATGAAGGGTTGTGATACCACCTTTTGTTTGAACAGTCCACCGTAACCAATAGTGGTTACGTGGAGAAACGGTGCGTACCCAAAATCTCAAAATGGAGTCCCGAAAATGGTTGATTTCTAGCCCCGAGAGCTCTTCATGGTTGCTAATGAAGTAAGATCCTAGGTACCTGAACCAGGGCCTCGAAAGGCAGTGTAAAAAGGCCAGAGACTATATTCAGCCTAACCGCAAGAATATCTGTTGGACAATGTCGAACACCCACGGTCCCGCTCCGGCCAGAGGTTCCTTGCAATTTTGCATGCCGTGATAATTGCCTACCGCTTGCTAAGCCGACATAGAGCCCATCTGTCCAATGGATAGCAGTAGGCTGGCAGAACAGCTCCCACCTTCTCCCTGCTTGAAGTAATGACTTCAAGGGAGCCCTGATGATCGAGTTCATCAGCAATGCAGTTTCCTGCAATATCGCTATGGGCCGGCACCCAATTCGGTCCGATATCAAAGTATTAAAAGGCAGCTGAGAGAGAAGGCAGGTATTTCTCTACCAGTTTTCACCTGGCAATTAGAAACCCTAAGACCTTAATTGCAGCCTGACTATCAAAATATACGTCTAAAGGGCAATAGTTGGTGAATAGCTAATCAGCTGCCTCCCGGTTTGTGACCACTTCCACCTGGAACACACTTCAGTAGTCCGGAAGCCAAAATTGCTGGCCGAGATAGAAAACACTCTCCTTCCATTCCTCCCTTTGCGGAATGTGAGTGAAGAAGAATCCATTTGGAGCCAGAACCGGTAGGCAGCAATCCGTTTCTAGAATTGAAGCTGTATCCGTTGTTTTTGAACCGGGTTGCAGCATGTGCTGTAGCTACGTTGCTGGCAATGTTCACAGGCAGCACATTTAGTATAACGTTGAGCGCAAGAGTGGGTGTGGTTCGAAAAGTCCCTCGCATAGACAATAACTCAGCGGCGTTTCCTTTCTAACACCCTCAGAACGTCGTTGATAACAACGACCCAAAGGTGAATTGCGAGAACGTTTCAGGCGAGGCGCTGAGAGGTGTCTCCTCCTTGATACCGTTGTCGCTTATTGTCTGAATCCCTCGGAGGTACACTCGCACTCTCGTTCTGCATTCTCGTGGTCCACTCAAGCGATCTAGCGCTCCAAAATCTTGCAGGCCACATGCGACGGTCAGGGTGAGCTCTTCGCCCAGTACCTATCTGAAGTTTAGCCCTACCAGAGGGTGATTTATGGGATCAACTCGGAGGTACCGGTACACTGCGCGATAAGCCCCCCGGACCAAGGCCGGGAGTAACTCCGTCTGCGACCCGTCTACGCGCTTCATATGGATTGCCGCCCTTGCCTACACTAAAGACCTTGGAGGTCGACTCCGACTCTACACCCCTGACTTAATTGCGACGGAAATTGGAACGTACTCTGAGACTTGCCAGGTTTTAACGAGACGGTCGTGACATTAGCCTACCAGTCATTTTTGCTGAGTTTCACCTCAGCGTACTCAGGTGTAGCACACCACAACCACCAGCCCAAGGTCGGCAGATCAAAAGCGTAGGGTCAAAGAATAGATATGGATCGGTCGTTACCGTTCAGATTTTAATGACCGTCGAGACCGTCATTTGGCGTTACCAGGGATGCGACCTGCATTACATCTCAATTTTTAATATAAGGGTGCATTAATTTGCATACTATAGGAAATTCGAAGCAATAAAGGGAATGATCATAAGGATTTTGAAAAATTAAGTTTCCTCAAACCGAAATCCTTTTTACACAGTTTCAATACAATCGCGACAAAGTGGCAACATAGCTCAGCGTAAAGCACTAATACTACCACAAAATGTTGTTGTATTGGAGTGTCCAGTTATGCAAATAGGCGATGGCAATAAAAGGCAATGAAAAACAAATCAATTGAACCAAGTCGATCATGTCAAATGTAGGTCCTTTACTTACTGAAAGTTCTTATGTGCACTATGGTATTTTGAGGAGAAAATAAAACAGCTCAGTTATTGTTTGATTTGAATAAATAGGCATACTTTATTTTAATTGTACATACTGCGACACCATTTAATTTTTGCCCCTCCGATTTTTTTCATATATTTTTATGTTATAGAATTGAGAAAAGGCTCTTTTTTTGTTTGCAGCTGTTTTTGAGATATCGCTTTAAAAAAGGTTCGTTCACAAGCGCGCCCATAACCATAAGCGAAAAATTTACCGATTTGTTTTCAGTACATATAGATATAAAGGGTTTAGCCAAAGAATGTTCCCTTTTTAATAAAGACAACCTTGACAATTCTCCATGCCACTGGAATATAGGCAAGCGCCAGAGAGCTCCTCGTTACAGGGAGATGTAATATATTCACCGCCCTGGTGTAGCAGCACTGGTCGAATGGCATCCACCCCTGGAGACTTGTTCAAAATGGTTCACTGCCCATCTCACTGAGTGTTGGGAAAATATATTTTTAGCCAACCCTCAATCAGATTGCGATGGCCCTATCACCTGTACACAGGGATCCGTTGCAGGTGTCGACGCATCCGGGAAATGAGTCTTCAGCAGAAGCAGCGCTCTTTCCTATTCACTAGCGGAATATGTACCATCTGGTATTTTAACGGCTAATTTGGTATCTACCTTTTCCTTTCCTAGAGCTTTGTGAAGCCATGTCGCCACCAGATTGGAAGTGATGTCCTCCCTGATGCTCCTGAAAATTTCCAATTCGCTCTTCCTATTTCTTTATGGTATGCGGACAGGCTAGCCTCATACTTATCCCAGCACCCGGTTCATTTGGCTTTATTGAAAAGCCTCCTTACCTTCGTCTTAACTTGGATTTCTCCTTTGGTTTGGTCTCAGGGCAGATGCAGTTTAATGTGTCAATGATAACATCAACCTACTCTGCTTTTTAGCTCCATATAAGTGGCTTATACTGGGCATACTGAAATCCAGTGTGTTCTTGCAATTCTAGCAGTCTGTTCTCCTGTGGATCTCCATTAAGTTACTGATCCTTGTCATAGCCCTCAATTTGAACTGGATGATTATTTTATCTGACAGTGAGGGTTCCATGGAGACTTGCCACTGCGAGATCAGATTATCAGCGAGTTTGTTACCAAGAGCAATATCAAGAATTCGTGAAGTATTCTGTAACGCAAAAATGCTATGCCCTTATTTGGCCCTTGTAGATCCACGGTTCCTGAGCCAGTATGATGCCCAGATCCTTCGAGGCGAAGCTCCTCGCTATAGCGGCCGAAACTGCTCTTGTGTGATGGAGGGTGATCTAGGCAGCTCACATTGGCGTGGTCATCAGTAAATGAAGTGCATGGGGGGAACAGTAACCAGAGGGAGGGATGGCAGATGTAAACGGTGTCTACATATCCTTTGCCACGGGTTCTTCTTCGCCCGAGACTTTTGGGCGCCAGGGCTTCACCGTAACAAAACAGTTGTAGCATTCCTCGTCTCTGGCGAGCATTAACCTAACTCCAGAGGCTTCTATGTCACTGCTCGTAACTCGCTATGCCAAGGTGTGCAAGCCTTTGCGCTAAGCTTTAATTAGCCCGATGGAGTGGTCGATGGATCTGTCAGAATACCTCGGGCGGAGCACCATTACCGTATGTATAGGGGTATGCCGCCCCCCTCTTGGTGCATGACTTGGGTCCCTTTCAACCTACGAATTTCGGCGCTGACGCCACAAGCCGCTTTGTCTTCACAGTCCACAAGGAAAAGCTCTGGGCGAAGACATACTCCGAAAAAGATGGGAACAAACAGAAAAATATATTAAACTTCTTAACGAATTAGCATTTTACACCTCTTTCTTTTAGATTTGGTTGAACAACAGATGGCAGCGATACTGCTTTGCGACTAAGAGAGACATGTGGGATCCTGAAAGCCAAGTGCACTCTTGTATTTTGAACAAGTTCTTCTCTATTCCGAGCAGCACGGATCGGTGTGCTTTGACATCGGTTTCTAAAGGAACTTTATTGCACGAATTCCAAGCAGAAAAGAGTGGAAACTTGAGTTTCATACTCCACCTGATAGCATTGTCATCTATACAGATGGCTCGAAACTCGATAATAAGGTAGGAGGAAGCGTTTTCTCCTTCAGGTTACCAGATCACTGCAGCGTCTTCCAGGCTGAGGTCTCAGCTATCATGGAGGCGGTAGAGTAGATTGGGACCGGGATTATAGGAAGAGACATCTTCATTTTTAGTGAGCTCTTTCACGTTTAACTAGAACATCGCGCTGGACTGCCGCCTATCTCTACAGGAGATGGCCAAGCAGAACAGACTGTACCTCTTGCAAGACAAGGTACGACCAAGCAGATTCTTCAGGATAAATACGACCTGCCGAACCGAGAAGGAGGAAACGATTTTGCACTTACTGTGTAAGTGTACTGTGTAAAGGCAGAATGCGATAACTGGGATCACCGTTTCATCAATGAGGCAAACTGGTTTGATGAGGGGTAAGTTCTTCTTCTTGGATGGTACACAATTTTTCTTTGTGGTAACACAACGGGCCTCCTAATACTGGCCTAGGTGAGTCGCTGCAGGCGCAGCCACTCCAACCAAACCTAACCTAACGAATTAACAATAAGAGAGATTTTGGTGCAAGGCAAAGAGAGGTCATCTCAAGAGATATAGAATAATAAAAAAAAATTTGCATACACATATTCTGTTTTTCGATATTTACACAGTCATTGGCTGGTATTTCAATTGATATCACTGACATTAGTGGCTTGTGGTAACTAAGTAATATACATATGTGTAGACCACATTTTTCGCAAGTTAGCGGTCTGATGCAAAATTTACGTTAAAATTTTCCACGATCATAGATTTAGTTTTCAAACAAAATAGATAAATTTATGTGGCTACTACATTTTCTAAATTTGAATCATATCGGGACATAAATACGGGTGTAAGAAATATCCTGGGTCTGGCGCCAATGCGTATGCACTTTGAATTTGAACCAAATTTAACTGTAAATACGGTTTTTAGAAATATCCCGACTCCACTGACACAGACGTTGGTTTCTCGGTTTCTGTCACATATAACTTGTGTGCTATTTAATTAAATTTGCCTTTTTATACAGGTGACACCCTCTCCAAAATTTAGGCACAACCTTGACCTTGTGCATAATTTCATTAGCAGGTGACAACCCTCTTTTACTATACCTTATAACTTATGTATAGGTTAATTAAATTCAGCTTTCCTTCAGAAGCAGCCCTGTTTAAACTATAGTTATGAACCTTCTGGTGTGCATAATTTATTTAAAGTACTTTGAAAAAGGTGACAACCACCATAAAAGTTAGCTATGAACCTTCTCACCGAGACAAACCGTTTGGCCCCTTTATTTTAATATTTCATATAACTTCTGCACTTTTTAATTAAATTTGAATTTTCGAACAGGTGACAAACCTCTATCAAGAAATCAAAATTATTCCTAAAATCTTTCCGGGATATTATTGTTATTATTAATATTTATTGATAGAATAATATAAAAAAGCTACCGTGTTAAGCACACTAGCTACTCAAGCCTTAAGTGATTTGATTAAATGATAAGATTAATAAAAAGTACGCTTATTTGACTATTTAAATCAAATGTTAATACTAAAATGAGTGTTTTTAATGTAATTGAATATTGCTTTTAGATTAGCGGTGTTTGCATCCATAAGTAGGGCAGATGGCAGAGAAGTACCAAAGATAAGAGTTCGTGTTGTGGCTAAGCCTGGACGAAGATTACTATTTAGAGGTTGGGATTGCAGATGTCATGGCGTTTGACTGCTAGTTTTGTTACATACAGATGTTATTTTCAAATCCAGTTCTTTACACAGGGCCGGAAAAAGTCGTATGGCAGATTTACTTTCGTTTGTGACTGGTGGCTAGCTGGATGGTATCGAACAAAATCTTGATGTTGAGGAGTTTAATAGCTATTCTATGTAAGATTAGGTTGCGTCTTTCTATGATTGTTGGAAGCCCTGCTTGTGCCAGTAAGCACTTCACGGGAGTTGTTGGAAAATCATTTAAACTGCGGCGGACAGCTATGTGGTACGGTGCGTGAAGCAGCCGTATATGCGGATTGGCACACCATCCATAGATTGCGAGCCCGTAGTCTATCTTCGAAAGTAAAGTCTACTAAAATGTTAGTATGAATACAGAGATATTAAGATAAATATTTCATTATATTTAGCCTGGTAGGTAGACTTTTTCTTAGTTGTACACAATGTTCTTTAAAATAATATTTGGAGTCAAACGTTATTCCTAAAATCTTAAGGCTATTGACATTTGCAATACTTGTATTTTCTACATTTACATTAAGTGGTTTACAGTTTTGCAGGTGGCGTGCCATCGAGGGCTATTATTTCAGCACCCAAATCTTCATTGGTGAGGAAGTTGGCCCAATAGTTGAAGTGAACTCGGCAATAGATTTTCGTTTTGCTTCTTTGACTGCGCATTTGAACATCGCATTTGCTTTATTTTTAATTAACCAGATTAATCACCGAACACGAACGTTTGAATGTTTGCCAAAAATATTTTTCATTAGTTCGCAGTACACTAAGTTAGGTATACTCTGAGGAATCGATTTCTTCGCTGCGAATCGTATAGCTTTTGTTATATCGGCCGCAATTTGGTGTACTTTTGTTGAAATCGAAGTAAGAAATTTTTTAAGCAATGGGATTGAAAGAATAGCCAGTCTCCCAGCTTTGTTAAGAATTTTGGTAA
The DNA here is from genome assembly GCA_951828415.1 of Anomoia purmunda. Classification (NCBI taxonomy): domain Eukaryota; kingdom Metazoa; phylum Arthropoda; class Insecta; order Diptera; family Tephritidae; genus Anomoia; species Anomoia purmunda. Next base: position 39,328,756 of record OX639994.1, on the reverse strand, counting down.
AACTCATTGTGAAATTCAATCAATATAGGATAATGGTCACTACCGTTTAAGTCACTGAGGACTAGCCACGTAAATTTTGGAGGCGATGAACAGGGAAATTCCGAATTGCCTCAATACCTTTTCCGTCTGCTTTTATTGCACTTTTCGATATTGTGTAACCTAAATATTTTACGTCCTATGTTTTACAAACTATGTTATGCATGTACGTACATATGTATACAGAGCTCCATAGAAATTTATATACTAATAACAACGTCTGGTATTCCCAAATGACTTGGGATTCGACTTTATGTTATTTTCAAATCTCAGTAAATAATTTTTATAAAGAGAATTATTCGGATAACTGAATTCAATTTTGTATTTCTCATAACACAATTTGTAAGTTACCGGTATTTTTGTAGAGTTTGTGAAATTTTTTCCGCAAATTTTTCAATTTCTTAAATCTTTTATTATACATTGTTATTACCGTGATTTATGCACATAAAGATTAAACTTTACATCATTAGTAATAAAAATAAGTTCAATCTTGGCTAGACCTATAACATTGTAATCGCAATGAGATGTTGCAGCGTTTGCTTTTGTTCTTATTCCGGAAATATTATGGCAGCATATTTAGCATTCGAAATCTTAAACTTATTTACAATACGGGCACAAACAACATGTTGAGCAATAATATTATCTATGACGCTGATTTTACTTCAGCATTTTTTTGGAAAAAACGGAACGTTCTAATAGAGACATTAGTTGGCCACGTATTTGAAAACTTACTTTCTCCAGATCGTTAATATTAGCATCTCTTTTTATTAATTTAAAACTATTGGGAAGAGTCTATATAAGCATGCCTTCAGATGTAATCGATAATAAACTCAACTGTAACAGAAGGCTTAAAAGAGGACAGGCGCAGCCACCTATAACGTACAAACACATCCTGCTCTGCATTCGATTTGTTACCCCTAAAAACTTTATCGGCCTTTCATTTCAGTTGCTTTGCCTTCATACTGCCCTTCTGTGAAAGGGTAGAAATAGCATCATTCGGGACCCTATCTTTTACAGCGTTAGCAGCAGTAGCAGCATAAAACCAGTATTTGGAGAGGAAGTGGCATTTACAGCACTCCCAGAAACCCTAGCGTAGGTTGACCAACCAGTATTTATAGAAGAAGTAGCAATGCCCACATATACCGAATTTCCAGCACCCCACGAGTAACAACAAAATTATTATTATCTATGTTCACCCAGTTTTCACCATCAATGAGAGTTACCAAATCATCAGCTTTCTCGTATTTTTCTTGGGACCAAAGTTGAATTTCCAATTGGGATGCTTTAGGAGCTTTTCGGTCGGTTATGTATTAAAGCAAACAAAAAGTTTCTTTTTTTCTCCTACGCGTTTCGGCGTCTTCCGCGCCTTCATCAGGGAGTCTGCATTTTATTGTACATAAAACATAAAAACAAGTGTTAACAAAATAACAATTTTTTTTGCTTACAACAATAATTACACTTACATTTTTAATTACATTGAAAACAGTAACAACATCAAAACAAATAAAAATATAAAAACGAAAATAAAAATAAAACTCCACATATTGAATTGTACACTACGTTTTTGTCTCTCTGTTTATCTATCACTCGTTATTGCTGTTCTGTATGCGCAGTTTATATTGCGCAGTTTATATTGTCTGAAATTTATTTTAGTATGTTGTGCGTTTAGTGTTTTTAGTATGTCTTCCACGTCCTTGATCTTAACAATAGCGAATATATCATCTACATATTTGTTAATGTATTTGATATATGTATATGTCCTTTTGTTTAAGTTCAGCGATGCTGTCGTCCAATATTTTATCTAATACAATGTCAGCTACGGTGGGTGACAGTGGGTTGCCCATTGGCATTCCTTGTATCTGTTGATAGTGAGTGTCGTCATATTTGAAATAGTTGTTTTCCCGTAGGCAGAATTGTAGTATTGTCAAAAATTGTTTCTTAGTGAGAGTGGTATGTTCTTCTAGGATGGTCCAATGTTGCATAATCGTGTGTATTGCTAGTTGTATCGGTATATTCGTGAATAGGGAAACCACGTCAAATGAAATAAGAATTTCATCCTCTTCTATCGTTATGTGTTGTAGTCTTTCTTTGAGTTGAAAAGAATTGTTGATATTGTAGTCCTTCGAAATTATCTGTCTCAGTATTTTTCCAATATGTTTCGAAAGATTGTAGCACGGTACACCAATTGAAGAGCAAATTGGTCTGAGAGGGGAGTTTTCCTTGTGTATTTTCGGAAGGCCATATAGTCTTGGTGCTGTAGCTGCATTGCATGTCAAGTAGTATTTAAGTTTTGCGTCAATTTTCTTTTGTTTGTAGAGGTCATTAACTATGGTGTTGTTTTTCCTCTGTAGCTTTTGTGTTGGGTCAATGCGGATGGTTTTATATGTAGTTTTGTCGCTTAGAAGATCCTTCATTTTTTGTCTGTATTCCACCTTGTTCATCATCACCGTTTTGTTACCTTTATCTGCGTTCGTTATTATTATTTGGTCCTTTTGTTGTGCGATAAACTTTTTTGTGTCTTCGTAAACTCTCAATATAAATTTGTCTTTTGGGGAATTTTTGAGTTTATTTTTATAATTATTAATTTTAGTCGCAATTTTACATCTCGTAGTGTCCTTTTCTTTTTCGTCTTCCAAAGTTTGAATTCCCTGCTCTATGTCGGCGATCAAATGTATGGGCGAGAACGATTTCCTCGTTACTGGTAATGCAAATTTATTCCCCAAAGAAAGAAGCCATTTACATTCTTGGGGTACCTCAATATTTGTTTTATTGACGAACCAATCTTCGTTCGTTCTAAATCCAAATTTGTCGAAGTTGTTGGTGATTTGTGTTCTAAGTTTTGTATTTAGTCTTTCTTCTGTGGTAGTCGTGTAGTATGTTATGAATTGTTTTTGATTTTCTTCAATCATCTTGTAGTCTGTTTCATCCAGTTTATTGTGTAGTACATCCCTAATGTGTTCAATATTTGTGCGAATCATTTTCATTTGTATGTTTACTTCTTTAATTTCTAAGTTTAACACTTTCATGATAAATTGCTCTTCAATCTTGTATAGTTCTTTCTTTGTTATGTCAAGTTCGAATCCTTTATATATATTTTTAATCTTTCCTTTTAAATGTGGTGGTGTTACTCCAAAATCTTTACATTTCAATATAAATTTTAGTCTCTGTTGTTGTTTTGTAAGTTTATTGTTGTTTTTGTTATATTGTTTGATGATGTAGCAGGTTTCTTGGCCATACTTAAACCTGATATGCTGAAAAAAGTGCTTCATGTTGTGTAATTTACGTTTTTAGTACTTTTGTGTATCGGTTTATTTTTGCTCTCCGAATAATGTAATTTGTATTTTTCTTGGGACCAAAGTTGAATTTCCAATTGGGATGCTTTAGGAGCTTTTCGGTCGGTTATGTATTATTATATTTCTCATTGGAAAGATATTCCTTTCGCGTATTAAACACTTCAGCAGCGAGATAACGAAACAGCGCAGTTATCACGTTCATCCATAATGATTTTGTTGTTTTTAAGCAAATTTCTTGCAGTTGTTAAAATATTTATTGTTATGATCTTGCATATATTCACGATACGCCAAATATAGGACCTCTCCGAGCCGTTTGATACCAAACGAGGTTTCAGACAGGGTGGCCCTCAGACATGTGACTTCTTTAACATTATGTTGGAAAAGATAATTTAAGCAGAATTAAACAGGTCAGATGCTATCTTTTATAAGAGTGTCCAACTCTGTCTCAATGGTCTCGAAACCGCGCCGTTATTTCTGTCTTTTCCAAGCTGAATAAAGAAATGAAGCAAATGGTTCATGAGGTGAACAAGAGTAAAACAAAGTACAACAGTTATAATTTTGACAAGGTATAGGACTTTGTTTATCTTGGAACCAGCATTAACACCAACAATAAAGTCAGCCTCCAAATCCAACGAAGAATCTCTCTTGCCAACTAGTGCTGCTTGGGGCTGAGTAGGCAAATGAGCAGTTAAACCCTCTATCCAGGAACGAAAACCAAGGCCTATAAGTCCCTCATCGTGTCCGTGCTCTTGTATAGCGTAAAAGCATGTACCCTGTCATCATCAGATCAGAGAAGGACTTGGCTTCACTTGGTGTTTCTAGCTGGCGCCAGTTAGAAAAGCAGAGAATCAACTGGCGAGCTATGCAGAAATCGGCCAAAATCACCTAGGCGGTTATAGCGCCAATTAAGAAGAAGATTATCTTGCAGACACTGACTATTACATTTAATACAAATAATTATCATTAAGATACTTTAATAACGCTAGGAAATGAACAAAGACTTAGAGCACAGATCACACACATTCACTTTAACAGCTTTTGCTATTTTTTCAAAAAGAGTTTTAAAAAAAAAAAAGAAGAGAGGATGATTGATCTGAAGTCCTTAGGGGAAACATGCACGTAACTCTCATAGCCCTCTCAATCCAGGGAATATATCCCGTACCAACGACAAGACACCCGCTCATACTTTTGTAGCTGAGCTGAAACGATGCCAGCCTTCCACGTTCTCGCAGAAGCTTCTCCATGAATACCGCTTAGCTTTCCTAATTTCGGATTTATAAATTCTGCTTAGATTTGCCCGTGGGCTTCCTCGGTGGGTACGAGATATCAATCGTTTTATTACAAGCTAGGGTTAATTCCTCCATCAAGCTATCAATTGAGCCCTCTGAAAGAGTCTATTTATTTATTTCAGTCAATGAATACAAAGTTTCTTACTCACTACGCCTAAAAATACTATTTAGCTGTTTAATATTAATTTAGTTAAGGTAGAGATGCATAATTCGATTTGCGGAAAGTACGTAAAGTAAGTCGGAACGCTTCTCTTAGAGGAATATTAAGCGGTGTTCTCTGCTTATTTTAAACTTGATAAAAGTTTTCTGCAAATGGTTAATTCTGTTTACAAGCGTAGAATGAAAAGCTTGCCAAATATTCAGGCATATTCCAAACGAGGCATAACAAAAACAATATCAATCAAGTTTTTTGAGGATGTATGGATCAGAAACTCGAAATTATTACGACAAATAAATGCGATTATTGAGTAGGCGTTTGCAACAATGAAATTAATGTGGACAGTAAATATGAGCTTGCAGTCACTCCTAGATCAACCATTGTCTAATTAGTATCAGCTATCGAATAAGTTGAACTTAGTTTGTTCAGCTTTCTAGAAGAAATCATATGAAAACGTTTATCATAGTTTAAGAAAAGGTGATTTCTTTCACCCTGAATATCTAAACCAGATTGATGCGTCACAGAATCCTCGTTGCTCTTTACAAGCGAATAAACTTTGAGATCATAAGCATACAAAATAAATTTCGGGAACAAGAAGCACGAGCTTAGTGCATTTATAAGGATTATAAATAAAGTAGGCCCAAGTATACTACCCCGAGGAACTCTTAACCTTGCGTGAAAAGAGCGTGATGTTACGGTATCGAATCGCGCCGTAAAGTACCTTCTCTTTAGTTAGGATTTATACATTCTAGGAACTTGGATTGAAAGAACATGACTTTTAATTTATTAAGTAAGAATTTATGGGGCACTATTTGATAGGGTAGCAAAATTCATATATACTGTACCGAATTAATACCCAGCCTCAAGGCCTTTAATGCAATAACCAGTAAAAATAGCAAGATTTGGAATAGTAAAGAGTGGTTAAATTTTAAGGGCCGATGTTGATTTTGAATAAAACACAAATTATTTTGGAAATTATTGTAATTTCTTTTTATTATGATAAAATGGTGTGGTTCAATTATGTATGGAACAAAATATCGGCCAAATGTCCTCCGCGACCTCGGCGGTACACCTCCATCCGATTGTCCACATTTTCGATGACGCTGAGGCATAATTGAGGTTGTATGCCGTTAATGTGCCGAATTATCTCATCCTTTAGCTCTTCAATTGTTGCTGGCTTATCGACGTACACCTTTTCTTTCAAATAACTCCCAAGAAAGTAGTCCAACGGTGTCAAATCACATAGTCTTGGTGGCCAATTGACATCGCCACCACGTGAGATAACACGGCCATTGAATTTGTCGCGCAAAAGAGCCATTGTTTCGTTGGCTGTGTGACAAGTGGCACCATGCTGTTGGAACCACATATCGTCCACATCCATATGTTCCAATTCGGGTCATAAAAAGTTCGTTATCATCTCACGATAGCGAACACCATTCACAGTAACTGCCTGACCGGCCTCATTTTGGAAAAAATACGGCCCGATGATGCCGCCAGCCCATAAACCGCACCAAACAGTCACTCTCTGTGGGTGCATTTGTTTTTCGATAATCACTCTTGGATTATCATTCGCCCAAATGCGGCAAATCTGCTTATTGACGAATCCACTGGGGTGAGGTGAGGTAAGGCGATATGCATTTTGATTTGAACGCCCATTTCCATAATAAGCCTGAATAACTTTAACACGTTGCTCGACTGTGTATCTTTCCATTTTCAAATTGAGTTAGTCTGAAATTGAGAAATGTCAAATGAAATGCAGAAAAAAACTTGACGTTTAGGTGTGGTTCACATTCAACATCAGCCCTTAAAATTTAACCACCCTTTATATCTCTCTTTAACACACCCATGCTGATTCTGACAGGCAACATTTTGAATTGCAAATATAATTTTACCCTTGACACTGCTTTCGAACAATTTAGCAACCGGTCTATAACTCGAGACATCTTTTTTAATATTATAAACGTTCCCGTAAAAAGCGGCAAGTTAGAAATTAACCTTCGGTAGACACACTGGGGTATAAGTCACCCCACAGAATGTTTGCTGGGTTGTTGTTTGCTTATTTTTAACATGTGGAAATATACCGTTAGCTGTATTTTAGCAACTCAGATTTTACTCTTCGAATTCATGCAGTTCGTCGTCAGTAGTTGGTAAGCACCAAATTTATGCAGATCTAAAAAAGCGAGTGGGAGAAATTTACCCCAGTGTGTAGTTCGTGTACTTTTTTCAATAAGGTGAATTTTTATCTTTTTTCAATTCCATTTCTACAAGGAAAGATTTTATTTTAGATCAATAATGGCAATGTGTTCTAGAAGTCGTCCTCTAAACGAAATCGAGGTGGAACGTTTGTTATCGGATTTGGATGATGAAAATATTGATTTCGATGACGATGATAGTGTTTTGGATGAAGATTTTCTGGAAGCGCAGACAGATTCGGAAAGTGAGCTTAGTGTTGACGAAGATATTGAAGAGTTGCCCACAACTTCGAAGAGACTGGCTGAATTGAAAGGTAGAAATGGATACCAGTGGAGTTCTATATTACCTCAAAAGTGTGGTAGACGCCAAATGCAAAATATAGTGACACACTTACTTGGTCCGATTGGAGCTGCTAGAAATATTGAAACGCAGTTAGATGCATGGAATGTTCTGTTTTCTGAGGACATTTTGAAAACGATTGTGCAGTTTACGAACATGGAGATCGAAATTCGAACCGCTGCATTGGTGGAAGAGCAGTCGTATCACTCGCATACACATTTGATTGAGCTTAGGGCTCTTGTGGGACTATTATATTTAAGTGGAGTTCAAAAAAGTGCCCACGCAAATCTTGATGAACTGTGGTCTGTGAAGTTTGGCACGTCTCTATTCAGGGCGACAATGCCGTTAAATCGTTTCAAATTTTTATTGTCCGTTTTGCGTTTTGATGATAAGGTGACAAGACCACAGAGGAAAGAAAATGACAAGTTCGCGCCGATTCGGGATATATGGGAGAAATTCATCGCAAATTGCAAAAATTCCTATACGCCATTCGAATACACCACGATCGACGAGCAGTTGATGGGATTTCGGGGAAATTGCCCCTTTCGTATCTACCTTCCATCGAAACCAGACAAGTATGGTATAAAATTCGTAATGCTAAATGACGCACGAACTTGGTATATGGTGAATGCAATTCCATATGTTGGCAAAGTGAATACAGTGAGCGGAGAATCAGTGCCAGCGTTCTACGTCAAAAAATTTAGTGAGACCATTCACGGAACCGGAAGAAACATTACTGTAGATAACTGGTTTTCCTCCATCAAACTTTTTGATGCAATGTTAGAGAACTACAAGTTAACGATGCTAGGAACTTTAAGGAAGAATAAACCCGAAATTCCACCAGAATTTTTGAAGTCCAAGGAGGTAGGCTCGACAAGTTTTGCTTACGATACAACAAAAACGTTGTTGTCATATACCCAAAAACCGAAAAAAGTTGTTTTGCTAATGGCAACAAACCAATATAAAAATGATATCGATGAAGAGTCGGGTAAACCTGTAATGGTGGCTGATTATAACGCCACAAAAGGAGGGACTGATACGTTCGACAAACTTTGTCACTCCTATACAGTCGCACGATCAACAAGACGGTGGCCATTGCGGGTGTTTTTTGGAATGCTTGATCAATCAGGAGTGAATGCAATGGTGCTTTATTCGCTTAGAAAAATAGAAGCGAAAATTAAAAGGCGGGAATTTTTAAACGATTTAGCCTTCAGTCTTATCGAACCATTTTTAAAAGAGCGCTTAGAGTCTACGCATATTAGACGGAGCCTGCGTATTCAAATACAGCAAATATTATCAGTACAGGACATTGGCGCAAATCGTAACACAAGACTTCCAAAACCTGTTAGATGTGAGTTTTGCGACAGAAAAAAAGACCGGAAGACGTCCAAGGCCTGTACTAGCTGCCACTTACCTATGTGTGAGGAACATAGAGCTATGATTTGCTACCAATGCGCGGAAGAAGATTGAATAAATTTTATAACCTCAAATTGCCTTACATGTTGGAGTGTTTAGCTAAGCTAAGTAAGCTTATTAATTTTTATGAATTCGCTATTTTTTCGTATATTTACTTATTTATTTTTAAATTACATAATTTTTTTAAGTCTAAGATAGTTTCCTGATATTGTTTCTGATAGAAATTTTCTTTATGTCAATAAAAACCAAGTATGTTTTTATATTATTTTATGTTTTTGAATAAATTAAATTACACAATTAATTTTTAATTTATTTTATCTAAATACTTACAAAAAAAAATGGAAATAAAAACTTTAACTCTGTTTGTGGAAATAAGTTAATGAATTGGGGTGAAACTTACCCCAGTATGTCGTTTACGTAAAAAAAAATAGGTGTGTTTACCGAAGGTTAACAATGAAGAGATATGAGATAGACCATCTACATCAGTTTATGTGAGCAACATTGAGTCAAAAGATAAGCATGTATCAGAAACTCTAGGGTTGCGAGATTAAGTAACATCATGGACGAAATTTGCACTAAAAGTCTGCAAAAATGTTAGAAATGTCTCTGACAGAATTATCATCCTAATTTTTATAAAACATGGAGGTAGGAATGTTGGATTTTTTTTTAGATTAAATAAACGATCAAATCGGCTTTAGGGTTGATCTTTATGTTATTTTCAAAATTACTGATATATTTTTTATGAAGCACTTTATCAAGTTTTTTAAATTCAGACGAACTATATTGTAAATTTCATGGTGGGACTTGGGCACTTTGAATTTTTTCTACAGCTTGTTACAGAGGTTTTATAAATGCTTTAGTTGATTGGTGTACCAAGATAACTTATAACTTATACACTTATAACTGCTGATCACCGATCATTGCATGAAACGCTGCGAAGATGTCAACATGCTGATTGCAAAGCGACTTGTGCCTATTGGGAGGAATGTACCACCACCTCTACTGCATGAAGTATTAAGCGAGATTTCAATTCATACAACAACATCATAGATTTCAAGCGAAATAATTGTATAAACGGCAGTAAGCCACTCCGAATTTCGACGAGCAATCAGATCATTTTCTATTTCGGTAGTATTGATACGAGTGGACTTAGGCAGTAAGAGATTCCTCTGCATATCTCGAACTTGGCATGCAATGATTCTGTTGTTTTTATAAGTGCTTCTATTTATCATACACAGCTTGGAAACTCGAAACAATAGGAGTATTCACTATAATTGATTTAAGTATACAAAAACAATAACAATATTATGCAGACTTGAAGTGAGACTCTCATGGATCTACCTTGGAATAAACATTCCTCCCCTGAGAATCCTCAAGGAAAATTTCCTGCAGCTTCTTACAGTACAGACCCAAATCTATGTTCCACAGCTTCCTGTAGGGAAGATATTGAGGACGGGTATCGAGAGTCCTCTCAACAGCACCTACACCACCAACTTAATGGGGGCGGGAATTGGAACATACTCAGAGACTTGCCAGGTTTTAGCGGAACGGTGATAGTCTTGGCATTAACCCACCAGCTATTTCTGCTTAGCTTAACCTCACTATACTTAGGCAGTAGTATGCCACAACCGACAGTCCAAGACTGACAGATCGAAAACGTAAGGGTCAAAGTATAGTCCGTGGACAGAGCAGGGACCGTCACCGTTCCGGTTTTAACGGCCGCCGATGCCGAAAGATTATTTGGCGTTACTCAGGAAGCACCACGACTAGGAGGCGCCCTGAGACCTAAGTCTCCTATGCTATTCTTTAGACGTCGGACACTCTAGCAAGGAAAACCTAACTGGAGAATGGTCAGAAGCTAGATCATGGCCGCCGTCTTTATCAGGGTGCCTATAATAATGGGAATCTTTGTAGGGCTGTTGGCCAGTAAGACGGTGGTGCATAGCCAAGGTTGTTTAATGCATCAATAATGCACCAATTACGGGCAACTGCTAATTGAGTTGTAATTATCAAATCCGTATTATGGCTTACAACACAACTTAACTTTCAATCAGATGCTCACTTAGTTCTCATCGTAAAGTTATTGCAGTTATTGGTTTTGTGAGCCTGTCCAAATTCGAAAGTTGCTTTTGATCCGTTGTATTTTCCTGCGAGCGTTTAAAATATTTATATGTAAATACAAAAAATGTCCAAGTTATTAACTTATTATTACAGAAAATTGTGATGGGACAATTGAAATCAATAATAGCAAAATTTAAAAAAATAGACAAGTTCAAATTTCAAATTCAGCGTCTATTACCTTTTTATTTCCGAGCGCACTGATAGTACCCAGGGTATTATATTTTATCCACCTAGCTGTGGTTTGTAACAGCATAGAGTAACAGAGTTAGATGTAGACATGTAAATGCCAAAATTGATTAAGCCATGTCTGTCTATCCGCCTGTACCTCTTTCAGTCGGATAACTGGAGTAAATGTTAAGCTATGTAATGAGACTTAGTATACGCATTGTCCTTGATCCATTTTACTTTGATATTGCTGTAGGAGAACACGTTACTTTGATTAATATTTTCTCATTTTATTGAAAATTCTGTTTTACAAAGTTATTTAAAATGTATCGTGAATCTCGTTAAATACAAAAGTGAATCTGTTCTCTTGTTCGTCTTGTAAAAGTCCATCGTTAGGCATGTTCAGTGTTCTCCGCTCGATTCCTGTCGACGTTGGTGGAACTTCTGGACGCGACTTTCCTGCAAGTACCAGTGACCAGGATTCTCGCGACTCAGTTTCGTTATCATTGGTATCACTACGCGATGTATTCGCTCCACTTGGCCATTACCATGTGGTACTCCCGTCGCTATCAATCGCTTCGCTGTTGCAGTAGTTCTTGAAAAGGCTAGAGGTGAAAGCGCTTCCTCTATCGGTGATGATTGGGAAATGCCCCTGCTTATGTTCCACTTGGTTTATCTCCTCCTCCATGGCTGATGGTACCACCAAGAGCTTTCTCACCTGTCGTCCTGCAGCTTCAGTCGATGGCGGTGTGAATTCTCAAGAATCAGGCAGGAGATTCTACTCAGGGCGTCGACGTGTCGCATCTTAGTGTCACTACAGTACTCGATTCCATAACTAAAGTTCTGAAGAAACATAGCCCAACGTGATACTCGGAGAGGAACATCTTTTTTCCTTTTCTTTAGCGTCGCGACGACTGCCAATATTTCCAATTCGTAGGAGTGTTATATCTACTCCACTGCCTTTATTTCCCGACTCATGAATTGTATCGGCTGAAACTGCTGATCGTCGTTGTCTTTCTGGATCAGGACCGCGCACCTCCGTTACCGCCTTCGGATTCGTATAGCTTCAGGACTGGTGTACCTATCAATGCTGACTTTGGCTGCTGGAACGCTATAAGCTGGTTTTCTATAAGCGAAAACTTAACGTCTTTTCTTAGGAGATCGGTTTGGCAATGTCGGCATAATTTTGCAACGAACCTCCTGAAGTAAGACGTCAGGCCCAGAAATCATTGTAGCGACTTCCGGTGCCGCACTGGAAAGTTGTCGATGACGCCGGTCTTCGCGTCTGAGGGTCGTATGGTATTTTCTGTGATGATAACCGCAAGCCACTCGCCTCAGCAGTCTCCAAAACTAGCTTCAACATCTGGACACGTTCGAGTTCATTCTTGGAGGGAATTATCAGGTCGTCCATTTATGCAATCACCGCTTTGTATTAGGTCCTTCAGAATTGCAAAAACGAACTACGAGAAAGCTACTGGAGAGTTGAATAACCCGAATGAGATATACAGGAACTCGTACATACTATTATGCGTTACGAACGCGGTGTACTTCCTTGACTCCGATTGATTACATTACCTCCCAGCAATTGTTCTATAACATTATCCATCATCGGCATAGGGAAGATATCTCGCACGATCTTCTAGTTCAACCGCCGATAATCACAGCAGAGACGTTTGCTGGCATCCTTCTTAGCGACTGATGCGTAACTGGAGTTGCTTGGTTCAATGATACCTTTTGCGAACCATGTTGCCACCTGCTCTTCCAGTATATGCCGGCCCACATACGATAATGGCATTAATCGTTCGTAAACTGAGTTATCGTCTTTGAACAGGACCTTCATCTCCACCAGCGGAACGGAAGTTTTCACAGGCTTGTAGGCCGTTATCAACTTCCGCACGACTTCTGCTTCTACCTCGCCCAAATGCGAAGTGTCCATTTTTGTGAGGCCTCCTTGGTTCTTGATAATAGGCATAGACTCCCGAGCTCTGCTTGGAGCTCGCTGATCTGACTTGAAGACCAATAGCCAAGTTTCACCAATTCTGCACCTGGAATCGCATGTTCCTGTGATGATCGTCGGATCTCATTTTATCGTTTTGCTTACTACCCTACATTCCGAACAGCGATGCCCCTCTTTACTGCACTTAAAGCAATTGAAACATCTTTTTGTCGAAGTCGAACCCGACGAGACCTTGATTCAAGGAGTTGGTGGTGTCTGATTCGAATTCGACGAGGCAGACTGATTAGATCGTATCCTTTCCTTCATTTTAATTTGCTCATTCAATTCCCAAATTGTTTCCAATTGGTACAACTCAGATCATCGAAGTTTATACATTTCTCGATCTCCATCATGGAGTATTCGTGGATGTTATGAAGAGTGCGATGCACTTAGATTTAAATTTGCTCATTCTATGTTTTTCTATATAGAGGTTAATTTTTTTCGGTCTACAATCCGGTATGGCCTCAATAAAATATCCGAAGAGGCTATGATCATCCAAGTTTATCAATTTCCTGATCACCATCATGTTGTATAAGTACTCGCGAATGTTCTGAAGAGTGCGATGCACTTCGATCCATTACACGATGACGCCAAACTACTCACGCAACGCTATTTTCAATAAGGCCCAGCTATTTAAATTTTTTTTAAATCCCCTTTTTTAAAAATCGCCTCATCAAGAGTATAACAAGATGTCTGAAACGAATAAAACAGGTTTTAATTTGGCGTATAAATTTCTAAATTAGGGGCTCATTATTTCTCACAGATGAGTGTATAAAAGCTAACTTCAGCTCTTGAATCAAGACAACAACTCTCAGAAATTGGAATATTCAAGAATTAGAACCAGTGATTTTAATGCATTGAACGCTCTGAAATTAGAACTTGAGGTTCTAATTTCCGAACATTTTTTTTTTTAAATTTCAACACAAAGGAATTCCCTTTCTGTTTTTATTTCATTCAACAAAGTTAAAATAAAAAGGGGAATCACCAAGTTATGTATTTGATTCCTTTTGCATTTTTGTTTTGTCATATTTTTGGTGCATTTTGGTCATTCGTGTGCGAAATTTGATACGCGTCTACATATTTTTGTAGACTCTATCGAAAAGTGAAAGTAACTTATTAAAAATGTCAAATAAACGTAAAAAAAAACACTTTATCTTTGAAACTAAAGTAAAGATATTGGAACAGCTGGGCAAGGGAGTTCAAGGGAACCGCCTAGCGCTAGATTTCAATGTGACCAAATCTGTCATCAGCTATATCAAGTCAAATAGATCATCTATATTAAAAAGTCGTCTCTATAAGTGGTTTTTAAACCAACGTGAAAGGAAGTGTACATTGACTGGACCAATATTAAAGGAAAAAGCTATAAAAATTTTTAGTGAAGAATATCCCGAAAAAAATGAAAATGCATTCCGAGGAAGCAATGGATGCTTTACTAAGTTCAAAAAGCGACACGGTATTCGTATTTTAAAAATTGGTGCTGAAATTCTTTCAAGTGATGTAGCTTCGATCACTCCGTTTGTTCACAAATTTCGTCAAAAAGTCGCTGAAATAGCGTTAATGGAATCACAAATATATAATGTGGACAAAACCGGATTATTTTATCGTTGCATAACAGAAAAAAAGTGCCCCTGGATACAAAATCCAAAAAGAACGAATTTCAATTTTACTTGGCTTAAATGTCGATGGCTCACACAAATTAGTTCCCTTAGTTATTGGAAAAGCGAAAAACCCAAAAATGCTTGGATGACGTCTCGGGTCTTTCATGATGGTTTCACAAGATATTTATTAATGAAGTATGTAAAACGAAAAAAAAATTTTGCTTTAATTATTCTTTAATTTTAAAACATTTTTTGTTTAACAAGTCATCCGGTTTTCTGAAAAAAATAACTTGCCTCCGTAGACCCTCCGTAGGCCCTCTTCCAACGATGGAAACATAGTTGCATATTTCTTTCCACCAAATGTAACAGCGGCTGTGCAACCAATGGATCAAAATCCCATAAGGTTAACAATACTTGTTTACAGAAGTAAGTTACTTGTTCAAATAATTGCTGAAGGTGGTGAACTGAATGGTGCATTTAAATCCCATACCATTCGAAATGCAATATTATTTCTGAAACAAGCTTGGGATGAGATAACGCAAACAGCGATGAGGAATTCTTGGTCCAAGTTCTTTAATTCGGACTCTGACCAATACGAGAGCTATGATAATGTGCCATTAGCACAATTGCTCAGAAAGAATAATGACTGCAATGAAGCTCTCCAAACAAATCTAACTCTTTCAGCAGAAATTGGCCCAAACAAATGACATCGAGAAATGGAATGAATATGTGTTTGAAGACGGATCTGAGTATGAACTGAGTAGCGGTGATGAGTATTCTGATCGTTGTCAAGACGATATTGTTGCTGACACACCAGTTATTTCAAATATAATAGCCATTGAAAGCGTTAATAATTTAATAAAATGATGCAACAAGAGTGCATTGTTTTCCACTAAGCACGTGACCAATCTTTTGGCCCTCCGTAACGATATTGTTATATTAGATTGAACGAAACCAAAAAAAAACAAGTATTGCTGATTATATGTTAAAAAAAAGATTAATTTTGAACTAGGTTCCCATTCCCCAGTATTTTGAATTAATTTCTGAAATTTTAATTTTTTTGAATTAAAAAAAATTTATGTTATGGACTGAACTTTTATGTTTTTAAATAAATAAATAAAAAAAATGTTTTTTATGTAGTTTTTGGAAGTAGCTTAACTCTTACTTTTATTATTTACGCTACTAAAAAAACCTCCAGAAATTAGAACATTTCGGAAATTAGAACTACCCCAAAAACAAAGTGGTTCTATTTTGCGAGCGTCTACTGTATTATAATTATTAAAAGTGGGAAAAAAAACTTTGAAATCGTAAATTGTTTAATTTGCATATGTATATATAAAATAAATTATTGCATTTATTGTGTGAATGGCAAACATAAGTGCTATTATTATAAATAGCGGAAAACCCCGTTATGATCAAGCGGTTCGGTATTTATTTCTTATTGAAACTTTTGTAGGTAGTGTAGTGCAGGAGAAAATGGCGGTGCTAAATCTTTTAAAAGTATATTCGTTATTTGGATGGGGTTGAAACCGTGCGAGGGTGAGTATTTATGTTCTGAGGGCCATCCCAAAGCATGGATGCTAATGATGAAGGTTAGTTTTGAAATTTTGAAAATTGTGTTTATACCATGGTTCGGGTTATTTTAAGAATATTCACGTACATACTTTTATGAGTTTACACGCGATAGAGAACATGAAAAAAACTCCAGATCGCTCGGGTTCAAGAATGATATGTAGAACAAATTTTATACGAAATAATTTTTAATATACTTTCAAATAGATGTTGGGCCGAGATAAAGGGGACCTAAAAAAATACGACTTTCAGGTCTCTTTAAGAAAGGACACTTTTTTTTTTAAACTCCCCATTTTCAACATTGTTGCTTTTGCTTGTTGCCCTTGAGCACACGTCCGTTAATTGGAGCAATTGTTGTCGCGAGGTGCTACAAAAAAGAATGAAGTCGAAATACCTGGGAAGTGATGTTATCTTCCTTGCAGGTCTTATCGAGTAGAACGAGAATCCAATTTTGGAATTTGTCAAACAGCCCCAAAATCTCGACTTAACCTTAAAAACCCGATTTTTCGTGCTTTTGCGCACCTCTTAGCCCATATCTTAGCTAATTAACAACCGATTCATTCTAAGAACGGTTTAAGAAAGAACAAACTCAGACCTTTTGAAAGATATATAGACGTCTTCATAAAGCTGAAGAGATTTACTTGTTTTTGCACAACAAACTTAAATTTTGCCACCCTTTTTCTTCTTTTTTTGACTTTGGCGATATTTTCACACACTATTTTATAAAAACACAAAATGAGTTTTGATTAGATTCAAAGAGTACGTTTAATACCGAGTTCAACGAATGTTTCTTTTAAAAAAAGTGACTGAGTTATTTTACTTTTTATAAGAACGAATTTTTTGCAAAAATTTACAACGAACTTAATTTACTAATAAATATTATTAAATGAAAATATATAGATCGAAAGTGCTTTTTCGACCGTTTTTGCCTTAGGTCAGCATCGTAAGTTTCGCGTTGTACTGACCAGCAATATTCTGCCATCATATTTATTTTATTTTTGCCTTCGAAACGTTTTTCGATCGTAGCCATTTCTTGGTGGAAGTGTTCGCCTTGTTCATCACTGAACTGACCCAGATTATGTGGGAAGAAGTCCAAATGCGAATGCAAGAAATGAATTTTTATCGACATGTTGCAACCCATTTCACCATATGCACTTAAAAATTCGTTTACAACCGTGATGTAGTCGTCGCTTCTGTTGTTCCCAAGGAAATTATCACATAGCGCCACAAAACTCTTCCATGCACAGCTTAACTTGTTCATAAAGGTAACGTCGCTCATAATTTTGCGAATTTGAGGTCCAATGAAAATACCTATATACACATATTATAAAAAAAATTAAAAACAAGTAGGTATGAAAACAAATTAATAAATACCGGCTTTTATTTTAGCTTCATTTAATTTTGGGAAGACAGTTTTAAGATGAAGAAAAGCTTCACTATTAACATCCAATTTCTTTACAAATTGTTTCATGTATCCCAGCTTTAAGCGTAGTGGTGGTAAGATAACATCCTCAGATTTTACCAATGGGTGGCTTTAAACGTTTTTCCTGCCTAACTGATGTGACTCACGAGATGGCCATGCTTTGCGATCATAGCGATTGGATGCCCGACTATCCCGTTCACAAAGGTAGCAAGGATATTTTGTGTAGCCACCTTGCATGCCAAATAAAATTGTCAACACTTTTAAGTCAGCGATAACTTTCCATTTACGCGTGGCATAATCGATCAACCGTAAAATTTTTTCCATCATTTCATACGTTTCTTTCTTGTTAACCCCATACGCGATTGGAACTGATGGTAAGAGATTTTCATTGTGTAATAACACCCTTAGGTGTAGGGTGACATTACAGACTTCATTAAGGGAACACGAATGTGTTTTTTTTTTATATAATTATAATTTAAAGCCGAAAATAATTTGGGTACATTTGCACAATGTACTAGATCACAGTCATTGCCATCAGTTTTAAAACTTTCTCTGACGCAGTGGAACTTGGAAAAAGTACTTCTATATTTCATTAGTTTTGAAAGTACTTATTGGCTATGGAAGATGAAAGTGATTACTTCGTAAATTGATGGTATGCCAATGAAGAAAAGGTTTATAAATTTAATTCAACCTCGCTACTAAGCCGCTTACGATTTCAGCAAATTGTATGCTTGTACAAATTTCTGTTGTTGTATTCTAGCAGATCATGTTGAATTTTATTTAAATTTCACTTGAAAAATAAAACTCATTACCAACCACAATACGATTTCAGCAAATTGTATGCTTGTACAAATTTCTGTTGTTGTATTTGATATGTTGAATTTGTTTTTCCAAGAAGTAACGGCATTTTTTGGTAAACGTTCTCGTCCATGAAGTGCATAGAAACAAAAGTGGAGATATATATACATATATAGTTATCAAGGTAAGTACTAACATCAAATTTTATTAATCATTAAATTTTATTAAATATGTTATATACATGCACATATCGTACATACTAATAATATTATCAGATGATACGCGGTTTCGGCAAACGTCATATAAAAAGATTAGCAGCTGCGCATTTAGCTAGAATGCAACTACAAAATGTGCAAGCAGAATCTACAAGCAATGATATATTTATGGAAAACATTTCCAATGAAAACGAAATATTTATGGAAGACATTTCCAATGAAATTGATGATAGTAAGTTAAACTCAACATAAATAATCTTTTTTTTAATTACCACGTGTTTGTTGTTTTCTAGATGATAATCCAAGTTCATCTAACTTAAAAAAAAATGATTTAAAATATAAACTGAAAAAGTGGTACTTTGAGTACAGCCCAAGTAGAAATTCAGTAAACTCATTATTATCAATTTTGCAAGATGAAGGCTTGGATGTCCCTTTGTCGTTACATGGTCTAATAGGACAAAACGAAAAAATTATTGTAAAAAGCGTTCATCCTGGCGAATATTTCCATATAGGCATTAGCTATCATTTACAAAAAATTTCTGATAGGATTAAAAACATGTCTGAAATAGTGATAGATATAGGCATTGATGGTCTTCCTTTATTTAAAAGTTCCAAAAGGTCGCTATGGCCAATATTAGGCTCTATAGCAAATATGCAAGAAAAATATGTATTTTTAATAGGAGCGTTTATCGGTGGCTCTAAACCTGTAAGTGTAGATCAATACCTACATGATTTTAATAATGATTTAAAAAAAATAATGCAAGAAGGAGTTCTCATCAATAAACAACCTATAGCTGTAAAGATAAGAGCATTTATTTGTGACGCCCCTGCAGCTTATGAGCTTATGTTACAGGGGTTGCAGGTCACAATGCTCATTATGGTTGCCACAAATGCACACAGAAAGGGAAAACAATTGAACATGTTGTGGTTTATAGCACAAAAAGGTGCGATGAAAGGACGGATTTAGATTTTAAAAATCGTGTGCACCCAGAACATCATAATAACATGTTTAAAAATATTCCTTCAGAACTCGAAAAGCTTGGAATAAAAATGGTATCGCAGTTTCCTCTAGATCCCATGCATTTATTGGATCTAGGAGTAACAAAAAAAAATGCTGATATGCATTATAAACCGTAAAACAAATAATTTCAAATTGCAAAAAAAAGATAAAGAACTGATTTCAAAACGGTTACTTGCTTTAGGTACTTTTATGCCAGAAGAATTTTCAAGAAAACCAAGAAGCCTCGATGAATTAAAATTCTGGAAGGCAACTGAGTTTAGGCAGTTTCTTTTGTATACTGGCCCTATTGTTTTGAAAGGCATTATTAGTGATAAGCTTTACAATCATTTTTTAATTTTGCATTGCGCCTATCGTTTGTTATGTTCTAAAAAAAGCTATTTTGATAACTTGGATGTAAGCGACCGGCTATTAAAGAAATTTGTAATTCAGTTTCCCCAGCTCTACTCTGAGAAGGCAGTTACTTATAATGTACATAATTTGCTGCATTTACCGCAGTGCATAAGAGAAATAGGGTTTATCATGGACTTTACTGCATACAAGTTTGAGAATTTCATGCAAGACATAAAAAACAAAATTAAATGCCCAACAAGAGTTCTTCAACAGCTTAATAATTTATATGTAAATGAAGTTGTAGTGTCATCAAAAAGTCCAGTGGTTGGTTTTAAAACAAATCGTTTGGGAGAAATAATTTCATTTGAAAGCCATTTTTTTTTTATCAACAATTCAACCCAATAATTACTGCTGTATAACTCCTTGCATTCCCTTCAAAATTAAGGAATTTAAGCAAATAGATGATGAGAAATATATAGTGGGCAATAGAGTTTTGAACTTTGATAATTTTTTCACGCAACCAGTCCAATCTTTGTCAGCATTAGGAATAGTAATAGCGAGTAAAGATATATGTTCTGATTTAGAAATATTCAAAATAAGTGATATAAATTATAAATATACAGCTTTGCCTTATGGAGAACAAATCGTCATGATGCCCATTCTTCATAACGTCATCTGGTAATATTTTTATAAATTTTAGATATCTAATAATTTTATATGTTTTATGTTTATGTTTTAAACACTTATGTTTAATTGCAGATGTCTTTATTTAAGTCGCGATTCTGATTTCTTTATCGCTTCTAGCGAGTTTACCAATATAAATACAACGAATAACACTAAATTAGAAGGTAATGTCAATAACAAAGTTCATAATTTCAATGTTTTTAATCAAAATGTTTGTGTTTATTAGAAAAACTTGATATCATTATAGCCAACCAAAACATCATAAAGAGACAACAAGCAGAAACGTTGGCGATGTTTAAGCAGCTATTTGAAAAAGATGGAGGCTCCTATGGAACGAGAAGTGTGTTCCCGTTGTCCAACTTGGGAGCATTAAAAAAACTGAATGCAGATATAGTGGCAGGTTCCAGTGCAGACTATGTAAGTTGTCTATATAATCCCTTAAGTTTCACTATTTGACTAATAAATATTATACCTATTTTTCTATACATAAAAATCATTAAAAATATAATAGGCAAAACGGGGATTATTAAATCTATTGAGGGTATTTTCGAAAGGAGTCTTATTGTTCAGTTGAACTACGATGGCATTCATTCCAAATACTCCTTAAAGGAATGCAAGGGGTTAATCGACTGCTTGTTTGGTAAATAATTTTAGAAAGGGAAAAATATATATGTACATATTTTCTAAAATTTTTTATGATTTCAGAGGCATCAATGAAAGAAGGATATTCCCATGGCGAGTTTGTTAAAGACTTGCGACAAGCTTTAAAACTGGCGAAAAATCGTCATTTTAAAACAAACTCCATATTAAAATCTAAAAAATAAAATATTTAAATAAAATTAATGGTGTCCACTGTTTCTGCTATTGGTAGGTTTATAGTAAGTAGTTACTAGTATGTAATAGAAAAAATAGTTTGAAGGAAAGTACTTCGAAGTATACGAAATACTGGGTTTATAGTAAGTAGTTACTAGTAATAGAAAAAATAGTTTGAAGGAAAGTACTTCGAAGTATACGAAATACTGGGTTTATAGTAAGTAGTTACTAGTAATAGAAAAAATAGTTTGTAGGAAAGTACTTCGAAGTATACGAAATACTGGGTTTATAGTAAGTAGTTACCGAATTAATAAAATATTGGTGTGGGGAAAGTACTTTGAAGCACACGGAATATTAGGTTTATAGTAACTACCTACTGAATTAATCAAAATTAGGTGTGGGGAAAGTACTTTCCGTCATATGAATTCGTAAGCGAAGTGGAGGTCCTTCGCTCCAATGACATTAATCAGAAAAACGAAATTAGATAGTATTATTGTAGGAAAGTACCTTTACTTATTTTTTCAGTAGGAAGTATCCAATTCTTTCCTACTTCCAAGTCCCACTGGGAAGTATCAAAGTGCGGTCGTTTTTTCTACCCGATGTTATTGGAAAATATTTTTCCCCTAAATTCCACTGCTTTAGTCGTCAACCGAGGACTTCAGATTCTCGTTTCGATAAATGCAAATCACGCACTAGATCGGCGAAATCAGAATTTGAAACCAAATGACTTTTCGTTGATTTTGATTTACAAGGAAGGAATTCTTCCTCTACTAAATATGTTTCACCTGCATCAATGGACTCACTTTTTGTGGGCACTTCGGCATTTAAGTATTTTGGTTTTGTAACCGTAACAACATTCGCATACTTTACGTTTTTCCGCGAATTAAAATTGTGACCTGAAACGTTTGTTTTGCAAAAGTAGCAGTCGTCTTGTTTATGATATGCCTGATGATGCCAAGTCATAGGCACAGAAAAGGGCAAAGTAATTGATTGTTGAACTTTAAATTTTTTTAATGTTGTGCAGCAATATTCACAAATAAATTCTGGCTCGTACCAGCGACTCGCACTATAAACCCTTTCGAAAATCTTGTTATATATTTTTAAAACACCAATATTATTTTTAAAATCACGCCGATGACTTGTATCCGTAAATAAGCCACAAATGTAGCAAAACTTATTACGCTTGTCGCACATTTTAGTTTTACTTTACCACGATTTTTATCCAATTTAACAGCAAACACAACAAAAGATAAACAACACGTGCACTTCAATATAACGGAAATTTATAAAGACTTCAAAATTGAGTAAAAACTCAAAAATTAAGTGATAATTTCCTTGGGAACAACAGAAGCAAATTTTTGCAAAAATTTCGTTCTTATAAAAAGTAAAATAACTCAGTCACTTTTTTTTAAAAGAAACATTCGTTCAACTCGGTATTAAACGTACTCTTTGAATCTAATCAAAGTTCATTTTGTGTTTTTATAAAATAGTGTGTGAAAATATCGCCAAAATCAATAAAAGAAGGAAAAGGGTAGCAAAATTTATGTTTGTTGTGCAAAAACAAGTAAATTTCTTCAGCTTTATTAAGACGTCTATATATATTTCAAAAGGTCTGAGTTTCTTAAACCGTTCTTAGAATGAAAATCGGTTGTTAATTAGCTAAGATCTGGGCTAAGAAGTGCGCAAAAGCACGAAAAATCGGTTTTTTAGGGTTAAGTCGAGATTTTGGGGGTGTTTGACAAATTCCAAAATTGGATTCTCGTTCTACTCGATAAGACCTACAAGAAAAATAACATCACTTCCCAGGTATTTTTGAGTGTCACACTGTGTTATACACAAAAGTGAAGGTTATGGGAATGTGGTGGAAATCGACGAAAGTTAGTTCGATTGACGCAAGTGCCACCGTGGGCATCGAGTGGAAGAACAATGGGTCTCTGGTGGAGCGGAGAGAGAAACCAATCGGTGCTTCTTAGTTCCGGTTGAGAAGAGGGATAGGGAGACCTTATTGAAAATCATTAAGGAATGGATTTTACCTAGTACGACAGTTGTATCCGATTTTTGGAAAGTAAGATTATTATAATGTATTAATGTTTTATGGTTTATAATTATATATGTATATTTATTTTCGAAGCAGATGATAAACTGAAATTAAAAATGAAATATATATTAAATTAATGTCAATACACTTACCTCATTGTGAAATATCTTATTAAATACTCACCATACTTATTACCTAAATACAAATTATAACATTGAATCAAAGTATAAACATACATATTCACATATGTAGTAGCTAACAAAACACTTACATCTGTACATACAAACAATGAATGTTTCCCCGTTGTGGGTACGGGTTTACGGCACTCTAGTTTTAATTACAAACATACAAAATTACTGTAAACTAAATATTACGTATTAGGTGTAAGTAGGAGAGAAGAATAAAGAATTTTTTTTTGTCAAAATATTTTTATAGAGATTTGGGCTCCCCTAAAATTCCCCCTCTCCTAAAAAAGTCTAAAAAATTAAAATATCGGCAATGATGAATGTTCAAGCCCTCCCTCCATTTTAAAGACCCGGACAGTCAGCAGCACACGAGCACTGTGGAAAGGTTATGGTGACAAGTGAAATGATCGATGCCCAACTACCAATGAAATAAAAATTGTTTGTACGGTTATTTGCCAAATTTATGTTTGGCAGAAATTGTTGGAATTTGATCCGTTCAACGCAAATATGGTTGAAAAGAGTGATATTGATAATTTTGAAATATATATGTAGTATAAAAAATTATACGCTTTGTATAGAGTTGCTGGAGTAGGATAAACCAGGGTTAATTTTTCGATTCGCGACCGAAAGTCACTTATGCCGACAGGAGTTACGCGTAAAAATCCTGCGGATGTCGTAGCCGGTGATGGATTGCCCAGGATTATTTCTTTGAAATAGTTTGTATAGTGAGGACTATTCTAATATTATGTGCATATGTACATATATCAAGCAAAAGCTAAATATGGTGCTTTTAAATATACTTTATTAGGTGATTTAAAAAAAATGGGGGTTTTATGAAATTTTTTAATCTTTTTTTACGTAAATTCGTTTTTAGCTAAGCTAAGAGAAATTTTGATTTAAAAATATGCTTTATTTTAACTTTGATCATTACAACTATTGTAGTTGTTATTTCCCCCAAAAAGAGTATACCGTTATGCTCGCCTCATTAATCTCTGTCTATGTAAATACGTATATTTTTTTCGTATTCTGCAATTGTTCCTGAATTCCTATGATAAACGCACTTTAACCAATAACATTTCGAATTTTACCTATTGGGGTCTCTCTAATAACAACGTTTATATAACTCTCTTTAATATTAGGTATGTTTGAGCAATAAAATAAAGTGTAGCAAACATTATCTGATATTTCATGTACTCATCTGAATCTGGTGCTATCCGTCGCTGCTGTCTATTGTACTTGTTACGTTGTTTGTTGCTGCCCTTTGCTATGCACTCCCGCGCCGCAGTCAATTTGGAAATTTCACCGTCGTCAAAGTCAATGCCGAGTTCGGCTTCATAGTTAGTTTGATGAATAGGCGAATTGAAAATGAACCGGGATGCCGAACGAATTCGATTAAGAAATAATGTTGGTCTCACAGACTTTGAAGGGGCTTATCTTCAAACTATTAAAGAGGTTGAATGGTCAGACACAAAGCGCAACTTCAAGATCTTCTATCAGATTCTACTGAAATATTTTTATCTGGCATTTTAGAACATTACGTTCAGAGACCTCCAGAATTAGAAATTGTTGGTTTTGCTTTTGCCTCACTATATACATATGTTAAATCAATTAGGAGGCCAGAAGATAATGATGATAACGAAGAAGAAAGAGAGGGATAATTTCTTTAGAAACGGGAATGTCATCCCACTGAGGGACGGTAGTGGTTTCGTTAAGAAACGTACCAAACCATGTGTCATCAGATCAAAAAGATTTACCCCTAATGCTACCAGAAGTGATTACTTCATAGAAATGGTAATGTTTACCATCCATGGCGGGATAACGAACAAACATGTGTAGAACATCATGTTGAACAACGGGAACTTCAAAATGTCTTAAATCGATTTCGCGTTGATGTCGGTCTTGAGACAAATGAGCAAATTGTCCTGCCTATTATAGACATAGAATTTAGGGTTTTAGCTCTGCCCGAAATACATTCTCTTTTGAATGTTTTGGATCTAAATGAAGAAGGTCTTTAACAGTGATAGTGACTCTGATGGTAATATTCTCATTAAACTTCCCCCTATAATTCCCGTGGAAGAGTAATTTTCCTCAATTAGAAGCAAAAGACGTAGTTGGCTCAT
This sequence comes from Anomoia purmunda, assembly GCA_951828415.1. NCBI lineage: Eukaryota > Metazoa > Arthropoda > Insecta > Diptera > Tephritidae > Anomoia > Anomoia purmunda. The sequence goes on along the minus strand of OX639994.1, from coordinate 39,302,954 downwards.
CCTTAAATTTCGTGTCAGAATCCAATCGAAGTTCTTTAAAAGTTCAGCTTTGTTCTATTTAAAACTAATAACATATGCTGGTGCTCTACAGAGTTCAGCTATCAGAGAACTGGAGGCAGAGCTCCGCGATATTCTTAGTAATGACATTTGTAAGCAGAAAGTCATAATTTTGGGGATTTTGATCTATGCCTAAAGTCTACTGAGAATAAAATCGATAAGTTTCTTAAGGAAAGCAGTTTTAGATCGCTGTTAGGTCTAGAATATCATACTACACCTGCAGGGACGGAAATTGACTTGGCATTTTCAAATTTGGATAGTAATATATGTATCTATGAAATGGTTCACAGTTATCACGATAGTATTGGCGTCGCTGTTTTTGACTAACTTCCCTCATTTTAATTTTAAGAACAGCATTAGTAAATTTTGTATAAACTTATGCTTTAGAGGGAAAAAATAAAATTATGCACAATTAAACAAAATATTTAAAATATAATATTTTAATACAGCGAATAGAATAAGCATATAAATGTACGTAAGCACATACATGAAAAGCATTAGTTTTTATTTAAATAAAAAAGTCGTTTAGTTTTTCTAAATAAAGATTATTAGAATCATTGGTTCTATTGCATACAAAAAGCACGGTTTATTTGCAATAAAAACTTGGGCCGGGTATTTAAAGTTCGGTTGTACCCGAACTTGGACTCTTCCTTAGGTTAGGTTAGGTTAATGTGGTAGTTCCCGCAGTATAAACTCACTTAGACATAGTAGAGAGTCCATTGTGATACCACCTGTTATATGAACGGTAACGTAAATCGGAAAAATCAAGAAATATTAACCTGAAAAACGTTGCGTATCCCGAATGAAGTCACGCAAATTACCAATTACCACCACAAGAGGGCTCCTCTGGAGTATTAAAAAAAAGTAGTAGCCTAGGTACTCGAACCTCAGTCGCCCAAAGGCAGCTGTGGCAGAAAGGGTCAGAGACTATCTTCAGCATAACCGCATGAATAACCAACGGACAGCTCCATTGAGTGTCCACGCTCCACTCTCGGCCAGAGGGTCCTTGCAGTTCTGCATGTCGTGACTGTTTCCCAGCGCTCGCTGAGACGACAGAGAGTACATCTGTCCAAGAGAAGTTGGTAGGCAGCCAAAGGAGCCCCCACCCTCTCTCTGCATGGAGAAATGACTTCCAGGGTACCCTGCCGAGCGAGCTCATGTGCCATGAAGTTCCCTGCAATGTCACTATGGCCCGGTACCCAAATTAGTCTAATGTCGAGATACTCTGAGGCGCTGCGAGAGATGTTTGATATTTAATTTGACATTTTTTATGGAAATATATTTTTTTTTTGTAATGATTTTTAGTGTTAAGGAAAGAAAATTTGTTATTTTTATGCGGCAAAAACGGTCGTTGTAGTTGTTATGACGTAGACAACTGTCAGGTTGATACATTTTTTTAGGTCATCGGCATAGTGGGTAATATTGGTTGTAAATCGTAAATCAAAAAAGTAGTGGAGCTGAGTTGTACTATTGACCACTCCACGTAATTGCTTTGTAGAGTTGTCCCCCACTTTAAATTAATCACGCGGGAACCTTAGTGGGGATACTTAGAATTATAGTCGCCCGCTGGGATAAAGCGGGTCTAAGAGTGTTGTAGAAGTCCATAACTTGGTTCGCCTATATGGAGATATGTGGAGGACAATATACTGTGGACAACGTTATATTGCCAGAACTCATAAGCACGCTTCGTGAAGTGGCTTGCAGGTGATTCGTAGCAAACATTGGAATAATATTGTGTTTGATTAGCCTTCTAATTAGAACTGCAGTCACCCGAATGATTTGTTGAAAATTCGTTTCGGCAGATAGCATGGCATCGATCTGCTTATCGATTAAGAACAGTGGTGCTCACGGCTAATGCACGCAATGTATTTCGCGTGCAAGGCGCCAGACTGTCGGCAAGTGTATATACACGCTGTTTCTCTGCTTTTATTCGCTAACAGACAAGCAAGCAAGCAAGACGTAGCAAGCAAAACACTGTACGAAATGTTTAATGTTGATTGGGAATTAGAATATTTCTTCATTGAAAATGCAGATAAAAATGCTCAATGCCTAATATGCAATCGCATTTTAAGCCGTTGCACTCGTTTTCACTTAGAAAGGCATTATCGTTCCCTTCATCCACAATTAATTTCAATATTTGAAGATGAACGAGAAATTTATCTTCAAAAATTAAAAAAAAAAATTTAAAAAAACCCCAAACTGCTCTATGCAAATACGAAAAAGCATCATATGTAGTGGCTCTTGCTTTAACAAAGAAAGGCAGGCCATTTACAGAGGGTACATTTTTCAAAGAAATGACTGCAGAATTTTTGAATTGCTTTGAAGAGGGCAATGCAATGTTAGAACATTTAAAAAAAACTCCCTTGTCCAGACATACAATTATGCGAAGAACTGAGGCAATAGCTGAATATATTAAAAGTAACACTTTTCAAAGACTAAGGAATTGCGAGTATTTCTCACTTTGCTTAGACGAGTCTACGGACTCAAACAATTTATGTCAACTTTTAATATGTGCTAGGAGCGTAAACCACAATTTTGAGGCATTTGAAGAAGTGGTTGCCACAGTTACTTTGCACAGTAACGTCAAAGGTGAAACCATTTATGAAGCATTACAAAATAATGTTTTTGCTTCTATTGATAAAAGCAAATTAAGCGCTATTTGTACTGATGGTGCAAAAGTGATGATTGGTCACAACATTGCGGTCAACTTAAAAAAAATGACACCTAGTTCCAAATTATCACTGCATTATACATCAGCAGGCGCTTCTTTGCAAAGAATTTAATTGTTTAAAAGTAATGGAAACTTCTACTAAAATAATTAATAAAATAAAAGGCGGCCATAACTCTCTTTCTCATAGAAAATTTAAAACTTTTCTAGAAGAAATAGAAGCAGAACATAAAGATTTATTATTGTACACAGAAGTCCGTTGGCTAAGCCGAGGAAAAAGTTTGCAAAGATTGTTTGACTTGAGGAAAGAAGTTTCCGTATTTCTGGAGGACGATACTTCTCAAACAGGCACATCTTTACTTGCCGAATTGAAAAGTGACACTTTTCTAATATATTTAGCGTTTTTGTGTGATATCACAAAAATGCTAAATCAGTTAAATTTATGCTTACAAGGCAATGTTGAAATAATTTCTGAATTGGTATCTGCTGTTGACGAGTTTAAAAACCGCTTAGTAAGGTTAGAAAATCAATTAGAAAACAAAATATTGGACAATATGGTAAATTTAAAAGTTATTGAGGAAGAAATTGATTTGCCACTTCCACTAGAAAATCTCTGTGAAATTTTAAAACGTTTAATAAGTGAATTTAATAATAGATTTCAAGATTTTGGTAAAATTCGTCACCTATTGCACATGTTCGACAACCCTCTCACCTGTGATTATGCACAATTTGAGCCATTACTCAAACTAGAAATTACAAAACTGCGAGTGGACCTTAGTTTGCCTCTTTGAAACTAATTCAGAATAAGTATAGGAATACATTGTCGGATCGCCATATATCAGATTTGATATGTATAAAACAATATACATAATTATGAAATTGATTTAAATAAGATTTTTGAAATAAATAATTAAATAAAACAAAATTATAATTCTTTTTTTTTTTTTGAGCTCAAGTCTGTTCAGTGTATTTCGCTGCCGTTGTCTCTGCTTCACTAATACTACCATATATATCACACCATCTCGTTGAGCACCACTGATTAAGAACATCAAGAACTGAGAAATGTCGCTGGCATTCCATAGACATATTGTTAGCGGAGACATTTCCTCCGTCACTTTGTCAGCAAGCAGTCGGACAGACTGTTGCATAAAAGTCATGAGCGGATTCGTCGTTTTATTATTTAAAAACCGCTGCAAGTTGGAATATTTTTAAGGCTGGTGCAGTTGGCAGGAATGCGGGTTGTCCAGTCTTCACGACAACAAGCTAATGAAGAGCTAGAATAGCCTTAAACATGTTTTAATTCTTCGCTTACTGGACATCCCTGTAGTGAGATATGTGGTTCCCGCACAATTGTTGCATTTTTTCATGGTGAGATCATTCTTCTCTCCTCTCGAATTCGATTTGGTATTTTGGTTTGTTTGCGTAGCGCTCGCTGTATGCTTAGTTATTCTAATTGGTGGCTGAGCAAGAGAAGTCGTTGTGAAGGATGTACATGGGAGTTCACCGATGATGGTGTTGGCATTGACGAAAGTGAAGTCGTAGTGGGCTGCGATGAGAGCGTAGCTCATTGCTGTCTGCTGGCAAACTAGAACCAGTGGCGGTGGGAGTAGTTGAACGTTCTCCCTCTTTAGTTGTTCTGGGCGTGCTTGTTGAAACATACGCAAAACAAACGTTTTAGCGTTGCACTGAGGGCGACTCTTTGTAGCTGAATATTAGGTATATTAATATCTGGAGTTTTTTTTGGAAACTAGATTAGTGTTTTTAGTAGGATGTAAAGTAATTATTGAGTGTTAAACTTCATAGGTTGGTGTGAGTGCACTTGTGCAACAGAGGCGAAAGAGATGTAGAGACGATACGAACTTATTAATAATGACTTCATCGGACAATATACAGACGTATTTAACTCAGCCTGAGGGGCTTTGCGAAATAGTGGGAGTCACGGTAAGACCCAAGACTACTTCAAGCTGCTAAGTAGATAAGGAGTGCTGACTCCACTTGGCAGGACCTTTACTCTATCTTCATATTATCTGAAGGTAGGGCGTGTCGACATGAAAATTATCATTAAGCGAAACTGTTATATTCTGCATCGGTTCGTTACCACTAACAAATTCTGGCAAAGGGAGCTGGAAATTCAAGTCTCGAAAAAATGTAGCTCTCCGGAGATCAATAAAATATAAATAATAACACCAAATCAATTTTGCTTATACTTTCCTTTGCATAGATTGCATAAAGTGGCAGCAGTGCTTCATGAAATATGCAATATTTTTCATTTTTACTCCAGCAACTGAGGTAGCATACAGAAAATACTCGTAAAAATACATTTCCTCCAAACTCATCTTAGTTAATTCCTTCAAAATATTGGGGGCGATGAGCACCGAGCATGGTTGGCGCTACCAAGGACAGTTTGAGTCGGATAGACGGACGGGCTGACAAATACGGCTTAATCGATTTCTCTTACATTTTGTTACATACATGTCTATATCTATATACATAGTTCAATTTAGGCTGTTACAAATAACAGTTATGTGAACAAAGTTACAAAACCTTGGGACTAGTGGGGTCAGGTATACAAATTTCAGGATTACACTGCGGAAAAAAATTTTGCATTCGAAGATTTATAAGTCGATTTAGGGTAATTTGGGGGCGCTGATTACGAAAATAGTATCAGTTTTGTCGAATTGGCTCTAGTTTTTCAGATAAAGACTTTTAAATATTTCACTAAAAAACCTAATTAAAAATAGCAATATGGATTTAAATTATATTTTTATTGCGCACCTGTATAAAAATAATACAAAAATAAAAAAAATATATTCTTTGCATTAATTAATTTTAAAATTAATTTTAAAATTACAAAAAGCTTTTTCTGTTGGACCTCCTATGATGTCGATGCTCAGGGCAATCCTGTATTAAGTTAAAGCAGTAGCCTGCCATCATGTGGTCGTCCCATCGACCTTGGTATCTTTCTAGTTTTGTATAGTCTGGTGATTTATGATTTCCCAACAAAATTTTTACTACATTAACAAAGCTTAGCCAGGCTTCAGATTCAATTTGTGACATATGGTTTAAGAATTTAGTGTCTTTTGGAAGGGTACGAATTTGAGGACCATCGAAGTCTCCTGCTTTTTATTTTTCCATACTAAGGACTGGAAATTTTTTGCACACATATTCGAAACAGTCACCTGTCTTATCAAGGGCTTTGATGAACTGTTTCATTAGCCCAAGCTTGATGTGAAGTGGTGGAAGAATGACTTTTCCTCGGCTTATCAGTTGGTCATGAACCACATTTGCTGTTCCTACCTCCATATTTTCTCTCACCGGCCAGTCCTTTCTAATCCAATGTTCATTTCTTGCACGACTGTCCCATAAACATATAAAACAGGGATAAGTATACCCACTTTGTTGGCCCAATAAAAAATTCACCATCTTCAAGTCCACGTATACTGACCACTTATGTTGTGCATACAAAATCTTGTTTAGTTATATTAACTCACCCGACTTAACCGTCTGCCCTTGCTCTCTTGCAAGGAAAATAAAATATTTAAACCAACGAACTACTTGTTTTAATAATTTATATAGCAAAACTTATTGAGGAATAATTAAATTAATACAACTGGAACTGGGTCATATATTTTTTTTTTTCATTAATTTCTTAAGTTTCGTTTATCTCAAGAACTAGAGCCAATCCAAAAAAAGTAAAAACACAGTTCGTAAGCCTGCTACCAATGTTAATAAAAACTATTAACAAAATCATGACCGCAGGTTTTTTTTTTAAATTTTTGTTACGCAGTGTTATCAATAATAACGTATGTGGCGGTCATAAAACGTTTTTTACCGCCTGGTGTTATTATTCACACAAGAGCATATTGACAAAAAAAGGTAAATCATTCAATGAGGATTGAATAGAATAAATAATTTGTATGTACCATCTTTATTTTGCTCATCATTATTTTAGTTGGGTTTTACATAAGTATATGAAATACTTTTTAAAAGTCTAAAGCCCACTCGTTTTCAGCAATGAACGAATCGACGACTTCTTTCATAGAGAAATTTGGTATAAGTTGGTCTTGCGTTAATTTTACCCTAGTCACTGGGTCAAAATGACCGACCCGCTGCAAATGCTCCTCTATGTCTTTTCGCTCATATGTTATACCGGATGGAGTAATTATAGGATCGGTGAGGATTTCGAAACTAATTTTACCACACAGATAATCTGGCACATCTCGTTTCTAAAATGAAAAGAAAATAATTGAATCAAATACAATAAAAAAGTAATATACATCGTAAAATGTAATATTTAGAAGCCGACTAAGGCTAGGAAATAAAATTTATATAGCAAGTCGAGAGCCAGAGGTCTGGTTGAGTGTGACCGCAACCCTTCCTCTAACGTTCTGCCAAAAGTGTACATAAACCGTTTTTATAACCGTATCGATTAACAGAAGCTTATTGGAACAAGAGTATCTTCATATAAGACACTCTTTCAGCAGACGCGTTATATATTATGTGCTTAATTATACTTGACTTCATTACGGTATCCAGGAATTTATATTACATACATGTGAAAAATTATACAAACAGAATCATTTCTATTCACGGTTTTAAAATAACATTAGTTCATATTTTTGATTAAAAATAACGTTTTGTCAAGATTTTTAAAAAGCAAAGCAACAAAAAGATTGAACGTGGCTGAAACCTTTTATTCCAAATTGCCACTGTAGTTGCCTTAAATCCGATATAACTCTCGAATCGAACATATTCGGCTCACAGTGCTTCAGTAATTTTTGTACCACAAAACGTATTCATGCTTTGTTGGGTTAAGTTTCGGACTTAACGCCTTTGGACAGCTTTTGAAAATGGAAAAAGTGCAGTTGGATTTGTATGTACACACATACCTTAAGATGAAAATCTTCTGATTAACACAAAACTCAAGTTCAAGCACGTTCGTGAGAGTGAAAATAACCCTAGGCACGACCACGCTATTCATGTGATTTTTTTTTATTGAAATCATTCCACGTTCATGCGTAGAAAGTCGTGTCACTTAAAAATGACGCGTTTTGCCCAACTCTGGTTTGCAGTTTCGATCTGAAACAAATGATATTCACTATTTCTACATACTTTAAATAGTTCTGTTCGATACGTACACTAAAAGTGTAGGGCTGTACAATGCAAAACAACATCTGACAGAGGTCAAAGCTGTGTAGTACAGCATGCGATTCTATGTACATGTTCTCAAAAGTACTTACATATATACAAATTTTAGTTACATAAATGATCATTTACAATAAACAAAACAACCTACTTATGTACGCTATGACTAGTTAAATAAATTAAATTAATATACGGTAATTGATAATTTAAGGAACAAATGATTTTATTAAATTATATAAAATACGCAGTTATATTAACTTTGTTAAACTGGATTTTTTTGTATGGATGGTAGTATAATAGTCATTAGTTAAATAAATCCAACTCGTAAATTATATTTTAAAGAGGATTTTGCATTTTCAAACTCTTTTAGTTAATAATAATAACCAAGCATTGCACTCTGTTGTACAACATATGCAAGGCGAATTCACACTAGGTGACGTCATAAAGAAACCCATATTTTTTGTTTTTGCATTTTTATGGGATAATTGTTCAAGTTTCTTTTATCTTCACTTGACTTGACTTGAAAAAAGTCACAACGATTCTGTTTAATGAACTTTATGCGATTAGCCAAATATATAAGACTTCGAGCTTACTCGGCTGGGGAACTAGGCCTTTCCAGACGTCTAGCAGTGGAACCGGGTCATTATAACATTATGCACAGCCGAAAACTAAAAATGCCTCGGCCATAGAGTACAGAAAAATCGGTGTGAACCGAGTTACCCAGCATCACAGCGCACTTATCCAGTCTAAAGTTTATGCTTAAACCTTTTTGATCTTAATAAATACTGCCAAAGCCAATGTATAAAGTTGGCAGCATTTTGCAATAAATTGTAAATAAAATTTACCTTCTAAGTCATAAGGCTGTAACAAATAAGTAAAAAATCATTATGTATTTTAAGATATTGACTATAAATTTTTTCATGATATCCCTTAAGATGCCTCTCTCTCATGATATCCTTATTAATAAAATCACTACTAACTAAAATGCATCTTAAATTTACTTCGCTCAATTTGCTATTTGATGTGACAGCAACGAGCTGGTATGCATTTTAGCTTTAAGAAATTAAAAATTGTATGCAGTGGCGGATGGAAATGCTGTACATTTAGAAATATATTTCATTTCCTAGGCTAACTAAACCTCAACACGTTTAACCTGCTTCGTTAAAATTAGAAGTGATTGAAATGATTCAAAATTTGCTGCACATCCATAACTGCATCGTGTAAAGCATTAAGTTTGTAGCGTACATTGCACCTCTATATTCTAATATACGAACAGAGATTCACTTGATTATTATGTACCAGTAAAAACACATTGTATACTTATATATGAATCAAACATTAAGTATTTTCATATGTACATTACCTATTCATATTTTGGCCACCCTTTTTCTTTTGCACTTTTGTACATAAGACATCGGTATTAACATACATACTTGTGTTTCTAACTCAATTGTATTTCTAACACGCTCTATGCCGTTAGGTTAGATGTTCTGTTTAATTTAGTTTAGTCGAAGAATAAGTATTTAAGCTGAAAAGAAGTGAAATAAAAAGAGTAGAACGGTTTGCATTTTATAAGCGTGAACTTCTCATTTTTAATTTCGGAGACGGACAATTTAACCAAATTGGCGACCCAGCGATAAAGACTATATTTTACACATATAATAAAAAAACTTCTAAACATTAGAAATACCGAACGAAACTACGAAGAATTCTATTCGCTATGTTATCATTATAGTCGACGGAAATTCAACGCAAATGGCATTACAAGCCAGGCGTATTATCGAGATGCAAAGTGTTTCAGGTGTGTCAGCAATACAAAGGCACTCGCAGTTTTTCGCCGGAGAAATTGACGAGCTACGTAATGATATTGCTGAGTTAAGAATACGTAGACTCAGCTATCAACGTCCTCGGGAACGAAACCGAAACGGCAGCCAAATCAAAATACTTTTGCGGTCTTGCCGTTACTATTATAGATTCGGTAACAAAGCAAAGAAGTGTATCGAACCGTGTCAGCTTAAAAGGCTTTTACCATCAGCGACGGAAAGCAACGTTATTTCAAAGTTGTAGAAATAATAGTATGGTTAGAGATAAGGATAATGTAAGCGATAATGTATAGTAAGCGATTTTCACACCGTTAGCGTGGCTCAGTAGTTGAATGCTGGCCAAGCAACTCCATCTAACATGGTTCGATCCATGGTAAAGTCTAGAAAAAAAAAGAAGTCTGATGAGGAGATGTGGAGATCTCCGAAATAGCAGCTATCACTTCTACCACTTTGAAATATCGTTGTTTTCTCATATTATTCCATAATAAAACTGACCTCGAGCTCAATAACATTGCAAAACATAAATGCTGACATCAATAGCCTCTGTCGCTTATATGCCACTGATTCTAAAACTAAAGTCTAATATGTCGTAGACACTTTTCAGTCATTCCACTTAACAGTCGCCCCACGCCAAACATTAACACGCTGTATTCTGCAAACTGCTCACCGATTAACGTATACGATACAAAAATCTTGCCAATCGACCTCGGTTGCCAAGACAAATGGATTGGAAGTTTATCGTAGCGGATGTGACTAGGGCATTACTGGGCGCAGACTTGTTTTTACGAATATAAGTTGTTAGTTGACGTACGTAAAGGGAAGCTGAATTGATAGCAAAACAAAGCTGGAGATCATAGGTATTAAGTGCAATGACTACATAGAAAGGATATTTACGTTTTCTCCAAGCACGATCGCATTTACAAAAGGTTTGCCCGAAAAGCATAAGAATCTGACTCAGCCATTAAAACACCAATAGGTACGCCAACTACCACGGTACAACACCACATCATCACTTCAGGTCCACCCATATATTAAAAACCACGCCTAGTGAATGCAGAAAAATACGCCATAGCAAAAAGAGAGTTCGACTGCATCCTAAAACAAGGTATATAGAGCCCAAGTAGCAGCCAGCGGGTCCCCCCATTGCATATGGGCCACAGTCGCGCACAAGCATACTCGCCAACGCGGCGCACACTCACATCAAACTACAAAAACTAATACGAGGAAATAAAAAACGGGACTCCACAGTAATCATGTGACGCCGTAACCGAAGAAAAGTGTAAAAGGGGCATGACCGAAGCAACAAAGTTGGCATCTGATAGAAGGAAGAAAATCCATAATTCTAACAGACCTTAAGCCATTGATTTTTACCTTCGACCAAAATGCGCCTGTTCAAACTCGGCAGTTGAACTACATTAGGCAGTTTATAATAGTCATCCAGCACGTCGCTGGAAAGGACAACGCAGTAGCAGACTTACTTTCACGAACAGAAACAATTTTTAGCGGAGAACAAATTCACTTCGAAAAACTTTCTAAAGGCCAAAAATCGAGCTATGAATTGAAACATTTGGTGAAAAGCGACAAGCTTCAGCTCAAGTTGACCGACATTGTACTATGTACGGTCATTTGTAACAGGTGATTTTAGATAAGTTTTTAATTCCTTCTCTCATCTCATCCAGGTATACGGTTCACGGTCAAAATTATATCGGACGTTTTATATGGAACAATATAAAAAGAGATGTCGCAAGAATGGCTAAGCACTGCATCAGTGGTCAGAAATCCAAAGTTGGCAGGCACAACCGCGCCGCAATCGGCAATTTTAAAATATTTGATAAACGATTCAACATGACGCGCCAGGCGCTCCTCTGCTTTTCCAACTAGCGCCAGCTAGAGACACCAAGTGAAGCCAAGTCCTTCTCCACCTATTCTTTCCAACGTAGTGTAGGTTTTCCTCTTCCTATGTCATCTGCGTCTACCACTCTGATGGTCATCTCGTCTGATACCGACAGTATCCATGCTTCTGCGCCATACAATAGCACAGACATGGTGAGGGACTTATAGGGCGTGATTTTCGTTCGTGGATAGAGGGTTTAACTGCTCATTTGCCTACTCACGCCAAGCAACACTAGTTGACAAGAGAGATTCTTCGTTGGATTTCGAGGCTGACATTATTGTTGGTGTTAATGCTGGTTCTAGATAAACAAAGTCCTATACTTTGTCAAAATTATAACTGTCAACAGTTCGCTCGAGCCAAAACGCGAATGTGATGACTGTTTATTTGATTACACAAGGTACTTTGTTTTGTCCCCGTTCACCTCCAGACCTATTCGCTTCGCTTTTTTATTCAGCTTGGAAAAGCCAGAACTAACCGCGCGGTTATTGAGCCGAATGATCTCGATCTCATCGGCATACAATAGTTGCACACAATGTTTAAAAAGTCAAATTACAGGGTCTCATCCTGTCTGAAACCTCGTTTGGTAGTAAACGGGTTAGATTGGTCCTTCCCAATTCTGACAGAGCTGGTGGTGTTGCTCAGCGTCGTTTTATATAACCGTATTCAGTTTACGAAGATCCCTCCCTAACCCTCGCTCGTAGTGAGGTCGCCAAACTCGTTTTGTACATCGTAACGGGGGCAGTGCTCAGAAATGCTTTCTAGGCGCCCATAGAAGTTATCCTTGATCACATGGTCTTTCTTATCTGTCGGGGCGTGGGCACAAATCAGCGAGATGTCGAAGAATCTCGCTTTGATGCGAGTCATGGCGACACGCTCGTTTACCGGAGTAGACCACAGTACTTGGCGATGAAGTCCCTGTCCCACCTCAAATCCAACAACGAACTTGCGCTCCTTCACATGGCAGCTATAGTAGACGTGGCTAGGTCCTATGGCTTTCCTACCTTGCCGCGTCTATTTCATTTCTTGGGTGGCGGTGATGTCAGTCTTTCCTCTTACGAGGCCATCAACCAGCCGGGCAGCGGCACCTTCTCCATTAAGGGTTCGAACATTCCATTCATAAAGCCCTTAATACATTGCGTTTGGTCGTCATCACAAAATGGAGGTCAGGCCCGAGGCTTATTGACATTTTTCATTGGCTTTAGTTTTTACCTTTGGGATCCCAAGCTCAGCACACTTTCAATGGCTTTGGTGACGGGTTCCAAACCCAGACCAATGTATATTACTAATTGACTGACTCCACCTACTCTATCCAATGGGTGGCATACATAACAGTATCCTAGAGGTGGCAATCCTTATGGGTCCAGCGACCGGAGAGTTCTCGTTCAAAGCTCGCATATCTATGCTTCCGACGGATATGTCTTTTCAATATAAACGGTTGAAATTTAATGTAAAGTTTCCCTTTAAAGTGACAATCACCAAATCACCTGGAGAAGCTTTCTACCATGTGTGTATTGACTTGTGGGCAGAGTGTTTTACACAGGGGCACAGAAATTGAAAAACTGAACGCCGCACATGGGCGAAAGTTTAATAAAATTTAATAGTTTTAAAAAAGTATTAGAATATGTACATATATGGAAGTGAGCATGGTCAAAACGATCAAAGCAGTACTCGGAAGGTTCTCAGGGATTTTCGCAAAATTCGAAGGTTTTGTCGCGTATTGTTGCAAAATCTGTGCATAAATCGCGTTCTTTTGTACAAAAGGTAAAGTGGCCAGCCCCATTGAGAATTTTCAAAGCTCAAACAACCCCAGATCGAGACGCAAAGCAAAATCTTGCAGCAAAAACCCGTAGCCGGAAGCTGTATGAATCACAAATTACAAAATACAAATGCATTGTTATGGAAGGCAAAACCTACTCCTTTCAAAATTTCAAATATCTACATATATTACTGGTCAAGATTTTTATACTGCTGCATGCCGCCAAAATACTCCGAAAGCTGTAAATTGAAAATGAGGTAAAGGTTCTCTGTGGTCGTAAAAAAAGCCCGTTTATCACAGCCGGAACGATGAACGCCCAAGCTTATCGAGATGAATGTCCCAAGAATCATCTTCTGCTATTTTTTAAAAGTGATATTAGTAGACCACTGTTCTGGACGGATCTGACAAGCCAAGGACACATTGTATTTATGTATTTATGTATTTATTTATTTAAGTCTATGAACAATAAATTCTTACAGACTACTAACAAACTTACATGAGATTATTTATTTATTTAATCTAGAAATATTAACATTTATTTATTTATTTATTTATATATGTGAAGTCTTTGAATTAACAAATTCTTACAGACTATAATTAAACTAATTTGGAATAGTACAAAAATTACTAAGAAAAAAATGACTTGAGGTGGTTTATTAAGATGGCATAGGGCCACGAAAAATCAGCACCCGAAGAACTAAAAAACAAATTTAAATCAGCACATGCCCTAGAAATAGGAGCATTCCTACCATAATTAGTTTTCGAGAAACCAATTATGAAGGGTTCAAACTGTCGAAGGCTTCTACAAGGAACATTAAACCGAATTTCACTAAGAAGGAACGGGCAATCAATCGTCCCAGTGATGATCCCAATAACAAATGAACATGATAAAATGGATCTTCTGCTTTCAAGTGTCTTTAGGTCAATCAACAAACAACGAGATCGGTAGGATGGCAAGGGTTCTGAAAAGTTCAAAGATCGGAGCGCAAATCGTAAAAAAGCTTTCTGAACTCTCTCAAGCCGATTAGAGACACCGATTTGGTATGGCTTCCAAATGATAGTGGCGTACTCTAACCTCGATCTGACAAAAGCACAATATAACGTTTTGAGAGTATAAGGGTTAGTAAATGCAGAACAATTTCGGCGTACGAATGCTAGCATCGAGTATGACCGCGTTATGACATGGTTGACATGGCTAGTGAAATTTAACTTGGAGTCAAAAATAACTCCTAAGTCTTTAATTTCCTCCACAGATTTCAAAGAAGAGCCAGCAATACTATACGAAGTAGGCAACGCAGTCGGCGATTTAGCAAAAGTTACGTGGAAGCATTTATTTATATTTAGCGACAAACGGTTTAAATTGCACCAATTTTGAACATTATCTAGGTCGGATTGCAATCTATCAGAATCACGGGTGTTGTTAACGACTGCGAATATTTTAAGGTCGTCAGCATACATTAAATATTCAGCAAAAGAAAAGCATGAACCAATATCATTAATAAAAAGAATGAAAAAGAGAGGCCCTAGAATGCTCCCCTGCGGAACACCAGAGGACGCAATAAATGAACGGGATGTGGCATTATCAACCGAAACCACGCAGCGTCTATTGGATAAATATGACTTGATCCACGACAAAAACGTGGAGTGAAATCCCATTGACGCAAGCTTCGACAATAGTATTCGGTGGGAAACTTTGTCAAATGCCTTAGAGAAATCGGTGTAAATTGTATCGACTTGAGACCCCTTTTTGAAGGCAGAAATGCAATATTCACTGAAAATGGAAAGATTTGTGACAGTGGAGCGGCACGCCACGAAACCGTGCTGACTGGTGGAAATTAGGCTTTTAACCGCAAAATATAACTTTTCATTCACAATTATCTCAAAAAGTTTTGAGACGGACGAGAGCTTCGAAATCGGCCTATAATTACGGACATCGTTTTTGTTTCCACTCTTAAAAATAGGGGAAACGGATGCCAACTTCCAGTCATTCACAAAGACACCAGACGCCAATGATTTGTTAAAGATAATTGAAAGAGGTTCTGCAAGGCACAAACAACTTTTTAGAAAGATTGAAGAAAGGCCATCCGAGTCAGTTTTAGATGTTGGCTTAAGCTTTCTAATGCCATTGATGACGTCAGTAACAGATAAACTCAAAGATCCAAAATTTAGCGAGGAATCACTTTTATCAGGTAGACGAGAATCAAAGTCACAGTCGGGCTCAAAATTAGAGCAAAAAAAATCAGCGAATAAATTTGCAGATTCTACGGCGGAATTTGCACATATACCATCGAAGAATACATTATTTGGGACAGTCGAACAAGACTTTTTAGATTTGATGAATTGCCAGAAGGCCTTCGAGTCTGAGATAATATTGTTTTCAAAATTCAAAATATAATTTCTGTACAAGAACTTACTCAAGCAATTAAATTCCTTCAAATAGCACTGAAATTTAGAATAATACACTGGATCACTAGTTTTTTTATATAATTTGCCAAATTTGTTCTTCAAATTCTTCAGATGCTTTACCCGTTTGGTATGCCAAGGTATCTTATACAGTTTCTTATTACAAATAGGAATGTGCTTCAAACATAACGCGAATACCTTAGTTTTAAAGAAATGAAAACAAGAAATAACGTCATTGCCATGGAAGGCATCACACCAATCAATACTCAACAAAATGTCGTTAAAAGTAGAGAAATCACATGCATTGTAGTTAAATCTGATGTTAGGCTCATCAGAAACCTCGGAAAATTCGTAAAACTCAAACTCGAGAGTAAGAGGAATATGATGTTTATCAGTAGGAGAGATGGGTGTGACACATTCCGACAAAGTGTAGTGAACATTATTGGAAATAGATACTAAATCTAAGATTCTATTAAGGCTATTATAAAATCCATTAATTTGAAGCAAATCAATGCTTAAAAAACTATCAATGACGTGAATCTCGGCTGAAGAATTAACGTTAGAGGCCATGAATGCAGCCGAGTTCCTAAGTGGGAACCAACTCAAATGAGATAAGTTGAAATCACCGAGGACACAAAGATGACTGTCACCAGCAATATTTGATGCTAATGACACAACATTGTCAGCGTGTGCAAAAAATAAAACATCAGCACTTTTCGGCGGAATATACGAGGCACACACATAAATGGTCTCAGACGTTCCATAAGCGCGTACGCAAAGCTGATCAAGGAGTGCGTCAGAGTTGGAAAGTATTACCAATGACGCACGAAATTTTCTTCGAACAGCAATGAGAACACCACCTCCTCTGGAACATCCAGTTTTAACATGGTCGCGATCCTTACGAAAAACATCATACAGATTGGGATCAAAAATCTCACTATCGGAAAAGTTTTCATTCAGCCAAGATTCTACAAATACAAAAATATCATATTCTAAGAAAGAACTTTTCATATACACAGTCGAACACTTTGTCCGAAGGCCTGCCATATTCTGAAAGTAAATTTTTAAACATTTATTACTAGCAATGGATTCAGTTACGGCAATTACGGAACTTGCAGTGTTACAGCGCCTTTTTGAAAAAAACTGAAAGGACGTATTACTACATTCGTAGGCCAAATATCTGCATTTAGCAGCTTATCATAATAGCACTCAGATACTCCTAATTTAAAACTAATCTTTTTTAGAACTTTTATATCAGCATCCTTTTTTATGAGCATACGGCATACAAGAGATTTTTCATCAATTTCCGCATACTTAGCAACATATTTCGAAATATCGGCTTCTGCCACGGTGTTCGAAAATGAAGATACATGCAGCCATTTCATTTTAGAAACCACACTAAGCTCATTGCTGTGGTTGGAACCAAAAACTAAAGGTTGTCTAAGCATCTTACGGTTGCCTTTGGCAACAAATTTCTCAGCAGGCACTTTCAGTTGATCGCCATTAGTTGTTAAAGCATGAGAAGTCGATTTCGCAGTCCTCTGATAATCAGCAGACGTCGGTCTCAGAGCAGGCGTAGTAGCAGCGGCAGTAGCACTTGGCGTCGACTTCGCAGCAGAGACAAGCAAGTTAGATGTCGATCGCAGAGCTGATGTAGTAGCAGCAGCAGTAGCACTTGGCGTGGTCTCCTCACTAACAGCATTAGTGACAACAGCGCTATACGTACCAGCAGAGAGTAACGCAGCGCTAGCAGGAACATAAGAGTGCAAATCAGACACAAGAGAGTGAGCAGACGAATTTGAGGGCGAAGAGGGCAGCAGTGGTTGATTAGCAGCACCAATTGTGCCATTGCTTTTGCTGGCACGAACTTTGTTGAGATTTTCGGAACCAACAAAGCCGTGTAGTTTTTTTACTTCTGCAGTAAGCGAAGAAATAGCGGCATCTTTAAAATCAAGTTTTGAGCGTAGAGAAGTAATTTCTGCATGAAGAGTATTAGACTTTTGGACCAGCTGTTTGTTGTCTGCAGTCAACGAATTTAGTATTGAGAGCACACGCACATTATCAGCTCTTAATGCAGATAACTCTTTAGCAATAGTAAGAAGGGTTATATGTTGATTCTTGATATGCTCATTTGACACATTTTCACTAGCATTTTTAGGTGCACTAGCACTTTTAGCAGCAACTATCTCCACCGAAGCAGCGGGTGGGGGAGGCGTACGAATAGAGCCACGACGCTCAACCATACACACTTTGCAAAAGAAGGCCTGATTCGAATTTTGCAAAAAGTCAAGATCTGCCTGTAGCATACCAACACAAGCCAAGTGAAAGAAATCTTTGCACTTGGCGCACTGAACTTTTACTTGTGCGCGATCAACTTTCTGACCACAAGCGCAAGGCATGATGAATATGCAGTTTATTTGCTTATTTTGAAATAAAATTATTAGAACAAATTAGAGTCACTGTCTCAGGTTTTCCAACCATAATATAATTATTAAAATGAATTAAAGTACAAGCCACCGGAATGCGATTATTGTTACGAAAATTCAGAGCGATTAGAAAACACGTCCGCACAGTTCGAAGTACTGTCATGCCTATACTTTGTCAAAATTGTAACTGTCAACAGTTCGCTTGAGCCAAAACGCGAATGCGCTGACTGTTTATTTGATTACACGACGAACTTTTTTTTGTCCTCGTTGACATAAAGAAGTCAAATGACGGGGAGTCACCCTGTCTAAAACCTCGTTTGGTATCAAACGGGTCGGAGATGTCTTTCACAATCCTGACTGAGATGGTGGGGTTGCTCAGCGTCATTTTACATAACTGTATTAGGTTTCCAGGGATACCAGACATCGCGGCATATAGGCAACTTCTTCTCTTCCTGTCGAAAGCTGATTTAAAGTCGACAAAGAAATTGGAATTGTCGATGTTTTTCTCATGCATACTCGTATTTTCACTATTTGCCGTATCTGGTCGATGATGAATTTTTATAGCCACACTGATAAGGCTTAATCAGTTCGTTGACGGTTGGCTTAAGGCTTTCACACATTATACTCGATAGAACATTTTATGAAATGTTAAGCAGCCTAATCCTGCGGTAGTTGGCGCATATTGTATGATGACATTTCTTGTGAATTTGGCGGGCATGCATTCGTCTGACCATATGCTGTGAATGGACTGGTGCATGCACCTTACCAGCTCTTACGTACGTACGCTATTTGCTGCGAAGAGGCGTAAGCTCATTTTGGCTGCAACCTACAGAACCATTAGGATGATCAGCAAATATTTGTAGTATTCTGTATTTCAGATTAAGGTACATCTTTTCAACACTTGATGGTGATAATGAGACTTCCAAAGGACGCTATAATTGTATTACGCTGTGAATTACTTACAGTAATTGCCGTAATCGGAAATTAAACACAATAGTTATATTGTTTTTAGAAAATTATAAATTAAAATGAAATGCAAGTTTTTAAATTCATTGAAATTGTTTATTTCTCTTTCTGTTACATTCGAATTCATAACTTTAAACTGAATGCCGAAGCGTGTTGAGATATTTATAAAAACCGTATTTACAGTCCGATTTGACTGAAATTAAAAACATGTGTTAGCCACATATATATAAATATTGTATTTAAAAACCGATGGAACTGGATCCGAAATACCTCTAAAACCCATATTTACAGTACAATTTAATTCACTTTCTCAAATGTATTTGTGAAATGTAGCCAAAGGTCAGCTAGTATAAACAAATTTATGAATGTGAGGCATTCTGCACCAAATCGGACACCAACTGGACCTTGTATCTCCGATTTGTTTCATATTTTTTGATATTATAGTATCAGTTAAGAGAGCCCTTCATGCTTATTTTCTCAGCCGTTTTTGAGATATCAATTTAAAAAACGTTACTTTTTTGAATGCCCATAGCTTTGCGAAAAATTATCCGCTTTGGAAACTGCCGCATTTTTTAATTCTAGGTTTTCAAAACACTTTTAGAATACTAAATTGAAAAAATTTCGTTTTTAACTTTTATTTACTATTAAAGAATATCTTTTTTTTTTCAAAAAAATACGTACTGATTGACTTTCTTCAAAATTTACTCTCAACAACTGTCACTCGTAACTCAACTTTTGAGCCTAGTCCTATAATAGGATAGGAATGGCATCTATTTTATTCAAATTTTTAAAATTCTATGTTTTAGTTATATGGCTTGAAAAATATTTGAAAATACAAGACAAGAGTGGGATTTTAGTAGAAGTATTGTTTTTATTCAAGTGTGGGCAGCGAATCTTTAAAATAATATTTGTAAAATTATCTAATATTTATATTTATATACTATAATCGTCGGGGTCGAAATTCGATCATCTATAGGAACGGGAATGCTCAATTCCAATGTTTCGCCTGGCTATTTAAGAAAAATATATATTGGATGTTACATTCAAAACAAAAAAATTAAAACGGCTAATCCGCAAAAAAAGCATAATTACGTTATTTTAGCAGTCGATGTATTTTCTTGAAACAACGTATTTAACAGCGGCTTAGCACAGAGAATAAAGTTAACAAATTACAGACCCACCGCTCGAGGTAGAAGGGATACTGCCCGAGGGACGGACTAGGGATCTATCTGCCGTATGGGCTTCCCCGAGTGACTATGACTCGTGATAGGCCGTTTCTTTTCCCCGTTAAGTTGGAACAGGAAGGTGGCGTTTGTCCATTTTTTTTTTATTTTGGATGACAGTTCCTCTGCCACAACAAGGACAATTAACCCTGGCGAAACACTCCGAACTAGGTGGAGAAAGGAGAGCGCCGGTACGGTTCCCTAAGCATGGAGGCTTGGATTATAAAGTGAAATGTTTTATAAATATTATCTGAAACCAAAGAACCCCATTGAACCAAAGTGCGAAATGAAGTTGACTTTAGATAATGTAAAACCGTTTAACTACTCACCGCGACGATTATCATACGCCCAGAGAATTGAATTGCTGACAGCCAAATATTTAGGGAAAAAATCCAACCATCCAATCCAATATCCAGCCTAGTGAATAGCAATTTGTATCGCCGATTGTATTGGTGGTCACTGCGACGATTATCATACGCCGAGAGAATTGAATTGCTGTTATCCGAATATTTAGGAAAAAATACGACCATCCAATCCAACATCCAACCTAGTGAGTCCCAATTTGCATCGCCGATTATTTTGGTCTATTAATAATGAATGAAAATGAATAACGTTACAGGAAAGGATAATTATCCGCTCCCTTTCATCGATGATTTGATAGATAGGTTATTGGTAGATTTTCAAAGATTAGTAAATAAAAAAAGTTGAGCGTAGGTTAGTTAAATGTGATTATTCAGAGTGACGAAGTATTAAGGTTATACCAGCACAGAAAATGGTATTCGAGCAGATGAAAAAGGTCTTGAAGCGATACAAAATTTTCCTATTCCGGACCAGAGCTTTATTGGCTTTGTTCTTTCTTCCGTTAAAGATTTTTCTATAATAGCCGATTTTACTAGGAAAGATAAGAAATTTTAATTCGGGGTTGAGAAGTTGCAGAGTTTCGAAATGTTACAGTTCCAACAAAGTTGCATTGTGATCCAAGTGCGACAGGGTTTGGGGCGATCTTAAAGCAAATACTCGTAAAATCTGACGCCGAATTTCATCCTGTATTTTATTTCTAAAAGTGAAGAAGCAATGCCGAACTTGATCTGCACTCTCTTCTGAGGGTTGCAAGTTCCGTCGACCACCATAAAGGTTTTGGTTTTCTATTTGCCGCCCTGGTCGGATAGGCTACCTTTACCGCAGTCAACGGCTTCATCTAGTTGTTACTCCGAGCGCATTTGGTGTGTGGAGCCAGAAAAATTGTTTTCTCTAGGTAGCTTGGGGTTGCCCAGTTGGATGAGTTCCAGAATTTCCAGTGGGTCGGTGTAAAATTCTGAGGTCCAGGCTCGGGATCTTGGGCGATTGGGAAAATATGTCCATTTGACAACGTCCACAAGGCCTCCCGGTCAAAGCTCGCCTGCACGACCGATTACCAATACGTATAGGTCCTTTGGTCACATCTCGTAAGCTCCAGAATGAAACTATCGCGCATCTGCACAATTAGGTGGTGACCCTGGGTTCTTTCTAAGGTCTTCCTTGCAAACATTCCAGAGTTCCCTGTTGACCTGGTCCCAGTTTTGTGGGGATATCGCCCCATCATGGACACTGCGATCGATCACCGCCCTAACAAAAGTTTCTTTCGCCACCTTCATGAAGGATCTTTTCTGTTGCTCGTTTGCTGTTAGAGTAGGGGATACCTTCGCGTTCTATGGCTCGGAGCATTCGTCTCTTGAGCGCGAGCGCTTTCCCGGTCCAATTTGCAGCTTCGCTTTCGAGTTATGTACGGCCTTGCACGTTTCAGTGCAATATTTCGATTTCTGCTCCTCTTCGGTCATATCGGGAGGTTTTCTATCCCTCAGTCTTTCCAGAATCCTGAGCGCTGACCTTCTTGGACAGTAGTACTACTTCGATTTTCTGATGTACTGCCCAAGGCAACATTATTACGGGAAGTGCACACATCGTGGCCACGCGATTTGATGTCTCCGACGTCCATTCCCATTACAGTCGGGGTTTTACCCGGCCAAAGACAGTTGTTTCGGCGATCTAACCCTGTTTAGTTCGGCCTAACCCAAAAGTCGTCTGTCTCCCCTGGAGCAACTTCTAGCAGCAGGATCGACCCACCTCCTTCTGCTCAGGGCTGGCATCGAGCCAAACCCTGGACCAGAAACCTATTTTTGCTGCGCCTGCCAGAAAAGGCTCCATCCGAACTCCACAACAACAACATGGACGCTCCTTGTGTGGGGAGTAGCCAGCAGCTCCTGGTGCCCAAACAGTCTGTTCCGTGGTCAGGCCAGGATATACCGGAATGCGACATCTGTCAGTTGCAACTCGTGCCAGGGCTGGTGTCACTTTCGTGTATGTTCTGGTCTGCACACCACAAGCGAATGGTCGGGTGACTACCTGGCTCCGTCGCCCGTGGCGGCGCTGCCGAATAACCCCTCAAGGTAGCCCAATGTGCCAGTGAATGTGCAGCAGGGACCAGGTGGACAACATCACCCTTCCCTCACACCTCTCTCCGCGACGACTCTCCCGAGGCAAACGAGACTCTTTCTGCTGAACTGCAATGGGCTGCAGGGCAAGATAGAGGAGATAACTGACTTTATGAGTCGGCATAATCTGTCAATAGCTGCGATCCAGGAAACGAAATTGCACACACAATGCACATTACAAGCGAATAATATGAATGAAAAAGATTTCAGTGTTTTCAGTGAGTACATTTTAAATACCAATGTGAATAATAATTTTCGAATCAAAATGTGTAATTATAAAATATCATTTATCCAGCTACAGAATCAGATAACAATGGCGAAAGCATAACGGAATCTGCCATTGATGAAGATGAGAACGATTTTTACTTATACTCTTCAGAAGTAAGAATTAAAAATTAATTTTACATAATGGTGAAGATTATGTTATTAATCATCAAAATTGACGGATTTGTATTTTTTAGGATAAGCAAAAATTTCCTCGAGAACTCATTTCCGATTTGAAACAAGAGTTGAACAAGCCAGACATTACTTCACAAGAAAAAGATCAAATCTTGACCTTATTGCCAAAATCATAGAGCGCAAATAAAGGTGCTCGAGTAATGGGCACAACTCGATATTTAATTAAAAAAGCAAAAAATGTGGTGGAGCAGGATGGCATTTTGTCGGTTCCAAAAAAGCGATTTAGTTTGAAATATTCTTCTACAATATATAACTTATTATCGATTTCGCATTAAATACGTTATTTATTGTTGTAATTTTTTTATAGCTCAACCATATTTAATTAAAAAAGCAAAAAATGTGGTGGAGCAGGATGGCATTTTGTCGGTTCCAAAAAAGCGATTTAGTTTGAAATATTCTTCTACAATATATAACTTATTATCGATTTCGCATTAAATACGTTATTTATTGTTGTAATTTTTTTATAGCTCAACCATTCTCGGAAGAAATTAAACAGAAAGTACAGCAGTTTTATTAAAATGAAGAACATTTGGTTAATGTGCTCATCTCACTTCTTCAACAACTCTGGGTCTATTGCAGTTTACTCAAGCTAAAATGTACCTCAGACATACAGACGAAGATAACAAATGCGCGTTAACAAAGTTTTTTCAAAACCATCGCGATTGATATTCATTATGCTATAAATAATTTAACTTATTAAAAAATTTGAATTGTTAATTCATTTTAAAACACCTCAAAAATATTATAAATTCTAAAACTAAATAATTTTTAAGACTCTTTCGATATTTCCTTTAACTTGTGTATAATTTAATCAAATTTGACTTTTTAAACAGGTGTCAGCCCTTTTCAAAACA
Organism: Anomoia purmunda; assembly: GCA_951828415.1. Lineage (NCBI taxonomy): Eukaryota > Metazoa > Arthropoda > Insecta > Diptera > Tephritidae > Anomoia > Anomoia purmunda. Next base: position 39,278,809 of record OX639994.1, on the reverse strand, counting down.
TAACTGTGGATTTCGCCAAACCGAAACGCTTGACACCCAGATTTTAATATTTCATATAACTTCAGCATAATTTAATTAAATTTGAGCTTTCAGACAGGTGGCAACTAGAGTTCTTGTTAATCGACTAATAAAGCTAAAATTGAAAAAATTAAAAAAATAGTCAATAACCTACCGTTCACTTCCAATCCTTCGACTAGTTGTTTTCTGTCAATAAATTTTTTTTTTTATATTTAAATGTGTGAATGTTTGTGCTTATTGACAAACCTCATTTTCCACTGCAGTGAAGTTTTTATGAATTTATTGTGGATGACTGACACAATTCGAATAATCTCAGTTAGTCTTGATTACCCGATTAGTCGAAAGTGAACGGTTAGTTGAATATTTGGTGTTCGATTACACTGGTTTACAATATTAAACTTTTTGTCTGTTGCCGTGAATCCTGTGGTTGATATTGTTCACTCATCACTTGTTTTTGTCAAATCTACCCTCAAAATTTTTTGAGCAGCTCGAGGTACTTTGTTTTTGATTTCATCATTTATATTAATTTATATCATATATATTAATCGATAACAGGCATATTTTACTGTGTTAAAATTAGTTTCTCTAGTTTTTGCGTCATGAGTAGTTCAAGGAGACGTTGTTTAAACAATCCAGATCATTTTTGATATATATGCGGAGAATATGTGTTTAACAATAGTAGAAAAGTTATATCAGAGTTGGTGAAAAATACCTATTTTGAGTATTTTGGGATGCTCTTGGATAAAAATGAGTAGTCTTGGGCTCCCAATTGTGTTTGTAAATCGTGTGTGGAATATTTAAGATTATGAAAAAGTGGTAAAAGAAGTGCCTTTAAATTTGGAACACCGACTATTTGGCGAGAACCACAAAATCATCTCATAGACTGTTATTTTTGTAGTGTGAACATAAACGGTTTAAACACTAAAAATCGAGCTAAATGGCAATACCCAAGTACTAGTTGTGTTCAACGTCCAGTGCAGCGTTCACCTCACTCTTCAAAGCTTAAAAATATATCTGAATCATTAGAGCAAGACATTGAAGGACCAAGCTCATCACAAAATGATCCTGATTTTGAAGCTATGTCTAATGAGCCAAAATGCTTTTCCCAAAATGAGTTAGATGATCTTGTAAGAGATTTAAATCTTTCTAAACAAGCTTCAGAATTGTTAGCATCAAGACTAAAAGAAAAAAATTTGCTATCCTCGGATACTAAAATAAGTTTTTATCGTGAAAGAGATACAGAATTACGGTGTTATTTTTCCGAAGAAGATGGCATTACCTTTTGTTCAGATATCAAAAAATTGTTGATAAAAATGGGCTTGAAGCAATACGAACCAAATGACTGGCGTTTATTCATTGACAGCTCAAAACGTAGCCTAAAATGTATTCTATTACATAATGGAAATAAATATGCTGGGGTACCTATTGCCCACAGTATAAAGTTAAAGGAGGAATATTGTAACATTTCGCTAGTCTTGAACAAAATAAAATACAATGACCATAAGTGGCTAATTTGTGTCGATTTAAAAATGGTCAACATTCTTCTCGGTCAACAAAGTGGTTACACCAAGTTTCCCTGTTTTATATGTCTTTGGGACAGTAGAGCTAAACAAGAACATTGGGTAAGAAAAAACTGGCCCTTGAGAGCAAATATGGAGCCTGGAAAGCACAATATAGTCCACAATTCATTAGTATCTCGTGACAAAATTATCCTTCCACCATTACACATAAAACTGGGCATCATGAAACAGTTTGTAAAATCACTAGATAAAAATGGGAACTGCTTTTCTTACATTTGCCAAAAATTTCCTCAGCTCACCATGGAAAAGATTAAAGCCGGTATCTTTGATGGCCCTCAAATTAGACAACTTACGAATGATACTCAATTTAGAAATTCTATGACTGAGTCAGAACTAAAGGCTTGGACAGCTTTCGTATCTGTGATGCAGAATTTTCTCGGAAATCGGAAATCTGAAAATTATGTTGAACTTGTAGAAGACTTTCTGCTACAATTAAGAAATATGGGATGCAATATGAGTAGGTATAAAAGTCCACTTTCTCCATAGTCACCTGGACAGGTTTCCGAAAAATTTAGGAGATATGAGCGAAGAGCAGGGAGAGCGTATGCATCAAGACTTACGCGTCATGGAAGAGCGCTATCAGGGTTTCTGGGATACAAATATGATGTCTGATTATTGTTGGTCTCTAATATGTCATTTTCCAAAGTCGACACATCGGAGAAAAGCTTTAAAATGAAGTTTTTTAGAACTCAATGATTAATTGTTTCTTTAAATAAAGTTTTTCTTATTAAATACATGTTTTTTTCTGTCTAATACCTACATAGCTGAAACTCAGAAACTAGAGCTGATAAAAATATTCTAATTATATTTTTGAAAATAGCATATTATATGTAGTCAGCAACAGCTAAAATTTCTTCGGCAACAAATGTACTGTAAACTAGTGTTATCAACTATCAAAAAAGTTGCTAATCGACTAGTCGATTTTTCGATATTTAGTAAGAGCTCTAGGGGCAACACTCTTTAAAATATAGCTATGATCCTTCGACTTCTCTAACTGGTGGGAACTCTCTTCAAAATATGGCTATAGGAAGCGATAATTTTGGCACCCACTTTTCCCCAATCGGTGCAGAAAATTTTAAATTTTTGAGCGCCCAACAAACGAACATAACACGAATTGAAACAAATTTTAAACTCCTATTTCTATACAATTTTAAATTTTTTCATGCAAAATATTAATTATCAAAAAACATTTACTGATCGATTTGCGTAAATTTTTTTTTGGAAAAAACTATCATTCATTCCAAAACTTTTGCGCCTGGTCGTACAATGTGAAAGAATGAGGTATATATTTTTCGAATTTTTAAAATTTCTTATCTTTAATTTTTTTGATCACTTCAATAAAATACTTTCTTCGCCGGTATAGTTTAATATTCGTAAAGAGGTGTTTCCTTCATACTATACGTTTTGGACTTTGTTTTGAAAATAATTGTGTTTATCAACATTTAGCAATTGGAGATTGATGGCAATTGCATCGTTAAACATATGCAACACAGTTTCAAAGCTTAATTGAGAACGAATAATTGTGTATAAGGTTAATTCTTCATTTATTTTAACATAAACCATAGCTTTATAACAATAAAAAACTTGTAAATTCTCAATAATATTTAATTAATCTTAAAACTTAACGCTTGCTTTGAAACTGTCACAAACGCAGTATTTCTGTAGACCAATGGTTTTATATACGATATGCAGAGAAACTTTACTTAAATTACATAAATTATATATATTTTTTTGAGTATCAGAAACTTGCCGAAGCTTTTCCTTACTATGGATGTATATTGAACGAGTTTCTGTTATCCCTTGTCAAGTATGGTTGATGTCATAGGTTAGGTTAGGTTAGGCGGCAGTCCGTAGTGAAACACACATAAGCCCACACTTAAGTAGCTCATTGCGACACCGCATTGGGGGCTGTCACCTGTACCCCTAAAACCACTTCATATTTCTTAGAAATGTGAGTTTGGCCGTTATAGAACTGTTGCCTATATAAGGATGTGTCCATTTCTTAATGGAATTTCATTTTCATGGCACCAGGAATTAACTGAGAGGCTCTCCGCTGAGCTCTCTACTTTTTTAATACTTACTTTCTTGGCGAGAGCCTCCCACCAGACTACCGTGCTATAAAAAAGGATCTGTCTCACAACTCTTCTTCCCTGCGAATACGACAATTTCATCGGAGCCTTCCTTCTCTCACGGTGATCCTCCAAGCCGAGCTAGGATCCTATCTGCCATATGGGCTTTCTCTGAGTAAGTGTAACTCATGCTAAGGCCTGGCATAACCACAGGCTTTGCACTCGTCATTTTTTTGCCGTTAGGCTGGACTTTTCTGGGAATGTAGGTTAGGTTAGGTAAGGTTACTGTGGTAGCTCCCGCATTGGGAGCTCACTTAGACATAGTAGGAGTCCATTGTGATACCACTTGTTTTTTTTTTATGAACGGTGACGTGAATCGGAAAAATCAGGAAAGATTAACCTGAGAAACGTTGAGTGCCCCGAATGAAGTCACGAAAATTAAAAATCTCCACTCCAGAAAGCTCTTCTAGAGTCCTAAAGAAGAACGAGCCTAGGTGCTTGAGCCTCAGTCTCGCAAAGGCCGGGCAGCTGAGCAGAAAATGAAAAGATGAGTCCACCTCATCCTCCTCCATACAGCTGTGGCAGAAAGGGGCAGAGACTATCTTCAGCCTAACCGCATGAATACCCAACCCAACGGACAATGCCCAGTCAAAACGCCTACGAGGGTCGAGAGTTGCCGCTTAGTAAGCGACCTCAGCTCCTTTGAGCGCCCACGATCCACTCTTGGCCAGAGGGTCCTTGCAATTCTGCATGTCGTGGCAATTTCCCAGCTGAGACGACCGAGAACCCATCTGTCCAGGGGAAGTCCATAGGAAGCAGCCCCCACCCTCTCTCTGCATGGAGAAATGACTTCCAGGGTACCCTTCCGAGCGAGCTCATCAGCCATGCAGTTCCCTGCAATGCCATTATGGCTCGGTATCCAAATTAGTCTAACGTCTAGATACTCTGAGGCGGCTGCGAGAGAAATCAGGCACTCCCTGGCAAGTTTTGATCTCACCATTTGCGATCCTAAGGCTTTAGTAGCGGCCTGACTTTCCGAATAAATGTTAGCCCGTCTAGTGGGCATTTCATTGGTTAGTAGCCAATCGGCTGCCTCCTTGATTGCGGCCACCTCTGCCTGAAACACAGAAGGATACTTGACTTGGCAACATCGTCAGCATAGGCAATAACCGTGCACCCTTCCTTTCCAGCGCCTTCAGGACGCCATTGATAACAACGACCCAAAGGAGTGGTGAGAGAATCCCTCCTTGAGGAGTGCCTCTACTCACCATTCGCTGGATGGAGGCGCTGCCCCGCTCCGCCACGACAGTTCTGTCCCAGAGAAAGTGGTCGACGAGCCTTACAAGACCCGGTTCAACCCCAAGTTCCGCCAGGGATCCGACTATTGCCTGTGGCTGAATGTTATTAAAGGCACAACTGCAATGTCTTTGTGTTCAAGAGACTCCTCAATGACGTTAACAACCGTATGCAGGGCTGTTTGCACAGACCTGCCCTTCGAGTAAGCACGCTGAGCACGCGCCAATCCCTCCCGCGGTATCTCCTCCCTTATATGAAGATCAATCAGCCTCTTCACATTCCTCCAAAGTCTGGGAATATAGCTCCTACTTATACAGCTTGCGTAAATAGGCGCCAACCACCGACACGACACTCGTTCGGACTTCTGCAACTGAGCGGGAATGATACCATCAGGTCCCGACGACTTGAAAGCTTTGAAGAAGCGTATCGCCCAGAGTAGGCGATGCTCTTCCAACGGGTCGCAAGGAGGGACATAGATGGCACCTGGTTCCATGCCTGTAACCTCACATGGCTCAGGATTACTGGGGAAATGAGAATCTAGGAGAAGTTTGAGCGACTCCTTGCTGCTCATCGCCTCATTTCCTAAGTCGTCCCTGAGACATTCTAAGGGGACGGGTGCCCTCGCGAGCGCCCGCGTAAGCCTAGAGGACTCGTGGCAGCCTTCGCCGTTCTCGCAAAAGCTTCTCCACGAGTCTCGCTTAGCTTTCCTTATTTCGGATTTATATATTCCCAATTCGATCCTATAAAGTTCCCAATCCGAGGGTTCTTTACTCTTCCTCGCCTGGTTAAAAAGTCGTCTACTCAAAGCCCTAAGCTCCAAAATTTCCAAAGTCCACCAGTACGGCTTAGATTTGCACGAAGGCCTTCTCAGCGGACACGAAATCTTTATCGTTTTCTTACAAGCTACGGTGAATTTCTCCACTAGCTGTCGATCGAACGTTCCTCAGGAAGAAAGTGCTGCAGATTCTTACAGTATAGATCTAATCCGTATTCCTCAGATTACTATAGGGACGATTTTGGGGACGAGCATCGCCCAGGGAGAATTGAATATACCTATGATCAGAGAAGGAGTGATCACTAAGAACTCTCCAGTTCGAGATACGGAATACCTATTCAGACGAAACCAGAGTAAGGTCCAAGGCCTCCTCCCTCACCGAAGTTACAAACGTAGGGTCGCTCCCCCTATTACAAATAGACAAATTTTCACTTAGAATAACCTCTTGCGTAAATAGCCGAGCTTCCCCAGCAGGAGTGCCTCGAATTGGCATCACAACCCACAACGACGCCAGCTTTCCTACGCCTCGCTTTTCCAGAGTATTCCTCAGCAGCACTGGAGGTGGTTCCACCTCATCATCGTGAGCGATGTACGCGGACATGAGCCAAAGTTCTCCGGCCCCGTCCTCCAGTCTCACTGTTACTACGTTTCCATTGCTGAAATTAGACAGAACATGTGAATTTATTTCACGCCTGACGACCATACAAGCTCTACGTTTACCTGCGTTACTACACCAGAAGCTTGTACTTCTTCGTCCCGATGCCAGAAACACCGTTACTGCTCAGCCACAGTTCCTGGATCAGGACTACATCTGCCCCACCTTGTTCAAGGTGGAGCATCAGATTGGCGGACGCGGCCTCAGAGTGCTGGTGATTGATCTGCAGGATAATCATCTTTAGTAAGCTTATCCAGCCCACCCGCGGCAGCGTCCTCGCTATCCGAGGCAATAGCCTCTCCTCCTCCGCCCCATCCTGCCTACAGCCTGTTCAGACTGAGGACGGACCCCGCGACCGAGGAGACTCCCCCAGCGCTCTCGGCGTCCGACCTGACGGAGTCTACCTATATGCTCATGAAGGCCTAAAGGACTTTCGCCGCTTCCTCCGCATCCGGTCCGCAGACCTCCGGCACCACCTCCGGTCCAACCGGAAGGAGGGCGTCACTACCTCTGGCATCCGATTGGTAGACCTTAAGGGCTACCTTCTCGAAGCCATAGGATATGACCCCCTGTTGCTCAGCGAGAGGGCCGAGGGACTCCGCGTTAAGCAGAATCAGAGCTTGCCGATATGGTTCCTCGGACCCCTCAAACCGAACGATCTTCCCATTGTGCGCGGGAAGGTTCGGATTACAATAACGGAGGATTTTCTCAATCTTCCCCAGTGCGGAGGGCTCCGCAGGGAGCCAGACACGAGCCCGCGGATGCAAAGCCAAATCCTTCTTATCCACGGCCTCGAGCCTGGCACCCTTCCAGACCTCCCCGACCAAGGAAACCGCCGCTTTATAGAGCTTCTCAGATATCTGAGACACCGCCTGGCCGCCATAGCGCTTCAGAATCTTGGAGGCCATGCGACGATCTGAGTGAGCCTTCCTTCCCGTGCCCACCCGCCGCTTAGGCCCCTCGGCGGGCGGAATTTGAGACTCCCTCGACTGCACCGGTACACTGCAGATAAACCCTTACTGGTACTGGCAATTTCGTCCAGTCCAGAGTAGTCCATGGACAAGGCAGGGGTTGTTACCGTTCAGGGTAAGGCCGTCAAGGCCGCACGATCATTTAGCGTTACCCAGGATGCACCCCTCTGGAAATGTAAGAAAGATGGGATTGAAAGGTAGCTGGGAGTGAAAGATAAGCATCGGTGGAAGATCCACCGGCAGGAAGAAACCCAAAACCCCATAAAAAGCTTCCCGCATGCATTATTTAATAGGTACGCACACAGCAATACTAGAGGCTTCCTGGCGTGACTACTGTAGGAGTTGTTGAGGCATCGCACTAGCTAGAAGGAAAGCTGAAGCTGTGGGTAGTTATAACTTAATCAATTAGCGATTTAACGAGATTCCTTAGGAATAAAAAGTAGGTTCAGGGGAACAGGGGTCACTCAACAGCTATAATACATTCTTTTTACATTCATTTGCATTAATCTTTACTTCCCCCACTTCAGCATTCGTTTGCATATAAAATTTGTTATTTGAATTCCCACTGTATATAATGCTAACCTTTTTTCGAACCTTCTATCAATTTCTGGTGCTAACCAATTGACACTTGTATCAAATGCAGTTTCAGAAACCGCCGGCCTTTTACGATTGGTATATTGCTCGAAACCATAGAAACTATTAGTTCCGAAAGAATTTGTTCTTCAACTTACAATTATACATGCTTAGAAGAAAATTATGGTTTGTAATTCATCTTATAATTATATTTTTATAGCAGCTCTCCCCCATTTCTGAATCCTGGATGCGAAGCTGTTCTTTGGTTATACCCTCGATTAAATAGTCCAACAACTCGTCGTTTCAACCCGTAGCGGATTTGACAAATCTACCTATATATATAACGGGCGATTTGTTAAGAGCTATCTGAAATTAAAAAAAGAAGTATGAAACCTTTATTCGAATCGATAGTATGGTTGACATAATTTAATGTTTGAATATTATTCCATGCAAATGTTGGCTACGGTTGCGCTCCATCCGCTTAGCTCAATTTCGGTATACTCTTTCCAACATTTCGGCCGATATCTCACGAATAAATTCTTCAATGCTGGCTTCCAGTGCGTCAATCGAAGCAGGCTTGTTGCTATAGACAGGAACCTTAACAGCCCACAAAAAATAATGGCATATGACACCGTCTTGTTGAAACCACTCCACTTCTTGTTGAAACCATATGCAAATCAAGGTCTTCCATTTTGCACAAAAACAAGTTTGTTGCCATCGCACGGTAGCGCTCACCATTCACAGTAACCTTCTCCTCAGCGTTAAAAAAATACGGTCCAATGATGTCGCCAGGCCTTAATCCACACCAAACAGTCACTCTGCCTGGATACGTGGTAGCTCTTGCAATACTTCCGGCTGCTCTTCACTGCAAATGCGGCAGTTTTGTATGTTGACGTGTCGATTCGACCAGAAATGAGTTTCATCGCTGAACACGAATATTCGATAAAAAGTGGGTCTTCGGCCAACTTTTCAAGAGCCCGTTCACCAAGAATTTGTCGCTGTAGTAGGTCCTTCCGATTTAATTCTTGCACCAGCTGTATTTTCAAAGGCTTCACACCTAAATCTTTCCGCAAACTTTTCAACGAAGTGGAATGACAGGGATCCAATTGTTGAGAACGGCGCCGAATGGATAATACACGATCGATACAGCTGCGATATTTTCCTCAGTTCGCACACTACGTTAACGTGTTTGTGGTTTAATCCCCGACAATGTAAATTTGGTGCGCATTTTAGTCACAATAGCTCGAATAGCCATCTCAGAACTTCGATTAAACTCAACATAAAATGCGCGATGAATATTGTTAACAGAGCCCGCATTTTGATAATAAAGTTCAATAGTTTGCAAGCGTTATTCATTTGTAAGACAATTCAAGGTTAAATTATAGACCAAACTGAAAATGTTTGACAGTGGTGCAAGCCATGAAACGTGCGTGAGCTGTCAAAGCCAGTGTTGCCAAAAAGAAAGCAGCTAAAACATCACCTTTTACGATTATAAAAATGTAACCGCTTTCTTTGATACAACTTGCTTCAAAACCGGTAAACGGATTTCAACGTAATTTGGGTAGTATTTTCCATTGAACCGTGGCACAGACTTAGGCCAAGAATGATAGAGTACAAGATTGCGCTGATTGGTCTGGAATTCGGAGAGTAACCAAGTGACGTCACACCATTTTCCCCGTGGAGAGAAATGAGAGGAACACGTTGGTATACATGTTTGTAAACAAAATCTGTTGTAACGTAGAAATTCTGTCAAAATTTTCAAGAGAGGGTCAGCGGCACCACAATTTGCACCTTCTGTATTCTTTTCCCCATGGACCTAAGCTATAATTTAATCTATTAGATGTCGCATGAGTCGAAATATTCCTAAACCCCGTACTTATGGTCTGATATTAATGATATTAGAAAGGTGGTGGGGCTGGTATAATAAAATATATAAATGATTTTTTGCCAAAGTTAACATAACATTTTGCGGCGATGAACATTATCATGGCATTTGCTGCGACACAATATTCGTGACATTTGCTGCGATACAGTGTTACCTAACACCTCGTATCGGCATTCAGCCACTGCAGCGCATATACATAATTCCCTCGCTGACAAGGCTTCTCAAAGTACGCACCATGAATTCTCAACCAAGGCACGACCAACTCATACTAAACATCGCAGATAGTCGCAGTGAATTAGGCATATTCGAGCCCTTGGAGTGGCCAAATGAAGGGAGCCGATGTCTTTAGGAATATTCGATGCCTTTGCTTGCACGGCCAAGATCATCACTGGCGCCACCACTCTTCGTTGCAGTCCCGATGTATCTTAGGCATATTCGAGCCCTTCGACGGTTCAGGTGAAGGGAACGAATGCCTGTCACGCATATTCCATCCGCTCTCTCAGATTTACCAACACCACCACCACTGGAACCATCGCTCTACTATGCTACTATGGGAACGGTGGTGCCCAGTAGTGTCTGCCGATGCGAGCCACCCGTCGTGTTACCAGTGCACGAACCGCCACTTCTAAGAATAATTTACCTTGATGCTAAGCGTCAATCGCTCTGATGATCATGATAGCAACCTGATTTGCTGCTGGTGGTCATACCAAGGACCGAAAATAACTTTTATGCAAAACATTTTAAATGAAAAACTCTCAATGCTTAGACTTTTATATTTTAACAAAAAAGGTAGAAAACATCGGTTATTTTTGACCCAATAAAATTAGATTCAACCCAATGCTATGTTATGACTTTTGTTGCACCAGAATTAAAAGCTTTCTTGTGGCAGATATTTTTTCTGCTTTTCGAAACAGTTATATTTGGACTTTTATTTTTTCCGAAAAGAAATGTCTACATATGACAGAAAATGTAACTATCCTTGTAAAAAAGTGATCTTCAGACTTTTATGTATAACAAACTATAATAAAAGTCCTCTATTTTATTTCGCATTTTAAAATATTTTCTGCCAAGTTTTAGGTTAGTGGACAAGTTTACTATAGCATAGTTTAATGTCATATCTTGTGAAAAATGAATTATCCAACTTTACGCTTTTTTTCTTCATAAATAAGAACAACAATTCCTAAACCAAATTGATTATTTGTGATTTGTATTTCGTTTGGCAACCAAATTATATTATTATGTACATATATGTAAGTACAGATGTAATGGTGTGCTTAAGTATTGTATTATTATATGTTTGGATATCGAAAATATTTAGTCAGTTTCGGGGAATAATTATCAATTAAAAAAAAGCTCTTTTTATAAGTTCATCCTGTTGTGTCTTCATCCATTACATTTAGAGAACCGCCAGGCTGCGGGATATTGGACTCAAATTTAACTCGGATTGTTCACAGATGGATCGAAACTTGAAGGGAGTGTTGGAAGTGGAAAATACTGCCGAGAACTCTGTCTAAGGAAAATATTACACAAAGGAAAGGGTCGCAATTTCTGCTATTATGAAATATTTGAAAATTGAAAAACTGCAAAAAAATTAAGAGTAAAGCTATCCGCTTTATATTAACCAAAATGCTGAGACTCCTATAAATGATGAGCGTAAAACAGCTGATATTTAAAAAAAAGTTAATTTTAACATTCATTCGAGCGTCATGACAAAATTACAAGAGAGAAAAATGATTTCAAGTTGCACAACTATAAAACATAATCCGAAAAAAACAATATTTTTTAAAAAGAGTTAAACAGCTTTAATGAATTACCTGAAAATATTTAAAATTATAAAAAAGCTTATTCAATAAAGGATTATGCGATTACACGGAATCGTTGAGGATAAGATAGATGTCGTAGTTTGTGTTGATTTGTGTGCATATTTCAATATTTAAAAATTTTGAAGTGGAGTCATCTCAAAACATTTTTAATCAGCTGCCCTGCCGTCGCGAGACTATGATTTATGTATGTGGTATCGCACCTTATCCACTCTCCGGCGGATATATCGGGAGCAGAGATTAACCGGTTCCGTAGCTTCATTATAACCACGCTGCGCTTTGCAAACTAAGACATATGTATATATTACCGTTCTGTTTGCGTTTATACTGAGATATCACAATGGGTTCCAGAAGGTGTATGCGAGCTCTTAGAAGCAGCCACGTTAACCTAACTTAATCTAACTTTGCGAAATACTCTCCTCAAACACAAGGGGAGAAAGAGAAACATTTGGAGCATTTGCACTCGATCTTGGCAAACATTTGTCCGAGGCAGTCGGGCCATCAATTTGAGAAGAAAAGAAGAAAATTATTTGCATAAGTATATTCATTTTGGTGCTAAGTTTATAGATTTTTTCAACTTATATAAAACCCAAACCTAACCCCCTTGGCGACTCAAACCAACATCGATCAACACGGCCCTACGAATACACACTAAAAACAACACAATAACCACTGATATCAACTAGAAATTACTCCACTAAAGATATTAATAAATACATAAAAAACGAAATCTTAAAAAAACACCAAACAACATTCAACAAGTCAAATGATTGGTATAAACAAATAAACGCAAACAAAACGAATATAAAGTATTTATCGAACTTCAACAACAACGAATTCAGCAGATTAGAAATGTCTTTTTTGTAATGACAAAAATTTAACGACTGCGACTAGGTCATACAAAGCTTACACACAGTTACATTACAAACAATACCGACAACCCAACATGTACCTGCAACCAAGACACACTAGTAACTATCAAGCACTTTCTGCTGGACTGCTCGCTTTTACAAGACAGAGATATATGATATTCAAAAATTCCAATCCCTTACTTGCCCTTTCCTCTCTTTCCAAAGAAGCGACCACCAATATTATCAAATTCCTAAAAACTACAAAATTATATTTTCTACTCTAAGTTAAAAGATGTGTACAATAATACATTATCTTATTAAGCTTAAGGCCTTGTAGCAATAGCTCAGTAATCAGCTTATAAGTCTATACACATATAAGCTAATATATGAAAATAAATAAAATAAATATGCCTTAGTCTACACAATGGCCAAAATAAATTTATGTAGAATATTTGGAATTATTTTGTGTATGCAGTTCCGTAGGCCATTCAATTTTAGTGTAACAAAGTGCAAGTTAAGCGGTTGAGCTAATGCAGGGTGTGGATGAAGCGTAACACACCACACAAGGAGCCCTGTGTGCCTAGCCACTCCCACATCAAGACCACAGTGCGCGATAATGAATCGTATCCTTCAAAAGGTGACCCTGTTTCCACCGTACAGCATGAATATAAACTAGGAGGGTGTCGAGCCTACTCTCTCCCCTTAATCCAGGGTATTTTTCGTCACCGTGCCCACTGTATGGTTTGCAGTCAGGGGGCTTTTCCGACTGTATTCGAACGGCGGCTCCCGGACACCGGTCCACATCCAGGAGTAACGTTGGACTTGCTGCGGCATGGGATTCTGCCGTGGTTGACCGTTTTCATCCCCTTTTCTTTAGTTCCGGCCACCGAATGGTCTCGTCTCAGTAGGTGGCCAAAGAACCAGATGATATGGATTTAAAAAAAAACAGCCTCGAACCCCTGCACGGACAGTGCCGCCGTTGGACCCGAAGAAGACAAGTCCAAATCCTCGGGAACCGCAACGACGGTGTTGAAAGAGCCTACACTGCTTAAAACACTGATTCGGTCATCCGCAGTGGCTAGAGGACTGGCTAAGCTCCTAGTGGTAAAGCCATCCTCTACGGAAGCCGGCAGGTCTAAGCCCCAGAGGGAAAGTCACCTATGGTGGGCAAGCTGCGGACGGCTCGTCCCTCCAAGCCCACTACGGGCAAACGCACGTCGCAAGAGGATAGCGCGAAGTCCTCCACGGACAAGCAACTGACCATTCCTGCAGGAATCGCACTCACCACAGCATCTGGAGCTGAATACCTCGATCAGCGCCCCAGCTGCTCAAAAGCTATTCTGCCCTCCATCAAGGTCCGGCGAGACCGAAGGTCATCAAAAAGCTGGGGGTCATCCCGCATGCCCAACTGGCCGAGAATTAAAACGCCTCCTTAAGGTGCGCTATGAAAGTCTTCGCCGAGAGCAGCAAGCGAGTAAGAAAACCACCAACCCCAATCCGCGGAAGGGCCTGGCCTCCAAGAGACAGAGATATCAAGAAGACACCTCGAGTGCACCCAAGAGGCATAAGGCTTCCGGCCCCTCTAGCCGTCAGTTTAGGCCTGTCTTCACCGCCAAGCCGTTTAGCGAATTTGCCAAAGAGCAACTTACGCTAGCTGTGGTGGATAAAGGGCATCCAGATGGTCCCATAAGCAAGGACAACTGGAAGTCCGCGCTAATGGGTCTATAAAGGGATACTTGAAAAGTATCCCAGCCCTGCACCAATCATGGTGATGCAATCTGGCGTCGCGGACAGTTTAAGCTGGTTTCGTGTACCGACGAGGGCAGCTGTGGCTCGGAACAGTCTTAGCGGTGGTTCATAGGGACGAAATCCCTGATAGGCCGAGAGCCTGGTCCTGGGTCCAGCTGACGCCTCAAAACCGGAGGAGATCGTGGAGCTCATCCGACTTGGCTACGATGGACTTCCAGCCAGAGTCTGGAAGATGGTCCGAGTTGGCGAGACCAAGGAGCAGCAGCGTTATGTTGGCTTAGCATCCCTCGTTATCGCGGGTTGTGGTGGAGTTATTCTACCCCATCACCATTAAAATCCACAAGAAGGCGGAGCAAGAAACAGGTGCATCGGGCAACGCCTCGAGCAGACCTGCGGACCCGGAAGGTTCTACCGACGAAGAGGGGGGCAAATCGGGAAACGCTTCGAGCGGACTTGGAGCCCCCGAGTCGTCATCGGCTGTAAATGGCCGCGGGATCTAGAAAAAACACCACGAGTGGACCTGTAGACCTCCCAATGAGAGCGACACGAACTCAGTATCTGCGAACGTTGGGCCGGTTTACACTTGGTGGGAAACACTGACCGAAGACCATCTTCAAGCTTCCGAACCGGAAGAGGTAGGAAATGATACCACAGTCATAGCAGCCTCAGAAGGGGAAGAGCTAGAGGCAATGGATTTTGTCTACTCTGAAAATGGTGCAGATCCTACAAACTAATCTGCACCACTCCAAGGCAGACTCAGAGAGAGAGCTGCGAACCCCATTTTAGTCCAGGAATCTTGGGTTGTCAGAAACAAGGTTTGTGGACTGAACTCTGGCGCATACCAGGTGTTAACAGACCCAGTAGCAGGTAGGATCGGAGCTTGCATTCTCATTAAGAAGACTATTTTCTTTTGTTCTACTCTCTCAAAATAGCGACGAGGACATCGTGAGCATTAGCGTCAGACTAAGTTTTCCCAACGATTAGACTGCAGGATGCTGTTAAGGAGGCGAACTGTATAATCCTCCCGGTCATAATTGGACCCGATTCTTATTCCCACGGTATGGGGCCCAAGGGGTACCAACGTTAGAGGCGAGTGTTTACTTGATTTTATTCTTCTAAATGATCTCTATATATGCAAAAGCGCAAATGATCCCACCACCTTTGTGACTTCTGGCAGAAGAGAAGTGCTGGATATATCTCTCGTATCGAGAAGTTTCTGCGACCAGATTACAGAATGGCAGGTATTAAAAGAACACTCCTCTTCCTATCATCTCTACTTCAACTTTAAACTCTATCTGAATCCTGCTCCTCTACCAGCATACAGGAACAAGAAACACACCGACTGAGCAAAATATAAAGATGTACTGTTTGCCTATTTATTTATTTATTTATTTATTTATTTATTTATTTAAGCCAATCAGTACAGTCAGTTCTTATAGGCTAAGTAGACATGCTTAGAGACTAATAAGCGATAAAGGAAAATAATAAAATAATAAAAATATAACGTATAACGTATAACTATTTATAAAAACAATTCAAAGAATTTAAAAACTGATTTTTTGAAGATGAAAAATCTATCTCGATAAATTTAGAAACTCTATTGAACTCAATCAGAGCTCTAGCAAAAGGAGCATTTCGAGCATAAAGAGATTTGAAAACTCCAATAAAAAAAAGCTCAGAACACCGAAGGGCCCTGGCCGGAACATTAAAGAAAATCCTCTCAAGGAGAATGGAACAGTTAACGTCACCATGAAGTAAATCGAAAATGAAAGACAAAGATAAGATTGTTCTTCTGATTTGTAGTGTTTTTAAGTTAATCAGTAGGCACCGCGATTCATAAGAAGGGATAGGATCCGAAAAACGTATTTCACGCAACGCAAAACGAATAAATACTTTTTGGATCCTCTCAATTCTAGCTGCATGACACGCATAGTAAGGTGACCAAATGAATGAAACATACTCAAGCTTGGAGCGAACAAAGGCCGTATACAAAAGTTTCAGCGTATAAGGGTCAGTAAAATCCGAGCTGTTTCGCCTAACAAAAGCAAGCATGGAGTAAGATTTAGTAATAATGAAATTAACATGACTGGCAAAAGTAAACTTCGAATCAAATATAACCCCTAAGTCTTTAATTTCTTTTAACCGCGACAGGGGCGAGTTAGAAATATGATAAGAGGTGTCAATGATATTGAAACGCTTAGAAAAGGTTATTTGGAAACATTTTTTTACATTCAGCAATAAGCGATTATTGGCACACCAGTTACTAACGTTATCCAAATCAATTTGCATCAACTCAGAATCAAGAGAGCTACTGAGTAAAGAATAGATCTTAAGGTCATCCGCATAAAGCAGAAATTTTGCTGATGAGAAGCAAGAACTGATGTCATTGATAAACAGGACAAAAAACAACGGGCCCAGAATGCTACCCTGCGGAACCCCAGAGCAAGCTAGGAACGGCGAAGATCTAACATTATTGACAACAACCACGCAACGACGATTACGCAAATAAGATGCAATCCATCTCAAAAAAGATGAGTGGAAACCAATGCAGGATAATTTCTTAATCAAAATTACATGGGAAACCCTATCAAACGCTTTAGAAAAATCGGTGTAAACGGTATCAACTTGCAACCCAGATTGAAAGGCAGAGATAAAATCGTCTGAAAAAACAGCTAGATTAGACACTGTAGAGCGGCCCGGAAAGAATCCATGTTGCTGCGGGCATACAATATTCTTAACAGCAAATATTAATTTCTCTTGAATAACACCATCGAAAAGCTTTGCCACTGTGGAAAGCTTTGAAATAGGCCTATAATTGGAAATATCATCTTTTCTACCACTCTTGTAAATTGGTGTAATGAAAGCCAATTTCCAGGCATCAATGAAATTACCCGAAGATAGAGAATTATTAAATATTAACATCAGTGGGTATACTAAAGAGTCACAGTGCTTGAATAAAATCGCAGACAGACCATCAACATCAGTATGTGACGAGGGTTTCAGTCGAGCAATGCCACTGAGGATATCTTCAGCAGACAATACTAACTTGCCGAAATCGAGGGATGGTTGTATGTTAAAGGAAACATTTTCATCACCATCGGAGTCAGATGTGAAGTTTGACTTAAAAAATTCTGCAAAGAGATTAGCAGTACCAGTAAAAGTATTAACAAATTTATCACCAAGAAAAAGAGTGGATGGTATATTAGATATCGATTATCTTTCAGCTTTTCTTCAAATCTTAAGACATAGTTTCTGTGTAAAAATTTATCAAGGCATAAGAATTTCTTATCAAACTTCTTATACAAATCAAAATATGCGGTGTTTTTGCTTTTTTTAAATTTACGAAGAAATTTATTTTTCTTATTACGAAGCTTCATCAATGCTGCATTGTGCCAGGGCACTTTGTATCGCTTTTTTGGTATAAAAGGAATGACCATTTTACAAATGTCAACAACAGTGGATTTAAAAATCTCAAAGCAATTAAAAAGATTCTGATGTTGAAATAGGTTATCCCACTTAATGCTCATCAAAAGATTATTCAGTTTCAAAAAATCGCATAGCTTAAAATTAAAAGAAGTATCAGAATCAACATAACAATTGTTTGCATATTCATAAAATTCAAGATCAAGTACTAAAGGTACATGATGTAGACAAGATTGTATGATAGGTGAGGAACATTCAAGTAAAGAAAAATTTACATTTTTGCTTAAGAATACCAGGTCTAAAGTCCGACCAAGAATATTTAAAAAACAATTAATTTGCATAATGTCAATACTTAAGAAGCTATCAACTAAATACATTTCACTAGAACTATTAACATTACAGGCAATAAGAGCAGATTTCGAGATAGTGCGTGACCAGTTGATATTGCAGAGGTTAAAGTCACCTAGCACGCACAGATGATCATTACCTACTTTATCCAAAGCCAAAGAGGTAACGTTGTCGACATGGGCTGTGTAGAGGTCGTGGGTACTGTTTGGCGGAATGTACGAAGCACAAACAAAAATGGATTCCGAGTTACCACGAATGTGAACACACAGCTGATCAATAAGCGCATTATTATTTTTAAGCGTAACCTCAGAAGCATGATGCTTACATTGAACAGCGATAAGAACTCCTCCACCTCTAGCGCATCCAGTTAGAGCAGCACTTCTATCCTTACGAAAGACATTGTAAATATTAGAGTCAAAGAACTCGTCGCTAAAAAAGTTTTCATTTAGCCATGTCTCAATAATGACAATAATGTCATATTCACGATGTGAGCTAAATAGACGCACAATCTGGTATATAGTTCTGATACCAGACATATTATGCATGTAGAACTTTAAGCGGTTACGTTCTCCACTGAACGATTTCTGTTGGATTGAAGAATCCCGTCGTTTTTTGGAAAGAAACGAAAAGGGCGTACTACTACGTTCGTAGGCCATAGCTCAGGTGTCAAAAGCTTTTCATAATAATTTGCATTCACGCCCAGCTTGAAATTAATACATCTCAGAGTATTTGGTTGGACACCATTCTTAATTAGACTATAACACAGGATGGAGCTCTTCTCAATACCAGTGCGTTTAGCGATATAATCTTTTAGTTTATCAGGTGTAACTGAGGCCGAAAATGGTGACAGATGTAACCATCTCATTTTAGAAATAACACCTAGCTCGTTATTATCACTCGAACCAATAACTAAGGGTTGTTTTAGTTTACGGCTCTTATTTTTGGAAAAATTTTCCACAAGGGGCTTTTGTCAAGCATAGCCACATTAGCATTATGAACAGTAGGAACGCTTCTCACGATAAATCATGCTTAACGTTGAGACCTGATGAAGCGACTTTCCCGGACACGAAGGTAGTTTCTCTAGACCGTCTAAAATTTATGAAGCAGTGAACTTTGTGACAAGTTCTTGTAACGCTGCTTTTAAGGCATCATGCCCAAGCACCCTCCCGAAGAGGAAGAAGAAGCCTCATTGGTGGAATCGGGAGATTTCAGTCGAGAGGAAAAATAGCAGGATGCTCTTCAACCAATCTAAAAGAAGAGGTTTCTGGCAACCTTACAAGGATACACTCCAAATTTTCAAGAAGGCCCGCGCGAATCTTGGAAAAACTTCTGCAACAGTATTCAAGAATAATCTGAGGCTAACGGGCTGCCAAAAGTGCTTTTGAAAAGTGCCTCAAATATAAGCTCTATCCAGAAGCATAACGGTGACTGGACATCATCTTCTACCGAAATACTGGAGATACTCATGAGCACCCATTTCATGGGGTGCTCAGATGACGTCTCTAACACTCCGGCAGACCATAAAACCTACTCTTCCCAAGAAAGCCCAGTAAAGGATATCGTAAGCTACGCCTGGGTGGGATGGGCTATAATATCTTTCCAACCCTATAAATCTCCGAGGCTTGACAAAATCTTTCCCGCCCAATTGCAAACAGCTAAGGAGATAAGGCGCCCGCTGCTCTCACAGATTTTTACAGCTTGGCTTACATTAACTCATGTCCCACATAAGTGGACAAGGGAGAGAGTAGCCTTTCTACCAAAGGAAGCAAGACTGCTTATGTGAAACCGAAGGCTTTTAGGTCCATAAGCCTTACTTCGTTTCTTCCCAAAACTCTAGAGAGGCTCTTAGATGAATACATTCGGCGGGGAAAAACACGGTAACCTCTCTCCCAACCAGCATGCATATTGCAAATCAGCTGAGACTGGGCTCCATGCTGTCGGTTCAACGATTGAAAAAGGGCTGGCCTTCAAGGAATACACGCTAATAGTTTTTCTCGACATAGAGGGAGCCTTTAACAATGTTCACCCGGATTCGGTGGTCAGGTCCCTCCTTAGAGTGGGCGTGCAGCAGGGTGTGCAGCAGGGGGTGGGGGACTTTGTTGGGCTCCTGCTAAAAAATAGAACTATTGTTTCCGAGTTAGGGATTAGGTGTCTGCAAAATGGCTCTCTACCATTTTCAGGGCCTGTTTCAAACTGAAACATATACCGTTGACATGGAGAAATGTCAAGGCTGGTTTATTCCTAAATCCGGAGAGGCCTCGCACACTAATCCACTGGTTGAGTTTATCGGCCAACTACTCTGTTGCAGAGTAGTAATGGCTAAGCTGAGTGTGAGCGAATTGTCGCGGCACGTGTGGAGGTGTCCTATCCCCACTTCTATGGAACCTCACCGTAAATACGCTACTGCGAGGTACGGACTGGTGTGGCGTAAAAGTTGTCGCGTACGCTGATGACGTCACGGTCACACCAAGGGGAAAGTTTTCGCAGACATTATGCAAGCCGACGCAACGTGCCCTTCGGGAGGTATCAAAGTGTTCCACCCACTGCGGGCTCAGGGTCAGCTCAAGTATGGTGGAACTTGTGCTCTTCACGAGAAGGCATAAAGTGTCTTCGGTAACTCCACCGGTACGAAATGGTAGCCGGTTAAGTCTTTCTATAAGTGCCAAATTTCCAGGCGTTATTTTAGATAGGAAGTTGAACTGGAAAGAGAACATAGTTCAACGCCTGTGAAAAGGCTTCCATAGCCCTCTACACATGTAAGAGAGCCGTAGGCAGGAAATGGAGTCATAATCCCCGGATCTGTCGGTGGATTTTCACAGCGGTCGTCAAACCAGTTCTCCTATATGGGGTGATCGTATGGTGGCCTGCATTAGAAAAAGAGGTCACTCTCTCACCAAGGTGCAAAGATCTAGTATGATGTGTATAAGTGCGGCACTCAGAACCACGCCAAATGAGGCCTTGGGCACCATTTTAGACCTCCATCCTTTTGATTTAGTTGGACAACAGATGGCAGCGATGACTACTTTGCGCCTAAGAGAGACATCCCAGTGGTGTCCTGAAAGCCAAAGGCACTCTTGTATTTTGAACAAGTTCTGCTCTATTCCGAGCAGCACGGATCGGTGTGCTTTGACATCGGTTTCTGAAAGTAACTTTCTTACACGAATTCCAAGCATGGAAGAGTGGAAACTTGAGTTTCATACTCCACCTGATAGCGTTGTCATCTATACAGATGGCTCGATAATAAGGTAGGAGGAGGCGTTTTCTCACGAAACCCTTTCCTGCAAATTTCATTTAGGTTACCAGATCACTCCAGCGTCTTCCAGGCTGAGGTCTCAGCTATCATGGAGGCGGTAGAGAAGATTGGGACCGGGATCATAGGAAGAGACATATTCACTTTTAGTGAGCTCTTTCACGTTTAACTCGAACATCGCGATGGACTGCCGCCTATCTCTACAGGAGATGGCCAAGCAGAACAGACTGTACCTCTTGCAAGACAAGGTGTGACCAAGCAAATTCTTCAGGATAAAGATCGCATTTGTATGCCGTTTGCCACTTGCAAACTGCTACTGAGAGATTGTACATATAAACAAGCTGACAATAGATGGAGGCAAAATACGACCTGTCGAACCTCAAGGCAGACGTGGCCTAAATGTGGTCGGAAACGGTTGCGCAGCGTTCTCTCTCTAAGAAGGGAAAACATTTCTAAAGGGCACTCTCTGATAGGGAAACATGCTGAAAGGTTATGAGAACCCTTTGGAAGATGCTTTAGGAGCTGCAAGAATGACGATGAGGAGCAAACGATCTTGCATTTACTGTGTAAGTGTCCTGCACTGTGTAAAAGCAGAATGCGATATCTGGGAACACCGTTTTTGGATGACCTTAGTGAGGTTTCAAGCACCGAGGTAAATTGCCTGTTGAGCTTCATCAGTGAGTCAAAATGGTTTGGTGAGGGGTAATTCTTCTTCATGGATGGTACAAAATTTTTCTTTCTGGTAACACAATGGGTCCCCTATTACTGGCCTAAGTGAGCCGGCAGGTGGCAGCCACTCCCACCTAACCTAACCTAGGGATTGGGTTCATTACTGAACATGTGACCAGAGGCATCACCCAAGAGGGCGTTATCTCCCCTCTACTATGGAATCTAACCGTTGATGCCCTGCTTTGGAACCTGAGAGGTACTGATTGCCAAGTCGTAGCGTATGCCGATCTACATCTCTTAACTCTCACAAAACAACATCCAAAGTCGCCAATATGTATAAAATATATACGTTGATAATAAAGAATTTATTTATAACACAGTGCTACAAAAGAGAATGAAGTCGAAATACCTGGGAAGTGATGTTATTTTCCTTCCGGTGACACCCAGTAAGGAACTGCTTGCTGAGCATGAGGTTGTGCTCCTTAACGCGGAGCACATTGACCTCTCGGTGGAGATGCTCCTCAGGCACATTAGAAGACATCTTCTAGAACTAAATTACGAGATCCCGCCACTCATCACGCAACCGCTGGATCCGGAGGCGTACCGGCGGGTCCTAAGCAGCATCCATAGAGACACAGTCACTACCGTCATTGACTCCCGCCAGGCAAATGCAGTCATCGGAGCCCAACCGCCACCTGTAGCAGATGAGGAGTCCCTGCTGCCCCGTGAGTCCCGCGTCACTCTGGCACAATTACGATCTGGATACTGGAGCAGGCTCTACTCCTACCTATCCAGAATCAACCCCGACATACCCAACACATGTCCGGCATGTGGAGATTCTCCGCACGACACCAACCACCTATTCACATGCCCCCTCAAACCCACTCATCTAACCCCTCTCTCCCTCTGGCCCAACCCTATCGAAACTGCACGTTTCCTGGGCCTCCCCCAAGATGAGTTCGACGACAACGACCATGGGTGAATCCGCTCTTTACGGGGCGCGACTAGCCGCTACAACAACAACAGATTACATAACTCATCTACTCTGCATGGATACTAAATTCTCCATACGAATCCCAGAGAGGAATGAACAAAAACACAGTTTAAACACAGAACTCATCGAGGAGGTGAATATCAGGTGGGCCATGGAACCCATCTATCATATTACCAGACAAGTTTGGGCAACGCAAAGCGATCCAAAGCGCTGATTCGCCTTGACCGACCTTCCCTCAGAATAATGGTTGGGTTAATAACCGGGCACTGTTTTATGGCATCACAACGGATTTTGTCAGCCTACGTGTGCTTCCGTTTTACCCTAACCTAACCTAAGTGAAAGTTAAAAGCTGGTGAAAACGACCGTTGGTTTGTGAAATTTTTTAGTTGTCGAGGCTGTTGCGAGTTTTCCATTAAAATTCGGTTTCGTTTATGAATGGTAAAATTTTGTCAAAAAATCACTGCTATTATCTATTTTGCATCACAAGGGTGTATATAGTAAATTATTTCAGAAAATTGTACTTCTTTCGCGAGATTCCGGGTAACTAGTTCTTTCAAATAAGTTGTAGCGTGCATTATTTTTACGGGATCTTTATTTATTACACATCTTGGACGAGGATCGCAATATACAGCTGCAGGAGTACTAGGAATTAAGATTTTTGTTATATGTTTTGAGTAAAAATATAAATATGTTGAATTTTATTGTTTTAGTATGAATAAAGGAAATACAATTTTTAATATTAATGTTTCTATTTTAATGCTACTTACTTTTTTGAAATGGCTTACTTTCAATGGCAAAAATGGCGATTTTTGCAGGGTAGTGTGCATACATAATATGTCTACACATACATACATACAAAATTTTACTTCAAATGAAATAAATATTATCAATATATCTAATAACAATCAACTTCATCCTCAAGTAAAAATTTCCAACCCTATCAAATTTTCAAGGCACATACATATGTATGTATAAGTATATACATTTTACAGCCTTTCTTATGTTAATTTAACTGATGAAAAACGGCACTCTTTATTTCAATTAAAAAGGCGGCAAAATACAATGTAGACCCGAAATAGTTAAGACGGGTATTTAAGAATGCTCTAACGTAAAGTGAAAGGATGTCAGCAGGTATTTGACCCATGAGAGGAGGCCTCGGCATAGCTGCAGCATTTTCACAAAATTTACATTCACGTTTAACTGACTTTAAAAGACTTCGAACGTTCTATCCAATATTTAGCACGAATCGCACAGAAATAGCTTCCTGGTTTTGGTGATGAAATGTTTCATGAAAATAGCGAAATAAGTCCTGGCAGCGCATGATTCTTTGGCAAAATGACTGATTCCTCGTACAAAGCGGACTCCGTCTGGAAAGCTGCATGCCATTCCGCATTGCGAACAGTTCATTCACGAAAACGGCTTCCTGAACCAGCCGAACTAGCATTTTCCCTGTTTCTTTGATTGCACTGGCTGGAATTTCAGTGTTTTCGGTTACCAGAGCGTGAAATCTTAAAGCGGCGTATCGAACCCAACTCATAACTTTAAGAAATGTATAGAAATTTTAAAACTTGGTGAAATAAAACTTCTTGAAATTGTAACGCATATAACGGCTTTGCTCTCTTTTCGCTTTCGATATCATTTGTGGATAAATTTGGCAATAATGGCCAATTCTCTTCACTCTGATTTAGAAACTCTGACCCATTTATCTATTTCGAATGTAAAACAAATACATTACAAGACTATGGTCGCGTTGAGTTGTCGGCTGGGTTTAGCGATCCGGGTACCCATCTCCATTGTGCCATCTCAGAATTACTTACAAATTGTTTATACTGGCGCGCTTTGGATCGTATACCCTGAATTACTGCCTTAGGATCCGGCCAGTAATTTATTAATGTAGCGTTTATTATGTGACTATCAACAACTGCATTACTCAACTCAAACCTAGGAATCGAAATTGGTTTTAAGGGACTGCAAAGAGACTTGGTATCTACAAATATATGTTGTTGAATTTCGGAAGACGGATCTTTAAAAAGCGGACTTTAAAATCTTGGTATGCTGAACTCTTTTATCTTATCAAGCGATTTATACCACTCATATCATTTATCGTAAATATCGTTGGGTATTGTATCGCCAACCCATACTAACCTGCCACAGTTTTTGCAGCAAAATTTTCGAAACCAAGGTAATATTTCCAAGGAATTCCAATGGATCATATATCAACATCATTAAGCCTAATAACTCTGCCTTTTTTGGACGTTGACTTCCATCTAAAACTGCCGTGGGTATTCTAGCGAATGTGAAATTGCATACCCAGTACTTTACCACATGTTGATTTTGGGCCAGACATATTTTTCGAAACACACTCATGCTCTGAATTTCTATCAATGACCTGCAGTAACTTTGTGGAGTTTGAAATGAAAACGAAACCTGCTTTTCTGCGAATCTCCGTCACCTTTTCCGATACACATATGTATACCCACCTCAACTGCAGTAAAACTATCCACATGGTCGTCAACATAGTGGCGATTGACGATTGCATTGACTGCAACTCGTTAAAGCCGTCGTCGATATGTACATGACAAGTTATTGCGGAATCTGAACTATTTTGATCTGAGCCAAGGACTAACCAAGTTTATGTGTGGCATACCAATCAATATTTTTGGCATCGCATTAAAATAACTTTCTATTGAGAGTTCACGTAAGTTTTTGTTTTTCTCTTAAACATTTCCGCGCAAAGCGTTTGCACAGGCAAAAATAACCTTTTCGTCGTTCACACCCCGCTCATATAAAACTTTCCCTCTCGATTTATTGTGCTGAAATTTCCAAGTTACACGCTTTGAAACTTTGCTAGTTGTTTGGTCATCAAACCATTTGAGGCGCAGCCTCTAAGGCAAATTTCATTTGCGACTTGCTCTCTAGCAGCGTCACTTTAGGCCCAACGCCCACAAAAGCGATCACTCACATACTACCCTTCAAGACCATGTAACTCAACTGGTAAAAATTTCAATAAAGTCTTATTTATGTTTTTATTTATATTTTCCTCACCAACCTCATTCGCCAATTCATTTTTCTTATTTACGACTGGTTGACAAGTGCTGACGGTAGCAACAGCTGATTCAACAGACACGAGGTTGCCAGTATTTGAACATCGAGATCACAACAATCTGCAATTGATGTTCCATTAAAAGAATGACCAAAGGTGATGCAAGAAATATATTATAATACATTTAGGCCATTTTTAGATTTTTTGCTTGTTTGTCTGTTTGAACTCACTCACTAATCTCCGGTTTCAATTGTTGGCTGGACAGCAACCTAGGACATAACACAGTGTATATTTTATAAAAATATTAAATAGGGGATACAAATTTAGTTTTTCAACGGTGAAAATAATACAGAAAGTGGCACAGATTGTGGTACCACTAACCTTCTATTGGAAATTTAGACAGAATCAGCTACGTAACAATAAAATTTATTTACAAAAACGGTGTATGTATGTATTCTTTCCAACGTGTATAACAAAGTTATTGTATATTGTTTTAAACATGTATGTATAGCAACGTGTTTGTTCTCAAAGATAAGTCATTCTCACGAATTTCAGATCAATCAATACTATCTTATATTCTATCAGTTTTGGGCTACAACCAATGTTGCCGTTTTTATCCTTTCGGGTCCAAGGGGATACTTCTTCGAAGAATTTTTTTAAAATTTATGGAAAGTTCAAATTCGTCATTTCTATTTATTTCAAATAAATTTTAACATCTGTATAACGAAAACGACAAAGGAAAGATCTATTTAATCTATTTAAGTTATGTCAGATGCTACATCGATTCGCCACTCACTGTTGTATGGCGAAACGAATACGGCTGTTAAAGCAGTGGCGATTGTTAAAGTGTAGCGATAAAGTTAAAGTGGAAGTTTTTTCGGAGAAAAAGTAAACAAAGGAACGTATTGAATGAACCTGTGTATAATCCGCTGCTGCAGAGTGCATATTTTCAGATCTCAACTTAATAAAAACAATTAAATCAAATCGATTTGCTCTAGAATGAAAACATTATGGTGTGCAAATGCATTAACAACGACTATTAAATAGTGACCATGGTATGTGATTTTTTAAGATGTTATTTACTTTTATACAAACTAGAGTCTTTCTAGTTCATCTAGACGTAAGACACTTTTTAAGTATGAAAAACTAAAATTTAAATTTAAATGCTTAACAAAGCAAATAAAATTCATCGAAAAATATGTTTTTGCAACTTTTATACGTTTTTTTCAGATTGATAGTTGATCCTGAAAGAAAGGTGGATACTATACTTTTGGATACTTTTAGGCTAAATTTTTCATACTTAAGCCGAATTTTCGTGTACACAAATACATACGAGTATGTAATATTTGAAGATATATTAATGTATGCAAACTTACACGTCTTCTTTCATCAACTTTAGCAAAGATATTGTTTAGCTCCTTAATATGATCATCCTAGAAATATAATAAAAGATATCATGTATAAGTTTAGTTTTTGTATCAATACGTATCATAATTTCTAAGTTAACCCTCTAGCTCCCAATTTTTGTTTTTTTTACAAAAAAATTCTTTTATTGTTAATTTTGGGTCTGAATTAAAGAATTAAAGAAAAAAATTAAATTAGGTAAGAAAGCCGGTTTTTATGGAGTCAGAACTTTATACCGCCTTCAGGCGGCCTTGTTAAAAGTAACCAAAAAAAGTTCCAACACAGTTTATTAAGTGACACAGAGTGGGTTGATCAATTTCTTATCAAAATGATACATTTCATTAGAAATAAATGTAAAAGATTATATATCGACACTTAACTTTTTTGTCTATGAAAAATTGGAAAGAAAAATATACATATGTGTACATACATACATATGTATATAGAATAAGGTTATTTTTATTACAAAGTTTTGGATTGCAGCCGGGAAATTTGCGCGTCTATTTACCAGTACGAAGCAAAAACTGCGGAAAATGTTCAATTCCATCGTAGCGAACGTCTCAAGGCGGTAGAAAAGTCCGCTTTCCTGAATTATTTTTTCAACAAGAGTGCGTGGGCGCCCTAGGGCTTTCGCCAGCGTAGGAATTTGTATTTTCTATTGTTAGGGTCAGGCTGGTAGATCCTCTTAAACAATATATGTATGTATAAGAATTCACCATGGTCATGTCAAGAAAATGTGTAAAAACGCGATTTGTGTTCTTAATAGTCTTCAAAAGAATTTTGAATCGACCATTAAGCCCATCCATTAGATCAACTCCACCTATATGATAACAGTCATCCATTTATTACATTGGGGCAATCGACGTCAAACAACCTTTTCGGAACGTACAAAACGTGAAACCTTTTTCTTTACGCATGTTTCATTCTGCAAAGGTTTCGTGCCTTCGTAAATCGATGCTGGTCTGGCTTTTTTATTGTCCTTCCAAACGGATAAAGAAATATCGACACCAGAAGCTGATCCGCAAAATTCAGCACTGTATCCACTCGCAAACTTTTTGAGGTCCGTATCTTAAAGCAGCTTACAATTTGGACCTCGATTTGACCGAATAGTTCATAAATAATAAATTCCTCGTGATCGGAGATATACGAGTAATGGCAATGAAGTATAATAACTACCGAAATACATATATAATGTGGGGTTTATGGTCTGGCACTATACGCGATAATCGAACAACCACATTTGCTGACACTCCAAGGTCTGATAAACCAAGTCGGACCACATTGTCCCCTGCACCGCAATATACCTCAAAGTTGTAACAAAAGCCAGAAGTATCACACAAGATGAAGAGTGTGACTTCCCATTTGTGTGGTTTATCTGGCATGTATAGTCTTTCTTTTCGTTGCGCACATTTGTTCATCCACGCAGAGTCGTTGAGGGATTGGCACGGACTGAAATTTTTCATTAAAATGCTCTACAATTGGACGTAGTTTGTACAACGGATCATAGCCTGGGGCGGTGTTAACGGCCAATTTGCTGTTTTCAATAAAATGTAAATTGCTTCGTAAGGTCAAATCGATTCCTTGGCGTAGTTGTTTGAATTATTTGACAACATGAACGCACGCTTGGGTAGCGAAAAACCGAAATGAAAAATAATATGCCAATAAATGGACGTATTTCCAATTTGCTCGAGGAAAATGAAGTATTTATATCTTTTTGAGCGGCATAGATATTAGTTTGCTGAACAATGTGTTCTATTATATTATCGTTTAAAAAATTTCCGAAGCACTTAAAAAATGAATCAAGTCTTTTCAAATCATCTCCCCATTCCGAGTCAGAAAATTCAGTAGCAGATTTATCCTATACTAGATGTTTTTGCCGCCACAATGTTTTTTTAAAGATCGCCGATTTCGGATCTAGATCTGAAATGGAGCCAATGAAAGCCCCTGCATTATTTATGAAGTTATCGTCAGGTTGTATGATAGCTTGCTCAGCAGGCACCTTACGTTGTCGCATCGTTGCTGGAAGAGCACATGCCCTGTGTATTTGCTTCTCCATCCATATCACCATCGAAGTCCATCACTTCCAAAATTTTATTTATCTCGTCATCCGATAGCTACGATAATTTACGCGGCCATCCACGTTCCATTTTTTTAGGCTAAAAAATGCCAGGAAATTTCCACTTGTTACTTACTCGTATTAAAATTTTTTTGACGAATGATACCAAGACCGCCTCCAGACGGTATACCTTTCCAAGCAAATTAAAAGCGTACCGCACCTTTTATTTTCCAACTGTAACTATTTTGAGTAATTTAATGAAAACAGCATCACACTAATATTATGTTTTTTTTACCTACGAGCACTAATAATATTTTGTTTATTATTTTGTTTTCTGTACTCTTCGCAAGATAATTATTTCCACTGAATATCACACAATATGAAAATGAGATGACTGCAACAGCTGCCATGGGCATCAGATCGCAATGAAAAAGCAGGCTAACAATTTTGTGAATCCCCGAAATAAAAAAAAAAATAGGAAAACGCAAACTATAAGGGAAATGGCAAATATCACTGTAATCAATTAAGACCGCCTAAATGCGGGGTTAGGAACTAGAGGTTTAAGAGAATCAATGAAGCAGTGGTGAGCAAACCTTCTCCCATCTCAGCTGCCATGGGCATCAGATCGCAATGAAAAAGCAGGCTAACAATTTTGTGTATCCCCGAAATAAAAAAAAAAAAATAGGAAAACGCAAACTATAAGGGAAATGACAAATATCACTGTAATCAATTAAGACCGTCTAAATGCGGGGTTAGGAACTAGAGGTTTAAGAGAATCAATGAAGCAGTGGTGAGCAAACCTTCTCCCATCTCAAGTAGGGACGTACCGATACAAATACATATGTATGTACTCGATGCTTTCATTTCCGATCAATACTTTCTATTGAAATTTTGCCACATGTAAACAATTGGCAAAGCGTTGCCCGATGTGTAAGACAGCGCACAAATGAGCGTCGTGTCTCCCGAATCTTTTAATTAGAAATTTCCTATGCGCTCATATTTCTAGCAGCAGGTTTCAGATTCGCCATGGCTCCATGTTCCTCTATCAAGTAGCTATGAAGTAGATGGGAGAGAAAGAGACTGATACCAGAAAAAGACGTTGGTTCTTATTCAATGCACTTCAAAATATATTTGCATATAAGAAACAGACATATTTAAAAATATAAATGCATCGAACGTATAAAAAAACTTCTAGGTTATCTATA
Source organism: Anomoia purmunda (assembly GCA_951828415.1). Taxonomy (NCBI): domain Eukaryota; kingdom Metazoa; phylum Arthropoda; class Insecta; order Diptera; family Tephritidae; genus Anomoia; species Anomoia purmunda. The sequence continues at coordinate 39,248,175 of OX639994.1, read as the reverse complement.
TTTGTGTACTGTTGGGGTGCTGCTATAGCGAAGCTTTATTATGCGCAGAAAAGAGCCCAGCCAAAGATGGTGCTTTGCGCCATAAATAGGCCAACTTACGTAGGTAGTGTCCGAGGCATGATGATGCCCCCATATACATACATCAACGCCCAGCCGTGCTTCCCCCTGGGTCTCTTCAAGTCGAAGCTCCCGAGCAAAGTCCGCTGCTATTGCCGAGGTTGAGGCGCAAACAGCTCGCACATACACATACAAAATCCATTGATGATCGTGAGTACGCAAAAAATTGTAAATATTGTTTTTGGTCGGGGAAAAAATACCTACGCACCAAACACTACTTGCAGGCGGAAAAGCGCAAAAATCCCTTGATGACCCGCAACCATAACATTATATCCTCGGAAAGACATAGAAAGGAATGAGGCTGGCGAGACCAGCAACCCGATATGTACATTGCCAAATTAATGTGTACGAAAAATACATACATACATACACACCCAATGGTTCGCTAGTACGAGTTCCAACACTTTTTGCAGAATATTAGAAATGAAAAAGCTTATTAATAGTATGTATATGCCATATATAATAAGGTATATAGTGCCATATATATATAGAAGTATGTACATGCAACTCTGATCTCGGATAAATTACCTTTTTCTTGCTTTGGTTCGTTCGCTGCTGATGTTTGCTGCTACTCAAAAAGTGACAACAGTTTAAACGGAACCTTGGTTTAAATACTCCATCATGTTCGAAGAAAACCACCGGCAGTGCAGTTTTGTAGCTAGCTAGCTGTAGAGGAAGACCATCAGGGATACCAATGTTTGAAGGCTTTTGGCTTCAACACAAGGATTAATGCAATGAGTTGAAAATTAAAACATAAAAAAGACAAAAAGACAAAAAGCTCATGCGCGGTTTTGTCACAGATGCGAGAATACGCCTATTAATTTTGCTTTTGTCGACTCTCCACAAACTAGTTTGGCCAATATGACATCACTGCACACGTCAGCTGATTGTTTGGATCGAAACCCAAAACACAAAAGCATAAAAACAATAGATACGAAAAAATAATCTAATCACTGCGTTATATTTGTCAGTGCTGCTTCGCAAAAATAACATTCGACAAATTGTGGCTTTTAATCGATACCGCATTTTAATCGACAAACCTATTTGAACGCTGACGAAAGTGAAAAAGCGATCGTTACGAAGTGAAAATTTGTACACAAGTACAAAAACCTACTGGTAATGTTTCTTTTGCGACAAGTGCGTGCGAAATAAAAGCTCCCCAACCCTCCTTTTAGTTCACACTTTTGCAGTGTATTGAGATGCACAGTTACGGTGGAGCAACAGTCAGGATCCGATCGAGTAGTGCCAAGCTCGCCGGAAATTTGTTATGTTCAGCTAAGTTACACCTATACGTTCCATTCCCGCTTTATTAATTTAAGGCCAATAATATTATGATAATTGCGTATAAGCACATAGTGGCGACGCACAGTGGGAGAAATCGCGAAAAAGCTGGCCAAAAGTAGAAGACATCGATCTACAGATCTGAAAATTAGCCATATAATGTTTTTGGGGTCGCTGACACCGAATTCGATGTTGTCATTACGAAAAACAAAATGGCTGATTCAAAATGGCGGACATATTTCCAAAAAACTTGTTGAATATAGACGAAAATTGGTTTCATGGGGTTTTTTGAGTCGCTGAAACCAAATTTGATGTTAGTTTTTGAAAATACAAAATGGCTGATCCAAAATGGCGGACATATTCCTGAAAAACTTGTTCAATGTAGACGAAAATTAGGTTTATAAGGTTTTTTGAGTCGCTAAAACCGAATTTGATGTCATTTTGCAGAAATACAAAATGGCTGATCCAAAATGGCGGACCCAAATTCAAAAAACTTGTTCAAAGTTAACAAAAATCAGTTTCATGGGGTACTTCGAGTCGCTGTAACCGAATTTGCTGGTACTTTCTAGAAAAACAAAATGGCTGATTCAAAATGGCGGACATATTTCTGGAAAACTTGTTCAATTTATAAGAAAATCAGTTAAATGTGGTATTTTTGAGTATTTTAAACCGAATTTGATGTTATTCTTCAGAAATTCAAAATGGCTGCTCCAAAAGGGAGGACAGGATTTTGAAACATTAGTTCAATGTGAACAAAATCAGTTTCATTGGGTTCTTTGAGTCGCTAAAACTGAATTTGCAGGTATCATTCGAAAAAACAAAATCACTTAGTCAAAATGGCGGACATATTTCTGAACAACTTGTTCAATGTATACGAAAATATGTTTCATGGGATTTTTTGAGTGACTGAAACCGAATTTGCTATTATTTTGTAGAAATACAAAATAGCTAATCCAAAATTGCGGACATATTTTCGGAAAACTTGTTAAATATAAACAAATATCAGTTCTATGAGGTTCTTTGAGTCGCTGGAACCGAATTAGCTGTTCATAATCAGAAAAAAAGAATTTATGATTTAAAAAAGTGGTCATATTGTCAAAAAACTTGTTAAATGTAGACGGAAATAGGTGTTATGGGGTTTTTTGAGTAGCTAAAACAAAATATGCTATTATTTTTTTAAAATATTCTATAGCTCATCAAAAATGATAGACTAGATTTTGAGGAACTTGTTCGATAAATAACAAAATTTATTCTATGGAATGATGCGAGACATTAACAACGAATTTTTAATATTCACATAATTTCGTTTTACATCATCATCATTATAATAAACTTTGCAATACTTTTAAACAGAGAAAACAGTAGCTAAAGGTTTCCGATACGATTATGATGTTTCATCAAAATCCTATTATCACAAAGTATATTAACAATATTAGAAAGAAGAAATTGTTAATTATTATTCATCATCGCCATCTGCGCTATCGTCGTCAACTGCTTCATCACAAAGAAAGAGCTCTCTCGCCTCACTTGGGAAGCTTTCACTTTCTTTTGGCATCTGATTTTTGATGCTTGATATGAGTGGGTCTGAAGTAATTAATAACCGTTGAAAAACATCACGCATAGTATTTTCTCTAGAAGATTTGCGAGAAAAATTTTCACGGTATTTTTTTATGTCCTTGTTCCGCGCTTCCTGCGCATCTTCAGACAATTGACCAATGGGAATCGGAGCCCATTCATTAACTCGAGCTCCATGCATACGAATTTTATGTAGAGTAGTTGGCATTGCAAACCACGGATATAATTTGACAAACGATTCTGCAATGTTGAGACAAAAACGCACTGAAACGTTGCAACTTTATAGAAATAAAACATTTTACACTGGATAATGTGCTTCTAATAATTAAAAAAATATATGTTTTCAGCAAAATGTCTAGTTTGGGTATTGAAACTTGCGCACTGATGGAAAATCACGACATTTTCCGGAAAATATACAGAATTATATATAGAAAAATTCATATTTTTGAAATTTTGAAAATGTTTTCCAGGCCCTGCAACTAGTGGAAAGCGTTGCTTCCGCTTTTCTACAGTCACTGTGGAGATGCTCAGTGCTGCAAGAGAGAGAAACTCCTGACACGACGCAACCCGACGTGCTTCACGTTGTGTCGCCATATGCGCATTGCCAAGCGCAGCGCTGTCAAACTGCATGACTTCTTTTGCAGATTGCAATGAATGGGGGAAAAATGTGGTTGAGGTTCTTGCGGATTATCAAAATACATACCTTTCACTATAGTAGTACATTGCCCGATCTCCGGCGATCATAACTTTTTCGGTCATCAAAAATCGAAAAAATTTTTCACTCAAGTTCATTTCACACAGCTGTTTCACTCCGAATTAAAGTATGTTTATTACAGACAGATATACAAATTACATGAATTAAATGCTTCATAGTACCCTCCAGAACACTTTTGATATCACACAATATGTAATTTACGTTTATTTTTGTTTTTTTGTATAGATTTTCGATGCGCGGTTTGGCAAAGGCAAGTGAACGTAGCGCGGTCTCCACTTGAGATAGCGAAGTTTAAACTGCTTTAGCGAAGAAGATATGCATAATTGACCTCTGTCCTTTTAACAGACAACGCACAGGCCACTCCTTTTGATATATAATTAATTTCATCACTGTTTGACGACTTTTATTTTTTGACTTTTGGCCAGCTTTTTCGCGATTTCTCCCACTGTGCGACGTCATACTTAACAACGGTACGGTTGGAGATAGGCATGACGAGAAAGCAAGCGAAATTCACACGGTTAGCGTGGCTCAGTGGTTTGGAAATTTCTCCCATTTTCAAAGTAAATATGACAGGTTGCAACCCCACTTTAATCATGACAACTCAGTTGAGAGGAATTCAAAAGTTATGCCTAGGGAATTCCCCTAAATTCTTTTTGTAGGTTGGCAGAGTTGTCAATTTGACGGATAGTGATATGTGTGCGTTGTTTACGACGGCACACATTGGTTGAAGTTCATACAAGCAGTGGCTAAAAACAGAAGGAGTGTTTGACATGACAAAAAAATCAAAACTATCTACCCACTTTTACGCCCACCTCCCATACAACTTAAATTGAAAAAGTGACATAACTTCCATGATTTTTACTCGATCGACTAAATTCACAACAAATGAATTTTATAATTGTATAATATGTTCCTGAAAATTTGAATGAAATCCGCCCACTTTCCATATAATTGCATTGCAAAAAAATATGAATAATCATTTCAATCAGTCTTTTAATAATTTTTGTACTTCAATATCACATTCCAATTTTTTAATTTTTGATTTATGGCGAAATTTATTTATGTATGGGTCGGAAGACATCAGCAACTGATGCATCACGTCTTCATTAGTGGCAACACGACCAATTCTGCGCGAGCGATACAATCTAGGCTCTCTATAGTCCTCATTTCTTGCTTCCTGCGCTTCTTCAGACAGCATACCTGTTGAAAGTAAATACCAGATTTACAAACTCAATAACCAGTAATAATTTCAACATATCAATTGGAAGAATAGCTTCTGCAATGATCTTGCTACCATGCATAATAAAGTGCAGTTACCGGCATTTGGTACCAGCCATAATGTTCGACAAAGAATTTTGCTGTATCCATGCAATAAACGTGGAACTTTGCGGTGTCGGTCGCTGAACTGCAATTAATCGTCGCTAAAACAATTTTGAACTGGTGAATAAGTTCTTCTTTTACGCCCGTTATGTCAGCAGTTTTATATGGGTTTTGGAAGAACCTTCCTGCCATGTTACCATCATTTAATGTTAACGGTCGACAAAATCTGGTTGAACTTGGCTCTGTCTTTTTCCAGCACATCTTTGACGCATCGTTTCGCTCCGTGAGGGTCAAAGGTACAAACGGTGTTAAAAACATATATTTATCTGATGTATTCGGATCTGTGAACTTTTGATGGTATTCACTGTGCCCAGAACTTCCATCACAGCCCCATTTGGACACCAATTGCAGTTCATTGGGGAATTCTGCAACCTCATTTTCCGATTTGGTCATCATAATTCTTGTTACTGTGTGGTCAAATAACTCTTGCAGACCTACTTTACTGCAACTTTCCATCACTTGAACATTTGCAGGGTAGCATTTTTTGTTTGTTTCTAAGACCTGGTAATATGAAGGATAAATATCAAATCCAATTCCCTTGGCAGAACTGCGCAAAACTTCATATTGATGCTTAGTTAATGAAGCATCAAGTATTAAAGCAAGTATTAAATCGGAGCAAACGCGTTCATTAGTCTATCTTTGCTCTCCTGTTTTTTAAAAGCATACGCAATCAGCTCCTGTGATGTGGTTTCACTAAATGTTCGCAGCTTTTTTCTTTTTGTACTTGGCTGACTATCTTCAAACGGTATCTCTGGACGCCCACGTTTAAATTTCTTTGAACAACTTGGGGTTTCACTCTCGGTTGTTGTTTTACGCACTATGTAAACGTTTTAAAGCCAATTCCCATTAGCTTCAAGAAATCTTGCTCGCATATCACTATTGTTAATTCCAAGAATTTGGACAACGATATCAATGTCACTGTTGGTATTCATCATTAATTCGCAAATTCTTAAATATGTAATTGTTAAATCTTCCATAATTCACAATATAACACTTGATCAAACACCTCTTATCACTCTTACACTTGCCGATTGAATGTAAATTAGCATATCAATAATAATAAAACTTTAGACTTATTGACTTAGGTCACCGCACATTTCATATTCATTGGCATCTCTGTTTGCTCACACTATATTAATACTAATTTATTTACTCTCTGTATTTATTTTAAGTCATTCTATTCATTATCACTTTGTATGTAAGTTATCACGGGCAACGCAGTCAGAAAATATTGCGCGTGGCCTGAGTCAGCAAGTTGGACGTAACAACTAAAGCAGACAAAGCAAAGCGCATAAACAACTCTAAAGTTACATCGAAGGGTTGCGCGTGGCCTGAGTCAGCAAGTACCTGCGTTCTCACGATCAGCTACTGCAAAGCACCGGAACTGCTAGCGCTGCGTCGGCAGCGTTCCCAACAGCGGATAGCTTGAGGGTAGTATAAGTAGGGCTTATTTTGTATTTAGCTAGTTAGTTACGTACAGGTACTCAAGACGACAGCCAAATGCTGTTAAAATAAATAAAAATCCTAAAACGGGAGTAAAGTCTTTTAACTGGCGCCCAACGTGGGGCTGTGTTTTTAAGTAATTATTTGTCGCCCGCGTTAAAATTAAATTAGTAAATAAAATCTTAACGCGATTTCCGTTAAATGTAAAGCAAGATATTTTTGTCGTGTTTCGCTCCTGATAATCTTCATCAGGCTCGCGCATCATCATCAATCCCGTCGTCATCGCTGGAGAATCGCATCGTTGGATACCACCGTTGGAAATTTTCGCAACACCACTTATTCGCAACAGAGCCGAAGGTCGGAAACAAGGAAATGTCAACTGATTCAAGTGCAAGTGTCGGTGCAACTATTGGTAAATCTTAATTTACGCAACAGAGATTAGACATACGATATGGAATTACTGTAAGTGAGCGACTCGATTTTCGGTTTTTTTGAATAAAAGATATTTTCAACATTTTAAAATTTAAAATTAAAATTCTATTAAATGGTTTTGAAGAAAAGGTAAATATTATAGCTACATTTCCTAATTGGTTGCCCGGTATATGAATCACACTCACGAACGCACAACAGATCTTTCTGACTTAATTTCTATTTTTGATAACATCAACCTAACCTATCAGAGCGGACAGACATGAACGAGACACAGCTCTCACAGGTAGTAAACGCGGCCGTCTCTGCCGCTTTAGGAATGCAGAGACGGGAGTTTGAGGATAGTCTTAGGGTCATGCAGGACCAAATTGTAAATTTATCGCAAAAACCTGTAGTCGCGAAGTATGAAAGAATTAGGATTGTAACGGGCAGAACCTGTGACGAATCACTGGACGTTGTGAAGTCTTTGCCTGAATTTTCAGGACAACCTGAGTGTTATGTGTCCTGGCGTGAGGCGGCACATAACACATATGAAATTTTTAAGGACTACGGGGGTAGCTCACGGCACTATCAAGCCGTTACCATTATAAGAAATAAAATCCGTGGAGCTGCCGATGCGCTTTTATCATCCTTTAGTACGGTTCTAAATTTTGAGGCTATTATAGCCCGCCTTGATTTCACATATGCCGACAAGCGGCCAACCTACTTAGTGGAGCAGGAACTTTCTACTCTTAGACAGGGCTCTTCTAGTGTACTAGAATTTTACGATGAGGTAGAGAAAAAATTATCCTTACTCGCTAACAAAACAAAAATGTCTTACGAAACGAATATTGCAGATGCTATTAATGAAAAATATCGCGAAAATGCTCTTAGAGTATTTATTTCTGGGCTCAGAAAACCGCTATGTGATATCCTTTTCGCATCGAAACCTAGTGACCTGCCAACCGCGTTGGCACTAGCTCAAGAGGTCGATGCGAATCATGAGCGTTATATTTTTGCAACAAACTTCGTGAATAGATCAACCGACGTGGCAAAAAGAACTGAAATCAGCCAAAGAAGTAATCAAAACGCGTACAATAGGGCAAACACTGATAACCAAAGAAATCCTCATTTCATCAGGCAGTATAGGAGTGACAACCAACCTAGCAGCCAATTCCACCAACGAAACGGAAATATAAATTATCACCAACCAAATTTTAATCAGAATCGGCAGGGCGGAAATCGGGACCCGCAACCTCGGCAAGAACCGATGGATATAGACCCCTCGTCATCTCGCCTACGGCAAAATACAATTTTCACAGGAAATAGGAATGGGCAATTTCAAAAGCGCCAGGCATCCTCCGATCGGCGTACAACACCAAAATTCCAAAGAATAAATAATTTGAACCAAAAATATGGCAACGAACCAAGCTCAGAATCATATGAGGAATTATCGGAGCCAGTTGTTGAGGATGTGGAGGTAGAAGATGTAAATTTTTTAGAGGAAGGTCTCTCCTGCCTTCGATCTCTAAAACTCTAGGTGGGCAGGAGGTAAGACTTCTTGTTGACACAGGTGCCTCAAAAAATTATATCAAGCCTCTAGCGGGCCTAAAGGGGGTCAAGCCTGTTGACAAATCATTTACAGTAAAATCTATACACGGACGCACTGATGTTTCTAAAAAATTTAGAGTACACTTATTTGGGGTAGTGTCAGATTTTTTTATATTACCAGACTTAGAAATGTTTGATGGAATCGTAGGCCTCGATTTATTGAATAGGATCCATGCCAATATCAACCTTAAGGAAGGTGTTATTGAGCATAAATTTGGAAAAGAAACAATAAATTTCCTCAAAAGCGAAGATGTTAGCCATCTTCAACTTCAGACCGAGTCAGTCCCGGCAAGCGTTAAGGAAATATTTTTTAATATGATTAAACGCGTATCTGGAGTCTTTGCAGATCCGAATGAGAAGCTGCCCTACAACACAAATGTAGTGGCTACTATCCGCACTAGAGATAATGAACCAACGTATGCAAAATTCTATCCATACCCTTTAGGTGTTGCGAATTTTGTAAAATCTGAAATTGCAGACTTACTAAAAAATGATATAATACGACCTTCGAGGTCGCCATACAACAATCCCATATGGGTTGTCGACAAAAAAGGCTTCGACGAAAACGGAGTGAAAAAGAAAAGAATGGTAATAGATTTCAGAAAACTTAATGAAAAAACTATTGATGATTCATATCCTATCCCTAACGTAGGGGTTATTTTATCAAATCTTGGGAAAGCCCAGCTATTTACAACCCTGGACCTTAAGTCCGGGTTCCACCAAATTGAACTCGCCGAGCGAGATCGGGAGAAAACCGCGTTCTCGGTATGTAATGGTAAATACGAGTTCTGCCGTCTGCCCTTTGGCCTAAAGAATGCGCCTGGCATTTTTCAAAGGGCAATCGATGACGTCCTTAGGGAGCATATTGGCAAATATTGCTTTGTTTATATAGACGACGTCATTATTTTTTCTCAAGATAAAGCAGACCACTTGGCACATGTAGAGGCTATCTTAAAAAGCTTGCTTGATGCTAACATGAGGGTTTCTGTGGAAAAATCGCAATTTTTTAAGACAGAGCTCGAGTACCTTGGATTTCATATATCGAAAGGGGGAATAAAGACCTGCCCGCAGAAAATTGAGGCAATACAAAACTTCCCACAACCAACAACATTAAGAGGTGTTCGGTCTTTTTTGGGAATGGCTGGCTACTACAGGTGTTTTGTTCGCGATTATGCAAAAATTGCAAAACCTATAACCAATATCCTTAGAGGCGAGTTTGGTAAGGTGTCGGCCTCCCAATCAAAGAAAATCAAAATTTCCTTCAATGAAGACCAAACTAATGCATTTAACAAATTGAGGACCATACTGACGTCGGAAGACGTCATGTTGGCCTATCCAGACTTCAGGAAGGCTTTTGACTTAACTACAGATGCTTCCTCACACGCCCTTGGCGCGGTACTCTCCCAGGAGGGGAGACCGATTACAATGATCTCGAGGACACTCGACAAAAAAGAAGAGCATTTTGCCACAAATGAGCGAGAGCTATTGGCCATTGTTTGGGCTATTAAAAGTCTTACACATTATTTATACGGCGTTAGGGAGTTAAACATTTACACAGATCATCAACCCCTAACCTTTGCGGTGTCCGACCGCAACCCAAACCCAAAAATAAAAAGATGGAAAGCCTTTATTGAAGGATATAATGCCAAACTCCATTACAAGCCAGGGAAAGATAATTTAGTAGCCGATGCTTTATCACGGTTATTTATAAACTCCTTACAGGCAGAAGTTGCATCAGATGCCGCCACTATTCATAGCGAGCAATCGCTTACCTATACGGTGGAAACAGTTTCAAAACCGGTAAATGTCTATAGAAATCAACTAATCTTAGAATCGGGCCAACACCCGTCCAAGAGAACATTTGTAATTTTCGGAAATAAATTGCGGCACCTCCTTACTTTTCCTGACAAAGAGACTTTGTTCAAAATGCTATTGGAAGCAGTAAAACCTGACGTAGTGAATGGCATTCATTGCGAGCTACCTTTGTTAGCGCAGATTCAAAACTGGTTAGTAAATACGTTTCCAACATTCCGGCACACAACTAAATTTGTTACAGACATTTTCGATCCTAACGAACAAATGGAAATCATCGCACAAGAGCACAATAGAGCTCACCGTGCATCACCAGAAAATGTAAAGCAAATACTGGATGATTATTTTTTTCCAAGAATGGAGAAAAAAGCTAGGGAGGTGGCATTAAACTGTAAAATTTGCTTAAAATCTAAGTATGCTAGGCACCCAGTAAAGCACCCGATAGGAAAAATACCCGTTCCTACCTTTCCCGGTGAGATCCTTCACGTCGACATCTATTCTACCAACGCGACATACTTTCTTACCTGCGTGGACAAGCTATCAAAATTTGCCGTAGTACAGCCCATTCCCTCGCGAACCATAATCGATGTTAAACCGCGCCTGTTGCAATTGATCAACCTATTCACAGGAACCAGAACTATATTCTGCGATAATGAAAAATCGCTAAATTCAAATACAATAAGAGCTTGTCTCAGAGACTTTTTCAACATCGAAATCGTGAACGCCCCGCCCTTGCATAGTACTTCTAATGGGCAGGTGGAAAGATTTCATAGCACCATAGGAGAAATTGCTAGATGCTTAAAACTACAAAAGGGAGTTGAGGATACTACGGATCTAATTTTACTTGCAACAATCGAGTATAACAAGACCATTCACTCCGTAACAGGCGAAAAACCTTTAGATATTTTTCACTTACGCTTAGGAAATATCGGAGAAGCCAAAAAGAAAATTGAAAGGGCTCAGGAAGAAGCGCTAAAAATCCACAATAAAAATAGAACAGAAAGAACATTTGCGGTAGGAGAAACAGTGCACATTAAGTCAAATAAGCGTCTAGGTAACAAACTCACTCCCTTGTATGTAGAGGGCGTGGTTCAGAAAGACCTAGGCTCATCGATCAGGATAAATGACCTCTGATCCTTACCCTGCTCATGACTTCAACTACGACAAATAGTAAAGTTGTGGATTTCTCACACGCAGACTACATCCCCATTACAGACGGCGACGTAGTTCTATGGGACGCTTACGGCTACATCAGACATACAACTAATTTGACAGCCTATGAGGAACTAATGCGCAGCACCCGTTCCACATTAAAATTATACCCACGCAGTCACATAATGAAGCTGATGACGGCTGACCTGGAACGAATCGATAAGCTTCTTCGAACAGTAACTGGACCAACGAGACACACGCGTAGCCTAAATATCTTGGGAACTGCTCTCAAGGTTGTAGCGGGAACGCCGGACTTCGACGACTTCCAAAGGGTTACGATGGAACTGGATAAACTTACGGACAATAACAATCGGCAAATCACAGTAAATTCGCAATTACAAAAACAGGGTTTCGACTTAACTGATACAGTAAATAAAATTCTGAATGTAGAGAAATTAGAACAGATAGATACCGGGCACCTTTATGAAATTCTTTTGGCCAGAAATAGAGCTATTATCACTGACTTAGACAATATTATACTATCAATTGCCCTAGCGCAGCTAGGTTTACTAAATCCCGTAATTTTGGGCAACGTCGAAATCGATCAAATTCTGAAAAACGAGTCCCTCAGCAATCTAACTGTAACCGATTTGTTGTTAGTTTCTAAGTTCAAAGTTTTCCATGTTAGTAATCTCTTTCACTTCCTACTTAAGTATCCTAGACCTAAGCTTATTTGTAAAAAAAAGACTATACTACCCATAGCACACAACAACAAAATGCTATCCCTTCGCGATAACGCTGTAGCGGTATGTGGAAATGACATCTACTCCCTAGACGGCTGCACAGGTGCAACTATGAAATTTTGCAGAAAATCAAATATCTCGACTTGCGCTCAGCAGCTGGTCGCTAGTACTACAGCGAGATGCAGAACAACATTTGGTCAACTAGATCCAGTACAAGAAATTGATGATGGACTGGTTGTCATAAACGATCACGCCGCAATTGTAACATCTGACAATGAGACTATTTCGCTGAAAAAAGGTACTTACCTGCTGACATTTTCGGGTGAGGATAGCGTGAATGGAACGATATTCTTCAATCGAAATGCCCTCCACATAAGAACGGCGGAAACTCCTTGGGCTACGCGAATAAACATAACTGGGCACGACGATATTATGAGCATACCTTACTTGCGACATCGTGCAATAGAAAATCGCCAGTTGATGGACCACCTAACCAATGGTTATAAGACAGGATTGACTACAACATCACTGATTCTAATAACACTAGCCATCGTCGTCGTGTTACTGCTCTGCGTAACCCTTTTTTAGAAATCAGAGCAGACAGGCTGCAATAGTAAGAGTAGTCGAAAGCATCGCACAAGGGTCAATAAGAAGGTCCGAGGACGTCCCTAACTTAGGAGGGGAAGAGTTATCACGGGCAACGCAGTCAGAAAATATTGCGCGTGGCCTGCGTCACCAAGTTGGACGTAACAACTAAAGCAGACAAAGCAAAGCGCATAAACAACTCTAAAGTTACATCGAAGGGTTGCGCGTGGCCTGAGTCAGCAAGTACCTGCGTTCTCACGATCACTACTGCAAAGCACCGGAACTGCTAGCGCTGCGTCGCCAGCGTTCCCAACAGCGGATAGCTTGAGGGTAGTATAAGTAGGGCTTATTTTGTATTTAGCTAGTTAGTTACGTACAGGTACTCAAGACGACAGCCAAATGCTGTTAAAATAAATAAAAATCCTAAAACGGGAGTAAAGTCTTTTAACTGGCGCCCAACGTGGGGCTGTGTTTTTAAGTAATTATTTGTCGCCCGCGTTAAAATTAAATTAGTAAATAAAATCTTAACGCGATTTCCGTTAAATGTAAAGCAAGATATTTTTGTCGTGTTTCGCTCCTGATAATCTTCATCAGGATCCATGCCAATATCAACCTTAAGAAAGGTGTTATTGAGCATAAATTTGGAAAAGAAACAATAAATTTCCTCAAAAGCGAAGATGTTAGCCATCTTCAACTTCAGACCGAGTCAGTCCCGGCAAGCGTTAAGGAAATATTTTTTAATATGATTAAACGCGTATCTGGAGTCTTTGCAGATCCGAATGAGAAGCTGCCCTACAACACAAATGTAGTGGCTACTATCCGCACTAGAGATAATGAACCAACGTATGCAAAATTCTATCCATACCGTTTAGGTGTTGCGAATTTTGTAAAATCTGAAATTGCAGACTTACTAAAAAATGATATAATACGACCTTCGAAGTCGCCATACAACAATCCCATATGGGTTGTCGACAAAAAAGGCTTCGACGAAAACGGAGTGAAAAAGAAAAGAATGGTAATAGATTTCAGAAAACTTAATGAAAAAACTATTGATGATTCATATCCTATCCCTAACGTAGGGGTTATTTTATCAAATCTTGGGAAAGCCCAGCTATTTACAACCCTGGACCTTAAGTCCGGGTTCCACCAAATTGAACTCGCCGAGCGAGATCGGGAGAAAACCGCGTTCTCGGTATGTAATGGTAAATACGAGTTCTGCCGTCTGCCCTTTGGCCTAAAGAATGCGCCTGGCATTTTTCAAAGGGCAATCGATGACGTCCTTAGGGAGCATATTGGCAAATATTGCTTTGTTTATATAGACGACGTCATTATTTTTTCTCAAGATAAAGCAGACCACTTGGCACATGTAGAGGCTATCTTAAAAAGCTTGCTTGATGCTAATATGAGGGTTTCTGTGGAAAAATCGCAATTTTTTAAGACAGAGCTCGAGTACCTTGGATTTCATATATCGAAAGGGGGAATAAAGACCTGCCCGCAGAAAATTGAGGCAATACAAAACTTCCCACAACCAACAACATTAAGAGGTGTTCGGTCTTTTTTGGGAATGGCTGGCTACTACAGGTGTTTTGTTCGCGATTATGCAAAAATTGCAAAACCTATAACCAATATCCTTAGAGGCGAGTTTGGTAAGGTGTCGGCCTCCCAATCAAAGAAAATCAAAATTTCCTTCGATGAAGACCAAACTAATGCATTTAACAAATTGAGGACCATACTGACGTCGGAAGACGTCATGTTGGCCTATCCAGACTTCAGGAAGGCTTTTGACTTAACTACAGATGCTTCCTCACACGCCCTTGGCGCGGTACTCTCCCAGGAGGGGAGACCGATTACAATGATCTCGAGGACACTCGACAAAAAAGAAGAGCATTTTGCCACAAATGAGCGAGAGCTATTGGCCATTGTTTGGGCTATTAAAAGTCTTACACATTATTTATACGGCGTTAGGGAGTTAAACATTTACACAGATCATCAACCCCTAACCTTTGCGGTGTCCGACCGCAACCCAAACCCAAAAATAAAAAGATGGAAAGCCTTTATTGAAGGATATAATGCCAAACTCCATTACAAGCCAGGGAAAGATAATTTAGTAGCCGATGCTTTATCACGGTTATTTATAAACTCCTTACAGGCAGAAGTTGCATCAGATGCCGCCACTATTCATAGCGAGCAATCGCTTACCTATACGGTGGAAACAGTTTCAAAACCGGTAAATGTCTATAGAAATCAACTAATCTTAGAATCGGGCCAACACCCGTCCAAGAGAACATTTGTAATTTTCGGAAATAAATTGCGGCACCTCCTTACTTTTCCTGACAAAGAGACTTTGTTCAAAATGCTATTGGAAGCAGTAAAACCTGACGTAGTGAATGGCATTCATTGCGAGCTACCTTTGTTAGCGCAGATTCAAAACTGGTTAGTAAATACGTTTCCAACATTCCGGCACACAACTAAATTTGTTACAGACATTTTCGATCCTAACGAACAAATGGAAATCATCGCACAAGAGCACAATAGAGCTCACCGTGCATCACCAGAAAATGTAAAGCAAATACTGGATGATTATTTTTTTCCAAGAATGGAGAAAAAAGCTAGGGAGGTGGCATTAAACTGTAAAATTTGCTTAAAATCTAAGTATGTTAGGCACCCAGTAAAGCACCCGATAGGAAAAATACCCGTTCCTACCTTTCCCGGTGAGATCCTTCACGTCGACATCTATTCTACCAACGCGACATACTTTCTTACCTGCGTGGACAAGCTATCAAAATTTGCCGTAGTACAGCCCATTCCCTCGCGAACCATAATCGATGTTAAACCGCGCCTGTTGCAATTGATCAACCTATTCACAGGAACCAGAACTATATTCTGCGATAATGAAAAATCGCTAAATTCAAATACAATAAGAGCTTGTCTCAGAGACTTTTTCAACATCGAAATCGTGAACGCCCCGCCCTTGCATAGTACTTCTAATGGGCAGGTGGAAAGATTTCATAGCACCATAGGAGAAATTGCTAGATGCTTAAAACTACAAAAGGGAGTTGAGGATACTACGGATCTAATTTTACTTGCAACAATCGAGTATAACAAGACCATTCACTCCGTAACAGGCGAAAAACCTTTAGATATTTTTCACTTACGCTTAGGAAATATCGGAGAAGCCAAAAAGAAAATTGAAAGGGCTCAGGAAGAAGCGCTAAAAATCCACAATAAAAATAGAACAGAAAGAACATTTGCGGTAGGAGAAACAGTGCACATTAAGTCAAATAAGCGTCTAGGTAACAAACTCACTCCCTTGTATGTAGAGGGCGTGGTTCAGAAAGACCTAGGCTCATCGATCAGGATAAATGACCTCTGATCCTTACCCTGCTCATGACTTCAACTACGACAAATAGTAAAGTTGTGGATTTCTCACACGCAGACTACATCCCCATTACAGACGGCGACGTAGTTCTATGGGACGCTTACGGCTACATCAGACATACAACTAATTTGACAGCCTATGAGGAACTAATGCGCAGCACCCGTTCCACATTAAAATTATACCCACGCAGTCACATAATGAAGCTGATGACGGCTGACCTGGAACGAATCGATAAGCTTCTTCGAACAGTAACTGGACCAACGAGACACACGCGTAGCCTAAATATCTTGGGAACTGCTCTCAAGGTTGTAGCGGGAACGCCGGACTTCGACGACTTCCAAAGGGTTACGATGGAACTGGATAAACTTACGGACAATAACAATCGGCAAATCACAGTAAATTCGCAATTACAAAAACAGGGTTTCGACTTAACTGATACAGTAAATAAAATTCTGAATGTAGAGAAATTAGAACAGATAGATACCGGGCACCTTTATGAAATTCTTTTGGCCAGAAATAGAGCTATTATCACTGACTTAGACAATATTATACTATCAATTGCCCTAGCGCAGCTAGGTTTACTAAATCCCGTAATTTTGGGCAACGTCGAAATCGATCAAATTCTGAAAAACGAGTCCCTCAGCAATCTAACTGTAACCGATTTGTTGTTAGTTTCTAAGTTCAAAGTTTTCCATGTTAGTAATCTCTTTCACTTCCTAGTTAAGTATCCTAGACCTAAGCTTATTTGTAAAAAAAAAGACTATACTACCCATAGCACACAACAACAAAATGCTATCCCTTCGCGATAACGCTGTAGCGGTATGTGGAAATGACATCTACTCCCTAGACGGCTGCACAGGTGCAACTATGAAATTTTGCAGAAAATCAAATATCTCGACTTGCGCTCAGCAGCTGGTCGCTAGTACTACAGCGAGATGCAGAACAACATTTGGTCAACTAGATCCAGTACAAGAAATTGATGATGGACTGGTTGTCATAAACGATCACGCCGCAATTGTAACATCTGACAATGAGACTATTTCGCTGAAAAAAGGTACTTACCTGCTGACATTTTCGGGTGAGGATAGCGTGAATGGAACGATATTCTTCAATCGAAATGCCCTCCACATAAGAACGGCGGAAACTCCTTGGGCTACGCGAATAAACATAACTGGGCACGACGATATTATGAGCATACCTTACTTGCGACATCGTGCAATAGAAAATCGCCAGTTGATGGACCACCTAACCAATGGTTATAAGACAGGATTGACTACAACATCACTGATTCTAATAACACTAGCCATCGTCGTCGTGTTACTGCTCTGCGTAACCCTTTTTTAGAAATCAGAGCAGACAGGCTGCAATAGTAAGAGTAGTCGAAAACATCGCACAAGGGTCAATAAGAAGGTCCGAGGACGTCCCTAACTTAGGAGGGGAAGAGTTATCACGGGCAACGCAGTCAGAAAATATTGCGCGTGGCCTGAGTCACCAAGTTGGACGTAACAACTAAAGCAGACAAAGCAAAGCGCATAAACAACTCTAAAGTTACATCGAAGGGTTGCGCGTGGCCTGAGTCAGCAAGTACCTGCGTTCTCACGATCAGCTACTGCAAAGCACCGGAACTGCTAGCGCTGCGTCGGCAGCGTTCCCAACAGCGGATAGCTTGAGGGTAGTATAAGTAGGTCTTATTTTGTATTTAGCTAGTTAGTTACGTACAGGTACTCAAGACGACAGCCAAATGCTGTTAAAATAAATAAAAATCCTAAAACGGGAGTAAAGTCTTTTAACTGGCGCCCAACGTGGGGCTGTGTTTTTAAGTAATTATTTGTCGCCCGCGTTAAAATTAAATTAGTAAATAAAATCTTAACGCGATTTCCGTTAAATGTAAAGCAAGATATTTTTGTCGTGTTTCGCTCCTGATAATCTTCATCAGGCTCGCGCATCATCATCAATCCCGTCGTCATCGCTGGAGAATCGCATCGTTGGATACCACCGTTGGAAATTTTCGCAACACCACTTATTCACAACAGAGCCGAAGGTCGGAAACAAGGAAAGGTCAACTGATTCAAGTGCAAGTGTCGGTGCAACTATTGGTAAATCTTAATTTACGCAACAGAGATTAGACATACGATATGGAATTACTGTAAGTGAGCGACTCGATTTTCGGTTTTTTTGAATAAAAGATATTTTCAACATTTTAAAATTTAAAATTAAAATTCTATTAAATGGTTTTGAAGAAAAGGTAAATATTATAGCTACATTTCCTAATTGGTTGCCCGGTATATGAATCACACTAACGAATGCACAACAGATCTTTCTGACTTAATTTCTATTTTTGATAACATCAACCTAACCTATCAGAGCGGACAGACATGAACGAGACACAGCTCTCACAGGTAGTAAACGCGGCCGTCTCTGCCGCTTTAGGAATGCAGAAACGGGAGTTTGAGGATAGTCTTAGGTTCATGCAGGACCAAATTGTAAATTTATCGCAAAAACCTGTAGTCGCGAAGTATGAAAGAATTAGGATTGTAACGGGCAGAACCTGTGACGAATCACTGGACGTTGTGAAGTCTTTGCCTGAATTTTCAGGACAACCTGAGTGTTATGTGTCCTGGCGTGAGGCGGCACATAACGCAAATGAAATTTTTAAGGACTACGGGGGTAGCTCACGGCACTATCAAGCCGTTACCATTATAAGAAATAAAATCCGTGGAGCTGCCGATGCGCTTTTATCATCCTTTAGTACGGTTCTAAATTTTGAGGCTATTATAGTCCGCCTTGATTTCACATATGCCGACAAGCGGCCAACCTACTTAGTGGAGCAGGAACTTTCTACTCTTAGACAGGGCTCTTCTAGTGTACTAGAATTTTACGATGAGGTAGAGAAAAAATTATCCTTACTCGCTAACAAAACAAAAATGTCTTACGAAACGAATATTGCAGATGCTATTAATGAAAAATATCGCGAAAATGCTCTTAGAGTATTTATTTCTGGGCTCAGAAAACCGCTATGTGATATCCTTTTCGCATCGAAACCTAGTGACCTGCCAACCGCGTTGGCACTAGCTCAAGAGGTCGATGCGAATCATGAGCGTTATATTTTTGCAACAAACTTCGCGAATAGATCAACCGACGTGGCAAAAAGAACTGAAATCAGCCAAAGAAGTAATCAAAACGCGTACAATAGGGCAAACACTGATAACCAAAGAAATCCTCATTTCATCAGGCAGTATAGGAGTGACAACCAACCTAGCAGCCAATTCCACCAACGAAACGGAAATATAAATTATCACCAACCAAATTTTAATCAGAATCGGCAGGGCGGAAATCGGGACCCGCAACCTCGGCAAGAACCGATGGATATAGACCCCTCGTCATCTCGCCTACGGCAAAATACAATTTTCACAGGAAATAGGAATGGGCAATTTCAAAAGCGCCAGGCATCCTCCGATCGGCGTACAACACCAAAATTCTAAAGAATAAATAATTTGAACCAAAAATATGGCAACGAACCAAGCTCAGAATCATATGAGGAATTATCGGAGCCAGTTGTTGAGGATGTGGAGGTAGAAGATGTAAATTTTTTAGAGGAAGGTCTCTCCTGCCTTCGATCTCTAAAACTCTAGGTGGGCAGGAGGTAAGACTTCTTGTTGACACAGGTGCCTCAAAAAATTATATCAAGCCTCTAGCGGGCCTAAAGGGGGTCAAGCCTGTTGACAAATCATTTACAGTAAAATCTATACACGGACGCACTGATGTTTCTAAAAAATTTAGAGTACACTTATTTGGGGTAGTGTCAGATTTTTTTATATTACCAGACTTAGAAATGTTTGATGGAATCGTAGGCCTCGATTTATTGAATAGGATCCATGCCAATATCAACCTTAAGAAAGGTGTTATTGAGCATAAATTTGGAAAAGAAACAATAAATTTCCTCAAAAGCGAAGATGTTAGCCATCTTCAACTTCAGACCGAGTCAGTCCCGGCAAGCGTTAAGGAAATATTTTTTAATATGATTAAACGCGTATCTGGAGTCTTTGCAGATCCGAATGAGAAGCTGCCCTACAACACAAATGTAGTGGCTACTATCCGCACTAGAGATAATGAACCAACGTATGCAAAATTCTATCCATACCCTTTAGGTGTTGCGAATTTTGTAAAATCTGAAATTGCAGACTTACTAAAAAATGATATAATACGACCTTCGAGGTCGCCATACAACAATCCCATATGGGTTGTCGACAAAAAAGGCTTCGACGAAAACGGAGTGAAAAAGAAAAGAATGGTAATAGATTTCAGAAAACTTAATGAAAAAACTATTGATGATTCATATCCTATCCCTAACGTAGGGGTTATTTTATCAAATCTTGGGAAAGCCCAGCTATTTACAACCCTGGACCTTAAGTCCGGGTTCCACCAAATTGAACTCGCCGAGCGAGATCGGGAGAAAACCGCGTTCTCGGTATGTAATGGTAAATACGAGTTCTGCCGTCTGCCCTTTGGCCTAAAGAATGCGCCTGGCATTTTTCAAAGGGCAATCGATGACGTCCTTAGGGAGCATATTGGCAAATATTGCTTTGTTTATATAGACGACGTCATTGTTTTTTCTCAAGATAAAGCAGACCACTTGGCACATGCAGAGGCTATCTTAAAAAGCTCGAGTACCTTGGATTTCATATATCGAAAGGGGGAATAAAGACCTGCCCGCAGAAAATTGAGGCAATACAAAACTTCCCACAACCAACAACATTAAGAGGTGTTCGGTCTTTTTTGGGAATGGCTGGCTACTACAGGTGTTTTGTTCGCGATTATGCAAAAATTGCAAAACCTATAACCAATATCCTTAGAGGCGAGTTTGGTAAGGTGTCGGCCTCCCAATCAAAGAAAATCAAAATTTCCTTCGATGAAGACCAAACTAATGCATTTAACAAATTGAGGGCCATACTGACGTCGGAAGACGTCATGTTGGCCTATCCAGACTTCAGGAAGGCTTTTGACTTAACTACAGATGCTTCCTCACACGCCCTTGGCGCGGTACTCTCCCAGGAGGGGAGACCGATTACAATGATCTCGAGGACACTCGACAAAAAAGAAGAGCATTTTGCCACAAATGAGCGAGTTGGCCATTGTTTGGGCTATTAAAAGTCTTACACATTATTTATACGGCGTTAGGGAGTTAAACATTTACACAGATCATCAACCCCTAACCTTTGCGGTGTCCGACCGCAATCCAAACCCAAAAATAAAAAGATGGAAAGCCTTTATTGAAGGATATAATGCCAAACTCCATTACAAGCCAGGGAAAGATAATTTAGTAGCCGATGCTTTATCACGGTTATTTATAAACTCCTTACAGGCAGAAGTTGCATCAGATGCCGCCACTATTCATAGCGAGCAATCGCTTACCTATACGGTGGAAACAGTTTCAAAACCGGTAAATGTCTATAGAAATCAACTAATCTTAGAATCGGGCCAACACCCGTCCAAGAGAACATTTGTAATTTTCGGAAATAAATTGCGGCACCTCCTTACTTTTCCTGACAAAGAGACTTTGTTCAAAATGCTATTGGAAGCAGTAAAACCTGACGTAGTGAATGGCATTCATTGCGAGCTACCTTTGTTAGCGCAGATTCAAAACTGGTTAGTAAATACGTTTCCAACATTCCGGCACACAACTAAATTTGTTACAGACATTTTCGATCCTAACGAACAAATGGAAATCATCGCACAAGAGCACAATAGAGCTCACCGTGCATCACCAGAAAATGTAAAGCAAATACTGGATGATTATTTTTTTCCAAGAATGGAGAAAAAAGCTAGGGAGGTGGCATTAAACTGTAAAATTTGCTTAAAATCTAAGTATGTTAGGCACCCAGTAAAGCACCCGATAGGAAAAATACCCGTTCCTACCTTTCCCGGTGAGATCCTTCACGTCGACATCTATTCTACCAACGCGACATACTTTCTTACCTGCGTGGACAAGCTATCAAAATTTGCCGTAGTACAGCCCATTCCCTCGCGAACCATAATCGATGTTAAACCGCGCCTGTTGCAATTGATCAACCTATTCACAGGAACCAGAACTATATTCTGCGATAATGAGAAATCGCTAAATTCAAATACAATAAGAGCTTGTCTCAGAGACTTTTTCAACATCGAAATCGTGAACGCCCCGCCCTTGCATAGTACTTCTAA
Organism: Anomoia purmunda; assembly: GCA_951828415.1. Taxonomy (NCBI): domain Eukaryota; kingdom Metazoa; phylum Arthropoda; class Insecta; order Diptera; family Tephritidae; genus Anomoia; species Anomoia purmunda. The sequence continues at coordinate 39,225,773 of OX639994.1, read as the reverse complement.
TGGGCAGGTGGAAAGATTTCATAGCACCATAGGAGAAATTGCTAGATGCTTAAAACTACAAAAGGGAGTTGAGGATACTACGGATCTAATTTTACTTGCAACAATCGAGTATAACAAGACCATTCACTCCGTAACAGGCGAAAAACCTTTAGATATTTTTCACTTACGCTTAGGAAATATCGGAGAAGCCAAAAAGAAAATTGAAAGGGCTCAGGAAGAAGCGCTAAAAATCCACAATAAAAATAGAACAGAAAGAACATTTGCGGTAGGAGAAACAGTGCACATTAAGTCAAATAAGCGTCTAGGTAACAAACTCACTCCCTTGTATGTAGAGGGCGTGGTTCAGAAAGACCTAGGCTCATCGATCAGGATAAATGACCTCTGATCCTTACCCTGCTCATGACTTCAACTACGACAAATAGTAAAGTTGTGGATTTCTCACACGCAGACTACATCCCCATTACAGACGGCGACGTAGTTCTATGGGACGCTTACGGCTACATCAGACATACAACTAATTTGACAGCCTATGAGGAACTAATGCGCAGCACCCGTTCCACATTAAAATTATACCCACGCAGTCACATAATGAAGCTGATGACGGCTGACCTGGAACGAATCGATAAGCTTCTTCGAACAGTAACTGGACCAACGAGACACACGCGTAGCCTAAATATCTTGGGAACTGCTCTCAAGGTTGTAGCGGGAACGCCGGACTTCGACGACTTCCAAAGGGTTACGATGGAACTGGATAAACTTACGGACAATAACAATCGGCAAATCACAGTAAATTCGCAATTACAAAAACAGGGTTTCGACTTAACTGATACAGTAAATAAAATTCTGAATGTAGAGAAATTAGAACAGATAGATACCGGGCACCTTTATGAAATTCTTTTGGCCAGAAATAGAGCTATTATCACTGACTTAGACAATATTATACTATCAATTGCCCTAGCGCAGCTAGGTTTACTAAATCCCGTAATTTTGGGCAACGTCGAAATCGATCAAATTCTGAAAAACGAGTCCCTCAGCAATCTAACTGTAACCGATTTGTTGTTAGTTTCTAAGTTCAAAGTTTTCCATGTTAGTAATCTCTTTCACTTCCTAGTTAAGTATCCTAGACCTAAGCTTATTTGTAAAAAAAAAGACTATACTACCCATAGCACACAACAACAAAATGCTATCCCTTCGCGATAACGCTGTAGCGGTATGTGGAAATGACATCTACTCCCTAGACGGCTGCACAGGTGCAACTATGAAATTTTGCAGAAAATCAAATATCTCGACTTGCGCTCAGCAGCTGGTCGCTAGTACTACAGCGAGATGCAGAACAACATTTGGTCAACTAGATCCAGTACAAGAAATTGATGATGGACTGGTTGTCATAAACGATCACGCCGCAATTGTAACATCTGAAAATGAGACTATTTCGCTGAAAAAAGGTACTTACCTGCTGACATTTTCGGGTGAGGATAGCGTGAATGGAACGATATTCTTCAATCGAAATGCCCTCCACATAAGAACGGCGGAAACTCCTTGGGCTACGCGAATAAACATAACTGGGCACGACGATATTATGAGCATACCTTACTTGCGACATCGTGCAATAGAAAATCGCCAGTTGATGGACCACCTAACCAATGGTTATAAGACAGGATTGACTACAACATCACTGATTCTAATAACACTAGCCATCGTCGTCGTGTTACTGCTCTGCGTAACCCTTTTTTAGAAATCAGAGCAGACAGGCTGCAATAGTAAGAGTAGTCGAAAGCATCGCACAAGGGTCAATAAGAAGGTCCGAGGACGTCCCTAACTTAGGAGGGGAAGAGTTATCACGGGCAACGCAGTCAGAAAATATTGCGCGTGGCCTGAGTCACCAAGTTGGACGTAACAACTAAAGCAGACAAAGCAAAGCGCATAAACAACTCTAAAGTTACATCGAAGGGTTGCGCGTGGCCTGAGTCAGCAAGTACCTGCGTTCTCACGATCACTACTGCAAAGCACCGGAACTGCTAGCGCTGCGTCGGCAGCGTTCCCAACAGCGGATAGCTTGAGGGTAGTATAAGTAGGGCTTATTTTGTATTTAGCTAGTTAGTTACGTACAGGTACTCAAGACGACAGCCAAACGCTGTTAAAATAAATAAAAATCCTAAAACGGGAGTAAAGTCTTTTAATTTGTATACTGAAATGTTCATTCGTATTTAAGTTGCCATTAATATCTTTCTGTAAATTGGATAGCCGATAAACTGAATTGAATGAAGCTGGTTATCCTGAATCTGTCTAGGTGACACTTATAACCAATCAAAGATAAGACAATTTTAAGAACAATTGCATACTTTTGGGCGTATGCGTAATTTTAGACTACCATTTTACAGTTTTTTGAAGTTGTTTCAAAAATGTGCAAAAACGTGCAGCTCTTAGAATCGGGCCAACACCCGTCCAAGAGAACATTTGTAATTTTCGGAAATAAATTGCGGCACCTCCTTACTTTTCCTGACAAAGAGACTTTGTTCAAAATGCTATTGGAAGCAGTAAAACCTGACGTAGTGAATGGCATTCATTGCGAGCTACCTTTGTTAGCGCAGATTCAAAACTGGTTAGTAAATACGTTTCCAACATTCCGGCACACAACTAAATTTGTTACAGACATTTTCGATCCTAACGAACAAATGGAAATCATCGCACAAGAGCACAATAGAGCTCACCGTGCATCACCAGAAAATGTAAAGCAAATACTGGATGATTATTTTTTTCCAAGAATGGAGAAAAAAGCTAGGGAGGTGGCATTAAACTGTAAAATTTGCTTAAAATCTAAGTATGTTAGGCACCCAGTAAAGCACCCGATAGGAAAAATACCCGTTCCTACCTTTCCCGGTGAGATCCTTCACGTCGACATCTATTCTACCAACGCGACATACTTTCTTACCTGCGTGGACAAGCTATCAAAATTTGCCGTAGTACAGCCCATTCCCTCGCGAACCATAATCGATGTTAAACCGCGCCTGTTGCAATTGATCAACCTATTCACAGGAACCAGAACTATATTCTGCGATAATGAAAAATCGCTAAATTCAAATACAATAAGAGCTTGTCTCAGAGACTTTTTCAACATCGAAATCGTGAACGCCCCGCCCTTGCATAGTACTTCTAATGGGCAGGTGGAAAGATTTCATAGCACCATAGGAGAAATTGCTAGATGCTTAAAACTACAAAAGGGAGTTGAGGATACTACGGATCTAATTTTACTTGCAACAATCGAGTATAACAAGACCATTCACTCCGTAACAGGCGAAAAACCTTTAGATATTTTTCACTTACGCTTAGGAAATATCGGAGAAGCCAAAAAGAAAATTGAAAGGGCTCAGGAAGAAGCGCTAAAAATCCACAATAAAAATAGAACAGAAAGAACATTTGCGGTAGGAGAAACAGTGCACATTAAGTCAAATAAGCGTCTAGGTAACAAACTCACTCCCTTGTATGTAGAGGGCGTGGTTCAGAAAGACCTAGGCTCATCGATCAGGATAAATGACCTCTGATCCTTACCCTGCTCATGACTTCAACTACGACAAATAGTAAAGTTGTGGATTTCTCACACGCAGACTACATCCCCATTACAGACGGCGACGTAGTTCTATGGGACGCTTACGGCTACATCAGACATACAACTAATTTGACAGCCTATGAGGAACTAATGCGCAGCACCCGTTCCACATTAAAATTATACCCACGCAGTCACATAATGAAGCTGATGACGGCTGACCTGGAACGAATCGATAAGCTTCTTCGAACAGTAACTGGACCAACGAGACACACGCGTAGCCTAAATATCTTGGGAACTGCTCTCAAGGTTGTAGCGGGAACGCCGGACTTCGACGACTTCCAAAGGGTTACGATGGAACTGGATAAACTTACGGACAATAACAATCGGCAAATCACAGTAAATTCGCAATTACAAAAACAGGGTTTCGACTTAACTGATACAGTAAATAAAATTCTGAATGTAGAGAAATTAGAACAGATAGATACCGGGCACCTTTATGAAATTCTTTTGGCCAGAAATAGAGCTATTATCACTGACTTAGACAATATTATACTATCAATTGCCCTAGCGCAGCTAGGTTTACTAAATCCCGTAATTTTGGGCAACGTCGAAATCGATCAAATTCTGAAAAACGAGTCCCTCAGCAATCTAACTGTAACCGATTTGTTGTTAGTTTCTAAGTTCAAAGTTTTCCATGTTAGTAATCTCTTTCACTTCCTAGTTAAGTATCCTAGACCTAAGCTTATTTGTAAAAAAAAAGACTATACTACCCATAGCACACAACAACAAAATGCTATCCCTTCGCGATAACGCTGTAGCGGTATGTGGAAATGACATCTACTCCCTAGACGGCTGCACAGGTGCAACTATGAAATTTTGCAGAAAATCAAATATCTCGACTTGCGCTCAGCAGCTGGTCGCTAGTACTACAGCGAGATGCAGAACAACATTTGGTCAACTAGATCCAGTACAAGAAATTGATGATGGACTGGTTGTCATAAACGATCACGCCGCAATTGTAACATCTGACAATGAGACTATTTCGCTGAAAAAAGGTACTTACCTGCTGACATTTTCGGGTGAGGATAGCGTGAATGGAACGATATTCTTCAATCGAAATGCCCTCCACATAAGAACGGCGGAAACTCCTTGGGCTACGCGAATAAACATAACTGGGCACGACGATATTATGAGCATACCTTACTTGCGACATCGTGCAATAGAAAATCGCCAGTTGATGGACCACCTAACCAATGGTTATAAGACAGGATTGACTACAACATCACTGATTCTAATAACACTAGCCATCGTCGTCGTGTTACTGCTCTGCGTAACCCTTTTTTAGAAATCAGAGCAGACAGGCTGCAATAGTAAGAGTAGTCGAAAGCATCGCACAAGGGTCAATAAGAAGGTCCGAGGACGTCCCTAACTTAGGAGGGGAAGAGTTATCACGGGCAACGCAGTCAGAAAATATTGCGCGTGGCCTGAGTCACCAAGTTGGACGTAACAACTAAAGCAGACAAAGCAAAGCGCATAAACAACTCTAAAGTTACATCGAAGGGTTGCGCGTGGCCTGAGTCAGCAAGTACCTGCGTTCTCACGATCACTACTGCAAAGCACCGGAACTGCTAGCGCTGCGTCGGCAGCGTTCCCAACAGCGGATAGCTTGAGGGTAGTATAAGTAGGGCTTATTTTGTATTTAGCTAGTTAGTTACGTACAGGTACTCAAGACGACAGCCAAACGCTGTTAAAATAAATAAAAATCCTAAAACGGGAGTAAAGTCTTTTAATTTGTATACTGAAATGTTCATTCGTATTTAAGTTGCCATTAATATCTTTCTGTAAATTGGATAGCCGATAAACTGAATTGAATGAAGCTGGTTATCCTGAATCTGTCTAGGTGACACTTATAACCAATCAAAGATAAGACAATTTTAAGAACAATTGCATACTTTTGGGCGTATGCGTAATTTTAGACTACCATTTTACAGTTTTTTGAAGTTGTTTCAAAAATGTGCAAAAACGTGCAGCTGAATTTTTTTTATCGTTTAGCTGAGACTTCAGGCTGTAATTTGATATATATATCTCAACAGGGCTAGACGGTGATAAAAAGATGCAGTCCATTGAAGTTGACAAGCATTCACATTTTGGCATAGAAATTGTGCTGTTCCACGAAATTTTTCATACATTATTTTTTCAAATGAATTTTGATACAAATCTCCTCTCTGATACTAGTTTTAACAGAAAAATTACTTAAAAGTCATATTCTAAGATTTATTTTATTGTATAAATGTTTTGAATATTTAGTACATTTTGTTGTCATTTTCAACATGTAATCATATGTCCACTTTGAGCGGCTGTGGACAAAAAATTAATAAAGATATGGGCCTAATATTTGTGGATTCGTAATATTTGGATAGTTGTTAAAAAACTGTGAAAAATTCATCCAAATCGGGAGACATGAAAAATACGAATTTAGGCCAAGCTCGAACCTATGTGTGGCAGCGTAAATATTTTTCTAACCGCCCTAATACACGTGTACATATACACACGCATACAGATGTAATCGCGACCTTTTCCGGTCCACCTATTTTCCGCCGGATAATTCCTTTTGCCAATTTTTTCATTTACTTCCTTCCAATAAAATTGCGGTTGACGGCAACCGTACATTTTTTCCTAACTTTCACTCTGTCTCAGGATGAATAAATACTAATTGAATTAAACTAACACACATTTTTTTCAGTTCTTTACAAAATTTCCAACTGTACGCCTGGACTGCCCTCTTGGGCGACACGACACACATTTGTACATGCGTTTTATTATTCATCGATGTGAGTTTTATTGAAAATTCGAGTTAAGATTTGTTTTCGAGAACGGTTAAAAAATTAATGCTGTATCAAGAGTGGTTAAATTTTATTTGATTTTACCTCTTTTATTGATGTCCGTGTCAAATCTATAGATATCGGCTACAGCTCGCTAACGCGAAATATCGTGAAAAAATGCAAGTCACCTGCAGTAGGTACATTAATTCAGGTCCGCGGGCCAGAGATCGTTCATGGTATCCACCGTTAAATTTGGTAATACTAACAGTGATATTTTTTTTTCGGGGATTCCCCAACGACACTTGTAGCGTATCATTGTGTTTCTCTTTCCTTTTATTTTACTTTCAACGACGTCAGTGAACAGCGAGTGCCTACCTACTCGAGCACAATCTTATATTGTTTTGTTTAAATAAATTAGAAAACTAAAATTATGGATAAAAAGAAGAAACCCAGTGGTGCATTTAAACGCAAACAACGCCGAGAAAGAGAAGATAGTAAACAATTGCCCAAAATTGACAAGTTTTTTAGTCAGCCTTCTGCAAGTACATCTGGCCAAAATATTTCTATTGACTTCTAGTGACTCAAATAATGTGGTAACTGCAGTGTTGGTTGAGAAGCCTACTGAAGAAGATACGACAATTATTGAAGTTGTAGATACCTCCGCTGCCGATCATGTAAACGTGGATGATGTTTGCATGATACACATAAGAACGGAGGGTTTGGAGGAACCACAGACCTCTACATTTTTCGACTTGGGAAACTTGGGAAACTTAACGAACAAAATATTAAGTGATAACGAAAAACGTTAAATTCTTGATATGGGGCCTTTACAGCCTTCAGGATCTTTTCCAAATGGACCAGTTAATCGTTTTTGGCTGTGTTATTCTAAAATACTAGACGCTGCCTATTGTCAACCCTGCTGGTTATTTGCTTCATCAAGGAATAATGTTTGGTGTATGGGAATGCGACATTGGAAGCATTTATCAGAAAGAATTAAACAACACAGTTGTTCGAGTGGCCATTCGGAAGCATGTGCTGTATATGGAAAAAAACGATACTAATACTATCGACAAGGAACTTGAAAATGAAATTCGCAAAGAAGTATCATTTTGGAAAATGGTTATTCAAAGGTTATTCGATATCATGCTTACCCTACCAAAGAGTTCTTTGGCTTTGAGAGGACATCAAGAACACTTAAGTCAGGAAGGATACCATGGAAATTTTCTGTCCTTCGTAGAGTTTGTCGCCCGATATGATCACATTTTACGGCAAGTTTTGGATATACCCAAGGTTAATAATAATTATTTCTAAGTTTTTTTATCGTTTTATTTTGTTTATAATTATTAATAGTTTTCTTTGTATTATCAGGACTTTTTTGAAATTGTGTTTTTTATGCTTTTAGGATCTACAAGATATCTGAGTGCAACAATTCAAAATAAAATGATCGAGAGCGTGGGGACCAAACTCGAAGCCCATCTACTAGAAAAAATTAGAGCGTCACCGTTTTTTGCAATCATAATGGATACAACACAGGACATATCGAAAGTAGATCAGCTAAGCATTGTTGCGAGGTATGCAGTAATAACCAGATCGGAAAATGGGCAGTCAATTGATATAGAGTAAAAGAAGTGTTTCTAGGCTTTTATGCAGCCATCAAACATGGCACAGTAGATTTAGTCAACCAAGTGACAACATTATTTATCGACAAAAATATTGATTTAACGTGTGGAGCAACGCTATGAAGGAGCCAGTGTGGTGAGTGGTGTGTATAATGGTGTACAAAAACATATTAAGGATATCCAGCCTAACGCAAAGTACGTACATATGTACCAGTACACTCATAATTTAAATTTGGTGATAAATGATGCCGTTAGCAGTTGTTTGGAAGTACAGATTTTTTTCGCAACGTTGCAAGATTTGTATAACTTTTTCGGAAACAGCATCAAACGTTGGGATCTACTGTCAAAATTCACTGGCGAATCGGACACCACTCTAAAAAAAACTAAATCCGACTAGATGGTGCAGTAGGGTCAATATCATATCTGCAATAAAACTTGGTTATTTTGATATTATCAAAGCATTATCGGAAATAGTTCTAAAGAGTCCTAATAAAGATGAGCGTAGTGAAGCAGAGAGTATTAAAACAAAAATGCTAAATTTCGAGTTCGTGTTGCTTTGCGAATTCATGCACAGTGTATTGAATGACATCAATTATGCGAGTAAAGTTTTAGCAGAGACCAGAGCAAAGTTGCAAATTTATAGAAATAATTTCGAACTATTCAAGTGCAAAGCCAGTGAAACTGCAAGAATACGGTATTGATGCCCATTTTCAAGAAAAAAGGCAAAGAAAAGTTAAAAACATTTTGATGAATTAGCTGCTGATAACCGATTTCCAAACCGAGAAAAAATATTTAAAATTAAGATTTTGTATAATGTACTGGATACAGTAACACGTCAATTAGATACACGTTTTATTGGTATGAGTGCAGTCTGTCATATATTCGATTTTCTAACACCAACATTTTTATTGCATGTTGATGAAGCAACTTTTTTACATTCGTCGACTACTTTTAATCGCAGAAAAACATTTTTCTAAGACGTTGTGAGTGGGTGTAACACTGTAAGTAAGCGAGTACCCATTACGGTAACATCACTAATTGTTCTTGCTGGGATTTTTGATGAAAGCAGGCTATTTGGTAATGTGCGTGCGTCTTTAGCTTTCAACTATATTATAAGCGAAGAGCGGTTGGTTCATTTCATTCAAGGTGCAAAAGAACGCTAGGTAGGATAAGAAATAGCATGTAAAGCAAAACACTTACATACTTACTTACTTAATGGGCGCTATAACCTCTTACGAGATTTTGGCCGAGTTTAGCAAATTGCGCCAGTCACTCCTTCTTCCTGATAACTGTAACGTCAAGTCCTTTGGTCTTTCCAACACAGAGGAGGCCGTCCTCTTCCGCTACTACCACCAGCTGGTAACGCGTTGAATACTTTCAGGGCTAGAGTATTTTCGTCCATTCGCACGACATGTCCTAACCAACGAAGCCGCGGTATTTTAATTCGCTGCACTATGTATATGTCGCGGTAAAGCTCATACAGCTCATATTTCCATCGTCTGCGGTATTCGCCGTCGCAAAGCCGTAAAAGTCGAAAAATAAATCTCATGCTTCATGAAAAATGCTAAAAGGGTTGCTTTTGCATTTAAAGGAAATTTTATCTGAGTTGGAGCATTCTTTTGCAACTCGGTTGCATTAAAACGGGCACATTATTAAATACATATATAAAATTGTTGGTACAATCAAATTTTTGTAGTTCACAAATAAAAAAAAACATGTGATTTAGTTCTTTGTTCTTATAAAACCGAAGCAACATAAATTCGTTTGAACTCCATGTAATATTGTGAGCCATATTAATTGATTCACCAAAACTCACAAATTCCCCACGTCCCAATTGTTGAGACTTCTCTAATACATTTGATTTACGTCTTGGTCGCTTCCGAAAAATCGCGACGTAAGTCAAAACGGCGTAAATCGAGTTAGCCTTCCATATGATTAAAAAAACGAGATTATTGATGGTTTCAAACGAGGTAAAGTACTTTTTTAGTTTTATTGCGAAGAGAAAAATGTATGATACAAAAAGTTTATAACCATAAATAACTATGTAATCACAAGATTACATTTCGTTTAGGTTTGTTTTGTTCTTATATTATCTATTCAGAATTTAGATAAAATGACCTTATATATTTTGGAAATGAAATCTCATGATTAATTGCACTTTAAACAATTTACATACAAACAGGATAGGTGATAGGATTGAGCAGAAAAGCACTCCAAAACGGCGGCGGTGAAGTTCGGGAACACAAGTTATTAGTAAGCTACAAAGAAATAACTAATATTTACACTAATATTGCACTGGGCAGAAATGCTCATCATCTATTCTAATGGCATGCACACTCAAATGTCCTAATTAAAGATATATGTTAACTTTTATTTAAAATATTTGATTTTTTGTTTAAATACGAACTAAAATTCTCGAAATGCGATTCCACTCACTTTGGCAAGGAAGCGGTGGCACAGGGGTGGAGGTAAAAAGGAGTTCTGTTCCTATACGATTACAACGAGCAATGGGCCTTGAAAGAAATCCTAATAATTGTAACATACTAATTGCAAGCACTTACATGTTCCAAAAAGATTATTCCCTATCTAAGGTCTTGCAAACTCACGCTCACACACGGTTGGATATAAAAATGAATTAGGACACGAAACTTAACGGGCTAAGATGCAAGGAAACGGTCACTCAGTATACCAATCCCGATCTAGATACATAAATTTATCTAATGAATTGCAAATTTGTTTTTACTTGAAGACTTATCTCTTCACGTTGGGGTATGGCAGACAATAGCTTTTCACATATACCGGATCAGTGCCAGTTAGTCTAAGTTTTTGTTCGTAAAAATTATTTAATATCATTTTGTCATTGTCAAGTGTAAAAATGTCAGCATATTCAATGGAAAGGCCGAGTAGCTTGCTTTTAGCTTCTGTAAGAATTTGTATTCTCAAAATATTCATTAGTTCGTTAGCTCGTGCGTCTTCTGTCTTTGTTTTGTTAATAGAGTTATCGAAACGTAATACAATCGAACTTCCATAACTCGAACTTCTTTAACTCGAATTTTCTCTAACTCGAACTAATTGGGTTGGCAGTAGCATTAAGAGAGTAATTAACATATAAATTTCCTTCCGTAACTCGAACTTCCATAACTCGAAGTTCTCCATAACTCGAACGAAAATACATAATTATGACTTCTATAACTCGAAGTAATGTGCTTTCTCTCATTCTACAACTCGCAGTATTGTACTTTCTCTCTTTCGCTCTACATTTTTCTTTTATTTGCTTATTTTTTTGAACCGTCTTTTTTATTCGGGGAATTCCCTCTTTGTTCATCAAATGCTTATTTTTGTTTTCGTATGTATCAGTTCAGTGCATAAATGTCAGTCGTACTTGATGATACAGGGAAATAAGATCGTATTTATTAATTATCATGGCAACTAAACGTGTTTTGAAATCTTTGTCGATTGAAGAAAAGTATAAACTATTGAAACTATTGGCTTAAAGAAAAAGGAAGCAGCTGAAAAATTTGGTATCCCAGCCAGTACGGTGTCAACGATTTTTAAGAATAAAGAATCAATTATTACGTCGTTTGAATCTGGGGTTCGCCTGGGTAGTAAAAGGATTAAAACCCCAGTATTTCAAAACATCGATAAAGCAACCCTCGATTGGTTCAAAGCAGCTAGACATCAAAACATGCCTATATCTGGAGGAATATTAAAGGAGAAGGCAAACGAGTTTGCAAAGCGCTTTGGCGATGATCATTTTATGGCAAGCACAGGTTGGCTTGATAAATGGAAGCAGAGGTAGAGAACAAAACGTTCAATTCGCGAAAATTTCAATTTATACATAAAATAATATGTGGGCTTTTTTTTATTTTAGGTATGCTGTGGGATATAAAAGAGCGTGTGGGGAAAGCAATGACGTTAGTGAAGTGAACTGCGAAAAGTGGAAAAAAGATGTTTTGCCGAATTTATTAAAAAAGTACTGTGAACGGGATGTTTTTAATGCGGATGAATCAGGGTTGTTTTTTAAATGTTTGCCAGACAAAACATTGACGTTTAACAACCAAAAATGCCACGGAGGCAAGAATAGCAAGCAACGGGTTACGTTGATGCTAGCAGCAAATATGGATGGATCGGAAAAACTTAACCCTTTGCGTAACTTTGTACGATATATCGTACAAATTTTTTCGCTAGTTTATAAATTTTTTTTTGGGAAAGTTGAGCACTGTTTTCGTGAAGAAAAGTCAACTTATGTTTTTTTGAACTATTCGCTACCTAAGGAAATACAAAATTTTATTTCCTTCATATAAAATGTTTAAGGGAAATGAATTCGTCGCAAGCTCCCTTTGGTAAATTTTCATTTTCTTTAAAGTACAATCAAAAATCTATTTTTTTTAATTTTTGCTGAAAAAGTATGATGGAATTTAAGGCAGGTTTGTTAAAGTAATATATATTGTATCATTAAGAAAATATAGTAATTAAAAATTATCCACATAAATAAAATAGATGCTTGCTCAAAAGACGTGGACGATATATCGTACAAAGTTAGGCAACTCAAATGTACAACATATCGCACATAATTTATTTGGTCGATAAATCGCACAAAAGTCACGAACGGTTGTGACTTAGCAGCAATTGCATCGTTATGTTCAACTCAATTTTAAACGCGAATTTTTCTGGGAAATATGACAAGCAATCGCTCTTGTTAATGTGAAATTTTACTTATGACACAAATTTTAAATCATTCAGAGATTGGAGGCGCAAGTATATGCATAGCAGATTTTGTAAAATGAAGCCTTTTACAGAGGAAGAGATTTTGGAAATTTTGGATGAAATCGATCCAAATGTTTCTGATTTGGAGGATGACCATGAAGCATGTGAAGCAAATAATGAAGAGTTGATGGGGGAACTTCATCCAGATGATGAAATAATTATTGATGAGATAATACATAATAGTTCCTCAGTTTTATTAGACAACGTGAGCTTACTGAACGTACAAAATTTTGATGACATTGTTATTGATGAGGATTTAGAGCTGGAAGGAGACATATTATCTGAGCAAATTTTGGTATTAACCTAAAAAGCGGAAATTAAATGGAGACGAAGGAAATTTAATGGGTCTGGCTTTCATTTTGAACCAGATTTTCAACAAGTATTAAATATTTTGGAGCACTTTGGAACAATTTTTCCCTGACGAATTTTTTGAAAAAACGACATTCTATACAAATTTATACGCTGTCCAAAATAAAGTATCGGGTTTCAAACCAGCTCAAAATTGGGAAATGAAAATGTTAATTGGATTACAAATAGCCATGGGTTGCATGCGGCTTGGTAGGATGACAACATTTTGGGATCCTACACTTTCGATAGAGCTTTTTAAGAACACAATGTCGTTAAAACGCTTCAGACAGTTACGCCTAAACCTACATTTCATTGACAATCTGTTGATTCCTCCTAATTGCAATGACAAATTTTTCAAAATTCGTCCTTTATTTGAAACAATAAGAAAACGCTGCCAAGAGGAACCTGTGGAAGAAGATGTATGTATCGATGAACAAATTATTCCATTTAAAGGAAAATTGTCTTGCAAAATATACCAAAAGGGTAAACCCAATCCCTGGGGTATTAAAAATTACGTCCTGTGTGGAAAGTCAGGTTTTCCATATGAATTCGAGTTATATCAAGGCAAAAATACTAACCTCGACGAGAATTTAGTCCGCACGGTAGGCTTTTCTTCCGCAATAGTTCTTCATTTATGTAAAAGGTTGACAAAATCTGGGCATAATCTGTATTTCGACAATTTTTTCAATTCCTATAACTTACTGGAAATATTATCGCAAAGGAATATAAATGCGGCAGGAACAGCTCGGGTTAACAGATTTGGTCGGACTACATTTGTATCTGATAAAGATCTTCTGAAGCAAGGAAGAGGATCGTCTGACTGTTTGGTAAGCACGGATGGAAAAATTTGCATTGTAAAATGGCTGGATAATAAGCCTATTTACTTAGCCTCTAACTTTGTAGCGATTGGGGAACAAGATGTTGCTAAACGATTTTGTAAAAAGACCAAAGAAACAATAGAAGTGAAAAGACCGAAAATTGTGAAGGAATATAACGAATCGATGGGTGGGGTCGATTTGCTGGACCAGTTAATAAGTTACTATAGAATTTTTTTGAAATCTTCTAAATGGACACTTCGCATCACTTCACACTTCATTGATTTCGCATTGGTATCATCTTGGATTTTATACAAAAAGGATTGCAATAGACATAATATTCCCACAAAGGACATATGAAGCTGCATGATTGTAGGATGAAAGTTGCAAACAGGCTTGTTTTATTTGAGAAAGCGGCAACTATTCGCAAAAGAGGGCGTCCAATGTCTATAATAAATTCCGACGTTAGACCAAGCAGTAAAGTAAGAAGGTATTGATCAATTTTCATATTTATACTACATTTATGCAATTTAAAAAAATATATTTATTTCTCTCTTTATTTTCAGATATGAAAAATGACCGCAAAAAGAAGTGTCTGAAGATCGGGTTGACCATTTTCCTGCTCATGACGGCAAAACAAGTCAAACGAGGTGCAAGAACAAAGGATGTCGTAGACGTACATATTTTATATGCACTAAGTGTAAGATTCATTTGTGCATTTCAAAAGAAAACAACTGTTTCTTAAATTATCATACAAGTTTAAACTAATATTCTTACGATACATATATATATATTTTTTTTCCACAAACTTACATACATCGCTAATAGTATTGTACCTCCCTTAATTTAGTATTCTTTATATAAGTAATTTAATAAATTTTTTAATAAAGTTTATAATAATTTATAAGCCTTTTTAAGCAAAATATTAAAAATATTTTAAGGTTTGCGTTGTTAACTGTGTTTTTATTTCAAAAATATGAATAAATGACATAAGCAGATATAAAAAGATGTTTACTCCTTTTGTGAACTTTGTACGATATATCGTACAATTTTTGGGGGGCTGTAAAACCTATAATGATTATTTTATTTTTAATTTTCTTACAATTTATGACTATTTAGCACTAAAGGCAAACAAAACAAGTCAGTTGATTTTTTTCCACCACTAATATGGAAAATGAAAACAAAGGGTTAAAACTCTATTGATTGGAAAAAGTGCCAAACCGCAGTGCTTTCGTGGTATTAAGTGGTTACCCGTAAACTATAAAGCAAACTCCAAGGCCTGGATGACTGGCCAAATTTTTGAAGAATGGGTTCTAAATTTGGATAAGCGCTTTCAAAGTACTGGCCGAAAAATTTTATTGTTTATTGATAATTGCCCAGCACATCCAAAAGACGTACAAAGCAAACTGAAAGCCATTGAACTGGCATTTTTTCCACCGAATATGACCTCTAAATTACAGCCGCTGGATCAGGGAGTAATTCAAAACTTGAAAGTTTTTTATCGTACCAGAATGGTAAAAGAAGCACTAAAGCGTATAGAGGCAAACGAAAAACAAGATATTACACTTATGGATTGCATCAATCATGTAACAAAAGCTTGTGATATTGACGTCAAAAATCAAACCATAGCGAATTGCTTCAAAAAAGCTGGATTTGGTCAATATTCTGAATAGGAAGAGGAAGATGACATACCTCTGAGTTTTTTAAGTACTACTGATGAATATCAAAATGTAATTGAAGCTGATTACGAAGCATGGTTAAAAGCAAACAAAATAACTTGCAGTGCTACATTCTCTTCAGGATTATATTGCAGTAGATAATGACCTTTGCACAACTGGCTTTCCTACAGATGCTGATATTGTTGAGAATTACTGCCCTGAATTATATGATCCAATATTAAGCGGAACGGAGAGTGACGGCGAGGGATCGGTAGAAGAAACTATTCACCAGCCTTCCAGAAATGATGTAGAAAATGCTTTCCGAACATTGAGTTTATATTTGCAAACAAATGACACTACAACTGATGAGCACTATACGGCTTTAAACAAATTAGAGTCATTTTTTACTGAAAATACCAAAAAAAAAGAAAATTTTCAGTCACTAATTTCTGAATATTTCACTTCACTGTAACTTATTACAGTTTTCTGTAATGTGTGTTTTAAACAAAAAATACATATTCATCATTTAATATACTCTAAAGTAGCAATTGAGTTTTTTTTTAACAACAAATTTTTTTCTATAACTCGAAGTCTCCGTAAGTCGAAGTTTTTTTTGGGATAATAGTGATTCGAGTTATGGAAGTTCGACTGTAGTTTGAAAGTATTTCAGTCCGAATGTGGACATTCTTTACAAGTTTTACGTCATCTGTAGTATTTATGATTTTAATAAATGGCTTATTGCTATTTACTATTCTTGCTGTGAATACACCGAGTTCACTTATTGCGATTCTATAAAAAGTGGGTCAGGTAAATTTCCTGGATCGAAAATGCGATAAACTTCGCATCGGGGTGGTATAACACAAGTATCGCTTTCTTTTCCGTGCAGGATTGGTATTGCGACTTTTCTAGTGCGTACCCAGAAAGAAATACAAATGTTTCCATAGCTAATAACACATTTGTTAATTTTTAGAAAATCCTTACCTAGTATACCATCAGATTAAAACTGACACCGGCAATGTGAATTATATCGTTTGTATGTATAGAGAAATTTTTATCAATGTTAGAAATTTTAATTAACGAGATGTCGGCTTGCGTATCGTCTAAAAATGTATTACATTTGCCTGAAGCAGTAATTTGTAATTCGATAAAATCAGAGTAATCTAAATTTAAACAGAAAATGCGTTTTGTGACCCAAAAATTATTTTCTTTGTCCATTTCCTGCTCCCTCAGTGTTCGCTCATGAGGGGCGTTGGCGTTTAAAGCACGCACTTGCTGCTGCCTCAGCTCATCATCGCGTTCTATTATCATTTTCGAGTTGTCTGGTTTAATTTTCCTACATATCACTTCCTTAATTTCATTCATTCAATTAATTTGTGATGGCAGGGATTCGCGAGCTTTACCTTCAAGTTTCGATTTTACAAACGCAATGAAAGTTGAAGTTAATGTTTCATCAGCTAATTCTTCAATGAAATTAATTTTGTTTATATGTAAACGAGGCAAGTGAAAGCTAAAGTTTTCTCTTCTTATTGAGGCGCACAAACATAAGAAGGATTTCTTTTGTTCGGGAGTTGTAATTTCTATGTCGTCAGTGCTCAATAACAATTCTTCACGGATAGACAAATCTTTGAACACAGTACCAAAACCTGACATTTGGCAACACTGCCAGGCGAAAATTCTAAATTTAAATTAAAAACGAAATTATACTTATGCTTTTTTCCAACAAGTCATCGGCAGCTAGCTGTAAACTGGCATGCAAAGAAAGGCTATAATGCAATGGCAGTATTGGGTAGTCATGGATATTCACATGCAAGGCAAAATAGTCGTTTAGGATTTAAATTTTGTATTTAAAAATGTGTTTTTTTTTTCGAAAATTGCACTTAACCTAACAGTTAATTACAAGAAAATGATGCTTATAGCTTCAATTGAAATCACGAAAATAGTCCGTGTAAAAATTTTGATGAAATATTCATATAAGTGGTGAAAATAAATGTTGGGTGCGTTTACAAAAACATTTTAATTTTCCTCTTAAGTAAAATGTTTTTTTTTATGTTTTTGAGTCACTCACGTCACTCACTCAATTTAGAAAAACGTATTTGAAAGTTTAGTTTTAGTATGAAAAAAGTAAAAAATTTAATTTTTATTATTTTTGCATTTTTTGGTATTCAATTTATAAATTTTTCTTTAGAATTTGATTTGAAAAAAATTAGTTGATTTTGTTTTTTGTTAAATGTGCATACTAATATATGTAAGTTATAATAACTAAAAACTTTTGAATTGAAAAAAAGAAGTTTAAAAAAAATGCATTTTACTTGAATAATTGAGTGATATAGAACTGAAAATATTGCAATGAAATTAACGGTCGATTTTTTTTTTTTTTTTCAAATACGTACTATGTACGGTTAAATACATGTTAGTAAAAAGAAAAGAAACTGTAAAAAAGTCCAAAGACAATAACTGTGCTGCAGAGTATATAAAAGGAAGAAAAACTATACACTGAGTATACTGCTCTACATAAAACATAGTCAGAGAATTTTAAAAGAGAAAATCTTATAATCGTTTCTCCCAATAAAAACTAAGTGTTCTTTATAAGCACATAACAGACTATCAAAAGAAATTGCCTAAGCAGGTGCAACAACAATAGTAGCAACATCAACACCCACCTGCAACTGCTAGAACAAACAAACAGCAAAAAGAAAAATATAAAGCAGAGAGGAAAAAAGAACAAACAACAACATTGGGTGTAAATATACATTTTATAAACTTTAAATTAGGGCAAGTGAAGGTCATCAAGCAACAACAATTACAAGGTATAAGAGATATCCGGGTAGCGCTGAACTACATTCAGTGAGTAAATTTTGGAAAAATTACTTAGAAGAAATTTAAACATACATACTTACATATCTAAAAGCTTTTTGTACAATTACAAATGTATTTTTGTTTTAACCCTTAGCGGGTGAAATTTATTTGGGATATTTTCTAACATTTTGTTTCAGTCTTAATTTAAGTTTTTAAAACATATTAGTATACATACTCGTATAACTATGTATATAAACACAACATGGAGGTATTAGATATAAGCAGATTTAATTTAGTGTTAACACTCATTAAAAATATTAAAAGTTGTGATGGAATAGGCGATTTTATACATCAAATTAAGAATATTCTGCCAGCATGTGAAGAATTTGACGCCAATAATAGAAACCAAATTTTTGGTTATACAAAAAAGAAATGCGTTGATAAAACAAGGGAAGCTATTCATAGGTATAGTAATGTAAATAAGTTGTATATTTTGAAGGAAATTCTCATAAAAATTGTGGAGAAAAAGAAAATAGCAATGATGTAATGGATAATTTGAAGACGTGTAGATTAGAGGGTACAATTGAAAATTATTATTTTAAAATAAATAAATTACCAAATAGAATACACAACAGAAATTTAACTCGCTGTGATAAAACATACACAACTGAAGAAGTTAATAGAATTTCCTTAAAAACTTTTAGAGATCACCTACAAGAACCAACGCGTACCATGATTTTTGCTAGAAACACCAAAAACTTAGAAGATGCATTTAAAATTGTATTAGATGCAAGACATCAATTTGCGCGGGCAAAAGAAGAAGATGTTACCGCGATAAGGACACATTTTAGAAATGAATATAAAAAATACAATTTTCCTAATGATAATAATGCATTTAATAACAAATTCAAAACGAATAACCCACGTTATTATTCCCAGTATGAAAACTTCAATGGCAACAATGGTAATACTTTTAACAATAGGTTTCACTTTTTACATAAAAATCGACAATTTAATATACCTGGAAATTTCGATCCAAATTATTCCTATAATCTCGCTAGCTCAAATCATTCAAGGCAGTCTGAGAATAAAAATTCGCTACAAATTAATCCTTATCAATTAGGGTAATGGAATGAACGAAATACGCAAAATTGTCGTAAAATCAGCAAGAACCAATGGAAATTGGAAATTCAATTCAAAAAGAAAAACTTTTAAAATTTTGTAACCAATTTAAAAATGTATTTTATGATAAAGATGTCAATTTAACATTTACGAATGAAATAAAGCATCAAAATAGAAATAAAAACATGACATGCCAATATATTCTAGGTTGTATAGGTATCCTGAAGTACATAAAGCAGAAGTCGATCAGCAAATCGCAAACATGTTAAAACAAGGTATTGTTAGAAATTCTAGCACCCCATATAATAGTCCAATATGGGATGTACCCAAAAAATGAGGTGCTAATAATAAGCAAAACTGGCGTATAGTTATAGAATATCGCAAATTAAATGATATAACTATAGAAGATAGATTTCTTATACCAAATATGGAGGACATATTCGATAAGTTAGGAAAAAGTCAGTACTTCACCACTTTAGATTTGGCCAAACGCTTCCACCAAGTAGAAATGCATCCTGACGATATATGTAGCTAAAACGGCATTTTCGACATCTACTGGCCAATGCCATTTGGGCTGCGAAACTCACCAGCTACATTTCAACGAATGATTAACAATGTATTGAAGGAATACATTGGCTCAATCTGCTTGGTACAATTAGATGACGTGGTAATTTTTTCTTCTAGTATAGAAAAACATTTAGAATCCTTAGCTTAAATACTTAAACGCTTTACTCAAGCAAATCGCAGATGTGTTAAAACAAGGTATTATTAGAAATTCTGGCAGCCCATATAATAGTCCAATATGGGTTGTACCCAAAAAATGAGGTGCTTATTATTATAAGCAAAACAAACGTACAGTTATAGAATATCGCAAATTAAATGATAACTATAGAAGATAGATTCCCTGTGGAGGACATATTCGATAAGTTAGGTAAAAGTCAGTACTTCACCACTTTAGATTTGGTCAAAGGCTTCCACCAAATAGAAATGTATCCTGACGATATAGCTAAAACGGCATTTTCGATATCTACTGGCCATTATGAGTTTTTGCGAATGCCATTTGGGCTGCGAAACTCACCAGCTAGATGACGTGTTAATTTTTTCTTCAATTTAAAGGTGCAATTGGACAAATGCACTTTTCTTAAAAGAGATATCGAGTTTTTAGGGCATGTAGTTACTTCTGACTGTATTAAGCCGAATTCTGATGGAGTTGAAACCATAGAAAACATAGTACTACCTAAGACACAAAATGAGATAAGGGGGATCACAGGATACTATAGACGTTTTGTAAAAGATTATTCACGCGTTGCATACCATATGATCAAGTATTTAAAACGAGGAGTACAAGTAAATATTAACGATAAGGATTACACAACTACTTTTGAGAAATTAAAAACTTTAATTAAAAATAACCCAAATTAAAAATAATAATTTTAGTAAAACGTTTACACTTGCCATAAATGCAAGAAACTTTGTTTGGTGCAGCTCTCATGCAAGGGAATAAAGTTATTTCCTTTGCTAGCCGCACACTTAATGGCCATGAAAAAAATTATAGCACAATTGAAAAAGAGTTGATTGCTATAGTTTGAGCTACAAAATATTTCCGTCCATATTTTTTTTGGAAGAAGATTTTACATTAAGACTGATCATCTACCTTTAGTGTGGTTAAATAATATAAAAGAACCGAATTCTAATCTACAGAGATGGAAAATTAGATTAAATGAATTTTATTTCGATATTACTTAAAGGTAAGGAAAATGATATAGCAGATGGCCTTAGTAGATTTAATTATGAAAGTACAGAAAATGAAACACAAATAAATTGAAATGAATTGTTCGATGAAGATATGAATACAGTGCATAGCGCAGAAAGCGATGATTTTATCAAGATCAGTAAAAAACCAATAAACCTTTTTAAAAAAAGGTTGTATTGACTATTTAAATACTTTTTCTTGAACAACAAAAATAAATTTTAAAAATAGTGGTAGTTTTTTGCCCAAATATCGAATTGTTTAGGGAATTTCAAAGGGCCAGAAATAAATATGCATAAAACTACACCCTATTTAAAAATCGACCAATAAATAATTTAGTTTCAAAAGGAGATCTATCAAAGCTTTCAAAAATAATGCACACAACGTGACTATATACAATATATCAAAGAATATACATATATATGTATGTACATACTTTTGTATACTTAAAATCTAAACTGGCCAAAATGCTGCCCTTTCAAATAATTGCTATGCTGCGGCCTCCCAAGCTGCTGTCTTAAAATTTTCAAAATTCGTAAAAAAAAATGTTGATGGCGCTCTTACGCAGTCGCTGCATGCCAATGCTTATGTGGTGGTGCCTTAAATCGTGGCTTATGTAAGTATATACATATGTAACGGAACTTGCCGTTATGCATATGGTGGCGTGGTTTGCTAGTTTTCGTAACGGACCTGCCTATGCAGTGGAGGCGTGGTTTGTGGGGTGTTTTAAAGTAACGTGACTTGCCCTCTGATGACCACCAAAAATCAAAATGGTTGAATTCACGACCACTTTTACCACTCTTTATTTTTAACTCTTTTTATCTTTACTCTGCCAAGGTCCAGCACGCTGACCACTGTCACGGTGGCCATATTATGTTCACCTTAAATTCGGCACCCTGCTACGCTGCTATACCAACTCGTGTTTAATGTTTTTAATAAAAACTTAACTCACCCGTCGGATAGCTAGACGAGCGTTGAATGCTTGAATTATTTGCCAATCCAAAAATGCAAAGAACTGTAAGGCAGTTCTGTCAACATTATGACAGCGCGGAATATCGGTGCCAATTTGTTGAGGATTACCATTACAATACCAAATCAAAAAAACTTGGAAATACGCATGGCACCACCTACTTTAGAGCAAATAAGTGTGTCTCCGAAACCATACTGTCAATGTCTATCAAATTTGGTAGGCACATCACATTAAGTTTAATATGTAGGAACAGAATGTTAGTAATAGGCGTGGCCCAGCCCACTTTCGAGCAAATAGGTATATCTCAAAAACTAAGCCACCAAACTTAACCAAATTTGATGTACACATTTGTTAAAATCGCACAAAAATCATACCCACCTCTAAAAAAATCAAAAAATCCGATACTTATCAACTATACAAGGTAATTTGCTCAAATTTGATAGACAAGATTGTGTTTGAGAATGAAATACATGCAATAATAAATGTTGGGAATGGCCATGGTATCGCCCATCTTAGAGCAAATAGGTATGTCTTCGAAACTTCTTTGTCAAATTCTACCACATTACGTACACTTTGCATTTCTAGTCAGAAAGCAAAATTTTGAAAGTTATAGAAATCAGACTAAATCCACGCTCATCTCCCATATAACGATAATTTACAACAAATCAAAATATTCAATATTTTACTAAATCATGTCGCGAATTCTTTCTAATTTGCTTTAATGAATTTAATTGGGGAGAGTGTGGTACGTTAAATTCAAAGTTGAATAAACGTCGTTTAATCAAAATGATGTAATACTAGCATACCCGGCCTGCTTTTATACGACAATTAAGACATATTTTTCTTTAGATGGATTAGTGATTTTGATCTAAAGAAAATACGTATGTATCAAATATCATACATCTACGTCAAATAGCTGCGAACAAATGGTGAATAGAAGTTTCGTCTTCAATTGGGGTATGAGCCCGTCTGATATATAGGAGCTATATGCAAAATATTGTACATCTGCTCAAATAGTTGCAGGGAATTTGGTTATTTTTTATTGCATAGAGAGTGACACCGCCCATTTAAAAAAAAAATACACAATTTGATTTGTCTTATACATATATGTATGGACATTAGACGTGTTCTTAAAATTCAAAATGTGTTTTAAGTTTACAGAATGGTTTTTTTTTCTTTCCCCTCAAAAATAAATAAAAACCAAGTTTTATTGAAATCGGTTAACGAAAAGTTGGCGCGGAAACGTTTTGAAAATAAAAAATCGCTTTCCAATAGAAAAAAATCAAGTTTCATGTATTCAAAGGCAATGCTTCCTTCAACCTACAATATTACTCTATAACATAAACCTGCTTCTTAAAAGTAATTTTTATAATAATACGCTTTATACATTTAGGAACATTTGATTTAAATTAATTCAGATTTTTCCTAGGATGTATATTTTTTTGTATTCTTCAACAACTTGAAACAGAAACTGTTTCTCTTCTTCTTTATTTGTAAGAATAGTGTTGAAATCTTTTATGAACTTTATACCCCTTTCTGCTGTATCACTAGTTACTAGTAATTTCCGTAATGTTGTACGACCATTTTGAAATTGCTCGTTTGTTTCCCAATATTCCGGATCCAACTTCAAAAACTCGATTGACAACTTATGCTTTTAAATACTGCAAAACAGTTTTTAGAAACAAATTCGCTTAAATCAGAATTTAACAACGCACTTAAAATTTTTATTTTGCGATTATCTTGTAACTTAACATTTGGCTCTTCGGATTTTAAATTTTTTACCATTTTTTTCTTTATATCTACAGACACATTGAAATCAAAAAAAGCCATTGCGACATTTTCCTCTGACAAATACCACATGTGTTGTTGCATTTTTCTGATTAACTTAGAAGAAATATTCGCATTGACTCAGATTTGCTCAAGTGAAATTGTTCACGAAATACAAATATTTTTAAGGAATATATTCCCTTTGACATCCAGCGTGCATGACTTGTAACGCCAGGTGTTTTAAATTGACCACCATTGTCACCAAGGAATGTAAGCACTAGTCGCACAAATTCTTCGTAGTCCGCACGAATAAAAGTTTTTTGTAATTGTGAGCGACAAAATAGTTTGATGTCATTGCAGATATCGTCGCTTATTTGGGATTTTATACCCTCATCGTCGAGCCCACTTTTAAATAACGAAGTGTCAATATTTGCCCAGGCCTTGGCAAATCTTTCGAAAATTGAGACTTCTGGTGCCTGCGTCACTTTGAAATGTAAATCAAATACACTACGCAATAGGGATATAACTTTTTGCATTTTTTTGAAAAAAAAAAATTTACATGGCATAACACGATGAGGAATAGTAAAAAAATGATAACTGCGTTTTTAGTTTTTCGATTTATTTCAAAAACTTCACGCAGAATTTAAATTGAAAATTCGTATGAAAATTTCATACATATGCCAAGAAAAAACACCATATGAGATTATGTTCTTTTCTTTGTGTCTGTTTTGTTTTGCTCTTCTTCCGTTATTCGTCGTATTTTTGCATATGACAAAAATAGATAACGGTAAATTTGAGTAAATGCTTTATGAATGATTGAAACTTCGTATAAGCGTCGCGCCAGTTGCCTTTATTTAGCTGTCGGTCTCTCATTCAGTGCGTGGCGGCTGGAGTGAAAGTGTCTTTTTTAATTAACAATGTCTTTTAAAAAAAGTAGTGCTGAAGTTTTAAAAAATTCAAAACAATGGGAAAGCAATTTAATAACATTTGAAAAATCTAAGAATAAGAGAAGAGAAATCAATAACATTGAAAACCCCTTGAGTGAATTGTGTAAGATTCCAAAACAGACCGTGATTATAGGAAGGTATAATGAATTAGCAAAAACGGAGAAATTGAAAAAGAAAAGATGCCAGATTATTTCAAACGAAATGATTGCCTTGTGGTCGAAACTAAACTTTCCGAGCATAACACGTATAGCTGCACAACGGAAGATAACAAAAGTTTTAAATGATTATTCAACATTTTTAAAATTCCCGGATGGCAGAAATGTTACAATGGCGTTCAACAAGTTATGTGATATAACTGATTTAAAAGGTGTCTGGCTAGGAACTGAGGACAAAAAGTTGTATGAACTCCAAACAACTACAAATGGAGAAGTTGGGTACACGACCGCTAAAGCAGTTTGTGTGCATCCCTCCAAAGCTGCCCTTTTAAGAAAAAATGTTCAAAGCACCTCGTGTTTAAATAAAGTGGCGCTCAACACTTCAACATCATCAGCTGAATCTGTCGAGCAATCACATTCTCCACCTGTTGGTGAATATAAAGCTCCTCTTCAAAGAAAAAGAAATGCGAAGTGTTCAACAAAAGCAGCAGTGACAATGGTAACAACAGCCCATGTAAGCACCAAAAATGCCGCTAAAATATGCAATGAATTGTCCAAAGAAGGAATAAATATAGCAACACCAACACAAGCAGGTATTCACAAAGCGATGATTAAAGCAGCGCTGAACTTGGAAACAAATTATAAGAATTCCTTAAGAGATGACATTTGGTGCATTCATTTCGACGGCAAGAAATTTGGGAAGAAAGAAGTGCAGGCCGTGGTGTTAACAAATGAAGCTAAGGAAGTAAGAGTAGCGGCAATGGTTCTTGAAAACGGGAAAAGTGTGTCAATTTTTGAAGGTTTCTATTTAATAATATATTTTTAGAGCATTAATTAACTTTCTATAACTTTTTTAAGGAATAAGGAATGTATTGGATAAATTTAACCTTTGGAATTCCATTAAAATGATTGTTAGTGACACAACAAACGTTAATACAGGGGTTAAAAGTGGAGCTGTTCGTTTACTGCAGAATTGTTTTCAGGAAAAACATTTGTCCCCACCGCAGTATATTGGATGCCAACATCATGTATTAGATTTAATTTTGAAGCATGTGATGAATGAAGTACTAGGTGGAAAGTCGACATCGCCAAACATCAGTTATGACATATTTACCGAATTGATTATGAACTACGAAAACCTAAAACAAAACTACAAACAAAACGAAGAAAAGTTGATCTTAAGATCTATTAAATGGCGTGATGACATGCAATTTTTATATGAACTAGGGCAATATTTTAAATATTATGAAGTAAACAACAAGTTCCCATACATAAAATTTAGAGTTTTACCAGCGCTCAGCAACGCTCGATGGAATTCTAGAGCTATTCTAGCGATTTTAACGTTCATACTAATACCGGAACACAGAATACAACTTTTGCCAATTTGCCAATTCATATGCAGCGCATGGTATGATGCTTGGTTCTCGGATCACCGTTTTCATAACAATGATTTTGAAATATTGGGAAAATCCGTCAAGCAATTCGAAACTGCGCATAAGTGTTTTCTTAAACACTGGGTAAAGGAAGATTCTGCCATTCTGAATTTAAAAAGATCTAATATTTGCGCTGAAAGAGCCATCAAAGTTATTCAGGAAATTTACCCTTTTTGTAAATCTGAATATATCTTAAGTTTATCTCAAATAATATCAAAATGAATTAAATAATGAACTAAAACGTATATTTACTATAAAAATGTATTTGTCTTGTACTTAAATGAGTCTTATTGCTTCTAAATCAAAATTTGTCTTCTTCTTCTTCGCATATAACATATGAATTTTTTCAATTTAAATTCTGCGTGAAGTTTTTGAAATAAATCGAAAAACTAAAAACGCAGTTATCATTTTTTTACTATTCCTCATCGTGTTATGGCATGTAAAGTAGGTGTTACAAAAATAGCGGCATGGTAATACTAACAAACTTCTTCCTAGCATGCGTTGTAAGTGGGTGTATGCTCCATTCATTGGCCCAATATTGGTGGACGTGGTGTCAAAAGACATTCCTTCTACTCGGTCTAAAATATTCCATTTGCTCAGTGTGTCAAAGACTGCTGTAGATATATTTTCTCCAGAGCAGATAAAAGTTTAGGAGCGCCAAGAAATTTTGGGTCGCCATTGTAGCTAACAAGCACTGCAATTCTCTCAACATTTATTTTTCCAATAAGATCGTTCAATACTTTCCCATCCCAGAATAAAATATAATAAATAGTTATATATAACATAGTATGTATATTTTTCGTGATTTTTTATTAAAATATACTTTGTCAATAAAACTGGCTTGAATCTTCCGTGTTTCGTTTCGTCGATGCTCTACTCGCAGCCGATGGAGAGTAGAACGATTGATTACCAATTCGCTGGTGCAATGGCCCAATGCTTCTGCAGTCTCCATGAGAATGTGCATCGCCTTTCCATTGGTTACTTTGGCGCTATCAAGTGCTGAAAGCAATCACGGTGTTACAAAATGTTTTGTTCCTCTTTTAGCACAAGTTGAAGTACTTTTCATTTCATTATAATTTATATAGGTTTCTTCTTCTTTTGATCCCCTGTCACCAATCTCCACTTCATTTTCCATTCCAAAATTTTCTATGAATTCGGCTGCACAATAACATTTTAAGTTTCGCCTAACAACAATAATTAAAATTGATTTGGTATTGATATACTTACGATTCACGTCCGTCACTTGATCATGTTTTCCTTTCCGTGATAGCTCTTTTTTAATTCGGTGAACTGCTCTGCTTTGTCGTTGATATAAAACCATGCCAACACCGGCCATACAACCAGGGCGCCCTTTTTGCCTTTGTAGAATCAGAAATTCCTTATCTTCGCTTATTCGAATGGTTTGTAAGGCATTTCTATGAGCAATGTCAAATAAATTGTCCAACTCTTCAGAAAAGTCTTCTACATCTTTTTTCTGAGAATCAGACCTCTTACTAGGTACCGTTTTTTGAATTTTCTGCCTTTTACTACTTGTTTAATAAAAGAATTCGAAATGTATAATTAGAATACATAAAAATACATGCGAAATTTTCAAGTCGTTTCCGCGCCGACTTTTCGTTAACCGATTTCAATAAAACTTGCGTTTTTATTTATTTTTGAGAGGAAAGGAAAAAAATAAGCCCATTATGTAAACATAGAACACTATTTCAAAAATCTCCATACAACGAAGAACACCTCTAATGGACATACATATATACACAAATATCGTCCACCTGCACCGAGCAGTTGCGAATATAAGAATTCAATTTTTTTCTTCCATTCATTGCTTTTTCAATTGAACTTTGCAGAAAAAAATATTTTATTCACTCATTTATTAAATGAGAAACAACAACACAATTGTTATTGCACAGCAAAAGAGGAGCACTGGTTGTCAGGGCCTTCGGCTTTCTGGTATATAAAAAATCATATTATGTATAGGAAAGTGTTAAATTGAAACAATAGTTAGAAAAAACTAGAAACAAATATATTTTGGGCGAAAATCTTAAGAAGCTATTCTATTTAAAGATATTAATATTTATGTGCTAGGATCTACGGGAATTCAGCTTTCTCTATCGGAGATCTGTTGTGCGATTCAATAACTTATTTTAACGATATTCGCATGGTTCACTCATCTTAACGAAAATTTTAACTATGCCGCTATTCAGTATTAATTTTTTAACAATTTTCGCATTCTCTGAATAAGCTATTGTTGTTAGCTAGTCGATTACCGAAAACTAAACGACAACAATTTCATGTTGTTAACCCAATCGAGAATAGAAAAACTAGTGATTTCTACTTAAATAAAAGAAAAAATTTAAAGTTTGGTGATCTGTTTTCTTGTAATTAAAAAAGGAACACTAAATAATAACGTTTGAATATTTTACATATGATTTATAACGACGTTTACTCCTCTTTGAATAAATACAACGAGACAGCTGTTAAGTCTCGTTAAGAATAAGTTAGTGAATCGCACAATCGTTAGTGCAAATGACAAATCTTGCCGACAAAAATTGCGAATGTCGCACCGTTTAAAGTTAGTGAATCGCACTACTGGAAGCAGAGCTCCACGATATTCTTAGTAATGGCATTTGTATTAAAAAGTCATAATTGTTGGGAATTTTAATCTATGCCTAAAATCTACTGAGAATAGAACAGAAAAGTTTCTGGAGGAAAGCAGTTTTAGATCCCTTTTAGATTGACTGGGCTTTTTCAAATTTGGATGGTAATACGGTTAACGTAATTAATTATGAAACGGTGCACAGTTACGACGATAGTATTTGCATTTCTGCTGCTGACTAAACTCCCCTATTGTAATTTTAAGAATAGCATTTGTAAATTTTATATATACTTATACTTTAGAAGCAAAAATACAATTACAAGTACTTTTATTTTACAAGCATTGTATGAAAGTTGTTTAATATAATAATGAATAAATATGTACAATTATAAAAATATTTTAAGTGTAATATAGCGTATAAAGAAATAAAAGCATACCAGTTTATTTTAGTTTTTATTTAAATAAAAATAGTCATTTAGTTTTTCAAAATAAAGATTATTACATCCACTGCTTTTATTGCATACAACAAGCAAGGTTTATTTCAAATAAAAACTTGCGTCGGGTATTTAAAGTTCGGTTGCACCCGAACTTAGACTTTCCCTAACTTGTTTTTATTTAATTTATTTTAAGTATGTATGTATATATGTCCATATACATACATATATGCATCTATGTGCATATATATATATATATGATTATTTCACAATTTCAAAATTCGGTTTATGTGTATTTGTTGAGGTAGCCACGTTAGTAGCTAAACTAACTAAACTCCTCAGGTGGTTGTTTCGCCTCAGCTCCTGGGCGTCCTTGGACGCTCGTTACTGTAGTTCGGTGTTGTCTCCACAGCCCAAAGGCTGCGCGCGCGGCCGTTGAATTCCGTTACGCGGCGGCGGCTTAAATACAAATTAGTTTTCAATATTTACGTTTAGTTTAAAATCCTTTTATATATGTATGTAAAGTATAGAAGGTATGTAAAAGTATTCGAAATTTGTATAATAATGCTCTAATACTTTCCCACGAAAAGTGCAGTGCCTATTTAAGTACATGTGTATGTAAATGCATTACTTCATGAAATAAAGTGAAAATTCAATTAATTCCAGAAACATTATAAATCTCAATTAATCTTAAAGCTAGAACTGCAATGTCGTGGGTTCCGTTTTATTTTTGATAACTACAAACAACACTTACAAGTTTTAGTGCTTTTAGAAAATCGAAAGTTTTGTCAGCAATTTTGGAAAAAAAATGTTTAATAGGCAACATAAACAGGCTGAAGATAAGATCAATATTTTGTAAACGCTAATATACAATTCAAATAGTTTATTAATGTTATGATTCCATAAAAAACTTTAAACGGTTTTCGCATATTTATATTTTCTATATAGTTTTTAAAAATTATTTATCTTTAACGTACGAGGTAGTTATATATTATATTTATATATACTTAAGATATTATATCTTCATCAGCAAATACATTTGAGTATATATAAGAAGTGGTCACCATTTGAACAAGATCTTTGTCAATTGCGAAATCATGACAACACTTTTCTTCCTTCTTCATGCTATCTCTAATACTCAGAATTGCAATTAACATTTTAGTACTAATTCAATTTCTTTGCTTTGCTTTGGCAATGTTAGGAAAAATAAAAAACAAAATAAATTTAACAAACAAAAATTAAAAACAAAACTGCAAAGGTTTATAAAAGGATTTTCGCCAAACGCGTTTTTAAATTACCGAACCTCTGCCCAAAACTATCCCGAGATTGTAGATTTATCCACAGATATATGTAACTGTAATTATTTCCTTTGTATTTCAATAGCACTTATTTCAAAAATGCCGAATTTCTATTCTTCAAGAGTTAAGCAATCAAAACCATTTCGGCTTATTTCTCTTATTCTGAGGCAGATGCAATTCCCCCAATATTTCTAATTACCTCCCTCACCCAGCATATTTTGCCGCGATTTGCACATTTGGAATATCCCATGCGGTGGTGTTCTATTCTATTTTCGACGAATATGCTGTGTGTTGAGAACGTATCTCAACGTTGTATAGGAACTGCAATCTAAATCCGCATAATCCTACGCCAATGATTTCTATTAGAATCTTTTTGCAAAGAACGCGAAGAAACTGACCCAATCGTTCAGTTACGAAATACAACTACGATGCAGAATCAAGCAGTGCACGAGGAAAAATCGTTGCACACGATTGACTGCGAGGCCGAATTATGGCTGTATCCAGTAAACCTTCTTGACTGCTGTCATAAACCTGAGCTACTGTTGGTTTCGAAGTTGATTTCATGGGGGTGGATGGAGTCAATGGCGAAGGCGATGATTATTGATTGGTTGTGGTTAGTTGCGAACGGTGCAAAAGAGTGTGGTGACTCGCCCGGCACACTTGGCATCTATGCGTGGACGAACAGTTGTTCGACAAATGATGTGCACACAGAAAGCTTAACCACAGATTCTTCTTCTTTACTACATCATAGTGTTATACTGGTGACAGCTTCACGAAGACCGAGGAGTTTAAGGCTTTATGACTGCTAACGTGGCAGTTATGACGCCAACAACGCTACGAATATTAGAATATCCAAGAGGTCTGTATTTTTGTCGACGATAACAAAAATATGTTGTAAAAATCTAGCCACTCCCGAAAGCAACCCTCAAACGTTGATAGCTTTAATTTATGTTCTGCCGCGATGACGATGTGGTGTGTTGTTGTGAGATATGCACAGAGCCAGGTTTCGTCTAAAATCGCTAGCCGCGTCTGTAGCTTCTCAAACGAATTGTAGTAGCATCGATTAGCACCAGTTTGGCCTCTATGTATGGCGCTGATAACGCGCTAAGTTGAACCGAGGTAATTTCGAGATCTTTCAAGCGATTTACGAGCGATAACCGCTGACTCTTTTTCTCACGGGCTTCATGCGATTTGCGGTACAGAGGAGGTTGCAGCCTTGTATTTTATTGCTCGACATCAAACATATTAACTGACCAAATTATGAAAGAATAAAATATTTATTATTATGCATTTTCCTTAGCCCTTTCTTGCGAAATCAAACGAACCGGAGGTAATATGTACTTGCAAAATATTTATTTGATTACTACTACACTAGGTAACTATGCTAAGTTGAAAATATGTTAAATAATGAAGAAGTTAAGAAATAACTACAATGATGAAATGCGAATGTATTCTGTGAACTGTATGAGCAATTAATATTCCACTGACGCTGACGATGAATAGCGGGTGTTGGGTGGCGTAATTTAACTGCAGCCTGGTGTTATTTATATGCGGTGCATTTATACATATGTGCATATGTGTGCAGGTATAAAAACATGTTTACTTTGTGCTGCATTAATAGTGAGTGGTGGTGTTATATTTGTCGTGCCGAAAATCCATTCTTTTTGCATGTATTTTTACATATGCTTCCGGAGCCCTGCAAAACAATACCTATCGCTGCTACCTAATGCTAAGTGCAATATGGGCGGCCCAACTGGCGCAGCCGCTGCACTAAGAATGTAGGTTGAGTCCTCTTGTTATGCCTCAACACTTTCCTTGTGTCACTGAGCGCACTCCTTATGCTGCTCTTCTCTGATGCGGATTACGTAAACGTTCGTCCACTGACCGACCCCGACCCCGAATTTCTGCTCCTTCACATCAGAGCTGTAGTATACGTCGCGAGGCCCGATTCCCTTCATTCGGTGCCCTGCATCTGTTGGATGCCGGTGAGTTTAGCTTTTGCCTTTACGAAGGCATACACCAGCCGGGAAGAGAAACCCGTCAAATTAAGCATCCGGACATTCGCGGTGTATCATCGGAATAGGGGGTCACCTCCGATGCTTGTTACATTTTTCCTTGGAAGCTGTTTTTACGTGGCGGATACCAAGCCCAGCGCACAACCAGATTCTTGGCATTTATAATGTAGGGCAGATTCATACAGCTAGCCGCTTGCTTACCCAATTGAGCCCTTAAACCGAAAACGAAAGAGCACTTGGGTGAAGCCATCCAGAAGTTATGAATTACTTGAATTGGAAACAGAAGAATCGAGTTGGCTACTCCCAGGTGAATGGCAATTAGAAACTTTCTCCACTTGCGTGGACACTTGCCTGCCCGCCCATTGAAATTACGTGTGGTCGTCATCAAAAACTGAAGATCTCGTCCGAGGCTTGTTGAAATTTTTCATTGGCTTTACTTGTTACGTTCCCAAACGCAGTGCGCAACCAGATACTGGTATTTTTTTTTGTTTTTGAGGCACATTTACTTATACATATATAGCATGCCGCATCCAAGACAGATGCTTATTTTCAGCCGCACATATTGGTGAACAGACGCTGCTGACTTTAGTGGGGCCTTAAGCCAAGTATGTCGCAGTGGCCCCACTAAAGCTTCCTCTCTTGCTGCCCTGACCCAAAACTCCTCACGGGTTGTTTACCGCATCTCCCACATAGGTTGCGCACGTTGCTTAGACTGGACGAACATGGACGTAAGAGTCTAAGAATCGGGATTGAGTAGTGTCGCTCAACTGTAACTGTATACTGGAAGATCGACAATACCCCATTGCACTCCCAACTTCACTGTAAAACCTCTTTTCAGCAACATGTAAAAATTGAAGATTAATTCAGAAATGTTCAAGTTATGATTATGGTATTAAGTTTCACCTTAATTCAACTTTTCAGGGTATGTAAACATTGAATAACTTCGCCATTTGTAAACCGATTTACTTTCCCAAACACGTTTTGGAAACTTCAAACCAGTAGAATTTTAATCATGGACCCCTTCACACCGAAACAATCGGCTGACTGTTGGAAACCATGCCGGCCTTTTGAATGCAAGTTTTAAATTAAATAATAAATAATTAAAATTGCCATATTTTGGGGACAGAAAATTCTCACGAGGCTCATGAAACAAAAGTGCTGTTGGCTGCAACCCAAACAATGCCTTTTTTCCAACAAAAAATCCTAAACGTGTGATATCGAAAAGAGTTGATATTTGCTGAATACCAATATCCTCCGATTTAACCCCCGGACTTATTTTTGAGTGGTTATTTAAAAAGTATAGTTAACGCCAGCATACTGAAGACCATTGACCAGCTCATCCATGCCGAATTAGCTGTTATTAAACTAATTAAAAAACACAATTTTGGCAATCTATCTTTTGAAAGTTATTCACCACTCTCGTTCCCAGTTTGGCAGAACGTTGTAAGAAGAGGCGAGAGAAAATTCTCGTTTTGAATAGTAGAAAGCAGTTTAGGATCGGAAGGAGGATAAATTAATTAAATGCCTAAAATTAAAAGCATTTATTTTTTTGATCCTATGAACAAAACTCGCCAAATTATTCTGGCGAGTACACTAAACAGAGTTAATGTGATCAATTAAGAAGGTTAAACCAAATATAGAGTCTTACGTTGTGTCCAGTATTTCAATATTCCTGAACTATTTTTCGTACGATACGGCGGGTAACATCGAACGAGTTTGAATTTCAGCACTTCATGGACGTCGTAATGCTCGCATTACCGCAAAAGCTGGCCAACATATATTTGGATGTGTAATCTGCCCGAATTAAACGCACCGGCCGCACCGCATTTATCGTGTCTACGCTGAACAAGGATTTAATCACTTCCGTGGGTTAAGTCGTTTTAAGTGAAAGCGCAATCACAAGAATCGGTTTGAGCACGAGTATGAGTCGACACACTTCGCAATTTCAAAGCGAATCGAAATTCAGTTTATACATACATATGTTTTGAGTGGCACGCTTTGAATTAAAGTAACAACGGCAGCAGAAACCTGTATGCACATGTAAGTATATATTATTATAAGACAATGGGATTATTCCCAGCGATCTACTAATCGTATAGAGGAAAGTGATAGATAGATATATCAGATTAAAGCACTCGATTTGAAATTTTGCACACACTTTTCACATTTAAGATTCGTTGAACCAATTTCTAAATATTTGCGCCAAAATACAAACCAGAATCTAATATGTAAATTCGAGTCATGCATATAACAATATCGCAGTTTCTAAAGAGGTTGCCGTTGAGCATTTTCAGAAAGTCGCAAGAGGAGCCACGGACAATGAAAAAGTTTGCCAAATATTGTTTGCTTTCCTATACTAACAATAGAATGAAACTGCGGTTATATCAGCGACTCTTTATCAGGCCGTTCAAATTGAAGTTTTTGTGCATTAAGTAACAGATTAATAAACAACAAATTAACAGAGTAATCCATATGAACTGAAAAGATTAACATGCTATCACGATATCAAATGAACAAACTAAGTCAGCACCAGGACGAAATATGAGTATTTTATTAAGTTCGCCATGTATCAGCTGATGTTCTTTACATATTGGAGACGAAGCGCCAAGAAGTATACCGAACTGGTTTTCAAGCCTATTATATGGTGGAACTGGTTAAATTACTAACAGTTTGCATGCGATTTAAATTGTTTATGAACTGATTTTCCCTATTTAACCGGTACAATGCCAATTAACCAGTTTCAAGCGTCAATTTAAACACAGTATTACATATCGGCAAACGCAATCTTTAATAAACACGAAAAAAAGAGTCTAAGTTCGGATGCACACGAATTTAAATACCCAGCACAAGTTTTTATTTAAAATAAACATTACTCGCATGTAATCAAAAAGGTTAATCTCATATAAATGTACCCAGTAAGAAAGAGTCTAGATTCGGATGCACCCGAACGCTGGTTTTTTTTTCAAATAAACATTAATTGATTGCAATCAAAAAGTTATATATGCAAGTTAAAGGATTCTTACTCCTTTTCAATAAAAAAATTAAGGGCCAACACGCCCAAAGAAATAACACAGTATTTAGAAATAGTTTTACAGGTTTATTAAAATATTTTTCTTATGACTAAGTTCACGCCCCAACTGCAACTGCTCCAACTCCAGATTCTGCTCCCTCTTATATTGTCGCGCGCTGCCAGCCTTACGTAAGGGTGCGCTCACTGTCTGGGTGCGAGCGGCATTGGCCTTGACTTCCCAGCGGTAGCATATTTCAGTGGAATGCGATATGCATACATTTCACAACCGTGTGAAATGCAATTATGCTGACACTGCACACGTGTCGTGGCTGACTGTGGGAACTGTCTAGACAGGGCACTAGCGAACGTGTTAACTCCTCACTCCTCCCCCTTCACAAATTTGCGTCCCGCAGACCATACGGAAAGGAAGAGCGCCGCCTACGTTGGATACTATTGCATCTCGGTAAGGATATCTTCAGTTCAGGTAGGTTCACCCTTGCGGTGATTTTGGGCCAAATAAACCAAATCGCCAGCAATAGAGCGATTAATCCCAGGGATTCGATAATAGTAAACCAATTCGTTTTTTCCGTAAGGTGACTTAGTATATGGACGTTGTGAATCGCCATCTCGTGTACGAGGTTAAGGTTCAGGCTCGAACCAATTCGCCGACATCATCCTTGAGGATCATTATTTTCTGCTGGGTTTGTTGGGAAAACTTTACCAGGTGGTCGTGCCCGCGAATGTCGTTCGTGGCCATCGCAATTCCGTTGACGGCCTGCAATAATTCCTGAGCTTTTGTGAATATTTCAGAGTTATATATTGTCGGTTGTTATTGGCAACAATTGCATTTTGGCTCCGCAGGACTTCACCCCAGTCTGAAGCATCGGGTGAGCCGGCAATCCATTTCCAGGCCGAACCGATCCAGTTGATTGAGCGCCTTGGTCTTATAGTTTTTGGGCCCTTTACCTCATCAAGTTGAGTATGAATCTTTTCTAACTGGTACGCGATGACATCTGTGATACCATTGGTCTCGTTTATCTCCGCAGCTTCGTCCTCTAAGCGATGTAGAATTTCTTCACAGCGGGTCAAGTCGATCACGTGGATTAGCTTGAAGTATCCGTTGACTATCCATCCGTACCCATCACGAACAGTTAAAACGGGAGAGCCTAGGTTGAATACGACATATGCGTGTGCGGTTGCCCAGAGGCAGATTCTAGGAATAAGTTTACATCTATTAGCTTAATTCTATTTTTATTTCCCAAATGGTTTAAAAAGGACATAATTCTACTTTCTTAGAAATTAAATTTGCCTACCATAGTGATTCAATAGCACTGGTCGACGGCCAAAATTTACCAGATACGCCGTTATGAAATTCGTATGTAAAACCACCCCCTGATTTCGAAAATTGAGTTCATTTTTGATTCTATGGTACCGTTTTTGAGATATTTGAAATTTACCGTTATTCGAAAAATCTAAAAAGATGGCTCCCTTTAATTACGTATATCTCACGAACGGGTCAAGCAATTGCAAAAGAATTACAGAATCGGAAATACGATAAAATTTGCTATAGCTTATCATTTTAGATTTTTGTTTTTTTTATGAAAAAATATGAAAAAAAATTACTCTTTGCGAGGGCAGCATTCCAAATCCACAACTTTTTTTCCAGATATTTTTTCTTTACGTAAAGCTCTGTTTAATTAGAAAAAAGATAAGCTATCATCGAAGAAAATCGATGCAAAACTACGTAAGTTATAAACGATCAAATAAAAATACCCAGGTTGCGCAACTTCAATGTATGTATACATACATATATTAAAGGTATAAAGTGCAAATGGGATATTATCCGGATAAACGAATAACACCATAACAATGATAATACTTTTTCTTTAAATAAATCAAATAGTACTTTTAATACTCGAATTGTTTTATAGTAGGTAGAGTGGTTGCATCGAAGGGAAGAGTGGTTGGGTTCGAAACCTGCTGTAGGCATGTAGTTATAAACATGTATTTCCGTCACTTATGGGTAAGTATGCAGGTAGATTTGCAAAATTTTAAGACACAGAAAATTTTTAAAGCCTACATCTAAAGCAGGTAGTATTTTCTTTTCTCGGCTTCGTATTAAAATGAACTTTTCTGTTTAGGTAAGACTTGATTTTTTCAATTTTATTCTTGTTCCGAGTATAAATATGAGTTAACGCGCCTTGAAACTTCATAAAATCTGCAAGGCTCGCCGGAGATAGTTCAGTTCATAAGTCAAATTCCAAAACCGTGATTTATTAAAAAAAAAAAATGAGTAAAAGGACGCGAGAATGTGAGTGTATTAACGATCCAGATATGTTCTGTTTCATGTGTGGCCAATATACTATCATAAGGCGACGACGAGTGTTCTCAGATCATATCAAAACTTTATACTCCATGTATTTTGGCATTGAGCCCAAAAATGCTAAAAAACCATGGACACCGAACACTTTGTGTACATCGTGTCGAGTAGAATTGATTCAGTCGGAATCAGGACAACAAATAAAATTTGAGACACCAATGATATGGAGAGAACCTATTTGCCATTCAATAGAGTGTTACGTTTGTCAAACAAAAGTTACTGGCGTTGGAAGATCAAGAAGAGTAACCTATGCTAGCGTACCTACAGTGACATTACCAGTACTACATTCAACGGCAGTTGCGGATCGAGTTCCATTGTCAACAGTAATATCTAAGTTCGGGGAATCAACTTGTACTGAATTTCGCATGGGAAACGAGAGAAACGTTCTGTCACAAGCACAACTTAATGATTGGATAAGAGATTTGGAACTATCCAAGGAAAAGGCCGAGATCCACACTTCTCGTATACAACAATTTAAATTTGTGTCATCCGATGTAAAGGTGATATATTGTAGCACTCGTCACGAACCATTTTCCAAGCACTATACCTAGAACGGCAGTATATGCTACTGCAACGACATTCCTGGTTTATTCGAAGAGTTTGGTCAAACATATGAATCAAAAGAGTGACGATTGTTCATAGACAGCAATAAACTGAGTTTGAAGGCTGTATTATTGCATATTGGTAACAAAAAGCTTTCTATCCCGATCGCACATGCAGTAAATACAAAGGAAACCTGCGAGGAAATGCAAAAAATACTCAAATTTATCAAATATGAAGAGCATGATTGGAAAATATGTTCTGATCTCAAAGTCGTTGCAATGCTATGCGGTCTACAAAGTGGCTACACCAAGCACTGCTGCTTCCTGTGCAAGTGGGATAGCCGAGCTCGTAAGGACCACTACGTCAGAAAGGATTGGCCGGAAAGAGTCGAGTTTACCGTTGGTGTGGATAACATCAAATACACCCCTCTTGTCAAGAAAGAGAAAATCATACTTCTACCCTTACACATCAAGCTCGGTCTCATTAAAAACTTTGTTAAGGCTTTGGACAAAGAAGGCGAAGCATTCGACTATTTGAAAACAATTTTTCCAGATATACTATCTCAAGCCAAGATAAAGGAAGGTATTTTTGTTAGACCACAAATAAAAAAATTGATCAACAATCAATTCAAAGCACTACTCTCATCAGTTGAGGCAGCAGCGTGGGAATCCTTTGAAAAGGTCGTTCCTTCTTTTCTCGGTAGACACAAAAGCCCTAACTGCGAGCAGATAGTGAACGACTTAATCAATAATTATGCGAAAATGGGTAAATATTAAAGGCTTCTTAAAATTAATTTCACAAAATTTTATAACTTGTTTACTCAACTAATATTTTCTTTCCAGGCGTAAATATGTCTTTAAAAATTCACTTTCTCCGGCAAATCTTGGCGACGAAAGTGACGAACATGGCGAAAGGTTTCATCAGCAAATGAAATTAATTGAGAATCGATTTCAAGGATTTTGGGACGTCGCAATGATAGGTGATTACTGCTGGTTTCTCATAAGAGAAACCGATCCTAAACTGAATAAGCGTCAAAGTAGAACACATAATTATTTCGACTACATAGTAAAATCAAATTAAGATAAAGATTGGTAGAATATAGTATAAACATAAATAAATTAAAAAAAAAGTTTAAAATATGGGTAATTTCATTCATAAATTGAACTTTTAACTCAATAGAAACAGAGCATAGCTAGATATTTCACTCTTCTTTATACCTTACATACGTTTTGAGGTATACGTTGAAATTTCGCAACCTGGGTATTTTTATTTGATCGTTTATAACTTACGTAGTTTTGCATCGATTTTCTTCGATGAAAGCTTATCTTTTTTCTAATTAAACAGAGCTTTACGTAAAGAAAAATATCTGGAAAAAAAGTTGTGGTTTTGGAATGCTGCCCTCGCAAAGAGTAATTTTTTTCATATTTTTTCATAAAAAAAAACAAAAATCTAAAATGATAAGCTAATATCTCGAAAACTATCTGGTTGAGCAAAAAACAATGTATCATGCATTTATAGCAAATTTTATCGTCTTTCTGATTCTGTAAACTTTGCTTGGTCCGTTCATGAGATATACGTAATTAAAGGGAGCCATCTTTTTGGTTTTTTCGAATAACGGTAAATTCCAAATATCTCAAAAACGGTACCATAGAATCAAAAATGAACTCAATTTTCGAAATCAGGGGGTGATTTTACATACGAATTTCATAACGGCGTTTCTGGTAAAGAGAAAAAGTTGAAATTCGTGGTCCAGTGTAGCTAATACTTATCAAACTAAATACAACATATTTTTCATTATTTAAATTTTACATTTTTTGGAGGTGTGTATGCCGAAAATTTAACAAAAGAGTGCCTTATGCTAAGGTAGCAGTCTTATTTAATTGTTTTTCCTTAATTGTAGTATTATAGCTATTAAGTGGAGTTCGGGAGGATATGGATGAGAAGGATTAATGAGGGCCCAGTAGCTGATGTTAAGAGTGGAATTTATTTGCAAATTTGTTAGTTCGTTAAGTTATTGTTAGTGCATCTTAGTAAGTGAACATACTTATTTTTTATTAATCTTCTTGCTCATTGTAAGGTTTATGTGGATTAGTAAGTTAGTATATTTAATATTATTTAGGTGTTAGTTTTTTTAATGTTAATTCTTGTTTTTTTTTTTGTGGAACGTTTTCCCCTTTTTTTGTGTTATTCAAATTTGTTATTGTGAATATGATTAATTTTTAATAGTGAGAACTTTTCGTGCCCTCAATAGAAAATATTATTGAAATTTTATTTTTATTTAAAGCATCATTATGGAACTTATGGAACGCTAAAAATATCGATTGCAAATTTGAATCTTTACTATTCAGTTCCTTTTCATTGGAATACAGGCATAAACTCAGATGACATTGGAAGGCTCGCGTTAATCCCTTTTAACCATAAGCGTTGATGATTGCAAATGGCCTACTCATGGCACGAGTGACTTCACTTCAATTAAAGTCATAGTCACCTGGAGGAGTTGAACCACTTCGATTGATATCGCTCGGACCACCGAGTGAACTGGAATTGAACCAATACGACTGATCGAATACAAAAAGAAAGATTTGTACCCAGACCGCTGGGGCTTAGGGATCTAAGCATGCATTTTTTTCCCCCTTCAACCAATGTTTGCAATATTCAATTGATATTGTTGATATTTAATTTGGTTTTTCGGACATTCTTGATGCCCGATTTATGGAACTTTTTTCCACTTTGTGTGACAACAGTCGCATTTCTGTTTTCAGCAACAGCTTCTTTTTTATAAAGCGGTTTCTGCTAGCTCTTTATTTGTTTGCTAGCGATAAATAATTGATCGCCACTATTAAAATTGCGTGGGGGCGAGCGAGTTTTATTGTTTCTGGCATTTCTACTTTCTTGTTCATGTAATATTAATGCTTCAATGTTCTCATTTGTATGTTCCCTAAAATCTGTCAACTCCTGATAGTTAATCCTAGCTGTTCTGTTCAGAAAAACATCCACGGGTTTCCTCTTTGTCACCGAATGGATTGTATTTATACCTACCAACCGTTATAGCAAAGGGCAAAGGCAACGATACATTTCAATCAAAGTAGAGTGTAACCTCTCGACCTGGCCGTTGGCCTCGATTCGTTGCGTTGGCGTTTGATATACCTCTATTAAAAATCCGCGCTCGTTGTCCATAACCAAAGCTTGTGGAACTGCAAAATAGTGAAGCGCAGCTGTTAGTTTGGTTCGCAAATGAGCAGAAGATTTATTCTTTATCGGAAAAAGCTTCGCGAATTGTGTGAATTTATCAATACAGCTCAAATATTTCTGCCTTTCTATTTCAAAAATATCAGGATTTTGCACGGATAACTAGGGATAGGGGTCGACTGCATATACGCAGGGTGATGATAGGCAGTTTACATGTTTCACATTGACTAATGTATTCCCTTATCTGTTTTGACATATCCGGAAAGTAGAATTTTTCAAGGATTTGCTCCTTATTTTCACGAGCATTTCGATGAGCACGTTTATGCTGCTTCTCGATTATGCTAAATACTCTATCAGCAATTCTAACACCTTCCACTATGCGCTGAGTGATTCTAATTTTGTATTTACTGAAATTATTGATATAAGAATTTTGCAAACTATAGAGCGAACATTCTAGTATTTTAATCCCATTTATTACATTTGGATATAAATTTTTTTTTGAGAACAGCTACCAGAGATTTGCAATTTAGTATGGGCAATGTACCTTTTGTAGCCTCTATGAGGTTCTTCGCTACACTCGCAACTCGCCCCCTGCCTGAGGATTATTTGGTTCCTGAACATTTATGGGTACCTCAACGTGTGGTATGAGATCTGAGCTATCTTGTTCAGCAGAATGCATTGTGCAATCTGATGCGGTGTCCGTTTCGGAAGCCACATCAGCTACAGTACACGGTGGTTGAGCAACGATTGAGTCTGCTCTCAGCATTTACTTCCGTCTTAAGGCGGGAGAGTGCGTCGACGACCACATTTGTCCTACCTGGCTTGTTATACTCTTCTATTCGCGCTTTCCATCGCTTGAGCTTTGCACTG
The DNA here is from genome assembly GCA_951828415.1 of Anomoia purmunda. Lineage (NCBI taxonomy): Eukaryota > Metazoa > Arthropoda > Insecta > Diptera > Tephritidae > Anomoia > Anomoia purmunda. Next base: position 39,182,922 of record OX639994.1, on the reverse strand, counting down.
TAATTGCGGTTACTCATAGAAAACGTCAGCGGTTGGTGATCGGTGTAAATTTTAATTTTCCGTGCATCATACAGGTAAGATCGCAGGTTATCAAGTGCCCAAACGAAGGGGAGGAGCTCCTTCTCGATTGTGGCATAATTTTCCTCTGATTTGTTAAGAGACCGAGAAATGTAAGCTATAGGTTTATCCTCGCCTATAGTTCCTTGTGAGAGAACCGCAGCAATAGCGTAGTTTGAAGCATCTGCCGTCAGGTTGAACGGTTTCTCGAAATCTGAAAAGGCTGGAACATCGGCAGATACGAAGAGTTGTTTCAAGTCGCTGAAAGCCTCCAGCGCATTTTCGTCGAGTTCGATTCCTACATTTTTTGATGCGTTGGCTTTTACCTGCGCGTTTGGTCCCCGAGTGAGGTTGGTCAATGGTTTAGCAACTTTGGCATAGTCCCTTATAAACTTCCTATAATATGAGGTCATGTCAAGGAAGCTTTTTAAGTCCTTCAGATTCCTTGGGGGGTAAAATCATTTTTATAGCTTCTACCTTTTTAGGATCAGCGCGTACTCCATTGGGAGTAATTACATAGCCAAGGAAATACACTTTTTTCCAAAAAACAAGTATTTTCTAAATTTACTTTTAAATTTGCTTACAAAAGCTTTGAGAAAACTTTTTCTACATTATTCAGGTGCTCGTCCGCGTCTTTCGCAAACACTATGATGTAATCAATATAGACGTAGCAAATTTTACCTATATAATCTTTTAAGACATCATCTATCATCTTTTGGAAAAAAGCCGGCACGTTTTTCAGGCCAAGTGTAATCGTAGAAACTCGTATTTTCCGTTCATCGTTGAAAAGGCTGTTTTGGCTACGTCTGCATCCTTCATTGGTATCTGGTGGAATCCAGACGTTAAATCTATTGTGGTATAATAATTAGCTTGACCAAGGCTACAAAGTGTCGTGTTAATATTATGGATAGGATATGTGTCAGCTATTGTCACCGCATTAAACCTCTTATAATCAATTACCATTCGGTATTGTTTTTCACCATTTGCCTTTGGTTTTTTAGGCACCACCCAAGTTGGTGAGTTATAAGGACTTTTCGAGGGTCGTATCACGCCTTCCGTAAGCTATTCGTCAACCTGTTTTTCCACTTCGCTTCTCATACAAGCTGGGTATGGATAGCTCTTGCTGTAAATTGGCTCAGGAATAGAGGTTTTTATCTTGGCTCGGACACTGGCATCTATAAGCTCATTTCCGTTTATTGGTTTAAAAAGTTCGCAGTACTTTTTTAGCAAGATATTAATTTTTTGATGGGCGTCAGGGAGCAAGTCCTTGCCTAACGTAAAATTAACATCGCAACATTTGCCGGCTTTAAGTGGAATTTTGTAGTCCCCTATCTGAAGTAAATTATCTTTCCTATCAATTACTGCGCCAAATCTTCTTAGAATGTCATCGCCGATGATACCACAAAATCCTTTAAGTGTTGGTAATACGAAAAATTCAAATCCTGTAGAATTTCCAATGGCTTCAAATAACCTTATTTGTGCCTTGTCTTTTATCAAGACGGAGCCCCCACAGATGAAACATTGAATAAGGCTTTTACTAGAATTGTTTTCGTCGCAATGCCTTTTTGAATAGTTTTTATTCGCACCAGTATCAACTAAGAAATCTAACACGCGATTGGGTAGCGTATAGTCTAAGTATGGTACGCTAGATGACCGGAGGATAGAAAATCCTCGGATTTTTCATCGTTAGCAGTCCCTTGATAATTGTCTAGATCCTCAGTCGCCTCCGGAACAGTGGGAAACAACCTTTGCTGTTTCCGTGGTAGGTTATAAGACTTGGCGGCGCGTTTGAATGGGTTAGGCCTATTCATATAGTTCACGTTTCGTGTCTGCACTGAAGGATCAACCTCCATCTTTTCGACAGGTGGCCGCACCGTGGATATTTGGTTACTATCACACCCGGGACGACGTTCATTCCGTGTATTTGAGTTACGATAATCCTGAGAGCGCCAATTCTCTTTCGGAGGGAGTGGAGGATTGTTACTTAGAGGCACTACCACACGATTATTTGTCGTGGGAGAGTGAATGGAAAAATTTCGGATAACCATATTTTGAATCTCCAAACAGGCCTAGTAGGCCTCTGGCAGAGTTTCAGGACGCTGTATTAGGAGCATCATTGACATCTCACCATTTAGACCACGGATGAACACATCGAGGGTGCGGTTGCGGTACGTTTCCACTAGGACTTTCACCGTTTCGTCCGTGTAGGACTTGGTTTTAATCTTATTAATACTCGTAATAAGAGAGAACTGGTGGTTCACTCTCGCGTAAAATTCCTCAATCCTTCAGCCCGTTTGTTGCAGCTGATGCAACTGGTGTTCTAGGGTGTGGATATCGCGTTTGTCCGCGTAGTGCAATGAAAGGCATTCTTTTATTTTCGCCCTATTAATTTCAAAAATATTATAGGATATTAAGGCGGAATCAGCAGCACCCCGCACTTTTTGCCTAATGTGTTGTAAAATTGCACGATAAAGAGGCTTGCCTTTAAAGACATCGAAGTCGGAGAGGATCACATCTACGGAGTGAACCCAAGAGACGCACTGCATTAAATTGGCGTCAAAAATTTGAAGCTCCTTGCCACAGTCAGGAAGCCGGCTGATGTCCCTTATATCGGCTTCAGTTGTGGGGGCCTGAGCCACCTCTTCTTCCGCTGTTTCAGGAAGGGCGCTAGCTCCTGTTGTGCCAGACCTGGAGCTCACTATATCTAAATGTGCCACTCGCCTCTCCAGAGTGTTCAATTTCTCCAGAATGGGATTGACAGCCCCAGTCAGGTTTGTTACAGTTGTCCTTAGGTCGTCCATTCTGAAACGATAAATAAAATGTTTTGGTTTCTTTTATATTTTACTTACGAAAGTATATTCAAAGTATTCATAAAATCCGGGGGATATCCTGTTGGTTAATACGATTTTTAGCTTCCTTCCTTATATGTCTTTAGTTGATCTAACGATGCAGCTCAGTCACTTTTCAATTGGCTCCTCAGTTGTACACTTTGGATTGATTACTTCAATCTCTTTTTGTGAAGTTTTATTTATATTTGCTCTTTTTGATTAAAAATGTTCTTTCGTTAAATTCTTCCTTCAGGAAATTTTTCAAGTCACTTTCTTTAATATTTTTTGTTCACTTTCTCTTAAATCACTACTGGGTCCCTGATCGGGCGCCAGTTAAAGGATTCTTACTCCTTTCCACTAAAAAAAATTAAGGGCCAACTCGCCCAAAGAAATAGCACAGTATTTAGAAATAGTTTTACAGGTTTATTAAAACAATATTTTTCTTATGACTAAGTTCACGCCCCAACTGCAACTGCCCCAACTCCAGGTTCTGCTCCCTCTTATACTGTCGCGCGCGGCCAGCCTTACGTAAGGGTGCGCTCACTGTCTGGGTGCGAGCGGCATTGGCCTTGACTTCCCAGGAATGCGAAATGCATACATTTCACAACCGTGTGAAATGCAATTATGCTGACACGGCACACGTGTCGTGGCTGACTGTAGGAACTGTCTAGACAGGGCACTAGCGAACGTGTTAACTTGCATTATAAAAATGAAAATATAAATAGTCTGACCTTTATAGGCGTCCAAAGTACTCAACCGATCCTTATGAAGTTTTTACAGTATGTTCATGCGGTCACTGGGTCCAACGCAGGATACATATATATATATATAAAAAGTGGATGGTGCCATGCCCCCAGAGAAGAGAAAATTTTTTTTCTCCTTATTTCCGTAACTTTTCGGTTCAGATTAATATTTCGTTTCATGCGCAAATTTGTCGCATAGGTCAAATTGTGCACCGATTTGCAAAAAATGGGCGGTATCACGCCATATACAATAAAATACTCTAATTCCCTATAACTCCACAACAATTTCATGCAACTGAACAATATTTGGTATAAAGATCCTATATATTTATAATTTGACGTAGATAAATGATGTTCGATACATACATGTTTCTTTTAGCTCAAGGTATAAGGAAGCCCAAAAGCATTGTTCAATATTTGAAAAAATATGTCTTTATTGGGGCATCAAAGCAAGCCCGATTTGCTAGTACAACATTATTTTAAAACCTTAACCAACGTAAGAACAAAAGAAAGTTAGTATGACTTTCACGTACCACACTCATTTTCCAAAAGTTTTTATTCTTTTATTATTTCTTTCCTCAATTAAATTCTTTATACCAAATTTGAGAGAATTCGCGACATAATTTGGTAAAATATAGAATATTTTTATTTGTTGTTAAATGCTGTTATATGAAAGATGAGCGTGACTTTAGCCTGATTTTTATCATTTTTGAAATTGTGCTTCTTGACTAGAAATGCCAAGTGGAGTAATATGGTAGAATTTGACATAGAAGTTTCACAGATATACTGACTGAATGGTTGACGGAACTATGAGTATTTTAATAAGTTCGCATTAGAAGGTTTCCCCGGAACCCTCACTGTCAGATCAAAGTATCATTTAGCTTAAGCTCAGAGCTGAGGGAAGGATCCGTAAACCTAATAGAAACTTTAGGAAAACAAACTGGGAGAAGTACAACAACATACTGATTTTAAATCTGCCTAGTACATGGGACGGACCGTATAAAATTGTAAAACAGAGTACGAAGATTCAATAACGCTGTCTTTGACGCCTTCAACTGTAGCTGCCCTGAAACTAAATGAGTATGAAGCAAGTCTTACAGCATAGAGTAAGGAGATTAAGGATGCAAAAAGGGCAGTTTTAGAAGGTTCTTTGAGGATATCATTCCACCCCGGTGGCGGCAAGGCTTCCGTTAGCCCTAGCTAAAGAGAAAGTAGAGACTAAACTAACCATTAAGCTACCAACCGGTACGTATACCGCTAGTGAAAAAAAGAGCACTAGCTCTACTGACGTTTGGAGACCTGGTGAGGTGTCCTTCAGACCAATTAGCTGAATTGTCTTGGTTTACAAAATAATGGACAAGAATCACTAACACTGCCCTGTGCCAGCTAACGACGGATATACAGAGTGCATTCGTCTGTGGAGAGACTGTAACATATACTTTTCTAGACATAGAAGGAACCTTCGATAACGCCTCATATATGGGGGCATGTCAGGCGTTGGAGACAGGGGAAGTCCAAGCGCCTAACTCTACATGGATAGAACCACTGTTCATCACATGAATTGTGGAATAAATTTAGCAGACGCAGTAACACAGCTGAAAACCAGTATATGTTGCCGACAAGCGGGAGTTTTATCACCCCTGTTTTTCAGCATAGTAGTAAATGAACTCCTTCAAAATCTAACCGATAATAGAATTCGCTGACAAGGTTATGCAGGCGGCATTGTCGTTATAGCTAGAGGTAAATACGGGAGCACCTTAATCGATATTGTCCAAAGAGCATTAAAGGGTGGTGCGCTGGAGTAGGGCTTAATATTAATCCATTGAGTGCAGCCATCATACCATTCTCCAGAAAAAGGAAACTACCAGCCATGAGAGCAATCTCATTGGCTGGTATTGAAGTGCGGTGGTGAGCAAGATGAAGTACCTGGGTCTAACAATGGAGTCCAGGCTTATCTAGAGGGAACGTTTTGATGTAACAGTATCTAAGGGAACTACTTAGATGGACGTACATCATGATAGTCAGACCGACAATAGGCTATGGAGCGGCGGCATGGGACTCAAGGGCATCGCTGTCAACAGTGAGGAAATCGCTTTACTATCTCCAACAGCTGGCGTACGTGTGTATAACGGGAGCAATGCGGACGTGCCCGACGTGGACATAGGAGGTGATTCTGGACCTGCACATAACCAGAGAACAAGGAGCAAATAAAACCCTACTCAATATAGCAAGGGAAGGTCATGGGGAAGGTAAGATCATATTGTCGTGTATTTTAAGTGCCTTACCTAGGTATGGTGGCAATGTCGGGGTGGACAAACCCCTTCCCTGCGAACTCGTGGAACCAAAAGGACTACTTGAAAAAAAAAACCATCAAAGAGAAGAAAAAGAGATTGTTCTGGGATTGTTCTCGGAAGACGAACTTCTAGCAAGTAGTTAGAAGAACGTCAAGAACGTGGATATCAGTCATATTACCCCGGTCGTTTCAAATCAACCAACTACATTCACTCAGAAGGCGGCATGGGCCACATTGGCTCAAAAAAGACTAGAAAATTAACTTCAGCACGGTACCAGAGAACCTTCTTCACTCTTGACAAGATCACCAAGAATGAGAGGGAGCTTGGAGTTCACGTGCGAGTTGTGGAGGGTAAAGTAAGGTACGAAGCGGTGGTCAGGGAGTACTAGACCGCCTAATAAGTATACTATATCACAGCCGAAACAACAACCAAAAACGCAGCAGTCGGCGAAGCGAAACTGATCACAAGAAGTGAACGAGCGCAGCGCTAAAAAGAGCAAACAGCAGGGAAACAGACAACCCGTTCTTTTGTTAATTAGTGACAAATCTCTGACGATACTCGAAGAGAAGGTTTACAAACTAAGATTTGGCATCAGGGAGGCCAAAATGAAAGGGTTGACAACTGTGGTAACCCCTCAAACAAGTTCATGGAGGAGTTCAAGCTGGCTATGCCGGCTGAGCGAAGTGCCTTGTCAACAGCTAGGCGCCACTTATCAACGACCCGAAGGATGTTGTGTTACACGCATGGTGTACGTAAGCCGAGGGCTGGTATCTTCGTAAGGACTATTCTCAATGCTTTTTGTACCTAATTTCAGCCCAAACGATGTCGCGGTAATCAAGGTCGAAGAGAAGAGTGGTGGATGCCAGTCAATCCCTTCTGTATATATGGCACGTGATCGGCCTGCACCCCCTGAGGAGGTGGAGCGACTGGTGAGAAAACCGAAAACCAGAAGAAAAGCTGTTCTGTTGGGTTGTTACGCCAATACAATGCACGCGATGAAGGAAGTAGCGAGAGGGACGAGGCGAGGGTAGTCTCTTTTTGATTTTATAATATACCTACCTTTATTTTCCCTAATTCAGGAATCTATGGGGGTGGGAAGAGGTTCTTAACATCACTATAGTAACAAAATATCTCGATCTGGTAATAAGAAACTGGATAGTTTCGCAGAAAATCTCCTGTTCGGATCATCGTATGATCGTCTTTGAGATAGGCTGGGAGAGCGAGAGTAGACCATCATCACTAAATCCAAAGCATATATATTGGAGTATATTTGATAAGGTGGTCAACGATGGACTCCATAAAAGCAAAATGCCCATTAAAGCTCCGGAAAATCTAGATGTGCGCTTCTCTGGAAAAAAGCTTTTAGGTGACTACAGCGTCGCTTATCTAATTTCAAGGAGCAAAAAGACCTACCCTTTGTGGCAAGATAAGAGCCTAAGTTGCCTGAGCTCCAATCTCAGGGGCGTCTTTAGTGATTGCTACTCAAGGAAAAATTTGAAGAATATAGGTCTTCCTTGAGGAAATACAATGAAACCATACATATCCAAAACAGAAATCATGACGCGATTAGTGCAAGTGGATTGAGTGCAGCTTTTTTATGCTTAAATGAAGGCAATAATTAACACACCAAGCTACAAATGTCGTTTTGAAGCTTACACGCATCATCCGGCTTCTAAATTTTCGAAAATATTTTGAAATCATCAGCGTAGAGCAAAAATTTAACAAATATAAAGCACATACTTATATCATTTATAAACAAAACAAACAGTAACGGGCCTAGAGTACTCCCTTGGGATACCGCAGAGAAAGCAAAGAAAGAATCAGACGAAATGCCGTTAATCGTTACCACTCAATTTCTTTTATACAAATATGATTCAATCCATTTAAAAAACGAAACGAAAAATGAAAGCCTTTACAGAACAGCTTATAAATCAACATAGACTGTTAAACTTTGTCAAAAGCTTTAGCGAAATCTGTGTAGACACAGTCAACCTGGAAGCCAAACGAAAAAGACGTAATACAATATTCACTAAATACTGCAAAATTAGAAACTGAATATCTGTTAGAAATAAAAACCATGCTGATTCGTCGAAATCAAACTCTTAGAAGGCTTAAGAACATCATCGGAAAACAGTTCAACAGAACCTAAGCTTAAAATGGAGCTACAGTCAGAGCTATAGCTAATTGAATGATTCCTACAATTAGCTATAAAAATTGAGCTGAAAAATGATCAAACGCATTGGTCATGTAACTTGCAGTACCAGCCGATTTCTCCTTACAAAAACGGCTTAGAGGATAGTAGAGCTGATAGCCCTAGCTGCTAGTGCCTTCATAATGTAATATAATTACTTATAAGAAACAACCAGTATCGAGATGGGTATACTCCTAATCGCAGCGAAGGGAAATATACGAAACTTCTATCTCAACAAGGCGCAACGAAAAAGGGTAGCTACCACTACTACCAGAATTCTTACCTGTAGGTCCACGGCCGTTTCCGGGGTTTCTTGGGCTTGCTTGCGGAAAAATGGGCATTCCGCTTAATGAATACTGGAGAAGCTGCAGAGGCATGGCCGTGACGGAAACGGTCGAGCATTTCCAGTGTAAATGCTCGGATTTAGCCTGTATTCGTCAAACTTCTTTGGAAAGTTTTTTTTTTGATAAGCTAGGACAAGTACATATTTGGGACCGAGACCTCCAACATAGTAGATTTCATTAACAACCCTGGCTGGTTTTAATATATATTCTTCCATTACTCAGTAGGTTTTATCGAGTTTATGGCAGCCAAACGGCAGTATTTTTGCAATTGGCCGTCAGGGGTCGGAGCCATTTTATCTATATACCTAAGGCACTGGCAACAGATGACTAGATGATGGTTACGCCAGCCAAAATGTCTACTGGGAGGGAATAATAGTAAACGATCTAAACAGTTTATCAACCTCTCTAAGAATAACTTGGGGATACTTATAGGTTTTTTTTTGCAAGTCACTACCGACTGCGATGTCATATCGGCCCCGATGAACCTGCGCTTCGGGTGTGAAGCCATCCGATAAGCCCCGAGCAGGAAGTAGTAACCAAGTCTTGTCATTCACATTGGACAAAATTACCTTGTATTTGTTCAAAAGTGGGCGCCTTTTATCAAAATTTGTTTACTCCGAGTATTTGCATTCTACATTCTATTCATTTGTGCAAATTCTTTTTATGTTACTTAAATATCGCATTTTTGATTTTTGAAAAGTATCGCTATATGAAATTTTGCATATTAACTCCAAACGTGATGTGTGTACCAAATTTGGCAGACTCTGGTAGCATGGTTTCGATACTTCTGTGCTCTAAAGTGGAAGTTGTCACGCCCATTTAAACTTTTTTTGATTCGGTGACTGAATTGTTTTAATTATCGAGTTTTTTGATTTGCTTTTAATTTCCTTTATATGAGAAGTCGGCGTGGTGTTTGTCCGATTTTTTAAATTTTCTCTTACTGACGTGAACGCCTTGTGTATGACAGTTGTTAGAGTTTAGTCAAGTAGTTTCAGAGATATAGCTTTTTCTTATAATGTGAGCGAAACTAATTAAAAACAAAAGAAAAACATTTTAGTAATCCAATATTTTTGCTACTTCTACAAAAGAAGAGTACTTTCAGAATAAAAAAGTGTTCGATACCAAGAAATTTTGGTAACAATACCTCTGATCGAAAAAATACTCGTGTCGAAACCCGATACTAAAGCAAATCTTGTTCCGGGATTATTCTAGGTTGCGGCATCTCCTCATTGTTGTCGGTCTCTTTGTCGTGACGATGAGGCTTAAATGTTGGCTTTAAATTCTCAACCAGGGGTTTCAAAGACTAGAAACGCAGCAAGCATGTAAAAAATTATGAACCCCAAAAATTTAAAAAGATGGACAAAATCCAACAGAAAGGTCCACCCTAACGGCAAGAAACCGACGAGTGCAAAGCCTTTAGTCAAGCCAAGGCCTAGCCCGAGTCATAGTCACTCAAGGAAAGCGTACATGGCAGATAGGTCCGTAGTCGACCCCTCGGACAGCAAGTCCAACCAAGCTTCAAGATGGGATGGAGGTGTTCCCTCAAACGCTGCAGGTGGGAGGCAGGGTGCTATGTCCAATCTTGTCATCAGGCACGTTGGAGATGGCATCTTTTCCTCCTCGAGCGGCGGGATCGGTGAGCCTCTTATTTCGGGAACTGCTGCCAGCCATATCCTCAGATAAGCTGGTAGCACTGTCCACACCCCCGCCGATACCACCCCCACAGTAGCACGATCGCTTCATCGGATAACGGAACCGGCCAATTGGCGCGAGGACTCAACTCTGACTCCGCGCCGCAACATTCCCAAATGATGTAAAGAGCGTCTGAGAGGTATCGTACCAGGCGCTTAGCTATGAGAATCCTCAATAAGATTCGAAACCTTAAGGGGGTCTTCACCGATTAGAGCCAGTCTTAGAGGATCACCGGGAGAGAGAGGAGCTAAATAAGTCCTTTGCTGAAATGGCAAGGGCTGTGATTGATCGCGGTGCCAATGCTGGTACGGTCTCACGGACGAACAGGCAGCTGTCGACAGTCTACCGAGAGGTACCGCATGAGAACCCGAGACCTATCAGCAGAATCGCAAAGTTGTGGCCCGGAGCGCATTTGTATGTGTTGCGAAGGGAAGTAATTCACAACCGTTCTGGGTCCGGGACATGGGTGCCGTACTTCCACAGGTTCTAAGCGTTATAAAACTGGGTAACCCAGAACTACCTACTCGAGACTGGAAGGTAGTGAAACTGGTGGGTAACAGTATTGGTGCTCTTAAAGGATCCCTTGCTCCCCTTGAAAAACTTAGCTGAGGGATAAACTATGGCTTTCAAGCCCTAACCCTTGTCATTACATGTCGAAACTATCTCCCCCGCAGACTCAGTAGGAGACACTGCGAAGGAGATGGTATGCCCAATGTACTGCGCGGTGGCGCCCAACTGCGAAATGGTAAGTGAGCTCTTTGAGGGCATTGCAGTGGAGGTGGGCATCAAATCTTTGACGTTCCCAAGTGCGGATGAGGACGTAAACTCATAACAGTGACAAAATTTTGACCATCAATTCAGGTAAATATCAAAGAACATAACTTATATAACCAGTCAAAAGGAATGATTTATTTGTATGAGCTAATAAGAATGTCAGGGAACATAATAAAATATGAATCCTTAAATTTGACTTTGAAAAAGATATAGTAAACGAATTCGCCAGCTTCTGCATACATAGAACTCACCTCAGCATTTACCAAATTAAAGGGCGAAGAGCTAGACATAAGTAGATAGGTAAATATCATAAAGTCTCAAATACATATAGCTTTGTCATGTCAGTTATAAAACAGAAAGTCAACAAATCCGTACCAGCATCACAAAACCTATCCTTCACGAAGATTTTGATTAAAATAATTGCCAACAAGGTTCTTATGGTATACAAACTACCCCAAATTCGTGAGAGGGAAATCAACCATAGATCTTCTATTCCTGTTATACTATATCACTGTAAACACCCTCTCGACCATAATCGATTAAACCATTATATGACTAGACTTCGAAGCGCATATGATAAAAAAGGCTTATTACATGCGATTGTAGATCAACTAGTAGCATGGAAATTTTGGCCAAAAATAAATTACGGCAAGTTCAAGATAAATCGTTAAATCATAGTCTGAGTTGATAACTACCTGTCTGATGACCATCCAGCTAAAAGCGGTGATCCCACGCAAGTATATATAATTGCATTCAGCCAAAGCGAAATTCGCTCGGCGGTATTTCATGGCGAAAGATTTATTCCTATCGCCATCGTGAATACCAAAATATGGTCAAATGGATATGGTATGGTATTTTTTTTTTACAGAAGTAGTTATTGTAGCTAATTGAGCTAGATATTTATAGATTTTTTGTTCCGCTGATCTGATAAATTAAACATACCATTTAAACATTGCAACTGACAAAAATTGTTTATAAAAATCAAAAAAGGCGATTTGCAAAGCAGCGGAAAACTGATTATATATATTTTGAACATTATTTATTTTTTCAATCAAGTACATATCAAAAATCAAGGAAAAGTATTTAGACAAGCTAAACGTTCACCGAAATCAACTAGCACAATCATCGACCAAGCAAGACAAAAACGCCTAACGCAAAATGATTTTCCAGCCCGGCCATTAATATAGCCGAATAGCAGACATATTCTTGCAATAGCGGAGAAAGCCAATTTGTTTAATATGAATAGAATTTGTTTAAATAAGTTCTCTTCAGAGATAAAAGCTACATATACAGGAGTCGGCAGTTGAAATGTTGCCTACAGTTCATTTTTTTGTGTGAAAGTATTTTTGTACGATTTTAAGCGAAAAATGCGTCCTAATAATCAAACAATTAGGATATACAGTGTCCGACAAAACTACAGCACGAAACTCTCCAAATTACTACCTATCGAAATGATATTTTGAAACAATTATTAAAACCAAATTTTTCTATGTAATTTATAAGAGCGTATATTTGTTGTTGTGTTAAAAAGGCATATACAATAAAACGTTATACTGGCCCGCGCTGAATAGGAAACATTGTAACATTGTATCTTATTTACTCAAGTGCAACATGAATGGAAAAGCGTTTCCGCACACGTTTTAAATAACCTAATTGAATCTATGCCAAGAAGATGTGCTGCGGTATTGAAAAACAATGGATACGCAACGAAATATTAGATGTAACAATATTTTTCTCAGTAACATATCGATGTGCTTTAGTTTTGTCGCACCATATTTTACACTACTTTCATGTTTGAATCAATATAACAGTTTAATATAAAGTTTTATTGTATTTGCCTTTTTAACACAACAACAAATGTACGCTCTTGTAAAGAAACATTTGGTTTTAATAATTGTTTCAAAATATCATTTTGATAGGTAGTGATTTGGAGATCTTCGTGCTTTAGTTTTGTCGGACACTGTATTTACGTCAGCTCCATACGACCACCTTTGGACTTGACTAGAATTCAGAAAACAAGTCGCGTTCTGCCGGAATGTTATTTTGCAGGTATTTTGGCACGTTTGCGGTGAATTTATTTGTTGGATGAACTGGCAGAAATTTGTTATCTCACCTTACTCTTTAACTGTCATCAGAATAAATTTGAAGTAATTTTAATAAATAATTTAACAAATATAACCGCTGTAAGGTTATCGCATTTCAATTGCGAACCATGTATAAAATGAAGGTATCCAGGAGCCGGTGATTAATATGTATATTTTACTGCACGTTCGAATTTGGAAACGCTGGGTCATTTGTATATTATTGTTATATTAAATGTACATTATTGTTGTATTAAATTTTAATGTAACCAACTTGCAAAAGAACGCTCCAGCTCGGATAAAATTTCCTATACATCCAAAAGCAGCTCTGTTGGCATTTTTCATGAAGCATGATATTTATTTAATGCTATTTAAAAACGAAAAATAGGTGTGCGGCAAATTTTTGGTTGATCTGGCTATATATTTAAAAATACTATGCGAATAAAAAAATATTAGGTGATAACCTGAAATTTCCCATTTTCCCACGGGCCTACTATTGTCTTTAAATTTTGAGAGTCTACATTCTAAGAAAATAAAAAAATTAACCAAAGGCTCTTCGTTTCTAACATAGTTGAAAGCCAAAGGCGCACGCACATTACCAAATGACCTGCTTTCGTCACAAATCCCAGCCAAAAACAGTGAACATCTCGTAACCTAGTAACGTGACCGTCATGGGTACTCGCTTAGTTAGCTACGTTTCAAATAACGTTTTTAATAGCGAATAAAAATAGTCGCCGAGTTTAGCGTACGTGTGATTTATTTATTAAAAAAATATCCTTTTTTTTTATATAAAAAATTCAGGGACCCACAGTGTTACGTCCACTCCAAACGGTTTAGAAAAATACTTTTTTTATAATTGATGATGTCACTTTCCCTGGCCGGGATTCGAACCCAGACACACAGAACGAGGCGCGGATACACTACACACTCGGCGGCACTAAAATAAAATTAAATAATGTATACTAAATATGGATGTAGAATTTTTCGTATTTTTTTTTTCTTTTGAACAAAAACGAAATGCAAGATGGTGTTAAATAAGCTAGACAGTTTGCACATACGTACAAGATAGATAGGTAATAACATGGGTGTGATGATGGTGGCTCCAAAAAATGTATATATGTATTGAATTTTAGTCACGCAGGTTTTTGTGGGATATAATGAAACTATTACATTTCTAATTATTAAATTTCTTGATATTATTTGTTATTTATCAACAAATATATACATTTAATAAATCTCAACCATTTTAATAGCAAAATCTGAAAACTTGAAGTTACACTTCACTCTTCTTCTTCTTAATTGGCGCGATTTTTGCCGATTTCACCTAGTCTTTTCAACGTAGAGGGGCCTTCCTCTTCCTCTGGCACCACTAGGGGGTACCGCGTGGAATACTTTCAAGGCAGGAACATTTTCTTCCATACTCCCTCCATTATCTATATTATACATATGTATGCTTGTATTTATGCCATTTAAATGTAAACTACATTTGAATGTTGAAGCATTTCTTTTCTTACCGAATCTGGGTTACAACCCATAAGGCAACGTTTTCCAGAAACCAAGTCTTGGCGTCTCAAAATATTCGCTCTCAGCGTGCCCTACTTGCTGGATTTGGCAAAAATTTTGCAGCTTAGCTAGTATAAAACGGATATTTTATTGGTTGAATACACCACTGCAACACATCAAAATTATTACGCATAATTATGCTCATTCACGCTTTTTTACAACATTAATTCATTTTGGATTTTGCTAATAGCATCGGTTGTGTTGAACTACTGAAGGAATACCGAAAAATTAAGCGAATAATCGTATACCAGTACACGGGTAAACAATCCATTCCCACCGAAACTTGATCAAGACTTTAACAACAAACCAGCGTCGCCACAGTGCAGTAACTACAGAAGACGCTCGCAAATTAGAACCACTTTGTTTTTGGGGTAGTTCTAATTTCCGAAATGTTCTAATTTTTGGACGTTTTTTTAGTAGCGTAAATAATAAAAGTAAGAGTTAAGCTACTTCCAAAAACTACATAAAAAACATTTTTTTTTTATTTGTTTTATTTATTTATTTAAAAACATAACAGTTCAGTCCATAACATAAATTTTTTTTTAAATAAAAAAAAAATAAAATTTCTGAAATTAATTCAAAATACTGGGGAATGGGAACCTAGTTCAAAATTAATATTTCTTTAACATATAATCAGCAATATTTGTTTTTTTTTTTTTTGGTTTCATTAAATCTAATATAACAATATCGTTACGGAGGGCCAAAAGATTGGGCATGTGCTTAGTGGAAAACAATTCACTTTTGTTGCACCATTTTATTAAATTATTAACGCTTTCAATGGCTATAGTATTTGAAATAACTGGTGTGTCAGCAACAATATCGTCTTGAAAACGATCAGAATACTCATCATTGCTACTCAGTTCATACTCAGATCCGTCTTCAAACACATCCTCATTCCATTTCTCGATGTCATCTATACAGATGCATTTGTTTGGGTCAATTTCTGCTAAAAGAGTTAGATTTGTTTGGAGAGCTTCATTGCAGTCATTATTCTTTCTGAGCAATTGTGCTAATGGCACATTATCATCGCTGTCGTATTGGTCCAAGAATTCCTCATCGCTGTTTGCGTTATCTCATCCCAAGCTTGTTTCAGAAATAATATTGCATTTCGAATGGAATGGGATTTCAATACACTATTCAGTTCACCATCTTCAGCAATTATTTGAGCAAGTAACTTACTTCTGTAAACAAGTTTTGTTAACCTTATGGGGGTTTGATCCATTGGATGCACAGCCGCTGTTACATTTGGTGGAAAGAAATATGCAACTATGTTTCCATCGTTGCTTTAAAGTTTTTCGATTGGGGAACGAGCGGAGCAGTTATCAATAAGCAAGAGGGCCTACGGAGGCAAGTTATTTTTTTCAGAAAACCGGATGACCTGTTAAACAAAAAATGTTTTAAAATTAAAGAATAATTAAAGCAAAATTGATTAAAAAAATATTTAAAATTGTTGGTATAACCGAGAGACTAAGCAATGAGCGCTTAGTCGAATGCATTGCGAAACAAAATAATATATGTGAGGGTAAAGAATTCAAAGTTATAAAAATTTTTTAAAACTTGAATCGAAGAGAAGAATGTTTTAATGCTCTTATTGAAACTGATATTGAAACGTATGAAAATATATTAAAACAAAAGAGTGTTAATGTAGAGTGGGACTCGTGCATTACTATGGAATATGTTAGAGTATTTAGATGCTTTAAATACTTGGGATTCAATCACAAGGCGGTTGATTGTATTAACAAAAAAGCCTGTGGCAAATGTGGCGCTAAAGATTGTATATCAAATGTTTATAGCTGTGTAAATTGTCGTGAATTAGTACAAAAAAAGCTATTAGATGTTGATGTACATCATATTGCGTTTAGTAGAGAATGCCCTGTATATAAAAATACATTGAAAGTAAGACTAAAACTAGAAAATAGCAATCAAGAAGTAATGATCTAAATTGTTTATATCTTAATATTAGTAGTATTTTAAGTAATAAGAATGAGTTAGAAAACTTATTGAAATTAAGAATCCAGCCTTAATATTATGTGATGAAACATGTACGACAAATAAAATTACAAATGAAGAGTTAAACATACGAGCATATAAGCTAGTACGATGTGATTCTCATAGTAAGTAGGCATACCGGTGGTGTTCTTATCTATGTACATGGGTCTATTGAATATATCACTAAATTTAATAAAACAATAGATAAAACCTTTTGTGTATTTTTATCAAATTGAAGCACTTTAACCACAAATGGCAAATAGGAGTAGTTTATCACTCACCTAGCGCCAGTGATGCTGATTTTATAAATTATTTACGCAACGTCTTAGGTAGTACTGTGAACTTTCGGAGAGTAATATTCTTGTAGGCGATTTTAAAATTAATTTAAATAATACATCAACTTATAGCACCCAATTAACTGAACTGCTTAAATCACACTCGATGTATCAGAAAGTTGATTTTGATACTCGAATATCGGATATATCTGCAACAAAAATTGACTTACTATTTTTCAATACTAAGGATATCGTCTGTGAAAAGTTAGAAGAATATCAAATATCCGATCATGAAACAATTCAATTTAAAATTAAACTTAAGCACAAATTCAAAATGAGAAGGTTTATAAGAATTATTTCATGGGAGTATTATAATAATGAAGCACTTATTAATCAATTGCGACAACGCGATTTCAGCAATTTTGATGAAATTGATTTGGAGAGCAAGGTTTTGTTGATTAATAATAATGTTATGCGAAATTTGACCTATGAAAAATCAGTTCAATTAAAAGCAATGAATAAATGGTATGACAATGAGCTAGCCAATATGAACAAATATAAATTCGAACTGTATAAGTTAGCCCAAAATTCTGGAGAATAGGATGATTACAGAGACGTTAAAAGAAAATATAAAAAATTAGTGAAGATTAAAAAAATTAAGCATATGGAATATAATATAAATATGAATAGACATGATAGTAAAAGGATGTGGAGGTATCTTAAACAGGCAATAAGAATGGTAAATGAAAGTTCATCAATCAAGAAGGTTGTAATGAATGCACTAATATACGAAAATGAATCGGAAATAGCGAGTAGTCTAAATAAATATTTTGTAGATAGTATTACAGATATTTGCAGCAATATAGAATTAGTTAGTAGAAACATGAATGCAAATAATCTGTTAAATGCTGATAATACATTTCATTCAGGATTCAGACGAAATCACTCTTGTGAAACAGCATTGAACATGGACAAGAACAGAACAGAAGAGCTTAATGATAAGAAATCGATAATAGCAGTTTTCATCGATCTAAAAAGAGCGTTTGAAACAATAGATCAACAAATATTATTGAAAAAACTATCAGGCATTGGTATTAAAGATGTTGAATTGCATTGGTTTGGAAATTTTTTAACAAATCGGAAGCAAAGAACAATAATTGGTTCGAAATTGTCAGAGGAAGTGGACGTCAAGATTGGCCTGCCCCAGGGTTCTGTTCTTGCGCCAATTTTATTCAATATCTACATTAACGATATTAATTCAGTCTTGAAATTCAGTTGTATAAAACTATTTGCTGACGATGCATTAATTTCGATTAATGGTAAGAACGAAAAAGATATAAGAGAGAAGTTGCAAAGTGATCTATGTAGATGCTTTGTATGTCTGGCTATGTGCTAACCGACTTAAAATTAATATTGAAAAAACTAAATACATGGTAATAACAAGAAAGAACATTGTTAATATTGAATCTATCAAAATAAACAATACGGAAATTGAAAACGTGCAGAGGATTAAGTACTTGGGTATCGTAATAGATTACAAATTAAAATTTGACGGTCATATTGACCACACAATAAGTAAAATAGCTACTAAACTATGGTTTATTAAAAGATCCTGTAAATATTTAAGTAATTATTATAAAGTAAGAGTATATAGATCAATAGTTGAGCCATACTTTATATATTGTTCTAGAATTTTCTTTATCATGAAAGATTCCCAAATTAATAAACTGCAAAAAATGCAAAATAAAGCTATGCGTTTTACATTAAGTAATCCTTATGATACTCCAATAAGAGAAATGCTACTCAGTTTGAATTGGTTTAGCGTAAAACAACTAATATTTTTTACACAATGAAATTTATATACAATATAAAGAACGGACATTTGCCCGATTATCTGAGAACAAGTATTAAATTTAGTTACGAGGTTCCTGAAAAAAATACCAGACGGAAAAATGATTTCATATTGCCTAATTATAAAACAGAATATGAAAAAAACAATATTTTTTATAAGGGTTTAAAATCCTTCAATGAATTGCCTGAAAACATTAAAAATTGTGACACTAATTTGTTCAAAAAAAGATTATTTGATTATACAAAATCATGGAATATAAGATAGCATTTGTAGTTTGTGTTGATTTGAGATAAATATATCAATATTTCAATATTTTGTATTCTAGCATTGTACATATTGCTAATGAAATGTAAATAACAATATCTCTTAAGTAATTTTTTTTTTTTTTTTTTTGAGCTAGACTCTACGAAGTCGTAATAAATAAAAAAATTAATAAATAAAATAAAATAAATATCTTGTGAAACCATTATGAAAGGTCCGAGACGTCATCCAAGCATTTTTGGAAAAGTCGTAATGAAGTGGATTATTAAAACCTTTGAAGCACCTTGGGTTTTTCGCTTTTCCAATAACTAAGGGAACTAATTTGTGTGAGCCAGCATTTCAGCCAAGTAAAATTGAAATTCGTTCTTTTTGGATTTTGTATCCAGGGGCACTTTTTTCACAAGCAGAGACATACGTTTTATCTGGTAGGCAACGAAAGGAAAAATCCGTAATTTAAAAGAATACCTGTAGGAGTAAACTGATATACATATGTACATACATGTGTTTACTATTTGACATTATGAAAATGATCACATTCTAATTCTATTTTTTTATTTCTACTTATTTATTCTCTCTAAGCCAGTTTTACAAGCTTCAAGCCAATCTCTCAACGTTCTTGATCGACAAAAGTTAATAAGTTTTTTGACCTGATCTGTTTTATATAATTCGTTGTGTTCTCAGAGAAAATTCCCCACAAATGTGACAAAAACAGTTCTACAAGTTCGCGGCATTCTATTTAATACAATGGTCTTAGAAAAATACATAAACTACACATGAAATACTTCAAATAAATACATATGTACATAGAATATTGACTTAGGGCAAAACTTACCAAAATATTTGATTTAGAATGTAAACTACTAAAAGAGAAGTTCTTAACTAACATCTAAACTGAGATATGTACTATCATTAAAATCACTTACGGCTGTAATTTTGTTTTTTACTACTCGCTGATTTTGTACTTATGATGACTTTATACAGGGGTTTTCAATAGGAACGCTACAAAAGTTTTTTTTAATAAAACAAAACCGGTTTGGGATATGAATTAAATTCTTTATTCCTGTGAAAGTACATTCGATGCCATTATGTATGGAACTCGATTTCTTTTGCATGGGCACCACGGGCACGCTTGCCAGTCCAGACGCTGAACCCAATTTTCGACGGTTTTCAAGCATAAATCGGCCGATACTGCTGCAATGTCACGTTCGATATTCGTACGAAGTTCATCAATCGTCGCTGGCTTGTTGGCATGGACCATAGACTTGACGTGAAATAACACGTTCGCCAAACTTGGTTTTCAATAAATCGATTGTGGCATTCGCTGTGTGGCTTGTGGCGCCGTCCTGTTGGACCCACATATTGTCCAAGTCCATATTATCCAATTCGGGCCAAAAATATTCGGTTATCATTGAGCGGTAGCGATTCCCATTCAAAGTAACGGTCTTGATCATCACGGAAGAAGTGCGGCCCAATGACGCCGCCGGCCCATAAACCGCACCAAACCGTAATTTTTTCGGGATGCAATGTTGACTCATGGAGTACGTGTGGATTGCTGCCTGTCCAATAACGCATATTATGCTTGTTGACGAAGCCATTCAGCCAGAAATGACGACGACCATAAATTGGACGTAGCGCTCTTAAAGTTGAGGCCATTGACTCCGAATTTGGGTAGTAAATTTTAATAATTTCGACTCGTTGTTGGATCGTATATCTTTCCATGATGAAATTATGAAATTACTGAAGAGAAATGTCAAAAGAGCGGGGAAAAGTATGGCGTCACTTAACTGAAGAAGGTGTTATGGCGATTATACAGTGAAATGAATGACATTTATTCACCATAAGTGGTAAAAATTTTCAGCGCTATGTATCCTTAATTCTTAATTAATAGTTTTTACCAACATTGATCGCCGCATATATATACTGTTCTCTTCATTTAGCGTTTGCAGTACCAGTGGCGGAACTACACTGCTACGAATTGCTTATCTGTCTGCTAAATGTACAAGCTTTAAAATTTATTAGATGCTTTTGACTAAGACGATATTCGGCTATCAAAATTACATCCGGTATTTAGGGCTTCAGCCTAAATATACTTTATTTATGCACCGCCCTAGTACATATACACACGCACACACACATGTGCATTTATTGACGCCGTCAAATAGGCCCTGCCTGTTTGATAACAAACTGTCGTTAAGTTACTCCTTTGAGGTGTATAACTGTCCGGCGGTCCAGACTAAATTGTTATGAATAGTTCTTTCCTGCTTTTCATTGTTCAAGATTCACGACCGTTCAGACTTTTTTCTTGCAGCAGCCACCACGCCCAAAGTCTTTAAGGTAATATTATTCATATCACTTTATTGTATACCAAAACACGACAACAACTCTTTTTTATTTTCTTTTATTCACTGGTGCACCTAATCGTATTTACGGCGCCGTGTTTATGGTTCTTTTGGAGCCGTAAACCTATATAGTCCATTAAGGGGGTCTCCTGGTGTGATGCTAAAAAAAAGGTGATATTTCGGGATTTTCTTTTGTGACAAGGGTATTACAAAGTTTATTCAAAAAGTATGTTTGAGACAACTTTTAAACAATATTTCCAAAAAAGAAAAACTCAAAAAAGTTAGAAAATGGCGGAGTAATCAAATGTGCAGTGCAGCATGTCGCTGATGAATTGGTCCCATTGTGAACACGATAGCGTTTGTAATTCTCTACTGAAACAGAAATAATTTATATGCCGTTAATTGTAATACTTTTTTACTCTATATGAACCTCAATAAACCGGTAAAAACCCCAATTAAATTTTAAATCTAAAAATTAAATTTTTACTCAAAATTTTTGAATTTTTAGTTTGTTTACACTATGAAAAATAATTAAACTGGCACGAAACTGGGGTTCATATAGAACAGTTTTAAATACTCTACAAAATGCAAGTTGAATCAGATAGACAGGTCAAATAGTTTTCCCGTAATCGTGTACACAAATTGCACGCATGTGATTTCGAGAAAAAACGTTTTAAAGCTTTGAAACATTGAAAATTTCGAAATATGTGACTTACAGCAATACAATTCCAATCCGCTACTCCAGCTTCATAAAGCAACCCCTCAGCTTTCTCAAAGAACTCCTCCTTTTGTATTCTCTCTACGAGCGGTGCGGGCCTCTTTTGTGCTGCTACCAGCTCGTACTTCGTACCCAGCTTCGTACCCAGCTTCGTACCCAGCGCGCGTGGTCGATCTCACAAAACTTCGACACGTGCACACATAACTGGCAATATCTCAAAAAATACGTGGAATTCAGGGCTGTAATTTTAAGGGGATGTTAAAAGATAGTTACAGAACAGATTAAGCTAAAAGAAAAAAAAATCGATTTTTTTTTCGAATCACACCAGGATACCCCATTAAACACAACAGCACGTTTTCTATATTGGCGACAACAGTTTTTTAATACACAAAACAACAGAAATTTGCCGCTACACAACATATTTGTCACAAAATTGAAGTTTCTCTATCCAGCATCAACAAAGCAAAATTTTAAAGCGACACCAACAACTGCCGTCACCGTGCACAACACCAGTCACTGCGACATCAATGAAAGTGGTTATATTTTTCAATTGCACTTTTTATTAAACGTTATTTCCATTTGTGAAATATCGCCTTTTAAGGCAAAAGATTTTTTGTGAAAACGCAAGAGTGTTGCACTAAATAAAACATAAATTACATACCAACTGTGCTAATTCTGTTTGTCTGCAAGCGACAACAACAACTAACATTCGTGCACACACACGCACAACAGTGAACAGTGGCATTTTGTTGAAATAGTTCTATCCAAGAAATTTGAATTTAAATTTTTTTGGTTTTTATTTTTTTTGCAATTCAAATTAAATTTTTATCAGTTTTTGTTCAATACTGCTCATTGGTATAGCACAATTAATAATTTGCAAGTCACTTGTTCATTGTTTCGAGGATACATAACGTCTATTTCACACTAGTGCGTTTTCACAAGATCACATAATCACATCAGAGTGTTGAATTTGCCTTGCTTTTTTTTGTTGTTGTTTTAATTCATCAAAAATCGTGAATCGCACTATTACTGGTAGATTATTAAGTACCTACGTTACCGTTTAAGGCTCATATATACAGCGACACAGTTAGCAAGTTTTTTTGCTTCATACATAGTATCAAACATTACTGCAAAAAGAAATTTTTAAATAAAGAAAATATTAACTAACCATATGGGTAAGAATTCCTGAAGTGGGCCACCCAAAAATCTTCTGATTCTAGTTGCTGTTGGAAATACACTAATTTGGTAGTGTTACATTTATGTATATTACTGAATATTTACTAAAATTGCTTATAACAAATTGCGAAAAAACAGTGTTCTTCATCGAATTTTTCGACAAAAAAAATCTGCCAATACAAGCAATAGTTTTAAACAACATTCCGTTGAGAAAAAAATGAGACGCATCTGGAATAACATTTTTTAAAGGAAAATAATTGTTGCCTGAATTGTCTTAGTTCCGGACGTACTGTTTCAAGATGCACAAGCGCTTTTAACTGCAATACGTGTCACTCGCGACATCACCCGCTCCTACATCTAAGTACAAGTTAGCCAAAGGCAACGGTGCGTTGGACGTCTTCGAGGCATGCCGATGATTCTCCATCAACATCGAAGCAGGCGTAAACACAACGTGATTCGGACAGAGCAACTGAAAATCCAAACAGAAGTTAACGTCTTGCTTTGCAAACACAAATACGGGTGTGCTATTAGGAACAGTTCGCGTAAATACACGTCTCAATGGTACAGATTTTTCTGCAAGAGCACTTATTGATTCTGGTTCTGAGTGTTCGTTTATAACAGGGAGGCTCAAACGCAAAAAAGATGCATACCCATGTTTCGAGCATCACTAATTCGGTAAATGTCCAGGTTAAAGAAGCATGTCACATACAACTGCGGTCCCCCGTCGGACGTTGTTTAGCTTGAATAGAACTGTCTTGGGTTTACCACAATTAACTGGAAACCTGCCTACAACAAATATCAGCGCGATGACCAGGCAAACATTTCCGGACTTGGTATTAGCAAATAAACCTCATTCTTGGTGGAAACATTTATCCACAAATTATATTGTGCGGATTAAAAAAACGTCCTTTGGACACTTTTCACCCAAGAATCAGTAATCCGTTGGATAATAACAAGTAGTACTGGCACAACAAATCCAACCAGAAATATAGCTTCGTACTTGAGCGAAAATGCGCTGGATAAGCAACTTACGGCGTTTTTGGGGTTAGAGGATTTACCCAAAACAAAAAGTCTCAATGAAGAGGAAAAATACTGCGAAGAGCTTTACCGAAAGACTACCATAAGAAATAATGAGGAAAAATAAATAGTCTCGCTGCCATTTAAACATGAATTTCCAGTAACCAACCACCTACGTCCTTCTCTTAAAAAACCTGCTCTCACTTCTTCCGTAATGAGACACGATTAGCCAAGGATACCGTTTTGCAAAAAGAGTATAATAGGGTTTTAGCAGAATATGAGAAACTAGGACACATGACGAGAATAAATGGTAACATATCAGCAGACTCTTTTGACAATTATTTCCTGCCTCATCACGCCGTTACAAAGGCGGAGAGTACCTCAACAAAAGTTCGCGTGGTTTCCAATACCTCAAGTGCAACAGCTAATGGAAAGTGTTTAAATGACGTAATACCACCATGTCCATTACTACAAGCAGATCTTCCAATACTTATCCTACGATGGAGGTCTTTAACAGTGACTTCGAAAAGATGTACCAACAAATTTGAATAAATCCAAATAACCAGACGAAATATCAGGGCATTGTCTTTCGGGCAAATCCGAACGAAAATTTTTTGGAATTCGAAGCTACCAGCGCAGTTAAGGATTTATTTTACTTTTTTATAATAGGTACCAATGGAGCATAGTGACACAATCACTAAAAGGTCAATATTGTCCTCCATCGCAAAACTGTTCGATCCGCTAGGATGGCTTGTACCCATCCTAATAGTAGCCAAGATATCAATGCAAAATATTTGGCTGGAAGGAAGAGTGGGATGAAACTATGTCTTTAACGACTTTAGAACGATGGCAGAATTTTACCAAACACTGTCGCGAAATAGAAAGATGGCAAAATTTTTGTTCACCTACTTTTGCCAAAGACCAGAGTCGCCCCGGTCAAAACAATATCGCTTCCATGACTGGAACTGCGTAGAGCGGTACTACTTGCGGAGATTGTTGACTCGTTAATCAACATTCTCGATTTAGGACATATCAGCGTAAATATGTGGACCGATTCCACAATCGTGCTACCATGGATATGGAAATCTCCGTGTTCATGGTCTACGTTCGTAGCACATAGAATTACAAAAATTGCAGAGAAAGTCGGAAACAAGAAGTGGTTTCATGTGGATTGAGCATCTAATCCAGCTGATTACGCGAGCAGAGAACTACCAGCAAACGCATTGGTCAACAATTCTTTTTTGGTAGCAGGGACCTTCTTGGTTACAAGAAGAATACTCTAACTGGCCCACACAAGAAACAAACTACAGTACTATAGTTGAGGAAAAAGAACACACATTTTAGATCGTTTCTCAGATCTACCAAGAGCTTTAAGAGTGTTATCATATGTAATTAAAATTCATACTTAATTTCATCCGGTGAAATTAAAGCATCGACACAACGCTTGATAAAAATCTATCAACAGAGTTATAACGGTGAGGTATACGGCAAATTGAAGTTAGAAAAATCCATCGACCCCAAGAGTGAACTAATCCCTCTTAATCCATTCTTAGATAGGGATGACATCATTAGGGCTGGGGGTCGATCTTGGACCATCGCAGGGCATAGCGTATAACGAGCGTCATCCAATAATAATTCCATATAACTGCAGCTTGTCCCGTTTAATCGTTTTGTTTATCCACCAAATCTCCTTGCATGGAGAAAATCAGCTTATGCTTCGCCTTATCCGAAAACAATATTGGATTCCAAGAGTCAAAAATTTGATAAAGCCTACAGTTCACCACTGTAAGGCCTGTACAATATCGACGAATACAGGGGTAGATTTTGCAAGGCCCGGCGGGCGAGGTTGCCGAACTTCTAAAGGATACGTTCGTATGTTTTACGACAAAAGCGACTCATTTAGAAGCCACTATCGATTTAAGTACCCCATCCGTTTTAGCTGCATTTGCTAGGCTCGTAGCTCGAAAAGGTTGCCCAAGAAATATATACTCCGCCAACGACACTAATTTTGTTGGAGCTTCACGATCAGACTTTCTATCCGATGTGCGCGAAAAGACCATTCTCAAATATAATTACCAAATGTGCATATGGTATTTCATACCCGCCACTGCTCCTCATAGGGGGGGTCTCTGGGAGGCGTGTGTGATCATAACTATACATTTGAAGAGTTCAGTACACTTTTATGTCGCATCGAGACGTGCCTCAACGCACGACCACAGAGCCCCTCCACCCCGGGTCATTTGGTGGACACGTTTTAACCCCATCCGAACTCGACATCCACAAAAATCCTGCCTCGATAGTTAATCGATGGCAGAAGTTAAAGGCCCTACATCAAACTTTTTGTAGGCGATGGAAAATGGAGACCTCGTAGTTATTAAGGAGGATAATCTACTACCTAACGAATGGCGATTAAGAAGAATCATCGACATACACCCAGGTTCTGATGGTCAGGTACGTGTAGTCGACATCAATACAACAAAGGGACACATCACCAGACCAATCACGAAATTGGTCCTACTGCCTGTTGCGAAGACAGCGAAAATCCAGCTACCTCTCCTATATAATCATAAGCATATTTATCGAGAAATCGGCAAGATAATACAAAAAAAATAAAAATTAATTTCAAAACGGAAACCGGATTTTGAATATATTCCTAAAATTTTAAAGCCCCATTCATACAAGTTGAAACAGATTTGGAATGATTTACAAACTAAAACTTCCAATGGCCTTTTCTACACATAAAGCAGTTCTACTCGGTTTTACATTTTAAGAATTTTGGTGTAACTTAAATAAAAATTGGTTGACGAATTTTATATCTACCCTTACATTTTAAAATTTTTCCTTTATACGATAAGTTGTATTTAAACTTAGAAAATAATGGAATAAAATAGGGTAAAATTAATTTACAAACTTTAACGGACAACCCCGATTGAAATGGGATAAATTTAGCCGCATAACAGCTAAACTGGCATCACTGCTAATGAAATCGTCTGAATTACTCCCAATTAAATCTTAATTTAAATACTAGAATGTAAGCAGATTAATTACGTTTCTTTAATAAAAATGTGAAGCTATAAACAAGTAATTATGAATCTTACTTTACTACTTTCCGGCTTAGGCTCTCTTTGGATTTTGTTGTACTAATACATTAACTAAGCACGTTGGGCAATTAGATCAAATCTTGATTGAGCTGTTTCATAAAACGAAAATATTGTATTATGTATTTCTGTATGCGTAAATTCAGCAATAAAGCAAATATTCTAAAAACTTAATTAACAAAACTCAAATCAACCAATACAAATCACTTCCGAAACTTAGCCAAAGCGGCGCGAAATGCGAAAAAAATATTGATAAGACAATATTTTTGTATTGTGCATTTAGCCTTAAACCCCAGCAGAAATAAAAACAAAACTCAAAAATTGTTAATTTATAACAAAATATTTGTACAGAAATCATGGTAAAACAAAAATTGTTTACAAAAAAAAATCTTTTTCTAACATGCATGGCACAAGAAAAAGTGAATAAAATACTATAGTTGTTAGTTTTAACCCACAAACTGCAGTGAATGTACGTATTCAACACAAACACATGCATACGAGTACAAACGATCTTTCGACAACAAAAACAAGCACAAACATTCAATTAAATGTACTTCGACAAGCAACATAGCGTGCAATGTTCGAAAATTTATGCTTTGTTATACAAAAACAACTTTTTAATAAACCGTTTGAATAATGTGTGTTTATGTGCATTAGCTATGCACATATATTCTCGGCAATGAGCAAACAGCATTACCAAGAGTGGTTCCACCCTAACATCTTCAGACATATGTATGAGCATTATCGCAACTTAAAACCAAAACAGCTTGTTTTACCTGGAATACGCCGGCAAATGTAATTATCATACGTGCCATCATGATGAATTTATAGCAGACATTAACCGGAAGCTAACGACACCTTAGCCGTATACCCCGCGTTGCTTGCAAATCAAGCGCCAATCGTACGGAAATCAACCATAATTAAACAGAAATTTAAGTGGTACGTTAACAGAATCTTCCGATATCATAGTGGTAGGTTAACGGAAACCACGTGCAATCATGGTGAATTTCTAGCAGGCATTAAGCGGAAGCAGAAGTTGCATGCAAATCAAGCACCAATCGTACGGAAATCAACCATAATTATACAGAAATTTGGGTGGTATGTTAACAGAGACCTCCGATATTAAAGTGGTGGGTTCCTAGAAACCACGTGCCATCATAGTGAAATTCTAGCAGACATTGACTGGAAGCTAACGGCACCTTAGCCGCATGCCTTGCGTAAGTTTTCCAGAAGTTGCATGCAAATCAAGCATAAATCGTTCGGAAATTAACCATAATTAAACAGACATTGGGATGGTAGGTGAACAGGGACCTTCGATATCATAGTGGTGGGTTAACAGAAACTACGTGCCATCATGGTTTATCCAAAATGTGTGGCGGACAGCCAGATTCAGGCCAAGCACGAGATCTGGCCACCCCAGCGTGTCCCACGCGCTCGTGACAATGTCGAACTCCAACGCACTTAAACCACCTTTCCCCCTATTTAATATAAAATATTTTCAGTGTACAAAAGTGCGAATTATGCTACCATTATTTATAACATGATTCGGATTTTATACCTATGCCTTTGCAATCTAATTCATCACACCACTTAATTTTCCTTTCTACTTTTTGTAAAACGTTTACATTCACGGCGTATCTATATGACTGGCAACACTTTCAAGTAGGTTGGACAAAATGTTGGTATTTTCGCAAATTTTTTTTTTTTTTTGAATATCGGTTATAAGCTTTTTTTTAAAGTACTGAAGCTAATATTATTTGAGTATCAGCATTTAACTCACTACATGTATTCATTCACACTTTAATATGTATTACGATATATTTAGCTGAGGTTTTGGTACTAGTATATGCGCTGCAGCGATAAGTTTCACAACAACAAAAGATTATACCGTCAAACGGCAGTTCCTTTACATAAACATGAAATAAATGTGACCAAATTTCTAACGTTATTACAATCACTCCAGTTTTTTTTTATATATTTATATCATTATTATCACTATAAATGTAATTAAAACGATAAAATCAACCAAGCCAAGATTACGAGAAACTAACCACGACAACGATGGAAGCCAATGAAATGTGGCATGTGAAATGACATTTGCATGTCAGCACATATAAACATAGGTTCCACATAGTGACGGTTAAAGTTACCCCAAACTATCACAAGTTTCCGCCAATCATGGTTACACGTAAAACATGATAGCATGGAAATGAATTCATGCCGATAATAAAGCAAAAAACATGGCGGTATGCAAGTAGGACACAGCTAAAACAAACTGCGTTGGTCCCGTTTTGCATTGAGAAAAAAATAAAAAATGTTAACTTATAATCTGCATGCATCAGATATCCTAGGGTCAGCAACTCATGCATAGTAGCATGCAAACTGTTTGCGGGTGATAAGCCAATTTGCTGAATGCCAAACTGATCTAAAGTCGGGTGGGCAGTTTCAGACGAGAGGAATATTTCACGGTGGGGGCAGTTTCCACGAGTACAGCCGAACATTTACTACCTGTATTTAGAAATACAAGCAACTTAAATTTTATAAATGGGTTTTATTTGTTTTTGCTTTTCTTCTTCACAATCGAGTATTCCGCCAGTCAGCCGAAGAAAGGCTGCGGGAGGCGCTACTATGCCCTTTTTGCGCCAACTGCCTGTCGGTGGAGCACCAGCGCAACAATTGTGGCAGTGAGGGTAGATGCCGACGGTGCGACAAAAACACCACACAACGCTACACCTAGATGAAGTCCGTCGACCACATCAATCCACGCCTCGTGGAGCCAGCAGATAGAAGAAGAGAGCTTAGATGGCGTGTTATCAATTCATGCCTCCGATTCTGGCGCGGAGGCCAGGCCTCGACCACGGTTCCAGTCACGGACACAACGTGGAGTGGAAATCAGGTATTTTCGCCCACATGACAACAAAAGGCGAACTTTGCGGACGCACGCAGGAAGTGAGAAGACTGGAGACCAGTTCTCACCAGCTATCAAGAACAGCAAACTACCGCCCCGGACAGTAAGTAGAAGTCCCAACACTGCGGCCAATAGTGGCCGAAGCTCCAACGGCTGCGGTGAAGGAGATAGGATACGAGGACTGATCGACGTGTACGCGGCTACAACAATTATTGCTGTCGAACTAGCGCGAGACCTCGGATTTGAGGTAACTTACGTAGGTGACGAACGGGACTACCTATTGTGCTTCAGAGACAAGTACGGTAATAATAAACGTCCACTAGGACATTATTTCTCCCGAGACGTTACCAAACACGTTTGAGCTACAATTTTTGGGTGGAGAGCCTGATACTGTGCAGAGCCTGATAGTAAAGTGCAGTTGAAAACTGTATAACCACGTGTAAGTCATTTTGTTGATCTCTCTCTCTCCCTCATACTCTAGCTGTTGCATAGCATACCAAAGGACGAGGCTCAGTCGTAAGTGAAAGGTACTGGACTAAAACATATTTCATGAGCTGTTTATTTTTATATAAATTCTGTAAGCGTGGTGCCTGTGACGTAGCTGGTCCCAGGTGTTGCTTACCGCAAGGAGGGCGATATATTTATTTTATTTATGCACCGCTCTAGCGCACATATACACACATATGTACATTTATTGATGCCGTTAATTAGCGCTGCCTGCAGGATAACAAACTGTCGTTAAATTTCCCCTTAGAGGCAGTTTTGGTCCGGCAATCCAGGCTAAATTGGGAAAACAGTTCTTTCCTGCTTCTTATTGTTCGAGATTCACGACCATTCAGACAGCCACCACGCTCAAAAGTATAAAATATATTGTTTATTAACATGACAACAACTGTTTTTTATTTTCTCTTATTCGCCGGTGCGCCTAATCATATTTACGGCACCGTGTTCATTCGGTGTTTCCTTTTTTTTTTTTTCAATATATTAAAGTAATGTCGTTTCTGTTTTAATATCAACGAGTTGACGTTTAAAAATATACTACATTTCAAATTTTTACTGCTCATGGTTAATATGTAATTCGTAAGTAAGCCAAAAGCGCAATTGATTTTTCATCATCATTACTTCAGAGAAACTAGCAATTTTTTTCATATAGTCAGATATATTGCTACCAAACAATCTAACGCATACGCTACTTATAACATTTATTGGTTTTGTTTCTGCCGAGTCGACTGTGTAGCGTGGGCGCGCTTCATTCGGTTGGTCCTGGGTTCGAATCCTGGCCATGGCAAGCAACATCAAAAACTATCGAAAGCTGTTTTCTAAAAGCGGTCGTCCCTCGGCAGGCAATGGCAAACCTGGAAGCGTATTCATTAGCGTTTCTGTTGTACAATTTTCTCACATTCTCTTCTTTGCTTTTGATTTGGTTTATATCAATGGTACTTTAGAGCGCAAAAATCTACTGTTAACTAATTGAGATGGAGGGACGGATAAATATTTTGTTGGAGTATTTCGATAATCTAATAATCCCATATATATATATATACCATGAATACTATTTACTTTTTTCATTATCTTCTTGCAGATCTAAACTGCGCGATCAGATAGTCTCTTTGGTTTTGGATAATGTGGGCTACTTTTTTCAAATTTAAAATCTAACAATTTTGCGAATTATTTACATTCGAAAGAATTAAAAGGCATGTTGTCTGTAATAACAGTTTGGGAAATTCCGTTTCTACTAAATATTTCAGTAAATTGCAAATTTACAATTTTGCCTTGTTTGCTTTAAGCTCTTTGACCCCTATCCATTTTGAAAAATAGTCAGCCACAACTAGTAGTCCTTATTTTGAAACTGAAATATATCACAAGATACTTTTTCGAGAGCTTATTCGATAATGCATGAGCAATTAGCGGCTCCTTTAATTTTTATTAGCGTTTACTTGGCAAGTCCTACATCTGCTAATCATTTTTTTTAATTTGATTGTCAATTCTTGGCCAATAAATTGCATTTCTAGCTTTCTTTCTCGTTTTTGTGATTCCACTATGTATCTCATGGAGTCGCTTCAACACTAATTATCTCATTGTTATCGGTATCATAATACCTTCATTAAAAAAATAAGATATAATCATCTAGAAGAATTTAATTTCTGCTTTTATTTTGCTTTTTCGCTACATTTGGCTTTGTTACGTGACAAACCATTTATGCAATAGTTTTTAATAACACTCCCTATCGGGTCCTTAGAGTCTCTGTCTGAAATTGAAGTTTTCGCTCATCACTTACATTTATAACTGTTTAATTTGCTATCTAAGTCATCTACTGCACATTTTCTTGCATAACAGGAAAGGTAAGCTATTTCGAAATTCAGTAGTTTCAACCAAATATTTTGCAACTTTACGGATGGAATCATGTCAATGTCCTTTTTTATGACTTATAGTCATTATTGATTTCAACTTTTCTTCCTTCCATGCCTTCGTTGCGTACGGTCGTTCGTTCTCTCACTTGTGCAATCTATAAAAACTTTCCGCGCTCAATTGCGTAAACTCCACGTGTGCAATTATCTTTAACATACTGTTTAATACTTTAAGCTTCTGGGTAAGTTATCCCACCTACCTAATTTAGTGAAAAGTGCTGTGTTAAACATCATGCCCCGGGCAACCAACCTTTTAGCGCTTCAGCTTATGTTGAATTTCCTCTTGTTGCGTTATAATCAGTATTACTCGTATGATAGGAATGAGTAGAATTTTGCTGAGTAAATGAACTAGCGGCTTTTGACTGTTGTTTTTGGATATTGCTTTGATTCAGTTTTTTTGTTGGACTAGTTTTTGGTATACATTACAGCCTTTATAGCTCGCTGGATGGTTTGGAAGACAATTAACACATTTTGCAGGTGATTCTTTGCTTTTAGGACATTGCAGACTAGGATGGTCAAGTCCACATTTAACGCAGTTGAATGGCCTTGTGCAATAAGCCATTGTGTGTCCAAATTGTTGGCAGCGGTAACATTGCACAATGTCATTCGACTTTTTAGGTGGCTCAACTACCTCCATCGCATTGTTAATGTGTTTCAAATCATATATTGTTTTGTTATTATTATTTGTTTCAATATCAAAAAACATTGACAGTGGTAGCTTAGTATGGCGACTTCGAATAGTGGCAATATTTCTTACTTTACGCCCTAAAATTTCTAGCTCAGTTTTTATCTCACTTATATCAGTTGAGTGGTGTAAATTTTTATTTACAACTCTATAAGCTCTTTCTTGTTTGAGCTGGTACGTGTGAAAGTTATTATTCTTAGTTTTCATATATTTTACAAGTGTTCTATAAGAAATTACGTTTTTTACCATAATCCAAACTTCCCCTTCTCTTGTAGACTTATAATTATATTCAGTATGAGGAATTACTGAACTAAAAGTATTTATCATTTTATTTATGTCATTAACATTAGGAAAAAAATAGGTGGCGGGTTTATGGCTGTTTCTCTTTTAAAGGCTGTCTCATCACTTTCTTCTTGATCGTTGTTCACTGCTTCTAATTCAGCAAACCTGTTGAAATTTGATGACGTACTTGCGCTGTCGTCTAGTATATGGACTTTTTTCTTTACCACTCCTGGTGAAGAGTGATTGCTTCTCTTATTAGGTACAGCACTTAATGGCACAGTTTGCCACCTCACTTCACTCTCTTCACTTATGTCGGTTATTTCCATAGTCGATTAATTCCCAGGAGCATTAAAGAAGGCCACCAAAAAAAAGGGTCTCTGTTCTTTCTGCTACTTATGTTGATCGGCGAATTGTTTTGTTTGTTTTAGTGTTGTTTTTTTGTAGTGTTTTTTTTTGCGTATGCTTGCGAATAATCCGTTATACGTTGAGGTATTGATGCACAATTGATACACAATTAGCACTATTCACTCAGCTGTTGATCATTCCGCGGTTCATAGCAGACTGTCGACGATCTATAATTTTAAAAATAAATCTCGGTGCCAAACCCAAAGCCTTCAAATCACGGCACTTATATAAAACCAATTACGCCAACTGGGAAACATTTCAAGAACTACCGCCAGGGTAACTAAAATTATTCGCTCCGCAGCAAATGCTGCAATACCCCAAACGAAAAACGTTACAGCCAAAAAACGGGTGCTATGGTGGAATAGCGACCTTGACCCCTAAGGAAAAATAAACAAACCGCTTGGCATGCTTTCATGCGAGATCGCTCAGCACAGAAACTTTTAGTTTTTAAAAAAGCTAATCCCACCTTTCGGCGCTCTGCAAAACAAGCCAAACGCAAATATTTTCACGATTTTACGCTCAAAATCAACCCCTCTTCGACACTTAAACAGATATGGGACGATATTAAAAAGCTCTCGGGTACGCAAGTAAAATCAACCATAAACGTAATCAATACACCATCGGGTACTGAGTTCGACACAAACGCTATTGCAGAACTATTCGTGAATTACTTTTCTACAGACAGAGAGCTCCGACGAAAACTTCAGCGCCAAACCTGCAAACCCGCTACTTTACAAACTCAATACCCCGCTGATGCTTTGCTGTCACATTCGGCAAGGCAAATTGAATGTAATATCGCGCTTTCTAAATTTCAATATGCAATTTCAAGAGTTAAAGGCATACACCAGGTCAAGATAAAATATCTTATCCGATCATACGTAACATACCACTCGACCTCAAACTCCGCTTGCTTGACCTTTATAACAAAATTTACGATACTGGCGCCTACCTGCAGTTTTGGAAGGTATCTTGCATTGTTCCTATTCCAAAACATGGACAACCAACCGCATGACAGAACTAACAAGCTACAGACCCATTTCGCTACTATCGTGCATGGGGAAAATTTTTGAAAAAATTATTGCGAATCGGCTAATGTGGTACACAAATAAAAACAATTTCATATCCCCAAATCAAGTAGCCTATAGATGAGGGCATGATCCTATAGATGACCTTTTGCAAGTCGACTACTTCGTAACTAACGCTCTGCCCAGCCGAAATCACACCTCAATTATTTCTTTAGATTTTCAAAAAGCATTTGACAAAATAGGACCACACATAGTGATCAGGCAACTAGTAAAGTGGGGAATTCCTGTTCATAACTGCTTT
This sequence comes from Anomoia purmunda, assembly GCA_951828415.1. NCBI lineage: Eukaryota > Metazoa > Arthropoda > Insecta > Diptera > Tephritidae > Anomoia > Anomoia purmunda. The sequence goes on along the minus strand of OX639994.1, from coordinate 39,147,616 downwards.
CGACGAACTTAACCGCTTCTTAGCTAAACACAAAGGCATTGAACACCAAATGTATACAAACGATGTTGTAATTTACTCAAATATCTCTAACATCAACACAGTACAAAACACCTTTACTAATATCCTGAGAGATATTACAACATGGTCGCAAACCTCAGGCACATCGATGTCTCTTAAAAAAACAAAACTCCTACACATATGCAGAAAAAGAAACTGCAGCAATATTAATATTAACTATAACAATACTAACCTCGATTGTAAAACCAACCATAAGAACAAAACAACATAAAGTTATTACAAAGTCCATATCACTGCGCAGTAAGGCGAAGCCTAAGAGCCTTCCCAACATCACCCATCAATAACATCCTTGATAGAAGATAGAATACATGATTCCACGCATCGGTTACTTTCAAAAGCTCTTGAAAAATCGAACCGGTCAATTACAAACACTTTCAAAAACTCTATGAAAAGGATAAAAAAAAACCCCAGAATTCCATCAACAATCCTCAGATGCATAAATTTTGTCTAGAGCACCAGCGCAACAATTGTGGCAGTGAGGGTAGATGCCGACGGTGCGACAAAAACACCACACAACGCTACACCTAGATGAAGTCCGTCGACCACATCAATCCACGCCTCGTGGAGCCAGCAGATAGAAGAAGAGAGCTTAGATGGCGTGTTATCAATTCATGCCTCCGATTCTGGCGCGGAGGCCAGGCCTCGACCACGGTTCCAGTCACGGACACAACGTGGAGTGGAAATCAGGTATTTTCGCCCACATGACAACAAAAGGCGAACTTTGCGGACGCACGCAGGAAGTGAGAAGACTGGAGACCAGTTCTCACCAGCTATCAAGAACAGCAAACTACCGCCCCGGACAGTAAGTAGAAGTCCCAACACTGCGGCCAATAGTGGCCGAAGCTCCAACGGCTGCGGTGAAGGAGATAGGATACGAGGACTGATCGACGTGTACGCGGCTACAACAATTATTGCTGTCGAACTAGCGCGAGACCTCGGATTTGAGGTAACTTACGTAGGTGACGAACGGGACTACCTATTGTGCTTCAGAGACAAGTACGGTAATAATAAACGTCCACTAGGACATTATTTCTCCCGAGACGTTACCAAACACGTTTGAGCTACAATTTTTGGGTGGAGAGCCTGATACTGTGCAGAGCCTGATAGTAAAGTGCAGTTGAAAACTGTATAACCACGTGTAAGTCATTTTGTTGATCTCTCTCTCTCCCTCATACTCTAGCTGTTGCATAGCATACCAAAGGACGAGGCTCAGTCGTAAGTGAAAGGTACTGGACTAAAACATATTTCATGAGCTGTTTATTTTTATATAAATTCTGTAAGCGTGGTGCCTGTGACGTAGCTGGTCCCAGGTGTTGCTTACCGCAAGGAGGGCGATATATTTATTTTATTTATGCACCGCTCTAGCGCACATATACACACATATGTACATTTATTGATGCCGTTAATTAGCGCTGCCTGCAGGATAACAAACTGTCGTTAAATTTCCCCTTAGAGGCAGTTTTGGTCCGGCAATCCAGGCTAAATTGGGAAAACAGTTCTTTCCTGCTTCTTATTGTTCGAGATTCACGACCATTCAGACAGCCACCACGCTCAAAAGTATAAAATATATTGTTTATTAACATGACAACAACTGTTTTTTATTTTCTCTTATTCGCCGGTGCGCCTAATCATATTTACGGCACCGTGTTCATTCGGTGTTTCCTTTTTTTTTTTTTCAATATATTAAAGTAATGTCGTTTCTGTTTTAATATCAACGAGTTGACGTTTAAAAATATACTACATTTCAAATTTTTACTGCTCATGGTTAATATGTAATTCGTAAGTAAGCCAAAAGCGCAATTGATTTTTCATCATCATTACTTCAGAGAAACTAGCAATTTTTTTCATATAGTCAGATATATTGCTACCAAACAATCTAACGCATACGCTACTTATAACATTTATTGGTTTTGTTTCTGCCGAGTCGACTGTGTAGCGTGGGCGCGCTTCATTCGGTTGGTCCTGGGTTCGAATCCTGGCCATGGCAAGCAACATCAAAAACTATCGAAAGCTGTTTTCTAAAAGCGGTCGTCCCTCGGCAGGCAATGGCAAACCTGGAAGCGTATTCATTAGCGTTTCTGTTGTACAATTTTCTCACATTCTCTTCTTTGCTTTTGATTTGGTTTATATCAATGGTACTTTAGAGCGCAAAAATCTACTGTTAACTAATTGAGATGGAGGGACGGATAAATATTTTGTTGGAGTATTTCGATAATCTAATAATCCCATATATATATATATACCATGAATACTATTTACTTTTTTCATTATCTTCTTGCAGATCTAAACTGCGCGATCAGATAGTCTCTTTGGTTTTGGATAATGTGGGCTACTTTTTTCAAATTTAAAATCTAACAATTTTGCGAATTATTTACATTCGAAAGAATTAAAAGGCATGTTGTCTGTAATAACAGTTTGGGAAATTCCGTTTCTACTAAATATTTCAGTAAATTGCAAATTTACAATTTTGCCTTGTTTGCTTTAAGCTCTTTGACCCCTATCCATTTTGAAAAATAGTCAGCCACAACTAGTAGTCCTTATTTTGAAACTGAAATATATCACAAGATACTTTTTCGAGAGCTTATTCGATAATGCATGAGCAATTAGCGGCTCCTTTAATTTTTATTAGCGTTTACTTGGCAAGTCCTACATCTGCTAATCATTTTTTTTAATTTGATTGTCAATTCTTGGCCAATAAATTGCATTTCTAGCTTTCTTTCTCGTTTTTGTGATTCCACTATGTATCTCATGGAGTCGCTTCAACACTAATTATCTCATTGTTATCGGTATCATAATACCTTCATTAAAAAAATAAGATATAATCATCTAGAAGAATTTAATTTCTGCTTTTATTTTGCTTTTTCGCTACATTTGGCTTTGTTACGTGACAAACCATTTATGCAATAGTTTTTAATAACACTCCCTATCGGGTCCTTAGAGTCTCTGTCTGAAATTGAAGTTTTCGCTCATCACTTACATTTATAACTGTTTAATTTGCTATCTAAGTCATCTACTGCACATTTTCTTGCATAACAGGAAAGGTAAGCTATTTCGAAATTCAGTAGTTTCAACCAAATATTTTGCAACTTTACGGATGGAATCATGTCAATGTCCTTTTTTATGACTTATAGTCATTATTGATTTCAACTTTTCTTCCTTCCATGCCTTCGTTGCGTACGGTCGTTCGTTCTCTCACTTGTGCAATCTATAAAAACTTTCCGCGCTCAATTGCGTAAACTCCACGTGTGCAATTATCTTTAACATACTGTTTAATACTTTAAGCTTCTGGGTAAGTTATCCCACCTACCTAATTTAGTGAAAAGTGCTGTGTTAAACATCATGCCCCGGGCAACCAACCTTTTAGCGCTTCAGCTTATGTTGAATTTCCTCTTGTTGCGTTATAATCAGTATTACTCGTATGATAGGAATGAGTAGAATTTTGCTGAGTAAATGAACTAGCGGCTTTTGACTGTTGTTTTTGGATATTGCTTTGATTCAGTTTTTTTGTTGGACTAGTTTTTGGTATACATTACAGCCTTTATAGCTCGCTGGATGGTTTGGAAGACAATTAACACATTTTGCAGGTGATTCTTTGCTTTTAGGACATTGCAGACTAGGATGGTCAAGTCCACATTTAACGCAGTTGAATGGCCTTGTGCAATAAGCCATTGTGTGTCCAAATTGTTGGCAGCGGTAACATTGCACAATGTCATTCGACTTTTTAGGTGGCTCAACTACCTCCATCGCATTGTTAATGTGTTTCAAATCATATATTGTTTTGTTATTATTATTTGTTTCAATATCAAAAAACATTGACAGTGGTAGCTTAGTATGGCGACTTCGAATAGTGGCAATATTTCTTACTTTACGCCCTAAAATTTCTAGCTCAGTTTTTATCTCACTTATATCAGTTGAGTGGTGTAAATTTTTAATTACAACTCTATAAGCTCTTTCTTGTTTGAGCTGGTACGTGTGAAAGTTATTATTCTTAGTTTTCATATATTTTACAAGTGTTCTATAAGAAATTACGTTTTTTACCATAATCCAAACTTCCCCTTCTCTTGTAGACTTATAATTATATTCAGTATGAGGAATTACTGAACTAAAAGTATTTATCATTTTATTTATGTCATTAACATTAGGAAAAAAATAGGTGGCGGGTTTATGGCTGTTTCTCTTTTAAAGGCTGTCTCATCACTTTCTTCTTGATCGTTGTTCACTGCTTCTAATTCAGCAAACCTGTTGAAATTTGATGACGTACTTGCGCTGTCGTCTAGTATATGGACTTTTTTCTTTACCACTCCTGGTGAAGAGTGATTGCTTCTCTTATTAGGTACAGCACTTAATGGCACAGTTTGCCACCTCACTTCACTCTCTTCACTTATGTCGGTTATTTCCATAGTCGATTAATTCCCAGGAGCATTAAAGAAGGCCACCAAAAAAAAGGGTCTCTGTTCTTTCTGCTACTTATGTTGATCGGCGAATTGTTTTGTTTGTTTTAGTGTTGTTTTTTTGTAGTGTTTTTTTTTGCGTATGCTTGCGAATAATCCGTTATACGTTGAGGTATTGATGCACAATTGATACACAATTAGCACTATTCACTCAGCTGTTGATCATTCCGCGGTTCATAGCAGACTGTCGACGATCTATAATTTTAAAAATAAATCTCGGTGCCAAACCCAAAGCCTTCAAATCACGGCACTTATATAAAACCAATTACGCCAACTGGGAAACATTTCAAGAACTACCGCCAGGGTAACTAAAATTATTCGCTCCGCAGCAAATGCTGCAATACCCCAAACGAAAAACGTTACAGCCAAAAAACGGGTGCTATGGTGGAATAGCGACCTTGACCCCTAAGGAAAAATAAACAAACCGCTTGGCATGCTTTCATGCGAGATCGCTCAGCACAGAAACTTTTAGTTTTTAAAAAAGCTAATCCCACCTTTCGGCGCTCTGCAAAACAAGCCAAACGCAAATATTTTCACGATTTTACGCTCAAAATCAACCCCTCTTCGACACTTAAACAGATATGGGACGATATTAAAAAGCTCTCGGGTACGCAAGTAAAATCAACCATAAACGTAATCAATACACCATCGGGTACTGAGTTCGACACAAACGCTATTGCAGAACTATTCGTGAATTACTTTTCTACAGACAGAGAGCTCCGACGAAAACTTCAGCGCCAAACCTGCAAACCCGCTACTTTACAAACTCAATACCCCGCTGATGCTTTGCTGTCACATTCGGCAAGGCAAATTGAATGTAATATCGCGCTTTCTAAATTTCAATATGCAATTTCAAGAGTTAAAGGCATACACCAGGTCAAGATAAAATATCTTATCCGATCATACGTAACATACCACTCGACCTCAAACTCCGCTTGCTTGACCTTTATAACAAAATTTACGATACTGGCGCCTACCTGCAGTTTTGGAAGGTATCTTGCATTGTTCCTATTCCAAAACATGGACAACCAACCGCATGACAGAACTAACAAGCTACAGACCCATTTCGCTACTATCGTGCATGGGGAAAATTTTTGAAAAAATTATTGCGAATCGGCTAATGTGGTACACAAATAAAAACAATTTCATATCCCCAAATCAAGTAGCCTATAGATGAGGGCATGATCCTATAGATGACCTTTTGCAAGTCGACTACTTCGTAACTAACGCTCTGCCCAGCCGAAATCACACCTCAATTATTTCTTTAGATTTTCAAAAAGCATTTGACAAAATAGGACCACACATAGTGATCAGGCAACTAGTAAAGTGGGGAATTCCTGTTCATAACTGCTTTCGACGAACTTAACCGCTTCTTAGCTAAACACAAAGGCATTGAACACCAAATGTATACAAACGATGTTGTAATTTACTCAAATATCTCTAACATCAACACAGTACAAAACACCTTTACTAATATCCTGAGAGATATTACAACATGGTCGCAAACCTCAGGCACATCGATGTCTCTTAAAAAAACAAAACTCCTACACATATGCAGAAAAAGAAACTGCAGCAATATTAATATTAACTATAACAATACTAACCTCGATTGTAAAACCAACCATAAGAACAAAACAACATAAAGTTATTACAAAGTCCATATCACTGCGCAGTAAGGCGAAGCCTAAGAGCCTTCCCAACATCACCCATCAATAACATCCTTGATAGAAGATAGAATACATGATTCCACGCATCGGTTACTTTCAAAAGCTCTTGAAAAATCGAACCGGTCAATTACAAACACTTTCAAAAACTCTATGAAAAGGATAAAAAAAAACCCCAGAATTCCATCAACAATCCTCAGATGCATAAATTTTGTCAGAGCAAACAATATCACGCTTAATCCAAGGCAAGATAAGCGCTTAAATAACTCGCCATGGACAATTAACAAAGCGTCTTTCGACAATTAACCTTTTAGGATTTCTAAGCAAAACACGGCTGGCATCGTGTTTCGAAACTGCTTTGCCGAAATACAAGACTCAATCAAATCAAACGGCTTTACAGACGGATCCAAATCTGCTGAGTCTACTTCGTTTGCAGTGGTCAACAATGAAAGAGAAACAATACACATCGCACTACTTTCTCAGTTTACACAGCTGAAGCGTCAGCAATATTTCGTGCCGCTGAGTACTCAAAAAAAAACAAAAGGAAATTTTTTTATCTGCACGGATAGTAAGGCCTGTGTGTCAGACTTAACTTCACCGCATGACATGAATCCCATCATCTTAACAATCGGAGATACCTTAATGAATTCTCAAATTCTAGGGAAATCAAAAAGCAGAACGGCAGACATATTATCACCACTACAGCAATATACCCTAATCGAGCTAAAGCAATTTACCCGGCGACAATGGAGTCCTACCGATTAAGACCGTACACACGTCTGAGAATAGGCCACACCACGCTCACACCTCCTAGCAAGCAAAAAATCTTTCCAGCTGCCCACTTTGTGGTGACGCTGCCTCTTTGGACCACCTTCTTTATCAATGCTCTCTGATTCGAACAACCTCGGACTCCAACATCAACATAATGATCGAAGCACTGAGGGAACCTTCCGCCCAAAACATCAACCTTATATATGAAATACTTAAAAACAATAATTTCTTAAAATGTACATAACTTCGAAAACTCTTAAAATGTTGTACATAATATTTAATGTAGAAATAAGTTTAATAAAACAATAAATCTTTATAAACAATAAATAACACACTAACATACAGATATGTAGCATTAACAGGATGGATGAAGGCCTCGAAGCCAGTACCACGAATCTTGTATTTATATAATAAGTATTTATTTTATAATTTAATAATAAATAGATCTGGATGCCTGTATTTTATAATTTGGAGCTGCAATAGCATAAATCAGAATTATCATCATCCAAATCAGTTGAACCTGTTTTATTTTGCAAACGGAAGCAAAATGATTTATTTTTTTAACAATTTTTGCATGTTTTACCATAGGCTAGAAAATTACAGGAGGTGATACAGGGAATGTAGTAGAATACATCTGGACCATTTTAAGAACTTTTGTGTCTGTTTGCATGCTTGAACGCAGTAATCTCCGATACTACTGAATGGATTTTCGTGGGACTTTAACTAATATTTACCCAGTAACCTTAGGCGTAACGTAGGATATGTTTTATTAAAAAATTAAAGGAAACATTTTATTTGAATACTATATGAAAAAAAAAACAATTTAATGGAAATAGTTTAGAATCATTTTTTTTATATTTGTTTTTCAACGACATCAAGGTAGGCGTTGATTATTTTTTGTTGTTGAAAATTTTCGTCTGAAATAAAATAAATCCAGTCAAGGCGAATTCATATATATTTATTTTGTTCACCTACACGTATTTTGTTTTTGCTTTTGCGTATGCGCTTCCAAAAGCCGTAAAAGCAAAAACAAAATGTATGTAAATTTTGGCAGTTCTTACGCAAAAGCGAAAACAAAATACACGGGCATTTTGCAGTTGTACTTATAACAGCACCTTGTATGGATTCGCCTTGAATCCAGTTGTGTGTTGAAGAAAAATACGTAATTCAAAAGAATACCTGCAGGAATAAACTGATATACATATGTACATTTGTTTGACTATGGGATTCGGTACATAGAGATAAATTTGACATTATGAAAACGATCACATTCTAATTCTGTTTATTTATTTCTACGTATTTATTCTCTCTAAGCCAGTTTTTACAAGCTTCACGCCAACCTCTCAACGTTCTTGAGCAACTGGTACAGTATAATTTTGTTGGCCAGTTTTCGATAGCAAATCCAAAATAAAGTTAATAAGTTTTTTGACCAGATCAGTTTTTATAATTAGTTGTTTTTTCAGAGAAAATTCACCACAAATGTGGCAAAGACCGTCCTAGAAGTTCGGGGAATTCGATTTAATAAAATTTAAAATTTCTATCATTTATTTATTGACTCGGCTCTTAGAAAAATACATGAACTACACATAAAATACTTCAAATAAATACATACACACATATGTACATAGAATATTGACTTTGGGCAAAACTTACCAAAATATTTCGTTTAGAAGGTAAACAATTAAAATTGAGGTTTTTTAGTAACTGCCAATATGAATGCTAAAACGCATTATATATGTATGTATGTTTGTATGTTTTTTGTTTACTCAAAAAAAAAAACAGTTCAAAACATGATCAATTTCAAATACCTTTGAAAAATAATCATGATACAAAAACTAAAAGTGTTAGAAAAACTCGGCCAACGGGAATGATTTAGAGCATTAAAATCTTCATATATATGGTACAAGTTTCTGAAAGAGGATTTTGTTGCAGACCACTTTAATCGAAAAATAGTAGAGGCTGTTGTTGAAACTCGAAAAGATAGTAGGAAAAATTTAAAAATTTTGTTGTTACTTTCCTTTTTTGTGGTGATTTCCGGCAAATACCATGGGCTATACCGCAGAGTACAAGAGCGGATGAGATAGGAGCATGCTTGACGAGTTCTAAATTGTGGATACACATTTCGACTTAACATTGAACATGCGTGCACGAATTGAAAGCAACAGAAAAGCTCAAAAAGTGATATATTTTTAAAATTTGAAAATGGCCTAAACCCGAAAAATGTACAATTACACTGTGGAACAAATTCAGGTTAGCAAAAGTTACGTCGATTCTGATAGTGAGGGATGAAAATAGAGGCTAAATTAGAAGACCCGTATCGCGGCGTTTGTTTATGTTAGTTCGAATTTCAGCATATTCTTTAGATGGTTTTTTGGCTATAACTCGTCGAATAATTGATATTTTTTCAATCTGTTAAAGCCAAATTATGGCTAGAGACCTGTGCAACAATTAAATTTTTGTTCATGCTTTGTGAATATATTTTCCACAAAATTAAGTCTTTTTTGCTTTCTGTTTGATCTATAATATGCTTCTCAGTTTCTTCAATAAATTTCATTTGAAAAGAAAACAATCATAATACAAAACTTGCGTTTTCCAGAGTTTTCAGTGTTGGTTTTGAAGAAACATTGAAAAAGAAATTATAAAAATATGGAAAAAATATAATTTTGAAATGTTAGTTGTGAAAAGTTTTAAGTAAAAAAAATTAAATAAATTAAATTAATGATTTGGCCAGTTGCCGTTTAGCAGGCGGCTGTGGATCAACATCACTGCTCTCTCTAATATCTTGGTCATAGTCATCATCATCAGAAATGTCGATAATTTCGTCCAACAGATATTCTGGAATTTCTTCTTTGTCTTCCCCTTCTTCCTCTTTTTCCTTGCCTTCCGCTTCTTCAAAGGTGTTTTTATACCACGCACAAATTTCAGCGAGTATTGCATCAGCGGTATGTCGGGACCATTAACAACCCCTTCCTGAATTTTGGCGTTACTTAATCTTGGGAAAATGTCTTTTAAGCAGTTGAATACTGCTGGTCTTTTTGCGATGCATTTCAAACAATTTTTAGCAATGCATTGGAAGCAGTCATTAAAGGACTTTTGGCTAAAGAACGCAAAGACAACTACAGCAATTGTTGCACAGGTCTCTAGCAATAATTTGGCTTTAATAGATTGAAAAAATATCAATTAGTCGGCGAGTTATAGGCAAACCCCCATATAAACAATATGCTGAAAATCGGCATTTGACTGCAAAGTTCGAAGGTCGATTAAAAAAAAAATTCGAACTAACATAAACAAACGCCGCGGTACGGGTCTTCTAATTTAGCCTCTTTTTTCATCCCTCACTCTCAGAATCGACCTAACTTTTGCTAACCAGAATTTGTTCCACAGTGTTATTCTACCTGATAATTTGTGTGGTACAGTTTATTCGTTACAAGAACTTATTTCATCTGTTTATGATCGTCAAAACCAAACCATATTTCAACAAAGATTTTAGCTTTGTGAGAGATCTATTTTGACATCACAAAACGACCAAGTTGTAAGAATTTAATCGGATATACTTAGTCTTATTGAGGGAGGAGTACTTGAATACATATCTATCAACCGAGTTTTGGAACAAGTTTTTAAACACCCTTATTCTGCGAAGTTTAAGCCCACCAAAATAGTGTAATGGTACGAGGCTTAAGTTATAGAAGCGGAACTGCCTGTCAAGGCAGTATCACAGGCGAGAGTGTTTTTATAACTTGAATACCGCTTATACTAACAATTCCCATTTCGATTTAAACGCACACAATTTCCGGAAGATCATAATAAAGCACAAGGGCAAACGATAGGTGTTGTGGACGTGGGACTTAGTGTGAGTTGGCCCTCTAACGTGAAAGTGAAGCAGATAACTTATTTCTCCATGTTCCCGATACTACTACACTAAATGTTGTATACAGTGAAGCTTAAATTAGTTCTTTTACTGACGTAAAGTTATGTAATTGTGTTTTATGTATATCTACCTATGTACGAGTATTTACTTTTATTCTGTGGCATATCATCTGCCTAAGCCTAACTATTATAAATATTTCTCATTTTTCATGGTACTGACAATAAGAATAGGCCCGTTTTATTGTACCCAACTTGCAAAACAACGCTCCAACTCGGATAAAATTTTCTTCAGATGAAAAAGCAACCCATTTCCGTTGGTTTTCGCTTCCCGACACTACAACTCAAGTCGGATATCAGTTTACCGAGTTGGCTCAACTCGCATATTTTTCCGAGTTAGTGTTGTTGCTTTACATGCTATTTCTTATCCTACCCAGTGTTCTTTTACAACTAGGTTACAAAGAAACGGGCCCAATGTAATATTATACCATAATGAAAGTAAGATATATGATCAACATATGAACATATGTACAAATTTACCACTTATATATATGCCAAGAATTATTTTGAAAAATTAAAGCGTACCGAAGCACCATAGGTATAGCTATGATCTATCTTTATCTATCTTCATAAAGTCTTGTCTGTACATTGAACATTTCTTTAAAAACAAAATGACCGAAGGTATTTCAGGGGACGTATTATAATACATGTGGATCATTATTTGTCTGTCTGTTTGAACTCACTACCATCCGAAACTCAACATAGGGTATATTTTATGAAAATATTAAATGAAAAATAAAAACAATTTTTAATATAAATGATATAGAATTATTTTTTTTTAATAAGATTTTATTTCTTCAACTGTCCCATGGTGTTTATTTTTTGTTATTCACTTCGTTTTCTTAAGTTTTAACCAAAATGAAAATGAATGTCGAATATGTGGATAAAAACGCTGAATTGCAGCTTGAAGGATAACGCTAAAAATGATGTTGGGAAAAATCAAAAAATTAAAGCATAGGGACGCACGCGGGGTATAGCTAGTCAATTATAAATTGGAAATGAACTCTTTAAAAAAGGAACTCTCAAAAAATTGACCAAATAGACCAAATTGACCAAATAAACCACTAAAAGGTAATGACGACAGGTACCCCAATTAAGGCATTAGCGAAATACATGCGTGGAGAAAACGGGAATATCGGTAACCAGTCCCGGAAAATAGAAGTTACTTTATATTTTATGAAAATATTAAATGAAAAATAAAAACAATTTTTAATATAAATGATATAGAATTATTTTTTTTTTAATAAGATTTTATTTCTTCAACTGCCCCATGGTGTTTATTTTTTGTTATTCACTTCGTTTTCTTAAGTTTTAACCAAAATGAAAATGAATGTCGAATATGTGGATAAAAACGCTGAATTGCAGCTTGAAGGATAACGCTAAAAATGATGTTGGGAAAAATCAAAAAATTAAAGCATAGGGACGCACGCGGGATATAGCTAGTCAATTATAAATTGGAAATGAACTCTTTAAAAAAGGAACTCTCAAAAAATTGACCAAATAGACCAAATTGACCAAATAAACCACTAAAAGGTAATGACGACAATTAAGGCATTAGCGAAATACTTGCGTGGAGAAAACGGGAATATCGGTAACCAGTCCCGGAAAATAGAAGTTACTTTAGACGAGCCAGCACTTAACGTATTTAATAAAATTAAACGGATTATTGCATCAGAAGACATGCTCATTTATCTTGACTACAAGCAACCATTTGACTTGACCAAAGACGCCCAAAACGGAAGTCCTATCACCATGATTTCGGGAACCCTTTTCCAACAGAAGAAATTTATGCAATCGACGAGAGGGAGCTCCTGGCAATATAATGGGCTGTGCAAAGCCTGCATAAATATTTGTAAGACGTAAACATATGCACATCTATATTGACGACCAGCAACTTACCTTCAAAAATCCAAATTCAAAGATGAAAAGATGACGCGCTTTTGTAGAGGAGTATTCACAGCTATATATTATAAGACGTATTCTAATAAATGATGTGAAATTAATACTCTAATTACTTACTGGTGAACCCTCTGCAAATATTAGCATAAGTGATTTACTATCAATTTCTAAAATTAAGATATATCAAAGTATACAATTCATTTATTTTGTAAAACAGTACCGAAAGATAGCTAGATTTTGTACCATTGTAAAGTTGCTGCTCGTGGTCCGTGATGGGAAGATTATTTCATTTGAAACGGATGTTACAGCTGAGTATAGTGGAAAATATATCCCACTGCAAAGAAGCAATAATAGCAAGCTTTCGTGAACTTATGTATGGAAGCCCTTGTGTGTCACAGCTTCTGAACCAACATACTGCGAAATGCAAATCGAAATCAGCAGATAATTTTGCTGTCATTGAAAGGACTGACGACGGAATAGTAATAATTAACGACAGGCCAGCATCCATACAAACTTCAAATTTAACAAAATTTAAAAAAGGGGCCTTCCCAGTTACATTTCATTAGGAAATCACAATAAATACCACTAAGTACATAAACTGCAATAAAATAGTTGATCACAGCCTAAAGCTGCACCGGCACGACGCTTAAATTTCACTGAACATATAGACTTATTATCGGTCACATATATCCAGAAAGTACATATGAGGAACCGAGACCACATAGCGAAACTGCACTGATTAACACATGGTTGCTACAAAAAGGAGAAACACTTCTCCTGAACCTGTTTGTAATTGCTATAATTGCAGCAATTTTTCCGGAAAGAAGACAAAGTAACATGGTGATATTGAACAAAGTTATAAAAGTAGCCAAGGACACCTTCGTTTCAAGAGTTATTTAATGTGTAACATGGAGAGGAGGGTTAGATGAGTGGGTTTGATCTTATGACCTGCGGGAACACCTCTGGCTGGGTATCGTCCTTCAGTTCTAAGAGATGCCTTCTGCTGTACCTAGGGGTGGCTCAACTTCAAGCAGATGCCTATTTGGGTGCCTCGAGCGGTGATACCCAGGAAGGAACTGTTTGCTGAGCATGAGGTGGTGCTCCTTAACGCGGAGCACATTGACCTCTTAATGGAGCTGTTCCTCAGGCGGTATCAGCAGGCATCCCGTCACCGTCCGGAGTGCGGCGTTCTGGCAGGTCTGCAGCTCCATCCGCACAATTTGCGGACCACTCCTTATGGGTATTTAGACCTAAGCAGACCTTAAGATGTCTCCATGCACGAATTACACCTTACCGAAGTGGAGTTCGGATGGAGCCTTTTCTTGCAGACGCAGCAAAAATAGGTTTCTGGTCCAGGGTTTGGCTCAATGCCAGCTCTGAGCAGAAGGATGTGGAGCAACCCTGCTGCTAAAATTTGCTCCAGAGGAGACAGACGACTTATGGGGTAGGCCGAACTAAACAGCGTTAGATCGCCGAAACAACAGTCCTTGACCAGATAAAATTCGGGTCATTCCGGTACGTAGAACCGACTGTAGTGGGAATGTTTTTTTTTTGCATCTAGGCAGACCTCTGGCAAATCTTCGGCTAAAAGATTAGTAGTATTGATTGGAAACTTAATAAATCTACATTATTGAGTTAACAAAAAACCAATAATTTAAAAAATTAATGCAAAAAATTCTCATCCTGGCTACCGCGAAGGTAACGGCGACGCTGACAAAATTATGGCTTTGTTTTATTTAGATGTGAATTCGAATTTCAAACTGGTTTACGCGTAGGACATTATCCTATTAAAAATGACTGTTGCTTATATGGAAAATACTAGTTTGTGATTCTTATTAGTTGTGAGCAGAGGCGCACACAGAAAACTATTTTGGAGGAAGTGTTACGCTATTTTGGTTTAAAAAAAAGTAAATTAATTTCAAGAATGTATTATGGTTTTAAGATTTTGGCAGGGGTTGAATCCTAAAACGCTCCTGGGTGCACCAGTGGTTGTAGGGTAGTTTATAGCTGATACATTTGAATGCAGGGATGTTCTTCTACAACCAACACCACGCCATATGTGTGCATATACGAACAGCGCATCTGCATCTATCTATCTATACTATACTGTATCTATTTTATCTATACGAATACAGTTATATAAAATTGATTACATGGGGAATGTTTGTTCGGCTTTGGCGCTCAAAGTACTGAACGGATTTTAATAATTAATTTTCCCAAATGAAGCATTTGTAAAAAAACCTGAATAGCATAGTATACTTATATATTTTATATTATTGACATAGACGGATACATGCATAAACCGATTTGAGCTACACAGCGATCACTGATTGAACTTCCCAAAGCAGAAATGGCCAAAACGTCCTCTCGAGCAATGTCGGTGCCAGCAAAGCTTATACGGATACAGATGCGCCGCAGCGAATTCTGATTCAGTCTGCTTTCTGACTCGACGACGATGAAAGTGAAAGTTTCGTTGTAGAGAAGAGAGTGAGTTACCATGTTGAAAATGTAATTGCGAATGAATACTAGTGAGGAGTCTTCGGCGGCTGATATGAAATGTACAAATAGCCATTATTAATTGTCAGGCATGAGTGCATACTTTTTTTTCTAATTTATGGAAGAAAATATACCATAAGGTACCTCCCTCCCCATTCAGAAAAAAAATCGGTACTGGTTTTCCATCGGAATTATAAAATTCATTATATTTTAAAACATCAACCAAAATATTTCGCAATTATATTACGTTTTAGGTGAGCTGGACCGATTTGAAATGACCTCTGTTTATGAGGGCTTCTTTTTCAATAAAAACACCTCAGAACATGAAACAGTTTGAAATATGATGCAAGTTTTGATGGTGTCTTCGACCTTTTGCCGATTGCGAATTATAATATATCATTAGAAAGTGAGTATCCTTTTTATTTCTTTTCACTAAACCCATCCACGTCGCCTTTGGTTTTGCGAATCTCATTATTATGACTCCGTTGCACAAAATAAAAAATTTTTTATGTAGACATTTTAAGTTTAAACATCTCTATCATCTGGCGTATCTTTTTTTGTTTTTTTTTGTAAAAATACTTTTAAAACAATTTTTTGTTTAACTTAACTCCTGGATGCATTTTTAAGTCGGTCCAGCGAACTTAAATCCTTATATTTTTCTTAAATATTTTGGCAGACATATTAAAACAAAATGATTTACATATGTATGTATGTACATATGTACATATATTTTTTAACTTGAACCTAAGTTTTTATTTAATAAATTGTATCAATACACAATCCATAAACTTGAAGAAGCTGTTGTTACTTCTTGAGGCGCACTAAAGTAAGACGGATGTTTGCAGCTGTATGTACATATGTACGTACATACATACATACATATATAGCGCATACTTCCCCATATATAGCATTTCGTTTGCTGGCATGCTTTACCCAGTGCGCGCCATCAAACCGGAACAAATTAATGACACCGAAAATTAGGGTTCATTCTAAATTGTTATAAATAAGAACACTATCAGCTCACTATATAAATGAGGAGCTGCGAACACCTGATTTCAAAAGCTCCTATTTTACAACAGGGTTGCATGAAATATATAAAGAGAAAAAATATAAAATATAATCAGAGTTAGTTATGACTAAAAAAAGATTAAGTAAAAAATAAATATTAAATTCAAAGGAGGAGAAATAGAAATCATTCGATTATTAATCATAAATAATTAACCGATTAATCGGTAGTTTCAATAAAAAAGAACAAAAAGAACCTGCCCCAAATACATTCCATTCGACCAAGAGTCAATAGATTTGCACCATATGAAAATTGTACTTATGTAGCACAAGAACTTTGGGATCTATTTAAGCTACAAAACCTACTCATAAAGATGCACTCGTTATTCAAAACTTTACAATACGGTTTTTTGTGTTTTGCTTAATAGTATGCATACGGCGACCGAACAGAGAAATATACTGCGTTAATGTACCAGAATTTAGTTCATGTAAGAACGCCACCGATGTTAAGCATAATTGTACATTCGTTAATAATAACTACATGTATCGAAAGACGCAATATTAAATGAAACGTTTGGTGATATTATTAGTATTTAAAATAATACTAATGAAAAATTAAAACGATCAAATAACACTTACAAATAACTGCATAAACTGAAAACCATTTTTGTAAACGAAAAATAAACTGAGTCAATGTTCAAAATAAGTCGTCGTGGAATAAAGTATTAATAATCGTGAGGATTGCAGTGTCAGATCACGATGTCGGAGGAGAAAAAATAGCGCCAAAAAACAAACGGTTATATATGAACCAATAAAAAAAGAAATAAAGAAAAATATATGTACAAGGCAGTGAATTTCGACCAACCAATAACCAGTTTACTGGAAACAAAGAAAAATTCAGGTGATAGAAACACCCAGTACATATTGGGACAGAGCAGAAGCTATTAAGTCTACATTTAGTTAAGGAAAAAAATAAAAAATGTGCATATATGTATATACATACTTATATTGAAGCCGAAGCATAAGTACAATAAAACTGTTTATTTATTTATTTCATTTAATAAATTAGTTTTTACTAGAGACCGAAAATAACCGGGCCGGAAATTGCTCATAGCTGGTATACAAAGTTCTTCGCTTACATGCTTTGGTTAGACTTTTAGTTGATTTGTTTTTCCTTTCGCGTTTCTACCTGGCTTTAAATTTATTTTTTGTTTTAAATGCAACGGTATCCAGATAGGGATGTGAATGATGTGTTTATATTACAATACAATTTAGTAGCTGACCTTTTCAACAATAATCATAATTTCATAAATAGCTTCGGTTGGCTTTCCCATTTCTCACGGTTATTAACGTTAAAATATCCAACATAGATAGACAAAACACTGAATTTAATTTGGGCCAGTTATTTTCGGCCTCCACTTTTTACACATACATATTACTAGACAAAATAATTGAAATAAGTACAAACATAAGTAGATATAGGTAAGCGTAATTATGAGTAGTATTTATGATGTATTAATTTAGACTGAAGATTACCTCCGCTTTCCGAAAATAGCTCCAACTGATCACCTGAGCAATTTTCATACGAGGGCAATTTGAAAAACCGTGCAAAATTTATCAAGCGTCTCCACTAAAAAAAATTGGCACTGCCGTATTTGAGTACCAACCTTCAAACCATTAAATACGATGTTTCAAGAAGATCTAGCAATTATTATTCAAAAAAACACCTGCAGGAATAAAAGCGATGCTTGATAAACACTTGCCAGACTATTCAGTATCAATTATAATGATTTACAATTGGGTCGCGGATTTTCCTTGTGGTCGTACGATCACCGATGATGCTGAACGTTTTGGAAGGTCAAAAGACGCCCTTAGTGAAGAAACGACAGAAAAAATCCACGATATCGTGTTGAACGATCGAAGAGTGGAAATGAGCGAAATAGCTGATGGCGAAGATCTCAACAGAACGTGTGCACAACGCCTTGCACAACAAATAGGGTATGAAGAAGCTATCCGCAAGATGAGTGCCGTGTTTGCTCAAAATGGATCAAAAACGTCAATGAATGAACACTTCTAACTGAATTATTTAGGCCACGAATTGCTTCCTCATCATCTGTATTCTCCATATTTAGCTACCTACGACTATTATCTGGTTCAAAACTTGAAGAAATGGCTCGGTGGTAAGTGATTTTTATCAAATGAGGAAGTTAAATTGGAAACTGAGGCCTATTTTCGAGACTTTGACGCAGGCTACTTTTTGGAAGGAATAAAAAAGTTGGAACATCATTGGACTAAGTCTTTGGAGCTAAAAGGAGACTATGTTAAAAATTAAAATGAAATTTGTCCGAAAATTTGTTCACTATTTTTCTACGGACTTTTCAAATTTCCCTCGTACCTAGGACATCGATTGAAAGGTTAATTTAAGGAGTAGTTAGTTTTACAACGTTAATAAAATATTTTTTATGACTTTAGATTTCGTGAGGGGCAATTGAAGCAGTAGTGCTGAAGCACTCGAGGTTGACAAACGAAAAGCACAAGCTCTTAAGGGCAAGTCAACCGCGAATTTCGATTCAATTACTTATTACAAATCCAGCCATCGACCTAGATTTGGCAACTACGAATTCAATATGCTTAGAGAAACAAATCCTGGAATAAAACACCCACATTTTTTTTCGTAAATACAAGTACTGTATTGATAGTCTCGTAAGTCCGTGTTTCTGCTAAATGCCATATACTGGCAGTTGCCAGCTTTTAGAGGCAAAGAGTTGATCTCACAACACGTATCCATATTATATAAATCATTTTGAAGTTCCACGCACTCTTCTGACAATTTTAGGCTTCAAAATATTTTCAGGTCATCCGCGTACATTAGACAGGATTACAGTGAACTGAATTCTGGGTTATCTTTACGGGTCTACGAGTACACAAAGCCGTGTATGTGTGTTTGTTTGCGTTTAACACATCGAACCTTCACTCGACCTTCTATTGACTGAGTGCTGACTTGATGTAGTTGATGTAGTTGTGCGCCTGGAATGGCTACACATTTCGTCGTTCACGACCATCGTGAAGAATAATAACGTTATCTACTGCGTTGTGCAATACACAGGCATTGAGAAGAAGTCAATATACTGCTACAGTCTCGTGAAAAAAGAAGCGTGTGTCATTTATACTAGGAATCGTGTCATTTATACCCGAATCCTAGCTTAATAGCAGGCTTGGTGCTCCACTTTGGCTTACAAACACCCCTTCCTGAAAAGGTGCTTTACTAACGAAGAATTTCACTTGTATATACGACAAAGAAGCCCATATAATGCAATTTTAAATTTTGATAGATCTAAAGTTTTGGGAGGAAAATATCTAAATATAGACTCAATATTAATAATTAATAGAAACGATATACAACAAAGAAAGCAACCAAAACAAAAACAATTACAATGATAATAACAGTGACAATAGTCACATGCAAAAAGGTGCAAAAACAAATAACTTAACAAAAATCCGCAAAAAATAAAGTGAATAACAAGATACCGAGGAGAGCGCTGATGATGTTGGGAGTAAGAAATCGTTAACTGCAGTGATTCAATCACTAACCGCCCAAATCGTGGAACTTAACAGTGTTGTAGCTCAACTAAACTATGAAAAGTCTATTCTCAAAAAGGAGAATGCACAACTAAAAAACCACGATAATGGGACGAAAGAAAACAAAGAGAACCAACCCGTATTCATACGCTATAATATCAATCAAACAGAAGATATTATTAGCAACAAGTAAGGAAGAGTCTACTTTCGGGTGCAACCGAACTTTAAATACCCGGCGCAAGTTTTATTTCAAATAACCCGTGCTCGTTGTATGCAATAAAACTAGTGAATCTAAAAATATTTATTTTGAAAAACTAGAAAGTATTATTCTATTCGCTTAAACATATATATATATATTAAAATATTATGGTTAAAATATTATTTTTTTAATTCTACGTACTTATTCTTTATTATATTAAACAATTTCCATACCATATGTATTTGTAAAATATAAGTGCTTATAATTATATTTTTCTTCTAAAGCATAAGTATATAAAAAATTAGTAATGCCCTTCTTAATCGTCTCATGTCGACAAGACATGTCGTCAAAACACCTAAAATCGCACATATGGAAGTAATTCGAATCAAAAAGAGAAATGTATAAAAACTTATACGTATAAAGAAAAAATTGCCAAAACGAAGCGAAAAGCAAACTAAAACAAGTAAGGAAGTATCTAAATTCGGGTGCAACCGAACTTTAAATACCTGGAGAATTTTTTTAATTCAGATAACACGTGCTTATTGTGACAATCTTTATTTTGAAAAACTAATTGACTTTTTTTTTTATTTAAATAAAAACTAAAATAAATGGGTATGCTTTTAATGTATGCGTTTACGTATAGTTATATATTTATCAAAGTATTGTTGTTAAACAATTTCCATACTATGCTTGTAACATATAAGTACTTATAATACCATTCTTAGAATTAAAATTAGGGAATTTAGTAAAAGACAGAAATGCAAATACTATCGTGGTAACTGTGAACTGTTTCATAAGTAATTGCATTAACCATATTACCATCCAAATTTGAAAACGCTCGGTCAATTTACGTACCTGCAGGTACAGTATAACATTCTAGATTAAAAGCGATCTAAAGCTGCTTTCCTTAAAAAACTTGTATCTTCCATTCTCAGTAGACTTTTTGATTACAAATGTCATTACTAAGAATATCGCGGCTTATATAATTTTCACAAGATTTCTTACCCAATTGAAATGCAAAGCGTGCCTATGTCTATATCTATCTGGCTTGCTTTATGCTGTTACCATCAACCGTTAAGTAAATAATGTTACGAGTATAAAACCCTGGGCACCGCTGCGCTCGGGTGTGATAAGTATAGATAAGTCTAAGTTTGGATTCAACCGAACCTTAAATACCTGGTACAGGCCTTTATTTCAAAGTTAATCTTATATATAAGTAGGTGCATGTGGTCTGCGGACCGAGCGTAAGAATATATGAATTTGGAACTATTCGGTGCAGGTGAATGATATTTGAGTATATTCATGCACATGCCTTATAGATCAAACTGTGTATAATTTTAGAAAAATGGGCGGTACCCCGCCCTATACAATAAAAACCCATATTCCTTCTAGCTCCACAACTATTTGATCAGATGTGCTATATCTGGTATAAAGATCCTATATATGAAGCTATATATTATTTGTTGGTGAAAAAGGTGGACTCATAGCGCTATTTAAGACGAAACTATCATTCACAATATCTTTCCAGCTTTTTGACGAAGATATTTTATATTCGATATACTCATATTTCCTTAAGAATAAGTATAAAGTATATTTTAAGTACAAAACCAATGTTCAATATCTAAAAAAAAGATGTCTTTATTGGCGCATCAAAGCAAGCAGGGTTTATTAGTATATCAAAATTCTGAAATTTTAAACAACGTTTAATGGCCCATATACATATTTTATAATCATCTATCAAATTTGAGTAAATTACCTTGTATAGTTAATAAATATCAGGCTTGCTTTATGCTGTTACCAACAACCGTTAAGTAAATAATGTTACGGGTATAAAACCCTGGGCACCCCTGCGCTCGGGTGTGAAAAGTATAGATAAGTCTAAGTTTGGATTCAACCGAACCTTAAATACCCGGTACATGCCTTTATTTCAAAGTTAATCTTATATATAAGCAGGTGCATGTGGTCTGCGGACCGAGCGTAAGAATATATGAATTTGGAACTATTGGGTGCAGATGAATGATATTTGAGTATATTCATGCACATGCCTTATAGATCAAACTGTGTATAATTTTAGAAAAATGGGCGGTACCCCGCCCTTTACAATAAAAACCCATATTCCTTCTAACTCCACAACTATTTGATCAGATGTGCTATATCTGGTATAAAGATCCTATATATGAAGCTATATATTATTTGTTGGTGAAAAAGGTGGACTCATAGCGCTATTTAAGACGAAACTATCATTCACAATATCTTTCCAGCTTTTTGACGAAGATATTTTATATTCGATATACTCATATTTCCTTAAGAATAAGTATAAAGTATATTTTAAGTACAAAACCAATGTTCAATATCTAAAAAAAAGATGTCTTTATTGGCGCATCAAAGCAAGCAGGGTTTATTAGTATATCAAAATTCTGAAATTTTAAACAACGTTTAATGGTCCATATACATATTTTAAAATCATCTATCAATTTGAGTAAATTACCTTGTATAGTTAATAAATATCAGAGTATTTTGCCGTTTTATGAGAGGTGGGGCATGGTTTTTGTACATTTTTTACAATTTATACAATTTTCGCATTTCTTCTTATTGACCTGAAATGCAACGTGTGCACCAAATTTGGTAGTGTGTGTGGTTGCATTTGTTTTTGAGATATACCTGGAAGGTGTCACACCTATTACCGATTTTTTTTTATTTCGTGTATTTGCTTGTGCCACCTCATTCTAAATATTAATTTTGTATGGTTACTTAAATACCGCGTTTTTTGATTTTTGAAAATTAAAGTTATATGAGAAGTGTGCGTAGTTTTGGTCCGATTTGCACAATTTTCGCATTTTACTTAACCATATTAAATGTGACAGGTCTACCAAATTTGGTAGGCTTGAGTAGCATGGTTTCGAGGATGTACTTATTTGCTATAAAGTGGGCGGTGCCATGCCCGCTTTTACGATTTTTTAGTTCGGTGTATTTGTTAGTCTAGGCCCATCCTTCATATTAAATTTGAGCGAATTAATGCTGTCCTAAATATCGCTTTTTTTGGATTTTTGAAAATTACCGTTACATTAGAGGTGGCGTGGTTTTTTCCGATTGACTCGAAAAGCAAAATGTGTACCAAATTTGGTACAGTTTGGTATAATGGTTTCAGACATATACTTATTTGCTCTAAAGTGGACGGTGCCGCGCCCATTTTCTAATTTTTTTGGTTCGGTGCTTTTTTAGTGCAGGTCCATCCTTCATATCGAATTTGGGCTAATTGCCTTTAATGCTGACTAAAATATCGTTTTTTTTTGATTTTTGAAAATTACCGTTATATGAGAGGTAGGCATGGTTTTTCCCGCATTTTTAAATTTCGGTTACTGACTTCAAATGCAATATGTGTACCAAACGTGGTACAGTTACAGTTATAATGGTTTCAGAGATATACTTAAATATTTGCTCTAAAGTGGGCGGTTCCACGCCCATTTCCAAATTTTTTTATTCGGCGTGTTTGCTGCTGTAGCCCCATCCCCCATATTGAATTTGAGCGAATTGCCTTTAATGCTGACTTAAATATCGCCACTTTTTTTTATTTTTTTACTTACTGTTTTCGTACTTTTGCTTATAGACTTGAAATGAGGTATGTGTACTAAATTTGGTTGAGTTTAGTCAAAAAAAAGTTTACACGCGTATTTTTTTCCCGAACCCAATCCTATGTATCAAATTTATGGAAATTAGGGCAAAATAAATCAAGTTTCCGACTGACGGACGGACGGATGGACAGACAGACATAACTTAATGAAATTCGCCATTAATTCTAAGAATTTTGGTAGGCATACATATGTCTATATCTATCTCGATTATTTTATGCTGTTACAAACAACAGTTAGGTGAACAAAGTTATATTTATATATCTCAGTTTTGCAGTTAGTTAAGAACTTCTATTTTAATTGTTTACATTCTTAACTAAATATTTTGGTAAGTTTTGCCCAAAGTCAATATTCTATGTACATACATATGTATGTTTGTATGTATTTATTTGAAGTATTTTACGTGTAGTTAATAGAAATTTTAAATTGTATTAAATCGAATGCCGCGAACTTCTAGGATTGTTTTTGTCACATTTGTGGTGAATTTTCTCTGAAAAATAACGGATTATAAAAGCAGATCTGGTCAAAAAACTTATTAACTTTATTTTGGATTTGCTATCGAAAACTGCCTAACAAAATTATACTGTACCAGTTGCTCAAGAACGTTGAGAAGTTGGCTTGAAGCTTGTAAAAACTGGCTTAGAGAGAATAAATACGTAGAAATAAATAAATACAATTAGAATGTGATCGTTTTCATAATGTCAAATTTATCTTTATGTACCGAATCCCATAGTCAAACAAATGTACATATGTATGTATATCAGTTTATTCCTGCAGGTATTCTTTTGAATTACGTATTTTTCTTCAACACACAACTGGATTCAAGGCGAATCCATACAAGGTGCTGTTATTTGTCCCGCGTATTTTGTTTTCGCTTTTGCGTAAGAACTGCCAAAATTTACATACATTTTGTTTTTGCTTTTACGGCTTTTGGAAGCGCATACGCAAAAGCAAAAACAAAATACGTGTAGGTGAACAAAATAAATCAAATCGGCTGCTATAGTAATTTCACCTTATATGAATTCGCCTTGGCTGGATTTATTTTATTTCAGACGAAAATTTTTAACAACAAAAAATAATCAACGCCTACCTTGATGTCGTTGAAAAACAAATATAAAAAAAAATGATTCTAAACTATTTCCATTAAATTGTTTTTTTTTTCATATAGTATTTAAATAAAATGTTTCCTTTAATTTTTTAATAAAACATATCCTATGTTACGCCTAAGGTTACTGGGTAAATATTAGTTAAAGTCCCACGAAAATCCATTCAGTAGTATCGGAGATTACTGCGTTCAAGCATGCAAACAGACACAAAAGTTCTTAAAATGGGCCAGATGTATTCTACTACATTCTCTGTATCACCTCCTGTAATTTTCTAGCCTATGGAAAACATGCAATAATTGTTAAAAAATAAATCATTTTGCTTCCGTTTGCAAAATAAAACAGGTTCAAAATAAACTTCAACTGATTTCGATGATGAGAATTCTGATTTATTCAGTAAAACAAGTTAATATTTAAGCATTCGTAAAAACTGTCGATTGCAGTGAAAACACATCCACCATAAAAGTGCCGTTATGGAAGGAAGATGCTATTGTAGCTCCAAATTATAAATTACAGCCATCCAAATCTGTACTTTATTCCTTTGGAGGTGGAGTTGTGAGTCCGATCGGAGTATGCCATCTTGGTTGCAAATGGTATAACGATAAGGAGAAAACTATTGAAATCGAAGTTATTGATATGGACGCAGTGCCTTTACTGTGTTAGAAAGCTTGTATTGCTTTTGGTCTAGTTGATATTGCACGTATCAATAAACAAACACTAAGAAATCATTTTTTATAAATGCTATGGGTAGAGAAATTGATCGGAAATTTCTTGAGTATGGATATGCAGATTTAGTTAGTTAATGAAGATGATGAAAAAATGGCAAGGGAAGAATATGTATGGACCTATAGGGCTTAAATGACGCAGATGCAAGTTTTTGATGCCGACCTTAGAAGATT
This sequence comes from Anomoia purmunda, assembly GCA_951828415.1. Lineage (NCBI taxonomy): Eukaryota > Metazoa > Arthropoda > Insecta > Diptera > Tephritidae > Anomoia > Anomoia purmunda. The sequence continues at coordinate 39,121,919 of OX639994.1, read as the reverse complement.
TGACAAAAAGATTAGAAGGGATTATGTATTTCAGTGTAGTCTCCTTGAAAGACGGTTTCTGGCACGTTGTATTAGATGACGAATCACAGAAGTTATGCCCGTTCGCAACCCCATTTGGAAATTTAAAATTTTTAAGGATGCCATTAGGCATTAAGTCAGGTCCAAAGGTATTTCAAAAGATGGAACACGAAAATTTCGGAGATATTATGAATATTTTTGCGTATACGGATAATTCATTGATTACAGGGAAAACGTGGGAGGAGCATAATTGCACTGTTAGAAAGCGCTCGAAAAAAGTGTGAAGCTCATCAGAAGCAGGAAGTCAGTTATTTAAACCACGTTTTTTCAGAAAAAAAATCACACCAGATCCAGATAGAATTAAATCTGTTATAGAAATGGGTAAACCTAAAACCAAAAACGACATGCAAAACTTTATGAGCGTTATAAATTACATGCAGTCATTCATTGGCAACTTGTCTGAGTTAACCTCCGCTTCGGGAAATGCATAAAAAGCATATATTTTTTAATTATTATTATTATTATTTTTATTAAAATTACAAATTAATATTTTAGCACTAGCTACCAGAGCTATAGGCTTAGTCAGTATATGAAATTAAAATATTATTTTAAATTAGATGGGCAATGTTAGCGTTTTTTAGGAAGTTGAAGATAGTTTTAACATTGTTTTTTGAAGGGTTGAAAAGTAAGTTGATTGGGCTTTTGTGCTCAAAGCATTGAGCACGAATGGAGAGCAGAGCAGGGCAGTGAAGCAAGATATGGTTGATGGTTAGCTCGGAATCGTTGCAGAATATACATGAGGATTGGCTTGTGGCTTTTAAAAGATGCTCGTGGGTTAAAAGAGAATGTCCCAGCCGAAGGCGCACAAAACATTTGTTCATCCATGTTGATGTATTTGAGGGCAGAATTATCCCATGCCCATTAGGATTTACTTCCTTATATTTGTGTTGATAGTTAGACCAGATGTTAATAAAACGAGATTTTAATGCAGTGAATACATATATGTTTTTAATGGATTTCGACTCGAATGGTATGTGAAGGTGAAGGCATGATTTTAATGCATGTTTCGCTGCTTTGTCGGCATACTCGTTGCCGGTGATACCAGCGTGGCCGGGAACCCACGTCAGCTTTATATTCGGTGAAAGACTTATAAGCATTTGTTGTATATGATATATAGGGTATTCGTCATAGTGTATGGTTTTCACAGCATTGAATACGGATAAGCTATCAGTACATATAACGAATTTTTTGTTGGAGTTTTTGGCAATCAGTAAGACGGATAAGAGTCCCTGCAGTTCGGCGTCAAATACGCTGGCAAAGTAAGGCAAAGTAAGGACAGGATAAAGTACCTCCGTTGTTGTCAGTCACTGCAAATGAAACTGCTTCGTTTTGTTTGGAGCCGCCTGTAAAAAACAAACGTCCATCCGCATCCCTTTAAAGGGTTCGCTATGTTGTGGAATGATTTATTGGTTGCCTCTTTCCGTAAAAAAGTAAAATCATTATTAAAGGTATTTTTGTGAATCGTCCACGGTGGAAATTTAGTTGAGGCGAATTTCATCGGGGAAACATCCAAATTCAAGTGTCTGGATATCTCATTAAGTTCGTACAACGCCGATTTGTGCGACATGCTAGTTTTCCTTTGTTTCAGGAGTTGAATATCGTGGTGTAGAATATGATTCCTGTTGCAATATAATTTATAGATAATGCGACTTCGTAGGTGTTGCAGTCGATCTTCGATTGAATGAAAACCTCCTTCAGAAAGTAGATTTTTTATAGAAGTAGTCTAGAAGGTTCTTAGGCTTCGTCTTACTGCGGCATTCAACGGCGTTTTGATTTTATTAAGAGAGGTCTTGCTACAATTGCCATATATCTGTAGTCCGTAGTCTATTTTGCTTTGAATAATGAGTTTAGTGATGCTTAGCAGAGTGTTAGTATGAACACAGCTTTTTCGTGAGCTTAAATACTTTATTACGTTAAGCCTGGTAGTTAGTGCATTTCTTAGACTAATACAGTGGTACTTAAAACTATGCTTATTATCAAATATAACGCCTAGTATATTTGTGGAATCCACGTTTGAAATTGTAAAGTTGTTGTGTTTAATATCTAGTTTATTGCAATTAAGTTTCTTATAGTAAAACCTAATATCGTTTTTTCTACTTTTGTGGTCTGTGTTGATATGTTCATTGTGATACTGGGGGATGGGGGTGAGAGAGTGATCTTCTGTTGTGAGTGATCTGAAATTGTTGTTCCGAGAGAGATGCGGAGTACTGAGAGAGAGAGTTTGTGGTGTTGAAATTGTTTTGAGTGTTAACTGCGATTTTTTGGCTTGTGGTGGGATAGGAGCTTTGAGTAGAAATGGATGATGCGGTTTAAGTGGGCAAAGTGGTTGTGGATGCTTGAGTGTTGGCTGACTTGAGATTCTTATTGGTGCTAGTATTGGTTTCAATATTTGCGCATGGAAGAGCGCCGAGTGAAGTTATATAGGAAGAGAGTAAAGTTTGTAGATCGGCTGTGCTATGGTTTGTTTCGTTTTTATTTTGCGATGGTTCTACAGAGCTATTGCCATTGTTTGTGAGTGAATTAGCATTTGAGTTGTGTGAGTTTGGTTGCGGGTGAGTAGGTTGTGTGGAATTCGTGACCGAAGAGTAAGTTTGCTTCAGATTACCGCTTATTGGGTTTTGTATTTGGTACAAACGTCTAGCTTCATTAAAACTACATTTGTTTTGTGCTTTTATTTTGAGTATGTGCTTCTGTTGTCCGTACAGTGGGCAATCTTTAAAGGATGCTGGGTGAGCGGCAAAGCAATTTGCGCACATCGTGCGTATACATTTTTCAGGTTGGTGTGGAGGAAAATTGCAAGTCTTGCAAGTGGGATTATTGTTGCATTTTTTTGAGGTATGTCCGAGCAGTTGGCAGTTTCGGCATCGCATGGGTGTGGGGAAGTAATCTTCTGATTCGCTGAATCAGCTGTTGATGTTTGCTAGTCGATGACCGAAAACTAAACGACAACAAATTTGATGTTGTTAACTCAATCGAGAAAAGAGAATTTGTGATTTCAACTTAAATAAAAGATAAATTTAAAATTCAGTGATTTGTTTTCTTGTAATTAAAAAAGGAACATAAAATAATGTCGTTTGAATATTTGGCATATGATTCATCACGAGGTGACGAAAAAGTAAGCGCTCCAAGAGCGGATCGACGTTTACTCCAAGATGTGGAAAACCCCATTCATTTGAATGCAACAGAGTTTCAAAAGCTGTATCGGTTAACTCCAGACTTGGCTGAGTACCTAATTTATCAGCTTGAGAACCAAATAAGAGGCTCCAGAATAACAGCAATATCAACTGAGAAGCAGGTAGCTCGTGTAATCTTTAAGCCTGTATGCAATTTTAAATTTTACTTTTATATTGGTAGGTTCTAGCGGCTTTAAAATTCTTTGCAACTGGTTAATATCAACGATCCGTAGGTGAACAATGGGGAATATCCATGAGCCAGTCATCCGTAAGCCGTAGCACTCATCGGGTAAGGGATGCAATCAATGATTCATTGTTTCGCCAGAAAGTGAGGTTTCTTATGACCATTGTGGAACACCAAGCTGCTAAAGACATGTTTGCTTCAGCGTCGTCTCCCTTTATGGGATGCACTATTGGGGCCGTCGATTGCATACCAAAGAATCATGAGAAGGCTTATGCCAACCACCATATCCACCATTCAATTAATGTGCAAATGGTAAAAGCAAGAGTTTGTCAAGGATTCATGTACAAAAACAGACATATGGTTTAGTTTAAATGTATAGATACATGATTTTAATTCAAAAATTTTAAATACATATATGTAAATCCTAAATACGCTAGAGCACAACGCGATTGAAAACGAAAACCATGGCATATTTGCAGGTGATTCCGGATATTCCTTGGAGTCGAGTTGATGACTATTCTACCAAATAGCTCAGAGGAGAGTCTGAAATTCTGCTACAATGGAATGCAATATAATATAATATATAAAAAGAATTGTATACGTTTGTAGTTTGGAGCAAACTAGTGTCTTATTTCACTTTAATGAAATACAATAAATACTCTGAAATTTATATTTGGCAATGGTTTCTTCAATTTCAGAGAGAGACCTCTAAGGACCCGATACTGAGTGTTATTAAAAACTATTGCGTAAATGGTTTGTCTCGTAACAAATCCAAATGTTACGAAAAAGCACAATTTTTATATAAAAGCAGAAATTAAATTCTTCTAGATGATTATATTTTTAATGAAAGTATTATGATACCGATAACAATGAGACAATTAGTGTTGAAGCTACTTCATGAGATACATAGTGGAATCACAAAAGCGAGAAAGAAAGCTAGAAATTCAATTTATTGGCCAAGAATGGACGATCAAACTGAAAAAAATGATAAGCAGATGGAGGACTTGACAAGTAAACGCTAATAAAAATCAAAAGGAGCCGCTGATTGCTCATGCATTACCGAATAGGCACTCGAAAAAGTAGCTTGTGATTTATTTCAGTTTCAAAATAAGGACTACTTAGTAGAAATATGTAGTAGAAACGGATTTACAACCTAATGAAGCGCTAACACGCTACACACTCGGCTCGGCAGAAACTAAACCATTAAATAATATAAGTAGCGTAAGCGTTAGATTGTTTGGTAGCAACATATTTGACTGTATAAAAAAAATTCCTAGTTTCTCGAAAGTATACAAATTATTAAGTAATAATGATGAAAAATCAATTGCGCTTTTAACCATGAGCAGTAAAAATTTGAAATGTATATTTTTAAACGTCAACTCGTTGATATTAAAGAAACAACAACCGGATGTAATTTTGATAGCCGAAAATCGTCTTAGTCAAAAGCATCTAATAAGTTTTTAAGGTTATAGATTTATCAGCCAGATAAGCAATGCGAAACACTGTAGTTCCGCCACTGGTACTGCAAACGCTATATGTCTAAGAGAACAGTACATATGAAGCGATCAATGTTGGTAAAAACAATTAATTAAGAATTAAGAAAATATAGCGCTTAAAATTTTCACCACAAATGATTAAGAAATTTGATTAATTTCACTGTGTAATCGCCTACAAGACCAGGTAAGTGATTTTAGCTAGGTTTAAATGCTCGTCATCCGAATTGGGGAGATTCTTCTGTAAACCCTAAAGCATAGTACTAAGTTCACTGCCGTGAAATTTCGCCAGTAACATGCGTTTGGATTGCCGCGTAATGTTGCTAGGAACATTGAATGTCAAATGAGAGGAAGCGTCAAAATAAAAATTGAAAAACTGTAAACAAGCAAATTTATGTATAAGCATCGCCCCAGTAGCAATTGGCAAATTTTGGTAAGAAAAGTGTATTTAAACATAATTATATAACTAATTGTATTCTTTTAAACAGGTTTTACTACATTTAGCGGCATTTGAAGAGTTTTCCGAGCTTCCGGCATAGCCACCAGCATCCAGCAGAGTAGGTGCATCGCCCCAGAAGCAATTAGCGAATTTTGGTAAGAAAAGTGTATTTAAACATAATTATATAACTAATTGTAGTCTTTTAAACAGGTTTTACTACATTTAGCGGCATTTGAAGAGTTTTCCGAGCTTCCGGCACAGCCACCAATATTCACTAGAGTAGGTGCATCGCCCCAGAAGCAATTAGCGAATTTTGGTAAGAAAAGTGTATTTAAACATAATTATATAACTAATTGTATTCTTTTAAACAAGTTTTACTACATATAGAGGCATTTGAAGAGTTTTCCGAGCTTCCGGCATAGCCACCAGCATCCAGCAGAGTAGGTGCATCGCCCCAGAAGCAATTAGCGAATTTTGGTAAGAAAAGTGTATTTAAACATAATTATATAACTAATTGTATTCTTTTAAACAGGTTTTACTACATTTAGCGGCATTTGAAGAGTTTTCCGAGCTTCCGGCACAGCCACCAACATTCACTAGGGTAGGTGCATCGCCCCAGAAGCAATTAGCGAATTTTGGTAAGAAAAGTGTATTTAAACATAATTATATAACTAATTGTATTCTTTTAAACAAGTTTTACTACATATAGAGGCATTTGAAGAGTTTTCCGAGCTTCCGGCACAGCCACCAGTATGGAATCTGCAATGTTGGAAGAAGCGGCTTGTGTGGCAGGTGCCCAAATGGTGCTTTTCATCGCTGAGGCCTTGAAGACAGGCATTACGCTTTCTTGCAAGCATTTCAAGAAACAAAATTGTTTTTTGAATTCGCTATTGTGGTCTCTGTCTGTTGTGGCCAAAGTTAAAGGTGGTTAAGGAGTGTCGGTGCCGACACCCAAGATCGCGGTTAAACCGGGGGGTACAGCTACTGCCACCCACGTTGTTGGGTGACCTCCTCCGACCTCCTTAACCTCTAGGGCAGATGGATGCGGAATTCCGGGAGATTACGAGATTTTCAGTACCAGCAAAGGTATATCCCGTATTGTACCGGAACAGTCAAGGGCGACCCAAAATTCGCCTTCCGATGGATCTAAACTGCGGGTGGGCAATGAACGGAGGGCCCACTCTGATCGCCGCATGGCCTCCAAGATTTTGGAGCGCTATGGCAGCCAGGCGGTGTGTCAGATCTCTGAGAAACATGCAAGGTCGCTTCAGTGGGCCAAGGGCGTGCTGAGGAAAAGCGCGAGTTCGCCTCCGAAAAGCTCAGCCTCAAAGAGGCAGCGGTCTCAGGAGGGAGAGACCTCTTCAGTCAAACGGTCCAGGACTGTGGCGCGCCCAAAACATTCAGCGAAGTCGCTAAGCAGGCGGGCTCCATTATATTGGGTGTAGTGGACCATAGTAAGGAAGACGCTGCCAGCTGTAGGATGGATTGGAAGCGTGTGGCGGCAGCGATCTCGGCCATCTTCATGAAGGTGATCAGGGAAAGGCGTCCTCGAGCTCGTGTCTGGCTCCCTGGAGAGCCCTCCGCACCATGAAAAATCGAGGAAATCGCCCGCTATTGTAATACGCACAATTGGAAGGTCGTTCGGTTTGAGGGGTCCGAGAAACCATATCGGCAAGCGCTGATTTTGCTTAACGCAGAGTCCCTCGGACCTCTCGCTGTGACTGTTGCAACTAAATAAGGTTGGGTTGTTGTGCAATTTCGTTTCCTGGAGCGCAGCTATTGACAGGTTGTGCCGACTCATAAAGTCAGCTACCTCCTCAATCTTGCCCTGCAGCCCGTTGCAGTTCAGTTGAAAGAGTCTCGCTTGCCTCGGGAGAGTCATCGCGGAGAGGTGTGAGGGAAGAGTGATGTTGCCCACCTGGTCCCTGCTGCACATGCAATGGCAATTGGACTTCCCTGAGGTGTTGTTCGGCAGCGCCGGCACGGGCGTGTGCGGTTGCAAGGCTCTACAGCAGGTAGCCATCCGACCATTCACGTGTGGTGCGCATACCAGAACATACACGGAAGTGACACCAGCCCTGACACAAGTTGCACCTGACTGATGTCGCATTCCGGTATATCCTGGCCTGACACACGGAACAGACTGTGTGCGGGCACCAGAAACTGCTGGCTACTCCCCTCACGAGGGTCGGAGCTAGGTGGGGGGAAGGGGGTGGGGGAGCGTCCATGTTGTTGATGTGTGCTCCTATGAACCGTATAGGTTATGCCGGTGCTAGGCACCGGTGCACTTGGTGCAGCTAAGGGGGCCATAGAGGTTATGGGCGCTGTGAGGCGCGAACAACATGGTCCCATATAACTTACGGACCACTCCTTATAGGTCTTAAGGCCTGAGCAGACCTCCATTCGTCGTACGAATTACACCTTACCGAAGTGGAGTTCAGATGGATCCTTTTGCGACAGACGCAGCAAAAATAGGTCCAGGGTTTCTCTCGATACCAGCCCTGAGCAGAAGGAGGTGGAGCAACCCTGCTGTTAAAAGTTGCTCCAGGGGAGACAGACGACTTATGGGGTAGGCCGATCTAAACAGGGTTAGATCGCCGAAACAACAGTCCTTGGCCGGGTGAAACCCGGGTCATTCCGGTACGTAGAACCTGTCCCTGTCGTCTCAGCGAGCATTGGGAAACTGCCACGACATGCTGAATTCCAAGGACCCCCTGGCCGAAAGTGGATCGTGGGCGATCAAAGGAACTGAAGACGTTTACTAAGGGGCATCTCTTCACACTCGTAGGTGTTTTGACTGGCCATTTTCTGATGGGTATATATGCGGTTAGGCTGAAGTTTCTGACCATTTCTGCCGCAGCCGTATGGAGGATGATGAGGTGGATTCATCTTTTCGTTTTCTGCTCAGCTGCCCTGCCTTTACGAGACTGAAGTTCAAGTACCTTGGCTCGTACTTCTTTAGTACTCCAGACGAGCTTTCTAGGGTGGAGATTGGTAATTTGCGTGACTATATTCGGGATATGCAACGTTTCTCAGGTTTATCTTTTTTGGTTTTTCCGATTTACGTTACCCTTCATAAAACAGATGGTATCACAATGGACTCCTCTACTATTTCTAATTGAGTTCCTAGTGCAGGAACTACCACATTAACCTAACCTTACCTGGATCGGCAATTATGTGTGCAGGGTTCAGTAAATGTGTTGAAATGGTTTTAACAATATTTCTATGTAAAATGTTTAATACTTTGTTTAGAGATAGTCGTAGCAAAATCCACGAAAGTACTTCGGACCAGTGAATCGCATTATCTGAAGCAGTCTTTATTGTTCTATGAAATATTCCAGTCATTTTCAATTGATTAAGGATGATATGATGATATATGGATTTGGTGATAACCTATTTGTTAAGGTCTGCAACCATTCCCAATAGAAAACTGTCACAATGAGGTGTCGCTGTAAGCTACTCGCTGACAGGACTCGTTACTTGGTTTGCTATTGCACAGGTCCTGTTAGCTGAACCTGTTGCCAGATAGTGGTGCTATAAAAGCGACCGGCAGCCGGCAAAACTTTCATAACAGCGACAGCTCTGGTGAGTGACACTTTTCTCTTGCGTATGCACAAAATTCCGGTTTTTTCCCCAGAAAATAAACGGGGCTTTTAAACTCTAATCAGAATTTCTGTTCTTTTTTATCTGTGTGTGTGCACACAGTGGATGTGAAAAATATCAGGTAATTATCTGTCTTAAAAGATCGGCCCCCATTTTAAGATCCCCGTTTTCCAGAATTCTGGACCCTATTCAACCCCGCCCTTAACATGGTCCTTCGAGCTGGATCCTTAAGACAATAATTATTCTTTTTCAATTTTTTATGATTCTATCAACTCTCGCCAAGTCCCACTTGCAAAATTTAAAAGCAACGCTTATTGTGAACGAGCACGTGCACTAGAAGCAGCGCTTTTGTAGTTTTTCTACGTGCTTTTGCACATTCAGTTTTGTTTATAATAATTTGGCTGCAAAATATTCGCGGTGGTGGGCGATCTCACCAAAAGCTAAATACGCGAATCCCCGAAGCACCCAAGACTAGCAGAAAGGCACCAAAGGAAGGTGCCCTCCCAGCGGCAGCAGCAAAAAAGGAAAACCTGGTGAGTATCATAATCGATAACCCCAAAATCTGTTTCAGCGGAGGCGACCTGCATTTTTTCCAGTAGCACAACGGGAAGACCTAGCGGATCATTAGCAAGCGGTGATAAACCGCTATAGATGCAGGCACTCCGGTGGACACCAGGAGGTAGTGTAAGTCCCAGTGTGTGAAAAGAAAAAACAGCAAAAAAGTGAAAATCTCTACAAGGGTAGTGAGCGCCGGCAAAAAGTGCCAGGAAAATAAAAAGCGCTAAAATTTATTTCTCGTGAAAGTGAAAAACCCTTACAACTGGGGTAGTGAGCGCCGACACAACGTGCCACGAAATACAAGGCGCTTTGGTAAAGCAAAAAAAAGTGAAAGTCCCTAAAGGTAGGGTAGTGAGCGCAGGCCACGAGGGCCAACAAAAAAAAAACGCGCTAAAATTTATAAAATTTTATAAAAAAGCCAAACAGGCAGAGAAAATCAGGGCAGCAAAATAATTTGTGTGAAAGTCCCTAAAGGTAGGGCAGTGAGCGCAGGCCAACACGAGGGCCAACAAATAAAACGCGCTATTAAAAAAAACAAGAAACCGGGATCACCAGAAAAAGAGGTAGAATACACCGGGTGACAACGCAAGGCAAAGGCTTGAAGGCGTATACCATCGGTACACTCACCGGGACAGCAAAGCTCTTCAACTGTAATTCCCTCAAACCGCGATCCTGAACCACTTCTGCGCTCAAACGCTAATCTTCCTCCCTGCGATACGGATATTTTTTATGGGGATTCATTGCCCTCTTTTCGGGATTTATTTACAGCCATCTACGTAAATAATTCTCGTCTAAGTCCGGTGGAAAAATTATACCACCTCAATCAAAAGACTCGTGGGGAAGCCAGGGGCATCGTAAAGAAATGCCTTTTGACCAATGAGGGTTTTGCTATTGCGTGGCAAAATCTTTCTGCTAGATACGAAAACAAACGAGTCATGGTGGATAGTCAGTTGAAGATCTTGTTCAACTTGCCTACGGTGACAGTCGAACGCGGCACGGACATAAAACATCTACAGCATTCACACAGACATCATCAGTAAATAATTGCATCTCAGTTCTGCAAATGTATGGTATTGAAAGTGAAAACTGGGATGCAATTTTTGTCTTTTTGGTCTCGAGGAAATTGCCGGACACTACTCTAGCTTTGTGGGAACAGGGAATCGTCCACAAGGCTGAGATTCCGAGGTGGAAGGATTTAGACAACTACTTCTCGAGCAGGTTCCAGACTTTGGAAACGATATCTGATATCCAAAGTTCACGAATAGCTAGGGCAGCACCAGGTCGTACATCAGCCGGGATACACGAAAGAAAAATATACCTGTGTTAAAGGATCGGCCCTCATTTTTAGATCCCGTTTTCCAGAATTCTCGACTCTATTCAACCCCGCATGGTCCTTCGAGCCGGATATAACCCATCTGCCTTCAGCTCCGGTCATCTCATCATTGTCGCTTCGTTTCGCACGAATTGATGCGCTGCGATGGTTTGTGAATCCCCAAGACTTATATTTTCCGGGAATTCATGCCGAAATGGTAATGCCACCACATACTGCCCTTGGTCATTCCTCGCAGCTGCCTTCGTATAATGTTGCTCACTGTTTCTTAGTCGGGACTTGCACAAGCTCCCAAAACCGAGTTAGCTGAGAACTTGAAATTTCCGCAAGTAGAGAAACACTTAAGTCTGGACTCTTTGCCGCAGACTGGGGCAAATCAAGATCTAGCCAAATACTGTCTCCTGTGCCTGGAGAGAGCCCAAAATATTTATTTTTATGTTTCCCTTCATTATGTCTGGGTACAAGTCCGCACCAATAATAACATCGGCCTGCTGGCTTCTGTGGAAATTAACGTCGGCTAAACACATTGGGGGCAGTAGATCAAAATGTGCTTGATCTACCGAAAACTGGGGTAGGTCTCCTGTCAGTTGGGGTAGAATCAGGCCTCTTGCCTCAATTCTAATCTGGGGGTTGACAGGAGAACCTATGACAAAGAGGGCAAATTTTCGCACCTTATCCGGTAAGTTCCTTCTGAACCTAAATCAAGAAGGGCTCTGGCCTCATAGTGTACTCCTAAGTAACTAATATGTATCATGGCCATACCCAAAACAACGTTTTTGGCACTTGCGGCGAACAAAGCATTCACATTGCTGGAGGGGGCTGGGGGGAGAGGCATTACAACTTCTTCTTTTTTTGTACAGACGCTGATTGCCACTCGGAGAACGATGCAACAAAGAACAACTGAAAGTGCTCTTACAACTTTCCGCTAGATGGGAATGCGCTAGACAGGACCGTTATTTTTCTTTCGTGTATCCCGGCTGATGTACGACCTGGTGCTGCCCTAGCTATTCGTGAACTTTGGATATCAGATATCGTTTCCAAAGTCTGGAACCTGCTCGAGAGGTAGTTGTCTAAATCTTCCCACCTCGGAATCTCAGCCTTGTGAACGATTCCCTGTTCCCACAAAGCTAGAGTAGTGCCCGGCAATTTCCTCGAGACCAAAAAGACAAAAATTGCATCCCAATTTTCAATTTCAATGCCATACATTTGCAGAACTGAGATGCAATTATTTACATATAAGGCTTCTTTAATAATATTTGTGAACTAAAACTACTGATAAAAAACATAATCTACAAGAAACACATTGCAAACATAACTTTAACCCATTTCCACCAAACGGTTACGTCAGTTATTTTCATAATTCATAGGCAAACACGATAGCCACACAAGGTATAGGGGTGCTCATCAAAGCAAGTATTCCACACAAATTAATTCCCACAAATAGTGATTCACAAATACTAGCTATGGAAATCAGCATAAACATAAAATTTACAATTATTTCGTGCAATTTTCCACCACATTAAAAAATTCCTTCCAGGGAACTCATAGATCTAATTGCCACAATTCAAACTCCAATCATTGTTTTGGGAGATATTAATAGCTGGAATCCTTTGTGGGGATCGCCAACCTGCAACAATGGCGGTAAACTGGTAGAACACATAATCAACCACACAAATCTCTCCATACTAAGTGATGGCAGGCCTACACACCATTCAACCCACGGCACGCTCACGCATGTGGATATCACATGCTACCCCCAAGTTTGCTTCCAATGGTAACCTGGAACATCTTAGATGACCTCCACCACAGTGACCATTTCCCTATCGTCACAAAATTCAGCACCACTCAGAATAAGATAAAATACCACAAAGAAAGGAGATTCATTCTCAATCTCGCTGATTGGAGCAAATTTAGTACAACTATTAAAGATGAACTTGCGAAAAGACCACACTGCGAAAACATAAACAAAGAAGCAAGCAATATCTCAAAGGCTATTCGTGTAGCAGCCAATGTCTCCATCCCACAATCATCCAACAACAGAAACCACGTTCCTTGGTGGAATAAAACTCTAGCGAGCCTACGCAACCAAAAAATGGCAGCATGGCAACATTTCCGAAAATCTCCCACACAACTAAACCTGCTCGAATACAAAAAGCGTAACGCCAACTTCCGAAGAGAAATGAAACGATTGCAAAAAGCAAGATTCGAAGACTTTGCTAAATCAATCACCACAAACTCATCGCCACAAGAGTTATGGAGCAAAGATCGGAGGTTAACAAATCGCCAAACGCAAACATCAATTTATGCCATAGAAACATCTCAAGCCACTATAACCGAACCAAAAATAATAGCCTCAGCCTTTGCTCACTACTGGTCCGAATGTTCCAATGACTCCAACTTTTCCGATCAATTTAAACAAGCAGAAAACTCGCCCATAATGTCTAACCAAGTAACCAACCCAACTGCCAGAAAAATGGAAACCAACATCTCAATGGAGGACATGCTCTTCACTTTGAAAAAAACTAAAGGAATGACCCCAGGTTTCGATCGCATCTCATATGCAATGATAAAACATCTTAGCATATCTGCAAAAGCGAGGCTTCTAATGCTATACAACAACATACTCCAATCCGGCACCATTCCTCAAACATGGATAAGCACAACCATCGTTCCCATCCCAAAACCGCAAAAAGAGCTTAACCTTCTTGGACCATGTGGAAAAGACCTTATCAACCCACAACCACCTCTCTATATTGTCAATAGACTTTGAAAGAGCCTTCGATAGGATAGGAGCTCACGTCATTTTAGAGAAAATCCAACAATGAGGGGTAGGACCCAAAATTTTCAATTTTGTCAAATCTTTTTTATTAAACCGCAAAATTCGAATTAAGGCCAATGGGATCTACTCCAACTTATACCCATTAACCAACGGCATCCCCCAAGGATCACCACTTTCGGTCCTGCTCTTTTCAATCGCATTCAACGAAATCAGCAGTATAATTCAAAGACATAAAGGTATCAACCACTGCGCGTATGCTGACGTGTCTTCCTAATATGCAATACAAAAGATGTTCATGAATCTAATAGAATTCTCGAAGATGTGTTGAAACAAATTGATAACTGGACCTTAAACTCAGGGGCAAAAATCTCACTCGCGAAAACAAAGAAACTACACATATGTAAAAAAACAAAATGCAACGCTCACATCCACTCAACACTCAATAAAATTGAATCAGGTAGCTATCGAAAACGTCGAAGAACTCCGCATATTAGGTCTGATATTCACAAAAAGCTACACTTGGAAGAAATATCTCCTAAAACCAAAGAAGGACCTACTACCCAGGATCAATTTACTTTCATACCTATCATACAAAGGCTATGTTCACATAAACACACTTATACACATCACTAAAGCACTAATCCTCAGTAAAATTGACTACGGTCTCTACCTATATGGCTCTTCACCCAAAAAAACAATAAACATAATTATACCTATATACAATAAAGCCATCAGAAGCAGCCCATTTGCTTTCCGCACAACCCCAATAAAAAATCTTCATATAGAATCGGGCTTACCCACCCTAGAAGAGCGAATCCAATAGATAAACTCCAAACTCATCACAAAAACTATATTCTTAAACACTTCAGTTATAAAAGAAAACGTAAAAAAGATCCTAGCAACCAAACGAAAGTACAACGTTACACCTGCTTTACTTAACATTATTAAACTTTACAGCAGCTACAACCTGGAAACAAAACCACAAACGCTTCCACATTACAATCCACTCTGGGAACCAGGCAACCGCACATGTGGTATCGCATTACATAGCCAAAAAAAAAAAGATAACACCTCTAATCTAATATTTAAACAACTCTTCCTTGGGAAGAATAATGCTTACAAAAATAACTGGCTGCCATCGTCTTAACTGACGGATCAAAAACGGAAGGCAATGTTGCTTTCAGCGTAACATCCGAAGATGGCACATTTCTAAGCTTAAAAAACAGGTTTCCCTACTCCTCAATATTTTCGTCAGAAGCAGCAGCAATACACGAGGCCCTAACGTTATCTTTGCAGAAAAAGGAAGAAACAAAAATATGCTCTGACAGCTTATCGGGGATCCAAGCGGTCAGCAATTCCATATGCAACATTTGGGAAACAATAAACCAGATAAGAGACCTTCTAACAAAAAACAGCAAAACTCTAAAGATACTGTGGGTTCCGGGACATACGGGTATCAAAGGAAACACACATGCCGACAATGCAGCCAAATTTGCTTGCAACGCACCGATCATATGCAGTCCAATTTCAATCACTAAAAGAATACAAACATGAACATTACTCCAGCATCAACAAGGATGGGAACCCTTCACACTACCCAACAAATACACAAACCAGAATCTTTTTGCGCCTTCGTTTAGGGCCCACAACTCAAACCCACGAATACATCTTAAAAAAAGAAAATCATCCCATATGCAACAACTGTAACACAATCCAGACACTAGACCACATCCTCAACAAGTTGAACAAGATCTTCAACTGACTATTCACCATGACTCGTTTGTTTTCGTATCTAGCAGAAAGATTTTGCAAACCCGCCATTGGTCAAAAGGCATTTCTTTACGATGTCCCTGGCTTCCCCACGAGTCTTTTGATTCAGGTGGTATAATTTTTCCACCGAACTTAGACGCGAATTATTTACGTAGATGGCTGAAAATAAATCCCGAAAAGAGGGCAATGAATCCCTATAAAAAATATCCGTAACGCACGGAGGAAGATTAACGTTTGAGCGCAGAGGTGGCTCAGGATCGCGGTTTGAGGGAATTACAGTTGAAGAGCTTTGCTGAACAAAGGTCAGATTATGGGTGGTGGCAGTGTACCGATGGTATACGCCTTCAAGCCTTTGCCTTGCGTTGTCACCCAGTGTATTCTACCTCTTTTTTTGGTGATCCCGGTTTCTTGTTTTTTTTTAATAGCGTGTTTTATTTGTTGGCCCTCGTGGCCTGCGCTCACTGCCCTACCGTTAGGGACTTTCACACAAATTATCTATTCAGGGACTTTCACTGCCTGTTTGGCTTTTTTATAAAATTTTATAAATTTTAGCGCGTTTTTTTTTGTTGGCCCTCGTGGCCTGCGCTCACTACCCTACCTTTAGGGACTTTCACTTTTTTTGCTTTACCAAAGCGCCTTGTATTTCGTCGCACGTTGTGTCGGCGCTCACTACCCCAGTTGTAAGGGTTTTTCACTTTCACGAGAAATAAATTTTAGCGCTTTTTATTTTCCTGGCACTTTTTGCCGGCGCTCACTACCCTTGTAGAGATTTTCACTTTTTTGCTTCTTTGTGTTTTTTCTTTTCACACACTGGGACTTACACTACCTCCTGGTGTCCACCGGAGTGCCTGCATCTATAGCGGTTTATCACCGCTTGCTAATGATCCGCTAGGTCTTCCCGTTGTGCTACTGGAAAAAATGCAGGTCGCCTCCGCTGAAACAGATTTTGGGGTTATCGATTATGATACTCACCAGGTTTTCCTTTTTTGCTGCTTCTGCTGCTGCCGCTGGGAGGGCACCTTCCTTTGGTGCCTTTCTGCTAGTCTTGGGTGCTTCGGGGATTCGCGTATTTAGCTTTTGGTGAGATCGCCCACCACCGCGAATATTTTGCAGCCAAATTATTATAAACAAAACTGAATGTGCAAAAGCACGTAGAAAAACTACAAAAGCGCTGCTTCTAGTGCACGTGCTCGTTCACAATAAGCGTTGCTTTTAAATTTTGCAAGTGGGACTTGGCGAGAGTTGATAGAATCATAAAAAATTGAAAAAGAATAATTATTGTCTTAAGGATCCAGCTCGAAGGACCATGTTAAGGGCGGGGTTGAATAGGGTCCAGAATTCTGGAAAACGGGGATCTTAAAATGGGGGCCGATCCTTTAAGACAGATAATTACCTGATATTTTTCACATCCACTGTGTGCACACACACAGATAAAAAAGAACAGAAATTCTGATTAGAGTTTAAAAGCCCCGTTTATTTTCTGGAAAAAAAACCGGAATTTTGTGCATACGCAAGAGAAAAGTGTCACTCACCAGAGCTGTCGCTGTTATGAAAGTTTTGCCGGCTGCCGGTCGCTTTTATAGCACCACTATCTGGCAACAGGTTCAGCTAACAGGACCTGTGCAATAGCAAACCAAGTAACGAGTCCTGTCAGCGAGTAGCTTACAGCGACACCTCATTGTGACAGTTTTCTATTGGGAATGGTTGCAGACCTTAACAAATAGGTTATCACCAAATCCATATATCATCATATCATCCTTAATCAATTGAAAATGACTGGAATATTTCATAGAACAATAAAGACTGCTTCAGATAATGCGATTCACTGGTCCGAAGTACTTTCGTGGATTTTGCTACGACTATCTCTAAACAAAGTATTAAACATTTTACATAGAAATATTGTTAAAACCATTTCAACACATTTACTGAACCCTGCACACATAATTGCCGATCCAGGTAAGGTTAGGTTAATGTGGTAGTTCCTGCACTAGGAACTCAATTAGAAATAGTAGAGGAGTCCATTGTGATACCATCTGTTTTATGAAGGGTAACGTAAATCGGAAAAACCAAACAAGATAAACCTGAGAAACGTTGCATACCCCGAATATAGTCACGCAAATTACCAATCTCCACCCCAGAAAGCTCGTCTGGAGTACTAAAGAAGTACGAGCCAAGGTACTTGAACCTCAGTCTCGCAAAGGCAGGGCAGCTGAGCAGAAAACGAAAAGATGAATCCATCTCATCATCCTCCATACAGCTGCGGCAGAAATGGTCAGAAACTTCAGCCTAACCGCATATATACCCATCAGACAATGGCCAGTCAAAACACCTACGAGGGTCGAGAGTTGCATCGAATAAAACCCTGGACCAGAAACTTATTTTTGCTGCGCCTATCACAAAAGGATCCATCTGAACTCCACTTCCATCTTAAGGTCTGCTCAGGCCTTAAGACCCATAAGGAGTAGTCCACAAATTATGTGGGCCCATGTTGTGCGCGCCTCACGGCGCCCATAGCCTCTACGGCCCACTTAGCTGCACTAAGTGCACCGGTGCCTAGCACCGGCAGAACCTATACGGTTCATAGGAGCACACAGCAACAACATGGACGCGCACCACACGTGAATAGTCGGGTGGCTACCTGCTGCAGAGACTTGCAACCGCACACGCCCGTGGCGACGCTGCCGAACAACACCTCAAGGCAGTCTAATGGGCCATTGCATGTGCAGCAGGGACCAGGTGGGCAACATCACTCTTCCCTCACACCTCTCCGCGATGACTCTCCCGAGGCAAGCGAGACTCTTTCAACTGAACTGCAACGGGCTGCAGGGAAAGATTGATGAGATAGCTGACTTTATGAGTCGGCACAACCTGTCAATAGCTGCGCTCCAGGAAACGAAATTGCACAGCAACTCAACCTTATTTAGTTGCAACAGTCACAGCGAGAGGTCCGAGGGACTCTGCGTTAAGCAAAATCAACGCTTGCCGATATGGTTTCTCGGACCCCTCAAACCAAACGACCTTCCAATTGTGCGTAGGAAGGTTTGGATTACAATAGCGGGCGATTTCCTCGATTTTTCCTGGTGCGGAGGGCTCTCCAGGGAGCCAGACACGAGCTCGAGGACGCCTCTCCCTGATCGCCTTCATGCAGATGGCCGAGATCGCTGCCGCCACACGCTTCCAATCCATCCTACAGGTGGCACCGTCTTCCTTACTATGGTCCACTACACCCAATATAATGGAGCCCGCCTGCTTAGCGACTTCGCTGAATGTTTTGGGCGCGACCACAGTCCTGGACCGTTTGACTGAAGAGGTCTCTCCCTCCTGAGACCGCTGCCTCTTTGAGGCTGAGCTTTTCGGAGGCGAACTCGCGCTTTTCCTCAGCCCCCCTGGGTCCACTGAAGCGACCTTGCATGTTTCTCAGAGATCTGACACACCGCCTGGCTGCCCGGTACAATACGGGATAGACCTTTGCTGGTACTGAAAATCTCGTAATCTCCCGGAATTCCGCATCCATCTACCCTAGAGGTTAAGGAGGTCGGAGGAGGTCACCCAACAACGTGGGTGGCAGTAGCTGTACCCCCCGGTTTAACCGCGATCTTGGGTGTCGGCACCGACACTCCTTAACCACCTTTAACTTTGGCCACAACAGACAGAGACCACAATAGCGAATTCAAAAAACAATTTTGTTTCTTGAAATGCTTGCAAGAAAGCGTAATGCCCTTTAGCCAACCCCACTTCAGGAAAAATTTCGTATATTATTCTGCTGACGTCTTTGTTCAACCGCCTTAAAATTTCTAACGGACTGAGCCCGTTAATCGGTTGACTGTTTTTCCGTTAACCTAGTTAACTTTTCTAACAGCCCAGTGAGGATACGGTACTTAGGCAACCGTATCAACCCTCTTAAACCTTGCCTTGCCGCAAAAAAACTCGTTGGGCCGTTGGTGCGGGCCTTGCCGTAAAAAAAATCGTTGGGCCGTGGGTTTGGGCCTTGCTGCAGAACTCGCACTGATGCCGCACCGTGTGACACTTAATGCCGGCACTCAGCACTTACCTGATATAGAGGCAATACAGCCGGCGCTCTTTTTTATTTTTTTCTCACTGCACTTCGCGGGTGCACTTGTCGGTGGCACTATCAATGCCTGTGCAAAACCCGCTGGTTTTTTTTTATTTTGGCACTTACCAAATGCCGGTGTAAGCCACTGGTCACTATACCAACCTTTTTTTTACCGCTTCTATCGCTGCTACTGTAGCGTTGGCAACGACCACTGCTGCTTTTAATCTTAGTGCTTCTTCTGCTGACGCTGCTGGAGTGCTGGCACGACCACTGCTGCTTCCTTCAAATAAAACCAATTAATTAACACGTATACCTACACCTTTTAATACTTAGCCGTTACTCCAATTGCTGGGACCGCCGTATTTTGTTTTATTTTTATAATTTTGGATGTTGTGTGTTTTGTTTTAGATAAGGAAATGCGCGCACGTTTACAAAATTTGTATTTTATACATCTGTTTGGTTTGGTTCGTTTGTTTTGTGTGTAGTGTCAATTTTTTTTTTGCAAATTTAAAAAAATGTTACTGAAATAATTGTTGGTGTGTGATGGGTATTCAAATTACACAAACACACACGAATATCATTGGTGCAATTAAAGAACAAAATAGTTTAAGAAGTGTTTAAGACAGCGAGAAAAGATACCACGAAATCGCTTCTTTACTTTAATTTCTCTTGCACATAGGCAAGCTATTTATTTATTAGCTGAAAGTAATAAATATATATATATATATGAAATGAGTTGCAGGGATCTTACTTGTGTATAGCTCGGAGTTCTCTTCGAAAGTGGCCGAGAGCTGGGTGATCGCAAAAGGCGAACCCCTCATCCGAGGCGGGTAACAGGACTCGAGAAAGAGGCGACAAAGTAACGAATAACTGTTACCATTTGTACATTAGCAACATCTGCAATGAGCATTTGTTTTGATAACTCAGCCACGCGGTTGCTGACTTAAACATGCCGCCCGCCTTGCAGTTTCGCTGCAACAGACTTAATTCATTTTTAAATTCCAACTATGTACATCTGTTAACAATTCATTTAGTTTTTAGTATAAATATTTAACAACTCATGCTTTGGTTTTTTTTTACAATTGATGTCATCAGACGGAAATTGTCGAATTCGGTTAAAATTCGGGCATCTAACGTGCGCTCGGAGGTGATGCGAGAGAGGCCTGATAAAACGTTGGCGCAGATCTCCAGTCGCTTGTTCCATCCCTTCAGGGTGAACCTGCACACCTCTGCAGGATCTCGGTGTAATATTTATAGTCGACGCGCCAGCTGCCGAGATATCGTAGACTTAAGCTGCCCGGGACATCACATTAACCGCCACCGTTGAGGACAGATAGCCCTGAAGTGAAGGGAGTTCCCGTAATCCGTCCTCGGGCGTCTCTACACACCTCGATGATGGAGTTCTGGATGGGAGTATCGCGGTCTCGTCCTTATGTTCGGGCACTGCAACGTTGAGGTAGGTGCTCTTTGTGTCGCCGACCGGACACTCGACAGAGGAGGTCTGAATACCGGGGGCTCGATGGAGTAGGGCGCGTCGTTCATGGGTTGCTGCCCTTCGCAGTGGCCGCAGTTTCTTTGCGAGGCGAAATCTTTGGCCATGTGATGCGGCGATAAACAGCGCAGTGGCCCTGCAGGAGGACAGCACGCAGTCTCTCGGCCACTTCCATCTTGCGCAGACAGAATAGCAGGCGATGGTTGTTAGGACAGACCGGGCAGCGATCTGGTCTTGAAGGGGCCTGTGGGGTTTGCTTTCCTGTGGATTCCATATTGATTTACTGAAAAGAAAGAGAAACTGATTATTTTGCTTTAACAAGACGGTTAAAGCACCAATGTCACAGTTGGACGGGTTGTTTCCGCATTTCTACAACTCGAACCCGGCTATCCTGACCTGAAACCCCCCTAATGACTCTGCCAAGTCGCCATTCATTTGGAGGAAGATTATCTTCTTTCACAACGACCAGATCATTAAGCTCGATGTTTCGTTGAGGTAACCATTTCACCCTTTTATGCAGTTCTTTCAGGTATTCTGCTTTTCATCTCTGGCAAAATGTTTGTGCATCGCCTTCATCTTTTGCCATCTGTTGACAATCGAAGTTGGGTTTTCCGTGGATTCAGGCTCTGCAATAGAAGGTAATGGGGTGCCAATCAAAAAATGGCCGGGAGTTAGAGGTTCCGTTGATTCGGAATCCTCAGACATGGAGCTGATGGGACGTGAGATGAGACAAGATTCGAGTCTTGCCAGCAAGAAACAGAGAGAGCTCCTCAATAGTAAAACGCGTGGAGTTCGCCACCTTCCCGAAGTGCACTTTGAAACTTATTACACCAGCTTCCCAAAGCCCTCCCATATGAGGTGCCCCTGGAGATATAAAATGCCATGTGATGTTCTGGTGAGCGTATGTTCGACACGGTTGGTTGGCGGCTGCGGATAGGAACAGTTTGAACTCGTGTTTCAGTGTCTTGCTCGCTCCTACCAAGTTGGTGCCATCGTCCGAGTACACATTCTGAGGGCAGCCGCGTATGGACACAAATCGCGAGAAGGCTGCTAAGAATGTAGCGGTGGGCAAGTCGCTGGTAGCCTCCAGGTGTATTGCTTTTGTCGCGAAACAGACAAAAACACAGACATATCCCTTGGTTATGCGGCACGCTCGGCCCGTCAAACTCCATATCTTAAAAGGCCCAGTGAAGCCAACTCCGGTGATCGTAAAGGGTCTGGAGACCTCTGTGCGTTCCGGTGGCAGGGCCCCCATTAGTTGCCCCCGCGCCTTCTTCCTGTAAATAGTGCAAACTTTACAACTGTGAATAATAGTTTTTATTAAATTTATTATTCGCACGATCCAAAAGAATTTCACCAAGAGTTTCGCAAACTAGCACTCGTATGGAATGATAATCGGGTGTCGTTCGTTGTACGGCAAACCAGCCAACACTAATCTCCCTCCAACTGTCATAACTCCCTTCCCATCAAGGAATGGATTAAGAGTGCTAATGGGGCTTTTCGCATTGACCGCCTTTGATGCGGTAAGCGTCTGGTTATGGCTCGAGAGAACTCAGAAAATCGCTCCAAAATGTCTTCTTGCTGCGGAATTAGTACTGCATGCACCCTGACTGCTCTCTTCTCCAATTCGGTTTCCAAAGGGTTTTTATTGGTGTGGTGGGGACAAGAAGATGACTCTTGTTCCAACCACTTCGGACCACACCACCACAGGGTACTCGCCTGTAGATCCTGAGGTGATGCTGCCGACTGCCGAGATCCGCCGGATTATCCGCTGAATCCACATGATTCCATCCGGATAGTCCAACCAGTATATCGATTTTGCGACCCTGTTATCCACACACATGCGGGGGCGATCATAGAAGCGGTCCATTTGTAGATTACTTGCTACGTGACTTCGAACTGTGGATGAAAAACATTAATTAATTTGGCTAGTAATAACGCACCGCACAGTTCCAACCGAGTTAGGGACACCGTTTTTACCGGTGCTACTTTGGTTTTTCCCGCGAGTAAATTTTTTGTGGGGCGCCCTGTCTGAAATGCGCTCGCGGACCCGGATGTATAAAGCGGCCGCATATGCCTTTTCAGAGGCATCGCAGAATCCGTGGAACTCTACTTCGTTCCACCAGAACGTCATCTACATTCATATATTGATTCAAGATCTTCAAGGACTTTGATCGTGATGCTGTCCGGTTTAACGACGGCGTGGTGTGGTAAATAGTAGGGTCCATGATTCGGGTGATGAGCTATTCTTCTAACGGGCGCATATGGTTAAGCTCGATGCACTTCTTCAGAACCCGGTCATATTCCATCTTCAACTCTCGTTTCCTGATGTAACTGGCGTCGCTGGGCAAGAATTGGCGTGCTACGCCACTCCACGAGTAGCCAAAGTTAATTTATTCTGCGAATTCTTTCCGAAAGAGCAGCGCTACTACATACCGACCTGGTTCATTCCTCGTCGTAGTCTTAGCGAGCAGCTCCTCATATAAAGCATCTTCGGGGATGATTTTCCTTTTAGTGGGAACTTCTTCCAATTCCCAACATCGAGTCAGCTGAGGGGTTTGCTCTTCTGTGCGATAGGACACGGAAGCAGTGAAGCTCCTTGCAGTCGTTGGTGGTTCTGGTCCTGTTAGAATCCATCCAAACACCGTTTACTGTGCTAGAAGAGTGCCCAAGATACTCCGCTTATTGCTATCCTTTATCAGCGCTGGGTAAACATCGGCTCCCAGGATTATGCCAACTTGCTGACTTCTACAAAAGTTGACAACGGCAAGCCTTAAGGGAGGAACTGAATCAGACCTCTTGTCTCGATTCTAAAACGGGGGTTTACAGGAGAACCTATAACCAGATGTGTGATTTTTCGCACATTTGCAGATACCGTGGCATTGATGCCAGATACCTGTTTGTCAACCCTTCGCGTTGGCAACCTGATGAGTTTCTGTAGTCGCTCCGTGATGAAAGTTCTCTCTGATCCTGAATCCGGAAGTGCTCTAGCCTTATAGCTAACTCCTAAGTGACAGATGTTCACAATAGCCGTACCTAAAAGAATGTTCTGATTGCCTGCGGCAAGCAGCGCTTTCACGTTGCTTGTGCTAGCCGGGGCTTGCACAGCTTGTGATTCCTT
Organism: Anomoia purmunda; assembly: GCA_951828415.1. Classification (NCBI taxonomy): domain Eukaryota; kingdom Metazoa; phylum Arthropoda; class Insecta; order Diptera; family Tephritidae; genus Anomoia; species Anomoia purmunda. The sequence goes on along the minus strand of OX639994.1, from coordinate 39,097,845 downwards.
GTTCCTGGGAGGGCGTCGATTTTGAAATGAGTTGGGCTTCTGTGCCGCTGGAATCCGATGTAAAAGCGAATTATCCCTCTGCTGACAAATCCAACAATTAAATGGGCACAAGCACAAGTTGTATTTTCTGACAACGTTGATACGCTCATCAACCTTCGTTGCCAAGAATTTGGGGCAACCCTTTAACGGATGGGTTTGTTCCAGACATAACCTGCAAGTAGGCTAAGAAAACTGGCTGTGGTTTGCCGACACTTTCCTGCCATATGCCAAAACGGATGGTCGACTAGGAATGGAAATTGGTTTAGCGGCTCTAGTACCCCGGATATCGGACACCGTTTCTTACGTCTGGAACCGACTAGTGAGAAAGTTGTCTAATTTCTCCCACTTCGGAATTTCTGTCTTCCTCACAGTTCCCTGTTCCCATAACGCTAAAGTGGCATCCGGCAAACGACTTGATAACAGAATCACAAATATGGCATCCCAATTTCCCATTTCTATATCATACATTTGCAAAACTGATATGCAATTGTTTACCGCCCGCTGTAAATTCTTGATTTCCGTTCCTCGTTCGACGGTTACTGATGGCAGGCTGAATAGAGTCTTCAATTGGCTATTAACCATAATTCGCTTATTTTCATATCGTTCAGATAAATTTAACCACGCTGTGGCGAAGCCTTCGTGAGTTAAAGGAGACTTTTTCACGTCATCCTTTGCTTCACCACGAGTCTTTTGGTTCAAATGGTATAATTTTTCAACCTGACTTAAACGCGAGTTATTAATATAAATGACCGTAAATAAATCCCGAAATGACGGCCACGACATATAATCACCGTAAAATATTTTGGTGTCACATGGAGGTAGGTTGATATTAGAACGAGCAGGAGTCTCAACATCGCGAACAGCGGGGTTAATCGTTGAGCTACCCTGCTGCAGGAACGTTAAATTATTAGCTGTCTTACCCATTAACGCCCCGCAAGTCAGATATGCTGTATAGCAGTCCTGATATCTACATTTTGCCAGACGAAGTGCGGTATGACCATCCTCGTCACTCAACATACTCTTTGAATAATTATCGAAAGCCTCTTTAATCTTGTCCCATAAGGCCCTGAGTTCTTCCTTTTGGATCTCGATAGAAAAAATCGAGAGATTAGCATTTGGCATATTATGGTAATTTGATTCAAACTCAAGCAGTGCATCACATGCGCGAGAAAACTCATTTATATGTGCCATCTTTGACTTCTATTAACACAGTAATTAATTCAATATACACGCAAAGAAAAAAAAAAAATGAGAACAAGCAACCACAATAGTGAATGCCAAAAAAACTTTAGTGTAATGACAACTTCACAAAAAATTTCGTTTACTATTCTGCTGACGTTTTTGTTCAACCGGCTTAAAAATTCTAACGGACTGAGTCCGTTAATCTGTTGACTGTTTTCCGGTTAACCTAGTTAATTGTTCTAACAGGCCAGTGTGGATACGGTACTTAGGCAACCGTACCAACACTCCTAAATTTTTTCCGCTCGACAATAGCGAACATACGTGGTTATTTGAAAGGCCTTACCTTGATTCCTTTTGTTTGGTACCTGTTACGTATGGCTCTGCTGCAAAATTTGTTGGGCCGTTAGTGTGGGCCTTCCCGCAGAAAAGCTCATTGGGCCGTTGGTTTGGGCCTTGGTGCAGAACTCGTTGAGCCGTTGGCATCAGATATCGTACTGATGTGGGTACTTAGTGCCGGCACTAAGCACTGATATAGAGGCATTACATCCTGTGCTCTTTTTTGTTTTTTTCGCACAAGATATAAGTTTTCAGACCCTATATAAAGAACAACAAACAGATCAAACACTTCTTGAAATCATTACTGATCAAGATTCTGTCAGTAACCTCGATATTTTAGGCGATAATCCAACATAAGGGATCCGCTGAAAACTCCGTATTTTTTATTGCTACAGCTTTTGGACATGTTAAGAAACTTTTTACATTTGGAAAAGAATGGACAATTATCACTTGCCATGATATACTAATGTTGCTAACGGAGCAGTTTTACAAGAAAATTGTCACAAACGGAAATGAATTACTAAACGTTCGGCAGGGAACTTTTAGCAATATATTGTACAATCAAACACTTTAAACATTTTAAGGTGTAGGACACTCCCTGTATACACTGATCATAAGCCATAAGGCATGTTCTAAATTCAAAAGCAGATGAATTGCCTCCGCAAATTCGACATCTTGAGTACATCGCCACATTTTTTTTACTAATGACATTCAATACATTTCTCGAAAATAAAACATTGTTGCTGACACATTTTCATGTATTCCATATATTAGCACAATTTTACCACAAGATATAAGTTTTTAGATCCTATATGAAGAACCACAAACAGATCAAACACTTCATGAAATCATTACTGATCAAGATTCTGACAGTAATTTAAAGGAAAACAACAACCTTTTATACCATTTGTCCCAAATTTAATGAGGAATATTATGGTTGCCAAAATTCATTATTTATCACACTCATGTGTTCTTATTACTAGACGTAATAGAAACTGTCAAAATGAGATGCAGCAGAAAGGCACCAAAGGAAGGTACCCTCCTAGCGGCAGCAGCAGAAGCAGCAAAAACGGAAAACCTGGTGAGTATCATAATCGATAACCCCAAAATCTGTTTCAGCGGAGGTGACCTGCATTTTTTCCAGTAACACAACGGGAAGACCTAGCGGATCGTTAGCAAGCGGTGATAAACCGCTATAGATGCAGGCACTCCGGTGGACACCAGGAGGTAGTGTAAATCCCAGTGTGTGAAACGAAAAAACACAAAGAAGCAAAGATGTGAAAATCTCTGCAAGCGTAGTGAGCGCCGGCAAAAAGTGCCAGGAAAATAAAAAGCGCTAAAATTTATTTCTCGTGAAAGTGTAAAACCCCTACAACAGTGGTAGTGAGCGCCGGCACAACGTGCCACGAAATACAAGGCGCTTTGGTAAAGCAAAAAAACAGTGAGTCCCTAAAGGTAGGGCAGTGAGCGCAGGCCACGAGGGCCAACAAAAAAAAAACGCGCTGAAATTTATAAAATTTTATCAAAAAGCCAAACAGGCAGTGAAAGTCCCTGAATAAAACGCGCTATTAAAAAAAAAACAAGAAACCGGGATCACCAGAAAAAGAGGTAGAATACACCGGGTGACAAAGCACGGCAAAAGCTTGAAGGAGTTTGCCATCGGTACACTCACCGGGAAACCCCCCCGGGTTTTGTGCCCAGAACATTCGCATTCGTTGTGAGCTTGTCCAAAGTTTTTAGCGATGAAGGTAGATGATCGGTTTAGGGTAGTTAGGAAATATAATTTATGTATGAACTGTCTAGCGCATTCCCATCAAGCGAAAAGTTGTAAGAGCACTTTCAGTTGTTCTTTGTTGCATCGTTCTCCGAGTGGCAATCAGCGTCTGCCTACAAAAGACGAAGAGGCTCGAATGCCTCACCCCCCAGCCCCCTCCAGCAATGTGAATGCTTTGTTCGCCGCAAGTGCCAAAAACGTTGTTTTGGGTACGGCCATGATACATATTAGTTACTTAGGAGTATACTATGAGGCCAGAGCCCTTCTTGATTCAGCTTCAGAAGGAACTTTTATCACGGGGCGGCTGCAGAGACGCATCAACCTTCCGACACGACCAGCTGACACACAAGTCTGTGGAATAAATGCAACAATACCGGTCAAGCGAGCTATCTTTGATCCTTGGAGAAGAGGTGCATGCGATGATTCTGCGGCTGGGACTTATGGCAGCCACCCCTACTCGACCAGCCGCCCAAAACACGCTGTTCAGTTGGATGATATCCGACGCCACCAACTATTAACCATTTAATTCACATGAATTGTAAAAAAAAACCAAAATCAAAGCATGAATTGTTAAATATCTATACTAGTAACTAAATAAATTGTTAACATATGTACATTGTTGGAATTTAAAAATGAATTAAGTCTGTTGCAGCGAAACTGCAAGGCGGGCGGCATGTTTAAGTCAGCAAACGTGTGGCTCTCGGCCACTTTCGAAGAGAACTCCGAGCTATACCCAAGCAAGATCCTTGCTACTCATTTCATATATATATATATATATTTATTACTTTCAGCTAAAAAATAAATAGCTCGCCTATGTGCAAGAGAAATTTAAGTAAAGAAGCGATTTGGTGCTATCTTTTGCCGTTGGATAAATCTCAACGATCGGCGCCTTTACGCTAACCGTTTTGACGTGGAATTCAAGAGGAATTACTGGCCCTCATATTTTTCACCCCGTCCTGAACAGTAGTCATCAAAGTATATAGAAGTATTGTGAATGACCTCAACTTTTTGCGCTTCTCATTTATAGTGATTTATATCTTAAAGCGTGAACCCTTTGATAACTTAGCTTTTGCATGGCTTAGAAAATAATAGCTTAAAGAGGTTTAGATTTTTAATCAAATCTTGTTTTATGATTACACTGTGGAACAAATTCAGGTTAGCAAAAGTTAGGTCGATTCTGAGAGTGAGGGATGAAAATAGAGGCTAAATTAGAATACCCGTATCGCGGCGTTTGTTTATGTTAGTTCGAATTTTTTTTTTAATCGACCTTCGAACTTTCCAGTCAAATGCCGATTTTCAGCATATTGTTTATATGTTTTTTTGGCTATAACTCGTCGTATAATTGATATTTTTTCAATCTGTTAAAGCCAAATTATGGCTAGAGACCTGTGCAACAACCAAATTAAAAAAAAAATTGATTTAGAAAATTTTTGTAGTGCTTATGAAACCAAATGTTGGAAAAAATTTTTTTGTCATGCTTTTTGAACATATTTTCCACAAAACTAAGTCTTTTTTGCTTTCTGTTTGGTCTATAATATGCTTCTCAGTTTCTTCAATAAATTTCATTTGAAAAGAAAACAATCATAATACAAAACTTGCGTTTTCCAGAGTTTTCAGTGTTGGTTTTGAAGAAACATTGAAAAAGAAATAATAAAAATATGGAAAAAAAATATAACTTTGAAATGTTAGTTATGAAAAGTTTTAAGTAAAAAAATTAAATAAATTAAATTAATGATTTGGCCAGGTCCGTTTAGATCAACATCACTGCTCTCTCTAATATCTTGGTCATCGACATCATCATCAGAATGGTCGATAATTTCGTCCAACAGATATTCTGGAATTTCATCTTTGTCTTCCCCTTCTTCCTCTTTTTCCTCGTCTTCCTCTTCTTCAAAGCTGTTTTTATACCACCAGCAAATTTCAGCGAGTATTGCATCTGGAGATTTCTTTCCTCTGTACCTGAAACGAAAATAGTTTTCAATCGTTAACATGTTTAAATTAGGCACTCTGACAAAGATATTAGAAAAATCTAGGAATTCAAAATATGCACACTCTATAGTTACCTTATTTCAAATGGAAGCGCAGTTTGGTGATAACGTTCGCCTTGCTCATCAGATTAAGTTGGCAACTGTTGAGCGAGAAACTATTGAAAACTATTTTCTAACTAACCTGAATTTGTTCCACAGTGTAATTCGAGTTGCAGAGTTGAACCGCTCAATCACCATAGTTTATAAGAGCGTACCACTTCTGGCGTATGCTGATGATATCGATATCATCGGCCTCAACAACCGCGCCGTTACTTCTGCCTTTCCAAACTGGATAAAGAAGCAAACCGTATGGGTCTGGAGGTGAACGAGGGCAAAACTAAGTACCTCCTATTATCAAAAAAACAGCCAGCGCACTCGTGTCTTGACTTCCGCATCACTGTTGACAATTACACCTTCGAAAAAGTGGAGGGCTTTGTTTATCTGGGAACCCGCATTAGCACCTACAATAATGTCAGCCTGGAAATCCAACGTAGAATCTCTCTCGACGAACTAACACCACACACTATAAGTCTCTCATCATGCCCGTGCTAGTGTATGGTGCTGAAAATGGGCACTGTCAGTATCGGATGAAACGGCCCTTAGAGTATTCGAGAGAAATATTCTCCGAAAGATTTATGGACCTCTACGTCTTTGCGACGGCGAATTCCGCAGACGATGGAACGATGAGCTGTATAAGATTTACCGCGACATAGACATAGTCCAGCGAATTAAAATACAGCGGCTACGTTGACTGGGACATGTCGTGCGAATAGACGAAAATGCTAAGCCCTGAAAGTATTCAACGCAGTACCAGCTGGTGGTGGTAGAGAAAGAGGACGGCCTCCTCTGTGTTGGAAAGACCAAAGGACTTGACGTTACAGTTATCAGGAAGAAGGACCTCTTAAAGGTTATAGCGCCAGTTAAGTAACTAAGTAAGCACGATTTCAAAAAATTTAAAAATCGGTCGAAAACCACGCCCACCTCTCATGTAACGGTAATTTTTAAAAAGTAAATAAAGTGATATTTAAGACAGCATTAAACGCAATTCACTCAAATTCAATGTGAAGGATGGGCCAAGACTAACAAACACACCGAACTAAAAAAATTTAAAAACTTTAAAGCAAATAAGTACATTTCCGAAGCCCATCTCATTTAATAAAGGTAAGTAAAATGCCAAAATGTACAAATCGGACCAAAACTACGCCCACCTCTCATCTAACGGTAATTTTCCTATTTCGATATCATACATTTGCAAAACTGATATGCAATTGCTTACTTCCCGCTGTAAATTCTTGATTTGGCGAAGCCTTCGTGAGTCAAAGGAGACTTTTTCACGTTATCCTTTGCTTCACCACGAGTCTTTTGGTTCAAATGGTATAATTTTTCAACCTGACTTAAACGCGAGTTATTAATATAAATGACCGTAAATAAATCCCGAAATGACGGCCACGACATATAATCACCGTAAAATATTTTGGTGTCACATGGAGGTAGGTTGATATTAGAGCGAGCAGGAGTCTCAACATCGCGAACAGCGGGATTAATCGTTGAGCTACCCTGCTGCAGGAACGTTAAATTATGAGCTGTCTCACCCATTAAAGCCCCGCAAGTCAGATATGCTGTATAGCAGTCCTGATATCTACAATTTGCCAGACGAAGTGCGGTCTGGCCATCCTCGTCACTCAACATACTCTTTGAATAATTATCGAAAGCCTCTTTAATCTTGTCCCATAAGGCCCTGAGTTCTTCCTTTTGGATCTCGATAGAAAAAATCGAGTGATTAGCATTTGGCATATTATGGTAATTTGATTCAAACTCAAGCAGTGCGTCACATGCGCGAGAAAATCATTTATATGTGACATCTTTGACTTCTATTAACACGTCAAATTAATTCAATATAAACGCAAAGCAAAAAATACACAAAAAATGAGGACAAACAACCGCAATAGCGAATGCCAAAAAAAAAAATATTTCTTGAAATGCTTGCAAGAAAGTGTAATGACTTTTTAGCCAAAACCACTTCATAAAAAATTTCGTTTACTATTCTGCTGACGTTTTTGTTCAACCGGCTTAAAACTTCTAACGGATTGAGTCCGTTAATCGGTTGACTGTTTGCCCGTTAACCTAGTTAATTGTTCTAACAAGCCAGTGTGGATACGGTACTTAGGCAACCGTACCAAAACTCCTAAACCTTTTCCGTTCGACAATCGCGAATATACGTGGTAATTTGAAAGGCCTTACCTTGGTTCCTGTTTTTTGTACCTGTTACTTATGAGCCTTGCTGCAGAATTCGTTGGGCCGTTGGTGTGGGCCTTGCCGCAAAAAACCCGATGGGTCTTTGGTTTGGGCTTTGGTGCAAAACTCGTTGGGCCGTTGGTTTGGGCCTTGCCGCAAAAAAACTCGTTGGGCCGTTGGTTTGGACCTTGCTGCAGAACTCGTTGGGCCGTTGGCGTGAGCCTTGCGGCAAAAAAAACTCGTTGGGTCGTGGGTTTGGGCCTTGATGCAGAACTCGTTGCGCCGTTGCTGTGGGCCTAGCCGCAAAAAAAAACTCGTTCGGCCGTTGGTATGGTCATTGCCTCAAAAAACCTCGTTGGGCCGTTGGTTTGGACCTTGCTGCAGAACTCGCACTGATGCCTCACCGCAATCAGAACTCGCCTGATATAGTGGCAATACAGCCGGCGCTCTTTTTTTTATTTTTTTTTGTTGTTCACTGCACTTCGCGGGTGCACTTGCCTCTGGCACCACCAATGCCTGTGCAACACACGGTGTGTTAGTAACCGTTAAAGAGAATTTGCTCAAATTTTATATTTAGAATGAGGTGGCGAAAGCAAATACACGAAATAAAAAAACAAATGGCAATAGGCGTGGCACCACCCACTTTCGAACCACCAGGTATATCTCAAAAACTATGCATCCAAACTCCACCGAAATAGGGACACACACTGCATTTCAAATCAATAAGCAAAATTTCGAAAATTGTAAAAATTAAAAAAAAAATCCAAAAAAATCCATGCCTCACCTCTGATACATATAACGGCAAGAAACTCCGATATTTATTAACTATACAATGTAAGTTGCTCAAATTTGATAGACAATATTGATTATGAAATAAATGGAACCATAAATGTTGGGAATGACCATGGTATCGCCCACCTTAGAGCAGATTGGTATATCTCTGAAAGTTGCAATGCATCACAATTTCGAAAATTATAGAAATCAGACTAAAGCCACTCTCACATAACGTTAATTTACATAAAATCAAAATATTTAATATATTACTAAATCATATCGCGATTTTTTAAAATTTGGTATTTTAATTAGGGAGAGAATTATTAAATTCATACTAATTTCCCTTTTTTATTAAATCGAGAAACGTCGTTTAAGATTTCAAAATTTTGATATACTAACAAACCCTGCTTGCTTTGATACGCCAATAAAGACATATTTTTTTAGATATTGAACATTGCTTTTGTGCTTAAAATATAATTTATAGCTTATTCTTTAGGAAATATGAGTATATCGAATATAAAATATCTTCGTCAAATAGCTGGAAAGGTATTGTGAATGATAGCTTCGTCTTAAATAGGGTCATAAGTCCACCTTTTTTACTAACAAATAATATAGAGCTTCATATATAGGATCTTTATACCAGATATAGCACATCTGATCAAATAGTTGTGGAGTTAGAAGGAATATGGGTTTTTTATTGTATAAGGCGGGGTACCGCCCATTTTTCTAAAATTATACACAGTTTGATCTATAAGGCATGTGTATGAATATACTCAAATATCATTCACCTGCACCGAATAGTTCCAAATTTATACATTCTTACTCTCGGTCCGCAGACCACATGCACCTACTTATATATAAGATTAGCTTTGAAATAAAGGCCTGTACTCGGTATTTAAGGTTCGGTTGAATCCAAACTTAGACTTATCTGTACTTTTCACACCCGAGCGCAGGGGTGCCCAGGGTTTTATAACATTATTCCTTAACGGTTGTTGGTAACAGCATAAAGCAAGCCAGATAGATATAGACATAGGCACGCTTTGCATTTCAACTAAGTAAGAAATCTTGTGAAAATTATATAAGCCGCGATATTCTTAGTAATGACATTTATAATCAAAAAGTCATAATTTTTGGGGATTTTAGTCTCTGCTTAAAGTCTACTGAAAACAGAAGAGAAAAGTTTCTTAAGGAAATCAGTTTTAGATTGCTTTTAGTCTAGAATGTTCTACTACAGCTGCAGGGGTGTAAACGATAGTGTTTGCATTTCTGTCATTGACTAAACTCCCTAATTTTAGTTTTAAGAATGGTATTATAAGTACTTATATGTTACAAGCATAGTATGGAAATTGTTTAACAACAATACTTTGATAAATATATAACTATACGTAAACGCATACATTAAAAGCATACCCATTTATTTTAGTTTTTATTTAAATAAAAAAAAAGTCAATTAGTTTTTCAAAATAAAGATTGTCACAATAAGCACGTGTTATCTGAATTAAAAAAATGCTCCGGGTATTTAAAGTTCGGTTGCACCCGAATTTAGACACTTCCTTACTTGTTTTAGTTTGCTTTTCGCTTCGTTTTGGCCATTTTTTCTTTATACGTATAAGTTTTTATACATTTCTCTTTTTGATTCGAATTACTTCCATATGTGCGATTTTAGGTGTTTTGACGACATGTCTTGTCGACATGAGACGATTAAGAAGGGCATTACTAATTTTTTATATACTTATGCTTTAGAAGAAAAATATAATTATAAGCACTTATATTTTACAAATACATATGGAAATTGTTTAATATAATAAAGAATAAGTACGTAGAATTAAAAAAATAATATTTTAACCATAATATTTTAATATATATATACATATATGTTTAAGCGAATAGAATAATACTTTCCAGTTTTTCAAAATAAATATTTTTAGATTCACTAGTTTTATTGCATACAACGAGCACGGTTTATTTGAAATAAAACTTGCGCCGGGTATTTAAAGTTCGGTTGCACCCGAATGTAGACTCTTCCTTACTTGTTGCTAATAATATCTTCTTTTTGATTGATATTATAGCGTATGAATACGGGTTGGTTCTCTTTGTTTTCTTTCGTCCCATTATCGTGGTTTTTTAGTTGTCCATTCTCCTTTTTGAGAATAGACTTTTCATAGTTTAGTTGAGCTACAACACTGTTAAGTTCCACGATTTGGGCGGTTAGTGATTGAATCACTGCAGTTAACGATTTCTTACTCCCAACATCATCAGCGCTCTCCTCGGTATCTTGTTATTCACTTTATTTTTTGCGGATTTTTGTTAAGTTATTTGTTTTTGCACCTTTTTGCATGTGACTATTGTCACTGTTATTATCATTGTAATTGTTTTTGTTTTGGTTGATTTCTTTGTTGTATATCGTTTCTATTAATTATTAATATTGAGTCTATATTTAGATATTTTCCTCCCAAAACTTTAGATCTATCAAAATTTAAAATTGCATTATATGGGCTTCTTTGTCGTATATACAAGTGAAATTCTTCGGTAGTAAAGCACATTTTCAGGAAAGGGTGTTTGTAAGCCAAAGTGGAGCACCAAGCCTGCTATTAAGCTAGGATTCGGGTATAAATGACACGATTCCTAGTATAAATGACACACGCTTATTTTTTCACGAGACTGTAGCAGTATATTGACTTCTTCTCAATGCCTGTGTATTGCACAACGCAGTAGATAACGTTATTATTCTTCACGATGGTCGTGAACGACGAAATGTGTAGCCATTCCAGGCGCACAACTACATCAACTACATCAAGTCAGCACTCAGTCAATAGAAGGTCGAGTGAAGGTTCGATGTGTTAAACGCAAACAAACACACATACACGGCTTTGTGTACTCGTAGACCCGTAAAGATAACCCAGAATTCAGTTCACTGTAATCCTGTCTAATGTACGCGGATGACCTGAAAATATTTTGAAGCCTAAAATTGTCAGAAGAGTGCGTGGAACTTCAAAATGATTTATATAATATGGATACGTGTTGTGAGATCAACTCTTTGCCTCTAAAAGCCGGCAACTGACAGTATATGGCATTTAGCAGAAACACGGACTTACGAGACTATCAATACAGTACTTGTATTTACGAAAAAAAATGTGGGTGTTTTATTCCAGGATTTGTTTCTCTAAGCATATTGAATTCGTAGTTGCCAAATCTAGGTCGATGGCTGGATTTGTAATAAGTAATTGAATCGAAATTCGCGGTTGACTTGCCCTTAAGAGCTTGTGCTTTTCGTTTGTCAACCTCGAGTGCTTCAGCACTACTGCTTCAATTGCCCCTCACGAAATCTAAAGTCATAAAAAATATTTTATTAACGTTGTAAAACTAACTACTCCTTAAATTAACCTTTCAATCGAGATCCTAGGTACGAGGGAAATTTGAAAAGTCCGTAGAAAAATAGTGAACAAATTTTTTCGGACAAATTTCATTTTAATTTTTAACATAGTCTCCTTTTAGCTCCAAAGACTTAGTCCAATGATGTTCCAACTTTTTTATTCATTCCAAAAAGTAACCTGCGTCAAACTCGAAAATAGGCCTCAGTTTCCAATTTAACTTCCTCATTTGATAAAAATCACTTACCACCGAGCCATTTCTTCAAGTTTTGAACCAGATAATAGTCGTAGGTAGCTAAATATGGAGAATACAGATGATGAGGAAGCAATTCGTGGCCTAAATAATTCAGTTAGAAGTGTTCATTCATTGACGTTTTTGATCCATTTTGAGCAAACACGGCACTCATCTTGCGGATAGCTTCTTCATACCCTATTTGTTGTGCAAGGCGTTGTGCACACGTTCTGTTGAGATCTTCGCCATCAGCTATTTCGCTCATTTCCACTCTTCGATCGTTCAACACGATATCGTGGATTTTTTCTGTCGTTTCTTCACTAAGGGCGTCTTTTGACCTTCCAAAACGTTCAGCATCATCGGTGATCGTACGACCACAAGGAAAATCCGCGACCCAATTGTAAATCATTATAATTGATACTGAATAGTCTGGCAAGTGTTTATCAAGCATCGCTTTTATTCCTGCAGGTGTTTTTTTGAATAATAATTGCTAGATCTTCTTGAAACATCGTATTTAATGGTTTGAAGGTTGGTACTCAAATACGGCAGTGCCAATTTTTTTTAGTGGAGACGCTTGATAAATTTTGCACGGTTTTTCAAATTGCCCTCGTATGAAAATTGCTCAGGTGATCAGTTGGAGCTATTTTCGGAAAGCGGAGGTAATCTTCAGTCTAAATTAATACATCATAAATACTACTCATAATTACTCTTACCTATATCTACTTATGTTTGTACTTATTTCAATTATTTTGTCTAGTAATATGTATGTGTAAAAAGTAGAGGCCGAAAATAACTGGCCCAAATTAAATTCAGTGTTTTGTCTATCTATGTTGGATATTTTAACGTTAATAACCGTGAGAAATGGGAAAGCTAACCGAAGCTATTTATGAAATTATGATTATTGTTGAAAAGGTCAGCTACTAAATTGTATTGTAATATAAACACATCATTCACATCCCTATCTGGATACCGTTGCATTTAAAACAAAAAATAAATTTAAAGCCAGGTAGAAACGCGAAAGGAAAAACAAATCAACTAAAAGTCTAACCAAAGCATGCAAGCGAAGAACTTTGTATACCAGCTATGAGCAATTTCCGGCCCGGTTATTTTCGGTCTCTAGTAAAAACTAATTTATTAAATGAAATAAATAAATAAACAGTTTTGTTGTACTTATGCTTCCGCTTCAATATAAGTATGTATATACATATATGCACATTTTTTATTTTTTTCCTTAACTAAATGTAGACTTAATAGCTTCTGCTCTGTCCCAATATGTACTGGGTGTTTCTATCACCTGAATTTTTCTTTGTTTTAATACGAGTGATGCAATATTCCTTATCCGGTTAAAACGTCCATCGATATAATTACGTGAAAGCATTATGAATAAGATGAAATTTCCAGTAAACTGGTTATTGGTTGGTCGAAATTCACTGCCTTGTACATATATTTTTCTTTATTTCTTTTTTTATTGGTTCATATATAACCGTTTGTTTTTTGGCGCTATTTGTTTCTCCTCCGACATCGTGATCTGACACTGCAATCCTCACGATTATTAATACTTTATTCCACGACGACTTATTTTGAACATTGACTCAGTTTATTTTTCGTTTACAAAAATGGTTTTCAGTTTATGCAGTTATTTGTAAGTGTTATTTGATCGTTTTAATTTTTCATTAGTATTATTTTAAATACTAATAATATCACCAAACGTTTCATTTAATATTGCGTCTTTCGATACATGTAGTTATTATTAACGAATGTACAATTATGCTTAACATCGGTGGCGTTCTTACATGAACTAAATTCTGGTACATTAACGAAGTATATTTCTCTGTTCGGTCGCCGTATGCATACTATTAAGCAAAACACAAAAAACCGTATTGTAAAGTTTTGAATAACGAGTGCATCTTTATGAGTAGGTTTTGTAGCTTAAATAGATCCCAAAGTTCTTGTGCTACATAAGTACAATTTTCATATGGTGCAAATCTATTGACTCTTGGTCGAATGGAATGTATTTGGGTCAGGTTCAATGGGTTTTCTATCGAAAAAGCTGCAACCATTTATTTTGTTCTTTTTTATTGAAACTACCGATTAATCGGTTAATTATTTATGATTAATAATCGAATGATTTCTATTTCTCCTTCTTTGAATTTAATATTTATTTTTTACTTAATCTTTTTTTAGTCATAACTAACTCTGATTATATTTTATATTTTTTCTATTTATATATTTCATGCAACCCTGTTGTAAAATAGGAGCTTTTGAAATCAGGTGTTCGCAGCTCCTCATTTATATAGTGAGCTGATAGTGTTCTTATTTATAAAAATTTAGAATGAACCCTAATTTTCGGTGTCATTAATTGGTTCCGGTTTGATGGCGCGCACTGGGTAAAGCATGCCAGCAAACGAAATGCTATATATGGGGAAGTATGCGCTTTATATGTATGTATGTATGTACAAAGTCCCTCTCAACATTGATGTTGCATGGTATTCGGTTAAGGTGGAAGAATATTTCCCCACTCCAATGCGTTGCCGAAATTGTCAACTTCTCGGTCATACCAAAAAGAACTGTACCAACAACATTACATGTGAAGTTTGTAATCTTCCTCCTCACTCACCCGAACCGTGCCAACGCACAATGTGCGCTAACTGCTTGGGATTGCACCCTGCCTCCGCTAGAGACTGCCCAAAATTTTTAAGACAAAAAGAAATAATGAAAATCAAAACACAAAACAAGTGCAACTTTAGCGAAGCCAGACGAATTTATAAAACTCAACATCCATTGACAGTCAATGAAAAGCAAACATTTGCATCAGTAATAAGTTCAGCAAATTCTTCTATACCAGTCTCAACTTCACTCAGCAATGCACAATCACATTGTGATACAAACAAACCGGTTTCTGACAATAACCACAAAAGCAACAATAACTCTACCTCACAAAATCAACAATCACCCTCCTCACTGAAATCTCCAATAACTTTGCAATCTTCTCCCAAGTCTAATTTTTCGTTTCCTACCTCGCATTCCTTCACAAGTTACAAAAATAGCAAAAACAACACGACATTAGATTTACAAGCACCTTCTTCATCTTTAGCATCCACATTCCACAATCTTAACTCTAATTCTCTTACGTTCCAAACTTCATACTCTTACTCTTCTTTAACTGATAGTGATCACTGCAACTTAAATTCTACAGCTCCTCATTTCGATCAAACTAATAAACATTCCACACCCATCTCCACATCCCCCTCAACCACTCAACCATCTCCTGACTACAACACCTTAATGGAATATGTAAACAAAGAACTTAACAACCCAATATCATCCCAAATGTACACTGACGATGTATCAAGCGATCACTTAGAACCCACACTATAAGCTGTTTACATAAAATAGCTAATATAGTGTACATAATTTTGAAAGTTATTAAATTATGATACTTAATATTCTGCAATGGAATATGAAAGGATATTATAACAACTATTCAGAATTAGAAATTTTAATTAAAGATCGTAATCCCCACATTATCTGCATTCAAGAAACTCATCTAAAATCCAATATTTCTCCATACTTCCCAAAACAATACTCGGCATACTTTCACAACCAGCCATACATAAACTCCGCCAAGCAAGGCTGTGGAATATTAGTCCACAAAAGTATACCCCACAAATTTATAAACTTTAATTCCAATATATCTGCAGTAGGAATCGAAGTTAAATTAACTTATTCAATAACCATTGTTTCTCTTTATATTCCACCTCTCCAGAAATTTTCCGTTCATGATTTGTCACAAATTACCTCTAATTTAAATACGCAAATTATTCTTTCTGGAGACTTCAATAGCTGGAGTCCTCTGTGGGGGTCAGCAAACTCCAACCAAAGAGGAACAATACTAGAGGACTTCATTCTCAACTCAAACCTATGTGTCTTAAACAACAACAGTCCTACACACTTTCCGCAAACTAATTTTCCTCCTTGGGAATTAAACTCCAAAATCTTCATTAACGAGCTGTCGCGTCTACGTAAACAAAACACAAGTAGCTCAACTTATCAACAAATATTTACGAGCATAGCAACACCCCTAAAACTAGCTGGGTGGAACTTCCTTTTCACAGACGGATCCAAGCAAAAAGACGGTGTTTCATTTGCAGTCACAGATAATAAGGGCACAATACAACAGCACGGGTTATTACCAGAATATGCGAACATATTTGATGCCGAATTACAAGGCGTACTTTCAGCTCTAATATTAGCAAAAGAGTCTAAAGAAAAACATGTTATATGCACTGACAGTCTATCAGTTTTCAATGCTGTACAAAAGCTCCACTTAACAGAAGATAGCACATATTACATTCAACAGATTCTTATAAATATGTCATCAAAAGTAAAATTGATGTGGACTCCAGCGCATACGGGCATTTTAGGCAATGAACAAGCCGACCAAGCCGCGAAATCCGCCTTAAAATCTTGCCTGCACTTTCATATGCCATTTGATATTAAATCATTAAAACACATATTTTCAAACAGGCTGAAATTCAACCTTGCTAACGAATGGTCAACCTACCAACATCAGTACAAAGACGTGAACCCTCATGGCGTTTGCATCAGATTACCGACCAGCACGTCAACATGGGCAAATAGATGCTTCACACGCCTCAGGTTAGGCCACACACTCTTAACACATGAATACATTTTGCAACACGCTTCTCAACCTATTTGCCATTTCTGCAACAAGTCCAACCTCACTGTTCACCACATATTAATTGATTGTTCAGCTCTCCAAAATATTCGGGATCAAACCTTTGATGATCACAACCCTTTATACTCTATCCTACAAAATACTTCCGAAGCTAACATAAAACTTATGAAAACATTCTTAAAACATATTAACATTTACCATTTAATTTAATAATTTAATAAAATGACTAAGCCGATAGCCCTGGTAGCTTGTGCGTAAATGTTATTTTATAATTTTAATTATATAATAATAAATAATAATAATAATAATAATAGTTTTAAGAATAGCATTAGTAAAATCCATATATCCTTAAACTTTAGAAGAAAAATATATTTACATATAAGTACTTATACGTTACAAGTATAGTATGGAAATTGTTTAACAACAATACTTTCATAAATATATAAACGCATACATTAAAAGCACACCCATTTATTTTAGTTTTTATTTAGTTTTTCAAAATAAGGATTGTCGCAACAAGCACGGTTTATTTGAAATAAAACTTGCGCCGAGTATTTAAAGTTCGGTTGCATCCGAATTTAGACTATTCCATACTTTTTTAGTTTGCTTTTCGTTTCGTTTTGGAACTTTTTTCTTTATATAAGATTTTATACCTTTTCTCTTCTTAACTCTTTCGGCGGCAATGGTTTAAATTTTGTACCATATATTTTCCATATTTTCCGCGACGGTGGTACATTTTTCGTACCACATATTTTTTACGTTATCACTTAAATCTGAAAGATTTAAAAATTGAACCGCACTTGATAACGGGACAATAAAGCAATAATGTTCTCAGAAAAATTTTCGTTTTGTGCAAATTGTGTATTTTATGGTCAGTAAAGCAACTTTTGTGCAACGCAGTGGATGGTTATTAAAAAAGTTAAGAAAAAATAGTTTTTTGTGAAATAATTATAAAAATTGATGTTTTCTGGACAAATATATTGCTAAGGTATGTAATTTCATGCCATGTTATTTTAAAAAGAAATATGAATCAGCCACATAAACACCTAAACGATGCAGAAATATGTCAACTTCTGGAAGACATGAATGATCTCAATGTTGAATGCGCAGAAATTCCCAGCGATTCTGAATCAAATGAAAGCGAAATTGAAGATGTCCACATTCACCTAATATCGTATATGATGAATGAAAAAAAAAAGTTCTCTGCTACACAAGGGGGTAGATTTTTTCTTGAATCTTTGCCGCTGAAAGAGTTAATTCGAATGGCTTCCAAATATGCGGTGTTAGGTGTTTTGGCGCCATCTCTTATCGACATGGAACGCTTCTCTATAATTTTGACTATAACTTTCTTTTCCAAATGGACGTCTGCTGATCCATTTGGGCGGCCAATTCTTGTCGTATCCTTTTGTTGCCCACGTTGCAGCAAGTTTAAACTTTACAGAACTTTCTCTCCCGGTCCTTATATCTCAATATTTATATCAGTTGATTTAGGCTGTTACGAACGACCGTTAAGTGAACAAAGTTGTAATACCTTGGGCACTAATATGCTCGGGTACACAGAAATCACTGGCACCCAGTTTGATATGCAGACCAACAGTTGGAATAAAGTAGCCGCTAAAAATTATTCATTTGCTACCCATTCAGCAATGTCGTTGAGTGCAAAAAAAAAGTTTTCAGGGATTCTAATATTGTTTTTTGTTTGTAATGTGACATGCCTGCTTTGTTTTGCAACTATATTTAAAATGGAAAATACCATCGACGGCATCCTATTGACGCTTCGAGTGGAAGTGTAATAGGTGTTGGGGCATGACAGCACATTGCCTTAATTCTTCTTCGTCGAAGTGATCGATTAAGATATAAATTAGAACGCTGGAAGCACATTCAAAGTTAAAATGGGTCTGCAGGATCAAAAATTAATACAATCTCAATAGCATAATGTTCACGGCCTTGACAATGCTCTTATCGAAGGTTGAAAATACATAAACCTTTTATTCAAATGTAAACAGAAATTATTGCTAACAAAATGTTCTAACGTTAATAACATTACTAAAATTAACGAAATAAAGTGAAAACTTAAAAAAAACTTTTCAAATTCTTATATATGTATGTGTATTACATAAGACAACAAGGCATTTTAGAAATACTTTATACTGCCACAACGTAAACAACGTATAGTCTGGCGAACACGATAGATCGTTTGAGTCCACGTTTTCAATTCTTTGGCTGTTCTTTCCATTACACATTTTTCGCTACCGACTTGTTACTACTTTAAGGAGAAAAAGGTATCACTAATCGGAGGATTAAACTACATGCCATGCTTCATTTGGTGTTTGTTAAGTTGTAAAATAAAATGGTTCAGGTCGGGACCAACATAAAATATTTATAAGAAACTTACACATTGCTGCTCAACTTCCTGCTGCTTTTCTTTTAATTCATGTTCGTTAATATTTTCCGCATCTTTAAATCTAGCCAAGTTCCTTTCCATATCTTCTTTAATGAGCCTGCAAAAAATTTAATAAATAAAATATCACAGCATCGTATAAGAAATTATACTTATTTAAATAAGTTTGCAGTTCGATCTCTTGATAAATCCGTTTTTCCTCTAACATGCTCCATCGTTTTTTTCGGGCAAGTCGTAACTGGGAAGTTATATCATCTCCAAAGTTTTGTTTTTGTTCTTTCGACAAATCAAAGGCTGAAAAGAAAAAATGGCTCGAGTTGTTGTCACCCAACATTTACTTTTTCATAGCTCAGATTAATTACCAAAAACAATATCTGCCAAATATATACATATACATACATATG
Organism: Anomoia purmunda; assembly: GCA_951828415.1. Lineage (NCBI taxonomy): Eukaryota > Metazoa > Arthropoda > Insecta > Diptera > Tephritidae > Anomoia > Anomoia purmunda. The sequence continues at coordinate 39,078,371 of OX639994.1, read as the reverse complement.
TATCCGCGAAATTTGAGATACTTTGAATGGTGCCACGATGGCCGCTTCGGCAGCTCACACATTACCATGGGCTAAGAGGTTAGCTCAGCATAGATACTAAAGACCCTCTGGATGTGAGATCACCGTACCGACATCCTTACTTAAAATTCCTTGATACCAACACCCCTTCTTATTCCTCTATTATCTATTTTCTATAATAACTAGCCAATTAGGTCAATATGATACTGGCCGATAGGGAAACACACGAAAACTGACAAGCGTACGGAGGGAAAAGATGCCAAGGCAAGAAATTTGGTCCGGCGCATAAGTCTGATACTCATAACTGGAAGGAAAACCGAGAGTTTGTGGGTTTTGAAGATAACTCCGTGCCTATAGAGGATACTTTGGTATCTCAAGAGGCCGAACCAGGAATAGCCTGACGAGAACAAGCGAGGTACTACGGAAATTAGTCCTTCGAAAAGCAAAATATGAAACTATACTCACCCGTGAGGGGCTGGGAGCCAAACTCTAATTCGATGGTATCTGCTTTCAGTCAGGTCATATACTGTGATAAGAATATCATTAAGGGAAGTAAAATTACATGGAGATTTTTCCATTTCCCTGAGAACAAAATCCTAGGAAAAAGTGGGTTCACGTTTGTCGTTAGACAGACAAAATTAATATCAAAAATGCGTGCAGATGTGAAAATTTCGTGAGGAATTCGCAATTTAGAATGGGTAAGGATAGAAATAAACATATTTAATAATTTTAAATATCCTATAAAAATGCAATATTATTTTAGGTTTATATTTAAGAAATCCAACAAAGCTTTCGCCCAGTATTTTTCCTCTCCAGAAAGCAACTTGTGCACTACCTCTTAAATGAATCAAAAGCTTTGTTTAACAAAGTTGGTCGAGGTTGCTGAAGAAGCACCACAAACATAATTGAATGGGCAGCACACAATTTTCGATATTTTATAGAGAAACCCTAAGGAAGATCGTCTGCAACTTAAGCAGAAATAACAAGACACAAATAAACCGCCTCAAAATTTGCATCACAACTTTGAAAGTCCTCAGAAATAATTTGAAAGAAAAACTTGACTACAATTTTATTAAAGGCCAGGTAAATTATGTATAATTTTACAAAAATAGTAAATAACTTCCTTCATGCAGATTGAAAAATATAAAAGAGGAAATACACCACTGAATTCCACTAAAATAAGAAGGCATTTCCAAGTCAATAGCGCTGTATTCAACGAGTCCAAATGCATCAAAAGAAAGAAATATTTGTATCTCCAGACATCATAGAGCCTGTTAAGTAATTTTTGACGGCAGCAACGACTTAACACAAGCGCACTCAGCACTCAGTTTTGGAGAAATGAAAGTACGAATTACGTTTAAGTGGCAATGTTAAGAGATACCCAATTTCCACAATTTTGCTTAAATCAGCTTCATACTTATAAATTTTGTTTTCAGGTTGAATATGACTACAGATGACAAGAAATATACTGTGGCACATTTTATCATCAGTAAAAAGAACTCTGGATATAATAACGTTGTTGCCATTGTTAACAACTCAGGTGGAAGCAACAGAGCATTATAAGTATAATATAATGAGCTTGATGTTTATATGGAGAAGCCTTAATGAATTCAGTCTTATGAACATAAGTATTGAAATTTTAATAACTTTTTGTTTTTCATTCAAAGTTTTTTTCACGATGGGGACTGATTGTGGTTTCCGCTGATGTGCTTCACCTAATAGATCTAATATACCTCCTGAGGAATCATTTTATAGATTGTGGATTCTTAACAAATGGAAAAGTGATTTAAAAGTGCATCATTATGAAACTTCTTGGTTTTATTTCCAGTGGACTGAAAGAAAAAAAGTCGAACTAGTTTTGCTGAAGCCAAACCCCTTCAACTATTGGGGAACACTGACTTGCTTTTCGGCACTGTTGCCAGCTTCCAAGATGAGAACGGCCTAAAAGCAACCTGTGTTTAACTTAATTATTATATGTTGATACACCACAATCCACAATAAAACAGTTCATCCGTTTATAAGTTGAAGGCAGTTATTCGTGCTTAAAATTGCTAAATCATTAAGGATATACAATCGGCAAAGTGCATAAAAGTGATTTTTACGTAGGTAAATTCATCTACCAAAATATATACATACATACTTTAAATGTTAAAAATAAAGTTAGCATTTGAACTAACATAATTCCTCGTTGTTGTTTTATTATATTTGGGATAAATAATTTGTTGCGGGTTCGCACCGACGATTCGCCCAAACTTTTGGTCCCGCGAGCCGTCGAACCTTAAGGAAGATGAATAAGTTAAAAGCCATCAAGAAAAAGCGATCGAGTTTCAGCGAGCAGCAACACAAGCGGAAAGCTGGTGCGAGTGAAATATTATTTTCAGCAATAACTAATTAAAAAAGCGCAACAAAAAATTATAACAAGTGCGAACATTTAATATTCTTTTCACCCGTGCTTAGGGTTCATGTCGTGACAATTCGGTCGTTTTGAATAAGTATATAAAACCTAATTTATATATGTAGCATATCTAAAGTGCAGGAAGTAGTAAAAAAAGAAGAAAATTTTGAGCTTTTAGTGTATAGTCGCATTCAAAAGTAATTACTTTCAAAAAAATGTTTCCAATTATTCCAGTTTTACGCCTGTCTTTAAGATACTTATACTTACATACATAAATATTAATATATTCCTTACAGTACATATGTGCATACAAGTTCTATTAGTTATCGTTTTATACATACATAAATAACCAAATATATTTTCAAGTCTCTCACTACTTTGTTTCGCACATATGTATGTACATACATATTTACGTATGTACATACCCGACCAGAGATCTTGCACTTAGTATGTGGTGATCTTCAATTCAGAATAGGTAGACAATATATGAAAGTGGGCAAGCATATCTACCTATACATAGTACATATGTATGTGCATGCTTATGCCAATACTGAACAAAAATATATTATACCTACATAGGCATTCCCATTACAGTCGGTTCTACATACCGGAATGAACCGGCTTTTACCCGGCCAAGGACTGTTGTTTCGGCGATCTTACCCTGTTTAGATCGGCCTACCCCATAATTCGTCTGTCTCCCCTGGAGCAACTTCCTAGTAGAAGGATTGCTCCACCTCCTTCTGCTCAGAGCTAGCATCGCGCCAAACCCTGAACCTATTTTTGCTGCGTTTGCCAGAAAAAGCTCCATCCGAACTCCACTTCGGTAAGGTGTAATTCGTGCGACGGATGGAGCCATCTTTAGGTCTGCTCAAGCTTTAAGACCCATAAGGAGCGGTCCACAAACTATGTGGCCCCATGTTGTTCGCGCCCTACGGCGCCCATACCATCTACGGCCACCCTAACTGCACCAAATGCACCGGTGCCTAGCACCGCCAGAACCTCTATGGTTCAAAGAAGCACACAAAAACAACATGGACGCTTCTCACGATGAACGATGATGCCCCCACCATGACTATGGGTAGTTGCAGCAGCTCGCCTGACCTAACAATAGCTAGCGCAGGTCTGATAAATAGCATAACGTGGCGACCTATGCTATCTCTTGCATCAGACCACCTACCCACAATCATCACGATTGATGGACCTGCTGACTTTGTCTCCGCGGACCACCGGACCTATATAAACTTTAAAAAGGCTGACTGGGTCAGGTTTGCGGAGTTCACCGAAAATGCCTTCAGATCTCTTCCCACACCCACTGACGTTCGCAAAGGCGAACAGAAGTTCCGCAAGGTGATTGCGTCAGCTGTGGCTCGCTTCATCCCGGCAGTGAGGATCCCCGAGATCCGTCCCAACTTCCCGGCCGAAGCGGCCGCTCTAGCGAACGAACGCGACCACCTTCGCCGCTCCGATCCCTGAAAGCCAGACATCAAGGATTTAAATGTGGAGATTCGGAGGCTGGTGGACCAAAACAAGCGGAACAAGTGGGTGGAACATTTGAAGTCCTGTAACCTGGTCACGGGTGTTGGTAAGCTGTGATCCACCGTGAAGTCCTTATCCAACCCGACGAAGCACGACGACCGAGTGGAAATTTCATTCGGGGATCGTGCCTCGTCGGATCCGAAGAGATGCGCGAGCTATTTTAGCCGACAATCTATACTGCATCCTTCGGGGGATAGGACCAAGCGGAAGGGGACCAGAAGGCTGCGCAAACTACCGAACAACAGCGCGCCTCTAGCCTTCACTTGTGTTGAGGTAAAGGTAAAAGCCTAACCGTGTTGATGCTGAAAAATTTAGGCCCCGCGGGAGTCGAATTTCTCACAGGGATCCTCAACTTGTCCATGGCCACCCTCATCATTCCTGACATCTGGAAGCTTGGGAGGGTGGTTCCACCGCTGAAACCAGGGAAACCGGCCGACAAGGGTGATTCCTATCGGCCGATTTCCCTGCTTTCGCCTGTGGTAAAGACACTTGAGGCCCTACTCCTCCCGCACTATACATACCACCTAGGGTCGGCTAAGCATCAACATGGCTTCCGGAATGTGCACAGCACAACAACAGCACTCAACGGCATAAACACACAGGCGAATCGGGGTATTAACCAGAACCGCCCCTGCTAAAGAACCGTCCTGGTAGCTTTGTATTTGACAAAAGCTTTTGAAACGGTAAGCCATTCCACGCTCCTAGCCGACGTGGAAACATCAACTCTCCCGAAGGGACTGGGAATGTGGACCGCGAATTACCTGTGAGGTCGTCAATCATCAGTATTATTTGGAGGATCAACATCGAAACTAAGGAGCATTAAACAAGGGGTACCGCAGGGCGGCGTCCTGTCTCCACTCTTGTTTAACCACTATATCTCCCAGCCTTCTTGAACCGCCAGAGGGAGTCACAATAGTCTCATATGCCGATGGTTGCTCGATAATGGCCACCGGCAATGTAATTGATGACCTGTGTTCGAAAGTGAACGGATATCTCTCCGACCTTTCCCGTTTCTTCACAAGCAGAAACCCGCGAAAGAGGCTAACTGTTTGTGTGTGTGGTAGACCGGAGTAGGGAGGCTGGCGCTAGTTCTGCCAAAAAGTGGAAATGGATTGCGTCAGTCATCTTGTTGTTATAGCGGCTATCACGCCCCATAAAGAGCGGATTCATCCATGGTCGTCATCAAACTCATCTAGGGGGAGGCCCAGGAAACGTGCTCTTTCGACAGGGTTGGACCATAGTGAGAGGGGGTTAGATGAGTAGGTCTGAGAGAGCATGTTAATAGGTGATTAGTATCGTGCGAAGAATCTCCACATGCCGGACATGTGTTGGGAATGTCAGGGTTGATTCTGGATATGTAGGAGTTGAGCCGACTACAGTAGCCAGATCGTAATTGTGCCATATGGCGCGGGACTCGCGGGGTAGCAGGGACTCCTCATCTGCTACAGATGGTGGTTGGGCTCCAATTACAGCATTTGCCTGGCGAGAGTCAATGTTGACTGTCTCTCTTATGACCATAATAGCTGTTTTTTGTGTCCTGTGAAACCTCTTAATCATTCCGTTGAATTGAGGATGATATGGAGATGTACATATGAATTTTGAGTGATCCCAATAACTTGGTTAATTCATGGAACAATTTTGATGTAAACTGTGATCCTTGATCTGTTAGATTAAGTGATACGTCGAAACGAGGAACGTAATTTGGAATTAATGTTAGTTCCATCGTATTTGCTGAACTATCTCTAAGTGGATATGCTTCTGGCCAATGTGTATGCCAATCAATAATTAATATATAACTATATTCTTTTGACAGGTGATCTATGAATTTCAAAATTAACTGCACAAAAATATTATTTATATTACATTCCCACGACAGTTGGCCCTACGTACCGGAATGTCCCGGGTTTTACCCGGCCAAGGACTGTTGTTTCGGCGATCTAACCCTGTTTAGATCGGCCTTCCCCATAAGTTGTCTGCCTCCCCTGGAGCAACGCCTTGCAGCAGGGTTGTTTCACCTCCTTCTGCTTAGGGCTGGCATCGAGCCAAACCCTTGTCCAGAAACCTATTTTTGCTGCGTTTGCCAGAAAAAGCTCCATCCGAACTCCACTTCGGTAAGGTGTAATTCGTGCGACGGATGGAGCCATCTTAAGGTCTGCTCAGGCTTTAAGACCCATAAGGAGTGGTCCACAAACTATGTGGCCCCATGTTGTTCGCGCCCTACGGCGCCCATAGCCTCTACGGTCCCCCTAGTTGCACCAGGTGCACCGGTGCCGAGCACCGGCAGAACCTCTACGGTTCACAGGAGCACACAACAACATGGACGCTTCCCTCCCACACCCCTACCTAGCTCCACCCCTCGTGTGGGGAGTAGCCAGCAGCTCCTGGTGCCCCACCAACGTACCAATGCATGTGCAGCAGGGACCGGGTGGACAACATCACCCTTCCCTCACACTTCTCGCCGCGACGACTCTACCGAGGCAAACGAGACTCCTTCAGCTGAACTGCAATGGGCTGCAGGGCAAGATTGAGGAGATAACCGACTTTATGAGTCGGCATAATCTGTCAATAGCTCCGATCCAGGAAACAGAACTGCAACGGCTACAATGTGCATCGTAAGGATCGCGAACGAGGTAATGGTGGTGGCTTAGCATTCATCACCCATCACACTGTGCAGTATCGTCTTATTGAAGAAGACATCGACCACAGGGATACTACCTTAGAATGTCAAGGAATAGCTGTCCGGTCAGGCGATGTCGAGCTCGGAATATTTAATATTTATATACCCCCTGTCACCTGCTGGCCGGCAGGATATCACCCTGACATAGGTGCGCTCCTCAGAGGTGAAAACCGATTGGTAGTTGGTGACTTCAATGCGCACCACGATCTCTGGCATTCAAGCCTACCAGCTGATAGTTGGGGAAATGCTTTAGCAGAGCAGATAGACGATTCGACATTCTGCAGGCTGAATGATGATGCCCCACCAGGATTATGGGTAGTTGCAGCAGCTCGCCTGACCTAACTATAGCTAGCGCAGGTCTGATAAATAGCATAACGTGGCGACCTATGCTATCGCTCGCATCAGACCACCTACCCATAATCATCTCGATTGACAGACCTGCTGACTTCGTCTCCGCGTACCACCGGACCTATATCAACTTTAAAAAGGCTGACTGGGTCAGGTTTGCGGAGTTCACCGAAAATGCCTTCAGATCTCTTCCCACACCCACTGACGTTCGTAAAGGCGAACAGAAGTTCCGCAAGGTGCTTGCGTCAGCTGCGGCTCGCTTCATCCCGGCAGGGAAAATCCCTGAGATCCATCCCAACTTCCCGGGCGAAGCGGCCGCTCTAGCGAATGAACGCGAACACCTTCGCCGCTCGGATCCCCAAAATCTTAACATAAGGGATTTGAACGTGGAGATCCGGAGACTGGTTGACCAGAATAAGCGGAACAAGTGGGAGGAGCATTTGAAGTCCTGCAACCTAATCACGGGTGTTGGTAAGCTCTGGTCCAACGTGAAGTCCTTATCCAACCCGACGAAGCGCGACGACTGAGTGGAAATTTCATTCGAGGATCGTGCCTCGTCGAACCCGAAGAGATGCGCGAGCTACTTTAGTCGGCAATTCATATTGCATCCGTCGGGGGATAGAACCAAGCGGAAGGTGACCAGAAGGCTGCGCAAACTGCCAAACAACAGCGCGCCTCTTGCCTTCACTTGTGGCGAGTTGAATGAGGTTATCGGGAAGGTGAGAGCATCCAAGGTCATTGGCCCTGACGGGCTAAGCGTGTTGATGCTGAAGAATTTAGGCCCCGCGGGAGTTGAGTTCCTCACAGAGATCCTCAACCTGTCAAAGGCCACCCTCATCATTCCAGACATCTGGAAGACTGCGAGGGTGGTCCCACTGTTGAAACCAGGGAAACCGGCTGACAAGGGTGACTCCTATCGGCCGATTTACCTGCTTTCGCCAGTGGTAAAGACCCTTGCTGCCCGTACTACACTTACCACCTGTGCTCGGCTAAGCATCAACATGGCTTCCGGAAAGTGCATAGAACAACAACAGAAGTCAATGCATTAACACACAGGTGAATTTCGGTCTTAACCAAGCAGAAACCAAGCGTTGTCCCCTGCGAAGTCCTCGGCGACCCTCTATACAACCTGGGCGAAGGAGGTCAGGCTGGATCTCACCATCCACATCGATGGCACCCCTATTCCGACGGTTAATCACCCGAAGATTCTGGGGGTGACATTTGACAGCCTTCTCTCCTTCTCCGCGCACACTACCGCAATCGCCAATAGAGTACAGAGCCGCAACAATGTCCTCAAGTCGCTCGCCGGCAGCTCTTGGGGCAAAGACAAAGAAACGCTGTTGGCAACATACGAGGCGATTGGCCTGCCGGTAATTAAGCGTTGCCCCCTGCGAAGTCCTCGGCGACCCTCTATACAACCTGGGCGAAGGAGGTCAGGCTGGATCTCAACATCCACATCGATGGCACCCCTATTCCGACGGTTAATCACCCGAAGATTCTGGGGGTGACATTTGACAGCCTTCTCTCCTTCTCCGCGCACACTACCGCAATCGCCAATAGAGTACAGAGCCGCAACAATGTCCTCAAGTCGCTCGCCGGCAGCTCTTGGGGCAAAGACAAAGAAACGCTGTTGGTAACATACGAGGCGATTGGCCTGCCGGTAATTAACTATGCTGCGCCAGCACGGTCGCCGGGAACCAGTAGGACACAGTGGATGAAGCTGCAGAGCTGCCAGAAGGCCGCACGGTAACGGGATGCCTGCTGATGTCGCCTGAGGAGCATCTCCACCAAGAGGTCAATGTGCTCCGCGTTAAGGAGAACTACCTCATGCTCAGCAATCAGTTCCTTGCTGGGTGTCACCGTTCGGGGCACCCAAAAAGGCTTCTGCTTGCAGTGGAGCTACCCCCAGGCACATCAGAAGGCATCTCTTAGAACTTAAGGACGAGATCCAGCCATTTAAAACACAAGCGCTGGATCCGGAAGCGTACCGACGGGTCCTAACAACATCCACAGAGAGGCAGTCACTACGACTATTGACTCTCGCCAGGCAAATGCTATAATACGGGCCCTGCTTCCCCGCGAGTCCCGCGTCTCTCTGGCACAATTGCGATCTGGGTACTATAGTAGGGTCTACTCCTACCTATCCAGAATCAACCCTGACATACCAACAGATGTCCGGCATGTGGAGATTCTCCGCACGATACCAATCACCTATTCACATGTCCTCTCAAACCCACTCATCTAACCCCTCTCCCCCTCTGGTCCAACCCTGTCGAAACTGCACGTTTCCTAGGCCTCCCCCTAGATGAGTTTGACGACAACGACCATGGGTGAATCCGCTCTTTACGGGGCGTGACAACCGCTACAACAACAACAACAACAATACCTACATAAGCACATATTACACATTTGGCATGCACTATGACATTTGGTCGTTGATCTGAAAGAAAACTGACCTACCTGAAGAGTTTTTAGTGCCTGCTTTTTCCGGGTATATAGATACACATTCATCTTATTTCGAATTCTTGGGCGCAACCCTTGCTTTCATTGGAGACTATATACTTATACATAAGTAAATATATACTTAAACACACATACTTGTGTGTACAAGCAACTGCTGCTAACACAGTGAGAAATTAAAACCCACTTTCTAGAATTTTTCCTTGGGCACATATTTTTCAGCATTTATAATTTCTATTTACTTTGCTGTCGGTATCATATTGCATTTTCCCTTTCGTCTTTTTTTTAATGTTTTTATTTATTTCAATTCAGTCAAAAGAACGCAATCCTTACTGACTATTTAAAGTAATTGTATAATAAACTACGTACTGTGCAACTTGGAAGAGATGGAATGCCAATTATAAGATTCAACAGTTAACAGTAGATTGATCGGGCTATGCGAGACCTCACAAAAATGGTATGCAGAAGTTTTAGCGTATATGGATCAGAAAAGACTATGCTATTACGTCGGATAAAAGCAAACATTATATTTTTGGCACAATATAATTAATATGCGAAGAGAAACTCAGTTTTGTGTCAAAATAAAGACCTAAGTCCTTAACTTCGGATACGTGAGCCAGATATAAAATAACTTGCAGAAATTGGGTAATAATTTCTAGTAAAAGTGCAGTGAGAACATTTATTAAAGTTCACAGACAGGCGATTTTGTGAGCACCAGACAAAAAAATTACATAAGTCCGATTGAAGAGCATGAGAGTAATCATGGTTTATTATTACTGAATATACCTTAAATCCTTGCTGTTGAAAACTTTTCTTTAATGATACATTCGAAGATTTTAGACAGTTTAGAAATAAGCCGATAATTGCGAACATCCTTTTTGTTACCACTTTTAAAAATTGGGGTAATTGAGGTTTTTTCCTTTTATCAATAAAATCACCAGAAGATAGAATCTTATTAAAGATTAACGTTAGATGTACAACAAAAGCAGGACACATTTAAAAATACAACTGACATCCCGTCAACATCCATGTACTTAGACGGTTTTAGACAGGCTATAGCTCGTAAGATATCACCTCCGTCATCTTAGCCGACCTAAAGGAAAGCGCGGAATTGGAGGCAAAACTATCTCCCATCACATTTCCAGTGTCTGTGTCGAAATTAGCACTAAAAAATTCTAAAAATAAATTGGGCGCATCTTTAGGCGTAAAAGTAATATTAGAGCCTGATTTCTTGGATTTCAAATAACTCCAACATACTTTCGGATTACTTTTTATACTGGCTTCATACTTCTTAATGTATGTTTTATACAATGCTCTATCTAGAATGTTGAACGTCAACAAATAAAATTTGTAACGACCGTATAAAATTGCGTAACTCATAATTTAGTATGAGCCGCCCACTTCCGAGAGGCGCAGTAGGAAAATTTCAAAATCCAATGCTTAAATCGAGGAGTATGAGATGCACAGTAACTGCTGAAATTGGAGAGTGACATTCATAAACTTAGAATTTAAGTTCCTGCTTATAAAAACTAAATCTAGAACACGATTATTATTGCTAGCAAAGTGATTAATTTGGGATAATCTATTACTTGACGGACTATCGGTTACACAACTTTCAGCCTCACTATTTCCATTGACAGGAGCTAACGAAAAATAATCTTTAAAAGTAGAAGATGAGGTAGAAGCAGTAGCAGTTTTGAATGGGCTTGCTGAATCTCTTTTGGATAAAGCTGCCATCCCACTTTAGAGCCAAATAGATACATATATTCCTTACGCAACGATTCCGGACTTTGGAATTAATCACGGAGGTTAAATGTTCATCAACTCCAACGTCAATATATGCCTATCAATAACCACTGCCAATTCAATAATGCTAGAATCCAATGGGGCAAAAGAAATTCGCACACGCCACCAACGTGTTGGCATCACAATGTCTATATGCCTAAAGCAACAGCATGTTTTGCGACTATGCAAAAAAAGTATAGGCCTTTCGGTAAGAGATTGATATACCACAATCAAAAAATACATCTCAATTGCTTTTCAAAAGAGCATTCGGTAAAGGAGCGCAAGAGTATTTTTTCGTTCACAACGTCCAATAGTAGATATTACACTGAACCTCATAAAGTGAATGCAAATTACTCACTGGGCAATGAAATGTTAAAACCAGGAGCTTCATTCCAAACCTTATACACAAATAAACAGTCCACTGTCTCTAATAGTAATTCATCATCGGTTGATGAATGCCCGAACGGGCCTTTGAATAAAGGTTCTGCACTTCGCGGAACTTCCGTAGTTCTCATCTGTAACTTATGTTCGACATACAGTGCACGGGCTTCTGCATCCGAAGCATCGTTCATTTGGGAACGTGTGCGCAATCTTTTAAAATTACCGTTTTCGATAACTAATGCGACCATTTCAGGATTAAATAAAAAGGTGTTGGTGTTGTTGATGATGTAACAGCATGAAACATTTCCCATAAAATTTTGGGGAATGCTACTGAAGTGACAGTCCCTGGCCGGATATAAATTTGGGTCGTTCCAGTTTTGTAGAACTAACTGTCGTGGGAACCTAATAAAAATGTCTTCGAGCTCACCTAAATTATGTACTCTTTTGTTAGGATCGCCACGTGATCCGAATTTGTTCACGCAAGCTACCGCTTTTGTGCTACCACAAATTACCGGTAGCTTACCCTCCACGCCCTTACACAGGTCCCTTCTGGACCAGTTGGAGAAGGTACCCCTAGCCAATCCTTACTTTTTAAAAAGCAGCCCTATAGAGATTTTATTTGGGGGGATTGCTACCCCAAGTTAATGATGGATGGGTGTTCGGGTGGATTGTCACTGAGTCAACCTCCACCGCACACGTTTCTTACTTCGCTACAAAAATCTCAATGCAACAGAATAGTTTAATAAACAACCAGCTTCAGAAGTTCTAGGAATTGGAAGAGATGCCAGATGAGGAATTATTCGTAGAAACAACCACAAGGAATTCGGAAGGCAGATACATAGTATCATTACCCTTGAAAAATGGATATACAACTAGGATACGAACGTATCTAGATTGCTTAAAATTATTCCATTCAATAATGAATATTACAGCGTCATTGAAGGGGACTTACGAGTTAGAAAATATGAAGAGGGTAGAGGTTTCAACATGTTACATCTCATTTATATCTACCGCATCATGCGGTCCATATTGCATGCTGGTCCAGTGCCACAAGCAGACTCAACACGGGGGAGGATATACAAGTTCGTTTCCAATAGCGATATTCGGAAAAGTTATCGCCAAATCTTAGTTCAACCTAACCAAACGCCTTACTTTTTGTAGTAATATCGAAAACGATGTAGGAAATTACCAGTGGAAGATGGCGACCTTCGGAGTTAACTGCGCTTCATACCTTGCTATTAGAACTCTTTTTAGCTGGCCCAAGACTCTCACGCTTCATATCGCCTTGCAACTGTAATGCTTTGGAACTCGATGTACGCTGATGCCGATTTAGATGGATTTCATGATGTTTAAACTACTCAGCGAGCACGAGATGAGCTGATAGATACTTTAGCTGGAGCAGGGTTTTCGTTACGAAAACTTCTTCAAACTTTAACGAATAATTGAGTAATCTTCCAAGTGAACTAATTTTAGATAAGGCGCTTTTAGAATTTGAAAGAAACAAGCAAAACAAGAGCATTTGGAGTAAAATTGAAGGCGCGGTTGGATCACTTTTATTTTGATGTTCAGCCTGTAATGGCTAACGACGCCTACAAATGCGAAGTTTTATTTTTTGACAAAGTTAGCACCTATAGTGGTTTTAACAAAAATAATTATGCAACAGATTTAGTTAGTATGCACCCCGTGGGATAAAAGCTTCCTCTGCTAGAGCTATGCGAAGCACTTTTGATTACTAACACAAGTTGAAATCTTGGGGATAGTTCAAAAAATTTACAATAAACCAAAGAAACAATTTCGTCACATGTACGAGTTTTTTGTCACATTGTCATATGTTTAAAGACTGTGAGAGCAAATTCAATTGCGTTAACTGTCATAAAAAACATCATTCGATGCTTCGTTTTATAATACCGAAAATGTTCATGAAGAACCATACTGCTAAAAATCAGCAAGAATGCAAACGCTTCATTCAGAAAATGAAAGTAAAATATTAAGGGGTTACACCACTGTAGAGCACGAAAAAAGGCATATTTCGGAATTTTTTTTTGGTCAATCAAAATTGAATAATTGTAATTCTGTAAAAAGTGTTTTTTAATATGAGTCTTGAAGTACAGAAAAACGATTAAGTTGAGCAATTCAAAAACAAAATGACGGCTCTGCAGCATGTTCCCGCTAATGCGTTTTTTTCGCATCGGTCCACGGCCGGAAACCTAGCTCCCGCAATTTCTGATCTGGAACAAAAAACCAAACATTTTTTAATTTCATGTTACAGTAGCAAGAGACGTACGTAGGGGTTTTTTGATAAATTAATTTTTCGTAAAATGGCTACACTTTAAAGAAAAAGTTTCGAATTCGAACCAAAAAATCATCAAAAAATTGTTTATAAATAAAAAAATATGCTGAATTTCGAAAAACCCCTACTTACGTCGCTGGAGATAACGATTTCAAATGTACTGTAAAAATTTTGAATCGATCGGTAAAGATTTGTTTGAGTTATGTTTCCGGCCAGCTCGAAAAAAGTGGATTTGAGAAAAACGCGTTTAAAGTTTCCGGTACTGTATAGCTATGGTCTGTGGTCTCAACATGGTAGAACACGAAATTTAGACATTTAGACATTTTTGCCGCCATTCATACTTTAGTATATTATTTTTGAGATCCTAAAAGACCTTTTACGATGAAAAAAATTTTTTCGATTTTTTAAAAATTCTACAGTGGTGTAACCCCTTAATGCCCACTGCAGTCGACATCGAACATGGAGGAGAGTTCTTTAAACTTAGGGCCTTAATAGACCAACGATGGCAACGATACCAGCCAAGGTCCAAAACAGATTAAAAGCAAAGTTTTCCGATCTGAAACTAGCAGACCCCAACTGCAACACCAATGCTCAAATCGACACTTTATTAGGTAGCGATCTCATACCCCAGATAATGCTTGAAGGTGTTGAGAAAATTTCCAACACACTATTAGCCCAAACTACCATCTTTGGATGGATTTTAAACGGCCAAGTCACAGAAAAAGTCTTCACATTCATAACATAAGTCGAAGAAATACCAAATGAATATCTAAATTCACGTTTTAGGAGTTAGAAGAACGCCCCCTCCATACCCATTACCACACCAAACAGTAAGTATTGTGAACACTACTACAAAGCTACAACTGCGAGATCGTATAATGGTCGGTACGTCTTTCGACTACCATTTAGGAAAAAATTCCCAAACACACTCGCCTTAGGTCACTCCCGAACCTTAGCACTTCAGCACTTAAAAAAGGGGAGCTTAAAACCTCGTATCACAATGTTCTCGAGGAACCCCTCCAATTAGACCATATGGAAGAAGTCAATTCGTATGAAAAAATAACAAAAGGTAAATACACATCATTTTAGCTCCCCAAAACGCAGTCTTTAAACCCGAAAAACTTACTACCAAAGTAAGACCCGATTTAATGTTTCTGCTACTCCATTGGCGTATGTTCAAATGTATTTTCAATGGAGACGACGAACATGTACAGACAAATCCTCGTATCTCCAGACGATGAAGACTTTCACCGAATCGTCTTCCGTCCATGCGCGACTACTAATTAAAAACAGTCACATTTGGTGTTAATCGCGCCCCCTTTCTAGCCATTCGTACACTTCACGAATTGACAAAAGACACTGAAAAACGCTACCACGCTTGCGCTATAACGATAAAGTTCACTTATTAGATACAAACTTTCTCACATTCAAAAAAGAAAGTGAAACTAAAATCTTTGGCACGCAATGGAAGGTAAAATCAGATAAATCTCATACACTCTTTAGTCAATATCTGCTATACCCACAAAGACAAAAAGACAAATTTTGTCAGCTGTGGGTGGAGACCCCGTAGGATGGGTTGCGCCAATTATGATACAAGCGAAGATCCTCATGCAAGAATTATGGCTAGATGGGACAGATTGTGACTAACGATTTCAGAAATTCAAATCCCTCGAAGGGTAAGTTTCTTGCCTGGTTATCAAGCCGAATTCCACGGCTTTTACGGCCCCTCTGAAAAGGGAAATTGTGCACCTATATATGTGCGCACCCAACACGATGCCAAAACAGCAAACCACTTATTAGTCGCAAAACAGTAAGCTTATAACGGCTTGAAATATGCGGTGCACTCCTACTTGCAAATGTTGCCTCATCTGTGCAATTGCAAACTATATCTATGGTCGATTTCGAAATCGTTCAAGCTTGGTTAGAAGCCCCCCTATACGTGGAAGACATATGTGTCAAATCGAACAGCCCAAATAATTGATTTAGTTGGGTAAACCACTTGGTGGCATGTAGTCAGTTCTGACATCCCCGCTGATCTTGGCACAAGAGGTCGCAAACTTCTGCCACCTCACTTGGGTGGAGCGACCCCAGCAGGCTACAAGAATCTCCAGAAAAATAGAAAACGAATAGATAAACAGAGCCCACTCTTAGTTCTCAACCCATTTTGGATTCAAAGTGACTGATTCGTGCTAATGGACGTCTAGCAAACTGCGACGGGTGTCTAGCGAGTTAAGCAATGTCGTGGCGACATAACAGCAACTCCAACGTCTACTAGGCTGATGACTCGCTAAATGAGTTCAAGTCCTGCTCCCCCCTCTATCCCCAACCATCGTTCCAATACACTACATATGAAGTTTCCACACCTGATCGTTTCAACATACACAACACACTAGAATTAAACACACCAAACACACGAATTTACCACCTACATATACACATACCCAAATTGTACATTACACAAAAATATAGATTAATTACACACAATTATTCGGAAGTCAAACTGCACGGACGTGTTCACCCCCGCCGAATTTCACGCAATAAAATAATTTAATTAAACCCGAAATTCGGAATTTATTTTTATTTAGTATTTTGGAAAAAGTAGTGAGTGCCGTATTAATAAGTGCAATGAACCCCAAGCGCCATAAGGTTAAATTAATAATAAACAATCGAGGAAAACTTGCTGCACAGTGAAAAAACGATCAAAGTTCAAAAGGAAACTGAAAAACTATTTTAGTTAAACAAAAACAAATGAAGTTACAAAATGTGATACCATACAATAACCATATTATTGTACCGTCGGCAGTACAAAAACACAAAATGTACAATACTATACAATCCAGTACTGCAACAAATATTCTGAAGACAAGGTCAAATAAAAGTCAGTAACGCTGATAACTATAGAATATTTTTCTTATTCGATGAAACTCGACTATGTTGTTTCTTGGTAAAAATAATCAGAAACGTATTTTATCTTTTGGGCGAAACTATTTGTTTCCGATAATTTTCGGCTTTTTTAATTTCGCTGTGAATATTGAACTTTACGGTTTTTGAATTTTTTGTTTTAAATCCATATAACTTCTCTAAAAACTGGCCGATTTCGATTATTCAACTTGTTAAATGTTCGTAATTAGTTGAACATGAAATCCGTGAGTGCATTACGAGTACCACAACAGTACAACTTACTTACTTACTTAATTGGCGCTATAACCGCTTAAGCGATTTTGGCCGAACTTTTCCTACAATTTGCGGAGTGCGTCTTGATGTTGTAACACAAATTGAGGGGCCTACAGGTTTACACAGACTCCGAACGGCGAATATTTTTTTTTGTGAGAAGTTTTTTTCATGTCAGAAATTCACTCGGAGGTTTGCCATTGCCTGCCGAGGGGCGACCGCTATTAGAAAAAACGTTTCAATAATTTTTGATGTTACTTGTCCCAGAATAGATTTGAACCCGGGACCCACCGAATGAAGCGCGCACACGCTATGCACTCGTCAACGGCGGCCGCCAAACAGTACAACTACAACAAAAAGTAACCAACTAAACTTATTAGTACCGGAAAGTGTACACCACAACTACAGCACTTAACACCATAAACACACAGGTGAACTACGGCCTAAACCCCAACAGTCCTTGTAAGAGAACATTTCTAGAGCTGAGCGTGGTCGACAATCGTCAGTGTACTTCAGAGATGCGAGCTCACAATTGCAGGAGGTCCCACAGCGATGTTGGCAACATACAAGGCGATTTGTGGGCTGGTTTTATACTATGTTGCATCAATTTGGACGCCATGGACCAACTTATTTAAATACTTACATTTCTTCCTGGTGCTGGTTAATTTGTTCATTTCGTATGGATCACTCCGATACAGTATGTTAATCTTTTCAGTTCATATGGCGCTCTCTGTTAACTTAAACATGAAAACTTCAATTTGAACGGTCTGACCCCTTCTCCATTTAATGAGTTAAATGATGGCAATATGTCCATACTAGTTGATGAGTTTGAAGATAACGTCCCTGCTGATCTAACAAAGTTTAGCCAGCCTACAATAACAAGAACAACGATGATCTATTGCGTAGACTTTTTGCTGAAGAAATAAAACACAAAAGTTGTAACTCAGGTCGATACTCCAATATATACAGCGGTGGGCAGTTGAACTGCCACCTATTGAATAGTCCATATTATTTTTTAATGATTTGAAAGACAAAAATGAGCGCAAATAATCAAACAATTAAGATAATTTACATCGATTTGACTACCTTTTACTTGACTATAGCTTTTAGCATGTAGAAAACGAGTTGCATTCTGCACGAGTGTGTATTTGCATGTATTTAGGCACACTCGCGTTGAATATATTTGTTCAGGAAATATATAGCCTCCTTGCTCGCGGAAACTTCAAGTTATATAAATGGTGTTCCAATAGTCCAGATATCCTTCGGGATATTCCAGACCCAAACAAGCAAAGTTTCCTGAAATTTGACGATGGCAGCGACATCACCAAAGCACTGGCGCTAGTTTGGGACCCGCTCAAGGATAGGCTGTTATTCTCATTTGTACCACAACAAAAAGTCGGAAAAAACTCCAAACGCTCTGCGTTGTCTACTATAGCCCGTTGTTACGATCCCCTTGGACTAATGGGTCCCACGTTAACCAAGGCGAAGATTATTCTGCAACGCATGTGGGAAGATAAGATTGATTGGGATCAGAGTCTGCCGCAATCGTTAGACACCGCCTGGTCTGCCTTTTGCAACAGGTTTGCAGACATGAAGCACCTATCTTTTCCTCGTTACGTCTTGCAGCCTGGGGCTACTACCGACATTCATGCATTTTGCGATGCAAGCCTTGAAACGTATGAAGCTTGCATTTATACGCGGCCAACTAAGGATGGCAACATACAAGTACACCTGTTGTGCTCGAAAGCCCGTGTCGCTAAAGACCGTTACCGTGCCTAAGCTGGAACTCTGTGCCGCAACACTGCTCGCACAGCTCATAGGTGAGTTTGCAGAAATTAAGCGTTTTAACTGTTCATTTCATTGTTGGTCAGATTCCTCAACCGTTCTCTCGTGGCTGCGAGAAGAACCGTCAAAATTTAACGTTTTCATTGCTAATCGAATTTCGACGATTCATCAACTTCAAAACGTCTTATCTAAAGGAGCCACCCCAAAGGTGCTCCTAAGATCGACACTTTGGTTGCATGGCCCATCATGTTTGCAAGAAGCTGAGGACTGTTGGCCACGCACAAGTGCGCCTCAACAAAAAATTTCGACAAAGAGTATTGCTACCGCCAATAACCACAAAGACATTTCGCATTCTCTCAAGTACATCAATTCATTTGGGACAATGCAGCGCATTTTTGGATACATGAGTAAATTTGTCAACATTAAAAAATCGCGAAGATCATCGCAGCTTACGGCTGCAGATACTTACTATGGAACTCAACTGCTTAATCGCTTAGTACAAAGAGTGCAACTTTGGCCAGAGTACATTGCATTGCAAGCCAATATATGCAATCCCGCTTCGGATCTTGATGAATTCGGAATCATTCGAGTCAGTGGTCGATTAAAGCATTCGATGCTTAGTTTTGAATCACGCCACCCATGTATTTTTCCAAAGGATCATCCACTAATCACATATTTTCATCGCAAGCATCATCATGCAGGTCCGCAACCTTTGCTCGCCTTTATTCTTTTGCAGTTTTGGCTCATAGGTGGTCGGAAAACAACAGCACGTGCCCTACACAAATGCATTATTTGCTGCAAATTGAGACCGCGACTCGTCGAGCACATAATGGCAGACATGCCTAAAGAGCGCATTCAGGCTTCGCGCCCTTTCATAGTCAGTGGTGTAGACTACTGCGGCCCATTTTATTATAAGCCTGAAGTGTGCAATAAATCGCCCCAAAAATGTTGTTTGGATGCAGTCGATGAGAGACCTGCATCTGGTCAGACAATGCAACGAATTTTGTAGGCGCCAAGAACGAGCTCAAAGATCTACGAAACTTAGCCCTCAGCGAGAAAAACCGTAGCGAACTCCAGAACTTTTGCCTCATTAATGGCTTCGATTGGCGTTTCATTTCAGCCCGATTTCCGCACTTCAGAGGTTTGTGGCAAGCAGCCGTAAAAACATCAAACCAGCATTTCTATCGCTCCGTTGGCTCATCACTGCTTGGTTTCGATGACTTGCGTACATTGATATGTCAAATATCTGCTGTATTTAACTCTCGTCCTCTCGTACCCCTTTCAGAAAACCCAGAGGATTTAGATGTACCAGGGAATTTTTTGATTGGTGGTCCACTGACAGGATGTTGGGAGCAGCAGCGCATAATTCAGCACGATAACCCACTTTCATTTAATGGGGTAGGCCGATCTAAACAGGGTTAGATCCGACGGTTAATCACCCGAAGATTCTGGGAGTGACATTCGACAGCCTTCTCTCCTTCTCCGCGTACACTACCGCAATCACCAATAGAGTACAGAGCCACAACAATGTCCTCAAGTCGCTCGCCGGCAGCCATTGGGACAAAGACAAAGAAACGTTGTTGGCAACATACAAGGCGATTTACCGGCCGGTAATAAACTATGCTGCGCCAGTATGGTCGCCGGGAACCAGCAGGACGCAGTGGATATAGCTACAGACCTGTCAGAACGCCGCATTATGCACGGTGACGCGATGCCTGCTGATGTCGCCTGAGGAACATCTCCAGCAAGAGGTCAATGTGGCGTTAAGGAGCACAACCTCATGCTCAGCAAGCAGTTCCTTGCTGGGTGTCACTGTTTGGGGCACCCAAATAGGCATCTGCTTGCAGTGGAGCTACCCCCATGCACATCAGAAGGCATCTCTTAGAACTAAAGGACGAGATCCAGCCACTCATAACGCAGCCGCTGGATTCGGAAGTGTACCTAAGCAACATCCACAGAGAGACAGTCACTACCACCATTGACTCTCGCCAGGCAAATGCTGTTATCGGAGCCCAACCACCATCTGTAGCAGAAGAGGAGTCCCGCGTCACTCTGGCACAATTACGATCTGGATACTGTAGTAGGCTCAACTCCTACCTATCCAGAATCAATCCTGACATACCCAACACATGTCCGGCAAGTGGAGATTCCCCGCACGATACCAATCACTATTCACATGCCCTCTCAAACCCACTCATCTAACCCCCCTCTCCCTCTGGTCCAACCCTGTCGAAACTGCACGTTTCTTGGGCCTCCCCCTAGATGAGTGCGACGACAACGACCATGGGTGAATCCGCTCTTCACGGGGTGTGATAACCACTACAACAAAAACAACCACTTTCATTAAATATGAATATGTTAAGGGTAATGTTCTCTGATCACTAAATTACCTAAATTACCTTCACTCAATTGTGCCAAATCATTATGTATTTAAATTTGCTAATCTCTCATTCGTTTTTATGTTATATACTAGGCATACATACCGCCCGCTTAGTTCAAGGTGGAATTTATTGGAGTTAGTCGTGAACCAGCATTGCAAAATTAATTCCTATTCATACGCAAATTGGTGTTCATTATTGGATAGCTGCAAAAAGGCTTAGTAGCTCAACATATCCTGATAAATTCTTTTGAAATCACCTTACTCTTTAACAGTCTTCAGAATACATTTGGAGTAATTCTAATGAGTTACTTACTTAATTGGCGCTATAACCGCTTAAGCTATTTTGGCCGAACTTCTCCTACAATTTGTGGTGTGCGTCTTGATGTTGTAACGCAAATTGAGGGACCTACAGTTTTACGCCGTATCCGAACGGCAAATGTTTTTGTGAGAAGTTTTTTTTTCATGGCAGAAATACTCTCGGAGGTTTGCCATTGCCTGTCGAGGGGCGACCGCTATTAGAAAAAACTTTTTCTATAATTTTTGGATGTTACTTGCCCCGAGCTGGATTCGAACCTGGGACCCACCGAATGAAGCGCGCACACGCTATGCACTCGGCAGCGGCGGCCGAGTAGATCAACAAATATGATCGGTGTAAGGTTGGTAACACTTCAACTGCTCACTCCTGTAATAGGTTATATGGATATACCGTCAAACATAGGGAAGAAGTAGAAATGTAAATACTAGAAATGTTTTTCAAATAAAATAGTAGTACCAAGAAATAGTCCTTAACATTTTCCTATGGGGGTGGTAGCAAAAACAGCGACATAACTTCTTTTAAGAGGAAAGACAATGCGGGAGCAAAATATTACATGAATAAGCAACCAGCAAGAAAACAACTGAAATAACGAAGCTTACGAAAATATAGAAATCCTGTCAACAGAGGTACTATTTACACTACTCTCGAAGACAATCTTGACTACATATTTATTACAGAAACGACCTATTATAACGATCAATTTTTTTTTAACTAGGTACACTCCGAACATTTCTTTACAAAAAATTTAAATAAAAAGTGTCAAAATCACATTTCTGTAGCAGATGTCACTTAAGGAGATTCATGCTAAATGTTATAATGTAAGAACGGCAAATGTGTATATTGCGTGAAAATAACGAACTCGTTTTAAACTTCAAAAATAATTACCCTAGTTTTTTTCCCAACCCGTAACGACCACTGCTAATATAAATTACAGACAGAAATTAAATCCTGCCAATTATTGAAAATACAAAAATAAGTACTTTTATCTAAATAAAATAATTATCATGTATACTGTTTTTGGCATTATATTTTAGAAGCAAGTGTAATTTTATTGAGCTCGAGGCCAGTTTTTATTAGGGAGAAAACAAAAATTTTTAAAGTGGTAGAAGTTATTGGTGCTATTTCGGATATCACCACATCTCCTCATAAGACTTACTTCTTTCTAGGCTTTGATATATCGTACACGGAGTTGCTGTGCGGACATTCAACCACAGTGGACCTGGGTTCAAACCATAGTAAAGTCTAGAAAGGAATAAGTCTGATAAGGAGATGTGACGATCTCCGAAATAGCAGCTATCACTTTGAAAAATCTGTGTTTTCTCATATTATTCCCCAATAAAAACTGGTCGTGAGCTCAAATAAAATTACACTGGTTTCGAAATAAAATAATAAAATAATTGCAAAAAACACGAGCACGCCTACATGCAAACTATAACTAGAACACAAAATGTACTTATACGAACATGTTCTGCAATTCACTTTCACTCGGAAATTTTCACTTCATCCGGCAGTTTTAGATAGGAAAAAATCTTAAATTCACTCGGAAGTGAATTGCAGAACATGCCTGATATATTTGTTAACTACATTACCAACCACGCTGTTAAGCGCCTAGTGGCAACATCACATTTGATAGCGTAATGACTGGAGATAGGCATAGTGAGAAAACAAACGATTTTCACACGGTTAGCGTTACTCAGTGGTTGAATAGTGGCCTCGAAATCTGTGGACCTGGTGATCTTCGAAATAGAAGCTATCGCTTCTTCCCTTTGGAAAAATTGTTGCTGTCTCATAATATATTTCTTAATAAAAACTAGCCTCAAGCTCAATAGATTTACATAAGTTTCTAAAATATAAGACCAAAAAACTCCATTTTAAATTCCATCCCATTTCAATGATATTGTACACAAGGATATTTGGTACCTATGCAGAAACAAAATGTATTTAACAACTATTGATAAATTTTCGAAATATGCCAAATATGCAAATTTAGAAGTTATAAAACAACGCGTACAATATGTATGTAAAATGAATAAACTCATATTTGACAATGATAAATGCCTATTCCCTAGTGCTGTAAGTTTATTTTTAAAAGAAGAAAATACTGAAACACATATACCACTCCCCATTCAAAGACTGGAGATTCGTTCAGCGTTCTCACGGTACATTAAACGAACATTTGAGAATATTTGATGCAAATAAAAATAACAATTATTACAACAACACAATCATTCATAATAAAGAATTTTGATAAATAATACATTTGAAGAAAGTAATACGAATTACAAAAAAGTACAATTATATTCAAATTTTTTTTTTAACTTTTGTGTATTAAGATTTATATACAATGTTAGCATAGCAATGTGCAAGTTTGAAAATTCAGGTCGATTTTTGAGATTTTTTGAAAATTTTGGTATTACACGCATTTTTTCATAAAACGGATGTATAAGTAATACAACCGATTTATGTTATATCTATACATATCCGTTAATTTTGATTATTTTTTTGTGCTGGCGGTCTTGCACTTAAATAAACATAAACATAAACTGTATTTTTTTTAAATTTAGTTGTTGTTTAACATTGTTTGAAGTTTTCATTTATATGATTATTGTTATAGGACGAACTATATTCATATGAATACCTAAAAAAATTAACGAAAAAAATTATCAGGAAAACTATTAGGAATATTATAAAACATCAACCCATCAAAATGTGTTTAACTTTCCAATGGAAACGTCAGATGGCGCCTAGCAACATTGCAAGTGTCCTTGACCAGAAATACATATATGTATAGCAATAGGCAAAAATTAAAAGACCCGTTTTCATTTTTATATATAGACAGTTATAGAGTAAATCAAATAAGACTATAACAAACGAAAAAGTGATGAACTTTCAGATATTTACGTACCTCTTTGTAAATGTTTTATAGCTTCGTCATACAAGTCCATTTCAATAAGGCATTGACCCAAAAAGAAGTGCGCTTTTAATAAATTCGTATCAAGGTCTAAGGCTTGACGGCAATCCTGGGATGACAGTTCCCAACGTTTCAGCTTTAGGTAGCATAGTGCACGATTAGAGAAATATGTCGCATTGTTAGGGTTTTTCATCTAAAAACGAAAGTTCTATATGAATTAAAAATTGAGTAAAAAATTAAATTCAGATTTTAAATACCAAATTTTATAAAAAATTTTGTCACATTATTATTATTATGGAGATTGAAATTTAATAACTTAAACACGTATGAATTGATTTTCATATACATACATATATCGGTTTATAACACTGCTTTACAGTCAAAATGTACTAATAAATTCATGTATATGGGAGAGTTATTATGAGCTTCATGAGCGCAAAATACATTTTTTATATTGTTTGTAAGGGCAGGTTTTTAAGATACGTTTGAAAAACAATTCCAATACGCTTTTAGCAGCATGCGAGCACAACTTGAACTGAATCGACTAAAAGTTGCAGCGTCAAATTTCAAGCCTCCACTTTTTCTTTTATTAAAATTCTTATAGCAACAATTTAAAATTCACGAATATTTTTAATTAATCGTACCAGACGCTGTGTTTGAAATTAATGAAATAGTCTTTTTATCTGCAAATGTAGTATTACTTAACCCATATGCAGCTACGTGCAGATAAAGTCATCTTGGCTTAAATTATACAAATTTTTGAAGTAAAATTTCTTTAGCGGCATGAGTCGGGTCAGAATAGCGACACGAAGTCACGCCACTAAGTCAGACATGACGCTTATATGAGACAAAATAAACATACCTATTCACGAAGCAATATATCAATGTGTATGTATAAGTATAGTGCATAGCCCAAGGTCATTTCAGCAATATTTTCGGACTAGACATTTATTAACTATTACCTCTACTAACTACTACTACTGCAGACTACTACTACTACTAAAACTACTACAACTACTAATTACCAGTACTACTACTACTACTACTATTAACTATTCCCAAATCATAAAAATTATCACTCATATATCCTATTTTCAAAGCCGGAATCAACTCTGACCCACGGAATTATCAACCGATATTTATCATTCCTGGCTCTTTAAAAAATTATATGTTAACTGAATTTATAACGAAATAGAAAATAATTTCCCAAAGGCAATATGGGTTTCAAAAATATAAGAACAGCAATCAACTACTGAGTAGATTCGCTGGCAGAATTAATGAGAACTTGGTGAAGCATTACCATGCTGTAGCTCTGTTTATAGACTTTAGTAAAGTATTTGATCCTTCATCGCACACAAAATAAAACGAATAGTTCATAATTATGATTGCCTTCATAAAAACCTGAAACCGTGTGACTGTAACGAAAACTTTAAGTGGATTGCGCACATAGCCCATCTGCTAATCATACTTAGATCTACATCTTATTTTTTAAAACACCTGAGTTTTGTAGCAATTATGATGTATTGCATCTAGCATATTTAGTATTATCAGAGGCGTATCTAAAGCATGCGATCACGGGATGGTGTGCAAATCAAGCACCAATCGTACGGAAATCAACCATAATTAAACAGAAATTAAATAAATAAATAAATAAAAAATTGGCTATCAGTATTTAACGAAACTACCCAACACATCCAAAAGAAAATATTTACTTAAAAATCATATCAAAAGTTTATTGTTATAAATTTCTAAACCAATATATTATCGAATGTTAAAAATTATTTAATATGTATGAAATTATTTAAAATCATTTGGAATTTAAGATTATTTTAAATTGAAATTAAGATAGAAAAATTGTACGAATCTTCACATATGGATATCTATACATATTATAAAACAAAGTCTAAAATTTTGGAAAGAGCTAATCTCGGGCACTACGGAACGGATTGGGATACAACTTTTTTTAAATTAATGATTGCAGTTAGCACTACAATGATAGCTACTTAAATTAAAAATTAGCCTATTCATTTCTGAAAAATTTAAGTGTAAAGTTTAAAAAAAATTTTACACTAAGTACAGCATTGCTACAACCGAATGTAAAATCAGTGTCGTAGCGGGAAGATGTGTAGTTGTGTGAGTAGTAATTCAACTGCTCTTCGTTACTACTTCGTTCGGCTATGCGCAGAGAGCTGTGCTGTTGACTTCGTTGATAAACCGATGCAAGGCGAAATGATAACTTTGATCCACACTGTTTGTTTTTCAGATGCTTTATCATCATAGACTGCGTTCAGACGGAGAAACTTTTGTCGCTTATTATCGGCGATTTCCCTTTTGGTGTTGCTCGTCGCGCTCACGCAGAGCAACTCTGTTCAGGCAATTTTCTGGCATTTCATTTTGTATCTTCGCAAATTTTTGTACCCTTCGCTTAAACGGCATTTACACATTCTGATAAATTTTGTGATTATAAGTAAAAGGTGAGTTGAAAAATGAAGTTTTAACATAATTTACGATAATATGTATAGTATAGCATACACACGTGTATATTTAATCGCAAAACATAAGAACAAAACTTTATTTCCCAACTTATCGTATGTATTCACTTAAAACTAAACAAAACTGCAACCACTGAAAGATTGAAAAGGAATGTCAAATTTCTTACCTGCCGACTGAGACGAATAAGAACACAAAGCGTGTTGCCCGAGCACGAGCAACTCGGTGCCCTTCCCCTTTCCCCGTCCCTCTCTCTCCTACAAGTAACGAGTTGCCGCGACAAAAGTTTCCCCGTCTGAACGCAGTCATACAAGAAACCAGAAACTACAGCTGAATTTTTAAAAGTTTTTTAGTGTTTTGCTTACGGTGTTGCGCATTTTCTTCCATTCAAAAATTAGTTTTGTTTATGTGTTTATGAATATACATACATCAGCAGCGCAGAGGTGCAGAGGCAGTGCTGCTGGCTGCGCACATATTCAAACTGAATGAGTTTATTCATACGTGTTGAGTTTGCTCATTTGAGTTTTTTTTTTATTAAACACGATCATTGTTGAGCCGAATGAGCATATGAGCAATACGAATGAACATATACATAAACAGAAAGCGCGTGGCGAAGCCTCGCGCAACCGTTGCCAGCTAATGTAGTAATAAATGTAAAGGCCCGTTCACATACGACTTTTGCTTTGCTTTGCTTCAGAGTTTCGCTTTGACAGATAAGTTCAATACATGATGTTATATGAGTCCTGCTAAATACAAGGCGAGAAAAGTAGAGCAAAGCAAAGCGAAGCGAAATCATGGGCAACTCTCAACTTTTGTCCGCTTTGGCAATCAGCTGTTATCATTTCCATTTTATTTTTATTTTGGCGTGCGTATACACACTAGCATGAGGTTTCTTAACGCGCAGTACATTCACCTCTTGGTGAAGGTGTTCCTCAGGTGACATCAGCAGGCATTCTGTCACCGTGTGGAGTGTGGCGTTCTCGAAGGCCTCTATCTTCATCCACTGTGTCCTCAAAGTTCCCGGGGACCACACTGGCGCAGCATAGTTTATTGCCGGCCGGCCAATCGCCTTGTATGTTGCCAACAACGTTTCTTTGTCTTTGCCTCAAATGCTGCCGGCGAGCGACTTGAGGACCTTGCTGCGGCTCTGTACGTTGTTGGCAATTGCAGTAATGTGCGCAGAGAAGGAGGGCAGGCGGGCAGGCTGTCCATTCCCAAGGCAGCCGGATGTACGTACCGGAACGACCCAGGTTTTACCCGGCCAAGGGCTGTAGATCGGTGCATACCATTCGTGGTTTATCATCTATGGAGCAATGCCTCGCAGCAGGGTTGCTCTACACACTTCTGCTCAGAGCTGGAATTTAATCCAACCCTGGTCCAGAAACCTATTTTTGCTGCGTATGCGTATGCCATAGAAGGCTCCATCCAAACTCCTCCTCGGTAAGGTGTAACACGTGCGATGGATGAAGCCATCTTAAGGTCTGCTCAGGCCTTAAGACACATAAGGAGTGGACCACACGGTGTGTGGCCTTGTGTTGCTTTCAAGCGCCAACAGCCTCTACGGCTCAAAACGTCGCGCCAATTGCGCCGGTGCCACCCTGCACCCAGGGGTTCTCAACGGCTTCAAGGAGCAAGCAGCAAGCAGCAACACGCACACTCCCCATCTCTGCCAACCCCTCCAACCCGATCCCGCTCACACTTAAGTGTTAGGGCTATCCAGTAGCTCTTGGTGCCCTACACTGTCTGTTCCGTGTGTCAGGCCAGAATACCCCGAAATGTGGCATCAGTTAGGTGCAATTTGTGCCAAGGCTGGTATCACTTTCGAACGTGTTCTGGTCTACGCACCACACGTGAGTGGACAGGTGCTTACCTTGCCCCATGTTTCAGAGCTCTGCAGCCGCATACGCCTCCTCCGGCGCTGACCCCAATCTCCACAAGGCAGTAACCTGCACAGCGGCAAGCGCAATTGAGGCAACGTGGACAACAACACCAGTCCCTTACACCCCCCATCGCGTCGGCCCATCCTGGGCGGATTAAGCTCATGCAGATGAACTGCAACGGACTCCAGAGCAAAATCGGAGACAACCGACAGTCTGTTCCGTGTGTCAGGCCAGGATATACCGGAATGCGACATCAGTCAGGTGCAAATCGTGCCAAGGCTGGTGTCACTTTCGTGTATGTTCCGGCTTGCACACCACACATGAATGGTCGGGTGACTACCTGGCTCCCTGCTGTAGAGCCTTGCAACCGCACGCGCCTGAGGCGGCGCTGCCAACCACCATCTTAAGGCAGCCCAACGTACTAATGCATGTGCAGCAGGGACCGGGTGGACAACATCACCCTTCCCTCACACTTCTCGCCGCGACGACTCTACCAAGGCAAACGAGACTCCTTCAGCTGAAATGTAATGGGCTGCAGGGCAAGATTGAGGAGATAACCGACTTTATGAGTCGGCATAATCTGTCAATAGCTGCTATCCAGGAAACGAAACTGCACAACAACTCAACCTTGTTGAGTTGCAATGGCTGCAATGTGCATCGTAAGGGTCGCCAGCGAGGTAATGGTGGTGGCATCACCCATCACACTGTGCAGTATCGTCTTATTGAAACAGACAATTCGACATTCTGCGCGATGAATGATGATGCCCCCACCAGGATTATGGGCAGTTGCAGCAGCTCGCCTGACCTAACAATAGCTAGTACAGGTCTGATAAATAGCATAGCGTGGCGACCTATGCTATCGCTTGCATCAGACCACCTACCCACAGTCATCACGAGTGACAGACCTGTCGACTTTGTCTCCGCGGATCGAGAGACTTTTATCAACTTTAAAAAAGCTGATTGGTCTGGATCCGCGGTATTCACTGAGAGTACCTTCGGTGCCCTACCCACAACAGCAGATGCGCTGGAGAACCACACTTCCGCAGGGCTGTCACGACCGCTACGGTCCGAATATCCCAGTGGAAGCGGCAACACTGTCCAACCAACGTGATCACCTTCGCCTGCCCCATCCCCAAAATCTCCGCATCAGGGATTCAAACTCAGAGATTCGGACCCTGGTAGACGACCATAAGCTGAACAAGTGGAAGGAGCACCTGAAGTCCTGCAACTTTGCGGCAGGTTTGGACAAGCTTTGGACCACGGTGAGGTCCCTGCGCAACCCGGCAAAGCGTGATGATCGAGTGGAGATTTCATTCGGTGACCGCGCCTCGTCGGACCCGAAGAGATGCGCGAGCTACTTCAGCCGACTGTTTATACTACATCCTTCGGTAGATAGGACTAAACGGAAGGTGCATAGAAGGCTACGCAAATTGCCAAAACCTAGCGTGCCTCTTGCCTTCACCTGTGGCGAGGTGAATGAAGCCATCTGGATGGCGAAAACCTCCAAGGCCATTGGTCCTGATGGACTAAGAATGTTAATGTTGAAGAATTTAGGCCCCAAGGGAGTAGCATACCTTACGAGACTTTTCACCATGTCCATGACCACCCTCATCATCACAGAGATCTGGAAGACTGGGAGGGTGATACCGCTGTTGAAACCAGGGAAACCGGACGAATGCTATTAACCGATTTCCCATCTTTCAACAGTGGTTAAGACGCTCGAGGCTATGCTGCTTCCCTATTTTACACACCACCTGGGCTACCCGGCTAAGCAGCAACACGGCTTCCGAAAGGTGAACGGCACAACAACAGCACTAAACGTCATAAACACCCAGGTGATTCGTGGCCTCAATCGCAACCGTCCCTGTGAGAGAACTGTATTAGTGGCGTTGGACCTATCAAAGGCCTTTGATACGGTCAACCATTCAACGCTACTTGAAGATATTGAAACATCCACTCTCCCGCAGGGTCTGAAGCGGTGGACTGCGAACTACCTGAGTGGTCGACAGGCGTCGGTGTATTTTAGAGACTCAACATCTAAACCGAGAAGAATTAAACAAGGCGTCCTCTCCCCGGTTCTGTTTAATCACTATATCTCGAAGCTTCCTCAGCCACCCGAGAGGCCTGCCAGAACGCCACACTCCGCACGGTGACAGAATGCCTGCTGATGTCACCTGAGGAACACCTTCACCAAGAGGTGAATGTACTGCGCGTTAAGAAGCACAACCTCATGCTAAGCAAGCAGTTCCTTGCTGGGTGTCACCGTTTGGGGCATCCAAATAGGCATCCGCTGGCAGAAGAGCTACATCTAAGGCACATCAGAAGGCACCTCCTCGCACGTTTTTACCACGAGATCCAGCCACACATAACCTAACCACTGGATCCGAAGGCGTACTGGCAGGTCCTAACTAATATCCACCAAAAGACAGTCACTACCACCATCGAATGTCACCTTGCAATGCCATATTAGGAGCCCAACCAACACCAATTGCAGATGAAGAGTCCTTGCTGCTTCGCGAATTAAGATCTGGATAATGTAGTTGACTTAACTCCTACCTATCCCGAACCAACACACCAAACACATGCCCGGCATTTGGCCCTCTCAACCCTACTCATCTAACCCGCCTCTCCCTATGGGCCTACCTTGTCGAAACTGCACGTCTCCTGGGCCTCCCCCTAGATGAGTTTGACGACAATGGCCATTGGTGAAACCGTTCTTCATTGGGCGCGACTAGCCGCTAAAATAACACAAACGCGTTTGTCAGGTGGGAATTCCACCCATCAAGGTGTTTTTATTTCAGTTCCACTTAGGAAATGAGCTAGGTTTACGTTTTCGTCCGAGTCGGTCTCAGAGCTGTTGTAGGAGGATCTTTTCTACTATCATTATATCTGTGACATTATCATTATCGCAACAGCCAAAAAAAAATTCCCACTGAATTCAAGACCTCGACGACCTAGAACATTGCATTCCTAGAAGAGGGCCAGTCATGACCTCCTGAAAGAATGTCAACATATGTTTCATAAATTAGGATTTGAGAGCTTCGAGGGTGTTTTTTCCGCGAGTCTTTGGCCAACTGATGAATAGCTCGAACGCCCAAGTAATGGGCATAGCTTATTCCAACAGTTAACTGTTTTTACTTTACAATAGTACAATAGTAATTACTAAGATGAAAAAAGATCAGAGATGGTTGATTAAGGTGGCATAAGACCACGTAAAATCAGCACCTGAAGAACTCAGAAACGAATTTAACACAGCACATGCCCTAGAAATGGAGACAATCATACCATAAATAGTTTTTGAAAACCCAATTTTGAAGGATTCAAGCTATCGAAGGTTATTGTATGGAATATTGAGCTGAATTTTACCAAGAAGGAACGGGCAGCCAAAAGTGCCAGTTATAATTGTAATAACAAATGAGCACAATCAAATGGATATTCTGCTTTCAAGTGTATTTAGGTCAATCAATAAGCATCGAGATCCGTACGGAGGTAAGGGCTCGGAAAAGTTTAAATATGGATGGTGAATCGTAAAAAAGCTTTCTGTACTCTCTCAAGGCGGTTGGAGACACCTATTTGGTATGGTCTCCAGATAACAGCAGCATACTCTAATCTCGATCTAACAAATGTACAATACATTGTTTTAATACTGTACGGGGTAGTGAATGCAGAACAATTTCGACGTAAGAATGCAAGCATCGAATAAGAAAGTGTTATGACTTGGTTAACATGGTTAGTGAAATTTAACTTAGAATCGAAAATAATGCCTAAGTCCCTTATTTCACCAACGGATTTCAGGTGAGAGCCAGCAAATACTATATGAGGTATGTAAAGCAGAAGCCGATTTAGCAAAAGTTACGTGGAACATTTGCTTATATTTAGCGAAAAACGATTCAAATATCACCAATTGTAAACATTGTGTAAGTCGGATTGCAGCCTTTCAGAATAACGAGTATTGTTAATGAATGCGAATATTTTAAGGTCATCAGCATACAACAAGTACACAGCAAATGAAAAGCATTAACCAATATCATTAATAAATAAAATAAAAAAGAGGAGCCCTAGATGTTTCCCCTGCGG
Organism: Anomoia purmunda; assembly: GCA_951828415.1. Taxonomy (NCBI): domain Eukaryota; kingdom Metazoa; phylum Arthropoda; class Insecta; order Diptera; family Tephritidae; genus Anomoia; species Anomoia purmunda. The sequence goes on along the minus strand of OX639994.1, from coordinate 39,045,471 downwards.
AACACCAGACGATGCAACAAATAGACGGGATGGAGATTATCAACGGCAACAACGCAGCGTATATTGGATAAATATGACTTGAACCACGACAAAAAACGTGGAGTGAAAGCTTTGAGGAGAGTATCCGGTGGGAAACTTTATCAAATACCTTAGGGAAATCAGTGTAAATAGTGTCAACTTGAGCTCTGTTTTGGAATGCAGAAATGCAATAATCACTGAAAATGGACAAATTAGTGACAGTGAATCGACATGCAACGACACCGTGCTGATTAGTAGAAATTAGAAACACCATCCGCGTCAGTTTTAGACGAAGGTTTGAGCTTTCTAATGCCACTGATGACGTCAGTAACAGATAAACACAAAGATCCAAAATTAAGCGAGAAACTACTCCTGGAAGACATATGACAAAACATCGTCGGAATCAGCGAATAAGTTTGCAGAATTTGCATATTTATAATTGTAAAATTAATTAATTATTAATTAATCAGAATTCCTTCGAGTCCGAAATAATATTGTTTTCAAAATTCAAAATATAATTTCTTTACAAGAACTTATTTCAACAGTTAAATTCTTTTAGATATCGCTGGAATTTAGAATAATGCACTGAATCACTGAATCACAGTCTTTTAATATAGCTTGTAAAATTTTTTTTTAATTCTTCAGATGTTTTAGCCGCTTGGTGTGCCAAGGTGTCTTATACACTTTCTTATTAACTTCAAGCACATCTCAGAGATCTTACTTTTAAAATAATGAAAACAAGAAGTAACATCATTGACGTGGAAAACATTACACAAATCGATTTTTAATAAAATTTCATTAAAAGTAGAGAAATCACATGCCCTATAATTGATGTTGATATTAGGCTATACCTAACTCGAGAGTAAGAGGAACATGATGTTTATCAGTAGGGGAAATGGGTGTAATACATTCCGACAAAGTGTAGTGAACATTATTGGAAATAAACACTAAATCAAAGATTTCGTTAAGGCTATTACAAAGTCCATTGATTTGAAGTAAATAAATGCTTCAAAAAATACCAACAACGTGAATCTCGGCTGAAGAATTAACATTAGAAGCCACAAATGTAGCCGAGTTACCATGTGGGGACCAACTCAAATGGCATAAATTAAAATCCCCGAGGACAAAGAGATGGTTGTCCTCACCAGCAATGTCTGATGATAATGACACAACGTTGTCAGCGTGTGCAAAATACAGAAAGTCAGCACTCTTCGGCCGAATATACATATGAGGCACACACAAAAATGGTGCCAGATATGCCATGAACGCGTACGCAAAGCTGATCACTGAGTGTGCCAGGATTTTATTTATTTATTTTTGGCATGGTCACGGTCTTTACGAAAAACATCATAGAGATTAGGATCAAACATTTCAAAACTGAAAAAAAATTTCATTCAGCCAAGATTCAACAAATACAAAAATATCAAGCTCTAGAGAACTTTTCATATACACAGTTGAACATTTAGTTCGAAGGCCAGATATGTTCTGAAAGTATATTTTTAAGTATTTATTACTAGCATTGGATTCAGACACGGCAATTACGAAACTTGCAGTGTTACGACCTCTTTTTGAAAAAAAACTGAAAGGACGAATTGTTACGTTCGTAAGTCAAATATTCGCATTTAATAGCTTATAACAATAACACTCAGATATGCCTAGCTTACAATTAATCTTTTTGAAATCTTTAACATTGGCATCCATTTTATAAGCATACGGCATCAAGAAAGTTTGTATCAATTTCTGCATATTAGCAACATAATTCAAAATGTCGGCTACGAGCACGGTATTCGAAAATGAAGATATATGCAGCTACTTCATCTTAGAAACAACACTGAGTTCATTGTTATGGTTGGAACCAAAAACTAAAGGTTAACTAAAGGTTTAAGCTTTTTTCGGCTACCTTTGGCTTCAGGTTTATCAGCAGGCACTTCCAGTTGATCGCGATCAGATGTAGGAGCATGAGAAGTCGACATTGAATTTACTTTATTGTTAGTAGATGTCGATCACAGTGCAGACGTAGTGGTAGCACCTGGCGTCGGCTTCGCACTATCTTCATTAGTGACAGCAGCGCTCCGCTAAAAGGAACATGAGAGTGCAAATCAGACCCAAGAGAATTAGCAGACGAATTTGAAGGCGACGAGAGCAGAAGTGACTGATCAGAAGCACCAACAGTGTCATTGGTTTGTAGACACGAGCTGGGTTGAGATCTTTAGAGCCAACGATGCTATGTAATTTTCTTACTTCTGCAGAAAGCAAAGAAACAGCGGCATCTTTAGCATCAAGTTTAGAGCGTTGAGAAAGAATTTCTGCATTCAGGCTATCAAATTTTTGCACCAGTTGTTTTTTATCTTCACGTAGCGAACTTAGTATTGAGAGCACACGTACGTTATCAGCTCTTAGGGCCGCGATCTCATTAGCAATTGTTAGAAGGGAGATATGCTTGTTGATTTACTCATTCGACACATTTTCACTAGCATTTTTAGGTGCACTAGCACTTTTAGCAGCGACTATCTCCACCAAAGCAGCGGGTGGGGGAGGTATGCTACGCCGCTCTGCCATACACTTTTTATACACGAACATCTTATCCGAATTTTGCAAAAATTCGAGATCTGCCTGTAGCATACCAACACAAGCCAAGTGACAGAAATCTTTGCACTTGGCGCACTGAACTTTCAAGAAGCATTAGCAGACGAATTTGAAGGCGACGAGAGAAGAAGTGACTGATCAGGAGCACCAACAGTGTCATTGATTTGTTGGCACGAGCTGGGTTGAGATCTTTAGAGCCAACGATGCTATGTAATTTTCTTACTTCTGCAGAAAGCAAAGAAACAGCGGCATCATTAGCATCAAGTCTAGAGCATAAAGTAAGAATTTCTGCATGCAGGCTATCAGATTTTTGCACTAGTTGCTTTTTATCTTCGCGTAGCGATGTCATAAGAAGGGTTATATGCTTTTTGATTTGCTCATTTGACACATTTTCACTATCTCCTCCAAAGCAGCGGGTAGGGGTGGCGTGTCACGCCGCTCAGCCATACACTTTTTATAAACGAACATCTTATCCGAATTTTGCGAAAATTCGACATCTGCCTGTAGCATACCAACACAAGCCAAGTGAGAGAAATCTTTGCACTTGGCGCACTGAACTTTCGTTTGAGCACGATCAACTTTTTATAATGAATTTGTAATTTATTTACTTCTTTTAATATGCACTTATTAGGATTAGATTATAATAAGTAAGAGTCACTGTCTGAAAAGGTTTACAACCACAATATAAAAAGTTAATTCAATTACAATAAAAATTCACCAGGATGTGATTATTTTTACGAAAGATTCAAAGCGATAAGAAAACGCGTCCGCACAGTTTGAATTTTCTTTTATGATGTGAAAGAAAGCCTTACTACGTATTAACCATATTTTATCCAGGTAGCGGTACTTTGGTAATGTTCTTAACAAAATGCATGGTAATCTGTGAGCTTTGGGGTTGTCGATACTTCTTCCTTTTCTCAAACCTTTTGAGTAGATAACGTTGAAATTGGCTCGCCAACCAAATATTGTTTTTGTTTTTCGGTTAATAAGCTTCCTGCGATGTTCTTCTTGAAACTTTCAATGAAAATCTTTGGCAGTAAATCGCGACTTATCAGCGTATCTATTCTGGCTGGATTGTTACAATTGGGATATGCTAGAGAAATATTCCTTAAATTCAGAGTATGCTACCCTTATTGAAGATAGGAGGTGAAGAGCTGTGGCAGTTTTATCGCCTGAGTTGCAGTTGAGAACAAGTAATCAGGCAGGCTTTATTAGCGTATTGCACTAACTTTCCGCCCATACTCAGTATTTCCTAATTTGTATTTTTTGTGGATAGACCAAGCAGCTTACGTGACGATACAAGTTGTTTGAGATACTTGCTCGATTAGTGTCCGAATGAGGTGAGTTTCCCCTCGATGCATAACTGGCACAATCGCCGTAGGTAACAGGGTATTTTCTCTACTACTACAAAAATGCGAAGGTATTCTATCATTGGGTAATTGAATAATATACATGTGTATTAGTTGACCGCATAACTTAGCGGAATTTGAGATAAGTTGAGGAACTACGAGATATTTAGTGTATTTCTATACTAGTTTATTTTTTATATATCGCACACTAAGTCAAAAACCATTACAATTTTTCCACATGGGGGTTTCCCCATTAGGGTTCACACAACACATCTTTAATGATAGCAAAAAATTCTCTTTGGTCACAGTCTTCCTTACTGTAAAAATACCGTTAAGCCTCTTTTTATGTTAGGTGCATCGCTTGAACAGAGTCAACTAAAGAGTACTATGTTAGTTGTGAATATGCGTATGTATATGAGCAACAGAGTATTTTTTCCACGTAAAGAGTCTTATTTCGAGTTGTGATGCTATTAGTTAAAAAGTGTTCAATTTTGTGGTGTATCATTTAGAGCTGTGCCTATTTAATAGAAAAAAGTGAGTTTAATAGCCTGCATTATTTGGACAAGGTTTTTTTGATGAAATAAAGATGATACTTATAAAAAGCCATAAATTTATTCCTTTATTGATATATATGTATGTACAAATAAAACTGCATTTCTAATGAGATTAGACATGAACTCATTGGAAATAAGTACCTCTTGTGAAATTTTCCAAAAATTCATCCACTATGAAAATCTTAAGAGCAGAGACTGATCCTAGACCATCTAATCATATGGGTGATAGCAGCATAGATATATTTAGCGATTCTGGGAGTGAATTTTGTTTGTCCAAACCAATACAAGAGTTCATTGGAATAATATTCATCAGAAATAGGTGAGGAAATATTTTGTAGGCGGAGAACGCGCGCTAGATATACAAGTGAGTGTAAGAAACACAAAACGCAAAAATCTTTGAGAGATGCCGTACTATCTTATACTTCCTTTTCCAAATCGAAAAAGAAATAGAGCTAGGCAAATATGCTCACCTTGTGGAGCAACATGCCGCCTGCGATGCAGTGAAAAAACTTCGGAACCACACCGCATTAAAATATTCAGCAACTGTTGGGATTTACGTGATTTTCAAAGTTTTTAGCTAGCCCCATGAAAAAAATAAAACCAAAATACAGATACAGATGTACGCAAGGGGTTCGCAACGCATTTTGATGTGAACTCAGATTTCACTAGAGTATGTGAAACATTTTTTTAACCAACTCTCGATATAAATGTTATGTTATTGAAAAAAGGGATGATGAAGGTTTCGTTGGGCTTGACTTACGTGGAAAGCATGAAAGCCATATTAAAGTTAGTCTTGAAATTGGGAACTGTATTAGACTTTATTGAAAAAATTCCAATTCCGCGGGAGTTCATTGAAAGTACTAAAAGTATTGCAGATCAATACCAAGACTATAAAGAATCCCGTGAAGCAGAAAATTTAAATTGTGGGAGTAAAATTTTGTTCTACAGAATATTCGACACGGAGTTCAACATTTCCTTTTTCAAGCCAAAGAAAGATCAATGTGATCTCTGCTAGTCTTTCCTAAATGCAGACAAAAATGGTAAACGAATTTTAAGTGGAGAGTATAGCACACATCAAGAAGAGATGGAGCTATGTAGAACGTAAACATAACGATAAGAAAAAAAGGAATGTAGCTGTATATGATCTACAGGCTGTTCCATCCTTGCCAAAAGGCTTTACATCTTCTTTTTACTATAAAAGTAAAATTAATTTTTACAATTTTACTGTTAGCGACCTCAACGCCAGAGATGTGGGATGCTTTTATTGGACTAAAGTTGAATTTTTCCACCAATGAAGAAAATCAGAAAATTGTTTGGCGTGACATTAAAGACTTGCACATTAATCAAGAAAACATGGATTAATTTTTTTATAAAACATCATATAAAGAAATCAATTAAAAAAAGTGTTTTGTGTAATAAAAAGCAATTATAAGCTTCTTAGAAGAATGCACACAGGAGTCTCACTCTCCAGTTCACAAAACCGACAGACTTGTGTATCTGACAAATTTAGCTTACTTAGGTGATAACGTACCCTGCAATGTCCCGTATAGTACTCAGTGAAAGTTCGCAGGTCCTCTATGCCCAAGTTCATTAGTGTTGGTTAGTCTCAGGGGACTTTAAAAGTAAATCAGAGCATGTTTTCAATTAAAAAGGCACAATTTGGCATAATACGAGTACCCAGCAGTAAAAGAAAAACTTGCAACTAAAAAGACACAACTCTAAATTACCTCTTATTGCCAAAATTGCGGCACAAAACTAAAAACGCTTTAGCCGAATCATGTTCTAAGAAGGTTTTCTTTACTGTGGAATTGAAACTGCTGAACATTTGTGATTTTTTGAGTTGTGATTGTTTTTGATTTAGTGTGCGATATGTTTGGGTGTGATTCGTTAAGATATACTTATACTTATTTACATACATACATATATTAAATAAGATCACTTATTTCGACAATCCGTTATTTGTACCACCCGCATTTCGCTTTGTGCTTGCTATTACCACCGAGACTTGCTGACGCTGCCTTTGTTGTTGTTGTAATTCTTATGTTGTTTTTCAGGCGCTGCACGGCTTTTCCTTTGCGTTGCTGTTGTTCAGTTGCTGTCCTCTTTTTGCTTTGGTGTTTTTTTTTTTATTTTTACACTGTATGTTTTATCGCACTATTGCATCATCTGCATATATGCTTAGTTGTAAGTTTCTTACTACATAGTGTAAATTTGTTTATTTGCTGAAATGCAATCACGAATAGGACAACAGATAAAGGTGATCCTTGTGGAATCCAATTATTCTGTTGGACAAAAATCTTGGGGACAAAAATCGGTGTGGAATTCAAATAGGAAATAAAAAAATAAAATAAAATAAATATTTGGTTGTACGTAACTACGCTTTTAGCATTTAATTCGCGCACCACTGTTGCAAAAAAATACGCTTGGTCCTCTACTTTCCGTTGGCTTTCGCCTTATGTACAGCTATTTTAAATAGTGCTGGTTTTTTTTAAGGTTTCTTAACACACTGGGTTTGTTTGTTTTTTTTTTTGGTTTTTCGAATAAATGGTTACTTCCACGTATATACCTAGATTTTCATTATTTCACGTTTTTGCATTTAAATTTAGATTTGATCTTTAGTTTTTAGGTTTTCGCATTACTTTTTACACGCACTTTCCTCGCTGGTGTGTGTGTAATTTTGCACACGCACTGAATGATACGCACCTCAGCGTTTTTATGTCGTTTAAATTCAATTTAACTCTGTTTTGTTTTATTCACTGCTGGTTTTGTTTATATTACGCTTTTAATTTGAAGAGAGTGAGGTGGCCAATTCTTTTAGGGCTACGAAGGACTATTTTGTTCAGAGTTGTACTGAACAACGAAAAACGAAAGTTAATTCACTTTTTGGAATCCTACAAGGTTTGCTTTATTTTAGTTATTAAAAAAATTCAAATTTATTGTAACGGAATGCCGATAGTAAAACAATGTTTTTTATGTAGAAGCAGTGTCTTGCGCCGTTCGAATGAGAATGAAATCGCCTACACCGGTCAGCAGCTGGGTCACCACCACAGTGTAACCAGTAGGCAACCTTTTCGGTTTGTTTACTTTTAGTTTCTATAATTTTGGTGAAATTCACCCCAGGGCAAGATTTATAGGGTTGCAGTTACGAGATTTTGGCCTTCTCTCCTGTTAGGGTTTTGTGCTATCAGAAAACAATCAGTAAATTTTAACATTTGTTGTCAAACAACTAGCTTAAAATAAAGCGATTTATTGCGATGTAAAAGTGAAACATTATATTATGAGATATACATACATACATATATATACATAATACATATATACATAATTCCCTAAAATACAGAAATACACATGTGTGTTAAAATGCGCTTCGACTAGGCAATGAAAAAATCTTTTATTAATTCATTAGTACTGAAAATCAAACATCTTTAGAGATTTGTTAAAAATCTAATGGGCAAATATATCTTCCATCTTAATATAGTAATATAAATAGCTGATGTGTAAACCTTCATAAACAGGAGGGATAAAAAATGAATGTAATATTCGTAGTCATGCGATCTTTTAACGTAAGCATTAAACGAAATGGCTCAGATTTTAAAGAAAACGGCGCATTCATAGTCAAAATTAACTTGGTGCTTAAAGTTAGTTAACGCGTTTTCGTCAGATATCCCATTGAAAATTGGGTCAAAAAGCTACAACTAACTTTAAGTATCAACTTAAGTTTTACTATAAATACGCCTCTCTACGAGGGTTGCCTTTTATATTTTGCGCCTTCGCAACACAACAAGTGATTACCTGTAATTAGAATTTTTATCGTAAAGTTTGGTATTTTTTGGCATAAACTTGCATATAACGTTTTCACTTACGAGTTTTATTTGTGTTTATTTATAGTGAGTTTAAAAATTCATATTGCTTAAAAATGGAATAAACCCGTGAACATTTTCGTGCGATGATTTACCACGATTTTCGACGTGGATTATAGAGACAGGAGTGCATCAACCAACTTACTTCTACTTTTTGCGTTGAATCACCACACTTACAACGAGTTCCTACGTGGCCGCCAATCTTTGCAGGACGAATTTCGTGAAGGTAGTCCAAAAACGGTGGTTGTGCCAGAAACAGTCGATGCTGTGCGTCAATTGATAATACAAGATCGTCATGTGACATATCGCGAGATAGAGGCATCCTTGGCCATCAGTGGGACCAGCATGCATTCAATATTGCATGAACATTTGGTCGTAAAGAAGATTTGTTCTCGTTGGATACCGCATAATTTGACAATTTCCCAAAAAAGGACTCGTGTCGATTAGTGTAAAGAAATGTTGAAGAAATTTAGCCGCGGTGGATCAAACCACGTCTATGACATCGTAACAGGTGAAACAAAGCAGCAATCGACTGTATGGGTGTTCCAAGACGAGCGTAATCCAACAAAAGTTGTTCGCGCAAGAAGCACCTCAAAGCAAATGGTCGCCTGTTTTTTCGAAAAATCTGGTCATGTCGCAACTGATCCACTAGATAAACTTAAAACGGTCAATTCTGAGGGGTATACAACCATTTGTTTGCCAAAAGTTTTTGGAGAATTAAGGAAACCCAACCGCCGAAGACAAATCTTTCTTCACCAAGACAATGCGAGCTCTCGCGTATCGATTCAGCTCTGATTTGGCACCTAATGATTTCTTTTTATTCCCGAACATAAAAAAAAGCGAGGTCAACGTTTTTCAACGCCTGAAGGAGCTGTAGAAGCCTTCAAACAGCTCGTTTTAGAGGTATCCTCTTCTGAGTGGCAAAAGTGCTTTGAAAGTTGGTTTAAGCGAATGCAGAAGTGTATTGACTTGGATCGAGAATATTTTGAAAAACAATAAAACTATTTTCCTTAATATTTGACAGTGTTTTCATTATTAGGCGCAAAATATAAAAGGCAACCCTCTATGTTATAAAGCTGCTACCAACTATAAAGCGTCAATAAGTTTTTATAGGCCACTTCTCTTTCACCAAACTATTTTTTTAAATATTACGAGGTTTTTATTTCCACTAGGACAATAAGTATTTAATAAACTAGTTGTTGTGTTGTTGTTGTAACAGCATAAAAAAATCTCCATAAAATGTTGGGAAATACCTCTGAACTGACAGTCCTTGGCCGGATATGAATTCGGGTCGTTCCGGTATCGTATAACCGACTGTCGTGGGAACGTTAATAAACTAGTAAAGGGTTTTTCAATAGGAACGCTACAAAAGTTTTTTTTTAAATAAAACAAAAACGGTTTGGGATATGAATTAAATTCTTTATTCCTGTGAAAGTACATTCGATGCCATTATGTATGGAACTCGATTTCTTCTGCATGGGCACCACGGGCACGCTTGCAGAAGTCGAGACGCTGGACCCAATTTTCGACGGGTTTCAAGCATAAATTGGCCGATATTGCTGCAATTTCACGTTCGATATTCGTACGAAGTTCATCAATCGTCGCTGGCTTGTTGGCGTAGACCATAGACTTGACGTAGCTCCACGAGGCGGCCAATTGACTGGGCCATTTCGTGATATAACACGTTCGCCAAACTTGGTTTTCAATAAATCGATTGTGACATTCGCTGTGAGGCTTGTGGCGCCGTCCTGTTGGAACCACATATTGTCCAAGTCCATATCATCCAATTCGGTTATCATTGAGCGGTAGCGATTCCCATTCACAGTAATGTGCCGGTCTTGATCATCACGGAAGAAGTACGGCCCAATGACGCCCCCGGCCCATAAACCGCACCAAACCGTAATTTTTTCGGCATGCAATGTTGACTCATGAAGTAAGTGTGTATTGCTGCCTGTCCAATAACGCATATTTTGCATATTGACGAAACCATTCAGCCAGAAATGACGATGATTGGACGTAGCGCTCTTAAAGTTGAGGCCATTGACTTCGGTAGTAAATTTTAATAATTTCGACTCGTTCCATGATGAAATGGCAAACCTTACTGAAGAGAAATGTCAAAAGAGCGGGAAAAAATATGGCGTCGTTTGCTGTCACTATCGGTCTACTTTTGTAGCGTCCCTATTGCAAGACGCTTTATTTTATTGCAATGATAAAAACAATGCGATGCGAGTTAAATTTTAACCACTCAACCGTCAATTGCTTTAGATACAACGCTGGGCTATGATAATGCTGAGCCAGAAAAGTAAAAATTAACTCAATGTATAAAATGATCAGAAAAGTGTTTTTAAAATAATGAAATATCCATGATATATGAAATAATATATGAAAATAAGTAAACACTGTCATTTTGCCGCTTGTTATGCGGGAATTAGCAAATGATTCGAATTCACCTCTCTATACTTTAGCAACGAAAACTAACAGTGCTGCATTCGCATGTAAACTTTTTTCGTAGTATTTTGCAATATGGGAAGAAACGAACTCTTACGATAAATATTTGTGCTGAATACTTTACATAAATTAATCTACGAGCTCTCAAGTAAAAAGATGTGCATTATATTATAAATTTTTTGATCAATTTGCAATGTTAATTTTTCTTATTCCCAAGAGCACCCATTTATGGCGAAAACGGTTTATACGTTTCATTTCACCCCTGAAAGCCTCAACCCCAGGCAAGGTTTCACCTCAGGTTGTCTACTGGTTCTACTGTGGTCATCACACACCGTGCTCAAGACAGCCAAAATGGTATTAGTTAATCAAATTAACCAATTATTGGATAACTTAATCAAACTTGATCAGATTGGGGCTCATGCCATTAGCAGTGATGATGACTCATAAGAAGTGGTTTATGTTCTTGTATAGAGGTATCAAAGCAGGGATCTGCATGTGTTTGGTCGGGGCTTGAAATCAGAGTTCTTACTGCATTTTGTTACTTATTGTATTGCGTATTGTGCAAAAACAAAATGTTTTGCTGGAAGCCAACCCATCTTGCAAGGCATTAAACATTTGACCCAGCGAATAAAGTCCGCGTATATGCTGTCTAGACAGTACATCCACAACCATATTTTCTTTGTCTGGTTTCTAGATGAGTTTTGCATTGCACTAATTTATGAAAGCTTTCTACCTCTTAATTTTAGAGTTTGTATTTCTGTCGGAAACCGCACAGGTTAGCCCCTTGTTATCCGTAAAAATATTAAGCTTGCGTAAGAGTAGATCCTAAGCGTTTTCAACGCCTAAACACTGGCTAGTAATTATTTTTCATTTACGGGGAAATTTGGCCTTTTTCGCCGAACCCTCATATTGGCGAAGAATTAACTTCGTTGTATTGCCACGACATATTTCAAGTGCTGTTACTCACCCTTTATATATATAATTACATCGTCCACGGAATAGTTTTTTTTTTTGCCCACGGGAGCGTTCATCAGGCCGAAAGGCATCCTGCAAACTTCATAATTTCCGTTCTTCACGGAGAAGGCAGTTTTCTCCCTATCATGTCCGATGCTTTAATCTGATGAAAACCAAACCTCAAGTCTAGAGTGGTAAATAACTTGCTACCGACCAGATTCGACAAGATCTACTTAATATCGGGGATCGGATACCTATCACTGCTAGTTTCTCGTTCAATTGGCAAAAATCTATAACTAATCGCTTTTTGCGAGGCCATTTTCATTAATGCCTTTCTTCTTAACTACCCATATCGCATTGTTATATGGGGATCTAGATGGCCGAATATTGCCACTCGCCAAAAGGTCCTGGACTTCTTTATTTACGAAATCCGAAACGCCTAGTGGATACAGGAACAATCGTGAGTATACTGGGGTGCAAAACGAAGTACTTCCTGTCATCAAATAAAAAGTCAGCGCACTCCGGTCATGACTACAATATCGCTGTTGACAAGTACAATTTCGAAAAAGTGAAGGGCTTAGTTTAACTTTGAACTAGCGTTAACAACAACAATAATGTCAACCTCGAACACCAACGGGGAATGCTATTGTACTATGTGTATATCGACGGCATTACTCCCCTTGGGAAAAATCGTGAAGATCGCGATGGTAGGCACCTTATCGTGATCCGAACCGCTAACCAGACCTTACCAGAGGTTGGTAGTGCGATTGCACAAGAACTTCAGGAATAAGAAGGATGGCACTATGTCTCCCGCAGAGTGGAAATGGGTTGCATCAGCCATCTCTTCTGTTTTTATGAAGGAGAACCCGGGGCCGCTACCTCGGTGCGAATGTGCTGGGTGGCTGTAAGGCTCCTTCAAACGGATTGCCTGTGGCAGTGGCTCTGGTTCGGAAGGTATGGAAGCGAGCCAGGCTGGCAAATCTTCAGTCCACGGGCTGGAGTCTGGCTTCCTTCGGAAGTTTCTGTTACTTTACCTTGAGCAAGGTGAAGCTGACGTGGTCGTAATCCAGGAGCAATCGCTGAACGGTAATCGGGTATCTGGTACTGCGACGAAGAAGTATTAGCTGATGGTGCAGGCGGGCTCAGAGCTCTCTTTTTGTCTTATTTCAGTGATGGTGATGTAGTCACAGTACATAGCTCAGGAAGTGGAAGCACTCTGCCGCTGTTGCAAAAGTCGGTAACTGAGATAAGGATAAGGAAAACAGGCGTGTTTATCAGCGCTTATGCTTATCATCGCATATGGGGAGCATGAACTCCAACAACAGAGGTGAGTCACTTTTTGATAATGTACTAAGCGCAGGTCTCGTTGTTTGCAATAGGGCCAATGACCCAACATTTATTACAGCCGTCAGGGAGAAGCACGCTGGACTATTCTTGTCAACTGAAAACTTTTAGGGGTAAAGGAAAATCTTACTGGTCGACTGGGGAACTTTGTGAGCATAGAGCAACTAGTAGATGTGTCATTCAGAGGGCCAGGAAAAGTAGATTACCCTCGGACTGGGATCTGTATAGACCAGGTCTCAGCATTCACAAAGCTGAGGTCAGCGAGGACTTGCTGTTGTTTTACGGCTAGCTACACCCTGCTAGATCAGCCTACCCATTGCGGTTATCTGCACACTCATCTATGCGGAGGTGGCCCAGGAGACGTGCTCTTTCGATAGGGTTGGACCATTGGGAGAGAGGACATAGATGAGAGGGTTTGGTGGGGCATGTAAATAAGTGTTTGGTATCGGTGGGGTTAGAGTCTGGATAAGTAGGAGTCAACCCAACTACAATATCCTGTTCGGTGGCATCCAATCAGGAACTGCTTGCTGAGAATGATGTTATGCTCCTTTGCAGGGAGCATACATGTCTCCAGATGGAGGTTTGCCTCAGGCGACAACAGAAGACATCCGCTTAAAGTCCGGAGTGCGTCGTTTTGACAGGTCTGAAACTTCGTCCACTGTGACCTACTGGTCCCCGCCGTCCAAATTTTAGCAGCATGGTTTGCAACTGGCCGGCCAATCGCCTTGAATGTTGTCAACAACGTTTCTTCGCCTTTGACCGAAGTAGTGCCGGCGAGCGACTTGAGGACCTTATTGCAGTTCTGTACTTTGTTGGCGATGGCGGTTGTGTGCCTAGAACAGGAGAACAGGCGGTGGTTAACCGTTGGGATGGGAGTCCCATTGTCATTAATGTTGTGTTCCATCCTGCCCTCTTTTGTACATGTGGTGAATAGGATCCTCGAGGACTTAGTGGGGGATAAGGTCATATTCCGTACGGGGAAGAAGTCGGTAGATCGGAGAGATAACTGTTCACCTTTGAGCACATGTCATCGACTACATTGCCAGTAACCAGCCCCAGCTTCACTCTTTTCAGCTTTGAAGTAGCATCTCTAAAGCGTACCGATGGCTGTCGACCAAACAGGTAATTAATTGGCAGTCTACCACTTAAGACCGTATAGGAGAGTTGTTGTCTCCACGCCAAGCGTTTCATGTAAAGCTTGTAATCGAAGATACACAAAATATAGGTATAAATTTTAACTACTGGCGTGATTGAATATGATTAATGAGCAGGACGACCATTTCCAGAACGCGGTCGCTCCTCCGCAATTGGCACGACCAGCCGTCGAGTCACCACCACTCTGGAAACCTTGCCCTCGGCTTTGGTTTGCACAAGTGGAAGCACAGTTCATGAGCGCCAGTATTTCCACGGATGAAACAAAATTTTTTGCTGAAATAGATTCGAAAATTCTCCCGCACGCTGCTGATATAACTTCATCTACACAACAAACTGAATGAAAGAGACTACAAGATGATTGAAGAAAATCAAAAACAATTTATAAAATACTACACAACCACCACAGAAGAACGACTAAATACAAAACTTAGAACACAAATCACCAACAACTTCGACAAATTTGGTTTTAGAACGAATGAAGATTGGTTCGTAAATAAAACAAATATTGAGGTACCCCAAGAATGTAAATGGCTTCTTTCTATGGGGAATAAATTTGCGTTGCCAGTAACGAGGAAACCGTTCTCGCCCATACATTTGATCGCCGACATAGAGCAGGGAATTCAAACTTTGGAAGACGAAAAAGACAAGACACTGCGAGATGTTAAATTGCGACTAAAATTAATAATTATAAAAATAAACTTAAGAATTCCTCAAAAGACAAATTTATATTGAGAGTTTACGAAGACACGAAAAAGTTTATCGCACAACAAAAGGACCAAATAATAATAACTAACGCAGATAAAGGTAACAAAACGGTGATGATGAACAAGGTGGAATACAGACAAAAAATGAAGGGTCTTCTAAGTGACGAAACTACATATAAAACCATCCGTATTGACCCAACACAAAAGCTACAGAGGAAAAACAACGCCATAGTTAATGACATCTACGAACAAAAGAAAATTTACGCAACACTTAAATACTACTTGACATGCAATGCAGCTACAGCACCAAGACTATATGGCCTTCCGAAAATACATAAGGAAAACTCCCCTCTCAAAATAATTTGCCCTTCAATTGGTGTACCGTGCTACAATCTTTCGGAATATATAGGGAAAACACTGAGACAGATAATTTCGAAGGACTACAATATTAAAAAATCTTTGCAACTCAAAGAAAGATTACAACATATAACGATCGAAGAGGATGAAATTCTTATTTCATTTTACGTGGTTTCCCTATTCACGAATATACCGATACAACTAACAATACACACGATTATGCAACAGAAGAACATACCACACTCACTAAGAAACAATTTTTGACAATACTGCAATTCTGCCTACGGGAAAACAACTATTTCACGTATGACGACACCCACTATCAACAGATACAACGAATGCCAATGGGCAACCCACTGTCACCCACCGTAGCTGACATTGTCTTAGACAAAATACTGAACGACAGCATCGCTGAACTTAAACGAAAGGGCATACATATATATCAAATACATTAACAAATATGTAGATGATATATTCGCTATTGTTAAGATCAAGGACGTGGAAGACATACTAAAAACATTAAACGCACTACATACTAAAATAAATTTCACTACGGAAACGAAAAACAGTTAGCCTTCCTAGACATGGAAATACACCGAACTGACAATAAAATCACAACGAACTGGTATGCAAAATCGATAGCATCGTCAAGGATGATTAATTATCATTCAAACCACCCGTGGACGCAAAAAAGAAGCACAACTATCAATTTTGTAAATAAAATATACGATTTAAGTGACCAAGATTTCAAAAAGGAGAACACCAAGAAAATTAAAAATATATTGTACAAAAATGCATACTTTAATGAAACAATGGAGAGTATGTTCGCAACTGCAAACAACAAAAGGGCATTGGCGCACATATATATTAAAACCACAAACAAAAACGAAAATAAAAAATACGCAGGTATCACATACATACCAGGACTAACGGACAAAAAAACAATAAGCAGAAGTATACCGACAGACAAAATATGCTTTGCACATAAAACACATCGCACGCTAAACTCGGTGTTTACCAAAACAAAAGACAGAATCAGCAAGGAACAACTACACAACGTAGTATATGAAATCAAGTGCAATGGTAAATTGGGCGAAAATTGCGATAAAGTATACATAGGCACTACAAAGCGATCACAATTAGCGAACATAAAACGGACGCGAAGAACAAAAACACAACAACAGCATTGGCACAACATTTAACGAATAGCGGACACTCAGCCGATTTCGAAAATACAAAAATATTAGACGTGGAGCAAAAACAGAGGACAAGATTAACATTAGAAGGGCTGAGAATACAACAACAAATACGAAACACGATGAATTTTAAGGAAGACGTAGACAATATAAACTGCGCATACAGAACAGCAATAACGAGTTATGGTTAAACAGAGAGACAAAAAAGTAGTGTGTAATTCAATATGTGGAGTTTTATTGTTATACTTTTGTTTAATTTGATATTGTTACTGTTAAAAATTTAAGTGCAATCATTCTTGTAAGCAAAAATATTGTTAATTTGTTAACACTTGTTTTTATGTTTTATGTACAATAAAATGCAGACTCCCTGATGAAGGCGCGGAAGACGCCGAAACGCGTGGGAGAAAAAAAGAAACTTTTTGTTTGCTTTGAAAATATTACCGACCGAAAAGCTACCAAAGCATCCCAATTGGAAATTAAACTTTGGTCCTAAGAAAAATACAAACAAAAAAAAAACGAAAATATGATTCACTGAAAGAGAGATTGATTAGTGAATTCAGATCGTCAAGGGAAGCGCGTCAAAAGCACTGATTTGAATTAGGTGGTAGAACGCCATCTACGTTGCTCTGTAAAATAAAGGAGCTTGCTAACCATGCATTCATGTCGCCTATATATACGAGATAAAATATCTTTTTTAAAATTTTTAGTCGATACGGGTGCCGAAATATCGGTCATTCTTAAAAGAAGTAACGAAAGGGCAGTACCAACGCCGATGAAACTGATTGCGGCGAAACCACACAAATTAATATCTATGGAAGAGAGCGCTTGACATTGAATATCAACAGTTTAATTTGAGAAGGTTAGTTAAGCAAGCAAAATCAACTGAGCATTACATCGTTCCCACGACAGTCGGTTCTACGATACCGGAACGACCCGGATTTATATTCGGCCAAGGGATGTCACTTCAGCAGCATTCCCCAAAATTTTATGGGGAATCTTTCAAGAGTTCGATTATTTTCTAGAATGGGAAATATGTCAGCGGTATATGGGACAATGGGCTAGTTCTTAGCATATGGTTAAGAAATCGAATGGATCTTGGCGCCCGTAATAGTTTGCTAAAAGGCATATATTTTATATCTAGATCCCAATAAATGCGTCGGACGAGCCGAAGACAGCAGTCATATCACCTTTTGGCCGTTTTGAATTTAGGTACATGACATTTGCGTTGCGAAATGCAGCTCAAACATTTCAACGATTTATCGATGAAATGGTTATAGGATTTTCAGGCGTCTTTTCTTATTTAGACGATGTGCTGGTAGCTTCCGTGTCAGCAGAGTAGAACGAAATACATTCAGAGTTTCTACGTTACAGAGCGTGGGGTAATAGTATAGTAATAAACATCGAGAAGTGCCAAATTGCCCAGTCGGAGGTGGCGAGCATGGTCCTAAGAGCTGTAAATTTTTGCAGACGCTTCTACCACATGCTGCTTCCACAGAGGAGCCATTGCAAAAGATTATGGGCCCCTCCAAGAAAAGGGATACAACTATGTTAAAGTGGGCTCTAGTTAAATCTTTTGAGAGAACTTTTAGCATACCCAGCCAGCGTCCGACTTCGCTATGGGTGCAGCGGCGTAGCAACTGGTGGATGGTAGGCTCCTTTCCGAGAAGCTTACGCCAACAGAGTAGAAATACAGCGCTTATGATCGAGAATTGTTGGCGATATATAAAGCAATTACACATTTTGTATTTTTCCACGCATTCGGCCGTAAGTGGGAAGAGCTCTCACCACGCCAGACGTAACAATTCAATTTTATAAGCCAATTTTCATCTTACATCAAACACAACAGTGGGGCTGATGATCTCGTCGCGGATATGTTATCGAGGATCGAAACGTTTGCAATACCATCACCCTTAGATTTGAAATTACTGCAAGAGGAACAGGATAAAAGCGACGAACTTAAGAAGTTGGGGGAAGACAAAACACCGCTGCGACTAATGACGGTAACTCACCCGGGTACGGGTATTGCAATAGTTTGAGGCAACTCATCCGGTAAGCTGAGACCGTATGTGCCAGTATCTCTACGCCGGTTAGTTTTTGGCGCAATGCATAGTCTGACGCACCCAGAAGCCAGACCAACTATTAAGCTCATTTCTAGAGACTTTGTTTGGAAAAACATGGGATCGGATGTACAAGCACGCGTACGAAGTTCCCCAGCTTGTCAACGTAGCCAAACTTCACGTCACTCAAAGAGTGAAATAGCAGCTAGAAGTGTAGCGAGAGAGTTGCTCACTGTGTCAGTAAGCAGATTTGGAGTCCCGAAATTCATTACCGATTAGGACCGGCGCTAGTTATCACCCCAAAGCAAATGGTATAGTTGAACGATGGCATCAGGTGTTGAAAGCTACTTTAAATTGCGTGTTACCCATGGTTCTGCTTAGATTGCGAATGGCAAGTAAAGGACGATTTGGGTGTGCCTGTCGCAGAAATGTTATATGGCCAAGCCATTCGCTTACCTGGTGCAATACTTGATGTGGATAGTTGAGTTGATTGTGGATAGTCGTCTGGCCAACGAAAACATCGCAACATAGACGAGCTCCAGCCAAAGGACTTGCATTTTTGTACTCACGTCTTTCTTCAAGATGATATAATTGACGCACTATTTAATCCACCGTATGATGGACCATATCTGGTCATAAATAGATACCCTAAAACGTATAAAATCCTAATGGGAATGAAACCAGTCACCGTTTCGGCAGACTGATTAAAATATGCATATTAACCAATGAAGGTTGTGGCAACTCTCACCAAGTGCTCATCGCAACAGTAATCTAACTGGCATCTCTATAAAACAAAACGTCAGCTGTCAGAACATCATCTTCCGCCACTTGGACTTTTGCCGCGTGAAAATCGACCACGTTTTACCTTTTATATATTCTTGTAAATCCATGTTAATCTATTAAATCACGTTTATATATTGAAACCTGCGGTGTTATCATTTGCGCACCAAAAGTGGTGACCCCGACGACTAAAGTATTTATAAAAAAAAACAAAATCGGTTATTGGTCGTAAGTGATAGCAAGCATGCCTAATAACGATGAACTCTCTAAAGAAATTGAGTCGCTTAAAATTCAATTGAACGAAGCATTAACAACCGGTACGCGGCAATCAGAGGAGCAGAATCGAGCACTCACAGCAAGTCAAATTACGTCGATCGCCGAAATAAAATTCACGCAGTTCTACGAAAATAACCCGGAACTCTGGTTTGTCATCGTCGAGTCACATTTCGAAGCGAGAAAAATAACCTCAAACAAATCGAAGTGCCTGCATACAGTTGCAAACTTATCAAGCAAAGTAGCACTGCAAGTGAGGGAATTACTTCTTGAGCCATTCAGCGATGAAAAGTATGACAAATTAAAGCAACGACTTATATCAATTTACTCCGAGTCGGCGACGATAAAATTTGAAAAGTTAATTTCAAACGAACCACTTGGAGACATGAAGCCGTCCCAGGCATTGCATAAAATAAAGTCACTCGCGTCGAAAGATGTTGGAGACGACTTCATCAAGAACTTGTGGATGAAAAAACTACCACAAACAACGAAAACAGTTTTGGCAGCATCAAAAGACAGACTGGATGACTTAGCCCAGATCGCGGACCGAATGTGGGAAGTCTCTGACAAAGTGTGTATATCCAGCGTTGAAAAAACCCCCCCGGTGGAAAGGACACTAGAATCAATCCAACAAAAGTTAGATAAATTATCTATGCGACTGAATGCAATCGAAACGCAGAACCGGCTGTCACGACGGGACACAACACCAAATCGACAGCGGGGACGTTCAGCCAGTTTCAAACGAAACAAGCAAGAAAGAAAGGCTGACAAGGGACTGTGCTGGTATCACGAAAAAATGGGTGACAAAGCAAAAAAAATGTCGTTCTCCGTGCTCATTCCGCTCGCAGTCAAAAAACTAATGAGTTTGGTGTCAAGTCAGGCGCCGACACCAAGCACATATTCAAAGCGCCTGTTCATACACGATAGGCTGACTGAGCACGATTTTTTAATTGACTCAAGTGCTGATCACTCAATACTGAAACCAACTCATAATATGAAGCAGCTTATACATAAAAATTACAACAAAAACGAAACGGAAGAGTATGCACAATATTACGCCGCGAACGGATCGCCAATAAAAACATATGGTAAACGTTTATTGAGCGTATGCCTGGGATTGAGACGAGAATTTCCATGGAATTTCACCATAGCAGATTGTTCGACATCAATAATCGGTGCAGACTTTTTAAACGAATATGGTTTGCTTGTGGATATCAAACGTAAACGGGTAATCGATCCAATGACCGGAGCGTCATCGAAAGGCGAGGTTGTTACAGCGATATTGCCTCAAGTAACAACAATTGATGCAGCTAATAAATTTTCGTTTCTGTTATCCGAGTTTAAGGAATTACTGGAAGACAAACCGTCCTTTCGCGTAAAAGAACGAGCTAATGTAACCCACTTTATCGAAACGATGGGACCACCTGTCGCAGCAAAATCAAGACGATTATCTCTGGAAAAATTAAAAATTGCCAAAAAGGAATTCAACGAGCTGCTCCGGCTTGGTATCTGCAGACCATCAAAGTCAAATTACGCCTCGCCGCTGCACATGGCACTGAAACCCAACGGAGACTGGCGTCCATGTGGAGACTATCGGCAATTGAATTCCCGTACAAAGCCCGACAAATACCCAATTCCACATCTACATGACTTTACGAACATCCTTCATGGTAAACAAATTTTCAGCCGAATTGACTTGAGAAAAGCTTATCATCAAGTGCCAATTGAAGAATCGGATATTCCAAAAACGGCCATCATCACCCCCTTCGGCTTATTTGAATATGTGTTCATGCCGTTCGGCTTACGAAACGCATCGCAAACATTTCAACGACTAATTGATGAAGTACTCCGAGGTTGTGAGTATGCCTTTGCCTATATAGACGACATATTTATTGCATCGGAAGCATACGAACAACACGTCGAACACATACGAAACATATTCAGGCGCCTGTGTGAGTATGGACTACGCATCAATGCTGAAAAATGCATATTTGCGGTAAACAAAATAACCTTTTTGGGACATGAAGTCACAGCTGAAGGTCTAAAACCGCTACCTGAAAAAGTAGAAAAAATATTGTCCTTCAAAGAACCTATGATCGCGAAAGACCTAAAACGCTTTATGTTAATGATCAACTTCTACCGTCGATTTATTAGAAACGCAGCCGAAACACAACAACTACAAGTACTAATCAAGCACAGTAAGAAAAACGATAAGACGCCTCTAGTGTGGTCTGATGCTACAAGAGAGGCATTCAAGCAATACAAAGAGCAGTTGGCAAACGCATCTCTATTGGTACACCCAGCCGCAAACTCCAAGTTAATCTTAGCAACAGACGCCAGTTCGACTGCAATTGGAGCCGTTGTTCATCAACTTGACGGCAATACATGCAAACCGCTTGGATTTTTTTCTAAACGGCTCAGAGACACCGAATCTCGCTACCCGACATACGATAGAGAATTGTTGGCGATATATCGCTCAATAAAATACTTCGAGCATTTATTGGACGGACGCGATTTCGAAATACACTGCGATCACAAACCACTGTCGTTTGCATTTACTACTGTTAGCAAAAACGCAGTTCCACGCCGTGCAGCCCAGCTGAGCTACATTAGTGAATTCACAACAACAATTCGTCACGTTCCAGGCAAGAACAATATTGTTCCAGACTTGCTCTCGCGAATCGACGCTATCGAAGTAGGAGAAATAAACTTTGAGGAAATGGCAGTCGCACAAGAAGTCGACGAGTCACTCAACTCATTGCTCCGAATCAACAATACGAGTCTTCAACTCAAACGAATCGCAATACCTGGCACCAAACCAGAGCTAATTTGCGACGTTTCAGGTAATTCTATTCGACCTTTTGTACCTAACAAGTTTCGCAATATCGTTATAGACAAACATCACAGCCTGAGTCACCCTGGTGTACGTGGTACAACGAAGCTAGTTCAACAGCGCTTTGTGTGGGAAATATGCGACAAGATTGCAAACTATTTGTACGTAACTGTCTAGCTTGTCAAAAAGCAAAAGTTCACCGACACACGCGTTCGCCCATCGAACATTACGACACCAGATGTGACCGCTTTGAACACATCAACATCGATCTTGTGGGGCCACTACCCGAATCAAAAGGCTTCACATATCTACTTACGTGCATCGACAGAGCCACTCGTTGGCCGGAGGCGTTTCCCATCGCCAACATCTCTGCCGAAACGGTTGCGAATACATTGTTATCAGAGTGGATCTCTCGATTTGGGGTACCTAAGCGCATAACAACGGACCAAGGCCGTCAGTTCGAGTCCGTTTTGTTTAATGAAATGAACCGGTTACTTGGAGTGAGACATTTACGAACAACGTCATACAACCCAAAAGCAAATGAAATAATTGAGCGCTGGCATCGGTCGCTAAAGTCCGCTTTAAAAGCAAAGCTAACAAATTATGATTGGATCACAGAACTATATGCTTGGGCTACGGTCTGTTGTTAAATACGATCTCAATGCATCGCCAGCTGAACTTGTTTTTGGGAAACCACTTACACTGCCTGGGCAATTTTTCAACAAGCCAGTCAGTAGTACCCATGACAACGACTTCATCACCGCATTGAAAGATAAGTTAAATAAAGTGAGGTCCCAAGAGACTGCCTTTCACGACTCGCCATCAGTTTTTGTGCATTCAGCACTGCCGAAAGCAAAATTTGTATTTGTGCGAAATGATGCTCACAAAACACCATTACAAGCGCCATACAACGGCCCGTTTAAAGTGCTTCGACCCGGGAAAAAACACTTCAAACTAACTATCAACGGTGAGCATAAAATCGTATCGATCGATCGTCTCAAGCCAGCATTTATCGAAAAGCTAAGCCACGACTCAGAGCATCAATCAGAAAATACACAACCAATTGAACCACAGCCAGTCACAACAACAAGATTTGGCCGTCGAATCAAACTTCCTGACCGGCTGTGTCTTTAGCGGGGGAGTCCTGTGGCAACTCTCAACAAGTGCTCATCGCAACAGTAATCTAACTGGCATCTCTATAAAACAAAACGTCAGCTGTCAGAACATCATCTTCCGCCACTTGGACTTTTGCCGCGTGAAAATCGACCACGTTTTACCTTTTATATATTCTTGTAAATCCATGTTAATCTATTAAATCACGTTTATATATTGAAAACTGCGGTGTTATCATTTGCGCACCAAAAGGTCACCGAGCTGCCGAATTCCGCATGGCAACAGCTTTCCCTGGCGATATTTTTGGAAGGGGAGTTATGTAGGGGTCTTCCCACACATTCGAGATGACAAAGTTGTTTCTTTATTATCTTAGTTTATGTTTTGAATATTCATTCGTCTCTTAAAATGTGACAATTAACGTGCATTTGGTTAACTAAATTCATTGATGAGAAACTTGGAATGGAAGATACACAAAATATAGATATTAATATTAAATATAATTACATACATATAATGGGATGAAACCGGAATCTTCGAAGATTCAAGCTGTAAAGAATCTTACACCCACAAACATTTAAAGAGCGCAGAAGATTTTCCAAGGCGAAAAACGCACAATCTTTCGATAATTTCATAAAATTGTTCCCCTCCTCAGCCATTCTTTCATTCCCTGATTTCGGAAAACCATTTAACCTAACTATCGACGTTTAAAATGCTACAGAAGACATAGATATAATCGTTTTGAAAATGCTCAAAGGCAGCATTACATTGCGTCGTATACCAAACGATGTAAGGGGCGAGGGTTGAGTTTATCCCGGAAATCGTTAAGAAATGCCAACTTCACCCGAAGTCACTCAGGCCAATATCGCTTACATCATTCGTATTAAAAACAACCCGCTGCAGGCATGTCAGCACGCATATAGGTCAGGCCGCTCGAAAGAACCCGCCCTCTATCAGCTGACAAGCCTACTCCGGAATAGTGTCGAGAAAAACGAAGCAGCTATAGGTGCTTTCCTAGACATTGAAGGTGAATTTAACAATACTTAACATGCAGCAATAAACAGCATATTAATTAATAATAAACATCATGCTCAGTACCAGGAGGGTAAAAATAAAACCTGTTACTGGGAACAACAAAACAGTCACCATCGCAAGAATTTGATCACAGGCCGGAGTACTATCTCCATTGCAGTGGAACTTAGTTCTGGAAAAACTACTTCAGACGCTAACTAATATTGGCCTAACAATGCCAGGGTTATGCAAATGATATTTTAATAATATAATAATAACATCGTAGATACTTTATGCGAAAAGATATAACTAGGCTTGAATATAACCAAAACATGGTGCTTAAGGTGGGCTGCATGTAAATCCAGCAAACCCCACCGTCGTACCATTTACAAGAAATGTGTATGGTCCGGGAATGAGAATCTCGGTAGCCATGTGTAAGCGTCTTTCAGGCAGAGATATGAATATGATGTAGAAAGCAGCGCGTTCTTTAATCCCATCCGCAACTGCTGGGCCCGGAACATTGCGGACACCCAAGCGGCTGTGAAACCAAAAACATCCTGCAACTTTGCACAGCGTTAACAACCGCATCGCGGCGCTTCTGAAAATAACTATGATTGCACTACTGGATTGAACAAGCCATATCGTTACATTAAAGGATAAAACGATTGCTAGTCCCAGAATAAAACGGAAAACTACAAAAAATCCTGAAAAATCGAATACACACCAATTCGGATAAGTGTCGAAATATAGATAATCCGTTAGAGCAACGCCAAGTAAATAACAAATCCTCTTTAATTTATTTCGACATTGGCTCAGAAATGACCACACGAGATTCCAAACGTGCCTGGCCATACATGGAGAACATAAAAAATTACGCAATAAAATCCACATACTTCAAGGCACACTCGATTGTACACTCAAAAATTCAAAGAGGCAGATGTTATTTTAATCACCCCGATTACACTTATGCTGAGCAGAGCCGAGATGTCGTACTTGGAGGAAAAAATAAGAGGAATATACAATAAATACCCCCAGGCAACAGCAACAACAAATTGACGTAAATCACACACCCATGGCCGGATTAAGGTATGGGCCGAAGGGGCCGCGGCCCGGGGCCCCCACATTTAGGGGGCCCCCACATGACGATCACCTGCAAATTATTTGCTTGGAAATTCATAAAAATTTAAATGATGGCGGAAGGAAATACTCAAATATTGACCACGAAATATTTATAGTTTCTAATAAACTAAACAATTACAATAAAAAAAAGAGAAATAAGTTTTGTATTGTATACTTTTCGAAATTCAAATGACGTCTGTTCAACTCGTCTTTTCGATACCATTGTTTGTGCTAGCCAGCCAGAATCAATTCACATTCAATGTTTATTTACTGGAAAAACCCATTATCATTTATTGACCGTGTTTCTGCAAATGTGTAAAGCAAATTGAAAAAGATCTCTCGTAGTGAAAGGTGAGAATAATCTAACATTTGAAGCATACGTAATAGTAATATAAACCGTCGTATTTGGGTAAAATTTAGGTTAGAAATTGGAGCAATATGACGGACAGGCATCTAACTCCACGAGTGCACCAAAGTGGAGCCCAAAAAAGGAAAGTTGCTTTGGAGAAACAAAGAAACCAGGGACAAGTTTTAGCAAAAACGCCCAAACTAGACAGCTTTTTCGTAATCAAGACATCGTCGAATGTAGCAGATAAAGCTCACGCGTCAGATTTTGACGTTACTGAAGAAATATTACTTTCGGAAGAAGTAGCGTCCACGGAGTCAACTTCTGAGCAGAGAGAAATCGCCGTGGAGTCTATTGAAACCCCAACTGCAAATTGTGAGGAAGATGAGAAAGATGCCAATTTCAAGAACGACATTGGGCTTTGGGCAGTGCCGCCGACGAAGGCAATGATTGACTTTTGGATAAAACAAGGATCGACTGAACTGCAAAATTGTGATGAACGTGTTTTGACTGACTTTTCCGTGCCTCAATTACGAGATGATGGATTTGTAAACCGAAAATGCAGCATAAACCTTTTCCATCGAAAGCTTCCGAACAACGAAAAAGTCGATCGTACTTGGCTTTGTTTCTCACCCACGACAGGCAAAATTTACTGCTACGTCTGCACGTTATTATCAACTGAACGTCAAAATCAGTTCGTAAGTTCTGGATTTTGTGACTGGAAACACTCGTCTCAGCGTGTGACTGAACACGAAAAGTCAAAAGAACATGTTGATTCAATTCTGGCATGTGCGACTAGACTTCGTAACATGGCTTGTATAGATCAAGCAATTGATCAACAAATTACCGACAAAGTCAGGTATTGGACCGAGGTTTTGAAGAGAGTTGTCAGCACCGTCAAATTTATAGCGGAACGTGGTTTGGCTTTCCGGGGCTCTGATGAAATTTTCGGCTCTCCAACAAATGGAAATTTCTTTAGAATACTGGAGCTACTTGCTCAATATGATGCATTTTTGGCTGCTCATATCGAGGAACACGGAAACAAGGGACGAGGGCACACGAATTATTTATCATCGGCCATTTGCGAGGAACTCATAAACCTGATGGGGGAAAAAGTACTTTCGGAAATTATTGCACGAGTGAAAAAGAGCAAATATTTATCTTTTTTCCGTCGACTCAACTCCTGATAACGCACACATCGATCAATTATCTGTAACTATCAGATACATGGAGGACATCAGACCAGTTGAAAGATTTCTAACCTTCCTCCCAAATTGTGGCCACACTGGACGAAACACGGCAGAAGCTCTTCTACAGTTTTTCAAGAAACAAGACATCAACATACAGGATTGTCGCGGTCAGTCATATGACAATGCGGCAAACATGAGTGGCAAGTATAAAGGAATGTAAGCTCTTATACTCAAAGAAAATAGCGATGCAGTTCACATTCCATGCTGTTCGCATTCACTAAATTTGGTCGGAAAGGCAGCGGCTAGTGCATGTCTCGACGCGGTCAATTTTTTCAGTTTTGTAGAGGACATATTTGTATTTTTTACATCTTCGACTGCGCGATATGACGTTTTGAATACTAAGCTGCTGGCGTTGGAACCATCTTACAGTCTTAAAAAGTTGTCAGATACTCGCTGGTCATGCCGTGCTGATGCTACAAAAGCTTTGAAAGTTGGATTCCTCCCCATCGTAGAAGCGCTGACATCAATTCGAGATGATAATGAGCAAAAAGATATCGTAAGAAATCAAGCTCGAGGATTTGAAAAGAAAATGTGCTCTCTTGAAACAGCTTTGTACGTTGTGTTCTGGCATGATATTCTTGAAAGATTTAATTTGTGTAGCAAATCTCTGCAAAGTCCAACTATGACTCTGCGGGTTGCCGTCGATTGTTTGAAATCTTTGAAAGCTTTTGTAGAATCCAAAAGAAATGCGTTCGACACGTACGAAGAAACTGCTAAAACATTGTCTAATATTCACGACTATAAACCTGGCCGCGTCAGAACAAAGAATGTACGTCTGCAACCTATCGGTTCACGAAAATCGACGGTACAACTTCCTGCCAGGGACAAATCCCGCAAAGAATCATTGGTAACAGCGCTCAGTAACAGAATACTGACGTACGAGATTGTAAATGCGCAATTTAGTTTTATGGCCGATTTTCTCACTATGAAAGATTGCGAAATCGAACTTCACGCAAATAAGCTTGTAATGGACTACTCTCGAGATGTCGAAGATACTTTATCAAACGAACTTTTCCTACTCAAAGCTTTTGCCAATCTCCATAAAAAATGCGAAAATTAATCGTTAGAAATGTATTTATACCGCGTTATCAAAGAGAACAATTTGCATGCTACATTTGTCAATGCAGAAATCATTTTGCGCATGTACCTATCGATGATGGTAACAAATTGCAGTAGCGAAAGGTCTTTTTCAAAACTCAAGTTGATCGTCTTCGGACAAGCATGAAAGAGGACCGACTTGTTAATTTGAGTATTTTAAGTTTAGAGAGGGATATACTGCGTGAATCGAGACCTACAAACTTCAACAGGAATCATCCTGCACCCCCACAAATACATGGCTTACCTACAAATAAAATCCTGTAAGACCACATAGGAGAGCACGCAATCCTTTACCTCACAATTTCAACACACATCAGAAGGAATAAACATCATGCAACGGGAAACTGAATATAACGGCGACGATTAATACGAGGCCGGCATTGATTTGTGTCCCGGTTTCATATCTTAAAATATTAAATTATTATTATTTTTATAGAAAAATTTAATGGCAGACACCGGTTCCTAATATATTTTATAAAATTTCAAAGCTACCCAATTTTTATACACATTGGCGATATTTCAGCAAAGCTGAAAATTATTTATGTTATTTATATTAATATTATATACCTACATATATTAACAAAAGCAGACACATAAAGGTGCACGATATTGAATTTCTAACTCTCACTGGCAATTACAGTGAATCAGTATGAATGCATGTGAATATTACTCTCCCCAAGGTTTTCAAAAATAAAACTTTCTTAAAACTCCTTCGTATAAGATCCATATTGCAATACTTGATTTAACTTAATATAGTTTTAATTGATTTTTTAAACCCTCGCCAAACTAAAGTGTTGACATATTTTTTTTAGTTTGACACTCATATTGTAAAATATCAGTTAATTTAACTAAATTGAGCTGTAAGCAGATAGCAATCTTCTTTAAAAACATTTTAGAAATGAAGATTTATTAAATCCATTTCGCATAATACCCATATAGCAATATTTGACTTTATCCATTTGTTTAAATAAATTTATCCTTTTAAATAAATGGCGAACCCTTAAAAAATTTGTTTTATTGTAACAGATATAACGGAATGTATATTAGTATATGTGCCAAATCGTACCTCAATCTGTCCAGACGTCATTGACATGTGATTTACCTTATTAAATTAATTGTCTATGACTACATATATACATATTCCTATAAGAACAAGAACGGCGACCTGGGAAAGACCCGTGAGGAGAGGATCGACATACACCATCTATTTGTCGACTTTAAATCAGCTTTCGTAGCACGAGAAGAAGTTGCCTATATGCCGCGATGTCTGGGTTTGGTATCCCTGCAAAACTAATACGGCTATATAAAATGACACTGATTCAGTCTAAATTGGGAAGAACCTCTCAGAGCCATTTAATACCAAATGAGGTTTCAGACGGAGTGACTCCCTGTAGTGTGGCTTATTTAACATTATGATGGAAAAGATAATTCAAGCTGAAGAATTAAATCGGTCAGGCACTTTTACAAGAGTGTGCAACTACTGGCGTATGCTGTATTCTGCCTTTTCCAAGCTGATCGAAATTCAACGAACCATCTCTCTGGACAATAAGTGCTATTTTGGGCTAAGTAGGCAGTTGAGCAGAAAAACCCTCTCTCGACGAACGAAAACCACACTCTATAAGTCCCTCATCGTGCTATTGTATGGCAGAAGCATGGACACATCGACATCAGATGAGATGGCCCTTGGAGTATTCGAGAGAAAGTTTGTCCGAAAGATTTTTGAACCTTTACGTCTTTGCAATGGCGAATGCCGCAGACGATGAAACGATTAGTTGTACGAGCTTTATAACGACAGTTACATAGTACAGCGAATTAAGATTCAGCGGCTACGATGGCTAGGCCATGTTGTGTCCAGCCCTGAAAGTATTTAATGCGGTACCCGTTGGTGGTGGCAGGGGAAGGCCTCCTCTACGTTAGAAAGACCATGTGGAAAATTACTTGGCTTTACTTGATGTCTCTAGCTGGCGCCAAGTTAGCCAAGCAACTGGCGCACTATGTTAATCTCGGACAAAATCGTCTCGGCAGTTATAGCGCCAAGTAAAAACAAGAAGAATCAGCTATATATATTTATATACATACATGTGTATATGCTCTAATGTCTTCTTAAATTAAAATGGTTCGGCTTGGATCTAAACTATAACATTAGGGTGATCCTGGTACTATAATCTGAAATATTGAATTAAAGAAACAGCAAATGAACTAAATATTTTTTCTAAACTTGTGTGTAGTTAATAAGATTTGAAAACTTCGAAGAATTTATTTATTTATTTATTTTAGCCTATGAACACATGTTTCTTATATGCTACTTACAAGGTAATGTAACTAACAGCAAATATTTTAAAAACTTGGAATATTGTGTTTAGAACACTAGAAAATACGCTTTTTGAAGACGAAAAATCACACAACATTACAATTAACACAATAGAACGGTTAAAACTACGAAGATTACGTTGTGGTATGTTGAAATTAATTCTTTCCAAAAGAAAGGAGCAGTCAATGTCACCACAGATGATATTAAAAGCTAAAGAAAGAGACTACTAATATTTTTGCTTCCAAAGAATTTAGGTTTATCAAAAGCAAACGAGAGGAACGAGGGAATTGGCTCATCAAAACTCAAAGACCGTAAAACATATTTTAGAAAAATTATTCTAATTAATAACTTAAGAGTATATGGGAAAGGCTATCTCAAGTTGGCCCCAAAATTACCAACATTCGAATTTGCCAGTAATATTCCGTCAAAATGTAGTTTTATCCTGCCAAAAGACACCCTGTAAATATCTCTGCCAAATTTTGAATCGTTGATTTTTTATCAACAATTGGTTCCCTGTCCCCATACAAAAATTAATTTTTAACGGTACACGTGCACTATCATAATAAGCATAAACATGAATTCATAAAAAAATAAAAATAAATAAAAATCTAAAAAAAAATCACCGTGTTTTTTTCTTTTTTTACAAACAACTCATTATACTCAGTACGTCCACGCAATAAAATTTCAATTTCTTCGTCTGCGTCTTTTAATAAACTTATTTCAAATCAACCAAAAATTTGTTCATATATGATACATGGACGCTGTAAACATGGTACAAGAAAATAATTTTGTATCACATGTGATACATTGGACAGGGAACCTGTTAAGAAATTTTTTTTTTTCTCCGAAAATACATATCGGAATGAGACAATTGTTTCAATGTGAGTCAAAAACATACTACTCTTCTGAACTGAATTTTTTTTTTGTCGTATAAATTTTAAATTTAGTGCAAATTTAAAATTTTTTTTATAAACAAATTGAAATATAAACAATTTCTCCGCCTCCCAGAATGATTTTAATAACAATAGGTTGAGCGGAAAACATTCGTGCACTTATTCCTGAAAAAACATGTGTGCGGATATTAGTAGTTTTTTTACAATATTTATTTTTGTCTGATTGTGTACGCTCCGCATACACGTACGAACATACATGGAGGCGTCTTGCGTTTTGATACGTTCTAAATCATGAAGCTATGTACGAATTGAAAAATAGAGTTCTTGGTAGTGAAGAAATTTTCATCCTTAAATTATAGTAAATTTAACAAATGGATGTTATGATTTGTTATGATTTTATTTAAAAATTAATGATACAAATGTACACAAAATAATGTAATTTTTAGTCAGATTGCTTATTACAAGTGACAATTCACACAAAATTAACTTATTCGCTCATAACGTAAAATTAAACTCTTCATACATATAATAGGAACAATTTTCGATTGATGATCAGCGGAAAAAATTTGGCATTCAATTGAAGTTTTACCGTTCGGAATGAAAGAGTGGAATTGTCGAGTGTTTTTCACAGGTTTTGCTACAGCATATCGCTTTTTCAATCAATCGGAATGAGATTTGTTTTTTGTTTGGTACGATAATCGAAATCAATTGAAGTAAAATTCCACGACTTCTCTTGTTCCAGGACAGTTCGAACATTTTAATAAGAAACAGTCAGAGTTTGGATTCTTGCAAACCATTTTCGTCAAAAAAATCCCGCTAATTCAATAGATTATTCGTATTTTTTATCGCTTTATTCAATCCAGCAAATTTTAAGCGAGCGTTCTGATGTATTTTGCAAAACACACACATTGTTTATAAAAAGAAATTTTAATTTGCATTAAATTTAAAATTTATACGACAAAAAAATACAGTTCAGAAACGTAGTATGTTTTTGACTCACATTGAGAAAATTGTCTCATTCCGATATGTATTTTCGGAGAAAAAAAATAAATTCTGTAATACTGCAAAAAGTTTCAACTGTTGATAAAAACTCAACAATTCAAAATTTGGCAGAGATATTTACAGGGTGTCTTTTGGCAGGATAAAACTACATTTTGACGGAATATTACTGGCAAATTCGAATGTTGGTAATTTTGGGGTCAACTTGAGATAGCCTTGCCCATATGGATTGGAACATTTTGAACTATTTCGCCTCACTTACCCTAAAAATGAGTAGCATTTCGAAATAATATGACTAATATGTCTATTAAAAGAAAAATTACTCGAAAAAAATACGCCAGGATCTTTACTCTCGTTCACACTTTTTGACAAAGAAGATGTCGGCAAGATATGAAGAGTTTTTAAACACGAAACTTTAAAGCCTTTTTTGATGTTTAAATGACGACAAGAATTAACGCATCATAGATGCAAGCTGTCATTGACAGCCTGTCAATGCCATTTTGAAGGTTATGCGCATCCTCCGGCTTCTCACTTTTCGAAGATATTTTTAAATCATCAGCGTGGAGCAAAAATTTAGCAAATCTAAGGCAGTTACTTATATCATTTATAAACAAAACAAATAGTAAGGGCCTAGTATACTTCCTTGGGGAACCCCAGAGTAGGCAAAGGAAGAATCAGGCAAAGTGCTGTCACCACACAATTTCTTGTATATAAATAGAATTCAATCCACTGAATGAAAGCCAATACAGGACAGCTTATAAATCAACAAAGAATGTGAAACTTTAATAAAAGGTTTCGCGAAATCTGTGTAGACAGTCAACCTGGAAGCCAGCAGAAAAAGACACAATACAATATTCACTAAATACTGCAAGATTAGAAACTTAAGATCTGTTAGAAACAAACCAATGCTGATTCGGCGAAATGAAACTATTAGACTCAAAATACATTTTGTCTTTAATAACACTTCTAAACAGTTTCGAAATAGTTGATAGCTTTGAAATGGACCTGTAATTCAAAACATCATTTTTATTACCACCTTTGTAAATAGGGCCAATGGAAGTAAATTTTCAATCATCAATGAAAATTCTTGAAATCAATGACAAATCAAAGTTTTCGTTATTATTTTTGGCCTTATATTTATGAATCGTCTGTATAATTTAAAGAGCATGAGGCCAGGTTTGTATTAGGGAATAATATGAGAAAACAACAATTTTTCAAAGTGGTAGAAGTGATAGCTGCTGTTTCGGAGATCACCACATCTCCTCATCAGACTTCTTTTTTTCTAGACTTTACCTGGCTTTGAATCATGAGTCACGGAGTTGCTAGGCGAGCACCCAACCACTTAGCCATGCTAACCGTGTGAAAATTGTTTGTTTTTATCATTATCCCTATCTCCAACCATACCGCTATTAAGTGTGACGTCGCCACTATGTGCTTAACAGCGTGGTCGGTATTGTTGTTTTACAAATCTATAAGCTTTATATTCTAGATATAGTTTGCTTAAACAAATTAAAGTTTTATTTTAAGGTAAAACTAAAGCGGGAATTTTTTCAATAAAAGAACCGAAAAGTTATCCAAATCTATTCCATTAGCAGAGTATTAATTAAATCAAAAACAGCACGCATAGTTAAAAGGTATTCTTCCATCAGGGACGGATGAAAGAAACTCATACAATTTACAATTCAAGCACAGAGGCACATGATGTTTATCACAAGGCGTTATACGAGAAAGGCATTCAGCAATATTATAGCTCAAATTGTCACTAATAACTAAGAGATCAAGAATTTTATCCAACTTGTTAATAAAAACGTTAACTTGCATTAAATTAGGGCTCAAAATACTATCAACAAAATAAGATTCATGTGTTGAGATAACATTCATAAGACCTGAATTTGAAAAACTACCAGACCAATTGGCATTACTTAGATTACAGTCACCTATAACACAGTGCGACAAAATCAAATTTTTTTGGTACACATGTTAAATGTTAACAGAATATGAAAATAGGCTTAAAATAAAGAAATATGTGTCTCGGCTATAGCACGTCAGAATTTCGAGAAAATCGAATAAGCTTCAAAGGACCGTGGACGTTCACTTCTAATGAAAAAAAATGAAATATTAATAAAAATAAAAGTATTATGTACATTAGAAGTGAACCTCCACGGTCCTTTGAAGCTTAAAAATCGATTTTCTCAAAATTCTACAGCAAAACGCCGAGACACGTATTTCTTTATTTTAAGCCTATTTTCATATTCTGTTAACATTTCTCATGTGTACCAACCACTATCGTACTGTGTAAGCAACGTACAACGTTCGGCCGTACGCGCGATGGCATGTGCCCGCCACTCTTTAGCGCTAGCATCTCTCGTTGCTACTAGAGAAGAATGACACGCTGTGGTGCGCTCCAAACGCTGCATCATGACGATCAAGGCTCAATAACTTTGTCCAGATTGCGGGCCATTTTTTTTTCAAAACGGAATATTGTTTAGCGTGAAATGTAGTATATATGGGTTATTTATGTCGAAATATGGCCCAGAGGGCATTTTTTCTTCAATTTGTAATAAACAAATATATAAACAATTGACTCAGATTCAATTTTTTTTATTCTAAAAAAATTACACGTAATCTATATTAAATGACGATTAAAATGGCTGTCGAATCATCCAAATCGGTCTGATAGATCGTTCGTAATTGATCTTTGAAAAAAAATGACGAAAAACATTTATTAAGAATATCTTAAGCAAAAAATTTTTTTCTAGAAAATCCAACTGGGTTTTTGTTTGCATCATCAGTGCCTACAGAAAAAATGAAAAAACTAGCAAACATAATTTTTCACCGCATTCAGGTGATCCGTTTGAGATATTCTGACCCAGCTAGAATTGGTTGTAGCCATTCAACTATTGTTCGTCCTTTACAAACAAAAAAGAGAATAGTGATGTGTTGGAGCGTAAAAAGAGATCACCGTCGTCCTCGAAAGTCAACTGAGAGAACAGACAAAATACTGCAACATTGCCGCTACAACAACAACAACAACAAAATACTGCGGCGGATAAGTTTAAACGACCGCTTTAAAAGTGCACTTTCTATAAGAATGGAGATGCAAAATTTACACACAGTGGATTTAAGTGTGGAAACCATACGCCGACAGCTTAGAGATGTGGGTTTATATGGAAGACGCCCTGCCAAAAAGCCACTATTAACACAAAAAATGAAGGCTGCACGAATTTCTTGGGCTAAAAAGTCCCAAAATTGGGATCAAAATGATTGGCAACAGATTATGTGGTCTGATGAAAGCAAATTTAATTTCCTAAGCTCACAAAATTTTCTTTACGTGCGCCGTTCAGGTGGTGAGAGGTTGTAGGGAAATAGTGTAGTAAAGAAAGTTAAGTTTCCTCAAAGTCAAATGATTTGGGGCTGCTTTTCATAACACGTGTTGGCGCCCCTACACCTTGTTGATGGAATAATGAATGCACAAAAATTTGCGACAGTGGTTAACAATTTTTTAGTACCCGCAATTGAAGAGCATTATTCTTATACGGATCGCCTAATCTTCCAGGATGACTCAGCGCCATGCCTCGTGCAAAATGGATAAGTTTGGATTGAAAACAAATCTTGTATAAAACATCTATTCAATATTGGTGTATATGATTCTATTTAGCTTGAATTTTTATTTTTAGTTGGCCAATACATTTAACGATCTAGGGATTCAACGCTTGGATTGGTCTGGAAAATCGCCAGATTTAAACCCTATTGAGCACTTATGACACATAATGAAGTGTGAAAATATAAGTCAATTGATAAAGATTTTAGAACTAGTTTGGTATCGTCCCATTATAAGGAAATCAATTGAGGTCCTAGTGAATTCCATGCCTTCAAAAATTAAGGCAGTTATTGAGGCTAAAGTAGGAACGACTCGTTATTAGGAAAGCGTATTGTGAAGTCTATATTTCTACCTTTAGTGGTGAAAATGATTTAGTCGCTTTAAGCTAACTTCACATTGCTTTCTTTTAATTAATCATAAATATCATCGAATGTACATTTTTATTTTTTTTAAATTAATTGGCTATTGCTTATAAAAACCATTTTCGAGGGAAATTTTTGTGGAAAACTAATTTACACTATGTTGCCAAACAAATAAAACTTACCCTAATATTCTAACTTTATAAACAAATTGCTCATGTGATCTTATTTCAATTATATTTGGTGGTGGGTTTTTATCGACCGCAAGTGTAGCTTGCATCGGTCATGTATTGCAGAATGGTTAATCTACAATGATGCTTGTCGAGTGTATCGTGGTGGATGAGACACTCAGTCGTTGAAAAGCTTTACTGGACAAGAATATCCAAATTCTTTTGCATCCCAAGATGTTAGGCCAAGAAATACTACGCAAGGTGCTGTGATTCGAAGCGGGGTAAAGGTCAAGGTGTAAATAATAATCACACTCCCCGCTCCAACGATAATAGTGCAAATCAATGATTTATACAAATGTAGTTCCAGACAGTTTCCGGAATTATGAAGAAATATTTACGGGGCAAATGCATAAAGCATGAAACACGCAACGCGGTACAAGCGACAGAAAGAGCAAACCTATCAAAGGAGAACAATGTAAACGATTTTAAGCAAGAACAATTTATCTCATAATTGTACGATCAAACGAACTTACCTGAGTGGAGTTCGATCGTAATTATACCAGCTGTCTCGTCCGAAGAGAACAATACTTGTAGTAACGCCAGTTGCTAGATCTAGTCACAACATTTCTCCATACTAAAAGAATTTTTCTTTTTTAGAATTTCAGCTAAGGTGGCAACCATTAATTTGGTCTGCCATTTCCTCTTTCTGTTACTTCATTAATTTTACAATCCGCGACAAATCGAACAAAGGTCATACAAAACCCCCACTTATTAGTTTTGTATTTCCGGGTGGGTGGATTTGATCTCTTCGGACGAGACAGCTGGTATAATTACGATCGCACTTCACTCAGGTAAGTTCGTTTGATCGTACAATTATACTGCACTGTCACGTCCTCGAGATCAATACTTGTAGTTATTTACAAACTCCTGAGATTTGTCTTAACTTTTTCATTTTATTCAAGGTACTATTTAGCTCATTAATTTACATGTTGATAATAGAGTTTGCAAAACTCGATTATCAACAACAATTGGTCGATGATAAAATCGGGCAAAGGTCTCAGAATTTTTTGTCCATCCTGCAGTTTTACAGATAGTCTCAACATCAATGCCCTTTCTGAACGCCGCTGAAGTAGCTGCATGACGCGTACTATGCGCTATAAATTGATTTACGTCCAGGCCGCTGTCCTACATGGCCTATTTAATCCATCTACTAATTGTTTGCGACGACGCCCTGTGGTAAGGCTTTTTAAATGTAATAAAAAGGTAATCTTCTGTTTGTCCTCTCAAACCCCTTGTTCTGTCCAGATAGAGTCGTAACTGGACAAATTAATTCGCTCCCAACGAATATCGGAATGACCAAAGTAAGCTGCGTGCCGCCTACCTTCGTGGTTTTGATTCTATCAGGAATTTTTACCATAACCGAACAAGCATTGACATTTATATAATTAATTTTTATTTTGGACAAAGTCTGAACCCTTTGCGCCGCAACTAATGCGAAAAGAGTAGCGAGCTTCTTAGAAAGATGATGTAAGCTTAATTTACCGTTTGGTCCCAGACTTGTCAAAAAATCTAACACAATACATGGGTCCCATGTCTGATCGTATTTGGGGCGTTGCGGCTTTAAAACTGACACTCCTTTGAAGAATCTTTTAATTTTTGGGTAATTCCGAATATCCCACATTATCAACAATGAGATAGCCGATCTATATGTGTTAAGAGTGTCATACCTGTTTTTTCTTGTCGCTAATGATGACAGAAACTCCAACACTGCCGACCTCGTCGGATTAAATGGAGAAAACTCCCTGATCCGGCAAAATTCACACCAGGAGGTTATTGTATTGCTTCAGAGTGTTCTCGTCCAGTGGTGCTAGAATATATTGCAAGGATTCTACTGGTGACTGTTTCTGGATAAACGCCTCCCTGGTAATTTGCCTTCAACCAAGGTTAGCCATTTCCATGCGGGATGGTATTCCCTGAAAGGAGAACGAAGAAGATGAATATCTCTTTCGAAGTAAATAGGTGGAACCACAAGTAATTCATTAAAAAATGGATACCAGGTCGTGATGGCCAATCTGGTACAATCAAAATTCCCTCCGCTTGGTCATTAATTATTTTCCTTATTACCTTCAGAACAAGCGCAAAAGGAGGAAAAGCATAAAACTCAAGATTGCGCCAATCCGCTGTAAAAGCATCTACTTGTACAGCCTCCGCGTCCGGAAACCAAGAAAAGAAAGTTGGACACTTTGTGTTAACATTTGTCGCAAACAAGTCAATTTTTGGTTCACCCAACTGCAATACAATTTTTTGAAAAGCATAATCAGCCAGTTCCCATTCAGTTTCTTCTGATTTAACACGCGATTCTTTATCTGCTTCAATGTTCAGGGATGATTTAATGTATGTAGCTTGAATCCATAACTTCCACCATTGCCAAATTTCTTTACTAAGCGCCGACAGTTTCGGATATTGTATACTCCCCATCTTGTTTATATAACTAATCGCGGTAGAGTTGTCTATTCTGAGTAAAATTTCAGCAGACCATAAGTCAGATGCAAAACATTTCAGTCCATAGAAAGCGGCCTTCAACAGCCAGAAAGTGAAGCGTCGGAGAAGATTTCACAAACAAATCTTCCTTCCCTGATGGTATTATTTATAACATCAATATTATGGATCCACCATTTGAGATCTTCGTGCAGGAAATAACCAATACTAACTCCCTGCTCGTTGTTGTTGTTGTTTTTGTAGCGGTTATCACGCCTCGTAAAGAGCGGATTCACCCATGGTCGGAGGGCCAGGAAACGTGCAGTTTCGACAGGGTTGGACCAGAGGGAGATGGGGGTTAGATGAGTGGGTTTGAGAGGGCATGTGAATTGGTGATTGAGTTGAGCCTACTACAGTATTCAGATCGTAATTGTGCCAGAGTGACGCGGAACTCGCGGGGCAGCAGGGACTCCTCATCTGCTACAGGTGGTGGTTGGGCTTCGATAACTGCATTTGCCTGGCGAGAGTCAATGGTGGTAGTGACTGTCTCTCTGTGGCTGTTGCTTAGGACCCGCCGGTTCGCCTCCGGATCCAGCGGTTGCGTTATCACTCGCTGGATCTTGTCCTGTAGTTCTAACGAGATGCCTTCTGATGTGCTGGGGGTAGCTCCACTGCAAGCAGATGCCTATTTCGGTGCCCCAAACGGTGACACCCATCAAGGAACTACTTGCTGAGCATGAGGTTGTGCTCCTTAGCTCGGAGCACATTGACCTCTTGGTGGAGATGTTCCTCAGGCGATATCAACAGGCATCCCGTCACCGTGCGAAGTGCGGCGTTCTGGCAGGTCTGCAGCTTCATCCACTGCGTCCTACTGGTTGCCGGCGACCAGACTGGCGCAGCATAGTTTATTACCGGCCGGCCAATCGCCTTGTATGTTTCCAACAACTTTTCTTTGTCTTTGCCCCAAGAGTTGCCGGCGAGCGACTTGAGGACATTGTTGCGGCTCTGTACTCTATTGGCGATTGCGGTAGTGTGCGCGGAGAAGGAGAGCAGGCTGTCGAAAGTCACCCGCAGAATCTTCGGGTGATTAACCGTCGGAATGGAGGTGGCATCAATATGGATGTTGAGATCCAGCCTGACCTCCTTCGTCCAGGTGGTAAAGGGGGTCGCCGAGGACTTAGCAGGGGACAGCGCCAGGTTTCTGCTAGTAGAGAAATGAGCAAGGTCGGAGAGATATCCGTTCACCTTCGAACACAGGTCGTCAATTACATTACCGGTTGCCATTATCGAGCAAACATCGGCATAGGAGAAAAATGTGACTCCCTCTGGCGGTACCCCTTGTTTAATCCTCCTTAGTTTACATGTTTTGTCTCTGAACCATACCGATGATTGACGATCACACAGGCAATTCGCGGTCCACCGTTTCAGTCCCTGCGGTAGAGTCTACTGTGTCAAAAGCTTTAGACAGGTCCAACGCTACTAGGGCGGTTCTCTCGCAAAGGCGGTTTTGGTTAAGACCGCGGTTCACCTGTGTGTTTATGGCAATAAGTGCTGTTGTTGTGCTGTGCACCCTCTGGAAGCCATGTTGATGCTTAGCCGACCCTAGGTGGTATGTGTAATATGGGAGGAGTAGGGCCTCGAGTGTCTTTACCACTGGCGAAAGCAGGGAAATCGGCCGATAGGAATCACCCTTGTCGGCCGGTTTCCCTGGTTTAAGCAGTGGGACCACCCTTCCAACCTTCCAAATGTCAGGCATGATGAGGGTGGCCATTGACAGGTTAAGGATCCCTGTGAGGAACTCATCTCCCGCGAAGCCTAAATTCTTCAGCATCAGAACGCTTAGCACGTCAGGGCCAATGGCCTTGGAGGCTTTCACCTTCCCAATGACTTCATTCACCTCGCCACAAGTGAAGGCAAGAGGCGCGCTGTTGTTTGGCAGTTTGCGCAGCCTTCTGGTCACCTTTCACTTGGCCCTATCCCCCGAAGGATGCACAATGAATTGCCACCTAAAGTAGCTCGCGCATCTCTTCGGGTCCGACGAGGCGCGGTCACCGAATGAAATCTCCACTCGATCATCACACTTTGCCGGGTTGGACAGGGTCCGAATCTCTGAGTTTAAATCCCTGATGCGGGGATTTTGGGGATGGGGCAGGCGAAGGTGGTCACGTTGGTTGGCCAGTGTTGCCGCTTCCACTGGGATATTCGGACCGTAGCGGTCGTGACAGCCCTGCGGAAGTGTGGTTCTCCAGCGCATCTGCTGTT
Organism: Anomoia purmunda; assembly: GCA_951828415.1. Taxonomy (NCBI): domain Eukaryota; kingdom Metazoa; phylum Arthropoda; class Insecta; order Diptera; family Tephritidae; genus Anomoia; species Anomoia purmunda. Next base: position 39,003,996 of record OX639994.1, on the reverse strand, counting down.
GTGGGTAGGGCACCAAAGGTACTCTCAGTGAATACCGCGAATCCAGACCAATCAGCTTTTTTAAAGTTGATAAAAGTCTCTCGATCCGCGGAGACAGAGTCGACAGGTCTGTCACTCATGATGACTATGGGTAGGTGGTCTGATGCAAGCGATAGCATAGGTCGCCACGCTATGCTATTTATCAGACCTGTACTAACTATTGTTAGGTCAGGCGAGCTGCTGCGACTGCCCATAATCCTGGTGGGGGCACCATCATTCATCGCGCAGAATGTCGAATTGTCTTTTTCAATAAGACGATACTGCACAGTGTGATGGGTGATGAATGCTAAGCCACCACCATTACCTCGCTCGCGACCCTTACGACGCACATTGTAGCCGTTGCAACTCAACAAGGTTGAGTTGTTGTGCAGTTTCGTTTCCTGGATCGAAGCTATTGACAGATTATGTCCATGCGTCCATGTTGTTGTGTGCTCCTGTGAACCGTAGAGGTTCTGCCGGTGCTAAGCACCGGTGCACTTCGTGCAGCTAAGGGGGCCGTAGAGGCTATGGGCGCTGCAGGGCGCGAACAACATGGGGCCACATAGTTTGTGGACCACTCCTTATCGGTCTTAAGGCCTGAGCAGACCCATGGCTCCATCCGTCGCACGAATTACACCTTACCGAAGTTGAGTTCGGATGGAGCTTTTTCTGGCAAACGCAGCAAAAATAGGCTTCTGGGCCAGGGTTTGGCTCGATTCCAGTCCTGAGCAGGAGGTGAAGTAACTCTCCTGCAAGGAGTTGCTCTAGGGGAGACAGACAACTTATGGGGTAGGCCGATCTAAACAGGGTTAGATCGCCGAAGCAACAGTCCTTGGCCGGGTAAAACCCGGGTCATTCCAGTGCGCAGAACCGACTGTCGTGGGAATGAATGCATATATTAAATGGGCGTGGTAAACATTTTTTTTCGAAATGGTCAGCTTTTGCTTCCACACAAGCCCTCAAACGATTCGGCCATAGATCAATCGCAACCCTATCTATTGGTATTGCCGACGCAATACGCCAAACTTATGAGGGGCATTCGAAAGCCCATGTTCTCTAACTCTGACCACAAACTGTAGTCCAATGGATTCAAATCTGGACTTCCTGACGGCCAATTATCAGCAGCTTTGAAACCAATAATATTGCTTTGAAGCTACTGCTGGGTGGTTTCTGCCTTGTGTGCTGGAGCAGAATCTTTCTGGAAGATCCAGTGCAATCCATCGAAGAGAGTATTGCTGTTGCCCCAGTTTTCACCCCATTTTCACAGAAATGAAGAGGTGTAACGCCTTTACAGGAGACTCCCCACCAAACCATTAAAGCAGCTGGATGGTACAATTACGATCTGGATACTATATCAGGCTCAACTCCTACCTATCCAGAATCAACCCCGACATACCCAACACATGTCCGGCATGTGGAGATTCTCCGCACGACACCAACCACCTATTCACATGCCCCCTCAAACCCACTCATCTAACCCCCCTCTCCCTCTGGTCCAACCCTGTCGAAACTGCACGTTTCCTGGGCCTACCCCTAGATGAGTTCGACGACAACGATCGTGGGTGAATTCGCTCTTTACAGGGCGCGACTAGCCACTACAACAACAACAACAGCAGCTGGATGGTGACCATGTTGAAACCTTGGAATAACATTTTTTGTGTCTTTGAAAGCTTTAGCGTAGATTTTGTGGTTTTCCTTATTAAAACTTCTTCAACAGTGAAAATTTTCTCATCTGTAAAATGAATACTTTCGTGGCGTGCCACTGAAAATGCCGCTTACATCTGTTGAACCTAATTTGCTTCAAGCGCATTGTCAGAAGATGACCAGTTGACCGACGGTAGGCTTTCATGTAGAGATCATCTCGAATATGTCTTAACATTGATCTGGTCGATAAATCTATTTTCCTTGAGATAATATTCTCTTTTCTACGGATGCGTTCGCGAACTGTTTTATGGCGGAATTGGTTCGAACCGCGCGAGGATAACCACTTCTCTTTCTGTCATCAACTGTAGACGTTTGAGAAAAACGATCAATAGTGCTGTAAACAAACATTCTCGAGTTATTAAGTTTTTAAGCTCATAAATTTTACTTACGCTTTTTCCACACTTATGTAAAGCAGTTCCATTGTTAATAAGCGAAAGCAAACACTGAACACTGCATACATCTATACTATTATATAAAAATCTAACTCGAAATTATGTTCAAGCTAAACAGCCAATCTACTGGCCCGATTTTTTTCATTCAAATTTTAAAATATCATAACCCGGCCACAATAGGTAACAAGCCCATTTTTTTTAATTAAAAATTTTATTAAAAATATTTTTAATTTAATTTACTTTTATATAGAACCCCATCATTGCTTGGTCGTTTGCCATTCAGTCGTTTGTGCTTAGAGAGCATCAACAGACCACATATGTATTGCTCTCTATCTTCTCTATTTTTATACTCGCACAGCTGCCACGGCAGAACAATGCGGGCCGTCGTACACGCACACACACAAGCAGTTCGACGCTTAAAACAATCAAAGTTTTGTTTCGCTGCATATTTTGAGTTACTAAATTGTGCTCAGGGAACAGAAACATGAGCGCTTTAACAGGTGGACGGAAGCGGTACACATACAACAACTGTACAAACAAGCAGCTGGACGCTGAAAAGTAGAAATTTTGAGTTACAACAGGTATTGAGTGTTTTTGTTGTAGATCCGCACTCTGAAGTTTGCTGCAAGCAGTAAGAGTAAAAAAGCTACCAATAGAGTAAAATTGCTACACTCAATAGCAAAGTCAATTTCGCGCATTTACTCAACAATGGTTGAAGCACTGACATTTTTTGCAACTCACCTCGCAGTTGCACTCAAGTAGAAAAATTTTCTAATGCGTTAAGGTATTGAGCATGTAAAATTATTGAGTCACAATTTAATAAAAAACTACCGTGAGAGCGTTCACCCATATCACCGTTTTGGTAAAAATTTATTGAGAAATTAATGTTTAGTCGAATGCGCAGGTGGATTTTTTTATTTACACAGAAAGGTTGTTCATGAAAAAGTAAGTACAATTCTAAAAATATATATAAAAAACAATTATAAACAACATAAAGGTGCGAAGTGACTAGAAATGCCGAAAGCTAAACCAAATTTATCGAGGAGCTTGAGAGCAGCAAGGAGAATGGTGCGACGTAGAACTGTAGGAGCGTTAGCAAGAGGGGAAGCCATGCTGTATTCACAACCTGCAATGCCAGATAGGTCTGCGTTTAATTATAGGCAACAATTGAATTATATAGGTGATATTAGAATAGCATTTATTGTCGTAACAAATCGCTTACATATGAATGCAGGTGATTCACTTCTTTCGATTGGGGAGATGACAGAAATTTGTTTGCACTGCAGTGCGGTAAAGTGGCGAAAGGAACCAAAGGGAATTTGCTGTAGCAGTGGCCGAGTTCGACTTAATGATGTTCCTGAACCTCCAGATTTACTCAAAGCTTTGCTAACCGGAACACACGAATCATCAAACCATTTCCTTAAGCATATTAGAAAGTACAACAGCTGCTTTGCAATGACATCGTTTGGTGGCAAAGAAGTCAAAGAAGGTAATTATATGCCTACTTACAAGGTTCATGGTCAGGTTTACCATCTTATTGGTAGCTTGATGCCAGCAACGCAAATTACGCCAAAATTTCTCCAAATATATTTTACCACTGACGAGGAACAAATTTCTTTGCGGACAAATGCCGCACCCGCTCTTAAAAGTGCAATTTTGGAATAATAAATCTCAAGGGCAAACCTTCAATGTGTCCGGCATTGATCTTCGTAACGAAGTTTTTACCCATGGCCAACTATGTGTGGCACTTTCGCGCACCGGGTCATCAGAAAATCAAAGTTTTTTGATTCCCGGAAATGAAAATGAAACGCTTAATGTTGTCTTTACAGAGGTTTACAACAACTGAAATCCAAATAACTATTATACAATAAGTATTTTTGTAACTATATTTTCATGTATACTTTAAACCTTTTTATGGAAAATAAAATTTGAAGGAATTACTTACATTCGCAACAGAAGGTTGCTAAAATAATTGTGTATATCTTGAAATTTAGCAATTAAAGTACAATACTTTGTCAGTATAGGTTTTCATGCATAATGGTAAAAATTAAATAAACAAAAATAACAACTTTGATTTTTTTGGAACATTCTAAAGCGCATGTTATCAAACATTTTCTTTACATTTTTAAATAAATTTTAAAATAAAAAATTGGTATGGAAACCCTTGATAAAAAAAGAAACACGTCTCCCATTTCCACTGATGCCCATAAGGGGAAGCGAAGCGCGCCGGGTATTAGCTAGTATTATAATAAAAAAGCAACGGCACTGCGAACTTGTCCTCGTTGTATGCATTTTAAACTTTTTAGCAGAATTTATGGCACGGCTAAGTATATATGCACAAACTTTTTTGAAAGCTGTTCATAAAATAGTTACCACGTTTCCAAAATCCAAAAAATTTTGGCTAAGATAAATTCTGATAATAATCTACTAATAAAATAACTGTGAAAGTTTATGTGTGAGTATCTTAGACGGATTTGTATAAAATGTGGCACATATTTGGCTTATAAGATGGGTTAATATATAAATATAGTTATAGGGTATATTTTTAAAACAGTTAAACAGCTAGTAAAAAGGTTATAGTTATTTAAATAAATAAGGTAAATCGCATATCGTTTGATTGTTTATACATATGTTTGTACATACATATGTATGTATATGTACGTAACTTAGTGTTGAATGTTTGTCACCACCACTTTTTATTTACGCGTAAATGGCTATAATTTTTTCAGCTAAGTCAAAAATGTTTAATTGATTCCTTTTAATATTTTTTGTTTTATTTTGTAACGAATTCACGCACTATGTCCCTGCTCAATAGTTTTTAGAAACAAGTTCTGCGGGTTTTGGGAGTGCGCTATAGCAACAGCAAGGCCTATACTAGACGAAATAACGATACGTTCGGTTTCACGTATACTTCACAAGTGATTTTTATTTACATAATTTCTGTTTACTTAGCCTGAAACTTAAACTAACTGCTTAGGACTAACTGTTGTTTCTGAATAAAACCAGGAGAAGATGTATGTATGTATATAAGTATATGTATAAAACTGTAGGTATAGATGCCAAAGGATGGTAAGAATAAGGTATGGTAAGTATAGAGTATTTATATGAAGTGTACAAATGGTAAGTGTGTATAGTGTATATAGTGGTAAATAGATATGTATAATTGTACTTATATGTTTGTAGTTTTAAGTAGGTATTATTTTAGGAAGGTAGTACGCTTTGAAATTCAAATTTTAATTTCATTTTGTTATATTATTTTTAGATTTAAATATGGATATTAAATACAGTTAATATTTAATAATCATGTAACAGGGGGCGTATTTCGGAATATCATGATGTTTATGAAAAATACCCGATATGGATTTTAACCTTTGTGTTTGTTTAATAATATCCCAATAGTGCATAGCGCGTGCAGCTAAACGAGTCCTTTTGAAAAAATTCTCTCGAGCGGCCTTGTAAGCCGCTACTCGTTCATGATATGACACTAAGTTGAGGTATATGTTGAAAACGTGAGTTTTCATTTTTCGGAATCGCAATTGGTTTATCTAGTTTTTGAAATACGATTTCTGGAAGGGATGCCTGAGATTGTTGCTGTCATCCCGACTTCCGTTTTCCGTATTATTGCAATAAGCCCGCACCCGTAAGAAAACACTCTTCGTGGCTTGAGACAGTTTTTGTAATTATGCCCAACTCCATCACAATTCCAACATATTATTCGTATAGACTGTACGTCAGTTGTAATACTTGCGCAATCGTCTTCCTTGATATGTATTTCTTCAGTAATACTTACTTCAGCTAAGTTTCTACGCGCTGGCATACTTGATCTTGGAATAGGTGGCTTATTTTGCATTTATAAACAGATTTTTTCTCCGTCGACATGCTTCACGTAGATCGGAAATACTATGCCGCTGCAGATGTAAAAGCTCCAACCGGATTTCTAGCTGCAGATTCTTTATAATGATTTCTACCAACTCACGTTCCGATAAAGGGTGTCTTAGACAATCTGCTGTTGACAGAATATGATCCAGATAATTTTCAAAGGAGTTACCCAATTTCTGTTCCATATTACGAACGGCTTCTTTAATTTCAAAGTCCAATCCAAGTCCCGTACCGAATGGTGATAGCACTAAAACCAGCGTTTTACTTCAGACAACAAGTGTACATTTTGACACAACGAACGAAAGTCGGCTCGTAAAGTAATATTTGTGAGGGTGTTCACCCTATATATAAATTCCTCTACAGGTACACTTGTAAGTTACCCATCAAAAGTTAACTTACAACTGGAAATTATTTTACAAGAAACAAATTACAATACGATACAAGATTCTTCGCGTAATCGCCCTGAATTATACTACACGGTCTCGTCCTCGAGATCAATACTTGTAGTTACGCCAGTTGCTAGATCTAGTCCCAACATCTCGCCATACTAAAAGAATTTTTTCTTTTTAGAATTTTAGCTAAGGTGACAACCATTAATTTGGTCTGCCATTTCCTCTTTCTGTTACTTCATTACGTTTTGTTGTGCTGATTTAGTCGCACGTGTTCATTAGTTATCGGGAAAATAACAGATAGTGGAATCTGCACCAAAAATTTTTTCATCGAGATTTTATATCAAGGAAAATGGATACTTCGCAATCACTTCTGGCTATGCGTAGGATTGCGAAATTGGAGAGGGATGCTGAACGTCGTAGTAGCAGCCGTTATACTTCGCATCAATCAACGCGGAGGTCGCGGAGAGGTTATGGGCGTATGTCTAGACGCCATTCGTCTTCGTTGTTGTTGTTGTACCGGTTATCACGCCCCGTAAAGAGCGGATTCACCCATAGTCGTTGTCGTTGAACTCATTTAGGGGGAGGCCTAGGAAACGTGCAGAGGAAGAGGGGGGTTAGATGAGTGGGTTTGAGAGGGCATGTGAATAGGTGATTGGTATCGTGCGAAGAATCTCCACATGCCGGACATGTATTGGGAATGTCAGGGTTGATTCTGGATATGTAAGAGTTGAGCCTGATATATGTAGTATCCAGATCGTAATTGTACCATCCAGCTGCTTTAATGGTTTGGTGGGGAGTCTCCTGTAAAGGCGTTACACCTCTTCATTTCTGTGCAAATGGGGTGAAAACTGGGGCAACAGCAATACTCTCTTCGATGGGTTGCACTGGATCTTCCAGAAAGATTCTGCTCCAGCACACAAGGCAGAAACCACCCAGCAGTAGCTTAAAAGCAATATTATTGGTTTCAAAGCTGCTGATAATTGGCCGTCAGGAAGTCCAGATTTGAATCCATTGGACTACAGTTTGTGGTCAGAGTTAGAGAACATGGGCTTTCGAATGCCCCTCATAAGTTTGGCGTATTGCGTCGGCAATACCAATAGATAGGGTTGCGATTAATCTATGGCCGAATCGTTTGAGGGCTTGTGTGAAAGCAAAAGCTGACCATTTCGAAAAACAATTTTACCACGCCCATTTAATATATGCATTAAATAAAATTAGCTTCATTAAAAAATGTGTTATAGTTTCTTTTTTATAACGGCCTGAACTTGTAATAGAACTTATGGCAGGACTAAGGACTAAATGTACACATATGTATGGGCACGTGAAATATCCTTATTTTATGTAATTTTCAAACAGTGAAGGTTAGCTTTACAGTTTTTCGAGATTAAGTTTTCTTAAAACTGCAAGCCTCTACATTTCTCGAAAAGGGTTCAGTAAACGTGCTGTCTCAACAGGGTTGGGCCATAGGGACAGCGGATTAGATGAGTAGGTTTGTTGGGGCATGTGAATAGGTGATTGATATAGTGCGAGGATGCTCCACATGCCGGACATTCATTTGGCAGGTCTGAAGCTTCGTCCACTGTGTCTTATTGCCCCCGTCGTCCAAATTGGAGCAGCATAGCCGTATCGGGTAGAGGACACAAGTTGGTAGTCCACCGCTTCAGTCCATGTGAGAGCGGTGCTCTCACAGGGACGATTGCGGTTTAGGTCGTAGCTCTCCTGTGCGTTTATGGCAGTGCACCTTCCGAAAACCATGCTGATGCTTCGCCGGGCTGAGGTGGTGCATAAAATAAGGGAGCAGCAAATCCTCCAGCGTTTTTACCACTGGTAGGTGGATAGATAGATAGGTTTGCACTTCGACCTTAAAGATCCACTATGCCCTCTGTTCTTTATAGTACCTGGTCTAATCCCAACTCTTTTACGAAGTCTAATATAATAGTTGGTGGCAACGAGCGTACATGTTTTTTAGCTGGGCTATGTATACCCAGGTAGCTTTGCCGTCTGCTCGAGTAAACGTCACACTCAAGCAACAGCTGCATCGGGCTCTCTGGAACCAAGTCGCAAAAGCGAAAGGACTCGTTCGACCATATTCCGAGCCTGTGCAGATGACCTCTCAGCTTGATGTCCTTTGAGAAAGCCTGTCAGCATCCTCAGACTATTCTTCGGGAGCTGTATAAACTGCTTGAAGCGTTTATGGTTGTATCCTCCCAGTAGACACTTCGCCTGACGTAACCCCGGCTAAAGCTGCCTGTATCGTTCCCTCAGGTTGTTTCTTCTATCCTAAGCTCTTCCTTGATAGTGTGTTGTCCTTTCGCCAGGAAAGGCTCGGGTCCCATAGGCGTTTTAGAGCCGCCTCCCTGGCTAATCTATCAGCTCCCTCATTACCTTCGATGCCTCGATGACCTGGGATTCAGAGGAGCTGAATGTGATTTAGTATTGCTAACGTGTTAAGTCTATCTATTCATTCAAGCACTAGTGAGGATTTCACCTCATACGAGGCTACTTGGCTGTCGCTCAGAATGGTAATACGTTCATTGCGGTAGTTTCTCCTTTGGTTGACCTCTGCACATGACAGGATGGCATACACCTCCGCTTGGAAGATTCTTGGAGTCCTTCCCATTGGTACCGACATGTATGTTCTGGGGCCAAAGATCCCAGCTCCAATACCTTCCGGTGTTTTAGAACCGTCAGTGTACCAGTGCAGGTTGCTAGCTTGGAGGTGTCGTTCTAGTGCGGATACGCTCCATGTTGCTTTGTTTCCTAATTCAATTTTAAAATTCCTTTCAAAATTTGTAACTTTGATGATATCGTCCCTGGGGAGTTGAGCTAGTGGTAGCCGCGCGCTCAGCGTATCCATTTTCTTAGACGATATGACTTTCCCTTTCCCATACCCTTCCTTAGCAATGTTCAGTAGGGTGCTTTTTGCTGTCTGGTCTATAACTATGTGGATTGGCGTTAGGTTTAAGATCACCTCTAGTGCTCTAGTCGGGCACGTACGCATAGCTCCTGTTATGCACACACACTAGCCGTTGGAGCCTTGTCAGTGACTTCCTCACCGTTGAAAGTGAGGTGCTTGATACCCACGCCACCGCCCCATAGTTTACCATCGGCGTAACACTACCAGGCTCCACAGAAAAGGAGAGATTACTCCCCCTTGTGAACAGCCCTTACTGGGTTTTAGCAGCACAACGCTGCCCGCTACAGTTGTTTCCGCTGTTGTGGTCCTAAGTAGTGCCTCTTTCCAATTGCATATGGATGAGTGCACGTTCCTTTTCGTAGGCGCTTGGCATACCCCTGTATGCGTAGCGTTGTCGAAGTCACCCTCTATGTCCAGAAAGGCACATATAACGGTCTCTTCGAAGTCGAAAACACTCTGTATCTCCGTCGTCAGTTGGTACAGAGCAGTATCCGTAGATCGTCCCGCCCTGTACGCATGCTGACTGGGGTGAGGAGGTTTCCTTCGCAGACTTTTTGACCTTATCTCATTATCGATGATCTTCTCCATTGTTTTGAGTACAAAAGAGGTTAAACTAATTGGTCTAAAGGACTTCGCTAGTGAGTAATTCCTTTTTCCTACCTTTGGTATACAAATTACGTTAGCAATCTTCCACTCCATTGGAATGTAAGCAAGGTGCGAGATTATACCTTCGACACCCTGCTGTATCATCACTGACAGTATGCCATCAACTCCCGGACACTTATACCGTTCAAACGAACACATGGCCCACCTCACTAAATGGTGGGTAAATATAATTTTAGCCACCATCTAGCCAGCTTGTGATGGTCTCCATTCCCGTGACCAAGGCTCCATGTCAGTTGTCCGGGAGTGAGTCGACAGCAGAGCCGCCGCTCTTTCCTGTTGTTGTTGTTGTAACAGCATAAAACATTCCCCATAAAATTTTGGGGAATGCTGCTGAAGTGACAGTCCTTGGCCGGATATAGATCCGGGTCGTTCCGGTACCGTAGAACCGACTGCCGTGGGAACGCCGCTCTTTCCTCTCCACTAGCGGTATACGTACCGTCCGGTAGTTTAATGGCTAGTTTTGTCTCTATTTTCTCTTTTGCTAGAGCTCTGTTGTTGTTGTTGTTGTAGCGGTTACCCAGACCCTGCAAGTACGGTTCAACCATGGTCGTTATCATCAAACTCATCCAGGGGAAGGCCCAAGAAACGCGCAGTTTCGACAGGGTCGGACCAAAGGGAAAAGGGGTTAAATGAGTCGGCTTTAAGAGGCATGTGAAAAGGTGAGCGCTGATGTGTGCATGCCCTCATTTTGCGCACTTATCAGCCTTATGGCATGTTCTACGGGCTTATCCGAACTCCGAGGGAGGAACAGCATAACTGTATGTGTGGGGGTATCTCATCCCCCTCTTCGTGCAGAGCTTCGGACCTTTCCAAGCCCCGAGTCGCGGTGCCGCCTCCATAAGCCATGCCGCAGTTTTTTCGTCCTTGCAGTCCACAAGAAGTATCCCCTACGACAGTATCCAGATCGTAATTGTGCCAGAGTGACGCGGGACTCGCTGGGCAGCAGGGACTCCTCATCTGGTACAAGTGGTGGATGTCTATGTGGATGTTGCTTAGGACTCGCCGGTACGCCTCCGGATCCAGCGGTTGCGTTATGAGTGGCTGGATGTCGTCCTTTAGTTCTAAGAGATGCCTTCTGATGTGCCTGGGGGGTAGCTCCACTGCAAGCAGATGCCTATTTGGGTGCCCCGAACGGTGACACCCAGCAAGGAACTACTTAACGCGGAGCACATTGACCTCTTGGTGGAGATGTTCCTTAGGCGTCATCAGCAGGCATCCTGTCACCGTGCGGAGTGCGGCGTTCTGGTAGGTCTGCAGCTTCATCCACAGTGTCCTACTGGTTCCCGGCGACCACACTGGCGCAGCATAGTTAATTACCGGCCGGCCAATCGCCTTGTATGTTGCCAACAGCGTTTCTTTGTCTTTGCTCCAAGAGCTGCCGGCGAGGGAATTGAGGACATTGTTGCGGCTCTGTACTCTATTGGCGATTGCGGTAGTATGCGCGGAGAAGGAGGGCAGGCTGTCGAATGTCACCCCCAGAATCTTCGGGTAATTAACCGTCGGAATGGGGGTGCCATCAATGTGGATGTTGAGATCCAGCCTGACCTCCTTCGTCCAGGTGGTAAAGAGGGTCGCCGAGGACTTAGCAGGGGACAGCGCCAGGTTTCTGCTCGTGAAGAAATGGCCAAGGTCGGAGAGATATCCGTTCACCTTCAAGCACAGGTTGTTGTTGTTGTAACAGCATAAAACATTTCCCATAAAATATTGGGGAATGCTGCTGAAGCGACGGTCTGTGGCCGGAAATAAATCCGGGTCGTTCCGGTATCGTAGAACCGACTGTCGTGGGAAGCACAGGTCGTCAATTACGTTGCCGTTTGCCATTATCGAGCAATCATCGGCATAGGAGACTATTGAGACTCCCTCTGGCGGTTGAGGGAGCTTGGAGATATAATGATTAAACAAGAGTGGAGACAGGACGCCACCCTGCGGTACCCCTTGTTTAATCCTCCTTAGTTTTGATGTTTTGTCTCTGAACCATGCCGATGATTGACGACCACACAGGTAATTCGCGGTCCTCCGTTTCAGTCCCTGTGGAAGAGTCGATGCTTCAACGTCAGCTAGTACCGTGGAGTGACTGACTGTGTCAAAAGCTTTAGACAGGTCCAACGCTACTAGGACGGTTCTCTCGCAGGGGCGGTTTTGGTTAAGACCGCGGTTCACCTGTGTGTTTATGGCATTAAGTGCTGTTGTTCTGCTGTGCACTTTCCGGAAGCCATGGTGATGCTTAGCCGACCAAAGGTGGTATGTATAGTGCGGGAGGAGTAGGGCCTCAAGTGTCTTTACCACAGGCGAAAGCAGGGAAATCGGCCGATAGGAATCACCCTTGTCGGCCGGTTTCCCTGGTTTCAGCGGTGGGACCACCCTCCCAACCTTCCAGATGTCAGGAATGATGAGGGTGGCCATGGACAAGTTGAGGATCCCTGTGAGAAATTCGACTCCCGCGGGGCCTAAATTTTTCAGCATCAACACGGTTAGGCTTTTACCTTTACCTCAACACAAGTGAAGGCTAGAGGCGCGCTGTTGTTCGGTAGTTTGCGCAGCCTTCTGGTCCCCTTCCGCTTGGTCCTATCCCCCGAAGGATGCAGTATAGATTGTCGGCTAAAATAGCTCGCGCATCTCTTCGGATCCGACGAGGCACGATCCCCGAATGAAATTTCCACTCGGTCGTCGTGCTTCGTCGGGTTGGATAAGGACTTCACGGTGGATCACAGCTTACCAACACCCGTGACCAGGTTACAGGACTTCAAATGTTCCACCCACTTGTTCCGCTTGTTTTGGTCCACCAGCCTCCGAATCTCCACATTTAAATCCTTGATGTCTGGCTTTCAGGGATCGGAGCGGCGAAGGTGGTCGCGTTCGTTCGCTAGAGCGGCCGCTTCGGCCGGGAAGTTGGGACGGATCTCGGGGATCCTCACTGCCGGGATGAAGCGAGCCACAGCTGACGCAAGCACCTTGCGGAACTTCTGTTCGCCTTTACGAACGTCAGTGGGTGTGGGAAGAGATCTGAAGGCATTTTCGGTGAACTCCGCAAACCTGACCCAGTCAGCCTTTTTAAAGTTGATATAGGTCCGGTGGTACGCGGAGACGAAGTCAGCAGGTCTGTCAATCGAGATGATTATGGGTAGGTGGTCTGATGCGAGCGATAGCATAGGTCGCCACGTTATGCTATTTATCAGACCTGCGCTAGCTATAGTTAGGTCAGGCGAGCTGCTGCAACTACCCATAATCCTGGTGGGGCATCATCATTCAGCGTGCAGGATGTCGAATCGTCTATCTGCTCTGCTAAAGCATTTCCCCAACTATCAACTATCAGCTGGTAGGCTTGAATGCCAGAGATCGTGGTGCGCATTGAAGTCACCAACTACCAATCGGTTTTCACCTCTGAGGAGCGCACCTATGTCAGGGTGATATCCTGCCGGGCAGCAGGTGACAGGGGGTATATAAATATTAAATATTTCGAGCTCGACATCGCCTGACCGGACAGCTATTCCTTGACATTCTAAGGTAGTGTCCCTGTGGTCGATGTCTTCTTCAATAAGACGATACTGCACAGTGTGATGGGTGATGAATGCTAAGCCACCACCATTACCTCGTTCGCGATCCTTACGATGCACATTGTAGCCGTTGCAGTTCTGTTTCCTGGATCGCAGCTATTGACAGATTATGCCGACTCATAAAGTCGGTTATCTCCTCAATCTTGCCCTGCAGCCCATTGCAGTTCAGCTGAAGGAGTCTCGTTTGCCTCGGTAGAGTCGTCGCGGCGAGAAGTGTGAGGGAAGGGTGATGTTGTCCACCCGGTCCCTGCTGCACATGCATTGGTACGTTGGTGGGGCACCAGGAGCTGCTGGCTACTCCCCACACGAGGGGTGGAGCTAGGTAGGGGTGGGGGAGGGAAGCGTCCATGTTGTTGTGTGCTCCTGTGAACCGTGGAGGTTCTGCGGTGCTAGGCACCGGTGCACCTGGTGCAACTAGGGGGACCGTAGAGGCTATGGGCGCCGTAGGGCGCGAACAACATGGGGCCACATAGTTTGTGTACCACTCCTTATGGGTCTTAAGGCCTGAGCAGACCTTAAGATGGCTCCATCCGTCGCACGAATTACACCTTACCGAAGTGGAGTTCGGATGGAGCTTTTTCTGGCAAACGCAGCAAAAATAGGTTTCTGGACAAGGGTTTGGCTCGATGCCAGCCCTAAGCAGAAGGAGGTGAAACAACCCTGCTGCAAGGCGTTGCTCCAGGGGAGGCAGACAACTTATGGGGTAGGCCGATCTAAACAGGGTTAGATCGCCGAAACAACAGTCCTTGGCCGGGTAAAACCCGGGACATTCCGGTACGTAGGGCCGACTGTCGTGGGAATGTAATATAAATAATATTTTTGTGCAGTTAATTTTGAAATTCATAGATCACCTGTCAAAATAATATAGTTATATATTAATTATTGATTGGCATACACATTGGCCAGAAGCATATCCACTTAGAGATATTTCAGCAAATACGATGGAACTAACATTAATTCCAAATTACGTTCCTCGTTTCGACGTATCACTTAATCTAACAGATCAAGGATCACAGTTTACATCAAAATTGTTCCATGAATTAACCAAGTTATTGGGATCACTCAAAATTCATATGTACATCTCCATATCATCCTCAATTCAACGGAATGATTAAGAGGTTTCACAGGACACAAAAAACAGCTATTATGGTCATAAGAGAGACAGTCAACATTGACTCTCGCCAGGCAAATGCTGTAATTGGAGCCCAACCACCATCTGTAGCAGATGAGGAGTCCCTGCTACCCCGCGAGTCCCGCGCCATATGGCACAATTACGATCTGGCTACTGTAGTCGGCTCAACTCCTACATATCCAGAATCAACCCTGACATTCCCAACACATGTCCGGCATGTGGAGATTCTTCGCACGATACTAATCACCTATTAACATGCTCTCTCAGACCTACTCATCTAACCCCCTCTCACTATGGTCCAACCCTGTCGAAAGAGCACGTTTCCTGGGCCTCCCCCTAGATGAGTTTGATGACGACCATGGATGAATCCGCTCTTTATGGGGCGTGATAGCCGCTATAACAACAAGATGACTGACGCAATCCATTTCCACTTTTTGGCAGAACTAGCGCCAGCCTCCCTACTCCGGTCTACCACACACACAAACAGTTAGCCTCTTTCGCGGGTTTCTGCTTGTGAAGAAACGGGAAAGGTCGGAGAGATATCCGTTCACTTTCGAACACAGGTCATCAATTACATTGCCGGTGGCCATTATCGAGCAACCATCGGCATATGAGACTATTGTGACTCCCTCTGGCGGTTCAAGAAGGCTGGGAGCAGCATAGTTAATTACCGGCCGGCCAATCGCCTTGTATGTTGCCAACAGCGTTTCCTCAGGCGACATCAGCAGGCATTATGTCACCGTGCGGAGTGCGGCGTTCTGGCAGGTCTGCAGCTTCATCCACTGTGTCGCACTGGTTCCCGGCGACCGTACTGGCGCAGCATAGTTAATTACCGGCCGGCGAATCGCCTTGTATGTTGCCAACAGCGTTTCTTTGTCTTTGCTCCAAGAGCTGCCGGCGAGGGACTTGAGGACATTGTTGCGGCTCTGTACTCTATTGGCGATTGCGGTAGTATGCGCGGAGAAGGAGAGCAGGCTGTCGAATGGCACCCCCAGAATCTTCGGGTAATTAACCGTCGGAATGGGGGTGCCATCAATGTCGATGTTGAGATCCAGCCTGACCTCCTTCGTCCAGGTGGTAAAGAGGGTCGCCGAGGACTTAGTAGGGGACAGCGCCAGGTTTCTGCTCGTAAAGAAATGGCCAAGGTCGGAGAGATATCCGTTCACCTTCAAGCACAGGTTGTTGTTGTTGTAACAGCATAAAACATTCCCCATAAAATATTGGGGAATGCTGCTGAAGTGATGGTCCGTGGCCGGAAATAAATCCGGGTCGTTCCGGTATAGTAGAACCGACTGTCGTGGGAAGCACAGGTCGTCAATTACGTTGCCGTTTGCCATTATCGAGCAATCATCGGCATAGGAGACTATTGAGACTCCCTCTGGCGGTTGAGGGAGCTTGGAGATATAATGATTAAACAAGAGTGGAGACAGGACGCCACCCTGCGGTACCCCTTGTTTAATCCTCCTTAGTTTTGATGGTTTGTCTCTGAACCATGCCGATGATTGACGACCACACAGGTAATTCGCGGTCCTCCGTTTCAGTCCCTGTGGAACAGTCGATGCTTCAACGTCAGCTAGTACCGTGGAGTGACTGACTGTGTCAAAAGCTTTAGACAGGTCCAACGCTACTAGGACGGTTCTCTCGCAGGGGTGGTTTTGGTTAAGACCGCGGTTCACCTGTGTGTTTATGGCATTAAGTGCTGTTGTTCTGCTGTGCACTTTCCGGAAGCCATGGTGATGCTTAGCCGACCAAAGGTGGTATGTATAGTGCGGGAGGAGTAGGGCCTCAAGTGTCTTTACCACAGGCGAAAGCAGGGAAACCGGCCGACAAGGGTGATTCCTATCGGTTCCTATGGTTTCAGCGGTGGGACCACCCTCCCAACCTTCCAGATGTCAGGAATGATGAGGGTGGCCATGGACAAGTTGAGGATCCCTGTGAGAAATTCGACTCCCGCGGGGCCTAAATTTTTCAGCATCAACACGGTTAGGCTTTTACCTTTACCTCAACACAAGTGAAGGCTAGAGGCGCGCTGTTGTTCGGTAGTTTGCGCAGCCTTCTGGTCCCCTTCCGCTTGGTCCTATCCCCCGAAGGATGCAGTATAGATTGTCGGCTAAAATAGCTCGCGCTCTCTTCGGATCCGACGAGGCACGATCCCCGAATGAAATTTCCACTCGGTCGTCGTGCTTCGTCGGGTTGGATAAGGACTTCACGGTGGATCACAGCTTACCAACACCCGTGACCAGGTTACAGGACTTCAAATGTTCCACCCACTTGTTCCGCTTGTTTTGGTCCACCAGCCTTCGAATCTCCACATTTAAATCCTTGATGTCTGGCTTTCAGTCAGCCTTTTTAAAGTTGATATAGGTCCGGTGGTACGCGGAGACGAAGTCAGCAGGTCTGTCAATCGAGATGATTATGGGTAGGTGGTCTGATGCGAGCGATAGCATAGGTCGCCACGTTATGCTATTTATCAGACCTGCGCTAGCTATAGTTAGGTCAGGCGAGCTGCTGCAACTACCCATAATGCTGGTGGGCATCATCATTCAGCGTGCAGAATGTCGAATCGTCTATCTGCTCTGCTAAAGCATTTCCCCAACTATCAGCTGGTAGGCTTGAATGCCAGAGATCGTGGTGCGCATTGAAGTCACCAACTACCTATCGGTTTTCACCTCTGAGGAGCGCACCTATGTCAGGGTGATATCCTGCCGGGCAGCAGGTGACAGGGGGTATATAAATATTAAATATTTCGAGCTCGACATCGCCTGACCGGACAGCTATTCCTTGACATTCTAAGGTAGTGTCCCTGTGGTCGATGTCTTCTTCAATAAGACGATACTGCACAGTGTGATGGGTGATGAATGCTAAGCCACCACCATTACCTCGTTCGCGATCCTTACGATGCACATTGTAGCCGTTGCAGTTCTGTTTCCTGGATCGCAGCTATTGACAGATTATGCCGACTCATAAAGTCGGTTATCTCCTCAATCTTGCCCTGCAGCCCATTGCAGTTCAGCTGAAGGAGTCTCGTTTGCCTCGGTAGAGTCGTCGCGGCGAGAAGTGTGAGGGAAGGGTGATGTTGTCCACCCGGTCCCTGCTGCACATGCATTGGTACGTTGGTGGGGCACCAGGAGCTGCTGGCTACTCCCCACACGAGGGGTGGAGCTAGGTAGGGGTGGGGTAGGGAAGCGTCCATGTTGTTGTGTGCTCCTGTGAACCGTAGAGGTTCTGCCGGTGCTAGGCACCGGTGCACCTGGTGCAACTAGGGGGACCGTAGAGGCTATGGGCGCCGTAGGGCGCGAACAACATGGGGCCATATAGTTTGTGTACCACTCCTTATGGGTCTTAAGGCCTGAGCAGACCTTAAGATGGCTCCATCCGTCGCACGAATTACACCTTACCGAAGTGGAGTTCGGATGGAGCTTTTTCTGGCAAACGCAGCAAAAATAGGTTTCTGGACAAGGGTTTGGCTCGATGCCAGCCCTAAGCAGAAGGAGGTGAAACAACCCTGCTGCAAGGCGTTGCTCCAGGGGAGGCAGACAACTTATGGGGTAGGCCGATCTAAAGAGGGTTAGATCGCCGAAACAACAGTCCTTGGCCGGGTGAAACCCGGGACATTCCGGTACGTAGGGCCGACTGTCGTGGGAATGTAATATAAATAATATTTTTGTGCAGTTAATTTTGAAATTCATAGATCACCTGTCAAAAGAATATAGTTATATATTAATTATTGATTGGCATACACAATCGCCAGAAGCATATCCACTTAGAGATATTTCAGCAAATACGATGGAACTAACATTAATTCCAAATTACGTTCCTCGTTTCGACGTATCACTTAATCTAACAGATCAAGGATCACAGTTTACATCAAAATTGTTCCATGAATTAACCAAGTTATTGGGATCACTCAAAATTCATATGTACATCTCCATATCATTCTCAATTCAACGGAATGATTAAGAGGTTTCACAGGACACAAAAAACAGCTATTATGGTCATAAGAGAGACAGTCAACATTGACTCTCCCCAGGCAAATGCTGTAATTGGAGCCCAACCACCATCTGTAGCAGATGAGGAGTTCCTGCTACCCCGCGAGTCCCGCGCCATATGGCACAATTACGATCTGGCTATTGTAGTCGGCTCAACTCCTACATATCCAGAATCAACCCTGACATTCCCAACACATGTCCGGCATGTGGAGATTCTTCGCACGATACTAATCACCTATTAACATGCTCTCTCAGACCTACTCATCTAACCCCCTCTCACTATGGTCCAACCCTGTCGAAAGAGCACGTTTCCTGGGCCTCCCCCTAGATGAGTTTGATGACGACCATGCACCCATGATCCGCTCTTTATGGGGCGTGATAGCCGCTATAACAACAAGATGACTGACGCAATCCATTTCCACTTTTTGGCAGAACTAGCGCCAGCCTCCCTACTCCGGTCTACTCAGACCTACTCATCTAACCCCCTCTCACTATGGTCCAACCCTGTCGAAAGAGCACGTTTCCTGGGCCTCCCCCTAGATGAGTTTGACGACGACCATGGGTGAATCCGCTCTTTATGGGGCGTGATAGCCGCTATAACAACAAGATGACTGACGCAATCCATTTCCACTTTTTGGCAGAACCAGCGCCAGCCTCCCTACTCCGGTCTACCACACACACAAACAGTTAGCCTCTTTCGCGGGTTTCTGCTTGTGAAGAAACGGGCAAGGTCGGAGAGATATCCGTTCACTTTCGAACACAGGTCATCAATTACATTGCCGGTGGCCATTATCGAGCAACCATCGGCATATGAGACTATTGTGACTCCCTCTGGCGGTTCAAGAAGGCTGGGAGATATAGTGGTTAAACAAGAGTGGAGACAGGACGCCGCCCTGCGGTACCCCTTGTTTAATGCTCCTTAGTTTCGATGTTGATCCTCCAAATAATACTGATGATTGACGACCTCACAGGTAATTCGCGGTCCACATTCCCAGTCCCTTCGGGAGGGTTGATGTTTCCACGTCGGCTAGGAGCGTGGAATGGCTTACCGTTTCAAAAGCTTTTGTCAAATACAAAGCTACCAGGACGGTTCTTTAGCAGGGGCGGTTCTGGTTAATACCCCGATTCACCTGTGTGTTTATGCCGTTGAGTGCTGTTGTTGTGCTGTGCACATTCCGGAAGCCATGTTGATGCTTAGCCGACCCTAGGTGGTATGTGTAGTACGCGAGGAGTAGGGCCTCAAGTGTCTTTACCACAGGCGAAAGCAGGGAAATCGGCCGATAGGAATCACTCTTGTCGGCCGGTTTCCCTGGTGTCAGCAGTGGGACCACCCTCCCAACCTTACAAATGTCAGGCATGATGAGGGTGGGCATTGACAGGCTGAGGATCCCTGTAAGGAGCTCACCTCCCGCGGGGCTAATTTTTTTAGCATCAACGCGTTTAGCCCGTCGGGCCCAATGGCATTGGAGAATTTTGCCTTCGCCCCGAGTGTAATTTGTACTCGGTCATCACCCTTCGTCAGGTTGGAGAAGGTCACGCTCATTTGCTAGAGCAGCCGCTTCCGCCGGGATATTGCGACGGATCTCGGAGATCATCCCTGCGGGGATGAAGCGAGCCGCAGCAGAGGCAACCACCTTGCGGTACTTCTGCTCGCCGTTGCGAACGTCGGTAGGTGTAGGAAGAGCTCCGAAGGCATTCTCAGTGAACTCCGCGAACCCGACCCAATCAGCCTTTTTAAAGGTGGTGTAGGTCCGGTGGCCCGCGGTGACAAAGTCAGCAGGTCTGTCAATCGAGACGATTATGGGTAGGTGGTTTGATGCAACCGATAGCATTTGTCGCACCCGAGCTGCTGCAACTACCCATAATCCTGGTCGGGGCGTCATCGTTCATCGTGCAGAATATCGAATCGTCTATCTGCTCTCCCATATCATTTCCTCTACGATCAGCTGGTAGGCTTGAGGGCCAGAGAGCGTGGTGCTCGTTGAGGTCACCTACTACCAATCGGTTTCGCCTCTGAGGAGCGCACTTATGTATGTCATGGATATATCCTGCCGGACAGCAGGTAAATAAACGCAGTTGTATAAACGTTGTACATTTCGTGTCCCTGCGGTCGATGTCTTCATCGAGATGATACTGTGAGGGAAAGGTGATGTTTTCCACGTGGCCCTGCTCCACAGGCAGTAGCACATTAGGCTGCCTTATGGTGTGGTTTGGCATCGCCACTATGAGCGTGTGCGGCTGCGGAGCTCTAGAGCATGGAGCCAGGTAGTCACCCGACCATTCACGAATGGTGCGCAGACCAGCACACATCAAAGAGGTACGAGCCTTGGCACGAGTTGTTGTTGTTGTTGTTGTAGCGGCTAGTCGCGCCCCGTAAAGAGCGGATTCACCCATGGTCGTTGTCGTCAAACTCATCTAGGGGGAGGCCCAGGAAACGTGCAGTTTCGACAGGGTTGGACCAGAGGGAGAGGGGGGTTAGATGAGTGGGTTTGAGAGGGCATGTGAATAGGTGGTTGGTGTCGTGCGGAGAATCTCCACATGCCGGACATGTGTTGGGTATGTCGGGGTTGATTCTGGATAAGTAGGAGTTGAGCCTGCTACAGTATCCAGATCGTAGTTGTGCCAGAGTGACGCGGGACTCGCGGGGCAGCAGGGACTCCTCATCTGCTACAGGTGGTGGTTGGGCTCCGATGACTGCATTCGCCTGGCGGGAGTCAATGATGTTCGTGACTGTGTCTCTGTGGATGTTGCTTAGGACCCGCCGGTACGCCTCCGGATCCAGCGGTTGTGTGATGAGTGGCTGGATCTCGTCCTTTAGTTCTAGTAGATGTCTTCTAATGTGCCTGGGGGCAGTTCCACGGCAAGCAGGTGCCCGTTTGGATGCCCCGAGCGGTGACATCCAGCAAGGAACTGCTTGCTGAGCATGAGGTTGTACTCCTTAACTCGGAGCACATTGACCTCTTGGTGGAGATGCTCCTCAGGCGACATCAGAAGACATCCCGTCACCGTGCGGAGTGCGGCGTTCTGGCAGGTCTGCAGCTTCGTCCATTGTGTCCTGCTGGTTCCCGGCGACCAAACTGGCGCAGCATAGTTTATTACCGGCCGGCCAATCGCCTTGTATGTTGCCAACAACGTTTCTTTGTCTTTGCCCCAAGAGCTGCCGGCGAGCGACTTGAGGACATTGTTGCGGCTCTGTACTCTATTGGCGATTGCGGTAGTGTGCGCGGAGAAGGAGAGCAGGCTGTCGAAAGTCACCCCCAGAATCTTCGGGTGGTTAACCGTCGGAATGGGGGTGCCATCGATGTGGATGTTAAGATCCAGCCTGACCTCCTTCGTCCAGGTGGTAAAAAGGGTCGCCGAGGACTTGGCAGGGGACAGCGCCAGGTTTCTGCTAGTGAAAAATTGGGCAAGATCCGAGAGATATCCGTTCACTTTCAAACACAGATCATCAATTGCATTGCCGGTTGCCATTATCGAGCAATCATCAGCATAGGAGACAATCGTGACTCCCTCTGGCGGTTGAGGGAGCTTGGAGATGTAGTGATTAAACAGTAATGGGGACAGGACGCCACCCTGCGGTACCCCTTGTTTAATCCTCCTTGGTTTCGATGTTGTATCTCTAAACCATACCGATGATTGACGACCACACAGGTAATTCGCGGTCCACCGTTTCAGTCCCTGCGGGAGAGTTGATGATTCCACGTCAGCTAGTAGCGTGGAGTGGCTAACTGTGTCGAAAGCTTTCGACAGATCCAACGCTACTAGGACGGTTCTCTCGCAGGGGCGGTTTTGGTTAAGACCACGGTTCACCTGTGTGTTTATGGCATTAAGTGCTGTTGTTGTGCTGTGCACTTTCCGGAAGCCATGTTGATGCTTAGCTGACCCAAGGTGGTATGTATAGTACGGGAGGAGTAGGGCCTCAAGTGTCTTTACCACAGGTGAAAGCAGGGAAATCGGCCGATAGGAATCACCCTTGTCGGCCGGTTTCCCTGGTTTCAGTAGTGGGACCACCTTCCCAACCTTCCAGATGTCTGGAATGATGAGGGTGGCCATAGACAAATTGAGGATCCCGGTGAGGAACTCAACTCCCGCGGGGCCTAAATTCTTCAGCATCGGCACGCTTAGCCCGTCAGGGCCAATGGCCTTGGAGGCTTTCGCCTTCCCGATGACCTCCTTTACCTCGCCACAAGTGAAGGTAAGAGGCGCGCTGTTGTTCGGTAATTTGCGCAGCCTCCTGGTCACCTTCCGCTTGGTCCTATCCCCCGAAGGATGCAGTATAAACTGTCGGCTAAAATAGCTCGCGCATCTCTTCGGGTCCGACGAGGCACGATCCCCGAATGAAATTTCCACTCGGTCGTCGTGCTTCGTCGGGTTGGATAAGGACTTCACGGTAGACCAAAGCTTACCAACACCCGTGACCAGATTACAGGACTTCAGATGCTCCTCCCACTTGTTCCGCTTGTGTTGGTCAACCAGCCTCCGAATCGCCACGTTTAAATCCTGAATGTTAGGATTACGGGGATCGGAGCGGCGAAGGTGGTCGCGTTCGTTCGCTAGAGCGGCCGCTTCAGCCGGGAAGTTGGGACGGATCTCAGGGATCCTCCCTGCCGGAATGAAGCGGGCCGCAGCTGACGCAACCACCTTGCGGAACTTATGTTCGCCTTTTCGAACGTCGGTGGGAGCGGGAAGAGACCTGAAGGCATTTTCGGTGAACTCCGCGAACCTGACCCAGTCAGCCTTTTTAAAGTTGATATAGGTCCGATGGTCCGCGGAGACAAAGTCAGCAGGTCTGTCAATCGAGATGATTATAGGTAGGTGGTCTGATGCAAGCGATAGCATAGGTCGCCACGTTATGCTATTTATCAGACCTGCGCTAGCTATCGTTAGGTCAGGCGAGCTGCTGCAACTACCCATAATCCTGGTGGGGGCATCATCATTCATCGTGCAGAATGTCGAATCGTCTATCTGCTCTGCCAAATCGTTTCCCCTCCGATCAGCTGGTAGGCTTGAATGCCAGAGATCGTGGTGCGCATTAAAGTCACCTACTACCAATCGGTTTTCACCTCTGAGGAGCGCACCTATGTCAGGGTGATATCCTGCCGGGCAGCAGGTGACAGGGGGTATATAAATATTAAATACTTCGAGCTCGACATCGCCTGACCGGACAGCTATTTCTTGACATTCTAAGGTAGTGTCCCTGCGGTCGATGTCTTCTTCAATAAGACGATACTGCACTGTGTGATGGGTGATGAATGCTAAGCCACCACCATTACCTCGCTCGCGATCCTTACGATGCACATTGTAGCCGTTGCAACTCAACAGAGTTGAGTTGCTGTGCAGTTTCGTTTCTTGGATCGCAGCTATTGACAGATTATGCCGACTCATAAAGTCGGTTATCTCCTCAATCTTGCCCTGCAGCCCATTGCAGTTCAGCTGAAGGAGTCTCGTTTGCCTCGGTAGAGTCGTCGCGGAGAGGGGTATGAGGGAAGGGTGATGTTGCCCACCTGGACCCTGCTGCACATGCAATGGCACGTTGGGCTGCCTTATGGTGTTGTTTGGCAGCGCCGCCACTGGCGCGTGCGGTTGCGAGGCTCTACAACAGGGAGCCAGGTAGTCACCCGACCATTCACGTGTGGTGCGCAGGCCAGAACACACTCGAAAGTGACACCAGCCTTGGCACGAATTGCACCTGACTGATGCCGCATTCCGGTATATCCTAGCCTGACACACGGAACAGACTGTGTGGGGTACCAGGAGCTGCTGGCTATTCCCCACACGGGGGGCGGAGCTAGGTTGGGGGGGGGGGGAGGGGAGCGACCATGTTGTTGTGTGCTCCTGCGAACCGTAGAGGTTCTGCCGGTGCTAGGCACCGGTGCACTAGGTGCAACTAGGGGAGCCGTAGAGGCTATGGGCGCCATAGGGCGCGAACAACATGGGGCCACATAGTTTGTGGACCACTCCTTGTGGGTCTTAAGGCCTGAGCAGACCTTAAGATGGCCCCATCCGTCGCACGAATTACACCTTACCGAAGTGGAGTTCGGATGGAGCTTTTTCTGGCAAACGCAGCAAAAATAGGTTTCTGGACCAGGGTTTGACTCGATGCCAGCCCTGACCAGAAGGAGGTGAAGCAACCCTGCTGCAAGGAGTTGCTCCAGGAGAGACAGACAACTTATGGGGTAGGCCGATCTAAACAGGGTTAGATCGCCGAAACAACAGTCCTTGGCCGGGTGAAACCCGGGTCATTCCGGTACGTAGAACCGACTGTCGTGGGAATGCCTTGGCACGAGTTGCACCTGATTGATGTAGCCTTCCGGTATATTCTGGTGTGACACACGGAGAAGACTGTGTGAGGTACCAGGAGCTGCTGGCTAGTCCCCACGCGAGGGACGGAGCTGGTTGGGGGAGAGGAGCAATCATGTTGTTGTTGTGTGCTCCTTTGAACCGTGGAGGTACTGGTGCTAGGCACAGGTGCACCAGGTGCAGCTAAGGGGAGGCTATGGGCGCCCTAGGACGCGAGCAACACGGGGCCAAATATTTTTTGGACCATTTGCACGCCTCCGGATCCAGCGTTCTGACACATGGGGATGAATCTCGTCCTTCTGTTCAAGGAGATGACTTCTGATGTGCCTGACAGGTTGCCCATCTGCAAGCAAATGTTATTTGGGTGCCCCAAACGGTAACACCCAGCAAGGAATTGCTCTTGGTGTAAAAAGTTTTTTTTAAAGGACCACAACCGTGGTGTCACCGTTTGGGGCACCCAAATAGGCATCTGCTTGCAGTGGAGCTACCCCCCAGGCACATCAGAAGGCATCTCTTAGAACTAAAGGACCAGATCCAGGCACTCATAACGCAACCGCTGGATACGGAAGCGTACCGGCGCGGAAGCGTACCGGCGGATCCTAAGCAACATCCACAGAGAGACAGTCACTACCACCATTGACTCTCACCAGGCAAATGCAGTTATCGGAGCCCAACTACCACCTGTAGCAGATGAGGAGGCCCTGCTTCCCCGCGAGTCCGGCGTCACTCTGCCACAATTACGATCTGGATACTGTAGTAGGCTCAACTCCTACCTATTGAGAATTTACCCTGACATACACAATGCATGTCCGGCATGTGGAGATTCTCCGCACGATACCAATCACCTATTCACATGCCCTCTCAAACTCACTCATCTAACTCCCCTCTCCCTCTGGTCCAACCCTGTCGAAACTACACGTTTCCTAGGCCTCCCTCTAGATGAGTTCGACGGCAACGACCATGGGTGAATCCGCTCTTTACGGGCGTGATAACCGCTACAACAACAACAACAACCTATTGGTGTCTTGCGACATCAGCAGACATCCCGTCACCGTGCGGAGTGCGGTGTTCTGGCAAGTCTGCCGCTTTATCCACTGTGTCGGACTGGTTCTCGGCGGTTTTATTTATTTATTTATTCAGTAATGTCTAACACTAGTTCAGAACGGACATTTAAGATTAATATATAGTTACAATCCAAAATTTTAGTATATATGGAATTTTATAAAATTTATATTGAAACTCAATTAATGAAACTTAATGTATATAAAACAATTGTGTAGTATTCAACTTATCTTTTACAAAGAAAAGATTTTTTTAATTGCGTTTGAAATAAATGTTTAGTACCAAAAAGGTTGATATCCAAAAAATTAGAGAATTAGTTAAACTCAGATAACGAGCTAATGATTGGAGCATTGGCACTATATACTGTCTTGCAAAATCCAATACGAAAAATGTTAAAACGACGAAAATTTCTGCAAGGAATATTAAAATCTAATCTTTCTAGTAGAGTAGGGCAGACAATTTTACCATTGACAAGGTCAAAGATAAGAGATAGTAGAGTTCCTCTGTCCCTTAATGGAAACAGACTAATCAATCGACAGCGAGATTCATACGAAGGAGTCGGATCTGAGAAATTGAGAGAATACAGAGCAAACCGTATAAAGATTTTTTGTACTCTCTCAACACGATTTATATGGACTGCATGATAAGGCCTCCAAATAAAATCAGCGTAATCTAATTTGGACCGGACAAATGCAGAGTATAATATTTTAAGAGTATATGGGCCAGCAAAATACGAAGAGTTGCGTCTAACAAAAGCGAGCATAGCAAGCGAATTGGAGACAGCATAGTGTAAATGCATGATAAAATTGAACCTGGAATCAAAAAAACACCTAAGTCCTTAATCACATCGGATGAAACAAGATATATATTAATAATAAGATAAGATGTGTAAAGAGGTTTCTGAAGCTTAGAAAATGTAACTTTATGACATTTTTTAATATTTAGAAAGAGACGATTCATAAGGCACCAAGAATATAAATTAATTAGCTCAGACTGTAGGACGGGTGAGTCACTCAAACATTTTATTTCAGCATAAAGTTTAAGATCATCTGCATTCAGAAGAAAATTAGCAGAAGAGAAACAAGAACGGATATCATTAATAAATAAAATGAATAATAAAGGCCCTAAAATACTACCCTGCGGAACACCAGAGGTGACAATAAATTGATTCGAAGAAATCCCATCAATAACTGTGCTGCTCCTTTCTGTCAAGTAGGATTTAATCCAATCCTGGAAGGTCGAGTGAAACCCAAGACATTCCAATTTGGCCACTAAAATTTTATGGGAGATCTTGTCAAATGCTTTAGAGAAGTCCGTATAGATTGAGTCGATTTGGAAACCATTACGAAAGCTTACGTGACAATCTCTGAAAAAACTGACAGATTAGATAACGTAGACCATTAGCAACAAAACCATGCTGCCTAGGACAAATTAGATGTTTTACACTAAAATAAACCTTGTCTTTGATAACACATTCAAAGAGTTTAGAGACTGCTGACAATTTGGAAATTGGTCTATAATTAGAAATATCGCTCCTATTACTGCTTTTGAAAATAGGAGTGACTGATGTCAGCTTCCAGTCGTTAATAAAAATTCCTTCAGACAGGGATTTATTAAATATAAGCTTTAAAGGTTTCACTAACGAGGCACAATTTTGAAGCAAGGTTACAAATAGGCCATCAATGTCAGTTTGAGAAAAGTTTTTAATCTTCAATAAACCCTCAATGACGTCATCGTCCGACAGAATAAGTGATCCAAAGTCGGTAGAAGAAAACAAGTTCTCTGAGATATTTTTTCGAATACCTGCCAAGTCTTCTTCAAGAAGATCATCATCAGACGAAAAATTTGACGAAAAAAAATCAGCAAATAAATTTGCTGCATCACTAAGGCAGGAAGCAGAAGCATCATTATAATAAACAGTACTAGGATTGCTTGAACCTTTTTTTATCGATTTAATGTAA
Source organism: Anomoia purmunda (assembly GCA_951828415.1). Classification (NCBI taxonomy): domain Eukaryota; kingdom Metazoa; phylum Arthropoda; class Insecta; order Diptera; family Tephritidae; genus Anomoia; species Anomoia purmunda. Next base: position 38,976,030 of record OX639994.1, on the reverse strand, counting down.
CGCCAAAAACTTTTCGGATTACTTTTAATATTTAGCTCAAAGTTATGAATGTAATTTTTATACAGAGACCCATTTAAATCACCAAATTTTTTCCTATGTGAGATAAATAATTTATAAAAACGTTTTTCATTTGTTGACTTAAACTTCTTAAATAACTTATTTCTCAAATTTTTTCGAACTTTGAGTTCTTTCGTGTACCACGGAATTTTATATTTATTGCTCTTAAAAACCGGAACATGTTTAGAACACACATCCAGCACTAAATTTTTAAATATATTAAAACAATCTGCAACTTCAGTATCGCCAAAATGAACATTCCAATCAATTTCACCTAAAGCGCCATCTAAAATCGTAAAATCACAACCAGCGAAATTGTAGGAAATTTTAGTATTCTCAGAACAGACTTCAAAAAATTCAATAAATTCTAAATCTATCAACAAAGGAATATGATGTACACTGAGTTAAGCCCATGCCTAGTAAATTGTCGATAAAATAAGATTCAATAGGACTATTAATATTCGAAGCAGTTAAGAAGACATTATTATCTAGATATAACCAACTCAAATTGTTCAAATTAAATTCCCCCAGAACACATAATTGGTTGACACCAATCACATGCTGAAGGGCTAATACGTTATTAACATGCGATTTGTAGATATTATCATTACTTAAAGGTGGTATATAAGAAACAAAAAGATAGAGAAAACCATGCAACCATGCAACCACGAATTCGCACACACAGTTGGTCAAGAACAGTGTCATTCTCCTCCAACGAGATAAGAGAAACCTCACGATTGCAACGAACAGCTATCAGCACACCGCCGCCGCGGCTACATCCAGTTTTAACCGAATCTCTGTCTTTACGGAAAATTACGTAGAGGTTCGGATTGAAAAACTCTGCATCAAAAAATGTTGAGTTGAGCCAAGTCTCAGTTACAACAAAAATGTCATATTCACAATATGAGCTCAGCATTCGCACATCATCAGACTTGCTTCTAAGTCCAGAAGCATTTTCATAGTATATCTTGATACTTTTATTGGCACTAGTATGAGCAGCTAATTCAGAGGCTGTTGGTTCTCCTGCTTTCGAAAAAACGAAACGGCCGAATAGATACATTAACTGGCCAAATCTCAGGCTTCAGCACTTTCTCATAATCATGCTCATAAACACCAAGCTTAAAGTTTATGTACCTAAGAGAATCCGCATTCGACTCTTTTTTAATGAGCTTATAGCATTAGATGTGCTTCTTATCAATGCCGGCATATTTCTCCACATATCCAATGACATTATCAGTTGAGACCGTAGGTAAGAACGAAGACAAATGTAACCACTTAAAGCGATCAGCTACCTCATGTTCACTGCTATCACAAGATCCAACTACACGAGTTTGCATTCGCTTTCGCTTTATTTTTTTGTTCTCAACTGTTGCCCAAGCAGGATTGGGGGCCGCAGACGATGAGTTCAATTGGTGCGACATCATAATCGGTGATGACAAATTATTTAAAGATACGGCACTCTTATCATTCGCAGAGAGCTGCATTAGCACCGCCCGTATATGAACGAACAGAAAACTCAGAGCTCTTTCGAATGTTAGGCACGGCAGACGGAGAAATATTATTCAAACCAGCAACAGCATACATGATGGGAGCAGCACCAGTGGACATAAAAATCGAAGTCGACCGATGTAAAAGATCTTCGGCATCACCATTGCGACAAGCAGGAGCAGAAGAAATAGGCGCTGCAGTTAACATTGAGTTAACAGTGTTAATATCAGCCGAAACAGCAGCAGCATACGAAATAGGAGCAGCAGCCGAGAATGCAGTATTCGAGGTATGAAGCGGTGATGAAAGATCAACACTTAACAGTTGGATATGAGCATTGTCTTGAGATTTTTCGCAACAAACTTTGTCATCCAATAAAGAGCTGCACATATTAAAACGAAGAGATTTAATTTCCGCAGTAAGTGCGACCACAGCAGAGGCCAACTCATCGTAATGCATATTGCTCACCATCGCATGTAGATTCTCAGTTGTTTTCCTCAGTTGAATATTGTCATCATGTAAAGACTGGACAATAGCAACGACACGGGCATTTTCAGCCCGAAGGGCAGCAATTTCATTAAACACAGATTGCTGTTTATTGTCCATGGTCCTTATGCGCAATATTCACACCAGACGATTGAGCTGAAGAGCTCGGTCTCAGCACCGTTGGTTGTAGAGAAGGATTTTCCTCAGAATGTTGATACGCATCGATTTGATTATTAGAGGTATCCGAAAAAATTGGCAAGTCGTTCACACAAATAGGAAACACACTGTCCGTAACAGTGAGAGGAGGCGAGCGAATTGAACTACGCCGAGCAGCAGAACACGATTTGCACAGAAAGGGCTTATTAGATTTAAGCACTAAAGAACTCAACATCACTCGGCAAAATGTTTACACACTCAAGGTGGAAGAGTTCAATGCACTTTGCACATTGCACTTTGGGCTGATGACGTTCAACTTTATGCCCACAAACACACGGCATTATGAAAAATATTAAAAATGCGAAATAATAACCAGATTTGAAATTATCTATCTCAGATATACCAAACCAATATAAAAGAATGAAATTAAATATTTATAAAAATGAAGGAACGAGATAAAAGACACATTTCCTTAGCCACAGAGAAAAAAAATGCAATGCAAGCAGAGAGCGACGAAAAACACGTCCGCACCGAACAAGAGTATATTCCATTCAATAAAGTTATGAGTTCGAAGTCCACATGAGTTATCCTCAGCTTCTAGTCTTTGCCAAAGGTTATTGGTATTTTAATTTGCAGCTACACCCTTTTTAGGCCTTTTGCTAAATTACTATGCTCCTGCATAAAATTTACCATTACTTCGAAGGGTTTTTTAACTCTAGCTTTTCTAAAAAAATATTTTTATGAAAATAATATACTTTCTTTCATTATAATTGTAAGAACTCACATTTTTGTGGATTTTCATGTGCTTGGTGCTTGGTTGCTATCAAATAAAATTTTCTAATATCACCTGTATAATTCCGTCTTGTCTAGAAGTTTTTTGGTAGAAAAGAATTTATCGGGAAATTTTTGCCTTTCAGCAGTAACAGCAAGTTACCGTCTCTGACATTCCCAAGACAGCCGGTTCTACGTACCGGAATGACCCCGGTTTTACCCGGCCAAGGGCTGTTGTTTCGGCGATCTAGCCCTGTTTAGATCGGCGCATACCATTGTCGTTTATCATCTCTGGAGCAATGCGTTGCAACAGGGTTGCTCCACACTCTTCTGCTCAGGGCTGGAATTGAATCCAACCCTGTAGTGCGATTCACTAACTTTAAACGGTACGACAATTGTTATTTTTAGCGGCAATATTTGCCGTTTGCACTAACGATTGTGCGATTCACTAACTTATTCTTAACGACACTTAACAGCTGTTTCGTTGTATTTATTCAAAGCGATAAAGAGTGGCATCTCTGTCAAACTAAATGCCAAAATAAGCGAAAAGCATAAAGAGGAATAGAAAAAAAACAAACGAATGCCTGCTGCCAAATTTGAACGTTTTTATTATATTTCATTAAAGTGAAATAGATATTAGTTTGTTTCAAACTACAAACACTTAAAATTCTTTATATATATTGCAATGTTCCATTGTAGCAGAATTCCGGACTCTTCTATGAGTGTTTTGTTAGAATAGTAATCAACTCGACTCCAAGGAATATGCGGAATAGCCTGCAAATATGCCATGGTTATCGTTTTCAAACTTCGCGTTGTGCTCCAGCGTATTTAGGATTTACATACATATATTTAATTTTTTTTAATTATAATCATTTATCTATACATATATTAAAACTAAACTAGATTTCTGTTTTTATGCATGGATACTTGTAAAAGTTTGCTTTTACCATTAGCATATTAATTGAAGAGTAGATGTGGTGGTTGGCATAAGCCTCCTCATGATTCCTTGGTGGCAAAATTGATATATGCGTGGAATCCCACGAAGGGAGACGACGCCAAAGCAAACATTTCTTTAGCAGAATGGCGTTCCACTTGGGTCATAGGAAACCTCACTTTCTGGTGAAACAACGAATCATTGAGTGCATCCGTTACCCGATGAATGCCGGCTTACGGAAAACTGGCTCATGGATATTCCCCATTGTTCACCTACGGGTCGTTGATAGCAACCAGTTGCGAAGAACCTTAACGCCGCTAGAACCTACCAACATACATACAGGCTTAAAGATTACACGAGCTACCTGTTTCTCAGTTGATATTGCTGTTATTCTGGATCCTCTTATTTGGTTATCAAGCTGATAAATTAGGTATTCAGCCAAGTCTGGAGTTAACCGATACAGTTTTTGAAAGTCTGTTGCATTTAGATGAAAGGGATTGTCCACATCTCGGAGTAAACGTCGATCCACTGTTGGAGCCAAATATTTCAACGACATTATTTTATGTTCCTTTTTTAATTACAGGAAAACAAATCACTGAATTTTAAATTTTTCTTTTATTTAAATTGAAATCACGAATTTCACTTTTCTCGATTGAGTTAACAACATAAAATTTGTTGTCGTTTAGTTTTCGGTCATCGACTAGCTAACATCAACAGCTGATTCGGCGAATGCGAAATGGTCGCTAAAATTTTGGTTAAGTTGAGTTAACCAAACGAATATCTTTAAAATAAGTTAGTGAATCGCACTACTGGTCCAGTAACATATTTTTGCTGCGTATGCCAGAGAAGGCTCCATCCAAACTCCACCTCGGTAAGGTGTAATACGTGCGATGGATGAAGCCATCATAAGGTCTGCTCAGGCCTTAAGACACACAAGGAGTGGACCACACGGTATGTGGCCCCGTGTTGCTCGCGCTCTCAAGCGCCAACAGCCTCTACGGCTCAAAATGTCGCGCCAATTGCGCCGGTGACACCCTGCACACAGAGGGCCCCACGGCTCCCAGGAGCAAGCAGCAACACGCACACTCCCCATCTATCCCAACCCATCCAACCCCATCCTGCTCCCACCCAAGTGTTAGGGCTACCCAACAGCTTTTGGTGCCCTACACTTTCTGTTCCGGGTGTCAGGCCAGAATACGTCGGAATGTGGCATCAGTTAGGTGCAATCAGTGCCAAGGCTGGTGTCACTTTCGAACGTGTTCGGGTCTGCGCACCACACGTGAGTGGACAGGTGCCTCTGCAGCCGCATACGCCTCCTCCGGCGCTGCCCCCAATCTCCACCAGGCAGCAACCTGCACAGCGGCAAGCGCAACTGAGGTGGACAACCTTACCAGTCCCTTACACCCCCCATCGCGTCGACTCATCCTGGGCGGATTAAGCTCCTGCAGAAGAACTGCACCAGACTCCAGAGCAAGATCGAGGAGATAACCGTCTTTATGAGAAGACCTGGAAGACTGGGAGGGTACTACCGCTGTTGAAACCAGGGAAACCGCCCGAAAAGGGAGAATCTTATCGACCGATTTCCCTTCTTTCACCAGTGGTTAAGACACTCGAGGCTATGCTGCTTCCCTATTTTACACCCCGTCTGAGCCCGGCTAAGCATCAACACGGCTTCCGGAAAGGGCACAGCACAACAACAGCACTAAACGTCATAAACACTTAGGTGATTCGTGGCCTCAATCGCAACCGTCCCTGTGAGAGAACTGTATTAGTGGTGTTGGACCTATGAAAGGCCTTTGATACGGTCAACCATTCAACGCTACTTGAAGACATTGAAACATCCACTCTCCCGCAGGGTCTGAAGCGGTGGACTGCGAACTACCTGAGTGGTCGACAGGCGTCGGTGTATTTTAGAGATTCAACATCTAAACCGAGAAGAATTAAACAAGGGGTACCTCAGGGTGGCGTCCTCTCCCCGGTTCTGTTTAATCACTATATCTCGAAGCTTCCTCAGCCACCCGAGGGAGTTTCAATAGTCTCATATGCCGACGACTGTACGATCATGGCCTCCGGCAATGCAATTGATGGCATGTGCTCAAAAGTGAATGGTTACCTCTCAGAACTTCCTCGTTTCTTCACTGGTCGGAACTTATTTCTATCCCCTGCTAAATCCTCGGCGGCCTTATTTACCACCTGGACGAAAGAGGTCAGGACACAATTAAATATACATGTGGACGGTACATCTGTACCGACAGTAAACCACCCAAAAATGTTGAGTGTTACATTTGACAGCATGGCCTCTTTCTCTGCTCACACAGCTGCAGTCGTCAATAAAGTACAGAGCCGCAACAAAGTCCTCAAGTCGCTAGCCGGCAGCACTTGGGGCAAAGACAAAGAAACGCTGTTGGCAACATACAAGGCGATTGGCCGGTCGGTTTTAAACTACGCCGCTCCAATTTGGTCGCCCGGGACAATCAGGACCCAGTGGATGAGACTACAGGCTACCCAGAACGCAGTACTCCGGACCGCAACGGGATACCTTCTGATGTCTCCGGTAGAACACCTACACCATGAGGCTTCAATGCTCCCAGTTAGGAAGCACAACTTTATGCTCGCCAGGCAGTTCCTCGTTGGTTCCCATCGTAGTGGCCACCCTAACGAGTCTGGGTAACCGCTACAACAACAACAACAACAACAACAACAACAACAACAACAACCGTCTCTGAGTTCTGTAATGTTGTTTATGTCCATATTTATTACCTGTAGGAAGCTTCGAGTAGCAAAACATGAATAGTGGGAAAGAAAGAAGTGTTTATACATCTGTGGAGGAGATAACAACTTACTTGGGATACGAAAGGTTTGTGGGGGTGGGAAAATCAGGAATGTCGTTAAGCGATTTAACTGTCTGTTTTTATTTTGCTTTGGGGCAACTTTTTAAATAGGCTAGCTGGCGAGATGGGATTTCACATAAGCATGCAATAGTACTTGTAGAATACGATGGAATACAAACTTTTATCTTAAGTCGACTTAGGCAGTTACTGTTTATGACTGAGAAGTTGAGTCTGTTACAATCAGTACATTGATATTTGGCCAGAATAACGCAGAACTCTCCCAGGCAGCTGGAACTCCTCGTCTGCATTGTCTGGTGGTTTGACCCTAGTAACTGCGCTCAAGGGACGAGTTTGGAGTGGTTATTATCTTTTTGGCCAGTCCATATGCTGTTTGGTTCAGAGCTGGCCTCGTGTAAGTTCAAGATGTGTTCTATCACGCCTTGAGAGGATTTAGCCTTACCGATGGCCTCCTTTATCTGGCCACAGTGGGGGTAACGATTTCAGTTGCCGAAAAAAAGTTTACTTGACCGCAAACTCCTCCGCATCTTATTTTAGGAAACTATGGTCTTCCACAGAAAACGAAAGAATCGTATAGATACTGGCCACCCTAGGAGCCTCTCATTTTCCCTAAAAGAGGTTGGTCTAGACCAAGAGATGCCCACGAAAAAACTTGTTCGTGAGCTGGAGTTGGAAAATAGTAAAATAAATCAAAGTTGCTTTGCGTAAAATGCAAAACTCATTTTACCAACAGTATACAAAATATTTAATGTTAATTTATGTATTCTAAAAACAAAGGGCAACGATTATTCATATTTATTCGTTACGTCTTACCCTATTACGGGTGACTAAGAATATACTCACATTCCTGCAAACGATAAAAAAAAGCCTATTTATACTGATTATGTGCTGAAGCACGACGGACAAAGAATGTGTGTATAACAAGAAATTAAAGAATTCTATGAATTAATTCTCATAAATCCAAAAAAGCGAAGAACAGAAGTGGTAATTTGTTCCCCGATGACTATACAAAGCTAACAGCTAAACTTTCCCGGTTACATAACCGATATCTATAGGTCAGGCTTCTTACTGGGCTTAGTCAATACAAGTCAGGTATCGACGTCGTCACGAAGTGATATCGACTGAAAATTTACGACGTCTTCAACGACACAAATCGTATGGGTTTGGGCAACCTAAACAGGGTTAGGTTGCCGAAGCAACTGTCCTTTGCCGGGTGAAACCCGGGTAATTCTGATACGTCAAATCGACCGCCTGAACCCGTATCAGGACAAGACTAAGCTGGATTATTTTGTCTGGGAAAAAGTGATGATTTAACATATTTTCAAGCGTTGTATGAAAATGAAGACAGAATCAAAAGATTACCGGTAAAAATTAAAAGCGAATAACAAAAATGCATTTTTCCTACAATTTTTCGGTATAGCCAGATGATCCTTCACACTGCATTATCGATCGTTTTTGATAATACCATCCGACGGTAACCATAATAGGCATGACTAAAACAGTTATATTTCCTCCTGGTACTGACTTAATTTGTTCATTTCATATGCATCACTCCGTTACAGTACGTTAATTTTTACAGTTCGTATGTATCGCTCTGTTAACTTAAACACGAAAACTACAATTTTAATTTTTAAGTGGTGGCACTTTGAACGTACTTTTAGTCGCATTTGAAGATAAGGACCATGGGTAAGCCGTAATGCTCGCGCTCTCAAGCACCAACACCCTCCACGGCCCAAAACACTGCGCCAATTGCGCCGGTGCCACCTAGCACCCAGGGGGTCTTCACGACTCCAAGGACCAACCAGCACGACCCTCACTCTCCATCTCTCCCAACCTCATCCTGGTCCCTCCCAAGTATAAGGGCTACCCAGCAGCTCTTGGTGCCCCACACTGTCTGTTCCATGTTCCAGGCCAGGATAAGCCGGAAAGAGGTATCAGTTAGGTGCAATATGTATCAAGGCTGGTGTCAATTTTTGGCGTGTTCTGCTTTCCGCACCACACGTGAGTGAACGGGTTACCTTGCCCCATGTTGCAGAGTTCTGCAGCCGCATACGCCTCCAACGGCGCTTCCCCCAACCACCACCAGGCGGCAAGCGCAACTGAGGCATGGTGCGCAACCACACCTGTCCCTTACACCCCACATCGAGTCGAGGTATCCAGGGCAGATAAAGCAGCTGCAGATAACCCGCAACGGACTCCAGAGAAAAATCGACGAGATAACGGACTTCATGAGAAGACCACCCGAGGGAGTTCGAAATAGTCGCATATGCTGATGACAATGCAATTGATGGCATGTGCTCGAAGGTGAACGGTTATCTCTCTGACCTTGCTCGTTTCTTCCTTGACCGGAATTTATTTCTTTCTAAGTCAACGGCGACCTTATTTACCACCTGGATGAAGGAGGTCAGGCTACAATTGAACTACCGAAAAATTGTGGTTGTTACGTTCGACAGTCTGGTCTCTTTCTCTGCGCACACAACCACAATCGTCAATGAAGCCGCAAAGTCCTTGCTGTTGTTGTTGTTGTTGTAGCGGCTAGTCGCACCCCGTAAAGAGCGGATTCACCCATGGTCGTTGTCGTCGAACTCATCTAGGGGGAGGCCCAGGAAACGTGCAGTTTCGACAGGGTTGGACCAGAGGGAGAGGGGGGTTAGATGAGCGGGTTCGAGGGGCATGTGAATAGGTGGTTGGTGTCGTGCGGTGAATCTCCACATGCCGGACATGCATTGTGTATGTCAGGGTAAATTCTCAATAGGTAGGAGTTGAGCCTACTACAGTATCCAGATCGTAATTGTGGCAGAGTGACGCCGGACTCGCGGGGAAGCAGGGCCTCCTCATCTGCTACAGGTGGTAGTTGGGCTCCGATAACTGCATTTGCCTGGCGGGAGTCAATGGTGGTAGTGACTGTGTCTCTATGGATGCTGCTTAGGACCCGCCGGTACGCCTCCGGATCCAGCGGTTGCGTGATGAGTGGCTGAATCTCGTCCTTTAGTTCTAAAAGATGTCTTCTGATGTGCCTAGGGGGCAGCTCCACTGCAAGCAGGTGAATATTTGGATGCCCCGAACGGTGCAGGTCTGCAGCTTCATCCACTGTGTCCTGCTGGTTCCCGGCGACCTCTTTGTCTTTGTCCCACGAGCTACCGGCGAGCGACTTGAGGACATTGTTGCGGCTCTGTACTCTGTTGGCGATTGCTGTAGTGTGCGCGGAGAAGGAGAGCAGGCTGTAGAAAGTCACCCCCAGAATCTTCGGGTGATTACCCGTCGGAATGGGGGTGCCATCGATATGGATGTTAAGATCCAGCCTGACCTCCTTCGTCCAGGGGGTAAAGAGGGTCGCCGAGGATTTAGCAGGGGACAGCGCCAGCTTTCTGCTAGTAAAGAAAAGGGCAAGATCGGAGAGATATCCGTTCACCTTCAAACACAGATCATCAATTACATTGCCGGTTGCCATTATCGAGCAGTCATCAGCATAGGAGACAATCGTGACTCCCTCTGGCGGTTGAGGGAGCTAGGATATATAGTGATTAAGCAAGAGTGGGGACAGGATTACCACCATTAAACTGGACCCTGCCGCCTAAGTAGTGGTCTTAAACGACATTCACAAAGGGGCAATTACCACCTTTTTCAAATAAAAAGTTTGCCAGCAAACACAATGGGGCGACGACTGACTATTTTTTCGTTCCCACGACAGTCGGTTCTACGATACCGGAACGACCCGGATTTACATCCGCCCAAGGACTGACAGTTCAGCAGCATTCCCTAAAATTTTATGGGAAATGTTTTATGCTGTTACAACAACAACAACGACTGCTATTCCCCCACTACAGCCAATTCTACGTACCGGAATGGACCGGGTTTCACCCGGCCAAAGGCTGTTGTTTCGGCGATCAAACCCTGTTTAGATCGGCCTTCGCCATAAGTCGTGTGTCTCTTCTGCACTAACTCATGGCAGCAGGGTTGCAACGCATCCTTCTGCTCAGGGCTGGTGTCGAGCCTAACCCTGGAGCAGAACATGTTGTTCGCGCCTTACGGCGGTTATAGCTTTTACAGCCCCCTAAGCCACACAGATTGCAACGGTGCTTAGCACCGGTAGAACCTCCACAAAGGAGCACACAACAACATGATCGCTCCTCTCCCCCACCCAGCTCCACCTGTCATGTGGGGGCTAGCCTGCAACTCCTGGTACCCCGCACAGCTTCCCCGTGTGTCAGGCCAGGATATGCCGAAATGCGGCATCTCTCAGGTGCAACTCGTGCCAAGGCTGGTGCCACTTTCGTTCGTGTTCTGGTCTGCGCACCACTCGTGACTCTTCGGGGGACTACCTAGCTCCATGCTGTAGAGCTCCACAACCGCACACGCCCGTAGTGCGCTGCCAAACAACATCACAAGGCAGCCTAATGTGCCACGGCATGTGCAGCAAAGACCAGATGGACAACATCACACTACCCTCACAATATCATCTCCTCGAAGAAGATATCGACCGCAGGAACACTGCCTCAGAGTATCAGGGAATAGCTGTCCGGTTAGGTGGAAGAGCAGATAGACGATTCGATATTTTGCACGATGAACGATGACGCCCCACCAGGATTATGGGTAGTTGCAGCAGCTCGCCTTACCTAAAAATAGCTCATTCCCACGACAGTCGGTTCTACGTACCGGAATGACCCGGGTTTTACCCGGCCAAGGACTATTGTTTTGGCGATCTAACCCTGTTTAGATCGGCCTACCCCATAAGTTGTCTGTCTCCCCTGGAGCAACTCCTTGCAGCAGGGTTGCTTCACTTCCTTCTGCACAGGGCTGGCATTGAGCCAAACCCTGGGCCAGAAACCTATTTTTGCTGCATTTGCCAGAAAAAGCTCCATCCGAACTCCACTTCGGTAAGGTGCCATCTTAAGGTCTGCTCAGGCCTTAAGACCCATAAGGAGTGGTCCACAAACTATGTGGCCCCATGTTGTTGGCGCCCTACGGCGCCCATAGCCTCTACGGTCCCCCTAGTTGCACCAAGTGCACCGGTGCCTATTACCGGCAGAACCTCTACGGTTCACAGGAGCACACAACAACATGGACGCTCCCCTCCCACCCCTACCAAGCTCCGCCCCTCGTGTGGGGAGTAACCAGCAGCTCCTGGCGTCCCACACAGTCTGTTCCGTGTGTCAGGCCAGGATATACCGGAATGCGACATCAGTCAGGTGCAATTCGTGCCAAGGCTGGTGTCACTTTTGTGTATGTTCTGGCCTGCGCACCACTCGTGAATGGTCGGGTGACTACCTGGCTCCCTGCTGTCGTGCCTTGCAACCGCACGCGCCTGAGGCGGCGCTGCCAACCAACATCTTAAGGCAGCCCAACGTACCAATGCATGTGCAGCAGGGACCGGGTGGACAACATCACCCTTCTCTCACACTTCTCGCCGCGACGACTCTACCGAGGCAAACGAGACTCCTTCAGCTGAAATGCAAGGGCAAGATTGAAGAGATAACCGACTTTATGAGTCGGCATAATCTGTCAATAGCTGCGATCCAGGAAACGAAACTGCACAGCAACTCAACCTTCCCAACAACGTACTCGGCGACCCTTTTTACCACATTCCCATTACAGTCGGTTCTACGTACCGAAATGACCCAGGTTTCTCCGGGCCAAGGACTGGTTTTTCGGCGATCTAACCCTGTTTAGATCGGCCTACCCCACCCTTTTTACCATAGGCACCCCCATCCCGACGATTAATAACCCAATGATTTTGGGGGTTACATTTGACAGCCTGCTCTCCTTCTCTGCGCACACTCCCGCAATCGCCAACAAAGTCTAGAGCCGCAACAATGTCTTCAAGTCGCTTGCCGGCAGCACTTAGCGCAAAGGCAAAGAAGCGTTGCTGTCAACACACAAAGCGATTGGCCGGCCGGGAATTAACTATGCTGCGCCAGTGTAGTCGCTGGTAACCAGTAGGATGTTGCAACAGCACGTTTTCTAGGCCGACACCTATATGTGTTTGACCATGGGTAAATCCGTTCTGCACAGGACGATCTGGATATTGTAGAAGGTTAAACTCTTACCTATCCAGAATCAACCCAGACGCACCTTATGTATGTCTGGCATGTGATAATTCTCCGCACGATACCACCCATCTTTTCACTTGCCCTATAAAAGCTTCTCATCTAACACCACTTTCCATTCTGGCATTGTCTGAGGAACCGCTACACCACCAACAACAACAACAACAGCAGGTTATGCCGACCCATAAAGTCGGTTATCTCCTCAATCTTGCTCTGCAGCCCATTTCAGTTACCTGAATGAGTCTCGTTTGCCTGGGGAGAATCGTCGCAGAGAGGTGTGATGTGGTCCACCCTGTCCTTGCTGCACATGCAATAGCAAGTTAGGCAGCCTTGCGGTGTTAGATCGCCGAAACAACAGTCAATGGCCGGGTGAAACCCGGTTCATTCCGGTACGTTGAACCGACAGTTTTGTGTACGCTGCGCTTTTGTCTTATTCTCGGGTACTGCTAAGTATTCTACTGCTAAGTAAGTTGTTGAAAAAATTTGGTCGAATTTTTCATGTCGACAAAGTTAACATCCGGTTTTATGATTCTCACATTACATTAACAGTCGGTCGATTAATTAATCAATGATCAGAAATTTCTAGGATTTGTTTTAAATTATTCATTGTTAAAGTGGCAAAAATTTTCGAATATAACCTCATTTTCTTTTATTGTTGAATTGAACTGAAATTTAGTGCTCCGACCGCGCTTAAAAAACATAAGGCATAAGTAAAGTGTGCGTTGTCCGCCTTTTTCTACTGATTCTTATGGTAAACAACTTTTTTCCCGCAAACGAATAGGAGGGGTGTTATGGAGGGGTAAGGGGTATTATCAACATTTTTAATAGTTTAATTTAACTTAATTTAATTTAATTTAATTTATATTTTGTAAATAAATTTGCAAAATATAATCGGAGGCTGGGCTACTGGGCCATTTTGCCTCTAAAAGTCGGTTTATAGTTCGTGGAGAAGGTTGTGTTTTTTGAGTGATTCGGTTATGTGTTTTATAGTATTTTCCTTGCTACAGTCAAGCATTGTGGACAAATTCATATTGGAACCGGATATGGGGCAGTCTTTCAGGATATGTTCGACGGTGAGAGGTACACTGCATTGGCTGCATTCTCGTTGACTGGTGTGATTGTAGAAATGATCGGAAGTAAACCTTGTGACCCCTACTCTCATTCTTGCTATTTGGATGCATTTTGTGCGTGAAAGTTTGTCGTAGTAGTTTGGGCGATCGCTGTTTATATTGTGTTTTTTCAAAAAACAGTTCGTTGCTTCCCATGATTTGTTTCTTGAGATTCTGAGGTGTGCTTTTAGAAAGTTTGTTATGGCGGAAGTCAAGCAAGGAGTCTCGGCTACAAGTGGCATGCTAAAAGCTTTTTAAGCAGCTCTGTCAGCAAGTTCATTGCCTGTTATCCCCATATGACCTGGTATCCATAGCAGATTAATATCGCAGTGAATATTAATACCGCTTAGTGCGTATCTACGCGCTTCACTATTTTCGTCCGCTAATGCTTTCAGCACGCTTAAGCTGTCGGATGAGATGACGGCTGGTTTGTTGTTTGTTGCCGCATGCTGAATTGCAAATTTGATTGCAGATAATTCAGCGTTGAATATACCCGCGTGTGGTGATAGAATGGCTTGGTGGATTGTTTCGTAGGTTCCGTCCGTAAGCTGATCTATTACGGCGTAAGTCGGTGTTTCCCCAAGCAGGGAGCCGTCAGTGTAGTAAAACTTGTTATTTGGATGATTTGCTTTGTAGTGTAGAAAAGCTTGATTGTACACTTCCGGGGATGTGTTTTTTTTTCTTTAATGTGCTCATTGAAAGGTTGATTGAGATGTGTGTGCTAGTCTGGTGTTTGTCTGGTGGTTTTGGGGGTATTGGTGCATGTGTATCAAGCAGGTACTTGCACAAGCTTTGAGTGCCACAAGTGCTTCTGTAACTTTTGCGGGTATTATTTTGGTTGGTTATGAAGTTCCAGAAATCTTTGTGTAATGGATGTGAAGCAGTCGTAAGAGATTTCGCGGCTAGCTTTGCCGATCGCCAGTGAACTAGCCACTGAAAATCATTGTATCGTGCTTCCACTTTGGCAGCTGGTATGGGCGTAGCCTTCAGAAGTCCGGCAGCTTTTTTGAAACAATTATTTAACACTACATTTATTTTATTTTTGTTGAGCTCTGAGGTATGTCCATAAATTGTGACGCAGTGTTGTAACACTCCTTCTGTGAGTGCCCGGCATATGTCAATTGCTGTATCTGTATGAGGTCCCTTGTTTTTAGTGCATATTATTTTAAGTATGTTTTGTACCTTACTGAGTTTTGCTACGATTGTTTTTATGTGCTCATTCCATAGAAGGTTACGAGTGAAGGTTACGCCTAGAATTTTCATTTTAGTTTTAAGCTCTATGTTGACATTCCTAATTGTAATCGAAGCTGTGTCACAATTCTTCTTCCTGCAGATGTGCATGGCCTCAATTTTCCTTGCGGAGATTACCGCTCCTGTTTTTGTAGACCATTCATATATACATTTGTCAAGGCCATTAAGGCTCTGTTGTACTTTTTCCGGTGTACCTGAGGATAGTGCGAAAATGTTATCTGCATAGATGCCTATGTAGTGTATTCCATTAATCCCATTCAATGTTTTTGACAACGTATTAGTGTAAGCATTGAAGAGAAAAACTGAGAACGGAGAGCCTTGCGGAATTCCGTTGTCGAGGTTATAGTTTGCAGACGTGTAGCCATCTACTCTAACTGATATTCTTCTGTAGGAAAGGAAGGATAGAGTTAACTTTAGAAAAGTTTTGGGTAGTCCCCATTCCTGTAGCTCCTTAATGACGTAAGTGCATATTACCCGGTCAAACGCTTTTTCGAGGTCTTCAGAGATGACTATACAATGCCTTTGGTGTTTTAATTTATTTTTTATTTCCGTTTCAAGTTGATGGCAAAGTGTATGTACTCCACTATTTTCCATGTAAGCGTGTTGAATTTTTATGATTTTTTTGTCGCATGCTTTCCATAATCTTCGCGTGACTATTTTGTCAAAAAGCTTCGACAGAACGGACAATAAGGAGATGGGGCGATAGCCTTCAGTAGAGTTTTGGTTTTTACCAGTCTTTGGTATTGGTACTAAGATAGCTTGCTTCCACTCGTGTGGATAGGTGCCGGTTTTGAGGATGTTAGTGTATAACTCACATAATCTTGTTTTGAAAGCAGTTGTAGCGTTTTTAATCATAGTGTAGGTGATCTTGTCTTTGCCTGGAGTTGTTCCCTTGGTTTTCTTTAGTACTAAGTTTAATTCGAGAATCGTCACAGGGTCTAGCGTGTAAAACAGGTCCTGTTCAGGGTTTCTCCATTTATTAATGTTTATGTTCATCTTTTCCTGTATAAGATTCCTGTTGAATGTATCATTTGAGCCAATAGAGCGCCATATTTCGGCAAAGTGGTTTGCTATTTGCTCAGGGTGTGATATGGTGGAGTTATTTGAGAATAATGGGGGAAAATTGGAGGAGGTATTTGACCGGATTCTGTTGACTTTAGCCCATAGTGTTTTGGCATCAAGCGATGGGTTTATAGAATTTACAAAAGATTTCCATGTCTCTTGTTTTGCTGTTTTACATGCTCGTCTTACTTGGGCACACAACTTTTTATAAGCTAGCGTTGTTGTCAAGGTTTTTCTTTCTCTAAATTTTTTCCAAGCTTTATTTTTTTCTCTAATCAATGCTCCGATTTCCCTGTTGAACCATACAGGGTTGTTGCTTCGCCTTGGGCATCTACTGGTTGGCATGCATTCGTTTGCTGATTTCCTAACAATTTTTTTAATCATGGCTGCCTCCCTGTTAACATTGTTTGATTGTACGAACTGAGTGTTTAAAGATTCGTTTTGCCCAGTTGGCTTTTACTTCTTTAAACTTGCCAATAAACTTTTTGTGGTAGTGCGCGTTTCCGTTTCGTATGAAAATCGGAAAATGGTCGCCTGCGATTGGTTCAGATGGACAACTCCAGGACAGGGATACTGCCAAATCATTGCTTGCCATAGATACGTCTACCGACGTGAGTGTATTTCTTGTGTTGAGGAGTGTTGGGGCGCCGTTGTTTAAAATTACCATATTACGCTGGTGAGCAAAGGTCTCCCATATATTTCCACTTCTAGAAGTGTACTGGGACCCCCAAAGTGTATTTTGTGCGTTAAGATCCCCCGCAAGTATGTGATGTGCTGAGTTTATTAGTGGTATATCTTGAAGTAATTGGAGTGTCAAGTTTATGTCCGTCTCTTTGTAAATGTTTGTTATGTAAAGATCTTTTAAGCCGTGAATTGTTATCGTTTGATGTAAGAGGAGATTTGAGGATATTATGTGGTTTGAGACGTTTATATTATTTTTCACTAGTATTGCTATCCCCGATTTTGCGTATGTCGTATTTTTGTTGTGGTGAAATATTTGGTAGTTGTTCATATGGAGGAATTGTTTGTTTTTATTTACTATATGCGTTTCTTGTAGTAATATAATGTCTGGCTTATGTTTGGATATTAGATATTCTAGTGCAAATTTGTTGTTTATAAAGCCTTGAATGTTCCACTGCAAAATTGAGAAATTTAATCCAATATCCATTATTGTAAAAAAGGTATATTATTTTGTGGGTTGGTGTGGTAGGGTGTTTTTGTAAGTGTTGGGTGTGATGATGACATTTAGCTGAGGGAAATTATTTTAGAGTTCTCTTGTGGGTGATAATTCCATATTAACTTCTTTTGTGTGTGCATTATTGCTTTCAGCTAAAGAAGTGGTTGTTGGTACGAATGGATGCAGCGTTTCAATTGTTGTTTGTTTATTTTCTACTGCTTGTGTTTTAGTTGGTT
Source organism: Anomoia purmunda (assembly GCA_951828415.1). Classification (NCBI taxonomy): domain Eukaryota; kingdom Metazoa; phylum Arthropoda; class Insecta; order Diptera; family Tephritidae; genus Anomoia; species Anomoia purmunda. Next base: position 38,958,410 of record OX639994.1, on the reverse strand, counting down.
TATTTGGTTCTTTTTGTTCATTTTTTTCTGGTGGTCCGTTAATTGCTTGGGCTTTATTGTTGGATGGTTTATTTTCGTTTAGTTGGGTGTGTATTTCTTCTTTTTGTTTCTCTGTGTTTTTTGCTGCAATGATATTAGGGTTTCTTATTATTTGTGCTAGAGTAGGCTTGGTTGTGCGTTTTGAGAATGGTTCAATTTGATAGGCTGTTGGGTTGCTATTATAAAGTTTCCATGCTTCTCTTACAGTGCAACGGTGTTCGATTTTTATTTTGTTAATTGCTTTATGTTTTAAGAAGCTGGGACATGCTGTATCATGTGACGAGTGTGTGTTGTTGTCGCAGTTTACGCAGTACTTTCTTGAGCATGATTCATGTGGAGGGGGACGGGCGCACTCTTGGCAGATTTCAACATTTCGGCACCTATTTTTTGTATGGCCAAGTTTCTGACAAGTTTTGCACCTCATTGGATTGGGGATGTGTTCTTGTACCCGGACTCTTTCCCATCCGAGTTTGATTGTTTCCGGTCTGCGTATGAGGTCAAATGTTATTATTGCTGCTCCGGTTGGTATTAATTTTTCCCCTGATTTCTTCATTATTTTTTTTACTTCAACTACTTTTTGATCAGTTAAGCCCTCAAGTAGTTCTTCCTCCAAAAGGTCAATGATGTTCCTCGAGAATATCCTTCCTTGCGAAGTGTTCAAACCTTTATGGGAGGTGATCTTGACTGGGATCATACTTATATGCGTTGCTTTGAGGAATTTTTCAGCTGCTTTCAGGTTCTGGGTTTTGATGAGCAAGTCTCCTGATTTTAGAGCAGATACTTGGGTGTAATTAGCGCATATGTGTTTGAGACCTTTGTCAATTTGAAATACATTGTATGATGAAAGTGGACGGATTTCTTCTCTAATAGTTGGTCCTACTGCAGTGGCTACAAGGTATCGTGGGATGTGATCATCATTTTGCCTAGTTGGTGGAAGTGGTGTGAAGTCATCATGTTTCAATCGTTTGCCAGGTGGGTTGGTTGAGTCGGGATCAAGTAACCTGAACCTGTTTGAGTAGGGGGGGTCAACCCCGTTCATTTTTTTCACAACTCCGGCACTGATTTACAACAGTTTTGCACTACTACACTGGTAATTATGTACTAGCAAGTAGGTAGTAAAAAAGAAAAAAGTTGGCAGAGAAAAGAATAAACGCTGGCTTTGTGTTAAATGATAATAAGCGAACACTCGGAATAAACGTCTCTACGCGGCGATTGCCTGAGCTAGACTGATTTTTTTTTTTTTTTTTTTTGTTTTTTTTTTTTTTTTTTAATAGTTTATATTTCAAAAAATATATAACCAATTTTAAAAATATTGACATCGTTGGATAGGTAATTAAGAGATCTTTTACCAAATATATATATTTGTATATATTAATTATATATATTTCGAGAAAATCAAAAAAACAAAATAATAATGCACATTTTTTTAAGAAAAACAATTTTTTCTTAAAAAAATACGTAATTAACTATATGTAAAACCCTGGCCGGTCCAACACCGGCTACGCCGACCACAGTATATTTGCGTACAACACTTTTCTGCGTAGGTGGCCTTCGGCCGCGCTTCAAAAAAATAACCCTGGCAGAATCAACTCAAGAAGCTTTCGGTAGCTTAGGATCATAACCCTCAATATGGCCAATTCTCACTTTCACAGAAACACAAATAAATCAACACCTTAAAATATTTAAACATTTTAAACATAACTTTATTAAATTATACATGAAATGAAAGGTATTTTTATAGACTATTTCGCAAATATATTTTTACATATAGTTAATTACGTATTTTTTAAAGAAAAAAATAGTTCTTCTGAAAAAAATTGGCATTATTTTTTTGTTCTTTGATTTTCTCGAAATATATATGTATATATAGTATATAAAAATATACACGTCGGGTGAAAGACCTCTTAATTACCTATCCAACAATGTAAATATTTTTGAAATCGGTTATATATTTTTTTGAAATATTAACTATTAAAAATATTGAAAATAGCCCTATACCCCTCCATAACACCCCCATAAGAATCAGTAGAAAAAGGCGGACCAAGCCAATTTTTTTATTTTTTCCTAGCTAAGTCGACCCTATTCCTTACTTGTTCCAAACATAACCCCGGTCAGTCCAACTCTGGCTATGATATCCACAGTATTTTTGTGAAAAAAGACCTACACCTTTCTGCGTTGGCCGCCTTTGGCCGCGCGTTTATAAAATAACCCTGGGCAGTCCAACTCCGGCTACGACATCCACAGTATTTTTGAGCAGAACAGCTTTCAGCGTCTTTTATTTTTATCACACACGTGTAGTCAATGGTTGCATCAATTATTTAAAATAAATCCTTACAAAATCTGATAGTTATTGAGTTAAAAAATTCGGTTGGAAATATGCGCTTTCTTTGAATTTTTCAAAAATAAATCGGTTAGTTGCTCTTATGCCCTATCTAAGTCGGCAAATGGGGAGACTACGATTCCTGGGGCGACAAGATTTTATGATTCTGGTAGATCTCGACGAAATAAACAGTTTTTAATGAATAAAAAATTTCGATATCTCGCTGCGTTATCGAGATACAGCGAGTCAAAGTTAGAAAAAAATGTTCGGGGACCTGCTACTGCAAGGAATACAAAGCGCGACACGAGAACACGCTCTGTTGTCAAACACTAATCGGCAGTCTTCACTGTACAGAATGAAATTATTAACGACAAGTTCTTTCTGATAGGTTCGTTTGTTTTCAAATTGTGCTTGTGCGAGCGCTTTTTTTAGAGTTACCAGCAAAGTGTTTATTTCGTCGAGTTCTACCAGAATCAGTCGAAAATCGCCACGAACATTTTTTTCTAATTTTGACTCACTGTATCTCGAAAAGAAAGCGAGATATCGTAGTCTCCCCCAGTAAATCTATAAATCTTTTGGTTCACATACACATAACACTTTTCACAATTAGTGTGTAGTACTTTTATTGCTTTGCTTGTAACTGGTAATTAGCAATTTATTAGGGTGTTTATGAGGAAGCATTGTTGGAGTTGGACTGGAAAAGTAAATCTAGACACTTTCAAACTCTTATTACTCTTGCCAAAAATGTTATAAATATCAGTATATGAGCACCCACCCAACAGACCCTATGACTTTCATTAAAAAATCCCACGCAGTTTGGCTAAAACAGCCAATGCTTCCTCATAGTAAAGCCGATCCAGTTTACGTAAACCATTCAATTTTCTGCTTACTGACTTGTTCGCGATAACACTCCTAATCAATGATAATTATATCTCCTCCTCAAGCTCCTGCGATTTTTGTTTTTTGAGAACATGTTTACAAACCTATTGACGCCCATTTGATCAATTGGAGGTACTTACAATGGCTTTCGTATAACAGCATACAGCATCATCATACTTCCTCAATACAAATAATTGGTTGCCTTGTTCCTTTAATTGCACATCGGTTAAATTAGCTGTGGTATATGCCAATTTACTCATTATTTTATCCCGCTCTTTCACGAAGTGGCTATTTTTAAGATCTATAATAAGAAATTTATAGTATTTCCACTTATAGAAATGGACTATTCTACTAGCGGCCCAATTAGCGTTGTTATGAAATATGTTCCCCAAATGCAAAATTATTGCCCTTCATAAATTCATACCCACTATTGGTACCGCGACAGTACAATTACCATAAAGCGGCACAAATCAATGTGCTTATAAGCAATAAATAGCTTTAATTGATTTAGTAGTAATCTGGAATAAACAAATCTTATTAACTTCAGCTGAGTTTATCAGAACAGGGATACCATCGATAGGATCAAAACTACCAATTTCAGTTATTACTCTACAAAATAAGTGCGACCATATCGAAAATAAGTTATCGGTTGTACGTATACAAATCTCTGCAAGGAATAAAATATTATGCCTTATACTGAGCGTGGCTTTTTCGAACAGTGGACCCGTTTTATTGTAACCGCCTTGCAAAACAATGCACAACTCGGATAAAATGTCTTTTAATTGCAAAAGCAACCCTTTCAGCATCTTTCATGAAACATGAGATATATTCCTTGATATTTATGGGCCGTTTACATAGAACTTTCCTCGCTTTGCTTGGCAGTTCGAACTTTAACAACAAAGCGTGAAGCGTAGAAGGTTTGCTACATAGAACGCTTTGACAGTTTCTGCGTTAGTAGTTTGTTATGAGTTGCGATTTGTGTTTGTTCAGAGTGTTTTGTTTAAAGATAGAATAAAAAAATGAATTTTACTGATATGATGGAAGTAGTAGTAGTTATGCTACTAATGTTTGAAATTCGCGAGTGTCTGTAGTGTGTATACGCACGCCAAAATCAAAATAAAATTGAAATGATAAGATCGGAAAGTTGTTGGACAGATTTAATTTGATGTATCGATATATTTAAAAATACTATGCAAATTAAAATGAATTAAGTCTTAAACTCAAATTTCCCATGTTGGATATCGCTTTACCGATTTGGCTCAGCTCGCGTATTTTTCCGAGTTTGTGTTGTTGCTTTACATGCTATTTCTTCTCCTACCTAGTGTTCTTTTGCAACTAGGTTACAAAGGAACGGGCCTAGTATTAAAAAATTATCGAAAAACAGACCCCAAGAATGATGTACAGAGACGGCAACACAGCTTCATTATTAAAAGTTTGATTTGCTTCTATTCGCTGGTATTTGTTGAATGAAGTCCTTATTTATAATCACAGCGCAGAAAAAAGAAGGTGGCGACAAAAGGACTTCCGTTACATCGTAATTGCCTCGTTTGAAGGATTGGCATCACAAATGGGCAGGGTTCGGAAATATTCATTTATGGATATTCACGTACGTTCTTTTATGAGTTTATACGCGAACGTGAATATTTAAAATTTTTTTTTGCATTCACGTTCGCGAACGAGAACGTGGAAAAAATCCATATCGTTCGTATTCGAGAATGATAAGTAGAAAAAATTGCGCTATTGTTCGTTCGCGAATGCATTCGCGAATCGAAGTTCGTGCGTTCATAAACGAATCTACAAGTGGCTTCGATGCATTCGCGAATGCTCGCGCTGTCGTTCATCTTCATAAACGAATGCATATGCTACGTCGAATATTCACAGAAGGTTAGTGCAGTAGGCAATAGGCAGCAATATTAGATGCAAGTAGTGGTGGCAAATATTTTAGTATCTGTGACTTTGCCACTGCTACTCAAAAGTCACTGGTCGCAGCAGTGACAGCTTTTCTAAAGTAGCAGTGACTCAACGTGACAATAAATCAATCGGCATGATTGTGTCTGTCACGGTTACTGTGAATATTTAAAATGGTCGCCTGTAGTAGCAGTTACAATAATGTATCGCAATACAAGAACTGTGACAAAGTAGCAGTCGCGGTAACATTGGAAACCGTGACAAAGTAGCAGTCGCGGTAACATTGGAAACTGTGACAAAGTAGCATTCGCGGTAAAATTGGAAACTGTGACAAAGTAGCAGTCGCGGTAACATTGGAACCTGTGACAAAGTAGCAGTCGCGGTAACATTGGAAACTGTGACTAAGGAAATTGTAGTCACAGTAATATATCAAGAAGGTGCATTTATTTCTATTGTGAACAACTTTTCATTTTAAATAAATGTGAATGTCCTGGGGCTTTGGCTGTTTTATTTTGAAAGTTCAAAACGTTTATTTTGTGCTATCGTAAAAAGTGTGTGTTATAACGAATTATTAAAGATGTCTTTCAAAAAACCTAAAACTAGTGCAATATTTGCAAAAGTAAAATTTCTTTTAAGACGTCCACAAGCAATTTAAAAAAGCATATGGAACGGAAACATTCGACGGTGTTAATACAAGAGCCTATGGTAAGTTTTGAGAAATTGTATTAATATATATTAATACATGCGTATGATCTATGCAGAAATCCAATTCATCAATTCAGAATGAACTCGTCATTGATGTTACGGAAGAACAACCATCAACCTCCAAAGCTAAGGCAAAAAGTATGACCCAGACGAAAATTTTGAATGTGCACCGGAAAACTCCAAAAGAGAATTTAAATAAAAAACTGCTCCACTTATTTACGGTAGATTTACAACCGTTTAGCGTAGTGGATGACAAAGGTTTCAGAGAGTTTGTAAAATCAACTTCCAAGCAGGCGGGTTATTTCACAAACTATGATCCCTGCGATGTACGAAGAGTGTAAATTTAAAATGAGAGAAATTATTGACAGCGGTGATCAATTTTGTATCACAACGGATTGTTGGACATCCCGCAATGTGTCTAGTTTTATTGCGGTCACAGCACACTTCGTCTCGCAGGAATTCGAACTAAGGTCCATACTTTTGGCGGCTTCTGAATTGAATATAAATCATACGGCCGAAAACTTAGCAAATGCAATACAAAAAATTGTAAGTGACTGAACATTCAGAATAAAATCTTAATTGCTGTTTCGGACAACGCTAGCAATATAAAAAGTGCTCTTATTGCCAAATTAAATTGGAAGCATTTCGGGTGCATGGCTCATACAATGAATTTAATTGTAAAGGAAGGGCTACGAGTACCTGAAATTTACCTTATAATAGAAACAATAAAATGTATAGTAGCATATTTTAAGAAAAGCTCTTCTGCTAACGAAGCCTTTTTTAATTATCAGCGTAACAATGGCAAGGAGCCGCTAAAGCTTATACAGCAGGTTGAAACAAGGTGGAATTCCACACTTGCAATGATGGATCGATTTGCCGCATTGGAAGAAGCAATAAAATGCTCACTGGTAATTTTAAATAAATCCATTCCAACTCTATCCACCGAAGAATGGAAGATTGTTAATGATTTATGCAAAATATGCCAACCATTCAAAGATGCTACGGTAAGCATAAGTGGCGAAACGTATTGCACGGGATCGCTGGTGATTCCCATTACAAAGGGTCTTCTGGACGTTTATAGGCATTTTCAAAAAGAAGTGTGGCCAAATGCAGTGAGAAATGTTATCGACATGTTTGTAAATGGTATTCGAGAGCGGTTAGGAAGCATACAAAAGAGCAATACATTTTCGGTGGCTACCTTTTTGGATCCAAGATTCAAATTATTAGCCTTGACGGATGAAGTAGCAGCACAAAATACAAAAAAAACTGTAAAAAGTTACCTTATGGATCTGTATAGGGAAGAACCGGTGCTGCTGCCTGAATGTTCAGAAGAAGCTACAGAGCACACATTTTCCATATGGAAATCATTTGATCAGTGTGCCAGCCAAAATAAACCAAAAGGCAGTGCTGAAGCAAAAAGCATTATCGAAATGCAGTGGTATTTAGAAGATGGGTTAATCCATAGGGGGAAAAACCCATTTCAGTGGTGGTGCGAAAACAGATACAAATATCCAAAATTAGCTGAATTGGCAAAAAAACATTTATGCGCATTAGCTTCTTCCGTTCCCTGCGAAAGAATTTTTTCTAAAGCAGGTCAAATAGTCAGTGACCGACGTTCACGATTAAGCGGGAAAAAAACTGAAATGTTATTATTTTTAAATACCAATGAAAAGTATATGTAAACATGTATCCCATATATTATTTATCATAACTTTTATTTTATTCCTTATCTTAATTACTACTTTTTTAACTTTTGTATTTACAAGTGTACTATATCGTAGATTAAGTTTCAGCTGACTGATAATGCTAATGAATTTTTAAGTTTAAGTTAAGGGTATTTAGCCTTATTAAAATGAACTAAATGTGCAAAAATGAATTAAAATCTTACTTTAAAGTAAATTTTTTGATTGCAAAAACTTGAAAATGGGATGTTATTTTTGTATTTATGTAGAAACTCGCGTTTCTGTACTTGTGTTTGAAAATAAAGTCTGAAATTATATAATAATAAATACAAACAATATTCTGACTTAAGTTTCTTTAAGAAGCCATCCAAAACCACGACTTTACTGTTTACAAAATCAGTTACTGCAAGTATAGTATAATTATGAAACTGTGCGATACTGCGAAAATTCTATTCCTTCCAAACTCTCCTTTAATAACAACATCCTTGGTGTCAACTTTCGTAATCAGTAACTGAAATTGTAAAAACTAAAAATTTGATTTTGGGTATATGCACTTTGCGTTTGTTTTTATTAAATACATATGAATGTGGTGCGTACACGTTCCGGAAACCAAAAGTTAGTATGACAATTACAGGTATATTTCATAAAAGTTATACAAATTACCTCTGAAATAAAAATTTCGGCTTTCAAGTTCTTAAGCCATCCAGTCTCATTCTTGGGGTTTCATTGTTAAACTGTAAGTTCTCCGGGTTTCGTTCAGATTTATCAATAAGTATTGCATTAACATCATGCCGTTTGTCGAGTAAGTTACAACATATACAATATCCTAAAATGGAATGTGAATAGCAATTGCCATTTTCATATAGAATTAACTTATCATAGTGCACCATTCAATGCTGATATCTCCTGCAAGAACTTCTGTCGCATGGCATTGGCCAAACACAATTGATTATGCAACCGTTTGTGGCAAGTTGCTCGCTTCATGTTATGGTCCCACTATATTCAACTTTAAAATCTGACTGCTGTTACTCCATAATTTAACTATATTTATATGCGAACCGATTTTTGATTCAGCTGAAATTTCTCACCAAAAACGAATAAGAATAACCAAAACAAAAAAGGGGGAAAAACAGAGATGCCAGCTATTCTGTCACTGTTTTGTCGCAGTCACCGTTTAAAGTCGCTGTTACTGCAAAGTCACAGTCACAAATAACGCTGTTCCTCAAAAGTCACGATATCGCCCATCTCTAGATACAAGCAGTGGTAAAAGAGCACATATGTACATACATACATATGTATTTGTTTAGGTAGACGATGGGCAACGGCCATACTAATCTTGATATTTCTATTTTTAGAGTTCTATCTTTGTCTAGCAAATGAACGATGTGTGCATACACATGTATGGTTGATCCGTATAAAATCAAAATTTATTTGCGAAACAACATATATTTATGTATGTAAGTTACGACTTGTTGACAGTTCACGTAAACGCACTGAGAAATGCTCAAGGACCAAGCCCACAGAGGCAAGAAATAGCCTCTAAAGAACAATTAATTAAAATTTGCGATAGAGAAATGGAACCATTTGACATCAATATCTTGGATTACTGTCGAAAAATCTATCGGAATAATTCCGAGATGTTACAAGTAATAGAAGTTGTACTATTTATACCTGCAACACAAGTTTCTGTTGAGAGAGCGTTCAGTGCACTTTCAACTATATTGACCAAACTTCGTACAAAACTTTCAAGGAAATCTTTAGTGTAAAGTAGCTATAACAACCCTGTTGCTGTCTAGACAAATATCACATCTCTGTACTTAAAACATCATGTAAATGCAACCATGTAGAATAAGAAAAGGAATAAAAGAAAAGAAGATGGGCACTTCCTTTTTGGTGACTAAAATAAAAGATCGTGTCTTTGACTTATTCTTCATAAATCGAGTAATTTATAGCAAACTACGAGACATCCATCGAAATTTACATCTCAGGTGTGGGGTTTCTATGGGTCATCTTGACGCCCTAAGTAGGAGACAGATCGCGTCAATCATAAATGCCGATAACGTGGAGTTCCGGATTCAAGTGGCTCAGGAACGAGATCGAGACATTAAAGATCTACGATTACGTTTAGAAAATGAGGATCTTACAGACTATGGCTGAATAGACGGACTAGTTTACAAAAAGAAATCTAACGGCAAGAACGCACTTTACGTACCTCAGGAAATGGAACATAACGTGATACAGTTAATACATGAAAAAATAGGTTATCTCTCGGTGGATAAGACTCTCAACAAATTAAATCTATATTATTGGTTTCCAGGGATGCGAATGAAAGTAGAAAAGTTCATAAAAAACTGCTTAAAATGTATTATGTATGCAAACCCGCCTCAATCAAGAGAGCGGATTCTATACCCTATTCCGAAGACGCCGCTACCTTTTGATACCATTCACATTGACCATTTTGGACCACTGCCGTCCTGACGGTCCAAAAGAAAACATATACTGGTAATTGTTGATGCCTTTACAAAATTTGTTAAGCTTTATCCTACTAATTCCACTAGCACCCGAGAGGTTATAGCAGCCCTCCAGAAATACTTCAATTACTACAGCCGACCAAGGCGTATAGTGAGCGATAGAGGGTCATGCTTCACCTCATTAGAATTCTCCGCCTTTTTACTAAAGGAAAACATAGGTCATGTTAAGGTTGCCGTTGCCCCACCCCAGGCCAACGGACAAGTTGAGAGGGTAAATAGAGTTTTAAAAACTATGTTAGGAAAATTGACGCATGAATTAGACCACAATGATTGGGTTACAAAGCTTCTTGAGGTTGAATATGCTATGAACAATTCTGTCCATAGCACCTGCCGGGATACTCCAAGCCGATTGCTGTTTGGAGTTGAACAAAGAGGTATAGTAGTAGATGAGTTCACTGAGTACTTCCAGGATAAATTGTGTCCAGATGCAGGGAGAGGTTTGACCCACATACGAACTGACGCATCCGACCGAATCAGAACTAAACAAAATTATGACAACAGCCGTTCTTCTCAAAATAGAATTGAACCCAAGACGTATAATGTGGGTGATTACGTCGTCATAAGAAATGTTGATACTTCCACGGGAAGTAATAAAAAGTTTGTTTCCCCGTATAGAGGCCCGTATGTGGTGCACAAAGTACTCGGCAATGATAGATATGTCATACGTGATATTGACAATTGTCAACTTACCCAACTGCCTTATGATGGAGTGATAGAGGCCCATAGAACTAAAAGTTGGCGACAATGGCCAGATATTTATGCAGAAGAACCGGGGGAAGCAGGCACTAGAAATTAATTAATTAATTAAGTATTCTGTGATCGAGGTCGATCATAATGTCAGATTGGCCGAGTTGTAAAGCAGCTATAACAACCCTGTTGCTGTCTAGACAAATATCACATCTCTGTACTTAAAACATCATGTAAATGCAACTATGTAGAATAAGAAAAGGAATAAAAGAAAAGAAGATGGGCACTTCCTTTTTGGTGACTAAAATAAAAGATCGTGTCTTTGACTTATTCTTCATAAATCGAGTAATTTATAGCAAACTACGAGACATCCATCGAAATTTACATTAGCAAATTTATTAATTACAAAATTAAATTTTGATCTCCTCAATTTTGCAACACTAGATGTGGAAGTAAGTAAATGCATTTCATTTTTATTAATAAAAAAAATCTTATTGCCGAATATATTAACATACTTTTTTTACTTTAATAGATGGTATTTTTATGTAAGTATTTTCATAAACATATGTACATACATAAATATATGTTGTTTCGCAAATAAATTTTGATTTTATACGGATCAACCATACATGTGTATGCACATATCGTTCATTTACTAAACAAAGATATAACTCTAAAAATAGAAATATCAAGATTAGTATGGCCTTTGCCCACCGTCTACCTAAATAAATATATATGTACATATGTGCTCTTTTACCACTGCTTGCATCTAATATTTCTGCATATTGCCTACTGCACTAACCTTCTGTGAATATTCGACGTAGCATATGCATTCGTTTATGAAGATGAACGACAGCGCGAGCATTCGCGAATGCATCGAAGCCACTTGTAGATTCGTTTATGAACGCACGAACTTCGATTCGTGAACGAATATTAGCGCAATTTTTTCTACCTATCATTCTCTAATACGAGCGATATGGATTTTTTTCCACGTTCGCGAACGTGAATGCAAAAAAAAATGAAGAAGTGTATACATTCGCGTTCGCGTACGAACGAGAGTGAATGATTCCGAACCCTGCAAATGGGCCTTAAAAAGTTGACTTTTCTGAGTTTTGGGTGATTTTTACGAAATGTCAAACTCAGAATAATAAATATGAAACGCCGAGCTTTGGTATGTAGCAGCTGCAGCGAAAATAAAATCTCAAGTGCAGTTATCACCTTCCTTTTCTTCAATATTTGTCGTTCGCACTAACAATTGTGCGATTCACTAACATATTCTTAACGACACTTAACTGCCGTCTTGTTGTATTTATTCAAAGTGATAAAGATGTGGTACCTCTGCCAAACTAAATGTCAAAATAAGCGAAAAACGCAAAGAGGAATGGAGAAAAAACAAACAAATGCGTGCTGCCAAATATAAATTTGACCGTATGATTTACAACGAGGTGACGAAGAAGTACGCGGTCCAACAGTAGATCGACGTTTACTCCGGGATGTAGGCAATCCATTTCATTTGAATGCAACAGAATTTCAGAAGCTGTATCGGTTATCTCCAGACTTGGCTGGATACCTAATTTCTCCTCTCCTCGAGAATAACAGTAAAATCGATTGAGAAACTGGTACCTCGTGTAGTCTTTAAGCCTGTATGCAATTTAAAATTTTACTTTTATGTTGGCAAGTTCTAGCGGCTTTGAGATTGTTGTGTTGTTGTCGTAACAGCATAAAAAACTTCTCATAAAATTTTGGGGAATGCTGCTGAAATGACAGTCCTTGGCCGGATATAAATCCGGTATCGTAGAACCGACTGTCGTGGGAACGAGATTCTTTGCAACTGGTTGCTATCAACGAACCGTAGGTGAGAAATGGGGCATATCCATGAGCCGCCATTCTTCGGGTAACGCATGCAACCAATGATTCATTATTTCACCAGAAAGTTAGGTTTCCTATGCCACATTTGCGGCCGTCGATTGCATGCATATGTATATCTATTTTGCCACCAAAGAATCATGAGGAGGCTTATGCCAACCACCATATGTATCTACCATCCAATTAATGTGAGAATGGTAAAAGCAAACTTTTATCAAGGATCCAAGTATATAAACAGAAATATAGTTTTCTTTAATATATAGATTAATAATTCTAATTACACATTTCATAATAGAGCGAATTTTGAATGGAACATAGCAATATATAAAAAGAATTATAAATGTTTATAGTGTGAAATAAACTAGTATATTATTTCACTTTAATGAAATGTAATAAAAACGTTCAAATTTATATTTCGCAGCACGCATTTGTTTAATTTTTCTCTATTTCTTTTTGTGCTTTTCAGTTATTTTGACATTTAGTTTGACGGAGATACCACTCTTTATCACTCTGAATAAAACCAACGAGACGGCAGTTAAGTGTCGTTAAGAATAAGTTAGTGAATCGCACAATCGTTAGTGCAAACGACAAATATTGTCGTCAAAAATTGCGATTGTCGGAAGGTTTAAAGTTAGTGAATCGCACTATAGCTGATTCGTTGAATGCGAAAACCGTAAGAAAATGTCAGATGAATATCAACATCATTAAAATTTTCGTTAAGATGAGTTAACCATGCGAATATCGTTAAAATAAATTGGTGAATCGCACTACTGGATTTTTATCATTCTCGATTTATAATATTAGTCGTATGTATGTATTTGGTGGTGGAAAATTTACTTCGAGTATTTTTATAAACATATTCTTCTATTCCAATTCACTAACATGTTCAAGCAAGTCTTTATTTATTTTACAAAGCAATAAGAAACTCAATTGCTGGTTTTAATTAATTTCTGTTGTGTTCTTGCCCAAGTTCAGTATTGCCCGATTGTGAGTTTGTCATTATTTGAAAACATCGAAATTAAAAAAAAAACTTTCCTAATAATGTGTGCGGCCAATATAAAGATAACATATTCTATGTTGTGTGCTTAGTTCGTTAAATCGCAAGGGCCTTGAAATCTAGGAATTTTTTTTATTACACATACATACATACAAATACACTTATAATACCACCATACGGCCGCCGTAGCCGAGTGTGTAGCTTGTGCGCTCTTTAAGCATGGCCCGGGTTCAAATTCCATCAAAAATTATTGAAACACCTTTCTAATATCGGTCGCCCCTCGGTAGAGAATATGAAGGGAAAACTTTAAAATAGTGCAATGGCTTTAGGAAAAATTTATTTTTGAGGGGGCGTGCACAACACAAAACCGTTTTAAATTTTCCGTTCGTAGATCAATTGACCTGAAGTTTCGATGTTGCCACATATTCGTAAACGAAATGTTAAAGAAAAACCTCTGAAAACAAAACCAAACTTCGGCTACGACACCCACAGCAACCTGGCGTAGAACAACTTTCTGTATTGAGGGCCTTCGGCCGCGCTTTAAAAAAGTAACCCTGGTCTGTCCAATTTGGGCTACGCCATCCACAGTATTTTTGTGTAGCACACTTTTCTGCGATGGAGGCCTTCGGCCCGCTTTAAAAAAATAACCCTGATATGTCCAACTACGGCTACCTTATCCACAGTATTTTTGCGCAGAAGGCCCCTCTCACTGTTTTCTATCGAATTTAACATCTCTTTTCTTTTAATTTTTGCCTATTATATAAGCTCTTTGAACGTCTGCGTCACACTTGCGGCCATTTACGTTTCGGTTCTTTCTTGGAAGTGAAATGTAAATAAATTTATAAACACGTTGTTTATCGTTAAACAATGAAATTTATCAGGTAAAAATAAGGATAAATTAGAGAGAATATATCGCAAAAATATATGCGAAAAATTCAGTTTACTATTGATGGTTTTGTGTACAACTGACACATATTTTACCAATAAAAAACTTAAGTAGTGTATTGAATTGATCGGTTTACGCAATAATTTTACTGAAAGGATCATTAATAGAACATTCCTACAAAATTTCATTCGAAAATTTCTAGTGGTTTGCATATTAACACAAGTGGTGCATTATTGTAAAACCAACCAAATATCAAACTTCCGAGTGTATTCCTGCCACGAAAAAGTTCCCTTGGTAGCATAAAGTTTTTCAACATTGTTTGATTCTACCCAGGACAGCAATACCATTGTTTTTCAAAGAACACGAAACTTAAGCTAAAAGATTACCAGCGTTCGTTATATCGCATAATCAAAATCGTTTGCGTTCGTAATATAGAAATGTCAATGAGATATTTTGATGACTCGTCAAACAAAAATTTCGTTATTCTGAAAGCTCGTTATACTGAGAAATTATGAAAGAGAAATTTTACATATAATATTTACTACATTAGAAAATATAATTGTTGCGCTTATTTAATCGCGACAGTCCGGAGGAATTAAAACAATTTCTAATAGCGTATGATGCGTGATTTTAGCGTTTGCTTGCTCGCTTTAAAACTTTTGCTTTATTTGTCCTCTTGAGAAAACTGTGCGGTTTTAACAATTTGACTTTTATTTATACCCAAAATGTATGTGAAATTATGTATACATATATAAAAACGCTAGTGGTCCGACTTTACCGCTAAATTTGTATGTACATAAACATTATAACTTCACTTTAACATATGTTATATACTGAGGTAAGACCATAAATACATATTCAAAAGGCGCTGTAGTGGTGTACCATCCACTTTCCCCTCTTATAATTTTCAGACCGCTGCGCGGGTTCTATGGTGGGGCCTAGCACAAATAAAGCTGCGGGAATTGTGCTGGAAACGGCAGATCTTTCCGCGTCAGTAGGCAATAGGAGCCCACCAAACACCGGCGCGGCTCCGAAGCCTAATCTCACAAAGGCAAAGGCCTCACGGCCTGACCAGAGTGGATTAAGCTACAAAATTTCGAGGACGTTGTAGCGATGGAATCTACGAGCCACGTCTCTCAGAGGATGGAGTCGGAGCGATTCAAATTCGCTGATGAGCGCAAGGCCGCGAACAAGTTGAAGAGATATGACGGTGTCCCGATGGAAACGCTGGGTCACTGGGGCTTTGGTGGAAAACCGGGTGCCTCCGTCCAAACGTCAGAGGTTGACGGAAGAACAACCTCCGGCATCAAGAAGAATCCGGCCGCACTCCTGGGTGGGCAGGCCTAGCCTTGCCGAGGTTGCGAAAGACAGGATCCTGATTGGAGCTCTGGACCGCCGCAACGAGCTCAGGTCCATACAAAAGAGCCAATGGATTTGACGTTCTGCTGTAGAATCCTGGAACCCCCGGCCTGTAAGGACGCTGGTTGGTACCTGATCTTGAGATCGGTGGCGCTATACAAGGCCGCCGTTGCAAAGCGGGGCTCAGTATATCCTAGGCTAAGTTGGAGGTTGTGGACTAGAAGGGTTCCGGTGGCCCCATCCTCACCGGAAGGCATCCTAAAGAAGCTTCAGGCGATACACCCGGCCTTCCCGACAATGATTGGGGGGTCGTCCGGGTCGAGGACGCAAAAGGCCCTTCTAGACAAATGGTCTTGTCCCTGAATACGGAGTCCATCGGATTCCTAGAGAAGACGCAAGGCCGCGTTTCATATGGCCTCGATGAGGTCATTGTAAAAGTGTACCGCGGGGACGCTCAGCGTGCCTCTGGTGCGGGTGTAGCAATGGACATTGACATTGAGGCACCCGAACCGGAGCCAGATCCGAAGGTCTCCGACGCTGAGGGCAGTGTCTCCCCCCAGACAAACAGTGCACCAACAATGCATAGGATGTTTGCGGAGGAGGAACTGCTTCACAGTGACGGCGAGTGCGAAGCTGACCTCATCATCGTAGCCGGAGAGGAGGAGGCGGTTTTCTCATATGAGAGTACTGCAGCTGAACCTCCTCAGATTTAAAGCAGCCGCAGCTGCTCTCCTAGGTCGCCTGAGTAATAGCGAGGTTACGGTGGTGCTTATTCAGCAACCATGGGTGTGTAGCTCAAGGGTACGTGGGTTGAGTGCCACCGTCTTTAAGATTTTCGTGGAGAACGGTAAAGATAAAATTAGAGCCTGTATTCTAGCTAAAGCAGATCTAAACATCTTTCTTTTACCTAATTACAGTGATGGCGACGTCGCAGCAATCTTCGTGGAGCTAGGCAGCATGTCCATTGTGCTGGCATCGGTATACATGCCGTACGAAGCCGAGCACCCTTCTCACTGTATGGTACGAAACTTGGTGTACAAATATGAAAGCGAACACATTTTGGTCGGCAGAGATGCGACTGCACACCACGTTCAGTAGGGAAGCACGGACATAAATGATCGAGGTGAGTTATTTTTCAACTGCCTTCTAATAACTAACCTATTGATATGCAACAAAGGTAGGGATCCTACCTTCATTATTAGCAACCGTAAAAAAGTATTAGATATAACTCTATGCAGGGTTAATCTACTTGCATTGATTGAGAGTTGGCGGGTTCTAAATGAACACTCCTTCTCTAACCATCGTTATATTGAAATTGAACTTAACTTTTTTCTTACCAGCCCAAAACTGCACGAAAACCTAAAAAAGGCGGATTGGAGCTTTTATGAAAGGTTATTTGAGGACCAACTTATACCACATTAGTGGTCACGTGAGTTTGACTTACTACGTAAATCCTGCAGGAAAAATTCAACAAAGCCAAGAGACTTAGTCTCGAGCTGGTATGATAGGAGTACAAAAAATATCTTTAAAAATTCTTTAGGGGTAGCAAAGAGACTTTCGTGTAGAAATTTCCGCGGCGGCATCGAGGATGCTTCCGAGACAGCCAATCTAAGGAAGGTTATCTCTGGATCCTCTAACCCGATAGGTTTCTTACAAAAGCAAGACGGCTCCTGGACCTCAGAGGAAAAGGAAACCCTTGAATTGCTATTAGATACCAAGTTTCCTGCGAACACAACTGCGGAGCAAAGAACTCCTCCTTTTATTTCTTCCAACTTTGTCAATGTACCGGTTTCGGAAGAAAAGGTTAAATGGCCTATCCAAAGCTTTAAACCATACAAATCTTCAGGGCCGGATGGGATAATACCTGCTCAGTTAATTAAGACACTGGAGGTGTCTGCAAAATGGCTCTCTACTATTTTCAGGGCCTGTTTCAAACTAAATCATATACCGTTGGCTTGGAGAAATGCCACTGCTGTTTTTATTCCTAAATCCGGAAAGGCCTCACACACTAATCCAAAGGATCTTAGGCCTATCAGTCTATCATCCTGTGCTCTTAAGACACTTGAAAGGATTGTTAGTAGCTACCTGTCCCATACCATCGATAGTCGACTATTGTCTAATGATCAACATGCCTACTGCAAAGACCCATCTACTGAGACTGCACTCCATAGGTCGGCTATAATGAAAAGTCTCTCAGCGTCGAGGATTTCTGTCTCGTAGCCTTCCTGGACATTGAAGGCGCTTTTAACAACGTGCTTCCAGAGGCTATAAGGGGCGCCGTTAGGGATCTAGGGGTGGAGAACTCACTGGGGGAGTTTATCGGCCAGCTACTCAGTTGCAAAGTAGTAAGGGCTACGCTGGGTGCGAGCGAACTGGCGAGGCACGTGGCGAGGGGGACGCCCCAAGGAAGTGTCCTATCCACACTTCTGTGGAATCTCACCGTAAACACGCTACTGCGTAACTCCACCAGTATTAAATGGAATCCGGTTAAGTTTTTCTACAAGTGCTAAATTTCTATGCGTTATTTTAGATAAGAAGTTTAACTGGAAAGAGATAAAGTTCAACGTTATGACAAGGCTTCCATAGCCCTCTACACCTGTAATAGCGCCGTAGGCAGAAAATGGGGTCGTCAGACCAATTCTCCCATATGGAGTGATCGTATGATGGCCTGCATTAGAAACGGAAACTAACCTAAGGCTGCTCTCCAAGATACAAAGATCTAGTGTGATCTGTATAAGCGGGGCGCTCAGAATCACGCCAAAAGATCCTCTAAGCGCAACCGTAGATATCCTGCCGCTAGATTTGACAGGACAACAGTTGGTGGCGCTGACTGCTCTGCGATTAAGGGAACCATCTCAGTGGCACCCCGAAATGCAGGGCGACTCTTGTATATTAAACAAGTTTCATTTCACTCCGAGCAACACGGACCGTCGTGCTTCGAAATCGATTTCTGAAACCAGTTTTATGAGGAGTATTCCCAGTAGGGAGGAGTGGAACCAAGAGTTCCACACTCCACCTGATAGTATTGGGAGGAGGCGTCTTCGCGCGAAACTCCCCCCTGCAAATCTCCTTTCGCTTACCAGACCACTGCACTATTTTCAAGCGGTGGTAAAGCTCGGGATCGGAATTCTAGGAAGAGATATCTTCATCTTTAGTGATAACTAGGCCACAATCAAGGCTCTGAGTTCCTTCACGTTTAACTCAAACATCACGCTGGACTGCCGCCAATCTTTGCAAGGTCACTGGCCACAGGGACATAGAGGGAAACTGCATGTCAGACGAACTTGCAAAACAAGGTATGACCAAACAGATTCTTCAGGCTAAAGAACTCATTGGCATGCCGTTTGCCACTTGCAAACTGCTACTTAGAGAATGTATATATGAACAAGCTGATGATAGATGGAGTCAAACTACAACTTGCCGCACCTCTAGGCTGACGTGGCCTAAATCGGAACAGAAACGATCACGAAGTGTATACTCTCTAAAAAGAGAAAATATCTCCAGCTTGGTGGGAGCTCTAACTGGGCACTGCCTTATAGGGAAACACGCTGAAAGGCTAAATGTACCTTTCCGAAGATGATGCAAGAGCTGTAAGAATTATGAAGAAGAGGAAACGGTATTGCATCTGCTGTGTAAGAGTCCTGCGCTTTGCAAAATCAGGCTGCGGTACATGTGATCACCGTTTCTGGATAACCGTAGTGCGGTTTCTAAAACCTGGTAGGGTCACCTTGCAGAGTATGGAAGCTTTTATTTACGGGCAAACGCCCTTCCGACACTTTGAGATGGCCGGCCTCTTTTTTTTGTTTTGTGTTGTTTAAAGTTGTTGCCCACATTTTGTTCTCACGAGTAGCGGAGATAGCGTGCAGAGATACGTATTGCCCTGGTCTTAGTTACATACTTTTGTGGCCGCAAAACAGCGGGCTCCGTTCGTGACTGGGCTTTTTAGGGGCCCTAGCCTAGCCGATCCTCGACATAGTGTCTAACATCTTGATCCAGCCCCAGATTTTCGTCACAAGGCCACAGTTAGACAACATTTCCATATGGCTAAGCTATTGAGGAAATTTACCTTAGCTGGTCACCAGTCTGACATAGAATCTCTTGAAGTGACCATTTCCAGTCGGCACCCTCGTGGAGTGTTCAGCCGGAGAATTTTTGCCAACCACATTTAAAGTATAACAAAAATTAATTGTTTTAGTTGCGAAATAAGATGAAAACAAAGGAACTTTCGATTAACGTTATCAGTGCACTTAAATTGTTAAATATTCCAAGAAACTCGCATACAACTTATGTAAAGGTTGCACCTAGTGATAAAGGTTTGTTTAAGGAAAAGGGACAAAAATAACTTTAGTTGAGATTGACAACGACGTGACAACAGAAGAAGAGATAGACGGTTAGGACTGAAAAATAGTTCAATTAAAACCATATGACGAAAGTGTTCAGTTAACTAAAATAGCTGCTGACGTTTTTGTTAGGAAAAAAAACTGGAAGTTGCGTATGTGGGTTGACTATCGCGAATTGAACAAAATTACTATTAAATACCGGTTTTCCTAACCTTTAATCGAAGATTGTTTATCATGCTTGGCGAGTAAAAGCTACTTCAGCACCTTGGACTTACGGAATGGGTACCATCAGATCCCGATGCATGCGAATTCAATACCTTTCACTTCTTTTGTGACACCAGTGGGACAATATGAGTACAACTTTGTACCATTTGGACTGTTTAATGCCCCGGCGGTTTTCCAAAGACTAGTTAACCAAATACTCCAGCCATTAGTTAGTCGTGAGGAGGTAGTGGTTTATTAAGATGATATTCTTGTGAGCTCCAGAACCCTTGCAAAGTATCGGGAAGTATTAGCACGAGTATTAAAGTTGCTAGGGGATGTAAAGTTGCATACCAGGAGCTTGAATATTTTGGATATAAGGTCGGTGGTACGGGAATACAACCCAGTGAGAGGACAGTAGGAGCTATCAAAAGGTACTGTGAACCAAAAAATATCAATGAAGTGCATCGGTGTCTCGGTTTATGCTCGTATTTCAGGAGGTTTATACTAAAATTTTCACGAATAGCTAAGTCCTTCCGCCGATTGCTAGGTAAAGCCACCCGTTTCGAGTGGACAAAGAATGCGAAGAAGCCTTCCACACATAAAAGAACAGCCTGGCCGAGCTTCGGTTTTGAGTATATTTTACCCGAATCGTGAAACCGAGTTGCACACAGATGCCAGCGGGTATGGTTATGGGTCCGTCCTGTTATAGTAGCAGGTTGAAGATAAGTTCCATCCAGGGGTGTATTTTTCAAGAAGCACCACCGATGCTGAGACGCTACCATAGTTTAGAGTTGGAAACTTTGGCGGCCGTTAGGGCTCTGGAACGATTTCGGGAGTTTGTCCACGAAATTCCTTTTACTATTTTGACGGACTACTCGTTAGTATTGGCTCTTAGTAAGAAGCAAACCAATCTACGGATCGCCCGGTGGTCCCTATCTTTGACAGAATTCGATTTTAAGATTAGACACCGGCCAGGAAAACAAATGACCCATGTAGACGCATTAAGTTCATTCATTTAAGACGCAGGTCAACTTGTGTTGGCACTGTGGAGGAGAGGCAAGTTGACGCGAACCTTCAAATAGCTCAAATGAGAGATCCGCAAGTTAACGAGTTCAAAAAGAAATTGGAAGAGACTGAGGTGCCTGGATTCGATATGAAGAACGGATTGGTTTTCCATGTCGGGAATGGTAGAAGACAGCTATACATACCAAACGAGATGGAGAACAATGTGGTTCGACTAGTTGACGAGACCTATGACCATTTAGCAGTCGATAAGAGCTTCGACCAGATTATGGCATACTATTGGTTTTCAAGAATGAGGCGGAAGATTAAGAATTTCCTTCCTAATTGTTTTAAGTGCTTTTACTATTCGGGTCAGTCTAGAAACACTGCAAGGTGTCTGTATAGTATTCCGAAGAAACAAAATTCGTATACGGTCCACTTCAGTAGAGTTAAACGAATTTTGCGTTCAGCATAACATATAAAACGCCGTATCACCTCCACAGTCAAATGCGCAGGTAGAGAGAGTGAATCAGGTATTGAAGAGTATGTTAGCTAAACTTACCGATCCCATATATCACCGAATTGGAAGAGAAGACTGGTTGATGTTGAATGTACCATCAATAACACCGTCCACAGTAGTACCAAACAGGTTGCTAAACAGGTTGTGAAAAAGCGGCAGGCTGAAGATAAGTTCCATCCATGTGAAAAACCGACAGGTAGTACATCAGATTATAATTGGCAGCTGATTTGGCAACTTTAAGAAGAAAATAGCTATACCTATGGTGCTTCAAAATAATTCTTGCCATTATCTTTCAACCCACTATGCATCGAATACAAGGTGACGACAAAAGCACTTCCGTTACTTCGTACTTGCTTCGTTTGACAGAATGACGTAGCAGGAGGTTCTGAGTGTTTGTTTACGAATACAGACTGAGAAACACAGATTGTGATACGTGTTGTTTATGATAAACGATAATTTTCAAATATTTGTGTAAAACTATCTTAAAAATAAATAAAATGAAGTGCCGCGTTTTGAATGGTGCAAGCAACAGCAAAAACAAAGATAGAAAATGCAGTGTTTTTAAATTTCCCGCTGATGATGCTGTGGCTGTGCGTGCGTGTGTGTGCGTGCAATTCTTTGTTATTGCTTTGTTATTGTCAAATTATCCCCCTCCTTTTTTCATTATTCTTGCCAGAGAATCTCTGTGACGTGTCGTAATCTGGTCTTCTATCATTCTTGCTTTCAACCCATAAATGTTAATGGTAATATGGTGTGTTGGTCATATAGGAAAGTTACTTTAATTTATAGCATAATATTACATTTTTATTGTCAGTACTATGAGAAATGAGAAATATTTGTAATAGTTATGCTTAGGCAGATGATATACTATAGAATAAAATTAAATACTTAGATAGATGAACATCAAACAGCATTATACAAGTTTATTTCAGTAGAAGAATTAGTTTATAAAGTTTCTTCGTATACACCATTTGATGAAGTATTGGGAACATGAACAAATAAATTATCTGCTTCACTCGCCTGTGAGAGGGCCAACTCACGCATCGTCTGTCATTGTGTTTCATTATGGCATAACTTAGGGTCACTGGAAATTGTTATGCATGTGGAGCACCCTGTACAAGCAGCCTTCCACCACATCACATTTTGACATTATATTTTGCTTTGCTTTGTATTCTTTTGTCTTTTGGTATGCTTACAGTTAGCAGAACCGAACAGTTTTATCATTCGCTTTTGTACATTCGATTTGTTAAAACACGCGCTCAATTTAATATTCTTTTGAATTAATAAAATAAAGTTTATTAAAGGTCTTAGAATTAAATAATTAAACAAACTCTTTTATTTGTTGCGAAACGGACTTTAAAGTGCTCAACAAGGTAAGAGTCCTACGATTATTAGTGGCAATCCACAACGACCGCCAAATTGGTGACCCCTACACACGTCCCTGCATACGGAGCCCTACAAAAGTACCGCTGAAAGTCCCGCTATTAAATCACGCGATTTCATAAAATTTTCCATCATCGAAAATGCCTGGGGGAGATAGCGGCCTTTGTACACCGCCAACGAATTCGCAACGACAAAACGACGAAGTACCGGCAACAAATGAAAGACATGCATCTGCTATCTACGCTCGCCTGCCTATTCCGGCAATGTCTAGCTCCAACATAGAGGCATGGTTCACATCCATGGACTTTTGGTTTACTGCCTCTGGAATTTCATCAGACAAGCAAAAAGCAGCAACGGTTTTTGCAGCATTAGACCCTTCGGTTATTAGTCAGTTGTCCCAAGTCATTGCCGAAATGCCACAAACTGATAAATTCGCGTACGTTAAGGCAAAAATTATTGAACATTTCGCAGACAGTGAGCAAAGGCGTCTAAATAGATTGCTGTCGGAGTTACCTCTAGGTGATCGAAAACCTTCGGAGCTATACCATGAAATGAAACGAGTTGCCGGCACCACTTTGGGAGAAGCTGCTCTCAAGGGACTTTGGACGAAGCGCTTACCCGAGTACGCGCAACCTGTTATCGCTGCCTCGTCTGGTACAGCAGCAGAATTCACAAAAATAGCTGATTCCATCATCGATGCAATTACTCCTCATCAAGTAGCACAGGTGCGATCCGAAGCAGCAGAAATAAATCAACTTCGTTCAGCCATCGAAGATTTGTCCAAACGATTCGACCGATTACATACGCAGCCACACTCACGTTCCCGCTCCCGTTCACGTTTTCGACCGGCAGGTAACACGAATGATAACACGAATAATGCACCTCGACAGGAGCAAAAACGAAACAGTAGCGCATCATCAGCTTCCACTGAATGCTGGTATCATCAGAAATATGGTTCCGATGCACGCAAATGCCGCAGCCCTTGTCGACGTCGGCAGCGCGTAGTTCAAGCAATTACAACAGACACGCAAAATTGACTAGAGAAGCAGGTGGCGACATCAAGCGAAAATTACGTCACTGAATGCTCAGTTTTTCGTCTCCAAGTAAGAGATAGATCATCAAATACTACTTTTCTTATTGATACGGGAGCAGATGTGTCTGTCCTTCCGCTCACAACGTTATCGTACGACATTCGCCCAACAGCAACAAAATTGTTCGCTGCAAACGGTGATAAAAGTTATAGGGGAGAAACGTGTTAAGCTAGATCTTGGCCTCCGCCGCGAGTTTATTTGGTCATTTCTGGTAGCGGACGTCACGCAACCTATTATCGGCGCTGACTTCATCAAGTTTTATGATTTACTTATCGATATGCGACGTAACAGAATCATCGACAACTTGACTTCTCTGTCTACTAGCCTCGGAGAACCGAAGAAGTGCACAGCAGCAACAATAAAAACATTCACAGTACATAATCAATTTGCAGACATCTTGGCGCAGTTCCCAACCATCACGAAACTCGCAACGTACGGATCCACAACGACCTCAACTGTATTCCACCGCATAGAAACAACAGGCCAGCCAGTATTTTCGCGACCACGACGTCTTTCGCCCGAGAAGTTGCAAGCTGCTAAAGCAGAATTCGATTTTTTTACTGAAAACCGGAATTTGTCGTCCGTCTAGCAGCAACTGGTCGAGTCCACTGCACATGGTGAGAAAATCGGATGGAACATGGAGACCATGTGGCGACTATAGAGCGCTCAACGCACACACACTTCCAGATCGCTACCCATTACCTTACCTGACGGATTCCACCAACATTTTGCAAGGTAAGAAAATATTTTCTAAAATAGACCTGCAAAAAGCCTTTCACCAAGTGCCCATCCACCCCGACGACATCCCAAAAACAGAAATCACGACACCATTCGGGTTATACGAATTTCAATTCATGACCTTCGGTTTGTGCAAAGCTGCACAAACCTTTCAGCGCCTTATAGACGAAGTCCTACGGGGTCTCAATTTTGTTTTTCCGTACATTGACGATATTTGCATTGCATCAGAGTCAATTGAGCAACATCGACAGCACTTGCGGATAGTATTCCAACGATTATGCGAAAACAATCTTTCCATCAACTTTTCGAAATGCGAATTTGGCAAAGCAGAGATAAAATTCCTGGGCCACCTCGTCGATGCCCAGGGCATTAAACCCTTGCCAGAAAAGGTGTCATCGTTATTAGATTCTCCCAAACCAACAGTGGCTAAGAACTTAAAACGTTTTATAGCCATGTTGAATTTTTACAGAAAATTTTTGCCACATGCCGTCGATCATCAAAAAGACTTACAAGCGCTTATTTCAGGAAATAAGAAAAACGATCTGACGCCGATTACTTGGACACCAGAAGCCGAATCCGCATTCCAACGTAGCAAAGAAGAGTTAGCAAATGCGACTCTGCTATTTCACCCCTCCGCCGATGCTGAATTGTCTTTGCACATCGACGCATCAGATTTCGCAGTCGGTGCCGCGCTACATCAGGTTGTCAACGGCAAGTATCAGCCTTTAGCATTTTATTCCAAGAAGTTGACACCGCCTCAGTGTAAATACTCCACTTACGACAGAGAGTTAACCGCGATATAGCAAGCAGTCGCACATTTTCGGTACATGATCGAAGGAAGAAAATGTCACATCCTCACTGATCATCGCCCACTTACATTCGCATTCGCTCAGAAGCTGGAAAAAACCGCACCTCGCCGAGCCCGACAACTCGATTTCATCGCACAATTCACGACCGATATCCGACACATAAAAGGCGAGGCCAACGTCGCAGCAGACCTGTTTTCTCGTATTCAATCATTACACGACACTATCGACTACAAAAGCGTGGC
Organism: Anomoia purmunda; assembly: GCA_951828415.1. Classification (NCBI taxonomy): domain Eukaryota; kingdom Metazoa; phylum Arthropoda; class Insecta; order Diptera; family Tephritidae; genus Anomoia; species Anomoia purmunda. The sequence goes on along the minus strand of OX639994.1, from coordinate 38,932,222 downwards.
AGAAGAGCAGCAAAACGACGATGAGCTTAAAAGCATTTTTCAGTCTAACGTAAATGCAAAAAATTCACTCATTCTCAAATCTTTCGTGCTTCCAGAAACAGATACCCATCTGATTTGTGACACCAGCACATCGCGTGTGCGGCCCTACATTCCGGAAAAATTTCGATCGCAAATACTTTCAAAATTCCACAGCCTATCACATCCAGGCGTTCGTGCTACAACCAAATTAATCACAACTCGTTTTGTTTGGAGAGGTATCAAAAGGGACGTTGTTAGTTTTGTACGCAGCTGTGAGTCATGCCAACGTTCTAAGGTTTTACGACATACGCGATCATCGCCTGAACGGTACGAAGCACCGCAAGAGAGGTTTTCGCACATAAACGTAGACATCGTTGGTCCATTTCCATTATGTGAGGGACAGCGATATTGTCTTACTGTAGTAGATCGTTACACCAGATGGCCGGAAGCAGTGCCCATACCTGACATGACAGCAGAGACGATCGCCAAAGCTTTAACTACCCACTGGATTTCCAGATTTGGAGTACCACAATACATCACATCTGACAGAGGCAGACAGTTCGAGTCCTCCATTTTTAAGGAGCTTATGTCGACGATTGGAGCGAATCACCTTCGTACTACTTCGTATCACCCCCAAGCTAACGGGCTTATAGAGAGGTGGCATAGAACATTCAAAGCTGCCATCCTTTGTCACAAGCCTGAAAAATGGACATATTTTCTACCGTCGATTTTACTTGGCCTGAGAGTTGCATTCAAGTCCGATATTGGTGCCTCGTCAGCAGAACTCGTCTATGGAACCACATTAAGAATCCCAGGCGAGTTTTTCCAAGAGACTAGATCTTCAGAGCCGACAAGTGAATCAGTTGCTAAATTTCGCGAAGCAATGCAGAAACTACGACCTACAGAAACAGCGCATCACTCGCCACCAACAACGTTTGTCTCGCCGAAACTGCTGACAGCAACGCATGTGTTCATCAGAAACGACTCGATCCATCCCTCGTTAACGCACCCTTACGATGGTCCCTACGCCGTAATACGAAAAAGCCCAAAATACTTCACGGTTACCATCAAAGGTCGCTCATCTAATATCAGCATCGACAGACTCAAACCTGCCTTCATAACACACACCGACCTCGAAACTTTAACTCCTCCCGCGAGAAATTCCGCAAAAACTCTCGAGATTTGTCCTGATCCCGCTGATCAAGACGAGACTACACCTACAAGAGATCACGCTACGAACCAGAATGTTAAAACATCGACTGGTCCTGAACTAAATCTCCCAATTCTGGTCGCCGAGTCATTCTCCCTCAACGACACAGGTAGCTTTCGTCTAGTGGGGGAGTACTGTGGAGCACCCTGTACAAGCAGCCTTCCACCACATCACATTTTGACATTATATTTTGCTTTGCTTTGTATTCTTTTGTCTTTTGGTATGCTTACAGTTAGCAGAACCGAACAGTTTTATCATTCGCTTTTGTACATTCGATTTGTTAAAACACGCGCTCAATTTAATATTCTTTTGAATTAATAAAATAAAGTTTATTAAAGGTCTTAGAATTAAATAATTAAACAAACTCTTTTATTTGTTGCGAAACGGACTTTAAAGTGCTCAACAAGGTAAGAGTCCTACGATTATTAGTGGCAACCCACAACGACCGCCAAATGCATTTAATGGTTAGGTATAAGCGATATTCGAGGTATAAATGCACGGTCCCCTGTGCCACTGCACTTCAAAATTTCCGCTTCTCTTGAAGCCTCGTTCCGTTACACAATTTTGATGAACTTAAATTTCCCAAAAGAATAATTGGTACGCCCGTTTTGATTGATTATATATGATGGGAGACCGAGAGCGCTAAGGGTGTTTAAAACTCTGCCGGATAATTAGAGTCATCTTGTTTTAAAACTCTGTTAATACATATGCACACACACAAATTAAAGGGGAGTCTATTGAGAAATACACTCGGAGCTTTGCCATTGCCTGCCGAGGGGCGCGCACACGCTGCGCATTCGACTACGGCGGCCGCCGCCAATTTATAGAATATTATCATAATGCGAACATTTTCCTACTTTCAAACTTCTTTTTATGTACCGTATCTCATAGTCAAACACTAAACGCAAAAAAAAAATATGTACATATATCAGTATATTCCTACCGGTATTCTTTTGAGTTACAGATTTTTCCTAGAGGGACATCTCACATTTATTTTTATTTCACATGAACATTTTCAACAACAACAACAAATCAGCGGCTGCGTCGTTGAAAAAAAGTATTCAAAACAAACCAAAATTATAAACCACTTTTAATAAATTCATTCATTTATTCATTCATTATTTATTACGGAAAATTAGTTCAATAAGATATTAAAATCTTTTATAGTGCAATAAATTTCACAGAAACAATAACCAGACATAACACATCTTAAAATAAGGCAATAAGTAGTACATACATAAATAAGCAACAATACTTTTAAATTAACTGTCAGGTTTTTAATAATCACCTTAGCAATATCGAGTTAACAATGTTATAATAAAGAACTAGTTACAAAAATATGAATTAATTTGGACTATAATGGAAGATGGTATATCTATTAAAGGTTAAGTGCTGAAATATTCATAGATGGATTGTCTAAAGTTGCTTTTGTTTATCTGTTTTCTAATATTGGCAGGGATAGAGTTCTAAATGCGGATAGCGTTGACGAAGAACAGCCTGTCTGAGGGACTATAAGGTCGATTATGCGTGCAGATTTGGTAAAACACAACTTATCACAGAGATAGTTAAGAGATTTCCAAGTGATAAGCTTATATAAAATTATACAATTGTTGTGATACTCTGAGATCTCACAGCTTAAAAGTCGGTGCTTCCATGGCGAGATATGTTAAAACCTTGATAAGCCGTATACATAGCGCGTCGCATTTTTAAACAATGTTCCACTCTTACGCGCAGAGCTAGTATCCAGCTTACTATATATCAGATCAGAATTCGTTATAATTGGGATAATTGCTGTAAATCAAGACGATGTCTTGATTGAGGTATACAATCCAGATTGCAGTAGATTCCTCAGTGTGGCATACATACATATATCTTTCTTACTACTTTGTTGATATGATCAGTACAAGTGAGATGAAGGTTTATAACAAAACATAAATTAGTTAGTTTGCGAACTGTTTTTATAGGCTCATTGTCAGTATAAAGCGGAGGTAAGAAATTGAAGTCTTTGGGTTTCTTGTAATATATTGGAAACACACAAGACTTAGTACAATTTAAATAAATACCATTGTCACTCGCCCATCTGGAGCGTGTGGGTAGCGCCACTTTAACATTAGCGCAAAGACGGTCGGCTTGATTAATAGCTCCAGATATGTAAAACTAGATGTCATCTGCATAAGCATGTAGATATGCAGTTCGGCAAACGTGGAAAACATTATTTAAAAAAAACTGAATAGCAACGGGTCAAGAATAGCACCATGGGGTGCACCACTAGTCGCCGCTTTCAGTTTTGGAACATCAGCACCAATTAGCCCTCGTTGAAATCTGGCTGATATATAGATTTTCATAAGACCAAGCGCACCGTGCCCAAATCCAAAGTAACATTGCAGCTTAAAAAAATCTTGTAAACAGAGCAATGTCAAGCGGTTTTTATCATCCAATATTTTTAATATGACCGTGGTGCAGCGATGGATTTTCCTAAATCCTGATAGCAGAGGGGAGAGATTTTTATTTTGAGCATGCGTCGAGATCTGCTCCGGCATTAAGGTCTCGAAAAATTTGGAGAGAGGTGATAAACTACTTATGGGGCGAAAATCGTTAATACAATCAGCATAGCTTTTTGGCAACATGCAGTACTGTAGCAACTTCCCACATGTGCGGAAAGGAAGAAGTATTTATACCAAGATTTATGATGTGGGTAGTTCCAAAGATACGCTGCAAGACGTTAAAATATAAATCAATACACGGAACAAATGATGGTAACTCTGCACTTGGCCTACAACTTTCAAGGAAAGCGTCATTAGCTTAATCCGGAGGTATGGTACCTTCCTTCGTACCTGTAGATTGTAGATATTGCGAAGTAAGCCTTTTTTTCATATCTGATAATACGTATTGTTTTTTTTGTGAGCATTTAACATTTAAATAAATTATTTCTTATAATATTTTTATAAAATATACCATGTGTTATGCCCGAGGCTTGCCATTAGTAAAAAGCCCCACGATCATTGTGAATAATTACAAGTGTAAAATCTTAGCCATAGACGTCAAAATTAGGCCCAGCTGAGATCACCTGATTTGGAAGGATGTATTTTTTGGGCACTAGACACCATTTTTACACAGAGTTGTTTTCACACTGTCCAAAAAAATGTGTAGTAGAAACTGCTGGCAAAGTAGCAAATGTGAAAAAAATTTAAAAAATTGCAATATAAAAGTGCATGACATTGAACCTTACGTCATGTGTACATTATAAATGTTGTTAAAATAACATTTTTCATTTATTTTACAGATATTTTCTTAGCTACCACACAACACAACATTGTGTTCACCAATTTTCGCAAAACTACATCAAAATGCAACAGTGGAGTTGATGTTCTTTCATATTTCTCTTTCACAATTTCTTTCGTGTAAAAAATTCTGCTGCTCAGTAAGACAAGGTAAGATAAATTTTAATTTTGCTTAAATTTAAACCATAAATTACCACATTTCCCCCCTCCCAACAATAGGGCTACTCAACCTAGGCGATTTTAATGGAATAATTTCCAGGTGTATCTGTGTCGGCGGCGGTGGCGGTAGGAGTAGTGGTCAGGAGCTTTTCTTCTCCATGGCGTATCAAGGCTTAGTGGAATACACAACCAAGTAAGACTCGAATCATGATCCGAGTGGTAAAAATAATGTATGCATACTTGGCCCGCTGACATACATACCAAGGTAGGTGTAAGCTAAATTATTGTATAACAATGTATCTAATAAAAATTATTTGCAGTCCATTGGCTTATAGCGTGCTCATACTTTAGAAAACGTTGAATTGCTTGCTATAGCATGCACAAATTATGCCGTGGCTGAAAATAAATGAGGATTTTAACAATTTACGGGTCAGGTAAGCTTTTCACACCTACTTATATGTCAATATTGGTATTAAATGGAATAAATTTAAGGCTAATTACATTTTTTTGCAGTTCTTACAAGAAATCGACGGTATTATGTTCAAGGAGCTCACTCAGAAAGGTTCACCGCTGCAATATATGTAATTAATTTAACTGTTTTAATACCATTTTAGAATCATAACTTTTTAACAATTTCTTAATTATAAGCATTTTTAAAAAATTTGTGAATTTGCGTAGATGTTTACTGCACATGTATAAGGCATTGTATGAAAATGAAATTTTTTTCCAAAATATGTAAACATGTTAAAATGAACAAATACGTACATTTATTAAATAATAAATAATAAAATTATATATGTACATATATAAAAGTAAATAAGATGATATTGCTTGGGAATAGCTGCAAATACATAAAAAATATAGATATTAGAAAGTCCGCTGAGCCGTTTGGTTTGATCCATACAGCGTTGCATTACAGTGATAACTTTGCAGAATCTTTGTTCATGGTAGTTTGTACCAATTGGTGCAAATTCTTGGTGGAAAAATGTTTACTTGCAACAAATTGAGAAGTATGGCTCAACATTCTTAACACAATGAACATATAAATAGGGAGTTCACAAGCCGTGTTATATGTCGTATATATTTAGTCCGTTATTGAAATAACAGTGGAACGTATGAACGCACTGTGCTATTTCGTTAACTATTGTATGTCGTATTCAAGCAATTAATCAGCTGAGTAGAAGAAGAGAAAACAAAACGAAACAAAAGTATAAACATTAAAATGCCTAAGTGGACCGAAAAAAATAAATTAATAGCTGCTGTTTGTAGAAAATACGAACAGGACATCCTCTTTCTTTTTTTTTAATATATCTCCTTCAATTGTTTCACTGGCCGCTTTTGCAAAAATAATTTAAAAAAAGTGACGATAAACAGAAACAGCTGATCGAATAACACACACAAATAAAACACTAAACATACCTTTCAGAGTTGTATCGAAATAAGACAATTTTACATGTGAAACAAAAACAACAAGTTTACAACTGTTGTATTGCAATAACACGATTAAAGAAATACGACAAATAACACGGCTTGTGAACTCCCTAAAAATATTATTTCTTGAACTAATTTGATAAAGCAAAAGACAGAAAAACGAACGATAAGTTAAAATACATAAGCAAAAATTGCATATTACTATTTCTGTCTGATTCTTAACAGCATTACACATTTTCTGACTGAAACTGGCATATTCGGGTAATAATCTTTTCAAAGCAACAACATGATGAATTATGGTCAGAGATGACTGAATTGACTGCCCACTTTTGCATTTGCGTTTTCAATCGACTTCATTTAAATTTAGTTTCTTCATAGCTATTTTCCGATATAAATATAACATATGTTATATATTGCACTACGTATATACTTTTGGAACATTTTAGCATGTTTTACTTTCCTTCTATGTTGTTGATACAAATAAGTCATATCAATTGTGGATGTCTACTTCAAATATATGAATGCCTTCCAATAAAATTAAAAGCGGGACAGGAAAGAAACAAGATACAAACAATTCGCAGAAATATTTATCATAAAATTTATTAAACTTTTGCTTTTGTATTTTAAAATCAGAAATAATATGTAATTACAACACGCAACCCGTTTTAAATTTTTTTGTGCAAACGGGGTTACCTTTCGGGAAACTGTGATCAAAATCAGTATTCGGCACCCTGGTTTTCCTGGCTTTTTATTACTCGAATTCTTGTAGTCACATATTATTTATCGTGCAATTTCTATGTCTGCCAGTTCTCACCAGCCCTTATGTGACATCCCATATCAGCTCTCACCATTCACAATGAGAAGGCTTTTCACTTGTATATATTCACAATGCCCACGATAATCTGTTCAGTTTGGGTTTTAGCAGGGGGTTAGACTACTTACAGGGTATCGAAAATAAGATACCGATCGTACATACACATATTCCTGGAAATGATAGGAAAAATCGAATTCATATTGGTTATGCTTCGGCACGTGCGTATGCAGCAAAGAAAATTTGAGTTTAATGCTATCTGTGAAGCACAACGGACAAAGAATGTGTGTATTACAGGAAAATAAAGAGTTATGTGAATTAATTTCCATATTTACAAAACAGCGAAGAAGAAAAGTGGTAATTTGATACCCGATACCCATACAAAACTAACCGTCAAACTGGCCAATAGTTCAAGTTAATATTCGGCTAGTAAAGGGTCTTGCAATAGGGACGCTACAAGAGTAGACTGACAGTGACAGCAAACGACGCCATATTTTTCCCCGCTATTTTGACATTTCTCTTCAGTTAGGTTTGCCATTTCATCATAGAAAGATATACGATCCAACCACAAGTCGCAATTATTAAAATTTACTACCGAAATTCGGAGTCAATGGCCTAAACTTTAAGAGCGCTACGCCCAATTTATGGTCGTCGTCATTTCTGGCTGAATGGCTTCGTCAATAAGCAAAATATGCGTTATTGGACAGGCAGCAATCCACACGTACTCCATGAGTCAACATTGCATCCCGAAAAAATTACGGTTTGGTGCGGTTTATGGGCCGGCGGCTTCATTGGGCCGTACTTCTTCCGTGCTGATCAAGACCGGCACGTTCTTGATTTATGCTTAAAAACCGTCGAAAATTGGGTCCAGCGTCTCGACTTCTGCAAGCGTGCCCGTGGTGCCCATGCAGAAGAAATCGAGTTCCATACATAATGGCATCGAATGTACTTTCACAGGAGGAATAAAGAACTTAATTCATATCCCAAACCGTTTTTGTTTTATTAAAAAAAAACTGTTGTAGTGTTTCTATTGCAAGAACCGATATAACCGGTAGTTATAGGACAGGCTTCAGAATCCGATGAAAAATAAGAAGAATTTTCGGAACTCAGAAGGTTGAGAAAGCTAGCGAAATAAAATTGTGGGCATTTAGGAACAATATGACGCAAGTAGTTTAAAATGATGTTAGCATCTTTCACATGAGATTTGTTAGTGGTATATACGAACGGAAAATAGTTGTGCAAACAAATTTTAGGTGGTCATAGTTATATATTTTAAAATACTATGCAAATAAAAATGAATTAAGTCTTAAACTGAAATTTTCTACGTATTTTCTTCCGGCTCATTCACATTAGCGCAGTTTGTGCACTTCCCAACACTGCATCTCAGGACGGATATCCTATAACCGAGTTGGCTCAACTCGTATTTTTTCCGAGTTAGTGTCGTTGCTTTACTTGCTATTTCTTGTCCTACCTAGTGTTCTTTTTCAACTCGGGTGCAAAGAAACGGACGTATTGAATACTTTAAATAAGATAGGTGTTAGCGATTTGGCAATGAAGAAATTGACTTTCGAATGTTTCACTAAATGTGATATATTACCGTTTAGACTTCTTGCAGTGCCTCTACCTAACTAAGGGTAAGGTCAGACATTTTTTGTGGGATCACTTTAACACGATCCGAAAATCTGCACCGACAAGATTTGTTGTTTTCAGTAACGTTTGTACAATTCATTAACTCATTCTTAACGACTTTTATTAGATGTCGGGCTGTATTTATACAAAGTGATACATGATATATGGATATTGCAATGCTTCATTGTAGCGGAATTTCGAGCCTCTCCCCTGGCTGATTTATTAAAGGAGATACCAATCACCATGGTCCTCATTTGTCAATGGTATTGTGCTCCAGAGTATTAAGCTTTTATATTTATTTTTTTTTCATTTTGATCATATATATATAAATTAAAAATAAACTATATTTGTATTTTTTACTTAAATACTATATAAACGTTTGCTATTACCATGAAATGAAAATTCATAAAGCACACAAGATTACATGAGCTACTTACATCCCGCAGTAAACACTGTTGCAACGGCCTAATTCCTCCTCACCTCGTGATACTTCAACATTCAGAATATTGTCAAATTTACTTTTTTTAGTTGCATACAAATATATTCACGATTTTCTTCTATCGCCTTTTACATTTGTTGTCGTTTAGTTTTCGGTAATCGACTAGCTAACAGCTGATCCGGCGATAGCGAATATCGTTGCAAAGTGGTTTCTGAATAGCAAAATCGTTAAAATTTTGGGTAAGAGGAGCTAACCATGAGTGTTGTTAAAACAAATTAGTGAATCGCACTACTGGAAAGACCTTTCGGGTTCTGTCACATATAGCAGGTGACAACGCTCTCACAAATATGAGTATGCCCCTTATCTTCTCAGAGACGACCAGTTTGAAACTAATATTTCAATATTTTATATCCTGGTCTATAATTCAACAAAAATTTACGTTTCAAACATTACGGAACGCTCTCCAAAATATATGTATGTACTTTCTCCTCAGTGAGGCGTACCGTGTGACACCCATATTTTAATATTTCATATAATTTATGTATAATTCTACTCTTTAATCAGTTTGCAACCTTCATAAAAATTAGCCATTAAAGCGGCGCTACATAAAAAGCTCTAGCTTTGCGCGACATTCGTCCGAAAAACGAAAAATGCAAAGCGAATGACAATAAACGCCTTTAGAACACTTATTTATTTACTGTAAAAGGTAAAGTAAACTATAATGCTAAGCAAATTACTATTGTAATTTATGGCTTATTTTTGATTTATGAGTAAATTACGATGAAACTAAGCGGGATGAGGCGATTTTACAGGTAACTTTTCAGGCGACTAATCGCCACCAGATTTCACAGAATTCTACAAACGTGGGAGCTGTTCGTAGCAATCCAAAAAAACTTGGCACTTTATTTGTGTTCGTTTTTAGTATTCCAATTAATTTAGAAGCGCGTCGTCAGACCTTCAATTTCAAAAGGATTTTAAGATGTGTGCAGAATGTAAACAAACTCAGGGTTGTACGGAAAAAAGTTGAACGGACTGAAAGTTTGCTGGCGACCAATTTTGCTCAGCGCGATTAGTTGAAGCACCGCTTAGACCAGGTGATTCAACTAAAAATAGCCGCAAGTGTACTCCCTTTAAGTAATATCGCCTTGTAAAATCTGTCAATAAACTAAAATGGATTGAGGTATTTTATCATAATTCAAGAACGAAGTCTGTGATGGCTCTAAATGTTATCGATAATAATCGAAAATGTGTTATGCAAAACCAAACCTGACCACGCATTTTGAAGTATTACCTTTTCAATCAACTGTGCAAAGTTTTTTTGCTGGCTTTAGAAGCTGTCTTTCATTGGGTCCGTTTTCATGTAACCTAGTTGCAAAAAAACACTCCAACTCGGATAAAATTTCCTTTTAGTTACTTCACGACACTGCCAAAATCTGTCATTAAACATATGATTTGGTTAGTGAAATTTTAAAGAAGCAAAACAAAATGAGCAATTCTGAGGATTCTGTGGTAAGTTATTAAATTTATTTAAAAACATTAAATAAATGCATTAAATAACCTTTTACGTTTGTAGATGATGTCTTTGTACACGGGTGAGCATTGCGAATCACGTCGCAATAGAGAGATGCAAGAAGTACTACAAGTATTGGAAACGATATATGCCAGCACTTCCAAAGACTCGGAGAGTGAAAAAAAGGCACATGAAAAGTGATCCAATTTTGAAAAGCGATTGGTAGTTGGTGACTTCAACGCGCACCACGATCTCTGGCACTCAAGTCTACCAGCTGATCGTAGGGGAAACGATTTGGCAGAGCAGATAGACGATTCGACATTCTGCACGATGAATGATGATGCCCCACCGGGATTATGGGTAGTTGCAGCAGCTCGCCTGACCTAACAATAGCTAGCGCAGGTCTGATAAACAGCATAACGTGGCCATCTTTGCTATCGCTTGCATCAGACCACCTACCCATAATCATCTCGATTGACAGACCTGCTGACTTTGTCTCCGCGGACCACCGCATCTATATCAAATTTAAAAGGGCTGACTGGGGCAGGTTCGCGGAGTTCACTGAAAATGCCTTCAGATCTCTTCCCATACCCACTGACGTTCGCAAAGGCGAACAGAAGTTCCGCAAGGTGGTTGCGTCTGCTGCGGCTCGCTTCATCCCGGCAGGGAGGATCCCTGAGATCCGTCCCATCAAGGATTTAAATGTGGAGATTCGGAGGCTGGTGGACCAAAACAAGCGGAACAAGTGGGTGGAACATTTGAAGTCCTGTAACCTGGTCACGGGTGTTGGTAAGCTCTGATCCACCGTGAAGTCCTTATCCAGCCCGACGAAGCACGACGACCGAGTGGAAATTTCATTCGGGGATCGTGCCTCGTCGGACCCGAAGAGACGCGAGAGCTATTTTAGCCGACAATAGATTGTGCATCCTTCGGGGGATAGGACCAAGCGGAAGGTGACCAGAAGGCTGCGCAAACTACCGAACAACAGCGCGCCTCTTGCCTTCACTTGTGGTGAGGTAAAGGTAAAGGCCTAACCGTGTTGATGCTGAAAAATTTAGGCCCCGCGGGAGTCGAGTTCCTCACAGGGATCCTCAATTTGTCCATGGCCACCCTCATCATTCCTGACATCTGGAAGTTTGGGAGGGTGGTCCCACTGCTGAAACCAGGGAAACCGGCCGACAAGGGTGATTCCTATCGGCCGATTTCCCTGCTGTCACCGGTGGTAAAGACACATGAGGCCCTACTCCTCCCATATTACACATACCTTGGGTCGGCTAAGCATCAACATGGCTTCCGGAATGTGCACAGCACAACAACAGCACTTAATGCCATAAACACACAGGTGAACCGCGGTCTTAACCAAAACCACCCCTGCGAGAGAACCGTTTTAGTAGCGTTGGACCTGTCTAAAGCTTTTGACACAGTAGACTCTCCCGCAGGGACTGAAACGGTGGACCGCGAATTACCTGTGTGGTCGTCAATCATCGGTATGGTTTTAAGATGAAACATCTTAACTAAGGAGGATTAAACAAGGGGTACCACAGGGTGGCGTCCTGTCCCCACTGTTGTTTAATCAATATATCTCCAAGCTCCCTCAACCGCCAGAGGGAGGCACAATAGTCTCCTATGCCGATGAATGCTCGATAATGGCAACCGGCAATGTAACTGACTACCTGTGTTCGAAGGTGAACGGTAATCTTTCCGACCTTGCCCATTTCTTTACTAGCAGAAACCTGGCGCTGTCCCCTGCTAAGTCCTCGGCGACCCTCTTTACCACCTGGACGAAGAAGGTCAGGCTGGATCTCAACGTCCATATTGATGGCACCCCCATTCCGACGGTTAATCACCCGAGGATTCTGGGGGTGACTTTCGACAGGCTGCTCTCCTTCTCTGCGCACACTACCGCAATCGCCAAAAGAGTACAGAGCCGCAACAATGTTCTCAAGTCGCTCGCCGGCAGCTCTTGAGGCAAAGACAAAGAAACGTTGTTGGCAACATACAAGGCGATTGGCCGGCCGGTAATAAATTATGCTGCGCCATTGTGGTCGCCGGGGACCAGCAGGACACAGTGGATGAAGCAGACTCGCCAGAAGGCCGCACTCCGCGTGGTGACAGGATGTTTTCTGATGTCGCCTGAGGAACATCTCCACCAAGAGGTCAATGTGCTCCGCGTTAAGGAGCACATCCTCGTGTTCAGCAAGCAGTTCCTTGCTGGGTGTCACTGTTTGGGGCACCCAAAAAGGCATCTGCTTGCAGTGGAACTACCCCCCAGGCACATCAGAAGGCATCTCTTAGAACAAAAGGACGAGATCCATCCACTCATCACGCAACCGCTGGATCCGGAGGCGTACCGGCGGGTCCTAAGCAACATCCACAGAGACACAGTCACTACCATTATTGACTCTCGCCAGGCAAATGCAGTTATCGGAGCCCACCCACCACCTGTAGCAGATGAGGAGTCCCTGCTGCCCCATGAGTCCCGCGTCACTCTGGCACAATTACGATCTGGATACTGTAGTAGGCTCAACTCGTACCTATCCAGAATCAACCCTGACATACCCAATACATGTCCGGCATGTGGAGATTCTCCTGTTCACATGCCCCCTCAAACCCACTCATCTAACCCCCCTCTCCCTCTGGTCCAACCCTGTCGAAACTGCACGTTTCCTGGGCCTCCCCCTAGATGAGTTCGACGGCAACGACCATGGGTGAATCCGCCCTTTACGGGGCGTGATAACCGCTACAACAACAACAACAACTGAGGCAGATTTCAAAATGCGCATGAGGCTAAGACGCCAAACATTGAAATATCTAACAAGTAATAACAAAAAGTGTGTAAAAGAAATGCACAAACTTAATGCTATTTTATTTTCAGTGAAATATTCGGAGTCTTAACTGCTTACCTAGTAGTGCGTGTATATTACCATGAATTCACTAATTCAAATATTTACAAGAATTCATTGCATTTCATTCGACTTAAAATCTATACAACTAAAACCAATTCACAAGGAGTATCACATATAAAATTGAATTCAGATCATTTCTTATTTTAATTACAAGTAAAATAAAAACCAAAAGCAAATTAAGAAAAGCCCAGTTTCAGTGAACACATTTTATTGAAGTTTTTGCAATGTTTCGATGTAAATTCTTCGTGTTCGTTTTTATAAGACCCTTGTACATTCTACTGCAAAATGTAACCGGTGTATTTTGAAAAGTTGTTAAGTGGATGCTCTTCCTGCATGTGCCCTAAAACCCGTATAATAACGGGCACGAAGAATTTACATCAAAAAACTTGCAAAAAATTCACTAAAAGGTTTTCACTGAAACTCACTGTAACGTTTTAAAAAGCTGTTGCTAGACAGAGTAATTTTTGTTAGCTATTTTTTCCAGACAGCACCGAAACCGAAAGTGTTTCAAACGGTCTGTAACTCACATGAAAAGGGTGGTCGTTTGAAATAATCGGACTTCTTCCAAATATTTCGTCCATTTGCTCCATATAGGGGGCAAAGCACGGGCAGGCGCCAGTGCTGCTGTTGTTGTCCCGTGCTGCCTTATAGGCCTGGGGAAGACTGCGCATCTTCGACTCCAAACACAGCGGCGTCCTTTCTAAGTCCTGGAAGTGGGTTGTGTGGGATCAGTCCAATTTTCTTTGCACAAAATTTTCCATGTGGGGGATGGACAAAGTTCAACTTGTTGAGCACGGCGGCGAATAGAAAAATTCGAATCTTCTCCAACACTATCACTTACAGCACCAATATTTTCTTCTGTACGTACAGTCTTGTTGTTGGTTTATCATCGAGTAGAGTAAATATTGTTCGCAATTTATCAACAGTTCGACGAATAAGCTGCTCTGATGCTCGATAATGTGGACCATAAAATTCACGAAGTGCTCTATAAGTTTGGCGAACAGAACATTGATTTTTAAAGAATTTTCCACAATTTGTAAATTTTGTTGCGGTGTTATTCTTTCCATGATGATTTGGCAATGCTTCCTGAACAGAAATGTAAAAACGAAATGTCATTTACCAGCTGTCAAGTAACAGCTATCCCTATCGAAAGTTCTATCAATCTAAAAAAAAACACCCTTTATAAAACAAAATGGTTTGCATAAAGTGACATTGACATAAACCGTTCAACAATCTTATTCATGCCTTTTATGTGAACCGATTATTTCAAATATGCAGCTTCTCATCCATGCGCACATTTGATAAAATCGGTAGACCAAAATACTCAAGGACATGCAAACAAATAGTTTTTTTTTATGAGTTACGCAAATTAAGTGTTATTTTTAACAGATTTAAGCAAAATATATCGCACGACCAAGGGGCAGATCGAGTGCTACTTCATTTTCGCGTTTGTTAGATAGTTTTCTCAATTACTTTGGATCAGCCGAAAAATTATTGACCTTATTATGAGACTAGAGAATTTAGACGGCCGACCAATGTATCAGGCAGTCAACTCTCCTGTTAAAATGTTGTAATTTTTTCGTTTGAGGTATTTGATCAAAAGTCCTACGACAGAAATTCACTTTTTACCTATATTTTTTCGTTTACGTTTTTTATTTGGAAATCTTCAAGAAAACCTCCTGAGTTTATTTATTTTTAAACAGCTGATTTAGGCTTTTACTTTTGTCTTCTTCTGCGGGGCTGCCAAGTATTCTCAATAAAACAAATTTTCACAGTAGGAAAAAATTTGTCTTTTAGCGGTCACCTTCTAAAAAAAAAATTATTTCGCAATTTAGAGGCGAACTGGCCTACATATTCCGACGTTAGCCTTTTTACGTTTTTTACTTAACTCTTCACTTTACAGTAAATGTTACAATATAATAGAATGCAATAATGGTATTCATATAAACTCGCAAAACTGATAGGATGATAAATTTATAATCCTGCTACATTAATTATAAAATTTGTATGAAATCGTATTTATCAGGGTCTGATAGATTAGCGCACTGATGTTGGTTCGCAAATGAGTTGGTATCAGAGTGCAACTTTTTTGCTATCAGCTGATTCCTTATATTCACAACATTTTAAATTTAAAAAAAAGCAAGATAATTTTCGAAAAACGAAATGGTAAGGCCAAATATTTAATGAGTTTATTGAATTGAATAAGTTTATATTAACAATGGTTATATTTCAGATTCCTACACCTAAAGCAAAACGGCAGATGGTTAATCCTATCCACCGTTGGACAGACCTGTAAACTTAAAGATGGTTGCAAACAGTTTTTGACACGGTCAAAGACCGGCCAGAGTTTGTTTAAGGTAAATATGATAAACACAAGAAATTTACTAAAACTTGTATATAAATATAGTTCCAGAAACCAACATGTCAAATTTTTATCAAAAACTAAAAAATACGATCCCCATATTACAGTCAATTGAATGGTTAATTGGACGGGAAATACAAGGCCTGGACTAATGGCTAGCGGGAAGTTCTGATTCACTCGAATGTCAGAGTGATACTCCGCAATCATCACTACGAGCCGTATAATTTACTCAGGCCGAGAAAGCAGCCAACTCAACCCCAGTGAAAGATATAATTACGTTCCAAGTTGGAGTTGGAAAGCGAAAAATTAGAATTAGGAAAATTAAAGCAATTTAATGATGTCGATCCAAAAAAAAAACTTGAATTACAAAATAACTTCAATTTAAAAAATTTGAAATTAAAGAAAGCTAGAACTTGACAAAAAATAAAAAAATATATTAAGTTGAACGAAACCCCAACTCCAGTCCAGCGCGTTTCAAATCCAACTATTTTTAACTATTACAAATTCTAGTAACAAGGTATCAAAGGCAGGGTATTACCTAGCATTCAAGTTAAATAGCAGTTGCATTTCGTCACTCGTATCGCAACAATTTTCGATATCCATATTTGCATTGCAAACTTTAGTTGGACTTATGTATGTATATTTATGCGCTGGTCTCGAATGTACAAATTATTTAGATAAATGTTACATATGTTTGATATGTTATCATTTTTTATTAATAAATTTAATTAAACTTTATATATTCGACTTTAGCATAATTAATAACAAAGCACTTCCCTTGCTTCACCTTCGTTAGTTGTAAACTCCGAATTTTCTCTGAGATACTTTTTGTTATCATCTAAAAGATTTTGTTCTTGATTATCATCCTCTGATATTTCAAAATGTTTACCCTTTTTTGTTACTAGAATATTGTGTAAAATTCCGCAAACTAAAATCCAACGCCATTTGTGGGCAAATCGCAGTTGTTAAATCCTATATCCTGAAACCATATGTCGAATAAGATAGTTATAGTCACTTAGTATTTCGGCTTTGAAGGAATAAATATGCTTCCGGGAAAAAATAAGCTTCGGAATCTTCAAATGGTTTTTCTCGCTAACTTTATTTCTGTTCCGTCAACATATCCAACACAATTCATGAAACTTATTAGCAACAAAAGATTTTCGCTCAACAGAGAAACTTATCTTTTAGTTTAAGTTTACGGAACAGAACGCCGAAGGAAAGGGAACGCATATCAAAAGTGTCTGTGACTAGTACTATCTTCCTCTCGTTTGAACATATTTTCTGCAATAAAATACCTAACTCCAAGTAAACATATATGCATATATATATATATGTATATGTATATACTCATCATCGTTAAGTTCTGCCAAGGATCCGACTATTGCCTGTGGTTGAATGTTATTAAAGGCACCTTTTATATCCAGAAAATCACTAACTGCAAGGTCCTTGTGTTCAAGAGACTCCTCAATGACTTTAACAACCATATGCAGGCCCGTTTCCACAGACCTGCCCTTCGAGTAAGCATGCTGAGCATGCGACAGCCGCTCCCGCGGTATCTCCTCCATTGTATAACGATCAATCAGCCTTTCCAGGGTCTCCAAAAGAAAAGAAGAGAGGCTGATAGGCCTAAACTCCTTTGGGGATACATGAGAGCTCTTACCCGCCTTGGGAATAAACGTAACCCTCACATTCCTCCAAAGTCTGGGAATATAGCCCCTACTTATGCAGCTCGCGTAAATAGGCGCCAACCACCGACACGACACTCGTTCGGACTTCTGCAACTGAGCGGGAAGATTCCGTCAGGTCCCGGCGACTTGAACACTTTGAAGGAGCGTATCGCCCAGAGTAGGCGACGCTCTTACAAAAGGTCACGAGGAGGAATACAGATGGCACCTGATTCCACGCCTGTAATCTCACATGACTCAGGATTACTAGGGAAATGGGAATCGAGGAGAAGTTTGGGCGACTCCTCACTGCTCATCGTCCAATCTCCCAATTCGTTTCGAGACATCCCAAGGGGACGGGAGCCCTCGCGAACACCGGCCTAAGCCTGGAGGACTCGTGGCAGCCTTCACCGTTCTCGCAGAAACTTCTCCACGAGTCCCGCTTAGCTCTCCTTATTTCGGACTTATATATTCCCAATCCGATCGTACAGAGTTCACAATCCGAGGGGTTTTTACACTTCCTCGCCTGGTTAAAAAGTCTTCTACTCGAAGTCCTAAGCTCCAAAATTTCCATAGTCCACCAGTATGGCTTAAATTTGCCCGAAGGCGGCCTCCTCAGCGGACACAAAATATTTATCGCTTTATTACAAGCTACGGTGAATTTCTCCACTAAGCTGTCGATGGAACTTTCCGAAAGAAGTAAATTTCCCTGAGGTTCCTCAAGAAGAAACTCCTGCAGCTTCTTACAGTATAGATCCCAATCTGTGTTCCTTCGCATCGTCCAAGGAGAATTTAATATACCTATGATCAGAGAAGGAGTGATCGTTAAGAACTCTCTAGTTCGAGATACAGGATAACAATCCAGATGAAACCAGGGTAAGGTCCAAGACCTCCTCTCTTACCGAAGTTTCAAACGTAGGGCGCTCCCCCTATTAAAAATAGACAAGTTTTCGCTAAGAATAAAATCAAAGAGAGACTCACCTCTTGCGTTGATATCTGAGCTACCCCAGAAGGAGTGCCTCGAATTGGCATCGCAGCCCACAACGACGCCGGCTTTCCTGCGCCTCGCTTCCGCCAGAGTATTCCTCAGCACCACTCGAGGTGGTTCCACCTCATCATCGTGAGCCACATACGCGGACATAAGCCAAAGTTCTCCGGCCCCGTCCGCGAGTCTCACTGTTACTACGTCTCCATTGCTGAAATTAGACAGTAAATGTGTATTAATTTCAGGCCTGACGAGCATACAAGCTCTAGGTTTACCTGCGTTACTGTACACCAGAAGCTTGTACTTCTTCGTCCCGATGCCAGAAATATCGTTACTCCTCCTCCGCCCCATCGAACAGCTTGTTTAGACTGAGGACGGATCCCGCAACCGAGGCGGCTTTCCCAGTGCTCTCGGCGTCCGACCTGACGGAGTCTACCTCCATGCTCATGAAGGCCTCCATAACTTCCGCCGCCTCCTCCGCATCAGCTCCGCAGACCTCAGGCACCAACTCCGGTTCAACCGTAAGGAGGACGTCACTGCCTCTGGCATCAGATTGGTAGATCTTAAGGGTTACCTTCTCGAAGCCGTAGGATATGACCCCCGGCTGCTCAGCGAGAGGGCCGAGCCACTCCACGTTAAACAGAATCAGCGCTTGCCGATATGGTTCTTCGGACCCCTCATACCGACCGACCTTCCAATTGTGTGCCAACCCGCACTCTCGCAGCGGGAAGGTGGACCAGGATTATCCCTGATCACCTTCATAAAGGCGGCAGAGATTGCTGCCGCCACACTCTTCCAGTCCATCCTAGAGATGGCACCGTCCTCCTTACTGCGGTCCACGACACCCAGTCCT
This sequence comes from Anomoia purmunda, assembly GCA_951828415.1. Lineage (NCBI taxonomy): Eukaryota > Metazoa > Arthropoda > Insecta > Diptera > Tephritidae > Anomoia > Anomoia purmunda. The sequence continues at coordinate 38,912,964 of OX639994.1, read as the reverse complement.
GGGCCGTTTGACTGAAGAGGTCTCCCCCTCCTAAGACCGCTGTCTTTTTGAGGCTGAGCTCTTCGAAGGTGCACTCGCGCTCTCTCAGATATCTGAGGTCTCGCCTGGCCACCATAGCGTTCCAGAATCTTGGAGGCCATGCGACGATCGGAGTGGGCCTTCCTCCCTGTGCCCATCCGTCGCTTAGGTCCCTCGGCGGGCGGATTTTGGGTCTCCCTCGACTGTACCGGTACACTGCAGGATAGACCCTTGCTGGTACTGGCAATATCGTCCAGTCTCCCCCCTCCAGAGGCCGCGGGCGATTTCCCCTGCGACTCACCTGCGCGCCCAGCCGGAATTACGCCCCCATCTAACCTAGAGGCTGCGGAGGTCGGCTTCGATTCTCCCCCCCTACAACGCGAGTGGCAGTGACTGTACCCCCCAGTTTAATCACGATTTTGGATGTCGGCTCCGACAATCCTTCACCACTCCTAGTTTTGGCCACAGCGGCCGTCCCCCGTACAGAGCAAACGGAGGGAGGCCGTTTCGCCCTCTCCACGTTAGTAGAAGCTGCCACCCGCAGCGATGAGCCAGTTTTAGGGATCGACTCCGACGCCCTTCTTTACATTTTACGATCAATGGATTGAGAAGTCCGATCGGATCGAAGAAGCTCGACAGTTTCGATAGAATTGAACGCTTTGTTGGTTTGCCGCAATTATCTGCCACAAAGTCGAAAAGAAAGCTATCTTCCAATAGTGACCACTTCATAACCAACGTTTTTATGAACTCTGTGTCGTGAAAGCGAATCAGGTCTTCTTTATCTTCAGGTTATATATCGTCGATAATTTCTGAAGCGTTTGATGCGAATTTTCGGAGGAAACCCCGCACATTTTCATAAATTTATTGTTTGACGCTTAATTTCGATAACGTCTGATAAACTGTCTGCGCCACTTATTAAATTGTCCACGTAAAAGTCACGGAAGGTTACCTGGGATCTGATTGGATAAGTTGACGCCTCCTCTATTGCAATCTGCTGCAGGCATTTCACCGCAATGTATGGTGCACAGCTGGTGCCATAGGTTACTGTTTGCCATTGGTATGTACGAAGTGAATTCTGGGATGCTGGTCCCCACAGAATGCATTGCCAATAAGCATCTTGTTCACCGACCCAAATCTGCCTGTACATTTTGGCGATGTCAGCAATGAAGACGTACTTGTGTCTTCTGAAACGGGAAAGGATTGTAAATATAGTATCTTGAAGCTGAGGTCCAACTCTCAAGATGTCGTTGAGACTCAATCCATTTGTGGTTTTGCAAGACGCATCGAAAACGACTCTCAATTTTATCGTGAAGCTGTCGATTTTTGTGACCCCATGATGCGGAATGTAGTTGACCTTTCTTCCACCAGCATCTTCTTCGGTTACTGGGATCATATGCTTCATATTGATATATTCATTCAAGAAATCATTGCAATCTTTGTAAAATTTCGAATTATGTTTTAGTTTGGATTCTAATGAGATGACTCTTTTGTGGGCGATGTCTACTGAATCTCCAATACACTGCGGATCTTCCTTAAATGGAAAGCGACCAACGAATTTTTTGGTGATGGGGCATCTACGCGTGGTACGGCGAAAGTAATCTTCGCACTCCACTTCATCCGAAGACAAGCACGGCGATAACAGTTCTGGAATATTTTCAAGTGCCCAGAACAATTCCAACTTTTTGTCCATGATGTTGTACGGTAATGGCGATAATGTTGACCGATTTGTTCTATCAAAGGCCCTGGGATGGCACCTGCAACCACCCATCCGAGTTCGGTAATTTGAAGAATAGGACCGTTGAGCTGCATTTGGTCGTTACGAAGTAGCTCGCGGAACAGTCCTGCTCCAATGAAGACATCAACCTACCCTGGCAAGGAGAATGTCGGATCAGCGATGCGATGAAATGCACATCATGCGAAGACAACGGGTGAGAGACAAACCCCGTTTAGCATTACTGGTGTTGTTGCCAATGCAGCTGTACTAAAAGCTGCGCGATGAACACAAACAAAATAGCGAAGTGCGAACAAACGATGAGCGAAGAAGCGATGAGTTAGAAATTAGGCGATGCATAAGAAAACGAAAAGCAAGTTGAGGCAAGAGGAATGGATAGGGTGAGATCCCAGAATATGGTTTATGCGATACTACATTTAAGATCTTTAAGGTCAAGCCCTTAACACATATGATTTGTTTAGAGAAATTTTAAAGAAGCAAACAAAATGAGCAATTCTGAGGATTCTGTGGTAAGTTATTAAATTTATTGCCCGGCTAGAGTGCAATGGATACAGATTCAGCTCGGCCTTTGGGCATTCTAGGATTCTTGCCAGTTTCGACTTTGTCCCTCCGGAAACAGATTGCTGTCTGCCGGCTCCAGCTCGGAGTTGCTCCCTATCCACTTACATCCCGCGTAGGGTGGAGTGGAAGGAGGGTGGCTTGTGGGGCGGTGGGACGGTGAACTTTTTCACGGATGGCTCGAAGCTGGATGGTAAGGTTGAGGGAGGGGTCTTCTGCGATGAGTTCTCCCTCAACCGTAAATTTAGGCTTCCGGACTATTGCAGTGTATTTCAAGCAGAGGTGGCCGCAATAAAGGAGGCAGCCGATTGGCTACTTACCAATGTAATGCCCTCTAGACGGGCCAACATTTATTCGGATAGTCAGGCCGCTATTAAGGCCTTAGGATCGCTAATGGTGAGATCAAAACTGGTCAGGGAATGCCTGACTTCCCTCGCAGCCGCCTCGGAATATCTCGACGTTAGACTAATTTGGGTACCGGGTCATAGCGACATTGCAGGGAACTGCATGGCTGATGAGCTTGCTCGGCAAGGTACCCTGGAAGTCATTTCTCCTTGCAGGGAGGGGGTGGGGGCTCCTTTGACTGCCTACGGGCTTCTCCTGGACAGATGGGCTTTATGTCGTCTCAGCGAGCGCTGGGAAATTGCCACGACATGCAGAATTGCAAGGTCCCTCTGGCCGAGAGTGGATCGTGGGCGCTCAAGGGAGCTGATGTCGCTTACTAAGCGGCAACTCTCGACCCTGGTTGGTGTTTTGACTGGGCATTGTCCGTTGGGTATTCACGCGGTTAGGCTAAAAATAGTCTCTGACCCTTTCTGCAGCAGCTGTATGGAGGAGGATGAGGTGGATTCATCTTGTCATTTTCTGCTCAGCTGCCCTGCATTTGCGAGACTGAGGTTCAAGTACCTAGGCTCGTACTTCTTTAGCTCTCCAGAAGACCTTTCTGGAGTGGAGATTGGTAAGTTGCGTGACTTCATTTGGGGCACGTAACGTTTCTCAGGTTAATCTTTCCTGACTTTCCGATTCACGTTACCGTTCATAAATTAGGTGGTATCACAACGGACTCCTACTATGTCTAAGTGAGTTTTTTTTGGGAACTACCACAGTAACCTAACCTAACCTATTAAATTTATTTAAAAACATTAAATAAATGCTTTAAATAACCTTTTACGTTTGTAGACTAAGTCTTTGTACATGGGGAGCATTGCGAATCACGTCGCAATATAGAGATGTAATAAGTACTAGAAGTATTGGAAAGGATATATACCAGCTCCAGCTCTTCTGAAGACTCGGAGAGTGAAGACGAGGCACATGAGATGTGCTCCGATTTTGAAGGTACACTCGATGCGTTGAGTGAGACAAATTTCAAAATGCACATGTGGCTAAGACGCCAAACGGTGGAATATCTAACAAGTAATAACAAAATGTGTGTAAAACATAAACTTTATGCTATTTTATTTTCAGTGAAGTATTCGGAATCTAACTGCGTATCTGACACTTCTGGTAGTGGTAGAACTCGTATATTACCAAAAAATAGGTGTATATGTACATTTGGTATGTAAGCAAAACAGTAACATTTAGGCAACTAGCAAATTGCGGTAGCCCCGCCAGCGGCGTGGTCCAATGTTCTAAGAGTTACCCGCTTTTTAATATCGATTAGTCATGAACATACTAAATGGCCAGAGGGAGGATATTGGTACGAAAATGTGGACAAATTGGAGTAAAATAAGCATATCCCTGGTGGGAGTCGGGCAATCGATGGTACGCACATTGCAATTAAAGCCCCAAAGAACAATAAAGAAATATACTTTGATCGGGAAAGAACGTACAGTATTGTGTTGCAAGGTGCGGTTATTGTCAACAAAAAGGTCATTTACATAACTTGTGGTGAACCTGAATCGCTGCCTAATTACCGTGTACTAAGAAGGTTCAAAATCTTTCAGGATACAGAAAACCATTGTGAGGATATGCTTCCGAATTCATATTTTATAACACAGTGCTACAAAAAAGAATGAAGTCGAAATACCTGGGAAGTGATGTTATTTTTCTTGTAGGTCTTATCGAGTAGAACGAGAATCCAATTTTGGAATTTGTCAAACACCCCCAAAATCTCGACTTAACCTTAAAAAACCGATTTTTCGTGCTTTTGCGCACTTCTTAGCCCATATCGTAGATAATTAACAACCGATTTTCATTATAAGAACGGTTTAAGAAACTCAGACCTTTTGAAATATATATAGACATCTTAATAAAGCTGAAGAAATTTACTTGTTTTTGCACAACAAACTTAAATTTTGCAACCCTTTTTCTTCTTTTTTTGACTTTGGCGATATTTTCACACACTATTTTATAAAAATACAAAATGAGTTTTGATTAGATTCAAAGAGTACGTTTAATACCGAGTTCAAGGAATGTTTCTTTTAAAAATCTGCCAAAAAGTGACTGAGTTATTTTACTTTTTATAAGAACGAAATTTTTTCAAAAATTTGCTTCTGTTGTTCCCAAGGAAATTATCACTTAATTTTTGAGTTTTTACTCAATTTTGAAGTCTTTATAAATTTCCGTTATACTGAAGTGCACGTGTTGTTTGTCTTTTGTTGTGTTTGCTGTTAAATTGGATAAAAATCGTGGTAAAGTAAAACTAAAATGTGCGACAAGCGTAATAAGTTTTGCTACATTTGTGGCTTATTTACGGATACAAGTTATAGGCGTGATTTTAAAAATAATATTGGTGTAGTAAAAATATATAACAAGATTTTCGAAAGGTTTTATAGTGCGAGTCGCTGGTACGAGCCAGAATTTATTTGTGAATATTGCTGCACAACATTAAAAAAATTTAAAGTTCAACAATCAATTTCTTTGCTCTTTTCTGTGCCTATGATTTGGCATCATCACGCATATCATAAACAAGACGATTGCTATTTTTGCAAAACAAACGTTTCAGGTCACAATTTTAAATCGCGGAAAAACGTAAGGTATGCGAATGTTGTTACGGTTACAAAACCAAAATACTTAAATGCCGAAGTGCCTACAAAAAGTGAGTCCATCGATGCTGGTGAAACATATTTAGTAGAGGAAGAATTCCTTCCTTGTAAATCAAAATCAACGGAAAAGCATTTGGTTTCAAATTCTGATTTCGCCGATCTAGTGCGTGATTTGCATTTATCGAAACGAGAATCTGAAGTCCTCGGTTCACGACTAAAGCAGTGGAATTTAGTGGAAAAATATTTTCAAGTAACATCGGGTTGGATAAGCGACCGCACTTTGATACTTAGAGAAAGTTTTAAAACTGATGGCAATGACTGTGATCTAGTACATTGTGTAAATGTACCCAAATTATTTTCGGCTTTAAATTATAATTATAATGTAGATGACTTTTCATTGATGGATCGTGTAAAAAAAAACATTCGTGTTTCCTTAATGAAGTCTGTAATGTCACCCTTAGGTGTAAAAGCTGTGTTATTACACAATGAAAATCTCTTACCATCAGCTCCAATCGCGTATGGGGTTAACAAGAAAGAAACGTATGAAATTATGGAACAAATTTTACGGTTGATCGACTATGCCACGCATAAATGGAAAGTCATCTCTGACTTAAAAGTGTTGACAATTTTATTTGGCATGCAAGGTGGCTACACAAAATACCCTTGCTACCTTTGTGAATGGGATAGTCGGGCATGATCGCAAAGCATGGCCATCTCGAGAGTCACATCAGATAGGCAGGAAAAACGTTTTAAGCCTCCCATTGGTAAAATCTGAGGATGTTATCTTACCACCACTACACTTAAAACTGGGATACATGAAACAATTTGTAAAGAAATTGGATGTTAATAGCGAAGCTTTTCTTCATCTTAAAACTGTCTTCCCAAAATTAAGTGAAGCTAAAATAAAAGCAGGTATTTATTAATTTGTTTTCATACCTACTTGTTTTTTTATTTTTTTTTATAATATGTGTATATAGGTATTTTCATTGGACCTCAAATTCGCAAAATTATGAGCGACGTTACCTTTATGAACAAGTTAAGCTGTGTTGAGAAACGTGCATGGAAGAGTTTTGTAGCGCTATGTGATAATTTCCTTGGGAACAACAGAAGCGACGACTACATCACGGTTGTAAACGAATTTTTAAGTGCATATGGTGAAATGGGTTGCAACATGTCGATAAAAATTCATTTCTTGCATTCGCATTTGGACTTTTTCCCACATAATCTGGGCCAGTTTAGTGATGAACAAGGCGAACACTTCCACCAAGAAATGGCTACGATCGAAAAACGTTTCGAAAGAAAAAACAAAATAAATATGATGGCAGAATACTGCTGGTCAGTACAACGCGAAACTTACGATGCTAACCTAAGGCAAAAACGGTCAAAAAAGCACTTTTGATCTATATATTTTCATTTAATAATATTTATTAGTAAATTAAGTTCGTTGTAAATTTTTGCAAAAATTTCGTTCTTATAAAAAGTAAAATAACACAGTCACTTTTTGGCTGATTTTTTAAAGGAAACATTCGTTGAACTCGTTATTAAACTCTGAATCTAACCTAAACTCATTTGTGTTTTTATAAAATAGTGTGTGAAAATTATCGTCAAAGTCAAAAAAAGAAGGAAAAGGGTAGCAAAATTTAAGTTTGTTGTGCAAAAACAAGTAAATTTCTTCAGCTTTATTAAGACGTCTATATATCTTTCAAAATGTCAGAGTTTCTTCTTTCTTAAACCGTTCTTAGAATGAAAATAGCTAATAGCTAAGCTATGGGCTAAGAAGTGCGCAAAAGCAAGAAAAATCGGGTTTTTAAGGTTAAGTCGAGATTTTGGGGGTGTTTGACAAATTCCAAAATTGGATTCTCGTTCTACTCGATAATACCTACAAGAAAAATAGCATCACTTCCCAGGCATTTTTGAGTGTCACACTATGTAATCGGAGATTCGGCATATCCGTCAACGAAATAGCAGGTTTCACCGTTTAAGGACTACGGAAATTTAAATGCATGCCAACGAAAGTTCAAAGTTTTCAAAACAATTAAACTTTTTCCAAATTTGGGACTTTTTTTTACTTTTTTTATTTTAATATGATTGCCTGTGATTACTATATAACCTGTGAAAAATTTGCGATGTAGAAAGGAAAACTTCGGGAGTTATGAATTATTTTATCTTTACGCGCGCTTCGCCGCTACTTAACGAACGAGCGCATTGGTTACGCGTGATACGTGCAGGTCCAAGCAAGCTCAGCCTCGTTGATTACATTGATTACATTCGCTTAGAAACAGACATTATACATAAATTTTCTACGAAAAACTGTGTAATAGTTACAAATTAAATGATCAGGATTATAGTTTTTTAACCTTTCACAATAAGTAAGTCAAACCGTTTACTGTTGCTTCTTTTTTGTGTTTTTTTCATTTTCCGGACAAATTTACAAATACGCAATTATGTGGTTCTTATGTGGCATAGCCTTCATTGTAGCAAGCATACCTTGACACCCATATTTTAATTTTTCATGTAACTTGTGTATATTTTAAATAAATTTGACTCTCCCACCCTCCAAGCATAAAGTATACCTTACAATTCAAAGGATAGAAGCACAGGTAAGACTTATAGAATACAAGGTTGTTCCTTCCCACAGAAGTGGTAGGACCTCGCCATTTGTAAACAAGTATACGGGAGAAAGAAGAATGAATAACTTCCAATATTTCAGTAAGAAAAGTTTTTTAAACGTGCTAATGTGCAGAAAGATGATTTAAAGGCAGTGGTTTCATAAGCCAATCTGCAAAATACTAAAAAAGGTAGCTCTTTGCCCCCATTTGTAAAAAAGCTGTGTCTAGTTGCAGTTGAGAATTGTCAAAAACGGCAAAGCAAAGCAGCGCTACCTCTGAAGGCATCACCTTCTGCATTCAGTACACCGTGAGACATAGGTGACGCTTAATCACTTCCTTTACTTTAAACGTTGATTTTGTAACTTTGAGGGGTTTTTACATTAAGTTAAATTAACACCCAAAGGTGCAGTTATCACCTTCATTCACTGTGATGTGTACGCGGTCAGCGTAGTCGCAATCTGGTATTCTATCATTCTTGATTAATGCCATATACATATCTCTGGTAGATACTACCAAGGCACATTAAATAGGTAGCAAGATTACGGAAAATACAATCTGGAGTGGTTTTTGTTGTTGCTGGTGGGTCGTTAAACGGCAAAATCGCTGTGTGAAAAGTGAACGAACTATCAATGAAGAACAAGAACATTGTGTGCCTTTGTTCCTTGCAAGATTATGTACACATTTCGAATAAAAAAAAAACCCTCCCTGTTGCTGGTACCTGTTAGTCTATTTAGTATTTTCCTCATAAATTGGAATTACTTAAACCTAATGTTGTCACGCAACAAATTAATTCAGATTTAGATACCTAAAATACATTAATTTCCTACTGTAAAATGCAACTTTGCAGGTGAATGGCCCTCAACCGCAGATTAAAGGAACACCTAACTAGTTTCATAGAATATAAATTGAACGAAAAACACGGGTTCCGGCTTCTTCAGAAAACTATACTTTTCCATCAATAAAAACTTTAAAGCGACGCGGCAAATGTATATGAAAAATTGTCAATGACGAATTAATTTTTTAATTTAAAAACGGGACAAGAAGGAGATATCCCAAAGATAGATCTTAATTAAAAAATTGCCGCTAGTTCTGCTTCATTTGAAAATAAAATTAAACACATGCATTTTTGCATAACGATTTTGGTTCTTGATACAGGCAACACAATTAAATATTAAGTGAAATTACTTGAAAATGTATAAGTATAATGTATAAGTAAATTTAAAATAATGTTTTCCACTTTGTAACGACGCAGTATGTAATAACAAAATGATACTATGGGAAATCTCACGTCGACATTTAATAGAGGTAAGCGCAAATTCACAAGAAAGCTCCTCCAAAAACAATATCCGTAATAATAGGCCGATTTCAAAGCTCTCGTCTGCCTCAAAACTTTTTGAGATATTTGCTAATGAAAAATTATATTTATCTCTAATCAGCACGGTTTCGTTGCATGTTGCTCCACTGTCACTAATTTGTCCATTTTTAGTGATTATTGCATTTCTGCATCCGAAATCAAATCTGAAGTTGACACAATTGACTGTCAAGTCATATTTATCCAATAGACGCTGCCTTAATCTCACTTCCCGTCCGTTTGTTGCATCGTCTGGTGTTCCGCAAGCGAGCCTCTAGAATGCTCCCTCATTTTTATTTTATTTGTTAATGATATTGGTTCATGCTTTTCGTTTGCTGAATACTTGTTGTATGCTAATGACCTTAAAATATTCGCAGCCCTTAACAATACTCGTTATTCTGAAAGGTTGCAATCCGACCTACACAATGTCAAAGAACATAAAACTATAAGAAGAGACAACACGTTACATTTGCTTTACTCGCATCAGCGACTTGTGGTTCGGGGTCTACTTTTTCTCCTGCGAGGCTTTTGTAGTCACCATTTGGCAAAGTGGAGAAGTGTTCCCTCGAAAACTTAAGAGTGCTTAGAACATCAGTCGCCAGGTCGCTGTTCTTGGTCTTACAAAAATTCGCTCCGTATTAACTAATTCTGTAAGTCGCTGCTTGTTATGGTCACATTTCAGCATCTCTCTTCTTTCTGCGAATTATACGTCTACGTCTCTCTTCCTTTCCCTGTTTTCAAATAAGAAGACAGCGGATTCGCGTCTTGGCTCTAACAATTGCAATTTCGAAAATGTGGAGGAATTTGTTTATCTTGGAACCAGCGTCAACACCGATAATAATGTCAGCCAGGAAATCCTACGGAGAATCTAAGCTTTATCTGTAATTAAATACGTAGATTAACACATTTACTTTCATTGTGGATGAATAAAAATGAAGTCTTTTAAATTCAAAATGGCCGCGGCTATGATTCAATGTCACATAAATGCGAGATGAATAACATAAAAATGGAATAATACGAATATTAATACGGAAGGAAAACAATGGCGGCGAATACTGATTTTGATGAGGGTATCGTGATCGCACAAAAAAAGAGACGAGCTTTCTGTGTTGTATGGGCATATTATTTCTAATTACAACATAGGGAAACGAAAGTTTAATAAGTAAGTAAGTCGTACAATGACTAGTCAGAACACCTACGAGGGTCGAAAGTTGCCGCTTAGTAAGCGACCTCAGTTCCTTTGGGCTCCCAGGATAATAATATATAATAGTAATATACTATATACTATACAATAGTAATAACTTCCAGTGTACCCTGCCGAGCGAACTCATCAGCCATGCAGTTCCCTGCAATGCCGCTATGGCCCGGTACCTAAATTAGCCTAATGTCGAGAGACTCCGAGGCTGCCGCGAGAGAAGTCAGGCACTCCCCGACAAGTTTTGATCTCACCAGTAGCGATCCTAAGGCCTTAAAAGCGGCCTGGCTATCAGAATAAATGTTAGTCCGTCTAGTGGGTATTGCATTGGTGAGTAGCCAAGCTGGCCAGAATCCTTGAATGCTCAATGGCCGATCTGAAACTGTATCCATTGCATCTTAGCCGGGCAACAGCACGGGCTGCTGCAACTTTGCAATGTCTACAGGCAACACGTTTAGGATAACAATGAGCGCGAGGATGGGTGTGGTCCTAAGTGCCCCACTGATTTCAATGAGCGCAGTTCGCTGCACCCGCTCTAGCTGCTTAGCTTTCGATACCTTATCCAGTGAGTTCAACCAGACAACCACTCCATAAAACATTATAGGCATTATTATAGTTTCATAAAGCCAGTAATTTACCTTGGAAGAGAGACCCCATCTCTTTCCAATAGCACCCCGGCAACAGTATATCACAACCCAAGCCTTTTTCATCCTTGCTACTCTTGCCCGCCTTGGGAATAAACGTTACCCTCACGTTCCTCCAAAGTCTAGGGATATAGCCCCTACTTAAACAGCTTGCATAAATAGGCGTCAACCACCGATTGGACACCCGCTCAGACTTTTGCAGCTGAGCGAGAAAAATACCATCAGGTCCTGGCGACTTGAACGCCTTGAAGGAGTGTATGGCCCAGAGCAGGCGACGCTCTTCCAACAGGTCACAAGGAGGGGCCAAGATGGCACCTGGTTCCACGCCTGTGGTCTCACACGGCTCCGGGTTACTATGAAAATGGGAATTGAGGAGAAGTTTGAGCGACTCCTCACTACTCATTGCCCAATTTCCAAAGTCGTCCCTCAGACAACCCAAGGGCATGGGAGCCCTCGCAAGCACCTAAACCTAAGAACTCGTTGCAACCTTCAACGTTCTCGCAGAAGCTTCTCCACGAGTCTCGCTCCGCTTTCCTTATTTCGGATATATACCCAACCCGATCCTATAAATTTCCCAATCCTAGGGTTTTTTACTCTTTCTCGCTTGGTTAAAAAGTCTTCTACTCGAAGCTCTAGCTCCGAAATTTCAAACGTCCACCAGTGTGGCTTAGCTTTGTCTGAAGGCCTCCTCAACGGACACCAGAGCTCGATCGCTTTATTACAGGCTGCGGTGAATTTCTCCACCAAGCTGTCAATCGAACTTTCCGAATAGAGTAAACCTCATGGGCCTCTGGAAGAAACTCCTGTAGCTTCCTACAGTATAAATCCCAATCTGTGTTCCTCAGATTTCTATAGGGATGGTTAAGAGAACGAGCTTCGCCCAGGGAGAGCTGAATATACCTATGATCAGAGAAGGAGTGATCATTGAGAATCCTCCAGTTCGAGAAATGGGATAACAATTCAGATGAAACCAGGGTAAGGTCCAGGACCTCTTCCCTGACCGAAGTTACAAACGTAGGGGCACTTCCCCTATTACAAATAGATAAGTTTTCGCTAAGAATAAAATAAAAGAGAGACTCACCTCTTGTGTTAATGTCCGAGCTACCCCAAACAAGAGTGCCTCGAGTTGGCATCGATCCAACCGGATGGAGGGCGTCATCGCTTCTGGCATCGGACTGATTGACCCTAAGGGCCACCTTCTCGAAGTTATTGGAAATTACCCCTTGCTGTTCAGCGAGAAGGCCGAGGGACTCTGCGTTAAGCAAAATCAGCGCTTGCCGATATGGTACCTCGGACCCCTCAAATCGAACGACCTTCCAGTTGTGCGAGGGAAGGTTTGGGTTGCAATAGCGGAGGATTTCCACGATTCCCCCTGGTGTGAGGGGCTTCGCAGGGAGTCAGGCGCGAGCCCGCGGATGCAAAGGCAAATCCTTCTTATCCACGGCCTCGAGCCTGGCACCCTTATAGACCTCCCCCACCAAATCAACCGCCGCTTTATAAAGCTTGCCCGGCCGCCGTCGGCGCACGATATCCTCTTAAAAAGACCAGAGTGTCAGCCCGTACAAGTAGGTGGACCAGGATTGTCGCTGATCACCTTCATGAAAACGGCCGAGATCGCTGATGCCACACGCTTCCAATCCATCCTAGAGATGGCACCGTCTTCCTTGCTGTGATCCACTACACGCAAAATAGTGAAGCCCGCCTGCTTATCGACTTCGCTTAACGATTTGGGTTCGACCCCAGTCCTGGGCCGTTTAACGGAAGAGGTTTATCCTTCCTGAGACCGCTGCTTCTTTGAGGCTGAGCTTTTCGGAGGCGCGCTCTCCCTCAGCACCCCCCTGTCCCACTCAAGCGACCTGGCGTATTTCTCAGAGATCTGAGACCCGCCTGGCCGCCATAGCGCTCTAAGAACTTGGAGGCCATGCGATGACCTCAGTGGGCCCTCCTACCAGTGCCCACCCGCCGTTTAGGTCTGTCGGAGGGCGAATTTCGGGTCGCCCCCGACTGTCCCGGTACAGTACGGAATAGCCCCTTACTGGTACTGGCAACCTCATCTCATCCACCTCACCCGCAGCGATGAGCCAGATTAACGGTTCGGCTTCGACGCCCCTCTACCGCTCGAAAATTTAAAATTTTTGTCCCATGGTTATCTATGCCGGAGCAGGGAGGCTATGCGAGGGTTGACGCACATCCTTATGAGGTGAGGGTTCAGAGCCAGACCAGACGCAAAGACGGGAGTCATCTCAACCGCGCCTACACCTCTAACTAAATGGCGACGAGAATTGAAACGTACCCTGAGACTTGCCAGATTTTAACGGGACGGAGAAGGCGATGGCATTAGCCTACGAGCCATTTCTGCTGAGTTTCACCCCAGCATACTGTGGTGGTAGAATACCACAGCCGCCAGCCCAAAAACAACATAATCAAGAAACGTAAGTAAAGGAAAAGACCATGGACAAAGCAAGGGGTGTTACCGTTCAGGTTAGGCTGTCGAGGCCGCACGATTATTTAGCGTTACCCAGGAAGCACCACGAGGAGGCGACCATGCATTACATCCCCAATGAAGTCTAAATATGTCTAAATATATTTCAAATATGAAATATTCTATAAAACTACAATTCTTTACTTGTTACCTACATACATGAATACTAACGCGCCGCAATTAAACGGTAAGGGAAATTTAAATATGTGCCGGTATTTTGTTACTCAGTCTTACCTCAAATTTCGCCAAAGACAGTGGTGAAAAGCAGAAGAGTATGTTAAGCTAGAGATGCACAATCAACATCAATGAAAATATGTTCATCGATACAACACAATATAATATTATTGGCATAAGTACCTAGGTGAAGGTTTAAAATGCATTTCTGACTTAAGTTATATTTTATTATTTTTTATTTCAACTCTGTGTTTAATTTTAGGAGTAATAAGAAAGATACCTATCATAATTCAAACATGCCGAATTCGAATGAGGATTATCAGAGGACTGGCTAACGATTATTGTTGCATTTAAAGAAGCAACAAATATGTTTGCGTATACGAACGTAGAGAATTTACTCCGGTTGCAGAAAGCTCTTAAAGGATATGCCCGAATAAAGGTGGAATCGCTGTTGATTCATCCTTCAAGCGTGAGTGCAGTGATACTGTCGTTGCAGTTTCACTTCGGATGACCCGAACTACATTTCTATCAATCAAAAGTGGGAAAATCCACGAAGTTGCCAACTTCAGGTCAATGGTTACAAACATAGTCGCCTTTGCTTTTGGTGCCTTTCTCAGGGTCACAATGTTTATAATTGCTCGCGAAGTCGCACATGCGGCGTATCGTTATGCCAAAAATACCACATTAAGTTGTTGCATAATGAAAATATTAATACCGGCAACAATGTGTCTGCTGAATCAACTGTTGCCACGGTAAGCACTAGTCGGTTTCTTAAAAATAATAAGAAGCAATTGACGAAAGAGAATAGGTAGAGAGATACGAATGTAAATGTAAACTGTTGAAGTTTCTGCCTGTAATATTGCATGGACCCAAAGGAAGTATGCAGATAATTGCATTTATAGATGACAGTGCTAAAGTAACATTGTTTGAAGAAGAAATTGCTAATAAACTCGGTCTTACAGGTAAAAAATGGTTTGATGGCCAAACTGCAAGTGACATTTCGATGCGTATAAATTTGGAAATTTCGAGCGCAAATAGCAAGAAGAGATTCGATATGAAAGGGGTGCGAACAAAATTTGGTTCGGCCTTTGAGTGTTGTGAATTTCAATGAAGGTTGTACTGTGGATGGAACAAAATTGGGTGGATTATGACTTTTCATTAAATATGTTTGAGCCAAAGCTGCATGCAATAAAACCTGCTGCCGATATCAGAGCAGAAAATATTGCGAGTAACACAACGGGTCTTTTGTGGCGTAATGATAATACATCTATGCCAGATAGTTATAATATAGCGTTACAATGAGAAAATAAACGAATACATAAAAAGCAAAAAAGCTATCTTCAATTAAAACTGAATTACCAAGTGAATATATGGTATTTGCCCCATTTCGTTGTTCATAACATAAACAAGAGCAATAAGCCTAAGCCTGTGTTTGATGACGCCGCTAAAATCAACGATGTTTCATTAAATTCTGTACTTATGATGGGCCCAGATGATTATCAACCCCGACCATTGCACTCAATTTTGTTTAAATTCCGCAAGTGTATTATAGCCGTTTGTGGGGATGTTAGATAAATGTTTCACCGCGTTAATTTCCTTGAAAAAGATCAACACTTTCAGCGTTTTCTTTGGCGTGAAGGTAATTTGTCCAGGTCGCCGGACGTGTATGTCACGAAGGCTGTAATTTTTAGAGCGATTTGTTCTCCATGCTCGGCTCAATATGTAAAAAACGTGAATGTAATGAAATTTAAAAATGAGTATCCGAGAGCAGTCGAAGCGATCGTCCACCGTCATTACGTTGATGATTATGAGGACAGTGTTTCCAGTGTTGACGAGAGCATAAGCGTAACGAAGAAATTGGTTGAGATTCATAGCAAAGCGGGGTTTGAATTTAGGGGTATCAAACTCTAACCAGTTATTGAGAGGCATTGATTGCAATGCGGAGCAAAACGAAAACACGAAAATATGTTTAGTTCTGAATCTGCTTACGATAAGGTACTTGACATGTACTGGGATGCTAAACGTAGATGTGTTTTTTTTTAATTTGACGTTTGCGAAGATACCGAAGTCAGTTTTGGATGGCACGCGCCGACAGACGAAGGCTGAATTGTTGGGATTAACAGTGCCAATTTTTTATCCATTTGGATTTCTCGCCAATGTAACGCTGTTTCCGAAAATTTTATTGAAAATGTTATGGAAGTTAAGTATTAGTTGGGGTGATGCAATACCTGTTGATATATACCAATCAGTGGTACACAATGCTCGACAACTTAAAAAACTTCGGTATCCCCAGGTGTTACGGTAGAAACTTCTTAAATCCATCTTCTTAAAGTCAGTTGCATATATTTGCCGATGCAAGCGAGTTAGCGTTTGCTACTGTGGCATATTTTAGAATTACTAACCAATGCGAAATCAGCGTTTTCTTCGTTGCAGCCAAGAGTCGCTGCTGTCCGTTAAAACCTGGGTATATTCCTAGGCTAGAGCTATAAGCCGCGGTGCTTGGAACGCGGTTGTTTATATTAATTACTGACCGTCATACTGTAAACCCGCAATCTATCACGTTTTGGTCGGATTCTAAAACTGTTATCCAGTGGATTAGATCTGATGCTCGTCAGTATATGCAGTTTGTAAGTAACTGTATTGCTGAAATCCTCCATTCATCTGAGGTCGCTCAATGGATATTTCAACATTATGTAAAGGGGCGCAACTGTCGAAACAAAGCCCCATACTTAATTGAATACCGCTGTTGGACGACAAAGAGTTATTAATCGTTGGCGGTCATATCGACAATGTGTTATGCCTACCTCTGGACACAAGAACACTCATAATTCTGTCAAAATGTCATCCAATATCGCGGCTTATAGTGAGACACTATCA
Source organism: Anomoia purmunda (assembly GCA_951828415.1). Classification (NCBI taxonomy): domain Eukaryota; kingdom Metazoa; phylum Arthropoda; class Insecta; order Diptera; family Tephritidae; genus Anomoia; species Anomoia purmunda. The sequence goes on along the minus strand of OX639994.1, from coordinate 38,896,340 downwards.
CGAAATGTTTTACTATCGGAACCAAGAAGCGATTATTTCGATGCCAGCGAAATTTTGGATACCGAGTCTACGATCTTGTGCGATCAATCATTATTACACATTTAGAGGTGGCCAAAAATTTGTCAACTGATGCATTAGTTTTATGTTTACGGAACTTCGTGAATAGCATAGGTGATCCTGTTCGTATACGAAGTGATACAGAAAAAACTTCGTATCGGCAAGCAAAATTGAGTGGCTACATAATGACGCTGGCGTTGAAAATGAACACACTCGTCGTGGTATTGAGTAGGTATTCAATACACTTGGAAATCTATCAGCAGGTAATATATAGGAGCGTATGTTTAAAAGCGTTATACGGGTATTGGCATTTACTTTAAAAAATGGTAAAACAAGATATAGAAGCAGATGTAAACAAATAGGTTTTTAATTATTATGCTTACTGAAAATTAAGTGTTTTTTTTTAATTTAAGAAAAATAGTTCGAACGACCAAGGGATAGATCGAGGGCTACTTCATGCCGAATATTCTCAAAATCAATCTCACCACCGAAAAGTATCAATTAGTGGCAAGACTGCTTACAGAAGACCGGCATTAATTTATAACTTTCAGTTAGGGGCATTTTCGTGACGTGTAACGCTTTCGGTATTCAGTAAGCAACAGTCTCAAAAATTTCCCCAAAGACTTTGGGGGAAAACAGTAGAGACCACCTCAATATTTGTTTATACCATTAAATGTCGGGAAGCAAGAAATTGTTTGTAATAAGCCCGGAACTGCTGCTAACATTATTAAGAGTATATGTCAAAAGTTGTATCGTGCATCAAAATAACCTTCCCAACAGGACGAAGTATCGAAACAATATATGTCTTTGAAACCAATAAAGTGAGGCATAAAATTTTGGTTGCGCTGTGATGCCAAAACAGGATACACTCATGACTTGAATGCATATACTGGAAGAGACACACCCTCTAATCTTAATGGCACTCTGGGAGAACGCATTGTAGAAAATTTAACAGCATGCATTCGTGAACAAGATATTGTTCTAGCTTTGATAGGTTTTTCACTTCAATGACTTTGCTCAAGACCTTACCATTCCCTGCGGTTGGTACATATATTCGAACGCGTAAAAAAACTCAGGTCTTTAGTGAACATCACAAACGTTCAGAAAGTCAATTCAAAATAAACTGCGATGGTGTGATGGTCACTCGATGGATGAATTCGAAAAAAGTCCTTCTTGCCTCTGTCATATGCCTACTCTAACTACAGTTTGCCGAAAACAAAAAGATGGTTCTAAATTAGAAGTTGATTGTCTAGTAGCTATTGCAGCCTACAATCTCATAATGGGTGACGTAGATTTGGCAAATCAAATTGCTGCAATTCACTACATGTATCGCAAGTCGCAAAGTTGTGGAAAAATGGGGTTTTCCAAGATTTTCATAGTAGCTGTTGTTAACGCCTGAATTAATTAACTCCGTAAGATTCCGTTTATTCTATATATTGTGCCGTAGCCGAAACGATGATGGCTGAAATGATAAAACAAAACAGCTCACCAGGCCTGTGCGCACCGGGTGATTTCGGGGTTCAGATCCTACCCCCAGAGATGTCTTAAATGGAAATTTACATTGTAACTGAAGTTACAGTATGTTACAGAACACGAATAAAGTTCTCGATTTGGCTTTTCAAAATCAGTATAAAGTGTTTGCAAAGTCAAATCGAGAACTTTACTAATTTGAAAAATGCGCGTGTGTGACCGAACTTCGGCTTCGGACATGTTCTTAAGAAAAAATTTATATGATAGCAATACGATTTGCAGTAATAATACTTTCGGATTTACATGATAGCAATAAGATTTGCAGTAATAATACTGAAAGGAATCCTTCATTACATAACGAATTGGACACTTTTCTCAATGAAAACCTGCTAATGTTACGACAGTGGAGCACAAGCTTCTATTCAGGAAAAATACAAACTTGCTATGTATTCGCATTGTGCAGCTTTTAGTTTCGATTTGGCCGTCAGTGCTGTATGCAAAATTGTTCCGGTCAGAAACTCTTTAGGCACAATCCAAAGTCTGTACACTTTTTTCAACTATCCTAAACTATCCTGTGCAACGCGGTGAGCGGACCGCCTTGAATGAGACAAAATGTATCCCAAAGAATGCAGACGAATATTTCAACAAGATTTTCCAAATTTGTAAAGAATACGATATCGAAGTGAAGAAACTCAAAATAACGGATCGGTTAATTCTGCATTATTGTATTGCCTCATCATTAAAAAGAAAAGATAAAACATAAAAGGAAGAATCATTTTTCTCATTTGTCCTTCGGTAAAAATTTGTTTAAAGTTATAAGGACTTCATTAGCCTCCATCAGTTGGCTCTTCAAGGACCTATTAAAAGGCCTTATCTCTTTTTTCTCTCTTAAGTTTAATTTTTAAGTTTCTACTATGGAATATCTAGCAACATAGTCGAAATTCATGTTTCAAAACCACACAAACCCGAGTTAGTTTATTGGCAGCTTGTCAACAAATGTAAACAACGTCGTTAGCACATTGTTTGACAACAGTTTACCTAACAAAATTAAGGCAATCAAAAAACATCAATTTGACGTTTGTGTACCGCGGCGAAAAAGACACCAAATCAACTGTTCTAATAATGTCATCTGTATAATTCCGCCATGCTTGAACAGTGTGCTTTCGATAAGTTTCCCCTCAAATCCATTTATAACGCTACGGGCGTATATGTATACAGTGTTTTATACTTTCTTCTAACATTAGGGAGGTGCGAAATATTTAGAACGCGAGAGTTTCGTTAGGCCGGAAGCCAAAGCAGGTACCGGCTCTTAATGCTATTGAAAATATGGTGAAAGTTAAGGTTTATGTTTTTATCATTGCTTAGTTTTTTATTATTTGCAAATCAAACGTGTATTCAAACCAATCAGAAACAAATTGGCAGATCCTTGGGTTATACCGTTGTACGAAGGAAGACTTTTGGAATAATGCTTATTAATCAAAACCTCTCTTTTCCTATTTTGGATATAATGCATGGCGTAATTGTTGATATTAGAACCTGCGGAACAAGTAAAGAATAGGGTCTACTGAGCTAGAAAAACATAAAAATGTGGGCGTGTCCCGCCTTTTTCTACTGATTCTTACGGTTTGTATATTTCGAGAAAATCAAAAAACAAAATAAATAATGCCCATTTTTTCAGAAAACCTATTTTTTTCTTTAAAACATACGTAATTAACTATATGTAAAAATATATTTGTGAAATATCCCATAAAAATACCTTTCATTTGATATATAATTTAGTTAAGCTATGCTTAAATATTTTAAGGTGTTTTGATTTATTTGTGTTGCTGTGAATGGGAGAATTGGTCATATTGAGGGTTATGATCCTTGAGTTGAATCAACATCTGTTTGCCTCGTTAAATGTATTAATATGGTCAGATAGGTAATGAAGATACTTTTCGAAAAAAAAACCTGTTTTTTAATACGTAATTAACTATTAGTAAAAATATATTTGTTAGAAATGAACGAATAAAATATAAAAACAATACAGTTGTTTTATTTCACATTTTCCAATTGTCCCTCTTTACGCAGTTCACATTATTTTTACGTGTAACATCTTTCTGCGTAGGTTGCCTTTGGCCGCGCTTCAAAAAAATAACCCTGGCCGATTCAACTCAAGAAGCTTTCCGTCGCTCAGGATCATAACCTTCAATATGTCCAATTCTCCCTTTCACAGCACCACAAATAAATCAAAACATCGTACAATATTTAAACATAACTATATTAAATTATATATCTAATGAAAGGTATTTTTATGGGCTATTTCACAAATATATTTTTCCATATAGTTAACTACGTATTTTTTAAAGAAAAAAATAGCTTTTCTGAAAAAAATGCGAATTTTTTTGTTTTTGATTTTCTCAAAATATATATACACATATATATTATACAAATATACACATTGGGCGAAATATCTCTTAATTACCTATCCAACGATGTCAATATTTTTGAAATCAGTTATATATTTTTTGAAATATAAGCTATTAAAAATATTGAAAATACCTCTTTACCCCTCACCGGAATGGATGCGCTTCAATAGTCTGATATGCAAGAAAATGGAAATTCAATCCACTTTACATTGACATGTAGCTGCCGACGTGCATTATGTATTCAACTTAGATAGTTGAAAAACGCTCGCTGGCGTATGGCGTCGAGGAAAAGTATTCAAATGCTCTAAATAAATGGTGGGAAAACAAATTTGTTATTTATGTACATAGAAACAAAAGTTAAAATATTTAAAAACTTACGAAAAATTAGAAAGTTGGTCACAATTCCAACCAAAACAGGTTGCATTAAATCAATTTGTGCAAAATTGTGGTACATGAATCATCAACGGGGTTCTCGAAACGTATTTTTTGAACCACTATTTTTAATCTTGAAGTTATGTAGTTATTGAATTAAAAAATTTCTTTTAAGCAAAATTTTTGTAAACAGGAGGTATGTAATCAGTTTTTGGGATTTTAAATGACTTTAATGTGTGTCTTTAACTAACATTAGGTTCAATTTTTCACTTTTACTCTGTTTGCCGTCTAAACTAAGTATAAACTCATTATGCAATTTTTCAGTCAATTTTAAACTTAGCTTAAACTTAGTCCATCTGGCGGGGCTAAACTGAGTTTAAATAGTTAGCTGTATCGCTTGAGCTTAAAATAATATATTGCACTTGTTCCTCAAAAGCATAACCACTCAAAATTCGTGAATTTTCAGTAGAGGATAAAAACTGTTTCCGTTGATTCTAACGACATATTTCAGCAAAAAATGATGCCATTGCAAGAAAATACCATTAAAAAAGAATACAACGTTTGATTTCTTAAGTGATTTCCAAAAAAAAAAATTTTTAGTTGTTATTCTTTTTTGATTTTTTTTTTTGTTTAACCAGTGGTGTTATTTCGAGTTATGCAAGTTTAACTGAAAATTCACTCGGGATTACATAAACATGTTAATAAAACACAAAAATGTCAATTTATTAAAAAAAATATTATATTTATTCATATTTTATAAATTAATGCATGAATTATTGCATTTAAAAAAAAATTGACAATGAAATGTTTTTAAATTAAGTATTTATAGTATGGCTCGTAATAGTGTTTTGGAATAATGTTTTTTTTTACCAGATCTCCTATATCTCGCTTTTTAATTTCCGATAATGGCAAATTATGCGAATAAACAGAACATAAGCTGAAATAAATAAAAGTATACAAAATATATTACGTTTTTAAGTTAAAAAAAGGGTCATACACTAGACTGGGTTACTTTTTTTCTTGACCAAAATCGTAAACTGGGATGAATTCTAAGAAATTTTGCACAAGCAACCATGGATCTAAAAACAAAATCGAGCTTCCCATTTTTAAAGAGAGGCTTTTCGTCACCAAAAGAAAGTTCAGAACGATGCGGGGACAAAAAAAAACTAAAACTGCTAAAAATATCAAAACTAAAAATAAAAACGAAAATATAATGAGACATTTTTGGGACCGAGGCCTTGAGAGTCCGCTACATTTTCTTAATTTTTTTAGTTTTTAATTTAAAAAACCTAGTGGGATCCCGGGCCCTCGGCCCCAAAAATGTCTAATCGTATTTTGGGGTTTATTTTTAATTCTGATAATTTTGGCATTTTTAGTTTTTTTTTTGTCACCCCAATATTTTAGCTTTTGGTGACGAAGAGTTTAACGTTAAAAATGGGAAGCTCGATTTTGGTTTAAGACCCGTGGTTTCTTGGGCAAAGCTTCTTAGAATTCTTCCTAGTTTTCGATTTTGACAACCGCTTGGTGCATTTTTTTTTGTCCATACAAATTGACCCGGTCTAATATACACATTTACAAGGAATACCTACTAACAAACTATTACGATTTCCATGTTAACCGAAAGACACACACAAACATAAATACCAAGTTAAAAAATAATATTTTGCCACAATTTCTAATAATACACAAGTAAGTAACTATCGGGTAAATTAAAAAAAAATTATGGGTCCATGGCCCCTTTTTTAAAAGTTAGGGTATAAAAAACTTACTTCAGACTATCCCAATACTCAGTAGGCTTTAAGTTGTTTTTTTGTACATTCACTTTTAAAAAGTCTGCGTCCTTATACGATGTTTTGTAAACAAATGAGTCAATGTGACCTTGAATCAAACATTTATGTGTAATGCTTCGTAAATTATACTTCTGAACCGCATAAAAATATATTGAAAGTAGGTATTTATTTTTCTGCTGTCCACAGCAATTATCCGAGTAAAAAATTAAGTATAAATCTTGAAAATTTTTTTTTCCTTTTGCACAAGATTTTTAATATGTAAAAGTACACAAGTTCCAATTTCATTAGCAACACGCTTTCCTTCGACTTCGGTCCAAAAAAGCATTCCACATGTTTTGCTTTAAGGTCACTAATGGTAAAATTGTAGCAATTTATTTTACTTTTATAATAGAAGCTCCACGTAAGTCCTTTTGGCAATTGCAGAACTGCCTGTAGATCGTAGACAGCTACATTAGGTTTTTTTTAATCCAGATCTTTTTCTTTTCTACATAACTCTTTTTCTTCTTGGTGTAAACTCTATTTTTCCATTTTCATCTGAATTTTAAAACGTTCGCAGAGGTCACACTGATCTTTTTTGGGTTTAAAAAAAGAAATATTAAATTCTTTGAATATCCGGTAGAACATAATTCGACTTCCAGGGGGTAAATTTTCATATTCTCGATATTCTTTATAGTCCATGTATAGGTCTCCAATACTTTTACCGCTTTCAATGTACTCACGTGTTGTTTGGGAACGTAAGTAATGGGACTCAATTTTCGGTATATTTTTTATAAATTACCTTATGCTGTTCTTAATTTCTGGGTTTACAGGCACATGGTTCTTATGCTTCCCACGAAAGTCAATCTCAACAAGTCCCCCTTGGGGTTTTTTTAATTAGTGTATCTATAACTTTATTATTGATATCAAGAGTTGCTTTGAAAATAGGTGTTATTTAGTCTACGAAGATCTTCCGTGCATGAGTACCTGTATTTTGGTTTAAGTGGATTTGTATGTCTAGCTATGAACTCTCGTTGTTTCTGATATTTTCTTGCTGCAATACGAAATTGTTGAATAGTGTTCTAAGTTTGGACACGTAATATCGTCAAAACAATTGTTCGCACTACTGCGGACAATGAAAAAAAACTTACCGCGCACTGGCAGAGAAAAATAAAAGAAAATAAAAATTTAGAAGGTTTTTTTTTTTTGCAATTTGCTTTCCGCGTATTTTATTATAGGAGATTGCAGCTGGAGTGGCGAACAACGAATGAATTATTTTCAAAGGATCACGTTGCTCGGTACATAAAATGTTCGAAAATAAGCTCATTTACAATGGGGAGCTTAGGTGAGTACACCATACAGGGTGAGTACAAGTAAGTATTAAGGTAAGTATTAAGGTAAGTATTAAGGTAAGTATTAAGGTAAGCTTAACTCATTCTACATTAATTCAAGTCGAGATCGATTAGATTGTAGCTCATGTCCTCGACATGCCGGCGGGCCTGCGGTGAGGTAAACTGCAGCAGCTCTTGAAGCTTTTCCATAGCGAGTTTGGCTTGGTCAAACAGACCACGGATGCGGCGTTGGAAGGTGGGACGACTCTTTTGTTCCGACGGTCTCTTGGCTACACGTTGTTTGTTTCGCCCCGTCGACTTGGACTCATTCCGGTCTACTCGTGGTTGGCGCTGCGTGATTTGCTTGCGCTTAAGGGGCTGAGTGCGCTCAAATGTGTGCTGATTTTGTCGCTTCTGAACTGGCAGTGTGGAGGGGGATCGGTGCAGCAAGGTGTGGTGTGCTAATCCACAGCGATGACAGCTATCCGGCGAATCACAGGCGCCCGTTACGTGGGAGGTAGCCAAGCAAGTAATGCAATAACGATGCTCCTTGGCCGACTCGTACCGTTCGTCCGGTGTCATTGCCATAAATGCGTGGCAGTAGCGGAGAGAGTGCATTTGGCAGCACAGCCGACACTTGCGGAAGTCCTGGAATCTGTAAATATAGTTACATTCGAAAGACATTGTTAGTGCATGAGGGAACACATGAAAGGAAATGAGACATGCAGTTTAAATATTCATAGAACGAACGCGATAAGTGGGACTTGAGTTATGCGGGTGGTAATGAGCATAATTTTGTGATATTGCGTGTGACTATTCCGCCTTTTGTGCGGATGTCTACTACGCGGGCAATTTTATCTGGAGCGATATGGAGTGTGGTGATTCGACCTAGACGCCATTCATTGGGCGGTAAGAGGTCGTCTTTGATGACAACTAGGTCTCCTTCCTTTAAATCGGGTTGCTGACTTTTCCATTTGTACCGTTTGTGAAGCGCTTGCAGGTACTCATTTTTCCAGCGTCTACTGAATTGGTGGTGGAGTGTCCTTAGTTTCTGCCATTTGTTTATTAGTGAGATATTCTCGGAGTTCGGTTCGGGTATGGAGAGCAGTGGGGCCCCTCGTAGGAAATGGCCTGGCGTAAGAGCTTGCAGGTCATCTGGATCTTGAGACATAGGAGAGAGTGGTCTGGAGTTTAGTACCGCCTCAATACGAATGAGGAGAGTGTTGAACTCCTCTTAGGTAAATTTGTGACTCCCGGCAACTTTAGTGAAGTGAATTTTGAAGCTTTTCACAGCTGCTTCCCAGAGTCCACCCATGTGAGGGGCGTAGGGCGGAATAAATTGCCACGAGAGTCCATGTACGGCATATTTGTTTGCAATATCAGCCGATACTTCTGCAAGGAAAGAGGACAATTCCTTTTTGAGGCTTCTCTGTGCCCCTACAAACGTCCTTCCGTTGTCGGACATGATTTTATGAGGTAGGCCTCGGCGTCCGACGAATCGTGTAAATGCAGCTTTGAATGCTTCTGTAGTTAAATCAGAGCATAGTTCGAGGTGTGTAGCTTTTGTGGAGAAGCATACAAATACGCACACGTATGCTTTGGCATGAGATGCTCGGCGAAGAGTAGAAGTTTTCACCACGAATGGGCCAGCAAAATCAACACCTGTTGTTTGAAACGGGAGTGAATAAGTGGAGCGTTCTGGGGGTAATGCGGCCATCATTTGCGACCTAATCCTTTGCTTGTAAATGGTGCACGTTTTGCACCGAAATATGCAGGGTTTTACCTTTTGTTTTAGGCGTGGGATATAATATTCCTGCTGGACCATGCGGATCATCAACTGTTTTTCGGCGTGGAGTAGTGTTGAGTGGAGGAATTCCAGGATTAGAGAGCAGAGCTTTGAGTTATCTGGGATTATAATTGGGTGACGCTCATTATAGCTAAGGACGGCATAAGTGAGACGCCCGTTGACGGGTAATAGTCCTGACTTATCTGCAAATGGGTTCAAGGTAATGGATCTCTTTTGTTTATCGGATTTTTTGCTTCTAATGCTGCCATCGTTTTTCCGTAATATTTGTGTTGAGCATTCAATATGAGACGTACTTTCGCCTGGGTTATTTCTTCATGCGTTAGAGTGACTGTTTGGGGGATAGCCAGTTTCTTAGCCTTGGTTATGAACCTTAACATGAACGCTACCACTCTGAGAGCTCTTGAGTAGGAGGAGAAGTGGTCTAAGAGATCGATGCTTTCAGCTGCGTGAAATGCTTTGATTTGCCTTTGTTCTGGTGGAGATGTGTGGTTTGGTGTGCATTTCGGCCAGAGAGACGGAGGCTTTGTTAGCCATTCTGGGCCTTTCCTCCAAAGTGAGCAGTCTACAAGTTCTAGGGGTATAATTCCTCGTGTACCCAGATCGGCTGGGTTGTTTGGGCTGGAGACATGACGCCAGGTAGCATTTTTGACATTCTGAAGAATCTGGGATGTCCTGTTTGCTACGTACGTCTTCCACATCCAGGGAGGTTTTTCAAGCCAGGCTAGTACGATGGAGGAGTCAGTCCACAAATATAATTCATGAGAGGGTAGATCTAGTTGGGAACGGATCTGTTTCACTAATTTTGTGAGGAGGACTGCACCGCAGAGTTCCAGCCTTGGGAGAGAGACGGTTTGTAGGGGTGCAACTTTACTCTTTGCTGCGAGTAGGTGAGAAGTTGCAGTTTCGCCATGTTGAACTCTTAAATATATACAAGCGCAGAAAGCCTTTTCAGAGGCATCGGAGAAACCATGCAACTGGATTGAGTTATCCGGGTTAAACTGAACCCAACGGGCTATCTCTATTTCTCTGATAGCTGAGAGATTTTTTCGGAAGGAGTTCCATTTGAGAAGTGACGTAGGCTTGACAGTTTCGTCCCAGTCTGTCCCTTCCATCCACAGCTGTTGGAGGAGAGTTTTCGCTGTTATCATAATGGGCGATAGCCATCCTGCCGGGTCAAAAGTTTCGCGACAGATGACAAGATCTGTCGCTTTGTGGCAGTTGCTGTGTCAGAGATTGGGTCTACTGAGTATGAAAACGTGTCGGTGAGGGCATTCCATTTTATTCCAAGGGTCTTAGTGGAGCTCGTATCTTGGAACTGGAGAAATTCCGAGTCTAGGAGATCCGATTGGGGAATATTGTTAATAAGCGATTTGTGATTTGCAGTGATCTTTTTCAAAGGGAATCCAGCTGATTTTAGGACATCGATAGTTTGAGATATCGATTCGCTTGCTGAGTTCAGGTCATGTCCACCTGAGAGAATGTCGTCAACATAAGTTTCTTTAACCAAAATTTCAGAGCTTCGTGGGAATTTTTCTTGAGTGTCTTTGGCCAACTGGTGGAGTGTTCTTAGAGCCAAATATGGAGCGCAATTGACGCCAAATGTAACTGTTTTCAGTTTAAAGTCTTCTATAGGACTTTCGAGGGATCTGCGGAATAGGATTCTTTGGAAATCCTGATCTACTTTATGAACGTATATCTGGCGATACATTTTCTCAATGTCGCCATTGAAAACATATTTGTATAATCGCCATTTGAGGATGACTAACATCAGGTCGTTTTGGAGAACGGGACCTGTGTGAAGTACGTCATTGAGAGAGAGGCCGGAGTGAGAGAGTTTTGACGCATTGAAAACTACACGGACTTTAGTAGTTTTACTGTCAGGTTTTATCACCGCGTGATGTGGCAAGTAAAAAGAGAAATACTTCCCATCACGTATTACTTCGTGGGAATTTGTGGGTTCCATATGCTCTAGGGTTAAATATTCTTCCAGGACTTTCGAGTATGTGTTTTTTAGTTCCGCCTTCTTCTCAATGCTCCGTTCGATGCTGAGGTATTGCTGCTGAGCTGCGGGTCTTGAGTGGCCTAGGGCGATTGAGTCGGGAAATGCTGATTTGAATGGGAGTTTTACTACGTAGCGGCCGTCGTCTCTCCGATAGGTAGTATTTCTGTATAGTTCCTCGCAAAATTCATCATCGTCTGTGTGAGTAGGAGCATGTGGAACCTCTTCTTGTTCCCAAAATCTTTTGAGTAGATCTCCTAGGAAGTCGGCTGAACTTTCGACCACTTGGGTGGAAAATGTCGAGACTTGTTCAGATATTGGGCCACTTAATATCCACCCAAATATAGAGTTTTGGGCTATCAAGCTTCCGCCAACGCTGCTTTTGAGACCTGGAACGAGTATTTTCGGGAGTATGTCGCTACCAATGACCATGTCAATTCTGGCGGGTGCGAAGCAGTTTGGATCTGCTAGAGGTAATGAAGCGTATTCTTGGAGATCAACATTTGTCGCCTTGAATGTTGGTAAAAGTTGTGTCAACTGGGTGAGTATTATTGCGTGAGTTGCAATTTTTATTGTGAGATCAGGAGAACAGATTGTGATTGAACAAATTTTATTCGCGTTCTGGACTATTCGTCCGCCCATTCCAATAATATCGTAATTTGTTTTCATTGTCGGTAGACCAAGTAGCTTTTGTACGCGAGAGGTTACAAACGTTTTTTGGGACCCTTGGTCTATGAGAGCGCGAATTTTAGTTGTTTCTCCATTGTGGAGAATGGGAATGATTGCCGTGGGGAGTAAGGTTCTTTCTCTACTGCTTGAGAAGTGTGAGAGTACCTTATCAGTGTTGCTTTGAGGTGCATTTGCTGAGTTTGCTAATGCGGCCTGTTTTGAGGTACAAGGGCTTTCTTGATCGATTGTCACTTGAGATGTGACATAGTTTTTTATGGGCTTTTGATTGTTTGGCGCTTGGAATTTTGCTGGGAAATGGAGAAGTGAATGATGTCGCCTTTGGCAATACACGCAAGTGAAATTGCTGGGGCATTCCCTTTCCAAGTGAGAGTACGCTAAACAATTTTTACAATAATTATTGTCTTTAACAAATTTATTCCGATCGGAAACGGATAGTTCTTTGAACTTCACGCAACTCATCATGGAGTGATTCTTCTTCTTCTTAATTGGCGCTATAACCGCCTAGGCGATTTTGGCCGATTTCAATATTGCACGCCAGCCGCTCCTCTGCTTTGCTGCCTGGCGCCAGTTAGATATCCCAAGTGTAGTCAAGTCCTTCTCCACCTGGTCTTTCCAACGTAGAGGAGGCCTTCCTCTTCCTCTGCTACCACCAGCGGGTACCGCGTCGAATACTTTCAGGGCTGGAGCATTTTCTTCCATACGTACCACATGACCTAGCCAGCGTAGCCGCTGAATCTTAATTCGCTGAACTATGTCTATGTCGCGGTACAGCTCATACAACTCATCGTTCCATCGTCTGCGGTATTCGCCATCGCAAAGACGTAAAGGACCAAAAATCTTTCGGAGAATCTTTCTCTCGAACACTCCAAGCGCCATCTCATCCGATGTTGATAGGGTCCATGCTTCTGCGCCATACATTAGCACGGGCATGATGAGGGACTTATAGAGCGTGGTTTTCGTTCGTCGAGAGAGGGCTTTACTGTTCATTTGCCTACTCAGCCCAAAGTAGCACTTGTTGGCAAGAGAGATTCTTCGTTGGATTTCAAGGCTGACATTATTGTTGGTGTTGATGCTGGTTCCAAGATAAACAAAGTCCTCTACTTTGTCAAAATTGTAACTGTCAACAGTGATGCGGGAGCCAAGGCGCGAATGCGCTGACTGTTTATTTGATGACAGGAGGTACTTCGTTTTGTCCTCGTTCACCTCCAGACCCATTCGCTTCGCTTCCTTGTCCAGCTTTGAAAAGGCAGAACTAACGGCGCGGTTATTGAGGCCAATGATATCGATGTCATCGGCATACGCCAGCAGTTGCACACTCTTATAAAAGATGGTACCTGACCGGTTTAATTCTGCAGCTCGAATTATCTTTTCTAGCATAATGTTAAAGAAGTCACACGATAGGGAGTCACCCTGTCTGAAACCTCGTTTGGTATCAAACGGCTCGGAGAGGTCCTTCCCAACTCTGACTGAGCTGGTGGTGTTGCTCAGTGTCATTTTACATAGCCGTATTAGTTTTGCAGGGATACCAAAGTCAGACATCGCGGCATATAGGCAACTTCTTCTCGTGCTGTCGAAAGCTGATTTAAAGTCGACAAATAGATGGTGCGTGTCGATCCTCTTCTCACGGGTCTTTTCCAATATTTGGCGTATCGTGAATATCTGGTCGATGGTAGATTTACCAGGTCTAAAGCCACACTGATAAGGTCCAATCAGTTCGTTGACGGTTGGCTTTAGTCTTTCACACAATACACTCGATAGAACCTTATACGAAATGTTAAGAAGGCTGATCCCGCGGTAGTTGGCGCATATTGCAGGATCACCCTTCTTGTGGATTGGGCAGAGTACACTTAAATTCCAATCGGCGGGCATGCATTCGTCCGACCATATTCTGCAAATAAGCTGGTGCATGCACCTTACCAGCTCCTCGCCACCATACTTGAATAGCTCAGCTGGTAACCCATCAGCTCCAGCGGCTTTGTTGTTCCGTAGCCGCATAATTGCTATTCGATCTTCATCGAGGTCGGGTGACGGGATGTTAATGCCGTCATCAGCGATTTGGGGTTCGGGATCTTCATCTTCTCCGACGACGCTTTCGCTGTCACCATTTAGCAGAGTGGAGAAGTGTTCCCTCCACAATCTAAGTGCGCTTTGGACATCAGTCACCAGATCGCCGTTCTTGTTCTTACAGGAATTCGCCCCGGTCTTAAAACCTTCCGTAAGTCGCCGCACCTTTTGGTAAAATTTTCGGGCGCTTTTCATGTCGGCTAGCATCTCAAGCTCTTCACACTCACGTATTTCGGCCTCTCTCTTCTTTCTACGGACGATACGTCTCTCTTCCTTTCTCAACTCCCGGTAGCGTTCCCATACAGCTCGCGTTGCGCCCGATCGCAGCGTGGCCCTGTAGGCAGCATCTTTATTTTCCGAAGCGGCGCGGCATTCCTCATCATACCAGTCATTTTTTCGGGTTCGCTGAAAGCCAGCGACTTCTTCAGCGGCGGTACGCAGTGATCGAGAAATGTGCTCCCAGTGCTCGCAAATTCCGGTTTCTTGAGAAGTGCTCTCAGTGAGCAGGTGTGAGAGTCGAGTGGTGAAGTTTGCAGCTGTCTGTTGCGATTGCAGCTTTCCGACGTCAAGCTTTCGCTGTGTATTTACACGCACGTTTTTTGATGCACAGAGGCGTATGCGCATCTTGGCTGCGACAAGATAATGATCCGAGTCGATGTTCGGTCCTCGGAGTGTACGTACGTCTAATATACTGGAAGCATGCCTTCCGTCTATCGCAATATGATCGATTTGGTTTCGCGTTTTTCGATCTGGAGACAGCCACGTAGCCAAGTGTATTTTTTTATGCTGAAACCTGGTGCTGCAGACCACCATGTTTCGGGCCCCGGCAAAGTCGATCAGTCTCAGTCCGTTAGCGGAGGTTTCATCGTGGAGACTGAATTTTCCGACAGTGTGACCAAAGATCCCTTCCTTTCCCACCCTGGCATTGAAGTCACCAAGCACGATTTTGATATCGTGACGGGGGCAGCGCTCGTAAGTGCGTTCTAAGCGCTCGTAGAAGTGATCCTTGATCACATCGTCCTTCTCTTCTGTCGGTGCGTGGGCACAAATCAGCGAGATGTTGAAAAATCTCGCTTTGATGCGAATCGTGGCGAGACGCTCGTCCACTGGAGTGAACGACAGTACTTGGCGACGAAGCCTCTCTCCCACCACAAATCCAACACCGAACTTGCGCTCCTTTACATGGCAGCTGTAGTAGATGTCGCAAGGCCCAACGGTTTTCTTGCCTTGCCCCGTCCATTTCATTTCTTGGATGGCGGTGATGTCAGCCCTTACTCTTACGAGGACATCAGCCAGCCGGGCAGCGGCACCTTCCCCATTAAGGGTTCGGACATTCCAGGTGCATGCCCTTAAATCGTAGTCCTTAAAACATTGCTTGTGGTCGTCATCAAAAAAGGGAGATCTCATCCGAGGCACATTGAAATTTTTCATTGGGTATAGTTTTTTACGTGGCGGGTCCCAAGCCCAGCGCACAACCAAATACTGGAGGGTTTTTTTGTTTTTGAAGACACATTTATATAGCGAGCCGCTTGCTCCAAGTCAGACGCCCGCTTGCAGCCGCACCTCCTGGTGAACAGACGCTGCTGACTTCAGTGAGCCCTTAAACCGAATATGTCGGAGTGGCCCCACTGAAGCTCCCTCTCTTTCTGCCGTGACCCAAGGCTCCACACGGGTTGGTTACCATATCTCACACAAGGGTTGCTCACGTTGCCCAGAGTGCGCGACGAGGACGCAAGAGTAGGGATTGAGTGTAGCCACTCATCTGTAACTGCAGGCCCAGAAGAGTTACCACACCCCATTGCACCCCCATGGAGTGATTAGAGTTGCATAATTTGCACGAGACTGGCTTTCTTTGCTCAGTGTGGAACGATTGAGTTTTGTTCCGGAAGTTGAACGATTGTGGAGTCGTTAATGATGACCGGGGAATGAAAGTGGGTTGAGGTGGTTTCGGTTTATTCGGCCTGTAAGTACTAAGGCGTTCTACCACTTCATACCGAGTTGTGAGAAATTGGTCCATTTCAGACCAGAGAGGTAACTCCTTTCTTGAGTTAAGAGATTGCTCCCATAACGTGAGTGTTTCGTCAGGAAGCTTTGAGGAACAGAGATATATGAGCATTGGGTCCCAACTTTCAGTAGAGACTCCATTTGCTTTTAGTGTTGCTAGACAATTATTTATTGTCGCTTGAATTTGTTGGAGTTTTTCCCCATTTTCTGTGTGTGCGGGCTGAATGTTAAACAGAGTTTTTATTTGATTGTCAACGACAATTCTACGGTTTTCGTAGCGGGATTTGAGTGCATCCCAAGCGAGTTGAAAATTGAGATCGTTCAAAGCATAATTTTTAATGAGCAGAGCTGCTTTTCCACGAGTTTTTTGTCTCAAGTGGTACAGCTTTTGGGCCTGAGATAATTTTGGATGATTAATGTACACTGCTGTGAACATATCTCTGAAAGATGGCCAGTCTTCATATCCGCCATGGAAGACTTCCGTGTCACAAGCAGGTACTTTGAGGTAGTTATGCGTATTGGGTTGAATTTGGGACATTTGCATGGCAGACGTATTGATTCTACTGAGTTCTGCGTTTGGCTGGAGTTGGCTAAGTAACTCGTTGATCCTCAACCTTGTGTTCAATCCGTTGTCGCTGGCGTTATCGTATGCAGCGTCGCACGTTTTCCGAGTCTTTTCGTCTTCGTTACTCATCTGCATTGCTTCGTTGGCTGCGTCCACCAGTGCTATATGCCTTTCGAGTTGATCCCTATACGTCTTGAGTCCGGCCTCGGTGTGGTCCGCTTCGCCTAAGCTCCACCATTTTTCGCAATATTTGTTCATTCTTGAGATTTCGAAGAGAAATTTTTTGTGAATGTGGCTTAATTCCTCTTCGTCGACCTGGGATTTGGATCTAGTCCTTGGGCCTGCCAGAGTTTGGAGGGTTTGTGGTTTCGCTTGCTTATCTTCTGCCATTCTGAGTAAGTGAGATTAACTGGTTTACTATATAGTATGTATATGGTGTACCAAAGACTTGTGAGTATTGAGAGACAAAAAGAAAAAAAAATTATATATATATATGTATATACAGTGAAAACCGCTTATTACGACTCTGCATGTAACGACGAACCGCTTTTAACGACCAAATTTCAAGGTCCCGGCTGAGCTCCATAAGAATGTAGGCATAGCAATATCGGATTTAGCGTCGTCGGTTACAACGACATATTGCTTACAATGACTGATTTTTCGTCGAAAATTGATTTATTTGTCGTTTATAACGACGAAAATATATGACGCCGCTAAATGTTTTTTTTTCAGTCGTACAACATACATATTAATAACGGAATTTTTGCGTCGCAATTGCTACTAAAATTCTGTGAATTGAAATTTCAATGTGCAACGATGATACAGGCACAAAAAATAACGGTAATCAAGTTGAAAAATACATATTCTTTTTCATTCAGAAAGAATATTATTTTTATTTTTCGATCAGTTCCTTCGCGGTGTTTGTGAAAGATGTCAAAGCAGGCAATATTTTCCGATTAGAAGCTGGGGAAAAGAATGTAGATCTTGCTAAAGAGTATTCTGTATCTCACTCAACAATTTCCACGATATGGAAGAATAGAGATATAATACAAGGAATTTTTGAAGAAAATAAATTTTCTTGTAAGATATTGAAATATTCCACACAACCCGATATTGAAAAATCTTTGCTTACATGGTTTAAACATCAAAGAAGCCTTGGAAATCCACTGAGTGGTCTGATTTTGATGAAAAAAACTGAAGATTTCGCTAAAACACTGGGACAGAACGAATGGGTGTGTACATCATCGTGGATCCAGCGTTTTCGTAAACGTTATGATATTGTAGGCGGAAAATTTGTGGGAGAAGCAGCAAGTGTGCCAGAAGCAGCAGTGAATAACTGGTTGCAAAACGTATGGCCAAATATGTACAAAAATTATAGTGCTGACCAAGTTTTTAATATGGACGAGACAGGTCTTTTCTTTAAAATGAAACCCAGTAATACGTTAAAATTTAAGGGTGAAAAGTGTATTGGGGGAAAATTGTCTAAGGACAGGTTAACCATAGTCGTTTGCGCTAATATGACAGGGAATAAAAAAGAAACACTAATGGTGATTGGGAAATCCAAAAAACCCCGATGCTTCAAAAACGTAAAAAAACTTCCTGTTATTTACAAACACAATAAGAAGGCATGGATGACGTCAAATATATTTGAACAGTTTCTAAGGGACTGGGACAAAAAATTTACCCAAAATAAAGAAAAAATTTTACTTCTTGTTGATAACTGCCCAGCGCATTCTAAAGTTAAAGGTCTCAAAGCTATTGAGCTACAATTTTTTCCGGCAAATACGACAGCTAAGACCCAACCGATGGATCAAGGAGTAATAAGATCTTTGAAAGCGCATTATAGAAAGCTTATGATGCTTGAACTAATCAAAGAAATGGATGCGGAGTCTCAAATAAACGTACTTCAAGCCGTTTTGATGATAAATACAGCATGGGAGAGGGTTACGCAAACAACAATTCAAAACTGCTTCAAACATAGTGGGCTACAAGGAGGTTCTATTTCCACCGAAGAACAATATGATGACGAAGACGACTGGCCTCTAAGCTTTTGGGCGCAATCTAATGACATTTGTTCAGAAGTAACATTTGATAATTTTGTGAACATTGATGAAGGCGTTGAGTGCGTGACTACCATGACAGATGAGGCCATAATAGAAGATGTAATAGAAGATATCGCAGAAGATGAAAGTGATGAAGAAGAAATTGGTATGTTCTTAAAAAATAAACTAAATAATGTTAAATATTATAAAAAATTTTTGCTTTCAGAAAATGAGTATGTTGCCCCAAATATATCAGATGCGATTACTGCAGTAACAACATTAAAAAACTATATAAACCTAAACGATTTAGGCGAAAATATAACGAACAAAAATATATCTGAACTGAAAAAAATTTTGGAAAACAAATTTATCAGTGACAAATCAAATTATAAGCAAATGACAATAGATAACTTTTTCCAAAATTAATTTCAGTTCAGATATATTTGCGAATATGTTTACTATCACAGAATATACTACTGTTAATTTAATTTTTCTTTTGAATAAACATTTTTTTTTATATTTCATCCAAACTGTATTTTTATTGAAGCGCAATATAAGCAGAAAAAAAAAATTATTTAAAAAAAGTACATATCGTATGTACCGACGAACCGCTTATACGACGAAATTTACCGGTCCCTTCGTCGTCGTAATAAGCGGTTTCCACTGTATATATATATTTTTTTTTTTTTTTTTTTTTTTTTTGGATTATTTATTAGACGTTGAGATTTTATTTAATTATTTATTATTTAATTTAATACTTTTTGTCCAATTATTATTTTTAACCCACTTTATTGTGAGTTGGTGCTATATTTTTGCCCCACACTGTACTGCCTTAGCGCGTCTGAGTCCAGTACAGTTTATATTTGAGCAATGTATGTATGTATATCAAAAATATATGTATTATATATTTATGTATGGCGTGCAGGCAAATTGGGTTCGCAAGTGCAGCTTGGGTTATGTACGTATGTATATATGTATGTATATATGTATATCGCACAGGCTGGTGTGTTTCAGGTTCAGCTTGCTCTGCTTATATGTACGCGTGTGTGTGTACATATGCCACACACCAGCTGTGCTTTGCAAATGGGAATAGCGAATGAGCGTGAAAGTAAACGGAGAAAAACTGCTGAGCTGGAGCAGCGTATGTACGTCTGTATATATCGATGTAAATATGTAGCGGTGTCCGCTTATATACCCAGTGATAACTTTGGCAGTTATATTTTTGGCGCGTGTGGAGTAATTGTAATGGGTTTGGACCAATTAACTAAATAAGTTATTTGGATTATATACGTGTGAGTATGTATTATATATATATGTACTTAGCGTATGTTGTATATTTTTGAATATTTACTGATGGGGGGAACAGCGCGGGATTTTCATATATATAAGTATTGATATACATGTATGTATATACATATGCGCAGTAATATACGGTAAATTAATATGAGATTTTTCGTGTACCGTCTTTGCGGTCCGCTAAGTATATATACGTATATATGTATGTATGTATGTGAGTTTAGCTTAGCGGATTTTTGGGATATGTGTATGAGAAAATGCGCGGGATTTTTCGCATGAATTTATATGTAAATATAGAGCGTTATTTACTTTACGGTATATGAATAGCGGAGGTTTTCATATACCGTGTTTTGGGGAATCCGCTAAGCTGTTTTTAGTACAGTTTGTAAAAGATGGACTTACTTTGGCATTCCGTTTTTTTCTTACAAACCGGGATTTTGGCGTGCTGGCCCTGTGTGTGTGGATGTGTTTACTCTTAGCCAGCTGCTTTTGGGCGGCTACTTGCTGGTGTTGTTGTTGTTGCTGCTTGTTGCCGGCTGCTGCTATCCGGCTACGTGCTGGCGTTTTGTTGTGCGGCTGGTGTTTGTCTGCACTTTATGTATGTGGTTTTGTTCGTGTGTATTGATTGTATTTAAATTTTTATTTTTTTTTTTTTTTTTTTTTAAACACTATGGGTCTTCCTTTTTTTTGAATTTCTAATTTATTTATTTATTTATGTATGTATGTGTATAAATTTGTCTTCTTCACGTATTTATGTGGTATGGGGGGGTTTTTTTTTTTTCACAGGAATGTACATATGTATGAGTACATCTTTTTTGTTGTTAGAATTGTCACGTAAATTGTATATTTATTTTTTCAACTGTTTCAACTTTGTATGTATTTGCACTTTTGTAATTTTATTTATTTGTATATACATATGTATGTATGTATATTAATGTTTAACTGTGTTCTTGTGTTGTAATTGTTTCTATTTTATGTATTTAGTACATTTATTTGGATATTTCGTTTTTTTTTTTTTAAACGGGTTTCGGCACCATGTTCGCACTACTGCGGACAATGAAAAAAAACTTACCGCGCACTGGCACAGAAAAATAAAAGAAAATAAAAATTTAGAAGGTTTTTTTTTTTTGCAATTTGCTTTCCGCGTATTTTATTATAGGAGATTGCAGCTGGAGTGGCGAACAACGAATGAATTATTTTCAAAGGATCACGTTGCTCGGTACATAAAATGTTCGAAAATAAGCTCATTTACAATGGGGAGCTTAGGTGAGTACACCATACAGGGTGAGTACAAGTAAGTATTAAGGTAAGTATTAAGGTAAGTATTAAGGTAAGTTTAACTCATTCTACATTAATTCAAGTCGAGATCGATTAGATTGTAGCTCATGTCCTCGACAACAATAACATCTAAAAATTAAGTATTTCATATAAAAACCTGCGAGGGTAACATTAATAGTGCTATATATCGTGAGTTTATGCAGGAAAACAAACAATAATTAACAAACAACCGTACTTTTGAGATCAGAAAACTAAACAATTTATCAAAATAGCCAACAAAAAAATGTTTCATCAAAATGGCAACAACACGAATTTAAACACTGAACTGAACTTACCTATATCAACTAAAGAGTAATGACTCAAAATTAAAACACAACTTATGCAAACCGTTGACAGTCGAAAACAACGACAACTCGAAATGTCGCTGTT
The DNA here is from genome assembly GCA_951828415.1 of Anomoia purmunda. NCBI lineage: Eukaryota > Metazoa > Arthropoda > Insecta > Diptera > Tephritidae > Anomoia > Anomoia purmunda. The sequence goes on along the minus strand of OX639994.1, from coordinate 38,874,762 downwards.
TGTATGAAAAAACTTTGATCTGTTTTGCTCAAGCACTTGCAAACAACTAAAAATGTTTCCCTTTAATTGAGACTAAAGAAGTTATTCTAAAAACAAACGGTTTTTTTCACGGAAGAGAAGACAAATCAAAGGGAGATTTTTACAGTGGGTAGATATGACCTCTGTGGTTTGGTTTTTTGCAAAAAGTGAAAATTTTAATATTTTCAGTTGTTACGCTTTTGAGGAACAAATGCGATATGTCTTTGAAACCAATAAAGTGAGGCATAAAATTATGGTTGGGCTGTGATGCCAAAACAGGTTACACTTATGACTTGAATGCATATACTGGAAGAGACACATCCTCTAATCTAAATGGCACTCTGGGAGGACGAATTGTAGACAATTTAACAGCATGCATTCGTGAACAAGATATTGTTCTGGCTTTGATAGGTTTTTCACTTCAACGGCTTTGCTCAAGACCTTACCATTCCCTGCGATTGGTACATATATTCGAACGCGTAAAGAAACTCAGGTCTTTTGTGAACATCTAGAACATTCAGAAAGTCAATTCAAAATAAACTGTGATGGTGTGATGGTCACTCGATGGATGAATTCGAAAAAAGTCGTTCTAGCCTCTGTTATATGCCTACTCTAACTACAGTTTGCCGAAAACCAAAGGATGGTTCTAAATTAGAAGTTGATTGTCTAGTAGCTATTGCAGCCTACAATCGCATAATGGGTTACGTATGTAGATTTGGCAAATCAAATTGCTGCAATTCACGACATGGATCGCAAGTCGCAAAGTGGTGGAAAAATGGGTTTTTGCAAGATTTTTATAGTAGCTGTTGTTAACGCCTGAATTATATTTACAAAAACTTAACGCCGTAAAATTCCATTCATTCTATATATTGTGCCGTAACCAAAAGGATGATAGCTGAAAGGATAAAACAAAACAGCTCACCAGGCCTGTGCGCTCCGGAGATTTGGGGGTTCAAATCCTACCCCCAGAGAAGTCTTTAATGGATATTTACATTGTAACTGAAGTTACAGTATGTTACAGAACACGAATAAAGTTCTCGATTTGGCTTTTCAAAATCAGTATAAAGTGTTTGCAAAGTCAAATCGAGGAGTTTACTAATTTGAAAAATGCGCGTGTGTGACCGAACTTCGGCTTCGGACATGTTCTTTAGAAAAAATTTATATGATAGCAATACGATTTGCAGTAATAATACTTTCGGATTTACATGATAGCAATAAGATTTTCAGTAATAATACTGAAAGGAATCCTTCATTACATAACGAATTGGACACTTTTCTCAATGAAAACCTGCTAATGTTACGACAGTGGAGGTGCAATGAATGGAGAATTTCACGGAGCACAAGCTTCTATTCAGGAAAAATACAAACTTGCTATGTGTTCGCATTGTGCAGCTTTTAGTTTCGATTTGGCCGTCAGTGCTGTATGCAAAATTGTTCCGGTCAGAAACTCTTTAGGCACAATCCAAAGTCTATACACTTTTTTCAACTATCCTAAACTATCCTGTGCAACGCGGTGAGCGGACCGCCTTGAATGAGACAAAATGTATCCCACAGAATGCAGACGAATATTTCAACAAGATTTTCCAAATTTGTAAAGAATACGATATCGAAGTGAAGAAACTCAAAATAACGGACCGGTTAATTCTGCATTATTGTATTGCCTCATCATTAAAAAGAAAAGATAAAACATAAAAGGAAGAATCATTTTTCTCATTTGTCCTTCGGTAAAAATTTGTTTAAAGTTATAAGGACTTCATTAGCCTCCATCAGTTGGCTCTTCAAGGACCTATTAAAAGGCCTTATCTCTTTTTTCTCTCTTAAGTTTCTACTATGGAATATCTAGCAACATAGTCGAAATTCATGTTTCAAAACCACACAAACCCGAGTTAGTTTATTGGCAGCTTGTCAACAAATGTAAACAACGTCGTTAGCACATTGTTTGACAACAGTTTACCTAACAAAATTAAGGCAATCAAAAAACATCAATTTGACGTTTGTGTACCGCGGCGAAAAAGACACCAAATCAACTGTTCTAATAATGTCATCTGTATAATTCCGCCATGCTTGAACAGTGTGCTTTCGATAAGTTTCCCCTCAAATCCATTTATAACGCTACGGGCGTATATGTATACAGTGTTTTATACTTTCTTCTAACATTAGGGAGGTGCGAAATATTTAGAACGCGAGAGTTTCGTTAGGCCGGAAGCCAAAGCAGGTACCAGCTCTTAATGCTATTGAAAATATGGTGAAAGTTAAGGTTTATGTTTTTATCATTGCTTAGTTTTTTATTATTTGCAAATCAAACGTGTATTCAAACCAATCAGAAAAAAATTGGCAGATCCTTGGGTTATACCGTTGTACGAAGGAAGACTTTTGGAATAATGCTTATTAATCAAAACCTCTCTTTTCCTATTTTGGATATAATGCATGGCGTAATTGTTGATATTAGAACCTGCGGAACAAGTAAAGAATAGGGTCTACTGAGCTAGAAAAACATAAAAATGTGGGCGTGTCCCGCCTTTTTCTACTGATTCTTACGGTTTGTATATTTCGAGAAAATCAAAAAAACAAAATAAATAATGCCCCTTTTTTCAGAAAACCTATTTTTTTCTTTAAAACATACGTAATTAACTATATGTAAAAATATATTTGTGAAATATCCCATAAAAATACCTTTCATTTGATATATAATTTAGTTAAGCTATGCTTAAATATTTTAAGGTGTTTTGATTTATTTGTGTTGCTGTGAATGGGAGAATTGGTCATATTGAGGGTTATGATCCTTGAGTTGAATCAACATCTGTTTGCCTCGTTAAATGTATTAATATGGTCAGATAGGTAATGAAGATACTTTTCGAAAAAAAAAACCTGTTTTTTAATACGTAATTAACTATTAGTAAAAATATATTTGTTGGAAATGAACGAATAAAATATAAAAACAATACAGTTGTTTTATTTCACATTTTCCAATTGTCCCTCTTTACGCAGTTCACATTATTTTTACGTGTAACATCTTTCTGCGTAGGTTGCCTTTGGCCGCGCTTCAAAAAAATAATCCTGGCCGATTCAACTCAAGAAGCTTTCCGTCGCTCAGGATCATAACCTTCAATATGTCCAATTCTCCCTTTCACAGCACCACAAATAAATCAAAACATCGTACAATATTTAAACATAACTATATTAAATTATATATCTAATGAAAGGTATTTTTATGGGCTATTTCACAAATATATTTTTCAATATAGTTAACTACGTATTTTTTAAAGAAAAAAATAGCTATTAAAAATATGCTATTAAAAATATTGAAAATACCTCTTTACCCCTCACCGGAATGGATGCGCTTCAATAGTCTGATATGCAAGAAAATGGAAATTCAATCCACTTTTCTACCTTTTCATACATTGACATGTAGCTACCGACGTGCATTATGTATTCAACTTAGATAGTTGAAAAACGCTCGCTGGCGTATGGCGTCCTCTTTTTTTTATCCACTTACCTGGTCATTTTCCCTTCCAGAGGAAAAGTATTCAAATGCTTTAAATAAATGGGAAAACAAATTTGTTATTTATGTACATAGAAACAAAAGTTAAAATATTTAAAAACTTACGACCAAAACAGGTTGCATTAAATCAATTTGTGCAAAATTGTGGTACATGAATCATCAACGGGTTCTCGAAACGTATTTTTTGAACCACTATTTTTAATCTTGGAGTTATGTAGTTATTGAATTAAAAAATTTCTTTTATTAGCAAATATTTGTAAACAGAAGGTATGTAATCAGGTTTTTTGGGATTTTAAATGACTTTAATGTGTGTCTTTAACTAACATTAGGTTCAATTTTTCACTTTTACTCCGTTTGCCGTCTAAACTAAGTATAAACTCATTATGCAATTTTTCAGTCAATTTTAAACTTAGCTTAAACTTAGTCCATCTGGCGGGGCTAAACTGAGTTTAAATAGTTAGCTGTATCGCTTGAGCTTAAAATAATATATTGCACTTGTTCCTCAAAAGCATAACCACTCAAAATTCGTGAATTTTCAGTAGAGGATAAAAACTGTTTCCGTTGATTCTAACGACATATTTCAGCAAAAAATGATGCCATTGCAAGAAAATACCATTAAAAAAGAATACAACGTTTGATTTCTTAAGTGATTTCCAAAAAAAAAATTTTTTAGTTGTTATTCTTTTTTGATTTTTTTTGTTTAACCAGTGGTGTTATTTCGAGTTGTGCAAGTTTAACTGAAAATTCACTCGGGATTACATAAACATGTTAATAAAACACAAAAATGTCAATTTATTAAAAAAACAATTATATTTATTCATATTTTATAAATAAATGCATAAATTATTGCATTTAAAAAAAATTGACAATGAAATGTTTTTAAATTAAGTATTTATAGTATGGCTCGTAATAGTGTTTTGGAATAATGTTTTGGAATAATGTTTTTTTTTACCAGACCTCCTATATCTCGCTTTTTAATTTCCGATAATGGCAAATTATGCGAATAAACAGAACATAAGCTGAAATAAATAAAAGTATACAAAATATATTACGTTTTTAAGTTAAAAAAAGGGTCATACACTAGACTGGGTGACTTTTTTTCTTGACCAAAATCGTAAACTGGGATGAATTCTAAGAAATTTTGCACAAGCAACCATGGATCTAAAAACAAAATCGAGCTTCCCATTTTTAAAGAGAGGCTTTTCGTCACCAAAAGAAAGTTCAGAACGATGCGGGGACAAAAAAAACTAAAACTGCCAAAAATATCAAAACTAAAAATAAAAACGAAAATATAATGAGACATTTTTGGGACCGAGGCCTTGAGAGTCCGCTACATTTTCTTAATTTTTTTAGTTTTTAATTTAAAAAACCTAGTGGGATCCCGGGCCCTCGGCCCCAAAAATGTCTAATCGTATTTTAGGGTTTATTTTTAATTCTGATAATTTTGGCATTTTTAGTTTTTTTTTTGACACCCCAATGTTTTAGCTTTTGGTGACGAAGAGTTTAACGTTAAAAATGGGAAGCTCGATTTTGGTTTAAGACCCGTGGTTTCTTGGGCAAAGCTTCTTAGAATTCTTCCTAGTTTTCGATTTTGACAACCGCTTGGTGCATTTTTTTTTGTCCATACAAATTGACCCGGTCTAATATACACATTTACAAGGAATACCTACTAACAAACTATTACGATTTCCATGTTAACCGAAAGACACACACAAACATAAATATCAAGTTAAAAAATAATATGTTGCCACAATTTCTTACAATACAAAAGTAAGTAACTATCGGGTAAAATAAAAAAAAAAAAGAAGCAGGCTGTGTCAGAGACACGGCCATTAAGTTTAACGTAGAATACGCCATCCGATAAGACAGAAAACATATGTAACAATAAATGATAAATAATACAAGCAAATTAATTTCTTTATTTGATAGTTACTTTGGATGATATACATAAGCTTATGATAGGAAAAATAGGATAAACAACTTCCAGCTGTTGTCAAACAGCATCAATCAGCATTGTTATTTTGCAGTGCTTGGCAGCATTTTCTCTTCTTTTACTCTACTTTAACTTGCCCGCCTAAAATTATGCAGTACATTTAAATCGCCCAACAGCAAACACTCAACCAAACACCACACACATATTTGTGTGCATGTGTTTATACAATTTTCATTTGAGAAATTTAAATATTAGGAAGATATCAACCAACATGAAATGTATGTCAAACGAAAGCTAACATCTTCATTTGACTACAAAAAAAAAAAAAATTAATCGAGCCGTTTCCTTATAATTAAAGAAATAGAGATTACAACAATAAAAACCTGACATTGGTGCCCATACCGTAAGGTAAGACGTATTCTACGCCAAAATTATGGGTCCATGGCCCCTTTTTTAAAAGTTAGGGTATAAAAAACTTACTTCAGACTATCCCAATACTCCGTAGGCTTTAAGTTGTTTTTTTGTACATTCACTTTTAAAAAGTCTGCGTCCTTATACGATGTTTTGTAAACAAATGAGTCAATGTTTTCCTTATCCACGCGCAGAGCTTTAATGTCGCGCCATTTAACTTTTTGGTTGGCCTCAGTTATAACAAAATTTTTACCCCATTCCTCTTGTAGGGACTTCAGGTCGTAAAAGGCATCATGCGATAATTTGTGAACTGGATATGGAGGACCGGTTTTAGCTGTTGCGATTAAGGTGGTGTAATGATCTGGAGTATATATCGGTTTGCTACCTAATTGTCGTTTTACTTCTTTTTCTATTACGCTATGTACATTGTCTCCTTCATTTTGAAAGTGACCTTGAATCAAACATTTATGTGTAATGCTTCGTAAATTATACTTCTGAACCGCATAAAAATATATTGAAAGTAGGCATTTATTTTTCTGCTGTCCACAGCAATTATCCGAGTAAAAAATTAAGTATAAATCTTGAAAATTTTTTTTTCCTTTTGCACAAGATTTTTAATATGTAAAAGTACACAAGTTCCAATTTCATTAGCAACACGCTTTCCTTCGACTTCGGTCCAAAAAAGCATTCCACATGTTTTGCTTTAAGGTCACTAATGGTAAAATTGTAGCAATTTATTTTACTTTTATAATAGAAGCTCCACGTAAGTCCTTTTGGCAATTGCAGAACTGCCTGTAGATCGTAGACAGCTACATTAGGTTTTTTTTAATCCAGATCTTTTTCTTTTCTACATAACTCTTTTTCTTCTTGGTGTAAAGTGTAGGCTTCATTCAACTCTATTTTTCCATTTTCATCTGAATTTTAAAACGTTCGCAGAGGTCACACTGATCTTTTTTGGGCTTAAAAAAAGAAATATTAAATTCTTTGAATATCCGGTAGAACATAATTCGACTTCCAGGAGGTAAATTCTCATATTCTCGATATTCTTTATAGTCCATGTATAGGTCTCCAATACTTTTACCGCTTTCGATGTACTCACGTGTTGTTTGGGAACGTAAGTAATGGGACTCAATTTTCGGTATATTTTTTATAAATTACCTTATGCTGTTCTTAATTTCTGGGTTTACAGGCACATGGTTCTTATGCTTCCCACGAAAGTCAATCTCAACAAGTCCCCCTTGGGGTTTTTTTAATTAGTGTATCTATAACTTTATTATTGATATCAAGAGTTGCTTTGAAAATAGGTGTTATTTAGTCTACGAAGATCTTCCGTGCATGAGTACCTGTATTTTGGTTTAAGTGGATTTGTATGTCTAGCTATGAACTTTCGTTGTTTCTGATATTTTCTCGCTGCAATACGAAATTGTTGAATAGTGTTCTAAGTTTGGACACGTCATATCGTCAAAACAATAACATCTAAAAATTAAGTATTTCATATAAAAACCTGCAAGGGTAACATTAATAGTGCTATAATTCGTGAGTTTATGCAGGAAAACAAACAATAATTAACAAACAACCGTACTTTTGAGCTCAGAAAACTAAACAATTTATCAAAATAGCCAACAAAAAAAATGTTTCATCAAAATGGCAACAACACGAATTTAAACACTGAACTGAACTTACCTATATCAACTAAAGAGTAATGACTCAAAATTAAAACACAACTTATGCAAACCGTTGACAGTCGAAAACAACGACAACTCGAAATGTCGCTGTTTGTATGAAAAAACTTTGATCTGTTTTGCTCAATCACTTGCAAACAACTAAAAATGTTTCCCTTTAATTGAGACTAAAGTAGTTATTCTAAAAACAAATGGTTTTTTTCACGGAAGAGAAGACAAATCAAAGGGAGATTTTTACAGTGGGTAGATATGACCTCTGTGGTTTGGTTTTTGGACTTCATTAGCCTCCATCAGTTGGCTCTTCAAGGACCTATTAAAAGGCCTCATCTCTTTTCTCTCTCTTAAGTTTAATTTTTAAGTTTCTACTATGGAATATCTAGCAACATAGTCGAAATTCATGTTTCAAAACCACACAAAACCGAGTTAGTTTATTGGCAGCTTGTCAACAAATGTAAACAACGTCGTTAGCACATTGTTTGACAACAGTTTACCTAACAAAATTAAGGCAATCAAAAAACATCAATTTGACGTTTGTGTACCGCGGCGAAAAAGACACCAAATCAACTGTTCTAATAATGTCATCTGTATAATTCCGCCATGCTTGAACAGTGTGCTTTCGATAAGTTTCCCCTCAAATCCGTTTATGACGCGGCGGGCGTATATGTGTACAGTGTTTTATACTTACTCCTAACATTAGGATGGTGCTAAATATTTACAACGCGAGCGTTACGTTAGGCCGGAGGCCGAAGCATGTACCAGTTCTTAACGCTATTGAAAGTATTGTGAAAGTTAAGGTGTATGTTTTTATCTTTGCTTAGTTTTTTATTATTTGGAAATCAGACGTGGATGTACAAAATTCAATTTCCTTGTGAAGTGCAAAAACGTTATATAGTATATTCAAACCAATCAGAAACAAATTGCCAGATCCTTGGGCTATACCGTTCAACGAAGGAAGACTTTTGGAATAATGTTTATAAATCCAAACCTCTCTTTTTTATATTTTTGTTCTAACTATTTTTGTTCTAACAACTTAAATATTCCCCATAAACGAATATAAATCCGGGTTATTCCGTTGCGTAGAGCCGACTATCGTAAGAACAAACACCAACATTAGCGAATGCTTTGGCAAAATCCAGCGATAGTATCGAAGTGTGATATTAAACGGGTGTAGACTTGCCGTTTTTAAAGTCCATCTGTCGAGTAGTTTGCGCGTTGTAGTAACCGCCATCATTGCACAGGTTTACAAGTATAGAAAGCGCGGAAATAAGGTAATTGTTTGCTTTTTCTTTGAATAAAACCATAAATTTCTTTTGTTGATATATTGCAGGGAAACCAGATACCCATGGTATCCCGCAAATTGAGTCGACGTTGGAGTACCACGAATGTTTTTGTAGCAGTGCAGATTTCGGGGACGTTACGACAGTCGTTGGCCGGATACAAATCCGAGACGTTCCGGTATCGTGTCGCAGAACACAAATAAACTAATTGCAGTAAATTTAAATGCCAAAAAACCAATCGCCAGGTAAATATGGACTCACCGGAATGGATGCGCTACAATAGTCTGATATGCAAGAAAATGGAAATTCAATCCACTTTTCTACCTTTTCATACATTGACATGTAGCTGCAAACGCTCGCTGGCGTATGGCTTCTTCTGTTTTTTATCCACTTACCTGGTCATTTTCCCTTCCAGAGGAAAAGTATTCAAATGCTCTAAATAAATGGTGGGAAAACAAATTTGTTATTTATGTACATAGAAACAAAAGTTAAAATATTTAAAAACTTACGAAAAATTAGAAAGTTGGTCACAATTCCAACCAAAACAGGTGTCATTAAATCAATTTGTGCAAAATTGTGGTACATGAATCATCAACGGGGTGCTTCGAAACGTATTTTTTGACCCACTATTTTTAATCTTGAAGTTATGTGGTTATTGAATTAAAAAATTTGTTTTTATTAACAAATATTTGTAAACAGGAGGTATGTAATGAGTTTTTTGGGATTTTAAATGACTTTAATGTGTGTCTTTAGCTAACTTTTTCAGTGCGAGTTTTACTCTGTTTGCCGTTGAAACTAAGTATAAACTCATTATGCAGTTTTTCAGTCAATTTTAAACTTAGCTTAAACTTAGTCCATCTGGCGGGGTTAACCTGAGTTAGCTGTTCAGCTGCCTCGTCCGCTTTGGTAGCAAAAAATTCAATTAAAAGCATTCTAAAGTATTGCGAATTTATCTCTATCTTTAGGTTTTTCGTTTGAGATTATTCGATCAGTTCTTTGTTTGCTATTTCTACTGTTTTTAGCAAAAACTTTATTTCATTTGTAGAAAAATTATTACTTCTCCCGTTAATTTTATTTAGTTGTTTGATACACCTTAAACTGCCTGTAGTTTAAACTGAGTTTGAATTTAACCCGAGCTATAGTAATCTGAGTTGAAACTAGCACTGAAACCCCAGCCCAAATAGTAGTATCATAGCTAGACCAGCATGCATATTAGGCATGAGACTTTTTAATAAATTTTACACGCCATAGCAAGATGAGAAGATATGAAGAACCAACAATAGCAAATTTTTATGAATAGGTTCAAAAAGTTCGCGCCGGGAAAAAATGTATGATAACTTTACCTTAAATGTATGGAAAATTAGGGGTAAATAGAATATTGACTACAATAAAAAAGCATTTGAAAATTATGGCAAGCAGAGAATATATAAAATTCATATGTTTCAAAACCTTATGAACAGGAAAAGTTATGTATGTTTAAATATTAGCATATGCAGTTTTTATAAATAAATCTCACAGCGTGATGCTATATTTAAAAAAAAATTGAACCGTCGTGCTTTATTTAGGCCAGTGTCTTAAGTTAATGTTATACTGGGTAGTGTTCCACTATTTGCGAACACAAACACACGGAACCAACTGGTTTGTTTCCTTAAAGAGCTCTTTTGTACAAAGCAGCGAATTCGGTGACAAACCGGAGATTTCCCTTCGACCATTCCATTTTTCGCAGCCGATGAGTCTCCCAGCCTTCAAAATAAAATTTTAGAATTCATCCGCGCATAATATATTTCCGAAATATTTTGGGATATATCCGCTTTGACATAACGCGCATTTACAAAAAATATTTTTCCGAAATAGATTTGTAATAAATTTCTATATAAAAATTTTTTCTTTTTATATTTCCAGTCAGAGACTCGGCCTCAATATTAAATCTTGTTCGGTTGTTTTTACATTTTGTTTTTTTATTCGCCTTATTGGGCACATTCAAGCGTGCAATCCATTGCCAATTAAGATTCAGATTTCAAAACTTCAATTTCTACGATTGCTAGTTCATTAAATCTAAGGATGTAGCAACTTTGCACAAATTAGCGGATGCTCTGATTGAGTTCGAATATGATTTCAGAGATTTTGCATTATCGGAGCAAAATCATACAGTCTTAGACATCCAAAAGGACGCAGTCAAGGAATTATGGGATAGGACACAGCGCGCCTGTTTAGAATCCTTAGGTATCGACTCTGCAAGTATTTCAAAAGAGGCTGCGACAGCAAAGAAGAAACAAGCAAGCCTACTGTGCTTACTTGAAGTGCATGGAGTCGATAGGCAACCTGTAATAATACCGAGATTTTTAAAGGGGTTACTCGTCATGGCCAACATTTTGTGACATTTTCACGGCCAATCAAACTCTATACCAGCGTCTTACTCCTGTGGAAAGACTTTTTTACTCAATCGTTCGAATGAAAGCTTTTCTACAGCGTGGAAAAATTTAACAGCGCGCCACGAGAAAATAGAAGAATTCTCGTAAATAGTCAATTGAAGATTATCTTTAACCTATCCCCGGTGGGATTGGAATTTGGAAGTGCAATTAAAAATCTTCAGCGCGAAATTAATAATTGTATATCAGCACTCCAGATTCATAAAATTGACTTTACGAATTGGGACGCGATTATGACATACTTTTGCTCGACCAAATTGCCCGAGACCACTCTTTCAATGTGGGAAGAAAAGGTTCAAGATAAGTCGGAAATACCAAAGCCGGAGGATATGGACAGATTTCTGACAAGTCGGTTTCAGACTTTGTATAACTGTATCTGATATTAGAGGGTCAAGCATTTCACGGCCATAAAAGCCTCAACCCTTTAAATCGAGTTTCGATAATTCAAATTAAATACTCTTCAGGTGAGTGTGGTAAGCTGTGCAATTGCGCTGCACACAGCATTCGATATTCTAAACAATTCCAAAACTGTCTCCTTCCGAAAAAAGCAAATATTCACGAAGAAATCAACTTTGTTTGAACTTAGCCAGTGCGTTCAATTGCTCAGTTGTCATTCTAGAGATCACTCACTGCAGCATTTGAACCCAGGCAAGGCAGTTCCATAAGGCAAGGCTCACCATAAAGTCGTTCGTCCTAAACAGACCAGTTCTAGTACTAGTTCTTTCGCAATTCTTTCGCCGTGATGGTAGGCTTTTCAAAAATCACTCTTTAAGAGAGGAATATAAAATAAAATTAAACCCGGCTGGTTTTTATATTAATTCTTTATTTCCTTTGCCGGAGCAAAGGCAGCCAATATTGACAAGTGAGTTTTTACGACTACCTGTTGCGGTGACTACACCTGAACACCTAACTTCTTTGACCTACAGTTATTGCATGCGGACAGCCGCGTGATTTGATGTGCTGAGTTAGCGTCTGCCGTATGTCGGTGATATCGGGTTGAATTTACTGTTTGAACTTTGAGTGGATTAATATACTGAATCAACGTCTGCCGTATGTTGGTGATATCGGGTTGAACTAGCTGCTTAAATGTTGTGTGTGACTTTATGTGCTGTTGGAGCCACGAATAAAGTTATTATTGTTGTTGTTGTCGCTGTTGTCGTAAGTCGGGCTACCGTGAGAACCCCAACTGATGCAATTTTCATTGAGTGTTATCCACTTGTGATAACTACTCCCCTCTTGAAGTGAAGCCGTCCTCGGCTTCTTCTATGGCCTTGCTCAACTTTACTTTGTTCTTTCGATGTTTTATAGAGATTGATGTAACAATTGCCGTAACCGCTACCCCAAGGAATGTTATAATGCTTATATGTTGAATTGACCGCGTACTGATCAGTCCCTGCAAATGGGATATGTGCTTCAGGTTCCTTATGTTGATCTTCTATAGGTAAGGCAGTGATAATAAAGATATGTGATCGGTAAAATTTATATTCTGGGCGGGTGCAGCTTCTGGTCGTGAACGGGTTATTTTATTCCAATTGCTGTAAATGGTACCATTAATAGTCACCTCCCCCTCGAAGGTTATTAAGAAGGTGCCTTTAGTTGATTCTGTGAAGTTTCCGTCGTATATTGATGCGGGTTGATTATTTATTACTATAATCCCATTATCAATTTCCTTGGCGATGGCAACGTGATCAGCTGATGTTGACTTGCAGTTTGCGGAATTTTTGTTTAGGAGCTGCATTGTGCAAGGGCTTTCCTTCAAGAGCTGGCAAAAACTCGCCATCATGGTTTCTCTGCAGTTATAGACTGGGAGATATTTCTCATTACACTCGGCTACAGTATCGGTCTCTAAAGAAAGTATCTTCTCGTCGTGAACCACAGGCAATAACTTTACATAATTACAAACGCTAGCTATTTTTGGAAATTTTAGAATGAAATAAATACAATGCACATCTTGAAGTATTTTAATTTTAGAGATTTGTAATAGATCGCTTATGCTAACGTTGGCAGAGTGTTCAGCTGCTAAAATATCATTAATTTCTACGCCACTCAATAATATTGGGTTGATAACATTTATTTTACCTAATGTGACGGATGTTATAATGGCCTCTAACTCCATTATTACTGCCCTATTTCTAGCAGAAGCTAAAGAAAATAAATTGCCAGTATCTATATGAGTCTGTTTAGCAGTCTTCAATAGTTCGTTAACCGTTTCGGTCAACTCATTTATTCTTTTCTGCATTTTTGTATTAATTGATATTTGTTGTTCATGAGATTCTATCAAGGTTCCTGTTTTGGTCTTAATCTCCTGGAAGTCATCGAAGTCTGGTGTTCCCGCTATGTATTTTAATGCCGTCCCCAATATATTAATACTACGAGACTGTCAGTGGTGCAGTCTAACCACATCCAATAGCTGGGTTATGTGTTCCGCGTCATTCGCTAAAAGTCGTTTTATGTGCGTTTGTGGGAATTGCTGAAGAAGTCCGTTCGTATCGTCGACTATTGCTTCGTAATTAGACTGGTAGGTTTTATGTAATAGTAGTCCGTACTGTTCATATATCACTACCTTACCAGTTGTAATAGGAATGTAATAGGAGCTAGTATAATTAAGTATTTTTGCCTCAGCCGAAAGGCATAGCAAGATGAAAGTTCTGCAATTAAAAAGTAAAGGTATCGTCAGTATTTTAAATTACTTTTGTGGACTTTCCGGCCGTCGATCAGGAAGGTAGATCCAAGGTCTTTCTGCACTAGCTTCTCAATATAGAGCTTTGTGAATTTATTACCTATCCTTTTATTTGTTTTGACAAAAACTTTTTCGCCTGGTTTATAAACTCATGTCTTTCGCCCTATATTGTGTCTTTTCAAGTCAGTTTGTTGAGTCCATAGGAGTCTATCTCTTATTTCGTCCTTTAGCTCACCTGGAATAGAATGAATTATGTCTATTGGTTTTCTGTTAGTCACGGAGTGAATTGTACGGTTGTATTTCGATGTTGCAAAAAATATTAACTCAGTTGTATCGGAGACGCTTCCCTCGAGCTTCTGACAGCGAGCGATTTCTGTGAGGGTGCTGTGGAATCTCTCCACTTGGCCATTGGTAGTGCTGTGAGCAGGAGGCGTTTTGTAAATATCTACCCCAAAATGATTTCTAACTATAGCACTAATGGTCTCAGAATTCAGGGATCGTTCATTGTCGCAAACCAGAAATTTTTTATCTTTATAAAAATTAAGGAGCTCGTAGATGGGCTCTTTTATGTCGACTATAGCTCTAGACTTTATGGGAAAAACAACTGCAAACTTGGAAAATTTGTCAATTGATGTCAGAAAATGAGTTTTATCTGTAGAATAGATATCGACGTGAAGGACTTCCCCCGGGTACGAAGGTAAAGGAGTTTCCCCTATTCCCGGATTTGGGGGGTGTCTCTGATACTTTGCTTCGTGACATATTTTGCAACCTGAAATTATTTCCTTTAACACCTTCCGCATGCCGGGAAAGTAGTTGTTTCCAAGGATTTGTTGCATGTTTTCGCGTAACGACCGGTGAGCTCTATTATGTTCTGCTTGTAAAATTTCTCTCAGGTCGTCCTTGTTAAAGACATCTATGACTTGCCTTTTCGTATGCCGGATATTGATGGCAGGAAATTCTGTAAGTACCCTATCTTGTATCTTAGCGAGCGTAGGCAGGTCGCACATTAGACCATTAACAACATTTGTATTAATGCATTGCTTAATGGCATTTAGCAGTTCATTCATGTCACTGAAAATTATATGATGTCGCATTCTTGACTTAAAAATAATTTTTGAAGTTTTTGAAAATGTCCTCCCTTCCTCAAGTAGGATTTGGTTCCTAAAGCAATTTAAAGGATTCGACACCGTTGGAATAGTTTGCGTTAACGACTCTTCGCTGTTTGCCATGACGCTTTCTGACTTATTTTCGCAGTCCAGTGCATTTATGTGCTGTCGCGATAACGCAACCAGGTTTTCCTTTCCCGATTTGTAGTGGTATGAACGAGAAAATTCTTCCATATTTTGAGGGTTCTCACACCGTATAAATAATTACGGAGTTTCTGTAGAGCCCAAACTATTGCTAACAATTCTCTTTCATTGGTAGCATAGTTTTCTTCGGTAGGGGAAAGGGTCCTTGATATCATTGTTATAGGGCGACCGCTTTGTGACAGAACGGCACCGATACCGTAGGATGAAGCGTCAGTAGTAAGTTCGAATGGTTTGTCGTAGTCGGGATAGAGAAGCAATACATCTTCCGATGCGAGAATTTGCTTTACCCTATTGAACGCGTTGAGCGCTTCCTCATCCAGGTTTATTTCAATTTGCTTTGATTGGTTAGCCTTAATGTTGCCATTTTCGCCGCGCAAATATTTCGTTAGCGGCTTGGCAATTGTGGCGGAATCTTTTACAAACCGACGGTAATAACTTGCAAGTCCTAGGTACGAGCGTAGAGCTCACAATGTTTTTGGAGTCTCAAAGTCTAATATGTCTTTAACTTTGTCTGGACATGTTGTTATTCCGTCTTTAGATACCGTAAATCCAAGAAACTCGATATTTTTTTTTTTTAATTTTGATTTTTCGGCAGATACCCTCATGTTAGCGTTAAACAGTTTTGTCAAAATCCGGTCAATATCTCTGCTATGTTCTTCTGCTGTCCTGGAGAATATAATGACGTCATCGATGTAGACGTGACAAGTCCTCCCGATTTCCTCCCTTAAAATATCGTCAATGGCCCTTTGGAAAATGCTAGGTGCATTTTTTATACCAAACGGAAGCCTACAAAATTCGTACTTGCCGTTGTTGTCTGAGAATGTCGTTTTTTTCACGGTCTTTTTCATCTAATTCAATTTGGTGGAAGCCTGATTTCAAGTCGATTGTTGAGAAAAAGGTAGAGCTTCCCATATTTGACAGGATTACAGAAGTATCAGGGATTGGATACTTATCGCAGACGGTCTTACTATTGAGCTTCCTAAAATCTATTACAAGGCGTGACTTTCTTTTACCATCTTGATCATATCCTTTCTTATCCACCACCCAAATAGGGTTATTGTAAGGTGAACGAGAAGGCTTTACAATTCCGTCACGTAATAAGTTTGAAATTTCCCTGTTGACAAATTCTGTCACCGCCATGGGATATGGATAGCTTTTAGAATATACCGGAAGGTCGTCCGTAGTTCTGATTGTTGCAACGATATTCGTGTTATATGGCAGAGCCTCGTCTGGATCGGCAAACACTCTACAATGTCGTCTCAGGATTGATGCGATGCGTTCTAATTCTGCTGTATTCAAGTCCGATTCGGTTGAACTATTAATATCTGGGCTCTGATGGTAAGAAAGTTTCTCTTGACCACCATCGTATCTCAGAATTCCCTCTTTCGTATCAACGTTACCGTTAACTGATTTAATAAGGTCAAATCCTATGATACCATCGAAAGTATCTAGGCTGGGAAGAATGAAAAAATTAGAGTTTCTATTAAAAATGTTAATTTTACAATATTGTCCGATTCTCTCAGTGCTATGAATCAATTTAACTGCAAAGGGTTTTCTTAAGTATTTTATTCTCTTAAGGACACTAATCCTCCTAATATACCTTTTGGAGGCACCAGTATCAATGAGAAATCTTAAGCCTCTCTCCCCGAGTGTCCTGCTAATATAGGGAAGGAGGGATCTTGTCCTAAAAAATTAATGCCATCACTAGGTTCGGCCAATACGTCCTCGCTGTCCTCGCACTATTCATCGTAATTGTAAATATTGTATTCATCGTAGCTGGTATCCGCACAGTGGTCAATGTCTTGTCCGTAGTTGCCGTGTGGCAAATGGTTCACCCGTTGTATTTTTTGGGCTGGGAGTAGGTCACTTCCGTGTTGCCGTTTTTGGGCTCCCTCCCTATTATCCGAGGTGGACGTCGGTTGCACATTAGCTTGCATAGCTGACCTTCAGAAGTCATTATAGGGGCTCCTAGGATTTGATAAATCTGTCTGGCGCTGATAAGAATTTTGGCCTAATGTACTGCTACCATTAAATTGTGGTAGTTGAGATCTGGTTTGCCTAAAACGTGAAATAGATGGATCAACATCCATTGGTATTGGTCGCTGACGGTACTGCTCATTGGGAACCCTACGGTAATGTGGAGAGTACTGATAGGTGCTCGGACCCTGAAAGCGGCTATTCGGGTTTCCGATGGACCTCATTAGGGTCATCTTTGTCAGCCTCGTCTGGTTGGCTTCTAACTCCTGTGCTAATGATAGCGCAGAGGGTAGACTCTCAGGACGAGATGAAAAAAGAATGTCACATAGCGGACGATTAAGCCCAGAAACGAAGACACGAAGAGCATCTTCTCGATATTTCTTACTGAGTGACTCCATAAGTGTCCTATTTTCGCCATGAGTCATTGTAGTTTTGTTTATTATAAGCGTGAGTTTCCGTTCTATTTCGTCATAGAACTTCACTACTGACAGGAGTCCTTGACTTAGCATTGAGAGCTCTTGCTCAATCAAATAGATTGGCTTTTTGTCAGCGTACGTGAAGTCAAGAAATTATGGCATGGAAATTTAAAACAGTGTTGAAGGATGACAACACCATATCCGCAGGCCCCACTAATTTGTTGCGGATTATGCCCACAGCTTGATAGTGTTTAGAGCTTCCCGCATATCCTTCAAATATCTTGTATGCTGTGTGCGCTGCCTGTCTCCAGGATAGGTACCGCGCTTGGTCTCCGTTGAACTCAGGCATAGTTTTCACTAGGTCTAATGACTCGTCACAAGTAATGTTAGGTTGTATCGTGACAGCCTGAAATTCCTCCACATGAGCGCTAGTTTCTATTTGCCCTAGTCTGTTAGTCAATTCATCGATCTCAGTCTGAAATTCTCGTCTAGTTTGGTCGGTTGCAGTCCGTACTGCAGCATTTAGAAGTGCTTGTATTGTAGTCGTGTCCGTTTCTAAAACTCTTATTTAACTTTTACTTGATTGTTTTAACAATTCCGTTTCACTTTATTTATTAACAAATTCTCAAAATTCACAAATATTAAATTCTAGCTGAACACTCTACTTACATAATTATTTCCATTAAAACTAACAGCAGCAAAACCAGCAAGACTGGAACTCTCTTCGTTATGTGGTGTTGCAGGAACCTCGTTCGGTGATTCAGGTGATTCAGGAAAAATTCCTCTGGATTTGTCACTTTACTTTTTATCCTTTTTGATCGCTTTAATAAATTGTTCTTTATTGTTATTTTATTCGATCGCTTTATTTAATAAATTGTTCTTTATTTTTATTTCATTCGATCGCTTTATTTAATAAATTGTTCTTTATTTTCATTTCATTCGATCGCGTTATTTAATAAAGTTCTTAATAGTGGATTCGAACCACGGCCACGTTACATTTGCGTTTCACGGCACGTCTTTATACAAGGATTGTTAAACGCGGCCCCACGTTGGGCGCCAAATAAAATTAAACCCGGTTGGTTTTTATATTAATTCTTTATTTCCTTTGCCGGAGCAAAGGCAGCCAATATTGACAAGTGAGTTTTTACGACTACCTGTTGCGGTGACTACACCTGAATACCTAACTTCTTTGACCTGCTGCAAACGGTAAGCAAACCCCTAAGCACTTCTACGAAGGTTCGGGTGGTGTTTAATGCGTCCTGTCCGTTGGACAATGGAGTCAGCCTTAATAATGTGCTACTTCTGACCCATCCTTCAAAGCGATCTGACTATACATATTCTCCGATGGAGATTGTTCAAACTCGTGTTTGGGAGCGATATTGAAAAGATATATCGCCGCATCCTAGTTATGCCTCAACATACGAAATTTCAGATAATTATATTTCGTGATTCGATAGTGAACCAATTCGTCAATTTCAATTAAAAACTGTCACTTTCAGGGTGAATTGTGCTGCTCATCTCGCAATAAAGACAATTTTGAAACTTGCTAACGATTTTCGCCAATCACTTCCGTACATATGTACATCGACGACGTTCTAGCGGGTGAACACGATTTAGAGTCCACCATTTAAGCTCGGGATCAGTCATCGTGCCATTGAATTCAGCAGGGTTTCCACTTCGGAAGTGGACCTCTAATAGTAATCAGGTGTTGAGACATCCTCGATTTCGAGAATACAAGCAGCGTTATAGCTCTCGGCATCTGATGAAACGCGTCTTCCGGTCAATTCTATTTCACTGCAAAACAGTTAGATCAATTTCAGGTAGTGACAAATCGCAAGATTTTGTCGACCGTCGCGAAATTATTCGATCCATTAGGGTGGCTCGCACCGATTATCGTCGTTGCAAAGGTGTGATGCAGAACATCTGGTTGGAAGGAACCAAATGGGGTGAGTAAGTGTCACCTACTACACTTGAACGCTGGTCAACGTTTGCACAGAGTGCCCGGAAATGGATGATATCAAAATTCCACGATGGGTACAATTTTCACCGAAAGACAGGAGGAGGACTTATGGGTTCTGTGACGCTTCGGAAAAAACATATGCTGCAGCACTTTACATGCTAGTCGAAAGAAAGAACAGCGATGCGGTAAATCTTATGACCGCGAAAACGAGGGTTGCACCGGTGAAAATCGATTCCCTGCCTCGTTTGGAATTGTGCGGCGCTGTACTTTTGGTAGAAATTGTGGAGTCAGTAATATCTAACTTAGATCTTCTATCACAACCAGTTTTCTTGTGGACTGACTCCAACATCGTTCTAGCGTGGCTTCCGGGTCAACCTTTGTAGCAGATCAGGGGACCAAATTATCGAAAAGGTATGGCAGCACAGCTGGTATCTTGGTTTCAAGAAGGGAAATCTGAATGGCCTACTCAGGACTCGGTTTCACTCCCCCCTATTCGGGAAAGCGAAATCGTACACATCTTCCTGTATATACTGGCCTCTGTACCTTATCAGTCGATTCCGTGGAGTTTTCTCCAGCTATAAACGCTGCCTTTAGGCGGTCTATGACTGGAAACGGTCCGTCGTATGGAGGTTGCAGCAGTTTTCGCAGGGTACGCACCAAAACTGCTGGTGTGGAATATAAATGTTTTCCTATGAAAGGTGAACGAACCGAGCGGCTTGACGTCAGCGTCGGTTTCAGCGATCGCCTGCGCTCCCGAAGATTGCTGACAAGTTCGCATTCCGTGGTGTATCGGGTATTCTTCTCAGCGAAAAACTGACCTGTGATACGCAATGTTTCGCCATAAACCATTTCAGCCGGCGTGGAGTTCAAGTCCTCTTTCACGACACACGAAAACCCAGTAAGTACTTCAACCCAGTTATTGGCCGTGTTCCCCCTGATTGCGGCCTTAAACGGCCTATTCCAGCGCTCGATGAGTCCATTGGATATTGGGTGATAGGCAGTTGCTCGCAAATGCTTAATTCCTAAGAGGCGAGTTAGTTCGCAAAAGAAAGCCGACTCGAACTGTCTTCCTTGATCTGTCGTCACTTTGCATGGCACGCCAAATCTCGCCGGCCAGTTAGTGTAAAATGTAAATGCAATTGTTTTTGTTGTACTATCCTCGATGAGATATGCTTCCAAAAAACGCGAGTACCGGTCGACGGTTGTTAAACAATACCTGAAACCTTTGCACGGTGGTAAAGGGCCAGCTAAGTCTGTATTAATGTGCTCGAACCTTTTGCTTTGTAGCGCATATGATCCGAGTGGTGCACGGTTATGTCGTTGTATTTTTGCTCTATGACCCGGATTGCACAGATTCGTCCAAGATCGGCAATCTTTTCTAAAGCCCGGCCAAACGAATTTTTCCGCTACTAATTTTGTTGTTTTTTCGCTCCAGCGTGCGAAATGTTATGAATGCTTTCAAACCCCAAGTTGCGAGATTCGTGTATTAACTACGGTCGAGCTTTGCCGGTAGAAATGACACAGTAAACTTCCACATTCGTTCCTGGAAAGGTAGAACGTTTCAATATTAGGCTTGTATTTGATGTTATTAAGTCTTTCTGTTCTGCGTCGCTCTGTTGACTCTCTGACAGTTTTGTGAAATCAATCGTATCTGATGTGTGAATAGCATCGATCCGGGATAAAGCGTCGGCAATAACATTGTTTTTTCCAGAGTTACGGATCTGCTGCGATGAATATTTCTCTATTTTTTGTTGGAAAACATACTGTAGCGGCTTGTGGTCGTTTAAAATAAAAAACTCTCTGCCTCTGTTGGAAGTATTTAACAGCTTTGTACGCAGCGAGCAGTTCTCTGTCGTAGGTACTATACTGCTAGTGAGAGCTGTGCATTTGTTTTTGGATATGCTGAACACAAATCGTCTTTGCATTCCTGAAATGCGTTTTTAGACTCGTCCGTCCAATTTATAACAGTTTTGTCGTTTTTCTTATTCCCCTTCATTAAAACTGTAAGAGAGTGTTGTTTTTCGGCTGCTCAGAAACATACAAAAAAAATTCACCATTCCTAGAAAACGCTTAAGTTCGCAGACTCGTTCTGGAAGTCTGTATTCCTTTAAAGCACGTACTCTTTCCGTCGGCGGTGATATTACATCCTTAGTTATTTTAAACCCGAGAAAGTCAACTTTTTGTTGAGCCAGTACACATTTTGAAGAGTTAATGACGAGGCCACACTCGAGTAATTTTTTAAAAACCAGTCGCATGTGTTCACGGTGTTGGATTATGTCTTTCGATGGATTAATATGCCGTCGAGATAAGGCCAGGCGAAATCATATTCGCGAAGGACAGTGTCCATAAAGCGTTGGAAAATTTGACTGGCGTTCCTCAGACCGAAACCCATGTAAACGAAGTCGTACATGCCAAATGGCGTAGTAATTGCTGTCTTTGGAATGTCAGTTGGTTCGACAGTAATATGGTGGTAAGCGCGGCGTAAGTCGACTGTAGAAAAAATGCTACAACCATGTGAGTGTATAGTCGTGCAAGATGGTATTCAACCTACGGAAGTCTCCACACGGCCTTTACTCTCCATTTTTATTTTTTGAGAAGTGAAGGTGGCTTGCCCATGAACTTCGAGATGGGCGGCAAATGCCAGCAGTCAACAAATATTATATTTCTGATTTGGCTGCCTAAAGTTTTGGGTGACAAGCGCCTTGGCTTTGAAAAAATCGGAGGTCCTCTTGTGACAATATGGTGTGTTATGTTGTGAGATAGGTTTTTACACGTTCGATTCTCCATGGCAATGCCTTTGTACTCGCTCAGGAATTTCTGGAATGGTTGGTTTTCATTAATGGTTGACAAATTGTGTATTACGTCTTCAGCTGATGAAAGTTCGCAGATTTTGGTTAAGCTAGTAGTGTCGTCGATCAGCCTGCGTTACTTCACGTTCACTGATAATTTGAAGTGCGACAAAAATTCTGCGCCTAGACTGGCCTGCGATACGTCAGCGACGATAAAGTTCCAGCCGAACGGTCGGCGCTGCCATGGGTTGATGGTCATATGTTTATCGCTGAATGTTTTGATTGCCGATTTGTTTGCAACGTATAGGAGACATTTTTTGTCTGGGTACCTTCTCTGTAATAGTGTCGTTGCGATAACGCTGACTTCGGCTCCGGTGCCCCTGCTGTGGCTTCTGTTTCTGTTGCGATAACTACTGCTAGTTTTTAAAGCGGCGATTTCTTTAGTGATTGCGGCTAGCTGCCGCTCGATGTGTGAAAACGTGTGTCATGCTGCTGGTTGTATTTCAATCGCTTCTGCGGCATATCACTAACCTCAGAAACTTTATCACCAAGAAGCGCTACCTTGTCCAGTGGTGCTTATTGAAATTACAGAGCGTATGTTAAGGGGAAGCGGCTCATCCAAATTTACTTAAGAATTCCATCGTTCCATCGCATTTCAAGTAGATGTTATGGCCGCATATCGCCTAACTCTAGTTCTTGAAATAGCTTCTTGACACGTATCTGTTTTAAATCGGCAAACTATGTGATTAAGCGTTCTTTAAGGGTTTGATACATGTCGTTGCGAGGAGAATTGAGAATAAGACAACTAACCTGAGCCAAGACGTTACTTTCCATAGCCGTCACAACTGTGTGATATTTCTTGTCTCTTCGTTTGTAATGCCTGCCGCAATGAATTGAGACTCTACCTGAGCCAACCATAGTTCTGGCTTTGCGTGCCAGAAGGGTGGTATTGTGACTGAAACTTTTGCGTGTTCCGTCAATTTCCTTGTAGGCAGCCTGGTGGTGGTGTGCTCCCGAGGCTGCCGGTAAAACTTTTGAAGCTCGGTTTTCGTCAGGTATTTTAGAATGCGGGGTCACCAATTTGTGGCTTCTCGGTGGAAAGAAAGTCAAGATTAAATACTTAGACCTATAAATATTAAATTTATTGTAAGTAACTAAACCGAATAATACACGTGTGTTAGTAGAAGTTCCAGAACAAAAGTGACGTTTCGATCGTATAATATTTTGCTGAATCCAATTTAAGGGTTGTCAGAAACAGCAGGGTTGCTATACAGGTTATGCTTATGATAGCACTTAGCCATGATAGCACTTAGCCAATAACAACATTTTCCCAATGAGTTTTCGAATTTAAGGTTTTGACAAAAAATTAGTTCCAAAAGCGAAATCCTCCACTAAATCCGTTTATCGTTTCTCCCGGGATACTTAGACCAGGAGGATGTCTAAGCGCGTCAAATGACTTAAACTATAGTGAATGACATCCAATCATTATTGCATACAATTTTAAATTTTCAGGATTGCTAGTACAATTATTTGAGTCCAGCATGGATCCAGTCATGAATAATTCGATCGTACACAATTGCAAGGTTTGTATAATCTACAAAAGAAATGCCCAAAGTCAACTTATGGCAGCACTTCCAGCAGAACGTACTATCTTTTCTAGAGCGTTTACCAATACAGGCGTAGATTTTGCAGATCCTTTCGAATTGAAGAACTATAGGGACGAGCCTGCCTTATCAGTAAGGGTAACGTCTGACTTTTCATCTGTTTCGTAACGAAAGCAATTTATTTGGAAGCTCCCACTAGCAGCCTTTTCAAGGTTTGTTTCACGCAGACGGTGCCTCCGAACGGAACTAACTTTGTCGGAGCCTCGAGAACTTTAAAAACTGAATTTAAAGCGTTTCTCTCTAGCTCTAAAATCGATGTTGTATCGAAATATTCTTACCAACAGCTTTCATGCCATTTCATTCCATCTTCTGCTCCACATATCGGCAGTTTACGGGAGACTGGAAGAAAGAGCTTCAAATGACAATTCCGTAAAATCACTTCGGGTTTTAAATACACTTTTGAGGAATTTACAACATTACATAGCAGAATAGAAACATGCCTCCATTTCAGACCGCTACGGCCAGCTTGGAACGATCCGTCGAGTCTGAAGCCACTCATACCAGGATCTTTCCTCGTTGGAACTCATCTGCTCGCACCGCCTGAGATCGAAGTCAACGAGAATCCAGCTTCCGTCATTAACCGATAACAGAAGATGAAGGCGCTTCATCAATAATTGTGTCAGCGGTGGAAGAATGAGTACCTGAAGAGTTACAGAAAACCACTAAGTGGAAGACACAACATCCCGACATGCAGGCGGACGATCTAGTTGTCATCCGAGAGGACAACTTATCTCCTAACGAATGGCGGCTTAGAAGGGTCATCAAATTACATCCCGGTACCGGAAATCGAGTCCGAATGGTGGATATCCGCACGGAGAAAGGACTGGTGACAAGACCAGTAGTCAAATTGGTCGCCACCCAACCAACTCATCAGTGTATCTTCATACTTTCAAGGAGATTACCCGTTTTACCAGAGTCCTCAACAAGTCGGAGCAGCGCCCTACGGCGTTTGCGATTTATTGCTGACTTTGCATAACGAACCGCGGCATTCGGTTATGCTAGATATATCGTGAGCAATTCTAATCCGCTGCTGTTGTTCGAATTGTCTCTCCCCATCGCATCGTATCCATCGCCTCCAACAACCATTGAAGAATTACTGGTGCAGGCGACCTTATTAGGATTGGTTATCTCGGGAGCCCACCAAAAGTAGAGTGGTATCCAAAAATATAAAATATAATCTTATATAAGCGATATAAACTTGCAAAAAAAGTTAACATTGAGCTCCTTACTTTTGAATTGTTAATCAAATCCAACAATTTACAACAATACAGATTCCAGTCCGAAGGTAGTCCACTTCCTCTACCCCTGTAAAGCTCAGAAAGTTCCCCAGTCTAGTGGTTTTCCTTTACTCCTGAAAGTTTTCAGCGGACGAATTCATTAACTATGGTGTCTATTGCCCCTTCAACAAGCTTGTGTCCTCAATGGGAACCCGGCAAAAGTTACTGCAGTTTTTGACTATAAAGACCCCAGTCCGTACTCCTTAGATTCCTAAAGGCAGCACGCCTTTTGAGATCAGTGTTAGAAGAGAACTGTATAAGAAAAGGAGTGCTCTCTTAGAACCCTCCAGTCTGAGATCTGGTGCAGCAGCTCCGGTGAGTCCAGGGTGAGGTCTAGAACCTTCTCCTTGACAGCTGAAATAAATGTTGGGCCATTGTCTTTATCGCAAACAATTAGACCTTCGCTTAGTATATAATCAAAAAGAGACTCTGGTTGGGGTCCGTGCTCCCCCATATGCAATGATGGGAATTCGCATCAGAGTTGATAATACCGCCGGTTTTTCTGAGGTGATTCCACCTCAAGAGCTATAAACGCCGAAACGAGACAGAGTTTTTTAGCATCTTACTCTAGGCATACTGTGACTACGTCACCATCACTGAATTAGAAATTAGAAAAAAAGCCTTCAGTTCGTTCCTCATTAGCATACAGGATCTCGGTTACCTGAATCCGCCTGCACCATCACTTATACCTCTTCGCCATAATACCAATAGCCATTGCTTCTGGATTAGGATCATATCAGCTTCACCTTGCTCAAGGTAAAGAAAAAGACCGACAAATGCCGCCTTAGAGTGCTGAAGATTGATCTGGCGGACAATCATGCTCGGAGATCCTACCATGAACTCCGGCGGCGACATCACTGCCAGAGGCTAAGAACCTCTACTATTGCGCCCTCTCAAACAGCGGTCGAATACTGAAGACGGATCCCTCTTTCGAGGAAGTGCCATCAGTCGCGCCTGGTACTAAGTATTCTACTTCCATGCTCATGAAAGACTTCTAATTTTTCACCCTCTTCTCATCCCTGGCTTCGGCCAGGACCCTAAGGACCACGTTATCGAAGCCGTAGGTTGTGACTCCCTTCACCTCAGCGAGTGGACGCAGAGACTTCGCGTTCAGCAGCAGCACTGCTTGCCGATGGGGTCCTTTGGACTTATCGCTCCAGAATACCTTCCAATTATGCTTTGGAAGGTTGGGATTGCAATGGCGGATCATCTTCACCATCTTCTCCTGGACAGAAGGGTCCGAAGGAAGCCAGGCTCGAGCCTTGGACGGAGGGGTACGCCCTTCTTTTCCACAGTCTCCAGCCTTACCCCCTTACATACCTCCCCAACCAGAGCCACTGCCGCCTTGTATAACCCTGCGGACCACTCGACCACACAGGAAATCCGTTTGAAGGAGTCATACAGCCATCCAGCACATTTGCACCGTGCTACCGGACCCGAATTCTCCGTCATGGTCTTCATAAACACCGAAGAGATGGCTGACGTAACCCATTTCCACTCTTCGGCAGAAATAGCATCGTCCTTCCTACTCTGGGCTGCAGTTAGCCTCTTTTGCGACTTCGCTGAAAGATTTAGGCGCACCGCCCGTCCTCGACCTTCTACTAGACCTCTCCTCCTCTCGAGACCTCTCTCTTAATCGTAGGGCCAGGTCGAGGCTTCTCAGCCATACTTGAACCCACCCCATATGCCGCACTCGAGGTGTCGTCCAGCACTTCTCTGGTCCACTTGAGCGTTTCAGTCTATTTCTCGGTTAACCGATACTCGTACACATCCTGACCACCGATGCGCTCCATATTTAGGCTTCCCTTGGGCCTCCCTTGCCGGAACATCCAAACACCCAGGGATTGTGGGCGATAAGCCCTTGCTAGTACTGGCGACCGCGAAAGTGCAGAGATTTCGACTTCTACCCTCCACCCGCTGAGATAGAGACGGTTTGGCGTCGGTTTCGTCACTCCGAATGTATGAGACTATGGGCATCAGTTTCGACGACCCTCCGCCACCAGGGCTTGCTTTCCTGTAATACAGCCGGTCTGTTAAACCCCCTGGGTGCAAAACTCCCAGTGGGCGTGGTAACGCGTAACACCCTGGTTTAGGGGGTTTGTAGAGCTTTTCACACGGTTAGCGTGGCTGAGTGGTTGCGTGCTCTCCTAGCAACTCCATGTACCATGGTTTAAAGCCAGGTAAAGTCTGATGAGGAGATGTGTTGATCTCCGAAATAGCAGCTATCACTTCTACCACTTTGAAAAATTGTTGTTTTCTCATATTATTCCCTTATACAAACCTGGCCTCGAGCTCTATAAATTATACGGACGATTCATAAATAAAAGGCCAAAAATAATAATAATTAACCAAAATATGTTGTTGATAATTAATCAGTTAACGCATAGAAAACCAACTCGCATCAAACTATCTAAACCATTTACCTATGATAAAAGTTAGTAGAAACTCATAAAACAAAGTTCAAGTTACATGAGAGGGCCACTTGGTCAGGTTACTGGACAGAATACAACATAGTTAATAAAATATATAGGGTGTGTTCGAGCCGCTCAATAATTACAGCAATATCTTACTTGATACTCTGTTGTTGATACTCAGCTGATAATGCGCAGCGATATTGCAGCATTTATTTTGCACAGAACGCGTAATTGGGAAGTATGGAGATTTTAACTTATTTGATAGCTGATGAGATGATAGAGAGGGGCGGTGATAAATTTTTGATAAACATGGACAAGAGAAGGCGGAGAAGACATAAGATAAAATATTTCTTGTTTGAAGAGTGTTCCAAAAGAAGAAAAGTGAGGAAAGTGAAAAACTTTTTTAAAACTATTGTATTATACCCAGATGACATCTTTTTTACCCATTTTCGGCGCCCATTTGCTGTAAGCTACTAATTTTCCAATCGACACCTGACCAATAATTTGGTTTCAGTCACGCTTTATTTTAAGCTAAAAACAAATAATAGACAATATTACATATTAAAATAACACTTATTAAAAACTTTACTTACTTTTCTTCCTCCATCTCAATTGCGCAGTAAAAATTTTTATATTGCGTTTGATTTGCTAGTGATGATGAACAGATTGTCAACATTTTATTCAACGAACGCGTGACGTTGCCACTGTTGCCGAAGAACGTGATGCTCTATCATCAAAAGTAACACTGCCGCAATAATCGCAGCTCGAACACACCCATAATTAAGTGATTAAAGTTACCAAAATACGACAATAGTAATGTAGAAGACATTAAATATAACTTGATTCGGCTAGCAAAGCCCCAAGCTACATTAAAATTCGAAGAAATAACTTACGTGGCATTCAAGACTCGGTGAATATATGGCAATTTCTACGCGACATAAATAAAAAAAGTTATTTTATTTATTATTTTATTTATAATCTGTAGATTGTAATTTAAATTACAAACTAAGAGACTTAAGAGCTATGGCTGCCAAGGCCTTAAGCTAAATTCTAAGTTATTGAAGATATTTCACAATATACATAGATTAAATTGAAAAGTATATATTTGCCATTTTTAGGAATTTGGTAACCTTTTGAATATTTTTAATTGAAGGGTCAGATAAGGAGATTGAAGGATTTTGGTTTTTGAAAATTTGGATTCTGTAAACGTTAAGGGCTTGACATTCTAGCATTATATGTTGGACTGAAATGAGTGTGTTGTGATTGCAGTATGGGCAGGTATGTGGACTATTGTTGTTAAGTAGGTATTGATGGGTGATTTTGGTGTGCCCTAGTCGGATTCTTGTATACTTTGTTATGTCTAATCTGTTGAGAGTGGGCTGGAGGTTGAAGTTCTGGAAGTTGTTTATGTTGAGTTTCTTTGTGTTGTGTAATTTACACCACTGTGAGGTTCTATTCCAGGTTTGCTGCGTGTGTTCTAATGTAAATTGCTTCTTGAGGAGTTTTTTGGCGTCATTTGGATTCTTGTTACATAAAGTGTGTACTGGGGATTTTGTGGCAAGCTTAGCGGTTTTGTCGGCATATTCGTTTCCTATTATGTTTGAATGGCCCGGTATCCACATTAAAATGATTTTTGGGTATATTTCTATAAGGGTGTTTCTTATTAATTTTGGATAGTATTCATTATTGCCTGTATTGTATATAGATTTTAAGGACATGGAATCTGAACAGATAGCGTATCTTCCCCTTTTGTTTTTAAGAACGTTTATGGCAGACATTATTGCGATAATTTCTGCTGTGTATGGTGGGCAATTTGCAACTAGTAGTGTTGAGTTTTCTGTGGTGACGCTTAGTCCAATAACATTGTTCGATAGAGATCCGTCGTGTATATCAAGCTTCTGTTATACAACTCGTTTTTGAGTTGGTTGAAGGCTACCATGTATGCTTCTGTTGGTGTTGTGTTTTTGTTGAATTTGCTAAGTTGGAAATTTATTAGGTTCCCGGGTAGGAGATGCCATGGTGGATACTTGTATTTTGTGGTTTTTGTTGGTTCAAATGGTATGTCGTGTTTTTTACAATTTAATATTATTTTTTCTATTGTAGAACTGGGTGCTTTTGTTATGTGTTTAGTTTTATATTTTTTTATAATATTGTTTAAAGGCGTGTCGTGACTGTTCATTAAGGTTTTAAATAGTTCGTTTTGGGTGGAAGTTTTTCTCTGTTCGATGGTAGCTATCGCGGATTCAAACAGTATGTTGTTAGAAGGAGTAGTACGATATGCGTTTAAAGCTGATCTTAGACCTGCGTAGAGTAGAGAGTTTAATTTTCTAATGTGTGTTTTTGGGGCAGATCCATAAAGGAAGAGGCCGAAGCCTAGTTTAGAGATTATAATTGATTTTACTATAGATATGAGTGTGAGTGTATTGCAGTTAAATTTTAAGCTTGCAAGGCATTTAATAATATTGAGTCTTTTGGAGATGGAGTGTTGTAGACATGCTATATGTGAGTTCCATTTAAACTTATTGTTGAGGATTAGGCCGAGCAGCTTCAGCTCATTTACGTTTGTGATTTGTTGGTCGTTACTGTGTACTGTAGACACGAAGTGGTGCTTGCGGCATATACATATGTAAATGTTTACATTTCTGTATAGAGAGTGCAGCTCCTGAGTAGCTACTCCATTCTTGAATCTGCTCGAATAATCTGTTTAAATTTATTATTGGGTTTTTGTCTCTACTGTGTTTGATTATAAGGTGGAAATCATCAGCGTAAGCACAAAAATTTATTTCTTTGTGTAAACTAATTATGTCACATAATTTATTGTAGGAAATTAGGAAGAGGATTACAGATAGAGGCGACCCCCGCGGTATTCCGTTGTGTTGTGAGTGTGTGTCTGAGAAATGTTTACCGACGCGGACTATGATTTTCCTATTGTTCATGAAGTTCAGGATATACCTTATGATTTTTGGGCCAATTTTCCATTTTGAAAGTTGGTCGATTATTGAGTGGATGCCAATCTTGTCGAACGCTTTGGAAAAGTCTAGCGAGATGATCGATGCGTGTTTTCTCTTGGAGATGGAGTCGGCAATCAGATGCTCTACATACAGTAGAGCGTCAGTTGCCGACTTTCCCTTTTTGAAGCCAATCTGGTTATCGTTGATTAGTTTGTTATTGCTAACAAACCACCACAACCTATTGGCAACGATTTTCTCCATCAGTTTGGATAAGCAGGGGTTGAGGGATATGGGACGATATGATTTTGGGAGGGTTTTATTTGCGTTGGGTTTGAGGATAGGAATGACGACTGAGGTTTTGAAGGATTGGGGTATGTAAGAATTGAAAATGCTGTTGTACAAAGTAAGAAGTCTCGTTATTGTTTGTAGGGGTAGGTGGCGGAGCATGGGATAGGAGATACGATCTAGTCCTGGTGTGCTTCCTTTGAGGTTATTTAATGCTAAGTGAAGTTCGTTTAGGTTTATATTTTTTCAATTATGTTGGCAGATGTGTTTGTTGTGTTGTTGTACGAAGTGTTTAGAACTCGTTGCTTGTTGTTTGTGAAGATTTGGGAGAAATTTTCGTTTAACGATTCGGTAGACCAGTGTGATGCGAATTCGTTAGCTATTTCTTTAGGGTGTGTTAATGTTTGATTGGCCGTGTTGTGTCTAGTTAAGCAGTGTATGTTGTGGGTAGATTTGTGCCCTGTAAAGGTTTTTATATTAGCCACAATTTTTTCGGTTGGGGTGGATGGGTTGATCTCTGTAGTGAAATCGAAGGTTACTGTTCTTTTGGCTAGTTTAATTTCTTTTTTAAATAGTGCTGCCGCTTTTCTAAACTTTATTATGTTTTCTTGGTTAATGGAGCGTTTGAGAAATTGCCAGCTTTTGTTTTTGTTTTCTTTGAGTTTTTGTAGTTTTTTATTCCACCAAGGGACGTTGTGCGTTTGCCTGCTAGGGTTACTCTGTGGGATTGCAATATGGGCACTCTGCAGGATGATTTTCCTGATGTTTGCACATTCTTTGTTTAAGTTGGTGGAGACATCTCTAGCGTGGTCGTATTCTAAGGCTTTGGTTTTGAAAATCTCCCAGTTTGCTTGCTTTATTTTAAATGATGGTTTTTTAAAGTTTGGGGTTTGAAAGTGTTGAGCATGAATGGTTATTACTATGGGGAGATGGTCACTCCCATGAAGGTCGTTTTGTATGTCCCATTTGGCAGCAATCGCTATATCAGGGCTGGCAAAGGTTAGGCCAATGTGGGTGAATGTGTTTCGTGTAGAAAAGTGTGTCGGGGACCCGTCGTTCAGGAGAATATAATTGGACTGGGTTAAAAAGTTGGCCAATATTTTACCTTTTTGGTTGTTTTTTTGGGATCCCCACATGTGGTGCCACGAATTAAAATCGCCCGTTATTAGGCGGGGCTGGTTGCGAGTGGGAAGCATGTTTTCGAGGTTAGTATGGCTGAACGTGGAGGTGGGCGTTATGTACGCTGATATTACATTGAATTTTGTTTTTGAGTGTATTTCTATGGCAACGGCGTCGAAGTCGTTACCAATGGTGATTTGTTTGTGTTGAATGGAATTATGTATGAGGAGGGCAGCGCCTCCGTAAGAGCTGGAGATAGTGTTAGTTGAGTAGATGGAGTAGTTTATTGGGGTGGGAAAAAGGTCGTTTGGCTTGATGTGCGTTTCCTGCAGGGATATTATTTTCGGGCAATGTTGCTTTATTAAAATAAGAAGCTCGTTGTAATTGTTTGAATAACCTCTTAAGTTCCATTGCAATATTTTTATTGTCATGGCGGATATAGCAAATATATACTTTTAGCTTAAAATGTAGCGTTGAAATTGGGGTACACTTCCATACAGTCTTCACTATTATGGACAGGGTCAGCATCTTCTTCTAGTGGGGTTTGGTTATTAATTTGTTTTTTGCTCTGTCTGGTGCTGTATTCTCTTTTTAGTTGTTTTTTTACGTTTTGAGATATTCGTTGGGAATATCTTTGTGGTTCTTTTCGTTGATTGAGTTGAAGTAGAGGGTAGTTCTTGAGGTTCAGAGTCGGAGTTTCTGGGAGCATCTGAGTAGCTTACTGGTTGACGCCGTGATGTGATGGGTTTTGGTAGTAGTGTTGTTGGTGGTGGTGTCGGTATCGATGCCGGTGTTGGAGTTGATGTTTCAAGTTCATTTATTGTTGTGTTTAAGGCAATGAAACTGTTTTTGTTAGATGTATGTTTGGTTTGTTTTTTGAGTATTCAGCTGTGGCTGATGGCGTAGAACGGAAGAGTATTGTTGGGGATTGTGCTGGTGTCTCTCGTTATAGATGGCTACAGCTGATTTGTGGTCAATCTTGTTGATAGTTTTGATGGTTTGTAGCTCCTTTTGTGTTATGAAGATGGGACAATTTTTGTCAATGGCTGAATGATTGTTTGGTTCTAAATTTTGTGATTTACAGTTGATGCAGTTCATGGTGTTTACGCATTTCTCATCGATTTCGTCGTTCAGGTGGTAGTTTTGTGCACATTTCGGGCATATTTTTGGACTTCTGCATATTTTGGACAAGTGGCCGTATCTGCAGCAGTTTTTGCACCTTAGTGGTAATGGGATTTATGGGCGGATTCCCACTTTTTCATAACCAATGTTAATTTCGGTAGGAAGGATTGTTGTTGCAAATGTTAGTATTACGAGACCTGCTTCAACGATAAGGTCGCCGCTTTTTTTAAGGATTTTTTTCACTTCACTGACGTTTTGGGGTTTCAGTTCGGAGAGAATGTATTCTTCTGCCAGCCCTCTGAGCTCGTTGCAGTATATAACCCCTTTTGAATCGTTCAGGGTTTTATGTTGAGTTATTTCTATTGTAATGTTGTTGTCAAGTGCTACTAGAGTCGTAAGTTTGTTTGCTTGTGTGTTGTTTTTTGTTTTTATAAGGATTTGTCCATTCCTCGTTTTTTAGCACTCTTCAACTTCGGCACCGCATGTTTCGTCTATGGCTTTTTTAACAAGGAAAGGAGATACATTTGATAAAGAGTCTGGGCTGTTTGTTCTTGTCATGATTAGGTACTTAGGACCTAAACTTGTGAAATTTTCTTGAAAATTTCACCTCAGATTTCGGTTTTAGTTCTAGTACTTTTTAACGTTTGCGTTAAATAAAGCTATTCGCAGATGATACTCTCTTAACCATTAGTAGCAGAAATTCACCAAATGTCATGACTAAGATATAAGAATATCTTGACTCCTTATATAGTTGGTTATGCTTAACCAAACTCAAATTGAATTTGAAAAAGGCACAGTTCATGATCTTATCAAGGGCGGTTAAAGATAACTTAGTCAACTACAGCTTAAAAATTAGAGACGAAAAGATTGAGGAATAAAAATAATTAAGTACGTAGGTATATATAAATAATAAATGTAAATTCGATGAGCATGGTGTATTTACAGATAATAAATTGCTAAACGCAGTACCTAGGAAGAAGATACAAAACCTTAGTGTTTATGCCTATAATAGAATCGCGATTCACATATTCCCCAACGATATTTTGTAAGGCGAGCATATTAATAAAATGCAGAAAATGCAAAACAGAGCAATGCGATTTATTTTTAATAAACGGTACGATGCAGCCATATGAGAGATGATCAGAGATATGAATTGGCTGAGTGCGAATCAGCAAATTTTTACCATGCTATAATATTCGTATATAATATAATATACTCGTATATATATGTGAATGAAACTCATCTATATTTTCTCAGAGGAAATGATAGTTCTTTCCATCCGACCAAGCAAAGCCACTCTGGATCTAGTTCAGACCGAACGAAGGCAACAATACGAGAAGTCCTTTCCAACCGTCCTTCCATTATACCAAGAAAGGCTGCAGGGCCTAGTCCGTTCAGACAGTCTGATGAACATCGCAAACGAAGACCAAACTAAACCAGCAAAAAGAGAAGCGAAGGCGTGTCTAGGGAACTAGTCCTTTCCAATCGCCACTGCAGTGCCGACCTGCTACTCGTACTTACAGACAGTGGGCGATTGGGCCTCGTTAGCGGCATTTAATTAATAACTTCTAAACGAAAAAAGATATCTTCAGACGGTTTTTTTTTTCACAGCTCAGAAAAAAGTCATAGAATTTTTTAAGAAAAAAAAATTTTGTTTAAATTTATTTTTTTAATTTTTAAAATTTTTTTTAATTTTTTTAATTTTTTTTTTAGTTTCAAAATTTTTTTTTACCTTCAATAAACAAATTTTATAAATCAAAATTATCTTCGGAATCTTCGGAATCAGAATCAGGCATATCTAGATGCTTCATTAAAAGCAAGCTCTTAACATCATCGTCCATAATAATATTTTTTGCAGTCGAAATTGAAGACCCATTTGACAATGAAGATATCAAAGGGTCAGACGAAACTAATAAAGCATTTATGATATCTTCCATTGTATTTTTCCTGGAATTTTTTCTTGTATTGCTCTCGCGTATGTTTCGATAGTCCTTGTTCCTGGCTTCAAGAGCTTCTTCGGGCATCATACCAATCGGAAGGGAAAAATGGTTTATTATATCTGCTCCATGAATTCAAATTCTGTGAACAGATGGCATGTAAAACCAGGAGTATGCTTTAACAAAAATTTCGGCAGTTTCCAATGCGTAAGATCCGAATGCGTCCGAATTTATGTCGTATCCACAAGCCAATGCTCGTAAGATTACGCTACATCGATATATTAAATCATAGCTTACTCCTGTTATACGAGCAGCCAAATTTGGTTGTTGGAAAAACCTCCTTGCAGTGTTTCCGTTGTTCGTGCTGCCAGTACCAGCTATTGGTATATCCACCAACAAATGCATTTCTTCCCTTAGCTTCTGCTGAATACTTCTTTTATTTTGTTCAACGACATCCTTGTCAGCACCGCGAGCTTGCCACTTTTGTATTGGTATTCTATATGCAATGTGCAAAACACACTCGAAAAACCTAATCCATGCGTGGAGACTTGATAAGCCATATTCAAATAGGTTTGCATTAATAGGAAAGCTTTTCACCAAATTTAGATCGTTCATATTTTTGGGAGTCGCGCTACAGATTCCGCATGTTTGCGAAGCCGATTCCGATATGACACTGAACGTTTTGCCATCAAGCATGGTCATATGAAATTGGTGATCAATTCTTAAGGTACTCACAAATGTTGGAAAAATATTTAATATTTGGCTCTTAATGTTTTGAATTTCTCTGCGAGACAAGTCTGCCGATTCTTTCTCGCAAAGTAATTTAATGGGTCGACAATATCGGGTAGAAGAAGGCCGATTGTTTTTCCATAAAACTGTCGATCCTTTCTGCACTATCAATGGTACCATACAAATTGAAAATAAATATTGATCTATCATGTCTCCATCGAAGTCATTAAATTTTTGCCTGTAAGTAGAATGGCCGCTGCTGCCATCACAACCCCATTTATAGGTAGCAGTTAATTGGGTGTTATTTTTATTTTCAATATGGTTTTGAAAACTTTCTGGGTGTGCTTCAATAATCCTAGTAATCGTATGGTCTACTAAGCTTTGTAACGGTACTTCAGCGAAATGATCAGTGACCGCGATGACACTAGGATAGCATTTTTTTTTCGCACAACGCAGTTTGTCGTAGCATGGATATATATCGGCGTTTTGCCCTTTAGCGGCTCTCTTTGACAAATTCCATGTGTACTTGGTATGTCCAACATCTACAAATAGCGCCAGTGCTTTTTCATCAGAAAGTTTTGTCGGTAGACGCTGAGGGGTACTCATAGTTTTCAAAATCTTACCGCTAAACTCTTCGTCGGTGTTTAGCATTGACACCACCTGTGAAGCACTACGTTTTCCACCTTTATACAAGCTGCAGCTTGCAGCTACCAACAATGCTTCTGATGGCACATCTTCAGTAAGGCCTGACAATTTCTTAACTTGCGTTTTTTGCAACACTCAAAATATCTTTTTGTGGACGTCCAATGATTTCGGAAGATGATCGTTCAATCAATACTAACGGCGTATCTAGCCATTCCTGGTTTTTGTTTTCAAAAAAAACCTTATTTCTTCTACAGTTTTTCCACTTTTCTACAAGCTTACTAGTAAAATTTCGCAGCTTTTTGCTAATCTCGTACTGCTCCTCCTGAGTATATTTAAGGTTTTTGAGAACAGTACCAAATACAAAGTTTTCCATGGTGAGAAACTTCTTGGTTGGGATCGCTTCTTCATGCCATACTAAAAAAAGTACCCGTTTTGCTACCGACATTGTTCCTAAAAAGTGCCATGATTTAAAGGTTAGCAGGTAATAGCAGTTCATATTACACATTTTGGACGCACAATGACTCATACTTCCAGCTAAAAAAAGAGTTAGACCTAATCCGTGCGAATGTTGTAACTTCTACTCCACGAACGACAGGTGCACGCTATAGCGGGCTAGTTGTTAATACACTTAATTACCACTACGTTTTATGAACAACACATTTACAGACCGGTCACAAACACTGATTTTTTATGTAATACATACCTTGAAGTTAATAAAAAGCCACACTTTTAATAAAACAAGTAAAAATTGTAAATTTCCAAGGAGCTCGAAATCAATGCGCACCACAAAGAAAAAATATTGTAAAGCACTTGCTAAAACATATTTTGTGTTTGACAGCTCACAGCTGATGATCAGCTGATCGTAGAGCTTATAAAAAACCGCCAAACATCTAATCAAAGCATCTGTTATCGATTTGTGAAAAAAAATTAACGCTTTTTCAAATTTGAAAATTTGAATTAAATGCCGCTAGCGAGGCCCAATCGCCCACTGTGTTACAGGCCGCCTGCCCAATATGAGTTCCAGAGTCCTAGTCTGCTTGAAGTTTCGCCCATTCCGACAGAGCAGCAACATTATAATGTACACAGATTTAATATACATATGTATATAGTATTAAAATAAAAAATTTAAATTTCTGTAATACGATTGTCACAACTTATATACTTATATGTATGTATGTACTTAAACCATATTTGTAATTTTAAGTCGTAAAACTGTAACAAATAAATAACAATGAATAAACTAAAGTACTTTCAGTTTCCCATTTTGCTTCAATAGCTATTGAAGGAGAACAGAAAGTTAGGCGAAATCAAGGAACCATTCGTACTCAGATGAGTAGGCGAGCCATCGTGAAGCAGAATAAACTGCGATGGATCACTGAATTTGGACGCTATGTTTCCTTTTTTAATGTTTTTTGAAAAGCCTTATTTGTGATGCTAACTGGTGCTTTACGAGGAATGTTAACTTTTTGAAACTTATTCGCAATGTTCCTAAGGTTGAAGGCTTTTGTTGGCGGAATATATATGGAAAGTATTGTAAACAGACAGTATGTTTTTCTTTTAGTTTATTTTATATTTCAATAAGCCCAAGTGAGATATCATTTAAAAAATTTTAAAATACAGTGAAATGCGCAGGCAGATGCAATTACGTGTGTATCGTAAAAGTAACATTTGCACATGCAAATACGGTTTACCATGTCAAGACAATAAAGCATACCTCCTACTTTTAGCAGTCCCCACGAGTATCTTGCTTGCGTCATTAAGTAAGTGAGAATTTTACAGAGAGCCTGTTAAACAGAAGGTGCATTTAATAAGTAGCAGCAACAGAGCTGATTTTTTTTTTACTTCACGCGCTTTTCCCACAGCGTTTTTCGCGTTCCATGTGCCATCAGACACAAAAAAATACACGTTGTATTATCTATAATGCAACAAGTAGGACTGTTTGATGTGCATTGGTGTAAGCTGTGTTTTAGCTGGCACTGGCACTGAAAAGTTGCTCTGCTGGAATATTGCGGTCATATCGCCTATCTGCTGCCTCGGTGGTTTCGCCTCGGAGTTTCTATCAGATTTTTAAAGGAAACCTTAATTTTCTGATCGAAACTGGCATGCCCGAGTGATTGTGCATCTCTTTTTAGCACATGTGAGCATGTTATAAACCTCATAGCAATTTCGCTTTCACATGGCATGCTTGGCTTTCAATGCAGTTAGAGATGGCAAATCAGCTGATTTCTTACTGTTCACTTCTGAATGGATCAAGAGTCAGTGATAATTGA
The DNA here is from genome assembly GCA_951828415.1 of Anomoia purmunda. Classification (NCBI taxonomy): domain Eukaryota; kingdom Metazoa; phylum Arthropoda; class Insecta; order Diptera; family Tephritidae; genus Anomoia; species Anomoia purmunda. The sequence goes on along the minus strand of OX639994.1, from coordinate 38,835,965 downwards.
ACATCTGATTATTTCATCCATTTTTAAGGCCGAGACAAATCAATCAACATTGCTGTCGAGCTTATTCAACTACTTAGTTATTGCTTTTAACCCTTTCACCCCTGAGTATTGTTTTTCAAATATGGTGGGGTTTTCATCATTTCGATGGAAAATACTGTAATAAGATGTTTAGCATACACGAAAATTCGTAGATCCTTTCGGTATCCTGGAATATATAATCCCAAAAGCATTTTAAGGTGGAATGTATATGTCCCTATAATGCCAAACGGACTAAACAACTAAATAAAAACTATTAATAAAAAATAATAAATTTATATTTGCTACATCAAGAACAGACGTATTGGTTTCTAGATTACATAATTTGTGAAGTGCAATGTTCGCATCGAAGATGAGAAGTCTGTTCAATAGGAATATGATCGCCCATATTTAGACCTTCCCTTCGCGATCGCTTTGCTGGTCTTCTACCACATTGACTTGTGTGAGCAGGATTTTTTCCTGGTGGGTTTTGGTTTTATTATATAAAATGGAAGAAGTTCTTGAAAGAAACCCATTATTCTATGGAAGTGAATAAAAATGTATTTTCCTACATCATAAATAAGAATAAGTTAAAGTTACAAAACTTCGGAAGAATTATTAATTTAGAAAATTACTGCGTCGGGGAAAAGAATTAAAAATCTTCAGCGCGAAATTAATAATTGTATATCCGCACTCCAGATTCATACAATTGACATTACCATACCTAAAATTAACGAATAAATTGCCTGAGGTCACTCTTTCAATCTGGGGACAATCGGTTCAAGATAAGACGGAACTAGAAAAGTGAGAGGATATGAACAGATTTCTGATAAGTTGTTTTTAGACTTTGGAAACTATCTAATATAAAAGATTCTAGCGTTTCACGGCCACAAAAGCCTCAACCCTCTAAATCAAGTTTCGATAATTCGCATCGAAAATTATAAAATTTACAGGCGAGTGTAGCAAGAAATAATTGCAAGCTGTGCAATTGTATTACATTCAATCATGTGAACAAATTCAAAAAATATCACCTCCGCACGAAGGAATCAACTCCGACGATGTGCTGTTCATCCATGTAACGAGTCCGACAAAATCATGGGCTCAGCAGGTTGAGGAGGAGTTGGCCGACATCAAGGACGAATTAGCGGCAATGAACTCACCCAATACACCCGATGACGTAACAAAGCGGGTAATATACAAACTGCCAGCACACGGCTGCTCGGAAACTCAAACTTTCCGACAGCTACTGCAGTACGAAAGGCGAAGGCGCGGTTTGGAAACTAGTCCTTTCCAACCGCCCAGGCAGGTCTACCAACGCCATCGTTAACGCTACTCTCGCCACGGACGTCCGTTTAGAGCAGACGATAGCAGGGAGACACATAACCTGTGGGGCGCCTATATCATTCATTGGAGAATTACCGGATTGGTCGTCTTGGGAGCCCACCAGAAGTAGAGCGGTATCCAAAAATATAAAAGATTTCGACATAATCTTGAAACAAATAACCTTAAATTAAAAAACTTAAATAAACGTACAAATTATATTAAACGGTCCTTTCTTTTCATCTAAGGTTCCTCCTACCCTTATTTGATTTTCTTTTCTTTTTCTGCGCCCCCTGAAGCCGACGGATATCCGGGCACAAATTAAGTTTTCGCCGTAATTTAAGTACTGACGTAAAATGTTTTAAACCCAAAACCTGTGCTATTAATATTTACTGCAATGTACTTTCATCCAGGCTAACGTTGTGTCGGCTGGTGCGCTCTCTTTCAAGTATTGCCCATGGCAATGTTCTAGTGGGTAGTGTTCCCTTATTTACCAACAAGTTCTCTACCATAAATTGAAGCGCCCCTCCCGAATAATATGTAATTGCAGTAGCTCACCAGGCACCACCATCGTGAGCGTTGGTCTGATTAATAGCATAACCTGGCGACCCATGCTAGACCTGGCATCAGATCACCTGCAAACTGTTATGTCGATCGACAAACCCTTTGATTTTGTCTGCGCTGAACACCGAACATACGTCAATTGAATGGGTGGGCCTCGCGGAGTTCACTGAATGCAAATTCTCCGCTATTTCCATTCCTACGGACGTGCGAGTTGGCGAAGGTCAATTTCATAAGGTTATCACAGCTGCTGCAGCTCGCTTCATACCCGGCGAAGCATTGCGGAAATCCATCTAACTTCAGGCCTGAAGCAGCCGTTTGAGCAAATGAGCCATGCCCGTTCCGGTGGTCCTCGTTTAAAAGATCTCAACTTGGATATTCGGCAACTGGTAAATCAATATCAGCGAACCAAATGGAAGGTGGACAAGAAAACTCCGTGCTCCATGGTTCAAAACTTGGTAAAGTCTAGAAAGAAAGAAGTCTGATAAGGAGATGTGCTTTATAAATTGCACTTGTTTCTAACATATGAAACCAAAAATAATACAACATTTTTACTTTCTTTATTATTGCATTCACTCAAATTACTTTATTTTTGATATTTAGTGCTCTTAACTGCAAACCAGACATGAGACCAAAGAGAGCAGCACATTGCCACTTGTGTTTTTGTATGATTTTTGGTAGGTGCGCATGCGAAGATTCTTCACTTTTTTAAAGTGATTCTGGTATTTAGTCACGAATCAAAGATTGCAATAGGTCTGATGGCAAGAGTAATGGCGGTAATTTCACCTTACCACCGAGACAGCACAGTCCAAGCGTTTTCCCAGCGAACTTCAATGCACCGCAATGGTTACAACATCCCTTGGGCCAATTTGAACGGAAGGATGCGAGGTGTAATCAATTGTGCAATCGTAATGAAACGCTACTCGATTCAAATCAACACTTGAAGCACACATTCTTACGCGCTGATTTCGATTTTCACGTTGTTGAGTTGGTTTGTTTGCTCAACGATTTCTCGTTGTTAACTGAGCAGTTTCATTTGCCGCCTGTCTTTCTTCTTCTCTTTGTAATGCAGTAGGGCCATACTATACTAACACGACACTGTTCAATTGCGATTTCTTGATCATCCGTATTCAATTGATTAGCGGTATTCCAAGCTCCACTTGCATTACGGGTTCAATGCGAAACGTTAGATTTATGGCTCGCGGCATTGTGAATAACACTGAGAAATGAATGTCACAAAAGCAATTGCGGAATTATCGATGCATACATGTGCGCAAATATCATAACCTCACAAAATAAACATCCTCAAGTTGCCAACGAACTTACCGTTTGAGAATATTATTCCACACCACAATGATCAATCATGAAGGAAGTGAACAGCGAATTCGAAATGATGTTCAAAGTATTCCACCTAAAAATTAATTGCACTATCCGAAATTAACATTTGAATGGATCTTGATGCGCGCGTAATCACAAAAAACATAACACCATTTACAATGTGCACTTCATAAAACTGAGCTCACCTCTACCAAATCACTTTCGCTGATAATTTTCACAAAAAATGCTTCTAAACGATATAATAAATAAAATTTAATTAAAATAACTGCCGAAAACTTGAAAAAGATCTCATAATTTTGACCACGTTTGAAATCATGTTCGTTTTTAATGTAACAAACAAAAATAACATAAAATCACTCGAAGCTGAAATTCGGTCGTCCCCTAGCTATTTGTGTCCTATAGATCAAGATGTACATCATTTTAGAAAAATGGGCGGTGCCACGAACAAAGGAAAGAAAAGATTTGAAGTCATATCTCCGGAACCGTTTGACGTAGATTGATGATATTTGATCACTTTGGAAAACTGGGAGCCGCCACGCCCCATATTAGAAAAAATACAAATTCCGTATATCTCTGCCTTTAGTGAAGCTGATCGAGATATTTTAACAAAGCAAGATCTCATTGAATGAACTACTCCTGGGGGACTACTCTGTAATGCCATACGAATGGAAAATTGTTCGCATTCGCAAAAAGGGTACCCTGCTATGCGCCATTCGTATACACGTTTTTGATTTGCGCATTTCATTTTACCCTTTCCCATTTGGGGTACTCTGTTATTCGAAAATATCTGTCAAACAACTGCGACATTTGCATATTTCTTGCTACACTTGATGGCAGACGCAACAAGTAAGCATGTAAGTTTATTACGAAAAATATGAATTTTAATTCCATCAATGATATTTATTTTATAAAAATTACATGGATAATAAACCAGTTATAGCAAACTAACCACAAATAGTTTCAAATTTTGGTGGATTTCATGGCAAGCCATCCGAACTTATCAAAGGGGCTTCTCAAACGACGGACGCTACGGGCACTTTCACAAATCTGTAGAAAAAATTGATATGCTACCTAAATGCAGCTACGTGCGCACAATACGCAGTACGTATGTGCATACATGCATAAATGCGTCTTTGCTGAGCGCCAAAATCTTGTACAAAACTGGGGATACAAAATATAAATTTAGACGTGGAGAAATGTATCAACACTAACATTTTAACTCACCTCTTATCACTAAGGGTCATTATCTTGTCCTCACCGTGAAAATCATTCCATAAAGCCACTAAATCCATATTTTAATACAAATAAAATCTTTTACACGTTCAAAATGCTATAATTTGGTTTGTTTTGTCCTTTCTTTCGTTGACATTTATGTCAGTAATACCGAATCGCATTGCTTCGCGTATCGCATTACAGAGTAGAAAAACAAAAAGTATTGTTTACCCAAATGTACTGCAATATAATACATACATGCCCTTTATTGGTGCAGCGACGGAAGTCGTGTACGTTAGTATACATATGTATGTATGGATATACATATGTGTGTGTAACATTTATACTTTGTACTTACCTTATTATAAAAACTACATTAAACAATAGAACAACTTTCAACAGCGAATGTGGCAGTACAACTTTATTAATGAATAGACGCAGGCAAAACTAAAATAAAAACAAAATGGTTGATCAATACCAAATCATCGGGAAGCGATAGCGTTACACACATGGTTTATGTATGTATATCGAAATTAATTATCTTTACTTAAAAACTACGGAAAACCCCTATATTAATCAGGAATAAAATATAACAGTGTGCAGATAAATTAATCAATATCTAATGGACACTTATCTTCATCCGAATGACCAACACACTCCAAAGCTGGGCAGTGCTCAGAGTCCCACATACCAGGTCCACATCTTTTGCACAAGCCACTCAATGTGCAAGGTATTCTCGGACGTTGGCGATATTGATACAATAGACCTCGAGCCTTTCGAAGAATTAATTGTCCATCCATATACATTGCAAGAGAACTAAAATAAAATAACATTTCATCTGCCCGTAAATCCTGAGCCACTACATCATCCGCATAAACAGCAATAATTGCCAAACACAGGAACAAATGAAAATGATCAGTAAGATAATTTGACCAACATGCTTCCCACATTCTGATTACTACTGCTTCTGTAAATTCACGTTTAAAGCATAAAATTAACCACCGATGACAGAACAGTAACTCCATCGAACTGTTATGACGTTTAAGGTGGTCATAGAAACGGGGAAGCATGATACGAACTAGTTCCCGTAAATAGTTTAAATTCCGATCAATATCAATATCCGTAGGAGTACACACAAAAAAGGAGCGCTGTAATAAGCCGACAAAGCTCCAAAACGTATCCGATTCATTTTGAACTTCGCATAATACTGGAGCTAATAAGTCACCCATTCCCTATATTACATAATAAATATAAATTTGTTGAAAAGTACATATTAATGCAGCATTTTGTATGAATCAATTAAAAAAGATTTGATAAATAAACAGGTGCCTCCCCCATCTTTATAAATCGTATCCCTTATTGAAACTCCGTGTTGCTTCTTTGCAAATTTATGTGTTAATTTTGTAAAATATTTGGAATAGTAGTGGGGCTTATGTATTTTATAAAACGAAAGAAACTCTTCAAGGATAACCATTATTATTAGGATGGGAATAAAAATTTACTTAATTCATAAATAGGATTACATGTTCAAGAACCAAAACTTCGAAAGATTTGATCAGCGTCAAAGCATTTTCGTTGCAGATATCAAATGCTTTAATGGAACTGTTGACATATTTATAAAAATTCGTCTTCAGCAAAGTTTTACTTCGTCGACAGAGTATTTTTCATCTAGAGTTGGAGTTTTCGATGGAAAAAGATAAACGAAATTCGAAATAATAATCTTCAATATCGTTAATATCCACATTGTACTGAATTGTCTGAAGAGAAGTTATTCTTGGTTTCTTCACTTTCATATCGTATTCTTCTTCATTATGTCTCCTGACTAATAATTCTCTCTTTGCTGCATCTGCCAAATCGATGGTTTCTTCCAGATCTGGATTTCAGTTTGCAGAATGCTGCAGATTTAGGCGGATGGAGAGAAACAGCTTCTGATTGCGAAGCAGGTTTAAGTGGATGTGAAGACGAGGGAATTTCTGACTGCGAAACTGTCGCAGGTTCAGCGTCCAACTGTAGATTAATAACTAATAGCCAAATAATAAATGAAAAAAATTAACCTCAGAGAAAAATTCAATAATTGCAACTTTAGAGTATTCTTACTTACGAGATCTCTGATGATTTTAAACTTTTTACATAAACATCATTTTTCAGATAAAAACGCTCAAAATTAAACTCATATGTCCATGAACAATAATTGTTAAATGCAATGCAGACAAATTTCTGAAATCCCAAGCGCACCACAAGCTGATCATTCTAAACTGTTTACATAAACATTATTTTTCAGATAAATTCGCTCAAAATTAAACTCATATGTTCATCATTGTTAAATGCAATACAGACAAATTTCTGAAATCCCAAACGCACCACAAGCACCCAAAACCCAGCCACACCCACCCTTCCCCCCGAACCCCCTCCCCGCCCTATTCCCATCGCTTCCTGCGCACGGGCTTGTACCTTTATACCACCTTTTCGAAAAGCGGGATTACATGCAACCTTTTATTAGGGAGGATTAAAACTTAGCTGTCATTATTTACCAAACCTTTAATAATACCATCATGAGCATTTACCTGGGAATAAGTGGTTTCTGCATGGTAAAATGCATAATTCAGTAGAATATTTCTCATTATCTCTCGATTAGGGTTATCTTCGCCACAAAAAAAAGAGTTTGTGCGATCTATTCTGGCAATGTCTTTCTCAACAACAACTTGTATTGATTTCCAGAAATGAATTTGCTCCTCTGGTGACATTGAATATAAACGTTTGCGGGTAATTTCATCATATTCTTGCTTTCTAATATCCATGAGAACAGCTCTGTCGTCGAAAGTTGATGAAAAAGAATAACATTTTAATAGAAAAGGCCATATAGTTCTCCTTAAACTTTTTTCCAAGCCACCAAAAAAAACACACTTGCGGAGCAGTAAGTCATCTTCAATTTGCCCTTTTATGTTTAGCAAAGTTCCATAAAAGAAATTAGTGGTGATTTTTCTAACGTTTCCTTCATCGGGATGTAGTTCACATCTCTTTACCTCTGGACGACATACCATGAATTGGCGATATGGCAAATTTTGATGATTTTGCCCAGGCGTAAATGTGATGTTATGGAGACAGCAATGCCACTGATGGAGAACCTGCGGAAATATAATATGGAAATAAATTGATTTAGAAAACACTATGTGTTTCTGAAAATAAATACAGACTAATTAGCTATCATTCGAATGGCGTTAGTGTGAAACCCGATATTGCTAGATGTAACGCGAATAGACAAAATATGATAGGCAGGATCAAAATAGAGAATACGGCCAAAATATCTAACTTAACTGAAAGTAGTACTTATCTTGTGAACAATATAAGTTTTTCAACAACAATATTAATTTGTGTATGTATTATTTTTCGGGTTGTTTTTTATTGAACGCGTAGCCAATGGACCACAGTCGGCTTGAGAGCTGCTGTTGCTTTTGACCACTTTTCCTTATGTACTACCAACACAATTTAAGTTCGACAGTCTGTCGCTATTAAGTGAATGTCTGGTTAATTGTTGTTGAGTAACACAAATTCTATTTAGTTTTATTATTATTAGAATTTGTTGTTATGTTTGGTGTGCTCATCCATTTCAAATATTCATACGTACATATGTATATTATTTTTCGGCCTGATTTTTTATTTAACGACAATATTAATTATTGAGCTCAAGGCCAGTATAAGGAAACGTCTATTGGAAAAAAGACAACAACAGTCAGGAGTGGTAGAAATTATAGCTATTTTGGAGATCCCCACATCTCCTCATCAGATTTCTTTCATGACTCCCCCGGCACTCGAACCCACAACCTACGACTTGCTGGGCAAGTGCGTAGCCATTGGACCACAGTCGGCTGGTGAGCTGTTGTTGAGATCTCCGAAATAGCTATCATTTCTACCACTCCTGACTGTTGTTGTCTTTTTTCAAATATACTTTTCCTTATGCTAGCCTTGAACTCAAAGATTAATATTGCCATTTAATAAAAAATCAGGCCGAAAAATAATATACATATGAATATAAGTTTTTGTTTTCAGCGCTTAACATTCCTGCACACACCTACCTGTCTGTCAGACCATGCCATCATAAATATTGTTATTACACAAAAACGAATTACGGGACCTATCTCATTATTTCAGTAGCTAAATGATCTCATGTTGAAAATAATACAAAAGGTGGCGCAGATTGTGGTACTGCTAACACTCTCTTGAAAATTTTGACAGAATTTCTACGTCGCAATAGATTTTGTTTACAAAAACCGTGTATGTAGTATGCAGTTTTATTGTGTGTTTTATCTAACATGTGTACCAACGTGTTTCTTCTCATTTCTCTCCACCGGTAAATCTGGTGTGACGTCACAGCAAAATTACTCTCCGAATTTCAGATCAATCAGCGCAATCTTGTATTCTTTAATTTTTGAAATCGTCATAACAGCACAATTTAGTGTGACAAGTGCCATCTTTATAAGTGGACATTCAGCACTGTATGATTTACGTGCTACGTGAGACTGGGTGTGTATTTACGTAGTTATTTGATCCGGTAAGTAACAAAGTTAAAAATTCAACGAAGCTGATCAAAGCTATAAAATCTATTTTAATTTAATTATTTGAAGTATAAAAAAAAAGATATAAAAGATTTTTTCTTTGACTTAGTACTAAATAAAAAAAAACTTATGCGTAAAGAGACACGAATTCCGCTACGATACAATACCATATCGATAATTTTCCAATTTAAAACCCATATTTTTAACTTGATACATTTAAGACGGTACTTTTTGTAATCGAGTATTTAAACCCCAGTGTCGGTCGTATAGAATTCGCGTGGAAAATTTATTATTAAAATATGGCAATCAGGTGGAATGAAATAGCACGAAGAAACTCAAGGTCCGCATCAAAGTCACACTATAAGCTAATTCCTTCTCAAATTTTTGTGAGGTGTGTCCTGTGCTGTCAATATCGCTTAGATTGGAAGTTCCATATTGGGGGCAAAAAAGTAACAACATTAGTAACATTAAAAATAAAGCGATGAACTTAAGGGCACTAATTTTTCAGAACAGGAACCTTTCAATTTGGCATAATAAGCAACCGACCTAATCGGTACTTGTGCAAACACTTTCTAAAGGCGTAACATATATTAAATTTTAATCAAACTCTATTTTTAGTTTAGTATTGTTTTTTTTTGGTTTTCGAGTATTTTTAATCCGATATATATGTATATGGGTTCTTTTTGATCGTTACATTCATGAGTATCATATCGTTATTTTCACAGGGTGCGTAAGCCCATCCGCACGGTAGAAATGAAACTTCGTAATGTGAAATTGAAAGAAAAGGAAGTAAACATTGATTTTGTGTGTAGTAATATTTATTATTTTTTTTGCACAAGCTTTGTTATCAGTGCTTACAACTATTAATTGTTTGCTCAATTTAATTATCATCTCCGCGCTAAGAAATATACGAAATGTTCTAGTTTACCAATATTTCTTATATCAAGCCAAATTAATAGAAATTAATGAAAATATTTAATATTATAATTTAGTCACCGATAAGTGATGGAAAACTATCGATGGTACATTCGATAGTATCGATAGTTTTATTTTGTCATCACTATTGAATGCTATTTAACACTATCGATAGTTTATGTATTTCTCAGCTCTCAATTTTTTTATTTCATCGACGCTGAAACAATTAGCTCTACGCAAAAAATAATAATAACCTCTAACACTGTAGAGATTTATTATAATTTTCCATCTTCAAATGCACTAAAGAATTACACAAGACATTACTTATGTGTACCGGCAATAAGGCTTGGTTATGCATACTTAACAGGACAGGGAAGACTTGAAAGTTGTCAGGAATGTTCAATGGGGTTTGCTGGTAACTTATTACCGATCGCAGCACCGCATGACATAAAAGTATGTATGTATGTATGTAGAGTTTTTATTTTTTTATGTGACTGCTCTCGTGTCATGCCTTCCTGTTTAGGATAAATAACAAAGCCTAAAGCCTACTGAATCCGAAAGGATGTTTAGCAAAGGGTACCTCACTTTCGACAGAAGATCCAATCTTAAGCAAGAAAATGTAAACAAAATTTTATTTGTTAGCAAAAACCCCCGATTGCGAAAATATATGTAGGTGGAACGCATCTTGCACCGCTTTTAGGCTCCCAGTATATCGAGTGTCTATATACCGAACGGTCTGAATAACGAGTTTTTTAAATGTATTGATATTTTTAAATAGCGAACTTTTGAAAAAAAAAATATTCTATAGCGAAAGTTCGTTTGATTATTTGTGCAAATATTACGCTTATTTGCACCTTACTTAGGGAACAATTCGTAGAATAGTGGTCGTGTCCAAAGTCAAACCAATTACCGGCCTGATACACAGTATGACACTCATTTCACTAGATTCTACGACTGCGGAGTGGCCCTGATTTATATCCGTCGAAGAATCACTACTGCCCTCATTAAATTGGGTGTATTGTGTGAATATTTTACGTTGTTAGAACAACCACAGTAGGACCCTCTGCAAAATATTTCAGTTTTTCATTATTTTAAGAATAAATTCGTCACATTCGTTACTCTCACAAATCCTCTTTTGTATTCTATCATTCTTGGCAAAAAATTAACATTTCAATAAATTCTAATTAGCGTACGTTGCTCTCAGACATTCACAATACAAAGTGTTTATTTTTACAAAACGTATTTGGCTACAAAGAGCGAAGTTCTTTTATGTATCGATAATATAATAAAAGTAGGAAATAATAGCCTTGGGGGTTTAAGAACGCGCCCGCTGATGTACACCTCTTGCTTATGAAACATACATGTACATATATGAGTTATTTCTAGTCAATATTTCTTATACCAAAAATAACTGGCATGGTTTTTACAAAATACTGTTATATTTTTTTTATTACTAAAATATTATTGAAATATTTATATATGTACATAAATTACACTTTCTCTGTGTTGACATTATTAGCGTGAGGTAAAATCGTTTGATTTACCTAAAATAAAAACAAACAAAAATTAAATGAAATGGTTTGTACGTAAAGCATAGTTCCATATTGCCTTCGTTCATATATCACCTAAACTAGTGCAACACATTTAAAACAAACAATATATAAATAGACAAAGGTGCAAACAGCAACATCACCAAATAAACAGCAAAATTGTGTTATTACATTAATATGAGAGCTCAAACCTCTCTTTCTAACGAGCGCAGGCGCTCAATACCAAGTGATAATAGGGAAACGCTCAGTTTACAGTAAGATCATATAGTTCTTCAACGTTGAGCAACAACAACAACACCAATCCTCCAAATCTACATACGACATCCGTTCTTTCTCTCTAGCAATTCAAAGTGATAATCGCGAGCCATCAACAACAGCAGCTCTAACAACTACAAAAATGCAGCTAGCAGCATCAGCAATGCAGCAGAAAAGAGTGGACAACAAGCAGCAAAGCCCAACAACAAAGAAGGTATGCAAAATAAAACCCAGCAGTGGAAAGTCAACAACAGTGCAGACTGGAATTGATCGGAATATTCTGGTCAAAATGAAGTGTTCTCCTGAAAAAAGGTAAATTATATACAATTAAAATTGCAAAGTCATCTTACCAAAGGAAACGCTAGAAGAAAATAGATTTAGTTCACTTCCTGAAAATTTGGATAAGAATGATGTGATGATACCTTAGGGAACAGATTTTAATCTCCTGAGTATTTCCTTTCCTGAAAGGTACTACATGGGAATTATTTTTCCCTATTAACTCTATCAACTAAAGTATTTACAAGGCTGCTAGAGTTAATAGTGAAAAATAACTTCCTTGTAGTACCTCTCAAAAAAGGAAATATTCAGGAGATTAAAATCCGAACCTTCGGTGAGGTAAGGATTGTTATCCCAAAGTTGCAGAAGATTTTCAAACATAAGTCTTTCTATACAAATTAACTTTACGGTAGTGTCGTAGCTTCTATGTTGTTCTGAAGGGCATTGAAGATAACTTAAGACTGACAGATATAGAGGGTTCTTTAAAAGAACAATGTTTTAGGGTGTTTATAATATGAAAAATACAAATAATATCCCCCAACCGATGTTAGGGTTGAGATAGAACCAGATGTTCAACTCTAAAAAGAAGATAAGTTCATCCCGTTTACAAATTACGGTATTTTCTTCACCGTCGTATTACTGTAAGAGAGCCTCACAAACCTGTAGGTACTGTACAATATCATGTTTTCCAAGAATTTGGTCATACGAACCGTTATTGCACCATACCTAGTGTATTCGAGATTTGTGGATATTTAAATGGCGCGAAAGACTGTGTAAAACCGAAAACAAACTCTGAATATAAACAAGTAAAGAAGAGTCTAAGTTCTGCTGCAATCGAACTTTAAATACCCGAAGCAAGTTTCATTTCAAATAAACCATGCTTGTTGTATGTAATAACATTAGTGAATCTTAAAATCTTTAGTATTTTTCTTAGGACCAAAGTTTAATTACCAATTGGGTTGCTTTAGGAGCTTTTCGGTCGGTAATATTTTAAAAGAAAACAAAACATTTCTTGTTTTCCCCTACGCGTTTCGGTGTCTTCCGCGCCTTCATCAGGGAGTCTGCATTTTATTGTAAATTAAACATAAAAACAAGTTTTAACAAAATAACAATATGTTTGCTTACAACAATTATTCCACTTACATTTTTAATCACATTGAAAACTGTAACAACAATAAAATAAACAAAAATATAACAACAAAACTCCACATATTGAGTTGCACACTAATTTTTTGTCCCTCTGCTTATCCATCACTCGTTATTGCTGTTCTGTATGCACAGTTTATATTGTCTACGTCTTCCTTAAAATTAATCGTGTTCCGTATATTTTGTTGTATTCTCAGCCCTTCTAACCTTAATCTTGTCCTCTCTTTTTTCTCCATCTATTCTAATATCTTGTATTTTCGGAATCGGCTGAGTGTCCGCTATTCGTTAAATGTTGTGCCAATGCTGTCGTTGTCTTTTTGTTCTTCGCGTCCGTTTTATGTTCGCTAATTCGAATACCGAGTGATCGCTTTGAAGTGCCTATGTATATTTTATCGCAATTTTCGGCCAATTTACAATTGCACTTGATTTCATATACCACGTTGTGTTGTTGTTCTTTGTTGATTCTGTCTTTTGTTTTGGTAAACACCGAGTTAATCGTGCGATGTGTTTTATGTGCAAATCATATTTTTTCTGTCTGTATACTTCTGCTTATTGTCTTGTTGTCCTTTAGTCCTGGTATGTATGCGATACCTGTGTATTTTTTATTTTCGTTTTTGTTTGTGGTTTTAACATTTCTGTACGCCAATGCCCTTTTGTTGTTTGCAGTTGATAACAGACTCTCTATTATTGCATTAGGGTAGGGTATGGTATTTTCGTACAGAAAACTTTAATTTTTTTATTGTTGTCTTTTTTGAAGCTCTGGGCACTTAAATCGTATTATTTTCTGCGTCCAAGGGTGGTTTGAATGATAATCATTCTTGACGATGCTACCGATTTGGCACCAGTTCGTTTTAATGTTATTTTCGATTCGGTGTATTTCCATGTCTAGGAAAGCTAACTTTTTTCTGTTTTCGGTTTCCGTAGTAATAATGATTTTAGTATGTTTGCTGTTAGTGGTTTTAGTATGTCTTTCACGTCCTTGATCTTAACAACAGCGAATATATCATCTACATATTTGTTAATGTATTTGATATACATACATATATGTTCTTTAGCTTAAGTTCAGCGATGCTGTCGTCCAGTATTTTGTCTAAAACAATGTCAGCTACGGTCTTTATTTTGAAAAAATTAATGGCTTTTTTTATTTAACTAAAAAATAAAATAAATTGGTATGATTTTAATGTGTTTTTGCGTATGATTATATACTATAGAAAGTATTGCTCTATTCGCTATATTAAAGTATTATATTTGAAATATTTTTTTAATTGTACATACTTATTCTTTATTATATCAAACAAATTCCATACTATACTTGTTAAATATAAATACTTATAATTGTACCTTTCTTCTAAAGTATAAGCATATATAAAATTTACTAATGCTATTAAAATTAAAATAGGGGAATTTAGTAAAAGACAGAAATGCAAATACTATTGTGGTAACTGTGAACCGTTTCATAAGTAATTGCGTTAACCATATTACCATCCAAATTGGAAGATATTTGATATTCGATATATACCTATTTCCTCAGAGTAAAACATTGAATATTTTGATTTGTTGTAAATTACCGTTATATGAGAGGTGAGCATGGCTTTAGTCTGATTTCTATAATTTTCGAAATTGTGATTTCTGACTATAAATGCAAAGTGTACGTAATATGCTATAATTGACAAAGAAGTTTCGGAGTTATACCAATTTGCTCTAAGGTGGGCAATACCATGGTCATTCCCAACATTTATGGTTCCATGTATTTCGTAATCAATCTTGTCTCCTCTTTAATAGTTACTTAAATAACGCGGTTTTCTGATTTTGAAAATTTACACATAATCAAAATTATACACATCTTGCTTTCCCAAGCCCAATCCCATATGTCCAATTTGAGAAAATTAGGTGCAACAGTTACTGAATTATCTCAGTTTTTTTATTTCCACACAATACCGTTATGTAGGCGTGGTTATTATCCGATTTAGCCCATTTGCAATATCAAAGTACCGTCTAGGTCAATGCGTATACCAAGTTTCGTTAAGATAGCTCAATATTTACTCGAGTTATCCAACTGACAGACGGATTGACAGTCATAGCTTATTAAAATTCGCTAGTAATTCTACGAATTTTGGTGTATACAGTAGCTGCGACATTCCCACGGCTGTCCGTTACACCTGCCGCAGTGTCAGCACATTTCAATTTCATCACATAACATAATGCAATGGGCGACATTTCCACTTGCATTCAATAATGCACCCGTGGGAAGTCAAGGCCATGGCCGGTCTCAGACAACGGGTTGTAAACAAGTTATACAACCATTACGCCGCTGCCGGAGAAAGAAGGTGTAAAGTAAGCAGTCGAGTTAAGGACGGGCTGCAGTCTAGAGTCAATACGTTGACAAATTGTGTACTATAGTTTGAATTGAATAAATATTGTGTAACCGTAGAACTTGTGTTTTACTTTGGGCGAGTTGGCCCGTAATTCTATTTTTTTAAATAGCAGGATCAAAGATCCTTTAACTGGCGCCCGAGCAGGGACCAGGAAGTGAAAAAAATTAGTGAACCAGGAAAACCTGGAAGAAATAGTGGAAAAAATTAAAAATTAATTATTAACATTGTGATCAGTTTTACCAAAAATAAAATTTATTAAATTAATGAAGTGTTGAGTGACAATACAATAAGTATTAAATAAAAGGCGGAAAAGCGAAGGAGTTACAATCTGCTGATCGAGGCCCATAGTGAAGACAAGCTCTTAGAAGAAGGATTCAGGCGACGGCCAAACATATCTAGAGGATACACATGCCTATTTTCGGTATAGTATTGGAAGTGAACAAAATAAATTTTTTTTATATTTTCAGGATGGAGGACCTGAGGACCACTGTATCAAACTTGACTGGGGCTATTAATGTCATTCTAGAGAGGATGAATTCACTTGAAAGGCGAGTGGCACATTTGGACACAATGAGCTCCAGGATTGCTGCGTCGGAAGCTAGGCCCCCACCCGAATCAGCAGAAGCTGACATAAGGGACATAAGCCGGCTTCCTGGCTGCGTCAAGGAGCTACAAATCTTTGACGGCAATCCAGTGCAATATGTGCCCTGTATCCACTCGGTAGAAGTGATCCTCTCCGATTTCGATGTTGTAAAAGGCAAAGCCCTCTATCGTGCGATTTTGCAACATATTCGGCAAAAGGTGCCGATTCTGCCTTAATATCCTACAATATATTTGATAGCAATTGGGCAAGAATTAAAGAATGCCTTTCGCTGCATTACGCAGACAAACGCGATATCCGCACCCTTGAGCACCAGCTGCATCAGTTGCAACAGAAGGGGTCAAGGATCGACGAATTTTATGCGAGGGTGAACCACCAGTTCTCCCTTATAATTAATAAAATTAAAACGGAGTCCTACACGGACGAAACGGTGAAAGTACTTGTGAAAACTTACCGCAAACGCGCCCTTGACGTGTTTATCCGCGGCCTGAACGGAGAGATGTCTAGGATACAGCGTCCTAAAACTCTGCCGGAGGCCTACTCAGTATGCTTGGAAATGCAAAATGTGGACTTCCGCAATCTTTCCACTTATTATCCTACTTCCAATAACCGTGTGGTGGTGCCTCTTAACAATTTACCGAGCAGTCCATTATCACTAAACAGAAATAAACCTCCACAACTCCCTCCGAGGTCCAATTGGCGACCTCAGGAGTACCGCACTCAATATCTAAAAAATGAGCGTTTTCCCGATAACCGAAGCGCGACTTTGCGTCCCCCTGTAGAGAAGATGGAGGTTGATCCTTCAGTCCAGACTCGAAATGTTAACTATATGAATACGCCTAACCCATTCAAACGTGGGGCAAAGTCCGATAAACTTCCACGGAAGCAACAGAGATTGTTTCACACTGTACCGGATGCAGGTGATGAACAAGATGTTGAGCAAGAAGCTACGAAAGATGAAAAGGCGGAGGATTTTCTATCATCCGGCTATCTAGCGTACCATACTTAGAGTATACGCTGCCCGATGCTGCTGGACGCGTGCTAAATTTCCTCATCGGACACCGGTGCAAATAAAAATTTTATTCAAAAAGCTATCGCGACAAAAACTAGCCCGGTAAGAAAACAATTTAATGTGGTATCTGTGGGAGGTTCGGTGGCCATAAAAGAGAAAGTACAGCTTAAGTTATTTAGAGGTGTGGGCAATCCCATTGGATTCGTTTTTTTTATATTACCCACTTTAAGTAGATTCGGTGGCATCATCGGGGAGGACACGTTAAGAGAATTGGGTGCAGTAATTGACAGGAAAGACAACTTACTAAAAATAGAGAACTATAAACTTCCACTCAAATCGCGCAAATCTTGCAATGTTAATTTTACATTAGGCAATGATCTGCCTCCTGAGGTTCACAAAAAAATCGACATCCTGTTACTGAAATATTCTGAGCTTTTCCAGCCTTTGAATGGAGTTAAGCTAATAGACACTAGTGTCCGCGCTGAAATAAAAACGTCTACCCCCGAGCCCATATACAGTAAAAGCTACCCATATCCAGCGTGTATGAGGGACGAAGTCGAAAGGCAAGTTAACGAACTGCTTGCGGAGGGCGTGATCAGACCATCGAGAAGTCCTTTTAACTCTCCGATTTGGGTGGTGCCAAAAAAACCAAAGGCAAATGGGGGAAAACAATACCGTATGGTGATTGATTATAAAAGGCTAAACGCGGTGACAATAGCTGACACATATCCTATCCCTGACATTAACGCGACGCTCTGCAGCCTTGGACAAGATAATTACTATACTACAATAGACTTAACGTCCGGTTTTCACCAAATACCGATGAAAGATACAGACATACCCAAAACAGCCTTTTCGACGATGAACGGAAAATACGAGTTCTTACGATTACCCTTTGGACTGAAAAACGCGCCTGCTATTTTCCAAAGAATGATTGACGATGTATTGAAGTAATACATCGGGAAAATATGCCCTGTCTATATTGACGACATAATAGTGTTTGGGAAGGACGCGGACGAACACTTAGACAATGTGAACAAGGCTATTAGAAGCCAACTTAAAGGTAAATTTAGATAAAACATGCTTTTTCGAAAAGGAAGTTGAATTCCTTGCTTATATAATCACTCCGGATGGTGTACGAGCCGATCCAAAAAAAGTGGAAGCTATAAAGATGATTTCGCCTCCAGAAAACCTGAAGGGCCTGAAGAGTTTCTTGGGTATGACTTCATACTATAGGAAATCAGGGACTATGCCAAGGTTGCAAAACCGTTGACCAACCTGACGCGGGGTGAAAGTGCTCAAATAAAAGCCAATGCGTCGAGAAAAGTAAGAGTTTAGCTTGACGAAAACGCTCTAAAGGCCTTCCTACGATTTGAAACTACTTTTGGTTTCCGCTGATGTTCTTGCCTTTCTGGATTTTGGGAAGCCATTCAACCTAACAACGGATGCGTCGAACTACGCTATTGGTGCGGTGCTTTCACAAGGGACAATAGGCGAAGATAAACCTATTGCCTACATATCGCGTTCCTTGAACAAGTCAGAGGAAAATTACGCCACGAATGAGAAGGACCGGATAGAGGAGTATAATTGTGAGGTAATATACAAGCCGGGTAAGTCGAATGTTGTCGCCTATGCACTCTCCCGCCTTAAGACGGAAGTGAACGCACTCACAGACTCAATCATGGCTCAACCACCGCGTACTGTAGCCGACGTGACATCTGAGACAGATACTGCATCCGAGTGCACTATGCATTCAGCTGAACAAGATAGCTCTGACCTCATACCGCACGTAGAATCGCCCATCAATGTGTTTAAGAACCAAATAATCCTTAGACAGGGGGAAGTTGCGAGTGTATCGAGGAGCGACATAAGGGCTATAGGAGTATTTCATTACGTTGACAGTACTTAACTGTGAAAGTTTGGTACCAATCCTTAAGAAGCATCTTAACCCTAACGTAATAAATGGCATTAAAATCCCTGAATGTTCGCTTCCCGATTTGCAAAACGCTTATGTCAACCATTTTAACAAATAAAAGATTAGAGTCACACAATGTATGGTGGAGGATGTGACAATTGCTGATAGGATATTCAATATAATAGCGAAAATAGAGAACAAATCCTTGAAAAGTTTTATTGTCCAGCCATGTCCAAACAGATTAGAGAATATATTAGTCAATGCGAAGTATGTAAACTAAATAAATACGATAGACACCCTTCAAAACCATATATGCAGCCAACTCCATTCCTAGTTATCCGTGTGAGATTTTACACATAGATATTTTCGAAATAGAGCGACAAAAATATCTTAGCTGCATCGACAAATTTACAAAATTTGCTAAACTATTTGCAATTAAAAACAAATCATCCACCCATCTGCGTACGAAATTAGCGGTCGCACTGCACTATTTCACAGTGCCACGGGCTCTGGTTATGGACAACGAGCGCGGGTTTTTAACACCACTTGTACTAAACTATGTTAGATCCTTGGGAATAGAGGTATATCAAACGCAGCGAGGTTGAGAGGCTACACTCTACTTTAATTGAAATTTACCGTTGCCTTAGCGCTGAATACCCTAGACTAACAACTAAGGAACGCACCGCGATAACTGTTGACAGATATAATAACACAATCTATAAAAAAAGAAGCTGTCGCTGAAAATAGAAATGCGACAATTATCACACAAAGTGGAAAAAAGTTCCACAAATTGGACATCAAAAATGTCTAGAAACAAAAACTAAGAAACAAAATAGGACTTAAATAATGTCCAACGAATATTGCAAACATTGGTTACGAGGAAAAAAAGCTCCTGCATAGGTCATTAGGCCCAGCGGTCTGGGTACAAAATTTTTTGTATTCGATCAGTCGTATTGGTTCAATTCCAGTTTACTCGGTGGTCCGAGCGACAACAATCGAAGTGGTTCAACTCCTCCGGGGGACTAACTATGGCTTTAACTGACGTGAAGTCACTCGTGCCGTGAGTAGGCCATTTGCAATTATTAACGCTTATGGCTAAAAGGGACTACCGCGAGCCTTCCAATGTCATTTGAGCTAAAGCCTGAATACCGATTGAAGAGAAACCGAAAATAAGAAACAAATGAAATACGCAGGGTTCAACACCTACAATAAGGGGAAAAAAGTTGAATTCACAGAATTGTACGCAAATTGTACACAGAAAAGGCAAACGTGTAGAGGCGTAAGCAAACACAATAAATAATGCATAAGAATTGCCTAAAAATTAGCATTAGAACAAACACAAAATAGGTAAAAATATAAAAAAAAATATAAAAAAAAAAAAAAAATAAACCGGTTGAAAGTTTAAATTCAATTTAATTTAAAGTCCACCGTTTTAGCAATCCAAAATTATTTTAAGATAAATTTTGTACCTACTTTCAAATTTTCAAAATTGAAAAATATCTTAAAATAAAGATCTAACAGAATTACTAGCAAAAGGAAAGTACTCATTAAGCTATATATAAAAAAAAAAATGGGGAAGCATTCCAAACTAAAAAATGAAAATCAAAATGGAAATAAAAACAAAGAAACAAAAACAAAAAACTAACGTGCAACTAAAAACACTATCGATAAGTACGTGAACTAATGCAGCAAAATACTTTTCGTTGTCTAAACATACTAATTTGTACTAACAAACTAACCATAATAGTAGATTAGAATAAAGACTTAATCGTCAGACAAATTCCACTGTAAACATCACTTCCTGGGTCATCATAAATTCCTATCAAGCATTACCCTCCCGAACTCCACTCACTAGCGATAGTATTAAAAGCTAAGAAGTAACTACTAAATTAGATTGCTATTTTACAGCCCTATCACTGATTCCGAATGAGCTCCCGTCGTGAAAAAATCTCCCGTCACGAATTCGGGAGAAATGCTATCAGCAATTCCGACGTTTTCGTAGTTAGTGCTGCCAACTGTTACACTTAGTTCGAATTAGTGCTACCAAATCTTTACACGAAATTCAGCTGTTTTTTGTTTAATTTGTTGGCAGCAATCGAGAGAAAATTTATATTTTTTGGCAAATTCGCAATCAATTGTTTAATTAAAAAATAGTGAAATGGATTCCATTGCAGAATCATCTTTATCGGTGGAGGAAGAGGAAAGGTGCTTAAAAATTGAGCGGAAAAATTTACGGGATGCTTGTAATCCTTTCAGTTTGGCCGATAAAGCGTGAGTTGTTGTAACATAATACATATATTTAATTAATGGACTCGGTTTTGTTTAGAGACAACTTCCGTTTTACATAGCTTTTATAGTCCAACCAAACCTGTAAAATAAAAAGAATAACAAAAACAAAATACCGTTTTATTTTTTAAAATGACTCAACAAATTCGCAAGAAATTTTGCCCACTTACTTTTTTCCAAATGGTAGTATCTTTGACTGGAGAACCAATGCTGTTCAGCTCCACGGCAACTTCCTCCCAAAAACTATGTACATTTTCTTTAGAGGTTTTTGGAAAACCCTGCGCAATGTCTGCCCGCTCCGCCATCATATGCACCAGTCTCTCATATTGACTCCGGTTTGTGGATGGTCTTGACCTGTGGGAAAATATATTTGAATTTATGCACTACAGACATTAATTAACACTTCTTACATTTTTATTTACTTCACTATAAATATCCACTTATTTTCTTGTTTGCGTGTATGTTTTAGTTTTACTCGTTAATTTTAATTTTCCCGACAAACAAATGCATTCGTGAAATATGTTCACGAAAAACTGTCAAAATTACGTTTCACTCGGAATCAATGATGCCAATCTCCCGAATTTCGAATTTGCGGGAGAATTTCGTGATCACGTCGGAATTGGTAATACCATTTCCCCGACGTTGCCACGTCGGAGCTCCCGACGGAATTAATGATAGGGCTATTAATATAAGACGCAGTGTTGTTAAACTTTCGGCATGAACACTTCAAAAAATTTTAATATTTAATTATCCAAAAATATGCTATCTTTTATCTGATAAATATTAACCTTTGAATTAATATGTTAGTCAATATCTAATTGAAAAAAAGGTGAAATTTGTAAAATGTTCTCCCTTAACCAATTGGAAAACAAAGATAGAACTAATCTAATAGTTTGTAATCTAATTCATAGAATTTACCTTTGTGCAACCGCACAAACATATGTCATATTCAACCTAGACTCTCCCGTCCTAACCGTTCGTGATGGGTACGGCTGGATAGTCAACGGACACTTCAAACTAACCCACGTGATTGACTTGACTCGCTACGAGGAAATTTTAAATCGCCTAGAAGACAAGGCCACCAGGATAAACGAGACCAATGGCATAACCGACGTCATCGCCTACCAGTTAGCAAAAATTCGCACCCAACTAATCGAACTGAGGGGCCCAAAAATCAAGAGACCAAAGCGCGCAATCAACTGGATCCTGTCGGCCTGGAAATGGATTGCCGGCTCACCTGATGCTTCGGACTGGGATGAAGTTCTTTGGAGCCAGAATGAACTAGTTGCCAACAATAACGAACAGTATAAGGTAAACTCTGAAATTTTCAAGAAAACTCAAGAGTTATTGCAGGTCGCTAACGAAATTGCAATGGCAACAAATGATGTCCTGGGGCGCAACTACGCAGTAAAATTGTGTCAAGAACTTCTGCACAAGGTGATGACCCTCAAGGATGATGTTAGCGAGTTGGTTCAAGTCTGCCAAATGGCCAAAGCAGGAGTTGTCATCTCTTGAATAAAGAGGAAATAAAGTTGATAAGCGAGATAGAAGTACTTCCTTGCAGCAATGTCATCGAAGCCATTGAGTACAGTGAACCCTCGATCTACACAAATGGCACCATTTTGTTATACGTACTCTCCATGCCGAAGGTAGCACAAACAAGATTTAACCACCTAATCACGAGAGCAATTTGCGGGAATGGTCAGCGGGTAGATCTGAGATACAGAACCATCCTGATGAATAAGCAACAAACGTATGGGGTCAAGGATAGCTGCCTTCACCTCACCACTGCCATGGTTTGTAAAAAGGAAGCACTAGATTTACTACCTGAAGAAGAATGCTTACCGCGACTGCTTAAGGGTTGTCAGACAAGTTGCCGCTACATAACCTGCACGGAATCAAATATAGAAGCGCTCAAGGAAGACACTTTATTCCTGGACAACTTCAATAATAGCGTATGGTCAGGTAAAACTCCTAAATCCCTTTCTGGTTCTTATATTCTACAGTTGGAGAATGACACGGTAACAATCAACAATCAAACCTACTGGAGCACAAGTAGTTCAGGCGTGCAGGCCCTCCCATCCGTACTATCTACCATAACGAACAAAAGCCTGGCTTATTTTGCTAATGGTCCTCATTTTGCTGATTTGGAGGAAGTTAACAACAGGAACGAAACTACCTGAGCTGAAGTTGTCTATACTACAACAGAGCTCTCGTAATCCACCTAAAAGAGACGCCTCTCCGAATCCTGATCTGCGGGACGCAGATCTTTAGAGGGGGAAGAGTTAACACGCACTTGTCGCTGCGACATTACCACGGCTGTCCGTTACACGTGCCGCAGTGTCAGCACATTTCAATTTCATCACATAATGCAACGGGCGACATTTCCACTTGCATTCAATAATGCACCCGTGGGAAGTCAAGGCCATGGCCGGTCTCAGACAACGGGTTGTCAACAAGTTATACAACCATTACGCCGCTGCCGGAGAAAGAAGGTGTAAGGTAAGCGACTGCTACAACGATCAGGCAGTCGAGTTCACTATAGTTTGAATTGAATAAATATTGTGAACCTTAGAACTTGTGTTTTACTTTGGGCGAGTTGGCATTAATTCTATTTTTTTAAATAACAGGATCAAACATCCTTTAACTTACATATATGTCTATGAGTGGTTTGACAGGGAATGTGAATAGGTGTATGGTATCATGCGGAGAATCTCCAAATGCCGGGCATGTGCTTCGTATGTCAGGTTTGATGCTGGATAGATAGGAGTTAAGTCTACTACAATATTCAGATCTTTACTGGGGCAACAAGTCGAGCGTCGGTAGTGGTAGGGACGGTGTCTGTGTGGATGTTGTTTAGAACCCACGGGTACGCAGCATAAAATATTCCCCATAAAACTTTGAATTTTTTTTTTTGATAAATGTGCAAGTCGAGTGGCGAA
Source organism: Anomoia purmunda (assembly GCA_951828415.1). Lineage (NCBI taxonomy): Eukaryota > Metazoa > Arthropoda > Insecta > Diptera > Tephritidae > Anomoia > Anomoia purmunda. The sequence goes on along the minus strand of OX639994.1, from coordinate 38,811,693 downwards.
AAGGTTGGCTATCTGTTTTGATTGCAGCTTTTGGACGTCGAACTTTCCGTGCGCGATTCCATGGATCGTTTCCAGCACCCCGAAAAAAAAGGAATAAGTGCTCCTCAACTGGGGTTCACAAATAGAAATCAGCAGCAACTTCGAAAGCAATATATTAAGTGTTGTGTATGTATACAATATTGGATTTGCTTAGTAAGTAATTGATTTGATATCCCTTAATTCTATAGAAATGTTGCTCAGTTATTTTGATTAGTAAGTGAATTAGTGTTTGTTAAGCACTTTATTTAATATTCTTAAAGTTACTTTGATAATAAGCATTTCAATTAATATTCAATATACAGTGGCTCACAGCCAAAATGAAGCAGCAGTGAAATAAAAAAGCGCTTAGTAAAAGACCATGTTTATATTGCGAAATAATTTATTATTTATTTTTTACAAACGTAAAGTAAAATCATGTTCGTATACCGAAATGCAAGCTCACAGCCAAAATGAGGCAAAATAAAAAAGCGCTTAGTAAAAAATCATGTTTATATTGCGAAAACATTTTTGTTTTTACTAATTTATTAATTTGGTACATATTTATATATTAAATCTTGTATAATAAAAAAAACGCCAAAATTATTTCTTTTTTACAAACGTAAAGTAAAATCATGTTCGTATACCGAAATGTAAGCTCACAGCCAAAATGATGCACAAATGTTTACCGTTAGCGGCGACAGCTTCGCGTCGATTTTCGAATGCAAAGTAAATACTGTTATAAATGTGAGCAATCCTGGAATAGTATTTGATACTATTTTGAAAGAGTATTTGAGTGGTCAAAGGAGCTGGCCATTGAACCGCACAGCCTGAAATAAAGCATACGTCAATGCTGAAAATCGAAATGCAAAGATGAAGTTTGCAAACGAACATTTATATAAGAGTGAAAGCTTCTGGAACACCGTAATTTTTGCAGATGAGAGTAAATTCAACCTGTTTAGATCGGATGAAAAGAGCTATGTATGGAGAAAGGGAAATGCTGAGCTACAACCGCAAAATCTACATAGCACCGTAAAACATGGTGGAGGGCATGTAATGGTGTGGGGATGTATGTCGTCTACTGGAGTCGGAAATTTGGAATTCATCGATAGTACTATGGACAAGAGTGTGTATCTGGATATTTTTAAACAAAATTTGCTACAAAGTGCCGCGAATTAAATATTTCCGACAACTTTCGGTACTATCAAGATAATGATCCGAAACACAAATCCGGAGTTGTGCAAAGTTGGCTTATTTGGAACTGCCCGCACATAGTACAAACACCAGCACAGCCTACAGATTTAAATGTAATCGAGAATCTGTGGTCAGTTTTGGAACGAGAGATTGGAAAATACGAGATTCGAAATAAAACCGACTTGAAAAACGCCCTGCAAGCAGAATGGAATAAACTTGCTCCTAACGATACAAAGAAACTGGTGGAATCCATGCCGAAACGTATGAAAGCAGTTATAGATAGTAAGGGGTATCCCACAAAGTATTAATCGACCTAAAATTTTAGTTGTAACATGTATTCTTTTTTTTCAGTATCATTTTTGATGTGAGGTGCAATTTTATACGGAAGTTTGTTTTTGTTGTGAATTAAATAAAATAACCATACAATCTGAATTTTTTAAAGCATAAATTAAGTGGTATTTACATTTTTGGAAGATTTATTTAGTTTTCAGGTAATACACGCTTTAGTAATTCTTATACGGTTGCATCACTTTGGCCGTGAGCCCCTGTATGTTTAATAAGTAATTTATTACATACATATACTTAAATTCTACTACTATCGCTGCGTCTGCATTTCTGGAGTGGATGACCGGCTAGCTTCTTGCCATTGGTGGCTTTTCCGGTGGTTCTTGTGTTGATATTGTTGTAGATGTTGAGGTTGCGTTAGCGACAGTAACTCCGCCCCCTAAAAGCGATAGCCACAAAGATATTGTTGGGACAGGAGCATAGAAAAAATAGTTCGGTAAGTAATTAGCGTTACGTTTCTTGGTGACATATACGTTTACGAAGATAGCAGCAATCACAAAGGTGGATATACCGATAAGGATATTGCTTTTCTTGGATGTTTATTCATAGCTTTCTATGCCTCTCTTCCAAAGTAAGGCCTAATGAAACCGCAATCCTTCCAATAATGTTTTGTTTGGCACTTGTCTGGTGAAACCCTCTGGAGAAGTATCAAAAGTTAAGCCGCTATAGCGAGTGCAACGGACCACACTCATTTGAATCAGGGCGCTTCGAAACCCGTTCACTCTTGCACTCAACGCTATGCTAAATTTGGTGCCTGTTCACATTGGTTGCCTCAGTAACTTCAATGGTTATGTCGAAACTGTCTGGGGAGTTTTTCACCTCTCTCTCCACCGCCTCTGATTATCCGACAGACAGAAGGAAACTGCATAACTGATAAGCTGGCTCGGTAGAGCACCGCTGAAGTTATGATTATGGGCAGAGAGAAGGTGGAGGCGGAACAGCGAGTGCTGAGCGAATATCACGACATGCAGACCCTTTGACCGACCGTAGCCGTTCAACGGAACTCTGAGCGCTAACAAGGCCACAACTGTCGATACTCCTAGGAATTCTGGCTGGGGCAAATTATAAAAGGCAACCCTCGTATAAACAAAACGAGAAACTTCAAAAGCGTTACGCCATCCACCTTTTTCTCAAATTCGATTACAAATGCACGGTTGGCTTATTACGTGATTGGTTCATGCAGGCAATGTATTAAACACAATGATTTGAGGGCATCCATCGCGAGAGTAAAGGCTGACAGCACTGCCATCCAGGATATGAAATGGACGGGGCAAGGTAAGAAACCCATTGGACCTTGTGACGTCTCCTCTAGGTATCATATAAAGGAGCGCAAGTTCATTGTTGGGTTTGTGGTGGGAGAGGGGCTTCGTCGCCTAGTACTGTCACGTACTCCTGTGGCCGAGCACTTCGCCGCGATTCGCATCAAACCGAGATTCTCACTGATTTGCGCCAACATCCCGGCAAAATATCAGGACGATGTTATCACGATATCAAAATCATGCTTGGCAACTGTAACCCCAGGAATTACATACATACGTAACTCGGTTATTATAATAGCCCGTTTAAGGGTTAAGTAAAGCTTCGCGCGGGAGAATACTCTTGGTCAAACGAAAGGAGTTTAAAGAATTGACTACGCACTAAAAGCAGTCCGTTTTTGCTAGTTTGACGATGATTTTTGAGGAATAAAAGTATTTTGAGAATGAAATTGGATATCAAGAAAATTAACTTTCTTAGCAATTAAGAAACAAAAGTAATCTAAATAAAGTTTCGTTGGAAAATAAATGTAATGATTTGTTTTTATTGTTTAACTTGCACGGTCGGTGAAATCGCTTTAAGCCTCGAATCGGGGAACAAAGTGCAAAATATATACTTTGAATTAAACGAAAACCACATTAAGACAATTATAAATTTTCACATGAAAAGCATTTAAAACAACAATATCAACATTGTAAACGTTACGTATTAAAAGAAGTACAGTTGCAAAAAAAAACCGCGAGCAGCTAAGTGCGCGAGCCATAAGGTAAACTTCTGTGCCGATTCTACAAAGAGGTAGAGGGATACATATGAAGTGGGTCACCCAGAAATCTTCTGATTTCAGTTGATGTTGGCAATACACTACTTTGGTAGTGTTTGATTTCAAACATTGATATCCAGAAGGGTTTTTGAAAAACACATTTTTTGGTGCTTATACAGGGGTTTTCAATAGGAACGGTAAAAAAGTTTTTTTAAATAAAACAAAAACGGTTTGGGATATGAATTAAATTCTTTATTCCTGTGAAAGTACATTCGATGCCATTATGTATGGAACTCGATTTCTTTTGCATGGGCACCACGGCACGCTTGCAGAAGTCCAGATGATGAACCCAAATTTCGACGGTTTTTAAGCATACGTTCACGAAGTTCATCAATCGTCGCTGGCTTGTTGGCATATACCATAGACTTGACGTAGCCCCACAGGAAATAGTCTAACGGCGTCAAATCGCACGACCGAGGCGGCCAATTGACTGGGCCATTTCGTGAGATAACTCGTTCACCAAACTTGGTTTTCAATAAATCGATTGTGACATTCGCTGTGTGGTTTGTGGCGCCGTCTTTTTAGAACCACATATTGTCCAAGTCCATATCATCCAATTCGGGCCAAAAATATTCGGTTATCATTGAGCGGTAGCGATTCCCATTCACAGTAGCGTGACGGTCTTGATCATCGCGGAAGAAGTACGGCCCAATAACGCCGCCGGCCCATAAACCGCAACAAACCGTAATTTTTTCGGGATGCAATGTTGACTCATGGAGTACGTGTGGATTTTGTGCCTGTCCAATAACGCATATTTTGCTTATTGACGAAGCCATTCAGCCAGATATGACGACGACCATAAATTGGACATAGCGCTCTGAAAGTTGAGGCCATTGACTCCGAATTTCGGTAATAAATTTTAATAATTTCGAGTCGTTGGATACGATCTTTCCATGAAATGGCAAACCTTACTGAAGAGAAATGTCAAAAGAGCGGGGAAAAATATGGCGTCGTCACTATCACTATCGGTCTACTTTTGTAGCGTCCCTATTGAAAAACCCGTTATTAAGAAACAAAGATTTTCGTCACTTTTTCCTATAGCGTGTCATTTTCGCTAGACTGAACCGATGTGAAAAATTTAACCGCCTATCAATTCAAAATTGAATATATGTACTCAATAATTATATTATTTCGGAAATTAACGACGCAGTTGCAGTAAATTTATTTAACAAGAAAATGCTCAGATACTTGTTTAATCCGATGTGTGAGCCTGCAACGGCCTTTATGTGATCAAATTTTGACACCTAAAAATTTGTATTATTGGGCCATTATTGCTTTTGAGCTGGTATCTTTCGATTTTTGCAGTCAAAACGAGCACGAAAAGGAACAAAGTGCTCTCACATTACGTTTCAAGATAGCAATGTCAATTAAAAGGGCACGCGACTATCATTCATTCACACCAATAGTGAATGACGCAAAGTACATATATCATTTGTAAAACTATTTCATCATAAGAAAGCCATGATAAACGTCAGATACAAACGTCTGAGCTGCAACTGTGAACAAGAATGGAGAATGTACGATAACTTTTATGGATAAAAGTATCAATGTGACATAAATTTTGACTTTAGTTCTTAGAAATCAGAAGAAATAAATGATATGCAAAAAACTTGTTGATTTTTCTATATTAATAAATATTCATTGAAATGTGAGTATTTTTATAACTTTATTAGCAATTTATGATACTATGTATAATCTTTTATTTTATAAAAATAATGCCCATTTAGTTAAATAGCATTAAATAGCATTACGATAGCGCTCATAACATGTTTTCGTACGCGAGTGCGTGAGTAGTATTATTGTTAATATCTTTTATTCCAGATGCGTCACATTTTTTTCTCAACGGAATGTTGTTTAAAACTATTGTTTGTATTGCCAGTTTTTTTTCGTCGAAAAATTCGATGAATAACACTGTTTTTTCGCAATTTGTTATAAATAATTTTAATAAAAATTTAGTAATACACGAAAATTTATTTTCGAAGAGTATAATTGTTGAATATATTCAATTTTGCATTGAAGGCTGGTTGAATTTTTTAAATCGGTTCAGTCTAGCGAAAATGACACGTTATAGAAAAAAATTGACGGAAATCTTTGTTTTAATAATATCAGCAACAAATTTTTTTTTTAGCCATATAATTTGTGGACCACTTTTTATGAGTCTTTAGCCCTGAGCAGACCTTAAGATGGCTCCATCCGTCGCACGAATTACACTTTACCGAAGTGGAGTTCGGACGGAGCCTTTTCTGGCAGTCGCAGCAAAAATAGGTTTCTGGTCCAGGGTTTGGCTCGTTGCCAGCCCTAAGCAGAAGGATGTGAAGCAACCCTGCTGCTATAAGTTGCTCCAGAGGAGACGAACGCCTTATGGGGTTAGTCGATCTAAACAGGGTTAGATCGCTGAAACAACAGTCCTTGGCCGGGTGGGAACTGGTCGATAGGATTCACACTTTTTGGCCAGTTTCAACATCGGTATCAGTCGCCCAGTCTTCCAGATCTCTGTAATGGTGAGGGTGGCCATAGACAGGTTGAATAACTCCGTCAGGTATGCTAGTCCCGTGGGACCCAAGTTCAGCTATCATCAAACTGTCTCCATGAAGTCGGTTATCTCCTCTATCTGGAGTACATTGCCGTTTATCTGCAGGAGCTTTATCTGACTTGGAGGAGTCGTCGCGATGTGTAGTGTGAGGGACAGGAGTGGTTGTCCACCTTGCTTCAGTTGCGCTTACCGCTGGGTAGGTCACTGCCAGGTGGAGATTCGGTAAGGCACATGTATATGCCACTCACGTGTGGCGCGTAGACCAGAACACGTCACATTTCAATGAATATTTATTAATATAGAAAAATCAACAAGTTTTTGCATATCATTTATTTCTTCTGATTTCTAAGAACTAAAGTCAAAATTTATGTCACATGGATACTTTTATCCATAAAAGTTATCGTACATTCTCCATTCTTGTTCACAGTTGCAGCTCAGATAGTGATGAATGATCATTTTTGTATCTGACGTTTATCATGGTTTTCTTATGATGAAATAGTTTTACAAATGATATATGTACTTTGCGTCATTCACTATTGGTGTGAACGAATGATAGTCGCGTGCCCTTTTAATTGGCATTGCTATCTTGAAACGTAATGTGAGAGCACTTTGTTCCTTTTCGTGCTCGTTTTGACTGCAAAAATCGAAAGATACCAGCTCAAAAGCAATAATGGCCCAATAATACAAATTTTTAGGTGTCAAAATTTGATCACATAAAGGCCGTTGCAGGCTCACACATCGGATTAAACAAGTATCTGAGCATTTTCTTGTTAAATAAATTTACTGCAACTGCGTCGTTAATTTCCGAAATAATATAATTATTGAGTATATTCAATTTTGAATTGATAGGCGGTTGAATTTTTCACATCGGTTCAGTCTAGCGAAAATGACACGCTATAGGAAAAAGTGACGAAAATCTTTGTTTCTTAATAACGGGTTATTCAATAGGGACGCTACAAAAGTAGACCGATAGTGATAGTGACGACGCCATATTTTTCCCCGCTCTTTTGACATTTCTCTTCAGTAAGGTTTGCCATTTCATGGAAAGATCGTATCCAACGACTCGAAATTATTAAAATTTATTACCGATATTCGGAGTCAATGGCCTCAACTTTCAGAGCGCTATGTCCAATTTATGGTCGTCGTCATATCTGGCTGAATGGCTTCGTCAATAAGCAAAATATGCGTTATTGGACAGGCACAAAATCCACACGTACTCCATGAGTCAACATTGCATCCCGAAAAAATTACGGTTTGTTGCGGTTTATGGGCCGGCGGCGTTATTGGGCCGTACTTCTTCCGCGATGATCAAGACCGTCATGCTACTGTGAATGGGAATCGCTACCGCTCAATGATAACCGAATATTTTTGGCCCGAATTGGATGATATGGACTTGGACAATATGTGGTTCCAAAAAGACGGCGCCACAAACCACACAGCGAATGACACAATCGATTTATTGAAAACCAAGTTTGGTGAACGAGTTATCTCACGAAATGGCCCAGTCAATTGGCCGCCTCGGTCGTGCGATTTGACGCCGTTAGACTATTTCCTGTGGGGCTACGTCAAGTCTATGGTATATGCCAACAAGCCAGCGACGATTGATGAACTTCGTGAACGTATGCTTAAAAACCGTCGAAATTTGGGTTCATCATCTGGACTTCTGCAAGCGTGCCGTGGTGCCCATGCAAAAGAAATCGAGTTCCATACATAATGGCATCGAATGTACTTTCACAGGAATAAAGAATTTAATTCATATCCCAAACCGTTTTTGTTTTATTTAAAAAAAACTTTTTTAACGTTCCTATTGAAAATAAGCACCAAAAAATGTGTTTTTCAAAAACCCTTCAGGATATCAATGTTTGAAATCAAACACTACCAAAGTAGTGTATTGCCAACATCAACTGAAATCAGAAGATTTCTGGGTGACCCACTTCATATGTATCCCTCTACCTCTTTGTAGAATCGGCACAGAAGTTTACCTTATGGCTCGCGCACTTAGCTGCTCGCGGTTTTTTTTTTTGCAACTGTACTTCTTTTAATACGTAACGTTTACAATGTTGATATTGTTGTTTTAAATGCTTTTCATGTGAAAATTTATAATTGACTTAATGTGGTTTTCGTTTAATTCAAAATATATATTTTGCACTTTGTTCCCCGATTCGAGGCTTAAAGCGATTTCACCGACCGTGCAAGTTAAACAATAAAAACAAATCATTACATTTATTTTCCAACGAAACTTTATTTAGATTACTTTTGTTTCTTAATTGCTAAGAAAGTTAATTTTCTTGATATCCAATTTCATTCTCAAAATACTTTTATTCCTCAAAAATCTTCGTCAAACTAGCAAAAACGGACTGCTTTTAGTGCGTAGTCAATTCTTTAAACTCCTTTCGTTTGACCAAGAGTATTCTCCCACGCGAAGCTTTACTTAACCCTTAAACGGGCTATTATAATAACCGAGTTACGTATGTATGTAATTCCTGGGGTTACAGTTGCCAAGCATGATTTTGATATCGTGATAACATCGTCCTGATATTTTGCCGGGATGTTGGCGCAAATCAGTGAGAATCTCGGTTTGATGCGAATCGCGGCGAAGTGCTCGGCCACAGGAGTACGTGACAGTACTAGGCGACGAAGTCCCTCTCCCACCACAAACCCAACAATAAACTTGCGCTCCTTTATATGATACCTAGAGGAGACGTCACAAGGTCCAATGGGTTTCTTACCTCGCCCCGTCCATTTCATATCCTGGATGGCAGTGCTGTCAGCCTTTACTCTCGCGATGGATGCCCTCAAATCATTGTGTTTAATACATTGCCTGCATGAACCAATCACGTAATAAGCCAACCGTGCATTTGTAATCGAATTTGAGAAAAAGGTGGATGGCGTAACGCTTTTGAAGTTTCTCGTTTTGTTTATACGAGGGTTGCCTTTTATAATTTGCCCCTTTGCAACACTACATGTGATTAGCTGTAATTAGATATTTTTATCGTAAAGTTTGGTATTTTTTGGCATAAACTTGCATATAACGTTTTTACTTACGAGTTTTGTTTGTGTTTATTTATACTGAGTTTAAAAATTCATATTGCCTAAAAATGGAATTACCCCGTGAACAATTTCATGCGATGATTTACTCGACGTGGATTATAGAGACAGGAGTGCATCAATCAACTTACTTCTACTTTTGGTGTTGAATCACCACACTTAGCCACTGTGAAACGATGGTACAACGAGTTCCTACGTGGCCGCCAATCTTTGCAGGACGAATTTCGTGAAGGTAGTCCAAAAACGGTGGTTGTGCCAGAAACAGTCGATGCTGTGCGTCAATTGATAATACAAGATCGTCATGTGACATATCGCGAGATAGAGGCATCATTGGCCATTAGTGGGACCAGCATACATTCAATATTGCATGAACATTTGGTCGTAAAGAACATTTGTTCTCGTTGGATACCGCATAATCTGACAATTACCCAAAAAAGGACTCGTGTCGATTGGTGTAAAGAAATGTTGAAGAAATTTAGCCGCGGTGGATCAAAGCACGTCTATGACATCATAACAGGTGACGAATCTTGAATCTATGCATATGAGCCGGAAACAAAGCAGCAATCGACTGCGTGGTATACAACCATTTGTTTGTCAAAAGTTTTTGGAGAATTAAGGAAAACCAACCGCCGAAGATAAATCATTCTTCACCAAGAAAATGCGAGCTGTCACGTATCGATTCACACAAGAGAGTTTTTGAGGGCTTAAAAGGTCGAATTGATGGGTCATCCGCCTTACAGCCCTGATTTGGCACCTAATGATTTCTTTTTATTCCCGAACATCACAAAAAAAATGCGAGGTCAACGTTTTTCAACGCCTGAAGGAGCTGTAGAAGCCTTCAAACAGCTCGTTTTAGAGGTATCCTCTTCTGAGTGGCAAAAGTGCTTTGAAAGTTGGTTAAAGCGAATGCAGAAGTGTATTGACTTGGATCGAGAATATTTTGAAAAACAATAAAACTATTTTCCTTAATATTTGACTGTGTTTTCATTATTAGGCGCAAAATATAAAAGGCAACCCTCGTATGTGTATGTACATATATTCGTAGTGATTTGTTAGCAGTGCGACGCTTTTTTTTAGATTTTCGCGAACATTTTGGTATTTATTAAAAACATGAAGTCTCTCTCACACCGTTGCCGCTAGCCTTGGCCTTTAATTATAATAGTACCACAATTGCTTATCTAGGCATAACTTTCAATAAAATTTCGCTCAGGCCAGATAGGGACAGCAGCGAAGCTAATGAAGAAGAGCAAAAGTTGGAAGATCTGTAGGTCGACAGCCTTGAGAGCCTTGCCTATATGTATATGCCATCGGCTTCATAGCGCTGTCATTTTTCATTTTATTTAAAGAAAACCATTATTCGATGTATGCAATTGCAAAAAGGATTTCCTTAAAACAAAAAACGAGTGTCCTTATTTTAGAGTTACTGTTTTCTCCTTAATATTACGAAAAATTACCTCAATATTAGAACTTTCTCCTCTATTCAGGTTCGTGTTCAACATATTACAATTTGAAGCGGCCGCCGTAGCCGAGTGTGTAGCGTGTGCGCGCTTCATTCGGTGGGTTCCGGGTTCAAACCCTAGACGGAGCAGGTAGCATCAAAAATTATAGAAAAGTTTTTTCTAATAGCGGTTGCCACTCGCCAGGCAATGACAAACAAACCTCCGAGTGTATTTCTGCCATGAAAAAACTTCTCACAAAAAACATTCGCCATTCGGAGTCGGCGTAAAACAGCAGGTCCCTCAATTTGTTGTATACCATCGAGACGCACACCACTGATTGTAGAAGTTCGGCCAAAATCGCGTTAGCGGTTATGGTGCCAATTAAGTAAGTAAATTTGCTCAATATCAGCAATAATTTCCTTAAATAATTTTGAATTTGGCCATCGCTTTTAAAACAAATCATACCTTACAGTGACATCACTTGGCATGCAAGCCGAGTTGCCAATAATGCATATAAAATAAAACAGTCGAGGAGTCTGAAGTTATGTACTAATAAAGTTTGTTTGAGCCTTATGAATATGAATATGTATGTATATAAGTTATGTTCTTTATATGTAATTGTGTTCAGCAACGAAGCTCATTCCTAGTTGAATGGATACGTGAATAAACAAAACTGTCATCATTGGGTCGTAGTTCTTCAAAGATGATGCTCATCCCAAAGTTACTGTGCATGATTAGCGCTACAGTGCGATGATAGCAAACTTTTTGTGCCCAAAAGAGAAGAGCTTGACTTGTATGACATGTGGGTTCAACAAGAAGGTGTCATATGGCTATTGAGAGGCGAGTTTCGTGATCAGATTATTTCTCGTTTGTCTGTCAATTGGCCGCCTAGATCTTGCAATTTAACGACTCTAGACTATTTCTTGAAGAGCTATGTTAAGGCTCATGTCTATAACGACAGACCTTCTTCGATTGGCGAACTGGAAGCCAACATTGAAGCATTTATTGGTGAGTTACCGTCCGAAATGATGGAGTATGCTAAAATTGGTCTAAACGGATGGAGCATTTGAGGCGCCGCCGCGACCAACATTTGTAAGAAATAATATTCAAGCATTAAATTACATATATCGACCGTACTATCGATTCAAATAAAGAATTTATGTATTTTCACGTTTTTTACATAAAATTTCAAATAGCTCTTAAAATATCACCATATATATGTATATACCAACGAGCACTGCTACACTTAAAAAAAATAACAAAAATATAATCACCGACATATGTACGTTGATTCGGTCTACTATCTAGTCATCAGTTAAAGCTCCATCAAAATCCATTCAGTAGTTTCGCAGATTACTGAGTTCTATTATAGTATAGATAGGTATTGATAAGCTGAGAGTAAAGCGCTGTGCCGGTTTATCGTAGAAAGCAAATAAAAAGATAAACAATTGAATTAGAATATATTTTATTAAAAATATTAAATGGAACTTAACTTACCGTGTCAATCTGTGGTGGGGATTGCCAAAGAATACGAGGAAGCAACGGCTTCCTTCAACTTCGGAGGGGTCGAAGTATTTAGCAGAGCAATTTAACGAAAGCGGTAAGTTAGGGTTCGTCTTTGGCGAACGGGGTGAACATTCCGCCCACCTTGCAGTATTACTGCCAAAAATGCACTTTATGCATTTAAAACTAACGTAGTTTCATTACTTTTTTCTTTTTTTAGTGGGTCACGCTAGAAATGACCCATCCCAGAAGCGTGTTCTGCGTTACCAACTGCCCAGCAATTGAGGGCAATAGACCAGGCTGTATCAACTTGGCATATGGATCCGCGCCAAGAACTATTTCGACCGGCGCTGCTTTATGGAAGGAGAGGTCGGCTAGCTGTAAATTGTTGAAGCCTTGCGCGGTCTCGTGACCGTGGCCTCGGAAATGGTAGTCGCCGGACTCACGTGGATAATAACTTCAAGCACTGCGGTGAACCTATCCGCAGTACGTATGTGTACCAACGCCGTAGGTGACAGCGCCATAATTTGCTGCCAGGGGAGTGTTGCTGATCTTTGATCAATTACTACTCGCGTATTTCGTCGACGACGGACACCATGATCGCGTGTTTTTTTCAGCTGGGGTTACCGACGAGACGAATCGAGTCTCGTTCGGTTCAGGCTATGCTGCTCAGACGAATCGATTCTGGGTCGGCCATATCCATTACGCCAGTTTAAACAGAAGCCACCAGCTTTGTGACGCATCACTTTTTTCGTATTGGCAAGTATTGTCGATCGAGATCATGTCTTCATTTTCTTCGACTTGCTGCGCCCATGAAAGCTCGACGACTTCTTCATCTTCTTCCTCTGCATCGTAGCTTGTGCCATGAAGCATTGTGTAGTGTGATTTGTCGCATTGCTTGCTTCTAATAACGCTGTCGCACTCGCTTAAGGCATGGTCCGAAAGGAGGCGATTGCTCCGTTCTGCAAATTTAGGCAGTTTTATTAGGTAAAAGAACACTATTGGTCTACTGATTATACTGCGCTGAGTTTGAGCATCGACGATTCGAACCTTTTGCCACCCTGCCATATTTCCAGTCATTGGGAGGTATATTTTCTTCGCAAACCACTGCAAAATCGTTAATAGCGAGATTTCTCTGTCGATGTTTCCACTTATACCATTTTTGTCATTCTGATAAATATTCCGATTTCCTTCGGGCCATGACTCTATAAATTCCCTAAAGTCTGTTTTGATTTCTCTTGAGAAGTCCACGAAATTAGTGCCGTTGTCCGAATATATGTACGCGATTCGGACAACTTCAACAAGAAATAAATCTTGTCAGAGCTGCCATAAATGAGACGGTTGAAAGATCGCTTGTGGCTTCATGGCTGTATTACCTTTGTAGAAAAGCATACATGGTCCTTTGTGATCAAACAAGCTCAGCCTGTAAGGTTTTTCACTTCGAATGGGCCCGCGAAATCGACACCAATTGTTTCAAATGGTCTCGCTATTGGCATTCTGAACGCTGGTAGAGCAGGTTTTGGGTTTGTTGTTGTTGTTTATACAATACACAAGTTTTACAATTGTGTATAAAACGAGTCAATGAGGTTATTGGCTTTGACCATCCAATATCGCATGTGTAAAAGACGCAGGACTAGCTGGTTGCCGCAAGGAGTGAGACCAAGTGAATGCATTGCACCATTATTTTGGAAACATTACAGCCGTATGGCAATATTATTGGATGCCGTTCACAGAAACTCATTAAAGAAGCGTTATATAACCGGACCCGACTCTAGAAGCCCGCTGTCATCAAGACAAGCTTTTTGTTTTGTAGCTCCTGATATTCAGAGGCGGAATGTGCTCTTTGGGAGATTTGAATAAGCCTTGTTTGGAAGAATTCGGCTTTGTCAGGAGAGATGACTGGAGAATTTGAACGTTCTTTGTGCGATGGATGAATCCGGCTCAAAGGACGAAATGATGAACTGAGGGCAAAGTGCTGTGTCGATTTTTCGTAGAGCAGGAAATAAAAGTATAAAGAATAGAATATAGTTTATTGAAAATATTACATGGAACTGAACTTACCGCGCAAATATGCTGTAAAATGGGAAATATGTAAAACTGAAAATTTTCAATATTTTTTGACGATTTTAGTCATGACTCACGATGCAATAATAAAAAGGTGATGTACGTAGTGACAGCTCGTTTGACTACTGTCTTAGCTCAACGTCGTATTTTGGAGCAGGACCAAAATGGGAAGAAATTAAGGCCGTTTTGGCGGAAAAGTTCTAATCAAAATATTATTATTTTTAATATAATCCTAATGCAATAGCATTAAGTAATAATTCAATAAAATAATTTGAAAACATAACTAGGCAGATTGTCCAAAGTTGTCTTAATGAACCCAAACATTACTAGATACAAGGCTGTTCTATATTTCGATTTGGTTTGGAAATTGATGAATTCCAACTTAGTTCAAATAGTTTTCGAGTCATTTTCATTCCGAGGCGATATTAAGTTTGAACAGCTGTTTTCAATTATTTATGTTACTTGAAAAATTTAACAATGCTCTTTGTGTGTCCTGAGACAAGGAAACATGTTACCAGTATTGCGTGTTCAAAACAACAATCATTAGCTGAGATTGCGCGTGGGCATATAACGACAGCGGGAATCCAGGCAAATTTGCCCTTTAAAGAAATTTTCATTACAAAACCTTCTTAATTTCCTTGGTTTTGCTTCGAATTACTTAATGCAGTTTGATTACAAATATAATCAGATCGTTTCTATGGTATTATCGTAGGGGTTGCCAACAGTCGCAGATTCAGTACAAAAACTGCGATTCAAATAAAATATCTTCGCAAAACGCATTGATTTAGCAGCACCAATATATTTATATATTTTTCAAATATTTACTAAAGCTCGAACGGAAAAAAAGTTTAAGTTCGAATATTATTTGCAATCTGGAACTTTTCGATGAACAGAAGATTCAAGAATAGGTCAGTTTCGATTCAATCGTTTTCCCTATATAGATTTATAAAAGTAATTGAATACATATTAGAACAGTAAAGATTTATAAATCTTCCCAATAATTTGAACCTTTAAATACAAAATGTTTGGCTGACAAACAACATATATATTTGGGTTTAAATTCGTAATTACTATTCATTCCGACTTATCAAAGGCAAAATTTTTCAAAGCGACAATTTTTTGTCGTAATCGCAATCAAGAACACCAATCCATTTCGATTCCGAAAAGTTTTATCCACCAAGAGAACCATGGCAAGTTTTTCCATGGCAGAAATACACTCGGAGGTTTGCCATTCCCTGCTAAGGGACGACAGCTATGAGAAAATATTTTTCTATTTTAATTTAATTTGCACACACTCACAATCGAGCGATGTTGAACTTGGAAAAGAACATAACACCAACGAATTGTAACAAACTTGCTTAGGTCGGAGTAGGATTCAGGCGGCCCAGCGTTCATATACATGAATATCTTCTGTCGCTGAATACCGCCGCTCTGCCTGCTGCTACGCCCACTTGACCAGTCTCCTCCATTGACTTCCGTGCTGCCTTTTATGGAGGTCCAGACGTAGCAGTACTCTGGCGAGATGATAGGTCCGGTATCAATATGTTTTTTTTTCGTTTGCCTCCGTATACCTTTTGTACATAATTGTTCACGTTGTTAGTATCGTTCGCTGTTGTTGACGCCTGTACATAAACCGTTTACGGGGTTCTTTGCTTCCCGCTTTACATGTAACTTCCCCTTTTGCTTACATATTTAACAAAAAAAAAAACTTTTTTAAAGTAGACAGTCGTAAAATTCAATAGACAAAAAAATATAATCAGAGAACCAAAACTCGAAAATAATAATAAAACTCCATTAAAATGTTGACCGGTTTAAAACTTTTTAAACCATCAATTCCACGACTCTGTAACCACGTTTTTACAAGACACGAATTATGTTACCGGACCAACTTATGTGAGTTCTCGCAAACAATTTCGTCGCTGTCTGTTTGTAAACATTAGAACTTTTCGTAACAATTAGCCGAAGAGGTTCCTTTCTAAAGGGTCTTGCAATAAGGACGCTACAAAAGTAGACCAATAGTGACAGCAAACGACGCCATATTTTTCCCCGCTCTTTTGACATTTCTCTTCAGTAAGGCTTGCCATTTCATCATGGAAAGATGTATGATCTAACAACGAGTCGAAATTATTATAATTTACTACCGGACTTCGGAGTCAATTTATGGTCGTTGTCATTTCTGGCTGAATGGCTTCGTCAATAAGCAAAATATGCGTTATTGGACAGGCAGCAATCCACACGTACTCCATGAGTCAACATTGCATCCCGAAAAAATTACGGTTTGGTGCGGTTTATGGGCCGGGGGCGCCATTGGGCTGTACTTCTTCCGTGATGATCAAGACCGGCACGTTACTGTGAATGGGAATCGCTACCGCTCAATGATAACCGAGTATTTTTGGCC
The DNA here is from genome assembly GCA_951828415.1 of Anomoia purmunda. Classification (NCBI taxonomy): domain Eukaryota; kingdom Metazoa; phylum Arthropoda; class Insecta; order Diptera; family Tephritidae; genus Anomoia; species Anomoia purmunda. The sequence continues at coordinate 38,795,080 of OX639994.1, read as the reverse complement.
CGAATTGGATGATATGGACTTGGACAATAAGTGGTTCCAACAGGACGGCGCCACAAACCACACAGCGAATGTCACAATCGATTTATTGAAAACCAAGTTTGGTGAACGTGTTATCTCACGAAATGGCCCAGTCAATTGGCCGCCTCGGTCGTGCGATTTGACGCCGTTAGACTATTTCCTGTGGGGCTACGTCAAGTCCATGGTCTATGCCAACAAGCCAACGACGATTGATGAACTTCGTACGAATATTGAACGTGAAATAGCAGCAGTATCGTGGAATCCATGCAAAAGAAATCGAGTTCCATACATAATGGCATCGAATGCACTTTCAAAGGAATAAAGAATTTAATTCATGTCCCAAACCGTTTTTGTTTTATTTAATAAAACTTTTGTAGCGGTCCTATTGCAAGACCCGATACAAGACGACGGGCAACAGTTATTGAAGATATTTCTAAGCTTATTTCCTTCTGTATGACTGTAGCGGATTTAAAAGGGTCGCGCTTTGATAGTCTCTCTCGAAAGAGCAGCAAACACAAATTTTTGTGATTTGTTAATAATTTTTCAAATTTCCCTTTGCGTAAAACAATTTTTTTTTTCCAAATTTTGTATGTGTTTACATTCCTCTGCCGTGCAGTGCTTTCCGTGACCCATTTCTTCTAAATTAAAGCAAATTTCACTAATTACGACAATTTATAACACAATGTACACTTGCAATACAATTTACACACCAAATATAACTTTAATTGATTTTTCCTTCTTTGATTCTATTATAGTGACAATAGTAAAAATCCCCCGTTGCAAGCTTTAAGCGCAATAGTAACAGTAAAACAAAAATGGCTTTCCATTATGACGTTTTAAACGACAAAAGTTATCGGAAATGTAATAGCAAAGATGAGCAACCGCTGATTGTTTCGCAGCAACCGACTTGATTCTATTTTATCGCCCGTAACTGTATGTACATACATACGTCTCATGGTGCACTAAATACATTCTTTCATTCCTGCATGCATCTAATATTATAAATAAAAAATTGTAACTTACGATTTCAATCTATCATAAAAACAAATTTCAGCGAATAAAAACAAATCAACGATTTAATAATGAAGCTGTATGGCCAATTCTGTATTTCATTAACTTGTTAATATGGTCCTTTCGTGTTTTTCTTCACAGTTCTCAATCTTTTTTATACATCGTGACTTTTCAAAACTTCAAAAAGTAGTCTGTTTTGTGTTTACAACTACTTTTACGTCTCGATGAATGTCGAATTCAGCAAATCCGGTTTGCAGTCGTGGTAGACCGTAGATAATCTTTTAGTTGATGAAATTTTGAAAAAGACCGTTCCTTCATCGATGTAGGTGTTTGTAGAACACCTATTATAAGCATGGTTTGATGAACATAAGTTGCAGACAAGTGCTTTAATAGAATTGTGGATACTTTTACCCGGAATTCATCTTCGCCAAAGTTTTACTTCGTCGACGAATACTTCAGCACAATCGTCATGCGAAATCGCAGAGTACTTTTCAAGCAATTGCTTGCAGGCTTCTTCACATGTAACTTCCCCTTTTGCTTACATATTTAACAAAAAAAAAAACTTTTTTAAAGTAGACAGTCGTAAAATTCAATAGACAAAAAAATATAATCAGAGAACCAAAACTCGAAAATAATAATAAAACTCCATTAAAATGTTGACCGGTTTAAAACTTTTTAAACCATCAATTCCACGACTCTGTAACCACGTTTTTACAAGACACGAATTATGTTACCGGACCAACTTATGTGAGTTCTCGCAAACAATTTCGTCGCTGTCTGTTTGTAAACATTAGAACTTTTCGTAACAATTAGCCGAAGAGGTTCCTTTCTAAAGGGTCTTGCAATAAGGACGCTACAAAAGTAGACCAATAGTGACAGCAAACGACGCCATATTTTTCCCCGCTCTTTTGACATTTCTCTTCAGTAAGGTTTGCCATTTCATCATGGAAAGATGTATGATCTAACAACGAGTCGAAATTATTATAATTTACTACCGGACTTCGGAGTCAATTTATGGTCGTTGTCATTTCTGGCTGAATGGCTTCGTCAATAAGCAAAATATGCGTTATTGGACAGGCAGCAATCCACACGTACTCCATGAGTCAACATTGCATCCCGAAAAAATTACGGTTTGGTGCGGTTTATGGGCCGGGGGCGCCATTGGGCTGTACTTCTTCCGTGATGATCAAGACCGGCACGTTACTGTGAATGGGAATCGCTACCGCTCAATGATAACCGAGTATTTTTGGCCCGAATTGGATGATATGGACTTGGACAATAAGTGGTTCCAACAGGACGGCGCCACAAACCACACAGCGAATGTCACAATCGATTTATTGAAAACCAAGTTTGGTGAACGTGTTATCTCACGAAATGGCCCAGTCAATTGGCCGCCTCGGTCGTGCGATTTGACGCCGTTAGACTATTTCCTGTGGGGCTACGTCAAGTCCATGGTCTATGCCAACAAGCCAACGACGATTGATGAACTTCGTACGAATATTGAACGTGAAATAGCAGCAGTATCGTGGAATCCATGCAAAAGAAATCGAGTTCCATACATAATGGCATCGAATGCACTTTCAAAGGAATAAAGAATTTAATTCATGTCCCAAACCGTTTTTGTTTTATTTAATAAAACTTTTGTAGCGGTCCTATTGCAAGACCCGATACAAGACGACGGGCAACAGTTATTGAAGATATTTCTAAGCTTATTTCCTTCTGTATGACTGTAGCGGATTTAAAAGGGTCGCGCTTTGATAGTCTCTCTCGAAAGAGCAGCAAACACAAATTTTTGTGATTTGTTAATAATTTTTCAAATTTCCCTTTGCGTAAAACAATTTTTTTTTTTCCAAATTTTGTATGTGTTTACATTCCTCTGCCGTGCAGTGCTTTCCGTGACCCATTTCTTCTAAATTAAAGCAAATTTCACTAATTACGACAATTTATAACACAATGTACACTTGCAATACAATTTACACACCAAATATAACTTTAATTGATTTTTCCTTCTTTGATTCTATTATAGTGACAATAGTAAAAATCCCCCGTTGCAAGCTTTAAGCGCAATAGTAACAGTAAAACAAAAATGGCTTTCCATTATGACGTTTTAAACGACAAAAGTTATCGGAAATGTAATAGCAAAGATGAGCAACCGCTGATTGTTTCGCAGCAACCGACTTGATTCTATTTTATCGCCCGTAACTGTATGTACATACATACGTCTCATGGTGCACTAAATACATTCTTTCATTCCTGCATGCGTCTAATATTATAAATAAAAAATTGTAACTTACGATTTCAATCTATCATAAAAACAAATTTCAGCGAATAAAAACAAATCAACGATTTAATAATGAAGCTGTATGGCCAATTCTGTATTTCATTAACTTGTTAATATGGTCCTTTCGTGTTTTTCTTCACAGTTCTCAATCTTTTTTATACATCGTGACTTTTCAAAACTTCAAAAAGTAGTCTGTTTTGTGTTTACAACTACTTTTACGTCTCGATGAATGTCGAATTCAGCAAATCCGGTTTGCAGTCGTGGTAGACCGTAGATAATCTTTTAGTTGATGAAATTTTGAAAAAGACCGTTCCTTCATCGATGTAGGTGTTTGTAGAACACCTATTATAAGCATGGTTTGATGAACATAAGTTGCAGACAAGTGCTTTAATAGAATTGTGGATACTTTTACCCGGAATTCATCTTCGCCAAAGTTTTACTTCGTCGACGAATACTTCAGCACAATCGTCATGCGAAATCGCAGAGTACTTTTCAAGCAATTGCTTGCAGGCTTCTTCACATAGAATTGAAGTTTTCGAGAATGTTTAATATTTATAAGTTAAATATAAATTTACGATTTTTAATGAGTCCGATTTAGCAAGATTTGTAGTTCAATTTGACACTAATTGAATATACTCGTAAATTATATTATTACTTTGTGGGATACAGGCGAAGATTGAGGAGTTAACCGACTTCATGAGTCGGCATAACCTGTCAATAGCTGCGATCCAAGAAACGAAATTGCACAGCAACTTAACCTTGTTGAGTTGCAACGGCTACAATGCGCATCGTAAGGATCGCGAGCGAGGTAATGCTGGTGGCTTAGCGTTCATCACCATCACACAGTGCAGTATCATCTCATCGAAGAAGACATCGACTGCAGGGCACTATCTTAGAATGTAAAATATAAATTTTATACATAAATCTTTACATCAAAACCGCCTTTTTCACACTTATCCCAAAAAACGATCTAAATTAAACTCATATGTCCACCAACAATATTTGTGAATGGCTCAAAGCAACTGTAACCATAACAGTACCCATCAATGGTGACGATGATAATTCTTAGATCAGTTATTTGCATTTTTTAAAAAGTCGTTTGCCACTTGGAATTCGCCAATTTTGTCTTTTTCTTTAGTGATGAATCTGTAATCAGTGGTCTAAAAACCCTCACTCTAAAGCATTTAAAGCAAACCAAACGTGTTTTTCTAAAAATCGTTCGCCCCCTTTTTTCTTCATTTTTTTTTTGGCGGAATCAATATATAACCTGCAATCAGCAACTTCGGAAACATTCGTGAACAATTTTGAAAGTAAATCAGTTGTAATTTCTCGAAAGCAGTCCGCAATTTTGTTTTCGGCAAATTGAATATCCAATTCGTGATCAGCAACCTGAAAAACTGTAACATGCAGATTCTTGGACGAGTATATATGAATGAGATTATCGCTCCGCCAGTCTGGCAGCCGACCATTATTTATATTATACACGATTTCATGGCATGGTAAAAAATTTGCTGCTCCATACTCAACCAATACATATCTCGTAAGGGTGCATCGTACCGTTTATTCGAAATAAACCGCATTGCTCTGTTTGGCATTTTCTGGAACTTATCAATATGTGTGTCGCTTGCCATAAAAAATATCGTTGGGCAATATATGAAATACCGTTCTAATATATGTAGACCTTTATACTAAGGTTGTGTATTTCCTTCCAAGGTACTTACATGATGTCTTCATTCTATTTTTTTAGCAATTTTATTTACTGCATATTCAATATGCGCGTCGAATTTAAGTTTATTATGAAAGTATATCCCTAAGTACTTAATTTTTTTTACTTCCTCAATATTTTCATCTTTGATTTTTAAGATGTAGTTGACCACATTAACATTAACCGTCCTTGACAAGTGTCTTTCGCATTCAATTCAAGTTTGCTAAGGCATAAACAAAGAGTCAAGATCTTCTTGCATTTTGGCTATGGCATTTGGTAAATTTCTATCACTAACGGTTAAAAGAGTATTATCTGCGAATAGGTTTATCTTACAATGTATCAGTTCCGTATTTATGTTATTGACATGTAAACGTTAAAATTATTGGAGCTAAAAAAAAGCCAATCCCTGAGGTAAACCAATATTGTCTGTTGCCCTTTTTGACATAGTTGACTCGATCACTGTTCACGATTAAGTTTAAATTTTACAATATTAACATTGAACCAAATATGCGACTTTTTCTTAGGTAGCGAGAAGGAATATGAGTTTGAAGTAGCTTAGCCAACTCATTACAGTCAATGTTCTCATTGATAACATTATAAACAAAAATTAACGATAAATAGATTCTTCTATCATGCAATGACTGCAAGCCTAGCAATTTACATCTACCAATATAGTGGGCAAGATTAGGGCAATGCGTTTTGTACAAAGCGAACCTGGTAAAGACTTTCTGTACAATTTCAATTTTTATGGAATGGACCTCATAGTAAAGGTTTCATATCAACGAACTGTATTCGAGGCGACTTCTTACAAAGGCAACATAAAGGAACTTTGAGGTCTGAGGGTCTTTAAAGCCGTTAGTGTTTCTTCTTATGAAACCGATCATTGAAAATGATTTTGCAACAATAAAGTCAATATGTTTGGAGCAAGATAACTTGGAGTCAAAAATAACACCTCGATTTTCATTTCATGACAGCGATTAGGGGAACAGCTGTTTAATTTATAGTTAAACATTGAAGTTGTTGATTTCCCGGTGAATGTTACCACCAATCATTTCTTAACATTTAGATATAAATGGTTTGTTGTGCACCACTGATCAAAAGCATACAGATCTAACTGCAGTTTGTTACTGTCTGATGAATTGTGTACCTTTAAGAGAAGTTTTATGTCATCTGTAAATATTAGGCAGTTGGCAAACTTAAAGTGGTTTGCCAAGCCATTTATGAAAATGATAAATAACAACGCCTTCACTAAGGTTTTAAAAATTTCTGTGGTTGTTGTTGTTGTAACGGTTACTCAGACCCTGCAAGATCGGTTCAACCGTGGTCGTTATCATCAAACTCATCTAGGGGGTTAGATGAGTCGGTTTTACAGGGCATGTGAAAAGGTAAACGGTATCGTGACACACATTGAGTATGTCTGGGTCAATTCTGGATAGGTAGGAGTTTAACCTGCTACAATATCCGGAACGTAGTTGGCAGAGTGACGCGGGATTCACGAGGCAGCTGGAGCTCTTCCTCTGCTATGGGTGGTGGTTTGACCCCGAGGATGGCGTTCACAGGGCGAGAGTTGATGAAGGTCGTGATTGTCTCAACGGACAAATCTCGGAGGCGGATCCTCAACAAGCAGGTACCCGTTTGGGTGCCCACTACGATGGAAATCCACGAGGAACTGCCTGGCGAGCATAAAGTTGTGCTCCCTAACTGGAAGCATTGAAGCCTCATAGTGTAGGTGTTCGACGGGAGACATCAGAAGGCATCCCGTTGCCGTCCGGAGTGCTCTGTTCTGGGTAGCCTGTAATCTCATCCACTGGGTCCTGCTTGTCCCAGGCAACCAATTTGGAGCGGCTTAGTTTAGAACCGACCGGCCAATCGCCTTGTATGCTGCCAACAACGTTTCTTTGTCTTTGCCCCAAGCGCTGCCGGCTAGCGACTTGAGGACTTTGTTGCGGCTCTGTACATTATTGACGACTGCAGTTGTGTGCGCAGAGAAAGAGGCCAGGCTGTCAAACGTAACACCCAAGATTTTTGGGTGGTTTACTGTCGGTACAGGTGTACCGTCACATGTATATTTAATTAACTCCTTCGTCCAGGTGGTAAATAAGGTCGCCGAGGACTTAGCAGGGGATAGGAACAAGCTCCGACCAGTGAAGAAACGAGCAAGGTCTGATAGGTAACCATTCACTTTTGAGTACATGTCATCAATTGCATTGCCGGATGCCATAATCGAACAGTCGTCGGCATATGAGACTATTGAAACCCCCTCGGGTGGTTGAAGAAGCTTCGAGATGTAATGATTACACAGAACCGGAGAGAACGCCAATGTTGAGTATCTAAAATACACCGATGCCTGTCGACCACTCAGGTAGTTCGCAGCCCAACGCTTCATACCCTGCGAGAGTAGAAGTTTCAACGTATTCAAGTAGCGTTGAGTGATTGACCGTATCAAAGGCCCAGGTGGTGTGTGAAATAGGGAAATAGCATAGCCTCGAGTGCCCATGGGAAATCGGTCGATAAGATTCACCCTTTTCGGCCGGAATGATGAGGGTGGTCATCGACAGATTGAAAAGTCTCGTAAGGTATGCTACTCCCTGTTTAAATCGGCGCATACCATTTGTCGAACCATGTGATCCAATAGTATGGCTATAGTACTTTGATTAAGGATTGGTCTATAGTTGCACACATCATTACGGTCTCCCGATTTATAGACAGGCTCAATTGAAAAAAGCTCCCATTAGTCAATAAAGTGTCATTATCAAAACATTTTTTAAATAAGATTGTAAGAAGGTAGGATACAGTATCTGATCAAGTTTTGAAGAACTGCGAAGAAAATCCTTCAAAATCTACTTTAAAACTAGAGTTTAGTGCAAACTGTACATCATTCAAGCTAATATCAAAGCTGTTAATATTTGTTAATGGAGAAGAGATCAAATCTGGGTAAGTTGTAGTGAAATATTTTTTATAAATCTTTTGAAAGAAGCTGGCAAATAGATCATACGTGCCCTGAGTACTGTTGGAAACGACGTCGTCATACGACAAACTTGGTGGAAAACCATTCGTATTTCTCTTAGAATTAATGGCATTCCAAAAGCTTTTTGGGTTGGATTTAAGACCTATTTCAACAGAAATTATATATTCTTCAGATCTGTTCGATTTGTTTTTATATTTTTTAACCTTGCATAGCTTAGAATTGTACCATAGTGGTTTATTATGCGTTTTTACTATTTTTAACGGTACGAATATAGAGATTACATGTGAGAACTTCTCACAAAAAGTCTCATGAGAAGCCGTTAGATCATCTGATGAACTCAAAAACTCCCAGTCAGTTTCAAAACTCGTTAATTGCCGCGTAATTTTTATATTTTATATTAATTATATTCTCTCGATTTCTTAGTGGGTATCGTAATGGTAGAATTTAAAATTAATTCGTATTGATCCATGGTGTATTTCTTGAAATAGGCGCTTCACACTCTCCACAAGAAATTCTTAAATCATTCGAAGAATTTTGCCATTACTATTTAAGATGGGGTTCCACTGCCTAAGTTTATGTAAAAATAGAGTACTAATAAACAATATATCGATATCCGATTTGAGGTTAGATGCTAACAAGTTTTTGCAATGGTCTGACCAGTAGAAATTACTTAAGTTGAAGTCACCTAGATAAATTATCTCATCATACTTACATGGACTAAATTATTAAAATGTGTGTGATAAATATCTAAATCACTATAGTGACAAGCAGGAACTGATGCAACCATTTCATCCTATCTGCTACATCTAATTTGGTACTCCTATTGCAGCCGACAAAACTTTGTGCTTTCATTTCTTGCTGGGTGCTTTTGAATTTATAGCGCATAAGCAAAAGCAAGCGTCAGTAACAGCATAAGCAGCAGCGACAGGAAGAGAAGCAGCGGTAGCATACAAGGCTGTATTTTGATCAGCAGTACTAGTATCCGAGTGAGCGACGTTAGCATAGGCAACAGGTATAGCTGGAACCTTAACAGCATCGTCACACATTATACTTGGATACGAGGCAGCATCAGATATACCATGCATGGTTGCCGACAGCGCAATGGACGAGTTATCGGGAATGACACTTTGCTCAATAACAACTAAGTGAGAATGATTAGAAATATCAACCTCAGGAGAATGCCAGACTGAAGTTATGTTAACTGCTGGCAAGGGAGAGATAGCTTGGCGCTTAGAGTGGATATAGAAACAAAATTTTCGTCGTTTTTATTCTCGTTTCGATGTGGACTTGTACGGTATTATTTCATTTAGCTTCATTTGGGCTGTGACTGGATAATTAGTAGATGTTGATTTTTCCGATATATCTAGCTCTCTCATTCCGACCAACGGAAGGAGGGGGAGAACGGATAGTTTCGGCGAACGGCTGAATTTAAATGTAGCTTGGGGCATAGCATATTTAATGTCCTATATTAGTATTAATCTCAAGAATACTCTCCACTTTAATTTCACTACTGCTTTGTATATCCTACCATTTATTAACACTTCTGTGATTTTTCCCTTAATGTCTGCATTGTTTACTTTTTTTTTAAGTATTTCCACATCATTTGGAATCATTTCTTAATTTTTTTTAACTACATTGCAACGATGCCCAGGCTCCAGCCAGAGTGGTCCTTTCATGTAAATTAAATATTATTTTATTAGTTTCCACACCGTTTATCATATCATTTTATTTCTTAATTTGATTTGTTTCCTATACGTTAACTGATTCATTATCAACATCATATTTTGGTTAATATGCTCCAGTATGTCATCATTATCAATACTATGCAAACTCGCAAAGTTGCTGTTAACGCACTTTAACGCCTTAAAGATGCATCCCTGGTGGGTGCGAAAAACATACACTCCGTTTCGAACTGGCTGGAGAGCGCTTGTCATAAAGCTAAGTATGGCCTGCTCCCGACCTCTTTTTATTCTATTCACCAAGGAAAATGCAAGCTCTTCAACTACCAAGGAAATCACATCATCTTTTTTTATACCAACAATCGAGGGAACCTCAGTTTTTATTCTAATTACCAAATCAAATGAAGCATCATTTGTATGTACCAACGATATCAATCATCAATACCATATTTATACCATCAACCACCGAGGAATTTCCTCATCAACATCATTCACCACATCATACCTATACGGATATCTTTATTTATATACATATGTTTGTATGTACATTTACATACTTCTATAATTGATCCTAAATTATTCAAGTAACATACGTTTGTAAATACCCATCTCTTCCACCACACACATACACACATGTACACATAAATTACACTAAATAAATCATTGTTAATTAAATAATCGAAACTCTATCTCATAAATTCCTCAATTTCCCTAAAAAGCCGCAAACACCTTTTCATGGTTCTTACGAGTCAAAGTGCAGAGCGACGCACCTAGGACACAACTGGATTGCGGAACACCAAAAAAGAAGTCTCCCAAGTAAGTGGACCAATTTAGGTATATCCCCGTATACCTACCAAGTGGAAAAAGAACTTCCATATGTACATACCGTGCACTGGCATTAATGCACGTGTACAGACATACAGACATGCAAGTATGTATGTACATATGTATGCATGTTTGTAGAACTACAACTATGTAGGTCGTTTCAAATTTTAAAATACTCATTGGGGCAGACCGTTGCCGGCATCGGTGTAGACAAATCGCTCGCCTGATCAACATTTTCATCCCCTAAACGCAACTGATATTTCTGTGATTTTGCGGTTCATAGCCGTGTCAAATGTATGTAAAGTTCATGATGACGTAGTGCACGAACAATCACAGCAACATAGTGGTTGCAGCAACACCAATCGATACCTTTCAATCGGTAGCACACAGGCATACATTCTACTCTAAACACGCGCTTTCGTTGCAGCACACAAACATATATTTGCATGCACGTAACAACTAACCTATATACACATTACATATAGTATCCATCGTACTGACTATACCACTAATGCCTATACTACCCAGCAAAACCTGCGTGACCAAAACTCATACACATGTACAAATTTTTTGGTGGTACCAATACACCCGCATAATTACCTATCTATCTTGTAGTCTAGCTAATTAAACATATCTTGCTTTTCGTTTTTGCTTCAAAGGCAAAATAAACGAAAAATGAGAAATGTCATTCGATGCAGTATTCATATCAAAACAAATCAAAAGAAAAACAACGTTGCCCGGGTGCTAAACGTCAAACGAAAATTACAAAATAATTAATTGTTTGCGCACGTGGCTTTTATGTGAAATCGAATTTTGTTTAAAGTTTTAAACTCAGCGTACGTATTTATTTGCGGATTTCAGCAAGCGTTTATTTACCAGCGATAGATAAGGCGACAACAACGGCAACTGAGCAATTAAAAAAATAAGCGGTAAGTTAACATTTGACCAAAAAATATCTATTTCTTTCCTCATTAAAACGGAAAAAACATGAACAAAAAGACTTTTTCTAATTTAATGAGCCACGAAAGAAAAGAGTGGCGTTCAAGTGTGGCAAAATTTGCAAAAACGTACCCCACATCAGTCGGTTCCATTTAGGAAGCGATTCCATACAGTGCACAACTACGAGCAAGTACCAGATGAGAGCATAGCTCATCAGCAACCTGCCACCGAAAAAGGTAAACTGAATGCTTAAATAAAGGCTATTTCCATAGTATATGTTTTCATTTACAGAAGAAATTATGTTATTAAAATCGATCTTGGGAAACCAAAACCAAATATTGGACCGGTTAGATGCACACGACGTTCGTTTAGCCAACTTGGAAATGATTTGCAAAGAAAATGTAAGTATAATCGTATTATACATCTGTATATGTACATACATAAACAACTATTTTATGCTTCGCATTTGACTCCTATACTATACTATAACATTTCTACAGAAAATCGAAAAAAGTGAGGAGCTGACACACTATAAAATGGTGCGAGAGTGCAAGGTGATGCTTCGCAGGATTCACCATTCGATTAGCCGTATGACCGGAGAAGAAGTGGATGAGTTGCAGGTGGAAATTGCCTCTGTTTTTCCATTGCCAACGCTAGCTGCCGCACATGAAATAGAAGAAAAGCTACCATGTCAAGAATACCTGGAAGCTATGGTGAGATAAAAACCTTTTTCATACATACATATGTACCATACATACATATACTCATTTCCAAAAAATAAGTGTGCGAATTTTTGTGCGATTTTTGGCTTTTTTTGTTTTGTTCATTTAATCTTAATCTTGTTGAAATATGGACTTATGTATATGATTTTTGTTATGAATATAATAAGATAGAATTTTACAAAAAATTTATAAACATTTAATACCCAAACGAATAGCCAAAAGTAGCAAAAATGTCGCAGACCTTTTTTGGGAATGAGTCTACAAATATACACATATAGTCATATATCAACATATGTATATACATATAAGTATTAAAGTTTTATCAAATTAGGCGATTAGCAATTTCGAACTCATTTACTTTTAGAAAATATTTTTGATTCGGCTGAAGGGGACATCTGGGAGTGTGGACGAAGTTTTCCGTAAAGTCTATACGGATGACTTTATTTCATTTTGTAATTGGGACGGAAGAGGTGACAAACAAGCCTTGTCACAATTTTCGTCAGCGTCAGAGATTTTGTTTGGTAAGTCATCGACAATTATTCATCATACATTGAAATACTCAAACTTCTTTCATTTAATGGTTTCAGAAATTTTTAAGCTAGATGGGCGTGTATCATTTGAAAAAATAATACGAAAATCAATTGAATTAAGCCACCATCGACATAAACAAAGGAAATATCGGCAAAGGGGTTCAATTTCAAAAGTGGCATGACAATATAAAAATTCAACATGTACATATGTATGTACATACATCAGTATTATAATTATAATAACTTAAGTTAATTCTACACATGTGTATATATGTGTTGTTTAAACAAGTCTACCTTAGCATATAGGTGTATATGTTTGTATATTCACATATATATATACATATATAATTTATAGTTTTTATTGCTAATAAAAAACAGAAGTAGTAATAAACATATGTAAATACTTAAACATAAATTCTGCGTAGACTTGATATGTGCATATTCATGCAATAAAAGAATAGTTTTTAATTTTAATTGTAAGCTACTAATTGACTGAAAAATAATTTTAATCTAATTAATTTTAACTTCTGCATTTCGCTTATTTCCTTTTATCCTCTGCGTTTTAAATTATAAATTTTTCATTTATTTGGTTGCTTTGTACTTTTATCAAATATGTACAAATAATATACTATATGAATTGAAATCAAATCTTAATTTAACACATACTACACATTATTTAATATTATTTTATTTTAGTGATGTATTTTTTTACTACGACATTTTCGTACATAATTTTTAAATAAAACAAAAAAAAATTTAAAAAAATTTAAAAGATTTTTTCCGATTCGAACCTGGGGTTTCAGATTAGTGGCAGATGTTCTACCATTGGGCTACGGTGGCGACTAGGTAAAAATCCGCTAAGTACGAGTTTTTTTAAACTTTCAAAAAATACCTAAAAACGAACGGGTGCAACAAGGATAGATATATACTACAATCCCTAGGCCAAACATGTGTGTAAGAAGGTGATAGGATATCACATGTATACTAAAATTGTTGCACATTTTTCCCAAAGCTCTTAAGAAAGTGATAGAAACGGGCAACGTCTTGTGGCGTATTGAAAGGGATGCGTGCCGGTCATGTCACTAGGTAACGTGACCGGAACTGTTCTTGCTGGGTATCTTACTGACTATACTATATACATACCCACATATGTACATATATCTTGCATACAAACACTTGTATACGTAGATTGTTGCTTGTACTCGTTGGTTTGGTACACCATTCAGTGTGCAACATCATATTAAGGTAGGCCAGTGAGCGAATGAAAAAAATTTATTTGTTCATACTTGAAAACCAACCATTTCAACTTACGCGCATTTTAGTGATTTGAATAATCTTTTCTACCAAAGCGCTTAATTCAGCGGATAAATCTTGTTAAAAACTTGATAGCCAATATAAACCTCATATCTTGTTAAAAGCTTAATAGTCAATATAAACCGTATATTCAGATAATATTAACAATCCTTTTAATTGAATAATCGCATTAGTTGAATAAGGGCTTACTTTGCGGGTTTATCATTATCAACTCCATTATACTCAATAAATTTTCATAATTAGTGCGGTAATTCAAAGTGTATCGCTCATACTCCTCTTAAGTTTACGGCGCACCGCGATTTTCATTTATTGGTTCTCGACCTACAGTTCTCATATCTGCGATACCGAGGTATTCTATGGCATTTCCCACGACAGTCGGTTCTACATAAAAAAAAAAAAATAAAAACAATGGGCACGAGAAATTTCAGCTATCCGCTACTATATTTGCAAATGCTAGAGCAAATTAAACTTGTTCAAGACATACCAATGAAATATTTAACAACTACAAATTCTCAATTAGATAATTCGACAGTCGGTTCTACGATAGCGGAACGACCCGAATTTATATCCGGCCAAGGACTTTCACTTCAGCAGTATTCTCCATACAATTTTGCACTGTTACAACAACAACAACAATATGGCAGTGAAGAAGATTGATCATCATTTCTTTAGATGTTCAAGGCCGTATATCTGAATCACCCTAAGCTAATCCCTGCGCAGAAGCTTTATCATCTGCGAAATAAAACAAGAGCGAAAGCAGGAGATATCGTAAAGCATTACAAGTTATGTGATGAAAATTTCTCGTTAGCGGGGGAAGCCGTAGGAGCGCGCTATGAGAAGAATGAATGCCAGTTGAAAATAGTGAAGGTATTCAAACAATAATTAATGATTGTTTAGCATCCCTCACATCTCGACCAAACTCAATCTCTCAAACCCCGCCGAAAACTTCCATTGTGGTCCTATATGGACCAGTTCATGACTTGTCATTATGAGGTAGTTGAACGACTTAACAGAGTATTTGACATACAAAAACTAGAAATTCCATGCCTTCAAGAAATCCAAACAAAGTTCAGGCTTTCCATTCCAATGAAAGGATATCAATCAAATGCAAGCTTTGCAACAATCACCATTCTCTAAAAATTTGCCGAAAATTTCGACAATTTTGCAATCCAAGAACGGAAAAAGTTCGTAATTGTAATCATTATTGTGTCAATTGTTTGGCATATAATCTATTAAAAGATTGTTGAAGTACCTTTAAATGCTTCCAGTGCAAAGTCTTTTGTTGCATTTGGAGTTAAACACAAACAGCGCAAACGTTATGTTCGTAACCGGCCAACCAAACCATCCACCAGCTGAACTTCGTTATTGCACATCCAATCAACCAAAAATAATGTACATATGTACAGGTAAACCTCCTATAACGCGGTTTCCTATAACGCGGTTTCGCTACAACGCGGTTCACAAAATGCTGACATTTTCTTACAACGCTACTCTTACAACGCGATTTTTACGAAAATTTTTTCAAATATTTACTATTTTAATTTGAAAAATGTTTTCTTGCCCAAATAAAATTTTTTGCATTTTGTCCATACTTTGATACCTATCTTTTTTATAGCATTGCCACTCTACACTTGAACACGTGTTTACAAAGTGACAAACAAATACATACGTAATTATGTAGTCAACGACAACATTAAAAAAAAGGGTTTCCCGCGGTCCTAATATCACACAACGATTTATGCTACTTTCATTTGATGTAATAATTTTTTTGTTAGTTTGTTGTCGGCATTGCAAATCAAAGCATCAATCTAAAGCGTGCAAAAAATTGCGAAAAAATATTCAGTCTAAATCCACTTAAATTATAAAAAATTTGTGAAACAGTTGTTTTTTTTTCGTAAAAGAGTTTTGATAAAATTATTTTAAGGTGAATAAGTAAGTTTCTTTTAAACCTCATTTATATGTACATATGTAACTTCTTTATTTAAATGCAAATACATTTTCTAATTTAGCCACAAAAATGCCGAATGAAAAAAAAACGTCGTTAAAACGAAAATTTTTATCCATTGAATTAAAAATACAAATTTTGGATCGACTTCAAAATCAAGAGAGGATAAGTGATATTGCCAGACATTTTAACTTAAATGAGTCAACAACAAGAACTCTCAAACAAAACGAAGAACAAATTAGAACTTCGGTAACATCTGGATCCTCTGTAGTCGCGAAAGTAACTGCTCGTCCTAGACCGCAGATAATGGAGAAAATGGAGCAATCGCTTATGGTGTGGATAGAAGACATGACAAAAAAATTAAGCATAAGCACTAAAAATATTTAATTATTTAAAGGAAACAGGACAATCGTCAATCGATGAAGACAATCATCAATTCGTAGCTATGTAGTAATGGATGGTTTCAAAAAAAGACATGCACTTCCCAATTTAAAAATACAGGGAGAAAGTGCATCCGCAGACGCAGATGCAGCAGAGTTCGAAAAAACTATTAAGTAAAATGGTTATTTACCTGAACAAGTGTTCAACGCAGGTGAGACAGGCTTGTGGTGGAAAAAATCCCTTCAAGGACTTTTATTTCGAAAAACGAAAAAAGAGCTCCTGGCTTTAAAGTTTCGAAAGACCGAATAACATTATTGCTGTGCAGTAATGCGTCTGGTGATTTTATGACCAAGCCAATGTTTATTAACCGATCATTAGGTTCAAGATGTATGAAACAATGCACAAAAACAACCTTCCAGTATATTGGAGAGCCAACAAAAATTCATGGATGACTGCCAGTTTATTTAATGATTGGTTTTATCATTGCTTTGTTCCTGACGTAGAAAATTATCTAAAAAATAACTTAGCATTTAAAGTTTTACTACTTTTAGATAATGCGCTATCCCATTCGACTGATTTAAGTCAGTATGAACGAACAAAACGTTCGAAACAAATCATACTAAGTGATGAGGAGGAGTAGAAAGTTATCGTTCTATTTTGGCTTTAATTTATTAAATCTTTCAACTTGAATATTTTACGTAGAATTGAAATTTTATTTTATTTTATTTTGTTTTGTTTTTGTTTAAATAAATGGAGTGCTATTAAATTACATAATATGTATGTATGTTCTTCTGAGTCAACAAATAAATACACAAAATTATATTAAGCACATATTTTTACTATACCAATTCCAATATTTTATTGAAATTTTTTTTACTTTGGAACCAAACTCTGATTTTTGTATGGAGTAAGAGTCGCCTACAACGCGATTTCCTACAACGCGGAGTTTTTCAGGAACCTATTCACCGCGTTGTAGGAGGTTTACCTGTAATTGTATGCATTTGTGACCCCTGTTTTTTACTCTGTTTATCAATGACATTGATACCTGTTTTTCTGCAGCCAAATTTCTTTTATATGCAGATGACATTAAGATCTATTCGGTAATAAAAAGCTATGGTGACTCTCATGCTCTCCAATCGGGCTTAGATAAGTTTTCTGTCTGGTGTTCACAAAATCGCGTAACTTTGAACATTAACAAATGCTCTCACTGCACTTTTACTAGAACGTTCCCATGACAGTCGGTTCTACGATACCGGAACGACCCAGATTTATATCCGGCCAAGGACTGTGACTTCAGCAGCATTCTGACCCAATTGAGATCTGGATTCTGTAGTAGGCTCAACTACTACTTATCCAGAATCAACCCTGTGATACCCAATACAAATCCGGCATGTGGAAATTCTCCGCACGATACCAATCACCTATTCACATGCCCTCTCAAACCCACTCATCTAAACCCCCTCTCCCTCTGGTCCAATCCTGTCGAAACAGCACGTTTCCTGGGCCTCCCCTTAGATGAGTTTGACGACAACAACCATGGGTGAATACGCTCTTCACAGGGGTAGGCCGATCTAAACAGGGTTAGATCGCCGAAACAACAGTCCTTGGCCGGGTGAAACCCGGGTCATTCCGGTACGTAGAACCGACTGTCGTGGGAATGTCCATGTCACAGACTCTACCGAGGCAAACGAGACTCCTTCAGCTGAACTTCAATGGGCTGCAGGGCAAGATTGAGGAGATAACCGACTTTATGAGTCGGCATAATCTGTCAATAGCTGCGATCCAAGAAACGAAACTGCACAGCAACTCAACCCTGTTGGTGGACCGCGAACTACCTGTGTGGTCGTCAATCATCGGTATGGTTTAGAGATAGAACATCGAAACCAAGGAGGATTAAACAAGGGGTACCGCAGGGTGGCGTCCTGTCCCCGTTACTGTTTAATCATTATATCTCCAAGCTCCCTCAACCGCCAGAGGGAGTCACGATTGTCTCCTATGCTGATGATTGCTCGATAATGGCAGCCGGCAATGTAATTGATGATCTGTGTTTGAAGGTGAACGGATATCTCTCCGATCTTGCCCACTTCTTTACTAGCAGAAACCTGGCGCTGTCCCCTGCGACCCTTTTTACCACCTGGGAAACCGGCCGACAAGGGTGATTCCTATCGGCCGATTTCCCTGCTTTCACCTGTGGTAAAGACACTTGAGGCCCTACTCCTCCCGTACTATACATACCACCTTGGGTCAGCTAAGCATCAGCATGGCTTCCGGAAAGTGCACAGCACAACAACAGCACTTAATGCCATAAACACACAGGTGAACCGTGGTCTTAACCAAAACCGCCCCTGTGAGAGAACCGTCCTAGTAGCGTTGGACCTGTCGAAAGCTTTCGACACAGTTAGCCACTCCACGCTACTAGCTGACGTGGAAGCATCAACTCTCCCGCAGGGACTGAAACGGTGGACCGCGAATTACCTGTGTGGTCGTCAATCATCGGTATGGTTTAGAGACAGAACATCGAAACCAAGGAGGATTAAACAAGGGGTACCGCAGGGTGGCGTCCTGTCCCCATTATTGTTTAATCACTACATCTCCAAGCTCCCTCGACCGCCAGAGGGAGTCACGATTGTCTCCTATGCTGATGATTGCTCGATAATGGCAACCGGCAATGCAATTGATGATCTGTGTTTGAAAGTGAACGGATATCTCTCTGATCTTGCCCACTTCTACACTAGCAGAAACCTGGCGCTGTCCCCTGCTAAGTCCTCGGCGACCCTTTTTACCACCTGGACGAAGGAGGTCAGGCTGGATCTTAACATCCATATCGATGGCACCCCCATTCCGACGGTTAACCACCCAAAGATTCTGGGGGTGACTTTCGACAGCCTGCTCTCCTTCTCCGCGCACACTACCGCAATCGCCAGCAGTTCCTTGCTGGATGTCACCGCTCGGGGCATCCAAACGGGCACCTGCTTGCAGTGGAACTGCCCCCCAGGCACATTAGAAGACATCTTCTAGAACTAAAGGACGAGATCCAGCCACTCATCACACAACCGCTGGATCCGGAGGCGTACCGGCGGGTCCTAAGCAACATCCACAGAGACACAGTCACTAACATCATTGACTCCCGCCAGGCAAATGCAGTCATCGGAGTCCAACCACCACCTGTAGCAGATGAGGAGTCCCTGCTGCCCCGCGAGTCCCGCGTCACTCTGGCACAACTACGATCTGGATACTGTAGCAGGCTCAACTCCTACTTATCCAGAATCAACCCCGACATACCCAACACATGTCCGGCATGTGGAGATTCTCCGCACGACACCAACCACCTATTCACATGCCCTCTCAAACCCACTCATCTAACCCCCCTCTCCCTCTGGTCCAACCCTGTCGAAACTGCACGTTTCCTGGGCCTCCCCCAGGAACAACGACCATGGGTGAATCCGCTCTTTACGGGGCGCGACTAGCCGCTACAACAACAAAAACAACCACGTGGACGAAGGAGGTCAGGCTGGATCTTAACATCCATATCGATGGCACCCCCATTCCGACGGTTAATCACCCGAAGATTCTGGGGGTGACATTCGACAGCCTGCTCTCTTCCTCCGCGCACACTACCGCAATTGCCAATAGAGTACAGAGCCGCAACAATGTCCGCAAGTCCCTCGCCGGCAGCTCTTGGAGCAAAGACAAAGAAACGCTGTTGACGACATACAAGGCGATTCGCCGGCCGGTAATTAACTATGCTGTGCCAGTGTGGTCGCCGGGAACCAGTAGGACACTGTGGATGAAGCTGCAGACCTGCCAGAACGCCGCACTCCGCACGGTGACAGGATGCCTGCTGATGACGCCTAAGGAACATCTCCACCAAGAGGTCAATGTGCTCCGCGTTAAGTAGTTCCTTGCTGGGTGTCACCGTTCGGGGCACCCAAATAGGCATCTGTTGCAGTGGAGCTACCCCCCAGGCTCATCAGAAGGCATCTCTTAGAACTAAAGGACGACATCCAGCCACTCATAACGCAACCGCTCGATCCGGAGGCGTACCGGCGGGTCCTAAGCAGCATCCATAGAGACACAGTCACTACCACCATTGACTCCCGCCAGGCAAATGCTGTTATCGGAGCCCAAACACCAACTGTAGCAGATGAGGAGTCCCTGCTGCCCCGCGAGTCCCGCGTCACTCTGGCACAACTACGATCTGGATACTGTAGCAGGCTCAACTCCTACTTATCCAGAATCAACCCTGACATACCCAACACATGTCCGGCATGTGGAGATTCTCCGCACGACACCAACCACCTATTCACATGCCCTCTCAAACCCACTCATCTAACCCCCCTCTCCCTCTGGTCCAACCCTATCGAAACTGCACGTTTCCTGGGCCTCCCCCTAGATGAGTTCGACGACAACGACCATGGGTGAATCCGCTCTTTACGGGGCGCGACTAGCCGCTACAACAACAACAACAACAACAACGCTCTTCATAGGGCATGACTATCCGCAACAACTTCAGCAGCATTCCCCAAAATTGTATGCTGTTATAAACAATAAAAGCGAAATTAACCAGTTTTCTTCCAACTTTCGAAATGAAAACCCCAACTTTTCTGAAATCTCCAACTTGGAACTAGCTTACCCACATTTCTTCAAACCTGATTAAGTTGACTTAGTCATAGGCAGTGACCTAATGAAACTAGTACTCCTGGACGGAGTTTAGCATAACATATGTCATCTCTTAGCTCAAAATTCCATATGTGGTTGGTAACGTGAAGTCCTTTCAACATTCCACCCTCGCGTTCTTGAAATCAGAACGAAAACCTAAATGCTCAGCTAAAACGATTTTGGGAAATCGAAGAGCTGCCAGAAAGTCATCAACCATCTGATGTTAAATTTTGCGAATATTTCTACCGAAAAACCACACACCGTCAAGACGATGGACGTTATGTTGTTAGACATCCGTTCAAAAGTACATTTTCACATTCTATAAATCTCATTCACATGCAATGAAGTAAGCTCTCCACATGGAGAATATTTTCGAAAGAAATCCAAACTTAAAAGAAGAGTACACTCAAGTACTAAACGAATACTTAACATTAAATCATATGAAGTCTACGACTTCGGAAGAAATACATGAAAATAGAAAAAATTATCGTCTTTTGTCTCCCATGTCGGACAACCTTCAAGTATTGGTGGCTCTAACTCCAGGGCACTTTCTACGCGGAGCACCACTTCTTGCTACACCCGAACTTGTCGTTAACCAACCTTTCTCTTCAGTATCGCTGGGAAAAATTAAAAATTCTCCACCATCATTTCAGAGCTCGCTGGAAAGAATACCTAAAGGAATAACAAGAGATACAAGTGGAAAAGCCCCAGAAAGGCCTATCCGTTAACGATTTTGTAGTAATCAAAAATGAGTTAACACCGCCGAATAAATGGTGTTTAGGGAGAATAGAAAAAGTTGATCATGGTTCCGCTAAAAAAGTTCGTTTTGCAGATGCAACATGGTCTTCTAACAAGACCGATCGTAAAATCATGTCCAATTCCGATTAAATCGGATATCTTATCCGCAGCCCTGACTGCACCGTATTTCGTTTTATGTGTTCAATATCCTAGCCATAAGTTTACCCAAAACATCAATAGAAGCAACTCTCATTTGCAGAAACACCACGGTGCCCGGGGACATCAAAATCCTTCGACGTCGCAACCCATCTGTGCACCAGATGCATTCCTGGTGGATGCGAAACGCATACACTATATTTCGAACTCTCTGGATCCGATGTTGCCAGGCGTTCGCCTATAAAAGCCAGTACAGCTTGTCCGCGACCTCTTTTTTATTATATTCACCGATGGAAACGCAAGTTCTTCTTCTTATCAACCACCGAGGGAATCGCAATGGAGGGAACCTCAGCTTTTATTCTAATTAATATGGGGTATTTCGATCCAAACAGGGTTAGATCGCCGAAAGAACGTCCCTTGGTTGGGTGAAACTGGTCATTCCGGTCATGGTATTGACGATTGATATCGGTGGTACATGCAATTGATGTTGCATTTGATTTGGTATTTAGAATAAAAAATAAAATCATCAATAACATATCATTCCCACTACAGCCGGTTCTAGATACCGGAATGACCCGGTTTAGATCGGCCTAACCCATAAGTCGTTTGTCTCCTCTGGAGCAACTCATAGCAGCAGGGTTGCTTAGCATCCACTTCGGTAAGGTGTAGATCGTGCGACGGATGGACCCATCTTAAAGACTGCTCAGGCCTAAAGACCCCCAAAGAGTGGTCCACAAATTATGTGGCCCCCTGTTGTTCGCGAGCTACGGCGCCCTTAGCCGTACCCAGTGCACTGGTGGCTAGCACCCGTAGAACCTCTACGGTTTAAAGGAGTACAAACAACAACATGATCGCTCTTCTCCCCCACCAAACTCCGCCCCTCGTGTGTGGCCAGCAGCTCCCGGTACCCCACACAATCTGCTCCGTGTGTAAGGCCAGGAAATATCGAAATGCGGCATCAGTCAGGCTCAACTCGTGCCAAGGCTGATGCCACTTTCGAGTGTGTTCTGGGGGTCTACTCTGTAAGGCGTTGCGCCAGTAAAAATGTTCGCAAACGCAAAAAAGTAACTCTGTAAGGCGACAAGCACATTGAAAATTGCGTTTTACGCATTTCTTTTTCCCCTTCGCAATGGTGATACCCTGTATTGCGCAAGCGATTGTCAAACTCATGCGTTTAAATCAATTTTCGTTCGACATCTAACTGGCAAGCGCAAACGCGACGATCCCGAGGCAAACGAGACTCCCTCAACTGAACTGCAACGGGCTACAGGGTAAGATCGAGAGGAGTCGGCATAACCTGTCGTGCTGTTTCGACAAGATTGGACCAGAGGGAAAGGGGGGTTAGATGAGTAGGTGTGATAGGGCATGTGAATAGGTGGTTGGTGTCGTGTTGGGTATGCCAGGGTTGATTCTGGATAGGTAAGAGTTAAGTCTACTACAAGTGGTAGTTGGGCTCCTATTACGGCATTGACAAGGCGAGAGTTGATGGTGTAGTGACTGTCTCTCTGTGGATGTTGCTTAGGACCCGTCGGTACGCATCCGGATCCAGCAGTTAAGTTATATAAGGCTGGATAACGTCCTTCAGTTTAAGGAGATGCCTTCTGATGTGCCTGGGAGGTGGCTCATCTGCAAGCAGATGACTATTTCGATGCCCTCAACGGTGGCAACCACCGAGGAGCTGCTTGCTGATCATGAGGTTGTGCTCTTTAACTCGGAGCGAATTCACAGTGTCATACTGGCTCCCGGCGACCTCCCCGGTGTAACATAGTTTATTACCAGCTGACCAATCGTTTCTTTGTCTTTGCTCCAAGTGCTGCCGGCGAGCGACTTGAGGACATTGATTCGGCTCTGTACTTTATTAGCGATTGCGGTAGTGTGCGCAGAGAAGGAGAGCAGGCTGTCAAATGTAACTCCCAAAATCCTTGGGTGATTAACCGTTGGAATGCGGGTGTCATCGATATGTATGTTAAGATCCAGCCTGTCCTCCTTCGTCCAGGTGGTAAAGAGGGTCGCCGAGGACTTTGTAGTGGACAACGCCAGGTTTCTGCCTGTGAAGAAACGGGCAAGGTCGGAGACTTTCGAACACAGGTCATCAATTACACTGCCGGTAGCCATTATCGAGCAACCATCGGCATATGAGACTATGAAGACTCGCTCTGGCGGTTGAGGGAGCTTCAAGATGTAGTGATTAAACAAGAGTGGACACAGAAAGCCACCATTTCTCTTACAGTCGGCTCAGGGCTGGCATCGAGCCAAACCCTGGCCCAGAAACCTATTTTTGCCGCGTCTACCAGAAAAGGTTCCATCCGAACTAACCTTCCGTAAGGTGTAATTCGTGTGACGGATGGAGCCATCGTACGGTCAGCTCATGCCTAAAGGCCGCGCCCTATGGCGCCCATAGCCTCTACGGCCCCCTTAGCCGCACCCAGCGCACCGGTGCTAAGCACCGGTAGAACCTCCACGCTTAAAAATAGCACACAACAACAACATGAACCCTCCTCTCCCACACCCAGCTTCTCCTCTCGTGTGAGGACTAGCCAGCAGCTCCTGGTACCCTACACATTCTGCGCCGTGTGCCAGACCAGTATATACCGGAATGCGGCATCAGTCAGGTGCAACAAGTGCCAAGGCTGGTGCCACTTTCGGGTGTGTCCGTGTGTGTATCCATCTGAGGCAAGGTGAACAACCACACCTGTCCCTTACACCCACCATCTGTCGGCTCATCCTGGATAGATTAAGCTCCTGTAGATAAACTGCAACGGACTCCTGATAAAAAGCATAAAGTGGCGACCTATGGTATCGCTTGCATCGGACCACCTACCCATAATCATCTCGATTATCAGGCAGGCTGCATTTTTCTCCGCATACCACTGGATCTATGTCAACTTTAAAAAGGCTGATTGGGTCGAGTTCGCGGAGTTCACTGAGAATGCCTTCAGAGCTCTCCCTACACCCACCGACGTTTGCAAGGGGAGCACATGTTCCACAAGGTGGTTGTGTCTACTGCGTCTCGCTTCATCCCGGCAGGGAGGATCCCCGCGAACCATCCGAATTTCCCGGCTGAAGGGGCTGCGGCTGCTCTAGCAAATGAGCGTGATCGCCTTCGCCTCTCTGATCCCCTTAATCACAATTAGGGATTTGAACGTGGCGATTCGAAGGTTGGTAGACCAGAATAAGCGGAACAAGTAGGGGGAGCACCTGAAGCCCTGCATCCTAGTCACGGTAGTCGGTAAGCTCTGGTTCACCGTGAGGTCCTTGTCCAATCCTGGAATGAAATTTCTACTCGGTCGCCGCGCTTCGTCGGAACCGAAGAGATGCGCGAGCTATTTTAGCCGGCAATTCATTCTGCATCCTTGGGGGATAGGCTCAAACGGATGGTGACTAGAAGGCTGCGCAAACAGTCCAACACCAGCGCGGCCCTTACTTTCACCTGTGACAAAGTGAAGGAGGACATCAGGAAGGCGACATCCTCCAAGGTCATCATTTCTGACATTTGAAAGGTTGCGAGGATGGTCCCACCCAGGGAAACCGGCCGACAATGGTCACTCCTATCGGCCGATTTTCCTGCTTTCACAAGTGATAAAGACACTTGCGGCCCTACTCCTCCCGTACTACAATCACCACGTGGGCTCGGCTAAGAATAAAGTGCATAACACAACAACAGCACTCAATGCCATAAACACACAGGTGAATCGCGGTCTTAACCACAGCCGCCCTGCGAGAGAACCGTCCTGGTAGCGTTGGACCTGTCAAAGGCTTTTGACACGGTAAGCTATACCACGCTACAAGTCGACGGGGAGGGATCAACTCTGCCGCAGGTACTTAAACGATGAACCGCAAATTGATTGTGTGGTCGTCAATCATCGTTATTATTTAGAGGCTCAATATCGAAACTAATTGCGATTGTGAGCGCAGGGAAAGAGGCCAAGCTGTCGAACGTAACGCCTAAGATTTTTGGGTGGTTTACTGTTGGTACAGGTGTAACATTCACAGATGGCAGATAGGGTCGCCGAGGACTTCACAGTGCAAAGAAACCAGTTCCGGCCAGTGAAGAAACAAGCAAGGTCTGAGAGGTAAGGTTCACTTTCGAGCGCATGACTTCAATTGCATTGCCGGAGTAGTCGTCTGCATATAAGACTATTGAAATTCACTCGGGTGGCTGAGGGAGCTAAGAGATATAGTGATTAAACAAACCCGGGGGAGAACGCCACCCTGAGGTACCCCTTGCTTTATCCTTTTCGGTTTTGACGTTGACTCTCTAAAATATACAGACGACTGTCAACCACTCAAGCAGTTCGCAATCCATCGCTTCAGACACCGAGGTATAGTGGATGATTCAACGTCTTCAGGAAGCGTTGAATGGCTCACCGTATCAAAGACCTTTGATAGGTCTAACGCCACTAAGACGGTTCCCTCACAGGGGCGGTCTCGGTTAAGGCCACGAATCACCTGAGTGTTTATGACGTTTAGTGCTGTTGTCGTGCTGTGTACCTTTCAGAAGCCGTTGATGTTGATGCTTAGTCGGGCCCAGGTGGTGTGTGAAGTAGGAGAGCAGCATAGCTGCCAGTGTTGTTGTTGTTGTAACAGCATAAAACATTCCCCATAAAATTTTGGGGAATACTGCTGAAGGGACAGTCCTTGGCCGGATATACATAGATCCGGGTCGTTCCGGTATCGTAGAACCGACTGTAGTGGGAATGGGCTCTTCACTAGCCTGGTTAGATCAATATAGGAAAATGTCAGACTTATTTGGGATTTCAATATTGACACATGCTCTATCAGGGTAGAAAGTGTTCAGGGGCGTTTCAAGGTTCGCTCTTCTGTGCCTTTACCCATTCGACGCCATGCCCTCTTATGAGCATAGATGAAGGAGGTTTTTAAATTAACCAATCTTGAGTGCAAAAGAAGAATGAATGGTATCCTCTTTATAAATATAACATAACGATTATTTTAACGATGCTGCTCTTCAGTATTCATTTTTTAACAATTTCGCATTCGCTGAATCAGCTGTTGTTAGCTAGTCGATTACCGAGAACTAAACGACAACAAATTTGATGTTGTTAACTCAGTCGAGAATAGAAAAATTCGTGATTTCAACTTAAATAAAACAAAAAATTTAAAATATGGTTGTTGTTATTGTTGTAACAGCATAAAACATTCCCCATAAAATTTTGGGGAATGCTGCTGAAGTGACAGTCCTTGGCCGGATATAGATCCGGGTCGTTCCGGTACCGTAGAACCGACTGTCGTGGGAAAATATGGAGACTTGTTTTCTTGAAATTAAAAAAGGAACATTAAATAATGTAATTTGAATATTTGGCTAAAATTTATTAGGAGGTCACGAAAGAAGTAAGCGCTCCAACAGTGGATCGAAGATTGTATCGGGAAGTGGACAATGACCCAAGCTGCTAAAGTAATGATTGCTTCAGAGTCGTCACCCTTTGGGGCCGTCGATTGTACTCATATGTATATCAATTTTACCACCAATGAAACATGAGGAGGCTTATGCCAACCACCATACATATATACCATTCAATTAATATGCAAATGGTAAAAGTAAACTTTTATCAAGGATCCAAGTATAAAAGCAGAAGTACAGTTTAGTTTTAATAATGAGGAGGCATGGTGAAACAATGAATCATAGATTGCATCCGTTACCCGATGAATGCCGACTTACTGATGACTGACTGGCTCATGGATATTCCCCATTGCTCACTTACAGGTCGTTGATAGCAACCAGTTACGAAGAATCTTAAAGCCGTCAGAACCTATCAATATAAAAGATAAATTATTCTAATTAAAAAAATGTAAATATGCAATGCAAATTCTAAATACGCTGGTGCGCTAAAATTAGTTGTTGGCAGCAGGCATTCGTTGGTTTTTTCTCTATTCCTCTTTGTTCTTTTCGCTTACTTTGACATTTATTTTGCCAGAGGTGTCGTTAAGAATAAGTTAGTGAATCGCACAATCGTTAGTGCAAACGACAAATATTGTCGTCAAAAATTGCGATTGTCGCACCGTTTAAAGTTAGTGAATCGCACTACTGGTGTTTGTTGATGAAAACTTGATATCTGATTTGTTTGAGTGTAATATTCCGTTATGGAAGTTTTACATGCATCATAATCCCCTTATCATCTGTTAAGACTTTTCTGATTAGATTTCTTAACTTAACAATTTCAATTTCCGGGATGCAGACTGCAATGACTAAAACTGGACTGACATCCTGTCTGACTTTTTTTTCTGATAATCTTTCTCTCTAACTCTTAAAAAGTTATAAACAGAACCGGGAGAGAACGCCACCCTGAAGTAACCCTTGTTTAATTCTTCTCGGTTTAGATGTTGAGGCTCGAAAATACACCGACGCCTCTCGACCACTCAGGTAGCTCGCAGTCCACCACTTCAGATCCTGCGGTAGAGAAAGAAGGGAAATCGGTCGATAAGATTCACCCTTTTCGTCCGGTTTCCCTGGTTTCAACAGCGGTCTCACCCTCCCAGTCTTCCAGATCTACGAAATGATGAGGGTGGTCATCGACAGATTGAAGTCTCGTAAGGTATACTACTCCCTTGGGGCCCAAATTTTTCAGCATCAACATGCTTAGTCCATCAGGACCAATGGTCTTGGAGGCTTTCGCCTTCCCGATGGCTTCCGCAACCTCGCCACAGGTGAAGGCAAGTGGCACGCTAGGCTTGGGCAGTTTACGTTGCCTTCGGGACACCTTCCTTTTAGCCCTATCCCCCGAAGGATGCAATATAAACTGTCGGCTAAAGTAGCTCGCGCATCTCTTCGGGCCCGACGAGGCGCGGTCACCGAATGAAATCTCCACTCGATCATCACGCTTCGCCGGGTCCGAATCTCCACGTTTAAATCCTTGATACGGGGATTTTGGGGATGGGACTGGCGAAGGTGGTTGTTGTTGTTGTTGTAACAGCATAGAACATTCCCCATAAAACTTTGGGTGGCGAAGCTAGTCATGTTCGTTGGCTAATGTAGCCGCTTCCGGCACTCTTGGTGAACTCCGCGAATCCCGACCAATCAGCTTTTTTAAAGTTGATCAAATAGCCTAAGTCGCTATGTTATGCTATTTATCAGACCAACACCTGCTATTGTTAGGTCAGGCGAGCTATTGCAACTATACCTTACCCAGGTCGCGGCGTCGTCATTCATTGTGCAGAATGTCGAATCGTCTATCTGCTCAGCCAATTCACTTCCCTTACGATCTGCTGGTAGGCTTGAATGCCATAGATCGTGGTGCGCATTGAAGTCGCCTACTACCAAACGATTTTCACCTCTAAGGAGCGCACCTATGTCAGGGTGATATCCTGCCGGACAGAAGGTAACAGGGGGTATATATATATTAAATATTTTGAGCTCGACATTGCCCGAACGGATAGCTATGGCCTGACATGCAAGGGTAGTATCCCTTCGGCCAATGTTTTCTTCGATAACATGATATTGCACCGTGTGGTGTGTGATGAATGCTAAACCAGCACCATTATCACGCTCGCGATCCTTACGATGCACATTATATCCGTTGCGACTCAACAAGTTTGAGTTGCTGTGCAGTTTCGTTTCCTGGATCGCAGCAATTGACAGATTATGCCGGTTCATAAAGTCGGTTATCTCCTCAATCTTGCCCTGCAGCTCATTGCATTTCAGCTGAAGGAGTCTCGTTTGCCTCGGGAGAGTCGTCGCGAGAGAGGTGTGAGGGAAGGGTGATGTTGCCCATGTTGTTGTGTACTCCTGTGAACCGTAGAGGTTCTGCCGGTGCTGGGCACCGGTGCACTTGGTGCAACTAAAGGGGCCGTAGAGGCTATGGGGGCCGTATGGCGCGAACAACACCGAACACTCAACCAGTCTAAAGGTGTTATTTACTGCAACGATCTTAGAGGCTTATCAGAGGAACTCATTCTTTCTGAGCTAAGCTCCCAAGATGTTACAGAAGTCAAAAAAATCCTTAAAAAAGTCAACACTGATCTCGTCGAGACAGGTCTAGTTATAATAATATTCGAAACTACAACTTTACCAACAACACTAAGAATCGGCTACGAAAAATTTAATGTCCGCCCATACATACCTCTACCATTGAAATGCAAAAATTGCCTTAGGTATGGCCATACCGCAACAATATGCAAAAACGAAAGAACTTGCCAGAAATACGCTAAACTCTATCACACAACACGTAGAACCCAATAACCATCCTGCTAACGACAAAATGTGCCCAATATTTTTACAGCAAAAAGAGATCCAAGCAATAAAAACCATCCAAAAAGTCGATCACAAAACAGCTGTGTCCATCTACAAAGAAAAACACCAACACAAACAGCATCAATATTCAACAATTGCGAACAACAACTATCAAAATATTCAGTCAACACCTACACAGAATGAAAAAGACACAACCACCAAGGCAAATGCAAACAGCACTCAAACATCAACATCCCAACCACCAAAACACATCACAGAAAGACGTCAACCAGTATTCTACTCCGACATACACAGCGAATCTGACTTTGAAACAGATCCGGAATCTATCCAACTACATCGACAAAAGCTTCAGCTAAAATTAAAATCCTCCCGTCTAAAACGTCGAAACGACTGCGAGCTCAGCTGAAAAGAATAAATAACTCTAAAAACAACAATCAACCAAAGCGAGCCAACAGCAACAGTCAAACCCTCAAACACTAAAACCACTTTAAATTTATCTTAATTTTATATTAAGTTAACATTTAAATTATCGTATACAATGCCCCTTAAAGTAATACAGTGGAACATAAATGGTTATATTAACCATTACAATGAACTGCTAATCCTAATTAAAAAACACAATCCACACAATATATCCCTTCAAGAAACCCACATTCACAATACAAAAACTTTAACTACGTACGGAGGAGTTGCTCTTCTTATTCATAATAAAATCCAATACGAAGAAATGATAATAAACACGCGCTTCGAATCAATATCGGCGATAATCCATTCTAAAATTAAATTCTCTATATTTTCAATATATATCCCTCACAACATGAACTATCGGACTTAACAGATGTCTTCAGCCCTAGTCAAGATTCTAGCTTAATCACTGGAGACTTCAACAGCTGGCACCAAAAATGGGGCTCTCCACGCAACAATCCCAGGTGCAGGATAGTTGCGAATTTTTTAGATAGCTCTCAGTATACAATCCTAAACGACGGCTCCGCCACCCACTTTGATACCCACAATACTTTCTCACACTTATGTAGATCTCACTTTCTGTTCGCCCCAATTAGCTATTGATGTAGCATGGAAATCTGAAACCCAGTTACTGGGGAGCGACTACTACCCCATCATAACAACACTATTTCACTCTTCTTACCACTCTTACAACAACAAAAACCCCAAATTTCTTACATCTTATGCCGACTGAGATAAGTACTGCTATCCTTCTGGAAAACTAGCTGAAGAAATACCAACATGCGAAAATATTAACAAAGAAGCTGCAAATATGCAAAAAATCGTTATAAGAAGCGCCCACTATGCTATACCTCAGGCATCCAGCAAATCCAAACAAAAATCCGTACCATGGTGGAACAATAAGCTTGAAGACCTCAAACAACATAAAAACTATCTATGGCGAATTCTAAAACGCTCTATCGCAAACGAAAACATATTAAACTACAAAAACAATTGCTTCCAAACTAAAAAGAGTAATTAAAACTGCTAAAAAAGATTCTATACTCGCATTCACCTCTGACATTAAACCCACTACTCCCCCGGGAAAAGTGTGGTCGAACATTAGACGGTTCTGTGGTCTCAAACCTCGAACAGGAATACACTGCTTAACTGATAACAATTCAACCGAACTGGACAGCGTTGAAATAGCCAATAACTTCTGTACACATTGGTCAGAGCAATCACAAGACAACAACTTTCCGGATACGTTCAGATCCAAAAAGGAAACTTTCCAGACAATCCTACCAAACAACACTACCGACGAAAAAGCAAAAGAAATCGAAAAACCCATCACCTACCTAGAATTATGCATGGCTTTAAACAAACTGAAGGGACTTACTCCAAGCTTTGACAGAATCACATACGAGATGGTAAAGCAGCTATCACACTCAGCAAAAACACGCCTAACCTCACTATACAACAAAATTCTAGATAATTACATACCACAACTATATAAAACAAGCACAATAGTCCCGATTTTGAAACCACATTATAGCAAAACCTCTGTTAACTCATATCGGCCAATATCGTTAAACCCAGTACTTGCAAAAACCTTAGACAAAATTATATCAAATAGGTTATGGTGGTTTATTACAAACAATAAGCTACTCAATAACCACCAAATAGGGTTCAGAAGAGGGAGATCAGTTACTGATAGTCTAATATATTTAGACTACAAGATAACTAACTCCCTTTCAGCCAAAGAACATATTTCAATAATATCGTTAGACTTCTCTAAAGCATTTGACAGAGTGGGTTCCCACTCCGTCATAGAGCAGCTCCAATCGTGGAAGGTTGGCAACAAAATAAATAAACTACGTAGCAAACTTTATGAAAAACAGAAAAATCAAAGTCAGAGTAGGCAACAGATATTCGAATACAAGAAACCTTCACAATGTCATCCCTCAGGGATCCCCTCTTTCAGTTATACTATTCTTGATTGCATATAATAAACTTGCTAATATTATACTATCCCACAGAGAACTGACTTTTTGCGCATATGCTGACGACTTTCATATCATAGCCCAACTCGACCGAACAAAAAATCAAATTATCAATATAAACTCTATCATAAATGAAATTTCACAGTGGTGCGACTACTCGGGCGCCAAATTATGTATGGAAAAATGCCAACATCTACATATCTGTAGAAAACGAAATTGTAGATGTACTATACAAACAAGCAACATATGTATGTCTCACTGAAATAAATAAACTCAAAATTCTAGGAATCACTTTCAACTCCAAATACAGATGGGATACTCACATAGAGCTTTTAACACTTTCACTAAAAAAGAGATTAAAGATTATAAAATGCTTATCAAGCTGCAAATTCAACTGCAATATCAGCTCTCATATTTCTGTAATTAAGGCACTCATTGTTTCTAAACTAAACTACGGTATATTCCATTACGGATACACATCTGAAAAAAATATCAACAAAATACAATCAATCCTTAACTCCGCAACCCGCCTAGCTCTGGGAGCCTTCCGAACCACCCGAATCAGTAATATTTTATTTGAAGCCAACTTACATACAATAAAAAACAATAGAAACTACAATACAACAACCCTCTTTAAAAACCTCATTACTAGCTACGACACGCCTATATACAATATAATCAAAAATTTTTTGGACGTCCACAAACCCAAAACTCAGAATCAGTTATCTCCAAAATAATAAAACAATGCTCCCTTCTTCACATTCCATACACTTTGGGTCCTACTCCCACCGAATATCTCCCTCCTTGGGAGTTTCCTATGTCTACAATAATCACATCAATGCGATCACACAATAAAGCATCCACTGCAACGTCAACATATCAACAACTATTCTCTGAAATAACAAATAAATACCAAGACTACAAGTTTATCTTTACAGACGGATCTAAAGCTAGCCACTCCACCACATATAGTATTACAACAAAATCTGAAATTATCGGCATTTCACTTCTACCTGAATACTCCTCTGCGTTCGCTGCTGAGATAATAGCTATTTTTAACAGTCTACAATATTACGAAGACATAGAAGGAAAATACGCTATATGCTCTGATTCACTCTCTTCTTTAGACTCCGTAACTAATCTAAAAAACAATGAGTACTATGCAAAGAATATACGACGACTATTGTTAGAATACTACCCCAAATTCATTTTGGTCTGGATCCCTGGCCAAGCTAACATTCAGGGCAACGAACTAGCCGACCAAACAGCCAAGTCAGGTCATCTAGCTCCACTGATCCTTAGTCAAAACTATAATCTGAAGGGCATAAAGAGACATATCTCAGCATTCTACAGACAATCCCACAAAAACTCCTTCCCTCAAACATCAACATGGTACCAATACATAAACAGTAACGAAACCAACGCCAACACATTCCTTCGAAAAATAGACAAAATACCCCGACTAGACTTAATAAAATTTGAGCGTCTCCGCCTAGGCTACACATATATTTCACATAGCTACCACTTAGAAAACCAACCACCAAAAGACTGTCACTTTTGCAACACTAGAGTTCCTATAACTATATCCCATCTCCTAAGCGACTGCCCATCTTTCCAAACACAACGTACCCGAGCCTTTCCCAATATCAATCCCTTAACTATGTTATCAACTCCAAACGAAGAAAATATTTCGAAAATTATATCTTTCTTAAAATCCACTCGGCTTTATTACGATATTGCTTAAACACACGATCTCAAACAATTCATTCATAAATAATTTGTAATGAACTTAGAATTAAGTCTATATAAATGTAGTTATCTTTCACACTTGTGAAGCTATAATTTCGGCGAGCGGAAGGCCTTAGTAGCCATTGCTCCTTATTACTGCTAGCTTTTAATTTTAATTGGAAGCTATCAATCAATAACAATTCATTTCGTTTCTTGGATCGCAGCTATCAGCAGACCGTGCCTTCTCATAAGTTAGTTATCTCCTCGATCTTGCACTGGAGTCCGTTGCAGTTTTACTGCAGGATCTTAATCTGCCCAGAATGAATTGGCGCGATGGGGGTGTAAGGGACAGGTGCGGTTGCCCACCTTGCCTCAGTTGCGCTTGCCGCTGTGCAGGTTGCTGCCTGGTGGAGACTGGGAGCAGCGCCGGAGGAGGCGTATACAGCTGCAGAGCTCCGCAACATGGGGCACTCACGTGTGGTGCGCAGAGCACACCAGGCCTTGGCACATATTGCACCTAACTGATACCACATTCCGGCGTATTCTGGTCTGACACACGGAACAGAGTGTGGGGCACCAAGAGCTGCTAGGTAGCCTTAACACTTGGGTGGGAGCGGGATGAGGATGGATGGGTTGGGAGAGATGGGGAGTGTGCGTGTTGTTGGATGGAGCCTTCTCTGGCGTACGCAGCAAAAATATGTTTCTGGGCCAGGGTTGGATTCAACTCCAGCC
Source organism: Anomoia purmunda (assembly GCA_951828415.1). Taxonomy (NCBI): domain Eukaryota; kingdom Metazoa; phylum Arthropoda; class Insecta; order Diptera; family Tephritidae; genus Anomoia; species Anomoia purmunda. Next base: position 38,760,096 of record OX639994.1, on the reverse strand, counting down.
CTGATCAGATGTGTGTGGAGCAGCCCTGCTGGAAGACATTGCTCCAGAGATGATACACGACAAATGGTATGCGCCGATCTAACAGGGTTGTTGAGTTGCAACGGCTACAATGTGCATCATAAGGATCGCGATCGAGGTAATGGGGGTGGATTAGTGTTCATCACCCATCACACTGTGCAGTATCGTCTTATTGAAGAAGACATCGACCGGCAGGGGCACTACCTTAGAATGTCAAGAAAAAGCTGTCCGGTCAGGCGATGCAAAGTCGAAATATTCAATGTTTATATACCCCCTGTCACCTGCTGCCCGGCAGGATATCATCCTAACATAGATGCCCTCTTCAGAAGTGAAAACCGATTGGAAGTTGGTTACTTCAATGGGCACTACAATTTTTGGCATTCAAGCCTACCAGCTGATCGTAGGGGAAATGACTACGCAGAGCAGATAGACGATTCGACATTCTGCACGATGAATGATGATGCGCCTGCCAGGATTATGGGTCGTTGCAGCAGCTCGCCTGACCTAACAATAGCTAGCGCAGGTCTGATAAATAGCATAACGTGGCGACCTACGTTATCGCTTGCATCAGACTACCTACCCATAACCTTCTCGATTGACAGACCTGCTGACTTTGTCTCCGCGGACCACCGTACCTACATCAACTTTAAAAAGGCCGACTGGGTCAGGTTCGCGGATTTCAATGAAAATGCCTTTAGATATCTTCCCATACCCACTAAAGTTCGCAAAGGCGAACAGAAGTTACGCAAGGTTGTTGTTGTTGTTGTAGCGGCTAGTGGTTGCGTCTGCTGCGGCTCGCTTCATCCCGGCAGGATGAATCCTCGAGAACCGCCCCAATTTCCCGTCTGAAGCGGCCGCTCTAGCGAATAAGCGAGACAAATTCCGTCACTCCGATTCCCGCACAGCACAACAACAGCACTCAATGCCATAACACACAGGTGAATTGCGGTCTTAACCAGAATCTCACCTGCGATAGAACCGTCCTAGTAGCGTTGGATTTGTCAAAACTTTTGACACAGTCAGTCACTTTACGCTACTAGCTGACGTGGAAGCATCGACTCTCCCGCAGGGACTGAAACGGTGAACCGCGAATCACCTGTATGGTCATCATCGGCATTATTCAGAGACACAACATCAAAACTAAGGAGGATTAAACAAGGGGTACCGCAGGGTGGAGTCCTGCCTCCACTCTTGTTTAATCACTACATCTCCAAGCTCCCTCAACCGCCAGAGGTAGTCACGATTGTCTCCTATGCTGATGATTGCTCGATAATGGCAACCGGCAATGCAATTGATGATCTGTGTTTGAAAGTGAACGGATATCTCTCTGATCTTGCCCACTTCTTCACTAGCAGAAACCTGGCGCTGTCCCCTGCTAAGTCCTCGGCGACAATAGTCTCTTATGCCGATGATTGCTCGATAATGGCAAGCGGCAATGTAATTGATAACCTGTGTTCGAAGGTGAACGGATATCTCTCATTTCTTCACAGGCAGAAACCAGGCGTTGCCCCCTGCGAAGTCCTCGGCGACCCTCTTTACCACCTGGACGAAGGAAGTCAGGCTGGATCTCAACATCCACATCGATGGCACCCCCATTCCGATGGTTAATCTCCCGAGGATTCTGGGGGTGACATTTTACAGTCTGCTCTCATTCTCCGCGCACACTATCGCAATCGGCAACAAAATACAGAGACGCAACAATGTCAAAGAAATGTTGTTGGCAACATACAAGGCGATTGGCCCACGACAGTCGGTTCTACGTACCGGAATGACCCGGGTTTTACCCGGCCAAGGACTGTTGTTTCGGCAATCTAACCCTGTTTAGATCGGCCTACCCCATAAGTTGTCTGTCTCTCCTGGAGCAACTCCTTGCAGCAGGGTTGCTTCACCTCCTTCTGGTCAGGGCTGGCATCGAGTCAAACCCTGGTCCAGAAACCTATTTTTGCTGCGTTTGCCAGAAAAAGCTCCATCCGAACTCCACTTCGGTAAGGTGTAATTCGTGCGACGGATGGAGCCATCTTAAGGTCTGCTCAGGCCTCAAGACCCACAAGGAGTGGTCCACAAACTATGTGGCCCCATGTTGTTCGCGCCCTACGGCGCCCATAGCCTCTACGGCTCCCCTAGTTGCACCTAGTGCACCGGTGCCTAGCACCGGCAGAACCTCTACGGTTCGCAGGAGCACACAACAACATGGTCGCTCCCCTCCCCCCCCTCAACCTAGCTCCGCCCCCCATGTGGGGAATAGCCAGCAGCTCCTGGTACCCCACACAGTCTGTTCCGTGTGTCAGGCTAGGATATACCGGAATGCGGCATCAGTCAGGTGCAATTCGTGCCAAGGCTGGTGTCACTTTCGAGTGTGTTCTGGCCTGCGCACCACACGTGAATGGTCGGGTGACTACCTGGCTCCCTGTTGTAGAGCCTCGCAACCGCACGCGCCAGTGGCGGCGCTGCCAAACAACACCATAAGGCAGCCCAACGTGCCATTGCATGTGCAGCAGGGTCCAGGTGGGCAACATCACCCTTCCCTCACACCCCTCTCCGCGACGACTCTACCGAGGCAAACGAGACTCCTTCAGCTGAACTGCAATGGGCTGCAGGGCAAGATTGAGGAGATAACCGACTTTATGAGTCGGCATAATCTGTCAATAGCTGCGATCCAAGAAACGAAACTGCACAGCAACTCAACTCTGTTGAGTTGCAACGGCTACAATGTGCATCGTAAGGATCGCGAGCGAGGTAATGGTGGTGGCTTAGCATTCATCACCCATCACACAGTGCAGTATCGTCTTATTGAAGAAGACATCGACCGCAGGGACACTACCTTAGAATGTCAAGGAATAGCTGTCCGGTCAGGCGATGTCGAGCTCGAAATATTTAATATTTATATACCCCCTGTCACCTGCTGCCCGGCAGGATATCACCCTGACATAGGTGCGCTCCTCAGAGGTGAAAACCGATTGGTAGTAGGTGACTTTAATGCGCACCACGATCTCTGGCATTCAAGCCTACCAGCTGATCGGAGGGGAAACGATTTGGCAGAGCAGATAGACGATTCGACATTCTGCACGATGAATGATGATGCCCCCACCAGGATTATGGGTAGTTGCAGCAGCTCGCCTGACCTAACGATAGCTAGCGCAGGTCTGATAAATAGCATAACGTGGCGACCTATGCTATCGCTTGCATCAGACCACCTACCTATAATCATCTCGATTGACAGACCTGCTGACTTTGTCTCCGCGGACCATCGGACCTATATCAACTTTAAAAAGGCTGACTGGGTCAGGTTCGCGGAGTTCACCGAAAATGCCTTCAGGTCTCTTCCCGCTCCCACCGACGTTCGAAAAGGCGAACATAAGTTCCGCAAGGTGGTTGCGTCAGCTGCGGCCCGCTTCATTCCGGCAGGGAGGATCCCTGAGATCCGTCCCAACTTCCCGGCTGAAGCGGCCGCTCTAGCGAACGAACGCGACCACCTTCGCCGCTCCGATCCCCGTAATCCTAATATTCAGGATTTAAACGTGGCGATTCGGAGGCTGGTTGACCAACACAAGCGGAACAAGTGGGAGGAGCATCTGAAGTCCTGTAATCTGGTCACGGGTGTTGGTAAGCTTTGGTCTACCGTGAAGTCCTTATCCAACCCGACGAAGCACGACGACCGAGTGGAAATTTCATTCGGGGATCGTGCCTCGTCGGACCCGAAGAGATGCGCGAGCTATTTTAGCCGACAGTTTATACTGCATCCTTCGGGGGATAGGACCAAGCGGAAGGTGACCAGGAGGCTGCGCAAAATACCGAACAACAGCGCGCCTCTTACCTTCACTTGTGGCGAGGTAAAGGAGGTCATCGGGAAGGCGAAAGCCTCCAAGGCCATTGGCCCTGACGGGCTAAGCGTGTTGATGCTGAAGAATTTAGGCCCCGCGGGAGTTGAGTACCTCACCGGGATCCTCAATTTGTCTATGGCCACCCTCATCATTCCAGACATCTGGAAGGTTGGGAAGGTGGTCCCACTACTGAAACCAGGGAAACCGGCCGACAAGGGTGATTCCTATCGGCCGATTTCCCTGCTTTCACCTGTGGTAAAGACACTTGAGGCCCTACTCCTCCCGTACTATACATACCACCTTGGGTCAGCTAAGCATCAACATGGCTTCCGGAAAGTGCACAGCACAACAACAGCACTTAATGCCATAAACACACAGGTGAACCGTGGTCTTAACCAAAACCGCCCCTGCGAGAGAACCGTCCTAGTAGCGTTGGATCTGTCGAAAGCTTTCGACACAGTTAGCCACTCCACGCTACTAGCTGACGTGGAATCATCAACTCTCCCGCAGGGACTGAAACGGTGGACCGCGAATTACCTGTGTGGTCGTCAATCATCGGTATGGTTTAGAGATACAACATCGAAACCAAGGAGGATTAAACAAGGGGTACCGCAGGGTGGCGTCCTATCCCCATTACTGTTTAATCACTACATCTCCAAGCTCCCTCAACCGCCAGAGGGAGTCACGATTGTCTCCTATGCTGATGATTGCTCGATAATGGCAACCGGCAATGCAATTGATGATCTGTGTTTGAAAGTGAACGGATATCTCTCAGATCTTGCCCAATTTTTCACTAGCAGAAACCTGGCGCTGTCCCCTGCCAAGTCCTCGGCGACCCTTTTTACCACCTGGACGAAGGAGGTCAGGCTGGATCTTAACATCCACATCGATGGCACCCCCATTCCGACGGTTAACCACCCGAAGATTCTGGGGGTGACTTTCGACAGCCTGCTCTCCTTCTCCGCGCACACTACCGCAATCGCCAATAGAGTACAGAGCCGCAACAATGTCCTCAAGTCGCTCGCCGGCAGCTCTTGGGGCAAAGACAAAGAAACGTTGTTGGCAACATACAAGGCGATTGGCCGGCCGGTAATAAACTATGCTGCGCCAGTTTGGTCGCCGGGAACCAGCAGGACACAATGGACGAAGCTGCAGACCTGCCAGAACGCCGCACTCCGAACGGTGACGGGATGTCTTCGGATGTCGCCTGAGGAGCATCTCCACCAAGAGGTCAATGTGCTCCGAGTTAAGGAGCACAACCTCATGCACAGCAAGCAGTTCCTTGCTGGATGTCACCGCTCGGGGCATCCAAACGGGCACCTGCTTGCCGTGGAACTGCCCCCCAGGCACATTAGAAGACATCTACTAGAACTAAAGGACGAGATCCAGCCACTCATCACACAACCGCTGGATCCGGAGGCGTACCGGCGGGTCCTAAGCAACATCCACAGAGACACAGTCACGAACATCATTGACTCCCGCCAGGCGAATGCAGTCATCGGAGCCCAACCACCACCTGTAGCAGATGAGGAGTCCCTGCTGCCCCGCGAGTCCCGCGTCACTCTGGCACAACTACGATCTGGATACTGTAGCAGGCTCAACTCCTACTTATCCAGAATCAACCCCGACATACCCAACACATGTCCGGCATGTGGAGATTCTCCGCACGACACCAACCACCTATTCACATGCCCTCTCAAACCCACTCATCTAACCCCCCTCTCCCTCTGGTCCAACCCTGTCGAAACTGCACGTTTCCTGGGCCTCCCCCTAGATGAGTTTGACGACAACGACCATGGGTGAATCCGCTCTTTACGGGGCGCGACTAGCCGCTACAACAACAAACATTGGCCGGTGGTAATAAACTATTCTGCGCCAGTGTGGTCGGCGGGAACCAGTAGGACGTAGTGGATGACGCTACAGAGGTGCCAGAACGCCGCACTCCGCACGGTGGCCGGATGCCTGCTGATGTCGCCTGAGGAACATATCCACCAAGAGGTCAATGTGCTTCGAGTTAAGGAGCACAACCTCATGCTCAGCAAGCAGTTCCTCGGTGGTTTTCACTGCTCGGGGCACCCAAATAGTCATCTGCTTGCATTATCGCTACCTCCAGGCACATCAGAAGTCATCTCCTAGAACTGAAAAACGAAATCCAGCCATATTCATTTAACGCAACCGCTGGATCCGGAGGCGTACCGGCGGGTCCTAAGCAACATCAACAGAGACACAGTCACTACCACCATTGACTCTCGCCAGGCAAATGCTGTTATCGGAGCCCAACCACCACCTGTAGCAGATGACGAGTCCCTGCTGCCTCGCGAGTGCCGCGTCACTCTGGCACAATTACGATCTGGATATTGTAGTAGGCTCAACTCCTTCCTATCCAGAATCAAACCTGACACAACCAACACATGTCCGGCATGTGGAGATTTTCCGCACGATACCAATATTGTGGTTGTAAGCCTGAAATCGGGGAACTCTAAACTAAAGCCACCAAAAAAAGACTAACTAAACAAATGAAAAAAAAGTTACAAGTTTTCTGGTTTTCTAAAGAGGTAAATACCTGAGCCAAGTGATCTAAGCCACCATAATGAAAGTGAAGAATTTTATACTGGGACTCCCTTGATGCAATTACTAGTTGTCCGGAAGTGCAGTTATCGTCACTGAAAAATAGTCGTAGTGAACGCATTTGACTTATATCCACAGAAAAACGCCTACAAAAAGTATTTTTTCCAGGGCTTGAAATGAAATTTTTATCTCCGGTGTCCCGACTTTTTTGTACAGAGAATATTTCTGAAGTAGCACAGCAAAGATTGATGTCGTCGGATAAATAATAATCAGGTTTTAAATAAATTTTGTTTATATCGGTTACCATTGTGCTTACTGAATGCTTCAAATTCGTATTTTCTATACGTGGATTAGAAATTGTAATATTAACAGATGTTATAGGACTTGTATTTATTAAAGCGTTGATATCACGAATCGAATTGACATGTTCGCCCAAAAGGGGTTGTAACTCATTTTTTAGCTCCTGAATATCAACCGGTCCTTCTATTCCAACTTTCTTTGCAATGTGTTTTTCTTCTCTAGATTTAGACAATTCATGAGGACTTAGTAAAATCGTGGAGGGATATTCGGCTATATCAGAACCTTGTTTTTTTTTATGCCTTTCATACTCATTTGACTGTGATTTACAGAGTGAAGAATTTGGAATCCAGGTAAGTAACAAAGTAGAACGACGTGCTTTATTAAATTGATCGACGAATGTTTTTGTATTAACAGTCAGATAACCGGGGTAGTGAATATGCTCAGATTCCCTTCGAACTGAGACAGGAGGATGTATACAAACATTATTTTTGCAAAACAACACTTCGTTATCGTCATAATTATCACCATTTTCACTTATTTTATCCTCGCCCAAAATAAGAGACGATGCTATTTTTATTATATTTGCAAATGACATATTTATTAAATAAATACGAACTAGAACCGTTAATAGAATTGAAGGAATGATATATTTAATCGATAAGTTTTACTTTTCTATTAGCTTCATACGATTCGATTAATAATGCAGTTAACAAACAACACGACCTAAACCACAGTACCCAACCTGAGGTAAAACTTTGCCTGAGGTTGAGCCTCTCAAGGGTGAAATTAAACGTATTAACCGTTATCACCATACATGGTTCCTCTTGGAAACAAGAAAAGGGAAAGTTTTCCAATAAGGAACCACACATTGAAAAAAATACTTATAAGGGGTGTCGAGAGTGTCCCTCTGATTGTAGAACTGAAAGTTCTTGCCTCCGGAGGCTTATAGTGTTTAAGTTATTCGTTGATAAAGTGGCAAAAATTGTCGAATTTACCCTCCCTCTTCCCTTAGTTGTTGAATTGAATTTAAATTCAGTGCTGCCATACAGTATGAGTCGAAAACAAATTCATGAAAACAAGAACAAATAAAGCTTTCTGCATTGGTTGTTGTTGCTTTAGCGGCTAGGTATTAACAGTCTTCGGCCGCGCTTAAACTTAACCCTGTAGTGTGATTCACTAACTTATTTTAAAGATATTCGATTGGTTAACTCAACTTAACGAAAATTTTAACGACCCTGCTATTCAGCAGCCATTTTTTAACGATTTTCGCATTCGCTGAATCAGCTGTTGTTGTTAGCTAGTCGTTTACCGAAAACTAGACGACAATAAATTTGATGTTGTTAACTCAATCGAGAAACGAGAAATTCGTGATTTCAACTTAAATAAAAGATAAATTTAAAATTCAGTGATTTGTTTTATTGTAATAAAAAAAGGAACATTAAATAATGTCCTTTGATTATCCGGCTGACGATTTATCATGAGATGACGAAGAAGTAAGCGCTCCGACAGTGGATCGACGTTTACTCCGGTATGTAGACAATTCTTTTCATTTGAATGCAATAGAATTTCCGATGCTGTATCGTTTAACTCCAGACTCGACTGAGGACCCAATTTCTCAAGTGACAACCAACTAAGAGGCTCCAGAATAACAGCAAAATCAACTGTGAGTAATTTAAAATTTTACTTTTATACTGGTAGGTTCTAGTGGGTTTCAGATTCTTCGCAACTGGCTGCTTTCAACGACCCTTAGGTAACCCATGGAGAATATCAACGAGCCTTCATAGGGTAACGGATCCAATCAATTGATTCATTGTTTCACCAGAAAGTGAGGTTTTCTAAGACCCAAGTATAACACCAAGCTGCAAACGAAATGTCTGCATCAGCGAGGTCTATCTGTTTAGGAGGCACTAGTGGGGCCGTCCATTTCAAGCTTATATCAATTTTGCCTCCAAAGAATCATGAGCAGGTTCATGCCAACCACCATATCTACCATCCAATTAATGTGCAACTGGTAAAAGCAAAGTTTTATCAAGGACCCAAGTATAAAAACAGAAATTTAGTTTAGTTTTAATATATACATATGTACATATGTAGATAATTGAATCTAATCAAGCACAACGCGAATTTTGAAAACGAAAACCATGGCATATTTCCAGGTAATTCCGGATATTCGTTGGAGTCGAATTGAAGACTATCCTACCAAACCACTCAGAGAAGAGCCCTTAATTTTGCTACAATCGAGCAATGCAGTATATACAAAGAATTATAAATGTTTGTAGTTTGGAACAAACTAGTATCTTATTTCACTTTAAGGAAATGTAATAAAAACGCTGAAATTATTATCTTATAAGTATAAGTTATTTGGAGGTAGTCCCTGCCTCTGGCGGTCATAGCTGTTTTGTGGTGCGGAATGGTTCCTATTATAATTTGTGGATCTCGTGCATTTTTGTGACGGATCTATTTCCATTGGTTGGTGCTCTTGCCAGGGTGCAGTTTGGTTGTATTGCACCTGCACGTTAGGTCTGTACCTTTGTGGTTCCTCGTATCTTCTGCTTGGTGAAGCATTGTAATGTCTGTGGTTGTATTGCGGAAAGTCGAACTATAAGTTCGCGTTGTCGTGATGTATAGTGCTTGCGATCGCCTAAGCGATTTCTAAGTCCTTTGGACTGTGACTATAGAGAGTGCCGCTGGTGTATTTGCTGTTCAGACCGAGAATGAATGTCCTTGCAGCTTCCTGGTTTGCGTATTCTTTCATGGCTGAGGGATTTCTTGAGCTATCCATCACAATTTTAGTGAGGGCAAGGTTTAGCGATTTACTAACTTCGCTATGGAACTCCGCCAACGTTCTTTTTCCCTGTTTTATTCTTTTCATTGCTTCGAGCAGCACATACAGGGGTCTCTGGTCCGCAAACGTATAATCGAGACGGTTAATTATGGAGTAAAAATTAAACTTTGTGTCATGGTTAATTAGAATATCGGCCGCCTCTCTTTTTTTTTTTTAAATGAACGATCGAGAGCGCCGTATAATACGTGGGTGTAGTAGCGTAACTCTTGATGTTTTCAGTGTGTGTCCAGGCACGTTTTCTCCACGATCTATAATGGTCGCCTGTGAATATGGGTAGCATTTTAAAAACTTCCAAGTTAATTTGCGACGCATCAGTAATGTTGGGTGCACAGTCTTGGTATTGATCTGTGACTGTGGCTGTTGCGTTGGTTTTAAGAGAATTCATCCTCTCTTGGGTTTCAGTCAGGGTTGTGGTCAAGGCAGCTATTTGTGCCCTCAGGTTTGCTATCTCCTGTGCGCTCATTTCTGCGTCCGATGATAAACGTTTTGAACACGATTCCAGTTTTATGTTGTATCCTTAGTTGTTTCACTTTGTTCGAATTTTTCGTAGAGTCTTTTCTTTTCCATTAATTATTTATGCACTTTTTTCAAATGTTAGTGCTGGAAATCTTATTTCCCGTGGAATTAGCTTTTTTGGTTGTAATTTTCACATTTAATTATAAAAGTGGCTTTAAAACGGTTGAGCCCCCAGTTAATATCATTTGGTCGATATTAAAAAAAATAATATTTTTTGTTTTCACCGAAATGTGATATTCTTAAGACAGACCTGTTCACATGAATCTTATTGCTACTTATAGTATTGAGATACGTCGGTCGTTATCTGTTTACTAGTATATAGCTATTTTGGTAATTATTGTTTGTTTTAGTTTCTATTGATATAATGTTTGTCCGTTGCAGTTCGTGGTAAATCGTGTTGAGATAAGTTCTGTTGTTTTGGTGTTGCGTATATTGTTATCATGCAAGGTTAAACATATGGTTGTTTATCGGCATTTTTGTTTGTAAACAATAATTATGTTATAATCGCACTTGGATTCTTGAGGCAAAGCCTGATTTTATTTAGCTTCTCTCTTTACACGTCGTACACTGGTTAAAAAGAATCTCAAACGTCGCCCGGAAACAGTCAACTCTCACAGTTGACACTTGGCGACGGCCATTACATAGAAGAGAACGGGGCTGCCACACGTTTGGTTTCACATATAATTTATTACATTCGGCCTTAACCTGACAACCGATCGACCTCGATCGACTCTGGTGGGAACTCCCCGGTCTCTTCCAGATATTCATAATCCGTACATTCATCATAATTACATTGGTCATTATCCATATTGTTTTCTTGAATGCTGGGGGTGTTGCCTTCTTGCCTCGGATCCTCGCCGCTTTGGCTGAATTGCACCCAGCGTCGAAGTCTGCTGGAGTCGAGAACACTACTGTAAGGAGTTTGAGTGACCTGGCAGTTTTCTATGTCAGTCACTACGTAACGGTCCTGCCCCAATTGTTTCTGAATGACATAAGGTCCCTTATACTTAGGAATAAGTTTCTTATTTCTACCGATGGTATTGTCTACATTCTTGATCACTACATATTCACCAACCTCAAACTGCTGGGCGGGCTTATGGGTTCGATTAAAATATTGCTCGTTCCTTTTCTGTGACGTCTGGATAGCCTCGTTCGCCTGTGCCCTGATTTTGGCCAAATCGGTGATCTCATGGACATAGTTTCCCCGAAGGTACTCGGTCAATTCGTCAACTACACGGCCCCGCTGCTCTACACCGAACAACAACCTGCTGGGAGTCTGTTTGGTGCTACTATGGACTGTGTTGTTGATGGCAAACTCTACATCGACCAGTCTCCCCTTCCAGTTCGTATGGTCTATAGGATTGGTAAGTTTGGCCAACATACTCTTTAGTACTCGATTCACCCTCTCTACTTGTCCATTCGATTGTGGAGATGCTACAGCATTTAGCACGTGTTCTATACTATGACGAACGCAAAATTCCTTGAACTCAACTGATGTGAAACAAGATCCCCGATCACTTATAATCCGTCTTGGTCGACTGTAATCTGTAAAATACCTACTTAATGCGCAAATGGTCTCTTTGGTGCTGGTGTTTACCCCATATAATTTAACGAATTTTGTGAACGAATCCACAACCACCAAAACGTGTCGGTGTTTAGACCTAACAGTTTCCAGAGGACCGAAGTGGTCAATATGAAGCGTATCCCACGGTTCAGATTTCTTCGGAATGCTATACAAGTGTCTTTCATTACTTCGAGACTGTCCCGAATAATAAATGCACTTCAAGCAGTTAGCGAGAAAGCCCTTGATCTTCCTCCTCATTCCCGGGAACCAATAGTGTTTTCCAATCTGGGTGAAACATTTATCTACTGCTAAATGACCATAGGTCTCGTGAATTAACCGGATCACATTACTCTCCATCTCTGCGGGTACATACAATTGTCTGCTACCGTTCGCGACATGGAAAACCAATCCGTTCTCCATATCGAATCCCGGCACCGCAGTCTCTTCTAACTTCTGTTTTAACTCCTTAATAACTGGATCTCTCATCTGAGCTATTTGAAGATTCACGTCCACTTCACTTTCCTCCACGGTACTAACACACGTCGGCCTGCTTAATGCGTCCATCTGCTGCCCCGGTCGATGTCTAATCTTATAATCGTAATCTGCCAACGCCAAAGACCACCGGGCAATCCGTGGGTTGATTTGTTTCTTACTGAGAGTCCGTACTAGTGAATTGCAATCTGTCACAATGGTGAAAGGGATTCCATGAACAAACACTCTGAACCGTTCCAGAGCCCTAACTATAGCCAAAGTTTCCAACTCAAAACTGTGATAACGAGTCTCGGCATCCGTGGTGCTCCTAGAAAAGTACGCCACTGGATGGAACTTATGGTCAGCTTACTTTTGCAACAAGACGGCCCCGTAGCCGTACATGCTGGCATCGGTGTGCAATTCGGTTTCAAGGTTTAATTTGAATATACACAAAACGTGACTTAGTCAGACTGGTCTTCGAAATCTGGAATGCTTGCTTGCATTCGTCAGTCCAATCGAATCGGACGTCTTTACCCAGCAACCTGCTCAGCGGCTTAGCCACTCGCGAGAAGTTAGGTATGAACCTTCGTAAATATGAGAACAACCCTAGACACCGTTGCACTTGTTTTGCATTTTTTGGTTCACAATAGCTTCTGATGGCTTCTATTTGCCTCTCACTGGGTCGTATTCCCCTGTTACTAACCCTATATCCTAAATATTCTAGCTCCTGGTACGCAAATTTACATTTCTCAAAATTCAATTTCAGTCCGGCCTCTGCGAGTGATTTTAACACTCGCCCTAGCACTTCACCATGCTCTTTAATAGTCCTTGTGGCCACCAAAATATCATCTAAATAAACCACTACCTCTCCACGAGTAACCATCGGTTGAAGCACTTGGTTGACCAGTCGTTGAAAAACCGCCGGAGCATTAGCTAATCCGAATGGGACAAAGTTATATTCATACTGCCCCATTGGGGTCACAAAGGATGTCAACCGTATTGAGTCCGCATGCATCGGAATCTGATGATAACCATTCCGTAAATCCAGTGTGGTAAAATAGTTTTTTCCTCCCAAGTACAACAAACAATCTTCAATTAACGGAAGGGGGTATCGGTCTTTTATGGTTATTTTATTCAACTCTCGATAGTCAACACACATACGTAATTTCCCATTCCTTTTCCTGACTAGGACTATCGGCGATGCATACGGGGACTCACTCGCTTTTATAATACCCTGAGACAATAGGCTATCAATTATTGCTTGCACCTCGTTTTTCTCTTTAAATGATAATCTGCGTGGAACGCTATACACGGGCGTATCTTTTTCTACTGAAATCTTCATAAAATATTTATCCATCGTTTTGCCTCTCGCCGCTTCTACGTATTCCTTACGAATAACCGTTTCTATCACATCAGCACCTGTCTCTGTCAACTGCTCACTTATGTCATATGTCCTAAGTGAAATATGTTTGTTACCCTCACAATCTGTCTCCCCGCCTAGTGTCACGTCATCGTCACTCTTAACTAGTGCCAATTCTTGAACATTTTCCTCCAACAAACTTTCCCCGCCGGGTGCAACCCTTACATACATGGTATCCGATCTTTTTGAAATATTTAACAATGTAAGTGCACTGATAACATTAATTGAAAGCTCATTTATCCTTGTCTTATTCCTTAACATCAGTAATTCATTTTTATTATATTTTAGATTTAATACTTTACATAAGTGAATGCCCATTCGGCTCAACAGGTCACGCCCGAATAACCAAGGAACAATGGCTTGGTCATCGGGTAAAATTAAAAAATTGTGTTTAAATTCAACACCTTTAAATAAAATTTTACATTTCACGTATCCGTACGTATTTTATCGATTATTTCCGATTCCTTGATATTTTGTTGCTTGCCGCTTGTCCTCGATCTTGAAAGGCACGCACGACTTCCGCACAAAACTAACCGGACTACCGGTGTCAAAGAGAACAAAACGCTTCCTAAGTTCAGTGCACTTATCTTGTAAATAAAAGGCAACACTTACCCAATTTCTTGCAGTTAGCTGCTCGACCACTCTGCGCACCAATCGGTCTTCTTGGGTTTCCTCTCCCTCTTCAACTGCTGTGACTGCTGCTGCTGCACCACTGGTCCTCTTCTTCTTTGGGCAGGTGAACCTAGTATGCCCCACTTCGCTGCATACAAAGCAAGCATCTGGATTGCGTTTGCGTTTGTAATGTCTGTGGTTGTATTGCGGAAAGTCGAACTATAAGTTCGCGTTGTCGTGATGTATAGTGCTTGCGATCGCCTAAGCGATTTCTAAGTCCTTTGGACTGTGACTATAGAGAGTGCCGCTGGTGTATTTGCTGTTCAGACCGAGAATGAATGTCCTTGCAGCTTCCTGGTTTGCGTATTCTTTCATGGCTGAGGGATTTCTTGAGCTATCCATCACAATTTTAGTGAGGGCAAGGTTTAGCGATTTACTAACTTCGCTATGGAACTCCGCCAACGTTCTTTTTCCCTGTTTTATTCTTTTCATTGCTTCGAGCAGCACATACAGGGGTCTCTGGTCCGCAAACGTATAATCGAGACGGTTAATTATGGAGTAAAAATTAAACTTTGTGTCGTGGTTAATTAGAATATCGGCCGCCTCTCTTTTTTTTTTTTTAATGAACGATCGAGAGCGCCGTATAATACGTGGGTGTAGTAGCGTAACTCTTGATGTTTTCAGTGTGTGTCCAGGCACGTTTTCTCCACGATCTATAATGGTCGCCTGTGAATATGGGTAGCATTTTAAAAACTTCCAAGTTAATTTGCGACGCATCAGTAATGTTGGGTGCACAGTCTTGGTATTGATCTGTGACTGTGGCTGTTGCGTTGGTTTTAAGAGAATTCATCCTCTCTTGGGTTTCAGTCAGGGTTGTGGTCAAGGCAGCTATTTGTGCCCTCAGGTTTGCTATCTCCTGTGCGCTCATTTCTGCGTCTGATGATAAACGTTTTGAACACGATTCCAGTTTTATGTTGTATCCTTAGTTGTTTCACTTTGTTCGAATTTTTCGTAGAGTCTTTTCTTTTCCATTAATTATTTATGCACTTTTTTCAAATGTTAGTGCTGGAAATCTTATTTCCCGTGGAATTAGCTTTTTTTGTTGTAATTTTCACATTTAATTATAAAAGTGGCTTTAAAACGGTTGAGCCCCCAGTTAATATCATTTGGTCGATATTAAAAAAAATAATATTTTTTGTTTTCACCGAAATGTGATATTCTTAAGACAGACCTGTTCACATGAATCTTATTGCTACTTATAGTATTGAGATACGTCGGTCGTTATCTGTTTACTAGTATATAGCTATTTTGGTAATTATTGTTTGTTTTAGTTTCTATTGATATAATGTTTGTCCGTTGCAGTTCGTGGTAAATCGTGTTGAGATAAGTTCTGTTGTTTTGGTGTTGCGTATATTGTTATCATGCAAGGTTAAACATATGGTTGTTTATCGGCATTTTTGTTTGTAAACAATCATTATGTTATAATCGCACTTGGATTCTTGAGGCAAAGCCTGATTTTATTTAGCTTCTCTCTTTACACGTCGTACACTGGTTAAAAAGAATCTCAAAAGTCGCCCGGAAACAGTCAACTCTCACAGTTGACACTTGGCGACGGCCATTACATAGAAGAGAACGGGGCTGCCACACGTTTGGTTTCACATATAATTTATTACATTCGGCCTTAACCTGACAACCGATCGACCTCGATCGACTCTGGTGGGAACTCCCCGGTCTCTTCCAGATATTCATAATCCGTACATTCATCATAATTACATTGGTCATTATCCATATTGTTTTCTTGAATGCTGGGGGTGTTGCCTTCTTGCCTCGGATCCTCGCCGCTTTGGCTGAATTGCACCCAGCGTCGAAGTCTGCTGGAGTCGAGAACACTACTGTAAGGAGTTTGAGTGACCTGGCAGTTTTCTATGTCAGTCACTACGTAACGGTCCTGCCCCAATTGTTTCTGAATGACATAAGGTCCCTTATACTTAGGAATAAGTTTCTTATTTCTACCGATGGTATTGTCTACATTCTTGATCACTACATATTCACCAACCTCAAACTGCTGGGCGGGCTTATGGGTTCGATTAAAATATTGCTCGTTCCTTTTCTGTGACGTCTGGATAGCCTCGTTCGCCTGTTCCCTGATTTTGGCCAAATCGGTGATCTCATGGACATAGTTTCCCCGAAGGTACTCGGTCAATTCGTCAACTACACGGCCCCGCTGCTCTACACCGAACAACAACCTGCTGGGAGGCTGTTTGGTGCTACTATGGACTGTGTTGTTGATGGCAAACTCTACATCGACCAGTCTCCCCTTCCAGTTCGTATGGTCTATAGGATTGGTAAGTTTGGCCAACATACTCTTCAGTACTCGATTCACCCTCTCTACTTGTCCATTCGATTGTGGAGATGCTACAGCATTTAGCACGTGTTCTATACTATGACGAACGCAAAATTCCTTGAACTCAACTGATGTGAAACAAGATCCCCGATCACTTATAATCTGTCTTGGTCGACTGTAATCTGTAAAATACCTACTTAATGCGCAAATGGTCTCTTTGGTGCTGGTGTTTACCCCATATAATTTAACGAATTTTGTGAACGAATCCACAACCACCAAAACGTGTCGGTGTTTAGACCTAACAGTTTCCAGAGGACCGAAGTGGTCAATATGAAGCGTATCCCACGGTTCAGATTTCTTCGGAATGCTATACAAGTGTCTTTCATTACTTCGAGACTGTCCCGAATAATAAATGCACTTCAAGCAGTTAGCGAGAAAGCCCTTGATCTTCCTCCTCATTCCCGGGAACCAATAGTGTTTTCCAATCTGGGTGAAACATTTATCTACTGCTAAATGACCATAGGTCTCGTGAATTAACCGGATCACATTACTCTCCATCTCTGCGGGTACATACAATTGTCTGCTACCGTTCGCGACATGGAAAACCAATCCGTTCTCCATATCGAATCCCGGCACCGCAGTCTCTTCTAACTTCTGTTTTAACTCCTTAATAACTGGATCTCTCATCTGAGCTATTTGAAGATTCACGTCCACTTCACTTTCCTCCACGGTACTAACACACGTCGGCCTGCTTAATGCGTCCATCTGCTGCCCCGGTCGATGTCTAATCTTATAATCGTAATCTGCCAACGCCAAAGACCACCGGGCAATCCGTGGGTTGATTTGTTTCTTACTGAGAGTCAGTACTAGTGAATTGCAATCTGTCACAATGGTGAAAGGGATTCCATGAACAAACACTCTGAACCGTTCCAGAGCCCTAACTATAGCCAAAGTTTCCAACTCAAAACTGTGATAACGAGTCTCGGCATCCGTGGTGCTCCTAGAAAAGTACGCCACTGGATGGAACTTATGGTCAGCTTACTTTTGCAACAAGACGGCCCCGTAGCCGTACATGCTGGCATCGGTGTGCAATTCGGTTTCAAGGTTTAATTTGAATATACACAAAACGTGACTTAGTCAGACTGGTCTTCGAAATCTGGAATGCTTGCTTGCATTCGTCAGTCCAATCGAATCGGACGTCTTTACCCAGCAACCTGCTCAGCGGCTTAGCCACTCGCGAGAAGTTAGGTATGAACCTTCGTAAATATGAGAATAACCCTAGACACCGTTGCACTTGTTTTGCATTTTTTGGTTCACAATAGCTTCTGATGGCTTCTATTTGCCTCTCACTGGGTCGTATTCCCCTGTTACTAACCCTATATCCTAAATATTCTAGCTCCTGGTACGCAAATTTACATTTCTCAAAATTCAATTTCAGTCCGGCCTCTGCGAGTGATTTTAACACTCGCCCTAGCACTTCACCATGCTCTTTAATAGTCCTTGTGGCCACCAAAATATCATCTAAATAAACCACTACCTCTCCACGAGTAACCATCGGTTGAAGCACTTGGTTGACCAGTCGTTGAAAAACCGCCGGAGCATTAGCTAATCCGAATGGGACAAAGTTATATTCATACTGCCCCATTGGGGTCACAAAGGATGTCAACCGTATTGAGTCCGCATGCATCGGAATCTGATGATAACCATTCCGTAAATCCAGTGTGGTAAAATAGTTTTTTCCTCCCAAGTACAACAAACAATCTTCAATTAACGGAAGGGGGTATCGGTCTTTTATGGTTATTTTATTCAACTCTCGATAGTCAACACACATACGTAATTTCCCATTCCTTTTCCTGACTAGGACTATCGGCGATGCATACGGGGACTCACTCGCTTTTATAATACCCTGAGACAATAGGCTATCAATTATTGCTTGCACCTCGTTTTTCTCTTTAAATGATAATCTGCGTGGAACGCTATACACGGGCGTATCTTTTTCTACTGAAATCTTCATAAAATATTTATCCATCGTTTTGCCTCTCGCCGCTTCTACGTATTCCTTACGAATAACCGTTTCTATCACATCAGCACCTGTCTCTGTCAACTGCTCACTTATGTCATATGTCCTAAGTGAAATATGTTTGTTACCCTCACAATCTGTCTCCCCGCCTAGTGTCACGTCATCGTCACTCTTAACTAGTGCCAATTCTTGAACATTTTCCTCCAACAAACTTTCCCCGCCGGGTGCAACCCTTACATACATGGTATCCGATCTTTTTGAAATATTTAACAATGTAAGTGCACTGATAACATTAATTGAAAGCTCATTTATCCTTGTCTTATTCCTTAACATCAGTAATTCATTTTTATTATATTTTAGATTTAATACTTTACATAAGTGAATGCCCATTCGGCTCAACAGGTCACGCCCGAATAACCAAGGAACAATGGCTTGGTCATCGGGTAAAATTAAAAAATTGTGTTTAAATTCAACACCTTTAAATAAAATTTTACATTTCACGTATCCGTACGTATTTTATCGATTATTTCCGATTCCTTGATATTTTGTTGCTTGCCGCTTGTCCTCGATCTTGAAAGGCACGCACGACTTCCGCACAAAACTAACCGGACTACCGGTGTCAAAGAGAACAAAACGCTTCCTAAGTTCAGTGCACTTATCTTGTAAATAAAAGGCAACACTTACCCAATTTCTTGCAGTTAGCTGCTCGACCACTCTGCGCACCAATCGGTCTTCTTGGGTTTCCTCTCCCTCTTCAACTGCTGTGACTGCTGCTGCTGCACCACTGGTCCTCTTCTTCTTTAGGCAGGTGAACCTAGTATGCCCCACTTCGCTGCATACAAAGCAAGCATCTGGATTGCGTTTGCGTTTGTAATGTCTGTGGTTGTATTGCGGAAAGTCGAACTATAAGTTCGCGTTGTCGTGATGTATAGTGCTTGCGATCGCCTAAGCGATTTCTAAGTCCTTTGGACTGTGACTATAGAGAGTGCCGCTGGTGTATTTGCTGTTCAGACCGAGAATGAATGTCCTTGCAGCTTCCTGGTTTGCGTATTCTTTCATGGCTGAGGGATTTCTTGAGCTATCCATCACAATTTTAGTGAGGGCAAGGTTTAGCGATTTACTAACTTCGCTATGGAACTCCGCCAACGTTCTTTTTCCCTGTTTTATTCTTTTCATTGCTTCGAGCAGCACATACAGGGGTCTCTGGTCCGCAAACGTATAATCGAGACGGTTAATTATGGAGTAAAAATTAAACTTTGTGTCGTGGTTAATTAGAATATCGGCCGCCTCTCTTTTTTTTTTTTAAATGAACGATCGAGAGCGCCGTATAATACGTGGGTGTAGTAGCGTAACTCTTGATGTTTTCAGTGTGTGTCCAGGCACGTTTTCTCCACGATCTATAATGGTCGCCTGTGAATATGGGTAGCATTTTAAAAACTTCCAAGTTAATTTGCGACGCATCAGTAATGTTGGGTGCACAGTCTTGGTATTGATCTGTGACTGTGGCTGTTGCGTTGGTTTTAAGAGAATTCATCCTCTCTTGGGTTTCAGTCAGGGTTGTGGTCAAGGCAGCTATTTGTGCCCTCAGGTTTGCTATCTCCTGTGCGCTCATTTCTGCGTCCGATGATAAACGTTTTGAACACGATTCCAGTTTTATGTTGTATCCTTAGTTGTTTCACTTTGTTCGAATTTTTCGTAGAGTCTTTTCTTTTCCATTAATTATTTATGCACTTTTTTCAAATGTTAGTGCTGGAAATCTTATTTCCCGTGGAATTAGCTTTTTTTGTTGTAATTTTCACATTTAATTATAAAAGTGGCTTTAAAACGGTTGAGCCCCCAGTTAATATCATTTGGTCGATATTAAAAAAAATAATATTTTTTGTTTTCACCGAAATGTGATATTCTTAAGACAGACCTGTTCACATGAATCTTATTGCTACTTATAGTATTGAGATACGTCGGTCGTTATCTGTTTACTAGTATATAGCTATTTTGGTAATTATTGTTTGTTTTAGTTTCTATTGATATAATGTTTGTCCGTTGCAGTTCGTGGTAAATCGTGTTGAGATAAGTTCTGTTGTTTTGGTGTTGCGTATATTGTTATCATGCAAGGTTAAACATATGGTTGTTTATCGGCATTTTTGTTTGTAAACAATAATTATGTTATAATCGCACTTGGATTCTTGAGGCAAAGCCTGATTTTATTTAGCTTCTCTCTTTACACGTCGTACACTGGTTAAAAAGAATCTCAAAAGTCGCCCGGAAACAGTCAACTCTCACAGTTGACACTTGGCGACGGCCATTACATAGAAGAGAACGGGACTGCCACACGTTTGGTTTCACATATAATTTATTACATTCGGCCTTAACCTGACAACCGATCGACCTCGATCGACTCTGGTGGGAACTCCCCGGTCTCTTCCAGATATTCATAATCCGTACATTCATCATAATTACATTGGTCATTATCCATATTGTTTTCTTGAATGCTGGGGGTGTTGCCTTCTTGCCTCGGATCCTCGCCGCTTTGGCTGAATTGCACCCAGCGTCGAAGTCTGCTGGAGTCGAGAACACTACTGTAAGGAGTTTGAGTGACCTGGCAGTTTTCTATGTCAGTCACTACGTAACGGTCCTGCCCCAATTGTTTCTGAATGACATAAGGTCCCTTATACTTAGGAATAAGTTTCTTATTTCTACCGATGGTATTGTCTACATTCTTGATCACTACATATTCACCAACCTCAAACTGCTGGGCGGGCTTATGGGTTCGATTAAAATATTGCTCGTTCCTTTTCTGTGACGTCTGGATAGCCTCGTTCGCCTGTTCCCTGATTTTGGCCAAATCGGTGATCTCATGGACATAGTTTCCCCGAAGGTACTCGGTCAATTCGTCAACTACACGGCCCCGCTGCTCTACACCGAACAACAACCTGCTGGGAGTCTGTTTGGTGCTACTATGGACTGTGTTGTTGATGGCAAACTCTACATCGACCAGTCTCCCCTTCCAGTTCGTATGGTCTATAGGATTGGTAAGTTTGGCCAACATACTCTTCAGTACTCGATTCACCCTCTCTACTTGTCCATTCGATTGTGGAGATGCTACAGCATTTAGCACGTGTTCTATACTATGACGAACGCAAAATTCCTTGAACTCAACTGATGTGAAACAAGATCCCCGATCACTTATAATCCGTCTTGGTCGACTGTAATCTGTAAAATACCTACTTAATGCGCAAATGGTCTCTTTGGTGCTGGTGTTTACCCCATATAATTTAACGAATTTTGTGAACGAATCCACAACCACCAAAACGTGTCGGTGTTTAGACCTAACAGTTTCCAGAGGACCGAAGTGGTCAATATGAAGCGTATCCCACGGTTCAGATTTCTTCGGAATGCTATACAAGTGTCTTTCATTACTTCGAGACTGTCCCGAATAATAAATGCACTTCAAGCAGTTAGCGAGAAAGCCCTTGATCTTCCTCCTCATTCCCGGGAACCAATAGTGTTTTCCAATCTGGGTGAAACATTTATCTACTGCTAAATGACCATAGGTCTCGTGAATTAACCGGATCACATTACTCTCCATCTCTGCGGGTACATACAATTGTCTGCTACCGTTCGCGACATGGAAAACCAATCCGTTCTCCATATCGAATCCCGGCACCGCAGTCTCTTCTAACTTCTGTTTTAACTCCTTAATAACTGGATCTCTCATCTGAGCTATTTGAAGATTCACGTCCACTTCACTTTCCTCCACGGTACTAACACACGTCGGCCTGCTTAATGCGTCCATCTGCTGCCCCGGTCGATGTCTAATCTTATAATCGTAATCTGCCAACGCCAAAGACCACCGGGCAATCCGTGGGTTGATTTGTTTCTTACTGAGAGTCAGTACTAGTGAATTGCAATCTGTCACAATGGTGAAAGGGATTCCATGAACAAACACTCTGAACCGTTCCAGAGCCCTAACTATAGCCAAAGTTTCCAACTCAAAACTGTGATAACGAGTCTCGGCATCCGTGGTGCTCCTAGAAAAGTACGCCACTGGATGGAACTTATGGTCAGCTTACTTTTGCAACAAGACGGCCCCGTAGCCGTACATGCTGGCATCGGTATGCAATTCGGGTTCAAGGTTTAATTTGAATATACACAAAACGTGACTTAGTCAGACTGGTCTTCAAAATCTGGAATGCTTGCTTGCATTCGTCAGTCCAATCGAATCGGACGTCTTTACCCAGCAACCTGCTCAGCGGCTTAGCCACTCGCGAGAAGTTAGGTATGAACCTTCGTAAATATGAGAACAACCCTAGACACCGTTGCACTTGTTTTGCATTTTTTGGTTCACAATAGCTTCTGATGGCTTCTATTTGCCTCTCACTGGGTCGTATTCCCCTGTTACTAACCCTATATCCTAAATATTCTAGCTCCTGGTACGCAAATTTACATTTCTCAAAATTCAATTTCAGTCCGGCCTCTGCGAGTGATTTTAACACTCGCCCTAGCACTTCACCATACTCTTTAATAGTCCTTGTGGCCACCAAAATATCATCTAAATAAACCACTACCTCTCCACGAGTAACCATCGGTTGAAGCACTTGGTTGACCAGTCGTTGAAAAACCGCCGGAGCATTAGCTAATCCGAATGGGACAAAGTTATATTCATACTGCCCCATTGGGGTCACAAAGGATGTCAACCGTATTGAGTCCGCATGCATCGGAATCTGATGATAACCATTCCGTAAATCCAGTGTGGTAAAATAGTTTTTTCCTCCCAAGTACAACAAACAATCTTCAATTAACGGAAGGGGGTATCGGTCTTTTATGGTTATTTTATTCAACTCTCGATAGTCAACACACATACGTAATTTCCCATTCCTTTTCCTGACTAGGACAATCGGCGATGCATACGGGGACTCACTCGCTTTTATAATACCCTGAGACAATAGGCTATCAATTATTGCTTGCACCTCGTTTTTCTCTTTAAATGATAATCTGCGTGGAACGCTATACACGGGCGTATCTTTTTCTACTGAAATCTTCATAAAATATTTATCCATCGTTTTGCCTCTCGCCGCTTCTACGTATTCCTTACGAATAACCGTTTCTATCACATCAGCACCTGTCTCTGTCAACTGCTCACTTATGTCATATGTCCTAAGTGAAATATGTTTGTTACCCTCACAATCTGTCTCCCCGCCTAGTGTCACGTCATCGTCACTCTTAACTAGTGCCAATTCTTGAACATTTTCCTCCAACAAACTTTCCCCGCCGGGTGCAACCCTTACATACATGGTATCCGATCTTTTTGAAATATTTAACAATGTAAGTGCACTGATAACATTAATTGAAAGCTCATTTATCCTTGTCTTATTCCTTAACATCAGTAATTCATTTTTATTATATTTTAGATTTAATACTTTACATAAGTGAATGCCCATTCTCAACAGGTCACGCCCGAATAACCAAGGAACAATGGCTTGGTCATCGGGTAAAATTAAAAAATTGTGTTTAAATTCAACACCTTTAAATAAAATTTTACATTTCACGTATCCGTACGTATTTTATCGATTATTTCCGATTCCTTGATATTTTGTTGCTTGCCGCTTGTCCTCGATCTTGAAAGGCACGCACGACTTCCGCACAAAACTAACCGGACTACCGGTGTCAAAGAGAACAAAACGCTTCCTAAGTTCAGTGCACTTATCTTGTAAATAAAAGGCAACACTTACCCAATTTCTTGCAGTTAGCTGCTCGACCACTCTGCGCACCAATCGGTCTTCTTGGGTTTCCTCTCCCTCTTCAACTGCTGTGACTGCTGCTGCTGCACCACTGGTCCTCTTCTTCTTTGGGCAGGTGAACCTAGTATGCCCCACTTCGCTGCATACAAAGCAAGCATCTGGATTGCGTTTGCGTTTGTAATGTCTGTGGTTGTATTGCGGAAAGTCGAACTATAAGTTCGCGTTGTCGTGATGTATAGTGCTTGCGATCGCCTAAGCGATTTCTAAGTCCTTTGGACTGTGACTATAGAGAGTGCCGCTGGTGTATTTGCTGTTCAGACCGAGAATGAATGTCCTTGCAGCTTCCTGGTTTGCGTATTCTTTCATGGCTGAGGGATTTCTTGAGCTATCCATCACAATTTTAGTGAGGGCAAGGTTTAGCGATTTACTAACTTCGCTATGGAACTCCGCCAACGTTCTTTTTCCCTGTTTTATTCTTTTCATTGCTTCGAGCAGCACATACAGGGGTCTCTGGTCCGCAAACGTATAATCGAGACGGTTAATTATGGAGTAAAAATTAAACTTTGTGTCGTGGTTAATTAGAATATCGGCCGCCTCTCTTTTTTTTTTTTAAATGAACGATCGAGAGCGCCGTATAATACGTGGGTGTAGTAGCGTAACTCTTGATGTTTTCAGTGTGTGTCCAGGCACGTTTTCTCCACGATCTATAATGGTCGCCTGTGAATATGGGTAGCATTTTAAAAACTTCCAAGTTAATTTGCGACGCATCAGTTATGTTGGGTGCACAGTCTTGGTATTGATCTGTGACTGTGGCTGTTGCGTTGGTTTTAAGAGAATTCATCCTCTCTTGGGTTTCAGTCAGGGTTGTGGTCAAGGCAGCTATTTGTGCCCTCAGGTTTGCTATCTCCTGTGCGCTCATTTCTGCGTCCGATGATAAACGTTTTGAACACGATTCCAGTTTTATGTTGTATCCTTAGTTGTTTCACTTTGTTCGAATTTTTCGTAGAGTCTTTTCTTTTCCATTAATTATTTATGCACTTTTTTCAAATGTTAGTGCTGGAAATCTTATTTCCCGTGGAATTAGCTTTTTTGGTTGTAATTTTCACATTTAATTATAAAAGTGGCTTTAAAACGGTTGAGCCCCCAGTTAATATCATTTGGTCGATATTAAAAAAAATAATATTTTTTGTTTTCACCGAAATGTGATATTCTTAAGACAGACCTGTTCACATGAATCTTATTGCTACTTATAGTATTGATATACGTCGGTCGTTATCTGTTTACTAGTATATAGCTATTTTGGTAATTATTGTTTGTTTTAGTTTCTATTGATATAATGTTTGTCCGTTGCAGTTCGTGGTAAATCGTGTTGAGATAAGTTCTGTTGTTTTGGTGTTGCGCATATTGTTATCATGCAAGGTTAAACATATGGTTGTTTATCGGCATTTTTGTTTGTAAACAATAATTATGTTATAATCGCACTTGGATTCTTGAGGCAAAGCCTGATTTTATTTAGCTTCTCTCTTTACACGTCGTACACTGGTTAAAAAGAATCTCAAAAGTCGCCCGGAAACAGTCAACTCTCACAGTTGACACTTGGCGACGGCCATTACATAGAAGAGAACGGGGCTGCCACACGTTTGGTTTCACATATAATTTATTACATTCGGCCTTAACCTGACAACCGATCGACCTCGATCGACTCTGGTGGGAACTCCCCGGTCTCTTCCAGATATTCATAATCCGTACATTCATCATAATTACATTGGTCATTATCCATATTGTTTTCTTGAATGCTGGGGGTGTTGCCTTCTTGCCTCGGATCCTCGCCGCTTTGGCTGAATTGCACCCAGCGTCGAAGTCTGCTGGAGTCGAGAACACTACTGTAAGGAGTTTGAGTGACCTGGCAGTTTTCTATGTCAGTCACTACGTAACGGTCCTGCCCCAATTGTTTCTGAATGACATAAGGTCCCTTATACTTAGGAATAAGTTTCTTATTTCTACCGATGGTATTGTCTACATTC
Source organism: Anomoia purmunda (assembly GCA_951828415.1). Taxonomy (NCBI): domain Eukaryota; kingdom Metazoa; phylum Arthropoda; class Insecta; order Diptera; family Tephritidae; genus Anomoia; species Anomoia purmunda. Next base: position 38,733,835 of record OX639994.1, on the reverse strand, counting down.
TTGATCACTACATATTCACCAACCTCAAACTGCTGGGCGGGCTTATGGGTTCGATTAAAATATTGCTCGTTCCTTTTCTGTGACATCTGGATAGCCTCGTTCGCCTGTTCCCTGATTTTGGCCAAATCGGTGATCTCATGGACATAGTTTCCCCGAAGGTACTCGGTCAATTCGTCAACTACACGGCCCCGCTGCTCTACACCGAACAACAACCTGCTGGGAGTCTGTTTGGTGCTACTATGGACTGTGTTGTTGATGGCAAACTCTACATCGACCAGTCTCCCCTTCCAGTTCGTATGGTCTATAGGATTGGTAAGTTTGGCCAACATACTCTTTAGTACTCGATTCACCCTCTCTACTTGTCCATTCGATTGTGGAGATGCTACAGCATTTAGCACGTGTTCTATACTATGACGAACGCAAAATTCCTTGAACTCAACTGATGTGAAACAAGATCCCCGATCACTTATAATCCGTCTTTGTCGACTGTAATCTGTAAAATACCTACTTAATGCGCAAATGGTCTCTTTGGTGCTGGTGTTTACCCCATATAATTTAACGAATTTTGTGAACGAATCCACAACCACCAAAACGTGTCGGTGTTTAGACCTAACAGTTTCCAGAGGACCGAAGTGGTCAATATGAAGCGTATCCCACGGTTCAGATTTCTTCGGAATGCTATACAAGTGTCTTTCATTACTTCGAGACTGTCCCGAATAATAAATGCACTTCAAGCAGTTAGCGAGAAAGCCCTTGATCTTCCTCCTCATTCCCGGGAACCAATAGTGTTTTCCAATCTGGGTGAAACATTTATCTACTGCTAAATGACCATAGGTCTCGTGAATTAACCGGGTCACATTACTCTCCATCTCTGCGGGTACATACAATTGTCTGCTACCGTTCGCGACATAGAAAACCAATCCGTTCTCCATATCGAATCCCGGCACCGCAGTCTCTTCTAACTTCTGTTTTAACTCCTTAATAACTGGATCTCTCATCTGAGCTATTTGAAGATTCACGTCCACTTCACTTTCACACAAAACGTGACTTAGTCAGACTGGTCTTCAAAATCTGGAATGCTTGCTTGCATTCGTCAGTCCAATCGAATCGGACGTCTTTACCCAGCAACCTGCTCAGCGGCTTAGCCACTCGCGAGAAGTTAGGTATGAACCTTCGTAAATATGAGAACAACCCTAGACACCGTTGCACTTGTTTTGCATTTTTTGGTTCACAATAGCTTCTGATGGCTTCTATTTGCCTCTCACTGGGTCGTATTCCCCTGTTACTAACCCTATATCCTAAATATTCTAGCTCCTGGTACGCAAATTTACATTTCTCAAAATTCAATTTCAGTCCGGCCTCTGCGAGTGATTTTAACACTCGCCCTAGCACTTCACCATGCTCTTTAATAGTCCTTGTGGCCACCAAAATATCATCTAAATAAACCACTACCTCTCCACGAGTAACCATCGGTTGAAGCACTTGGTTGACCAGTCGTTGAAAAACCGCCGGAGCATTAGCTAATCCGAATGGGACAAAGTTATATTCATACTGCCCCATTGGGGTCACAAAGGATGTCAACCGTATTGAGTCCGCATGCATCGGAATCTGATGATAACCATTCCGTAAATCCAGTGTGGTAAAATAGTTTTTTCCTCCCAAGTACAACAAATAATCTTCAATTAACGGAAGGGGGTATCGGTCTTTTATGGTTATTTTATTCAACTCTCGATAGTCAACACACATACGTAATTTCCCATTCCTTTTCCTGACTAGGACTATCGGCGATGCATACGGGGACTCACTCGCTTTTATAATACCCTGAGACAATAGGCTATCAATTATTGCTTGCACCTCGTTTTTCTCTTTAAATGATAATCTGCGTGGAACGCTATACACGGGCGTATCTTTTTCTACTGAAATCTTCATAAAATATTTATCCATCGTTTTGCCTCTCGCCGCTTCTACGTATTCCTTACGAATAACCGTTTCTATCACATCAGCACCTGTCTCTGTCAACTGCTCACTTATGTCATATGTCCTAAGTGAAATATGTTTGTTACCCTCACAATCTGTCTCCCCGCCTAGTGTCACGTCATCGTCACTCTTAACTAGTGCCAATTCTTGAACATTTTCCTCCAACAAACTTTCCCCGCCGGGTGCAACCCTTACATACATGGTATCCGATCTTTTTGAAATATTTAACAATGTAAGTGCACTGATAACATTAATTGAAAGCTCATTTATCCTTGTCTTATTCCTTAACATCAGTAATTCATTTTTATTATATTTTAGATTTAATACTTTACATAAGTGAATGCCCATTCGGCTCAACAGGTCACGCCCGAATAACCAAGGAACAATGGCTTGGTCATCGGGTAAAATTAAAAAATTGTGTTTAAATTCAACACCTTTAAATAAAATTTTACATTTCACGTATCCGTACGTATTTTATCGATTATTTCCGATTCCTTGATATTTTGTTGCTTGCCGCTTGTCCTCGATCTTGAAAGGCACGCACGACTTCCGCACAAAACTAACCGGACTACCGGTGTCAAAGAGAACAAAACGCTTCCTAAGTTCAGTGCACTTATCTTGTAAATAAAAGGCAACACTTACCCAATTTCTTGCAGTTAGCTGCTCGACCACTCTGCGCACCAATCGGTCTTCTTGGGTTTCCTCTCCCTCTTCAACTGCTGTGACTGCTGCTGCTGCACCACTGGTCCTCTTCTTCTTTGGGCAGGTGAACCTAGTATGCCCCACTTCGCTGCATACAAAGCAAGCATCTGGATTGCGTTTGCGTTTGGAGCAAGTACTTTGGTAATGCCCATACGCAAAACAATTATAGCAACGCACTTTTCCCAGTTCCACTGCACTACCGCCAGACACTGACTCCTTCTGCTTACTGCCTGTAGTAACCGTCTGCGTTTTGATGCGCCTTTTCTTTTCATAGCGCTCTATCAGCATCTTTAGCTCGCCTATGGTGGTAGCACTGTACAACATGCTTGTGCAGATCTGTCCTGAAAACCATCGATTATTATGTCGATTAATTCCAGCTCTGGAACGTTGGCGCGACTGGCAATGAGCTGCATCTCAATAACATACTGTCGAGGCGTTTCGTTTGGCCCCATTGTACGTGCTCTCAATTGCGTAAAAACATCTTGCATCGAGAACGCCCTTTCGTACTCCTGCAATAGTGCCGACTTAAGCTCACCGTACGTGCGCGCTGTTAAAATGGATGCAAACCGTTTCGTCTGCCCAGTCATCAGATGGCGCGCCGCGACCAGCTTATCGCGTTCCATATAATTATACGCCTCGAACATATTTTCCAGGTCGCTGACCCACTTTCGTACGTCTTGCAGTTCGGAGCCTTCGAACTTGGTGACCATAGCGTCTAATACGGCCAGATCAATTCGCTTATCGCTGCCCATGCCAATCTCCTGTTGCAGCATTCGCAACTCCTGTCGTTTGCGTGCGATGGCGAGCTGCCGATCCAGGAGCTCTTCCTCTGCTTCCTGTAAACGCTGCCGGGCTATGGACCCTGATGGTGTTGTGAACGTCATTGGCCGCCGTGAAGTATCCGCAACTGGCTGCTGCACTACACCCACAAACTGGTGCACGACTTCTGGCGGTTGAGAAGCATCTGGCTGCTGGAGGGCATCTGCCTGCTGGGAACATGGCTGCTGAGGAGCATCTGGCTGCTGAGGAGCGTCTGGCTGCTGAGATGCGTCTGCCTGCTCCGGTAGTATTACAATGTATATATGTATGTGGTGTATATACATGTGTTTGTGGTGTAAAAATTTATATACATACATATGTATCTTCGTACTAACGTCGTTAACTAGCGCTTACTTCTTTCGTCAACTCGTGATAAATTATACCCAAATATTCAAAGGACGTTATTTAATGTTCCTTTTTTAATTTTATGAAAACAAATCACAAACTTTTAATTTTTTTCTTTTATTTAAGTTGAAATCTTGTATTTTTCTTTTCTCGATTGAGTTAACAGCATCAAATTTGTTTTCGTTTAGTTTTCGGTAATCGACTAGCTAACAACAACAGCTGATTCGGCTGATATTTTAATTTGCAAATTTTCTGTACATCTGATAAAATGTTTACCTAAATAAAGTTTTATTTTGCTTATTATACCAATATTTATATATAAAAATCTGTATCTAATATCTTAAATATATCGTAAATATATATTTTGATAATTTCGTAAATTCTTTTGTAACGCAATAGAATTAGAAGAAAAATGTAATTGAAACAAATTTCCCAAAAGTTTATAAAAGTTAATATAATTTCATATTGAATTAAAAAAAAGATCGTAAAGACGTGGCACAAAAAAGCTAGGATTAGAACTATGGGGTAAAAACTAAAACGAGCAATATGATAATGTGACCGGCGACTATACGCGCTAAGCCACAGCAGACGTCGCGCGGCGCCTGTTTAAACGGCTATTATGTAAATCATAGCAATGTGTGTGAAAAGAAGAACAATTTACGAATCAAACTAAAAATTAAAGAAAGAAGAAAAAGTAGAAAACCGCGAAAAAAAACGTTTGATTGTCAGTGGGGCAAGTTGAGACGGAAGAGGAGTTATATAACAATTGTGGATAAGAGAAGGGTTGAAAGGGAAAGGGGACGGTAACCAAAATAATATCATTTTCTGTTTTTCGGCAATTTTTGAGCCGATTCGCTAATTGCGCGTGGACGTGTGCGCAAATGAATTCATGCGCACATGAATTATTTAATAAATGCGTGCATATTGATGCATATATTAATTTAGAATATTTATATATAATTTATATGTATGAATATGCATATTTAGTATGCCTACATATAATAAATTTAATAAAAAAATTAAAAAAAATAGAATAAAATGCCGCAGAGTGGAAATTGAACTCTGGTCAAAGTAAGATTTTATATTACATGCCACAACTTAACCAGCAAAGCCACAGCAGACGTTGCAGTGTGCTCACTTAAAGGGCTTATTATTCAAATCTTTACTCAAGAGCATTTGGGCAAAAATTCTAGAATATTCTAGAAAAATGCCAGCGATTTGTCAGACTACGTTGTTAAAATGCATTATTGTCTGATATTGCGATGTTGAAACTTTTCAATGACCGTCGATGGTTTGTAAAATTGAAGATTTTAGCATTTTTGTGTTCGTCGCGAAAAAGATTGTCGAGGGTAACATTTGCGTGAGCGGGGAGATGAAATGCTCGCGCTTATGAATGAACGACATTTGTTTTTAGGAACACGCGCGTGCGTTTATGAATGAATTTTTTGTTGTTGTATGTAGTTTCAGTTAGTTTAGAATAATTGTCGCTGGCGCAGGCACAGGTGCAGCTGCGGTTGTGTTCGCGCTGTGATTTGATTTAGATTTAGCGTAGCTCAAGGTTGAAATTATGCCCATGCACGTAAGTACATACATATGTGCGTATGTATGTACATGTATGCATATGCATTTATGTATTTAGAATGTGTGCATATATACTTGACGACATTTTAGCAAATTCATAGTAATATTTATTATATTACAAAAAATCAATTTAAAAAATGAATGTGCTTGGATATTTCACCTTTTATCATTTTTTAAAATATTCATGATGGCATGATAAAAACACCATATTATGCTTTTTTCGTAAAAATTCAACAAATAATTTTAAATGAAGCCAAATTTTTTCTTTTATTTTACGTAATTTCTTCTAAAAATTTTATGAAAAGTTTAAAAAAAGAGTTAATTATTTATTAATTTCATATTTTGTAAAAAAAATGTTCATAGTTCCAGCTGACTGTCGTTGAGTTCGGACGTGTTTTTCACTTGCTCCGCATTAATCTAATAGTTTTACTATCTAAAGTACTTTTTTTGTTTTTTTTTTATCCATTGTGCTAAACAACAGCGACACAGTCTGAACATTTTTGTTTTGCTTTTTGCGCTGTTCCAACGTTTTTTTTCTACCAAATACATTTTGCGAGCATATAACAATGGCAAGCGAAACGCAATGTGCGGAAAAGGCAGAGGCGGTCGTTACGCTCAAAGGCGCTGTATATGTTCGTTGCGAAAAGAGTACGCCTGCTATTAAAATCTCTTCTGAAGAAGACTTACTGCGATTTCGTTGATGTTATGTACTCACTTTGTATGTGTTATTCTATTTCCAGCTGGTATTTTTATTATACTCTTAAGTATGTAATTAAGGATCTGTTGTGTTCTATTCTGTTATTTCCTCTCAATGTTTTTGTTAAACTTTAAAGTTGGTTTTATTTATTATTCACATAAATATGCAATGTAGGGCTTCTAGCGTTACTGATAATAGCCTTGCTAAGATTAATGTTTTATGTAGCCAACAAAAAGGCCTCAACATAGTTCATTCCAATGCACGTAGCTTAAATGCTGACAGGCTCGACTATGTTAGAAATGTGTTTGAGTGGTCGTTAATTGTCATTATTTGTGTATCTGAGACATGGTTTGATGTTAGTGTAAGTGATACCTTTGCTGGTATATATAACTATAATATAATGCGAAATGATAGGATTGACAAGAGAGGTGGTGGAATTGCCATTTATTGTAGATGCAATCTTCATATGAGACTCCTGTCTGAATCAGGTAGTAATAACACAGAATTTATACTACTTGAGGTGTCTGGTAAGCATTTTAAAGCCCTTGTCTCCTACGTATACAATCCTCATAAATCTGTATGCCTAAACTAGTTTTTTGATGTCTTATCTGATTATGATGTTGATTATAGTAATATTGTTGTTTGTGGGGATTTTAATGTCAATATTCTTCTACGCGATTGTTGTAATGATATTTTTCTTGATTGTGTTGCTAGCAGCGGACTTACATTAGTAAATATTATTAACTGCAATGCTAGTTTACTTGACTATTTTGTTTTTTCCGACTTGACCAGTGTTCTAAACTTTGACCAAATATCCTTTGTATCGGACCATGACCTAATTTTTTGCTGTTTGGATTTTAATATTGACTGTTCCAATAAAGCAAAGTTTCTTTCCTACAGAGACTACCGATATCTTAATGCAAGTGAGCTTTTCTCTGACTTAAGCAGTATTGACAGGAGTGCTTGCTGGCTCTATGAATCTATTGATGACAAACTTGACATTCTTATTGGTATTTTGAAATCTGCTTTTGACAAATATGTGCCGCATATCCTTGGAAGTCTTACCCACATTATAAATCATAGCGTAACTACGTCTTTCTTTCCGCACATGTGGAAAGTTGCTACAGTACTGCCTGTTGCCAAAAAGAGTTTTGCTAGTTGTATTAACGATTTTCGTCCCAACAGTATTTGGTCGGCTCTTTCCAAAGTTTTCGAGACCCTAATGGCGGAGCAGAGCTCGTCGCATGTCCATAATAAAAATCTTCTTTCCCCTCTGCAATCAGGATTCAGGAAAAATCATAGTTGCACCACTGCCATATTAAAAATATTAGATGACATTCGAATGCCCTTTTATAAAAACCACTTGACATTACTCTGTCTACTAGATTTCTCTAGGGCCTTCGATTCTGTTAGTCATGCACCTTTATGTAGCAAGCTGCAATGTTACTTTCGATTTGGGCACGATGCGCTTGGTCTTATGAAAAGCTATATATCAGGCAGATTTTAACGAGTGCGACGTTTCAAAACTGAAAGCGGTAACTGTTGGTGTTTCCCCAAGGGACATTGTTTAATAATGTGACGCGCTATATTTACGGCTTATCAAGTTTGAACATATTTCGCCATGGAAGCACCGACTTTTAGGCTGTGAGATCTCGGAGTATCACAATGCCAACAATTGTATATTTTTATATAAGCTTATCACTTGGAAATCTTCTAACTATCTTTATGATAAGTTGTGTTTTACCAAATCTGCCCGCATTTTAGACCTTATAATCACTCAGTTTATCTCATTGGTCTCAGCAAGGCTGTTCTTCGTCAACGCTATCCGCATTTGGGACTCTATCCATGCCAATATTAGAAAGCAGATAAACAAAAGCAATTTTAGAGAATCCATCTATAATTACTTCAGTACTTAGTTTTTAATTGATATTCCATCTTCCATTATAGTCCTAATTTATTCATATTTTTGTAACTTTTCTTTGTTAAAACATTGCTAACTCCATATTGATTAGATGACTATTGCAAACCCGTCATTTAATTTATAAGTTTTATAGCTTAATTATGTACATATGTAGTGCTTATTGACTTACTTTAAGATCTGTTATGTCCTGTTATTGTGGCTCTGAAATTTGTCGTACTATAAAAGATTTTAATCTCTATTGTTCTAATTTGCCTAATAAATAATGATATAATGAATATAGTACATACACTTGCAACATTATCAATACTTTGAATTTCAGCTTGTTTTTAAGTTTGAAAAATATTCTTAAGACTTGTAATTAAAAATACTTCATAATTTGCATACACTCATATTTTTTTTAAATTTGTAAGTTTAATGAAGTTAATGGCAAATTTTAGAAATAACTATTTTTTAATAAATCTCCCTGAAACTTTTTTCGAAACATGACTTCAAATGTACACATTAATAAACACATGTGTAACAATTTTCCCATAAACATCTGCCACTTATCAACATTTCAGCAACAATTTGAACAGAGGAAAATGTGAATTCACATTTTTCAACCCTGTTAAGTCGCTGGCGAAACCAAAACTTAGCAGCTCTGGATCCCTTACCCGAAACCGTTCAGATTCCATTTGCTTCGAACCAAAATTTGCACCTTCTCATTGTTTGATGTTCTCTGGTACCGCGACCATCTTTCAGCAATTGTGTGTTTACGATTATTGGAGACTAGTAATAGGTTTGGAACATTGTGAATGAATATGAAAAGATGGCGGCGGCTGATATTAAATGTCACAAATAGAAGTTCGCTCAGCGAATGGCACGAGAATGCTGAGCGTCGCTACATCAGCTGTGCCGAATTTTGACGTCTATGTTCTAAAATTTTTCGGGTTGGCTTTCCAATAAGGAAGCATTGGCTGTTTTAGCCAAGCTACGTTGAACTTTTTAGCGAAATTCAAAAGTAGGTGCTCACTGACCGATATTTAGAACATTTTAGGGGAAAATAATAACAGTTTGAAAGTTATTTGTTGTTGAAATTTCCAGATTTATTTGACAAAATTTTAATATAAACAATGCACTATTGATGTTTATTTTTATTTGTACATGACCTATTGCTATTCTGCAATAATCGTAAACACGCACTTGCTGAAAGATGGCTGCTATACGTCAATACTGGTGACGCCAGATCCTTCAAAATTTAAATACTTTTTCACTCTAAAACATGTTGGTAGACGCAAGGAAATCGAATTGTAATTTCCATACATGCAATTATTAGAAATTACGATTAGAATATGGACTTTTTTGTAAAAATACTGTGAATGGCATAGCCGCAGTTGGACTGACCAGGGTTTTTTTTTTAAAGTGCGGCCGAAGACTGCCAACGCAAAAAAGTGTTCTGCACAAACATACTGTGGAAAGCGTAGCCGAAGTTGGACTGACATGGGTTATTTTTTTAAAAGCGCGGCCAAAAGCCGCCAACGCTAAAAATTGATCTGCACAAAAATACTGTGGATGGCGTAGCTGGAGTTGGACTGGTTATTTGTTAAAAGCCCGGCCGAAGGCCGCCGACGCAAAAATGTGTCCAGCATAAAAATACTGTGGATGGCGTAGCCGGGGTTGGGCTGACCAGGGTTATTTTTTTAAAAGCGCGGCCGATTTCTGCCAATACAGAAGGGTTTATTTGTTTTTGTTTTCATAAATTTTTTTTCGACTTTTTTTCGTACTGTGTGGCAGCACTGAATTTCTGTTCAATTGAGGTTCAATTCGACAACATTTGTAACTTTAACAACGAATAACTTAAAAACTATAAGCTTCTGGAGGCAAGGACTTTCAGTTCTATAATCAGGGGGGCCCACTCTAGCGCCTCTTATAAATCTCATTTTTCAAAGCGTGGTTCCTTATTGGAACATTTTCTCAATTTTTCACTTGTATGTGTTCACAATGGTTTGGAAAATAGTGTTCAAATAATGAATTCTTACACATTCTGTAAGAAAATGAGTGCGGATTAAGCTTTATGCCCATGATAGTGATAATAGTGAAGAGTTCATATTAAAATTTTGTAAAGTAAATCTAGACATTTCCACAATAAATAACTTTCAAACTATTGGGTCCGTTTCTTTATAACCTAGTTGCAAAAGAACACTGGCAGGATAACAAAATGCATGTACAGCAACAACACTAACGGGCCTCCGTCCCGTTAAAATCTGGCAAGTCTCAGAGTACGTTCCAATTCCCGTCGTCATTAGGTTGGTGGTGTAGGTGCGGTTGAGAGGACTCCCGTCTTTACGTCTGGTCTGGCTCTGAACGTTCACCTCATAAGGGTGTGCGTCAACCCTAGCATGGCCTCCCTGCTTCGGCACAGACAACCATGAGACCATCTTTTCAGGACGACTACACTTTCGGGTTTTGGATAGCGGCCCTGAGTTGGGACCCAGTGAAAAATTAAAATGAACTCCAAAAATCAAACCAAAACTAGTAAAGTTTCGAGCAGTAGAGGGGCGTCGAAGCCAATCCCCAAAACTGGCTCATCGCTGTGAGTGGCAGCTTCTACTGACGCGAGGGCGAAACCGCCTCCCTCCGTTTGCTCTGTACGGGGGACAGCCGCTGTCGCCAAAATTAAGGGTGGTGAAGAATCGTCGGAACCGACATCCAAAATCGTGATTAGACCGGGGGGTACAGTCACTGCCACTCGCGTTGTTGGAGGGGAAAAGTCTAAGCCGACCTCCGCGGCCTCTAGGTTAGTTGGGGGCGTGATTCCAGCTGGTCGCGCAGGTGAGTTGCAGGGGAAATCGCCCGCGGCCTCTGGAAGGGGGGTACTGGACGATATCGCCAGTACCAGCAAGGGTTTATCCTGCAGCGTACCGGTGCAGGTGAAGGAGACCCAAATGCAGCCTGCCGAGGGATCTAAGCGGCGATTGGGCACAGGGAGGAGAGCCCACTCCGATCGTCACATGGCCTCCAAGATTCTGGAGCGCTATGGCGGCCAGGCGGGATCTCAGTTATCTGAGAGGCATGCTAAGTCGCTCGAATGGGCTAAGGGTGTGCTTAGGGAGAGCGCGAGTGCGCCTTCGAAGACCTCAGCTTTAAAGAGACAGCAGGGAGAAACCTCTTCAGTCAAACGGCCCAGGACTGGGCAGCGCCGAAAACATTCAGCGAAGTCGCGAAACAGGCGGGCTCCATTATCCTGCGTGTCGTGAACCGCAGTAAGGAGGACGGTGCCATCTCTAAGATGGACTGGAGGCGTGTGGCGGCAGCGATCTCTGCCGTCTTTATGAAGGTGATCAGGGACAATCCTGGTCCACCTCCTCGCTGCGGGAGAGCGGTTTGGCACTCTGGCCTCTTCAAGAGGATCTCGTGCGCTGACGAGCGGTCGGCCACGCTTTATAAAGCGGAGGTTTCCTTGGTGGGGGAGGTCAGGAAGGGTGCCAGACTTGAGGCCGTGGATAAAAAGGATTTGCCTTTGCGTCCGAGGGCTCGGGTCTGGCTCCCTGCGGAGCCCTCTGCACCGGGAGACATTGAGGAAATCCTCCGATATTTTAACCCAAACCTTCCGACGCTGATTCTGCTTAACGCGGAGTCCCTCGGCCCTCTCGCCGAGCAGCAGGGATTCATTTCCTATGGCTTCGAGAAGGTAGCTCTAAAAATCTTCGAATCCGATGCCAGGGGTAGTGACGCCATCCTTCCGGTTGAACCGGAGTTGGTGCCGGAGGTCTGCGGACCTGACGCGGAGGATGAGGTGGTGGTCATGGAGGCCTTCATGAGTATGGAGGTTGACTCTGTCAGGTCGGACGCCGAGAGCGCCGGGGGAGTCTCCTCGGTAGCGGGGTCCGTCCTGAGCCTAAACAGGCTGTTCGACGGGGTGGAGGAGGAGGAGCTTCTTGCCTCGGACAGCGAGGACGTGGCCGCGGGGGGGCTGGAGGAGATTACTGAGGATGATTATCCTGCATATAAATCTCCAGCACTCTAAGGCCGCGTCCGCCAATTTGATGCTCCACCTTGAGCAAGGTGGGGTAGATATAGTCCTGATCCAGGAAACGTGGCTGAGCAGTAACGGTATTTCTGGTATCGGGACGAAGAAGTACAAGCTTCTGGTGTCCAGTGGCGCAGGTAAACCTAGAGCTTGTATGCTCGTCAGGCGTGAAATAAATACATATTTTCTGTCTAATTTCAGTAACGGAGACGTAGTAACGGTGAGACTCGAGGACGGGGCCGAAGAACTTTGGCTCCTGTCCGCGTAAATGGCTCACGATGATGAGGTGGAACCACCTCCTGTTCTGCTGAGGAACGCTCTGGCGGAAGCGAGACGCAGGAAAGCCGGCGTCGTGGCGGGCTGTGATGCCAATTCGAGGCACTCCTGCTGGGGTAGCTCGGACATCAACGCAAGAGGTGAGTCTCTCTTTGATTATATACTTAGCGAAAACTTGTGTATTTGTAATAGGGGGAGCGACCCTACGTTTGTAACTTCGGTAAGGGAGGAGGTCTTGGCCCTTACCCTGGTGTCGTCTGAATTGTTATCCCGTATCTCGAACTGGAGAGTTCTTAACGATCACTCCTTCTCTGATCATAGGTATATTCAATTCTCCTTGGGCGATCTGTGTCCCCAAAATCGTCCCTTTAGGAATCTGAGGAACACGGATTGAGATCTTTACTGTAAGAAGCTGCAGGAGTTTTTTCCTGAGGAACCTCAGGGTAACTCCTGTCGGAAAGTTCGATTGACAGCTTAGTGGAAAAATTCACCGTAGCTTGTATTAAAGCGATAAATATTTCGTGTCCGCTGACGAGGCCTTCGGGCAAATCTAAGCCGTACTGGTGGACTTTGGAAATTTCGGAGCTCAGGGCTTCGAGTAGAAGACTTTTTCACCAGGCGAGGAAGAGCAAAAAACCCTCGGATTGGGAACTCTATAAGATCGGACTGGGAATATACAAGTCCGAAATAAGGAAGACTAAGCGGGAATCGTGGAGAAGTTTCTGTGAGAACGTCGAAGGATGCCACGAGTCCTCCAAGCTTAGGCGGGTGCTCGGGAGGGCTCCCGTCCCGTTGGGATGTCTCAGGGACGACTCAGGAAACTGGGCGACGAGCAGTGAGGAGTCGCTCAAACTTCTCCTCGATTCCCACTTCCCCAGAAATCCTGAACCATGTGAGACTACAGGCGTGGAACCAGGTGCCATATATGTCCCTCCTTGCGACATGTTAGAAGAGCGTCGCCTACTCTGCAGATGTCCGAACGGGTGTCGTGTCGGTGGTTGGCGCCTATTTACGCGAGCTGCATAAGTAGGGGCTATATTCCCAGACTTTGGAGGAATGCGAGGGTTACATTTATTCCCAAGGCGGGGAAGAGCTCTCATGCAACCCCAAAGGACTTTAGGCCTATCAGGCTCTCTTCTTTTCTTTTGAAGACCCTGGAGAGGCTGATTGATCTTCATAAAAGAGAGGAAATACCGCGGGAGCGGCTGTCGCATGCTCAGCATGCCTACTCGAAGGGCAGGTCCGTGGATACGGCCCTGCATACGGTTGTTAACGTCATTGAAGAGTCTCTTGAACACAAGGACTTTGCAGTTGGTGCCTTTCTGGATATAGAAGGAGCCTTTAATAACATTCAGCCACAGGCAATAGTCGGATCCTTGGCGGAACTTGGGGTTGAGCCGGGTCTGGTAAGGCTCATCAATCACCTTCTCCGGGACAGAACTGTCATGGCGGAATGGGGCAGCGCCTCCATCCAGCGAAGGGTGAGTAGAGGCACTCCACAAGGAGGGGTTCTCTCGCCACTCCTTTGGGTCGTTGCTATCAATGGCGTACTGAAGGAGCTGGAAAGGGAAGGCTGCACGGTTATTGCCTATGCTGACGATGTTGCTCTTATTGTAAGGGGTAAGTTTTTGAGTACCCTTTTTGATATCATGCAGGGGTACCTTAATCTGATCGTGAAATGGTCTGCCGGGTGTGGACTCGCGATAAATCCTAGCAAGACAGAGCTGGTATTATTCACCAGGTGGTACAAAGTACCGGTCGCCCATCCTCCTTCAGTAGGTGGCGTCCCGTTGGTGATTTCTGACCGGGTCAAGTATCTTGGCTTGATTCTGGATAGGAAGCTCTCCGGGGGGCCAAACATTGAGGAAAGGGTGAAAAAGGCTTCGGTTGCGGTGTACTGTTGTCGGGGTGCTATTGGGAAGAGATGGGGCCTCTCTCCCAAGGTAAACTATTGGCTTTATGAGACTATAATAAGGCCTATAATGTTTTATGGAGTGGTGGTCTGGTGGAACTCACTAGACAGGGTATCTAAAGTTAAGCAGCTAGAGCGGGTGCAGCGGTCCGCGCTCATTGGGATCAGTGGGGCGCTTAGGACCACACCCACTCTCGCGCTCAATGTTATGCTTAACGTGCTTCCTATGGACATTGCAGGCAGGGTTGCAGCAGCCCATGCAGCAGCCCGGCTAGAGTGCAATGGATACAGATTCAGCTCGGCCTTTGGGCATTCTAGGATTCTTGCCAGTTTTGACTTTGTCCCTCCGGAAACAGATTACTGTCTGCCGGCTCCAGATCGGAGTTGCTCCCTATCCACTTACATCCCGCGTAGGGAGGAGTGGAAGGAGGGTGGCTTGTGGGGCGGTGGGACGGTGAACTTTTTCACGGATTGCTCGAAGCTGGATGGTAAGGTTGGGAGGGGTCTTCTGCGATGAGTTCTCCCTAAACCGTAAATTTAGGCTTCCGGTATATTGCAGTGTATTTGAAGCAGAGGTGGCCGCAATAAAGGAGGCAGCCGATTGGCTACTTACCAATGTAATGCCCTCTAGACGGGCCAATATTTATTCGGATAGTCAGGCCGCTATTAAGGCGTTAGCATCGCTAATGGTGAGATCAAAACTGGTCAGGGAATGCCTGACTTCCCTCGCAGCCGCCTCGGAATATCTCGACGTTAATTTGGGTACCGGGCCATAGCGACATTGCAGGGAACTGCATGGCTGATGAGCTTGCTCAACAAGGTACCCTGGAAGTCATTTCTCCTTGCAGGGAGGGGGTGGGGGCTCCTTTGACTGCCTACGGGCTTCTCCTGGACAGACGGGCTTTATGTCGCCTCAGCGAGCGCTGGGAAATTGCCACGACATGCAGAATTGCAAGGTCCCTCTGGCCGAGAGTGGATCGTGGGCGCTCAAGGGAGCTGATGTCGCTTCCTAAGCGGCAACTCTCGACCCTGGTTGGTGTTTTGACTAGGCATTGTCCGTTGGGTATTCACGCGGTTAGGCTGTAAATAGTCTCTGACCCTTTCTGCCGCAGCTGTATGGAGGAGGATGAGGTGGATTCATCTTGTCATTTTCTGCCCTGCATTTGCGAGACTGAGGTTCAAGTACCTAGGCTCGTACTTCTTTAGCTCTCCAAAAGACCTTTCTGGAGTGGAGATTGGTAATTTGTGTGACTTCATTCGGGGAACGCAACGTTTCTCAGGTTAATCTTTCCTGACTTTCCGATTCACGTTACCGTTCATAAATTAGGTGGTATCACAACGGACTCCTACTATGTCTAAGTGAGTTCCCTTTGGGGAACTACCACAGTAACCTAACCTAACCTAACAACACTAACTCAGAAAAATATCCGGTTTGAGCCAACTAGGTAAAATGATATCCGACTTGAGATGTAGTGTTGGGAAGGGAAAAAACTGCGCTAATGTTAATTAGCGATCAGAAAATACATGGGAGATTTGGATTTACGACCTAATTCGTTTTATTTGCGTAGTGTTTGTAAATATATAACTACATAAACATAAAAATTGCGGGTACAACTATTTTCCGTTCCTAAATAGTTCTAAAAAAGTAGCAATTTACATGAAAGAGACTAACATGATTGCTTTTGCAACTTGGGTGCAAAGAAACGGGCCTATTATTATTTTTGCCCAAAATGTTATAAATATCAGTCAGTGACTACCTACCCTGCAGCCCCTGCGAATTTCCTTAAAAAGTTCCACGTAGTTTGGCAAAAACAGCCTATGTTTCCGTATTGGAAAGCCGACCACAAGAAAAATTAACGCAACAAATTGATCAAAAAATTATAATGTAATGCATATCTTTTTACTTAAGAACTCGTAGACTAATTTAAATAAAGTATTCAGTTCGACTCATCCCATATTTCTTGCAAATTGAAATTGGTTATCGGATTTCTTAGAGCGCCACCACTGAGAAAAATGTTTACATGGCAGCACTGTTAGTTTTCGTTGCTAAAGCATATAGAGGTGAATTGTTATTGTTGTTGCAGTAACGGTTACTCAGACCCTACAAGGTCGGTTTAACCATGCTCGTTATCATCGAATTCATCTAAGGGGAGGCCCAAGAAACGCGGACATGGTCGGACCAAAGGGAAATGGGTGTTAGACGAGTGGGTTTTAAATGGAAAGTGAAACGGTGGGTGGTTCCGTGCGAGGAGTTATCACATGCCAGATATACATTAAGTACGTCTGAGTTGATTCTTGAAAGGTAGGAGTTTAACCTGCTACAATGTCCAGATCGCAATTGAGCCAGAGATTCACAAGGCAACTGGATCTCCTCCTCTTCTATGGGTGGTGGTTTGACCTCGAGGACGGCATTCACAGAGCGAGAGTTGACGAAGGTGGTAATTGTCTCTCGGTGAATGTCGATTAAGACCACTCTGTAGTATTGGTGGTGAATGGCTGGATCTCGTCAGACATTTCAAGATGATTCCTTCTGACGTGTCTCGGAGGCGGAACTTCAGCAAGCAGGTGCCCGTTTAGGTGGCTACTACGGTGGCAACCAACGACAAACTGCTTGGTGAGCATAAAATTGTGCTCCCTAATTTGGAGCATTGAAGCCTCAATCGGTGTTCAGCCGGTGACATCAGAAGGCATCCTGTTGCTGCCCGGAGTTCTGCTTGCTGGGTGTCCTGTAGTCTCATCCACTGGGTTCCATTTACCCCAGACGACCAAATTGGAGCAGCATAGTTTAGATCTGACCGGACAATCGTCTTGCATGTTGCCAGTAAATTCGACGAGGACTTAGCAGGGGAAAGAAACAAGTTCCGGCCAGTGAAGAAACGAGCAAGGTCTGAGAGATAACCTTTTACATTCGAGCACATGTCATCAATTGCACTGCTGGATGCCATAAGCGAACAGTCGTTAGCATATGAGACTATTGAAACTCCCTCGGGTGGCTGAGCGTCATTATCGATGGTGAAAGAAGGCAAATCGGTCGATAGAATTCACCATTTTCGACCGGTTTCCTTGGTTTCAACAGTGGTATCACACTCCCAGCCTTCCAGATCTTTGGAATGATGACGGTGGGCATTGACAGGTTGAAAAGTCTGGTCAGGTATATTACCCCCGTGGAGTCCGAATTTTTCAGCAACAACATGCTTGGTCCATCAGGACCAATGGCCTTGGAAGCTTTTGCCTTCCCGATGGCATCCGCAACCTTGCTAGAGGTGAAGGTAAGCGGCGCCTTGTAGTTTGACAACTTGCGCAGCTTTCTGGTCACCTTCCGTTTAGTCCTATCCACAGAAGGATGCAATATAAACCGGTGGCTAAAGTAGCTCGCGCATCTCTTCGGGACCGACAAAGCGGGGTTACCGAATGATATCTCCACTCGATCAACACGCTTCGCCGGGTTGGGTAAGAACCTTACGGTAGTTTAAAGCTGAACCACATCCGCCCCGAAAGTACAGGGCTTTAGGTGCTCCTTCCACTTGTATTCGTCTACCAGAGTCCGAATCTCCGCGTTTAAATCCCTGATGCGGAGATTTTGGGGATCGGACTGGTGAAAGTTGGTGTTGTTGTTGTTGTTGTAACAGCATAAAACATCATCCATAAAAACCCAGCAGCAAAAAAACGATAATATTCTTTATTTGGAATACCCTCAAGTATGTATATCTGCTTTAAAAATTGAACACAACATAGCCCAATTAGAACTCTCATCAGCCCTAAACAATCTTAATATTTAGTACACCCGCCTTAGACAGAATCTCCTACGACATGATCCAAAATACACCGTCTGCAGTAAAGGCACGGCTTCTTAGTTTAGACACCACCGTGATAATTTCATCCCCCAGTAATTTAAACTAAGCCTCATTGTGCCCATACTTAAGCCAGCTTCTGACAAAATGCTTACAAAGTCATATCGACCTATATCCCTCATGTTTATCGAAAGTCTTAGACAAAATCATAGCCAACTGACTATGGTGGTTTGTCACGACGAACAAACTCCTGCAAAGTCATCAAATGGGATTCATAAATGGATACTCTACTCTATGTAGACCACCTGATTGTAAATTGTCTTTCAAATAAGAAACACGTTACAATAATTTCTTTAGACTTCGAGAAAGCATTAGAAATGGTGGGTATACACACGGTTATATACCAACTTACCGAATTGAAGATAGGCCCAAAAATAATCAATTATTTAAAGTGCTTCATGACAAATAGGAAAATAGCAGTTCGGGTTGCTCAATACACATCCAACACTTTTCCTCTTGATAATGGCATTCCCAAAGGATCACCAGTCTCAGTGATCCTATTTCTAATAGCGTATAACAAACTATGCCATATCTTATCTCTTCTCGTGGTGCCCTCAAACAAAAGCAAAAACCCCTTTCCAAAACTTCTTCAATCAAATACTCAGGCGCTGTACTTCCGAAACTAAATGCTAATTCATACATATATGCCGTCAACAGAACTGCAAAAATACCGTCGTCGCTAGCACCGTACAAATCGCTGAAGTTGAAAATCTCAAAATTCTTGTACTAGTCATTAACAAGAGGTATAGATGGAACAGAGTTCTACCTCTTGAATACACCAGATGGTTGATAGGAAGTTGCTCACAACTCAACATACCGAATAACCCAATACCCTTCACGCAACAACTAACGACTCATCCGCCCTGGTATCTCCAATCAGCATCGTTCAATGTTTCGTTACATAAACACCTAAAATATATCACACCGCCGGAACAATTCCGATCTTTATTCCTTCAGATAAGAAACCAGTTCCCTAACCACCTTTTCATATACACAAACGGTTCAAAGTCTCAACGAATTACTAGTTACAGCTTCACTTATGAAAATATATCTATTAAACTAGCTACACTTCCTGAATACAGCACAGTATGTATTTTCAGCTGAAATAATTGCATTCCTTGAAGTAGCGAAATTCGCAAAAAACCAACGCGGTAACTTTGTCATATGTTCCGATAACCTTTCTGCTCTTCGAGCGGTATCAAATATTCACAATGTTAATACCTACGCCGTTCAAACTAGAAATATTTTGACCAAACAATTCCCAAAAATTACCCTTATTTGGATTCCGGCCCACTTGAATATAGAAGGCAATGAAACTGCCTACGGCGCCGCCAAATATGTAAGTCTCGTTCCTGTAGTGTCCACACCCAACTATAATTTTACCACCATAAAATCTTTTCTGAAATCACACCACACTAATAATCAAAATTGGAATCTAACTTCCAGCCGATATAGACGGGTTAACCACAACAGCTCTTCCATTAACGATTTCCTAATAGCTACTCTAGAGACTCTAATAAGGTTAGATAACGTTCAACTATTCAGGCTACGATTAGGACACTAAAATATCGCACGGTCACTTATTGGGGATCGTAGCCAACCCCTTGTGTGACTGCTTACACTCTAATATGAACTACCGACTCCTACACTCTCTCCGCGATTGCCCGATATTCAACTCCGTCCGCCACCGTACCTTCCTTCACAACGATCTCCTATCCCTCCTTGCCTTTCCAATAGAAAATCATTAAATGTGGCTCCGTTCGGTCTGGCAGCGGCGCCCTATACTAGACGCACCTTTTCAAGCTTGTTGGGATTCTGCACCACGAAAATTGGCAAGCACCACGCTTTTCTATTTGGTGGTGCTGCTTCTTCCTTCCGGTGTTAGCTTGCGAGCGTATCCTTTAACGATGAGATCCTCGATTTTCGTTGAATAACGGCTTTCAAGCTAGGCTCTTTTTTGAGCTTCTTCTGCAGGCACATAAGTCGACGCAACGCTTGATTATAGCTTTCGCGTAAACGCACATTACCAGTGCGCATAGGAGTCTGATCTCGTAATGGCTTTCGTGTTGATTGGAGTTTCTTTTAAAATTTGCACGGCTTGCTTGTCATCTACAGATAACAATTGCGTAGGTTTGCGAGGTCCAGCCGAGTCGGGCGTTTGGTTGCTATTAGATCGTTCACTGCACCTCTTTAATTTTCAAGGGTACCACCAAGAGACCATTGCTGATCCCTATTAGAATCTTCGGATTTGCCTTGTTGTACGAAGTTAAAAGTAACCCTTTCAAATACGGGTGTATTTTTATGACGTCGACGACATTTACCGATTGCGTCGGTGAATTCAGACTTTCAACAGTGTCCACGTCCTTCAGAGTAAATTTATTTCTATTGTGGACGTTAGAAATTTCGATTGATGCGAGTAACGAACACTAAAGGAACACTAATTTTTGTACTCACGGTTCGCCTGATGAGTAGATGTCATTACTTTTATGTTATTGCGGATGATGTATTCTTGAAAATATATCACTCTTTCGCGACGTGCTGTTCACTATCACAAACATTTCACTTACTGCTAGTACGCTGGCCCGCAACCTTTTCGTTCTCGGCCACCATATGCGTATTGATTGATGCACTGTTTTTGCTTGGAGCTAAATTAACGGCTACTTCTGTTATCTGGTATAACCTTATCTCACAATAGGTACGTTATCATAGTTTGGGTGCATCGCCTAATTTAGTTTGTGGTTATTTGGGAGTTTTTCCAATAATTCTTTCACTAGAAGTGGATTGCGCAGATGTGCAGGTTTCCATGTTGCTCATATGTGTCGTACACTGAGCGAAAAATCAATTAGCATTTCTAATTTGTCTCTGATTACCGGCATATTTTTTGCTTTGTTAATAATGCGATCTAAAATGTGCTCCGGGCGTCTTAAGCCCATTCATAATGTTGAGATAAATTCAGGAACCATGTATGGTAAGAATTACTTGCTTCGTATTGTTGCTGCTTATGAATAATGGCCACTCCTCAGGGTCGCCATTAAAATTTGGTAGCTTGTTTGGTATGACGTATCTTTCAGCTGATTACGTTGCTGTTAGTGTATTAGCAAATAAATTGTTTTCGCATCTTCATTTCTGCCTTTAAACGTTGTATTTGTAAATTTTTGTGCTTTGAAATTTGCGCTGATGGCGGAGCTCCTGGCATTCCAAATGACGTTGGCGCTGTTATACTGAAATTGTTTTGGCAGTCTGTCGAAATTTTTCGCTTGAAGAAGAATCGCCGGTTGTGGTTGTTGTTGGTGACGCTACAGCGTTATATGCTGATGCTTGTTGTTGACCTGAGAACAACGTTGATGAAATGTTGCATATGTTGATATGGCTGATGACTGTAGCAAAGGTATTGTCGTAGCTGTTCCACTTATTGGAGATGCTGTTGACAATCCCCGCGCCCCATTGCTCACCACTGCGGTAGTATTTTGCCGCTATCCACTCTTAGACAAGGGAAATGGAAACAACGGTTGCAGTGATCACACTGTGCCATTTCCTCATTATCAGGCTGCTCACATTTATTACAATGATGATTCTTTCCAATGGTAATCGTAGATTTCTACCGTTGCGAGTTGCGTATAAACCGTATAAACCAGAAATTACAACGAAGACGAGGATTCGCGCAGTTTATTTTAGCAATTTTGCTAAATTATGTTTATTTGCGCGTCGTTACAATGGTAAATTTGTTTTTACAGAAATTAAAATTGTTTTAAAGATTTGCTACCGTAATGCAAGTAACCCTACGGTTAAAGAAAGAGAAATTTTTTAGAGCACGCTTTATTTTTATAGCCAAAGTTAAATTCAGAATATTTAATTAAAGAAACTAGATTGCGAGCTTTAAAGCAATTCAGCCGCTGACGACAAAATGACTACTGATCGAGAAGTTCTAATTGAAGATTAACTTTTTTATATGCGTATAAAACTATATACAATAATATAAAATAAGAGAAAGTCACAATCACCAATCTGAGCACAAGGCGTGATCGAATAATGTAATAACCAAAAGCGAATTAAAATACTGGATCCTTAAATAGTCCGTAAACGCAGCAACAACCTCGCTCAACTCGCTTGAAACATAACGCACACTTTCCTAACCCCATTTTCTTTTATATTCAAATTAAAATATATAAAATCACAACTATCAAAAATGACGACACACGAATTTTGCAATAACGACAATTAGAATTTAAACCGAATTTAAACAACACATTTGAATTTGACGTTCACTCCAGCAAGGTGGAAAAGAAACATAAAATCAGCTGCTTTCTCAACACCACCTTTTATGAATTCGCCTTGGGTTGCGCTATGTATAGTATGGTTGTATAACCGATGTGACGGTTGAATCAGTGGTTGGATGAAGATTAAAATGTTTTTCACAACGTACAGAAGTTACACGTGCAGTGAATGTGTAGTGTCAAGTGATCAGCACGCCGCATATAACGCAGATTGTACAACACCTTTGTCTAAATTTTTGGTTGTGGTTGTCTTCGTAGAAAGGTGCTGTCATGGCAGTGAATGACTATAATGGAATTTGGTGAAATTTCATAGAAACATACAGAAATCTTCTAAAATTGTGGAATATAAAAAGTAAAAAGTATAAAAATATGCTGACACGTACATAGTGTTACGAAACATTATTGAAAGAATACAAACAAATTGATCCAAATGCTAATGTGGAGAATGGTAAAAGGACGCTAAACAACATAACGGCATATAGGAGAAAAGTGAAGATAAAAACAAAAAGTGTAACGAAAAGAGGTGCAGATGCTGATGAGCCCAACTTGTGGTATTTTAATTTACTTGATTTTTTTTTTTGACGTGGAGTTGCCCTGCGGTCGAATTTCGACTATGTCCTCTGATGAGGCAAATACCATTGGTACTGCAGTAAGTAATAGAAAATAAGCAAGAATTAAAGAAAAATAATGATTCAAACAACAATATGTGTACTTATGTATGTAGGTGCCTGCACACAAGAGACCAAACGCTGGCCATATCGCGACGGAAAGAAACAATTTATTACGAAAAGCAAGTCAGCATTTATAAAACTTGGGTAAACGTCAATATAACAATGAAGGGACGACATAGGCAGAGACTTGGGCGTGTTCATACAGAAAATTGAACGCGGAGCTAAAATTGTACGCAAAAAATATAAAGTTGGCGTCACTAATAGCGCAACTGAATAGGTTAACAAAACAAAAAAATACTAAGTCCATGTGATCATCGCAAAGTCACACGCCTTTGTTTTTGTCCAGACTATCAATGCTACAAGAAGCGCAATTATACTACGTACAATCTGAAGAAACTTCTACGAACAGCGAAGCATCTGTACCCAGCTTATATCCTGAGAGGAGCTTCAAGAATGCTCCTCTATAAGTCCGACAGCCGATACTATATTTCCATTCGGTGTTCAGTGATGGTATAAAAAACAGTGACACCATAGAATATTCCAGCATGTCAGAGTTATTGACTGATATCACTAGTTAACAGTACATTTGTTGCCGAAGAAATTTTAGCTGTTGCTGACTACATATAATATGCTATTTTCAAAAATATAATTAGAATATTTTTATCAGCTCTAGTTTCTGAGTTTCAGCTATGTAGGTATTATACAGAAAAAAACATGTATTTAATAAGAAAAACTTTATTTAAAGAAACAATTAATCATTGAGTTCTAAAAAACTTCGTTTTAAAGCTTTTCTCCGATGTGTCGACTTTGGAAAATGACGTATTAGAGACCAACAATAGTCAGACATCATATTTGTATCCCAGAAACCCTGATAGCGCTCTTCCATGACGCGTAAGTCTTGATGCATACGCTATCCCTGCTCTTCGCTCATATCTCCTAAATTTTTCGGAAACCTGTCCAGGTGACTATGGAGAAAGTGGACTTTTATACTCATATTGCATCCCATATTTCTTAATTGTAGCAGAAGGTCTTCTACAAGTTCAACATAATTTTCAGATTTCCGATTTCCGAGAAAATTCTGCATCACAGATACGAAAGCTGTACAAGCCTTTAGTTCTGACTCAGTCATAGAATTTCTAAATTGAGTATCATTCGTAAGTTGTCTAATTTGAGGGCCATCAAAGATACCGGCTTTAATCTTTTCCATAGTGAGCTGAGGAAATTTTTGGTAAATGTAAGAAAAGCAGTTCCCATTTTTATCTAGTGATTTTACAAACTGTTTCATGATGCCCAGTTTTATGTGTAATGGTGGAAGGATAATTTTGTCACGAGATACTAATGAATTGTGGACTATATTGTGCTTTCCAGGCTCCATATTTGCTCTCAAGGGCCAGTTTTTTCTTACCCAATGTTCTTGTTTAGCTCTACTGTCCCAAAGACATATAAAACAGGGAAACTTGGTGTAACCACTTTGTTGACCGAGAAGAATGTTGACCATTTTTAAATCGACACAAATTAGCCACTTATGGTCATTGTATTTTATTTTGTTCAAGACTAGCGAAATGTTACAATATTCCTCCTTTAACTTTGTACTGTGGGCAATAGGTACCCCAGCATATTTATTTCCATTATGTAATAGAATACATTTTAGGCTACGTTTTGAGCTGTCAATGAATAAACGCCAGTCATTTGGTTCGTATTGCTTCAAGCCCATTTTTATCAACAATTTTTTGATATCTGAACAAACGGTAATGCCATCTTCTTCGGAAAAAAACACCGTAATTCTGTATCTCTTTCACGATAAAAACTTATTTTAGTATCCTAGGATAGCAAATTTTTTTCTTTTAGTCTTGATGCTAACAATTCTGAAGCTTGTTTAGAAAGATTTAAATCTCTTACAATCTCTAACTCATTTTGGGAAAAGCATTTTGGCTCATTAGACATAGCTTCAAAATCAGGATCATTTTGTGATGAGCTTGGTCCTTCAATGTCTTGCTCTAATGGTTCAGATATATTTTTAAGCTTTGAAGAGTGAGGTGAACGCTGCACAGGACGGTGAACACAACTAATACTTGGGTATTGCCATTTAGCTCGATTTTTAGTGTTTAAACCGTTTATGTTCACACTACAAAAATAACAGTCTATGAGATGATTTTGTGGCTCTCGCCAAATAGTCGGTGTTCCAAATTTAAAGGCACTTCTTTTACCACTTTTCCATAATCTTAAATATTCCACACACGATTTACAAACACAATTGGGAGCCCAAGACTTCTCATTTTTATCCAAGAGCATCCCAAAATACTCAAAATAGGTATTTTTCACCAACTCTGATATAACTTTTCTACTATTGTTAAACACATATTCTCCGCATATATAGCAAAAATGATCTGGATTGTTTAAACAACGTCTCCTTGAACTACTCATGACGCAAAAACTAGAGAAACTAATTTTAACACAGTAAAATATGCCTGTTATCGATTAATATATATGATATAAATTAATATAAATGATGAAATCAAAAACAAAGTAACTCGAGCTGCTCAAAAAATTTTGAGGGTAGATTTGACAAAAACATGTGATGAGTGAACAATATCAACCACAGGATTCGCGGCAACAGACAAAAAGTTTAATATTGTAAACCAGTGTATTCAATACACTTAAAATATGTTTTTTTTAATAATTTCAATATGTACTGTGTTGTGCATATCATAACCAAACAAATTCAATATAATACAAGTTAATGAAGTCTTTCTGACTTCATTTAAAAATTTAAAGCTTCAAATATTCAATTTTGTTTTTTTTCTTATACGCTCTTATTTGATTACGGGGATGCTAGCACTAGACTTTCTTGAATTCTGAAATAATTTGGTATTTGAAAAAAGGATATAATTACAAAATTATTTTACCTTCAAGAAAAATTAATACGTACACAATTATTTACATTTTAAGTTTAAAATTTGCATTTTGAGTTTAAAATTTGCGCAGATAATTTATTTGTCTGTTTCTGTATGTCTGAGTAGAGAGAGGGAAAAAACTTTATTAAGTGATAAAAACAGTGATTACGTTGTGTTAGGGTTGTGCGTTAGGGAGACATCTTTTCCCAAGAATTTTTATGAGGGTTTAAGAATCCAAAAAAAAAAAATTTATATTTTGATTTTTTAACTTTAGATTTCACATTTTGCGATTGATTATTTGTTTGCTGTTATGCCCATAATGAGCTTTATTAAAAAAATTTAGAATAAGTTACAATGTCGTGGAACCACTGGATTAAAGATTTTTAACTTGAATTGTATGAATCCTTTTTCCATGTTCCGTTCTGAGAGTGACCATATTGTCTTTTTGTACAGTTTCCCTTTTATGCGAGGGCTTCTGCTAGTGTTTCATACTCTGTCGTTGCATTGGTTTGAGACTCGTTCACCGTTTGGATGTTAAACATTCTTTGGTGTTTCGGGCGGAAATTGTCCGAAGCGAACCCCCTGT
Source organism: Anomoia purmunda (assembly GCA_951828415.1). Taxonomy (NCBI): domain Eukaryota; kingdom Metazoa; phylum Arthropoda; class Insecta; order Diptera; family Tephritidae; genus Anomoia; species Anomoia purmunda. The sequence continues at coordinate 38,707,320 of OX639994.1, read as the reverse complement.
TACCAGCATATCCGCTACGCCGAGTCTGTGTAGAAGGATCTACTTCCATCTTTGTTACTGGCTGAAAAGGTTCCGGCTTTACTGCGAATTGACGATTAACAAATGTACCACTTTGTGGACGAGAAGGGCGATTGCCAGGATAAAAATTTCGTCTATCTTGTGAATACACTAATCCCGGGCTATCCCTTCTGCTCAGTTCATTCATAGGAACCGTAACCGTATTTCTCAAGCCGACATTGTGTATTGGGTGGCTTCTAAAATTTAAATTCTGAATATCAAGGCAGGCAGTATAGGCTTCGGGCAATGATTTCGGCCTTTGTACAATGATCATCCAGGATAGATCACCACTCAAGCCTCTAACGAAAACGTCAAGTGCCCTATTCCGATACGTCTCCATCAGATCATCGGTCGTCTCAGTGGAGTAATTTTCTGTTTTTAGTTTATTGATGATCAATGAGAATTGATGGTTAGCTCGGGCGTAGAATTCGTCAAGTTTTGAGCCCCCCTGAGTAAGCTGACCAAGTTGGTGCTCTAAAGTGCGAATGTCGCGCTTATCTGCGTAGTGGAGTGAGAGCTTTCATCGAGCGCCAATCACTCTCAAAGATATTGTGCGAGATCAGAGTAGAGCTCACACTGCCTCTGATTTTGCCGAGAATGCTTTTCAGGATCTCTCTGTATAAAGGTTTGGCCCGCACAATTTTATAGTCGTCAAGGATGCCATCCACCGAATGCACCCATGACAAGAATTGGGACGGATCCTCTTCAAATACTTGTAGGTCTCTCACTGGATCAGGCAGCCTGCCTATCTCCTGTTCAGTGGATGGACCTCTCAACGGGAGTTCGCCCACAGGCTCCTGAGGTAATTGGTTCGCCCTCTCGAGTTGGCGAATGCGGCTTTCCGCCTTCCGCAACTTGGCTACTAAAGCTCCCACTGACCCTGTCAGCTCAATCACGGTTTGGGTCAAATACCATATTTTTCGTCCCTCTTATCCTTTAACTTAATAAACTAAAACCAGTGGCTTTCATTTGCTACTTATTCCAGCCTTAGATTTTTCGCTTTTGTTTTTGTTTTGTCGTTTTGCTTTGGTCTTTGGCGACTTACAGAGTTCTCAACATTCAAAGATGTTCAAATTTGTTTCTAAAATAAAGGTGGCGTTAGCTCAAGTCCTTGATAATCAATCGAATAAGTAAAATGTTAAGTTTTTTTTATAAATCTTCGGTTGATTATGGCAAGGAGTCGAACCTCGATGCTAACCAGTCTAGGGGATCTCACCAAAGTTTGCCAAAAAATCACACCGGAAATTCAAATGAAAGTACAGAAGTAGCAGCGAGCAGTAGTAGCGAACCCCGATGCCCATGGCATCCCACCATAATTTGTTTAGCGACATATCTCTAGAAAAAAGCCTTTTCTTTTTTTCTTTAGTGAGGCTAAATCATGGAAGGATTGTATATTGCATTTAGTCGTAAGGCAATAAGATTGCCAGCGACCTACTAAGGTACAAGCTTCACACTGCACCCAGGATCCCCGTAAGGATAACCCAAATGGAGCGGCCGCCCAGCACATGACTTTTTTCTACTTTATCACTTGCACCTGCACTTGCACTCTCTTTTCACTAACTTTCTTTAAACATTTTTTATTCCGGTTTTTGCTTCAACTTCGGAAATTTCTTTAAATATTTTTCATTGCTTTCTTTCCGCTAGTAACTTATATTTTCGTGCTCATTTTAATTTCTCTGTAAGTGGACACTGTGTTATTCTATTCACAGATGCAGGAGTGTGCAGGGAAGGCTTGAATTGGTTTTATTCATTCAAAATTTGCTCAGCAATTTATATCTTATATCTGTGTAAAAAATCATGGTGGTCGCTATGACTGGTGTTCTCCCACCGTTTCCCTTGAATAGTTTACTAATATGTAATATAATAAAAACCTTAGCCACAGCAACGCGTGGCGGGTCTGCTAGTCTTAACATATATAAATTACGTGTCACGTATTGAAGTTCACTAACATTAATTCGCTGTTAAAATTCGTCTGCAATGTCTACTCCTGCTTTAAACAACAACAACAAACGTCACATAAGCAGAGGTTCGCCTTCTGCTAAATTAGCAAAATTGGATGAAGATGTTACTCTTTCAACAGCCTTCGCCAAAATAAAAGAGATTGAAGCTAAGTTACAGAAACAAACGGGTCATCTTCTGCCGTTGGTTGAGAATGTTTGCCTGAAGATCAAACTATCGAAGAGAATTGATGATGAAATCAGTTTGTTTGCTGCTAAAATAGCTGAGACGGGTGTATGTATTGCTTCGTTGGAGGCGAATATGAAAAAAGTGGAAAGTGATATTGCCAGCCTACAACAACAGTTGTCTCAAGCCAAACTGCTGGTAGCTGCTCCAGATGTTACTGCTGATGCTGTTGTGTTTGGTGTGCCGTCACTGAGGGAGAAAATCTGAAGAGCATATATAATCAAATTTGCCTCTCAATTGATTTTCTAACACCGCAAGTTCGGGATATATTTCGCACAAAGCCCTCTTCTGCGAGCCCGAATAGTGCAATTGCCATCAAATTTCACTCACCGCTTGACCGAAATCGCACTCTTCACGCTTTTGGCGAGTATCGTAGGCGAATGGAATCAAGAGTGTCCCTTAGCCCAATTGGTTTTGAAGGGCACTTTCATATTTTTGAAAGTCTCACGAAAGAGAATAGGAAGATATTGCATGAGGCCTTGAAACTGCGCAGAGAAGGAAAGCTCTTATATGTGTATACAATGCGATGGAATGTGCATATCAAAACAGAGAAAGGAACAAACAACACATCGGTAATAATAACATGTGAAGAGGACTTGATGCATTTTCGGTAGCTGTATGCTGCATTAGTTGCTACTAAGTATATGTTTTTTATTATTTTTGTTATTATTGTAAAGTAAGCACATCTTTGTTTTTGTTTACTTCTGTCTTATGCTTCTGTTTATATTTGTTGTCTTAAAGTTGCTTTGGGTTTGTTTAGTAATGATGATTGTAGCCTTGCCATGGTGAATGTTTTATGTAATCACCAAAAAGGCTTGAATATTGTTCATTTTAATGCACGGAGCCTAAATGCTGAAAAAATGGACATTGTGAGAAGAGCGTTTCAGTTTTCGTCTGTTGATATTATTTGTGTATCTGAAACCAGGTTCAGAAATGACATAAATGAGATTCATTTTGACATTAAAAATTATAAATTGCTTCGGAATGATAGGATAGGCAAAAAAGGTGGAGGAGTGGCTATATACTCCAAGAGCCACCTAAGGACAAAGTTATTATTTCAGTAATGCAGAAATAATGTAGAATACTTGACTATTGAATTATCTTTGTGACTTTTTTGATTATTTGTCCCCTGTAGCTGTTGATTATGATAATATTATTGTTTGTGGTGACTTTAATGTTAATTTTCTACGCTCTGACTCGTATAGTTCACGTTAAGTTGATGATGTGTCTAGTGTTGGGTTGTCATTCGTTAATGTATCTATACCAACGAGGTATGGAAATAATTGTTGTCCAAGCCTACTTGACTATTTCATTGTGTCTGACCCTGCTATCATTTTAAAATTTGACCAGATATCATTTATATCGGATCATGACTTAATATTCTGCTCATTTGACATTAAGCTTAAATAATAATAATTAAGCTTTTTAAATGTCAATAGTGTGTTTGATCATATGTCGCAAATAGATTGGTCTACCTGCTGGGGTTACAGCTCAGTGAATGAAAAGCTTTCATTTCTTAATAATACTATTTTCCAGGCCCTTAGTAGCTATGTCCCTGTCAGAACCTCGGAAAGTCGGGGTTCGTCGTGCCCGTGGTTTAACAGTGCAGTTCGATCTGCAGTCAAGAAAAGAAACAAGTCCTACTCCGTGTGGAAAAAGCATCGCGCGGACACAAATTGGTGTGATTTTAAGACGATTAGAACGAAACGACGCTGACAATAAGAGGAGAAAAACGCAAGTTTTTTGCAAAACAACTCAGTCTCTCACTTCCTAAAAGTGTCCTTTGGCGGAACTTAAAAAAGTTACGTATTCATGTGAGTGATAGTTCAGCGTGCTCACTCAACATCGATACCTTAAATGACTCTTTCGTAAATTTTGCCTCTCCGTCTTGTACTCTTACCTCTTTCCCAACATTACCTGGTGATGTTGTTTTTTCTGGTCACACATTTGAGTTTTGTGCAGTGTCTGAATTTGAGGTAAAAAAGTATTTATAAAATACGGTCCAATGTCATTGGGAACGACGGCATCCCAATTAAGTTTATAAAAATAATTTTACCTTTAGTTTTGCCAACCCTAACTCACATAATAAACCATAGTTTTACAACGTCTTGTTTCCCTAATGCATGGAAAGTTGCTACTGTGCTTCCTGTAGCCAAAAACAGAACTGCTTGTAGCCCCAGTGACTTCCGTCCCATTAGTATACTGCCTGCTCTGTCAAAAGTCGCTGAATCTCTGATGTTTCAGCAAATCTACAACCATGTTGATAAATACAACATCTTGTCTCCCATTCAGTCTGGATTTAGGTCTAAGCACAGTTGTTCCACAGCTATGATAAAGATAATTGACGATATCAGGCTTAACTTTGACAAAAAGCATTTAACACTTCTCTGTTTGCTGGATTTTTCTAAAGCATTTGATACCGTTGACCATAAACATCTTTGCTCTAAAATAAAAAAGTATTTTGGTTTTGGCCAATATGCTGTGCAATTGATGGAGAGCTACCTCACAGGCAGGTCGCAACGTGTGAAAGTTGATTTGAAAATGTCACACCTACGTCCATTGTCGTCAGGCGTTCGTCAAGGCTCAATCTTGGGGCCTCTATTATTCAGTTTGTTTGTGAATGATGTTTTCTATGTATGTCAGCAAGCGAGCATTCATGCATACTCGGATGATATTCAGTTGTATATGTCTAAACCTCTTGACTAGTCAGCCAGCTTGTGCTCAGATTTTAATAAAGACCATGCATTGATTAAATCTTGGGCAACTCAAAATGGTTTTTGTCTTAATTGTAATAAGTGTTATGTATTACCTATTTGTAAGAAACGATTTAACCTCACAACTATTCCATCTTTGTATATAGGGAATAACCCAATCAAATTCGTTTCCAAAGTAACAAACCTTGGCTTTGTTATTAATTCCAATTTAACGTGTATTGACCATGTGAACTCCATCGTTAGCAAGGTGTATTACACCTTAAGAAATTTAAGAATGTCTGCCTCATTTACGCCGAACAACGTAAGACGCAAACTTGCTTTCCAACTAACAATGCCGATAATTTGCTACTCGGAATTAGTCTCTTGCAAGCTAGATTCTCAATCTGCGCATAAAATTGAGGTAGCCCTTAACCAATTAACACGTTATGTGTTTGGTCTAATGAAAAATGAACATATCTCTGCCTGGAGGAAGCGTTTGTTGGGTTCTGAAATTTCTGACTACTTGAAAGCCAGAAACTGCATTTTTTTAATTCGGCTTATGATTGATAAGACACCTGGCTATCTCTATGAGAAATTGCTAGTTACAAAATCAACACGTGTAAATGACCTAATAGTTCCTAATTATAACTTCCTTTCCTCTGCAAGGTTATTTTTCGTCAGCGCTATACGTTTATGGAACTCTATCCCTGCCACTACTCGCAAGAGTTTAAATAAAAGCAACTTTAAGACTGTATTGTACTCACATTTTCGTTAGTTTTTAAATAATTTCTTATGTATAGACCTAAGATCTGCTCTCTATTTATACCTGTCTGCATATATGTATATCTAGTTATACCTATGCTTCATTGCTTCCAAGTTCTAGTTTTTTTAAATCATTATTTATATATCAGTATTGTTTTTAATATAATTTGTAACTTAATTTCCATATGTACTTATTTATTTGTTTATTTTCAGTGTTTATTGCTACTATTTTATATTGTTGTACTACAAAAGACATATTTGATCCTACTGTACTAATGTGTTAATCAATAAATGAAATGAAATAAATGAAATAGATCCCATTACGTTGTTTGTCCGCTGTGGACTCCTAAACTACTTAACCGATTTCAATGAAATTTTATAGATATTTAGTGTTTGATTCAACTTAGAAGATAGGATGTTTTTTTTTGTGTGTTTGAAGTGATGTTGCCACCTAGCTACAAAAATAAGAAAATTAAGTAAGCAATTGAAATAAAATTTTACAATATGGGTGTCAAATTGAAGATAATTGCAAAATCTTTTGAATATACATAATTTGAAGTGGGGTTGACACCTGTTTAAAAAAGGCAATTGAAAAATTAATTTTAGTGAAATATTACAATATTGGTATCAAATGAAATGTATTTGAAAATGCTTTAACAAAGATATGTTTTGATATGGCGTTGCCACTTAGCTACAAAAGTAATATATTTGAGGGAGCAAAAAATCAGATTTTTTGAAATGTGTATTAAATGAAATATAATAACGAAAGCCGGCCACGTGTTATTTAGACTGAATTATAAATTGAATTCATACAGTGGAATACTTCTTGCTTTTTAATTATTAGTGCTTCATTATTTAACAATCTTTAATTAAAATATATACATGCAAGTATTATCACATAGTTATATTATTATATATTTGCTATCACTGTATGATATATGTATTTTGATGACTATGAGGTACTTAAGGCTCCAGGATCAAAAGTTAATTTTTCAGTCGTATGCCACCGAAAAAATCTAACCCGAACAACAAGCGGATCAGAGAGGCACGACGCAAACGGGTTGAAAGAGCTCATCAGGCGGCAGAACAAATCGTAACAAAAAATGCAGCTCAAAGAATAAGGACAGCAATGGATCGTGCAAAAGAATCTCAAGAACAGCATAACGAACATCTGCGACAGACTATTACGAGAACAAAAGCGGCACGAGACCGAAACATAGCTACAGCATTAGTACAAGAACGACAGAGGCAGCAGACCAGGCGCTCTTTAACAAGTGCATCATTTGCTCATCTTGCTTTCGAATATGCACCAAATATTAACTACTCTTCGCATTCAAAAATTGGTATCGGTGCATTGGTTAAAGTATGTCAATATTGTCAGGCATTGAAATATCGGAATTAAACACCCGGCATGTGCTGCGCATCAGAAAAAGTTGTGCTGTCACCTCCCTCTACCCACTCGGCCGGAACCTTTATTATCCCTTCTTGCTGGCGAGTCATACGATTCAAAATTATTTTTGCGTAAGATACGCAAATTTAATTCTTGCTTCCAAACGACGGCCATAAAATTGAGGCCAATGCCTGATGATGATCATAAATTTCTTCAAATTTATTTTATGGACAATTGTGAAGAGCGCGTGACAACTCGGTGCCTGTATAATTTCATTGAACAAGCAGAGGAAAGAGCAATTGTGATATTGCTGGAAAAATTGTAAGAAGATCAGAATCAACTAATTCGCTTGATTAAAAGACAACTATCAAATCGTTATAAAAGCAGACAAAGTACCATTAGGTGAGCATGCTTGCAGATTCAACGCTCCAACTGTTGATGAATATCACCTTAATATCAAACAATGTAATCCAAATACCGGTAAAGTTGAAAATTAACTATTTATTTTCTTTTTTTTTTTAGGTGCTGAAGGAGATAAAAAAGTTAGTTCAATGAACTACTACGCACACCGACTCATGGTTAGACTAAATCAGAATAACTATATCCTTCGATATCGTCAGCTATTCCATCAATACATTGTTGATATGTATGCTAAGGTTGAAAGCAAACGATTGTGATTCATTCGATACAACTTGGCTAAATTACGATCGGAAGAATACATTCACTTACGAGATGCAGTTGTTGGGAATATTGACTTACGTACGTCATTACGGCCGGCCACATTTGTTCATTACATCCCATGTAATCCGAATTGGAAAGAGATACAAGCTTTACGATTACCAGGACAACAAGCAATTCATCATTATGATATAACTGCACATGTATTCAAACAAAAATGTAAATCCTTAATTGATTTTATTGTTAAATATTCAGTTTTTTGTATCACACGTTGTTGGCTGTATTCGATTGAGTGGCAAAAGCGAGGTTTGCTTCATGCCCACATTTTAATTTGGCTTCAAGATAAAATCCGTCAAGAAGAAATCGATCAAATAATTTCAGCCGAAATTCCAGACCCATCAATTGATCAAGAATTGTTTGATATTGTTACCAAACACATGATCCGCGGGCCGTGTGGTGCTATCAACATGACGTCACCATGCATGGAAAATGGAAAATGCAAGAAAAATTTCCCAAAGCCACATACGAATGACACTATCATGGATGTTGACAGTTAGCCACCGTATCGCCGCAGAAATATTGAGAATGGTGGCCACACATTCTCAAAGCGATTGCCGAATTTTACAAATCAAGTAGAATTTGACAATAAGTGGGTGGTACTCACCATTACATTCAAAAACTTATGAGGCTCATATCAATGTCGAGCTTTGCAGTTCTGTAAAATCAATTAAATACATTTGTAAATATGTAAATAAAGGCAGTGATTTGGCCATATTTGAATAACAAAATATAAATAAAAATGACGAAATACAACGACATCAAATGGGTAGATACATTAGCAGCAACGAAGCTATTTGGCATATTCCTAGCTTTCCCATACACGAAAGAGGCCCTTCTGTCCAGCATCTAGCAATACATCTTGGAAACGGTCAAAGTGTATACTGCACCGAAGGAAATGTTCTCCAAAGAGCGCTTGAAGCTCCAAAAACGACACTAACTGAATTTTTTACATTGTATCAAAAATCTGAGTTTTGGCCAATTCGCTAAGACATTGATATGTTTCACGTTATTTCACATGGAACAAATGCGGTAAAAAATGGGAGCCACGAAAATAAGAAAACCACATCCTTCCATTACAGGCATATTCAAAGCTAAGACATTGGGGCGACAAAGCAACGTGAGTGCTTCTATTTACGTTCGTTATTGGTGAATGTTCTCGGACCAACGTCTTTTGAATTTTTGCGAACAGTTAATCGCCGAGTATTCAATACATACCAAGATGTATGCCGTGAACTGCATTTGCTAGAAGACGATAACCATTGGGACTTAACGCTTGTTGATGCTGCGTTAACATCAACGCCCAATAACATTCGTCAGCTGTTTAAAATTATTTTGACGACATGTTATCCATCGCAAGCACAAACTTTGTGGGAAAAATAAAAAATTGTATGACAGAAGATATATTGCACCGAATTAGGCAAACAGATAAATGCCAAAACATTGATTATACGCCAGAGATGTATAATGAAGCGTTAGTGCTGATCGAAGATTTATGTGTTTTAATTTCAAATTTACAACTTAATCATTATGGTATGCCATCACCTCATCGCCCAGCCACCGACTTAATCAACGCCGATTTACAACGAGAAAAACATATGACCATGGTATTTTAGTATCAATTATAGTGAACAGCCATTACTGACAGCAGATCAAAAAATTATTTATGATCGGATTATGATGACTGTTGCTGTTGAGCAAGGCGGTTTTCTTTCTTGGACGCACCAGGTGGAACCGGTAAGACATTTTTAATATCGTTGATTCTTGCCAAAATACGGTCACAACGGAAAATCGCATTGGCAGTTGCATCGTCAGGCATTGCGGCTACTTTGCTAGATGGTGGGCGAACGGCACATTCAACATTCAAGCTGTATGTAACATAAAAAAGAATAGTGGAATAGCTGCAGTGTTGCGGAAAAGTTCAATCATAATTTGGGAAGCGTGCACAATGGCTCACAAATATTCACTTGAAGCATTACATAGAACTATGCAAGATAAACTTTTCGGTGGTGCTATCTTACTTTTGTCTGGTGACCTTACCGATTATACCTCGCTCTACTGTCGCGGATGAGATTAATGCATGTTTAAAACGATCATTCTTATGGCGAAGTGATGAAACACTTCGATTGACCATAAATATGCGCTTACAATTGCAAAATGATTCATCAGCACAAATATTTTGTGAACAATTGCTAGATATTGGGAACGGTAAAATAGAACTGCAACCAAATACGCAATGCATTAAACTACCAGACAATTTCTGCACTGTTCTTCAGGGAAAAAATAAATTGATTCAGAGTATTTTTCCGGATATACAGAGTAATTACTTGAATCATTTTGGCAGCCAAAAATTTTGATGTTGACGAAATTAACTTCCAGATACAACAGTTGTTACCAGGCGATCTGATGTCTTTTAAATCAATCGACACTGTTGTTGAGGAAAATGAAAGTGGAAATTTTGTAATTGAATTTTTAAATTCACTGGATATACCTGGAATGTCACCACATTATCTTCGATTAAAGATTGGTTCACCTATTATTCTCCTGCGTAATTTGAATCCACCTCGAGTATGCAACGGCACACGTTTGGTCATCAAAAAGATCACCGGAAATATTCTTGAAGCTACCATTTTAACTGAAAAGTTTAAAGGAGAAGTGGTCCTGTTGCCACGTATTCCGATGATACCATCAGAATCTACGATACCCTTCAAACGGTTACAGTTTCCAATTCGTTTAGCTTTTGCCATGTCTATAAACAAGTCTCAAGGCCAAACAATGACCATGGTGTACTAGTAATCGATTGTCTATGAACAAAGGGAAATACTTTCGGTACAGACATCTTATTTTTTCTCTAATTGTCTTTTGAATTCAGTTAATGAGAGTATTAACCTGGGTGTTGTCTTGGATGCAAAGTTCACTTCTATTAATAATATAATTTTTTCTTAATTTAATGCTATGTTAGCATTTGTCAGACAGCACAAAATTTTTAGGCCCCACACCCGCAAACTGGATTATATGTCATTTGTTCTTTCAAAATTAAAATATGTATCTTTCATTTGGGGGCCTGTCTTATTGTTCGAATTGAACGAATCTAAATAGTTTTCATTGGCTATGCTCTAAGTTCCCTTCGTTTTGATGACCCTGTCCCCTCATACTACTCGGGATGACTTCATATTAATTTAAAATGGAACTACACCACATTTGTAAAGGAGGGGAAAAATTGAGAGCGGCAAGTTAACAGAGCTGACCAAAAACTATATTTTTGAACAGCATATGAAATCATTATTGTTTTTATAAAAAAAGATTAAATTTAGTTAATGTCTAGCAAACGTAAGAATATTGCATATTAAAATCCGCATTTATCTACTTACATACATACATATGTATGTAATAGCATATACATATCCATATGTGCATAAATGCACAAATGTCAACAATTATGCGCATGATGGGTCCACACTAATGTATACGTATTTATATACATATGTAAACATACATATGTGAATGTGCGTAAAATGCAAAAATCTAGCTACACCTGCATCGGCGCTAAACATTCTGAAATATCTTCAAATACTGCATGCAACAAAGAAAAATTCATTCATAAAAGCATGTGCATGTTTCCGAGAAGAATGCCGTTCATTCATAAATGCTTGCATTTCGCTTCCCTGAAAACACATACGCCCCTCCTCCATCATATTTTTCGCGACGAAGACAAAAATCTAATAATCATAAATTGAAGATTTTTGTAATTTTGGCCCAAATGCTCACAAATAGAGATGGGAATGTAGGCATATATTTTGGCTCGTCCGGCACGTTTGTGCCCGTAAAATATTTCACATAGAAATTCATCTATTATTAATCTATTATGCTTAGTTATCATTATAAACGACTTTTGTACAAATTCCTGCAATATATGTAATTTAAACGACAAATCGGCGCCACCAAACGCACAGACCGGGCTAACCGCTAGGCCTACTTGCATATCGCTAGCTTAGAGTGCAAAGGTGCCAACTGCACTTTTTGAAATTTTTCAGTAGAGACAAAAAACTATATAAAGAAATAAACATTACATTTTGCAAATTTTTTTGAATGCAATTTTATTTGTTTTGTTGTTACTTACATATACAGTAAGCGAAAAAATAAAAAATAAATAGTATTTCTGATTTAGAGGAACTTTTGTCATTTAGCACTTTTTCTGTTCCTTTTTTTGATTTGTGCATATCATTTAGCACCTTTTCTATAAAATATAATATGAACATTTTCTTATATGATTTACATAATATGACTTTATTTGTGTATTTAATGCCGCAAGCATTTAATATTTATTGTAAAAAAATAGATTTGTATTATATACAGTCTTACTTCGTTGCTGTGACTTAAATTAACTTAAATTCAATAAAAAAAGTAACTTTTTTAGGTTTTTATCACATGAAATCAAGTTTGCAGACTTATTTCGTTGCTGCTTTTATAAAATAAAGTAAAAAAAAATGTAGCACCTACATTGAAGAAATACATTTGTACATATATTACTCGTGAGGTAATTCGCCATAAAATTGGTGGTGATCTTTCGGCAGGGTCATCTTTAAATATTGCAAGTCTTCATATTTTCTAGTTGTAATTTTTTTTCTCTCGCTGTTAAGTTGCGGTAAATCAGACCAATCTAACGGAGAAATGGTTTTATTTATTCTTTGAGGATGAGCTTGCCAGGAATTTGGGAATCTTAATTTGTAAAACATTTCTTTTTCTGCTGTATATTTTATCGCACGAATATTAGTGACTTTGGTATCACCTTTTTCCCGGCCAGGACGAATGCTTTTCACGAATTTAAGGTCTCTAAATGTTTTGAAGAAAGTGTGATCCAAATATTCCACTTCATATGGTTCTGGGCTCTTTCGAGCATTTTTACAAATAGCAATATATTCTGCAGGTAAGTCTATTGTCCGATGCTTCAACGCACGCTCGATGAGTGAGTGAACGCTGTCAGCCCCCATTTGCGTGTGCCCCATTTCTGTTTTGGTATGAGCATCCGTCGCTATAAAATATAATTTTGGCCGGAATTTCATTGTCACTGAGGTAAGGAAGAATTTTATGTTCAACAAAATACACCAAAATGCTTGCGAGTTCTTCCGCAGACACGCCACCTTCAACCTCATTCAAAATAAAGCAGTAACCTTTATGGTTTATCAAATTATAGAAAACTAAGTTGTGCACTTGAAATTTTGTACGATAGTACAGGCTGCTTACTTCCGATTTGGACGCCATTAAAACCGCTTGCAGATCTACAGTTAGCACGATACGCTCTTCGGCTTTGTCCTTTTGCTTTTCATTTCTGGCTTCTGTTTTTTTCTTGATGAAGAGCATATTGATCACGCGGAGTGTTATCTCTAGAATGACGCACACAAATTTCGAATTGATTTTTTTTTTGGCAAAAATAGTGCATAATTTTTTATGTCAAATGCTTCATAAAAACCCGAAATTGAAAGTGGCTTTATTTCATGTTTTGGACACCAATCTTTAACGTAAAAATTATAAATCATTCTTTTTGAAATCCAGTCCGGTAAAAGATGTTTTTTTGTGTTGCTCCACTCCATAACCGGCAAAGAATCCAAAAAAGAGTTCAAGCATTTTCACTCATTTGAAATTCTGTCATCGGTACTGTATTTGAATTATAATTGCTAGTTACAGGCCGCTTTACCATATTCAGCATTGCGTGTCTGCCAATGTCCAGTGTATTTAAAAAGAATGTCCTGCACACACGCATATTATTATTATCAGGTTTTAGGTAATATTTTAAAGTTTGACTTCTTTTTGGTTGTTCGTTCTCTTCACGCTTTACGCGTCTAACTAGTAAGATACTTTGAATCAATTTTTTTACGTATATTCCCTTTTCCTTCATGTTCATGCTCCAAAACTGTTTGCATGGCTGCTTTGCCAGTTTCACCCTTACATTTACACCGCTGCTTCATTGCTCTTGCATCTTTCTTTTTTTTATAGCACCAGACGTTATTTTCTTTTCTTTTTTCATAATATGATTTACCACTTTCTCTGCTATATTTATTTTGAGTGCTCATCCAATTTGCGTGTTTAACTTGCACTCTCATCCTGCGCTTTTTGGATTTGACAGGAATGTCTATGGAATAATCTGAGTCGCTGTAATAACCATAAGGCACGAGTCCTAGAACACCATCCTCTTCATTATTGCCAAAAGGGTCAATATTTTTGCTGTTGTCAATTGCTTGTAAAGCAGTGTTATTATTCTCGTCGTTTGCCATACAGACCTTTTAATAAATGTTCTAATACTTTATTTAATTTTTGTAAAACAATAATTAAAATATGTTACCTGTTGCAACTGAAATAAATATTAAATCTGAATAAAACAATTTGTACGGAGCGCGAACGAGCAAACATCAAAATTTAGCACAAATCACATATGTTTATTGAACATAGCGGGCGCTTTTTGACAGGTATGTAGATGGCACTTTTGCGCATCAACATGAAACCCTATGAAAAAAAGAGTTACCACTTTTTTTTAAAACGATGTATTTTTTAACCCTTTTTGGTTCTGCATTAAAATCTCAATTTTGTAAAAAAGTGCAGTTGGCGCCTTTGCACTCTAAGCTAGCGGTATGTACATTTGTACATCGTATGTATGTCAATATGTCATTAAAATTTTAGTCACATTTATGTCAGTGTTTGCGTCTCATCACAAATGTACCACAAATAGCATAACAATTTAGGAGTCGAAAATCTACCATTTTTCAAGAAATTTTTCTACAATTGTCTAATTCAAAGTAAATATTGGTACAATTATTTGTGGTTTGTGAAACATTTAATTGATAGTACTACTTCTACGTCCTGTGGGACTAATGATAATCGTCAATGACCTATGCAAAAAAATTTTATCAGAAAAGTCCAAATAAAACGTTCTATTTTTACACTGAATCTGTGTAAGACTTCAAAATTTTAGTTACACATTTAATTCTGTGGAATAAAACTTAATATCATCGCATGTGTTTATGTTTTTATAAGTCGTTTCTTTCAGATTTTTCTCTAATCGGTCTATATCTAATCAATATTTGTATTCTACTCCACTTTTGTTTTCCTACCTACCTAAAGTAATGATGACGACTTTGTGAAGCAGCTTTAGCGTGTGAATTGCGGACAGAAGCAACAGTTTCTGTGCAGTTTTGACAAACAGCTTATTTGGCTTTACCATTTCTGTATTTAGACCATTAATTCTTATATTTCACAAGCAAATTTAATATTTGAATACCACTTTTACAAATATGATATGCTAAACTAAAGCCTTGTTTAAATACTTCTTAAAATATTTCATCAGAACATGGTATATTGATAGTTGAAAGGGCAAAGTGATTACTGGATACAGTGGCGTAGATGGCTTTTTGCGACGGGGGGGATATGGCAGTAAGATTTTTTTCACAATTGTGTTTCACTATAAAAAAGGTTTTTTTTTTACAATAGCAAAACGAAAGTACAGTTACATTTTTCACTTAAATGCCCTATTCATTGTATGAATTTTTGCCAAAATTAAAGAAGAAAATCGATTTTTCGAGATTTTTTTGACAATTCATTTATGGCTTCATCAGCCGTAATTTCAATGTCATGATGAATAGCCAGAGCAGCCAAACCATTCAAGCGATCCTACAATTGAAAAAATAAGGCAAAAATAAGTAATGAAATATGAATATGAAGGTAAAAAATAATATAAACTAACTTCTTTTGTCCTATTTCTCAGAAACGTCTTTATCCGTTTCAAAGTAGAGAATGTCCGTTCTGGAGTCGACGTGGATACTGGCAAAGTAGCTAATATCCTCAGTAATGTGTTGATATTCGGAAAATTTTCGTCTGGACAATTATCAAGAGCTTCCAATGCGTTTTCAGTTTTGACATCACCTCTACGGATCAAATATTTTTGCCACATTTTTAACTCGGCGAGAACAGCAGATGGCCCACTATTAAGAAAATTTTGATAAAACTCAACAGTTTTGATGAATTTGTCAGCTACTTTATCAATTTCGATTAAATCATGCTGAAATAGCGCCGAAAATCCTTCCAAAATATTTTCGTGGTTGATGAATCTCTCTCCAAGATTTACGATGTAAAAATCCAGAAATGGATTGAACACTGTCACACGAAAGTAATCTTCTGCAGTTTGTACTTGAGGATTCGCACGATTCTTCTGTATGGACACTAATCTTTTGTGTTTGATGTCGATGTCTAGTGTTTCAGCAATTTTTTTCGCAGCTTCGAACATTCCGGAAAACGCATCTTCTTTTGCGCGAATCCTCTTCACTTCGTCGCGTAAATCTTTGGCAAGACCCATAGCTTGGACCAAATCTATATTGACATTCTGCAGTTCGCGACTCAAAGGCAATGAAAGTTGATAAATCTCATTGATGATCTGTAGGCTTATTAAAAATTCAAAATCCATGGAGTTCTTCAGATGTTTTGCGTCTTTTTCCGTTGTTCTCATTTCATCCAGAGTTTCGCAAACAAACGAATAAACGAATAACTCTTGAAAATCGTTCACAGCTTCATATTTCGATACCCACCGAGTCAGATTCAATCTCTTCAAAGATTTCGCCCGTGGAGTTTCATGGGATTCTTCGATCGTTTTTTCCAAAATCGCCTTCCTTTTAGGAGTATGCAGGAAATTGTACACAATTTCAATGGTGCTGAGACAATCTCTGATGGCGGGTACCTTGCTAGCAACAGATATAGCAAGATTCAAAGAATGTGCGGCACAATGGATATATAAAGCTTGTGGTGCATAATTATCTCGTAGAATTGCTTGAACGCCATTATATTGCCCAGAAATATTGCTTGCCCCATCAAAACCTTGGCCGATCAAAAAAGAAATATCCAAATCGAAGCGTTGGAGATTTTCTATTATCAGTTCAGCGAGAGCAACACCTACAAATTTGTACATCATATAATTATAAATATTGTTAGTAAACGGTCTGGTCATTCTTTTCAAATACCTTTACCCAGTCAACTGCCGCTTATGGTTACACTAGTCTTGGAAACTCCGAATACGTTTAGTGCGTCTCGCGACGTAGGAGGATGACGGGCAGAATTCCCTCTGAAAGGCCTTCACCTAGGGAGGATAAAATGCGAGTGATAACGGTTACACCTGGTGGGCATAAGGAAAGTGTCGGTAATGAGACGCTCGATACAAGTGATCTTAAGCGGATGGAGAGTTGACTGCAAGAAAACAGAATAGGAGGAGGGAGCGGGAGAAAACAGCTGCGGCAATAGTCCAGGCGAACAACTCCCTTCGCCTTTGGTGTCTACACCCATAACACCAACAACAGCAACAAGAAAATATAACAGGCGATGAATCATCAGTTCTGGTGCGTTCTTCCGATGTTCACCAGGGGCCTGTGCGGCAGTTGCAAGGCAAAGAATACGAAGGTCTTTGCATCTGAATTGTCAGCTTCCTCCTGCAGAGGAGGTCTCGGAGGATCCCGAACGTCGGATGAAACTCAACCATTCCCCTCTGCTTCTTTCGCTAGAACGGCTGCCAAGGCCATTACGGTTGAGACACATTCATTCCGCCCTTTGGACAGCGATCGTCACTCCTTGTATGGAAGTGTATTGGAGAGTCGAGAGAGAACCCACATTACGAGGGAATGCGCGTGGAAGACGGTATCACCAACATACAGTACTCCTACGAGTCCTCCTGCGAATTGCTAATTAAAATGGTACCGAATATACCTCCCCACGAAGAAAGCAAATTCGTTGGTAAGACCCTCTGCGTGGAAAGCAGGTACTCACCTAAAAGCAAGTGAGGCTCAGAAACGTATCTGTGCCCAGTTCGAGGGGATATTATACAAGTAAATGGCGAATATACTCCTTTACTAGGAAAGAGGCAACTTCAGGCGCTGAAGAGGTCGCTTTTCTGATGGTGGGTATAGACGTGAGCTGGTTTCTTCGAACAAGATACGGGTACACCTGGCACAAATTAATTTCGTATAAGAAATGGAAAATTTGAATAAATAATTCGAAGGTTTACCTTCTATCGATATGGTTGATACTATTTTCACGCAAATTAATCTACAGCATAGCAAATCGTTTCCTGCTCACCTATGCTGTAGGCATGCAATGCTACATAGGAGTTTCCACGTAATTCTCATCTAGGATCAATGGGTATATCATGGGCGTATTTGTGGGATTCAATGGATTTTTTGGATTCATGCATGTATTACAGTTCCGTGGTTAGTCAAACGTGGGATTTTTGAAGAATTTTGCGCTTAGAATGTCGTTGCAAAAAAAAACCTGGCAATATAAGTTAATACCAACTACGTGCTCATCTGCCTGAGCTTGCAATCCCACGCAAAATTGACGCTCTTCATTCCAGCTAATTTTCAAGTATCAACATGTAACGAGAAGCGCACCTGCTGCATCAACGGCACGGGCAGCTGCTTAAACATATTTTCCCACAAGAAATGCTGACGGCAAGTCTGCTGTTTGCAACATTGCAATAACAGCAACCAATAGATCATATGAGATAGCAACATACCAACTGCGGCGGTAGCGGAGGCGTTAGCAGCAACTGTAGCGGCAGCGCAATGACAATAAGAGTAAGAGAATAGGGTAATAGTAAGCTATGTTGTCCTACAATAGCAATAAGAAAAAACATGTAATAGTTTTATATAATTTTGGTTAGCCTCATTATTTCACAACCACAAAATATTACTCTTTGGCGGACAAGCGACTTGAACTGATGATCACACCCGCTACTCCTAAAATATAATAATTTGAAAACAAACCAATTTGTTTAACTGACGCCCAACGTGGGGCCACGCGATAAAAAATCCTTATAAAAGGATAACGTCCTTATAAAGTGATAACGAGTTAACGCGAAAAAAGTCCTTATAAAAGGATAATAAGTTACGCAGCAAAGTCTTCATAAGAAGATACGTGAGTGACGTGGCCGAGGGGTCGCTCCCCACGAAAAAAACGGGTAGTGAAAAATTACGGTAGCGCAAGTCCAGCCAAAGTAGTCAACTCAAATAAATCTTTACTTTAGATCTATAATAAAGTAAATAAAAAATCTAACGCATAATAATAAATCTATAATTAGTTAATAAAAAACTTAACACATTTTCAAAAAGGCTTTGCACGACACGCCGAGACGTAGCCAACGAGGGACCGCATTAAATAGAATTGACGACGCCATTACTGTCCTGAGAAGTCCTTGTCAGGAGCATAACCAACATTTTGTCAATCTTTTTATAGTTGCGCCAATTTTTTTTTTTCTTATTAGTGTTTACTTGTGTGTGAATAATTATTACTTAACTATGGACGCACAAACGTTGCAAAATTTAATGGCAATAGCCATAAGGACTGCCTCAGAACAAACCAAGAGGGACTTCCAAGATGCCATTGGCAGATTGACAAACAGACTTGCAGCCCTAGAAACCCCTACTACAGTTATAGAATACGCGCCTGTGACAATCACAGGAAACGTTCAGTGTGAGGAATCCCTCGATGTAATAAAATCACTTCCCGAATTCAACGGGACTCAATCACCATACCTTTCATGGAGGAACGCCGCTCAAGCCGCGTGCAAATTGTACGAACCTTTTGACGGCAGTTCCCGCCATTACCAAGCGGTCGCTATTATCAGGAACAAGGTAACCGGAACAGCTGACACTGTCCTCGCATCCTTTAACACAGTTTTGAATTTTAAGGCGATTATCGCCAGGTTAGATTTTACATATTTTGATAAACGACCTGTCCATATGATTGAACAAGAGATGTTGCCGTTGCGCCAAGGTGGCAAGAGCGTTCTACTGTTTTACGATGAGGTAGAGCGGAAATTGACACTACTTGTGAACAAGACAATGATGACATATAATGGCAATGCTGAGTTAATTAGCACGCTTAACCAAAAATATCGTCAGGCCGCACTACGAGTGTTTATTTCAGGTCTTAACAGACCTTTGTGCGATGTTCTGTTCTCATCGAGGCCTGCCGACATGCCTATAGCTCTAGCCCTTGCACAGGAGCTAGAAGCTGACCAAGCCAGGTTTTCGTTTGCTCAGTCTTTCGTCAACAGGAATGAACGACCGTTAGAAGCTATTCAGAAGATGACCCAGCTTACACCTCAGAGTCTTTCCCAATATCGCAGCATTGAGACTGGACGCCAGGATGTAGTACCGATGGAAGTAGATCCATCTATTTCCTATCGACATAACAGACCTCCACCACGTCAGCGGAATAGTCAGAGTCAGACAATTCAACCAAAACCCGCCGTAAGTCCCCTTCCTCAGAGGAATCCTTTCAATACCTATCGATCCCATTGGACGGAAAATGAGGGTGCTCAAAAAAGACGAGTAGAAAGCGATGGGCAGACAGTGCCGAAGTTACAGCGCATAAACCATCTAGGAGTGGAGGAATATGCCGACGAAAAGCAAGGGTATGATGAAGACTTCAACAACGACAAGGATATCAATAATAACGGTGACTCACAATACGAGAACGAATACTTGGACCAACCTACTGATGAAATCAATTTTTTAGAACAAAGTCCCTCCTGCCATACGTCAGCAGATCATTCGCAGGGAGGGAATTCAAATTTTTAATAGACACTGGTGCCGCGAAAAATTATTTTAAAGATTTTGAGTTCCTTAAGGGCATAAGAGAAATCGAAAAGCCATTCCTTGTCAACTCAATTCATGGAACAGATAAAATCAAACATAAATGCAAAATTTATTTATTTGACAAAAATGCAGAATTTTATATTTTGAGATCTCTGCAGACATTTGACGTTATCATAGGATTTGACTTCCTTAGAGAAATATGTGCGGAAATAGACATGAAAAATGGAATAATTCACTATAATGGCAAAAAGGAAAACCTCGGGCATTTCCTTTGTTGCGACGTGAATGTCATTCTGCCCACTAGTGTCGTGAAACCCGAATCTCTACACTCATTAAAGAACATTCAGGAGTATTTGCTAAACCAAATGAATCACTGCTTTTTAACATAAATGTTGTGGGGACCATAAGAACAATTAACGAGGAACCAGTCTATTCCAAGACGTACCCATATCCAATGGCTTCAGCTAACTTCGTAAACGGAGAAATATGTGATCTTCTTCGTAATGGCATAATTAGACCTTCACGGCCACCATAGGATAATTCGATATGGGTTGTTTCCAAAAAGGGACTTACGGAAACGGGAGAGAAGAAGATGCGTCTGGTTATTGATTTTAGAAAGCTTAGCGAGAAAACGATTACCGACAGATATCCAATCCCTGAAACTTCAGTCATCTTGGCTAATCTAGGGAAATCATCACCTTTTACCACCCTTGATCTTAAATCTGGATTCCATCAGATTAAATTGGCAGAACGAGATAGAGAAAAGACAGCATTCTCAGTTAATAACGGAAAATACGAATTTTGTCGACTTTCGTTCGGCCTTAAAAACGCGCCTAGCATCTTCCATCGGGCAATCGCTGACGTTCTCCGAGGCGAGATTGGCAAGTGTTGCCATGTTTACGTCGATGACGTCAATATTTTTTCAAAGAACGGACGTTAAGCGTATTCTTGAAAAACTCTATGAAGCAAACATGAGAGTGTCGCTTGAGAAAACCAGGTTCCTGAGAGATGAAGTAGAATTTCTTGGATTCATTGTTTCCGGCGATGGAATTAAAACTTGCCCAGACAAAGTTCAAGACATTGTCAAATATGAAACTCCCAAAACACTTCGAGCTCTGCGGTCGTTCCTCGGACTCTCAGGGTACTATAGACAATTTGTGAAGGACTACGCGTCTATCACTAAGCCGTTAACTAAATATCCCCGCGGTGAAAATGGGAATGTGGGTGCCAATCGTTCCAAAAATATACATATTCAGTTAGACGAAGAGGCGTTACGAGCCTTTGGAAAAATTAAAGAAATTTTGTCTTCATTCTGTGAGAGAAAATCTACAACAGATTCTAAAAGAATATTACTTCCCAAAAATACAAACGAAACTGAAAGAATTAGTACATAACTGCAAAATTTGCCGAGAAGCCAAATACCAACGCCATCCGCCAATTCCAATGGTGGGCAAAACTCCTATACCACAGTATCCTGGAGAGATTCTCCACTTGGACATTTACTCAACAGACAAACAACATTTCTTAACTTGCGTTGATAAGTTTTCGAAATTCGCAATAGTTTCCCCCATTGCTTCTAGGTCAATAGTTGGCAATTTCTAAATTTTTTTTAAAACACAAAGACCATAGTTTGCGACAATGAAAAGTCCTTCAATTCACAAACGATAAAGTCACTGTTGAGAGACTATTTTTCGGTAACCATTTTTACAACCCCTTTGCACCATAGTACTACTAATGGCCAAGTCGAGAGGTTTCACAGCACATTAACAGAGACCGCAAGGTGCACTAAACTAACCCAAGGACTGAACGATACTGTGGACTTAATATTGCTTGCTACGTCCAAATATAATAGGTCGGTTTACTCTGTCATAGGGCAAAGACCTATAGATGTAGTTCATTCAATTCCTCGGCAATTACGAGAAGACGTCATGAACAAAATTACCAAGGCGCAAGCACTTGAGTTGGAGCGTTTGAATAAGTCTAGGAAATTGAAGACATACCGACCCGGATTCAAAGTGTTTGTAAAAACCAACAAAAGAATTGGTAACAAATTTAGAAAATTATACGTAGAAAATATTATTGAACAGTACTTGGGAACTACAGTAATGATAAAAGAGAAAAGGATTCACAAATATACTTGAGGTAACGCATTTTTTTCCTTTCATTTTTCTCAGATACTTGCTTTCCATGGTTATTTACTGGACGCAGGCAAAACTATTTAACTACACAAACTCTCATTACATGTTGATTTCTACTGGAAAAGTTGCTATACATGACCAATACGGCATTTTAATGCACAGAACTAACTTGACAAACTATGAAGCCATAGCATAGGACACAGAAGAATTCCTTGTGCGGTTTCCGCAATCTCCTGCAAGAAAATTACTCCAAACAGACGCTGACCAAATACTCGGTTTACTAGAGACTCGTAAAGCCCATCATCGTCATTCGCGCGGTATTAACATACTAGGCACGGCACTTAAATACATCGCCGGAACACCCGACTTTGACGACTTTAATGAGGTAACGACTAAAAAGCGTGAACTGATAGAGGCTAATGACCAATAGATAACTATAAACACCCAGCTTCAAGCAAGAATAAACAATCTGACTCGGACAATGAATGATTTGTTGAAAATAACGAAGAAAAGCGTTGTCGATACAGATAATTTATTAGGGTTAGCTACAACACGAAACAGGGCGGTACTGGCGGACCTCACAACCATTGTTCATTCAGTAATATTAGGAAGCCACAACATAATTGACCCTGTTATTTTAGACAGCGAAGATGCTAAAACCATACTTTTTGCCGAACACTTTGCCAATATTACTATAAGCGATATTTTAACAGCCTCTAAGCTAAGAATATTACAAGATAGTGATAATATTTTTTTCCTAATTAAATATCCAATAATCCGAAAATTTTTTGAAAAAGTAAGGCTTACCTGTAATTCATAGTAACAAGATTGTTAAGTTAGAAGCAGAGATAGCAGCACATTGTGACTCCGAATACCAACCGCTTACAGCCTGCAAAAATGCCACAACCCTTATATTTTGTCAGCCATTTACTTCAGCCGCATGCGTAGAGCAGCTACTGAACCATAATTCAGCCCAGTGCAAGACAACTTCGGCAGACCACATCATACCTATCGAGGAAATTGACGATGGCCTAGTAGTGGTGAACGACCAGCTCGTACATATCACCGAAGGAGCACGTTCAAGCCTGACAACTAAGGGTACCTTCCTTGTCATGTTTGAAGGTAATGTCACCATTAATGAAACTAAATTTGTCAACTGGAAAAAAATGATATATCGCGCCCTGAGGCCCCTCCCGCAACAATAGTAAAGTTTACTGAGAATGCAAGATCATTATCATTGCCGTATCTGGAGGAGATTCATGCGATAAACTTAAAGCATATCGCATCGCTACAACAGGAAATTGCGACCAAACATTTAATATCAGTCAGTTCATTGGGAATGATAGTTTCCGTCGTGGTAGTTATTCTAATAGTTTACCTTTGGTTCAAGAAGCAGAGAAAATTGGCCATCATTGAAGTGATAAGAAATACAGACACCTCCACCCCACCTGACGTCTAAAAGGCACCCTAGGACGGTCGTTTTTAAAAGGGGGAGTAGTTAACACCAACTACGTGCTCATCTGCCTGAGCTTGCAATCCCACGCAAAATTGACGCTCTTCATTCCAGCTAATTTTCAAGTATCAACATGTAACGAGAAGCGCACCTGCTGCATCAACGGCAAGGGCAGCTGCTTAAACATATTTTCCCACAAGAAATGTTGACGGCAAGTCTGCTGTTTGGAATATGACAATAACAATAACAAAGCAACCAATAGTTCATATGAAATTGCAACATACAACTGCTGCGGTAGCGGAGGCGTTAGCAGCAACTGTAGCGGCAGCGCAATGACAACAAGAGTAAGAGAATAGGGTAGTAGTAAGCTATGTTGTCCTACAATAGCAATAAGAAAAAACATGTAATAGTTTTAGATAATTTTGGTTAGCCTCATTATTTCACAACCACAAAATATCACTCTTTGGCGGACAAGCGACTTGAACTGATGATCACACCAGCTACTCCTACATAGTAGGAGGAATAAAATATAATAATTTGAGAACAAACCAATTTGTTTAACTTATATTCGCGGGCGTCGAGCTGATATCGTCGTTGTCTCGGCTTACCTGACATATGACTCCATATTCTCTCTCCTTCGTGGGACATTATGGGCATCGTGTAATACGCCGACTCAGGTAGTTCGGGCCTAACAGTGGATTGTGACCCAAACACACCAAAAAAAACCATGTGGGGTAGCACAAAGTGAAACCATCGCGGAAACATGCTATTAGAATATACAGAACGTAGGCAATAGGCTTACATTTGTCACTACCAGAAGGCAAGAAGTAATCGATCTGAGTTTACCTAACAGGGATATGGAGAATCAGATCAAAGGATGGATGGTCTTGGAAGAGGAAACTCTTTCTGATCATCGATTCATTCACCGAGTTTCGGCTGGGCACTTAAGCTCGAAATGTTCGAAAGGCGGATTAGCAAGAGTTAGGGTTGCTCCTTGAAGCGAGAGTACCAGACTACCCAAAACTCAAGGGGTTTCAATAAATTGAAGAGGCGACGCTCAGGGTTACGAGTACTACAGTTGATTGTTTTGGCGAGCTTTGTCCGCTGAGAAGGAGTAGATAAAGCAAAGCGATTCTATGTTAGCACTCTGAACTTACCCTACTTCTTAAACGGTTCGGGAAACTTCTAATAGAGTGCTAAAAACTCGAAGAGAAAAAAATATTCGGATCAATCTTTTTCTCTTCGGGGTTTTAAGAGGGAAATTTTAACATCGAAACTAAGCTCTTATAGGGGCTTCTGCAGTAGTCAGGCTAAACTCTCTCATAAGGTCTAATGTATCTTATACTACGTCACTGTCAGATACCTACAAAACTCTCCTGGTTAATTTCTGGCGGAGGCAGAGATGTGGGTGCAGAAAACGCGACGGGAAGGTCTTGTACGATGGGTCATGGGTGGTGGGTCTGGAGAGCCAGTGAGGTTCCCTATATTTTACTTCGAAAACCCGGGAGGTCTGTGGAAACATACAGAGAACTCTTGATGAGATTGATGCATGGTGCACTACGCAGGACCTTGCTTGTCTGGGTCTTTCTGCAAACCTCAGCAGACAATCCTGGTATTGTTTGCGAAAGAAAAGAATTTTGAAGGTCTCGACCTCCCGGTGCTTGGAGGTGTAGACGTAAACTTTTCGTGAAAGTGAAATATCTCGTTGTACCCTGGATAGAAAAATTACTTGGAAAGCTCCTTTCGAACAGAAGATAAATCGAGTAGTAAGTTGGGACTGAGGCCAACTGTTGTACTTTGGGAATACACAGCCCTAATCAGATTAATCACCATGTATGTAGTTTTGTGCTTTAGAGCCATGTTTAAATCTATATTAAACCGACTGCAGAGGTGCGTGTGTATAGGAGTTACGGTCAATATGAACACGACATTAGGATCTGCTATGAATGCTTTATTGGGCTTGCTACCCTTGTGCTCAACGATGATGAGAGCTGCGGACACAGAAAGTTGTTTGACTGGTTGTCAGAACAGTACCCTTTGTTTTCGGCCCCAAATGACATACTCATACCAGGATGGCGATTTCGAATGATTTTCTTCCTTGGGTATAATGACAACGGTTTACCAGTCGGAGGTATTTGATATACTTAGGGTAGCGGACTGGATATTTTGCGCCTGGGAACCAAGTTATAGTGCTAAGGCTACTCGCACCTCTTCAAAATTTGCCCTAGAAACTAAGTTAAGTCTGAACTCTGGAAGTGGAATGAGCTTGAACTCGTGGGGGTCCTGGGGCATTGCGGTGCTCAAGATAATGAACTGGCCGACGAATTACACATCTTGCCTGTAGGTTGAGGACAGCACCGAGCATTTGCTCTGTTTTTGCTAGGTTGATGAAGCACATTTCGGTCAGATATATTAAGTATGGAAAACTCTCCACTCTCTATCCCTCGACAGGCTTCTTAAATGCGAAAAAGAGTCTAGAAAATTTGTCGGATTTTCAGCATAGCTGAATTCCATTCCATTTCATTCCAATCTTGAAACCAAGCAGCATCTTTTGAAATGCGATTCAAGAGAAGTGGTTAAATCGTTGCCAATGGAGCAACTTTAATTTCGCTTTGGTCGACCAAAGTGGTTGATACGCAGCCACCTTTATAAGTTATAAGGAATTAGTCCGATATCGGAGTTCCCCACTGAAAATTCTATACTTATCTATATTTTTACAGTCTTCGAATGGAGTACAGCACCTGTTAAACCCAACCCAAGGCCTGCGCTCCAAGCAGCTGTACCGGGAACGCGTTTGCCAGGAACAATACTCGGCGAACATCGCTTTACAATTTCCTCGGGATAATGGCGATCCTTCCAACAAACTAATCGAGTGATTCGAGGGGGATGCCCATCAGATGTTCCTGTAAGACTGAGGAGCCACAATGGGAAGAACTTTGTTGGCGCAGATCAGCAGATGAAACGGGTTGACGAGGTATTCGAATGCAAGCGAGGAACTGTCATCAAAGAAGTTTGAGTGGGTATTTGATTACCCTGACAATCCATCTGAGGGCGGTATATGGGAGCACATACTAAAGCACACCTTGAAAGAAGTCGCTCTTCGCGAACACACTTTGCAAAGTGTAATCGTAGAGGCGGAATACATCGTGAAGACGCCTTCTCTTACCCAACTATCAATCTAAGTCGAGAAAGAAGAGCCGCTAATCCGAAACCACTTTCTGTTGGGACGGCTAACAGAATTTCAGGAGGCCAAGACGTGTACTTTGCGTTAGCGGTGGCGATATCCATGGCAGCTGTGCGACCGATTTTGGAAACGTTGTGCAGTTGACCATATCTAACGGAGTGCAGATGGTGAGATAAGAAGAGGAGATGTCAGAACAATCGCAGGGGTGCTTCGCCGTTCAACGTCATAGCTGGCCGTTTTGAACTTAGATTCTAATGAATGGCAGTGATTTCCGGGAGTGGGGGTGGGGTTTGTTTCTTTCAGATTTTCAAATACAATATATATTTTCTGCCCTAAACTGGCATATACGTGCAATCGCTCATCTCTTTTCGACGCATTCAATTTCGTAGCTAACGAATTGTGCAGCTATTTCATTTTGGCTAGGTACTTCTGAATGAATTATGCGCTAGAGCCGACAAAACAGCTGATTATCTGACTAAGCAATGCGAAATATTTGTCAGAGCTGACCTATAATAGCAGGGAGTCTTGGTGTATGCTAGATGAGAAGGTAAAATGTAATAACGATATCATATTTACTGTAATTTAAAACTACGCTTTCGAAAACAAATTAAACTTTATATTTGTTATATGTACTATCTTTATTGTTACATCTAATTGCAACGTTTTATTTATTTTATTTTTTTGTATCTGTTTTATTTCATTATCATATTTATTTTACTTTTTATTTATTACCTTTACCTTCTTTATTTTTATATAATCTCTATTTTTATTTAGTCTATTTCTCTGCCCGAAAATGGTTGAGGCGTCCTCGGGTGCTCCCTTTACTTTATGAAAGTACAAGAAAATACTTATTAATAAAAATAAACGTTCCAAGCTTATAAGAACTCAACTTACCATTACTTGATGGTACTCTGTCACATTACTATCTTCTCTACAGTTTTCAGTTTGGGGCGGATCTCACCAGGCATTCTACCAATAGAGTACTATTTTTTTTGAAACGAGACATCGTAAACTCTCGCAGCAATTAATTTCCAGCTGTTGTCTTATTTACCGTCTATTGTAAAAAAAAATAGTTGTGAAAATAATAAAATCAGCTTTGTCATGGAATCCGAGCCCCTCGGTACTTAAAATTTAGTATAGTAAAAACTGCACACCTCTCTAAACATTTTTCTTAATTTGCTTAATTTTTATAAATTTTCTACAAAGTTTAAAACTTTAAAACGAGTTATTGTACATATATGGGGTTTGTTAAAAAAAACAATTTTATCATTTTGACAAATAATTCAAATTAAATAAAACAGAAAAAAATTGTTAATACATTTAGATATCAATTATACCCGAGCGGACTGGTGCCCAGGGTATTATAGTTTTGTTCACCTAATGGTTGTTTGTAACAGCATAAAACTGCCGGGATAGATATAGACATATACATACCAAAATTATTAGAGTTAATAGCGTCGGTCAGTCGGATAACTCGGGTAAATATTGAGCTATCTTGACGAAACTTGGTATACACGTTGCCCTGAACGAAATCGGACCATATCCACGCTATCATAACGGTGTTTTGGGAAAATAAAAAGATTTCGATATTTCCGCAACTATTGCAGATAAGTTGCTCAAATTTAGGATTGTGTTTGAAAAAAGAATACGGGTCGATTTTTTTTTTAGAAAATGGGCGTGGCGGCCCACTTTATATGAAAAACTTATATAAAACTCTATTAAATTTTGTACGCATGAAAATTGTTAAACTAGGACAAAAACCACGCCCACCTCTCATTTAACGGTAATTTTTAAAATATAAAAAACGCGATATTTAAGTCAGCATCACAGTCAATTCGCTCAAATTTAATATGAAGGAGGGAGATAAACTAACAATTATACCGAATCAAAACAATTTGGAAATGGGACAATAACTATATCCCGAAAAGCTTCACACCAAAATCTAGCAAATTTGGTACATATATTGTATTTCAAGTCAATAAGCAAAATTTTGAAAATTGTTATAATCGGGAAAAATCACATCCACCTCTCATATAACGGTAAAAAAAACAAAATTCAAATAAATCCGTTATTTATTAACTATGCAAGGTAATTTGCTCAAATTTGATTTGAATTTGGTTTGAGAATGAAATACTTGGAATCATAAATGTTGGCAATGGCTATGGTATCGTCCACATTAGAGCTATATATCTCTAAAACTTCTTTGGTAAATTCAACCAAATTTCGTACACATTTTGTATTTCTAGTAAGAAATCCTAGTTTCGAAAATTATAGAAGTCAGCTCTTCTCTCATATAGCGGTAATTTACAAAAAACCAAAACATTCAATATTTTATCAAATCATATCGCGAATTCTTTCAAATTTGGTGTAAAGAATGTAATTAGGAAGAGAAATAATTAGTAAATCAAAATATTGAAAAATGAGTGTGGTACGTGAAAATCATATTAACTTCATATTGTTTTTATTTAAATCAATAAACGTGGTTTAAGTTTCTAAAATGATGTAAAACTGGTATACTCGGTTTGCTTTGATGCGCCAATTAAGACATATTGTTTGAAATATTAAACAGTGCTTTTGGGATTATATTTATACCTTGAACTAACGAAAACTTGTATACGTCAGATAGCTGGGGAACAAATGGTAAATAGAAGTTTCGTCTTAAATTGGGTTGTGAGTCCGCCTGTTTTTCCAATAAATATTAGATAGCCTGATATATAGGATCTATATACCAAATATTGTTCGTCTACATCGAATAGTTGTGGAGTTACAAGGAATTTGGCTTTTTTTATAGGCCGTGGCACCGGCCATTTTTCCAAAATGATACACAGTTTGATCAATAAGACATATGTATGTACTTATGGAAATGCCCAAATATCATTCATTTGCACCGAATGGTTGAGAATATACGTAAGACGAATTTAATTTTTCTCTTCCATGGCGGCGTGGTACCGCCCACTTTTCCAAATTTATATAAATATATTTTACGTTCGGCCAGCAGACCACATGCAAGTATAAAAATTTCATAAAACCCGATTGAATAATTTGGACGCCTATAAAGAACTCACGTTCATTTTTATGTATAAGATTAGCTTTGAAGTACAAACATGCACCGGGTATTGAAGGTTCGGTTGAATCCGAACTTAGACTCTTCCTTACTTTTCATACAAAAGCATAGTGAAACTAGGGTTTTATAACTTTATTCCATTAACAATTTTTTGTAACAGCATAAAGCAACCCAGATAGGTATAGACGTAGGCACGCTTTGCATTTCAACTCAGTAAGAAACCATTTGAAAATTTAATAAGCCGCGATATTCTTAGTAATGACGTTTGTAATCAGAAAGCTATAATTTTTGGGTATTTTAAACTATGCCTTAAGTCTACTGAGATTTGAATAAAAAAGTTTCTTAAGAAAAGCAGTTTTAGATCGCTGTCTTATTTTGTTTTTGAAAAAAACTTGCGCCGAGTATTTAAAGTTCGGTTACTTGTTCGGTACTTGTTTTATTATTATTATTGTGCCCAGATATACAAGTCCATATATACATATGTACTACATACAGTGTCTACAAGCCAAAGTCGGACACCGTAGAAAAAAATGTTCCTTCCTAAAAATATTTCAACCAAAGCAATGAAAAAAGGTAAACAATTTTTTCAATAACTCATTTATTGCACTTCCAAAATATAAAAACAAAACATATAAATTAATTCAGTATTATAAAATATTCTAGTAAAATATCAAATAAAAGTAAATACAATGCACAAGCCAAACTCGGACAGTGACAACTATCCTATAAATAAATGCAAGTCTGTCGAAGAGTTGCAACCAGCTTCAAGTATAGTGTTTAACTGGCAAACGGAAATTCCCCGGATGGTTCTTAATATATAGGCACATAGTTAGAATTACGATTTGTGATTTAAAAATGTCTAGGCAAAGAAGCCAAACAAGTATTGAATTGAGAAAGTTAGTTGTTAAGCATTCCAACGATGGAAAATCTACGCGTGAAATTGCTGATATTGTCGACAGAAGTCATTCTACTGTTCACCATATAATTAAGCGCTTCAAAACCAACAAACAAGTGGAAAACAAGCCTTAAGCTGCCCACAAGAAGATTTTTACCGACTCATATAAGCGATATCTTTTGCGAAAAGTTAAAGACAATCCTTTCCTTGGGGCGCCAAAGTTAGCTGTTATAGCTGAAAATGAGTTAGGAAAGAAATCTAGTGCATCTACCATAAGAAATCTACTTCATGAGGCTGATCTGAATGGTAGAAAGGCCCGACAAAAGACGTTGATCAGCAAACGCAATCAGACCATCCGATTAAAATTTGCAAAAGAACATGAAAATAAGGATTTTTCGTTCTGGAAAAATGTTATGTTTACTGTCGAAATTAAAACCATATGTTTGAAGGAAACCAAATGAGGTGCTGCAACTGCGCAATCAGAAACCAACTGTCAAACATGGTGTCGGATCGGTAATAGTTTGAGGTTCATTTTCGGCTTCTGAACCAGGATCTTTGCATTTTATTGAAGGAATAATGAATCAGAATGACTATCTTAACATTTTAAGAGAAATCTTACCAAAAAGTCTTGAAAAATTGGTTCTCGTTGATGATTGATATTTCTACCAAGGCAATGATCCAAAGCATAAGGCCTACAAAGCGCGTTCTTAGTTGTTTTATAAACCCCACCATGTTCTGGAAATGCCACCCCAAAGTCCTAATATTAATCCTATGGGAAATTTATGGGACTATCTAAACATAAAAGTTCGACAGCATTCCGTTTCAAAAATGACTTGAAATCTATCTTATTACAAAAATGGGAAAAAATCGAAAAATTGGTTAGATCAATGCATAACCGGCTCAAAATAATTATTAAAAATAGGCCTATCTAAACAGGGCCAGATCGCCGAAACAACAGTCCTTGGCCGGGTCATTTATCTTAAGGTTTGCTCAGGCTTTAAGACCCTAAAGGAGTGGTCCACAAACAATGTGGCCCCATGTTGCTTGCGCTCTACCGCACCCAGTGCACCGGTAGAACCTCCACTGTTAAAAAATAGCACACAACAACAACATGAACGCTCCTCTCCGCCACCCAGTTTCGCCCCTCGTGTGAGGACTAGCTAGCAGCTCCTGCAGATAACCTGCAGATAAACTGCAACGGACTCCAGAGCACGATCGAGGAGATAAGCAGTTACCAAGTTAGTCGCTGTTGCAACTTACTCCTACCGTTGTTGTTGTAGCTGCTCCGTAGTGATGTTGTTGTTGTTATTGGCGCAACCGAGTTTCGAATGGTGCCGTTGTGATTTAGTTGCATCAGGTTATGGAAGTGGCACTACTGTTACTACCGTTGTTGCCGGTGGTGGTGCTAGTGATGCACTGTCTTTGGAGTGGGCACTGTTGTGTTGATACACTTGCCAGCCGGTGTCGTGGTGGTGTTGGTGCAGCTCGCTTATAGTTGTTGTTGTTGTTGCAGCACGCATTCGCTATAGGTGCTGATTTTGCTGATGTTGTTGTTGTTGGCACAGCACCCCTTTGCTGTAGCTGCTGATGCTGTTGTTGTTGTAGCACGTCTGTTCTTTAGATGATGTTGTATTTGTTGGTTGTAAGTGCTGTTGAAGCCAGCCGTTGTGTGTCAGCACTGTCGTTTTTGGTGCACTTACCAGCCGGTGTCGTGGTTGATGCACTATCGTTGATGCAGGGCCGTTGTTGTTGTTGCACAGCACCGCTTTGTTGAGGCTGTGATACCTCCTCGTGGTGATGTACTGCCAGCTTCACTATCAAAATTTTGTGTTTCTCCACTTTGACGCTACCGAAGTCTTTTATACTGGACGCGGGAATAATTCCTTCGTCGCTAACGGACACTGCGCAATTTGAGTACGTCCTCATATCAGGGTTATGCAGGGTGCATCAACAATAGTGCACAAACCACGACACCGACCGGTAAGTGCACCAAAAACGGCAGTGCCCATACAACGGCTGGCTTCAACAGCACCTACAACCAAGGGATGCTGTGCCAACAAAAACGGCAGTGCCACTCCAACGCTAAGGGGGGTAACTCAGGAATATGTTAGGATGTAGATTGCTCGTAAGACTATTGTAAGGGAAAACTTCCCTGTCAAACAAAAATGTGCGTATAAATAGATGTAGAAGTAAGTGAGCATAATAGGTACATGATTTCTGGGAGAATCCTAATTTTGATCGTAAACCTTTTCTTTTGGATCTCTTTTGTTTTTGTAATTAAATATTTTATTGCATTTAATTCGGTACCAGCTGGTATACATGTCTTTTCCTCGGGTTCATGTATGCTCTCTTTAAATTAAACAAAAACGAAAACATAGTAATTTAATATACATATACCAGGAATAGTTTCATTATACATTTCATTAAGATTTTTGTTTTTGGAAATCCCATATAATTAAATTAATAATGTAATGAATAGAATGAATTCATACGACTTAATCAAACTACCTAAGTATCCTTAGGGAGCGATTTATATAGGAATAATAATATCGAATTTTCTTTGGAGGTCAATGTTAAGTACGCTTTTCTTTAATAAATTAAAGCTTAGAATTAGAAAATGAATTATAAATAAAACTTTAATATAAAATGGGAATGTTGTTACTATCCCTTGTGTAAGAAGCCATAGGGGTATGAGAAAGGACCATCCAGTATTTGGTGGGATGACCATGGTTCAGTGTGGGTCAGCACCAGGCACAACACCACAACCGGTGGCGGCAGTATATTCGGCAATTTTTTTCTTTGATGTTTTAAATTTTATTGTATTCAATATTAAATGGCATAACTTCTCTTGTATGGCGCACGGAATAGTAGCTATGAGCAAAAATCCCACCCAGACGGCATTACTAGCCACAGTGCACCCAAGTGTCATGCCAACTGCTCATACTACTGCTCCCAATTTGATGCGCATCATAACAGCTGGCTTCTGCCTGGAGCTTGAAGTTTTTCAACCGAAAAAGTCGTCTCGAACTTAACTATGAATACGATAAAGTATAATTTGGACCTTTTCAGGTTTGATTCTGCTCATGAAACTTTGAAAATTTCTTTCTTTCTAATCTAGACTTCCTTCTTCCTTTGTATGTCTCCTTTGTTGCTTGAATATTTTAATTCCGAAATTCACTTATAATATTTCCTTTCTACCTCTATTCCCAGAAAGTTGTACGCATCTCTTCTTGAAACTATTAAATATGTGTATTATATTCGTTTACAACATACATTTTCTAGATAGGAACTACTTTTGATAAACAAGGAAAGCTCCCCTGCCAAACCAGTTGACAAGGGCCATGTGATGTACTAACTGACCCTTTCCTTTAGATACTGAACCGTCTCTTTCTCGCTTATGAGTTTTTAATGCAAATCCCATATAATTAAATTAATAATGTAATGAATAGAATGAATTCATACGACTTAATCAAACTACCTAAGTATCCTTAGGGAGCGATTTATATAGGAATAATAATATCGAATTTTCTTTGGAGGTCAATGTTAAGTACGCTTTTCTTTAATAAATTAAAGCTTAGAATTAGAAAATGAATTATAAATAAAACTTTAATATAAAATGGGAATGTTGTTACTATCCCTTGTGTAAGAAGCCATAGGGGTATGAGAAAGGACCATCCAGTATTTGGTGGGATGACCATGGTTCAGTGTGGGTCAGCACCAGGCACAACACCACAACCGGTGGCGGCAGTATATTCGGCAATTTTTTTCTTTGATGTTTTAAATTTTATTGTATTCAATATTAAATGGCATAACTTCTCTTGTATGGCGCACGGAATAGTAGCTATGAGCAAAAATCCCACCCAGACGGCATTACTAGCCACAGTGCACCCAAGTGTCATGCCAACTGCTCATACTACTGCTCCCAATTTGATGCGCATCATAACAGCTGGCTTCTGCCTGGAGCTTGAAGTTTTTCAACCGAAAAAGTCGTCTCGAACTTAACTATGAATACGATAAAGTATAATTTGGACCTTTTCAGGTTTGATTCTGCTCATGAAACTTTGAAAATTTCTTTCTTTCTAATCTAGACTTCCTTCTTCCTTTGTATGTCTCCTTTGTTGCTTGAATATTTTAATTCCGAAATTCACTTATAATATTTCCTTTCTACCTCTATTCCCAGAAAGTTGTACGCATCTCTTCTTGAAACTATTAAATATGTGTATTATATTCGTTTACAACATACATTTTCTAGATAGGAACTACTTTTGATAAACAAGGAAAGCTCCCCTGCCAAACCAGTTGACAAGAGCCATGTGATGTACTAACTGACCCTTTCCTTTAGATACTGAACCGTCTCTTTCTCGCTTATGAGTTTTTAATGCAACAGTGCAATAAAGAAATGCTGACTTTCAGAATGTGTCAGTGAATATGGTAGAAACATTATGTTCCATATTGTAAGAGTACTTTTTTAAGTAAGTATTATGTTCAGAAATTTATTAAGAAATGAGAGATTGAGATCGCGCAAATGAGAAAACAGTCAGCGTACAGAAAAGGTGTTTTATAATATAAAAATTAACTTTGCACATTTTCAACTGCGCATATCTACATTGTATGCACATCGCAGTCAAACTTTATACAAACATTGCATACAGACATTTTGGAAGCCAGCCTATTTAAAAATGTGTATGAAGTAATTTCTGGTGATCATGCCCCGTGGGGTCTTCTGAGCTGCAAGAAAAAGGGGGAAAACTGTGGTGAGTGTTTTTGGTACAGTTTGTAAACCACTTCACTGCTAAAA
This sequence comes from Anomoia purmunda, assembly GCA_951828415.1. Lineage (NCBI taxonomy): Eukaryota > Metazoa > Arthropoda > Insecta > Diptera > Tephritidae > Anomoia > Anomoia purmunda. Next base: position 38,671,338 of record OX639994.1, on the reverse strand, counting down.
AATTACTCTGTTTTTATGAAATATTTATTTTTTATCTTTTAGTCATTAAGGATTGGTACTTGTATCAGCGTTCAATGGATTTTACGCTAACTGAGTTACTTAAGACAACCCTACTTTGGTACGCCGTCGAGTGAGGACGTGTTGTTTACGCATCTTCGTGGCCTTCTTTGATTTTCGACGTGCGCGATGTGCTAAGTGTGGCTCGCAGTATGCCGCAAATGTCTTTATTTTTTGTGGATTTTGCTTATTTAGATGTGGCGCTTGCAATTATATATCGATTCCATCTAGTGTTGCAAAGTGCATTGTGCTCCTTAAAGGAGATAAATATTGTTTTTGTTGGGCATAAAAGTGTAACTAACTCAAAAATTAAATATGTATCTACTACTCATACAATTAACAACAATGCAAATAACAACGGCGCTAACAACTTTGGAGCTGAAAACAACAACTTAATAGTTACGCGTTCAAAAGCTAAGGTCGCTGACCTAAGTAAGTTGCCCTTGGTATGCCTGCTAGTACAAATAATAATAGTAACGCAAGTGTTGTTGCTGCCAATACTCGTTTAGCCAGCATTCGCTCACCCGCTGTAGGCTCTCTATACAAATGCTACTCTTTTCTCTTGAGCTACTGCTTCGGCTGAAATGATTTGTATTTAGTTTTGAGTTGGCAGATAACACTGTGTTACTCTTCTGCTTCGTTTGATTCTCAACCTTCGTATCTTAATGTAAACGAAGGCTTGACTAGCAAGGCTGTTTGGACCGTGGTGATAAATAAAACGCGGAAGAAAACAAGGATTGTTGTTGGGTCGAGTGATAGCACTGAATTAAGTGTCGCTAATCGCTTCAAATGGGTTCGCATATCTTCATTTGAAGCGTCTGCTACTGCAGGTAATATTACTTTCCGTTGATCAAAAAAGACAAAGCGAATCAATTTCAAGTTGGGTATTGCATCAACAAATGTTGAAAAAATATTAAATGCGTCTCTTTGGCCGTTACTCTGAAAGAAAAGTTTTCTAAGCATTAACCCTAAGTAATTTTATGGAATTTTAAATGAATTAAACAGGTCTTAATTTTTATGAGTTTCTACCCTGATCGGATTTTTATATAACTGCTTACAATTACAATGCATCATGTGACCATCCGTGTTTAAATAGCTCCCTTTTAGAAATTAAATCGCATGAATTATTGTCCAACTTGGATATTCACAATCAATAAGGCCTGTAAAAAAGAAGTATTGTTATAAGTCTCCTTGGTATAATAAGCATCTAAAGAAATTAAAAAATCTAAATAATAACTACCTCAAGAAATTTAATTACTACTAGTGGAAATTTTATGGTAAAATGCCAGCATTTTCAAAATAAATTCAAAGTTTTAGATAACTTGACTTACAAAAATTATATTACTAGCACAGAGCGAAACACTAACACTAATCCGATGTCGTTTTGGCATTTCCAATAAGTCATGCTCGAACATACCTTAGACTTCTCTAAGGCGTTTGATAGAGTGCTGCACAAGATACTAATAAAGAAGTTAGCATGATTGGGCTTTCTCTCCACCTTTCTGCATTGGCTAAAATCATATTTGACGAGTAGGTGCTGTGTAGCGGCGATTGAAGGTGCTTTGTCTAACCAATTTCTTCCTTCTTCAGGTGTTCCTCAATGAAGTATTTTGGGGCCCCTACATTTCATCAATGACATTAGTATATGTGTCACTATTTAACATTTTTCGATCTATTCCGACGATATGGACTCAGGGGATGCTCTGAAGCTCCAGTATGATTTGGACAGCCTCAATCGCTGGTGCGTAATATCACACCTCTCCGCGAATATTACAAAATATTTAAATCATATAACATTTTCGAGACGTCAAAATGTTTTTATTTTATTTTGTATTTCATAAGATAACAGAGTTTAAGGATCTTGGAATTATATTCGACACAACATTTTCTTTCAATACTCATATAAATTCTTTCTTCTTTCTTAACAAATCCTTCAATTCGTCTTCAAAAGACTTGACAGAATATACATACGTCTTACAAAAGATTTTTGTTTTTCGAAAGACTGACTGAGGGGTGTTTAAAGACAATTGATACAATTGCCTTGTTAGCACTCACTTCTTCTCCCATTTCCTTTGCGTATTTTCGTCTAACCTAGACTCTACCAGGTGAAGAATTATTCCGTCAGCAATTTGAATACGGGCCGCCGTTGCCGAATGTGTAGCGTGAGCGTGTTTCATTTAATGTACCGAGGGATCAAATCCTGGGCAAATAACATAAAAAATTTTAGAAAAAGTGTTTTCTAATAGCGGTCGTCCCTCGGCAGACGTATTTTTTTCATGAAAAAACTTCTCACAAATATCATTTGCCATTCGGGGTTGGCGTAAAGCTTTAGGTCTCCCAATTTGAGTTACAACAACAGAACGCACACCACAAATAGTAGGAGAAGTTCGGTTAAACACCAAGCTATGATGTAAGCGGAAAATTATTATATTATGATTATTAATAAATATTCAACTATAGAACAATGCAATGTCCCAGATTACGATTACAAATATCGAATAAATCTAACTTTTAAATCTAGAAAATTGAAATTATGCTGATTGTTTTTAAGCTTTACGTATTTTGGACTCCACTAGGCACGGTTAGGCATCATCGGATCGGGCTGGAAAATATACAGAATATTAATTATTACTTCTACCCTCATATTTCAAAACCCGAAGATTTATGGATTTTCAATATTTATTTTTCTCCATATAAGCCGCTGAAAGTTTATTGCACACTGTTACACTGTTAAAAGGCGGTTTAATTCTGCAGCTTGGGTTAACTTTTCCAACATAATATTAAAGAGGTCACATGACAGGGAGTGACTTCTATTTGAAACCTCGTTTGGTATCAAACGACTCGGAGACTTCCTTCCCAATTCTGGCTGACCTGGCAGCACCACCAGGTCAGGGTCAATTTAAATAGCCGTATTAGTTTCGCAAGGATACCAATTTCAGACATCGCGGCATATCGGCCACTTCTTGTCGTGTGTGTGTTAATCTCCTTCTCACGGGTCTTTTCCAATATTTGGCGTATCGTGAAGAACTGGTCGATGGTCAATTTACCGGGTCTAACGCCACACTGACTATGTTCAATTCGTTGATAGTTGGTTCCAGTCTTTTACAGTATACACTCGATAGAACCTTGTTGTTGTTGTTATTGTAGCGGCTAGTCGCGCCCCGTAAAGAGCGGATTCACCCATGATCGTTGTCGTCGAACTCATCTAGGGGGAGCCCAGGAAACGTGCAGTTTCGACAGGGTTGGACCAGAAGGAGAGGGGGGTTAGATGAGTGGGTTTGAGGGGGCATGTGAATAGGTGATTGGTATCGTGCGGAGAATCTCCACATGCCGGACATGTGTTGGGTATGTCGGGGTTGATTCTGGATAGGTAGGAGTTGAGCCTGCTACAGTATCCAGATCGTAATTGTGCCAGAGGGACGCGGGACTCACGGGGCAGCAGAGACTCCTCATCGGCTACAGGTGGTGGTTGGGCTCCAATGACCGCATTTGCCTGGCGGGAGTCAATGATGGTAGTGACTGTGTCTCTATGGATGTTGCTTAGGACCCGCCGGTACGCTTCCGGATCCAGAGGTTGCGTGATGAGTGGCTGGATCTCGTCCTTTAGTTCAGGAAGATGTCTTCTAATGTGCCTGGGGGGCGGCTCTACTGCGAGCAGGTGCCTATTTAGATGCCCCGAATGGTGACATCCAGCAAGGAACTGCTTGCTGAGCATGAGGTTGTGCTCCTTAACTCGGAGCACATTGACCTCTTGGTGGAGATGCTCCTCAGGCGACATCCCGTCACTGTGCGGAGTGCGGCGTTCTGGCAGGTCTGCAGCTTCATCCACTGTGTCCTACTGGTTCCCGGCGACCAAACTGGCCCAGCATAATTTATTACCGGCCGGCCAATCGCCTTATATGTTGCCAACAACGTTTCTTTGTCTTTGCCCCAAGAGCTGCCGGCGAGCGACTTGAGGACATTGTTGCGGCTCTGTACTCTATTGGCGATTGCGGTAGTGTGCGCGGAGAAAGAGAGCAGGCTGTCGAAGGTCACCCCCAGAATCTTCGGGTGGTTAACCGTCGGAATGGGGGTGCCATCGATATGGATGTTAAGATCCAGCCTGACCTCCTCAGGAGAGTAAATTTAACGACAGATTGACCATTTCGTTTCTTGGTTGGCAGTGATATCAGCTCTCACTCTCACAAGGACATCAACCAGCCGGACAGCAGCATCTTCCATGCATGTCTAATCATAGTCCATAATACATAGCGTGTGGTAGTTATCAAAACGGGAGATCTCATCCGAGTCTTTTTGAAAGTTTTCATTGATTATAATTTTTTTACATGGCGGGTCCCAGGCCCAGCGCACAGCCAGTAAGAAGCCATTTATATAGCGAGCCGTTTGCTCCAAGATAGATGCTCGCACTTACTTGTGAAAAGATTTTGCTGACTTTTTCAACCGTGACTCAATTATCCACACGGGTTGGGTACCGCATCTCGTACGTGGGTTGGCCACCAAACAAGTAGGGATTATGCACTACGATCTTGATATCTATAGTGCCTCTTTCTTTCCAGCATCCGAAATAAACTTTAGTATAGGGTATAAATCTCTAGAGTTAATAGAGAATTCCAGTGTATGCATTACAGTTTCATTTTATACTCTGCAGAATCTGCAGTATTCATTCGAGTAAATTCGTAATTTGGTCAGCTGATATTTCAACCTGCATTGTCCTGTAAGAATCGCCGTAATAATTCTTAAGCTGTTCTTCGATAAGCCCATGCGTTCTACAAAACGCTTTAGGTTATATGATTCTAGGAGCGCTTTGGAATGATCCAGGCCTATTAAATTTCCCAAGTGTAGTTCCCGGGGGGGCTTTCCCTTTTTCCTTGGGTAGTGTGGAGAGAGACCCCACCCCAATACCACAGAAAGGCTCTGGGCCAAAAAAGAGATTTGACGCTCCCTTTTTCGCGGGCTGAGCACATGGCGCAGATGCATGGGTACTGTCGGCATCGGATGAGATGGCCCTTGAAGTGGTCGCCTTTGCGATGGCGAATACCGTAGACGATGGAACGATAAGCTGTATGAGCTTTACCGGGGCATAGACATAGTTCAGGGAATTAAAATCTGCGGCTACGAAAATGCTTCAGCCCTGAAAGTATTCAAGGCGATAGGTGGTGATACGGGAAGAGGAACGTGGTCCAAGGAGGAACCAAGTGGAAAAGGACTTGCCGTCACTTGGTATTTTCCAATCGCTTAAGCGGTTATAGCGCCAATTAAATAAGTAAGTAAGCGTCACTTAAGAGTCCCCATAATAATTTGTGGGTTGTTTTTAGATAAGCGCATACATTCTAGAATGTGCTTTGGAATGCGCTTTGGGATGCTCCAGAATATTTCCCTCATATAGTTCCCGGTGGGCTTCGTTCTCGTTCTTCCGCTAGTTTATCCGCTATCTCTTTTCTCTATATACCAGTAAGTACGGAACCCAGAGTTCCTATGTTCAGCTTGGCAAGGCACTCCATCACCAGTTCTGAAGTTACCTGGAGAGATCGGGGAGATATCAGAGTGTTCATTACCCCACGACTCAGATGCCTCTCTGCCCGATTTCGCTACTAGCCATATTGCAGATATCCCCCTTCCCTTGAGTATGAATATGAATGTGAAGAGGTGTTAGATCCCACAAAACTCCCATACATGCAGTAGTACAGGTTCTCATGGCTCATGTAATGCCAACACAGGCCAGCTGTTTGCTGAGTGTTGTGATGGCTCCCTGTTGTTTGTTTTTGCAGACCCAGACGTTGACCGTAGGAAATCATGGATCGTACAATAGACGTGTAAAACCATCTCACAGTAGTATACTTTCGCATGGAGAGTCTACAAACTTTTCTCTGCATATTATTGCAGTATTATCCGCATATCCCAGGCAAGTTAAGCTAGCATTAGTGCGTCCACAACCATATTCTCAGCCCTGTAAGCAAACCCTTGTTGCATTGATTGTAACGTTGCTATCAGTAACAGTTTATATCTACCCTCCTGGGACTGAGTATACTGTTTATCCAGTTCAATTGAGGGAATTATCCCGGAGCACACTTGTCAGTTGATAGAGGGCAGGTTCTTTCGTGCTGCCTGCGCTATACCCCAGTGTTCGCACGGGTGCACATCCGTCAGAGAGGGAAGAACTCTGAAGGCGCCCTCAATAAACTCTACGAACCGAGTTCAGTCTTTTTGAAGTTAATAAAGGTTCGTCGGGCCGCAGAGATAAAGTCGGCAGATATATTAATCGAGATGACTCTAGTCGCCACGTTACAACAATACTCAATCGTTCCATACTAAACAAAGGAATCTAATCTCAAATTTTGCAACTCTAATGACTCCATGATGAGTTGTGTGAAGTTTAAAGAACTATCGTTTTCTGACTTTGTTAAGGACAATAACTATTGAAAAATTTGCTCAGCGTACTCTCACTCGGAGAGGCTATGCCCCTGCAATTTCACTTGCGTATATTGCTTAAAACGGCATCATTCACTTCTCCATTTCCCACCAAATTCCAAGCACCAAATAATCAAAAGCTCATTAAAATCTAAGCCAGATTTCAAGTGACAATTGATCAAGAAAGGTTTTGTACCTCAAAACAGACCGCATCGACATCAGAAAATCCATCTCAAAGCAACACTTATAAGCACTTCTTCAGTAGTAGATATAGACCTTTACTACCCACGGCGAATAAGCCCAGAGAGATGTGCGAGCTATTTTACCGACAGTTCATTCTGAATCCTTCGGTGGACTGGGCTAAACCGAAGATGACCAGAAGGCTGCGAAAATTGTAAAAATCTGGCGCGTCACTTACCTTCACCTGTGCGAGATTGCGGAAGTCATTGGCAAATCGAAAGCCTCCAAGGCCATTGGTCCTGAAGAGCTAAGCATGTTGATGTTGAAAAATTTGGGTGACATGTGAGTAGCATACCTGACAAAACTCTTCAACCTGTCGATGTCCACCCTCATCGTTCTCGAGATTTGAAAGGATGGGAGGGGGATACCGCTGTTAAAACCAGGGAAACCGGCGGAAAAGGGCGAATCCCATCGACCGATTTTCCATTTCTTTCACCAGCGGTAAAGACACTTTAAGTCACGCTGGTCCTCTACTTCACACATTACCAGAGCCGGGCTAAGCAACACCACTAAACGTCATAAGCACGCAGGTGATTCGTGTCCTGAACCTTAGGGCCCGCCGGTAAGCTGTCGGATACAGCGGTTGGGTTACGGGCACGCTTAGCTCGTCAGGGCCAATGGCCTTGTAATATTTCGCTTTCCCGATGGCCTCCTTCACCTCGCCAAGGCCTGAGCAGACCTTAAGATGGCTCCATCCGTCACACGAATCACACCTTACCGAAGTGGAGTTCAGATGGAGCCTTTTCTAGCAGACGCAGCAAAAATAGCTTTCGGGCCAAGGTTTTGACTCGATGCCAGGGCTGAGAAGAAGGATGCGAAGCAAACTGCTGCTAGGAGTTGTACCACAGGAGACAGACGACTTATGAGCTAAGCTGATCTAAAAAGAGTTAGATCGCCGCAACAACAGCCATTGACCGGGAGAAACCCAGTCATTCCAGTACGTTGAACTGTAATTGGAAGTAGCGGGTGGTTGTAAACTATGCCACTCCAATTTTGTTGCCTGGGACAAGTAGAACCCAGTGGGTGAGACCACAGACTACGCAGAATGCAGCACACCGGACGGCAACAGGATGTTTTATGATGCCACCCATTGAACACCTACACCATGAGGCTTCACTGCTCCCAGAGGGGAGTCGTTGATGATCCGCCTCCTAGGCTGGTCAGAAAGCATATTATTGAAACATCCGTCGAGGTTCAGCCATACAGCACCAATAGGCTTGTTCCTACTGCCTACAGAGTGGTCTGGTCTTAAACGACATTCACCGAGAGACTATTAGCACTTTCGTTAACACTCGTCCTGTGAATGGCGTCCTCGGGACCAAAGCACGCCCATAGCAGGATGTGAGTAACCGCTACAACAACAACAACATGTAATAATTGACGAGCGCAATGACAAATGATATATATGCTACTACCTCAATCAGAGATTTTAAAACCTTAGTGAAGCGTTATGAAAGTAAGCGGAAAGTTATTGCCGTTCCATCAACTATTTCCACCAAAGACCGAACTGCTTTAAATGGCCAAGTGCTATAATTTCTTACATTATGGACACTATCAGTTTAAATACAGCATTACGGCGCTCGCCAAATTCATGCTTTGTTTGCTCAGAAGTCGGTCATACACGTTATGTTTGTCCTCGTCGTGCATCACCAGGGAATAATCGAAATGTGGCAGCTGCTATAGGAAATGATGGAATCCATGGACTTCGTCAGTCGACTGAACATTTGTCTTCAAATAACATGGCGAGTGTTGCCTTCTACAATAAGAAAAAATAGACTGATTTAATTTCTCTTTTTGCTTTATTTGATACGTATAGTCCGATTAGTTCCACAAAACGGTCCTCTGTGCCAAAATCAGTAATAAGTGGAAATGGTAATAAACAATTAAAAATATATGGAATTTTGAAATGTAAATCTATATTTCGTAAGCACTTAATTAATCACAACCTTTATTTTTCTATATATTATATATAAAATGGAAATTCAGAGTAAGTCATATACTTCGAAAGTCTTGTGGCTTTGTTCGCCCGAGGGCCCACGAACCAGGATCTTAACCCTTAGTTGGCAGGATTGTCCTTTCTGGTTTAAGGCAGAACAGGGGCCTAAATTTACAATAGCACAAATATGAGTGATCTATTGAAGGAATAAGGATTTATCAACGAGCAACCGCAAAACAAAAAAAGAAGCAGGCTGTGTCAGAGACACGGCCATTAAGTTTAACGTAGAATACGCCATCCGATAAGACAGAAAACATATGTAACAATAAATGATAAATAATATAAGCAAATTAATTTCTTTATTTGATAGTTACTTTGGATGATATACATAAGCTTTGCAGTGCTTGGCAGCATTTTCTCTTCTTTTACTCTACTTTAACTTGCCCGCCTAAAATTATGCAATACAAATCGCCCAACAGCAAACACTCAACCAAACACCACACACATATTTGTGTGCATGTGTTTATACAATTTTCATTGAGAAATTTAAATATTAGGAAGATATCAACCAACATGAAATGTATGTCAAACGAAAGCTAACATCTTCATTTGACTACAAAAAAAAAAAAAAATTAATCGAGCCGTTTTCTTATAATTAAAGAAATAGAGATTACAACAATAAAAACCTGACATTGGTGCCCATACCGTAAGGTAAGACGTATTCTACGCCAAAAACCAACTGTATAAATAAAGTGGTTCAAAACCACAAATACAAATGCAACTGTGCGGGCTTCAAGTATTTACTAAATCCTGTAGTGTGATTCACTAATTTTAACGATATTCGCATGGTTAACTCATCTTAACGAAAATTTAGCGATGCTGCTATTCATTGTTCATTTTTTAACGATTTTCGCATTCGCTGAATCAGCTGTTATTGTTAGCTAGTCGATTGCCAAAAACTAAACGACAACAAATTTAATGTTGTTAACTCAATCGAGCATAGAAAAATTCGTGATTTCAACTTAAATAAAAGAAAAAATTTAGAATTTGGCGATTTGTTTTCTTGAAATTAAAAAAGGAACATTAAATAATGTCCTTTGAATATTTGTGGGCAAAGCCTTTCATTTGAATGCAACAGAAAGTGAAGTTTCCTATTACCCAAGCTGCTAAAGAAATGCTCGCTTCAGCGTCACCCTTTGAGGGTGGATATTCCCCATTGCTCACTTACAGGTCATTGATAGCAACCAGTTACAAAGAATCTTAAAGCCGCTAGAACATATCAATTTAAAAGAAAAATGATTCTAATTAAAAAAAATGTGAATATATGTACAATGCAAATTCGAAATACGCTGGAGCACAACGCGAATTTTGAAAACGAAAACCATGGCATATTTGCAGGTGATTCCTTGGAGTCGAGTTGATGTTTATTCTACAAAATCACTCAAGAGGAGAGTCCGGAATTCTGCTACAATGGAACATTGCAATATATAAAAAGAATTTTTATTTTTTTATTTTATAAAAGTTTACATAACAATACAATTCCTATATAATCTTACAAAGAAACGCAGCGCTAGCATCGGAGGCTTTCGGCTTAGATACGGGTTAGATACGTCGGAGGAGGTCGGAATTTTTGAGATACTTGTATATCTTTGTTATATTATCGTTTGTGGGATCTTTCAACAGCTGGATAGGGTCAGGGTCAGTGTTGTCTCTGGGTTCGGAGTGCGGAGCAGGATGACAGTAGGTGGTTTACGTTGAGAGAAATGTTGCAAAACGGGCATCGACTAGGTTCAGCGCCTTGAAGGAGGTGGGAGTGCGTGACAATTGTATGGCCGAGACGAAGACGTGTGTATGGCGTAACATAGTTCGTCGGTATAGTGGGGGTATAAATAGGTTTAGCACGACTTTGGTTTATTAAAGAGTAATGATGGATATATTCACTACAGTCCGATTGTAGTTTGGTTTGCCTTTTTTGCTTTATAAGCCGATAAGCCGGCCTTTGTTATGTTGATCAGCAATGCCGAGCCGATAAGTGAGCGCTTAGCCGAAAGATATTTAACAATGCGTAGTTTTGAGCTTATACTATCTTTTATGTACTGACAGTAGGGCCGGATTAAGGGCAGGGCTAACAGGTCCGCGGCCCGGGGCCCCCACAAAATGAAAGAACAAAATAATTTTTTTCATCAGTACAAACGATTTTTTTTCGGTTTGACATTTTTATTCCATTTTTATTATCATTTTTGTTACTCAGTTGATTTGAATAAAGTTTTATTATATTACTCGACATAGTTTATCTTATTATTTTATTTTAACTTGACAAAACGAAATTTTTGGTTAAAGTCGTGTTACAAATAGGTAACGCGATATTGGTTAGGTCATATATCGTTCAATTTTCCCTCCACCTCTCAGCGTGAGCAACGCAGTTGAACTATCGACTCATATCGAGGAAACCGAGAGTAAACAAAAGTCAGTTGAAATAACGGGGTTACACTTAAAGGAAAATCTGTCTCACTTGTCTTACTGTATTAATTGCTGTAAAATGAATCTCATTAATGATATTATTGTCTCGGAACTGTTTGTTGCTGATGTTCATATATAATTGTTCCGTTCGATTAATTAACATCAGCTAGAAAGATAAATGAGTCAATATCACAAGTTAATAACGCATCCGCTACATATATCTGCACGTTTTGCTAAAATAATTAATAAAATGTTATTTATTTTTAATTTGTCAAAATCAAACGTGTAAAATTAGCTTTTCAAGAGCTTAAATTTTATTTTTTGAATGCCATTTGTAAAATATAACCTTACTCACCCGCATTGTAACTGAGTTAACCTTGACATAAAAATACAATTCAAGTTTGATTATTAAAAAATAATCGAATCATAACTATTATAACCTTACTTACATTAACAAACTTTTGAATAATAAAAAATTAGTTGTGTTCAAGCAGCTGCGTTAGTGACTATATATATATACATTGTTTTCAGTTTGCCTTAGGCACGGGTAGGCCCTAGGAAATTCCATAATTTTCATTTATCGAATATAAAATGTCAGGCCCTCCGTAATCGTCCATTTTGAACAGACACGGTCATGACATAACATAAGAATTGTTCAATCTACAAAATTTAACGGCAAACTTCTATAATAAATATTAATATTGTCTAGAGCAAGCTGAAAACTCCATATAGTCAGGTTCTATGATTATCATATCATTATTCATGTTGACAGTTTGAATGTGAATTGCTTCGAAATAGTATTTTTAGTCATAAAAAGGTGTTCTTTTTTATAATTGAACTATGAGATCTTTTATATGGCCGGCAGTGAAAATGTGTTTGATTTTATTTATAGATAGATATAAAAGAGGGGCGCCACACGTATCCCGGCCCCAGGGCCCCCACATTCTTACTCCGGCCCTGACTGACAGTGTTGAGTAAAAGAATATTTTGAGTCTAATATTATGCCTAAAAACTTAAAACTATTTGTACAGGGTATTGTTACATTTGAAAAAGTTAATGGTGGTATATTACAGTTTCGCTTCCTACATATATGCAGTAGTTTCGACTTGCCAGGGGATATTGAAGCGCCTGAAGTCTGGGACCAGGTGGAAATACGGGAAGGGATTTCTGTGAAAGTTCTAAAGACAGTTGTTTGATCGGTATTTTTAGAGTATACAAGCACATCATCATCATACAGTTGGTGGTCAATAGTCCTGAATTCGGATAGAAGTAAATTTAATTCATCAAACGCTATAATGAAAAGGATTACTGGTAGGGGAGATTCCTGTTGAGTTGTCGTAGTACAATGTGGATACCTATACGGTCGAAGGCTTTTAGGAAGTCGAGGGACATAAGGGAAATGTGGGTTTTGTTGGACAAAGCGTTAGAAATATATTGATCAAGGTGCAACAGGGAATCGATAGTGCCTTGCCCCTTTTTAAAAGCGATTTGACTATTATGGATAAGGTCGTTTCTGTAGGCATACCAGGAGAGTCTGACAGCAATTATTTTTTCTAACAATTTGCCCAAACAAGAGAGAAGGGAAATAGGACGATAGCTACAAACATCAAGAGGGGATTTGTCAGGTTTAAGGATGGGGACTATCATACTTGTTTTCCAAGCTTGGGGATAAATACTGGTAGTGAAAATATTATTATATAGTTTGAGGAGACGGGAGAGTAACGGGAAAGGGTGTTTTACCTTTTACCTTAGAAAGTGCGGATACTAACTCTGGGTAAGTAATGTCCATTTCTAGATATTTGGCAGAGGGCGAGATACTGCTAGGTGGGGATCGATCAGTGAGAATTATAAACGTTTGTAGTTTGAAATAAACTAATATCTTATTTCACTTTAATGAAATATAATAAAAACGCTAAAATTTGTATTTTCCAGCTGGCATTCTCAATCCTCTTTGTTCTTTTCACTTATTTTGACATTTTGCTTGACAGAAAGAGTGACACCTTACCACTTTGAATAAATACAACGAGACAGCTTTTAGGTGTCGTTAAGAATAAGTTAGTGAATCGCACTATCGTTAGTGCAAACGGAAAATATTGTCGTCAAAAATTGCGATTGTCGCACCGTTGAAAGTTAGTGAATCACACTACTGTTCGCGAAAAACCCAGTAAGTTTCTGTATTTGAGAGAGTAAGCTGCGTTATTCTCTGAATTATTTTACTGGCTAATTTTTACTGGGCTTTTGCAACGAACACTCCTAATATGTGCTGCGACAAATTTTTCCAGCTCAATTGAAATGTCAAAATTGCGCTCTCTCCTTGTAAGTTTTTACCTAAACGATCGCGATTTGGTATAGACGAACACTCTTATCAATTGTACCCGAAGCAAGGCGTATGCAGACGTGTTTTTATCGAGCTCCGTGCTTTGTGATATTTATTGTAAAATATAATTTATTTAAGATATTATTTAATCTGAATAATAAATTAATGTGCCTGAGACTGTGACTCCTTGTTGTAAATAATAGTTGAGATAATATTTTGCACGATGTCTGACAACAACTAGTAATTCAAATGTGCAATTCGTGGATAGATAGTATCCAGGTGCGAGGGTGTATGTGGGAAGGCATACCACTCTGCAGCAAAGTATTTCGGTTTAGATAACTACAAAGCTACTGTAATCGGAACGCACCCGATGGTGAGGTTTATTTGTGAGGAGTGCATTACAAATATTAGTATGTGCATAATATTGATTTGGGAATGCGGGGCATACAAGAGAGTGTCAACAAAAACAGTGTATACCTAAAATAATACAAAAATGAAATGAACGAGCGTTGAAAGCCAACCAAAGTGAACTGAAGAAGTCAATGAGAACGATGGAGGAAAACATAACGAAGTAAAATAACTTTAATATATATCAAGACATGTGTACAAAAAGAGTAATGAAAATTAAAAAAGTGCGGGAGGTGCCTGAGCAATTGCAAAACAAAGCTGAATGGGTGGTACGGCGAATGCGAAGCTTTGCAATGAAATAAAACGAAATAAAAAATTGGCTAGCAAAAAACATACGCAAACATGGTAAAAATTAGCGAAAGTGAAACATAGCTAGGGACGCGCCGGAATTTAAGAAATGCATTCAATTTATAGTTAAACCGAATACAAAACAAACGAGTGAATAAACAAAGCAGGATTTTAATAATAAAATTAAGCTTAAAGCGCTTAAAATTACTGACATTGAAATGGTATTATGGTGATAGACAGTATTAATGAATATGAAAGAGATAAAATTAATAACAGCATGGTCAAAAAAATTAGTGATGAACGCGAAATAAAGATTCCACCCGAGTACAAACCAAAAGTAATGATAACAGGTAATAACTTTGAAAAGAAGAAAGATGATGTGATTGAATGCCGAAGAACGCAATATAAATGTCTAGGGTGAAATAACAGTTATTAAGCAACATGGTGTGAAAACTGGCAATAGAAACTATTATAACGCAATAATAGAGGGGAACGAGGAAATGTTGTTAAATACTCTGAAGTTAGATAAAATAAACATTGGATGTGAAAGATGTAAAGTATACGATGGTGTTGATGTGACAATATGCTTTAAATGTAAAGGATACAACAAAAAAGTGGCTGGATGCAAAAATGAAGTTGTTTGGGTAAATAACTATAACACTGCAGAGTGTAATGAACTCGAAAAAAAAATTGTATAAACTGTATAAGAACAAACAAACAAACGGTCTACTTAAAACACTTAAATTCTAAAAAACAAAGGCTGGGATATAAGCTGCCTATATGCAGCACACTGACACACTTATAAGAAGGCAGGGAAACAGAAAAGAAGATTGAATACTAAGTATAATGGATCCACAAGAACAAAAAACAATGAATCTATCTACTTAAATATAAATAGTACATTAGCCAATAAGAATGAATGGGAAGTGTTGGTGAACGCACATAAACCTGGTCGTATTATGCTCTGAAATATATGCATACATACATATGTACACATAACGAAAGATATTGAAGACAATTAATTAAAAATTGCAACATATAAAACTATAAGATGTACAAGGATCGTTTAATTTTAATTTTAATGAAACCCCACAAGACAATAATAAAGTGGAATTGATTAATAACATAACAATGCAAGCTATGGAAAGTTTAACATATGAGAAATAAGTCCGTATAAAATTAATTAATAAATGGTGCGATCCGGAATTGGCACAAATGCATAAACAAAAATTATATATTGACATTTACGCAAGCTGTGTCAACAGCTGTGAAATGAGTATAAAAGTCTAAATAGAACGTAGGAAAGTTTAATCAAAAAAAAAAAAATAAATAAATATATGAAAAATAAAATCAACATGAATGAAGATAATGGTAAAGAAATGTCGAAGCATCTCAGGCACATGATCTACTTAACACGAGGTAAAGAAGAGGTTAAAAAGGTGTTAATAGATGGTGTATTGTTAGATAATGAAAGAGAAGTGGCTTAAAAGATTTTTTTTTAAATTATAATAGCAATAAATAGACTTTTTCGATGTGGCACTAAGGATACCCTAGTCAATTGCCAACTAAAATTTCTAAAAATAATATCAGATGAAGTTATGAAAATTCTGAAAGAGTTTAAACACAAAATAGGTGGTAAAAAGCTTTTGTCGGATGGGGTACTTAAATACTCCATAATGTACACAGGTTATTTCTACGGACAAATAATTAATAACAACATAGAAAATGGTATTGTACCAGAAAAACGGAAAACGTCAATACTAATACCAGTTCAAAATGTTACAGTACATCCTGAAGAGTTTCGACCAATAAATACTTTACCAAGTGATGCTAATCAGCTGGTTAAACGCCTTGAAGGGAACAATATACTAGCTCACCAGCAATTGGGGTTGAAAAAAACCTTCCAGTAAGACAGCGCTTAACTTGGTGATATCTAATTGGAAGGAAGGGCTTAATAAAAAGAAGGTTGTGGTATCTATCTTCCTGGGCCTTTAAAAGGGCTTTGAAACGGTGGATAGGGAGATATTAATAAAATATGCAACGAACTGGTATAACAGATACAGTGCTGGATTGATTTCGCAGCTATTTCAAGCAGAGGGGACAGCGAGCAGTTATAAATGTAACGATATACGATGAAATGGAAGTACCTATGGGATTACCTCAAGGCTCAGTTTTGCCCCCCTAATATACATACATACATTAATGACAAAGTTAACGCAATAAAGTGATGTGAAATTAAACTATCTCTTTGATTATGATTAATGTTAATACTATTAGTGCAGCTCTATCAAAAATGCAATATGAACTAAATAATGTGTATAAATGGCTTTGCGGTAATAGGCTCAAACTTAATATCCATAAAACCAAGTACATACATACATATGTATATGATTGATAATAAACTTAAGTAAGTATATATAAATCTATTAAAGAACCGCATTTTGCATCTATCCTGTTTATAATATTAGAAAAAAATTGATGCACTTCAAAAGCTTCACAATAGGAGTGAACTGGTTGAGTATTAACAAAAATTTTCAATGAAGCTAATTTTTAATATTGATCAGGGAAATGTACTTGAATACTTCAGTAAAAATGTTGTTTTAGTTAAGGAATCACATAATATAAATACTAGACGCAAACATAATTTCCAATTGCCTTTATTCAGAAGAGAATAAACAAAATACTTTCTACAAAGGTTTAAAATGCTTCAACAAACTCTAAATTGATATTAAAACCTGTAATGAAATTTTAGATTTTAAAGCAAAATTATATGAATTTTGTAAAGCATAAATATAAGTTAGAATATTGTAAATTGTTACTAAACGAATTAGGATTTAAGCCGTAATAAATAATAATAATATTGGCATAGTAAAATATATTAAAGTTTTAAAATCATTAATAGATTCGGATAAAATTGAAGTATATTTAGATGGTATTAATACGTCTACTAAAGCTTGTGAATGGCACAATGAGATTTTGACAAAAGTATTAGATCAACTAAGGGCTGCTGGGTTGAAGTTAAATCTGCCTCACTGTTATCCTTAAATTGCAGCGTCAAGCGTCGTGTTAGTGCCGAACAAATGAAACTTTCACTCTTGAAAAGTGAGATAGAACAGAACAAAATTGAGAGAGACGAAAGGGCAAATAAAGTAAAACACCAACAGCGAACTTCTGGAGAATCGTCCTCGCCAGAGGAGCACCTATACCAAGATGTAAATGTCCTCCGCGTTAAGGCGCACAACCTCATGCTCAGCAAGCAGTTCCTTGATGGGTGTCACCAGGCGCTGGATGCGAATGCGTACCGGCAGGTCCTAAACAACATCAACAAATAGTCAGTTACAGCAACCATCGACTCTCTCCTTGTTAATGACATAATAGGAGCCCAACCACCACCAATTGCAGTTGAAGAATGCCGCGATACTCTTGCCCAATTGAGATCTGTAGTGCGATTCACTAACTTTAAACGGTGCGACAATTGTTATTTTTGACGGCAATATTTGCCGGTTGCACTAACGATTGTGCGATTCACTAACTTATTCTTAACGACACTTAACAGCTGTTTCGTTGTATTTATTCAAAGTGATAAAGATGTCAAAATAAGCGAATAGCACAAAGAGGAATAGAGAAAAAACAAACGAATGCCTGCTGCCAAATATAAATTTGTGCGATTTTGTTATATTTCATTAAAGTTAAATAGATATTAGTTTGTTTCAAACTACAAACACTTAAAATTCTTTATATATATTGCAATGATCCATTGTAGCAGAATTCCGGACACTTCTATGAGTGTGTTGTTATAATAGTAATCAACTCGACTCCAAGGAATATGCGTTGTGATCCAGCGTATTTAGAATTTACATACATATATTTGATTTTTTTTAATTATAATCATTTATCTATATATTAAAAGTAAACTATATTTCTGTTTTTATACATGGATACTTGTAAAAGTTTGCTTTTACCATTAGCATATTAATTAAATGGTAGATGTGGCGGTTGGCATAAGCCTCCTCATGATTGCTTGGTGGTAAAATTGATATATGCGTGGAATCGATGGCTCGAATACAGCCTCCTACAAAGGGAGACGACGCCGAAGCAAAAATTTTTTAGCAAAATGGCGTTCCACTTGGGTCATAGGAAACCTCACTTTCTGGTGAAACAGCGAATCATTGATTGCATCCGTTACCCGATGAATGCCGGCTTACGGATAACTGGTTCATGGATATTCCCCTTTGCTCGCCTACGGGTCATTGATATCATTGATACCAGTTGCAAAGAATCTCACAGCCGCTAGAACCTACCAAAACTTTAAAATTGCCTACAGGGTTAAAGATTACACGAGCTACCTGTTTCTCAGTCGATTTTTCCGTTATTCTGGATCCTCTTGTGTGGTTGTGAAGCTGAGAAATTGGGTATTCAGCCAAGTTTTGAGTTAACCGATACAGCTTCTGAAATTCTGTTGAAAGGGATTATCCACATCCCGGAGTAAACGTCGATCCTTCGTCATCTCGTGATAAATCATATGCCAAATATTCAAACGACATTATTTAATGTTCCTTTTTTTATTACAAGAAAACAAATTACCTAAATTTGAAATTTATCTTTTATTTAAGTTGAAATCACTAGTTTCACTTTTCTCGATTGAGTTAACAACGTCAAATTTGTTGTCGTTTAGTTTTCAGTCATCGACTAGCTAACATCAACAGCTGATTCGGCAAATGCGAAAATCGTTAAAAAATGGTTGCTGAATAGCAGGATCTTTAAAATTTCGAATATCTTTAAAATAAGTTAGTGAATCGCACTACTGGATATTGTAGTAGACTTAACTCCTACCTATCTAGAACCAACCCAATATACCGAACACATGTCCGGTATGCGGATATTCTCCGCATGATACCAAACACCTATTCACATGGCCTCTCAAACCAATTCATCTAACACCCCTCTGGTCCGACCCCGTCGAAACTGCTCCCTCTAGATGAGCTTGACGACAACGACCATGGGTGAATCCGTTCTGCACAGGGCGATACTATTCGCTACAACAACAACAATGAGAAAACGTCGTGGTTATTTGGAAATGACGCGCGCTGCCACTATTTGGCGTTAGGTAAGTATAAACAGCTCCCTGCCTGATTAACTTAAGTGAGCAGGAAATCATTGAAGAGCTTCGAGATCAAGGTGTGGTTGGAATTTACAAATTCCAAAAAAATATTGACGGCAAATTACAACCTAGTGGTGTAATGCTCATGACATTTGACAGATACCATATCCCCGAGAACCTGGACATTTCACGGTATAAAGCTAAAGTACGTCAATATATTCCTAATTCCATGCGGTGTAAAAATTGCCAGTTACTCGGACACACAAAAACATAAGCAACAACACTATCATTTGTGTTACTTGCAATCTCCCACCCCACTCCCCTGCTCTCTGTAACCGAGTGCTACGCGCAAACTGCTCACAAGAGCACCACTTCTTCCGCAAATACATGCCCAAAATACTTACAACAAAAACATGTTTTAAAAATCCAAACGGATAACAAATGCACAATTCGCGGAGCAAAGAAAATCATTGCCGATCAACGACGCTTTTTCTGAACCGTTATCTCCTCTCCCAACAAACCCACGCCCACAATCAACAACACTGATAACCCGCATTCTGTTACTCCCATCTCAATTAGCAACTCCACCTACATTCCACAAAACAACAATATTTTGTCTAACACAGACAACGTCAGTCTCCCTCTCTCTTCCAACAGCAACAACATTCAAAATATGGAATCAACTGCTACAAATTGCGACATATACATTCCACAAAGCAACTGCACTATCCTAATACAAAATCCAAATTTGGAATTAACTCCACAAACTACTCAGCTAATTACAAAATAACATTAAACAAAAAAAGCAAACCAAAAAGTTAGCTGAAGTATCAGATAACTCTGACTAATGCTTGAGCCTGTATACATAGTACATATAACAACAATATTTTGTCTAAAATAAAAAATGTTAATCTCTCTCTTTCTCTCTCTTCCTACATCAACAGCAGTACTAAACAGTATGCCGGTTATTTCTGTAACTTAAACAAACTCCAAACAAGGTACTGCAACCCTCATACATACAAATATTCCACATCAACGTATACAAATAAATACGAATCTTTCCCTAATTATTCTTGAAATTTCTCTTAAAATTAAATTTAACTTAGTTAACTTGTGCATTCCACCCTTACAAAAAATAAGCGAACATGATTTATTTAATATTATTTCAAATCTAAGGCATCCCATTGTTCTTGTCGGGGATTTTAACGGCTGGGCCCCACTATGGGGTTCACCAACCACCAACAATAGGGGTAAAATAATTGAAAACTTCATACTAACATCTAGCTTAGCTGTGCTTAATGAAGGTACTCCAACTCACTTTTGCACACATAACTCATTTACACACATTGACCTCTCCCTTTATACATATAATTTTTTGCCATACTGCAACTGGTACACAATTAAAGACCTTCATAACCGCGATCATTATCCAATAATCACACACATTACAGATAACTCGAGCATCTCAGACCGCCCAAAAGTAAAGTAATACAATGCAAAAAGAGCAAACTGGCCAAAATTCCAAAGCAATATAGAACATATACATGAAACCCTACAAAGATCAGATAACGTAAACAAAGAGGCTGCGTCAATTAGAAAAATATTTAGACTTGCAGCTAATAATTCGATTCCTCAAACTTACTATAAAAAATCATGCAAAACTGTTCCCTGGTGGTCAGCCGAGCTCAGACAATTAAGAGATAAGAAGCAACAAGTTTGGCACTCCTACCGTAAAAACATGATAGTTGAGAACCAGATAGAATATAAAAAAAGAAATGCAATGTTTAGCAAAGTTAAAAAATCAGCAAAGCTGAAATGCTTCGAAGAATTTACAAATAAAATCAACCCTTCCTCATCCCTTTCCCAAATGTGGCGGCAACAATACTGTTATATCCAACCCAGCAGAAATAGCTGAAACATTTGCTAAACAACATTTGCTATTGAGCTTCCCCTGAATCTGCTTGAACTCGCATCCTGTTTTAAACCGTCTAAAGGCTCCACACCAGATAATGATAGGATCACATACCCTATAATTCAAAATCTTCCCACAAGTTTTAAATTACGTATACTTCACCTTTTTAACACTATTTTTGACACAGGCATTATCCCACAAAGTTTCAAAACCGCAATTGTAGTCCCAATTAGAAAGCCTGACAAACCTCTAGAATTGATCGATCCCTACAGACCAATCTCTCTATCTTGCTTAACAAAATTGTTAGAAAAAATGGTCTCCAAACGCCTTATGTGGTATGCAAAAAAATCCAACAAACCAACTTGGCTTCCAACCTAGTGCAAGCAAAACCGACGCGCTCCTTTTCATAGACGACATCGTAACAAAAAACCTGTCTGCACGCAACCACGCGTCTCCTGTCAATTGACTTTGTCAAAACATTTGATAGAATTGGAATTCAAGTCGTTCTGAAAAAACTGCGGAATTGGGGTATCGACCTAAAAATGTTCAATTTCACCAAGTCATTTCTGACCAACAGAAAATTCCAGAAATTATCCTCTGCAGAAGTTCTATACTACGGTATCCCCCAAGGCTCGCCTCTTTCGGTGACGCTGTTCGATTACGGGAAAACTATTTGACCTATCGACCTGATTCAACTTGCATTTTGTAGAGTATTTAAAACTGTTCTATATGAACCACAGTTTCATGCAAGTTTAATTATTTCTCATAATGTAAACAAAAAAAAAAATCAAAAATTTTGAGTAAAAATTTAGTTTTTAGATTCAAAACGAGAAAAAAAATGTAATTGGGGTTTTTACCGGTTTATTGAGCTTCATATAGAGTAAAAAAGGATTACAATTAACGACATATAAATTATTTCTGTTTCAGGTGAGAATTACGAACGCTATCGTACACACAATAAAATTAAGAAATATCTCCGCAATTCATAATTTGCATCGCACAATTTTTAATTGCAGCCACTTTTTAATGAAAATAGTTAACAGATTTAATAATTATTTCCTACTTGTGATCAACTGAATAATTTCAATCAGCTGTTTATCTTACTGGCAAATAAGATAAAGTAGTAGAAATTTATCCACTAAAAGTCCAGAAAAACTTGCAAGTTCAGCTGTTATTTTCGCTCTCTCAATTTCCCCAAGTGTGCTAGTTTCTTGCAAGTTTTGGCGTACGAAAACTCTATCCAGTAAAATTATAACTGGTTCTTGCTGGTTTTTAATGAAAACATAACTATTGGGTGATGTAAACACATCTGCTATTCATCCTTTTTTGAAGGGCTTGCTGTCCAAGAATTTGAAATGTGTGGAGGCGAATAATTTGGCTTGTATGGAACTGTGCAAATATTTCAACCATTCCTTCAATTTATGGGAAATAGAAATGCTTGTAATTTTAGTTAATTTTTTTTTATTAAACATATTTAACATGTAAATTGGATTTCTCAGGCAGGTTCTGGAAATAAAAATTAATGCAAAAACGAGTGAATTTAGTTTTGGTGTTCTGAAATGCAAGTTTTTTGTTAATTTTAGAACTCGTTTTTGATTCACCCTAGAATGAACTTCAGAACTGTCAACTGTTCATTATTTGTAAAAATCAACCTGTTGGCTTTCAAATTATTTGGCAAGGCGAATTTAAAGACGGTGATGGCATAAGAGCAGCTGATTTGATTTTTTTTATTCACTTACATGTATTTTGCTTTTGCTTTTGCGTACGAGCTTTCAAAAGCCGTAAAAGCAAAAACAAAATGTATTTAGATTTTGACAACTCTTACGCAGAAACAAAAACAAAATACATAGGAATTTTGTAGTTGAATTTATAACACCACCTTGTATGGATTCGCCTTGTTATTTGGCAACAAGAAAAATTTTTTACCAACAAGAAAAATTAAAACGCATCAAAAATGATTGCGTTAACTAACTCCACAATTATTTTAGAAAGTGAATTGCATGCAGAGAAAACTATTAACAAGAGGATTTAACATTCAAACCCATTAGATGTGCCTGAATTTAAGTAAGTTGTCTCATTTGAAATCGGTTGAAGAGTGGATGTAGAAAATCTCCTACCGGGTCAACAAAAGTGCTTTTGAAATGTTTGTAAGCGTCGTGGCTCCCCTTGTCAAATAGGATTCTGACGCGATTGCAGTTTTCGGCCACACTGAGATTTTTAGCTGAAGGTGCGTTCCAAAAATCAGGAGGCCGAAATAGCTGCATTAAAACAACACTTTTTGCGAAGCTTTGGCATACCTGTAGTGCGATTCACTAACTTATTTTAAAGATATTCGATTGGTTAACACAACTTAACCAAAATTTTAACGACCCTGCTATTCAGCAACCATTTTTTAACGATTTTCGCATTTGCCGAATCAGCTGTTGATGTTAGCTAGTCGATGACCGAACTCAATCGAGAAAAGTGAAATTAGTGACTTCAACTTAAATAAAAGATAAATTTAAAATTTGGTAATTTTTTTTCTTGTAATTAAAAAGGAACATTAAATAATGTCGTTTGAATATTAGTCATATGATTTATACCGAGGAGACGAAGGATCGACGGTTTACTCCGGGATGTGGATAATCCCTTTCAACAGAATTTCAGAAGCTGTATCGGTTAACTCCAAACTTGGCTGAATACCCAATTTCTCAGCTTACCAACCAAACAAGAGGCTCCAGAATAATAGAAAAATCCACTGAGAAACAGGTAGCTCGTGTAGTCTTTAACCCTGTAGGCAATTTTAAAGTTTACTTTTATATTGGTAGGTTCTAGTGGCTTTGAGATTCTTCGCAACTGGTATCAATGCTATCAATGACCCGTAGGCGAGCAAAGGGAATGTCCATGAGTTAGTTATCCGTATGCCGGCATTCATCGGGTAACGGATGCAATCAATTATTCATTGCAATCAAATATTTCATTGTGAGGTTTCCTAATACCCAAGTGAAACGCCAATCTGCTAAAAAATTTTTGCTTCGGCGTCGTCCCCCTTCGTGGGAGGCTCTATTGGAGCCGTCGATTCCACGCATACATATATCAATTTTACCACCAAGCAATCATGAGGAGGCTTATGCCAACCGCCACATCTACCATTTAATTAATATGCTAATGGTAAAAGCGAACTTTTACAAGTATACATGTATAAAAACAGAAATATGGTTTACTTTTAATATATAGATAAACTAGCAACCCGCACCTTGTTTCACACAGGTTGATAATGTTTAAAACAACTTTATAATTGAAACAAAAGTAATTTTTTGTAATATTTCGGAATAATGACCCTAGTAAATAAAGAAAATTTCATAAATAAATAAAGTCCAATTAGAAGATATATTTATGTACATACATACATATTAATTATTCATATTCAGTTAGTTTTTATTTTCAGTTTTATAACACTTCATTGTATACAATGTTCGCAGCTTTCCCATCAGGAGCCAAAACAAATAAATTGTCTTTGTTTGTTACATGGGATAGAGCAACATATACATAACTGGCCATGCGTAAAACATTGAGATCTAAGGTCCAAACCGGCCCCCTTAAGTGTTTGACCTTGAGCCTTATTTATTGTTACTGCAAAACATAATTTGACTGGAAACTGGAGCCGTTTAAATTGAAATGGAAGATCTGTTGGTATTATCGGGATTCTTGGAATCAAGACGTTTTCTCCAGCACCACAGCCAGTCAAAATTGAACACTCAATCAAATGCGTTCTAATTGTTTTGATCAGCAGCCTAGTTCCATTACATAAAGTTGGTGGTTGTAAATTGCGTAGTAATATTACAGGAGCTCCTACTTTTACAATTAGTTTATGTGGTGGCGTTCCGGGGGGATTTAGAGAATTTAAAAATTCTATTGGGTAATGTACTGCCTCGCTAATATCTATTATTGTGTATATTGAGTGGAAAACTTGTGCTTCCGTAGTAAAATTTGAAAGTATTAAGGCATTTACTGCATCCACCTGATCATTGGTAGCTGACAATATTGCCCGCTCCTTAAACCAGTCCAATGAATTGGTTATAAGACCACCAACTCCGGGATATACTTTCTCAATTAGATCTTCAATAGTTTGGGTTAAATTACAAATATTTGTCAGATCGATTTGCCCACATGTCGTAGGGAACTGCCCGTTACCAATTTTTAGCAAGTTATTAGCAAAAAGTGCATTTCCTTGTCCGGAAGTAGAAACTCTCATATTTTCTTTGAGCTGTACTTTATTTATATACGGCCAAAGATAAGACATTTTCAGAGATGCGTAAACCGCCCATTGGTACATTTTTATTACGAAAATCTCGCATTGTTCTATCCAATACATGAACAGAACTTTTATTTGACATAGAAGCTTCGTCCCAAACAATCAAGCTGCAATCGCGTAACAATTTTCCATTATTGCTTTGCTTCGACACTTTACATACTTTGGCTGCATTTTCATCTTCATCGCTAGATAAATTAAGGGGTATTTTAAACGCATGAGCAGTTCTTCCTCTAGCTAAAAGCGTTGCTGCAATGCCGGAGGAAGCTACAGCTAGAGCTATTTTTCCCATAGATCTCACTTTTGCCAGAAGTAAGTTAATTAAAAATGTTTTCCCGGTGCCTCCAGGAGCATCAAGAAAAAATATTTTATTTTCGTTATTTATTATGGAGGACAATAACGCGTTATAAACGTTTGTTTGTTCGGAATTCAATCGATTCTCATCTTGAATCACAGTTTGCAGTAGTCGTGATTGATCATATGAGATTTCTTTTAAATAGTCGGAGTTGTTTTCGTTAACATTTGTATTTATTGGTAACGGCAGGCCAAAATCTGTTACAGATTTTCCAGATAACGATTTTACGATATTGTTAAGATCAGCCAATATTTCATTAAAGATTTCCTGATCATAATTCATTTCATTTTATGAAACTACCTGCCCTCTTTGATAGAGAATGTCTTCAGCCATTTTCTTTCTGTGGTCTTGCCACAGATTGCAAGGATCTGAAACCTGACAGAATACAATTAAAACGGCAAATAAGTGCATCACTGATCTTGAAGAAGAACATAAAGCTGCTTCCGATAGCGTATTGTCCCACTGAGCGTAATTTTCAAGTAAACCTCTTACTCTGCATGCATCTTGGAATGTATTATAAACAACCCCATTAAACGTTTTTAAGCTTTCAAAAGAAGTAGGACCTTTGACAACGTGAAGTAATATCCTCAAATGAAAGCATTCCGTGTTATTAGGATGCACTACATAAACTCTGCCAAGGGCATCCGATTTTTTTATGCAGAGATAACCAGGGACTATCTTTCCTTGTTTTCTTCTCTGAAATTTTCTAGAAGATTGGTTCCATGTAAAAAATTTGGAATTTTGTCATACGTTAGTGTTTTTGCAAAACCATCTGTAGCGCATAGTTTGAAAAATGCTGTTAACGTTGTATCGCGGGGATTATTCACGACATCGTTGACATTGTTTTCAATGTAATAAATCCTTTGACCATTTTCTAAATGGACTGCTAGATGGGTAATCGTAGGTGCTCGTTCGTGTATATTGAATCCAAAAATGCGCCAAACCGCTTCTGAACTACAAATGTACCGCCCAGACTGAAATTTTTGTACTTCATTTCCTGCCTGTAAGGAAAAGGTTACTTGGTCACTGCCCTTATTTATATATTTAGTAACATATTTAATCGCCTTTACAGAGCTACATAGTTCTACGTTGATGCGTGCATCGAAAATATTTAGAAGCAGCGGGTTAAAAGGAACAACCCATCTGTTATCTATAGAAATATTTGTAACGACGGTGGTTTCTTCACCTTCTTCCGGTGAAAGTCGGCGGTATTTTGGGTATCCACCGCCATCGGATGATGTATGGGGCTGAAATGATTTTGGAAACTTTTTTGTGCACCTCCCTTCGCGCATACATGGGGAATTCAGATTCAAGGACCCGCATGGGCCGTGTAACATATGTTTTACCACAGTTTCAAACAAATTTGGATCTTCCTCTTTTTTGGTAATTCTGCTGATATAACACGGTCAATTTGAGCTGGCCTTATTTTATTGACCAACCAAAGCAGCAGGTAAATGTGAGGCAAACCACGTTTTTGCCATTCAACTGTGTACATGTGGGCCCGTGTTGGACCAAATATATGAGCTTTGTTTATTAGAAGCAGCAACTGTTGTATTTTAAGAAGAAAAACACTATCTACCAAGTCATATCGATCTTGTGGGCTTGTGTGTGGCTGAAGGTTATCTTTAATTTCTTTCCAATTCGGGTTGCATGTAAAAGTGATAAAAAGGTCAGGTCTGCCGAAATTTCTTACATATGTCATTGCATCCTGCGTCTTTTCATGCAAATACCTAGCGCCTCCAGTAAAACTTGATGGTAATATGACCATATGACCGATATCGCTTGCGTGTTGATTGGAATGCAAGGCACATAGTTTTCTGCTCGTAGCTTTGCTTGATTGTGTTGTATAAATGATAAACGCTCTGATTCTATTTTGGCATACTGATGAACTAAATATTGGTTTAACAACATGCCGTATTTAAGTAAAGTGTTGGAGCTATTGTCTTTCTTCATGATTTGATAACAATAAAAATTCATGCATGATACTTTTTTTGGCAGCGGTGCCTTAGTAATTGGATGAACTTGACGAATGTCAATAGAATATCCATCTTCACCTCGCGCTAAAATTAATGGATATTGTAGGGCATCATAAGTTCGATGGGTTTCCGGAATTTTTTTAAGACGACCATCCCTACTGTGTAAAATGATATCTTGTTTATCAAATCGTTGTCCAGCTATTACAACTGCAACTTCGCTCGTAGATGGCGCGTTATACCGTCCACGGTGCTCACCAGTCGGTACCTGGTTTGCATGTATAACCACATCGAAGTCTGGAACATTCGGAGGAATACTTTCAATAGTACTTTTAAAAGAGTGTACATAGGAGTTACATGTATGCAACATACTTTGCAGTTCCGTTATCAATGCATTGTCGAGTGGTTCTCTAGAATTTATATTGCATCGAGTAGCTGCTTCTATAGCTGATCGTTGATAAAATAAATTTGAAGAAATTTGTGGTTTTCAGCTGAATGTGGAAGTAAACTGCCTACTAAATGATATACTTGACCTTGGACTTTGAAAGAGGGCATAAAACCACTCTCAAAAACTTCTTGGCTCCTAAACGAAGTCATTTGAAACGCATTGTTGTAGCTTCGAACAATGCTTCTTGGCTGAACAATGCTGACAAATTACAGACATGCTACCCAGTGACAGATATGGATCATTTCTGTAGTCGTTAGTGGTGCTGTAGTTCATTGCACTATATTCTCTATTGGTCCATTTTGCAGTTCTCTGAACAGAAAGCATTTGCCTATTCTGTGATAGTCTTAGTCCCCGACGATCTGGCGCTTCATTTCTTCGGATATTGCGAACCCTTTCGGAATCTCTAGTGCGCCTTCCTGTACCTGATCTCCTTTGATATGGCATTATTGGCAGCTATCTATTCCTATTCCTACGCGATATAAAATTAAATCTTAATAAAAATGCAGGGCCTTAAGCGTTTGTGTACTGCAATCTTGTATATTAGCCCTGTTTCTTTTGACGCGCATATTTTTAAAACACTTAAATTTTCTATAGAAAATAAGTGCACATAGCAAAGTGTTTTTGATTTTTCATACAAAAATTTAAGTGTTTATACATATGCGCGTCAAAAGAAACAGGGCTATTAACTACTAATTTTTTGTGTATACCTTTTTAGGTGTTTAAAAACAAAAACACTCCCTTATGCTTAGAAATTTCTTAAAATTAAATGAAAGTAGTCAAAAAACGCGGTGCCGATATCTCCCATTATATCTCCCAGAAATAAAATGCATTGCATCTTCTGCGAGAAACAGAATCAATAATCATTTAAGCTACTGGAAACTCGCACTTTGTTAAACAAAACAAATAAAAAAATATATAGACTAAATAGGTTAGAGTAAATGAGAGAAGTGATTGACCGGTAATGCATTGTGGGATGTTTACCCATTCGTGTGGTTTTTAATATAAAAATAAGCTAAAAGGGTAAAAGGGCTTTCAGTAAGCTTACAGAACAAAACGTGGGAATTTTAAAAATGGATACCTTTTCGTTGCTAAGTTGAATACTTGAGGAAGCTGCCAAATGAAATAATTTCAAGGAAAATAATTTTTTTCACACTTCAAGTATTGAATGAATAGCCTCTTTCAAGCCGATGTCAACCCTTTCTGGAGATATGGATGAAAATGTGGATTAAAGAACACCAAAATAAAGCGGTTTAGGGGATAATGACCGTAATTTTGAAAAGCGATATGTAGG
Organism: Anomoia purmunda; assembly: GCA_951828415.1. NCBI lineage: Eukaryota > Metazoa > Arthropoda > Insecta > Diptera > Tephritidae > Anomoia > Anomoia purmunda. Next base: position 38,641,853 of record OX639994.1, on the reverse strand, counting down.
TAAGGGCGGCGATATGGAGATTTTATTAAGAGTGAAATTTGTAAAAAATTGGAGAGTCGTCACACCGTACCTTGCAATTCACACTTCATATCTTACATCTTTCATTTTGTATTCCCCCATACCGTGAGCAAAGATGTTTACATATCAAAAAGCCAATTTTACATGGGAAACTAAAAAAAAAAAATAGCGACCCCTATGAGTTCAGCTATAGGACCCATCTTTGAAATAAAATAAATACTTGGCAAGATTTACCTCCGAGTAGATTTAGGCCGAGCTTCTCTTGCGTCGTGCTCCTTTTTAATTTTTCCTACAAACTGGCGGGTCCCCTACATGTTTTATGCCAACTCCGAACGGCATCTGCCAGGCATATGAATTTTCATGCCAGAAACATACTCGGAGTGTTTGTTAGACCACTGCCGACGGGCGACCCCGCTTAGAAATTTTTTTTCTAATTGGAAAAACTGTTTCTAAATTTTTGATGATGCTTTGCACGGGGCTTGAACCCAGGACCTTTGGCGTGGTAAGCGGAGCGCGCTACCACAATACCATGGCGGCCGCCATATTTGGTGAGGATTTTTTTCCATCAAAGGTAAGTGTTAAAAAAAGAAACAAAAATTTTTTTTGAAGCACTCTAATGTACATAAATACATATTTTTTGCTCTGGAAAGTTGGTCAAATGTCATAGCTGAGAAGAAAATGGTTGAAAAGAAAAACACCTGCCCGGTTTGCTAGTAATTTATAATCTATTTCAATTGCATATTTAAGAACTTACCAAAATTTCGTATAAAAAAACCAAATATTTTTCTCTAATTTTGAGAACTTTTATAAATTTTATAGAAATCTTTAAGCTTTGAGTAACAACTACATGTGTTTCATAGAAATCACTTATTTTTCTAATGGTCATTTTCACAGTGGCGAGTTAACTTACATTCCACAGTTAACTCTCGATTTTCGATTTTCATGTCGACTTATCTCAAGTTTAACTGCCCAATATTGGTGAGTTAACCTCTTGTTAGAAATAAAATGTTGTCTATCGTACATTGGGCAGTGAATATTTAGTTAAATTACTAAAATTGAATCGAAAATTCATAGTTAACTGTGGAATGTAAGTTAACTTGCAACTGTGAAAATGACCCTAAGGAAAATTTGGTTGTAAAATTACACTAAATAATATAAAAAATTGCACTGTAATGTACTTACCACTCAAAAGTCAAATTGTTTATTACATCTGCACTTTTGATTAGTAAAAATCACTTCAAAATAAAACTTTATGAACTGCGATCGTTTTAATGTACTCCCGCAACTGACATACAAATTTTAATAGCATAATTCGTGAAAAGCAACGGTTCTTTTTGAAGAAAGATGTTCATGGTTGCCGAACAAAAAAAATTAAAATGGATCGGTACTCAGTCTTTGGAAATCATCATACAAATTTGGATAAAACAAAATCTTGTAGAATTCAATCTCCCTACTACACAAATAAGTACATATATGCATATATACATACAAACATACGAAAACATAGTACTTTTGTTTAAACTTTAGGATTATATATGTATGTTTAAAAATATGCATGCATTCTTTTTCTTTTTTGTTGCATTAATCTGGCACCATGCATAAATATGTATGTGAAGCCGAAATAAAAGCGAAATTATGTAACATACATACATACATACGTCCGAAGTGAAGTAACGCTACCGAGCTCTTTCGCGAATTCATCAAATGAATGGCTCACCACAGCTGTCGCTTAAAGCACGCTGACTTATTCGGTTGGCAGCGAACAAACACACAAACAGATTTTTTTGGAAAAAGTGCTGCTTTTGTTTAAACAATTTTGGTTAAATTAGAAAGAAATCAACTATTTTTTTTGATGCAGAACGAAAGTAAATATTTCAAAGTTTAACTTCAAGGAAGATTCATTCTAATCGGTTGATTAGGTCATGATGTATGGCTGTGTAAACCAAAAATTTATGTTTTTTTACCACATTTTGTCCGATTGCCACGCCCCCTTTATATATTCTTTCCCATTATATAAAAAAAAGTCCATCTCACACAGCTAAGCTTTAAAATGCAAAAAACCGCTTTCAAATCGGAGCATTCTGTGCGAAGCGACTTTATTTTATAAGTAGTATATAGAAGATGATTATAATTTAAAAAAATCAAATATACATACATAAATCCTAAATACGCTGGAGCACAACGCGAAGTTTGAAAACGATAACCATGGCATGTGAGCAGGGTTCAACATTATTTCCAACGCAAATTCGAAAGTGGTCAATGTGGCAGTTGACTTTTTGTGATCTTAGCTACACTTTGCAACCATTTCTGTTAACTCCGTTGAGATCCAAGTACTGGAACATCACAACATGCATTTAATCAAAGACACTCTTCAGCGATGAATATAATAGAGAGAACTATAGGGGTTTTAAAAGACCGGTTTAGATGCCTTTCTCGTCTTCTACAGTACCAACACAATAAAGTGCAAGAATTAGCAGAGTTTAACTCGGTAAATGATGGAACTGAACCCACTGTTAATGAAGGAATATTATACGAGACTACACTTAATGGAGAGACTACAGTGATGCAAAATAATATAGTCATCCAACTTCATAGAAATTCCTGAAAACATAACGAATGTGTTGAAATAATACAAATATTAATACATGGATTTCAAAATATATATTTATATATATACATATATATATTATATTTTTTTTTTCAAATTCAAAAATATCACATCTTCAGTATATAAAAATAAGGAAAAATAATTTAATTCAGTATAAAAAATTCACACCAATTCACTCATTAAAAAAATAAGTTAAATTACTATTATTGCTGTACTTCAGGTACCTTTTGAGTTCTTGCAGCTCAAACTCCTTTATCTTCATCTCATTTTCCTCTTGCCGAAGCTCAATGTAGGTGGTGCCGATTATTATCTGCTATGTTTTCTTTTAAAGCAATCGTCAACTCGTTCACGGCATAGCACACACTTTCAATGCCAGCACTTACTTCCCTTGTGGCGATGACATTTTTTTAAGCCCATCCGCAAGAGTTTTCATAGCCACTGTCTGCTCATGAATATTGGGTTTAAGGCAGACGAACACCGCAGGCTCTCGTCTTCGAGATGATGCTAAATTAGAGAAAGGTAATATTTACTTCGTCTTGCATTCGCGCTTGACAACACCATAAGCTCCTCTAATGGCGCAATTAGTTGTCTACATCGACGTTCTACTAATGAGCCGCTTGCATTTAACAAATTGACAAAGCTTGTGGGACAATAATTAGCAGAATTATGAAATTTCGCAAAATTATGTAAAATTACTGTTGCTTTGTTACTTTGTTGTATTAGAATTTTCAGGAAACACAGACAAAGAATTGTTAAGAACTCGCCGTCTAGCTACCAAGATACCAAAGGTACTTTCAATTATTACCCGCTCTCTAGATAAGCTTTTATTAAAGTGGTAGTTGTTTATCTCCAAACACTGCGGTGAAGGTATATTTGCTGTCACATACAGCTAACAATATAATACTAATATCAGAGAACTTGTAAGAAACGAGAAGGCGCAAATGTGAAAAGAGCTTTTTCATCAACAAAATTTGCGGGTGCAACCGAGAGAATTCAACAATTCTACCATACCAATAAAAACCATTTTCACCATATTTTGCTATATTTAGAGCAGAGAGGCTATTGCGGAGGCGAGCGGCTGCATGTGTTTAAAAATAAGGGGATAGGAGCAATCGTCAAAAGAATATTCTTTCGAGTTTTCGGCAATTTTTGTGTCAATCGCCATCAGCGCGTGCACATGTACGCAAATGAATTGGTGCGCATTTGGACAAAAGTTCTAGAATATTCTAGAAAAATGCCAGCAATTTGTCAGACTACGTTGCCAAAAGGCATTATTGTCTGATATTGCGATGTTGAATCTTTTCAATGACCGTCGATGGTTTGTAAAAATGCCAGCAATTTGTCAGACTACGTTGCCAAAAGGCATTATTGTCTGATATTGCGATGTTGAATCTTTTCAATGACCGTCGATGGTTTGTAAAATTAGATTTTAGCATTTTTGTGTTCGTCGTGAAAAGGATTGTTGTGGGGAACATTTGCGTGCGCGGGGAGATGAAATGCTTGCGCTTATGAATGAACATCTTTTGTTTTCGGAAATACACGCGAGCGTTTATGAATGAATTTTTTGTCGTTGTAGGTATGTACATATGTATGTAAATATGTAAATATGTATACATGTATGTATATATGTACGTACATATGTAGTTTCAAATATTTCAGAATATTTGGCGCCAGTGCAGGCACAAGTGCAGCTGCGGTTGCGATTGCGCTGTGATATGATTAAGATTTAGCGTAAGTCAAGGTTGAATTTATACACATGCACATTGTATGTACATATTTATATACATATTTTATTTAATAAATAACACAAAAAGATTTGGCAGATAAAAACAGCTGGCGCTCTGACTTTTATTAAATTTTAAAATATATAATTTTGTCATGTTTTTATTAAACTTATTTTTGACTTAGAAAATTAGTAAATAAAGATTAGCTGATAGGCGCATATACATACATATGTATGTATGTAAATATGAATAAAGAATTAAAATCAAGATTATTTAAATATCTACATAGTACATACATACATATGTAATATTACCATAATATCTATCCATATCTAATAATCATAATTTGCGCACTAGCGCTGAAAAGCAAACAATGTGCGCTGATGGCGATTGACACAAATATTAAAAATTAATAATATGCGTCAATATGCATGTACTCATTAATTAATTCATGCGCGCACCAATTCATTTGCGTACATGTGCACGCACTGATGGCGATTGACACAAAAATTTCCGAAAACTCGAAAGAATATTCTTTTGGCGATTCCCCCTATCCCTTTCAAGTCTTCTCTTATCCTCAACTGTTGCATAACTCATCTGCCGTCTCAAGTCGCTCCTCGCGATCCAGAAACGGGTTTTTTTGTTTACTTATTTTTAAACACATGCAGCCGCTCGCCTCCGCAATAGTCTCTCTGCTCTAAATATAGCAAAATATGGTGAAAATGGTTTTTATTGGTATGGTAGAATTGTTGAATTCTCTCGGTGGCACCCGCAAATTTTGTTGATGAAAAAGCTCTTTTCACATTTGCGCCTTCTCGTTTCTTACAAGTTCTCTGCTAATATATTGCTTGTATTGCTTGATTTTCTTGGACACTTTATCTGTATATGTGTGGCAACTACAGATTCTACAGCATGTGGTATTCCTGGCTTTTGGTAAAATGATTTGGCTATTTCCCTCCTCTCATTTTCACTTGGTTGTGTTAAATATATTCCAGAAAGTTCATCCCAAACGGCTGCGCTTGTTTCCGCGATAATCCTCCCAACAGAGGACACTCCAACTCTAAAAGCCCAGGCCAACATTTGGCGAAAAACTTAATGTACTAAATATCTAACAGCTTGTGAAGTAATTATTTTAACTGCTATTAAATTAACTATATCATTCATATAACTGATTAAGCTTGTATTAAGGTTGTATTGGAATCCGTAAATAGCATTGTTTTGTTATTCGCCTTTAAATTAAATTAAGCAGAAAGTTAAATTAATTTTCTACCATTATTTTTAATATGCTGAAATAATTTATTGAAAAATCCGTAAAGCGATCTTTCCTGCTCTGTATATACTTGTGGTCTCCTGACTTCAGTTATTGAGCATAAAGTTAGCAAGTCAATATACTTTTCTTGGATTGCTAAAGTAAAACCAATTTTTGCAACCTTTTTCTTTCCATTTCCATTTGTATTCAATTTATGTTATCAGACAATAAGGCACAGAGCATAATCATCAATTACGCCCGAAATAATAAGCTGTATGTCAAAAATAATTATGGAGTTCTGCATGCAGAAGATATGCACAATTATTTTCAGCATTAAGGGATCAAATTTATCCCATTATTTTTATTTGTATAATCTTCTATCTTACATTTCACGCGACATACATATGTGTGTTAAATATGGCAGCACTCTTCATCTGTTGTTTGCAAATACCGTTATTGATGTGAAACTGCATATAACGTGTGACTCTTTAACAATCATTTGTTATTATTAAAAAATTATAACAAAGTGAAAATACTTCTGTATTTTATAGTGCACCATATAATTCCACACATATTGAGCGTAAATTTAGTGCAAAATGCATTATGCATAGTGAAAAAAATTCCATACGATACTGGGCATAGTATAACCAGTAGACAACTTTTGCGGATTTCTTACTTTTTGTTTTTGTTATTTTGGTAAAGTTCTCCCCTGGGCAGGGCTTATGGGGTTGCAGTTGCGAGTTTTTGGCCCTCTCTCCTGTTATGGGTTTGTGCTCCTAGAAAACACTCAAATAATTTTTACATTTACAGCCACTTCAAAACACTTTAATATGAAATATACATACATATGTACACATGTACATACCTATATAAATACCTAATTTCTTGCAATACAGAAATACATACATCTATATGTTTATCAAAATGCACTTCAACTAGGCAATGATAAAATGTTTTATTAATTCACCAGTAGTGCGATTCACTAACTTATTTTAAAGATATTCGATTGGCTAACTCAACTTAACCAAAATTTTAACGACCCTGCTATTCAGCAACCATTTTTTAACGATTTTCGCATTTGCCGAATCAGCTGTTGATGTTAGCTAGTCGATGACCAAAAACTAAACAACAACAAATTTAATGTTGTTAACTCAATCGAGAAAAGTGAAATTAGTGATTTCAACTTAAATAAATGATAAATTTAAAATTTAGGTAATTTGTTTTCTTGTAATAAAAAAAAGGAACATTAAATAATGCCGTTTGAATATTCGGCTTATGATTTATCCCGAGGTGACGAAGGATGGACGTTTACTCCGGGACGTGGATAATCCCTTTCAACAGAATTTCAAAAGCTGTATCGGTTAACTCAAAACTTGGCTGAACTCCCAATTTCTCAGCTTAACAACCAAACAAGAGGCTCCAGAATAACAGAAAAATCGACTGAGAAACAGGTGGCTCGTATAATCTTTAACCCTGTAGGCAATTTTAAAGTTTACTTTTATATTGGTAGGTTCTAGTGGCTTTGAGATTCTTCGCAACTGGTATCAATGCTATCAATGACACGTAGGCGAGCAAAGGGGAATATCCATGAGCCAGTTATCCGTAAGCCGGCATTCATCGGGTAACGGATGCAATTAATGATTCGTTGTTTCACCAGAAAGTGAGGTTTCCTATGACCCAAGGGAACGCCATTCTGCTAAAGAAATGTTTGCTTCGGCGTCGTCTCCCTTTGTGGGAGGCTCTATTGGAGCCATCAATTCCACGCATATATCAATTTTGCCACCAAAGAATCATGAGGAGGCTTATGCCAACCACCATATCTACCATTCAATTAATATGCAAATGGTAAAAGCAAACTTTTACAAGGATCCATGTATAAAAACAGAAATATAGTCTAGTTTTAATATGTATATAGATAAATTATTATAATTAAAAAAAATTAAATATATGTATGTAAATCCTTAATACGCTGGAGCACAACGCGAAGTTTGAAAACGATAACCATGGCATATTTGTAGGTGATTCCGCATATTCCTTGGAGTCGAGTTGATTACTACTCTAACAAAACACTCAGAGAAGAGTCCGGAATTCTGCTACAATAGAACATTGCAATATATGTACATATATAAAGAGTTTTAAGTGTTTGTAGTTTGAAACAAACTAATATCTATTTCACTATAATGAAATATAATAAAAACGTTCAAATTTATATTTGGCAGCAGGCATTCGTTTGTTTTTTCTCTATTCCTCTTTGTGCTTTTCGCTAGTTTTGACATTTAGTTTGACAGAGGTGCCACTCTTTATCACTTTGAATAAATACAATGAAACAGCTGTTAAGTGTCGTTAAGAATAAGTTAGTGAAACGCACAATCGTTAGTGCAAACGGCAAATATTGCCATCAAAAATAACAATTGTCGCACCGTTTAAAGTTAGTGAATCGCACTGAAGTACTGCATATCAATTCATCACAATTTCAGAGTGACCAAAATTCTGCCTTCGGCACATTACACTGTGTAACACTGAAAATGAACTTTGAAAGAGACCTAGCCTAGGCGTTAGACCTTATAAAACTAAGAAAAACTGTATACTTGAAATTTGCGAAACACCCCCAAAATCTCATTTTAGGGCCAAAAAACTGTTTTTGAGGTCATTCGCTAGTCAATCATCAATATCTTTGCGAATTTCCGATTCAAAAGTTGTTTATATATTTTGAAAGGTGACAAATCACTATTTTTAATGGCGTATAACTCATCAAAATCAAACGAGAACTGACGAAGCTACAGAGAAAAAAAATCGTAACTTAATAAAAAAAAAATTAATTTTGAAACTTTTACTACGATTTTACAATAGTCTTAATGTAGAAAGGTACCTATCAAAGACAATATTATTAAAGTGAATTTAGTACTGCGTCGATTAAGCAATTTCAATCGAAAATCGGTTGGAAATTGACAGAGTTATTACTATTTAAATTATTTTAGATGATGACCATATTTAAAAATTCATACATTTTGATTATCTTTCAACTTCAAATTTTTATTGTGACTGAAAATAAAAAAAAATTAATCATTAAAATGCTAAATAACTTTATAGCTAAAAATGTTTGCTTGATCTTCTGCGTTTATAAGACGAGTCATCTGTTTCACGTTTGAGTGACCAGCAGTAATTAGCTATCATCCTAACTTGGTTCTTTCCTGTAAACCGTTTTTCAAAGTTGGAGATTTCTTGGTGAAATCTTTCACCTTGTTCGTCGCTGAATTGACCAAGATTATCCGGGAAAAATTCCAAATGAGAATGCAAAAAGTGAATTTTTATAGACATGTTGCATCCCATTTCTCCATAAGCTTCCAAAAATTCATGGACCACCTCAACTTAATTTGAACTTCTCGTGTTTCCAAGAAAGTTTCGGCACAAAGAAATGAAACTCAGCCATGCTCTTTTCTCTACTGGGTTCAATTTTTATTAAGAAGTCATCATCAGTCATAATCTTACGAATCTGCGGTCCAACGAAAACGCCTGATCAAAATGTAGAAATAAATTAGGATGAATTCTTTTTGAAGAATTCTTGTTGGGAAATTTTTATATGTACCTTCTTTAATCTTGGCGTCCCTCAACTTGGGGAATACAAGTTTCAGGTGTAGAAAAGCCTCGCTGTTTTTTTCGAGTCGTTTAACAAACTGTTTCATGTACCCCAATTTTAAATGCAATGGCGGCAAAATTATATCATCAGGCTTAACTAATGCAATATTGAGAACATTATTTTTGCCAATTTGAAACTTTCTCGGTGACCATATGTTACACTTGTAATGATTTTTGGCACGACTGCCCCATTCACAAAAGTAACAAGGATATTTGGTGTAGCCACCTTGCATTCCAAGTAGAATTGTCAGGACTTTAAGGTCCGAGACAATCTGCCAGCGAAATTTATTGTATTTAATCAATCGTAGAATTTTTTCCATCGTTTGATAAGTCTCTTTCATATCAGTAGCGTATGCCACTGGAACTGATGGCAATTCATTTCTGTTGTGCAGCAATACTGCTTTCAGACCTACGATGTTAGTCAATTGAAAATTAATTGATAAATTGTATTCAAATTTAGTTCTCTCACACTCATAACACATTAAATACTTACTTTTGCAAGAACCGTCTAGAAATAATCGCCAATCTTGTGGACAGTGCACGTGATCGAGTGCAGCAAACAAATCATCCACATCAACGCAATAAACTAGTTTGTTATTGGTGTCATCAGCTTTGAAAATGTGTTCGAACGAAGATAGGTCTCTGTCTCGTGCAGACGTTACTTTAAAGTTACTGTCTACTATATTCCACTGCTTTAATCTGGAAGCCAGAATCTCTGTCTGGCTTATAGACAGATCCATATCCCGCACAAGATCACAATAATCGCGATTTGACACGAAATGACGTTCCGTTTCTATTGCTTTGGTTGGAAGGTACGGTTCGTCATTTACCTCATTAGAAGATTTGTGGCTTGAATCAGGAAATGTAGCTGGATTTTTGTCCTCAGTTCGCTGATCTTGTTTTCCTCTTGGAATCGGTTTCGATACAGTCAACACATTGGCATATTCTATGAGGTGGCGAGTTTTATAGTGGTGACCAGTGATTTTTGTTTGGCAAAAGTAGCAATCCTCCGGCTTGTGATATATTTGATAATGCCAAGCCATAGGAGTCACAAACGGCAGACGCTGGTCATCACATTTACCGGGTTTCCATTGTTTTAATGTTGTACAGCACATCGAACAAATATATTCGGGTTCATACCAAGCACTTTCCACGTATGAGCAACTGAAAAAGAGGTTGAACGCTTCAACCACAGCTTTATTTGTTCTTAAATCGAACCGATATTTCTTATCAACAAATAGACCGCAGGCGTAACAAAATTTGTTGCGCCTATCACACATTTTACCACACTTATCACACAATATAATTGCGAAGCGGTCGCAAGGTTGAATTGACGGCGTAAATTTATTAGATGAGCACTCAAAATTTTTGGAAATGAATGTGTTTAAAATAATTCCTCATACTTGCTATGTTTCTAGTAAAATAACGCAATGAAATGCGGTCAAATTAGAAAAATTAAAAAAAAAAACTTTTCGCAAGGTAAATTTATTTAATAGCACAAAAAATTTAATAGCTTCGTCAATTTTTGTCCGATTTCATTGCATGAGCACTCAAAATTTTTGGACATGAATGTACTTTCAAAATAATTCCTCATACTTCATATGTTTTTAGTAAAATACTGCAATAAAATGCGGTCAAAGTAGAAAAATTTTGAAGAAAAAAAAATTTTTCCAAGTTTACCCGATGAAAACTTACAACACGCTGGCTCAAAAAATAGATCTTTCTATCTCAATTTAAAGGTATAATCCTTACCTTTCCAAAACATATTTCATATTGAAAATCGGTAAAGAAATGGCCAAGTAATGAAAAGATTAGCGCGTACACTTCCGAAGAACGGTTTTTTAACGGTAAAGCAAGATTTTGAGGGTGTTACAAATTTTTCATAAACCGTTTTGAGTTATATTCGACCAGGTGAACAATTTCCACTATGTCACTTTAAAAGTTCATTCAATTTTTTCCATTTTGTAACACTGTGTTATTTTAGATGATGACCATATTTAAAAATGCATACATTTTGATTATCTTTCAACTTCAAATTTTTATTGTGACTGAAAATAAAAAAAAATTAATCATTAAAATGCTAAATAACTTTATAGCTAAAAATGTTTGCTTGATCTTCTGCGTTTATAAGACGAGTCATCTGTTTCACGTTTGAGTGACCAGCAGTAATTAGCTATCATCCTAACTTGGTTCTTTCCTGTAAACCGTTTTTCAATGTTGGAGATTTCTTGGTGAAATCTTTCCCCTTGTTCGTCGCTGAATTGACCAAGATTATCCGGGAAAAATTCCAAATGAGAATGCAAAAAGTGAATTTTTATAGACATGTTGCATCCCATTTCTCCATAAGCTTCCAAAAATTCATGGACCACCTCAACGTAATTTGGCACAAAGAAATGAAACTCAGCCATGCTCTTTTCTCTACTGGGTTCAATTTTTTTATGAAGTCATCATCAGTCATAATCTTACGAATCTGCGGTCCAACGAAAACGCCTGATCAAAATGTAGAAATAAATTAGGATGAATTCTTTTTGAAAAATTCTTGTTGGGAAATTTTTATAAGCATCTTCTTTAATCTTGGCGTCACTCAACTTGGGGAACACAAGTGTAGAAAAGCCTCGCTGTTTTTTTCGAGTCGTTTAACAAACTGTTTCATGTACCCCAATTTTAAATGCAATGGCGGCAAAATTATATCATCAGGCTTAACTAATGCAATATTGAGAACATTATTTTTGCCAATTTGAAACTTTCTCGGTGGCCATATGTTGCACTTGTAATGATTTTTGGCACGACTGTCCCATTCACAAAAGTAACAAGGATATTTAGTGTAGCCACCTTGCATTCCAAGTAGAATTGTCAGGACTTTAAGGTCCGAGACAATCTGCCAGCGAAATTTATTGTATTTAATCAATCGTAGAATTTTTTCCATCGTTTGATAAGTCTCTTTCATATCAGTAGCGTATGCCACTGGAACTGATGGCAATTCATTTCTGTTGTGCAGCAATACTGCTTTCAGACCTACGATGTTAGTCAATTGAAAATTAATTGATAAATTGTATTCAAATTTAGTTCTCTCACACTCATAACACATTAAATACTTAGTTTTGCAAGAACCGTCTAGAAATAATCGCCAATCTTGTGGACAGTGCACGTGATCGAGTGCAGCAAACAAATCATCCACATCAACGCAATAAACTAGTTTGTTATTGGTGTCATCAGCTTTGAAAATGTGTTCGAACGAAGATAGGTCTCTGTCTCGTGCAGACGTTACTTTAAAGTTACTGTCTACTATATTCCACTGCTTTAATCTGGAAGCCAGAATCTCTGTCTGTCTTATAGACAGATCCATATCCCGCACAAGATCACAATAATCGCGATTTGACACGAAATGACGTTCCGTTTCTATTGCTTTGGTTGGAAGGTACGGTTCGTCATTTACCTCATTAGAAGATTTGTGGCTTGAATCAGGAAATGTAGCTGGATTTTTGTCCTCAGTTCGCTGATCTTGTTTTCCTCTTGGAATCGGTTTCGATACAGTCAACACATTGGCATATTCTATGAGGTGGCGAGTTTTATAGTGGTGACCAGTGATTTTTGTTTGGCAAAAGTAGCAATCCTCCGGCTTGTGATATATTTGATAATGCCAAGCCATAGGAGTCACAAACGGCAGACGCTGGTCATCACATTTACCGGGTTTCCATTGTTTTAATGTTGTACAGCACATCGAACAAATATATTCGGGTTCATACCAAGCACTTTCCACGTATGAGCAACTGAAAAAGAGGTTGAACGCTTCAACCACAGCTTTATTTGTTCTTAAATCGAACCGATATTTCTTATCAACAAATAGACCGCAGGCGTAACAAAATTTGTTGCGCCTATCACACATTTTACCACACTTATCACACAATATAATTGCGAAGCGGTCGCAAGGTTGAATTGACGGCGTAAATTTATTAGATGAGCACTCAAAATTTTTGGAAATGAATGTGTTTAAAATAATTCCTCATACTTGCTATGTTTCTAGTAAAATAACGCAATGAAATGCGGTCAAATTAGAAAAATTAAAAAAAAAAACTTTTCGCAAGGTAAATTTATTTAATAGCACAAAAAATTTAATAGCTTCGTCAATTTTTGTCCGATTTCATTGCATGAGCACTCAAAATTTTTGGACATGAATGTACTTTCAAAATAATTCCTCATACTTCATATGTTTTTAGTAAAATACTGCAATAAAATGCGGTCAAAGTAGAAAAATTTTGAAGAAAAAAAAATTTTTCCAAGTTTACCCGATGAAAACTTACAACACGCTGGCTCAAAAAATAGATCTTTCTATCTCAATTTAAAGGTATAATCCTTACCTTTCCAAAACATATTTCATATTGAAAATCGGTAAAGAAATGGCCAAGTAATGAAAAGATTAGCGCGTACACTTCCGAAGAACGGTTTTTTAACGGTAAAGCAAGATTTTGAGGGTGTTACAAATTTTTCATAAACCGTTTTGAGTTATATTCGACCAGGTGAACAATTTCCACTATGTCACTTTAAAAGTTCATTCAATTTTTTCCATTTTGTAACACTGTGTTATTTTAGATGATGACCATATTTAAAAATGCATACATTTTGATTATCTTTCAACTTCAAATTTTTATTGTGACTGAAAATAAAAAAAAATTAATCATTAAAATGCTAAATAACTTTATAGCTAAAAATGTTTGCTTGATCTTCTGCGTTTATAAGACGAGTCATCTGTTTCACGTTTGAGTGACCAGCAGTAATTAGCTATCATCCTAACTTGGTTCTTTCCTGTAAACCGTTTTTCAATGTTGGAGATTTCTTGGTGAAATCTTTCCCCTTGTTCGTCGCTGAATTGACCAAGATTATCCGGGAAAAATTCCAAATGAGAATGCAAAAAGTGAATTTTTATAGACATGTTGCATCCCATTTCTCCATAAGCTTCCAAAAATTCATGGACCACCTCAACGTAATTTGGCACAAAGAAATGAAACTCAGCCATGCTCTTTTCTCTACTGGGTTCAATTTTTTTATGAAGTCATCATCAGTCATAATCTTACGAATCTGCGGTCCAACGAAAACGCCTGATCAAAATGTAGAAATAAATTAGGATGAATTCTTTTTGAAAAATTCTTGTTGGGAAATTTTTATAAGCATCTTCTTTAATCTTGGCGTCACTCAACTTGGGGAACACAAGTGTAGAAAAGCCTCGCTGTTTTTTTCGAGTCGTTTAACAAACTGTTTCATGTACCCCAATTTTAAATGCAATGGCGGCAAAATTATATCATCAGGCTTAACTAATGCAATATTGAGAACATTATTTTTGCCAATTTGAAACTTTCTCGGTGGCCATATGTTGCACTTGTAATGATTTTTGGCACGACTGTCCCATTCACAAAAGTAACAAGGATATTTAGTGTAGCCACCTTGCATTCCAAGTAGAATTGTCAGGACTTTAAGGTCCGAGACAATCTGCCAGCGAAATTTATTGTATTTAATCAATCGTAGAATTTTTTCCATCGTTTGATAAGTCTCTTTCATATCAGTAGCGTATGCCACTGGAACTGATGGCAATTCATTTCTGTTGTGCAGCAATACTGCTTTCAGACCTACGATGTTAGTCAATTGAAAATTAATTGATAAATTGTATTCAAATTTAGTTCTCTCACACTCATAACACATTAAATACTTAGTTTTGCAAGAACCGTCTAGAAATAATCGCCAATCTTGTGGACAGTGCACGTGATCGAGTGCAGCAAACAAATCATCCACATCAACGCAATAAACTAGTTTGTTATTGGTGTCATCAGCTTTGAAAATGTGTTCGAACGAAGATAGGTCTCTGTCTCGTGCAGACGTTACTTTAAAGTTACTGTCTACTATATTCCACTGCTTTAATCTGGAAGCCAGAATCTCTGTCTGTCTTATAGACAGATCCATATCCCGCACAAGATCACAATAATCGCGATTTGACACGAAATGACGTTCCGTTTCTATTGCTTTGGTTGGAAGGTACGGTTCGTCATTTACCTCATTAGAAGATTTGTGGCTTGAATCAGGAAATGTAGCTGGATTTTTGTCCTCAGTTCGCTGATCTTGTTTTCCTCTTGGAATCGGTTTCGATACAGTCAACACATTGGCATATTCTATGAGGTGGCGAGTTTTATAGTGGTGACCAGTGATTTTTGTTTGGCAAAAGTAGCAATCCTCCGGCTTGTGATATATTTGATAATGCCAAGCCATAGGAGTCACAAACGGCAGACTTTCCACGTATGAGCAACTGAAAAAGAGGTTGAACGCTTCAACCACAGCTTTATTTGTTCTTAAATCGAACCGAAATTTCTTATCAACAAATAGACCGCAGGCGTAACAAAATTTGTTGCGCCTATCACACATTTTACCACACTTATCACACAATATAATTGCGAAGCGGTCGCAAGGTTGAATTGACGGCGTAAATTTATTAGATGAGCACTCAAAATTTTTGGAAATGAATGTGTTTAAAATAATTCCTCATACTTGCTATGTTTCTAGTAAAATAACGCAATGAAATGCGGTCAAAGTAGAAAAATTAAAAAAAAAAACTTTTCGCAAGGTAAATTTATTTAATAGCACAAAAAATTTAATAGCTTCGTCAATTTTTGTCCGATTTCATTGCATGAGCACTCAAAATTTTTGGGCATGAATGTACTTTCAAAATAATTCCTCATACTTCATATGTTTTTAGTAAAATACTGCAATAAAATGCGGTCAAAGTAGAAAAATTTGAAGAAAAAAAAATTTTTCCAAGTTTACCCGATGAAAACTTACAACACGCTGGCTCAAAAAATAGATCTTTCTATCTCAATTTAAAGGTATAATCCTTACCTTGAAAATCGGTAAAGAAATGGCCAAGTAATGAAAAGATTAGCGCGTACACTTCCGAAGAACGGTTTTTTAACGGTAAAGCAAGATTTTGAGGGTGTTACAAATTTTTCAAAAGCCGTTTTGAGTTATATTCGACCAGGTGAACAATTTCCACTATGTCACTTTAAAAGTTCATTCAATTTTTTCCATTTTGTAACACTGTGTTACCCATTATTTTCAAGCAACGTTCAGCGAAAATATAATGTTTATCGTCTTTAAAGATTTGTTCAAAATCTAAAGGACAAATATATTTTCCATTTTAGGAGATTATTTTGCAGGCTGAATATAACCCATGCTTTCTTGACCACCACCTAATTTTTGTAAAAGAAGCGCCGAATTTGTATTATAAATTTAATCGAAATATATTGGAATTAATTGACTCATGTAAAAAAACATATGGAAGACAAATAAAGTTGGAAAGACGTAAAATAATTAATTCATTCTCATTGTGCAATCTTCACAAACAGAGGAGGATGAAAAATAGATCTAATATTCGTAGTCAGAAGATCTTTTAGCATAAAAGGAAATAACTCAGATTATAAAGAAAACACATCTTGCCATTCAACCCAAATCAAATCTGAACATTTTAGAATAACATGATTTGAATTTAGATTCGCCGCTTGATCAAAGTAAACAAAAAATCGAACAGAGAGTTAGTTTGATGGATACCCAGCAAGAACAGTATGTTTTATTCAATCATTTATATATGTATGCCATTTCACCAACAGAAAGTATCCAACATAAATTTGAAAACTTTCCATTATGAATGTACAGGGCTCATAGAGAATCCTAAGGTATAACTTCTTGTCCATGTGAACTTCTGTCTCTCTCTATCAGACGAGTTTCTAGTATTTGTGTATGCTACAGCTTTCTCACTAGAATACTTTACAGCTAACCCTTTGCCGGGCAAAACAGAAATAACAGGGTTTTTGTTTTATTTTTTGTTGACACTTTCGGTGTCACTGGAATTCACAAAATTTTCAAACTATACCGTTGAAATCGTTTTCTGATTAATATTTGTGTGTATTCAGTTAAAAACTAAAGAACTAGAGACCGATATCACACGACAACTATGCTGTTTGAGTTTAAATTCAGATAATGTAAAGACCGTCTGCAGACAGTCTTGCCCGGCAAAGGGCTAATGGATATACTATAGATATGTACATTATAAGCAAATGTGTAAGCGATCAAATGCAAAGTATTATTTGAGGAATTATATAATCAACTATTTGAGGAATTGTATAAGAAGTTATATACATATGTATATATAATGTATGTGTCGTAAACGAAACAATAACAACTTTTTTAATGTTTATTTATTTAAGAACATGTACACATATGTACAGGTTGTTTTCTATCTTTAATTTATAAAAATATTTTAACACGAAAGGACCAAATATTTAAATAATTATATTTTATGTATGTATTGAATTTCAATAATTAATTGACTATTTTGTCAGATCAGTGTTATATTGATTTTTGTTTAAAATTCCATTGGCGTCATCGAGTACCAGCATTTGTGTGTCTCAGGTTCTCAATCATATTTGAATACACGTTTCGGTGGACCACTATCAATATGCTGGCTTTCATGCAACTTGGTTACCAATTTTTGAAAAATCGAGATAGAAAAAGTTGCAGTTTTCCTGTGCCGGACTGTGACTGTGCGATTCCATTATGACCTTTTACATTGGGTTTGATGCTATGTTGTTGAATGGCCGAAGGTTATAGCGAGGCGCTCGAAAATATGAGAGCACTGCGCACTTTCCCGGTCTGAATGTACTGGAAAAATAATCTACTACACTTTGTGGTGCCGGAAAGAAGTTTTATTAAATATTTGCCTTCATGCTCCAGCAAAAGGTGGGGTGGTTTTTCGGGATGTGTTGCTCCTGCGTCTTCGGAAGGTTTGAGAAAAGTTCTGCTGGTAGTGCAAATCAAAGAAATGGAAAGCATTTCTAACTCTCTTATTATAAATTTTATATATGTACATTATACTTACCTTTTTGTTGTTTGGTATCGCTCTTATAATTTTTCTTTTTACTTTGTATTTTGGCTTCTTATCGGTGCAATGACTTTATCTTCTATACATGTTAAACGGAAATGGCATTACTATGCTACGCTGAATTAGAAGCCTACCCGCTTTTACATTCACAAGCAATTAGCAAATTTATTGCAATTGTATGCGTATGTTTTACCATATTTCGTTTATCTATTTGCGAATCCCTTAGTTCTTGTTCAGACAGGGAAACTTTTGTCGCGGCAACTCGTTACTTGTTGGAGAGATAGGGACGGGGAAAGGGGAAGGGCACCGAGTTGATCGTGCTCGGGCGACACGCTTTGTGTTCTTATTCGTCTCAGTCGGCATCTAAGAAATTTGACATTCCTTTTCATTTATAAATTCTTTCAGTGGTTGCAGTTTTGTTGAGTTTTAATTGAATACATACGGTAAGTTGGGAAATGAAGTTTTGTTCTTATTTTTTTGCGATTAAATATACACATGTGTATGCATATACTATACATATTACCGTAAATTATGTTAGAACTTCATTTTTCAACACCTTATACTTATAATCACAAAATTTAATAGAATGTGTAAATGCCGCTTAAGCGAAGCGTACAGAAATTTGAGAAAATGATATAAAATGAAATGTAAGAAAATTGCCTGAACAGAGTTTCTCTGTGTGAACGCGACGAGCAACACCAAAAGGGAAATCGCCGATAATAAGCAACAAAAGTTTCCCCGTTTGAACACTGTCTTAGTACGGTCTTGCTGGGTAGCCTCTTCAAAATTATGGGGCAAGAATGATGGAATACAAGATTGCGCCTTCCCGCGGTGAAATGACAGATCTCGCCTTTAGTAAACAAGAATACGGGAGAGAGAAAATTGAACAACTTCCAATATTTCATTGAAAAACGTGTTCTAATTGTTCTAAAGTGTAAAATATGAATTTATAGGCAGACGTTTAATAAATAAATTCGCAAAATACTAAAAAAAAGTGTCTCTTTTTCTTAATTTGTGAAAAAAGCTTTGTCTAGTTGAAGTTGAGAAGTGTCAAACCCGGCAAAACGAAAGTAGCGGTACTTCTAAAGGCGTCACCTTCAGTATTCAGTACACCGTGATTATGGGGTGTATTCATAGTTGCAGCTTTTTAGGTGTATTCATAGTCAAAATTAAATTTGTACTTAAAGTTAGTTGAAGCGTTTTCTTTAGCTAACCTATTGAAAATTGGATCAAAAAGCAACAACTAACTTTAAGTATCAACTTAATATTTACTATGCATACGCCTCTATATCATAAATCTGCTACAAGTATTAAGCCAAATATAATACGCGCCAAATAAGTTTTCGTAGGCAACTTCCCTTTCACCAAGTAATCAATTTCAAACGGATAACGAGTTGTTTATACTGTACTAGAGCAATAAATATTTAATAAACTAGTATTTTATTGCAATGATAGAAACAATGTGATTCGAGTTAAATTGTAAACACTCCATCGAGAAATTGCTTCAAATACAACTCTGGGCTATAATAATGCTGACCCAGAAAAGTTAACGCAAATGTATAAAACTATACTAAGAAAAGTTCTGGATTATCAACAAATGTGCATGATATATATGATTAATATATATTAAAATAACTAAACACTGTCATATTGCCACTTGTTATACGGTAATTAGGAATTGATGCGAATTCATCTCTATGTAAGTATATAAAGCGTGATTTTTTAGCTATTTCCTTTCTGGCAACGCGCGCTTCTTCCATTTTAAGGTCAGTTTTATCGACCTACTGAGGCGGCGGGGAGATTACGATTCCTGGGGCGCCGCGTTTTGACGACTATTTCATGTAGAACTCGACAAAATAAACACCTTTTCGCAAGAAAAAAAAATTGATATCTCGCTTGGTTTTCGAGATTCAGCGAGTTGAAATTTGTCGATAACATACGTCGCGTGTAATGCACTTTTCACATGAAATTCTTTTAATTCGTTATTTGTTTGTACTAACTATTCACTTTTCTCAAAATTACAACTATTTTCATAAAGCAATGAAACCCGAAACACGCTTTCTGACTTTTTTAAACTTGTATTTTCATCTCGGCACTGCGCCCGTGCTCACTAGATTTCGATATTCGATTGTTAAGGCATTAATGACACAAACTGTATGTACGGGTTTGGCGTCGGTAGGTTGGTATGAATTAAATTGCGCGCGCAGAAAGGTGGTCAGCGTAGCCGGTGTTGGACCGGCCAGGGTTATTTTTTTAAAGCGCGGCCGAAGGCCGCCTACGCAGAAAGGTGTTGCACGCAAAAATAATGGGAACTGCGTAAAGAGGGGCAATTGGAAAAAGTGAAATAAAACAAATAACGAATTCAAAGAATTTCATGCGTAAAGTGCATTACACGCGACGTACATTATGCACCATGTATACCAAAATCGACAAATTTCAACTCGCTGTATCTCGAAAACCAAGCGAGATATCAATTTTTTTTACTTGTGAAAAAGTGTTTATTTTGTCGAGTTCTACAAGAAATAGTCGTCAAAACGCGGCGCCCCAGGAATCGTAATCTTGCCGAGGCGGCTATTCGGGCTTTTGTGAATAAATTTTGCTCTTAATTTACATTGTTGGACTTTAAACCACCAACACGCTTACGTAGTTTTGAACTGAAGAAAATATAGCAGCTGGATCGGCCAGTGTTAGTGATGACCGTGAATTATCGATTCGGCGCCGTTCGCAGGGATTCGGTCTCTGTTACTCCACTACATGGAAAATTGTGGGGAAGGATTTAGGTGTGAATCCTTTCAAAATACAGCTGGTACAGTTTGGCGGTTGGGCATCGGGTACCAATTGACCACGTTTCTTCTTCACGTTTTTTGCATTTGTGGAAACTAATTCACAGAAATCTTAATTTTCTTGTTCGTTGTAGTTTACAGCTAACATTAAATTAAAATTTTTATTTATTTATTTATTTGTGTGAAAGTCTTTGAAAACACAAATTCTTACAGACTAAATTAAGCTAATGTACAATAGTAATTACTATGAAAAAAAGACCTGAGGTTATTCATTAAGGTACCATGCGGCCACATAAGATCAGCACCTGTAGACTTGTAAGAACAAATTTATTTTACCACTTGCTCTAGAAATATAAGCATTCATACCATAATTGGTTTTCGAGAAACCAATTTTTAGGGTTTCGAACTGTCGGAGATTATTGTAAGGGACATTGAACTGAATTTTACTAAGAATGAAAGAACAATCAATAGTCCCAGTAATGATACTAATAAGAAATGAACACGATAAAATGGATCTTCTGCTTTCTAGGGGTTTTAAGTCAATCGACAAACATCGAGATCGGTACGATGGTAAAGGTTCTGAAAAGTTTATGGATCGGAGCGCAGATCGTAGAAAAGCTTTTTGAACTCACTCAAGCCGATTAGAGAGACCTATTTGGTAGGGCCTCCAAATAACAGCACAAAATAAAGTTTTGAGAGTATATGGGTTAGAGAATTCAGAGCAATTTCGACGTACAAATGATAGCATCGAGTATGACCGTGCTATGACGTGGTTAATGTGACTAGTGAAATTTAACTTAGAATCGAAAATAATGCCTAAGTCTTTAGTTTCGTCAACGACTTTCGAAGGAGAGCTAGCAATACTATACGAAGTGTGCAAAATAGTAGCCGATTAAGAAAAAGTTATGTGAAAACATTTGCTTGTGTTTAGCGATAAACGATTTAAATAACACCAATGCGGGACACCAGAGGTTGCAATAAACGGACGGGATGTGGCATTATCAACGGCAACAACCCAGCGTCTATTGGGCAAATTTGACTTGATCCACGACAAAAAAATCGGAGTGAAAACCCATTGACGCAAGTTTCAACAAGAGTATTCGGTGGCATACTTTGTCAAACGCCTTAAAGAAATCGTGTAAATTGTGTCAACTTGTGATCTTTTTTGGAAAGCGGAAATGCAGTATTCACTGAAAATGGACAAATTAGTGACAGTGGAGCGATTCGCAACGAAACCATGCTGATTATTGGAAGTAAGGCTTTTCATTGATGTATACGTACATGCGCAAGCACAAGGAGTATGAATTGGCTTTTTCCCATCGTTTGCAGAAATGGCAAGAAGCCTGACTTATAACTATAGGTTATATTAGCGGGGAAAATATCTTTAAGAGTTGCTGTTGCGAGTTTTTTGCTTTCTATCATATTAAGGGTTTCTGCTGCCAGAATTAAGTGAAAAAACTTTAATATTTGTTGTCAAACAACTAACTTAAAATAAGCTATTTATTACGATGTAAAAGTGACTGTAAAACATTTTGTGATGAAATACACATACATACATATGTATATACATAATTTCTTGAAATATAGAAATAATATATGTATATCAAAATGCTCTTCGACAAGGCAGTAATAAAATGTTTTATTAATTCATCAGTACTGACCATCAATTTATCACAATTACGGAAAGAGCAAAATCCTGTCTTCGGTACATTTTTCATTATTTTCAAAGAAAGAGCTCAGATTATAAATAAAACATACTCAACCCAAGTCCTATCTGAAAATTTTAGAATATAAATCGAATTAAATACCGCTTGATCAAAGTAAACAAAAAATGTACGTGAAAGCTAGTTGCGGATTAATTTGATAGATACCTTATTCAAAATTGTGGGGCGTATTTATAAACAAAATGAAGTTGGAATGTACTTAAATTTAGTTGCACTTTTTGACATTGGTGGTATTCATAGTCAAAATTAAATTGGTACTTAAAGTTAGTTGAAGCACTTTTGTCAGATAACTTATTGAAAATTAGGTCAAAAAGCTACAAATAACTTTAATGTGTCGATTCTGCCACCGTGTAAAATATTTCCCATATGGCAAATTAAAAGCTTCGGGTGATTAGTTAGCCATGGTAAAATTGTGTATCAATCTGCCATCACTGAGAGTGGTGTAAATATTTTCGCTCGTGTTGGGGTGGGTAAATTCAAATTCGCCATGGCAAATATTAATCAGCTGATCAAATATATTTACCTATTTCTGTCAAATTTGCAAATTGTGTTTCGCGAGTTAATTTCATAGTAAACAATTTTGTAAATTATTTAAATGAACAAATAAATATATATACATTTATATAAACTGCGAAAATGCCGAATATTTTGGCCCTGCTTTTGTTGCAAGAGGAGGAGGAAGATGACCAGCGCAACGCAAGAAGACAATATTTAAGGACTTTGCGGGATGCATATGATCCTTTTGGAACAGCCGATCCCCAATTTGAAGGCGATTTTCGACTTCCAAAAGACATTTGCCGCACATTGATTGCTGAATTGCAGCCATTCGACAAGCAGCAAACATCGCTGCCATTTGGTGTGCGGGTTTTCACGACACTCTATTTTTTCGCGAATGGCTCCTATCAAAAGTGTGTGGGAAACAATTATGTAGTCCCAATGAGTCAAGCGTCAGTGTCGCGTACATTGCGATACATATCTTGGCTTATTGTGAAGCGAAAAGGCTCGGAAATTTCGTTTCCCACAACACAAGAAAGGCAGTTAAGAATAAAAGCAGGTTTCTATTCTAAGTTCGGCTTGAAAGGTGTCATTGGTGCAATAGACTGCACACATATCCCGGTTATTTGTCCGCCCTCCAATGACCCGACGAAACCGTGCAGCCTCTTCATGAATAGAAAAGGTTATTATAGTTTAAATACAGAAGCTGCGTGCGATGATACTCTTAAATTTTTATTTTTTTGTGCAAGATTTCCAGGTTCGGTGCATGATTCGGGTATATGGACAACTTCACGTGTGCGGTCATTTGTGTGGTCTCAGCGAGGTAGCTGGCTTTTGGGTGATCAGGGTTATCCGTTGGAGCCATGGCTAATGACACCTTTATCTACAACTACAACACAGCAGGAATTGAAATATAATAAAATGCATTGCAAAGCCCGCAATGTCATCGAAAGGGGCTTTGGCGTATTAAAGTCTCGCTTTCGATGCCTTTCAAAACACAGGACTTTGCATTACAGCCCAGAGACTGTAGGCTCAATTGCCAACGCATGTGCGATTTTGCGCAATATTATGATGGCCCGTTTTCCAGAAAGTGATGTACAAGTTGAAGAAGTTGTCGAAAATCACGAAGGACCAGTAGAGTATGCAAGCTCCAGTTTACACAGAGAAGGTGAAAGAAAACGCCAATCAATTATTCGAACAATGTAAATGTTACGGAAATAAAATTGATTGATTAATAAAATTCCTAATTTTAAAATAAAAACAATATTTTTTTTAAAGTGGGAAAACAAAAATAAAAACCCACTGGCACTTTATTTCTGAAAAAAAAGAAAAACTTAAAAAGACAAAATTCAGTCGAGCTTATTTAAAACTATAAACTCATATAACAACAATATATACATATGTACAAAAAAAGGAAAAAAAAACCTTTAATTAAAGAAATACAAAATTAAATAATATAGAAGCTACCCGTCTTCCTGAAATGAGCGTAGTAGCGCATTCATCTCAGTGACGGCCGCTGTTAAACCAGTTATCGCGCAGCACACTTGTGTATGCTGCTCCCTTCGTATCTCCATCTCCTGCCGTCTTAGCTTTATCTCTTCCCTTCTGTAAATCGCCTCCTGCTCCAGATATAATGCGAGCACACTGGGGGTTTTGCGGTGACTCCTCTTTCTTGCAGGCGTCGCTGTCGTTCGGGGGGCTGACGGAGTTGTAGCTGGCGCATTTATCGTCGGTGTAGACGGCTGTTCTAGCAGAACTAGCGGTGGCGGTGATGGTGATGTGCTCGAGATCGGAGCTAATATTGTCACCGATTCGAGAAATTCGACCGGTGACTCACAACCTGCATCAGGAACGTGAAATTCTGATTCGCCTCCGAATCCCAGGTCTACGCCATTTAGACCCGTAATAGTTACGGTGCCTAATGACTGCAGAGCCCGTTCCTCGAAAGCGGTCAGACACTTGGCATTGTTTTCACCACCGCCCGTTCGCTGAATTTCTGCCCGCACTTTTCGCGCCTTGCACTTCAGCTGCTTGCGCCAGTTCCGCAGATTCTGAAATTTTTACATTTGCATTACTATTTACATTATTTTTTTATTTCTTTAAAATAACCTCTTTCCATACAGATGGGGTCTTTGTAGGTCCCATCAGTGAGTTAAGCCGCGCACTTAACTCTTCCCACAGCTCCTGCATACGCTGTGGTGCATCGGGAGAGTTTTTTCCCGTTAAAAACTCTGGATGTTCCTCCACAAACTGGATGTAGGCCTCAAGCTGTGCCAGCGTCGTGCGTGCGTATTTTCTGGAATAATAAACAAAAACATATCAAACAAATAAACACATTTAATTTAAGTAATATATACATTTATTTAAATAATTAAATCAATATTTTGCAAACTTACTTGTTTACTTCCATTTCGTAATTGACATTTGATCAGCTGATTGCATTAAAACACTCACAATTTCCCCATAGGGGCAGATGCATACATAGCAACTTACGACTCGTGTCGGTAATAACTTTAAGGGGTGAAAACTTAGTTCCATGGCAGAAGGCAGAATTGACACATAAGTATCAACTAAATATTTACTATGAATACGCTTCAATGTCATGCAGTTGCAATAATACGCCAATAAGTTTGTGTAGGCAGCTTCTCTCTCACCAAGTAATCTCTCTTTTCCGCATCCTTGTATCCCTCCTAGTATCTCCCAGCTTTCCTTCCTCTCTAACTAATCATCCCCCTAATCCAGGGTGTCAAGCGTCACCGTGCCCATTGGTCGGTTTGCAGCCAGGGGTCTAAATTCCGGCTGTATTTTAACGGCGCCTCCCTGATACCGGGCCACCTGAGGGAGTAAGTTTGGCCTTACCGGGGCAAGGGGCGCTGTCGTGATGTACCACCCATTTTCCCCTTATAAATTTTTAGATCGCTGCGCTTGCCTCGTCGAGTAGGTTGTCGTAAGACCAAGATGAATCGAAACTTTAAAAATACAAACACAAAAAACAATCTTCCCCATCTCGGGGTAAGACTTTGCAGGCGCGAGCGCCTAGCACAAAGATTTCCTATTCCCCATCTCGGGGCAAGAATGAGCAGGCGCATGCGCCTAATGCGTCGCTTCGCTCCGATAGGAGCTCTTCCGGGCTGGAGGTGAGTGTTACACACAGGCCATGACTATGGGTGTTATGGCGGGGCCTAGCACCAGTAAACCTGCGGGGATTGTGCTGGAAACGGCAGATCGTCCCGTGGCGGTAGGCACTAGGGGCCCGCCAAACACCGGCGCGGCTGCAAAGCCTAATCTCGCAAAGGCAGGGGTCTCACCGCCTGACCCGAGTGATTTAAGGCGACAAGCAGCCGCACACGAAAATATGGAGAGCGTGGCAACGATGGAAACTACGAGCCACGCCCCTCTGATGTTGGAGTCGGAGCGGTTCAAATTCGCTGACAAGCGTAAGGCCGCGAAGACGTTAAAAAGATACGACGGGGTCCCGTTGGAAACGCTGCCCCAGAGCGCGAAAGAAGCGATGGAAAGGGCGGACGCCCTGCTGCCTAACTTCCGGGTCACTGGGGCTTCGGTGGAAACCGGGTGCCTCCGTCTAAACGACAAAGATCGGCTGAGGAACAAACTCCGGCCTCGAAAATAATCTGGCCGCACTCCTGGGTGGGCGGGCCTAGCTTTGCCGAGGTTGCGAGGGACAGGATTCTTATTGGGGTCCTGGACCGAGGCAACGAGCTCGGGTCCATACCAAAGGACCAGTGGAGGTGGGTGAAGGCAGCTCTGGCGAACGTCATCTTTGACGTTCTGCTGGAGAACCCTGGAACCCCCCGGCCTTTAAGGACGCTGGTTGGTACCAGGCCCATATTAAGGTGGTCGCCTGTGCGGACGTGAGATCGGTGGCGCTGTATAGGCCGCCGTTGCAAAGGTGGGTCCTGTCTACCCAGGGGCTAAGTTGGAGGTAGTGGACTTGAAGGACGTTCCAGTTAGACCACGGGCGAGGGCATGGGTTCCGGTGGCACCATCGGCACCGCAAAGCATCCTGAAAATGCTTTAGGTGGTGAACCCGTCCCTCACGACGCGGAAGGCTCTTCTAGACAAGTGGTCTTGTCCCTGAATAAAGAATCCATCGGACTTCTAGAGAAGAGACAAGGCCGCGTTTCTTATATCCTCGATGACGTCATTGTTAAAGTATACCGCGGGGACGCTCAGTGCGCCTTGTGGTACTCATTCAGGAACATTGATAGCCAGGCTGCAATCATAGAGGGACATAGAGGGAGACTGCCGTTTGCCACTTGCAAACTGCTACTCAGAGATTGTATATATAAACATGCTGACAATAGATGGAGGCAAAATACGACCTGTCGAACCTCAAGGCAGACGTGGCCTAAATGGGATCGGAAAGGGTCGCGCAGCGTTCTCTCTCTAAGAAGGGAAAACATCTCCAGCGTGATCGGGGCTCTAACAGGGCACTGTCTGATAGGGAAACATGCTGAAAGGTTGGGAGCACCCTTTCGAAGATGTTGTAGGAGCTGCAAGTATGACGAGGAGGAGGAAACGATCTTGCATCTACTGTGTAAGTGTCCTGCACTGTGTAAAAGCAGAATGCGATACCTGGGATCACCGTTTTTGGATGAACTTAGTGAGGATTCAAGCACCGAGGTAAATTGCCTGTTGAGGTTCATCAGTGAGGCAAAATGGTTTAGTGAGGGGTAATATCTTCTTCTTGGGTGTTACAATTTTTTCTTTGTGGCTAAACTCAGACAAGTTTTTGAAAATAGAGGGACGTACATAATGGGCCCGTTTGAATGTAACCTAGTTGCAAAAGAACACTCCAACTCGGATAAAATTTCCTTTTAGTTACTTCCCAACACTGGCAATATCTGTCATTAAACATATGATTTGTTTAATGAATTTTTAAAGAAGCAACCAAAATGAGCAATTCTGAGGATTCTGTGGTAAGTTATGAAATTTATTTAAAAACATGAAATAAATGCTTTAAATAACCTTTTACTTTTGTAGATGATGTCTTTGTACACGGGTAAGCATTGCGAATCACGTCGCAATAGAGAGATGCAAGAAGTACTAGAAGTATTGGAAACGATGTATGCAAGCTCCAACTCTTCTAAAGCCTCGAAGAGTGAAAACAAGGCGCATGAGCAGTGCTCCAATTTTGAAGGTACACTCGATGCAATGAGTGAGGCAGATTTCAAAATGCATATGAGGCTAAGACGCCAAACGGTGGAATATCTAACAAGTAATAACATAATGAGTGTAAAAGAAATGCATAAACTTAATGCTATTTTATTTTCATAAAAGTATTCGGAGTCTTAACTGCGTACCTGCCATATCTGCTGGTGGTAGAACCCGTATATTACCACAAAAAAATCGTGTATATGTATATTTGGTATGTAAGCAATACAGTGGCATTTAGGCAACTAGCAAATTTGTGCGATATCAACGGTGACGAAAATACGTTTGCACTTGATGAAGGTTTTGAAAAATGAAACCTTGACCCTTGACAGAAGGCAACACCTTTTTAATTATTTAAGACAACAAAATATTATTTAAAAATTTCACTGCATGTACTACATATATATTTATATCTTTAAATTCACTAATAAAAATATTTACAAGAACTCACTGCATTTCATTCAACTTAAAATCTATAAAACTAAAACAAATTCACAAGGAGTATCACATATAAAATTCAATTCAGATCATTTCTTATTCTTATTACAAGTAAAATAAAAAACGAATAAAAAAAAAATCCAGTTTCAGTGAGGACATTTTAGTGAAGTTTTTGCAATGTTTTTGATGTAAATTCTTCATGCTCGCTTTTATAAAACCCTTATAAATGTTACGGATGTTTTTTTAAAAATGCTCTTCCGCATGTACATGGGTTTTATAAAAACGAGCACGAAGAATTTACATCAAAAAACTTGCAAAAAATTCAATAGTAATTTCTATTAGCTATTTTTTCCAGACAGCACATTTGCCGAAAGTGTTTCAAACGATCTAAAGCCCACATGAACCGTGTGCTCGTTTGAAATAATCGAACTTCTTCCAAATATTTCATCCATTTGCTCCATATAGGGGGCAAAGCGCAGGCAGGTGCCAGTTCCGTTGTTGTTGTCCCGTGCTGCCTTATAGGCCTGGAGAAGACTGCACATCTTCGACTCCAAACACAGCGGCGTCCTTTCTAAGTCCTGGAAGTGGGTTATGTACCTATATAAATATAATTTGTTCAAACATATATTTTTTGAACCTACCTTGATCGCCATTAACACCATGTCTTCCACCACATTCGCGTAAGTCAACCTCTTTCTTTTTGGGTGTTCCAACTCCGCATTCCGGGCGATGTAGCATCTCAAATAATCATTTGTCTCCTCACATGACCATTTCTTTCGCCTTTTTTCTTGCATTCTGAAATAACAAACATGTTTTAACTCATAATTTTATGTGAAATATACAAAAAGCAATTTTACTTACCCTTGTTCCATTTTTATTTGTTTTGTTTACTTATCCATAAACAAACAAGATTTGACAGTTGATTGAAATTTCCCAAGTATTTTTCCAGAGTCCATTCACAATAGAGCAGGTCGGATATCATATAACCGAGTTGGCTCAACTCGCATATTTTTCCGAGTCAGTGTTGTTGTTTTACATGCAATTTCTTATCCTACCTGTGGCAGCCTTCGCACATTCGCAAGCATTGTGGCAACAATTAAACAATCTCAATCAAAAAGCAACCTTGCGCTAATATTCCAGTGGCAAACAAAAGAACCTAGCTGGCATCACCAAAATTGATCATCTACCTCTTTTCTGATTGGAACTCATCGCAGCTGGACGTGCCTACTGGCTTTTCATAAAGCGAACATATTAAATTACACAAAATAATTATAAGTTCTTAATATTTAATAAAGCCGTTGAAATAGCATTTCATTTCTCTAATTATTTTGTCGAGTTTAGCGGGTAAACTCACAGAAAACCCCAAATTGGTGACCCCGACGTGATCAGCAAGCACGTTCAGCTCACGCCACCATTTTGAAGTAAGTTGGTAAAAAATGATAGACAACGGTTTGCCATCAGGGGCATCTGCAAGTTCTTCGCCCAATCATGGAGAAACAGCGGCACCTCCTAATTCCATCGCGGTAGTGTACGCCAGGCTGCCAATACCACACATGACGAGCACTAATATAGAGGCATGGTTTACCTCTATGGAATTTTGGTTCGCCGCCTCGGGCATCACGGCTGATAAGCAAAACACCGCGACAATATTAGCAGCCCTCTACCCAAACGTCTTGAGTCAACTAGGCGACGTCATCGCAGCGCTTCCGCAAAACGATAGATTCGACTACGTTAAACAAAAAATAATAGAGCACTTTGCGGATAGTGAACAGCGGCGCCTGAACCGTGTACTCTCTGAGCTCCCTCTTGGCGACAAGAAGCCATCCGAGCTTTTCTTTGAGATGAGGCGCGTTGCAGGCAATACGTTAGGCGACACGGCTCTTAAAAGCCTCTGGATAAAGCGTTTACCAGAGTTCGCGCAGCCTGTAGTCGCAGCTTCGTCTGGTTCCGCCACCGAATACACGAAGATAGCCGACACCATCGTGGATGCAATCGCACCACAGCACCTAAATCAAATTAAGTCAGCACCTTCCGGCGATATTGCTGAACTACGTGCTGTTGTCATGGAGCTTGGCAAAAAATTCGAAAAATTTACAATCCGTTGACGCTCGCATAGTCGCAGGCGATCAACTCAACGACAAAAATCGAACGCTCGTGACAGCTCGCAAGGGGCTACGACTTCACGAGAATCATCGGCAGTTCGAGACTGTTAGTATCATGAAAAATACGGCCGAAACGCTAGGAAATGTCGCAGTCCTTGCCGCCAAAGAAAACATGCTCTTCGAGCGGTATCATCCGAATCATCCTGACCATCAAAGCGCGTAGCGGGTCGCAACGAGGGGCCCGTTACAGAGCGCAAAGTACCTCGTTTACAGGTACATGAACGGCGTACAGGTAAAACTTTCTTAATCGATACTGGCGCCGACGTGTCTGTGCTGCCAACAACAATCAAGGCGCATGACATTCGACCAACCTTAACAAAATTATACGCTGCTAATGGCTCTGCCATCAAAGTCGTCGGAGAGAGGCGAATCCACTTGGATCTTGGCCTACGCCGCGACTTCTCGTGGTCATTTATAGTCGCCGATGTAACAACACCGATAATCGGCGCAGACTTCATTCGCTTCTACGACTTGCTCATTGACTTGCGCCGCAACCGACTCATCGATAACCTCACAAAACTTCGATCATCCTTGACTGGACCGACGTTATGCAAGTCAACTGAAATCAAAACATTTGATGCTGCCGATCCGTTCGCCGACTTGCTTGCTGAGTTTTCGGAGATCACGAAGCTCGCCCCTCATTGTTACCCGACAAAATCGACAGTCGTCCACCGCATTTTAACAACGGGTCAACCAGTGTTTTCTAGACCACGACGTCTCGCGCCCGAGAAGCTGACAGCCGCACGTAACGAATTCAACTTTTTGCTCAAGGCAGGCATCTGTCGACCGTCCAGTAGTAACTGGTCAAGTCCGTTACATATGGTAAAGAAAAGTGATGGTACTTGGAGGCCATGCGGGGATTACCGGGCGCTAAACGCGCAAACGCTACCCGACCGGTATCCATTGTCTTATTTAACCGACTTCACGTCTAATTTACAAGGCAAGAAAGTTTTTTCAAAAATCGACCTGCAACGTGCGTTCCATCAAGTACCCATCCACGAGGATGACATAGCCAAAACGGCAATCACGACGCCATTCGGGATGTTCGAATTTAGGTTCATGACCTTTGGACTCTGTAATGCTGCGCAGACGTTCCAAAGGCTCATAAATGAGGTTCTTCGAGGCATAGATTATGCGTTCCCCTACATTGATGACATCTGTATCGCTTCGCCGTCGGTCGAGCAGCACAAACGAGATTTGCGCGAAGTTTTCAAGCGTCTCAGCGACAACAATCTGGCAATAAATGTTTCCAAGTGCGAATTTGGAAAATGCGAACTAAAGTTTTTGGGCCACCTTGTCGACGCTAAAGGTACTCGTCCTCTCCCTGAGAGGATAGCAGCCATTCGCGATTTTCCGAAGCCCGCGCTAGCAAAGGAGTTGAAGAGCTTCATTACCATGGTAAACTTCTACCGCAAATTTCTGCCGAACGCTATCGAGTACCAGGCGCGCCTTCAACAACTAATTACCGGCAATAAGAAGAACGACCGTACAATCGTTGTGTGGAATAGTGAAGCCGAAGCCGCCTTCGATCGTTGCAAATCTGAACTTTCGAAATCAACATTGCTCGTGCATCCATCACCCGACGCCGAATTAGCGTTATACGTCGACGCTTCGGATACCGCCGTTGGAGCCGCCTTGCACCAACTAGTAGATGGAGAACTTCAGCCACTCGGGTTTTACTCGAAGAAGCTAACTAGCGCGCAACGTAAATACAGCACGTACGACCGTGAGCTGGCCGCGGCATACCAAGGCGTGTGCCACTTCCGGTACATGGTCGAAGGCCGCAAATGCCATGTTGTAACCGATCATCGCCCGATAGTATACGCTTTCCGCCAAAAGCTAGAAAAAGCTTCACCTCGCCGAGTAAGGCAACTGGATTTTATCGGCCAGTTCACGACCGACATCCGACATGTTCCTGGTGCAAAAAACTCCACAGCGGACCTGCTGTCTCGCATGCAAACAGTTCAGGAAGTTATTGACTATGTCAAGATCGCAGCCGCGCAGCACGCAGACACCCATCTACAATCACTCCTAAGCGAATCAGGTACGAGAAGTAATTCACTCATACTAAAATATTTTGATATCCCAAACAGCACGGCGAAACTTGTATGCGATACTTCAACGTCGAACATTCGCCCTTATATACCCCACGAGTTCCGCAGGCCGCTGCTAGCGAAAATTCATGGCTTGTCACATCCAGGCATCCGTGCGACAATCAATCTGATGACCCAAAGATTCGTTTGGACAGGCATAAAAAGGGAGACCACATCATTCGTGCGGAACTGTGAGGCATGCCAGCGGTCAAAAGTCCACCGACACACGATATCTCCACCAGCGGCCTACGAACCGCCAGCCGAACGATTTGCGCACATAAATATTGATATCGTGGGCCCCTTTCCGCTGTGTGAAGGACAGCGTTATTGCCTCACTATGATCGACCGATTCACCCGCTGGCCAGAGGCAGCGCCGATGCCTGACATGTCCGCCGACTCTGTCGCTAAAGCGCTTCTATCGCATTGGATTTCGCGATTTGGCGTCCCTGCACGAATTACGTCAGACCAGGGCCGGCAATTCGACTCCGCCGTTTTTGTAGAGCTGATGAACATGATTGGTGCAGTACACCTCCGAACAACCCCGTACCATCCGCAGTCAAACGGCATCATCGAGAGATGGCACCGAAGTTTTAAAACTGCCATCTTATGCCACGACACGAATAAGTGGGTTTATAATTTGCCAGCGATTCTCCTAGGTCTTCGCGCAGCTTACAAACCCGACATACACGCAAGCCCTGCTACGCTCGTTTATGGTTCAACGTTACGACTTCCAGGTGAATTTTTCCAGACCACAAATGCGAAATCAGTAACGCAGGAGATGGTGTCTCAGTTCCGATCGCTGATGCAGAAACTTCGCCCTACAAAAACTACACATCATACGACGCCTAAAGTTTTTGTTTCGCCCGCATTGCATTCTACATCACACGTCTTCGTGCGAAATGACGCAATCCGCCCATCACTGACACATCCTTACGACGGACCCTATCCAGTCCTTAAGAGATCGCCGAAGTTTTTTAAACTTTTAATACGAGGACGTCACAGCAACATCAGCATCGACCGGCTAAAGCCTGCGTTCTTAGCGAACGACGATTACGAGAACTCAAGCCATATGCATCAGACAGAAGAGTTAACAGATACACCTACACCTATTCCGACTACGAGCCACATTCCTCAAGAGGACGACCCAACGAATACGTCACCTCCTGTATCGACGAAATCTACGCGTTGTGGCATGCATGTAAACTTTCCTATACGATATCGGTAGTTTCGTCTAGGCGGGGAGTATATGTGGCAGCCTTCGCACATTCGCAAGCATTGTGGCAACAATTAAACAATCTCAATTAAGCAACCTTGCGCTAATATTCCAGTGGCAAACAAAAGAACCTAGCTGGCATCACCAAAATTGATCATCTACCTCTTTTCTGATTGGAACTCATCGCAACTGGACGTGCCTACTGACTTTTCATAAAGCGAACATATTAAATTACACAAAATAATTATAAGTTCTTAATATTTATAAAGCCGTTGAAATAGCATTTCATTTCTCTAATTATTTTGTCGAGTTTAGCAGGTAAACTCACAGAAACCCCCAAACACCTACAGGTCTATTCTGCACCGGTAACAACATTTTTATTACCGGTAATAAAAACCTCCGGCAACTTTTAAACCCTTTTGGTATTCTGCACGTTCTTATTACCGGAAAATTTTATTACCACCGCACTAGGTGGTAACAACTAGAAAACAGCTGACGTTTATTTACATTTTTGTAATAAATTAAAGAGTAGTGAAGTATTAAACGTTGATTTTTTTATTAAACCGGTTGGAATACGAGTTTTCAATATTAAAAACATAATGGCGACTTCTTTGGTAATGTTACTGCTGATTGATGAGGAGGATGATGAAATATCCCTACGTAGACAGCAACTGAAAAGTCTTCGGGACAACAGCGATCCATTTAGTTTACCAAACGAAATTTTTAAACAGCATTTTCGAATGCCGAAAGAAGCATGCAGGATGCTCATAGAAGAACTTTCATCAAATGATCGTCAAAGAACTTCTCTACCTTTTGTGGTAAGATTCTTTTGCTGCCTCACTTTCTTGGCACATGGTTCGTACCAAAAATGTATCGCGAACTATATTTACGCTCCAGTTAGTCAGGCGTCTGCTTCCCGAGCAATTAAGTACATAACCAACTTGATCGTGCAAATTAAGTCATCGGAAGTGACCTTTCCAAAAACAAATGAGGAGCAATTGGCTATAAAAGCTAGGTATATTATACAAAAGTCAAAATTATTATATTTCTGTAGTTGAATTATGGTACAATGCTTTCTTTCAAGGTTTTATACGAAATTCGGATTGAAAGGAGTTATTGGCGCAATTGACTGTACTCATGTGGCGCTTATTTGTCCGACGAAAAATGATCCAAGAAACCCATGCAGCCTGTACATGAATAGAAAGGGTTACTACAATATCAATGTGGAAGCTGTGTGTGATGACAATTTGCGGTTTCTGGCCATTAATGCCAATTTTCCAGGGTCCTGCCATGACTCTGGCATTTGGACAACTTCAAAGGTGATTTCATTTATAAGAACGCAGAGATGTAGTTTGCTCCTTGGAGATCAGGGATATCCCCTGGAGCCATGGTTAATTACCCCCTTGGCCGAGCCAGCGTCTCCCCAGGAGGAGAAGTTTAATAACATGCACTGCAAAGCACGTAATGTTGTAGAGAGAGGATTTGGGGTGGTTAAGTCACGGTTTTCGTTGCTTATCACGGCATCGTACGTTGCATTATAGCCCTGAAGTGGCAACTGTAATAATAAGTAGTTGCTTCATTTTGCACAATATGTTGGTCAAAGTATGTCCAAATGATGAAGAGGAGTTGGAAGAAGAAGAAAGTGAGGACCTGGACATAAATCCTCTGAACACAAACAGCAGCCAACTTCACCGCGAGGGTGAAAGAGTACGACGGCATTTAATTAACCATTTATAGATTATAACCATTTATCATCTGGAGTCAATAAAAGTGAAAGGAAATTTTTTAACTTCATTAAATTCATTGGTTTTATTTAAGGTAAAAAGGGCAGTTTATATCACATTTCAATTCAATTCAAAAGCTTAAAGAGTATAAAAAATTACATATAAAAACATTAATTCTACGATAAATTCCTTTATGAAAGGAAA
This sequence comes from Anomoia purmunda, assembly GCA_951828415.1. Lineage (NCBI taxonomy): Eukaryota > Metazoa > Arthropoda > Insecta > Diptera > Tephritidae > Anomoia > Anomoia purmunda. Next base: position 38,605,690 of record OX639994.1, on the reverse strand, counting down.
TTTGTTTAAATTCATTAAATTCATCGGTTTAATATCACATTTCATTTTAAAAGCTTAAAGAGTATAAAAAATTACATATAAAAACATTAATTCTACGATAAATTCCTTTATGAAAGGAAATTTGTTTAAATTCATTAAATTCATCGGTTTAATATCACATTTCATTTTAAAAGCTTAAAGAGTATAAAAAATTACATATAAAAACATTAATTCTACGATAAATTCCTTTACGAAAGGAAATTTGTTTAAATTCATTAAATTCATCGGTTTAATATCACATTTCATTTTAAAAGCTTAAAGAGTATAAAAAATTACATATAAAAACATTAATTCTACGATAAATTCCTTTATGAAAGGAAATTTGTTTAAATTCATTAAATTCATCGGTTTAATATCACATTTCATTTAAAAAAAAATAAGAATATAAAAAATTACATATAAAAAATTATACATTGTTTAATTTTGCTGGCGCTTCTGCAGTTCTACCAGTTCATGAACCGCACCAGCCAAAGCCGAAAGTCCCTTCCCCAAATTGTTTAATGATTCGGCCAGTTTCGACTGCTCCTCCCTACGCTCCTTTCTATCATTCTCTATCATTTTAAGAACTTCGGTGCGAAAATTATTCTTTCGGGAGCGAGATACGGGAGCCACAGGAGTGGAAGGACTGGGCGCTTCAATGTTTGCTTCAAAATGGGAAGGGTATATGTATATCTGCAGACACCTCCATTATGTCATCCAGCGACGTAGGCGATAATGCTATGCAATCAGCAGGCACGACCTCTAAAATTGGCGATGAATTATTTTCCTCGTTTTCAGCCTTTATGAAGAAAAATGTTAAAATAAATATTCGTACATGAATGTATGTACGTGTTTCATTTTTGCTTACCGGAAACCCAAGTACTATATTTGAGTGCCCCTCAATAGCGGACATCCCAAATACTTCAAGGGCATGCTGCTCAAAGTCGGTGAGCTCCGGAACGAGACTCCTTCCACCACCCGTGGTGTTTCGTTCCGCCTTAGCTTTGCGTGCACGAGCCCTCAGCTGTTTGCGCCAGCTTCGGAGACTCTATTTCAAGCACGATTTTTAATTAAAACATATAACATGCATACAATGTTAATTACCTCTCTCCAAGCGTCACAGCTCCTAGATGACGCCACCATTGCGTTCAGATTTGTAGAAATCTCCTGCCACAAGCTCCGTGTTTTTTGCAACTAGCACGTCTATTCTGCACGTTACCGGAAATTTTGTAACCGGCAAATTTTATTACCGAAAAATGTTACCACTTCTTGTAACCGGCATTCTTGCACACTGGTAACGCTGTCAACAGTGTAAAACTCACCATACGGTGTTTGCTTTGGTGTGGTGTGAATTTGAACACAAATTTTACAAGCGAATCACAATGGAGATGAATAAGTGAGTGATTTACTAAAGTAAATTTAATAAATTATTATAATATCATTAATTTTTAATTGCAGAAAATACGCAAGGACAACCCAGCAGCAATTACGCTGGTATGTAGCCTTCGTAAAGGACCGTTCGGAGCTGCTCCAAGGCAAGAACACCCCGAAGGCACCGAAATTGCATGCTTCTTTCGGCATTCGAAAATTCTGTTTAAAAATTTCGTTTGGTAAACTAAATGGATCGCTGTTGTTCCGAAGACTTTTCAGTTGCTGTCTACGTAGGGATATTTCATCATCCTCCTCATCAATCAGCAGTAACATTACCAAAGAAGTCGCCATTATGTTTTTAATATTGAAAACTCGTATTGCAGTTAGTTTAATAAAAAAATCAACGTTTAATACTTCACTACTCTTTAATTTATTACAAAAATATAAATAAACGTCAGATGTTTTCTAATAGTTACCACCTAGTGCGGTGGTAATAAAATTTTCCGGTAATAAGAACGTGCAGAATACCAAAAGGGTTTAAAAGTTGCCGGACGTTTTTATTACCGGTAATAAAAATGTTGTTACCGGTGCAGAATAGACCCGTAGGTTACATTAAAACGGGCCCAATATATGAAAATAACAAAACGTTCTCATTTTTCCGCATGCTATATGGGAATTAGCAAATGATGTAAATTCACCTTTTTATATTTTAGCAACGGAAACTAACAACGCTGGATTTATATGTAACCATTTTTCTTTGTGACGGTGGTCCGAGGAATCCGATAACTAATATTGTTTTGCAAGATATATGGGAAGAAACGAACTTTTACGATAAATATTTGGGCAAGATTACGATTCCTGGGGCGCCGCGTTTTGACGACTATTTCACCATAAAAACTATCATTAACCAGTATCGCCTACGCAGAAAGGTGTTGCACGCAAAAATACTGTGGTCAGCGTAGCCGGTGTTGGACCGGCCAGGGTTATTTTTTAAAGCGCGGCCGAAGGCCGCCTACGCAGAAAGGTGTTTCACGCAAAAATACTGTGGTCAGCGTAAAGAGGGGCAATTGGAAAAAGTGAAATAAAACAAATACCGAATTCAAAGAATTTCATGCGTAAAGTGCATTACACGCGACGTATATTATGCACCATGTACATACAGCTATGGACACATAAATAGCTCACTTGGTCTTGAAATATAAAACGTTTATTTATTCCTTAAGTTGACCACGTAAGGTTTTAAAAAAAGTAATGGTTTTGTTTTAAAAATAATTTACTTTCATATAAAGAAAAAACAAGAACAATAAATATTCTAGTATTAATAGAAATAGACGAAAACATCAATATCCTGCGAGGCTGCTGGGACACATAAATAGCACAATTTGAAAAGAGTTTACATAAAGTTAAAAAACAGTAATCCAAATGAAAAATAAATGGAATAAAGTTGCTCACTTGGGTAGTATTTTGTACTATATCCACTACTTTTAATTACTTCTTCACATCTTCGCTACATGCTTTCCACCGGTTTTTGACATCGCTCCTTTGGGATTGAATGCCAAGTTTCCTCAATTCCAGCCCACAAATCATCAAAATTTTTGAACTTTTTATGTGCTATTTTTGTCTTGACATCATTCCATAAATTCTCTATTGGATTGAGGTCCGGGCTTTGCGCAGGCCAATCCAATATTCTAATTTTTTCTTTTTAGAGCCATTGCCGAACTGCCTTTGCGGTGTGCTTCGGATCATTGTCCTGCGTAAATGTCCAGTTAATGGGCATGGACTCAAACACAAACGGCTCCAATTGTGTTTTTTAATACATCTAAATATTGATACCGGTCCATTTTACCATTTATGCGAACAATTGGCCCGACGCCATACCATGAAAACGCGCCCCAGACCATGATACTTCCACCACCGTGTTTAATGGTTTTTTTAGTATACTTAGGGTTGAGAGCTTGACCTTGTGGACGACGTACAATTGTTTTTCCATCCGGACCCATCCTATTTATCTTGGTTTCGTCGGTCCAAAGCACGTTTTTCCAAAATTGTGTTGGGTTGTCTCTGTGGGCTTTTGCAAATGCCAGTCGAGTTTTGATGTGCCGTTTTGACAGGAGTGGTTTCTTCCTGCTAATTCGTCCAAAAAGTTGAGCTTCGTTGAGTCGTCTTCCTACAAGCTTTCTAGATACATTCACACCACATTCTTCATTAACTTCAAGCATAATTTCTCTTGCTGACATAAAAGGATCAGCTTTGCTCTTCCTTACTATTATTCTGTCAACACTCATATCGGTTTTACGTGGTCTTGGTTTTCTTGGTATCTTTTTGCTGACACAAGATGGATCTTCTTTTATTGCATTAAGAGCATTATATACCATTTTCCGAGAGCAGAGCAATATTTCAGCAATTTTGGCAGGGGATTTTCTGTTTTTTCTCATCGTGCATATAAGCGCTCTCTTTTCCGGCGTACAGTGTTTTCCGCGTCCCATTTTTACAAAATATCGACTAAATAATTATTGATTCGCAAAATCAAATTAAAAACACGCGAAAACTTGACACAAAATTAAAAATAATCGATGTTCTTAAAAATGTGCTATTTACGTGTCCACTTCAAATTAGCATTATGCCCAATAAAATTGGCACGCACAAAATTTGATTGAAAGCAAACGGTAATTTTGTGCAGGGAGATGAGCTTCATAACGGTAACAAGTAGATACATAGATACAAAATTTTTAGTGTTCAGTTAATTTACGACTGAAGAATTTAGATGTAATATCTGGTTCGCTTTTGTGCTATTTATGTGTCCATGGCGTATACCAAAATCGACAAATTTCAACTCGCTGTATCTCGAAAACTAAGCGAGATATCAATTTTTTTACTTGTGAAAAAGTGTTTATTTTGTCGAGTTCTACAAGAAATAGTCGTCAAAATGCGGCGCCCCAGGAATCGTAATCTCCCCAATATTTGTGTTGAATACTTCACATAGCTTCACAAACTAACAAATAGCTTGAGTCAACTTTCCATCCAATATAACCGCTAGTTATAGGTCAGGCTAATGCTAGGGTATCAAATACGAAATACTGGTATCGAATGATAGAAGTATCGATATGGTATCGTATCGCATCGAAATTCGAATCTCTAATATCTATTCGTATCGAGCAGTGGTTGTTTCTTGAAAAATCGGTTCTGTATTGTGATTTTAAGGTAAACATGGCTTTACAATTTTCTGGTAAATATCTAATACCCAAATATTATCCACCTAGAGAAGTACTGATCCCTAAATATTAAATACTTGGGTTTAGTGTCTATTAAAATAAACGAAATGGGTGTGGTCCAAATATTTTTCGGACAAAATGCAATGCGTACAGATATGTAAATATATGCATACATGTGTACATACATATGTATGTAACTGTTGAATTCGGTTTGCATTCAGTGTTCAAGATATTCAATAAGACGTATGTATTTACATTTTGTTGCTAAGGTTGTTAGTAATTATATTTCGTGACATGTAAGATAGTCACAAAATTAAATATACAACTGTTCACGAATTTCGGATATTTTAAGTTGTTCCTGCACTTGCCATATAAATTGGAAATTGTTTTAAATTTCTTTAGCTTATTTGGAGGCGGGAAGAAATAAGGGCATAAGTAAATAATAGGGTCCACTGAGTTAGAAAAAAAAAAAGTGGGCGTGGTCCGCCTTTTCTACAAATTCTTATGGTGTACAACTTTTTCGGGAGACTGCGATTTCTGGGGCGACACGATTTTATGACTGATTCTGGTAGAACTCGACGAAATAAAAAGAATCAGTTATTAAAAAATCGTGGCGGCCCAAAAATCGTATCTAACTTTGACGCGCTGTATCTCGAAAACGAAGCGAGAAAATTTTTATTCCTTAAAAAGTGTTTATTTCGTCGAGTTCTACCAGAATCAATCATAAAATTGCGGCACCCCTGAATTCGTAGTCTCCCCAACTTGTTTTCGGCAAACGAATAGGGCGGCCTGGGGGGTGTTATGGAGGGGTAAAACGGCTATTTTCAATATTTTTAATAGTTTATATTTCAAAACCTATATAACCGATTTCAAAATTATAGTTGGATAGGTAATTAAGAGATCTTTCACCCAATGTGTATATTTCTTTATATTATCACCCCTATACTGAAATCCGTCGTAACTACGAATTTGCTACGAATCGTAACATCGGTATGCTCAAATCCGAATTGCGGAATCGTAATTTCGAAATTCGTAAGCCATTCTCGAAATTCGTAATGTTGGTATGCCTGAATCCGACGTAGCTGTCATTTCATTGCATTTTTCGGAGATTTTGTACGAATAGCAACTGGTGTCGGAACTTAGCAAATTCAAAACAATAATTATAATAAAATAAATAGTGTACACGGAAAACAACGAACAAATATGTAAGTTAAATAGTGCATAGAAAAAAGTGGTGTATTAATAAATATTTTGCAAAATATTCATGACATGAAGAGGGAGTCTCTGCGCGAGAAGAAACGGCACAATAATGAAATGGAGGCCATGAAAAGAAAGGAGCTTGCGTTGCAGGAGAGGCTACTGCTATGGTAAGAAAAAAACCTTCAGCAGTGAGGCCAGTGCGAATATATTTATTAAAGTACTGAATTCAACTGTTTATTTAGTTTTAAGAAATTGATTTATGATACATTGTTTTTTTTAATAAATTTGCATCGTCTCGTAATAATCTCCTCTGCATATTCATGCAACTGTTGCTTATAGCATATTCTTCCTCCTGGGACAAAAGTGCAGCGGCTACAGAATCCATTTTATTTTACACCCCTATGCTGAAATCCGAATTTTCGTAGCCTACGAATTCGTAGCTCCGTTCCGAACAATTCGAAAATGCTATGCTGAAATCCGTTCGTAACTCACGGCCGCGTTGCCAACTAAAATTATTAAATTCGAAGTTCTTAAAATAAAGTGAAATAAACAAAGTGAAGAGTGAATTTTGAGACCAGCGATTATTAGTTATTTGTAAGCAAGTTTTTTAATTAAATTAAAATAAAATGGATTCTGTAGCCGCTGCACTTTTGTCCCAGGAGGAAGAATATGCTATAAGCAAAAGTTGCATGAATATGCAGAGGAGATTATTACGAGACGATGCAAATTTATTAAAAAAAACAATGTATCATAAATCAATTTCTTAAAACTAAATAAACAGTTGAATTCAGTACTTTAATAAATATATTCGCACTGGCCTCACTGCTGAAGGTTTTTTTCTTGCAATAGCAGTAGCCTCTCCTGCAACGCAAGCTCCTTTCTTTTCATGGCCTCCATTTCATTATTGTGCCGTTTCTTCTCGCGCAGAGACTCCCTCTTCATGTCATGAATATTTGGCAAAATATTTATTAATACACCACTTTTTTATATGCACAATTTAACTTACATATTTGTTCGTTGTTTTCCGTGTACACTATTTATTTTATTATTATTATTGTTTTGAATTTGCTAAGTTCCGACACCAGTTGCTATTCGTACAAAATCTCCGAAAAATGCAATGAAATGACAGCTACGTCGGATTCAGGCATACCAACATTACGAATTTCGAAATTACGATTCCGCAATTCGGATTTGAGCATACTGATGTTACGATTCGTAGCAAATTCGTAGTTACGACGGATTTCAGCATAGGGGTGTTAATTTAATTAAAAAACTTGCTTACAAATAACTAATAATCGCTGGTCTCAAAATTCACTCTTCTTCTAAACAGGGTTAGATCGCCGAAACAACAGTGCTTGGCCGGGTGAAACCCGGGTCATTCCGGTTCGTAGAACCAACTGTCGTGGGAATGCAAATAGTCTATAAAGATACCTTTCATTAGATATATAATTTTATATAGTTATGTTTAAATATTATAAGGTGTTTTGATTTGTTTGTGTTGCTGTGAAAGGGAGAATTGGGCATATTGAAGGTTATGATCCTTGAGTTGAGTCAACATCTGTTTGCTTTGTTAAATGTATTAATATGGTTGGAAAGGTTATTAAGAGAACTTTCAATTGATGTGGTTGTTTGTATATATATTATATATACTTTTCGAAAAAATAAAATTTTAAATACGTAATAAACTATTAGTAAAAATATATTTGTTAGAAATAAACGCATAAAATATGTATAATAACAATACAGTTGTTTTATTTCACAATTTCCAATTGTCCCTCTTTACGCAGTTCACATTATTTTTGCGTGCCAGACCTTTCTGCGTAGGCGGCCTTCGGCCGCGCTTCAAAAGATTAACCCTGGCCGGCCCAACACCGGCTACGCTGACCACAGTATTTTTGCGTGCAACGCCTTTCTGGGTAAGCGGCCTTAGGCAGCGCTTTAAAAAAATAACCCTGGCCGATTCAACTCAAGAAGCTTCCGGTCGCATAGGATCATAACCTTCAATATGACCAATTCTCCCTTTCACAGAAACACAAATAAATCAAGACATCTTATAATATTTAAACATAACTATATTAAATTATATATCATATAAAGCAAAAATAGTTTTTCTAAAAAAAATAAATGTACATATTTTTGTTTTTCGATTTTCTCGTATTATTAATATATAATATATACAAATATGAATATTATGTGAAAGATCTCTTAAGTACCTATCCAACGATGTCAATATTTTTGAAATCGGCTATATATTTTTTGAAATATAACCTATTAAAAATATTGAAAATATCCCCTTTACTCCTCCATAACACCCCCCCTATTCTTTTGCGGAAAAAAAGTTGTACACCATAAGAATCAGTAGAAAAAGGCGGACCACGCCCACTTTTTTTTTCTAGATCAGTGGACCCTATTCTTTACTTATTTTTTATTTTTATTTATAACTATTTTATAAATGAATTTATACAATATATGAAGGGGACTGGGCTACTAGGCCACTTTGCCCCGCCGGTGATTTATATATCATTGAGCATGTTGTGTTTGGATAGGATTTCATTGATATTTTTGATTGTCTCTTGTTTGCTACAGTCGAGTATTGTTTTTATGTTTGTTTGGCTTCCCGATAGAGTGCGGTCTTTTATCATGTGTTCGACAGACATTGTCGTGTTGCACTGGGTGCAAACTACTGGTCTTCCTCCATTGAAGTGGTGTTGTGTGGTGAATTTTGTTACTCCAACTCTCATCCGTGCTAATTTGATGCAGTCATCCCTTGTGAATTGTTTGTTGTAGTGCGGTCTTAGATGTTTGTTGTGTGATTTTAAAAAAGTGGTAGAGAGTTGCCATAAAGTGTATTGTTGATTATTTTTTATTGGTTTGTGATAGTTGGCTATTGTTGTCTCTAAGCATGGTACCTCCATTATGAGCGGCATAATAATGGCTTTTTTGGCCGATTTTTGAAATCGGTTATATATTTTTTGAAATATAACCTATTAAAAATATTGAAAATATCCCCTTTACCCCCCCCATAACACCCCCCCTATTCTTTTGCGGAAAAAAAGTTGTACATCATAAGAATCAGTAGAAAAAGGAGGACCACGCCCACTTTTTTTTCTAGATCAGTGGTCCCTTTTCTTTACTTATTTTTTATTTTTATTTATAACTATTTTATAAATGAATTTATACAATATAGGTACGAAGGGGACTGGGCTACTAGGCCACTTTGCCCCGCCGGTGATTTACATATATATCATTGAGCATGTTGTGTTTGGATAGGATTTCATTGATATTTTTGATTGTCTCTTGTTTGCTACAGTCGAGTATTGTTTTTATATTTGTTTGGCTTCCCGATAGAGTGCGGTCTTTTATCATGTGTTCGACAGACATTGTCGTGTTGCACTGGGTGCAAACTACTGGTCTTCCTCCATTGAAGTGGTGTTGTATGGTGAATTTTGTTACTCCAACTCTCATCCGTGCTAATTTTATGCAGTCATCCCTTGTGAATTGTTTGTTGTAGTGCGGTCTTAGATGTTTGTTGTGTGATTTTAAAAAAGTGGTAGAGAGTTGTCATAAAGTGTATTGTTGATTGTTGTTGTTGTTGTTGTTGTTGTTGTTGTAGCGGCTAGTCCCGCCCCGTAAAGAGCGGATTCACCCATGGTCGTTATCGTCGAACTCATCTAGGGGGAGGCCCAGGAAACGTGCAGTTTCGACAGGGTTGGACCAGAGGGAGAGGGGGGTTAGATGAGTGGGTTTGAGAGGGCATGTGAATAGGTGGTTGGTGTCGTGCGGAGAATCTCCACATGCCGGACATGTGTTGGGTGTATTGTTGATTATTTTTTATTGGTTTGTGATAGTTGGTTATTGTTGTCTCTAAGCATGGTACCTCCATTATGAGCGGCATAATAATGGCTTTTTGGCTGCATCATCTGCCAGCTCGTTGCCTGTTATACCAATGTGTCCTGGTAACCATACAATTGTTATTGGTTTGTTGGTTACCGTTTCGCTCAGTGCAAAAAATCGAGATGTGCTGTCCTGTTCAAGGGATTTGATAACGCCGAGACTGTCTGAGCATATGAGTGCGCTTTTGCTTCCGTTTGCGGCGTGTTTATTTGCGAATTTTATTGCTGCCAGTTCTGCATTGTAGATCCCGGCGTAAGGTGGCAGTAACGCATGATGGATCGTGATGAATGAGTCACCCGTTTGTTTTACTACTGCGTAGGATGCTGCTCCGTCCAGACAGGACTCGTCTGTAAAGTAGACAACTTCCGGTGTTAAATTTTCCTTGTACGCCATGAATTGTTTGAAAGATTCGTGACGTGTCTTTTTTGTTGCGTGTGCTTAGTGATATGTCTATTGCTGGATACCAACGACTTTCGTTTTTGTCTGGTGGTTTTTTTGGTGTTGGCGAGTTTATGCTCGATAAGTAGTGAAGTGTGCGTTGTATGCTGGATGTGTGTCTTTTGTTTCTTCCTGTCTTGTTTTTTTTTTTTCGGTATATACCCCCAGAATTTTTTGTGAAGCGCGTGGGATGTTGTGGTTAACGCTTTTGCTGCTAGCTTCGCAGATATACAGTGTAAGATCCAGTTAAAATCGTCGTAGCGTGCTTATACTCTTGTGGCGTCGATTGGTGTGGCTGTTAATAGTCCAGCGGCCGTACGATAACATTTATTTAAAGCTGAGTTTATTTTGTCGGTGTTTGTTTTGGAGGTCCAGCCGTAAAGTATAATACACTGTTGTACGACACCTTCTGCAAGGGATTTACATATGGAAAGTGCGGTGTCTATGTGTGGTCCTTTCTTTCTCGTGCAGATGACTTTTAATAGATTATGGACTTTGCCTAGGCTGTTTGTGATTTTCTTTGTGTGCTCATTCCTTAAAAGGTTTCTTGTGAATGTAACTCCTAGTATTCTCATGCTTGTTTTTAAATTAATGTTTATATTTAATTGTGATATTGGATGCGTCACAGGTTTTTTTCCTGCATATATGGAGGACGCCTATTTTGCTGGCGCGCACTATTGCTCCGGTTTCTGAGGCCCATGCGTGGATTTTGCTATCTAGTTGATTTAGACTTCTGCTAGCTTCCTCTGCCGTCCCAGAGGCTAAGGCAAAAATGTTATCGGCGTAGATGCCCACGTAATTTACACCAGCTATATTTTCTCCTGTGAGTATTTTTGCTAAGGTGTTTGTATATGCATTGAAGAGCAGCACAGAGAGCGGGGACCCTTGTGGAACTCCATTATCGATTTTTGTTGTGTTTGATAAGAATCCATCAACCTTCACCGTGATTCTTCTGTTGGGAAGAAAGGAGAGTATGAGTTTGAGCATTATTTTTGGTATAACTTTGGTGGATATAACTCTGTCGAAAGCCTTTTCTAGATCTTCAGAGATTATTAAATTATGGTTTTTGTTTGTGATATTTGTTTTGACGTGTGATTCCAGTAGGTGGCAAATAGTGTGCACCCCGTGCCCTGCAGTGTAAGCGTGCTGAATGTTGATAATCTTTCCTCTGTAAGTTTTAAGTAGTCTACTTGAAAGTACTGGTAATAAAGAAATGGGGCGATATCCTTCGTTGGAGTTTTGGTTTTTGCCTACTTTTCGTATTGGTGCAAGAATCGCATGCTTCCAGTCGTGTGGGTATACTCCAGTTTTGAGTATTTCACTGTTCTAGTGGTGTTACGCCCTCCAAAATGTTGCAGCGGTTGGTGCTTTGGCCCGTTAGCTGTTCGAGTTGAAAATTTTATTTTTCTTGAACTTGCTGGGTGCTTAGATGCTTGTTCGAACCTATGTCACTCCATAGTTTTGCGAAATTGTTTGCTATTGATATAGGGTGGGTGATCGCTTTTCCATTCTCAAATATTGGAGGAAATGTGGGAACCTCTTTTTGAATTGATTCTTTTTACTTTACTCCAAAGTGTTTTTGTATCTAAGTGTGGGCTAAGTGAGTTAAGAAAGTTTTTCCACGACTCTTGCTTTGCGTGCTTGCAGGCTATTCTTACTTGAGCGCAGGCTGTTTTATAAATTAGAATTGCCGTAAAGTTCCTTACTTTTTTGAATTTTTTCCAGGCTTTGTTTTTTATGTCTATTAGCCGGCTTATTTCTCCGTTAAACCAAACCGGTGTATTTTTCTATTTCGGCTGTTTAGATGTTGGCATGGACTCGTTTGCGGATCTGCGTATTATTTTTTTATTTGCGCTGCCTCTCTGTTGACGTTTTATGATTGTTCGGCCAGTAGTTTTAATTGCTCAGTTTTTTACTTGAATGTACCCCAATTAGCTTTACTCTCTTTGTATTTCCCCGTGAACTTTGTCGGTCCTTTGGAGGCTCCATTGTGGAAAAGAATTGGTAAGTGATCACTTGCGATGTCCTCAGGAATACAATTCCATGTTAGTGTTGCTAGTTCAGCACTCGCCATGGTAAGGTCTACTGATGTCAACGTATTTCTAATGTTGAGTAATGTGGGTGATCCGTCATTTAAAATGGCCAGATTATTTGAAAACTGTTCCCATCTTAAACCGCTTATGGAGTTCTTTTGCGATCTCAAAGAATGTTCTGGGCGTTTACGTCTCAGGCTATTAGGTGGTGTGTTGCGTCTATTTTCTGGATGTCGTCAAGTAAGCTCGGTGTTAGGTTGACCTCAGTTTCTTTATATATGTTGGTGATATACAGATCATCTTTGACTCCGTGAATTGTAATCGTCTGGTGTAGCAGTTCATTTCTTGAAGTTATATGATTTGACGCGTTTATTGAATTTTTTCCAGGCCTCACGTATTGTGCATCTCTTTTCAATTTTAATTTTGTTCACTGATTTGTGTTTAAGAAAGCTTGGGCATGTAGAGTCATCTGAGCGGTGTGTTTCGTTGTTGCAGTTGATGCAGAAAGTTCTTGAACATTTCTCGTGCGGTGCCGGAGTGGCACATTGTTGACATAGCTCAATATTTTTGCACGTGTTTTTTGTGTATCCAAGTTTCTGGCAGTTTCTGCACCTCATCGCGTTGGGAATGTACAGTTACCCTTTCCCAGCCAAGTTTTATTTTGTCAGGTCTACGGATGAGGTCGAATGTGACTATTGCTCCACCAGTGTACACTATTTTGCCGTCAATTTTTTTCGAGAGCTTTCTGATTTCAATGATGTTTTCCTGAGCTAGCCCTTCAACCAACTCTTTTTCAGAGAGATTTACGATGTTTTTTGAGAAGATTCATCCTTGTGTTGAATTGAGCGATTTGTGCGACGTAATCTTTACGGGCACTATATCGATATAGGTGGCTTTTTTAAATTTTTCGGCTGCTCTAATGTTAAGTGCTTCAATTAGGATCTCAGTTCGGTTACTTCGGCGTATGCAGAGCTTATGTGTCTCAATACGTTTTCAATTTGGAAGACATTATATGACGATAAAGTCTTCGACTATCGGCCCAACTGCGGTTGCGACCAGATATCGTGGGATGTGATCATCATTTCGTCTTATTTCGGGAAGTGGAACGAAGTCGTTGGTTCTTATTCCTTTGTGGTGTTTTGTTGGGTTGTCGGAAAGGTTAACATTGGGATCTAATCTAGATCTTCATTTTTGCTTTCGCTGCTTTGTCGTTTATGGTTTTTTTGTTTTTGTTCAGAAAATTTATTTATTGTATTTCAAAAGTTTCGCAGTCAAACCGGAGTTACACGTGAGTTACTTGATTCGATAATTCCCCAGATCGCACTCGATGTATACGTCATTACGCAGCGATTGCCTGAGCTAGACTGCTATTCTTTACTTATGCCATAGTTTTTAGGTTATTCGTTGTTAAAGTTTCAAAAATAGTCAAATTTAACCCTTTGTTGAATTGAACTGAATTTCAGTGCTGCCGCACAGTACCAAAAAAAGTCGAAAACAAGCACATATAAACCCTGCATTGGCAGAAATCGGACGCTTTTAAAAAACATACCGCCTTCGCTGTTCCGATCCCCTTAATCCCTATATTAGGGATTTGAACGTGGCGATTCAGAGGCTGGTGGCCCAGAAAATTTATTCTGCATCCCTCAGTGGATAGGGCCGAACGGAAGGTGACCAGAAAGTTGCGCAACCAGTCCAACACGTGCGCACCCCTTGCTTTCACCTGCGGCGTGGTGAAGGAGGCCATCGGGAAGGCGAAATCCTCCAAGGCCATTGGCCCTGACGGGCAAAGCGTGTTGATGCTAAACAATTTGGGTCCCACGCGAGTTGAGTTTCTCACAGGGATCCTCAATTTGTCCATGGCCACCCTCATCATTCCTGACTGCTTTCGCCAGTGATAAAGACACTTGAGGACCTTCCCCTCCCGTATTATACTCACCACCTGGGCTCGGCTAAGCATCAACATGGCTTCCGGAAAGTGCATAGTACAACAACAGCACTCAATGCCATAAACGCACAGGTGAATCGCGGTCTTAACCAGAACCGCCCTTGCAGGAGAATTGTTCCAGTAGCGTTGAATTGTCAAAAGCTTTCGACACAGTTAGTCATTCTACGCTACTAGCTGACGTGGAAGCATCGATTCTCCCGCAGGGACTGAAATGGTGTACCGCGAATTACACGTGTATTATTCAGAGAAGACTCAACTTCTTAATAAAGGAGGATTAAACAAGGGGTACCGCAGGGTGGCGTCCTGTCTCCACTCTTATTGAATCACTATATCTCCAAGCTCCCTCAACCGCCAGAGGGAGTCACAATAGTCTCATATGTCGATGATCGCTCGATAATAGCAACCGGCAATGTAATTGATGAGCTGTGTTCGAAAGAGAACGGATATCTCTCCGACCTTGCCCGTTTCTTTACTGGCAGAATCTGGCGTTGTTCCCCACAAAGCCCTCGGCGAACCTCTTTACCACCTGGACGAAGGAGATCATGCTGGATCTTAACATTCATCTCGATGGCACACCCTTTCCGACGGTTAATCATCCAAGGATTTTGGGATTACATTTGACAGCCTGCTCTCCTTCTCTGCGCACACTACCGCAATCGCTAACAAAGTACAGAGCCGCAACAGTCGCCTGAGGAGGATGTGCTCAACGTTAACAGCACGTTTCCTGGGTCTCCCCCTAGATGAGTTTGCCGACAACGACTATGGGGAATCCGTTCTTCACAGAGCGTGACTAGCCGCCACAACAACCACAAGAACAAGATTTAGCACTAAACTAGCACACATAGATTGACTTAATTGGCGCTATAACCGCTTAAGCGATTTTGGCCGAACTTGTACAATTTGTGGTGTGCGTCTTGATGTTGCAACACAAATTGAGGACCTACAACGACGAATGTTTTTGTGAGAAGTATTTTTCATGGCAGAAATTCAAACCCGTTGCCTGCCGGGGGCGACCGCTATCAGAAAAAACTTTTTCTATAAATTTTGGATGTTATTTGCCCGAGATGGATTTGAACCTGGGACCCACCGAATGAAGCGCGCACACACTCGGCTACGGCGGGCGCCATAGATTCTGAACCTCTTACTAATATATGTAAATTCTCAAACATTAGTTATGTTTTTGTGTTTTCCAGTAACAGACTATCTAGTAACTTGCCGGTAACGAAATTTTTGAGCGTAAGCAAAATTTACTCCCAATGAGAGAAACATGCAAGAAAGTACGCAAACGCAAAAATAACAAGTAGTTGAAAGTTTTTGTTACAGCTGATTTTTGTTTGGCGCGAAATTTAAAAAAAAGAATACTTACCTTACTGCACACAGAATCTGTGCGTCTTACTGATATATGTAGATATGTACACAATAGACTTCATAAACTTAAAATAAAACTATCCAGTAGCTTGCCAGTAACGAAATTTCTAAGCGTAGGCAAAATTTACTCTTACTAGTGAGAGAAACATGCAAGAAAGTATTTGCACACAATAAACTTCATAAACTTAGTGCACGTTTATTTATCTACTCCCTTTTTAAAGCTTTTACTTTTTTTAAGGAAAATAGTTAGCAATTTTAATAATTGTTTTCTATTTGTGATCCAATGAATAATTTCAATGAGCTGTTCATCTTACTGGCAAATGTTGCCTAGTAGAAATTTATCCAGGAAAACTTGCAAGTTCAGCTGTCATTTTCGCTCTCTCAATCGTCTCTTTTGCGAATTTCTTGATAGGTTTGGCGTACGAAAACGCTATCCAGTAAAATGATTACTGGTTTTTACTGGATAGTGAATACGAAAACAAAACTAATATTTTTGGTTTTATATTTTCTTTTATCTCTTTTACTTACACAAGAGCATCCGTTTGAATCGGTCGAGTTATAACTGATTTTGTTAATTAAATTACTACGACGACTACACCTAAATACCCGACACTTTCTTACAATAAATCCTACCTATTGCGCATGTTTTGCCGTGTGACTTACCAAATGCAATTCGACAATTTACCGATTGCACTAGCGCTCTTCCGCTGTGGGCTTAGCTGCTGCAGCGGTAGCTATTTATTGACACGCGCGACCCAGTGAATGCACCACAATCTATATCGATGGAAGAGGAGTTGTTATTTTATGTGTTATATAATTCTCACGCTCAAACCTGCCTATGCACCGTCCGCCATTTATTTAGTTAATTATTTGATGTCTAAATTAAATAGTAACTAATCACAAATATATTGTTATTTACATTAGTGTCATGTGCTTAGGATTAACTACAAAAATATTATAAAAAATTATTATACCGAAAATAGTTTTCCAAACGACTATAAACTATTGCTTTTGGTACCGAAAAGTGTAAATCAAAAAAATTTGAGAGCAACTTGAATTCAGGCAGATTCCGACTAATGGGAGCGTTTGAATTACATATCGTTTTATTTAGGCCAATACGGAACACATTGTCGTCTCGATGGTAGGTGTTTGCATGCCATATAAAAATCAATCAACCCAAGAAGGGACGAGCAGTAAAGTTTACCGAGACGATGCCCAGAAGAAAGGAAATAGCTAGAAGCGTACATCTATTATTTAATGATAGCAGACTAATCATTTGGCAATTCATAAGATGGAATCGGGTCAGAAAAATTTAAGGAGTACAAAGCAAAACGTAAACATATTTTCTGCACCCTCTACGGTCGATTATTATGAACAGCAAGTACGGTCTCCAGCATACTCTAATTTAGACCTAAAAAATGCAGAGTACAGTGTCTTAAGTGTGTATGGATCGGTAAATTGCAAAGAATCCCGTCTAACAAATACCAACATAGCAACGGACTTAACTTAATTTAGATGCGTGGCAAAAGTGAACTTTTAATCAAAAAATACCCCCAAGTCCTTGATGATATCAGATGATTGTAGAACGGTGTTAGCAAAATGGTACGATGAGCAAATAGGGTAATGTAGCTTAAAATACGTAACTTTTTTGATATTCAGGAATTGGCGATTGACAACACACCAGTTGTAGAGTTTATATAGTTCTGATAGATCACTACCCGAATCATTTAAACATTTAACATCAATTTTCAAATCATCAGCATAAATAAGAAATCGAACTGAAGAGAAACATGAAATGCCATTTATGAAGAGAATAAAAAGTAATGGGCGTAAGATGTTACCATGAGGGACACCGGACGATGCAATGAATGGTTTGGACAAAACTCCATCAATGACGATATTAGAGCTCCTGTTGCTTAAGACACAATCCATTCCAAAAATGTAGAATGAACTAAACTTAGATTGTATAGGAAATGTTATCAAATGCTTTGAGAAATCTGTGTAAATTACATAAATTTGGTAGCCACGCCGAAAAGTCGCAAAACAATATGCAGTAAAAACCGAGATATGGCAGCGATGAACTCATGTTGATTAGGACTAATCATTTGCTTCACAATAAAAGGAAGCATTCAAAAAGTTTAGAGACTGTGGTATTGAAATGTTCACGGGATATGCCTTTGTCGGTGCTAACTACCACCCTCTTGAAGTGAAGGCGTACTGTTGTTGTAGCAGCTAGCTACACCATGTAAATAACGGATTCACCATGGTCGTTGTCGTTAAACTCATCCAAGGGGAGGCCTAAGCCTCGATTGATAGATAGATGGATATTGGTATTGAGGTTTACACTTCGACGTTGCAATCCATTGTGCCCTCCGTTCTTTATAGTTCTCGTCTAGCCCCAACACTCTTAGGAAGTCTAAGATGATGGTTGGAGCGTATAAGTTCCTGATCGGGGATGTATGAGCCCAGATAGAGAGAACAGCTGGTGCATCGGTGTCTCCGAGGCCGAATCACAGAAGCGACACAATTTGTTCGACCATAATCCTAGACTGTGCAGAAGTCTGCAATGACTTGTAAGAAAACCTGTAAGTATCTTCAAGTTGTTTTTTGAGAGGTCGATAAACTGTTTAGATTGTTTACTATAATACCCCCCAATAGGCATTTCGCCTGGCGTGGCCCTTTCATCTGGTGTCAGTTCTTTCCTTTAAAGTATTTTCTTGATCACCTCCCTTATTGTATATTGACCTATCCGCAGGAAGGGCTCGGTCCTATGGGTGTTTTTTCGGCCGCCCCTCTATCCAATCGATCGGCCTCCTCGTTACCCTGAATGCTTTTGTGACCCGGAACCCAGAGGAGCTGGATGTGATTGTGGGTTGCTAGAGAGTTCAGTCTTTCTACACTTTCTGTCACTGGAAATGACTATCCGCTTGGAAGATGCTTGGTATCTTACCCATTGGCACAGACATGCGTGTTCTGAGATCGAAGACCCCGGCCCCTATATCCTCCGGAAATTTTGATCCGTCCGTGTACCAGCGCAGGGTGCTAGTTCAGAGATGTCCTTGTAGCGAGAATGTCCTCCACCAAGCTTTGTTTCCTAGTTCAATGTTCATATACGCATTGCTTGGAAAGCGCTTTCCTCACTATTGACAGCGATATCCTTGAGACCCAAGCCACCGCACCATATGTTACTATCGGCTTGACTATCATTGTGTACATACATCTAAGTATTCTCGGCCTGTATCCCCATGATTTTCCCGATAGACCTCTGCACACCATTATTGCTTTAGTTGCTTTGGCTTCTGTTGTATCAACATGTCCTCTCCAGATCAGCTTGCAGTCCATGGTTAGACCCAGGTACTTCACCTTGCTCACCACACCTACTTGAGTGCCGGACAATGAGTTTGCTCTCATTGCTTTTCTTGACTAGCGCTTCTAGCCATCGACAGATAGGCCCTTGTATCTCCCTTTTCTCCAATGCCTGGCATACTCCCGTATGTGAGGCGTTATCGAAGGCTCCTTCTATGTCCAAAAATGAACATATTACGGTCCCCCCACAGTCAAACGCGCTCTGTATTTCCGTCGTTAGCTGCTACAGGGCAGTCTCAGTCGGCCTTCCGCTCTATACGCATGCTGGCTTCAATGTAGTGGCTTCCGCCGCAGAGTGTCTGATCTGATCTCATTCTCTACTCTGTTTTTTAATTATAAACTCAATATGTGGTTGTACTTCTCCCAGTTCATTTTCCTGGGATTTCTATTGGGATTACTGTTCCTTGTCTGCGCCCAACATTGTGTATACATATATTACTGCTTACTACGTATTATAATAAAGGAGTCACCGCGTAGGTTGGTATTGGTACTCATCCTCATTCTGTGCGTTGGCATCGCAACCAATAATAACTGGCAGCTTTGCTTCCTCGCAGTTCCTTATGAGTTCCTGAAGATATTCATTAATGCAAAATTATTCAATATTGTTCTTAACCACAATACAAGTTCTAGGTCTCTCAGGTGAGAGATTCCTTATTACCTTATCACTAGATTCCGTTAGACCCCTTACCTGACGTTCTGTAGACCCGAGACTAGCCTCCTCACTATAACGGCCGAAGCAGTGGTGGAGGTTGACCTGGACTACTGCCGTGGGCGGCGTCATTGCTGTTGTGGTTCGACTACCTCGGGGAGTCGTAACTCGCTCTCGCTCCTCCTTTCAAGCTCGAGTTTGCTCATGTTGAGACCTTCGATTAACTTCTGTGTGGAGGGAACCACCGTACCATCATGTCCAGAGTTACTGGGAGAAGGGATGGTTGTTGTTGTTGTTGTAGCGGTTATCACGCCCCGTAAAGAGCGGATTCACCCATGGCCGTTGTCGTCGAGTTCATCTAGAGGGAGGCCCAGGAAACGTGCAGTTTCGATAGGGTTGTACCAGAGGGAGAGGGGGGTTAGATGAGTGGGTTTGAGAGGACATGTGAATAGGTGATTGGTATCGTGCGGAGAATCTGCACATACCGGACATGTATTGGGTATGTCGGGGTTGATTCTGGATAGGTAGGAGTTGAGCCTACTACAGTATCCAGATCGTAATTGTGCCAGAGTGACGCGGGACTCGCAGGGCAGCAGGGACCCCTCATCTGCTACAGGTGGTGGTTGGGCTCCCATAACTGGATTTGTCTGGCGAGAGTCAATGGTGCTAGTGACTGTGTCTCTGTGGGTGTTGGTTAGGACCCGCCGGTACGCCTCCGGATCCAGCGGTTGCGTGATTAGTGCATGAGGTTGTGCTCCTTAACGCGGAGCACATTGGCCTCTTGGTGGAGATGTTCCTCAGGCGACATCAGCAGGCATCCGGTCACCGTACGGAGTGCGGCGTCCTAGCAGGTCTATAGCGTTATCCACTGTGTTCTTCTACTTCCCAGTGACGACACTGACGCTACGAACTTTATTACCGACCGGGCAATCGCCTTGTATGTTGCCAACAACGTTTCTTTGTCTTTGCCCCAAGAGCTGCCGGCGAGCGACTTGAGGACATTGTTGCGGGTCTGTACTTTATTGGCGATTGCGGTAGTATGCGAGGAGAAGGAGAGCAGGCTTTCAAATGTAACCCCCAGAATCCTCGGGTGGTTAACCAAGGACCAGGTGGGTTGGTTCGGTGTTATTTGGCACCGGCGAATTTAGCGTGACAATTTGAGCCGAACGGACCCTAGGCGCTGCATAGCGCGAGAAACATGGGACCACTCCTGTAGTGCGATTCACTAACTTTAAACGGTACGACAATTGTTATTTTTAGCGGCAATATTTGCCGTTTGCACTAACGATTGTGCGATTCACTAACTTATTCTTAACGACACTTAACAGCTGTTTCGTTGTATTTATTTAAACTGATAAAGAGTGGCATCTCTGTCAAACTAAATGTCAAAATAAGCGAAAAGCACAAAGAGGAATAGAAAAAAACAAACGAATGCCTGCTGCCAAATATAAATTTGAACGTTTTTATTATATTTCATTAAAGTGAAATAGATGTTAGTGTTGTGGTTGGCAGAAGCCTCCTCATGATTCCTTGGTGGCAAAATTGATATATGCGTGGAATCGACGGCTCCAATAGAGCCTCCCACAAAGGGAGACGACGCCGAAGCAAACATTTCTTTAGCAGAATGGCGTTCCACTTGGGTCATAGGAAACCTCACTTTCTGGTGAAACAACGAATCATCGATTGCATCCGTTACCCGATGAATGCAACGGCTTACGGAAAACTGGCTCATGGATATTCCCCATTGTTCACCTACGGGTCGTTGATAGCAACCAGTTGCGAAGAACCTTAACGCCGCTAGAACCTACCAATATAAAAGTAAAATTTAAAATTGCATGCAGGCTTAAAGATTACACGAGCTACCTGTTTCTCAGTTGATATTGTTGTTATTCTGGATCCTCAGGTATTCAGGTATTCAGCTGGAGTTAACCGATACAGTTTTTGAAAGTCTGTTGCATTTAGATGAAATGGATTGTCCACATCTCGGAGTAAACGTCGATCCACTGTTGGAGCTTACTTCTTCATCACCTCGTGATAAAACATATGCCAAATATTTAAACGACATTATTAAATGTTCCTTTTTTAATTACAAGAAAACAAATCACTGAATTTTAAATTTTTTTTTTATTTAAATTGAAATCACGAATTTCACTTTTCTCGATTGAGTTAACAACACAAAATTTGTTGTCGTTTAGTTTTCGGTCATCGATTAGCTAAAATCAACAGCTGATTCGGCGAATGCGAAAATCGTTAAAAATGGCTACTGAATAGCAGGGTCGCTAAAATTTTGGTTAAGTTGAGTTAACCAAACGAATATCTTTAAAATAAGTTAGTGAATCGCACTACAGGTGGGTCTTATGTCTGAGCAGACCTTAAGATGGCTCCATCCGTCGCACGAATTACACCTCACTTTGTTGGCAATTGCGGTAGTGTGCGCAGAGAAAGAGAGAAGGCTATTAAATGTAACCACCAAAATCCGTGGGTGATTAACCGTCGCAATGGGGTTGCCATCGACATGGATGTTAAGATCCAGCCTGACCTGTTGTTGTTGTTGTTGTAGCGGCTAGTCGCGCCCCGTAAAGAGCGGATTCACCCATGGTCGTTGTCGTCGAACTCATCTAGGGGGAGGCCCAGGAAACGTGCAGTTTCGACAGGGTTGGACCAGAGGGAGAGGGGGGTTAGATGAGTGGGTTTGAGAGGGCATGTGAATAGGTGGTTGGTGTCGTGCGGAGAATCTCCACATGCCGGACATGTGTTGGGTATGTCGGGGTTGATTCTGGATAAGTAGGAGTTGAGCCTCCTACAGTATCCAGATCGTAGTTGTGCCAGAGTGACGCGGGTTGTGTGATGAATGGCTGGATCTCGTCCTTTAGGTCTAGAAGATGTCTTCTAATGTGCCTGGGGGGCAGCTCCACTGCAAGCAGGTGCCTATTTGGATGCCCCAAGCGGTGACATCCAGCATGGAACTGCCTGCTGAGCATGAGGTTGTGCTCCTTAACTCGGAGCACATTGACTTCTTGGTGGAGATGCTCCTCAGGCGACATCAGAAGACATCCCGTCACCGTGCGGAGTGCGGCGTTCTGGCAGGTCTGCAGCTTCGTCCACTGTGCCCTGCTGGTTCCCGGCGACCAAACTGGCGCAGCATAATTTACTACCGGCCGGCCAATCGCCTTGTATGTTTCCAACAACGTTTCTTTGTCTTTGCCCCAAGAGCTGCCGGCGAGCGACTTGAGGACATTGTTGCGGCTCTGTACTCTATTGGCGATTGCGGTAGTGTGCGCGGAGAAGGAGAGCAGGCTGTCGAAAGTCACCCCCAGAATCTTCGGGTGGTTAACCGTCGGAATGGGGGTGCCATCGATATGGATGTTAAGATCCAGCCTGACCTCCTTCGTCCAGGTGGTTGTTGTTGTTGTTGTTGTAGCGGCTAGTCGCGCCCCGTAAAGAGCGGATTCACCCATGGTCGTTGTCGTCAAACTCATCTAGGGGGAGGCCCAGGAAACGTGCAGTTTCGACAGGGTTGGACCAGAGGGAGAGGGGGGTTAGATGAGTGGGTTTGAGAGGGCATGTGAATAGGTGGTTGGTGTCGTGCGGAGAATCTCCACATGCCGGACATGTGTTGGGTATGTCGGGGTTGATTCTGGATAAGTAGGAGTTGAGCCTGCTACAGTATCCAGATCGTAGTTGTGCCAGAGTGACGCGGGACTCGCGGGGCAGCAGGGACTCCTCATCTGCTACAGGTGGTGGTTGGGCTCCGATGACTGCATTCGCCTGGCGGGAGTCAAAGATGTTCGTGACTGTGTCTCTGTGGATGTTGCTTAGGACCCGCCGGTACGCCTCCGGATCCAGCGGTTGTGTGATGAGTGGCTGGATCTCGTCCTTTAGTTCTAGTAGATGTCTTCTAATGTGCCTGGGGGGCAGTTCCACGGCAAGCAGGTGCCCGTTTGGATGCCCCGAGCGGTGACATCCAGCAAGGAACTGCTTGCTGAGCATGAGGTTGTGCTCCTTAACTCGGAGCACATTGACCTCTTGGTGGAGATGCTCCTCAGGTGACATCAGAAGACATCCCGTCACCGTGCGGAGTGCGGCGTTCTGGCAGGTCTGCAGCTTCGTCCATTGTGTCCTGCTGGTTCCCGGCGACCAAACTGGCGCAGCATAGTTTATTACCGGCCGGCCAATCGCCTTGTATGTTGCCAACAACGTTTCTTTGTCTTTGCCCCAAGAGCTGCCGGCGAGCGACTTGAGGACATTGTTGCGGCTCTGTACTCTATTGGCGATTGCGGTAGTGTGCGCGGAGAAGGAGAGCAGGCTGTCGAAAAACACCCCCAGAATCTTCGGGTGGTTAACCGTCGGAATGGGGGTGCCATCGATGTGGATGTTAAGATCCAGCCTGACCTCCTTCGTCCAGGTGGTAAAAAGGGTCGCCGAGGACTTGGCAGGGGACAGCGCCAGGTTTCTGCTAGTGAAAAATTGGGCAAGATCTGAGAGATATCCGTTCACTTTCAAACACAGATCATCAATTGCATTGCCGGTTGCCATTATCGAGCAATCATCAGCATAAGAGACAATCGTGACTCCCTCTTGTCGGCCGGTTTCCCTGGTTTCAGTAGTGGGACCACCTTCCCAACCTTCCAGATGTCTGGAATGATGAGGGTGGCCATAGACAAATTGAGGATCCCGGTGAGGTACTCAACTCCCGCGGGGCCTAAATTCTTCAGCATCAGCACGCTTAGCCCGTCAGGGCCAATGGCCTTGGAGGCTTTCGCCTTCCCGATGACCTCCTTTACCTCGCCACAAGTGAAGGTAAGAGGCGCGCTGTTGTTCAGACCACCTACCTATAATCATCTCGATTGACAGACCTGCTGACTTTGTCTCCGCGGACCATCGGACCTATATCAACTTTAAAAAGGCTGACTGGGTCAGGTTCGCGGAGTTCACCGAAAATGCCTTCAGGTCTCTTCCCGCTCCCACCGACGTTCGAAAAGGCGAACATAAGTTCCGCAAGGTGGTTGCGTCAGCTGCGGCCCGCTTCATTCCGGCAGGGAGGATCCCTGAGATCCGTCCCAACTTCCCGGCTGAAGCGGCCGCTCTAGCGAACGAACGCGACCACCTTCGCCGCTCCGATCCCCGTAATCCTAATATTCAGGATTTAAACGTGGCGATTCGGAGGCTGGTTGACCAACACAAGCGGAACAAGTGGGAGGAGCATCTGAAGTCCTGTAATCTGGTCACGGGTGTTGGTAAGCTTTGGTCGTCCAGGTGGTAAAAAGGGTCGCCGAGGACTTAGCAGGGGACAGCGCCAGGTTTCTGCTAGTGAAGAAATGGGCAAGATCAGAGAGATATCCGTTCACTTTCAAACGCAGATCATCAATTACATTGCCGGTTGCCATTATCGAGCAATCATCAGCATAAGAGACAATCGTGACTCCCTCTGGCGGTTGAGGGAGCTTGGAGATATAGTGATTAAACAATAATGGGGACAGGACGCCACCCTGCGGTACCCCTTGTTTAATCCTCCTTGGTTTCGATGTTCTATCTCTAAACCATACTGATGATTGACGACCACACAGGTAATTCGCGGTCCACCGTTTCAGTCCCTGCGGGAGAGTTGATACTTCCACGTCAGCTAGTAGCGTGGAGTGGCTAACTGTGTCGAAAGCTTTCGACAGGTTCAACGCTACTAGGACGGTTCTCTCGCAGGGGCGGTTTTGGTTAAGACCACGGTTCACCTGTGTGTTTATGGCATTAAGTGCTGTTGTTGTACTGTGCACTTTCCGGAAGCCATGTTGATGCTTAGCTGACCCAAGGTGGTATGTATAATACGGGAGGAGTAGGGGCTTAAGTGTCTTTACCACAGGTGAAAGCAGGGAAATCGGCCGATAGGAATCACCCTTGTCGGCCGGTTTCCCTGGTTTCAGTAGTGGGACGACCCTCCCAACCTTCCAGATGTCTGGAATGATGAGGGTGGCCATGGACAAATTGAGGATCCCAGTGAGGAACTCAACTCCCGCGGGGCCTAAATTTTTCAGCATCACCACGCTTAGCCCGTCAGGGCCAATGGCCTTGGAGGCTTTCGCCTTCCCGATGACCTCCTTTACCTCGCCACAAGTGAAGGCAAGAGGCGCGCTGTTGTTCGGTAATTTGCGCAGCCTCCTGGTCACCTTCCGCTTGGTCCTATCCCCCGAAGGATGCAGTATAAACTGTCGGCTAAAATAGCTCGCGCATCTCTTCGGGTCCGACGAGGCACGATCCCCGAATGAAATTTCCACTCGGTCGTCGCCCTTCGTCGGGTTGGATAAGGACTTCACGGTAGACCAGAGCTTACCGACACCCGTGACCAGGTTACAGGACTTCAGATGTTCTTCCCACTTGTTCCGCTTGTGTTGGTCCACCAGCCTCCGAATCTCCACGTTTAAATCCTGAATGTTAGGATTACGGGGATCGGAGCGGCGAAGGTGGTCGCGGAGAGCGGCCGCTTCAGCCGGGAAGTTGGGACGGATCTCGGGGATCCTCCCTGCCGGAATGAAGCGGGCCGCAGCTGACGCAACCACCTTGCGGAACTTATGTTCGCCTTTTCGAACGTCAGTGGGTGTGGGAAGAGACCTGAAGGCATTTTCGGTGAACTCCGCGAACCTGACCCAGTCAGCCTTTTTAAAGTTGATAGAGGTCCGATGGTCCGCGGAGACAAAGTCAGCAGGTCTGTCAATCGAGATGATTATAGGTAGGTGGTCTGATGCAAGCGATAGCATAGGTCTCCACGTTATGCTATTTATCAGACCTGCGCTAGCTATCGTTAGGTCAGGCGAGCCGCTGCAACTACCCATAATCCTGGTGGGGGCATCATCATTCATCGTGCAGAATGTCGAATCGTCTATCTGCTCTGCCAAATCATTTCCCCTACGATCAGCTGGTAGGCTTGAATGCCAGAGATCGTGGTGCGCGTTAAAGTCACCAACTACCAATCGGTTTTCACCTCTGAGGAGCGCGGTATATAAATATTAAATATTTCGAGCTCGACATCGCCTGACCGGACAGCTATTCCTTGACATTCTAAGGTAGTGTCCCTGTGGTCGATGTCTTCTTCAATAAGACGATACTGCACTGTGTGATGGGTGATGAATGCTAAGCCACCACCATTACCTCGCTCGCGATCCTTACGATGCACATTGTAGCCGTTGCAACTCAACAGAGTTGAGTTGCTGTGCAGTTTCGTTTCTTGGATCGCAGCTATTGACCGATTAGGTAGCGTCCATGTTGTTGTGTGCTCCTGCGAACCGTAGAGGTTCTGCCGGTGCTAGGCACCGGTGCACTAGGTGCAACTAGGGGAGCCGTAGAGGCTATGGGCGCCTTAGGGCGGGAACAACATGGGGCCACATAATTTGTGGACCACTCCTTATGGGTCTTAAGGCCTGAGCAGACCTTAAGATGGCTCCATCCGTCGCACGAATTACACCTTACCGAAGTGGAGTTCGGATGGAGCTTTTTCTGGCAAACGCAGCAGAAATAGGTTTCTGGACCAGGGTTAGGCTCGATGCCAGCCCTGATCAGAAGGAGGTGAAGCAACCCTGCTGCAAGGAGTTGCTCCAGGAGAGACAGACAACTTATGGGGTACGCCGATCTAAACAGGGTTAGATCGCCGAAACAACAGTCCTTGGCCGGGTGAAACCCGGGTCATTCCGGTACGGGGAACCGACTGTCGTGGGAATGTCCAGCCTGACCTCCTTTGTCCAGGTGGGCAAGGTCGTAGAGATATCCATTCACTTTCGAACACAGGTCATCAATTATGTTACCGGTGGCCATTATCGAGCAATCATCGGCATATGAGACTATGGTAAATCCCACTGGCGGTGGAGGGAGATTCGAGATATAGTGATTAAACAAGAGTGAAGACGGGATCCCATCCTGCGGTACCCTGTATTTAATTCTCCTAAGTTTCGATGTTCCTTCCATCCTTAATTGGCGCTGTAAGCGTTTAAGCGATTTTGCCAAACCTCTCTTCAATTTGTGGTGTGCCTCTTAATGTTGTAACACAAATTGAGGGACCTACAGTTTTGCGCCGACTTCGAACGGCGAATGTTTGTTTGTGAGAAATTTTTTTTCTGTTTCGATGCTGAGCTTCTAAATAATACCGATGATTGACGACCGTACGGCTAATTCGAGGTCCACCGTTACAGTTCCTGCGGGAGAGTTGATGCCTACACGTCGGCCAGTAGCGTGGAATGACTTGCCGTGTCAAAAGCCAATGCCACTAGGACGGTTCTTTCGCAGGGGCGGTTCTGGTTAAGGCCACGATTCACCTGTGTATTTATGACACTGTGTGCTCTTGTTATGCTATGCACTTTCTGGAAGCCATGTTGATGGTTAGCCTAGTCCAGGTGGTGAGTATAATACGGGAGGAGTAGGTCTTCAAGTGTCTTTATCACTGGCGAAAGAAGGAAAATTGGCCAATAGGAGTCGAGTCACCCTTGACGGCCGGTTCCCGTGATTTCAGGTGAAGTCAGGAATGATGAGGGTGGCTATGGACAAATCGAGGATCCCTGTTAGAAACTCAACTCCTCAACTCAATGGCCTCTGAGGATTTCGCCTTCCTGATGGCCACCTTAATCTCGCCGCAGGTGAAAGTAACGGGTCCGCTGCGCTGGTGTTGGACTGTTTGCGCAACCTTCTGGTCACCTCCCGTGCGGCCCTATCCATCGAAGGATGCAGAATGAATTGACAGCTAATATATATCGCGCATCTCTTCGGTCGTCACGCTTCGGCGGGTTGGATAGGGAGCTTACAGTGGACGAAAGCTTACCAACACCTGTGTCAGCGCGACAGTCGGTTGTGCGATACCGAAGCGACGCGGATTTATATCCGGCCAAAGACTGTCACCTCCGCAGCATTCCCCAAAATTTTGTTGGAAATGTTATATGCTGTTACAACTACAACAACTAGATTGCAGGACTACAGACCAGACGGTCATAAATTATGTTGCGCCAGTGTGGTCGCCAGAAACCAGCAGGACACAGTGGATCAAACTGCATACCTGTCAGAACGCCGCACTCCGCACAGTGACAGGATGTCTTCTGATGTCGCCTGAGGAACATCTCCACCAAGAGGTCAATGTGCTCCGCGTTAAGGAGCACAAGCTTATACTCAGCAAGCAGTTCCTTGCTGGGTGCCACCGCTTGGGCACCCAAATAGCCATCTGTTTCCAGTTGAGCTACCCCCCAGGCACATCAGAAGGCATCTCTTAGAATGAAAGTACGAGATCCAGCCACTAATCACGCAACCGCTGGATCCGCAGGCGTGCCGGCGGGTCCTAAGCAACACCCACAGAGAGGCCGTCACTACCACCATTGACTCTCGCCAGGCAAATGCCGTTATCGGAGCCCAACCACCACCTGTAGCTGATGAGGAGTCCTTGCTGCCCCGCGAGTCCCGCGTCACTCTGGCACAATTACGATCTGGATACTGTAGTAGGCTCAACTCGTACCTATCCAGAATCAACCCTGACACCTAATACATGTCCGGCATGTGGACACTTTCCGCACGACACCAATCACCTATTCACATGCCCTCTCAAACCCACTCATTTAACCTCTCTCTCCCGCTGGTCCAACCCTGCTCGTTTCCTGGGCCTCCTCCCAGATGAGTTCGACGACAACGACCATGGGTGAATCCGCTCTTTACGGGGCGTGATAACCGCTACAACAACAACAACAACTTGAGATGTTCCTCCTCTTTGCTCCGCCTGTTTTGATCTACCAGCCTCCGAATGGCCACGTTTAAATTGTTAGTATAGAGATAACGGAAATCGGAGTGGCGAAGGCGGTCACGCTTGTTCGCTAGCGCAGCTGCTTCAGCTGGACGGATCTCAGAGATCCTCCCTGGCCTGAAGGCATTCTCACTGAACTCCGCGATCCCGACCCAATCAGCCTTTTTAAAGTTGACATAGCGTTGGTCCGCGGAGACTATGGGTAGGGGTAGGTGGTCTGATAGCATATCATCTTGATAGGGGCATCATCGGCCGAAGTGTCGAATCGTCTATCTGCTCTGCGATATCATTTCCTCTACGATCTGCTGGTAGGCTTGAGTGCCAGAGATCGTTGTGTGCGTTGAACTTACTATCAAATGGTTTTCAGCTCTGAGGAGCACACCTGTGTCAGGGTGATATCCTACCGGGCAGCAGGTGACAGGGGGCATATAAACATCAAATATTTCAAGCGCGACATCACCTGATCGGACGGTTATTCCCTGACATTCTAGGGTAGTGTCCCTGTTTCGATGAGACGATACTGCACTGTGTGATGGGTGATGAACGCTAAGCCACCACCATTACCGCGATCGCGATCCTTACGATTCACATTTTAGCCATTGAGTTGCTGTGCAATTTCGTTTCCTGTATCGCAGCTATCGGCAGGTTATGTTGACTCATAAAGTCGGTTATCTCCTCAATCTTGCCCTGCAGCCCGTTGCAGTGCAATTGAAGGAGTCTCGTTTGCTTCCGGAGAGTCGTCGCAGAGAGAGGTGTGAGGGAAAGGAAGGGTGATGTTCCTTGCTGCACATGCAGTAGCCACTATGGGCGTGTGCGGCTGCGGAGCTCCACAGGAACAAGTCCGGGTGGTGCGCAGGCCAGAACACACACGAAAGTGGCACCATCCTTGGCTTGAGTTACGCCTGACTGATGCCGCATCCCGGTATATCCTGGCCTCTACACGGAGCAGACATTGTGGGATTCCAAGAGCTGCAGGGTATTCTCCACATGGGGGGCGAAGCTGGGTGGGGAGAGAAGCGACCATGTTGTTGTGTACTGGTGCACTGGTTGCGACTATGGGAGCCGTAGAGGTTAAGGATGCTGTTGGACGGGAATAACACGGGGCCACATAATTTGTGGACCACTCCTTGTGGGTCTTAAGCCTGAGCATATGTCGATCAGGGGTATGTGCGGGCAGTTGGCAAAAGCCGCAAGGCAAAGAATATGAAGGTATTTGACGAAGCACGACGACCGAGTGGAAATTTCATTCGGGGATCGTGCCTCGTCGGACCCGAAGAGATGCGCGAGCTATTTTAGCCGACAGTTTATACTGCATCCTTCGGGGGATAGGACCAAGCGGAAGGTGACCAGGAGGCTGCGCAAAATACCGAACAACAGCGCGCCTCCTACCTTCACTTGTGGCGAGGTAAAGGAGGTCATCGGGAAGGCGAAAGCCTCCAAGGCCATTGGCCCTGACGGGCTAAGCGTGTTGATGCTGAAGAATTTGGGCCCCGCGGGAGTTGAGTACCTCACCGGGATCCTCAATTTGTCTATGGCCACCCTCATCATTCCAGACATCTGGAAGGTTGGGAAGGTGGTCCCACTACTGAAACCAGGGAAACCGGCCGACAAGGGTGATTCCTATCGGCCGATTTCCCTGCTTTCACCTGTGGTAAAGACACTTGAGGCCCTACTCCTCCCGTACTATACATACCACCTTGGGTCAGCTAAGCATCAACATGGCTTCCGGAAAGTGCACAGCACAACAACAGCACTTAATGCCATAAACACACAGGTGAACCGTGGTCTTAACCAAAACCGCCCCTGCGAGAGAACCGTCCTAGTAGCGTTGGATCTGTCGAAAGCTTTCGACAC
This sequence comes from Anomoia purmunda, assembly GCA_951828415.1. Taxonomy (NCBI): domain Eukaryota; kingdom Metazoa; phylum Arthropoda; class Insecta; order Diptera; family Tephritidae; genus Anomoia; species Anomoia purmunda. The sequence continues at coordinate 38,574,585 of OX639994.1, read as the reverse complement.
AGTTAGCCACTCCACGCTACTAGCTGACGTGGAATCCTCAACTCTCCCGCAGGGACTGAAACGGTGGACCGCGAATTACCTGTGTGGTCGTCAATCATCGGTATGGTTCAGAGATACAACATCGAAACCAAGGAGGATTAAACAAGGGGTACCGCAGGGTGGCGTCCTGTCCCCATTACTGTTTAATCACTACATCTCCAAGCTCCCTCAACCGCCAGAGGGAGTCACGATTGTCTCCTATGCTGATGATTGCTCGATAATGGCAACCGGCAATGCAATTGATGATCTGTGTTTGAAAGTGAACGGATATCTCTCAGATCTTGCCCAATTTTTCACTAGCAGAAACCTGGCGCTGTCCCCTGCCAAGTCCTCGGCGACCCTTTTTACCACCTGGACGAAGGAGGTCAGGCTGGATCTTAACATCCACATCGATGGCACCCCCATTCCGACGGTTAACCACCCGAAGATTCTGGGGGTGACTTTCGACAGCCTGCTCTCCTTCTCCGCGCACACTACCGCAATCGCCAATAGAGTACAGAGCCGCAACAATGTCCTCAAGTCGCTCGCCGGCAGCTCTTGGGGCAAAGACAAAGAAACGTTGTTGGCAACATACAAGGCGATTGGCCGGCCGGTAATAAACTATGCTGCGCCAGTTTGGTCGCCGGGAACCAGCAGGACACAATGGACGAAGCTGCAGACCTGCCAGAACGCCGCACTCCGCACGGTGACGGGATGTCTTCTGATGTCGCCTGAGGAGCATCTCCACCAAGAGGTCAATGTGCTCCGAGTTAAGGAGCACAACCTCATGCTCAGCAAGCAGTTCCTTGCTGGATGTCACCGCTCGGGGCATCCAAACGGGCACCTGCTTGCCGTGGAACTGCCCCCCAGGCACAATAGAAGACATCTACTAGAACTAAAGGACGAGATCCAGCCACTCATCACACAACCGCTGGATCCGGAGGCGTACCGGCGGGTCCTAAGCAACATCCACAGAGACACAGTCACGAACATCATTGACTCCCGCCAGGCGAATGCAGTCATCGGAGCCCAACCACCACCTGTAGCAGATGAGGAGTCCCTGCTGCCCCGCGAGTCCCGCGTCACTCTGGCACAACTACGATCTGGATACTGTAGCAGGCTCAACTCCTACTTATCCAGAATCAACCCTGACATACCCAACACATGTCCGGCATGTGGAGATTCTCCGCACGACACCAACCACCTATTCACATGCCCTCTCAAACCCACTCATCTAACCCCCCTCTCCCTCTGGTCCAACCCTGTCGAAACTGCACGTTTCCTGGGCCTCCCCCTAGATGAGTTTGACGACAACGACCATGGGTGAATCCGCTCTTTACGGGGCGCGACTAGCCGCTACAACAACAACAACAACAAGGTATTTGAATCTGAGTTGGACGGGTCTGCATGCTCAAGCCAAAAGCCTGCACAGAGGTCGCCGAATGATCCCGAACGTCGGATAAAACTCAACCGTCCACCACGGGTTCATTCACTAGAATGGGTGCCAAGGCTATGTCAGTTGAGATACATACGACCATGAGAAAGGATCGTTGTCCCAAAAGCAGGGATACTTTCTAGATAGTTATCTATGGAAAACGATTGGAGAGTCGAAAGATAAACCATACTTCGAAAAACTGAGCGTGGAGGACGGTATCATTAAAATACAGCGCTCTGACGAACATTCTCGAGAATGGCTGAACAAAATGAAAGCGAATATGCCATCCTGCGAAAAATACAAATTGGAAGCACTCGCAGGTTGGTTGTTGTTGTTGTAGCGGTTACTCAGACCCAGCAAGATCAGTTCCACCATGGTCGTTATCATCAAACTCATCTAGGGGAAGGCCCAAGAAAAGTGCAGTTTGGACAGGGTCGGACCAAAGGGAAAGGGGGGTTAGATGAGTCGGTTTTAAGGGGCATGTGAAAAGTTGAGCGGTATCGTGCGGGGAGTTATCACATGCCGGACACACATTGAGTATGTGTGGGTTATTTCTGGATAAGTAGGAGTTTAACCTGCTACAATATCCGAAACGTAGTTGGCCCAGAGTGACGCGGGATTCACGAGGCAGCTAGAGCTCCTCCCCTGCTGTGGGTGGTGGTATGACCCCGAGGACGGCATTCACAGGGCGAGAGTCGATGAAGGTGGTGATTGTCTTTCGGAGAACTACCCGGTAGGCAGCAGAGTCGAGTATGTTGGTGGTGTGGGACTGGATCTCGGCGGTCATATCAAGGAAATGCCCCTGACGTGTCTCGGAGGCGGATCCTCAGCGAGCAGGTGTAGTATTACTTGTATACGCTGCGGTTTACAAACATTTGGCATGCACATGCAAATAATATTGTGACACATTCAAATGCCATTAAACCCCGCAGCGGGCGAAGATATTATTACACATATGCTGATGTAGCATATTATGTATACGTAAGTAGTTTGTAAGTATTGTAGTTACATTCATAAGTAGTTCGTATGTATTGGTGTAAATTAGAGTAAGAATTTTGCTATAAAAAGAAAGCAATTGTAAATAAAGAATCAATTCAAATCAATCGCTACTCATCAGCGTTTTAATTAATTACATGGCGATCCTGCCAGGAGACATATGGTCTGAAGAAGGTTATGGCCCAATGGAGCACGGAAGAAAAATTAAATTATAGTACGTGAATTGAAAACCAAATATCAGCGTTTTTGCTACAGTTGAAAATTGCAAAACATTAGCTGGACTAATAAAGTTTATTGGAAACATCTTGAAGTCATCAAATTAAATCAATCCTAACAAACACCAAATATGGCTGGTGAATGTCCAAAGCGTCCTCTGTCAGCAAAGCGTCCTCTGTCAACCTGGAGCCCGGCTCAATGAGACTCGTGAGTAAATCAAGGGAAAACATCCCGGCAACAAAGTCACGGACATCGCCAAATATTAACAAAACTTAGAAAACTTTGGCACGCCTTATGGCCGCCATCCAAATAGCATTAATTTGCTTAGAGATAAAATTTAAAAAGTAAAAAAAAAAAAAAAAAAAAAATTTTCTATACACAACATATTAGAATAAATTGAGCACGCCTCAAGGCCGCTAAACCATGAGCAAAATTTCCATTTTGCTTAGGAAAATATCTTACAAAAAAAAATGAATAAAATTGAATACAATAAATAATACAAATATTTAAGTAATATGCAGGAGATTACAACTCAGGAAAAATTTAATAGTGTATTCAAAAAGTGCGAAGACACTATTAAAGAATTTTTAAAAATTTCCGAACAAATTCTTGAGAGTCGTAACACTGTAAAGCAAGGCCCTACACCGATTACCATAGAAGAGTATCGGCGAAGGAACAAGCTTACTAAAAAGGATAAAATTCCAAAAATACCTACCCCTATAAAAATCCAAAAGAGAAAACGGGGAGGCAAACAAGTTAGAAAAAGAATAGAAATAGCCGAAACTTTTAGGCTACTCAATCTAACTACAAATACTATCGATAGGCTAAAATTAAAAGAAAAAATTAACGAGTTAAGAAAATTTTTTTTTATAAAACAACAAAATGCAAACTGAGTAAATTGGAATGTAAATAAAAATAAATAATTTCAAAAAAAATTATTTTTTATAAAAATGGCATGGTGGAAAATTGCACTAGACGGTATCCTAATAGGAATAGCAGGATACGAAGTACATAGGTAAAGAACATTCAGCAGAGAAAACTTATGAAAATAAACTAGTCAAATATGAACCACATCCTATTATAGAAAACAAGGAAGAACTTCCCAATAAATGGTTGACTGTTTTTGCATGTTTAACTACATGTTTAATTGTCACAATTGCAATTCTAATAAAAAACTATATAAAGAATAAATTGAGACAATTAAATAATGAACAACAACGCGTATAAGCAAAAACTTTATAGATATGTCAGTGGAAGCAAGTAAAATACTAAAAATAACAACAAGATCAGCAACAAAACATACCAGCAGTAATATTGAAAATAAAGAAAGTCACAAAGAGAACCCCAAAATATACGAAGCGCTAAATAAATTTGAAGTAAAAAGACATGTCGAGCTCGTTTTCAATCCTCCGAAATTATATTTCAAAAAAGGAAAGAAAATTTGTAGCGATTTGGATACAAGCAACCTAATTGTTGAGGATAAGATTGACTTAGGACAATTCTTTACCAGGCTTGAGAGAGAAGCCGGCAATTTAGGACTTGTACAAATACAGTTGTCCTTAGGAGACAAATTGTTTAAAAGAAATTATACTGCAGTAGGCAAATTTATACAAATGGGTAATAAAGTTCTCAAAAATCTAACAATCGCTCTTACCCCAGAGGTTATATATGTGACACATCCCGGGAAAATTAAAGAAATTCTGCACAAATATCATGACGATCCTATTAGTGGTGGCCACCCAGGAATAAATCGCATGACAAACAAAATCCAACAGAAATATAGCTGGCTGAATATGAAAAATGACGTAAGAAAATACGTAAAAAACTGCATCCACTGTAAGAAAAATAAGACAAATAAACATATAAAAGAACCAATGACAATAACGGAGACACCTCCGAAGGCATTCGATATTGTACAAATCGATACAGTAGGCCCATTACCGAAGTCGATAAATGGAAACGAATATGCAGTTACCATTATATGCGACCTAACCAAATATTTGGTAGCTATCCCAGTTCCAAGCAAACACGCAACAACAGTCGCTAAAGCCGTGTTCGAACATTTCATCTTGATTTATGGACAAATGAAAACAATCATGACGGACATGGGCCAAGAATACAAAAATAGCTTATTTAAAGAACTGTGTAAATTGTTGAAAATTTAACATAAATCTTCAACACCGTATCATCATCAAACTTTGGGTACTGTAGAACGCAGTCACCGAACATTCAATGAATATATACGTTCGTACATATCCAGTGACAAAAATGATTGGGATGAATACCTCAGGTATTTCGCGTATTGTTACAATACGACCCCATCTACCACACACAAATATTGTCCATTTGAATTAATATTTCCAAAGAACCCACCGAAATACGAATTTTTAAAAGAAAATAAAATCAGCCCATTATACAACCACGAAGCTTATGACAAAGAAATAAAATATAGACTTCAAATAGCACAGCAAAGAGCTAGGAAATTAGTCCAAGAGGCTAAAGAAAACCAAAAAATAAATTATGATAAAAGTAGCTATAGTAAGGAAATTAACATAGGAGATTTAGTATTAGTTAGAGAAGAGGCCTCCCATAAGTTAGAAAATAGATATAAGGGACACTATAAAGTTAAAAGTATTGATAAGAATAACAATTTCACTCTCATACCACATAGCATAGCAAATAGCAATATAAACAAAAAGGAGATTATAATTCATAAAAACAGACTCAAAACAATTTAACACCGCTAGTAATAACAAAAAAAAAAAAAAAAACAATAAGCACTCCAGTTTACTCATTTAGATAAACAAGCACACACGCCAAAGAAAGCAAAATACCACATATCATTTTCAACACACAAAAAAGAACAAAATAAAAACAAATGTAAACAAATGAAAACAAATGAAAACAAATACACCAAACAAAAAAAAAAAAACACTTTATGCAATAATGACAATAAGAGCCGAATCAAATCAAAATTTTGTAAACGCAGGCAAACCTTAAGTGGGTCATTAAGTCATTTTAAAAATAGATATATATTTGGCTACAATTATATACATCTATTTTTTTTAAGGAGGAAAGGTGTAGTACTTGTATATACTTATACTTGTATACGCTGCGGTTTACAAACATTTGGCATGCACATGCAAATAATATTGTGACACATTCAAATGCCATTAAACCCCGCAGCGGGCGAAGATATTATTACACATATGCTGATGTAGCATATTATGTATACGTAAGTAGTTTGTAAGTATTGTAGTTACATTCATAAGTAGTTCGTATGTATTGGTGTAAATTAGAGTAAGAATTTTGCTATAAAAAGAAAGCAATTGTAAATAAAGAATCAATTCAAATCAATCGCTACTCATCAGCGTTCTAATTAATTACACAGGTACTCGTTAGGGAGGCCAGTACGATGGCAACCCACGAGGAACTGCCTGGGGGGCTTAAAGTGGTGCTCCCTAACTGGGAGGATTGAAGCCCCATGGTGTAGGTGTTCGACGGGAGACATCGGAAAGCATCCCGTTGCCTTCAGGATTGCTGCGTTCTGGGTAGCCTATAATATCATCTACTGGGTCCTGCTTGTCCCGGGCGACCTGCTGCGGCCTTGTACTTTATTGGCGACTGCAGTTGTGTGCGCAGAGAAAGAGGCCAGGCTGTCAAATGTAACACCCAAACTTTTTGGGTGGTTTACTGTCGGTACATGTATATTTAATTGTGTCCTGACCTCCTTCGTCCAGGTGGTAAATAAGGTCGTCGATGATTTAGCAGGGGATAGAAAAAAGTTCCGACCCGTGAAGAAACGAGCAAGCTCTGAGAGGTAACCATTCACTTTTGAGCACGTCATCAATTGCATTGCCGGATGTCATAATCGTACAGTCGTCGGCATATGAGACTATTGAAACCCCCTCGGATTGCTGAGGAAGCTTCGAGATATAATGATAAAACAGAACCGGGGAGAGAACGCCACCCTGCGGTACCCCTTGTTTAATTCTTCTCGGCTTAGATGTTGAGTTTCTAAAATACGTCGACGCCTGTCGACCACTCAGGCAGTTCGCAGTCCACCGCTTCAGACCCTGCGGGAGAGTGAATGTTTCGACGTTTTCAAGTAACGCTGAATGGTTGACCGTATCAAAGGCCTTTGGTAGGTCCAACGCCACTAAGACGGCGTCGTCATTCATTGTGCAGAATGTCGAATCGCCTATCTGCTCTCCTACGAGCGAGCTGCTGGCAGGCGTGAATGCCATAGATCGTGGTGCGCATTTAAGTCACCTACTACCATACGGGTTTCACCTCTGAGGAGCGCACATATGTCAGGGTGATATCCAGCCGGGCAGCAGGTAACGGGGTATATATATATTGAATATTTCGAGCTTGACATTCCCTGACCGGATAGCTATGCCCTGACATTCAATGGTAGTATCCCTGCGGCCAATGTGTTCTTCTATAAGACGAAGTGATGAATGCTATGCCACTACCATTATCACGCTCGCGTTGCTGCCTGGTGGTGATTGGGGGCAGCGCCGGAGGAGGCGTATGGGCTGAAGAGCTCTGCAACATGGGGCAAGGTAGTCACCTGTCCACTCACGTGTGGTACGCAGACCAGAACACGTTCGAAACTGACACCAGCCTTGGCTTATATTGCACCTAACTAATGCCACATTCCGGCGTATTCTTGCCTGACGCACGGAACAGACAGTGTGGGGCACCACGAGCTGCTGGGTAGCCCTAACACTTGGGTGGGAGCTTGAATAGTTAGCAGTCTTCGCTTCCCATACTTCGCGCTTGCCCCACAAGCTCGCGTACAAATTGAAGAATTTTGTGATGCGAGTTCATTAAAAAAAATCACTCACTATCCCAAAACTCGAATTGTGTGCTGCATTACTGTTTGCGGAATTAGTTTCAAGTATTTTGGCGAAATTCCAGCTTTCATATGAATGTCATTTCTGGTCGGAGTCAATGGTTGTTGTTGTTGTAGCGGTTATCACGCCCGTAAAGAGCGGATTCACCCATGGTCGTTGTCGTCGAACGCGGGACTCGCGGGGCAGCAGGGACTACTCATCTGCAACAGGTGGTGGTTGGGCTCCGATAACTGCATTTGCCTGGCGAGAGTCAATGGTGGTAGTGGCTGTGTCTCTGTGGATGTTGCTTAGGACCCGCCGGTACGCCTCCGGATCCAGCGGTTGCGTTATGTGTGGCTGGATCTCGTCCTTTAGTTGTAAGAGATGCCTTCTTATGTGCCCCAAACGGTGACACCCAGCAAGGAACTGCCTGCTGAGCATGAGGTTGTGCTCCTTAACGCGGAGCACTTTGACCTCTTGGTGGAGATGTTCCTCAGGCGACATCAGAAGGCATCCTGTCACCGTGCGGAGTGCGGCGTTCTGGCAGGTCTGCAGCTTCATCTACTGTGTTCTGCTGGTTCCTGGCGACCACACTGGCGCAGCATAGTTTATTACCGGCCGGCCAATCACCTTGTATGTTGCCAACATTTCTTTGTCTTTGCCCCTAGGGCTGCCGGCGAGCGACTTGAGGACATTGTTGCGGCTCTGTACTCTATTGGCGATTACGGTAGTGTGCGCGGAGAAGGAGAGCAGGCTGTCGAAAGTCACCCCCAGAATCTTCGGGTAATCAACCGTCGGAATAGGGGTGCCATCAATATGGATGTTGAGATCCAGCCTGACCTCCTTCGTCAAGGTGGTAAAGAGGGTCGCCGAGGACTTAGCAGGGGACAGCGCCAGGTTTCTGCTAGTAAACAAAGGGGAAAGGTCGGAGAGATATCCGTTCACCTTCGAACACAGGTCGTCAATTACATTGCCGGTTGCCATTATCGAGCAATCATCGGCATAGGAGACTATTTTTGATCCCTCTGGCGGTGGAGGGAGCTTGGAGATAAAATTATTAAACAAGAGTGGAGACAGGACGCGACCCTGCGGTACCCCTTGTTTAATCCTCCTTTGTTTAGATGTTTTGTCTCTGAACCATACCGATGATTGACGACCACACAGGTAATTCGCGGTCCACCGTTTCAGTCAGGTTTAGACAGGTCAAACGCTACTAGGACGATTCTCTCGTGGGGGCGGTTTTGGTTAAGACCGCGGTTCACCTGTGTGTTTATGGTATTAAGTGCTGTTGTTTTGCTGTGCACTTTCCGGAAGCCATGTTGATGCTAAGCCGACCCAAGGTGGTATGTGTAATACGGGAGGAGTAGGGCCTCAAGTGTCTTTGCCACTGGCGAAAACAAGGAAATCGGCCGATAGGAATCACCCTTGTCGGCCGGCTTCCCTGGTTTCAGCAGTGGGACCACCCTCCCAACGTTCCAGATGTCAGGAATGATGAGAGTGGCCACTGGCAGGTTGAGGATCCCTTTAAGAAACTCAACTCCCGTGGGGCCTAAATTTTTCAGTATCAACACGCTTAGCCCGTCAGGGCCAATGGCCTTGGAGGATTTCGCATTCCCGATGGCCTCCTTCACCTTGCCACAAGTGAAGGTAAGGGCGCGCTGTTGTTCGGAAGTTTGCGCAGCCTTCTGGCCACCTTCCGCTTGGCCCTATCTTCCGAAGGAAGCAATATGAGCTCGCGCATCTCTTCGGGTCCGACGAGACACGATCCCCGAATGAAATTTCCACTCGGTCATCGCGCTTCGTCGGGTTGGATAAGGACTTCAAGGTGGACCAGAGCTTACCAACACCCGTGATTAGGTTACAGGACTTCAAATGCTGGAGTCAATGGTTGAATTGTCCTGGCTGTATTCTTCTCCTGACAAATTCAACAAATTAGTGTCAAATCGAGTAGTACAAATGCAATCAATTACATCAGAGATGACTTAACTTCTTGTTACTACTGAACTGAATCCTGCGGATATCCTTTCGCGGGGCTGTACTCTAAAGGAGCTGCTGGATAACGCTCTTTGGCCGAGCGACCCTTAATGTTTTCAATCTGATTCATCGCACTGGCTATGTATTTATCGTCCAACCTTCTGGAAACACGACGAAAATGCCTTAATTGCAGTCACTCAAATTGATGTAACTTTCGGCTGCAAATTTCGGAATTCATTCGGCAAGTTGCAACTCATATTTGCTTACGTTTTTAAATTATGTCAACTCAAAGCAAAACGCATTTTGCCTGCAGAAAGGTCACTCACCGTTAATTACGTAAGATTCGGCACACTCCCAACTTCACTTCGCTGCAGAATGCAAATTACTTAAAGAAAATAATCAGTTGCGTTCATCCAGCAGTCTGCTATCGCTTAACCCATTTATCGACGATTACGGTTCTTTACGCGTCGGAGGACGACTTCACAATTCGAATCTGGAGTTCGAAGCAAATCATCCGCTTTTGCTACGCAAAAAGCATCCGCTTTTACTACCCAAAAAGTATCCAGTTGAAATCCTACACCTTCCAACGGGGAGAATATGTTCGCAGCAGCAATCTGCATAAGCCATACGATGCGCAAATATCATAACTTGCACATCAACATTCTAAAATATATTAATGTGGGGGTCAAACTCCCAAGTAGCAGCAGTAACATTCGATATTTTACAAATATATGTATAAGCATACATATGTATGTAAGTATTGCAATTATCAAAGTTAACTGAGTCGCTTACCAAAGCACGACCTGAAAACCTCCATCATTTCAATAAATTACTAGTTTATTAAATATTTATTGCTCTGGTTGAATAGAAAAAACTCGTAATCTTTTTAAAAACTATTGTTTGGTAAAAGAGAAGTTGCGCACAGTTATAGTCGGCAGCTTTTTGACATAGAGGGTTATTCATAGTAAAAATTAAATTGATACTTAAAGTTCGCTGTAACTTTTTTACCTAATTTTTAATGGGTTATTTGTCGAAAATGCTTCATTTTACTTACCATTAAATTTTAATATTAAAGTACCAATTTGATTTTGACTATGCATTGAATTCGAATTATATTCTAAAATGTTCGGATTTGATTTGGATTGAATTGGGAGATATGTTTTCATTATAATCTCAATCTTTTCCTTTATTGCTAATGTGAAAAGATCTTATCATTACGAATATTACATCCATTTTTTAAGTAAAACTTCTTTAGCGGTAGTGATTTTGTACATTGCGTAACGAAAGTCGCGTCAGAATCTATACATATTATAAAACAAAGTCTAAAATTTTGGAAAGAGCTAATCTCGGGCACTACGGAACGGATTGGGATGCAACTTTTTTTAAATTAATGCTTGCAGTTAGCACTACAATGATAGCTACTTAAATTAAAAATTAGCCTATTCATTTCTGGAATATTTAAGTGTAAAGTTTTAAAAAAATTTACACTAAGTACAGCATTGCTACAACCGAATGTAAAATCAGTGTCGTAGCGGGAAGATGTGTAGTTGTGTGAGTAGTAAATCAACTGCTCTTCGTTACTACTTCGTTCGGCTATGCGCAGAGAGCTGTGCTGTTGACTTCGTTGATAAACCGATGCAGGGCGAAATGATAACTTTGATTCACACTGTTAGATATGTTTGTTTTTCAGATGCTTTGTCATCATACAAGAAACTAGAAACTACAGCTAAATTTTTAAAAGTTTTTTAGTGTTTTGCTTACGGTGTTGCGCATTTTCTTCCATACAAAAATTAGGTTTGTTTATGTGTTGTTTTGTTTATGTGTTTATGTATAAGAAATTACTTACTATTAGTTACTTTGGTTCTGAAATAGTTTGATTTTGAATTTACCTTAATTCCTAAATATGCAAACTCATAAAAATAACTATTTTATGTTACATACAATTGCAATTAAAACTTTTTATTGGACAAACATCAAAAAATTTCTTTGTAACAATACAAGGACGGAAAGATATTCTTCCTTGATGCTCCTGGCGGCACGGGAAAAACATTTTCAATAAATTTACTTCTCACTAAAGTAAGATCTGGCGGTAACGTTGCCCTTGCGGTAGCGTCTTCTGGGATCGCAGCTACCCTTTTAGAAGGTGGAAGAACGGCGCATACTACATTTAAACTTCCTCTAAATATTTCTGACGATTGTGCCAGCGTATCCAACATTTCTAAGCAAAGTAATACTTTTGTACGGTATTATTTTCAGGAGATTTCCGTCAAATATTGCCAGTTATATCTAGCCCTGGTTCCTGACTGATGAGGTGAATGCGTCATTAAAACGATCCCATGTAATAAAATTAGCACTCAAGATTAATATGAGAGTGCTTAAAGCCTCAGAAGATAACAGGATGTTTGCTGACATGTTACTGAAAGTTGGTAACGGTGAGCTTCCAACAGTTTGTGGGGAAATCTCCTTCAATAATGCTATATGCGTTTCAGTCACCGACCATCAACAACTGATTGACAAAATATATCCCACAATAGACCAACTTGCTTACAAAGCTGTATCCTGGTTAAAGGAACGAGCAATATTAACACCTACTAATGAACAAGTCGAAAAAATTAACGAATTGGTATTGGTAAAATTCGACGCACAAACGAGAGAATATTGCTCGGTGGATACAGTAGTCGACGGCGAAGAAGCTGTGCACTACCCAACGGAATTTCTAAATTCTATGAACCCTTCAGGTATGCCTCCCCACAAACTTACTTTAAAAGTTGGAGCTCCAATAATTTTATTGCGAAATTTAAGTCCCCCACTGTTATGCAATGGAACTCCCCTGCAGGTTAAAAGGTTACATTTTTATCTGGTTGAATGTACTATTTTAATTTGTTGTGGTACTGGAAAATCTACTTTAATACCCAGAATTCCGATGATACCTACAGATTTGCCATTTAGATTTAAAAGACTTCAGTTTCCGGTAAAGGTTTGTTTTGGAATGACCATAAACAAGGCACTGGGCAAACATTTAATGTAACCGGAGTGGATTTGAGTAAGCCATGTTTTTTACACGGACAACTGCACGTAGCCCTATCAAGTGTTACATCGAAAAGAAACCTTTTTGTCCTTGCAGAAGGAGGTACGCATAATATTGTATACAAAGAAATTTTTTGATGTTTGTCCAATAAAAAGTTTTAATTGCAATTGTATGCAACATAAAATTGTTATTTTTATGAGTTTGTATATTTCGGAATTAAGGTAAATGCAAAAGCAAACTATTTCAGAACCAAAGTAACTAATAGTAAGTACAGTCATCGACTGATACTCTCCGCGTAAGGTTGTCCGTACAGTGATTTGGTGATATTTTTTTCATTCTCTTTGCGTAGTTTTCGCACATACGTGCATACACATTTACATATATATAGTTATTGTTTTTTTTCCTTCTATTGTTTGGTGAATCACGTGTAATTTTTTAAGTTACAAAAGTTTAACATATTTATAATGCCCCCTGGGGTACCTCCGCTTGGGGATAACAGGTTCGCCCTGTTATCCACAAGCCCAAAAAAAAAAAAGAAAAAAACGCATGACTTTACAAACGACGCATTTCCAATACTACCTACAATAACAAAAGAGCACCCTAAATATTTGGTAGCAAGTTCCATTAACTCCGATCGTCCCCTTAGCAAGTATTCGTGCTTCGCGGTACATAAAGCCCTAAAAAATATCAGTACAGAAATAGTAAGTATATCAGAACTAAGGGACGGCAACCTCTTTTTGCTAGTAAAGAACAACAACATAGCAAAACGATTTTTGTCAGCCACAAACTTATCTGGAATTTGCAGCGTAAAAATAGAGCTTCATAACAACCTTAATTCTTGCAAAGGTACCATCTTCGCACCGTGCTTGAATGAAGTTACAGAAAAAGAAATAATTGAAAATTTAAGAGAGCAAGGCGTAGTCTCAGTATTTAAATTCCCTAAAATTGTCAATGGAAAATCTATCCCTAGTGGGGTAGTTCTGCTAACATTTGATTTATACCACCTACCGGGAAAAATTGTAATCTCGGGGTATACTACAAAAGTCAGGCCATACTACCCTAACCCTATGAGGTGTAAGAATTGTCAATATCTTGGACATACTACTAAACGCTGCACCAAACTGCCTGTATGTGAAAACTGCTCCCTCCCGCCTCATCCTTCATCCTCATGCACACAAATCAACTGTGTTAATCGTTCGGGCCCTCACCCCTCCTCAAATAAATCATGTCCCGAATTCCTACAAATGAAAGAAATAATCAAAGTTAAAACTGACAGAAAATGCTCAATGCGTGAAGCAATAAAAATACACAGCACCCAAGTTACTGCTATTTTCAATTCCTCCTCTCCCACATTCGCCAATATCACAAAAAACATTCCGAGCCCCCAACAACAAACCTCAATGAATCCTACATCTGGAAACACTAACAATATCCCAGCAATGCAATCACTTAACAAATTTAACAACAACAACTCATCAACATGCAATAACTCTATTATATTCAGCTTCTCAAACCAAACAATAGAAAAACAAGACAATAATAACACATCACTACAACAATCCAGCAATACTAGCATTATAAGAAATGATCAAAACATTGTACAGACATACCAAACAAACAATAGCACATTAAATAAACAACTAAATAATAATAATCCAAACGAATCTACTGATAGCAATATCGAATCAGCATGTTTATCAGTCGATGACCCATCTACTTTGGTTTCATCCCTTCTTTCCCACCTTATTTCCCCCAACTTTCCCATTACCTCCCCTATCCCCCTCCCCCCGGAGGACCATATAATGGAATAAATGTTGCAAATCCTACAATGGAATTGCAACTGGCTTTTAAATAACTACCCAGATCTCAATATATTAATTAATGATTTCGCGCCTGGCATTATTGCCTTACAAGAGACTCACCTACCATACTATAAGACAGCACACCCGCCTAATAAATATTTTCGTTACTTCCACAACAAAAATCAAATTGTCTCTTGCAAGCAGGGTGTTGCAATATTTGTAAAAAAGCATTTAAGTCATAAACATATTCATATTTCATCTAACATTTCTTGCCTAGCGGTAGAGGTAGACATTGGGTACAAAATTACTATAATAAACTGTTATATTCCCCCGCAGCAAAACTTTTTACAGGAGATCTTGTCAACATTATTAAAAACTTTTCCACCCCTATCATTCTACTGGGAGATTTTAACTCTTGGAGTCCCCTTTGGGGTTCTCCTTGCGCCAACAGAAGAGGGCAAATAATCGAAGACCTAATTCTAACGCACAATCTTACCGTCCTTAACGACGGAGCTCCATCTCATTTTTCTACTCACAGTACCTTTTCCCACCCTGATATTGTTCTCGCTTCCTCTTTCATTGCACCAAAACTATCTTCACGTACCATAGACGAGCTTCATAACAGCGACAATTACCCACTCATCACCTCCCTGAACACTCCCTGCTGGTCGTTAAGGAATATCAAATCGAAGTTTCTCACAGACAAGGCTGATTGGTCCCAGTTTCGGACGATCTCATCTTCTCTAACTAGCAATAGTCCTAGACTCAAAAATGTAAACGCGGAAGCCAGTACCATAAAAACTATTATTCGCTCTGCTTCACATCTAACAATACCTCAGAGCAACACAAACAAATTCTACGCAAAATTGCCTTACTGGTCAAACTTGTTGACCCCTCTTAGGAAAAACCAGAAAAACCTATGGAACAAATAAAAGCTAACGCCATTTTCAGAAAGGATTGAAATCAGCCAAGTATAAATCGCTTGAAAAAATAACTTCTAACATCAACCCAAACTCGAGCCCTAAAAAAATTTGGACAGACATCAAAGTGCGTACAGGTTCCCCACTCTCCTCACACATCCGCTTTATTCATTCATCACAAGGCCCTATCTTCTTTCCAGAGAAAATTGCAGAAGAGTTTGCATCCACCTGGTCAAAGTACTCTCACTCCATCAATTTTCACCCAATCTTTAACGCACTGAAAAGCAGCACACTAGCAGAAACTTGTCAAAACTACACCCCCTCTGAATCTGCGCTAGCAATAGAAGCACCTATCTCACTGGAGGAATTCGACTCCACAATCCACCCAATGACAGGGAAAACTCCCGGAAAAGATAAAATCGCTCACCCCATACTAAAAAATCTTTCAATCGATTTGAAAAAGAGACTTATTGCGTTATACAATGAAATATTGAGCACTGGCGTATTCCCACAGGATTGGAAGCTATCTTCAATACTCCCAATCCTTAAGCCAAACAAACCATCCTCTGCTATAACAAGCTACAGACCAATATCGCTGCTTCCATGTATGTCTAAAGTATTGGAAAAAATAGTCTCTGTTAGAATTATGTGGTTCGCTAAGACCAACAAACTCTTATGTCCACACCAATTTGCTTTCCAGAAAGGCGTAGGAGTCATCGAACCCTTAGTATACTTTGACCACTTTGTGTCTGCTGCCTTAGCAAGCCAAAATCACGTTTCGGTCTTAAGCATTGATTTCGAGAAGGCTTTTGACAGAATTGGAGCACACCTTGTCCTCAAAGAACTGAAACGTTGGAAAATCAGAACTAGAATCTATAACTTCGTTAAGGCATTCCTACAAAACCGCAAATTCGTGTCAAAAGTCAACAATTTCAACTCAAATATATACGATTCATTTAATGGGATACCACAAGGTTCTCTCTCGGTTGTTTTGTTTATAATAGCCTTCAACGAACTTAGCACGATTCTATCTTCTTTTAACCAAGTTGAGCATCTTATATATGCTGACGACGTCATCATTTTCTCCAAAGCCAAAAATCTAAGTCGGATACAAAACACTTTTATAAGCATCCCCAATAGAGTATCCGAATGGAGCGAAACCTCAGGCGCAAATATCTCCACTAGCAACATCACTGCTCCTGTCCATCCGTGTCCCTTAATAACACCGTGATTCCCCACACTAATACCCTAAAAGTATTAGGAATAATATTTGATAAGACCTATAGTTTTAAGGAGCACTGTAAATATATAAGGGCAAGCCTGTTCACTAGACTAAATATAATTAAATTTCTCTCGTCTAAACATTGCTTTGTTCACACCAATACTCTGGTCAATATCACAAAAGCACTACTACTATCTAAGATCGACTATGGACTCGCGATATATGGAAATTGCGCAAAATCTAGCATCAGAATTCTGCAAGCGCCATATCATGCTGCAGCCAGAAGAAGTATACGATCCTTTCCTACATCACCTAACAAAGTCGTTTTAACCGAAGCTGGGTTACCAGATATCCCACAAAGAACTAAATATATCACAATGATCCTAATACCAAAACTACTTTACTGCAGAAACGAGCTTCTACTTAAACAAGCGAATGCAACCAATGCAGCCAAAAAAAGGGGAAGAAAGAATTCAGCTCTAACCCGCTGTCTCCTATTTTTAAAGGACTTAGATATATTAGCAACACCTACACTTATTCCTTCTACTACCAGACCACCTTTTATCACTCCGAAGCAATCATTTATCAGCGATCTCCATAAACACAGCAAGAATACTACCAGTGCCTTGGAATATAAGCAACTATTCTATGAAGCCTTAAAACCATTTAACGGGAGCTGGGAAGTTATATACACCGATGGGTCGAAGTTCGATTCCACCACAACGTTTGCTGTAGTAAACAACTCTGGTGCTACAATAACCGTCGGAGCTCTATCCCAATACTGCTCAGCATTTACAGCTGAAATAGCTGCCTTGCTAGAAGCAGTATTATATGCTTCTTTCAACAAAAGCAAATTTATCATATGCTCAGACAGCAGATCGGCAATAGAAAGCGTACTAAATTCAAAAAACGACTCCAGTTTAACTGTTCTACTACGCGAATTGCTCCTGCAAAACAGCAATTCAATTAAAATTATGTGGGTACCTGGTCACATTGGCATACCTGGTAACGAAACCGCTCACAAAAGGGCAAAAGAGGCGGGTACAGAGCCGCTACACACGTTCAGATATTTCACAGAAAACGATATACGATTACTGGTCAAAAAATCATTACGGAACATGTGGTCTATAAATTGGGAAAACTTTCAAAAAATATAATCCCAATGGTGTCCGACCTGTATACCCCACAGATTCGACTACTTACAACATAAGACACTTCGTCCGTCTCAGAATTGGACACACAATAACTACCCACTCACATCTCCTCAATGGCACATCCTCTAACTCATGCCCTTACTGTGGACTTCCTGGCGTAACCGTAATACATCTTATCGACAACTGCGAAGAATTACAACACATACGCACTTCCATATTCGCTGATAGCAAACCTTCCACCTACCTCCAAAATATGAATGGAACAAATATCACTTTAATTTCTAAATTTATATCTCATAGTAAGTTAAATATCTAATCTTTGAACAAAGCAGTAAAGTAAATTACTATTAATATTTTCCCTTTTCTTACTTATATATATCTTATATACACTTGTATAAACATACGTTAGTTATTTTAAACAAATGTGCGATGGCTCAGCGATCCACCATAAGGATGGACAACTGATCCAAACGCACGTAGGTATGTATCGGGTGTTTTTTTTAGGGGTATAGAACTTCGAATTGAAATAAAACACAAGAAAATCGTTTTAAGGTCCATCAATTTGGCTTTATTGGAAGGATAATTTTATGCCATTAATGTTTAAATATGATTTCGGGCATGTGGCCGCCACGGCTGGCTCGAATAAAGCCAATTATACAGGTCCAATTTTCAACCACTTTTTCGAGCATATGGGGCCGTATGTCGGCAATAACGCCACGAATGTTGGCTTCCAATTTCCCTAACGTTTCTGGTTTGTTGGCGTAGACGAGCGACTTCACATATCCCCAAAGAAAATAATCCAATGGTGTCAAATCACACGATCTTGGTGGCCAATTTACAGGTCCATTCCGCGAAATTATGCGCTCATCGAATGTTTCCTTCAATAAATCGATTGTGACGTGCGCTGTGTGGCATGTAGCGCCGTCTTGTTGGAACCACAACTCATCCACATTCATGCCATCCAATTCGGGAACAAAATAGTCGGTTATCATGGCTCTATACCGGTCTCCATTAACGGTAACTGCCTCTCCAGCATTATTGCGGAAGAAGTATAGCCCAATGACTCCACCAGCCCATAGAGCACACCAAACAGTCAGTTTTTGTGGATGTAATGGCGTTTCAAGGGTCTCATGTGGATTCTCTTCACTCCAAATGCGGCAATTTTGCTTGTTGACGTAGCCATTCAACCAAAAATGAGCCTCATCACTGAACAAAATTTTGCGATGAAAATCAGCATCGAGATCAATCTCATTTTCAGCCCATACACCAAAATCACGACGCATTGCATGGTCTCGCGGCTTTAATTCTTGCACAAGCTGGATCTTGTAAGGTCGCAAGCCAAGATCTTTGCGCAAAATCTTCCATAAAGTTGATGGACAAAGCTCCAATTGCTGTGCACGGTGGCGAATCGATTCATTCGGGTCCTCTTCAACACTTTGCTCTACAGCGGCAATTGTTTCTTCGGTGCGCACTGTTCGACGTCTCTGTGGATGCGTATTATCACATAGAGTAAACGTAGTGCGAAAACGATCCATGGTTAACCGAATTAATTGCTCTGATGGACGATTATGTCGACCATAAAATTGACGGAGCTCGCGGTAAACTTCGCGAACTGAACCATTATTTTCGAAATAAATTTGCACGATTTGCAAGCGTTGTTCTTTTGTCAACCTGTTCATGATGAAATGGCAAACCAAACTGAACATAAATGACATTAGAGTTGCCAGATTTGACCACAAAATGCCAGTTTTATCTCTATTCGAAAAACAAACCTGTAAAAAAAACACCCGATACATATCTTCACTTTACCATTGTAATTAAATATATAAGCCGAAGGCCCTGGCAGCCAGTGCTTCAGATATTTTAGGTGTAGCAATTATTGTATAATTGTTTCTCTTGTTAATAAATAAAATAATAGTAAGTACCCAGCAGAACCTGTGAGTAATCCTGGAGATCTCCTGGAGTAATCCCTGGGGTAGTAATGTATTACTCCTTATCACTCCCTATACTCATGTGTAAATGCATGCAATTTCTATTGATAACTTTTAACATTGCCTGTCCTAGGAAGGCGAGTAATCCCTTATTTCTCCCAAAAGAGCAATAGGGGAGTTATCTCTTTTTCCTCCCAAAAGAGCAATAGGGGAGTAACAATTAAAACTACACATGTCTTCGGTTTAAACAGTTTCATTAATTAATTTCTTATTTTATTTAGTTTGAACAGTTTTATTAATTAATATTTACATTTCTTATTTTATTTAGTTTATTTTTGTTGTTGACTTTTTGTTTTTTGTTTATATGTTTTTCGATAGGACGCTGCCTTGTTTTCGAAAAAGGCTTTTTTCATTGCCTTAACGTATTCTTCGTATGTGGCATATTCATCCTTCAATGCATCTACATTAAAAATATATTATTATTAAAATGTGAAGAAAGAACTTAAATAAATACAAATCCGGCCTTTAGCCCCGTCCCAATTGACTTTATTCAATGCAACAGACAAAAAGTGAAGCGTGCCAAGTAAAAGAAATCCCGTTAGTTCCAAAGAATTTTTGATACTATTACTCTCCTATTGATACCGAAGGAGGAAGAAGGGAGTAATAAGAAATTATATTACTCTCCTATTGATACCGAAGGAGGAAGAAGGGAGTAATAAGAAATTATATTACTCTCCTATTCATACCCAAGGAGCAAAAAAGTAGCATTAAGAAGTTTAATACTCACCTATTGATAGCAGGGGAGCAAAAAAGGAGTTTTACAATATTATCACTCTCCTATTGATACAATGAGGGAGTACAAAAATTAAAAAATCTCCCCAATTACTCCCTAATCATGTAAAAGGGAATACTCCCATTTTACTCGCTTTAGGTTCTGCTGGGTAATTTCTTATACATATACATAAACAGAAAGCGCGTGGCGAAGCCTCGCGCAACTGTTGCCAGCTAGTATCATATACAACGAAGGTCGCTTCAGAATCGTATAAAGAAAACGCGTCAGAATATCGCATAACGAAAGTCACGTCAGAATATTCTACCCCTATTTTTATTTATTACCAATATTTTTATTAATGCTACCACTATTTTTACTCATTTCTACCGTTTTCTTTTACTAATTTCTTCTACTGACTTTACTAATTTCTGCCACTATTTTTTAATGCTGCTAGACTAATTACTGTAGCCGTGAACCACCGCCGTAGCCGAGTGTAGCGTGTGCGCGTTTGATTCGTCGGTTCCCGGGTTCAAATCCTGGTCGGGGCAAGTACAGTCAAAAAATTATAAAAACATTGTTTTTTAATAGCGGTCGCCCCTCGGCAGGCAATGGCAAACCTCCGAGTGTATTTCTGCCATGAAAAAAATTGTCACAAAAAAACATACGCCGTTCGGAGTCGGTGTAAAACTGTAGGCCGCTCAATTGGTGTTACAATATCAGACGCACACCACAAATTGTAGAAGTTAGGCCAAGATCGTTTAAGCGGTTATAGCGCCCATTAAGTAAGAAAGTACATTACTACGACCATTTATTTTATTAATTTCTATTACCACAAAGAAGTTTTACTTTTTGCTCGTTTTTAGTTTTTCATCCTCCCCTGTTAATAAAATGTTGAGGAATGATAATATGCTAATCTTATTTATTTTGTAATATCTATGTGTTGCTGCACGCCCGCTTCGCGATATAAATCTTAAGTTTAATATTGTTTGTTGTCATAGACGAACCCTGTATTATATGTACTTGCATTTATCATCTCTTCTGTTTGCATCTATGATCGTGGTTATGTATGCGCTATGCGTACGCATACACACATTCATATATTCTCTTACATGTAGTTGAACTGTCATTTACCTGCATACATATGTATGTACATAACTGCAATGCAGAGTTTATCACTTTATCTTCAGTGTTCATTCGTAAAGTTATTATTCTTTAATACATATTTAAGTACATAATGTGAACTTACCGCAATGTGTTAATCGCCGCTATTCCCAAACGCTGTTATAAATACCAATCTGTTTCGAGCAAATTCATATTTATTTAGTCGCCGATCGGAGTTTGGATAGCGAAGGACACACTGCGGTAAGTATTACTGGTTCATATGCATTTGTATGAAATTCAGATTAAATCTTTTCAGAAATAAACCAAGTTTCAACGAAGCTATCAAATTGTCAGTCTAATGCCAAAGACTTTTTATTTATTGAACTTGCGTTAAATTCGCAAGCGTTATCGATCGGCGACAACTCTTTATTTCGCAGTCCAATTTTGGAACTGCATATTTATTTGCAAGTTATTGCCATTGCCAACTTGCTGCTTGGTCGTATATTATATCGCTGAATGTTATATGGGCGAATCACCTCGCCGTAGCCCTCGATTGAACGATATAATGGAGTGTAAAGATTCAGCATCGACTCCTGCCACGTCGAATAGTGCCGGAGCGAAAACCACCTCACGTCCCGATACTGCCACCACTACCACCACCACCACATGCATAGCCACTACCGCGTCAAACACCGCCGGAGCAGTTAGCCGTAACACTTCAACGTCCGCACCACCAAAAACCGCAGCGCATCAAGAGGCTATAATGCAAGCAATGCAAAAGCGTATTGCGATGTTGGAAAATAGCCTCAAAGCAGCTGAAGTGAAGTTGAGGGAGCATGAAGCCCAAAGTGAGGCTGACAATGCGTCAACCAGTGCTCGCATTGAGTCGGCTCGAGCTCCTCAACTACAAACGATGCAAAATCGAGTCGTACCTTCGCCAGAACTAGAAGTGCCAACAGTGACGAATGCCATCTCGGCACCGTTACCGTCACTAGTGAATAGTCGCCAATCGCCATACTATTTTGCAACATCCACTCCTACCGCAAATGTTCAGTACGTCACATCGAATGGTATGCCAGTGCCACACAATGCATATGCCTATTCAGGCGTTCCGCCAAGTGAGGCCATTTCTGTAAACTCCAACACGCCTGTTCATGCCAACATGGGTTCTGTAGCCACACAGTCGTCTTGCTTACCTCGGCAAATGCAAGCCTTGCCGGATTTTTGTGGCAAAGCAGAATGGCCTATATTTTATACTGCCTTTACAGAATCCACCTCTGTCTATGGGTATAGCGATTTTGAAAATAATCAACGGCTACATAAGAGCTTGAAAGGCGAAGCTCGGGAGACCGTCAAGTCTCTGCTGATACATCCGAGCAACGTCAATAATGTTATTGATCAGCTGAAATTTAGGTTTGGTCGTCCTGAGCAGTTGATTCGTTGTCAACTAACTCAAGTAAGAGAAATCGCGCCCATCCCAGAGAGTGGAATGTTAAAGTTAGTGTCGTTTGCCACAAAGGTGAATAATATATGCATATTCCTTCAATCAGCCAGCGGAGGAGAACAGCATCTCGCCAATCCTACGCTACTCGACGAACTCGTCATGAAACTGCCCATGAGTAAGCGGATTGAGTGGGCAAGTTACGCAGCATTCATACAGCCATACGCTACTATACGACAATTTAGTGAGTGGCTGACGAAACTAGCGAACATTATATCTGCAGTGTATGATGTCGAGTCAGTGCGAGACCCCAAACGACGTGTCGTATTACACGCCGTAGAGTCACAACGTCTACCTAGATGCCCAATATGCCAGGGCGCACACAAAGCAGCTGAGTGCAGGGAGTTCATCGATCTCACAGTGCCGAATAGACCGAAGTTAAGAGACGCCGCTTGTGTTTTTCATGCCTCAACGCAGGGCATGGCACTCGTAGCTGCCAGCGCCGGAAGCTTTGTTCAACCGAAGGGTGTAGAAGAATGCACCATAAATTATTGCATGAAAGGTACAGTGTCAGTAACATGCCATCAGAGATTCATCAACATAGTAGGAGCATACCAATTGCCGAACGTTCCATGCATACTCATCAGTCATCACGTGATCAAAGATCAGAGGCCGCAGTTCTTAGCTGTAGTAATGGGTCTGCTGATAACAAGCTATATTTTAGAATTTTGCCAGTTGTGTTGTACAACGATAATAAGCGCGTTGAAACGTATGCGCTTTTGGATGAAGGTTCGTCTATTACAATGATCGACAATGCACTTTTACAAGAACTGGGGTTACGTGGCCGTGAACAGCGTCTAAATTTGCAATGGTTCGGAGGGCGCGCTACACAAGAACCAGCCGTAATAGTAGACTTGTTTATCAGCGGAGCCGGAATGCAGAAGCGACATAAATTGCGAAGCGTGTATGGAGTGTCGAATCTACAGTTGCCATCACAAAGCCTAAGTATAGCAGAGTTAAACTGTGATGACATACATCTACGTAAGTTGCCAATACAAACGTACTCACACATCAGGCCCAAGGTGTTGATCGGGCTGGACCATTGCCACCTCGGTTTGCCATCGTCCACTATGAAACTTAATAGAAGTGGACCGTTCGCAGCGAACACCGAGTTGGGATGGGTGGTGTATGGGCCAACTGCCAACAAACAACAGTCGTTTCCGCATTGCTTGCTCGTGAATAGTCAGAGCGACCAGTCATTGCATAATTGGGTGGCTGACTATTTTGACACCGAAAGTTTTGGAGTTAGACCATCGCCACCCATCGAAAATGAGGCTGATATTCGTGCGAAGAGGACTCTGGAGAAAACTTCATGCCGTGTTAATGGGAGATTTCAGACGGGTCTCTTGTGGAAGCATGATAGTGTTGAGCTTCCTGATAGTTATCCCATGGCGCTTAGGAGGCTGAAAGGTATCGAGAATAAAATGGGTCGCGATGGTGTGTTCGCTGCCGAATATAAACGCATTCTAGAATCGTATGTATCTAAGGGTTATGCACGTAAGCTGCCGCCAGCAGATGCTGCCTTGTGGTCGCCGAGGACATGGTACTTGCCACACTTTGCTGTTGCGAATCCTAATAAGCCAGGCAAGCTACGCTTAGTATTCGACGCTGCTGCTGAAGTTGGAGGTGTCTCACTTAACACGCATCTCCTGAAGGGACCGCAGGACTACAAGTCGCTGCCATCCATACTCTTTCATTTCCGTGATGGTGCAGTTGCGGTATGCGGTGACATAAGAGAAATGTTTCACCAAATATTGGTGCAGCAGAAGGACAGATGCGATCAACGGTTTCTATGGCGAGGCGGTGATGCTACTAGGAAGCCAGAAGTCTACGAAATGTGTGTAATGACGTTTGGCGCAGCTTGTTCGCCGTGCGCAGCCAACTACATTAAAACGGTCAACGCGCTAGAACATCGCAGTGGCAGCGACAACGTAAACCGTGCAGTGAAATCCATATTAGACCACCACTACGTAGACGACATGGTGGACAGCTTTGGCACAGAGGAAGAAGCCATCGCCATCTCGCAAACAGTGCGAACTATACACTTGAACGCTGGGTTCGAGCTTCGAAACTTCTCGTCAAACTCACAGACGGTTATGAATGAGCTGGATGGTAACGAAGGTACACGACCCATCTCGAAGAAGGAGAGCCTGTTGGTGGAAAGAGTCCTCGGCTTATTTTGGCAGCCTACAATTGACTGTTTTGGGTTTAAGCTAAAATTTAATAACGTGGATGAAGCCGTCATAAATGGGTCACGGCTTCCCACCAAGAGAGAGATTCTTAGCGTCGTGATGCCGATATTCGACCCTTTAGGATTTTTAAGTAATTTTGTCATCGGAGCAAAATTGATTATGCGCGAGGTGTGGAAGCACAACATTCGTTGGGATGAGCCGTTGCCGGTTGCCATTAACGTTGCATGGGAGAAGTGGCGAAATCAGCTGGTTGCAGTCACGGAGTACTCTATTCCACGTTTTTATTTTCGTAAAGGTATGCCGAAAACTCTGCAGCTCCATGTGTTTGTCGACGCCAGCGAAGTCGCCTTTGCCGCCGTCGCCTACTGGAGGTCCGAAAGCTCCAGTGGCGGAATCGAAGTAGCGTTTATTTCCGCGAAGTCCAAATGCGCTCCAATCAAGCCATTAACCGTGCCTCGCCTCGAACTCCAAGCAGCTGTGCTGGGAACCCGCTTAATGGTCTGTATACGAGAGGAACATTCTGTAGAAGTTGATCAGTGCTTTCTGTGGAGCGACTACAGGACTGTGGTTGGTTGGATCGGAAGTGAACATCGTCGCTACAAATCGTTCGTGCAACACAGGGTAGCGGAAATCTTAACTGCCACAAACCCATCAAACTGGAAGTGGCTGCCAACTGATCTCAATGTCGCCGACGAGGCCACACGTACAAATAGTCGCCTCGATTTCGGGTCAACAGCCCGTTGGTCATGTGGTCCAGCGTTTTTGCATCAGCCGCAACACCATTGGCCTAGTGACGACCCAGTAAAGCCCAATGAAGATAAGCCTGATGAAGAGCTTTGCCGCAAATATGCTCTGGTAATCGTAAATTTAAATTTATTCGAATTTAAGCGTTTTTCTTCCTTGTTAAAGCTGGAGAGAGTTGCAGCCTGGGTATTGCGCTTTATAGATGCTTGTCGCAGCCGTATTCAGCCAGATAGTCGTTATGGGTTAACTGCTCGAGAAGTCGAACTCGCCAAGAAGCTATTATGTCGTCTCGTTCAACAAGAATCGTTTGCCACCGAACTCCAGCAGATTAAAAATGGACAAAACATCGCCCGCACTAGTGCTCTTCTACAACTTTCTCCATATATAGACGAGGAAGGTATTTTACGTGTGAATGGCCTCTTAGACGCCGCCAGCTGGTTGCCTATAAACTCCAGACATCCCATAATATTGCCGCCAACTCATGCCTTCACGAGACTCATCACCATGCACTATCACACAACTATGCGCCACCAAAACACAGAAGCTACAATATGCGAGATTCGTCGCCTTTATTGGATCCCTCGACTACGAACTTTGTTGGGCAGTGTAACTACGAGCTGTTTAGTATGCCGCCTAAGAAGAGTCCAGCCTGAAGCGCCTCAAATGGGACCTCTACCGATTGACAGACTTACTCCATATATAAGACCATTTAGTTACACGGGGATAGATTACTTCGGCCCAGTAGTCGTTACCGTTCGACGCAGTACGGAGAAGAGGTGGGTAGCTCTCTTCACGTGTCTGACAGTTAGAGCGGTTCATTTAGAGTTAGCCCACGACTTGGGCACCGACTCATGTATTGCTGTCCTACGAAATTTTATGAATCGTCGTGGAGTGCCTATACGCCTGCGGTCTGATAACGGGAAGAATTTTGTGGGTACCGAGAAAGAGGCCAAACGATTTAGTGAGGTATTCGACTGCGACCGCATCCAAGATGAGCTTTCAAGCAAGGGCGTTGAGTGGGTTTTTAATTCACCATATAATCCAGCAGAAGGAGGCGTCTGGGAAAGATTAGTGCAATGCGTTAAAAGAGTGTTACGTCAGACGTTGAAGGAATTGGCTCCGAAGGAACACACACTCAATTGCTTCTTAATTGAAGCGGAAAATATTGTCAATTCCCGGCCTCTCACGCACTCGCCTATATCCGCCGAACAAGAGCAGCCTTTGACACCTAACGATTTTCTTCTGGGTGAGCCGAACAACGCACATACTCCGATCGCAGAAGACGTCCTGGAGACAGTTTGCGTTCTACTCCAGCAATGGAGGATTGCCCGCCAGATGAGGAACCACTTTTGGAAGCGGTGGATAGGCGAATATTTGCCAACACTGACCCGCCGAGTCAAGTGGTGCCAAACAAAGAAGCCTATCCAAGAAGGGGATTTGGTCTTTATATGCGACCCTAACGTGCCTAGGCGAGAATGGTGCCGTGGTAAAGTAGAGCGGCTGTATCCTGGAGCGGACGGTGAAGTGAGGCGAGTGGACGTTCGAACTACTGGTGGTGTGAAGCGACGAGCTGTGTCCAAGTTAGCAGTCCTGGACATTGATGGTGGTGAATCAGGGTGATTCACGGAGGTGGGGATGTTGCTGCACGCCCGCTTCGCGATATAAATCTTAAGTTTAATATTGTTTGTTGTCATAGACGAACCCTGTATTATATGTACTTGCATTTATCATCTCTTCTATTTGCATCTATGATCGTGGTTATGTATGCGCTATGCGTACGCATACACACATTCATATATTCTCTTACATGTAGTTGAACTGTCATTTACCTGCATACATATGTATGTACATAACTGCAATGCAGAGTTTATCACTTTATCTTCAGTGTTCATTCGTAAAGTTATTATTCTTTAATACATATTTAAGTACATAATGTGAACTTACCGCAATGTGTTAATCGCCGCTATTCCCAAACGCTGTTATAAATACCAATCTGTTTCGAGCAAATTCATATTTATTTAGTCGCCGATCGGAGTTTGGATAGCGAAGGACACACTGCGGTAAGTATTACTGGTTCACATGCATTTTTATGAAATTCAGATTAAATCTTTTCAGAAATAAACCAAGTTTCAACGAAGCTATCAAATTGTCAGTCTAATGCCAAAGACTTTTTATTTATTGAACTTGCGTTAAATTCGCAAGCGTTATCGATCGGCGACACTATGAGTTATTTTACGCTTTTCCAACTTTTTTTGTTGTCTTTTTTCACATTAATGTGCCGAAGACGGAATTTTGATCTTTCCTTAATTCTGATAAATTGATGTTCAGTACTGATAAATTAATAAAACATTTTATCATTGCCTAGTCGAAGTACATTTTGATATACATATGTTATTTCTATATTTCAAGAAATTATGTATATATATACATATGTATGTATGTGTGTTTCATCACAAAATGTTTTACAGTCACTTTTACATCGTAATAAATAGCTTATTTTAAGTTAGTTGTTTGACATATGTATGTATGCATTTCTGTATTTCAAGAAATTATATATAAGTGTATGTATTTATATTTCATAATAAAATGTTTTAAAGTTCACCTTTGGTCGTAATAAATCGGCTTATTTTAAACTAATTGTTTAACAACAAATGCTAAAATTTATTGGTTGTGTTTTGGTACCACAACGCCCTAAAATGAGCCTTCGACGCAATATAAGGTAAACTTGTAACTTTGTCGAAGTGCTTCGCCTTTATCGTTGGTCGTTATACGAAACTTCGTTCGTTAAGCGAAACATTAAAAAAAAAAACGTTTCCTTTCGTCAAGTGTCTGTGCAACTATAACAATGCGTTAACGAACGAACTCTATTTACTCAGACTCTACA
Organism: Anomoia purmunda; assembly: GCA_951828415.1. Lineage (NCBI taxonomy): Eukaryota > Metazoa > Arthropoda > Insecta > Diptera > Tephritidae > Anomoia > Anomoia purmunda. Next base: position 38,545,854 of record OX639994.1, on the reverse strand, counting down.
ACAATTTTGTTTGGAACTTAGATTGTATTTTTAAAAGCATTTTCATAACACAAGAAATTGAATCTCTGATTGAAATCTGCTAAATGTGGAACGTTTTTATTTCAGAATCCTGATTGTACGTATATTCGCTGTGCCGACAACTAAATTAATTTCTGCAAACGCCTATTATGAAGGTTTGTATTTACGGATGAAAGTACATAATTTAATTTGTTTTAATATTCATAAATATTATAACCAAATTCATGTAATAACAATATAATTCACAAAATTTTAATAACTTGAAAAGTATACAATGTACTTATACTTCTACTTCATTCGACTGGACAAAAATATCCCTGCAAAAAGTGGCTCTTAATGCCCCTATTCCAACTGTTATGCTTAGGTCATTACGATCTACTTTATCTTAAAATTTAGTTAGAAATGCCGCTGCTCAAATTGGGAATTTTAGCAAATACGCTATATGTCCTATTATTATTGAAGTTTCAGAAATTTTTAAGGTAAGTAGAATATAAGTACATGTAATAATTAAAAACTACTTAAGGCATTCAACGTATCTAGTTATCTAACAATAGGAGTTGTTGTTGTTGTATCGGCTTGCCACGCCCTGTAAAGAACGCACGGTGACGGGATGCCTCCTGATGTCGCCTGAGGAACATCTACATCAAGAAGTTAATGTATGGAACACAACCTCTTGCACCCTTTGGGGCACCCAAACAGGCATCTGCTTGCAGTTGAGTCACCCCCAGGCACATCAGAAGGCATCTCCTAGAACTAAAGGACGAGATCCAGCCATATATAACGCAATCGCTGGATCCGGAGGCGTACCGGCGGGCCCTAAGTAACATGCACAGAGAGACAGCCACCACCACCGTCGACTTTCGCCAGTTAAATGCCGTAATAGGAGCCCAACCACCACCTGTAGCAGATGAGGAGTCCCTGCTGCCCCGCGAGTCCCGCGTCACTCTGGCACAATTGCGATCTGGATACTGTAGTAGGCTCAACTCGTACCTATCCAGAATCGACCCTGACATACCCATAACATGTCCGGCATGTGGAGATTCTCCGCACGATACCAATCACCTATTCACATGCTCTCTCAAACCCACTCATCTAACCCCTCCCCTCTGGTACAACCCTATCGAAACTGCACGTTTTCTGGGCCTCCCCCTAGATGAGTTCGACGACAACGACCATGGGTGAATCCGCTCTTTACGGGGCGTGATAACAGCTACAACAGCAACAACAAGCGGAGCATGGTTCAGAATTGGCCAGAGTTCTAGGAGATTTTAATTTTAAGTAGTTTAAACTGGATTCTTGACCCTTTTTAACATCAATAGTACTACTAAATCTTATTTTGTAGTTAATTTGTTAGGAATGGGTTCATCCCAAGTCAACTTATTTCATAATATTCTATATCAAATCACCATCAAACATCCATAACTTGTCTTTGGTTGTGAATATCGTTTAACTTCTATCTGTTTATAAAAAGTATACATAAGTCAGCGTGACATACTAAAGAGTTTTTAGTTCTAAAAATTTTTAGAAACAAGTTTTTGTTTTAAATTTAATACTGTCTTCAAATTGACGCTTTAAGCCAGTTAAATGGCATTTTAACGGTTAAATGGCAGAATCAGTTCGTAAACAAGTTAAAACAAAAACTGCAAATTGTTGTTGGAAATTTAACCAGTTCAACTATTTAACACGTTTGATATCACTGCATGCATTCCGGTGCATACTTTTTGGCGCTTCGTCTCCAAATATGTAAATAAAAACCAGCTGGTACAGGACGAACTTATTAAATTTTCCTAGTGCTGTCTTATTTCCTCATTTCATATGGGCCACTTTGTTACGGTATCTTAATCTTTCCAGCTCGTAGGGATCACTCTGTTAACTTAAACACGAAAACTGCAATTTGAACGGTCTGAACCAGTTCTACATTTAATGAGTTAAATGGCGGAAATTTGAACGTACTATAAACCTGCTAATCAAGGCCGATTTTATGAGTTATATGTATGTCTCGTATTTAAACAGGTGCAGTAATTTAAACAAGTCTGTATACGCAAAGTACATTTGCAACTTTGAATTGAATATTAAGGTGAACCCAAAAAAATTTCGAATTACACAAAATCTAGCTTTCCTAAGGCTATATTTCGTAGAATTACGCTTTCTCCGTTAGTGATACATTTAATCTTTTTGTCGACTCTCTCCTCAAACTTTACGTCTGAAGATAGTTTGCTTCGCGCTGACCCGTATGAGTTGCATCTCAACCCCTCTATCATGACCTTAGTGAAGGAATCAATAATTTGAAAAAGTCTTCTAAGTGTAATGTATGTGACCTATGAGTCATTTATTTTAAAACCTGTGAATCTCTAATAACGCCACTGAAAATCTTTAACAAAACGTTATCTTCAGGCATCTTTATTGATGCGTGGCAGAGGACATACAGTGGTGGTCACGAATTTAGCACACTTGTTTTGAAACCAAATATTCAAATTTTTTTTTATATTTTTTTTTTTTAAATCTTAAACATAAACATTATTTTAAAATTAGTATTTGAATTCACATTTTTAGTATAGTATTATATTTATTAATTCGTCATCTGTAAAGAGAAAAATTAAAAAAAAGTTATTCTAGCCTGGACGCGAAGTTAGCACATTTACCAGATCACGTAATTCGCATCACTTTTATCAACTTACCTTCAATGAAAAAAATTCTTAAGTTAGTATTTGGTTGGAAATCCTCTATTTTTGATAACTTCAGTACATCTTCTACTTAAACTTTCAACCAAAACTTCGCATCGTCTCTTTGGTACTGCATTCCAAGCATTTTGAATTTCGGTCCACAATTCTGCTAAGTTTTTCGGTTTTTTTTGTTCGACGTGATGCTCTATGTCATTCCACAAATTCTCAATTGGGTTGAGATCGGGAGACTGAGCTGGCCACTTCAAAACATCAATTTTATTGCGCTCTAAGCAACTCTTCACCAACCGCGAAGTATGCTTAGGATCATTATCATGCATAAAATGCCATTGTAAAGGCAAATTCTCCTCAGCAAAGGGTATCATATGGCTCTCAATTATATTTTTATACAGATATTGATCCATTTTATTGTCGATTTTTACTATGGGGCCTACACCGTGCCAGGAAAAGGCTCCCCAAACCATTACGTGTCCCCCACCATGTTTAACGGTTTTGATGGTGTACCTCGGATCATGTTGCTTGTTTTGGGGACGCCACACATACTTTTTTCCATCAGAGCCGAATCTACAAAACTTTGATTCATCGCTCCAAAGCACATTTTTCCAAAAACTTAATGGTTTTTCCATGTGCTCCTTTGCGAACGCTAACCTGGCATTTAAATTCTTTTTTGAAACAAGAGGCTTTCGCTGTGCTATGCACCCTCGCAAATTTTGAGCATTTAGCCTTTATTATAAATTCGCGCTTTTTACACAAATTAATCAAATTTTGTATTTTAAAATACACTTTTGTCTAATTTTATAAAACCATTTTTTTAGGTTTTCAGCATTCAGCCTCGAAAGATGTCTATTATATGTATATTAGCGCCTAAAACACTAGTCCGGATTTTTTACAATGCATGATTGTACACCATTTTCTGAAGTTTTGATTGCTATTGTGTACTTAAGGGTTAAATGTATATGGTCAGCGCGTAATAGTTAACTGTTTTGACACTTATCTTATTTTATATGCACCAGTTATTTTGAATTCTTTAGTACAATCGCTTTCGTTATTATCGCTTGTTAGCAACTGCATCGCTTGGCTCTCTTGTTCCGCCCGCTACCGCGTAGTTTTATTATCGCTTTTTATTATTTTGCCGTTCACATATTGGTTTCGAACTCTAATTGACATTCAATTGTATTAAATATAATATTTGAATAAAGTGATCTACATATATTGAAATAAAGCCGCCTAAATTTATTGTGAGATTGGAATTCAATGAATCCGCAAGAGCTTTCTGATCCTTCCCAGTTTCGGTCGCACCACGTGCTTATAACATAGATATATATGTATATTTGTATGTGTACATACTCATGTGCATACGCAGTTGCATAATTCAGTTAATTTGCAAAAATTACTTAAGCTCCGCTGGTAATCGGTTCGAAAGATACAAAGCTCAGTTTTAAATAAATAAAAAGTTGAAAGCGGAAGTACTTGCAATAAAAATAAGTAATTTCAATTGATCGCATTGGTGCAACAAATCGTGAGTGCGTTTGTGTGTGCGCGCTTCATTTGGTTGGTCCCGGGTTCGAATCCTAGCCGAGGCACGTAACATCAAAAATTATAGAAAAGTTCTTTCTAGTAGCGGTCGCTCCTCGGCATGCAAACCACAAAGTGTATTTCTTTCATGAAAACTCTCACAAAAATGATTTGTAGTTCGGAGTCGTCGGAAAAATGTAGATCATTCAATTTCTGTTGAAACATCAAAACGCACACCACAAATTGTAGGAGAAGTTCGGCCAAACATCAAGCTATGGCGTAAGAGCCAAATTATTATTGATATTATTATTTTACTTCTATTGCATAATTGTCAACGTTATAAATTGGATCTTGTTCGGTTTTTGTAATTTATGAAGCAAAATAACCTTTTTACAGAAAATTAATTCAAAAGGAGTAAATATCTTATCAAACGTTGCTGCATTATGCAAAAAAGTAAAATAGTTTCGTAATGGTGTGTTGTGGAAAAATTATGTTTTATTTTTTTTAAATAGTTGTTAATTCCGAGAAAATTTCAGTTTTGTATTCGATTCCTAAGTCCGATTTTATTGAGGTTCAAACCCAAAAAAAATTTGAAAAATAGCTATTGCTATTATTTTATCGCATTTAAATAAATTTTGAAATATCACGGGTAATGTTTTTCGAAATAAATTTTTTTCGTTCCGCAGTGCCCTCCTTCCATGGGGCCGTCATGGTAAATTGTCATTAGTTATAGCTTTTTATCATTGTCAGTTATTGTTTCTACGGTATCTGTTCAATCATCGAAAGTAAATCATCTAAATTCATTATTTCCTTACCAGTCTAACACTAAGCAACTCGAGTTTCTTATGTTTTATGTGCGCACAAATTTGTATTGTCGAAATTTCGTAATTTTATCATGTATACATAATTGCCGATCTAATATGCGATATCCTTTTTGAAAAATTGTAAGAAACATTGGCCGTGTTTTTTAAGTCTTTACTGTAATATAATTTCATCATGGCTCTTTTTAACTGCAAGTATTGGTTTTGTTGATTCCCTAATTTTAATGATAATGCATGAAAGTGAAATGTTTTATTTGCAAAGTAAATGGCTAAAAGTTCTAACTGTAATTGGCTTTTCTGTTCGGAATTATTAAATGCTTTCAAAGCAAAACAAATTGGCAAATCACTACCCTGACTGACTGAGTAAAGCAGCGTACCCGGTTTTTGAAGCATCAAATATACTAATAAATTGTTTTGTAAAATCTGAATATCGCAGGAAATTTCGAGAAATTAGCGTGAATCTGAAAGCGGTTTCACATGCACTGCCCCAACCAAGTTCAACCTTTTTCCTGCCTAAACGATTCAAAGGTGCTGTTAGAGACGCAAAATAATAGCAAATGCGACGAAACGTCATATTTCGTTTGTTGAGGCACAAGAGCCCTCAGTAGGTTAAATTATCGCAGTAGCAGCGCAAGTTGAGTCGCTGCCCATATTGTCAGTGCAGCGGCAGCGCTAGCTGGGTTGCTGCCCACATTGCAGTTAGTAATAGGTAGTAGCGGTCGATATTGTTTTGCATGGAACCAATAATCGGGATCATATGTAAAATTGCGTGCATAAAAAATGGATTTTTGGCACGACAAATATCTCACCACCTCTCATTATTGATGCAGCCGAAATAACACGCGTTTTCATACCAACATATGTACATATGTACATAATGGAATGACACCAGGCTGCAGTTAAATCACGCCACCCAACTCCCGCTATTCATCGTCAGCGTCACTGGTCTGACGTTGTTGCCAAATTCATTCACTTTTCGTTGCTCAACCATGCACCACCAGTTATTTCTCCGCTTAACAACTAACCTATTGTATTAATCATCAATAAATATTTTCTAAGTACATAGTACTTTCAATTCGTTTGATTTCGCAGGAAAGGGCTAAGGAAAACGCTCCTAGCTCCAACAGCGTTTTTGTCAGTCGGTTTTGTACCTTTTTAACTGCGTTGGTGTCGTCTGGCAAGAAAAATGAATTTTTTCGGGTAAGTTTCAAATTGAACGCACGACATCTACGAAAACGTTTTAAGTAATGTGATTCGCTACAACCAATCACGATTATTTCGTCGACGTAAAAAAATTCCACATAGGGCAGAATACCAAAAAAAGCTATTGTCAACAATAGTGAGAATGAATTTGGTGCTACATTTAAACCAAATGAAATAACTTTCCATCGAAATGCTTCCCCGTCGGTACTAAAAGAGGTTACGTCTCGTGAGTCAACATGCAAGAGAATTTGATGAAATTCAGGAAAAGGTCTAATGTCGAAGATCACTTTGTTCAAACAAGGTTGTCTAAAATATCGTCTACTCGCGCTAGAGGCAACTTATCGGCGATAAGTTTTTTGTTAACAGCACGAAATCTACGCACATATGGTATGCGTGTATCTTTCTTTGGAACTACAATTAAAGGGCTGTTATAATTTGAATAACTTTCTTCTATTAAGTCGTTTTCTAATAATTTTCTAACTTGTCGATTTCTTGTCCTGGGAATACGGTAAACGGTAATTTTTAATGTAAACGGGATTAGTGTCTTACAGGTTTTGTTCGTAAAATTTTTTTAATGTCATTTTGTCATCGGGAAGTGCAAATATATCTGCGTAATCTACGCACAATTTAAGAAACTTGCTTTCCATATGTCGATTAATTTGTTTTTTTAAGACAGTAATTAATTTTTTTTTGTCCGGTTGCCATCTTTTGTCGTCTCATTAATTGTATATACGTTAGTTACGTTTTCGTATTATCAAGTAAAAAACTACCCAGTAACTTGCGAGTAACGAAATTTCTGAGCATAACCAAAATTTGCTCTCAATGAGAAAAACATGCAAGAAAGTACGAAAACGCAAAATCAGCAAGAAGTTGCAAGTTTATGTTACAGCTGATTTTTGTGTGGCGCGAAATTTAAAAAATATTTATGTACCTTAAATGCTTTACGCCTCACAATTGCTAATGATTCAGGACTATCCTTGCAAACACACATATTCTGGCCGTCTTACTGATATATGTACATACATATGGTTCGTTTTAATATATCAGCAAATTTACAAATGTTGATAAATTCAATATCTTGTCTCCTTTTTGTTTGGATTTAGGTCTAAGCACAGTGTTTCCACAGCTATGATACAGATACTTGACGATATCAGACTTAGCTTTGACAAAAAGTATCTAACACTTCTCTGCTTGCTGGATTTTTCTAAGATTTGATACTGTTGACCATAAACATCTTTGCTATAAATTAAAAAAGTACTTTGGTGTTGGTCAATCTGATATGCAATTGATGGAGAGCTACCTGACAGGCAGGTCGCAGCGTGTGAAACCTACGTCCATTGTCGTCTGGCTTTCTTCAAACCTCAATCCTTATTCAGTTTGTTTGAGAATGATGTGTTTTCTGTATGTTAGCACGCGAGCATTCATGCATACGCAGATTATATTCAATTATATATGCCTAGACCTCTTGGCCAGTCAGCCAACTTGTGCTCAGACTTTAATAAAGATCTTGTATTTATTAAATCTTGAATCTCTTTGAATGATCTTTGTCTTAATTGTAATAAGTGTTATGTATTACCTATTTGTAAGAAACGTTTTAACCTCACAACTATTCCATCTTTGTATATAGGGAATAAACTAATCAAATTCGTTTCCAAAGTAACAAACCTTGAATTTGTTATTAATACCGATTTAACGCGTATTGACCAAATGAACTCCTTCGTTACACCTTAAGAATTTTTAGAATGTCTGCCTCATTTACGCCGATCAATGTAAAACTAAAACATGCAATCCAACTAATAATGCCGATAATTTGTTACTAAACTAGTCTATAGAAATCTGCACATGAAATTGAGATAGCCTTTAACCAGTCAACACGCTATGTGTTTGGACTAATATATGTATAAATATGAACATATGTATCTTTGCCTGGAGGAAAAGTATATTGGGTTGTGAAATTTTTGATTACTTGAGATCCGGAAACTGCATTTTCTTATTTCGGCTTGTGGTGGATAACGTACCTCGCTATATATGCGAGAAACTGTTAGTTCCAAAACAAACAACAAGTGTAAATAACCTAATAGTACTTTATTATAAATTCCTAATTTTTTTCAGTAATTACTGAAAATTGTTACTTTTCGCGCTTTTTACACAAATTAATCAAATTTTGTATTTTAAAATGCACTTTTGTCTAATTTTATAAAACCATTTTTTTAGGTTTTCAGCATTCAGCCTCGAAAGATGTCTATTATACTTATGTATATTAGCGCCTATAACACTAGTCCGGGTTTTTTACAATGCATGATTGTACACCATTTTCTGAAGTTTTGATTGCTATTGTGTACTTAAGGGTTAAATGTATATGGTCAGCGCGTAAGAATTAACTGTTTTGACACTTATCTTATTTTATATGCACCAGTTATTTTGAATTCTTTAGTACAATCGCTTTCGTTATTATCGCTTGTTAGCAACTGCATCGCTTGGCTCTCTTGCTCCGCCCGCTACCGCGTAGTTTTATTATCGCTTTTTATTATTTTGCCGTGCACATATTGGATTCGCACTCTAATTGACATTCAATTGTATTAAATATAATATTTGAATAAAGTGATCTACATATATTGAAATAAAGCCGCCTAAATTTATTGTGAGATTAGAATTCAATGAATCGGTAAATATCCGCAAGAGCTTTCTGATCCTTCCCAGTTTCGGTCGCACCACGTGCTTATAACATAGATATATAGTATGTATAGTTGTATGTGTACATACTCATGTGCATACGCAGTTGCATAATTCAGTTAATTTGCAAAAATTACTTAAGCTCCGCTGGTAATCGGTTCGAAAGATTCAAAGCTCAGTTTTAAATAAATAAAAAGTTGAAAGCGGAAGTACTTGCAATAAAAATAAGTAATTTCAATTGATCGCATTGGTGCAACAAATCGTGAGTGCGTTTGTGTGTGCGCGCTTCATTTGGTTGGCCCCGGGTTCGAATCCTAGCCGAGGCACGTAACATCAAAAATTATAGAAAAGTTCTTTCTAGTAGCGGTCGCTCCTCGGCATGCAAACCACAAAGTGTATTTCTTTCATGAAAACTCTCACAAAAATGATTTGTAGTTCGGAGTTGTCGGAAAAATGTAGATCATTCAATTTCTGTTGAAACATCAAAACGCACACCACAAATTGTAGGAGAAGTTCGGCCAAACATCAAGCTATGGCGTAAAAGCCAAATTATTATTGATATTATTATTTTACTTCTATTGCATAATTGTCAACGTTATAAATTGGATCTTGTTCGGTTTTTGTAATTTATGAAGCAAAATAACCTTTTTACAGAAAATTAATTCAAAAGGAGTAAATATCTTATCAAACGTTGCTGCATTATGCAAAAAAGTAAAATAGTTTCGTAATGGTGTGTTGTGGAAAAATTATGTTTTATTTTTTTTAAATAGTTGTTAATTCCGAGAAAATTTCAGTTTTGTATTCGATTCCTAAGTCCGATTTTATTGAGGTTCAAACCCAAAAAAAATTTGAAAAATAGCTATTGCTATTATTTTATCGCATTTAAATAAATTTTGAAATATCACGGGTAATGTTTTTCGAAATAAATTTTTTTCGTTCCGCAGTGCCCTCCTTCCATGGGGCCGTCATGGTAAATTGTCATTAGTTATAGCTTTTTATCATTGTCAGTTATTGTTTCTACGGTATCTGTTCAATCATCGAAAGTAAATCATCTAAATTCATTATTTCCTTACCAGTCTAACACTAAGCAACTCGAGTTTCTTATGTTTTATGTGCGCACAAATTTGTATTGTCGAAATTTCGTAATTTTATCATGTATACATAATTGCCGATCTAATATGCGATATCCTTTTTGAAAAATTGTAAGAAACATTGGCCGTGTTTTTTAAGTCTTTACTGTAATATAATTTCATCATGGCTCTTTTTAACTGCAAGTATTGGTTTTGTTGATTCCCTAATTTTAATGATAATGCATGAAAGTGAAATGTTTTATTTGCAAAGTAAATGGCTAAAAGTTCTAACTGTAATTGGCTTTTCTGTTCGGAATTATTAAATGCTTTCAAAGCAAAACAAATTGGCAAATCACTACCCTGACTGACTGAGTAAAGCAGCGTACCCGGTTTTTGAAGCATCAAATATACTAATAAATTGTTTTGTAAAATCTGAATATCGCAGGAAATTTCGAGAAATTAGCGTGAATCTGAAAGCGGTTTCACATGCACTGCCCCAACCAAGTTCAACCTTTTTCCTGCCTAAACGATTCAAAGGTGCTGTTAGAGACGCAAAATAATAGCAAATGCGACGAAACGTCATATTTCGTTTGTTGAGGCACAAGAGCCCTCAGTAGGTTAAATTATCGCAGTAGCAGCGCAAGTTGAGTCGCTGCCCATATTGTCAGTGCAGCGGCAGCGCTAGCTGGGTTGCTGCCCACATTGCAGTTAGTAATAGGTAGTAGCGGTCGATATTGTTTTGCATGGAACCAATAATCGGGATCATATGTAAAATTGCGTGCATAAAAAATGGATTTTTGGCACGACAAATATCTCACCACCTCTCATTATTGATGCAGCCGAAATAACACGCGTTTTCATACCAACATATGTACATATGTACATAATGGAATGACACCAGGCTGCAGTTAAATCACGCCACCCAACTCCCGCTATTCATCGTCAGCGTCACTGGTCTGACGTTGTTGCCAAATTCATTCACTTTTCGTTGCTCAACCATGCACCACCAGTTATTTCTCCGCTTAACAACTAACCTATTGTATTAATCATCAATAAATATTTTCTAAGTACATAGTACTTTCAATTCGTTTGATTTCGCAGGAAAGGGCTAAGGAAAACGCTCCTAGCTCCAACAGCGTTTTTGTCAGTCGGTTTTGTACCTTTTTAACTGCGTTGGTGTCGTCTGGCAAGAAAAATGAATTTTTTCGGGTAAGTTTCAAATTGAACGCACGACATCTACGAAAACGTTTTAAGTAATGTGATTCGCTACAACCAATCACGATTATTTCGTCGACGTAAAAAAATTCCACATAGGGCAGAATACCAAAAAAAGCTATTGTCAACAATAGTGAGAATGAATTTGGTGCTACATTTAAACCAAATGAAATAACTTTCCATCGAAATGCTTCCCCGTCGGTACTAAAAGAGGTTACGTCTCGTGAGTCAACATGCAAGAGAATTTGATGAAATTCAGGAAAAGGTCTAATGTCGAAGATCACTTTGTTCAAACAAGGTTGTCTAAAATATCGTCTACTCGCGCTAGAGGCAACTTATCGGCGATAAGTTTTTTGTTAACAGCACGAAATCTACGCACATATGGTATGCGTGTATCTTTCTTTGGAACTACAATTAAAGGGCTGTTATAATTTGAATAACTTTCTTCTATTAAGTCGTTTTCTAATAATTTTCTAACTTGTCGATTTCTTGTCCTGGGAATACGGTAAACGGTAATTTTTAATGTAAACGGGATTAGTGTCTTACAGGTTTTGTTCGTAAAATTTTTTTAATGTCATTTTGTCATCGGGAAGTGCAAATATATCTGCGTAATCTACGCACAATTTAAGAAACTTGCTTTCCATATGTCGATTAATTTGTTTTTTTAAGACAGTAATTAATTTTTTTTTGTCCGGTTGCCATCTTTTGTCGTCTCATTAATTGTATATACGTTAGTTACGTTTTCGTATTATCAAGTAAAAAACTACCCAGTAACTTGCGAGTAACGAAATTTCTGAGCATAACCAAAATTTGCTCTCAATGAGAAAAACATGCAAGAAAGTACGAAAACGCAAAATCAGCAAGAAGTTGCAAGTTTATGTTACAGCTGATTTTTGTGTGGCGCGAAATTTAAAAAATATTTATGTACCTTAAATGCTTTACGCCTCACAATTGCTAATGATTCAGGACTATCCTTGCAAACACACATATTCTGGCCGTCTTACTGATATATGTACATACATATGGTTCGTTTTAATATATCAGCAAATTTACAAATGTTGATAAATTCAATATCTTGTCTCCTTTTTGTTTGGATTTAGGTCTAAGCACAGTGTTTCCACAGCTATGATACAGATACTTGACGATATCAGACTTAGCTTTGACAAAAAGTATCTAACACTTCTCTGCTTGCTGGATTTTTCTAAGATTTGATACTGTTGACCATAAACATCTTTGCTATAAATTAAAAAAGTACTTTGGTGTTGGTCAATCTGATATGCAATTGATGGAGAGCTACCTGACAGGCAGGTCGCAGCGTGTGAAACCTACGTCCATTGTCGTCTGGCTTTCTTCAAACCTCAATCCTTATTCAGTTTGTTTGAGAATGATGTGTTTTCTGTATGTTAGCACGCGAGCATTCATGCATACGCAGATTATATTCAATTATATATGCCTAGACCTCTTGGCCAGTCAGCCAACTTGTGCTCAGACTTTAATAAAGATCTTGTATTTATTAAATCTTGAATCTCTTTGAATGATCTTTGTCTTAATTGTAATAAGTGTTATGTATTACCTATTTGTAAGAAACGTTTTAACCTCACAACTATTCCATCTTTGTATATAGGGAATAAACTAATCAAATTCGTTTCCAAAGTAACAAACCTTGAATTTGTTATTAATACCGATTTAACGCGTATTGACCAAATGAACTCCTTCGTTACACCTTAAGAATTTTTAGAATGTCTGCCTCATTTACGCCGATCAATGTAAAACTAAAACATGCAATCCAACTAATAATGCCGATAATTTGTTACTAAACTAGTCTATAGAAATCTGCACATGAAATTGAGATAGCCTTTAACCAGTCAACACGCTATGTGTTTGGACTAATATATGTATAAATATGAACATATGTATCTTTGCCTGGAGGAAAAGTATATTGGGTTGTGAAATTTTTGATTACTTGAGATCCGGAAACTGCATTTTCTTATTTCGGCTTGTGGTGGATAACGTACCTCGCTATATATGCGAGAAACTGTTAGTTCCAAAACAAACAACAAGTGTAAATAACCTAATAGTACTTTATTATAAATTCCTAATTTTTTTCAGTAATTACTGAAAATTGTTACTTTTCGCGCTTTTTACACAAATTAATCAAATTTTGTATTTTAAAATGCACTTTTGTCTAATTTTATAAAACCATTTTTTTAGGTTTTCAGCATTCAGCCTCGAAAGATGTCTATTATACTTATGTATATTAGCGCCTATAACACTAGTCCGGGTTTTTTACAATGCATGATTGTACACCATTTTCTGAAGTTTTGATTGCTATTGTGTACTTAAGGGTTAAATGTATATGGTCAGCGCGTAAGAATTAACTGTTTTGACACTTATCTTATTTTATATGCACCAGTTATTTTGAATTCTTTAGTACAATCGCTTTCGTTATTATCGCTTGTTAGCAACTGCATCGCTTGGCTCTCTTGCTCCGCCCGCTACCGCGTAGTTTTATTATCGCTTTTTATTATTTTGCCGTGCACATATTGGATTCGCACTCTAATTGACATTCAATTGTATTAAATATAATATTTGAATAAAGTGATCTACATATATTGAAATAAAGCCGCCTAAATTTATTGTGAGATTAGAATTCAATGAATCGGTAAATATCCGCAAGAGCTTTCTGATCCTTCCCAGTTTCGGTCGCACCACGTGCTTATAACATAGATATATAGTATGTATAGTTGTATGTGTACATACTCATGTGCATACGCAGTTGCATAATTCAGTTAATTTGCAAAAATTACTTAAGCTCCGCTGGTAATCGGTTCGAAAGATTCAAAGCTCAGTTTTAAATAAATAAAAAGTTGAAAGCGGAAGTACTTGCAATAAAAATAAGTAATTTCAATTGATCGCATTGGTGCAACAAATCGTGAGTGCGTTTGTGTGTGCGCGCTTCATTTGGTTGGCCCCGGGTTCGAATCCTAGCCGAGGCACGTAACATCAAAAATTATAGAAAGTTCTTTCTAGTAGCGGTCGCTCCTCGGCATGCAAACCACAAAGTGTATTTCTTTCATGAAAACTCTCACAAAAATGATTTGTAGTTCGGAGTCGTCGGAAAAATGTAGATCATTCAATTTCTGTTGAAACATCAAAACGCACACCACAAATTGTAGGAGAAGTTCGGCCAAACATCAAGCTATGGCGTAAAAGCCAAATTATTATTGATATTATTATTTTACTTCTATTGCATAATTGTCAACGTTATAAATTGGATCTTGTTCGGTTTTTGTAATTTATGAAGCAAAATAACCTTTTTACAGAAAATTAATTCAAAAGGAGTAAATATCTTATCAAACGTTGCTGCATTATGCAAAAAAGTAAAATAGTTTCGTAATGGTGTGTTGTGGAAAAATTATGTTTTATTTTTTTTAAATAGTTGTTAATTCCGAGAAAATTTCAGTTTTGTATTCGATTCCTAAGTCCGATTTTATTGAGGTTCAAACCCAAAAAAAATTTGAAAAATAGCTATTGCTATTATTTTATCGCATTTAAATAAATTTTGAAATATCACGGGTAATGTTTTTCGAAATAAATTTTTTTCGTTCCGCAGTGCCCTCCTTCCATGGGGCCGTCATGGTAAATTGTCATTAGTTATAGCTTTTTATCATTGTCAGTTATTGTTTCTACGGTATCTGTTCAATCATCGAAAGTAAATCATCTAAATTCATTATTTCCTTACCAGTCTAACACTAAGCAACTCGAGTTTCTTATGTTTTATGTGCGCACAAATTTGTATTGTCGAAATTTCGTAATTTTATCATGTATACATAATTGCCGATCTAATATGCGATATCCTTTTTGAAAAATTGTAAGAAACATTGGCCGTGTTTTTTAAGTCTTTACTGTAATATAATTTCATCATGGCTCTTTTTAACTGCAAGTATTGGTTTTGTTGATTCCCTAATTTTAATGATAATGCATGAAAGTGAAATGTTTTATTTGCAAAGTAAATGGCTAAAAGTTCTAACTGTAATTGGCTTTTCTGTTCGGAATTATTAAATGCTTTCAAAGCAAAACAAATTGGCAAATCACTACCCTGACTGACTGAGTAAAGCAGCGTACCCGGTTTTTGAAGCATCAAATGTACTAATAAATTGTTTTGTAAAATCTGAATATCGCAGGAAATTTCGAGAAATTAGCGTGAATCTGAAAGCGGTTTCACATGCACTGCCCCAACCAAGTTCAACCTTTTTCCTGCCTAAAACGAAGGTGCTGTTAGAGACGCAAAATAATAGCAAATACGACGAAACGTCATATTTCGTTTGTTGAGGCACAAGAGCCCTCAGTAGGTTAAATTATCGCAGTAGCAGCGCAAGTTGAGTCGCTGCCCATATTGTCAGTGCAGCGGCAGCGCTAGCTGGGTTGCTGCCCACATTGCAGTTAGTAATAGGTAGTAGCAGTCGATATTGTTTTGCATGGAACCAATAATCGGGATCATATGTAAAATTGCGTGCATAAAAAATGGATTTTTGGCACGACAAATATCTCACCACCTCTCATTATTGATGCAGCCGAAATACCACGCGTTTTCATACCTACATATGTACATATGTACATAATGGAATGACACCAGGCTGCAGTTAAATCACGCCACCCAACTCCCGCTATTCATCGTCAGCGTCACTGGTCTGACGTTGTTGCCAAATTCATTCACTTTTCGTTGCTCAACCATCAGCTTAACAACTAACCTATTGTATTAATCATCAATAAATATTTTCTAAGTACATAGTACTTTCAGTTCGTTTGATTTCGCAGGAAAGGGCTAAGGAAAACGCTCCTAGCTCCAACAGCGTTTTTGTCAGTCGGTTTTGTACCTTTTTAACTGCGTTGGTGTCGTCTGGCAAGAAAAATGAATTTTTTCGGGTAAGTTTCAAATTGAACGCACGACATCTACGAAAACTTCTTAAGTAATGTGATTCGCTACAACCAATCACGATTATTTCGTCGACGTAAAAAAATTCACATAGGGCAGAATACCAAAAAAAAGCTATTGTCAACAATAGTGAGAATGAATTTGGTGCTACATTTAAACCAAATGAAATAACTTTCCATCGAAATGCTTCCCCGTCGGTACTAAAAGAGGTTACGTCTCGTGAGTCAACATGCAAGAGAATTTGATGAAATACAGGAAAAGGTCTAATGTCGAAGATCACTTTGTTCAAACAAGGTTGTCTAAAATATCGTCTACTCGCGCTAGAGGCAACTTATCGGCGATAAGTTTTTTGTTAACAGCACGAAATCTACGCACATATGGTATGCGTGTATCTTTCTTTGGAACTACAATTAAAGGGCTGTTATAATTTGAATAACTTTCTTCTATTAAGTCGTTTACTAATAATTTTCTAACTTGGCGATATCTTGTCCTGGGAATACGGTAAACGGTAATTTTTAATGTAAACGGGATTAGTGTCTTACAGGTTTTGTTCGTAAAAATTTTTTAATGTCTTTTGTCATCGGGAAGTGCAAATATATCTGCGTAATCTACGCACAATTTAAGAAACTTGCTTTCCATATGTCGATTAATTTGTTTTTTTAAGACAGTAATTAATTTTTTTTTGTCCGGTTGCCATCTTTTGTCGTCTCATTAATTGTACTTATATACGTTAGTTACGTTTTCGTAATATCCAGTAAAAAACTACCCAGTAACTTGCCAGTAACGAAATTTCTGAGCATAACCAAAATTTGCTCTCAATGAGAAAAACATGCAAGAAAGTACGAAAACGCAAAATCAGCTAGAAGTTGCTAGTTTATGTTACAGCTGATTTTTGTGTGGCGCGAAATTTAAAAAATATTTATGTACCTTAAATGCTTTACGCCTCACAATTGCTAAATATTCAGGACTATCCTTGCAAACACACATATTCTGGCCGTCTTACTGATATATGTACATACATATGGTTCGTTTTAATATATCAGCAAATTTACAAATGTTGATAAATTCAATATCTTGTCTCCTTTTTGTTTGGATTTAGGTCTAAGCACAGTGTTTCCACAGCTATGATACAGATACTTGACGATATCAGACTTAGCTTTGACAAAAAGTATCTAACACTTCTCTGCTTGCTGGATTTTTCTAAGATTTGATACTGTTGACCATAAACATCTTTGCTATAAATTAAAAAAGTACTTTGGTGTTGGCCAATCTGATATGCAATTGATGGAGAGCTACCTGACAGGCAGTTCGCAGCGTGTGAAACCTACGTTCATTGTCGTCTGGCTTTCTTCAAACCTCAATCCTTATTCAGTTTGTTTGAGAATGATGTGTTTTCTGTATGTTAGCACGCGAGCATTCATGCATACGCAGATTATATTCATTTATATATGCCTAGACCTCTTGGCCAGTCAGCCAACTTGTGCTCAGACTTTAATAAAGATCTTGTGTTTATTAAATCTTGAATCTCTTTAAATGATCTTTGTCTTAATTGTAATAAGTGTTATGTATTACCTATTTGTAAGAAACGTTTTAACCTCACAACTATTCCATCTTTGTATAAAGGGAATAAACTAATCAAATTCGTTTCCAAAGTAACAAACCTTGAATTTGTTATTAATACCGATTTAACGCGTATTGACCAAATGAACTCCTTCGTTACACCTTAAGAATTTTTAGAATGTCTGCCTCATTTACGCCGATCAATGTAAAACGAAAACATGCAATCCAACTAATAATGCCGATAATTTGTTACTAAACTAGTCTATAGAAATCTGCACATGAAATTGAGATAGCCTTTAACCAGTCAACACGCTATGTGTTTGAACTAATATATGTATAAATATGAACATATCTTTGCCTGGAGGAAAAGTATATTGGGTTGTGAAATTTTTGATTACTTGAGATCCGGTAACTGCATTTTCTTATTTCGGCTTGTGGTGGATAACGTACCTCGCTATATATGCGAGAAACTGTTAGTTCCAAAACAAACAACAAGTGTAAATAACCTAATAGTACTTTATTATAAATTCCTAATTTTTTTCAGTAATTACTGAAAATTGTTACTTTTCGCGCTTTTTACACAAATTAATCAAATTTTGTATTTTAAAATACACTTCTGTCTAATTTTATAAAACCATTTTTTTAGGTTTTCAGCATTCAGCCTCGAAAGATGTCTATTATATGAATATTAGCGCCTAAAACACTAATCCGGGTTTTTTACAATGCATGATTGTACAGCATTTTCTGAAGTTTTGATTGCTATTGTGTACTTAAGGGTTAAATGTATATGGTCAGCGCGTAAGAGTTAACTGTTTTGACACTTATCTTATTTTATATGCACCAGTTATTTTGAATTCTTTAGTACAATCGCATCGTTATTATCGCTTGTTAGCAACTGCATCGCTTGGCTCTCTTGCTCCGCCCGCTACCGCGTAGTTTTATTATCGCTTTTTATTATTTTGCCGTGCAAATATTGGATTCGAACTCTAATTGACATTCAATTGTATTAAATATAATATTTGAATAAAGTGATCTACATATATTGAAATAAAGCCGCCTAAATTTATTGTGAGATTGGAATTCAATGAATCGGTAAATATCCGCAAGAGCTTTCTGATCCTTCCCAGTTTCGGTCGCACCACGTGCTTATAACATAGATATATATGTATATTTGTATGTGTACATACTCATGTGCATACGCAGTTGCATAATTCAGTTAATTTGCAAAAATTACTTAAGCTCCGCTGGTAATCGGTTCGAAAGATACAAAGCTCAGTTTTAAATAAATAAAAAGTTGAAAGCGGAAGTACTTGCAATAAAAATAAGTAATTTCAATTGATCGCATTGGTGCAACAAATAGTAAGTGCGTTTGTGCAATCCTCGTTAAAGGCGAATATAAAAATGTAAAATTCCGTACAATGGGCGATTCTGCGCTCAATGCAATTAAACGGTATATGGCAAATCTGTTTCAGCATTCACAATGGGAGCCGAAAGTATTACGAGCTACCTCCAGTTATTGAGTGAACAGTGGGGTCGTTTTAATGTTGCCCAAGACGCAGTAGAAATTTCCTGTGGTGTTGATAATGGTGAACTCGAAAAATATGATCGTCTTCAAGCCGAGGAGTGGTGCTCTACAGCTTTAGCCATACGACTAACTGTTGACAGCGTTACGAAATGTTTTTTGTCATAGAAGATCCTGCAAACAGAGCAATTGCACACAATTTCTCAATGCTGGAACTATCCATCAAAAAATTCTGTTTGAAACCCTAACGCCATTCCTATTACCAAAAGGCACTGATGTGTTCCTTAAAGTGTCTTTCTTATAAACCAAAAGTTATTTCTTCAAATTTTTAACATACCCAGAAACACACACAGCACTAGACAAAAGTATTTTATTTTCTTGTTGTTGTTGTAGCGGCTAGTCGCGCCCCGTAAAGAGCGGATTCACCCATGGTCATCTAGGGATCGTAATTGTGCCAGAGTGACGCGGGGCAGCAGGGACTCCTCATCTGCTACAGGTGGTGGTTGGGCTCCGATAACTGCATTTGCCTGGCGAGAGTCAATGGTGGTAGTGACTGTGTCTCTGTGGATGTTGCTTAGGACCCGCCGGTACGCCTCCGGATCGAGCGGTTGCGTGATGAGTGGCTGGATCTCGTCCTTTAGTTCTAAGAGATGCCTTCTGATGTGCCTTGGGGTAGATCCACTGCAAGCAGATGCCTATTTGGATGCCCCAAACGGTGACACCCAGCAAGGAGCTGCTTGCTGAGCATGAGGTTGTGCTATTTAACGCGGAGCACATTGGCCTCTTGGCGGAGATGTTCCTCAGGCGACATCAGAAGACATCCTGTCACCGTGCGAAATGCGGCGTTCTGGCAGGTCTATAGCTTCATCCACTGTGTCCTGCTGGTTCCCAGTGACCACACTGGTGCATCATAATTTATTACCGGCCGGCCAATCGCCTTGTATGTTGCCAACAACGTTTCTTTGTCTTTGCCCCAAGAGCTGCCGGCGAGCGACTTGAGAACATTGTTGCGGCTCTGTACTCTATTGGCGATTGCGGTAGCGTGCGCGGAGAAGGAGAGCAGGCTGTCGAAAGTCACCCCCAGAATCCTCGGGTGATTAACCGTCGGAATGGGGGTGCCATCAATGTGGATGTTGAGATCCAGCCTGACCTCCTTCGTCCAGGTGGTAAAGAGGGTCGCCGAGGACTTAACAGGGGGCAGCGCCAGGTTTCAGCTAGTAAAGAAATGGGCAAGGTCCGAGAGATATCCGTTCACCTTCAAACACAGGTCGTCAATTACATTGCCGGTTGCCATTATCGAGCAGTCATCAGCATAGGAGACAATTGTGACTCCCTTTGGCGATTGACGGAGCTTGGAGATATAATAATTAAACAAGAGTGGGGACAGGACGCCACCCTGCGGTACCTCTTGTTTAATCCTCCTTAGTTTGGATGTTTTATCTCTAAACCATACCGATGATTGACGACCACACAGGTAATTCGCGGTCCACCGTTTCAGTCCCTGCGGGAGAGTCGATGCTTCCACGTCAGCTAGTAGCGAGGAGTGGCTGACTGTGTCAAAAGCTTTAGACAGGTCCAACGCTACTAGGACGGTTCTATCGCAGGGGCGGTTTTGGTTAAGACCGCGGTTCACCTGTGTGTTTATGGCATTAAGTGCTGTTGTTGTGCTGTGCACTTTCCGGAAGCCATGTTGATGCTTAGCCGACCCAAGGTGGTATGTGTAATACGGGAGGAGTAGGGCATCAAGTGTCTTTACCACAGGCGAAAGCAGATAAATCGGCCGATAGGAATCACCCTTGTCGGCCGGCTTCCCTGGTTTCAGCAGTGGGACCAGCCTCTCAACCTTCTAGATGTCAGGAATGATGAGGGTGACCATTGACAAGTTGAGGATCCGTGTGAGGAACTCAACTCCCGCGGGGCCTAAATTTGTCAGCATCAACACGGTTAGCCCGTCAGGGCCAATGGCCTTGGAGGCTTTCGCCTTCCCGTTGACTTCCTTCACCTCGCCACAAGTGAAGGTAAGTGGCGCGCTGTTGTTCTGGAGTTTGCGCAGCCTTCTGGTCACCTTCCGCTTGGCCCTGTCCCCCGAAGGATGCAGTATGAATTGTCGGCTAAAATGAAATTTCCACTCGGTCGTCGCGCTTCGTCGGGTTGGATAAGGACTTCACGGTGGACCAGAGCTTACCAACACCCGTGGCTAGGTTACAGGACTTCAAATGTTCCTCCCACTTGTTCCGCTTATTTTGGTCCACCAGCCTCCGAATCTCCACATTTAAATTTTAAATGTTCGGATTTCGGGGATCAGAGCGGTGAAGGTGGTCGCGTTCGTTCGATAGAGCGGCCGCTTCGGCAGGGAAGTTGGGACGGATCTCAGGAATCCTCCCCGCCGGGATGAAGCGAACCGCAGCTGACGCAACCACCTTGCGGAACTTCTGTTCGTCTTTGCGAACGTCAGTGGGTGTGGGAAGAGATCTGAAGGCATTTTCGGTGAATTCCGCGAACCTGACCCAGTCAGCCTTTTTAAAGTTGATATAGGTCCGGTGTTCCGCGGAGACAAAGTCAGCAGGTCTGTCAGTCGAGAAGATTATGGGGAGGTGGTCTGATGCAAGCGATATCATAGGTCGACACGTTATGCTATTTATCAGACCTGCACTAGCTATTGTTAGGTCATGCCAGCTGCAACTACCTATAATCCTGGTGGGGGCATCATCATTCATCGTGCAGAATGTCGAATTGTCTGTCTGCTCTGCCAAATCGTTTCCCCTACGATCAGCTGGTAGGCTTGAGTGCCAGATATCGTGGTGCGCGTTGAAGTCACCAACTTCCAATCGGTATTCACCTCTGAGGAGCGCACCCATGTCAGGGTGATATCCTGCTGGGCAGCAGGTGACAGGGGGTATAAAAATATTAAATATTTCGAGCTCGACATCGCCTGACCGGACAGCTATTCCTTGACATTCTAAGGTAGTGTCCCTGCGGTCGATGTCTTCTTCAATAAGATGATACTGCACAGTGTGATGGGTGATGAATGCTAAACCACCACCATTACCTCGCCCGCTATCCTTACGATGCACATTGTAGCCGTTGGAACTCAACAAGGTTGAGTTGCTGTGCAGTTTCGTTTCCTCGATCGCAGCTATTGACAGATTATGCCGACTCATAAAGTCGGTTATCTCCTCAATCTTGCCCTGCAGCCCATTGCAGCTCAGCTGAAGGAGTCTCGTTTGCCTCGGGAGATTCGTCGCGGACAGAGGTGTGAGGGAACTGTGATGTTGCCCACCCGGTCCCTGCTGCACATGCACTGGCACATTGGGCTGCCTTGAGGTGTTGTTCGGCAGCGCCGCCACTGGCGTGTGCGGTTGCAAGGCTCTACAGCAGAGAGCCAGGTAGTCACCCGACAATTCACGTGTGGTGCGCAGGCACGAATTGCACCTGACTGATGTCGCATCCCGGTATATCCTGCCCTGACACACGGAACAGACTGTGTGGGGCACCAGGAGCTGCTGGCTACTCCCAACACGGGGGGCGGAGCTAGGTGGGAATGGGGAAGGGGAGCGTCCATGTTGTTGTGTGCTCCTGTGAACCGGTGCACTTGGTGCAACTAAGGGGGCCGTAGAGGCTGTGGGCGCCGTAAGGCGCGAACAACATGGGCCACATAATTTATGGGCCACTCCTTATGGGTCTTAAGGCCTGAGCAGACCTTAAGATGGCTCCATCCGTCGCATGAATTACACCTTACCGAAGTGGAGTTCGGATGGAGCTGTTTCTGGCAAACGGTGCAAAAATAGTTTTCTGGACCAGGGTTTGGCTCCATGCCAGCCCTGAACAGAAGGAGGTGAAGCAACACTGCTGCAAGGAGTTGCTCCAGGGGAGACAGATGACTTATGGGGTAGGCCGATCTAAACAGGGTTAGATCGCCGAAACAACAGTCCTTGGCCGGGTGAAACCCGGGTCATTCCGGTACGTAGAACCGACTGTCGTCGGAATGATTATTTTCTTTATTTTCTTGTATCTTATTTTTCTTAATCTATGGTATAATTTCTCTATCTATTATATTATAATAAAATGACAAAATCAATATAACAATTTTAATATTATGCACCATTTCAAATTTTTAACAATTCGCACTTCATGTCAAAAGGGCTACGGGTGACAATGCTGATGCAATCAAATACGTAACTGATGCGGTTTAGCAGCGTATTCGCGAGTTTAAAGTGTTAGTTCGTCGAGTCGAGTTTTGGGAGGTGGTGAATTAGCTCGCATTTCTGACGCGTAAGCAGTCTATCACTTGTTAGTTGGAACAATTAAGCACTTGCGTAGAGATAAGGTGTTGGTCGATATCTATACTTCCGTCGCTCGCAACATCCGTACCAATCAAGGTGAACACCGCAACAGCAACCATGCCGATAAATGCGTTCCATGCGGCACCATTCTGTTCTGGTACTGAACGCGTGTATTTATTCTAATGGGTCTTACACGATTTACGGTTGTGAAAAATGTTGTGGTTTGGACTTATCCGTGAAATTGAAGTTCGTGAGGCTGTAACAATGCTTCCCCTTGCCCTTTGTTCAAGCAACGTCATGACGTGTTATTGCATGTTACCATACCTTCAAAAGCAGCTACTGCAGAACGTCACTATACCAACAACCCGTTCCAGCCGTTCTCAGCCGCTGAAAACGCGGCGCACGTAAACGCAAACGCCTCATCGTAGTGCTTAACCTCCAATTCCATTCCACCAGCTCTAATAGAAAGTGTTGTGGTGCCATCTACCGCAATAGTAAAGGTATGTGGTTGCGCGGACAGCTTGTTGTTCGACTCTGGATCGCATCTTGGGTCTGTCGTGAACTTCATCCGAAGTTTACAATACTGAAATTGGGTCAGTACAAGGGGGTCGAGCTAGAGGTCGCAGTCATTTTGCCAATAATTACAATCGACTTACCTATGCAGGCTATAGCGGTTTCAACGTGGCCGAGGTATGTGTCTAGCCTATCCGCAGTCTATGAAACCTGGGCGTATTAACATATTGGTTGGCATGGACGTCATGTATCATCAACCTCCAAAAGGGGCCATTCGGTACCCCCATTTCGCAGTTGACGGCCTTTGGACGCACCCTGTTGGGCGCTACCGCCTATTTGTATTACCGCATTTTATTATTTTGCCTTACATATATTGAATTCGCCCACTTATTGACATTCAATTGTATTAAATATAAAAGTTTAATAAAGTGATCTATATTGAAATAATAGCACGTTAATTTATTGTGAAATTGGACTTCATTAACCGCTAAATATTCGCAACATGCACACTATTTCGTTTTTTAATAAGTCTTTTAAACTATTTCTCATGAGTTCGGCACACAAATCCAGCTTACTTACAAGGCTTCTCCAACTAACTTTTATATTAAATACATTTTCTAATATCAAAACTCCGAAAATTAGTGATAAGAGTAAATAAAATGATGCTATCAAAATAAATCTCACTGAGTATATAAATATGTATGTACTTATAACTATCTTTGAAAGGAAGTTATCGTTTTCAAATAATTGCAGAGCGTAAAAATAAGTAAGCACCAATACATAACCAACCGCTGATTTTTTTGAAGAGCACATGCTGTGAAAAGCAAAGAAAGAGAAATACAAATAAACTATTATTTTGCAATGAAAAAACAAAGATAAATATTTTGAGTTGAGTTGTATTGAGGCGAGTGACGGATATTTTACTCCTCAATTATAAGTGTTTCCGAATCCTGGTTTCATATTCCTCATTTTCAAAATCTTTTAGGTCTTGTTGAAGTAATTGAATATATTTGGGCAGGGTCAATATCAAACTCATCCAAGCGTTCTAATATTTGCGCTTTTAAAAAATGAGCAATTGCATTCGCAAAACGGCAATTTGAAAATATGGTGCCTTTATTGCATGCAACATGTTTTGTTTTGCAAACATTCGAAACTTTGCCCATCTTTATTTCCAAAAATACCAAATATACAAGAAAATTATTTTAAAAAATCAGCCTAGAATACGAAAAAGAAAGAAATGGATTGAAGAACCCCAGCGCAAACCGGGCAGTGGGCATATATACATAAGTACATATTTACTTCGGCGAACAAGTGTTTGAAGCGTTTGCGCACAAAACGAGCTGTCACTTTATTTGACGTGTTACCGAAGTCATGAGACACTGCATGTCTCTTTATTTGACTGTTTTAGGTGCAATATCAATTCAGCGACACTTGACTTTTTGAATTAATTCATTGAAAAGTATGTATCTGCATACTCGGCACATTTAGCCCACAACAACACTTTTGTACTTTTTTCGTGTACTTATAATAAACTCTCGCTATTACTTATAATAAAATCTGTTAATAATTATAAACGCGCCAGACATTGACACATTTTCTCTAACAATAACCATATTAATCAAAGTTTTACACTTTAAGCAAAATTTATAACAATATAACTAATAAAAAATCAATGGTAATTCCAACTTTCTCAAAGTTGAACTCAAAGTTGAACTAAAATTTAAAAGGCTACAAAATTTATATTCAAAAAAGTTTTTAATTTTGATGAAAATTGCTTAAGTTTGTTTTCCTAAATTATTACAAATTTTGCCTAGAGTTTAAAATTTGGATTTATATGGTCGTTATTGTTGTTGTTGTTGTAGCGGCTAGTCGCGTCCCGTAAAGAGCGGATTCACCCATGGTCGTTGTCGTCGAACTCATCTAGAGGGAGGCCCAGGAAACGTGCAGTTTCGACAGGGTTGGACCAGAGGGAGAGGGGGGTTAGATGAGTGGGTTTGAGAGGGCATGTGAATAGGTGGTTGGTGTCGTGCGGAGAATCTCCACATGCCGGACATGTGTTGTGTAGTGAGTCACAACAAAACGCAACATAAGCATTACCGACTGACACACATTCCACCCTTGCTGACTAAACAAAAGCAGCATAGTGCATTGCTCGCTGCATTACTGAGACGCCGGCCCTGCGTAAGCAGAATATTTCGGCAACTCAGCATGCGCTACCAACTGCATGCACTCTTTAATTGGTTACGCTATTATTGGAAAGCGGAAAACCAATAATCATTGGAAAAAGAGGTGGAGCTATGGAAATGACTTTCGGTGATATTTTAGTATAAATAGACTTAAGTTTTGTGAAATAAATCAGAATCAAATCAAGCAGAACTCACACTGTTTTATTTCTTTCTCTACTTTTCGGCAACTCTCTAGCTGCTTACTTTTGGCAACTAGTCAGATGCCTAGTGATTGGCAGAATCCTCGCTGCCTTTACAAAGACGAGGACCATATATAACCATTAGGGCCAACACAGTTGGGTATGTCGGGGTTGATTCTGGATAAGTAGGAGTTGAGCCTGCTACCGTATCCAGATCGTAGTTGGGCCAGAGTGACGCGGGACTCGCGGGGCAGCAGGGACTCCTCATCTGCTACAGGTGGTGGTTGGGCTCCGATGACTGCATTTGCCTGGCGGGAGTCAATGATGTTAGTGACTGTGTCTCTGTGGATGTTGCTTAGGACCCGCCGGTACGCCTCCGGATCCAGCGGTTGTGTGATGAGTGGCTGGATCTCGTCCTTTAGTTCTAGAAGATGTCTTCTAATGTGCCTGGGGGGCAGCTCCACTGCAAGCAGGTGCCTGTTTGGATGCCCCGAGCGGTGACATCCAGCAAGGAACTGCCTGCTGAGCATGAGGTTGTGCTCCTTAACTCGGAGCACATTGACCTCTTGGTGGAGATGCTCCTCAGGCGACATCAGAAGACATCCTGTCACCGTGCGGAGTGCGGCGTTCTGGCAGGTCTGCAGCTTCGTCCACTGTGTCCTGCCTGTTCCCGGCGACCAAACTGGCGCAGCATAATTTATTACCGGCCGGCCAATCGCCTTGTATGTTGCCAACAACGTTTCTTTGTCTTTGCCCCAAGAGCTGCCGGCGAGCGGCTTGAGGATATTGTTGCGGCTCTGTACTCTATTGGCGATTGCGGTAGTGTGCGCGGAGAAGGAGAGCAGGCTGTCGAAAGACACCCCCAGAATCTTCGGGTGGTTAACCGTCGGAATGGGGTTGCCATCGATATGGATGTTAAGATCCAGCCTGACCTCCTTCGTCCAGGTGGTAAAAAGGGTCGCCGAGGGCTTAGCAGGGGACAGCGCCAGGGTTCTGCTGGTGAAGAAATGGGCAAGATCAGAGAGATATCCGTTCACTTTCAAACACAGATCATCAATTACATTGCCGGTTGCCATTATCGAGCAATCATCAGCATAGGAGACAATTGTGGCTCCCTCTGGCGGTTTAGGGAGCTTGGAGAAGTAGTGATTAAACAATAATGGGGACAGGACGCCACCCTGCGGTACCCCTTGTTTAATCCTCCTTGGTTTCGATGTTCTATCTCTGAACCATACCGATGATTGACGACCACACAGGTAATTCGCGGTCCACCGTTTCAGTCCCTGCGGGAGAGTAGATGCTTCCACGTCAGCTAGTAGCGTGGAGTGGCTAACTGTGTCGAAAGCTTTCGACAGGTCCAACGCTACTAGGACGGTTCTCTCACAGGGGCGGTTTTGGTTAAGACCGCGGTTCACCTGCGTGTTTATGGCATTAAGTGCTGTTGTTGTGCTGTGCACTTTCCGGAAGCCATGTTGATGCTTAGCTGACCCAAGGTGGTATGTATAATACGGGAGGAGTAGGGCCTCAAGTGTCTTTACCACAGGTGAAAGCAGGGAAATCGGCCGATAGGAATCACCCTTGTCGGCCGGTTTCCCTGGTTTCAGTAGTGGGACCACCCTCCCAACCTTCCAGATGTCTGGAATGATGAGGGTGGCCATAGACAAATTGAGGATCCCGGTGAGGAACTTAACTCCCGCGGGGCCTAAGTTTTTCAGCATCAACACGCTTAGCCCGTCAGGGCCAATGGCCTTGGAGGCTTTCGCCTTCCCGATGACCTCCTTTACCTCGCCACAAGTGAAGGTAAGAGGCGCGCTGTTGTTCGGTAATTTGCGCAGCCTCCTGGTCACCTTCCGCTTGGTCCTATCCCCCGAAGGATGCAGTATAAACTGTCGGCTAAAATAGCTCGCGCATCTCTTCGGGGAATGAAATTTCCACTCGGTCGTCGTGCTTCGTCGGGTTGGATAAGGACTTCACGGTAGACCAGAGCTTACCAACACCCGTTACCAGGTTACAGGACTTCAAATGCTCTTCCCACTTGTTCCGCTTGTGTTGGTCCACCAGCCTCCGAATCGCCACGTTTAAATCCTGGATGTTAGGATTACGGGGATCGGAGCGGCGAAGGTGGTCGCGTTCGTTCGTTAGAGCGGCCGCTTCAGCCGGGAAGTTGGGACGGATCTCAGGGATCCTCCCTGCCGGAATGAAGCGGGCCGCAGCTGACGCAACCACCTTGCGGAACTTATGTTCGCCTTTTCGAACGTCAGTGGGTGTGGGAAGAGACCTGAAGGCATTTTCGGTGAACTCCGCGAACCTGACCCAGTCAGCCTTTTTAAAGTTGATATAGGTCCGATGGTCCGCGAAGACAAAGTCAGCAGGTCTGTCAATCGAGATGATTATAGGTAGGTAGTCTGATGCAAGCGATAGCATAGGTCGCCACGTTATGCTATTTATCAGACCTGCGCTAGCTATCGTTAGGTCAGGCGAGCTGCTGCAACTACCCATAATCCTGGTGGGGGCATCATCATTCATCTTGCAGAATGTCGAATCGTCTATCTGCTCTGCCAAATCATTTCCCCTACGATCAGCTGGTAGGCTTGAATGCCAGAGATCGTGGTGCGCGTTAAAGTCACCAACTACCAATCGGTTTTCACCTCTGAGGAGCGCACCTATGTCAGGGTGATATCCTGCCGGGCAGCAGGTGACAGGGGGTATATAAATATTAAATATTTCGAGCTCGACATCGCCTGACCGGACAGCTATTCCTTGACATTCTAAGGTAGTGTCCCTGCTGTCGATGTCTTCTTCAATAAGACGATACTGCACTGTGTGATGGGTGATGAATGCTAAGCCGCCACCATTACCTCGCTCGCGATCCTTACGATGCACATTGTAGCCGTTGCAACTCAACAGAGTTGAGTTGCTGTGCAGTTTCGTCCATGTTGTTGTGTGCTCCTGCGAACCGTAGAGGTTCTGCCGGTGCTAGGCACCGGTGCACTAGGTGCAACTAGGGGAGCCGTAGAGGCTATGGGCGCCTTAGGGCGCGAACAACATGGGGCCACATAATTTGTGGACCACTCCTTATGGGTCTTAAGGCCTGAGCAGACCTTAAGATGGCTCCATCCGTCGCACGAATTACACCTTACCGAAATGGAGTTCGGATGGAGCTTTTTCTGGCAAACGCAGCAAAAATAGGTTTCTGGACCAGGGTTAGGCTCGATGCCAGCCCTGACCAGAAGGAGGTGAAGCAACCCTGCTGCAAGGAGTTGCTCCAGGAGAGACAGACAACTTATGGGGTAGGCCGATCTAAACAGGGTTAGATCGCCGAAACAACTGTCCTTGGCCGGGTGAAACCCGGGGCATTCCGGTACGTAGAACCGACTGTCGTGGGAATGATATGGTGGTTATCATACAGTTCGGTTAGTTTAGGTTGAGGTGGAAGTTAGCAGTGAGCCAGCACACATATGTTCGCTATTGGGATCTTGGTGTTGCCATTTGGATCCACAAAGTTGTCATTATTCTCTATAGTATAATACCACGCGATTAATTTACACTACACTCACACAACGCAAATCATAACTAAAATACTACTCAGCTCATTTAAATTCATTTTCATCATCCCTATGAACAAGTGAGTAAAATCATATTGTTAGTCTACACTCGATATACTCATAAATTGCCGGTGCATATAAGAGTAGAAATACTTTAAGTTTGTTTTGCTTTAGTGGGAATGAGTTTTTATCCAATTAATTTGAGTACGCATTTGCACCAATTGGTATGGCTTATGACTTAAGTATACTAATTTTATTAGCACTCATTGCAGATCTCTGCCCGTGGCCCACACCTGATCAAACTGCTCTGTCATCCAAATTTGTTGTGATCGAGTAAAGGGATTTTGGGGCAGCCTGACTGTCTGAGTAGATTTAAATTTTGTTTGTCGTAATCACACCAGGGTTTAAGATCTATACCGCTTCTTGTATTACCGCTAATTCGACTTGAAACACACTATATCGGCTAAACGGGGAATGACGCTTTCGTCTCTAGTTGGTAAGAGTAATCGCATCCAGCTTAGATCCATCAGTATAGGTGTGCGTCCACGTGAAAACAGCCCACTTTGTCGCATCTAATTTCCGAGATATATAGATTTTTCGATACATGGATCGAATTTCGTAATTTTTTATTATGGTTTATTAAGAAACTATAAACATTTACGCGTCGAATGACACCAAATTACGCTTCCTAGGTATAATAGAAGTAATTAATTTTATTTTTTGAAAAGAAAAGGGCCCACAAGGGACAACTTTCAACTTCCAATTGATTTTTCTCAATTAGTCATTTTTCGGATATTCACCTCCAAAGTTCTATATTTCCCTCAATTCTTCAGTTAGGTCTAATTTGTCTCAAAATGTTCGGAAATCAATCAGGAAGACGCCTATATGCATAACTCCAATACCGCCGAAATGGGCCCTTTTCACGTGGACGCATACATAGAATCGTAAAGAGTCGTTAGAACTCTGCTTGGCATTACCATACAATATTCCTTGATGAAAGTTAGCCTTGGCACACAGTAGTCCGTTATGTTTGGCAGTTGGTGTGTTTTACGAATAGAGTGGCGTTAGCAGCAACTTGCTTTCAAATCATGTCTATAAGTAGTATGTTTAGCATCATCTGAGTAGGCGTTATTTGCAGGTCCCCACTAATACATAAAATAGCTGTTCTTTACACTTTCAGTAATATAAAGATTGCTGTTTTTTTTTTTTTTGGATGTACCACCATACCTCTACTCCGTAAAAAAGTACAGGTCTGAGCACAACCGTGAACAAACTTCGGAGGCATACCCCACTTTAGCCATCGGGCATCTTGGGGCTGCGTGACGGTCTACTCCTTAGAGGATCTTTCTAAGTCTGACCCTCTCCGAGACTGATTCTACACCATTACAGAAGTTTCTCCAATTTGTTTTCGGCGACTTCCGAATGAGTTTCTTATACTCCCTTAGGGGTTGTTATGGGCTTGTCAGTGTTCTTCGTTGCCTGATTCTGTGGTCTGGTTAAAGGTTTTCCTGCATAGCTTCGTGCAGTTTTAATAGCAGGGTACCATAGAGGTAGACGAATGTGTCTTTTTGGGGCATACAATGTCGAGTGCTTGGCCGCAGGGCCCTGTAAACCGCACCACCAGGCAGCCTAGCTCCACCAAATATTTCAGGGTCACTTGTTAGTTAGTGTGTCTGGTGTGGTGTTTTGCGGTAGTAGTTTACTGATCACCTGCCTGTATTTACCCCAGTTGGTGTTTCTCAAGTTTCTTTTCGGAGAAGTTGTAGTTGTGGCCCTATGTACATAGAATTAGATATATCGATGGTCAGAGAACGAGTGTTCGCTCAATACCCTCCAATTTATGACCAATGTAACTTCCCTTCGGTTTTTTGTAATAAAGGTGGGGGTATTCCCCCGCTGTTGTCTCAGGTTACATAGTGTGCATTCGCATCACCTCCTAAAGTCAGCGCCTGTTGTTGTTGTTGTAACAGCATAAAACATTCTCCATAAAATTTTGGGGAATGCAGCTGAAGTGACAGTCCTTGGACGGATATAGATCCAGGTGTTGTTGTTGTAGCGGCTAGTCGCGCCCCGTAAAGAGCGGATTCACCCATGGTCGTTGTCGTCGAACTCATCTAGGGGGAGGCCCAGGAAACGTGCAGTTTCGACAGGGTTCGACCAGAGGGAGAGGGGGGGTTAGATGAGTGGGTTTGAGCCTAGTTGCTCTTGGTTGCCAGCTTCTTCACTGAATGCGTAGACACCTCGGTCGTGCGTAAGATAAATTCAGACCAGCCTGTATTGGTGCCCGCATATTACCAGACTGACCACGGTAGTATTCTCCTCACTAAATTGATGTATAATATTTAGATGTAAGGCGGAGCAGCAGCACAGCATAGTTGCCCTGTTACTGGGTATCTGTTTAACCGTCTTCCAGTTATCGACTGGCAGTTCGGCATTGAAGGGCTTCCAGGGTTTCCTATGGCTCTGGCTTTTGGTCTTACAGGGATATTTTTTTTTTTTTTTTTTTTTTTTTTTTTTTTTTTTATAAATACGGACGTTGGGATAGCGCACTATCCATCAAGTGGCCCGTATGAAACTCCAGTGAAACCGCCTCCCCGGGACCACTTTCGCATTTCATCAGGGAGAGGCCGTGGCATAAAATATGCCTCACTTCATAACGCCATTTCCATATTCCCCCATCCACAATTGCGATTAGGGGTTCAGGGGCGTTTGGCAAAGAGTGCTCTGCAAAACATTTTCCTGTGGAGAAAAGCAAGAGTAAAAGATGTTAAATATTTATGTTTACATTTCTTATTGGTTGTAACCTCCTATTTGGCGGCGTTGTTCCCTTGCTCTAAGCTCTGTCATTATTTCTTTACTAACAAATTTCACCACATCCCAGACTTTACTGTCATTTATCATACGTGAGATTACGCTTTCTGGGTCCGGATGTACCTGTATTACATCGTTAATTTTTTGTCTTTCAAGCATAAAAGAAGGGCACTCAAAAAATACATGCTCGGCAGTCTCCGGTACGCTCCCACATGAAACACAAGCCACCGTATCATCATGACCACATCTGCACAGGTACTGCCTGAAACAACCGTGGCCACTGAGCAGTTGGGTCATATAGAAATCAACTTCACCATGCGATCTGCCTAGCCAGGCTTTGATGCTCGGAATGAGTCTGAAAGTCCAGCGTCCCGATGAAGACGTGACCCAGCGTTGTTGCCATTGGATGAGGCTTTTTTGGCGTTCTGCCGCGATCTCAGGAATTGAGAGGGCTCTGCCTTTGGATTGGGACGTCAGATAGGTTCGCTGGATTTCATTAGCCAGCAGATCGGCAGGCATTATACCAGCAATTACACAGGCCGCATCATATGAGACCGTCCGGAAAGCACTGCATACACGCAGGGCACCAAGCCGAAAAATCGAATTTACACCTTTACAATAAGACTTATGCTTGAGTGCGTGCCCCCAGACAGGGGCTGCATACATAATGACAGACTGCGTTACCTTCGTCAAGAGTTTCCTTCGATTCAATTCAATTCAATTCAATTCAATTTATTAGTCTATGATTTTAATAACCTTACAGACTAGACTCACAAAGTAATACTTATAAGTAAATTATTACGACACTTAAAAAATATATACATATATTCTAAGGATACAATGATTCGATTCCGAATTTAAATACCGACCTTGGCAATGAAAAGTCAGGAAACAGTTTTTTCGATATTTTATTGAATTCTGAAAGTCCCCTATAGGCCAGGACCCCCTAGGTTCGCCATTAATCTAGCTAGTGCGCTATGGACTACTGCCGCTTTCTGACTAACTGTTTCAATATGTATCTTGTATGATAGCCTAGCATCTATCATCACACCTAAATACCTTACTGCTGGAATAGTTTCAAGTACATACCCGTTTACATTCAAAGTCGTAGTTTATTTTTTCTTCCTACTTGTTATAAGAACACCTTCAGTTTTATGTGTTGCTAACTGAAGTCCTTTATCTTTGAGCCATCTATCGACTGAGTTGGCAGCGTCTGTCGTCGCTTTTTGCACTTTTTTGATGTACTTAGCTACAACAACCAGTGCAATGTCATCTGCATAGCCAATTATTTCGACTCCTCTTGGGACGGGTAGGCGTAGGACACCGTCGTAGGCAATAATCCACAAAAGCGGTCCGAGGACAGACCCTTGTGGAACACCTCTGGTAACATTGTGGTCCTCATGCCTGTATCAGTGCTGTAAAACAAAACTCTATTAGATAGATAGCTATTTATTATGCTTATCAAATATACCGGTGTTTTGATCGCTACTAGCGTACTAATAACATGGGCCCAACTTAACGAGTTAAACGCGTTTTTAACATCTAGGGTTACTACAGCACAATATTCCTTTGAGCCGTTCTTCCAGCGTTTGCCTCTTATTGCCTCTTCGGCTATGTCAGTAACTCTCCGTATTGCATCGACTGTTGACCTTCCTTTTCGAAAGCCATACTGGGCATCGGACAAACATTGTTGAGCGTCGATGTGGCTCCATAAGCGATTACATATGATTCTCTCTAATAACTTACCTAGAGTATCAATCATGCACAATGGCCTATAAGAACTTGGCTCTCCTAGAGGTTTGTTAGGCTTTGGAATTAGAACCAGTCTTTGCCTTTTCCATCACCTCGGGAATACACCGTCTCGAAGGCATATATTAAAAACCTTTACAAATGCTAGTGGAGAATCATCTACTGCTACTTTAATGGCAATATTCGGTATTCCATCGGGGCCAGGGGCCTTGTTCTCTTTTATTTTACTCATAGCACTTTCTATTTCGTCTGTATTTATCGACGGAAAATAGGTAACTGCCTGAGGAGTTGACGGTACTGTCATGGATCCGGGGTCTCCGTTTGGAAAGAGGGTTTCCACTACTTCTTTAAGCAGCCTCGGGCAGGTTGGGGTCTGAATTTGTCTACCTTTGAACTTTTTCATAACCACTTTGTAAGCTCCGCCCCATGGGTACTCATCAATTTCATCGCAGAGCTCTTTGAAGCAAGATTTTTTGCTTATTTTAATTGCGTCTTTTATCCGTTTTCGCAAGAGCTTGAAGTCTTCTCTCAGAGCATCTGACCTTATCCTTTGAAATGTCCTCCTAGCTCTATTGCAATCAGCGCGCAAGCGCGCTATTTCGGGGGTCCACCAGTAAACAGGTCTTCGGGTTTTCCTACATAATTTTCTGCTCATTGACGAATCGCATGCCTTCGTTAGTTCTTTTGCCAAGTCTTCTGAGAGACTTTCTGCATTACCCCGCACACTCATAACACTACTCATGCCGTTAAGTACCAGTCTAAACATGCTTCGGTCAAAGGATTTAATGCACCAGCCATTCAAGTGGGTTTTGGCATTTTGACAAGTCTCGATAGCTGCATCGTTTACTTCCAATATTATGGATAAATGGTCGCAATGTGTATAAGTTTCACTTATCTTCCAGGTGATTTTTGTAGCCAGCGATATACTGCAGAAAGCTAGGTCAATGATGGATCCCCTACCATTTTTTTCAAAAGTATTTTGATTCCCTGTATTTAACAGGAGCAAATCTAGCGGTGCAAATGCTTTTAGTAAGGCATGACCACGTTGGTTCGTTCTACTGCTGCCCCACTCTAAGGCCCAAGCATTAAAATCTCCAGCTATGATTTTGGGAGAATATATTGTAGCGTCTTGGACAAGACTGTCTAGAAAATATTCAAACTCCTGCTGACTAAGGCTGGGTGGTGTATAACAGCTGTATATATAGATACCGTCAATTTTAGCTTTAACAAAATACCCGTGGGTGCTAGGCTTGTCGCCAATGCTCAACCGTCCACAGATCCATATTGCGGCTTTACCATGTTGATCAGAGATCCATGTGCCTTGACTTGGTTGTTTATACTGCTCGCTTAGAATCGCAATATCAATCTCTTCCTCAATAACTGTTTGACAAAGCAGCTGTTGAGCAGCTTCACAATGATTTAAATTTAACTGCAGGATCTTCATGATTTTACTTTTAAGGCGCTCTGATAGGATGGACATTGTTTTCCACCTGCGGTATGGCCTTTGAAGGTCTGCCCTTTGGATTTACAAAGTATACATGAAGCTTCTTTGGCACACTCCTTAGCGGTATGCCCTTTCTCCCCGCACCTAAAACAACATCCGCTGCGATCTTCATTGGTGCATGCTTTCGCTTGATGACCAAAATCCAAGCATCTGTAACACCTGGTCAGAAGACTCTTTTCGCGAATGCGGCAAACTGACCAACCTATCTTGATCTTTTGGGCTACTAAGATTTTTTGAGCAAAGAGCTGGGGTAGATTAAGCAACGCTATCTGAGTTCCTGGATACCCATTCCTGATGGTTTTGATCCATGCTATATCAAAATTTCCACATGAGGGTATTTTCTCAGAGATTGCCATAGCTATATCTTCCTTTGTAGTGATCTCGTCCAGATCGTGGATCTCCAGGGTAGTCATTTTGGACAGGGCTTGTATTTCTGCTTCGCCTCCTTAGAGGTTTTGCACGCCTGTCTTAAAAAACTCAGTATTTTCCTCATTCACGTGGTTTAGCTCAAGAAGTATTTCGCCCTTTGCGGTTTTGCGTACTCGTTTAACCTGTTCTCCGAGTTTGCTTAGGTCAGCGCTACTTTTTACTGCTTTAAGCATATCGCTGTAGGACATGCCTCCTACTTTCTTTATAACGATGGCGTTTGGCTTAACTGATTTTGTGTTCAGTTTAGCTTTATTCGCCTTTTTCTTCGTTACTTGCACCCATTCATCTTGTGGCATTTGCTTACCCTTTGCCACCGTACGCTGATCTCGCATCCTCGCTTGATATTACGCGCATGTTGCTTTGGACCCATCCCGCTCCATTGCAGGTTGGCGGGTTTTCTCCCAGAAATTTCACCGTGATGGTAGCCACGTCCGGCTTGACCCCTTTCCACTGCAGTCTAAGCGTGAGAGTGTTCTGAACTTGGTGATTTTTTTTCGGAAAAAGGTCCTTCGCTCTGGGCTTGTTCGGGTTGTTTAGCTCCACCTCCATCGATCTATTGAGCGGTTGCCTTGCCGTACAGGTCAGGCGTGTGTAGGATACGATTAATCATCTTATTCTATTGGAATCTAGATGTGGCCGATCAATCCTCTGATCACGCAGTGGATGCTGGAGCCGGTTCAAGCGGGTCTGGTAAACCAGCAATAACCTTTCCCTTGGCTATAATCTGCTTGACAAGTTCGGTTCTACCTGTGCCAGGAGTAACTTGAGATGGTCTCCTAGGCAGGACCTCAGCCAGCTTTCCTGGTTTGTGCGTGTGCCCCCTGGTTTCACTATTGGCTCTGCTGTCATACTTTTGTTTGCCGCGTTGCGGCCAGTAGGGTCACTTTGCATCGCATGGGTGCTTTTCTTATCGTGCAACCGACCTTTCTACACTCTGAGAAGCCCGGCCTCTTAGATTTTGTTTTTGCTTTTAAACTTTGTGTTTTATTCCATTATTATTTTTATTGTGGTTACCACGAGTAGTGAAAATTGGTGTTCGGCATGAGATCCGCCTTGCGCTGGATAAGGCCTCAGTTACACACTGGTTGCTGTGCAACCCAGTGGGATTCGGTCTTGACTGGTGTGTTTACGGTCCCCACCGTTGCCGACCCTCGACGCGGTGTCTGTTCTGACATCTGGATCCAGCCCCCAGTTTTAATTCCCAAGGCCACGGTCAGACATTATTTTCATATAGCTTAGTTATTGAGCAGCTTAAGCATAGAGCACTGATGTCTTACCTGAGCTTGTTTCCATTCTAACATCGCACAGAATCTCTTGTGGTGGCCATTTCCAGTCGGCACCCTCGTGGAGAGTTCAGTCGGAGGATTTTCGCCGACTTTGTTCTTGTTAGTGGATATTTTATAAAACTGCCAAAGTTTTTCAATTTCGTGTACGCAAAACTGAAGGTTTTTTCCGAAGTCAATACGTATATGCAGGCTAAAAACGATCGCCACGTGCTGTGATGGTGTTTGCTTGCACTGCCCGCTTTGCGCTGGTGCTCAGTCGTCCACTTATTTCAATGTAAGTAGGATTAAGTTCAGAAAAATTGCAGCGCATGCCGATCTCTGATGTGTATAAATAAACTTTTTGCATACAATCTATAACGCCAATTAAAACGTAGGCATGCAGCCGCAAACGACGGGTTGTTTAAGAATTGATCACGGTTAAATACAATCGAAAAACGATCTAATATGAAGAGGTCCTATATTAATCGTCCGCGATCGAACTTTTCCGCAACCTCCGAAGTAAATGGCGGGTTCTGCACCTAGCTAGTTTCATTGACGAAACAACCGGTATTCAAATGATGCACGCAATAGAAATTAATTATTCAATTCTTCAACTGGCAATATACCAACTATTCAATTCGACAGGGCTTTCAGGTTGTGAATAAACCTAAACATGTAGCAGCGAATTTTATAAAGAAGTCATCAGTAGATATTGCGTAGGTCATGGCTGTTTGTTTAATTTCTGGCAAATCGTTCAGATGGGGAAATTAATCGCCTCATGTAGGCCACGACTCGTCTTGTTCCATCAATAATGTAGGTCCAGACTACCAAATCGTTCTGCTTGAAATTCGTTCTAAATTAACCACCTTGAACTGAAATCGTTCGAATTAAGATGATTTGGAACATAATGCCAAAAATTTGCGCCCGGTCAATTCACATATTTCGACAATCGTTTTGCAACTAATGGGTCTTAGCTTCGGGCTTCGATAATTTGGCAAACGTGTCGTTCATCTTCATAAACGAATGCTTATTCACAGAAGGTTGGGCTAGTAAGCAATATTGTTTATAAGCAGTTGTAAAATAACATATCTTATATTTTTTTATGCGTGAGAGAAAAAATAATGATATAAATAAAATGAGGAGTAATTTAATTTAGAAAAATTCTAAATAGGCGAACCGAAATGCAAACATAAATATGTATTTGCATTATTGTCGGTAACATGCGTTTCTTACAGAAATCCTCAATCTGTCTATGGCTACTCTCATCACTCCTGACATTTGGAAGGTTGGGAGGGTGGTCCTCCTGCTGAAAACAAGGGGAATCGGCTGACAAGGGTGATTCCTATCGACCGATTTCCCTGCTTTCGCCGGTGATAAAGGCACCTGAACAAAGGAGATCAAGTTGGATCTCAACAGCCATGTCGACGGCACCTCCATTCCGACGGCTAACCATCCCAGGATTTGGGGGCTACATTTTCAGATTGGCCTCCTTCTCCGCGCACACTACCGCAATCGCCAATTGAGTACAGAGCCGCAACAATGTCCTCAAGTCGTTCGCCGGCAGCTCTTGGGGCAAAGACAAAGAAACGTTGTTGGCAACATACAAGGCGATTGCCCGGCCGGTAATAAACTATGCTGCGCCAGTGTGGTCACCAGGAACCAGCAGGACGCAGTGGATGAAGCTGCAGACCAGCCAGAACGCCGCACTCCGCACGGTGACAGGATGCCTGATGATGTCGCCTGAGGAACATCTCCACTAACCGGTCAATGTGCTCCGCGTTAAGGAGCACAACCTCATGCTCAGCAAGCAGTTTCTTGCTGGTAATTCGCAGTCCACCGTTTTAGTCCCTGCGGGAGAGTCGATGCTTCCTCGTCAGCTAGTAGCGTGGAGTGGCTGACTGTGTCAAAAGCTTTAGACAGGTCCAACGCTACTAGGACGGTTCTCTCGCAGGGGCAGTTTTGGTTAAGACCGCGATTCACCTGTGTGTTTATGGCATTAAGTGCTGTTGTTGTGCTCTGTTCTTTCCGGAAGCCATGTTAATGCTTAGCTGACCCTAGGTGGTATGTGTAGTATGGGAGGAGTAGGGCCTCAGCAGTGGACCACCCTCCCAGCCTTCCAGATATCAGGAATGATGAGGGTGGCCATTGACAGGTTGAGGATCCCTGTAAGGAACTCAACTCCCGCGGGGCCTAAATTTTTCAGCATCAACACGCTTAGCCCGTCAAGGCCAATGGCCTTGGAGGCTTTCGCCTTCCCGATGACCTCCTTCACCTCGCCACAAGTGAAGGCAAGAGGTGCGCTGTTGTTTGGTAGTTTGCGCAGCCTTCTGGTCACCTTCCGCTTGGCCCTATCCCCGGAGTATGCAATATGAATTGCCGGCCAAAATAGCTCGCGCATCTTTTCGGGTCCGACAAGGCACGATCCCCGAATGAAATTTTCACTCTGTCGTCGCGCTTCGTCGGGTTGGATAAGGACTTCACGGTGGACCAGAGCTTACCAACACCCGTGATTAGGTTGCAGGACTTCAAATGCTCCTCCCACTTGTTCCGCTTATTCTGGCCAACCAGCCTCCGAATCTCCACGTTCAAATCCTTTATGTTGGGATTTCGGGGATCGGATCGATTAAGGTGGTCGCGTTCATTCGCTAGAGCAGCCTCTTTGGCCGGGAAGTTGGGACGGATCTCCGGGCTCCTACCTGCCGGGATGAAGCGAGCCGCAGCAGACGCAACAACCTTGCGGAACTTCTCTTCGCCTTTGCCTCTTCTATGCGCCGAAGGAGCATCTACACCAACAAGCAAATGTCCTCGAGGTTAAAGAGCACAACAAGTTCCTTGCTGGGTGTTGCCGTTTGGGGTCCCCAAATAGGCACATGATTGCCGACGAACCACCTCCCAGTTACATCAGAAGGCTCGCAGCACACAACCCAACCGGTGGGCAACGTACCGGCAGGTCCTAAGCAATATCCACGAAGAGACAGACACTACCATCATCGACTTTCATCATGTTAATACCGTAATATTAGCCCAACCATCATCAATTGTAGAGGAAGAGTATAGTAGACTCAACTCCTATCTATCCAGAATCAACCCGATATACCAAACTCATGACCGTCATACGGAGACTCCGTACGGTTACAAAATACTTATTCGCATGCGCTCTCAAATCAACTAATCGAGTGCTTGGATGGTGTAGGACTGGATCTCGTCCACAAGTCCACGGAGACTTTCTCTGGCGGACCTGGGTAGCGGCTCGGCCATTTGCAAGTTCCTATTTGGGTGCCCTATTCGGTGGCATCCAATAAGATTGCTGAGTAAGATGTTATGCTTCTTCAGCGGAAGCGTGCAAGCCTCCTGGGAAGGTGTTCCGCGTGCGAAATCAGAAGGCATCAGTTAATAGTCCGGAGTGCAGCGGAAGTCTGAAGCTTCATCCACTGAGTCCTACTTGTCCCCAGTGTCCAAATTGGTGTAACTTAGTTTACAATCGGCCGACTTCCTTTGTGATTGTTGTGAATAAAGCCGCCGAAGGTTTTCAAAAGCATGCCATCAATTGCATTGGCGATAGACATTATCGAGCCGTCATCTGCGTACAAGACGACACTGATTCGCTATGGCAGTTGGAGAGTTTTGAAGTGTAGAAGTTAAACAACATCGGGGACGCCACCTTGTGGGACTCCTTGTTCAACTCCGCTTCACATCTGTGAAGCACACTAGCGACTGTCGGCCGCACAGGTAATTGGCCGTGTACCGCTCAACAACTGTTGAAGAGTTGTTGTCTCCACGTTGGCTAGGAGCGTTGCATGGCTAACTGTGTCAAATGCCCTTGAATAACCGAATGGTACTAGGATGGTTCTCTAACACGGACGGTAGCGGTTGAGGCCGTAATTCACCTGCGTGTTTATGGCGTTATGCGCTGTAGATGTGCTGTGCACTTCTCGCAAGCCGTGCTGATGCCTAACCGGGCCGTGATGACACGTGGAGTACGGGAGCATCAGTGCATCCAGAGTTTTTAACGATAGTTAAAGAAGGGAAATGGGCCGATAGGAATCCCCTTATCCACCAGTTTCCATGGTTGCAGCAGCTCCATCTTCCACACATCAAAAATGATAAGTGAGGACGTAAGTAAATCCCGTTGCGCCCAAAATTTTCAGGATTAGCACGCTTATTTCGTCAGGACTAATGGCCTTGTAGGCGGTCGACTTCCGGATGGCCTCCTTCAGGTCCCCGCTGGTGAACGTAAGGGGCACACTTGCTATTGGCGAATCATAATGTTTTAAATTTAAATCCCTGATACGGGGATCGTTGAGCGCGTTTGTTTGCAAGGGCAGCCGTTTCGACCGGAAAATTCGGGCGGAGTTTCGAACCTTGCCAGCCGCGATGAAGCGTGCAGCTGCAGTCGCGTTCACCATACGAACATCAGTTGGAATGGGAAAAGAAAATCACTGAAGTGTCCTCAGTAAATTCTGCGAACCAGTCTTTTAAAAGTTAATAAAGGTGCAGCAGTCCACAAAGAGACCAAGTAGGCCGGTCTATCAACCGAGATGACTATGGGTAAGTGGTCTGATGCAAGCGATATCATAGGTCGCTACATTATGATGTTTCTCCTGTTGGGAGCTTCGTCTTCTACTTGTTCTGTCAATTCATTTCTCCTACGATGTGCTAGCAGGCTTAAATGTCAGAGATCGTGGTGTGCTTTAATGTCGCCTGCTGCCATGCCTTTTTCACCTCTGAGAAGCGACCTATGTCAGGGTGATATCTTGCCGTGCAGTAGGTGACAGAGGCATATAAATGCTAAACATTTCGAGCTCGAAATCGCCTGACCCGATAGCTATACCCTAATATTTAATATTATCATTACGGCCGCTTTCCGCTGTGTTGGTTGTTGCCTCGTGGTGGTGATCAGTAGCGCTACTTTGAGCGTGGCAAGTCGGAGGGCTCTGCAGCATGAACACGCATGTGACTGATGTCACATTCCGGCGTATTCTGGTCTGATACACTGAAAGACTGTGAGAGACACCAATAGCTGGTGATTAGCCTTCGCACGGGAATAAGAGCAGAATGGAGGTGTTGGGGAGGTTGAACAATTGTTTGTGTTGCTGCGTGTGAGCTCTTAAGGGTGCCATTTGTCACCAGCGCCATTATTAAATTTAAAAAAATAAATACTCACAACTTGTGGTTATTTGTATAACTGTGTAGGCCCATAACTTGTTGAGCCGAAAATATAAAACTAAGCACAACTGTAGTAACGGAACAAAGTTTATTTTTAATATGTCATGTGCAATCTGTCACTCGTGTACATAGCACGGTCGCATTTATGTGTATCTTTAATTCTTGAATACATTTTAGTATAAATTATATTTATTCAACAACAAAATTAATTTAAAAAATTATTATTTTTCAGGCACCGGTTGATACAATACTGCCCGTTAATTTAAATAATAAACATATTTGCGACGATATTATAAGAAAGTGTTCACCATCACGGCGTTTAGAATCACGAGAACTTGCGAAAATACTTATTCATCCGCATATCAGGGTAAAAGTTGCAAACTTGCTCGATACACCTTACTATGTGTGACAATGAGAAAATAGTTTAGTTTTATATGCATGCTTGAAAACAGTAGTTGCCCCAAGATAGGCAACTTTTTAGATTTTTTTTAAACGACCTAATTTATACTACAGTACCTAGTCTTCTGTTATTAACCCTGCTGTTAGGTTAAAAAAAACTTACGAATCTTAGGTTAGAGGACCATTTGGTCCATACTGCAGTTTTCATACAAAATAACAATTTAATCTTAGTCTTTATATTTAGTTTGGTTCAATACTTGCTAAATATTATTATTTTATTATTTACTTAACTCTGGTAAAACCCAGCACCAGTGGCCTGCTCTAAAAATGCTTCTAGTTCAGGAGCTCGAAAGCGAGGAATTTGTAGTTGTTGCAAGTCTAAGTCTGATGTAAAATGCTCTATTTGCAGTGCGTTTATTTGCAAAACCAACCGAAAAACATTTTTTGCTCATCATGTAGTGCCAAAAAATATCGAACAAACTAATAAATACTTATTTTTGGAAAATTAATGTAAAGAAAATCAAAGAAAATATACTATGGACCAAATGGTCCCTTAACCTAAGACTCGTAATTTTCAATTTATCTTAGTCCAGTTTTAAGTCAGAGAATTAAATTTTCGCACATAATATTGTTTTATAAAAAGACCACCTGAGCTGAAAAATTTAGACAGTATATATCACCGTTCCAAAGTTACAAAGAAAACAAAAAAAAAATTGGACCAAATGGTCTTAACCTAACAGCAGGGTTAAGAAACTTCCAAGAAAAAAGTAGGGCCCTCAATGTCTCTTGCAACATCAATACCCACACCACAAATTGTAGAAGTTTGACCAAAGATAAAACTATGATATAAGCGCTAAATTATTATTATTATTATTATTATTGTTATTACCATTATGATACGCCATTATGAAGATGCCAAATATACATATATACATAAGTACATACATACCTATGTACATAAATAAACTGAGAATACGTATCACTTAGATGAAAACTCCAAAAAAATAAATACATATATGTATGTGTGAGTGTATGTGTACATATGTTTACCGAATGGCAAATCACCAAGAGTTGGTTCTGCAATTGCGTTTCGCTTTTTGAGTCGTAACATTGTTATGCATAAATATGTGTTTAACGTAAGTAGCTTGATAACATATTGAAATTAATCATTGAATTGCATTGCATTTCTACTACAGGCAGAGCGGATCAATTCTCAACAGAATTTCAATCTTTGATTTCCATGTCTCACAAGCTTGCTTACAAGAATTTGAATTCCTTAATAAGGATTGTTTTTTGTATTCAAAAACATTAGACAAAGCAGTGTGAAAATTTCGTTTTCTTAAAGTAAATCAGACTCGTTCACAATAAAAAAACGGACGTAAAAACACTCGCATACGAATGCTTTATGGATCCGCTTACGACAGTTCGTAGGCGCTGTACAATTTCAAACGAAAAAGTACTCGAAAATGAATCGTAAACAGCTATCATTGTATCCGGATTTTTTCCTAGAAAATACATAGTTAAGAGCTTGTGTTCGATGATTTTATTGGTTGGGTAGTTTTTCTATACTCGTACCTTCCACATACATATGTATGTATGCATGTAGACATTAATGATGCAAACCCCCAGTTGGATTTTCTAAAAAAAAATTTTTTGTTTGAGATAT
The DNA here is from genome assembly GCA_951828415.1 of Anomoia purmunda. Taxonomy (NCBI): domain Eukaryota; kingdom Metazoa; phylum Arthropoda; class Insecta; order Diptera; family Tephritidae; genus Anomoia; species Anomoia purmunda. The sequence goes on along the minus strand of OX639994.1, from coordinate 38,500,945 downwards.
TGTTAATAAATGTTTTTCGTCATTTTTTTCAAAGATCGTGTTAGTCTTCTCTAGTAGCAACGCTATGGTGCGCTCCAAACGCTGCATCATGACGTTCAAGGCTAAATAACTTTTTGCAAGATTGCGGGCCATTTTTTTTCAAAGCGGAATATCGTTAAGCGTGAAATGTCGAAATATGGCGCAGAATACATTTTTTCTTCAATTTGTAATAAACAAATACATAAACAATTGACTCAGATTGAATTTTTTTATTCGGAAAATATTACACGTAATCTATATTAAATGACGATTAAAATAGCGGTCGAATCATCTAAATCGGTCTGATAGATCGTTCGTAATTGATCTTTGAAAAAAATGACAAAAAACATTTATTAACAATATCTTAAACAAAAATTTTTTTTTTAGAAAATCCAACTGGGTTTTTTTTGCATCATTAATGCCTACAGAAAAAATGAAAAAAACGAGCAAAAATAATTTTTCACCGCATTCAGGTGATCCGTTTGAGAAAATCTGGCCCATATTTAATAAGATTTAGGAATACATACATATTTCAAGAAATGGAGCATGATTTTGATCGTTTTAGAACTGAAATAATTCTAATTAAAAACTTTCAACAGATGGTGGTATAACAGTGCCAAATATTGCTTACTTCGCGGGCACTGTTGTCACTTTCACGTAATATTCGCGCAAAATCACGTAATATTCATCAAATCAACGCCGATACAAAATATGTGGGAAACAAGCGTTCCAAACGTTGTTACCAGTCAATGTGATGATAACAAAATTGACCGGTAATAAGTGTGCGCAGAGACAAACAGGGTGTATAACTTGAATATACCTTTAAACATACAAAATAAATAATAGTCAAACTGGTAAATATGACGCACTGCTATTGAACAAGAACTCTAAATGTATGTACAGTGGCTCACATAAGTCTTTTGCATATGAAGAAATTAAACCAAAGGATAGTATTTTTGCATTTGTTCCTGTTTTATTTATAAACAATGTATTCGATGAAAAAATTGGCTCATATACTATGTATGTAAGTATTTTGCATATGAAGCAAATAAACCAAACGATAATATTTTTGCATTTGTTCCGGTTTTATTTATAAATTATGTGCCCAATTCAATAACATATCTACTTTTTACTTCGCTGAGACTTCATTAACACATAGGCAATCATTGTACATAAGAACAAATTGTAAACAATTCAGAATTTGTAACTCGCAAAAGTATTTTGCATCATTAGGCAACTCACAAAAATTGTTTGCTCATTATTACAATCCGTTATTTGGTGCAGATTTGCTTACTTGTTGCAAATTTCAGTTGAATTTATGGTTACTGGTGCGCGTTTCTATTGAAATAGTCATAATTTGAATTATTTCGTTTATAATTGATTGTGCGCTCATCAAGAATGCAAAAGGTAAAGAAATTACAACATTAGGGAAAAAGTAATTTTGTACCTTCGCAATAAAATAAAATCTACAAAATACATTTGCGATGTGTTTAGCCGATGCCGTCAAACGATAGAAAATGTGGTAAAACGGTGTAACGTGCGCGGCGGTATAGAAAATTTAACCCGTTGTGGTCGACCAAAGATGCTAACTATGAGAGAGGAACGCAAAATCCAATCCGAAAATCCCCATTTATTGCACCAAAGCTTAACAACAAGCTTAAATCAGATCTGCACACCAAAATTTCTGATGAGACAGTACGCAGAGTGCTCAGGGCGAATAATATTCATGGTCGCGTGGCTTATTTCAAATATTAATAACGAAAAGCGACTTTTATCCACCGACACCTACAAAAGTGAAAGTTTCGCGTTTTGGAAAACTGTAATATTTAGCTACGAAAGCAAATATAATATTTTTGAACGGATGGTCGTTGTATGGTTTGGCGGAAACCAAATGAAGAGCTGCATATGAAAAACCTCAAAGCAAACTGTCAAACACGGCGGAAGCATTCCCACGACAGTCGGTTCTAAGTACCGGAATGACCCGGGTTTTACCCGGCCAAGGACTGTTGTTTCGGCGATCTAACCCTGTTTAGGTGTAATTCGTGCGACGAACTCAAAATCAACATTCGTGCTGACCGGACGTGATTTTACTGCGCTCCGGGGTTTTAAGATTTTCCGCTGTCTATAGTGATTGGGTTTTAACTAAATTTAATAATGTCTAAGTTTGAGCAATTGACTCTTCATACTCGTAAATAATTTTTATCTATTTTTTTGAATAATATTTTCACGCTTGAAAACGCTAATTTTTGCCATACGTTTGTTTAAAATGCCGTGTGTGTGTGGACAAAAGGTCGATCGTAACCATGAAAAAGTGCAGTGTGCTAAGTGCAACGACCTCTTCCATATGGTCTGTGTTGGTGTTTTACCAGCTGATTTGGAATATCTGCTTAGCTCAGGCAATAAGTACTGTTGCAATAATTGTGTAGTGTCTCGTCGGAGATCTATCCGCACCCCTCTCCTACTGCTATTCGCGATGAGAGTTCATTACAAATCGCTAAAAGCACGGCATCAACTAATCCGTCAATTTCCTCGCATACGAATTCCAGTGCTAACACCGCTTCGCAACAACACTTGTCTAAACTATTGACAAATCAACAAGTATGCGATGCTGGTAATGTTAACAATTCGACTCTTCTATCGATTCTTCACGAAATCGCAGCTCTTAAATCTGAGCTTGCTCATGCATCTGCCTCAATAAGTGCTCTTCAATCTGATAAACAATTTCTGGTTGGAAAAACTGAAGAGCTGCGGCTCGAAATTAAATCTTTGCATAAACTTCAAACTGAAGAAATTACCTCTGCCGTGGCATTGCTCACAGCGGAGGTTAGAGAACTTCATGGCTCTGTGCATAAATGTGTGTGTGAAATCAATGATCGTGCTTTTGTAAATTCATCTACGCGCGCTCTAACTTCTGATGTCGCGGATTGTTCAAACGAGCAATGTAATTCGGCTACTGGTCCTCTCTTAGCTACTCCAGCTGCATCTGATAATAATGTTCCAGCGCCTACACCTAATGCTGTTGCTGTAAAGAGTAGTGCTTGCGCTCACTCGACCTCCGCTGTTGGGTCGCATACAGCTACAGCCGCTGCTTTTGTTGCTGATTTTCCTACGCCTATTATTGACCACATACTTTCTGTCGCTGATGGTGAGAGTTCAGCTTGCGCTCACCCTACTCCAGCAATATTATCACGCCCAACTGAGCGAGAAAATTACGCTACTTGTTCGCTCAAGGCTTCATCGGCTGCTGTTGATGTTTTGACTCCCATTCCAGCTTCTAGTGCTGCCGTAGCTCGCTCAGTTGACCCGAGTAATACAAACACAAAATCATATGCCGCCGCTGCTGCTTCCGCTTCTACTTCTGCTACTGCTGACAAACCCAGCAATAAATTAAATATGCAAAAACGACTTCCTCGTGATTCAATTGCTGCCAATCGTAGGACATTAAAACTGCCATTAGTTATTGGAACTAGTAATAATAAGGAGTTAAGTGTAGCATCAAAAATTAAATGGCTGCATCTCTCTTCATTTACGAATAACGTGTCTAATGAAGATATATTGGATTACGTTTCTAAACATGCAACTATTGACAAAAAGTTCTTGGAGTGCTTTATGCTGGTAAAGAAGAATATCCCGATTGCTAGTCTTAAAAAAATCAATTTTAAGCTAGGTGTTTCTGAATGGTGCTATGAAAAGGTTCTGGCTGCGGATATATGGCCAGCCAACGTCAAAGTTCGTCCCTTTAGGTTTTTTCCCAAAGGCGACGTAATTCAACTCGATCCATGAGTCTCTCCACCTGTGATGAAGTTCAAACAAAACAGCTTCGCATCTACTTCCAGAAGAGCTCATTACAGAACTGGTCAAATAGTGTAAGGTTAGAATCTAATAAGGCTACGAATAAAGCTCTTAAAATATACTTTCAAAACATGAGTGGAATGCGAACTAAATCTAAGGATATTTTTCTATCAACGTCTCGCGCTGAATTTGACGTTTATGTTTTTGTTGAAACTTGGCTCAACAATGATTTTTATGCCGAAGAATATTTTGACCATAATCTATTTCATACATATCGTAAAGATAGAGACGCTACAAAAACAGGTCACCTCAGAGGTGGTGGTATTCTTATTGCTTTGAGGCGTTCTTTAAGATCCTCAATCTATCAACTTTTAAATTATGATTCACTTCTTGACCAGCTGTGTGTCTGTATTTTTGGCTCATTCGGTAAATTATTTATATGTGTTTCTTATATTCCTCCGAACAGTTCAGATGATCTGTATAGAGAACACGTTGATAACATTGTTAATCTTTACGAAAAAAATGAAAAATGTAATTTTTGTATCCTAGGCGATTTTAATCTCACTGATGTAATTTGGTCTCATTTTCAAAATAATGATACTTTAAGTAATGATATTTTAATACCAACCAATGTTAATAGAGCTCATGAAATTAATTTTATAGATAGTCTTTTTAGTATTAATCTAGTCCAAATCAATAATGTATTTAATAAGCTTACTAAAATACTTGATCTTGTTTTTGTTGATGAAAACTTAATATTTAATTTAGATGAGTGCTCTTTTCCCATAAGTACGACTGATAAACATCACGTGCCCCTTTCTATTTCTTTGGAATTTTACGATGTTGTTGGCAATGAAAACAAGAAATCTCTTTCTTATAATTTTCGTGATGCTAATTTTAGTGACTTGAACGCTGCCATATCAGAGATAAAATGGGATACTGTTCTTTCTTCAAATGATGTTTCGGAATGTTTTCAGAATTTTCTGCTCAAGATGTCCGAGGTGTTTTCGAATAACCTTTCCGTTCTCTTGCCTCGTCTCCACAAATTACCCTGGTACACCAAAAATCTTAAAAAACTTAAAAATCAACGAAATAAATATTATAAATTGTACAAGGCTTATAATAATAATATCTGTTACAAAGAGAAGTACTTTTATTACATGAATCAATTTAATGTCCTCGATAAATTTTTATACAATCAATATATATGTAGGTTTGAATCTGAACTGAAAGAAAATCCTAAAGCCATTTGGAAGTACATTCGTTCTAAAAAGGGCGGTACGAACATTCCAACATGTATGAATTTTAATGGGGTTTGTTCACGAAATTTGTCTGATACTGTCAATTTATTTGCAGATTATTTCAAGACTAATTATGTGACTGACGATGGAATCGCTGATACAACCACCAATTTTGGTCATAACCAATCCCTGGATTTTGGTTGTCTTTTCTTATCTGAATTAGATGTTATTAATGGTATTTCCGCCCTAAAACCCTCTTTGAAAAGTGATATTGATGGTTTTTGCTCGAACTTTTTTAAGCAATGCAACTCATCTATTTGCGTGCCTTTACGTATAATTTTTAATATGTCTCTTTCTACAGGCGTTTTTATCGATCATTGGAAGATTGCATCTATCACCCCGATTTTTAAATCAGGCAGCAGAAATGATGTGGCAAACTATAGACCTATCTCTAAGTTAAGTGTTTGCTCTAAACTCTTCGAGAAAGTGGATAAAGAGAAGCTTTCTTTTGCCATTAAATCAATTATTGAACCTCACCAACATGGGTTTGTCCGCGGGCGGTCCACCGTAACCAACCTAGCGGTTTTTTCAGAATTTTGTGTTTCAGCGTTTAAGTGTGGGTTTCAAGTAGATACTATTTATACTGATTTTTCTAAAGCTTTCGACAAAGTTTCGCATACCATTTTACTCCAAAAGCTAAAAAACTTGGGGTTTCACTCAATTTTTTTATCTTGGGTAAAATCATATCTTACTAATAGATCGTTGTTTGTCGAAATTGAGACATGCAAATCGTATTCGTTTGTAGCTACTTCTGATGTTCCACAAGGTAGTATCCTTGGTCCTATCTTGTTTATACTTTTTATTAATGATATTGGATCTTGCTTTAAATATTCAAGGTTTTTACTTTATGCCGATGATTTGAAACTTTTCCGTAAAATAACACGCCCGTCTGACGTATATCTCTTGCAATATGATCTGGACAATCTTGTTTCTTGGGGTCTTAGAAATAAGCTTTCTTTGAATATCGATAAATGTTTTTACATGACTATCTCTAAGTCAGCAAATACCTTAATTTCATCCTATAGTATATTAAATCATCAGCTCACTGCAGTGAAAGATTTCGTCGATCTGGGGGTACTGTTTGACAGTTGCTTTACTTTTGTAAATCATATGTGTTACATTCTGCCAAAGGCATACAGTAATTTAGCCTTTTTACGCCGATATGCGAAGGACTTTAAAGATCCCTATACAAGGAGTTTTCTATTTAATTCGCTTGTTCGCTCAAAATTGGAATATGCTTCCATAATATGGAGCCCAATTTATAACCGTCATGCTAATAGAATTGAAAGAGTGCAAAAAAAATTCACTCGGTTTGCACTTCAACCATTAAACTTTGCGGACCCCTTCCCAACGTATAGTGCTCGTTGTATGCTTATACATTTGAAATCTCTAGAAAGTAGAAGAATTATTCAATCATTAATGTTTGTATACGATGTGATTTGTGGTTTCATTAACTGTCCTGAACTCCTTGAGCAGATAGGCTTTAACGTACCCAACAAAGTATTGCGTTCTCAATATCCATTTTATCTCAATGTTGTCAGAGCTAATTATTTTACCATAGCTCCATCCTATAGGGGACTTTCAGAATTCAATAAAATATCGAAAAAACTGTTTCCTGACTTTTCATTGCCAAGGTCGGTATTTAAATTCGGAATCGAATCATTATATCCTTAGAATATATGTATATATTTTTTAAGTGTCGTAATAATTTACTTATAAGTATTACTTTGTGAGTATAGTCTGTAAGGTTATTAAAATCATAGACTAATAAATTGAAATTGAAAAAAAAAAAAAATCTTAAGGTCTGCTCAGGCCTTAAGACCCTTAAGGAGTGGTCCATAAACTATGTGGCCCATGTTGTTCGCGCCCTACGGCGCCCATAGCCTCTACGGCCCCCTTAGTTGCACCAAGTGCACCGGTGCCTAGCACCGGCAGAACCTCTACGGTTCATAGAAGCACGCAACATGGACGCTCCTCTCCCCCACCCCCATCCAGCTCTGCCCCTCACAGTCTGTTCCGTGTGTCAGGCCAGGATATACCGGAATGCGACATCTGTCAGGAGCGACTCGTGCCAAGGCTGGTGTCACTTCCGTGTATGTTCTGGTCTGCGCACCACACGTGAATGGTCGGGTGACTACCTGGCTCCCTGCTGTAGAGCCTTGCAACCGTACACGCCCGTGGCGGCGCTGCCGAACAACACCTCAAGGCAGCCCAATGTGCCAGTGCATGTGCAGCAGGGACCAGGTGGGCAACATCACAGTTCCCTCACACCTCTCTCCGCGACGACTCTACCGAGGCAAACGAGACTCCTTCAGCTGAACTGCAATAGGCTGCAGGGCAAGATTGAGGAGATAACCGACCTTATGAGTCGGCATAATCTGTCAATAGCTGCGATCCAGGAAACGAAATTGCACAGCAACTCAACCTTGTTCACCTGTGGTCCACCGTGAAGTCCTTATCCAACCCGACGAAGCGCGACGACCGAGTGGAAATTTCATTCGAGGATCGTGCCTCGTCGGACCCGAAGAGATGTGCTAGCTATTTTAGCCGGTAAATCATACTGCATCCTTCGGGGGATAGGGCCAAGCGGAAGGTGATCAGAAAGCTGCGCAAACTACCTAACAACAGCGCGCCTCTTGCCTTCACTTGTGGCGGGGTGAAGGAGGTCATCGGGAAAGCGAAAGCCTCCAAGGCCATTGGCCCTGACGGGCTAAGCGTGTTGATGCTGAAAAATTTAGGGCCCGCGGGAGTTGAGTACCTTACAGGGATTCTCAACCTGTCAATGGCCTCCCTCGTCATTCCTGTCATCTGGAAGGGTGATTCCTTTCGGCCGATTTCCCTGCTTTCGCTGGTGGTAAAGACACTTGGGGCCCTACTCGTCCCATACTACACATACCACCTAGGGTCAGCTAAGCATCAACATGGTTTCCGGAAAGTGCACAGCACAACAACAGCACTTAATGCCAAAAACACAGTTAGCCACTCCACGCTACTAGCTGACGTGGAAGCATCGACTCCCACACCGACTGAAACGGTGGACCGCGAATTACCCGTGTGGTCACCAATCATCGGTATTGTTCAGAGACAAAACATCAAAACTAAGGAGAATTAAACAAAGGGTACCGCAGGGTGGCGTCCTGTCTTGTTTAATCATTATATCTCCAAGCTCCCTCAACCGCCAGAGGGAGTCGCAATAGTCTCCTATGCCGATGATTGCTCGATAATGGCAACCGGCAATGTAATTGACGACCTGTGTTCGAAGGTGAACGGAACCTGGCGCTGTCCCCTGCTAAGTCCTCGGCGACCCTCTTTACCACCTGGACGAAGGAGGTCAGGCTGGATCTCAACATCCACATCGATGGCACCCCCATTCCGACGGTTAATCACCCGAAGATTCTGGGAGTAATAAACTATGCTGCGCCAGTATGGTCGCCGCGAACCAGCTGGACGCTGATGTCGCCTGAGGAACATCTTCAATGTGCTCCGCGTTAAGGACCACAACCTCATGCTCAGCAAGCAGGTCCTTGCTGGATGTCACCGTCCGGGGCACCCAAACAGGCATCTGCTTGCAGTGGAGCTACCCCCAGGCACATCAGAAGGCATCTTTTAGAACTAAAGGACGAGATCCAGCTACTCATAACGCAACCGCTGCATCCGGAGGCGTACCGGCATGTCCTAAGCAACATCCACAGAGAGACAGTCACTATCACCGCAGTAGGCTCAACTCCTACCTATCCAGAATCAACCCCGACATACCGAACACATGTCCGGCATGGGGAGATTCTCCGCACGACACCAATCACCTATTCACATGCTCCCTCAAACCCACTCATATAAAAATTGTACGTATGTATTGTTGATAAGTGATAAGTTGAAGTTGATAAGTGTTATTTGCAAAGTCTTTGCAATTTTTGTACTCCCTTTGCAATTTCTGTTCCACGTACGTTCTCTTGTGCAAAGTGCAAAGCTGATATTCAAAAGTGTAATTTGCAAAGACTTTGCAAATAAATGCGCTCCTTCGTGCCTCAAAAACTGTAAATTCTATGTTTGCAAAGCAAACTTTGATAAGTTTGTCAAACATTTGCAAGGTAAGCGATCGTTTTACAAATTCATATTGTTATAACTAGTCAAGCTTTAAAAATGTTACGACGTGAGTTTTTGTTCAACAATAGTGAAGACGCGGTTATAACTAGAAATTATACAGCCCTATTCTGCATTTCTATTACGTTCCCGCATTCCGCTCCGCATCGATTGGAATTAGGTATTCCGAGTTACGACGGAATCGAAAGAAAAAGAGGAAGAGCGGCAACCTTTTCGAAATCAGCTGTTTGCCTTGAAATGTTTGAAATTGAAACAAAATAAAGCAAACAGATACAAATTCGTGCCCAAACTATTGCTTTTTAAATAAAAAAAATAAAATATAATCGCGTAATGGATTCAATAGCCGCGTCGATACTACTTGAGGAGGACGACAACGCATCCGAGAATGCTGACACAAAAGTTGAAAGGAGAAGATTGCGAGATACATATGTGTGATCCATTTCAGATGAGTGACGAATTGTATGAAATTGCGTTTGAAAATGATAAATCTTAATTCCCATTTGGTTGCCATTATATCAGCCAATTTTTCATACTGCTCCGGAGTTGTTATTTTTGACCTGCAAACATATCAAAAACATCAATAAAGCCCAAAAAACTTTAAAAAAAATCATGTTGATGACTTTTAGAACTATCAACAACATGTTTTACTCACATTTTTGGGAAAATTATATTTTAAAAGTACACGAAAATAAAAATCTAACCGCCCTCCGCCAACAAAATTTCAACTTACAAAAACGTAACTGCGATCGCAATGTAGAATACATAAAATTGTAAATTTCGAAGATTGATCGAAACTCATCGAAACGCAGAATACCAAAGTTGCCAAACTGAGAAAATTTCGATTCGAGTCGAAATGCTGAATAGGGCTGATAGAGACCGAATTAATTTTTCGGGACTACAAAATTTTAATTTTAAATAGTGCTTCCGTTTAAATCAAATCCAAGTTAATTTCCTTTTAAATAAAGTTGGAGACAAAATAGAGTACAATACACATTCTTTGTCGGCTGAAAATCAACTGCTACTGTGCTTGCATTGGCTCGGAAATGGTTGCCAGTACCATGGTATTGCAAAATCAGCAGTTTGCGGAACCATCCATAGAGTTGTCGACAATATAATAGACGTTTTATTTCAAAACACAGTGCGATGGCCCGATGATGTCAGTGCTATTGCTGAAAAGTTTTTTATGATGGGTGGATTCCCTTGTATGTGTGGTTGCGTGGATGGCACAATCATTAAAATTGATGCGCCTACATTACACGAGGAAGGATATGTGGACCGGAATGGAAGCCACTCATTGAATGTGAGGATGATATGCGGGCCAGACTACACATTTTACAGTGTAAATGAAAGTTGGCTGGGCAGCGTTCATAACTCAAGGGGTTTACGGAATTCGGCTGTAAGTCAAAGATTTGACAATGGATGGAGACCATTTCCGGATGCTGTTGTTTTGGGTGATAGTGGTTACGGGTTAAGAAACTGGTTGATACCACCATTACGCCGAAATCCCGATAACCCTGCTGAAGAGGCTTTCAATCGTTGCCACAAAAAACACGGCGCATAATTGAAAATAGTTTTGGCATTCTTAAAGAGAGATTCCCGTGTCTAAATTATTTGTGACTGAGGCTTGAGTTTGCAGAAAAGATAGTCATTGTTTGTGCCATCTTACACAATATTGTCAGTGACATTGGAAGGGGTAGTGAAAACATGCAACCCTTTGAAGACACTGACTATGAAATCGAGGAATTAGATGAAAGTGCTGAAGAAGAAAATGATACCCTTAATGATAAAGATCATGCGAGTGGAATGGAAAGGGTTACTTCTCGACTGCAATACATCTCCTAATGCCAACCATTAAAGTGAAATAAAAGTGGTCCTTTGGCTATGATCTTTTTCCACTGCAAAAGCGTTGTTTCTTTTGGGGTTTGAGATTAACAGTAACAACTTTTATGTAACCCAATTTTCAATATAGAAAGTAAAAATATCAAATTCACTTATTTTTTTATTTTTAAATAAAAAACATAAAAAAATAAACAAATACTAAATGGGAAAATAAAAATAATAACACATAAAAAACTCAAAACTCCTCAATTAACTACCGCGAACGCGAAATATTTTCCGTTTCTGCCGCTGCAATTTCGCGGGTTATGGCAGAGGGTGGAAGTTGGAGCTCCCTCTCCAATTTTAGGCAATCAAGTTTTCTGTAGTAAACCTCAACCTCAAGGAGCTCCAGTCGACATTTTTTCTTCTTAATTCTTAATAATCAGTGTATCCTTATAACCATTATAATAATAATAACATTAATTACCTTATTTTTTTACCTGCGCTTATGTTTTGCCGCCTTTATACTAAATTACCATGAAAGTAATTGAATAAATAATATATCTATCCAAAGTTTCACTTGGAAACTTGGTAGAGCTCTTCTTTTTCCTTGGGTTTGGAGGGGGATTGGCAGGTGTTTCTTCGGCAAATTCAACCCATCTACCACAGCTGAGTCTGATTCCAGAATATCGAGGATGGCCAAGTCAGCTTCATCCATAATGCTGTCCTTCATAATGCTGTCCTGGCATATGTACTTGTGGCATTCCAGGCGGCTTCTGATGAAAGCATTTGTTCGACTATGGTCTCTGGTTGAACTTTGATGTTGAGGGCACCCTCCAATCGTTCTCGCTGATGGCAAAAGCGAGGGCACTCAAAGAAAACGTGCTCTGCATCTTCTGCGACTCCTGGGCAGGACGGGCACTCTGGGGAGTCGTCATGCTTAAAGCGATGAAGATACGCCCGAAAGCAGCCGTGTCCTGACAGCATCTGTGTGAGGTAGTAGTTGACTTCCCCGTGGCTTCGATTGATCCAGACGTCGATTTCCGGTATGAGACGATGTGTCCATCTTCTTTTTGTTGAAGCATCCCACTATGATTGCCATCGTGAGATACTGTGTAGTCGTTCTTCTGTTCTGAGTACTTCAGCGCTCAGTGTAGTTAACCTTTTTTGATGGTAGAGGTTCCGTCTTTCCTCGACGAGAACTCTAAGAGGTAGAGTTCCGGAAATTACGCACACTGCTTCTTCTGATATTGTGCGGAAGGTGCAGGCTACTCTCAGAGCGCTCAGACGGTAAACTGGTCCGGCCTTTCTCCATGCTTCTTGTAACTCCAGCGCGTCTGCCCAGATAGATATTGCATATGTGAGCACTGATGTGACTACTGACGACAATAATAGCCTTCTGCTCTGCTTTGGGCCGCCGACATTAGGCATCAATCGTGCGAGACTAGCCCTCACCATCGACGCTTTGGCACTTACGTGTTTCACTTGCTGCTTGAAGTTAAGTCGGGCATCGAGCATCACTCCCAGATATCGGATATAAGGTTGTGATGTGATTTCTTGGTTACCGACTTCCAGCTTGATGGTCTCTATCACTTTTCTGCTGCTAATGAGCACTGTCTTATGCTCCGCTAATTGCAGGTCCACTGTGCCCATCCACCGGTTAATTCTCTCGAAGGTGATATTGAACAACGAGTTTATCTCTTCAAGGTGCTTCGCAACGATTACTACAGCTACGTCATCTGCATACGCAACAAGCTTGACGCTTCTTGGCAGAGTCAGTCTTAGTAGTCGATCATACATGATATTCTAAAGCAGCGGGCCAAGAACTGAGCCTTGTGGAACTCCTCCAGTGATATCATAATCTCTCGAACCATTCTTCGTATCGTATTTCAGAACTCTGCCGGTGAAGTAGCTAGCCACTATCCTAAGCAAATATCCTGGTACGTTTTTCTCTTCAAGCGCTCTCATAATGCATTCCCAGTTGGCGGAGTTGAAGGCGTTTCTGATGTCCAATGTGGCCACCAAACAGTATTTCTTCGGACCACCCTTCCATCTAGTTCCGGCAATCGCATCCCTGGCCGTGTTGACCACCAGGTTGATTGCATCTAGGGTTGATCGTCCTTTCCGGAAGTCATACTGATTGTCTGCCAGGAGTGGCTCGACATCTGCTTCTATTCTTTGATGAATTATTCGCTCGAATATCTTACCTGCTGTATCTAACATGCAGAGTGGACGGTAAGATGACGGTTCATCTGGTGGCTTCTTTCCTTTCGGAAGCAGTACCAGTCGTTGTTGTTTCCACTTCCGAGGAAAAGTCCCTTCTTCGAGACATGTATTGTAAACGTCCAGGAATATCGCCGGTGCTGCCTTGATAGCTGTTTTTAAGGCAATGTTCGGGATCCCGTCCAGTCCTGGGGCTTTATTATTCCCGACACAATTACAGGCCTCCATTAGTTCTTCTTCTATGATCGGGGAGATGACCTCCAGCTCGTCCTGAGCCAACCGATAGTTAAATTCACGTTGTTGTGGAAACAGCGCAGCGATGAGCCTCTGTAGGAGTTGTGGACATGTAGGTGGTGGTATTGACTGGTTTTGTAAATGTAAATTTCCAGCATGTTCTCTTGCTTTCCTTGATGGCTTTATTCAGTAATCGACGAGCATTTTTGTACTCCGCGACCAGCTCCGCGGAGTCAGGACGTCGATAGCCACGCTGAGATATCCTTCTCTTTTTAAGACACACTTTACGGAGGTCGCTGATGTGATCGTTCCACCAGTGCACCGAGGGTCTTTGATTTACGCCACGCTTACGAGGCATACTGGCGTCGTACGCTTCGGTTACTTTCCTCATCAGTTCCGTAGTCTTTTCTTCTGATCTTCTACTAGTGATAGGGTTACAATCTAATGCTATCACCATTGAACTTTCATCAAATGATTTGGCCTTCCATCCAATGGCGTTGAGTCGTTTGTTGGGTCTCCAGTGACTCTGGTCGCTTGATATTTCCCAGAGAATTGCGTTGTGGTCGCTAGCCGTGTAGATATCCATCACCTTCCAGTCGTACTTCCCTCTAATGAGGCTGCTGCTGACGAAGGTGAGATCTACGATGGAACTTGCGTCTCCTTTGGTGTAAGTTGGCGTGTCACCACTGTTGAGCAGGACCACGTCTAGTGTAGTGAAGGCTTCTAGTAGTGCTTTTCCTCGTGCATTAGTCTGCTTGCTGCCCCAGTCCACCGCCCAGGAGTTGAAGTCGCCGGCAATCGCCACTGGGTAATGCTTCTTCGCGTCCTCAGTCAGTTTGTCGAGAAAGTCAGTGAATTCAACAATGGAGAGGCTAGGTGGTGCGTTGCTGCTGTAGAAGCGAATGCCATCTACTGATGCTGCTACAAAGCCGGCGTTGCCATTGTCGACTGCATTCTGAAAGGGAAGCTTGCCGCAGGACCAAACGACAGCTTTGTTAGTACTGTCAGTTTCCCATGGTTTGGCGTTGAGGTGTTTATACGGCTCTGATATAAGCACAAGGTCGAGCTTTAGCTCTCTTACTGACTGCATGAGCAAGTCATGCGCAGCCTCACAATGGTTAATGTTTAGCTGCAGTATTCTCATTTTCGTCGATCGGTTATCTTCTTGAGTGCCTCTTGGTAAACTGGGCATCTACTTGTACCGGCAGGGTGAGCGACGTTTTCTGTACCGGGTTGTTCAGCACATAGTACGCATTTAGCTGGTTTGATACACTTGGCAAATGTGTGGCCTTCTTCTCCACACTTAGTGCAGAGTTTGGTTCGGTCCACCCCACTTTTACACTGGACAGCACGGTGTCCAAAGTGCCAGCATTTAAAACATCGGACTGGCCTTATTACTGTTCTAATGCGACAGTTGACCCAGCCGATTCTTATTTCGCCGTGCTCTCCTGTGACTTTTTGCGCTGTTGTTGCTGCCAACGTCGCCGACGCAGTCTGTGTACCTCTAAAGGCCTTACGGATATTAATGGCCTCTTCTGTTATACCACAGTCGTTTCCAGCTGCCTTTTGCAGGGCTGCTAGGATGTCGCCTTTTGTTGTAGTATCGTCAAGGTCGCGGATCTTCAAGACCAGTACTGATGACTTTCGCGTCTTCCTGCAGAATCTCGACAATAGTCGTATGCAGTGTTTTGCCCCGATCAGCGCTGCCTTTCGTCAGTGTGATGAGCAGATCTCCTGCAACTGTTTTGCGGATTTTGTCAACGGTGTCACAGACCTGTTCGCTAGGTACTTTGGTCTTGATCTTTGTCAGTATTTCCGAATACTTCTCTTTGTCCGCCGGGCGGATGATCAGCGCATCAGGTCTCATTGCTGACCTTTGCGTCTTCTTGTGCTTCGGCTTCGGTGGAGGCACTGGAGGTTTTTCCGGAGGCTGTTTTTTGCGCTCCTTCCTCTTGGTCTTTTTCGACTTTACCGTCTCCCAGGCTGACTTCTTGTTCTGCTTATTCTTGTTCTGGAATTTTGAGGAGGCTCTTTAGTCTCTTCCTGCATTTTTTTGGAAGGACTGGGTCCTTTGTCTCTCGGCCTCTTCGTCGTCTGCTGAACCGTGGTTTCAGGAGAGCGATTTTTTCTCTTGCCTGGGCTCGAGTTTGTCACATCGGGGACAAACGATTCGGTATCCGTATCTATCGCAGAGAACTCTGACTGCGTATCAGTGCTTTCCTGATAGTTTGGTAGAGTTGTTCTTTGCGTATTCCGGTTCGTCTGTTGTTCAGCTTGCTCCTGCAGCTCCAGTTTCTGGAGTTCTTCACAGACCCCTTCGATGCTCGTCAGCTGATTCTTGATGCGCTTGTGGACGTTGAGTTTCGGATCAGCAAAACCGCGTAGGTCCTTGATGAGATTTCCGAGGAGGTCGAACGCCTGCTCCTTGGTGATTTCTAGGCCAGAGTCCAATGCTGCTTTCAAGGCATTTCGTCCTTTAACCGAATTTCGTTCCTCCGCTGAAACTGTTAATATTGTCATCAGTTTCTTTCTCTCGGCACTTTGTGCCACTGCTGTTCGTTGGGCATCACGCCCATTTTCTCCTGCTTTTTCTTTTTGGTTTTTCAAAAATGTATCCATTTTTATTCCCACGAGTACTAAGGAAGTATACGTCCACTCCGGCAGAGCCTTAAATTTACCGGAGTAAGGCCACTATTACACCCGGGGTTGGACCTGGTGCCCCGGGGTGAACCGTTAAGAACGCCTGCTCCCCGGCGCCATGCAGTCTTCGTCACGGTGTCCACATATCCTTGACTTGGGTTTTTATTTTATAGAGGATTTCTACCTCGCGGCCCGTTCAATTAAGCCTAGACCACCGGCACTGCTATGACTGCGAGACATGACCACTGTCACTGCAGTGTTACGGTTGTTGTTCATTTGGGTTTAGTGTAACCCAGAGACCACGTGTAGGTCATACCCACGACCGCGAACAACATTGATCCCTTATCGGTCAGATGGTGTGACCGAACCCTTTAAAAGGGGAGTTTTGTCCACGGAGGCGTAATTTATTTGGCCCCTACACTCTGCCCTTTCCAACTAAGTTTTCCAGGACAGCGAGCGTTCTCCCATCCGCGAAATGAATATTTGCCTATTCAAATACTTACGGTATATTTTTACAGTACATACATATAGCAAATAATTATATCAGCAAGAGTTTTTTATTGAGCGCACTGTTAACTCATAACAACAATGTCTATGATAACGATTTGTGTTGTTGTTGTCAACAAGATGCTTGTTAGTTATTAGCATTGCACAATATAAGAATTAATAGAAATTCCTACAGTAACAAATGAGGCAAATATAAATATTTGCTATGTGTAGGCAATAAATTGTTGTACTTACCAATGTCCGGCTCTTCCAGACCCCAAACAAACTGTCCCTCGCATAGGTCCATGTTTTTTGGGCCGACGCCAGTTGCAGGGATTTGGCTCTTTTCAAAACATCCTCCCAGGCAGCCTGTTTATCTATTTGTTAACCTTCAAAATGAAATATAAACTTAATTATGTTTGAAATTTACAATAATTTTATTCAAAAAATACTTACTTTATTGATTTGAAAATTTGCAAATAAAATGTCTTTTTTTATACTTATTTTGCAAGTTTTTTTCCAATTTTTATTTTGCGGCTCATTTTTCAAATCTTTACCTTAGTAATGCAAAGTGATTAGTGATATGACAGAAATGCAAACTTGATTACACGCTGTGTGGAACACTTTGCACACTCACTTTGCAAGAGAACCCAAAGACTTTGCAGAGAGTGGAAAGTTTCGGCAAAAATATGCTCTCTTAGCAAAGCCTTTGCAAAACTAAGCTCAGCGCATGGTGAGATTTGCAAAGAATATTGTGGAACAGAAACACTTTTCACTTTGCAATAAAATACAAATCGATAAGTGCAAAGTGAAAAGTTGATAAGTTGTTTTGTGGAATAGGGCCCAGCTCGGCAAAATGATATCCGACCTGAGATGTACTGTTGGTAAGTGAAAAACTACGCTATTGTGAATTAGCCCTAAGAAAATACATGGGAGATTTAGATTTAGGGCCTAATTCGTTTTTGTTTGCATAGTATTTGTAAATGTATAGTTACATAAACCTAAAATTTGTTTGCGCAGCTATTCTCAAATAACACTAAACAAATCGCAACATTCATGAAAAAGGCTAACAGGGTTGATTTTGTAACCGAGTTGGAGCGTTCTTTTGCAACTAGGGTGCAAAGAAACCGGCCTATTATATGAAAACAGAAATAAGAACACCTTTTTGTATTTTGTTATGTTCGAAAACATGGAACTTGTGTGGCTACTGATTTTGCACTTGCAGTGATAATTGGGTATGGTTGAACTTTGCGGTATGCAGTTACAGTTGAGCGGCTATGCTCAACCCCGACTCTTATGTCCCCGGTCGTGAACTCGGGGCAATGTGAGCAAAGGGAACCAAATGCGAGATGTGGTAACCTACCGGTGTGAAGCCTTGGGCGGTTGAGAAATACTTACTCGGTTTAAGTTACCACTAAAGTCCGCACAGTCTGCGGCTGCGAACGAGGTTCTATTGTGGAGCAAACGGCTCGCTATATAAATGGATCCTTACAAAAAGGAAAACAAAAAAACACGTCCTAGTATCTGGTTACGTGCTGGGGTTGGACCCGCCATGTATAAAATTATAGCCAATGAGAACTTTCAAGGAGCTTCGGATGGGATCTCCCTTCTTTTATGACGACCACACCCAATGTGTTAAGGACTATGATTTTGCATGCATGGAAGGTCCGCTGCCCGGCTGGTTGATGCCCTCATGAGAGTAAGAGCTGACATCACCTCCAACCAAGAAATGAAATGAACGGAGCAAGGTAAAAAATTCATCGAACCTTGCGGCTCTACTATAGCTGATATGTAAAGAAGCAGAAGTTCAGTGTTGGGTGGGAGAAAAGGACGATGTGATCAAAGATCCATTCTACAAGCGCCTAGGCGTACTTACGAGCGCTCTTTGGTCATACAGTCGGAAAATTCAGTCTCATCGTGGAGACTTCCTTCGCCAACGGAGTGAGATTGATTGACTTTGCCGAAGCCCGAAACATGGTAGTCTGTAGCACCAAGTTCCAGAAACGTTCATTAAGCTACGTGGCTATCTCCATATTGAAAATCATGAAACCAAATCGATCATATTGCGATATACGGAATGCATGTTTCCAGTGCATTAGACGTACATAAAGGACTGAACATCGCCTTGTATCATTATCCTGTCGCAACCAAGATGCGCAATCGCTTCTGTACAGCACACAACATGTGTCTAAATACACAAGGAAAACTCAGCGTCGGAAGGCTGTAATCAAAACAATCAGTACTTCGCCACTCGCCAATTAAGAACAATTCTCAGCAAACTCGAATTCGCTACTGAAGAAGCTACTAAATTACAGAAAACACAAAGAAAGGGAAATGGTGACAGCAAAAGCATCTCCGTGGAAAATTAGCATTAGCACGGCTACGGAACTACAGAGCTGAAGGCGCTGATGTCTTACTGAACTATTTAAGAACAGTGGCGAAGAACTGGTAAGTGCATCAGCTCATTTAAAACATATGTGTCGTCTTTAAATACGCTTTCGGCCTCAACAACGACGCTGTTAGTACTGCCTTTTTCAAGCTAGATAAAGAAGCGAAACGAATGGGTCTGGAAGAGCGTCAGATCAAACGAAGTATGTCCTGGGCTCCCACATCCATTTTAAAAAAAGTTAAACATTTTGTTTCTCTGGGAACCATCATTAACACCAACAATATCCCAAAGGCGAAATCGAGCGCAGAATCTATCTTACAATCAAGTGGTACTCTGGGCTAAGTAGGGAATTGCGTAAAAAAGCCCCCTAGTATGAGATGGACCTTGGAGTGTTCGAAATAAAGATTCTACGAAAGGCCTTTGGACCTTTACGACGAAGAGCTGTATGAGCTTTGGGGCGCCATAGACATAGTTCAGCGAATTAAGATTCAGCAACTACGCTGGCTAGGTCATGTTGTACGTATGGAAGAAAATGATCCAGCCCTGAATGTATTTATTTAAGACAGGACTCTGTGTTGTTGGTAGGAAGAAGACCTCCTCTAGGTTGGCAAAATCAGGTGGAGACAGCCTTGGCACCAGTTAGCAAGACAAAGGAACTACTGGTGTGCTATGTTGGCCTAGGTGGTTATAACGCCATTTAAGAAGCAGAAGAAGACTTATTCGAACGTTTGCCAAAAATTAAATTAAATTCAAAGAAATTGGTGTAATTTCGAAATTTTTGGACAATAATGCTTAACTTAGTTGTGGTTCGAACCTCACGTTATTCTGTCCGAAAACTTTTGGATACAAACATTTAAAATATAAGGTTAAGGCCCCTCTATTTTACATGTACATATTGACAGCGTTTTGGCATCGATTCCACCAACTTTCGACAAAATTCAGGTGGTATTTTCTCCATTCCCTTTACAAAACCTCCTTGAGACTATTTTTTGATGCAATTTTATCTTCACGCACTATCTTCAAGTTATGCCCAAAGGTTTTCTATAGGGTTTATGTAAGGTCTTTGAGGAGGTACCGGGAAATGTTTTGCGTTAAAAAGTAACCACATTTTAACGTCGTTAGCTGTATACTTCGGGTCTTTGTCATGCCTTTTTTTTGCACTGGAAAAATATTATATTTTCTTTCGTCGCTAAATATTACGGTTGTCCAAAACTCGAAACTTTTACTTTTGTAGTTGTTGGCGAGTAAAAGTCGCTTTTCTTTATTAATATTTGAAATAAGTGGTTCGAGCCACGCGGCCATGAATATTATTCGTCCTGAGCACTTTGCGCGCTGTCTAATCAGAAACATGGGTGTCAAGATCTGCTTTAAGCTTGTGGTTAAGCTTTGGTGCGGATAAATGTGTATTTTCTCGGTTGGATTTAAGCATTTCGGGTTCCTATCTCATAGCGCATCTTACACTCGTTTTAGATTTGAGGGCTCCATATCTTTTTTGATTAGTTTATAGCAGGATATTATTTCTTTTTTTAACCCTGTCCGGTTGGCGACATATTCTTTAATATTGTCATCCGAAACAGAAGGCGAAAACGATGCTAAGTGTAGCCATTTATATCGAACAGCAACTTCCAAGTCTTTGCACGCATTCGTACCAACAACCCGAACTGGTTTTTTGTTCTTTTTTTTGTCAACAATCGACCACTGTGGATTATTGATCTCTACTACTGGCAGACTAGCCGAAGCAGTTAAAGAGAAATTAGAAGCATCGGTCCTAGGAGCAGCATGATGCTCAACGCCCATTCTATTGGGAGTAACTTCGCTATTCTCTTTCCCACGTGAGTGCTTACTTTGATGAAGAGAGGCAGAGGTAGTGAGTGCAGCCATCGCAGCATATGTTTGTGTATCGGAGTTATTTGTTGGCCCGTCAGAACCAACTTGAGCACCTTCAGTATTGCGAGCATTACAGAGAGCTAGAGCATTAGGAGTATTGACTGACGATTTCATTACAGCATTGGACTGGATGTGTGAAGTGATTATTGGATAATCTGTGACACTATTGACATTGATTTGAGCATTTGTCTCACTGTGCTCTACTCTTGAGTTGCACAGCTTCTCGAACCCAGCACTAACAGTTGCACGTAAGTCACTGACCTCTGCTGTTAGTGCTTTTACCGCGTCATCTTTTTCGCAAATACTGAGCTGCATGTTACGGAGGTCCACATGCATGCTTTCAGTTTCACTCGTTAGCTTAAGGTTATTTTCATGCATTAAATTGATTACCTTATGCATGCGAGCATTTTCAGTTTGCAGAGTGACGATTGCATTGAAAATAGACACCAAAGATACCTGTTGCTTGTTGTTGGAGTCATTGATAGCATCACTTAGCTTAAGAGTTGTATTCGAAGACGGCTTAGTTGGTAGCACAGAAAGTGATTCGGCTTCAGTCGAGGGCGCATTATCCAAAGCGATGGGTGGAGGGGGCGAGCGGAAAGAGCTTCGACGGGCAGCCGCACAGCCATCACAAAAATAACACTTGCCTGAGCTGAGTAAAAATTCTAACTCTGCTTGACGCATACCAACACACTTATGATGGAAGAAGACTTTGCATTTCGCACACTGCACTTTTGGCTGCATTCGCTCGACTTTCTGTCCACACGAACACGGCATTTTTAAAAAAAAATTGAATTTTTTAGATTAAAATTTCACATGAATGGTCTCTATCACATTTGAATTTAATTTAAATGTACTATTTAACCGCTACTATGTAGCCAGTCATGAAAGTTGTTAATTATTTATATCACAAAAACTTGCGTATAATGAGTAAATAATCACGGAGCGAGGTAAAAGCACGTCCACATTTGCCGAAAGTCGTTACCGAAATTAGTAATCATTAGAATTAATTTTAAAAATAATCCTAATTGATTAGAAAACTTCAATTTTTTTTTTCAGTTACTAATGAATTACGATTAGAATAATTGAAAAATAATTGCAATTTTTTGCAATTAGCTGAAACTAATTGAAATATCTAATGAAATTAGTTTTTTCAATTAGTTCAATTACTTTCAATAAGATCGCAAGTTTTGCTCAAACTTTTCAAACAAAATTTAGAAAAAACAAAAATAAGAAGCAAATGTCCCTTTTTCGCATCCTTGCTTTGTGGTGTGCTTATTATCATTTATAACGTTTTTTCGCGTGGTTAATTTTTGGTTATAATTTGTGAATATATGGTTTGTTAATTATCGTTTGCTTTTGTGCTTAGATTTGATTGGCAAGTATTTTGTGAAGAAAGCATTAAGATAAATGTTCCATATTCCGGCAAGTTAAAAGTTTATAAAACATTAAAAATTAAAAATGTTGCTAATGAGTAAAGGAAAGTTAATAAAGAAAATATGAAAAAAGGAAATATAATCATAAAATAAAAAAGTTATATTGAGACAACTCGTAATATGTTTATAAAATGTTTATAAAAGTAGTTTAAAGAATTGCTATTTGCTCCTTTTTTTGAGCAAAACTTGCGATCTAATTGAAAGTAATTGAACTAATTGAAAAAAAAACTAATTTAACTAGATATTTCAATTACTTAGTTCAATTAGTTTCAATCGTAATTGATTAGTAATTGAAAATAAACTAATTGAAGTTTTCTAATCAATTATCTAATTGTGAATATGGATCTAATCTAATTGCTAATGATTGCAATTACTAATCATTGTTCAACAGCTATGGTTTTATTACACTTATTATTCGATTATGTTATGGAATCTGACATCAAAACGTAGCTGGTCAAACATTGTCGTTTTCAGCCTGTTGGCTGCTACGCGTTATTATTCTTAGATGAATTACTAAATAGTTGAATAACTTATTAATGTTGTTGTTGTAGCGGCTAGTCCCGCCTTGTGAAGAAGAGAGAGTGGGGTTAGATAAGTTGGTTTGAGTTGGCATCTGAATAGGTGTTTGGTATCCTGCGGGAAATCCCCACATGGCGGGGATGTGTTTGGAATGCCGGGGTTGATTCTGGATAGGAGGAGTTAAGCCTACTGCGATATCCAGATCTTAATTGGACCAGAGCGGTTAGGTTACGGGTGGCTGGATCTCGTCATTTAGCTCGAGGAGGTGCCTCCTGGTGTACCTGGGAGGTGGCTCGGAGACTAGCCGATGCCTATTTGGGTGCCCCAAACGGTGACATCCTGCAAGGAGCTGCTTTCTGAGCATGAGGTTGTACTCCTTAACGCGGGCTCCTGGTGGTTGAGGGAGCTTGGAGATATAATGATTAAACAAGAGTGTAGAGAGTGCGCCACCCTGCGGTTCGCCTTGTTTAATTAATCTAAGTTTAGGTTAAGACCGCGATTCACCTGTGTGTGGAGAATGAATTGTCGGCTAAAACAGCTCGCGCATCTCTTCGCGTCCGACGAAGCATGATCCCCGAATGAAATTTCCACTAGGTCGTCACGCTTCCAGAGCAGAGGGCCAGAGCTTCCTAACACCTGCGACTAGGTTATAGGACTTCAGATCTTCTTCCCACTTCACTATGGTCGGAAACATCACTTTTCTTGGCCAAAACTATTAAAACTTAAAATAACGGAATTTTTAACTGGAATTTGAAGTTGCAGTATAATTTAAGTGTTTTTGTATAAAATAATTAATTTTTTTTTTAAATTATCAACATTTAGAATTAAAATTTAAAAAAAAAATGTTTACATAAAATTTTTGTTTCTTTTCTTTCTGAGTTTTTATTTTTTTTAGTTCTAAATGAGAAAATATACGATACTTACGAGTAAGTATGTTGTTTCTGGAAATTGAAAATATAATTTACACACGTATTTACGAAAATATTAAAATTTTATTAAACTCTTTAATTTAAATACAATTCATTATCCAAAAATGTATTTTCCTGTTCAAGATCTTCTGGATAATCGTCCTCGTCGCCCTCGTCGTCATCCATATTTTCTAAATTCTCAGTCGCACATGTTTCACCGATATCCTCACCATAC
The DNA here is from genome assembly GCA_951828415.1 of Anomoia purmunda. Classification (NCBI taxonomy): domain Eukaryota; kingdom Metazoa; phylum Arthropoda; class Insecta; order Diptera; family Tephritidae; genus Anomoia; species Anomoia purmunda. The sequence continues at coordinate 38,476,958 of OX639994.1, read as the reverse complement.
AATAATTCCTTTACTTCTAGTGGCAGTGTTAAACGCTTCCTTAGGCGCACACGTGTATTTAAGCGAAGAGATGTAATTAATGAATCCGATGTGTCAAGAGCTCTATGAAATACATCGAAAAGATTATCAATGCGGCTAGTCTTACGTGCATGGTGCAGTCTGTCGCTTTTATATATTTTGTTTCGTGACTCAGCTGCATCCTCTCCGAAGTAACCAACAGGAAGTGGTGTATTCTGCATTATTTGCTTTGAGTGAACTATAACTTTATGTACTGTGGGAGTCATTGGCAACCAGGGCTACTTGCTTTGATATAATTGTTTCACTCGTGCCCTGCAAGACAGCGGAATATTATATAAATGTTCACATTTTCATTGTGACTTAATAATAATACCAAATAAACGTAGGTATGTGTTTGAATTGTAGCAAAGGCATGCAAATATAAATCCAAATGCAAAGTAAGCAAGGTCACACAATTTTTTGTTTTGGGCTGTGTTTTTTTTTTTTTGGTAATTTTTCTATACAAAAAGTGGTAAGTAAGCGTGCTCCAGAGTTCTAGCAAAACCAAATCGACAGCCGAACGTAACCTTGCTTCTGCCTGAATGCAAACTGATTCAGAATTCGCTGCGTCGATTCTGTATACCTACATATGTATGTATGTGCTTTGCCGACGCCGACGTTGGTCCCGAGCACGTTTTGCCTTTCTACATACATATATGCATGTATTAGAGTATCATAAGGGTACAACATGGCGTTGCTGTTTTTAACACATTGCTTGTTGAGCCTTGTCAATATTCAATATCTACACTTATCTAGTGGAATACACATTCTTTTACTGACGTGCGTTGTGTTCTTGGGCTAGGTCCGTCCTAAACTAGTTAAACTCTTTATTATGAATACTATACATACATATAACGGGGTTTTCAATAGGGACGCTACAAAAGTAGACCGATAGGGACAGCAAACGACACCATATTTTTTCCCGCTCTTTTGACATTTCTCTTCAGTAAGGTTTGCCATTTTATCATGGAAAGATATCCGATCCAACAACGAGTCGATATTATTAAAATTTACTACCGAAACTCGGAGTCAATGGCCTCAACTTTAAGAGCGTTACGTCCTATTTATGGTCGTCGTCATTTCAGGCTGAATGGCTTCGTCAATAAGCAAAATATGCGTTATTGGACAGGCAGCAATCCACACGTACTCCATGACTCAACATTGCATCCCGAAAAAATTACGGTTTGGAGCGGTTTATGGGCCGGCGGCGTCATTGGGCCGTTCTTCTTCCGTGATGATCAAGACCGGCACGTTACTGTGAATGGGAATCGCTACCGCTCAATGATAATCGAATATTTTTGGCCCGAGTTGAATGATATGGACTTGGACAATATGTGGTTCCAAGAGGACGGCGACACAAGCCACACAGCGAATGTCACAATCGATTTATTGAAAACCAAGTTTGGTGAACGTGTTATCTCTCGAAAAGGCCCAGTCAATTGACCGCCTCGGTCGTGCGATTTGACGCCGTTAGACTATTTCAGCATCTGGACTTCTGCAAGCGTGCCAGTGGTGCCCATGCAAAAGAAATTGAGTTCTATACATAATGGCATCGAATGTACTTTCACAGGAATAAAGAATTTAATTCGTATCCCAAACCGTTTTTATTTTATTTAAAAAAGCGTTCCTATTGAAAAACCCTGTATAATTTCATATAAAGGCATAATTTTTTTCTTTTCACTGCTTATCCATTCACTAATGATATGGTTTACTGCTGTTTACATGAAAACTTCTTTCTGAATTCCGATTTGTATTTCTAAAATGGCATATTATGTTGGAAATAATTTTTTAATTGCAATTTTACATTTATCTGTAGAATTTTCTCCACGGGTTTTAATGATTTTACTTGTCTGAAGTGTTCGCACGGCACTGTCTTATTAACTTTATCAATCGGACTAACCATGGTATCTGTGATTGAAAAAACAGAAGAGACTCATTCACTATTTCAGTCAAGGGGCACGGATTTAAAAGAAGTAACTATACGGAAAAGCAAATCAAAGTTTTATGCGAAAAGAAAGCTGCTATACGAAAGTATACAGTAGAATTGTCATATGACCCTGTATAAATTCATGCAAACTTTCCCGCGGATGCTTTTTTTAAGACTATGGCTGATTTTATATTGTATAACACATAGTGTTCTTACTGGGTATCTATTGTAAATATTCAAAGCTTAATTATACACCCACATACGTACATATATAAGAAGTTAGGTGAGATAACGTTAACATGTTGCGTATAAAGGATATATTTACGCAAACTAAATCAGATTTGAATGAAGATATCTTACGAAACGAGATAATCTTACTACCAGTGGTGAGGGTAAAGACTTTTAAAATATTTAAGTTTAAGCAGATGGCTAGCATTTGGATTTATTCAAAACTACTTATTATAGTTCATTATGTTAAGACAGTTCATCGTGCGTTGTTCAAGATAGGATAAATTGATCGCTATCCATCAGCTGATATAAAGTAGCTCATGTTCATAGGTATTATAATATACATATTTTTAGAACCTATTATACAGAAACTACAGTAGTATCAATATATACACAATTTAACATACTTTAAAATTATTGAAAGCTTGCATTACTACGATATATTTTAATTCAATTTTAGGAACTACTACGTGCTCATGATGAAATAGGACAATTATATGAGCATTACAACAAACATTTGTGGGAATCGTCTGAACAGCCAGAATTGAAGCCCTTTCCTAAAAGCGTTTACCTTTTTTCAACCGAAATTCTTTCTAATAAAATGCCAGTAGAAGCAGTACGAATTGTTGGCCTTCGGCGAGTAGAAAATCAACCTCTAGGCTTTACTGTTGAAGTGAATTCGCAAAAGCTGTTGGTGGTGGCGCGTATTCTGTCTGGTGGGACTATAGACAAGCAAGGACTTTTGCACCCAGGCGATGTGATATTGGAAGTTAACGGTAATCGAGTTGATACGCCAGAAGCTTTGCAAATTGAGGTATCGCAGGCAAAACACAATCTTACTCTAAAAATAGCACCACAAGTAAATGATAATGTTCGAGAATTTTCTATTTCCAACTATAATACAATTGAAAATACAGGAAAGAAACTTACGGTAAGCATGATTTATATTTAATATTTAATATAAGTGTGTATACAAACAAATACTCAGAGTACTTTCTCACGCCTAAAAAGTAAAACATATTAATGTGGAATTTTAGTACTGAAACAGCTTATTAAAAAAACTTGCGTTCAACCTTTAAAAAAATATACATACCTATATAAATATACACATGTATGTACATATGTAGGTATGTGCTGATGTCCACATATACGAATAAAAGGCAATACATTCATTACGATTAAAAAAAAAGATTATTTAAAATTTTGAAATACAATTTAAAAAATAATAATTTAAATCAACAAGTTCCCCTAAAAATCAGTAATAATGTAACAACCTAAGTAAAGAAAAGAAGAGCCCGAAGCTAAAATAGTTATATAAAACAATGATGTACCGCATCCGAACGCCAAATTACCTTTGTTATGCTTTGTTGTCATTAGGCAAAATTTGACATCAAATTTGCCGTCGAAGAGTGTGAAGCATACGCACATTGTGCCAAATACCAGTTCGTCAAAAAACTGAAGTACGAGCCAAAGGGATGTTCATACTTAACGACAAAGAGGATAAGACGAGCGTTGACTTTCAGTGCAACTCACCAACGCTTATTGTTCATATGTTTCACCATGAACCGCAAGTATGCCAACACCAACAACAACTACTGTAGCGACGATAAACTCTATTCTACGTACCGGAGTGACACGAGCTCACCCGGTCAAGCACTGTTGTTTCGGTGGCCTAACCTTGTTTAGGTCAGCCAATAATCGTTTGACACCCCTAGAGAAACGCCTTGACGAGAGTTCCTCCACATCGTTCTACTCATGGCCGGCGGCGAGCCCGACCCTGGGCCAGAAGCTTGTCTGCTCCGTATACCAGAGAAGGCTTCATCCGAACACCCCCTCAATAAGGGTTAATTTGTGCAACGGATGGTGCAACCTTCAGGTCTGCTCAGGCCATTAAAGTCATAGGAAGTAGACCACAATAAGCTTCGTAAGAATCGCGAAAGATACTACACTTCAATGCAAGGGCATAACTATCAGGTCAGACAATGTTGTGCTCGAATATTTAATACCACCCTGATATAGGTGCGCCCCTCCGAGGGGAAAACCGCATGGTAATAGGGACTTTAATGCGCGCCACGATCTCTTACTTCACCAGTATGTTTAACATCTTCTCTCTCATCATTCCTTATTTGTGAAAGGTGGGGGGAGTTATACCAATGCTAAAAGTAGGGAAACCGGCTGATAAAGACGATTCCTATCGGCTGGTCTTCCTTCACCAGTGTTAAAAACGCTGCAGGCTCTGCTGCTCCCGTACTTCACGCACCACCTCTGAACGGGTAAGCATCAGCTTGGCTTCCGAAAAGTGTACAGAACCTAATGCCATAACTACGCAGGTGAACTACGGCCTAAACCGCCCTGTGAAAAATCCTTTTTAGTAGCGTTAGATTTGTCAAACCCTTTCAACACAATTAGCCACGAAACCCTACGAGCTCGAAATTGTGAAGAGTTCGACAGGGGGTCTAACAGAGTGGCGCCCTTTCAACGATAATGTTTAACTTTTACATCTTAAGGTTCTCTCAACCGCCAGAGGGAGTCACCGAGACGATGGTGCGCTAATGATTGTTCGATATTGGGGTAAACGCAAAGAAACGTTGTTGCCAACAAAAAAGGTTATGGGTCGTGTGAAGGCTAGCATTCACCGTGACTGCCATCATCTTCATGAACTCTCGTTTCGTGAAAGCTATTATTGGATTCAAACCACCACCCATAGCTTCTACGAGCTTCAGCTGACTCGAGAGTCCCGCGTCACTCTGGCTCAATAAAGGTCTGGATATTGTAGTGTATCCAGACTTGACGCAGACATCGCAAAGGAAAGGAGCTTTCCCTTAGATGAGTTTGCAGATAACGAGCATGGGTAAGCTGATACATAAGGGTGGAGTTAGCCCTAAAACATTAACAACAACACGGTAAACTCTCACACTTTTACCAGCTTCACAACGACTTCAGCGGTAACCATTGCTCAACCAGCGATTATGTCAACACAGCATGCGATGAGCACAATGCCAAAGCCATTGTGAAGGAATACCAGTCAGTCGTTTTGCAGAGAATTCCCCAAAGGGTTTTCCAAAGCTCCAATTTCCTTGTTTGGCTTGCTGTGTTTCTGGTTATAAAAGTTTATTTTTGTTGCAAATAAGAAAACAAAAACATATTAAAAATTATGATATATGTTTCTGGTGCATATTACTTAAAATATGGGATTCCCCATGTAATACAAATATTAAAATCTCATTTACGTTTTACATAAACCATTCCCATGAAAAATAAACTTGTGAGTGCGAAGAAAAGTTTATATAAAAAAAAAACACGCATACTTTTAAGTGTGCTAGCCAGAATAAAACTTCTTTGTCGTTTCCACTAATATATACATGTATTTTTGTTTTAAAATTTCTTCAAATTTATGGTTAGAAAAATATGACACAGAAATGTATAAACTTATTATTTATTTCCTCTTTTTGCACATCGTTAATATAAAAACTACGACATACACATCTGTAATTATTTATGGTTTGCTTTGTGCTTTTTTTTTAATGTACCTTTTGCTGTCATTGTGAAATGCAAAGACGAAATGTTTTAATAAAGAAAATCCCAAAAGGGCACTATACCCATTTTTGCCATTGAAACCTGCAATACTGCTGATGAACACAAGAATCTGAGTGACTAAATATATTTTATGTGTACGAGTATGAACAACTTTTCCTACAACTAGTCCCGTAATGTTAACAAACTACTCCCGGAATGGTCTTGAACTGTGTACTGGTGAGTAAGTAGTAAGCCCTGGTTAAGCTTGTTGGTGGGGGGAAGGTATACCTTACCTGTAGCGAAAGTACAGAAAATGTATTTATGACTGTAAATATGTGAAAGGAATAGAGAAGCTAGATGGTAATTAGAGAGGATGAAACAGTATTGGTTAGAGAAGAAGAAGACCAGTCCTGCCAGGTGAAGTCAACGCTCTCCATCTACATATTCGTAGCCCACAATTTGCAATATTACCTATCCCTGGCCAACTTCCGTTAGCCTGGTAGATCTCAATCATAGTGACAGTACACCAACTTCCCCTTTTTTGCACCATCGCAACACCTACCCCAAGCTGGGAAGAACCATCCATACATTATGTTCCAAAATTAAATCGTGAAGATATCTAATTGTATAAGTGGTAATTGTATGCAATACTCCAATTATCTTAATATATAAAAATCACGTGTCACGTTGTTTGATTTCGATGGACTCCTAAACTACTGAACCGATTTTAATGAAATTTTTAACACTGTGTGCAGTTTGGTCCAACTTGAAAGATAGGATAGTTTATAACTCTCCTTATAGTCGATTTATTTATTTATTGCAAATTGATTGTTTATTATTAGCAAAGAGCTATCCACCAGTTGGTGGCGCTAACAGCGGTATGAGTAAGTGCGCTACAGTAGATGGCGCTACAGTTATTGTGATTCCACCAGCTGGCGGTATTGAGTAAGTGCGGTATGTTACAGTAGATGGCGCTACATTTATTATGATTCTAGCAGCTGGCGGTGTTTTATCAATTTCAACAGTAAATGTTCATGGATTTAGGCTGTCATAACAAAAGCTGCCACTTGCTAAAAACATTAAATGAAAATGCGTTGTTTGAAGTTTATATTATTTGTGGTAAAGTTATACGAGTCTCTGACTTCCAATATTCCAAATTTAAGAAAAAATCACATACAATCCGTGAAATAAATAAAGTTATGTATGTATGGTCAGACAAATAAGCAATGCTGCCAGTCTTTTCCAGTAAATCTTCCTCGAATTTGGGAGATTTCAGAGGAATTTAGGAAATTGCAGAGTTGATTTCTGCATGTATTTCCTAAATTCAAAAAAAAATTTAATTTAGTTGCATTTAGGTATAGAATTTTGTATGGCTAAATGTACATTTGGAGTTAAATTTAGAGCTATACTAGCTGACCCGGCGAACTTCGTCCCGCCCAATTTTTATTTGAAATAGTTAAAACGCTTTTTGAACTTAAATATTTTTGGCGAAGTTCGTTCTTTGTTTTGTTGTGTAGCGTGAAACAAATAAAGAAGATGGCTCTCCAACACGCTAACATGCCACATACATACCTATGTATGTACATATGAAACTGTAAAATTTTGAACTTAAACGATAAATCGGTTTGAATCATTCGAATTCTCAGAATGAACATTTCCTCACTTTTAGATTTGCTGTGTTGTAGTAAACTATTCACTACAGTGAAATTATTTTTTATGAATAAAGACGGAAACCTTATATATCTGGTATAAAAATCCACGGGATTGAGATTTGAACTTGAGGTCAACATTTTTAAAATTATAGATGAAAATTTTCGTAGAGTTGATAATAAACACAAATTTTCATAAAATAGTTCATTTTTGATTTTATATTCAAGTTTTCAACAAATAAGTTAATTACAAAATTGTTAGTTGATAACATGTAACATTTAATTTTATAATCTTAGGATAGATAATTCTTAATTTTTAATAGTAGTATTTATTTTTTTGAATTATAAACATTTTCATTTAACTTAGCACTAATCGGTGCACAATATTTTTGGTTAACCTGTCTCGAGCTAAGACAAATAGATTTGATGGTTTTCCCACACGTGAGCATGCAACATATAATTGCCCATGGGAAAAACATGGATTATCCAAATCTAACCCACAAATGGACATTGTTTGGCCTTGAGACTTATTTATGGACATGGCAAAAGCTAAACGAATAGGAAACTGTAGTCTTCTGAATGGTATCGTAGATTCTGACGGTATCATTGGAATACGGGGCAACAGGACCACTTCTCCTTTAAACTTTCCAGTCAAAATGGTTGCTTCAAGAATATTCCCTGTTAACTTTTTGATGACCAAACGTGTACCGTTGCATAACCGAGGTGGATTCAAATTACGCAGAAGAATAATAATTGAACCAATCTTCAACCGAAGAATATGTGGTGGCATTCCGGGTATATCTAGAGAGTTTAAAAATTCAGTTGGAAAATTTACACTTTCATTTTCATCAACAACAGTATCGATTGATTTAAAAGACATCAGATCGCCTGGCAACAACTGTTGTATCTGGAAGTTAATTTCGTCAACATCAACATTTTTGGCTGCCAAAATAGCCCGCCCACTGAGCCAGTTATGATCTAAATAATTATTTTGTATATCCGGGAAAATACTTTCAATTAATTCAATTCTTGTGTGAACAACAGTGCAGAAATTGTCTGGCAGTTTAATGCATTGCGTGTTTGGTTGCCGTTCTATTGTACCGTTCCCAATATCTAGCAATTGTTCCGAAAATATATGTGCTAATGGATCATTTAGTAAATGTACGCGCATGTTTATAGTCAATCGAAGTGTTTTAACATTTCTCCATAAAAATGATTGTTTTAAACATGCGTTAATCTCATCGGCGAAAATAGAGCGAGGTATGACCGGCAACGTCTGTCGGAAATCACCAGATAGCAATATGACAGCACCTCCAAAAAGTTTATCATTGCCGTTCAAATCTTGCATAGTTCGGTGCAATGCCTCGAGTGAATATTTGTGAGCCATTGTGCACTCATCCCAAATAATGATTGAACTTCTTTGCAACACTGCAGCTATTGCGCTATTTTTTTTATGTTACATATTGCGTTTGGGTTGCTATGAATTTGTAATGGCAACTTGAATGCTGAATGTGCCGTTCGCCCACCATCTAGCATAGTAGCAGTAGTATTATTCTTCTGCGTAATTTGAATCCACCTCGGTTATGCAACGGTACACGTTTGGTCATCAAAAAGTTAACAGGGAATATTCTTGAAGCAACCATTTTGACTGGAAAGTTTAAAGGAGAAGTGGTCCTGTTGCCCCGTATTCCAATGATACCGTCAGAATATACGATACCATTCAGAAGACTACAGTTTCCTATTCGTTTAGCTTTTGCCATGTCCATAAATAAGTCTCAAGGCCAAACAATGTCCATTTGTGGGTTAGATTTGGATAATCCATGTTTTTCCCATGGGCAATTATATGTTGCATGCTCACGTGTGGGAAAACCATCAAATCTATTTGTCTTAGCTCGAGACAGGTTAACCAAAAATATTGTGCACCGATTAGTGCTAAGTTAAATTAAAATATTTATAATTCAAATAAGTACTACTATTAAAAATTAAGAATTATCTAGCCTAAGATTATAAAATTAAATGTTACATGTTATCAACTAACAATTTTGTAATTAACTTATTCCCAGAACCCGTGAGCCAGCTTCTATTCCGCTGCATCGAGTTGGCGAGGGGACTCGTGTTAACTCTAAATTGAGGCCGTCCGCGGCCGTTTTTATAATCTTGGCTACCATCCCTTCCTTGTTAATTATTTATGCATTATCAACATACCTTAGGTAGAACGGGTTCGGATTACATCGTGTAAGTTTCCAATGTGGTTAAGGTTTCTCAGATTGATTTTCCGCAAATTCTTCTTCTCTTTAGATTTCCTAATGTTCTGTCAAGTTTACGAATTGTGTTGAAGGAACTCCAGGCCGGAGTGGTGCTTTCGCTTTTTCGTTGACGAAAATCGTGCCATTTATGCAGATTTCCCCTTCGAAGGTTATGAGATAAGGGCCGCATAGTGTAACCGATGAAGTTTCACCCTCTCGAACTTCGACTTGTTCGTTTATGACAATTAAGCCACTGCCGACTTCGATGATTGGATCAAATTTGTTGAAAGTAGTTTTACACGTTACCTTATGACTGTTGAATAGTTGTTGCACACATGTAGCATCTGTCTTCATTTTGCAGAAACTTGTAGATAGCGCGGCCGTGAATTTTGTAACAAGAATTGTTGAATTACCGCAATATGCAACCGTGTCGGTTTCCAAAAAAATTATTTTTACGTCGTGTGCCACCGGAAACACCTATCTATATCGCTTATGCTTACATAAGAAGTGTACTCAGTGATCAATATTTTTGAAATTTCTTTTGTATCCAGAATTATAGGATTAACAACATTTAACTCCCCCAAAACTATTGAGTAGATGATATTGTCCAAATCTGTTGTAACAGCTCTATTCTTAGCCATTAATAATTCAAAAAGATGGCTCGTGTCAATTTCCGTTTTCTTCGTGTTTCTAATAATTTTGTTAATTGTCTCCGTAAGTTGATCGATTTGTTGCTGTATTTCAGTATTGATGAAAAATTGACGTTCACTGTCCTCTATAAGTGCTTGCTCCTTATTTTTTACTTCATTAAAATCACCTAAATCTGGAGTATCAGCTATGTACTTCAGCGCCGTACCAATTATGTTTATGCTCCGAGAATGCCTGTGGTGAATTTGTACAGTGTCAAGTAATCGATAAATTTGGTCTATGTCCGCCTGAAGGGTTTCTTGTGAGATTGGGGAAAAACATGAAATATGTTCTCAGTTTCCCTCAAGACGTTGCGATAGTTCGGCAGATTCGTACGGTGCTTTACGTAGTCATATTTGTCCCATATTGCTGCACTTCCGTCAATTACTGGTATGTAGTTAGATTTAGAAAAATCTATTATTTTACTCTTCGATCACTTTTTATTATTTAAGCACTATGTGCTTATAAAAAACAACCGAAATTTGTTAAGCGCTATGAACTTAAATTATTTTCTACTTATGTATGTCCTTATGCTTGGCACAATTTCGGTGATAGAGTTGTTGTTGTTTTAGCACATGCCGGTCAGTATGCCGTTTGTTGTTGTAGTGCATACAGGTGAGTATGCCATTCGTCCGGCGTGGGGTCATTGGATTTCAGTGTTGTTTTTCTCTCCGCGACTGTGGATCAGTTACCATAAACTTTACCACTCTTGTTGCTTTTGTTGTTGAAAAGGGGAAATTAAAAAAAAAAAGTATCAGGCATGCACACCTTCATGCATGTGTTGTAACTAGATAAATTATTTGTGCACTCACCTATCCCTGCCGCGAAGAAGATGCCCGCATTCAGGGCAGCTGAGAAATTAAAACCTACAAACATTTTTGACTCTTGTCAATGCCCATGCTATGATATGATATGCTTGTAATTGACTGCGGTCCAATAGGGTCTACCAACGACCCGCAATTACCCAGTTCGTTACTCTGAAGTGTGTCTCGACACTCACATGATGTTGTTGTTTTTGCTCTACTACAAATATTTTTTATAAGAAATCATGAAATACAAAATACACTCATATTTTAAATTGCAACCGTGCCGCGAGCATGTACACGTCCTTGATTTGGCCAACTGATTTGAATATAGCCGTTGCCCTTTTCATAGGCGTACGAGGGCACGGATAAGTAGTCATATAATTTGCTATTGAATATTTCCGTAATTTATTTAGTTTACAGATTTCAAAACCCTCCTACTCCTCATCTTTATAAAATCATTTAAAAATGAGCATTTTTGTTTAAGCTTTTAATATTTAATTTCATTTATTTATACTCTAAAAAATATAACAATTTTTTTACAAACTACTTGGAATTAACGGAGAAAAGTGTAATTAATTAATTAAACAATTTAGACAGTAATAACTTAAACATGGTTTTAGACAAGTAAAAACCTATATAGTTTTTAAGCAAATTGTACACTTTCAACGCCTAGGAAATTGGAGAATTATAGGCATATATGGTTCTAACTCATTTTAAAACAAAGGTATCATGATTGCGCAGACTTCTGGAAAGGATATTAAAACAAATACGCTCGAGTTAAAAATGGCGAGCCAATTGCGCCTCGTATTATATAGAAAACGAATGTCAGCGAAAGAATAATTTTTCTGCCATTTAAAAACTTCAGGTTGATTAACATACACCTGGCAGTATAGGAGGTATCGGATCGGTTAAATGCAAAGAATGGAGCGCGAATCGTACAAAGGTTTTTGTATGCGTTCAATTCGAGTCTTATACACTTATAGTAAGGCCTCCAAATGAACACAGCATATTCAAGCTTTGAGCGTACCAGAGCTTTAAATAATAATTTTGAAGTGTAGGGCTCTGTGAATTCTGAGCCAAAGCGACAGATGCAAGCTAGCATAGAGTAGGATTTTGCAATTACGTAGTTGATATGACTATGAAACAAGAATCTAGTATCAGAAATCACTCCGAAATCAGATATTTTATCCCAAATGCTTAATCGAGAAGCACCGATATGATAAGAAGTAGAAATTATGACTTGCAAAATAAAAAATGAAAATATTTATTTTTATTCAGCCGTAGGCGTTATCGAGGTCTGATTGGAGTTTGCGAGAATATGACGGGACTAGTGACTGTCGTTAAAACCTTTAAATTATCGACATAAAACACGAACTTTGAATACTTGAAACAATAAGATATGCCATTGATGACGATGACTACTAACAATGCACATCAGATACTGCCCTGTGGAACGCCAGGTGCGACGGTTGATCCACCAGACAAAGCCCTGCTGATTTATTGATATTGATTTTTTGTTTGACTATAAACTCAAATAACTTAGAAATAGTAGGCAGTATAGAGATTGGCCGGTAGTTAGCAAATATATTTTTTGTTACCACTTTTGAATATGGGTGTAATTGAAGTAGCCTTCCAAGAGTCAATGAACACACTACATTTGTAAAAAACATTGCCTAGGTAAAAAATCCGCAAAAAGATTTGCGGCTTCTGCAGAAGAATGCGCAAAACGTTCATTATAAAACATTTCAGACGGAAAGCTTGTTTAAAAAATTATTTGTCTGATTAAGATTAATACTTAAAAGATTGTCTACTATATACGATTCAGAGATGCTGTTAACATGGGTAGGACATAAAGCAAAACTATCAGCCACAGTTATCCACCCGACGTTGCAAAGGTTAAAATCATCCAAAATATTGTAAAAAATCAGAACCTGTACCATTAGATAGGCAGATACTACACTTGTCATCTTAGACTGCACTGCATTTGTGACGACAATACTTGTACGTCTCTTAGATCATCTCCAGCATAAGGTCCAGCATAATCAACTCCGGTATAAGTAAAGTGGCTTCATGTTGACTCTCTGAATTCCGGTAAGTCGCCCATCATTTGTGTTGGCAGTGACTTCTTTATATCGCATGCACTTCCAACAATTTCGTATACAGCTTTTTATTGCATTTTTCACCCCTATCATCCAATATTATCTTCTTATGACCGCTTCGGTAGTCGTAAGATGAGCATCTTTAATCAATAAAGAAGTTAAGTTGGATTTGTGTATAATTTTGGGGGGCTTTGAAGAATATGATAACTTTGCGTTTGCTAGTCTACCTCCGACTCTCAAAATTCCATTTTATCCAAAAATGGGTTGAGGTTGCTGATTTGCCATTTATTGCTAAGCTGCTTACCACTGAATAGTTTGTTAACTTCGTCTCTGGAAAACTGTTTAGTGTCTTAAGGATTATTATTTTTTTTTGGCTATCTGTAGTTTTTCTACTGATACATCTACAGATTGGTGATTTCTCTGCCTATTCCCAAATCTTATTATGTATGTTACTACCATTTGCTGTTTCAACCAACTTAAATGTGGACTTGTTAAATTTCGGTGAACTCAGTTTTGTTTTTTATGTCGATAACACTACTGCTGCTGTGCATACTCGTATTCCGACGGTTGGCCATTGATTTTCGGGTAACTCGAGCCATTTTGACCCATACCAACAGATGTCCATATCCAGTAATTTAGGCACTGGAACACCTCTTGATGTTACATCTGCTGGATTGTCTTTAGTGCTTACGTGTTTTCATTTTGATTGGGAAAAAAGCTTCCTGATGTCTTCAACCCAATTTCTTACAAATTTTTCTTTGTTTCTTGAATTTTCAATCCATCCCAATATTATTGTTGAATAAATCCTTGCGAAGATTGTATGACTTACGGTAATGGTTTTGATCACTTTGCTGTGCTGCACATATGTAGCTCCAACTTTGGTACTGTTTTCCGATTTTGTAGCGGATTAATTTTTAATAGTTTTTAGTTGAATAGTTTGACGCTGTTGCCTATTTTTATGTATATAATGCTGCATAGGCATTTTCTGAAGCATCACTTAGCGTGGAATTCGCACGTTTTCTATTACTCGTACACTGAAATTTTCTAAGAAGTGCAACCATTCCTTTTGGAGAGTTTCTGGTAGTTCGTCGTCCCAGCTAGATTGATGAGTCCAACCATTGGTTTGGACATTTCTTCGCAATTTCCATTACTGTACGCACAGCTAGATGTATTCATACATTTTATGCATAGGATGAGATTGATAGATTTATCTTTGATTTCCTTAACGGTATGTAATCAGTGGACTTCCGAAGAAGAACAACGCTACCACTTGCGAAGTAGACTAGTCACATCGATCGTTCGCGAAGTCAATATGACCGACAACAACAGCGAGAATAGTTCGAACAGCGGTGACGAAATTGATTGCACAATTTTGCAACACGATAGCACAATGAGCGATCTGCGCGAGCAAATTAAAATATTGCCGAAATAGCTTGCTGTATCGGAGCAAAACAAGCTCCACTTAAAGAAAAAAATGAGTTGTCAATCTGCTGACATTAATACCACCGCAGGTGCTGCCGACAGGTTAAAAATTGTTGAAGTACCAACTTTTAGCCTTATTGTGACCAAGATGCCTCGAATCCAATCTAGGTGCATCCGGCCACTCAACTAACGCTACCCCTGCCAGCGAAAACGCCATCATAACCTTTACCGGCCTAAACGCCACTTCTGTCGAAGCCATGATATGATAATTTTACTACAAATTATTCTCCCATGCAGTTTAGCCAAAACTTTGCAGCTAGCCACATAACAAAATTCTCGTCAATCAACCGAAGCGCCACAACTTTAACAGTTAGGGCGTCTAATATCCCACATATTTATACATCAAATGTATCAACAGTTCCTGCCGCACAACCAACTTTGAACCCGGGATGCTATTCAAAAATACAAACAAAAAATATATATTGGATTTGCCTGACTTTCACGGTTCCTCTGAGGAATGGCCTATGCTTTACGTCGACTTCAAGGAAACTACTGACATTAGAAAACCTGCTTCGCTTGCAGAAGGCGTTAAAAGGTTAAGCCCAGCAGCAGGTAGACTCGTTGCTCATCCACCCAAGTAGCGTAGATGCTACGATGAAAACTCGAATTTCATTACGGCCGACATGAATTGTTAATCCGTAGACAAATTGCAAAAGGCTGAAATTCTCAAACTCAGTGCTATGGTATCTAATTTAACAGCGTTCTTGGAAAAATCCGGAGCTATACCGCATCTCAGTAATCCGACTCTGCTTGAAGAACTTGTTTGAAAGCTGCTGGTGAACAAAAGTGAACAAATTGCTACTTACGTGTCTATGCTCACCGATGTCATGCCTCCAAAGAATACAGGAAGTAAGCAGGTTAGTAATAAAGTTAAAGCTTCATCGAAACCAGTTATGGCGGTTATCCATATTGAAAAAATGTGTTCAATGTGTTAGCAAAACCATTAGCTGCATCTGTGCCAACAATTTTGAGATATCGATTAAAAAGTTTAAGATATCGATTGTGCTTTTGCTGTGTGGAGCCTGGACATAGTATGCAAAAATGTAATAACGGCCTTGTAATATTTTGTCATGAAACAGGTTCCACTGAATTACTTCACTGCAAACGCAATCGGGTTAAAAGGTAAACCCGATGTAGTTCGTCTGAAATGGATCAGCAACCATACAACGAGCGAACACTCGGGGCAAGTTTCACTTGAAATTGCCTGCGACTTCGAAGCAGGCCAATTTTACCACATGCCGCAGCAAACGTTATAGCTGCGCGAGTTCACGCAACAACATACAGAACCAAACCAACAAAACAAATTTGTGTTGGACAGTGTATGGATCGAGCGATGAATCTGATAGTGATGGCAATATTTGTCATGTGGATATAGATATTTGCAAGGTGTTCGAGGCAAACGAACAAATCCTGAATATTTTGCTGCCGAGAATTTTGAAATAAAACAATTGCTATTAATAAAATCTGTAGCGGATAAAAGAGCACATAAGTTGCTTGAATATACTACTATATTTAAAACTGGTAGATATAAAACTGGTCCGCTCTAATGTAGTGAAGAAGTTGAATTTCCTGAAAGTTTATCTATGGCAGTGGAACATCTTGAACAAGTTGAAGCAAAGATGGCACGGGATTCTGAATACCCAGAATGGTACAAATTTAAAGGACCAACGTACATACATGGTATTTGCTGCATTTTGTTACATGCAATCTTAACAAAGGTAATAAGCGCGGAGTATTTGATGTAGCAGCAAATGTAAAGGGCATGATTTAAATAGTGCACTCATGAAAGGACCCGTTTATGTTTAATTCCGGCAGTGTCGAGTCGGAGTATGCGGAGTCATCCGTGATATGTTCCACCGCATAAGGGGTCTATCGTAGTGTCGTTTGTCGGTGGAAGGTCACGATGCAGTCCGTTGAAACCGATCTCCATTCTAAGGATGGAACTTCAATCAGCTTTACTGAGAGTAGGGTTAAAAGAAGCAGTCGTTAATAGCCATGTTGTAAAGCCAAGTTTAGTGACTTTCTAGTCCGATTCGAAAATAGTCGTCCAAAGGGTGAAGTCGCACGCAAGGCGCTATAAACAGTTTGTAGCTCATCGTATAACAGAAATTCGGCAATCATCGGACGCATCTCAGAGAAGGTGGGTACCGGGTAAATACCATTTCTTCACACCTCTCTCCGCGACGACTCTCCCGAGGCAAATGAGACTCCTTCAGCTGAACTGCAACGGTGCTGCAGGGCAGGATTGAGGAGATAACTGACTCTATGAGTCGGTACAACCTGTCAATAGCTTCGATCCAGGAAACGAAACTGCACAGCAACTCGACCTTGCTGAGTTGCAACGGCTACAATGTGCATCGTTAGGTTCGCGAGCGAGGTAATGGTGGTGGCCATCACACAGTGCAGTATAGTCTCATCGAATAAGACATCGACAGCAGGGACACTACCTTAGAATGTCAAGGAATAGCTGTCCGGTCAGGTGATGATTTGGCAGAGCAGATAGACGCTTCGACATTCTGCACGATGAACGCTGATGCCCCACCAGGATTATGGGTAGTTCCAGAAGCTCGCCTGACCTCACAATAGCTAGCGCAGGTCATCCCGGTAGGGAGGATCCCCGAGATCCGTTCCAATTACGCGGCTGAAGCGGCTACTCCAGCTAATCATCGTGACCCCTTCGCCACTCCGATCCCCGTAATCCCAATATAAGGGATTTGAACGTGACGATTTGGCGGTCGGTAGACCAGAATGAGCGGAACAAGTGGAAGGAGCACCTGAAGTTCTGTAACCTAGTTGTTGTTGTTGTTGTTGTTGTAGCGGCTAGTGACGCCCTGTGAAAAGCGGATTCACCCATGATCGTTGTCCTCAAACTCATCTAGGAGAGGCCCAGGAAACGTGCTGTTTCGACAAGGTTGGACCAGAGGGAGAGGGGGGTTAGATGAATGGGTTTGAGGGGGCATGTGAATAAGGGATTGGTATCATGTGAAGAATCTCAGGGTTGATGCAATCTAGTCATGGGTATCGGTAAGCTCTGGTCCACCGCGAGGTCCTTGTCCAACTCGACGACCGAGGGGAAATTTCATACGGGGATTCGTGCCTCATCGCACCCGAAGAGATGCCCGAGCTATTTTAGCCGGCAATTCATTTTGTATCATTCGAGGGATAGGGCCAAACGGAAGGTAACCAGAAATACCAGCGCTGCACAAACAGTCAAACACCAGCGCACCCGCTTTCACATGTGGCGAGGTGAAGGAGGCCAACGGAAAGGCGAAGTCCTCCAAAGCTATTGGCCCTGACGAGCTAACCGTGTTGATGCTAAAAAATTTAGCCTGCGCAGAAGTTGAGTTTCTTACAGGGATCCTCAATCTGTCCATGGTTACCCTCATCATTCCTGACATTTGGAAGGTTAGGAGAGTGGTCTCACTGCCTAAACCAGAGAAACCGGCCGGCGAGGGTGACTCCTATCGGCCGATTTCCCTGCTTTCACCTGTGATAAAGGCACTTCAGGCCCTACCCCTCCCGTACTACACTTACCACTTGCTAAGCATCAACATGGCTTTCGGAAAGTGCATAGTACTACAATAGCACTCAACGCCATAAACACACAGGTGAATCACGATATTAACCAGAACCGCCCCTGCTTAAGACCCGATCTATTAGGGTGGGACCTGTCAAAGGCTTTTGAAACAGTGCGGCATTCCAGGCTGATAGCTGATGTGGAGGCATCAACTCTCCCGCATGGACTAAAACGGTGGACCGCAAATTACCTGTGTGGTCGTCAATCATCGGTATTATTTTGAGGCTCAACATCGAAACTAAGGAGAATCAAACAAGGGGTGCCGCAGGGTGGCGAGCTGTACCCTACTAAGTCCTCCGCGACTCTCTTTACCACCTAGACGAAAGAGGTCAGGGTGGATCTTAATATCCATATTGATGCCACCCCATTCCGACGGTTAATCACTCGAGGATTCTTTGGGTTACATTTGACAGCCTGCTCTCCTTCTCTGCGCACACTACCGCAATCGCCAACAAAGTACAGAGGCGCAAAGGCTGTTGCCCGGCTGGTAAGAAACTATGGTGCGCCAGTGTGGCACTGGGAACTAGTAGGACACACTGTATGAAGCTGGAATCTTGCCAGAACGCCGCACTCAGCACGGTGACGGGTTGGCTGCTGATGTCGCCTGAGGAACATCTCCATCAAGAGGTGAATGTGCTCCGCGTTAAGGAGGCGTACCGGCGCACAGTGAGACAGCCCAATAGTAACCGCGGCAAAAAATGGTTTTTGACGTGTCGTCCAATTTGAAATTTTCACAGTATATTAACAGATAAATGAGTAACAATTCCCTGAAATTTCAGCCTCATAACTTCATTACTTTTTGGTCTAGAGCAAGTCAAAGTTGAGGTATGCCAACGCGCTTGAAATATGTTAGTTCAATATGTAATAATCAAAAGCTTATTAAAATAAAAATACATAATAAATGTAACTTTAAAGTATTTTTTTAATTAATTTAGTTATTGTAGAATGAGTAAATGAAAAAAATTAATTTAAAAAAAAAACACAATTTTTTTTTTCTTAACAACAGAATTGTGGTGCAAAAATTGAACATTTTGCATTTTCAATGGCCTAGGAAATATAAAGCAGCCCCTCGCCCTAGGTGCAGACTTATACCAAATGAAAGTTTGAAGTCTCAGCTTTAATTTAAAGTAGAGGACATATAGCAAAAGTTTGCAAAAGCACATTAAACATACAAAAAACTACAAAAAGTACGTAACGCGCACATTCTGTCGCTATACGTATGTTAGCATGCAATAGCATGTTTACAACTTTTTACTTTTATTTTTTTTAATTGTTTACTATTCACTTATTGTGCAAGAGAATAGTAATAAATTACATTTGTTTTTTGTTAGTTATTCAGAATTATGCTTTAAAGATCATTTGTGTTTTAATAAAAATATTCTTGTTTACATAAATTTTATTTACGTTATTAATTTGATAGATAATTTTGTTGAAGGTCATTGACTTTGGGTTAGATAGTTGCACAATTTTTAATTTAAATTGATAGTGCAAGATATTGTTCTTATCTAAGTTGTGTTATGATCACTTTCTAATGTGGTTAGTTTAATTGTTATATTGTAGTGCCGCTTGTCGCCTGGCAGGAAAATAGAGTATTTTAAAAGGTTCAATCGAAAATACCAACGCAATCTTATTTTTGCTAAAAACAAGTAGTTTCTTTCCCGCCATCTATCGGTCAAGTTTGCTTGTATCCCCTGGAGCCAATCCTCCCCAGCAAAAAGTTCGCCGCCACTAGCTAACCGCTCACCTTTTGTGTGTTTTTTTGCCGCCACCAGCATAATGTATAAGTGCATAAATTAAAACAACTTTGCTATAAAGTAACATTAGTGAGGCCCTCAGCCGCCATAGAAAATAATTTTTTTTTTGATTTCGTGCTCAAGTGTTAGGACTTGCAACTTTGGTTTTAAATTCATAAGTATAAAGAAGGAGAAAAAAAAAATGTAATAATGTACTGCAACTATTAACTTAAGAAAAAAATGTTTGCTTAGAAAAAGGAACAAAAAAAAAATGTAATTAAATTAGAGGAAGAAGGTGCACCTTAATGCATGCAGCTAGTAATACTTGATTACATACATACGTTTATACACTAACGCAACCATGCACTCATGATTATGCCCGCTTCCCGAAAATCGCAAAAACGTTCCAGCCTCAACAGTCACCACCCTTCGCACACCGAAAGATCTTTCGTCGTGGGAGCAATGCTGTAAGTCTCCGTTATCCGAAGAAGCGCAAGAAGCAATGAATAAGGAGTATAGAAACTGTAGGCTATTCCATTCTCGTAAAAATTCACGTATTTCTACGAATGAAGATGTAATGCATTATTTGCAAATATCATCAGATCCTTATATTAATTCATTTAGAATGAGAAACAAATTGAAAAAATTAGAATACCATGATGATGTTAAAAAATTATTGATTGAATGAAAAAAAATATTGTTTTTTTTATTGCATTTCAATGGGAGGTGGGCGTATTAGTGGGCGTGTTATTGTAATTTTTGCATGAAACATTTTAAATGATATAAATTACAGTAATATCGAATTTGAAGGTTGTATTTAATATATTTTAGAAAATATGGCACTTTTTATGTTGAGGTAGTATGGGTGATGGGGTTAAAAGTGGGCCAAAGTTCAATTTTTATTTCAAATAATGTTTGTAACTATATAACATTCAAGTATACCAAAATTGAAAGTTATACCTAAATTATTACGGACAATACGGCATTTTACAAATTTCGACTGTATGGCAGGTGGGCGTAAAAGTGGGCGAATTTTCTTAATTTTTTTTTTTAAAACTGGAATTGTCTCAAAAATAACCTGTGCAAAATTTCAGAGCTCTACAATGACTCCTTGTATTTAATGCCGGCGTTGTCTCACTGTGCGGCGGCTCCTAAGTAACATTCACAAAGAGACTTACGGCAACGACCATGGGTGAATCCGCTCTTCACAGGGCGTGACTAGTCGCTACAATAACAACAACAACAACACCGTCTCATAAGGGATTCATTCACTATTTCCATTAAAGGTATTGCTGCAGCGTTCCAATTATCTAAATTAAATTATTTTTTCATAATCTGATTTATTTTTCATCATGGAACATATCTTCTTCAATTCATGTTGATTTGTCTTTGGGAACCTTGAAACTGCATCTTTTATTTGGCTTTCATATTGGACGTTTTTATTAATTTTCTTATGCCTTCTGTACTATTTGTAAAATATTTCTTAAAATCATTTGCTATTTCATATTCATCGGCTTACACTTTGTTGTCAAATATCACATATTTTATCATATTTTTGTTTTCTTTTAATACTAGTTTCTTTATCTCTCTCCACATTTATTTTTGGTCCGACATCTAGTTTATTTTACAGTTTATATATTTATTTTTTCGTTCATGATTTGTACTTGTTCTTTTCTTTTCTATCTTACATAGCTTATCCTTATATTCTTTAATTTTTCTTAAACTTTTATTGTCCATCCATTGGCCATTCATTGAACAGCGCGCCATCCGTAAAGTTTTCTGCACTATAAGTTTTCTATTTTGTTTTTAAATCTTAACTCCATTGCTTTTATATTTTCATTAATGTTTAATTTAGAAGCTTATATTCGTTTCTTGCTAAGTTCTTTCATAAAACATTTCTTATTATATTTAAAAAAATTTTTTACTTCGTTTCTTTTAACATTTTTGTCACATTTTTCTAATTTTACTGCATTCCAATTATCCCGTGGACAAAAATATTTTTTCATACTCTTAAGTAATTTATAATATGTTTATTAGAGTTTTTGAGCTATTTCCTACCCTCGTATAATCTTCAATGAGCTATTTTAGACAGTTATCATTTGAAATGCCTTCAATTCTGCGTTTATATCTTCCATTTTTGTCACATTTTTCAAATTTTACTGCATTTCGTACTCTTTGACATTAGCACTAATGGAATAGATGTTACTAGTTATATACCTAATATATTCAATTCAATTCAATTCATTTATTGATTAACACATTAGTACAGTAAGATCAAATATGTCTTTTGTAGTACAACAATATAAAATAGTAGCAGTAAACACTGAAAATAAACAAATAAATAAGTACATATGGAAATTAAGTTACAAATTATATTAAAAACAATACTGATATATAAATAATGATTTTAAAAAACTAGAACTTGGAAGCAATGAAGCATAGGTATGACTAGATTTACATATATATAGGTGTAAATAGAGAGCACATCTTAGGTCTATACATAAGAAATTATTTAAAAACTAACGAAAATGTGAGTACAATACAGTCTAAAAGTTGCTTTTATTTAAACTCTTGCGAGTAGTGGCAGGGATAGAGTTCCATAAACGTATAGCGCTGACGAAAAATAACCTTGCAGAGGAAAGGAATTTATAATTAGGAACTATTAGGTCATTTACACGTGTTGATTTTGTAACTAGCAATTTCTCATAGAGATAGCCAGGTGTCTTATCAATCATAAGCCGAATTAAGAAAATGCATTTTCTGGCTTTCAAGTAGTCAGAAATTTCAGAACCCAACAGACGCTTCCTCCAGGCAGAGATATGTTCATTTTTCATTAGACCAGTGCTTATCAGAATTGCTATTTCCAAACACGCGTGTTTGCTTTGCCTCGGCACTGCTTGCACACGTATAGTGTAAGCAATGTACTCAATTGAGCAATTCGCTCTCTTGTTGCTGCCGCTACGGCACATCAAATCATTTCAGTTGCTGTTCAGCTTATGTCAGAGCTACACAAATACCAGCAAGAAACCGCACACATGCTCAAAAGCCCGCAGTTACGTTTGATAAGCACTGCATTAGACCAAACACATAACGTGTTAATTGGTTAAAGGCTACCTCAATTTTATGCGCAGATTGAGAATCTAACTTGCAATAGACTAATTCCGGCTAGCAAATTATCGGCATTATTAGTTGGATTGCAAGTTTTCGTCTTACATACATTGATCGGCGTAAATGAGGCAGACATTCTTAAATTTCTTAAGGTGTAATACACCTTGCTAACGATGGAGTTCACATGGTCAATACACGTTAAATTGGAATTAATAACAAAGCCAAGGTTTGTTACTTTGGAAACGAATTTGATTGGGTTATTCCCTATATACAAAGATGGAATAGTTGTGAGGTTAAATCGTTTCTTACAAATAGGTAATACATAACACTTATTACAATTAAGACAAAAACCATTTTGAGTTGCCCAAGATTTAATCAATGCATGGTCTTTATTAAAATCTGAGCACAAGCTGGCTGACTAGTCAAGAGGTTTAGACATACTATACAACTGAATATCATCCGAGTATGCATGAATGCTCGCTTGCTGACATACATACATAGAAAACATCATTCACAAACAAACTGAATAATAGAGGCCCCAAGATTGAGCCTTGAGGAACGCCTGACGACAATGGACGTAGGTTAGACATTTTCAAATCAACTTTTACACGCTGCGACCTGCCTGTGAGGTAGCTCTCCATCAATTGCACAGCATATTGGCCAAAACCAAAATACTTTTTTAGTTTAGAGCAAAGATGTTTATATTCAACGGTATCAAATGCTTTAGAAAAATCCAGCAAACAGAGAAGTGTTAAATGCTTTTTGTCAAAGTTAAGCCTGATATCGTCAATTATCTTTATCATAGCTGTGGAACAACTGTGCGTAGACCTAAATCCAGACTGAAAGGGAGACAAGATGTTGTATTTATCAACATGGTTGTAGATTTGCTGAAACATCAGAGATTCAGCGACTTTTGACAGAGCAGGCAGTATACTAATGGGACGGAAGTCACTGGGGCTACAAGCAGTTCTGTTTTTGGCTACAGGAAGCACAGTAGCAACTTTCCATGCATTAGGGAAACAAGACGTTGTAAAACTATGGTTTATTATGTGAGTTAGGGTTGGCAAAACTAAAGGTAAAATTATTTTTATAAACTTAATTGGGATGCCGTCGTTCCCAATGACATTGGACCGTATTTTATAAATACTTTTTTTTACCTCAAATTCAGACACTGCACAAAACTCAAATGTGTGACCAGAAAAAACAACATCACCAGGTAATGTTGGGTAAGAGGTAAGAGTACAAGACGGAGGGGCAAAATTTACGAAAGAGTCATTTAAGGTATCGATGTTGAGTGAGCACGCTGAACTATCACTCACATGAATACGTAACTTTTTTAAGTTCCGCCAAAGGACACTTTTAGTAAGTGAGAGACTGAGTTGTTTTGCAAAAAACTTGCATTTTTCTCCTCTTATTGTCAGCGTCGTTTCGTTCTAATCGTCTTAAAATCACACCAATTTGTGTCCGCGCGATGCTTTTTCCACACGGAGCAGGACTTGTTTCTTTTCTTGACTGCAGATCGAACTGCACTGTTAAACCACGGGCACGACGAACCCCGATTTTCCGAGGTTCTGACAGGGACATAGCTACTAAGGGCCTGGAAAATAGTATTATTAAGAAATGAAAGCTTTTCATTCACTGAGCTGTAACCCCAGCAGGTAGACCAATCTATTTGCGACATATGATCAAACACACTATTGACATTTAAAAAGCTTAATTATTATTATTTAAGCTTAATGTCAAATGAGCAGAATATTAAGTCATGATCCGATATAAATGATATCTGGTCAAATTTTAAAATGATAGCAGGGTCAGACACAATGAAATAGTCAAGTAGGCTTGGACAACAATTATTTCCATACCTCGTTGGTATAGATACATTAACGAATGACAACCCAACACTAGACACATCATCAACTTAACGTGAACTATACGAGTCAGAGCGTAGAAAATTAACATTAAAGTCACCACAAACAATAATATTATCATAATCAACAGCTACAGGGGACAAATAATCAAAAAAGTCCCAAAGATTACAAGTCTTATGAGGATTATATACACAGGGCAGCAGGGTCTTAGACGAGCAGTTAGATAATTCAATAGTCAAGTATTCTACATTATTTCTGCATTACTGAAATAATAACTTTGTCCTTAGGTGGCTCTTGCAGTATATAGCCACTCCTCCACCTTTTTTGCCTATCCTATCATTCCGAAGCAATTTATAATTTTTAATGTCAAAATGAATCTCATTTATGTCATTTCTGAACCTGGTTTCAGATACACAAATAATATCAACAGACGAAAACTCAAACGCTCTTCTCACAATGCCCATTTTTTCAGCATTTAGGCTCCGTGCATGAAATGAACAATATTCAAGCCTTTTTGGTGATTACATAAAACATTCACCATGGCAAGGCTACAATCATCATTACTAAACAAAACCAAAGCAACTTTAAGACAACAAATATAAACAGAAGCATAAGACAGAAGTAAACAAAAACAAAGATGTGCTAACTTTACAATAATAACAAAAATAATAAAAAACATATACTTAGTAGCAACTAATGCAGCATACAGCTACCGAAAATGCATCAAGTCCTCTTCGCATGTTATTTTTACCGATGTGTTGTTTGTTCCTTTCTCTGTTTTGATATGCACATTCCATCGCATTGTATACACATATAAGAGCTTTCCTTCTCTGCGCAGTTTCAAGGCCTCATGCAATATCTTCCTATTCTCTTTCGTGAGACTTTCAAAAATATGAAAGTGCCCTTCAAAACCAATTGGGCTAAGGGACACTCTTGATTCCATTCGCCTACGATACTCGCCAAAAGCGTGAAGAGTGCGATTTCGGTCAAGCGGTGAGTGAAATTTGATGGCAATTGCACTATTCGGGCTCGCAGAAGAGGGCTTTGTGCGAAATAGTATATCCCGAACTTGCGGTGTTAGAAAATCAATTGAGAGACAAATTTGATTATATATGCTCTTCAGATTTTCTCCCTCAGTGAACGGCACACCAAACACAACAGCATCAGCAGTAACATCTGGAGCAGCTACCTGCAGTTTGGCTTGAGACAACTGTTGTTGTAGGCTGGCAATATCACTTTCCGCTTTTTTCATATTCGCCTCCAACGAAGCAATACATACACCCGTCTCAGCTATTTTAGCAGCAAACAAACTGATTTGATGATGACCCGTTTGTCTCTGTCTCCCGCGATTATAATATTTTTCGTATCTTCATATAATGGTTCATTGTACTCCTCAAAAAAGTCGGAAAATTAGTTTTCAGAGCTACTTGGTGATCTCTAAAGAGCTACTGCTACTAGAGTAATATGTATACTCACAGGATGTTTTTGTGTTTTATATTTCTTATTTTCCATTTATGTTTAATGCAGATTGTTGATTCACGTATATGCGCAGAGTTCGACAGATAACTCACAGTTCTATAATTTGGAAGATTTATTTCCTTTCCGTCAATATTTGGTGCTAGATGCGTTTCCGTCAAGAATATTATATTTATATAATTCTTACCAACGGCGATTTCTGTGTGTTGAAAGTTGTTTATAACTTCCTGAAGATTCGAATATATGCCTTTTATGTATATCATTTGACTGCTAGTACCGAATGCGTTTTTTTTTGTAATTTTTATTTATTTATATAAGGTATATTCGTGTGGTGAAATTAAGTAATAAACAGTGTTGCCGTAGCAAATACGCTGAAATGGTAAAAAGAAAGGAGATTCCAGAATTGAAAAAACTGCAACAAAAATTATTAAGCCAAAAGCCATTCAAAAGTAACAAAACGAAGATTTTACCCTAAATTACCAACATAGAAGACAAGCGAAATGGTGTTGTAGTAATTGAAAGTGAAAATACGGAAGAACAGGAAAAGATAGAAGCGATATTTTAAACGAAAGTTGGTAAAACTACGAAATAAAAATACCCAACGAAGTAAATCCAAGTCTTCTTATATCAAGAATGAATTTTAAACATGAAGAAAATTAATTGGTAGAAAAACGGAGAGTGCAAAATGAGATGTTTGAAAAAATTAATCTAAAGCTAGTTAATATATATCATATCATGGAATATGATAACGCTACGATAGAAGCCGACGGCGAAACGTTTTCTAAAGCATTAGCCAATGAGAAGATAAATATTGGATATGAAAGTTGTAAAGTGTCTGATGGAGTTAGGTGTTCTATGCTGTTTTCAATGCAAAGCTTTTAATCACAAAGCAGCAGAGTGTAAAGAGGAGGAAGTTTATTTAAAATGTCTTGGAAACCATAAATCGAGAGAATACAAAACAGAGCATAGCCGTATTAATTTCGCCATCTCTTCGCGAGTGGCGAATCGATGAAGCACATGGTATAAATTAAAAAGATTCGCTGCATTGAAAAAGAGCTGTCATAAATGGCATATATTTGGCAGCACTTAATGAGTTGGTTGGATGTACTGAGTTATTTCACAGTTCGTGAAGTAAACAAACAGAGATTTTGTATCAACAAGTACTAGCAATTAAAGAAATTTTTGTTTAATTTATTCTAGATATGCGAAAATGGATAACGAGCAATTAAATTTGGAAAGAAAGTGTTTTACTTGTAACCAAGGCATTTGTGATCAATGATAAATATTCAAGTTTCACAATACTTCGAAAATGAAGAAATGTGCGGGAATGCTGGTGTATTAGCGATTTTTGACTCCATCTCTCCTGCTCTGAACATGAGGAAGGGAGTAAATGCCAAAACTTATGCGAGGTTATAGATGGATATTCAGGAAATGAATTTAAATCGCACATGAGACTGCGACGGTAAACTGGAGAATATTTGATCGGGACACAAACCAAATTATTTTAATTTAATGCACATGTATCTGGTCTTGCAATAGGAACGCCACAAAAGTTTTTTTAAATAAAACAAAAACGGTTTGGGATATGAATTAAATTTTTTATTCCTGTAAAAGTACATTCGATGCCATTATGTATAGAACTCGATTCCTTTTGCATGGGCACCACGGGCACGCTTGCAGAAGTCCAGATGCTGAACCCAATTTTCGACGGTTTTCGAGCATAAATCGGCCGATACTGCTGCAATTTCACGTTCGATATTCGTACGAAGTTCATCAATCGTCGCTGGCTTGTTGGCATAGACCATAGACTTGACGTAGCCCCACAGGAAATAGTCTAACGGCGTCAAATCGCACGACCGAGGCGGCCAATTGACTGGGTCATTTCGTGATATAACACGTTCACCAAACTTTGTTTTCAATAAATCGATTTTGACATTCGCTGTGTGGCTTGTGTCGCCGTCCTGTTGGAACCACATATTGTCCAAGTCCATATTATCCAATTCGGGCCAAAAATATTCAGTTATCCGGTCTTGATCATCACGGAAGAAGTACGGCCCAATGACGCCGCCGGCCCATAAACCGCACCAAACCGTAATTTTTTCAGGATGCAATGTTGACTCATGGAGTACGTGTGGATTGCTGCCTGTCCAATAACGCATATTTTGCTTATTGACGAAGCCATTCAGCCAGAAATGACGACGACTATAAATTGGACGTAGCGCTCTTAAAGTTGAGGCCATTGACTCCGAATTTCGGTAGTATATCGTATGTATATCGTAGATATATCTTTCCATGATGAAATGGCAAACCTTACTGAAGAGAAATGTCAAAAGAACGGGGAAAAATATGGCGTCGTTTGCTGTTACTATCGGTTTACTTTTATAGCGTCCCTATTGAAAACCCCTTTATTTGCCACAATATTTTACAGGGAGATATGTTAGCAGTGGGAAGCGTGTCACCAATGAAGAAAGTGTACATGTATATATGATATATCAGCAACACAATAACGTCTCGACAACTAGGCAACCTGTTTGGGGTATCTCAGTTAACTGCTTGGCATGGATGATATCAATTGGCCACGGTACATAAAATGGCCACAAGGTGCAGCAGTAGCGGAGGTGTAAAGGAAATTTGAAAAGAAAAATGGGATAACGGGAGTTATTGGAGCCATTCTGTGCACATTCACAAAAGACAATCAAAAAAGTTATTTCGATCGGAAGCACATCTACAGCTTAGTGGTTCAAGCAGTAGCGGACGCTGATAAAAATTTTTCTGACATAAATTGTGGTGAGCCTGGATCACTACACGACAGCAGAGTCCTACGAAGATCCAACCTGTTTTATAAAGCGCAGTCGAACCCACAATGGTTATTTCCAAACGATTCCTTCATTTTGGGTGATTCAGCATATCCATCAAAATGCTGGTTAGTACCACCGTATAAGGATTACGGCAACTTGACCGTATTGCAAAGAAATTTTAACAAAGTTTACTCTTCTACCCGTATCGTTGTAGAAAACGCATTCGGGTTGATAAAAACTCGATTTAGGAGATTGCTAAATTTTACTAAACAAACTAATTTAAGTTTTGTTGTAACTAAATTTGTAGTGCATGTATTCTCCATAATATTTATATAGCATTTGATGATTTGTTAATTTGAAAAGAGTATGACGTGTTTTTTACTTTAGAAGTTGAATATTCCGCCCAATTTACCTGGTTTTTCGATTTTAACGTCATTTTTTCGGCACTAATTGGAAATGAATGATCATTTTTGGTTATATATCATCGACAGGCTATCACTACTTAAAGGTACCAATTGATTTCTTTCAAAAAGGACTTCAAGTTTTCAAGTTATGCAGCATACTCCAAAATCTAACATTTTAGTCTCAAGCGCCCTCCAGGGGAACCGGGTGTAAATGAAGAAATAGGCTGATTGTAAGGACATTATTTGATTTCCTAATAACAAATAGTCGTTTCTGTCGGTGGTTTGATCAATGATATCTATTTTATCATTAAATTTCACAATCATTTTTTTTATAAGATACATTTTGGATGAACAATGGATTTTGACATAGACATTGAAAAATTTTTTTTTTATGAATTTTTTAAGAAGGATAAACTAAAAAACGGTTTTTTGACTTTAAAACAAGATTTTAAGGGTGTTAGAAATCTTTTGAACGTGGTTTCGTGTACTATTCGACCAGATAAACAATTTCTACTAGGTCGCTTCAAAAGTATAAAATCACTGTCGGACGTGTAGTTTATGTATTGAAATATTCCAAGAAATTCATTTTATTGTACTATTATATAAATAAATCACATTCATTGTGTAAAGTCTTAAATATATAAATCACATTCATTGTGACATTACAAAAAAACATAAAATAAAATAAAAAGTATTCGTATTATATCTTAAAGAAAATTTTCAGCTCATGCAGCTTTTTTAATTCCCTTTTAATTTTAATTTTTCCTCATAATATTTCTCCCAGGTGGTTTTCCTGGGCTAGACACTGGTTGTGCAATTTCAATTTCAGAAGATAGTATCGGTGATTGCGGGAATGGATATGTTAGTGGTGGAGCAGACGAAATTAATATAGCAATGGTGATTCAATGAAAATATTGTGAACGTGGGTCGATGGTTGAGGTGATTGATTTGGAATGTCAGTTGCTGATGCTGGTTGTATGGATACTGTTCTTGGTGAGGATGGTGTTAGAACTAGGGAGATGTTTGTGGAGGAAATATTGCTAAACGGGGGGAAAGTGCTGAGTGTGTGTGTGCAGACGACTTCATATATGGATTTGGTGATGGTACTGGTTCCAACGGAGGTGGTACTACCAGCGCTTGCACTTATACTGTGCCTACATTTAGAGTGTGATTATTGGCAATCAGTACACTGTTACAAAAATCTCCTCCATCTCTTCCATGTAAGGGGCCATACATAGCAAAGCTCCCGTTCTGCCGGCGTTATCTTTAGCACACGTTTAGGCAAACAACAAAGTGCGCATTGTGCCTTCTAATGTAACCGGTGTTGTGTAAGGGCCCTACATAAAATGTTTACTTTTATATTTTTATACCTAAGGTCACAAATCTTGGTTCTATCATCAATTCTAGTATTACTTGTGACGATCATGTAAACTCCACCGTAAGTAAAGTGTATTACATCTTACGGAATTTTAGAATGTGCAAATTTTACTCCGCTGGAAATTAGGAGAAAGCTGGCCATACAATTAATTTGACCAATTATCTGTTATCCAGAACTAATCTATAGTAAATTGAGTTCTCAATCTGCGCATAAGACTGACGTAGTTTTCAATCATGTAACGCGGTACGTGTTTGGACTTGCGAGATTTTGCCATATTTCTGGCTGGAGATCTCGACTATTGGGTTGTGAAATTTCTGACTATCTGAAAGCCAGAAATTGTATTTTCTTATTTCGTCTTTTGCGGAATAAAGAACCTAGTAATCTATATAGTAAACTAGAATTCCCAAAGTCTGCACGGATAACTGACCTTAACTAACTTCTGCAAGGCTATTCTTTGTCGACGCTACTCGTATTTGGAATTCTATTCCAGCTTCTGTTCGCAGTACTTTAAACAATAACAACTTTAAGAATGTTCTTAATGATTATGTTCGTTAATCTATCTTCAAATTTAATATAAATATCTATAGCACAATGATGAGTTTCGCTACCTAACCACAAATGTACTTGTAATCTAGTCATATATAAATACTGATTGTTTTATATGTTAAACTTAGTTTTAATTTTTTTTGTTATATTACTTTTACTTTAAAACTGTTGTACTATAAAAGATCATCTTAAATCTTATTGTACTAATAATTTTTTATCAATAAATGAAAGAAAGATGAAAGATATTTACACAACTTCAAAAAGTGCACATTAAACCTACTGTGAAGAGTTGAGCTATCATATCCCCCAAAACATGAGCATAACCATTTCTCTTTTTCCGCGTATGGAGAAACTCCTCTTTCCGTGCCATTTAGCATTTCCGCAAATCTTTGGTTTGAAGCAGTGTCCAAACCTTGCGTTTTCTTTAAAAAAAAAACTTGATTAATTTCTAATAATATTTTATTTTAAAACAGTTAAATACTTACGATTTATCTTCTGTAGCCATTTTTGATTTGAAAGTTGGTTTGTATAACAAGTTTCTTGTTTTGTGTTTGACAGCTGTCATTTAAACCATTCACAGTAGTAATAAACTTGTCTAATATCAGCGCAAAAATTTGGCAGCATTGAATGAAAATAGTTCGACCAGTTTAATGAGGTATCGCCGTACTCGCGATGGCCCAATCTAGCAAGCTGGCGTTGTTGTTGCATTTACATACAAATTTGTTTGATCGCGAGCAGAGCAGTGGCGAAGCGAATATACCTTATATAAACAAGTACGTTAATTGTATCTGAGCAAACCAGAGACTACAATTGCGCATTGACGAAAGTCATTTAACAACAGTATGTGCTATGGCAACACTGTTTATTGCTTAATTTCACCACACCCCTACTCACTTTCATTAGTGTTTTTGTAAGCTCTTCGCATATCTTTTCACTCTGTGATGAACAATTTTCCTAGTTTTTTTGGCGAAATGTTTTCATTTCTCTTACATTTTTTCACAGGATTGTTGTACAATTTGCATTGTTTTTACCCGCTCAGTATATCTTGCCTCTATATTCCCTCAAACCATTTCCATTTACTTTAACTGTTCTTGAATTTCTCTGATCGCCATGCCAAAATTTTGAATATATGTAACATGTTCACACGACTTTCCCATGATTCATAGATTAGGATTATTTGGAGAGTTGTATGGAGCTTTGTATGCCTACTGCACGACAGTTGGTTCTCTGATACTAGACCGAGCCGGATTTATATCCGGCCTAGGACTGTCTTCAGCAGCAGGTTTTTTTTAACGATTTTTAAAAAAAATCTAAGTTATACTTATAAAAGATAAAACCGTGAAATATTTATTCGCCTTTTCCCTCTCCTTATCCTGGACTGAAAATGAGTCCGTTTCA
This sequence comes from Anomoia purmunda, assembly GCA_951828415.1. Taxonomy (NCBI): domain Eukaryota; kingdom Metazoa; phylum Arthropoda; class Insecta; order Diptera; family Tephritidae; genus Anomoia; species Anomoia purmunda. The sequence continues at coordinate 38,443,975 of OX639994.1, read as the reverse complement.
GGTGTATGTGACGGCGTTGTCTGTATCTAGTTCTAAGAACTTTCAGCGGACCCACGTCTATACCCACCACCGGAAAACCTAGCTTTCGTTCTGGAGACCGAAACCTTTGTGAATCTCACTTGGGTTTCGGTGTGGACGGAGTATCCAAGCAGGGGTTCTTGACAGCCTGCGAAGGCTTCCATCTAATGGGATGAATTGGAATTTTTCGCGGGATGGCATATTCGCCAAGATTTTGTTTAGCCATTCTCGGAAATGCTCGTTAAAGCACTATCTTAATGATACCGTCTTCCACGCGCAGGCCTTCGAAGTGGAGTTTGTCTTCGACTGTTCTAGCCTTCCATAGATACCCATAGAGAAAGTCTCTCTGCTATTTGGCCAGCGATCCTTTCTTATTGTTGTGATGTATCTCAACTGTAATGGCCTTGCCAGTCATTATAGCGATATCCAGAGGCTGATAGTTGCGTTTCATACGATGTTCGGGGTCCTTCGGCGACGCGCTGTGCAGGGGGAAGCTGACGAACGGACTTTCGAGCATATGTAGGCATGTCCAATTCAGATTGAAAGACCTTCACCTTTGTACTTTGCGACTCTTGCCAACTGCCCCAAAAAATCCCTAGTCGTCGTCGGAAGAGCGCACCAGAGCAGACGAGTCTCGTCTGATCTGTTACGTTTCCCCGTAGCCGTTTTTGGTGTAGAGGCAGATGTCAAAGAGAGTAGCCTCGCCTTGCGGTCAACTCTCCACTCGCCTTTGAATCACTACTACAGAGCGTCCTTTTAACGGTACTCTCCTGATTTGCACCATGTTTAACCATTGCCCTTCGAGCCACTGCTACCTGTGTTCGGCTTGAAAGAGAAGAAATATCTTCTAACGTCTTTGCAGCTTGTGCAACAGTGGTCGCGTCAGCTTACTTGAATGCCAGTTCGCCCTCCTCGGCATTAAAAATTAGGCTCTCCATTGACATTTTATCTTTCCTGCGATCCAAGAGAATGGGGTGCTATTGGTCAGCACTAGCATTTTCGCAATTGCACTTTGTCTAATTACCAATTCTCGCTCTAGCTATCTTAAACTTAAGTATCTTTTTAAAAACAGTGGAGAAAAAAGCGATGAATTGACTGATAGCGACGAGGTCCTCCTTGAATCACGGAATGGATGAGGCTTCTCTATAATATGCTTATATATAGACAACGATTGCATCCATAGTAGCGCGTATTAATATGATTTCAAATATATGTATACATATGTGTATAAGTTCATAAGTACTTATATCAGATTTTAGCTATCGAGTAATAAATTTACAAATAACGTAGAAATCGAAGAACTAGTATCTGTAAAATTTCTCTGTGTCAAGAAATGTTAGTTTACACCAGAAACCAATTTTATCAAATAATATCAATAAGCGAACACCAAATTTGTTCTGGTATTGTAAAAATCTATAAATTATATATCTGCAAAATTAATAAAATGAATTAATTTAACTAAGTTTGTTTTACACGTCAAATTTCATGAGTAAATTAACTAAAATTTTGAGGTATCTGATAATGATAACGACGGATTAATCATCGAACAACAATTCAATAACCGAAAGTCAGTTTCTCGGAAGCAGCTGAAAGCATCAATACCTTAACATGAAAACCATGATCAGGTGGCAGACCTTGTCAATATACACACGAAAACGGTCAAGAGCTGTTACACAAAAAAATAATACAAAACAAGTTTCGACTGCTCTCAATCACCCCGTAAAGATTAATATTACGTTTCTGTGTATGAAAATTCGCTTGACTAACTGTGAACTTTAAACTAGTCGGTACAAGTTTAAGTTTAAGTTTATTTTTTTTTTTATTAATTTTATTGATATAATGCTATTTGGGAATATTATTATTATTATAAAAAATATCGAATGATTCATCAACTTCTCGGAAATTACTATGTCTATCAAAGAGTGAGCTATATACCACTTATGGGGAATTTATTACCTTTAGTTTATTGTATTTCGTATTATTATTGTTCAGTTCATAAGACCTGCGCAATTAAGTGGAAGCTGAATAATGGTATAATGCAATTATCTCGAAAACTATCCCAATAAAAGAAAAATATTTTTCTTAATCAGCGAGCAATTGTCCATAGGAATTAGATAGTGGCATCCGGTAAGGAAAAAAGTTAATTATTTGCAATCCAGAGTCACCTAAAATGAATGTCTTCCCAAATGCCCATGATGTTCCATACATTTGTTTGATGGCAAGTACACAATAAAGAGAAAATATAGTTTTGATAAAAGAAATTGTTTGAAATTTTAATAAAGCTTCAGGAAACAATTGCCACTGCTTTTCGAAAACATGGGTCCTGAAAAAATTTATGAAACTGCCTGCAAAAAAATGTATTACCGCCCATCATACTTGTAATATTGATAAAATAAAGTTAATTTTATATAGTACATATGTATATCGGGTATTGCAATAGGAACGCTACAAAAGTTTTTTTAAATAAAACAAAAACGGTTTGGGATATGAATTAAATTCTTTATTCCTGTAAAAGTACATTCGATGCCATTATGTATAGAACTCGATTCCTTTTGCATGGGCACCACGGGCACGCTTGCAGAAGTCCAGATGCTGAACCCAATTTTCGACGGTTTTCGAGCATAAATCGGCCGATACTGCTGCAATTTCACGTTCGATATTCGTACGAAGTTCATCAATCGTCGCTGGCTTGTTGGCATATACCATAGACTTGACGTAGCCCTACAGGAAATAGTCTAACGGCGCCAAATCGCACGACTGAGGCGGCCAATTGACTGGGTCATTTCGTGAGATAACACGTTCACCAAACTTGTTTTTCAATAAATAGATTGTGACATTCGCTGTGTGGCTTGTGTCGCCGTCCTGTTGGAACCACATATTGTCCAAGTCCATATTATCCCATTCGGGCCAAAAATATTCGGTTATCATTGAGCGGTAGCGATTCCCATTCACAGTAACGTGCCGGTCTTCATCATCACGGAAGAAGTACGGCCCAATGACGCCGCCGGCCCATAAACCGCACCAAACTGTAATTTTTTCGGGATGCAATGTTGACTCATGGAGTACGTGTTGATTGCTGCCTGTTCAGCCAGAAATGACGACCATAAATTGGACGTAGCGCTCTTAAAGTTGAGGCCATTGACTCCGAAGTCTGGTTGTAAATTTTAATAATTTCGACTCGTTGTTGGATCGTACATCTTTCCATGATGAAATGGCAAACCTTACTGAAGAGAAATGTCAAAAGAGCGGGGGAAAATATGGCGTCGTTTGCTGCAACTATTGGTCTACTTTTGTAGCGTCCCTATAGCAAGACCCTTTATTATACGCTCTAGAAGGCAAAATCGACATGCTCTTTTATCGAATTTCAATAGAAAACACACAAAAATTGAACCTTCCCTTTGTACATGATGCAATAATAACAAGGTGATGTACGTAGTGAGAGCTCGTTTTGCTACTGCTCTACGTTGTATTTAGGAAGTGGGGGAAGAAATGAAAGCCGTTTTAAGGAAAAAGGCCAAAAGATTCTTATTCTTAGTATAATCCTAATACAATAGTATATAAGGAATATTACCATAACACCATTTGTTGTCTAGTATATTAAAAGTAAAACATTTCTATACAGATTGTCGAACCAGATATAGGACTCCGAAAAAGGAAAAATATTAAGGAAAAACAATTACTATGCAATTTGCGATATTAGTTAATGGTTTTAAGCACGCTAAGCTTAATTTAATTAAACATTGTAAAGACATTTAAAAAAATGTATGAAGTAAATTAAACTATATTTTTTTTCTTTTTTGGAACAATATAATTGTGTTATTCATATTTATTTAAAAATTTATGATTTCTAAAGTAGTCAATATCATTATATGCAAAATGTCTTTTTCGTGATGACTGTAGTCCAGTATAACGAACTTTAGGAATATCGAAATTTTGGTTTAACGAGTCATCACCGCTATTAGAAAAAACCGTTTCAACGATTTTTGAATCAATTTGCCCCGGCCGAGATTGGAACCCGGACGCACCGTATTTTCGTAGCAATTATCGATTTTACGAATTAGCACATAATTATGGAAAAAACATCAAAAAGTTTCGGAAAGTTTCTAAATTTCGATGCATTCAAAGAGTGACACACTCCCAATCGGGCGATACTAAACTTGGACAGGGACACAGCATAAACCATTTAAAACCTGCAATTGAGCTTCTTATTAAAATAGATACATACTTACTTGAACGTGTCAGTATATAGGAGTAGGAAAATACAGAAGTAAATATTCTACCCACCATATAAGTATGTACATATGTATGTCTAATGTTATAAATTCAATCGGAAAAACAAATGTCAGAGATTAAAAGCAAATCAAAATTTAAACAATGAAGCTGTGTTGCCTACTCTGTACTTCGTTAACTTCAAAAAAAATCCCCCTCAAAATCAGAAAAGAGATCACACGTATTTTATAAAGCAGTCAACATGGCGGATTAGAGCAAGAAGTTGTCTACGTATCCCCAACGTCCCCTTTAATAATTGTAGCATGCCTATCGTGTAGAGATCTTACGTTTTAATTTTATCAAAATATTTACTTCTAGTGTTTCATGCGAGCTTTATTTAATTATAATCCACTGGAAGACTCATTGCTGCCTTGCAAGGATATTGGATTGCCTTTTAAATCGGGTGACATTTTGCAGGTTTGTTGAAATGAAATTTATGGAAACGGTTTGATATATGTAGAATATTCTTCAGATATTGAGTGTAAAGGATCCCAACTGGTGGCAAGCGAAAAATTTATGTGATCAGTCGGAACGAATTGGTTTGATACCTTCGCAAGAATTGGAAGAAAGACGTAAAGCTTTCGTAGTACCTGAAGCAGATTTTGCACACAAGATTGGTATCTGTGGAACAAGGGTAAGATACACTAGGTTGTTGGAATGTCTCGGCAACAAGTGTTCAATATTATATATTTTGAACTTTCGAAGAAACGTTATGTGTACTATAATTACCCATTCTATCTTGCATATATGACACAACAGTCTGTACTAGACTGAACCAAAATTCTATTATTCAAATTCCCATAATTAAAAAATAATATACACTTAAAAGTTATGGTCTATTTCATTTTTCTTAAATTAAAAGATTTGGTTGCGTGCGAAATCTCATATATCAGTACTTACATTAAAATTTTTCAACAGTGCAATTTAAAATCTTTTTTAATTAAGAGATCAAATTGTTGCTTTTTGATGCAATACCGACACTAGTTTATGATTCTCTAAATATTTTTGGATAGATTTACTGCATTCACGCACATCGCTTGAAATTAAGTTTGCAAAAATAGGAAGATGAAAAAGCAACAACAGTGTATTAGAGGGCTTACTTAGTACTATCGTTGCCCTAATGAGTACGAGTACGAGTTAGCCGTGGAGATGTGGTGATCTCCGAAATAGCTATAACTTTTACCATTGTTGTTTTTTCTATAATTTTTCTTATTAAAAATGGCCTTGAGTTCATATAAATTATTGTTGGATATAAATAAATTGACCGAAAAATTAATATATGTTTAAAAAAAAGTGAAACCTACTTTATATGCAGCTTTTTCATTTGAGCGTAAAGGGAAATTAAGTTGTTTTATTCAAATATAAACTTGGGCATATCAAAATCTTATGACAATTTGAGTTATTTTGTTAAATGAATTATTATAATATCATACTGTATAAGAAAGATATGTGCAAATAAGCTACTTTATAGATTGTAATAATTTTTAAAACTACGTAATCCATAAAGTAAACTCTAATAACTTCAATGCCAAATATAACTTACTGTAAGGAACCCTGTAAACACAATATCTCATTTCAGAATTGTGTTTGTTTTCGGTCTTATAGCAAACTTTAATATTGCGTTCCTGTTTATTTTTGCTTTGACGTTTACCGCTATGTAATTTTTAATTTTTTAATTTTTACATTATAGTAGGTTTTGTATGTGCAAATACGGTGCCGTGACATAATCCCCACGGACATAATCCCCATTACAATGCTTTCGTCGCCAGCTCCAGCAGTACCACCCAAGGTCAAAACTATGTCATTAAGAATATTGAAAAATGTATGGGGAGGCCGGCCTAAACAGGGGTAGATCGCCGAAACAACAGACCTTGGCCGCCTGAAACGCGGGTCATTCCGGTACGTAGAACCGGCTGTATTGGGAATGGCTTTCTTTGGAGGCTCAATATTCAAACTAAGGAGAGTTAAACAAGGGGTACCGCGTCCTGCCACCCTTCTTGTTTAACCACTACATCTCTCACCCCCCAGAGGGAGTCTCCATTGTCTCATACCGATGATTGCGCGCTAATGGCGTCGGCAATGTGTTCGAACGGATATCTCACCGAGCTTCCCGTTTCTCCACTCGCAGAAAGCTTGCGTTGCCTTCTACAAACTCCTCGGTGACCCTCTTTACCACCTGGACGAAGGAGGTCAGACTGGATCTTGACACCCATGTCGATGGTATTCCCAATCACACACCCTGCTATCTTTCTCTGCTCACGCTATCGCAATCGCCAACAAAGTATAGAGCCGCTTCAATGTCCTCAAGTCGCTCGCCAGCAGCACTTGGGGCAAGGACATAGAAACGTTGTTGGCAACATACAAGGCCTTTGGCCAGCCCGTAATGAACTATGCTGCGCCAGTGTCATTGTCGGGAACCAGTAGGACGCAGTGTATGCAGCTGCTGATCTGCCCGAGCGCTGCATTTCGAACCATGTGACGGAATGTTTTCTGATGTCGCCTGAGGAGCATCTACACAAAGAGGCAAGCGTACTCCGAGTTAAGGAGCACAACCTCATGATCAGCAAGCAGATCCTTCCTACGCGCATCAGAAGGCACCTCCGTGAACTAAAGGACTAGATCCTGCCGCACGCGAACGAACCGCTGGATCCGCGTACCGGTAGATCCTCAGCAACATTCACAAGGGGACAGTCACTACCACCATTGATTTTCGCCTTGTCAATTCCGTATTAGGTGACCAACCACCACAAATTTCAGATGAGGAGTCCTAGCTGCCTCGCGAACCCTGTGCTACTCTGGCCCAATTAAGATCTGGATATTGTAGTAGACTTAACTCCTACCTATCCAGAATCAATTCGGACATACCAAACACATGTCTGGCATGTGTTGTGGAGCTTCTCCGCACGATACCAAACACTTATTCACATGCCCTCTCAAACTTACTCATCTAAGCCCCCTCTCCATCTGGTCCAACCCTGTCGAAACAGCGCGTTTCCTGGGCCTCCCCCTAGATGTGTTTGACGACAACCACCATGGGTGAATCCGGTCTTTGCAAGGCGAAGTTAGCTGCTACAACAACAACAAATATAGCTCACGCTGTGCAAAACCAAAACATTTCGTGCTGTACATATTGTAATGAACCGCATAAAATATATAGTTTTGACAAATTTCGTGATTTAGACGCAAACTTACTTAATTGGCGCTAGAACCTCTTAAAAAAATTTGGTCGCAAACGCCAAATCGAAATTCGTTGGAGTATCGCGTATGTATAAGAATTGCCTCAGTCATCAACGCCATCATATGCTGCTGCACAATGCCGTTTCTACAACCAATGCCACAACCACCTTTAATTTGGTCAACAACACATCTTGTGATGCGCCGTCCTTGCTAACCGCAACCATTGACTTTTTCGTGTTTGAATTCCATCTACAGCTAGCCGCATCCTAAAGAAAGAACAGCGCCTTTGGTAACTGCCGTGATCAAAGTGCACGATTATACCGGACGTTGATAACCGCTCGTCTGGTGTTCGATTATGGCTCGCCTGCCTCCTTTGTTACCGAGACGCTAGTTAAACGTTTGAGCCTACAGGGAAAGACATCTTTAATTTTGATTCTTGTTATTGTAGCGTTTACTCAGACCCTACAAGATCGGTATAACCATGGTCGTTATCGTTATAAGAAACGCACTGTTTCGATAGGGTCGGACCAAAGTAAAAGGGGTGTTATATGAGTTGGTTTTAGAGGGCAAGTGAAAAAGCGGGTGGTATTGTGCGGATAGTTATCACATACCGGACATATATTGAGTACGCCTAAGTTGATTCTGGATAAGTAAAAGTTTAGCATGCTACAATATGCAGATCGTAATTGAGCCAGAGAGACGCAGGATTCACGAGGATGCTGGAGCTCCTCCTCTTCTATGCGTAGTGGTTAGACCCCCGAGGACGGCATTCACAGGGCGAGTAATTGTCTCTCGGTGTATGTCGTTTCAGACCACTCTGTGACCAGCAGGGTCTAGTCTATTGGTGGTGAATAACTGGATCTCGTCAGACATTTCAAGAAGATGCCTTCAGACGTGTAGAGGAGGTGTATCTCCAGCGAGCAGGTGCCCGTTTGGGTGACCACCACGGTGGCAACTAACGAGGAACTGCTTGCTCGCATTGACGCCTCTTGGTGTTGCCGTCCGGAGTGCTGCATTCTGAGTGGTCTGTAGGATAGTATACGAGTAATTACTTTTGTGGACGATGGAGTCGGTCTTAGAGATAGAAAAGAATTGAAAGTTTTATATGAGCGGGGTGCGAACGACGAAAAGGTTGTTTTTACCTGTGCAAACGCTTTCCCAACAGAAAATATTTTAATGCGATGCCAAAAACATTGATTGGTATGCCACACACAAACTTGGTTCGACCATTGAATGTAGTAAATTTTACTGAGGGTTTCACTGTTCATGAAACTAAGCTGCCCACCTAGGTTTTGTTTGGCTCAAATGAAAATAGTTCAGATTCGGCAATAATTTGTCATGTATGTACATATCGGCGATGGTTTTAACGAGTCGCAAAAACAAGTCGCTATTCCACCGCATAAACATACAGGTTAGTATGGGTTAGCATGATACAATACCCAACGATATTTACGATAAATGTTATGAGTGGTATCAACCGCTTAATAAAATAAAAGAGTTCAGCATACCAAGATGTTACAGTCCGCTTTATAAGGATCCATCTTTCGAAATTCAACTACAAATATTGTAGATGCAAGTGAGCTAGCGTTTTCTGCTGTCGCGTATTTTTGCATAGGATGTAATGATCAAATAAGCGATGCTTTTATCGCAGGCAAGTCTCGTTGCAGTTCTTTAAACCCAATTTCGATTCCTAGACTGGAAATACAGGCTGCGATGCTCGAAACACAGTTGAGTAATGCAATTATTGTTAGTCACACAATAAACCCTACACCAATAAATTACTGCTCGGATTCTAATTCAGTGAATACGATCCGAGGCGCGCCAATTTAAACAATTTGTAAGTAGTCGGATCTCCGAGATTCTTCAAGTATCTGAGATGGCACAATGGAGATGGGTGCCCGTATCGCTAAACACAACCGACAACGCAACGCGACCACAGTCTTGTAATGTGTTAGTGTTAGATTCGAAATGAATAAGTGGGCCAGAGTTTCTAAAGCAGAGTGAAGAGAATTGGCCGTTATTCCCAGATTTACCCACAAGTGAAAACGACAGCGAAAAGAGAGCAAACCCGTTATATGCGTTACAATTTGAAGATATTTTCAAATTTTTATACATTTCTTAAAGTTATGAGTTGGGTTCGATAAGGCTTTTTAAGTTTTACGCTCTGGTAAATAAAAACACTGAAATTCCAGCGACACCATTAAAAGTAACAGCCGGTGCAATCCAAAAAGCAGAAGAAATGCTGTTCGGCTGGTTCAGGAAACCATTTTCGTGAATGAACTGTTCGTAATGCGGAATGGCATGCAGCTCTCCAAACGGTGCCCGCTTTTTACATTAACGCCTGTACAAGATGACAAGGGATTATTGCGGATTGGAGGACGTATCGACAATGCTCTGTGTGTACCCGTTTGTACGAGGAATCCAGTAATTTTGGCAAAGAATCATGCAATGTCACGACTCATTATTCGTCACTTTCATGAAACATTTTATCAGAAACATAAGAACAAACTTGTTTCACATCCGTATAAAATTCGGAGCAAAAAATGCAGCTCGACGGTATGGCGTTGACCCATGTCACTTTGGATGGAGACCAAGATACTTTACCACTCCTATTGCGAGTGTCGATCGAAAATAGATAATCGACTATTGAGCGATTATCAACTATCGTGGTATTGCCAGTGTCGATTTCTCGCTCAGCGAGCGACTGTGAATGCTTTTTAATCGATCATCTTTCTACAGCCATTTTCTAGTCGTTGGAGAGTAAAGTTGATGAAAAAAGAACGAAAATGGATAAAAGGTAAGCAAATTTAAAGAAAATAATAAAAATATACATAAATAAAAGTAATAAAATAATTATATTAAAATTACAGATCAAAAGTAGTTAGTAACAAAAGGCAACTAGCGCGATTAGTGGAGTTGATGCAAAAAAACAGCGACTTAGGGAAAGGTATCTGCGGAAAAGTTCAAGGAAAGGCAAGGTGGGAGCGGGTAGCTGTAGAGTTGAACAGTTTGGGACCACCAATGCGCTCGTGGGGAAAGTGGTTGAAGGTAAAATACAATTACATACATATATAGCTTTCGTAAATAAGATAAACGTATTTCATTATAGGTGTGGACGGATCTTAAGAGTAAAACAAGAAAAAAAGCTTCGCAAAATAAAATAGAGCTTCGTGCAACTGGTGGGGGTCCAAACAGCTTGCATACTTTTTCTGCGATGGAAGAAGCAATAATCAGCCTCCTAAATATGGATGTCTGCACTGACCCACCCGGTAAGGAATTTGGAACGGCGAACGTGGCGTCAACATCAAGGGCAAGTCAAGGCTATAGTTCGCCTGCAATGGTTGTGGAAGAGTTGGAGAGTGAGGCCGAGGAAGACCCTGAAGAGTATGCAACCAATGTGACCCAAGAAAATGCTGCACCACAGGCTACTCCAACAGCAAGAAGGCACGCTGCACCACAGCCTACTCCAACAGCAAGGCGCGCTACGAATGACAAAGAAAAAAGGTTTGCGCTGTTGGAAAAACAAATAAACATGCAAGATCAGCATTTTAAGGGGATGAAAGTACGAATTAGGAAAATTGAAAGATGGATGGAAAAGTCGGTTGCGCTCAAAGAGGAGGCTCTGGCCCTAGAATGGAAAAAATTGCTTTGAAAAAAGAAAAGTTGCAGGTGTATAGGGAAGATCTTATAAATAAGGGGAAAAATAGAGCAGATAAGCTTAGATTAAAAGCTCAGATTTTGGAGTTGGAAAATGAAAGAATTTCCAACATATTGAAGTAGTTTAAGGATAGTTTCAATTTTTATTTATTTATTTTTAGACTGGATATACCTGAAGTAATATTTTAAGTGAAGTGATATTTTGTGTTATGTAGAACATTTATGTACATTTTTATGAATAACATGCATTTTTTTTTTGTTATTAATTAATGAATTTAGATATGAGCTTAAAAAGTACTGAACATGAATTAAAAAAGGCTGAATATGTGATTTATAACTGAACTGAATATTAGTTTTTTAACTGAATAAAATAATAAACGCCATAACGTTAGAATTGCATGTGTTGCAAAATATTATTTCTAATTGCGCTCGCTTCCTCACTGGTCACAGAGAGATTTTCAAAAGCTGTGTTGTATTGAGCTCGGTCGTCTGAGTCTCGGTCGGTTAGCATTTCTTCATCGGGAAATTGAGCATTGTAGAAAATACAAATGTTATGAAGCGCTGCGCAGACGTTTATTATTTGTGTAGCTCTTTTGGGTTCATAGTGAAGCGCTCGAGCGCCTAACAAGCACCTAAAACGATTTTTGAGCACCCCAATAGTGCGTTCCACAATATTCCGTCCTTGAGAATGTTTACCGTTGAACATACATTCTGCTGATCTGGGTTCTGGGTTCCGGTATGGCGTAAGCATATAGGGTTGTAAGGCATACCCTCCATCTCCTAAAATTGGAAATAGCTATGACACAACCATTCGAATGTCTACATAAATTAACCATAGCATACCTAATAACATATTTCGCTCGCCACTACGATAATCTTCTTCTAATTGTTGCTTCAATTCAGACATATTAAAAACATTAGCATCATGCGTAGCTCCAGGGTACTTCGCGTTGATATAGCGGATTCGCATGGCGTTGTCGCAAACCTATAAATGAAGAAAGATTATAAACTCCATTGTTGCATTTCCTTTATAAATACTCACTATCATTGCATTCAAGCTGAAAAATCCCTTCCGATTGTAAAACAAATGCTGATGCTCCTTTTTTGGGGAAACAATTTTGATGTGCGTACCGTCTATGCAGCCTATTACTCCGGGTATTCCGCTCCTCTCAAAGAAATAACACTTTGCTTCTCGTTTTTCCTCTTCACTGTATTGCATTTTTATCCAATCTCTGCAGACGCATTCCTCCAAAGCATTGAATACTTCCGCCAAAATTATGGACACCGTAGATTGGCCAAGCCCAATACAACTTTCGTTCCCTACACTTAGCTGATACGACCCCTGAGCACAGAACCTCAAAGTCGCTGCCAACTTTAAAATATTTGGCACTGATGTGTTTCTAACGCCACCTTGCAGTTTGCTATCTAATAATGTGAGCAAATGCGTAAATGCAGCCTTCGGAAGACGAAAATTTTTCAAAAATCTTAAAAAAATATAGATTAATTACGTTTTATCCAACTACGCACCGTTGAAACTGTATACATACATATTTTCCTCCAATTCCAGAGGATTAGACGAATCCCTCAACCCCCTCCTCGCTCTTGCTAACTCTACTAATCTTTCACTTCCCTCGTCATCACTATCACTAAACCATACTTCGACACTATCCATTAGTGGTATTTTCTTTTTTAAATTGTTAAATTGAAAAGTTTTGGACAATTGTATTTTATTTTATTTGCCAAATATATCAAAAATGTGAACAAACACCGAAACAGCTGATTGCAATTCAGTAAGCCATTCACAATTGTACAATTGTTTTTCGATTCAGTTCCGCAATACGAAAATAAAAGATGATCGACTCAATAGAAAAATTTCTATTCTACTGCAAATCGACACTGGCAATAGGGGTGTACGTGTTCACAACAAAATCGACTTGTGGAATTGTTGATGCGCAGCTTGAGTTTAGACAACTTAGATACCACAGTGACGAGATCCTGAACGTACTGCATAAGAGCCGGTGAACAGACAATGAGTTCATCAATGTAAGCAAGCAGTTGCACTTGGAACTGTCGCTTTGAAACGATCAATGACCTGTTGGAATGTGGCGATAATGCACGTTTTATCTCGATCTTGGTTTCGAACTTTGATCTGATAGAACCCACTTTGAAGGTTTACCGTTGTCATATACCTTGTACTCTTTGCTGCATGCTAAAGACAGTTTATGTGAGATAAAGACGGGGTCTGAACGGAAAGAGTACTGCTCAGCAATTTTTCTGGACGGCGCTCAAGCGTTTGTCTCGATAGTCTAATATATAAAATATGTACGCTACTTCCTGCGAACACACACAAAGTTCTTAAAAGCTATCTCGCTGCCCAAACAACCCATCCAGACTTCTACCCTGGCATTTAGTGTTTGTGGAGGAGTAGGTGGCCAACTTACGCATAAAGTTTTTAGAAATAGAATAGGATTTTAAAGCGTATGATAAAATCAAAAATATCACTTTCTGAACACGCTCTCTTCTCAGCAAAAGTGAAAACACCTGGATTAGGCAAAATCTTTTATCCATTAATCAAAAACCTTCCATATTCAATTAAGGTATGTCTTGTTAAATTATACAATAATATTTTTGACACCGGTATATATCCGCAATTTTGGAAAATATCCAACAATATCGATGTTGAAGCCGGGAAAACCATCTACCGAAGTGAATAGTTATTGCCGTATTTCTCTCCTGAGTTGTCTTGAAAAAATTTTAAAGGAGATCATTGGAAATCGTCTGGCATAGTAAGCGAAAGAAACAACTTATTTAGCTCTTGACTTGACGAACTCGCTTACAAGAAAGAGCATAACACCATTGATGCCTTACTTTCACTTGACAATTTTGTAGCCAGCGCTTTGTCTAGCAAAAATCATGTGTCTTTGCTATCACTGGACTTCCAAAAAGCTTTTGATCGCATTGGAATACATGTTATTTAAAATTTTAAAATATTACATTTCGTAAGGTCTTTCCTCACAAACGAAAAACGCTCTGTAACTGTTAATGGTTTCCTCCCGTTCAAGGTTCATCCCTTTCCGCTTTACTTTTCATTCTTGCAGGTCATAAACGTGCAATATAACAGTAAATATCGGAAACCATACAATTCAACCTATGGATGTTCTAATGATCCTAGGATTAATTATATAGTCTAAATATGGTTATAAAGAGCATTGTAATTATATTAAAATTTCTTAATATCTAGGTTAAATATCGTTAAAAATTTTCTTACTAAACCTAGTAATATACTAAGTTCATCAATGTTGTCAAGGCTCTAATGCTGTCACAAATTGATTACGCTCTACCAATATATGGATACTGTGAAAAATCGACAATTAGCAACGTCTCAGCTCCGTATCAGGCAGCGATACGCCGAAGTCTCAGAACTTTCCCAACTTCACCAACGAAATTTCTCCTGGCTGAATCCAGAATAATGCCGAGCTTCAAGAACTTTGTGTGTGTTCGCAGGAAGTAGCGTACATATATATTTTATATATTAGACTATCGAGACAAACGCTTGAGCGCCGTTCAGAAAAATTGCTGAGCAGTACTCTTTCCGTTCAAACGCCGTCGTTATCTCACATAAACTGTCTTTAACATGCAGCAAAGAGTACAAAGTATATGTCAACGGTAAACCTTCAAAGTGGGTTCTACCAGATCAAAGAACGAGACCAAGATCGAGATAAAACGTGCATCATCGCACCGTTTGGTACATTATCGGTCAAAAGAATAGCATTCGTGCTGTTCTCTAACTTATTTTAACGATATTCGCATGGTTAACTCATCTTAACGAAAATCAGCTGTTATCGTTAGCTAGCCGATTACAGAAAACTAAACGACAACAAATTTAATGTTGTTAATTCAATCGAGAAAAGAAAAATTCGCGATTTCAACTTAAAAAAAGATAAATTTAAAATTCGTTGATTTGTTTTCTTGAAATTAAAAAAGTTACATTACATAGCGTAGTTTTAATATTTGGCATATGATTTATTACGAGGTGACGAAGAAGTATGCGCTCCAACCGTGGATCGACGTTTACTGGGATGTGGACAATCCCTTTCATTTGAATGCAACAGGATTTCAGAAGCTGTATCGGTTGACTCCAGAATTGGCTGAATACCTAATTTCTCAGCTTCACAACCAAATAAGAAGCTCCAGAATAACAGCAAAATCGAATCGGCTTTGAGATTCTTCGCAACTGGTTGCTATCAACGACTTGTAAGTGAGCAATGTGGAATATCCATGAGCCAGTCATCCGTAAGCCGGCATTCATCGGGTAACGGATGCAATCAACGATTAATTGTTTCTCGAGAAAGTGAGCTTTCCAGTGACCCAAGTGGAACGCCAAGCTGCTAAAGAAATGTTTGCTTCAGCGTCGTCTCCCTTTGTGGGATACACTATTGGGGCCGCCGATTGCACGCATATGTATATCAATTTTTCCACCAAAGAATCATGAGAAGGCTTATGCCAACCACCATATCTACCATTCAATTAATATGCAAATGGTAAAAGCAAGCTTTTATCGAAGTACAAAAACAGAAATATAGTTTAATTTTATTATATAGATAAATGATTCTAATTAAAAAAATTTAAATACATATGTATATGTAAGTCCTAAATGCGCTGGAGCACAACTCGAATTTTGAAAACGAAAACCTAGCATATTTGCAGGTTATTCCGAATATTCTTTGCAGTCGAGTTGATGACGATTCTACCAAACCACTCAGAGGAGAGTTCGGAATTCTGCTACAACGGAACATTGCAATATATAAAAAGAATTATAAACGTTTGTAGTTTGAAATAAACTAGTATCATATTTCACTTTAATGAAATAAAATAAAAAACGCTTAAATTTGTATTTGCCAGCAGGAATTCGTTTGTTTGTTCTCTATTCCTCTTTGTGTTTTTCGCTTGGTTTGACATTTAGTTTGACAGAGGTGCCACTTTTTACCACTTTGAATAAATACAACCAGACAGCTGTTAAGTGTCGTTAAGAATAAGTTAGTGAATCGCACAATCGTTAGTGTAAACGACAAATATTGTCGTCAAAAAAGGTGCCTGTCGGATGGTTTAAAGTTAGTGAATCGCACTACTGATCCGTTTTACGCTCCAACATATCAATATTCTCTCTTTTTTTTTTTGTAAAAGACGAACAATAACTGAATGGCTACAACCAATTCTAGCCGCTACTTGCCGATGGAGTTTATGGGTTACCAGCTGGCCTATTCATATCCAAAAAAATAAATGGTCGGAAGAATGCATGCCCGCCGATTGGAACTTCAGTGCGCTCTGTCCAATTCACAAGGCGGGTTATCCAGCAATATGCGCCAACTACCACAAGGCCAGACTACTTAACATTTCATTCAAGGTCCTATCGAGCGCATTGTGTGAATACCGCCAACGAACTGATTGGACTTTATCAGTGCGACGATACGGCAAATATTGAAACAGATCCGTGAGAAGAGGATCGACCTATACCATCTATTTGTCGACTTTAAATTAGCTTTCGATAGCACGAGAAGAAGTAGTCTATATACCGCGATGTGTGAATTTGGTATTCCTGCAAAACTTATACGGCTATGTAAAATGACGTTGAGCAACACCACCAACTAAGCTAGAATTAGGAAAGACCTCTCCGAGCCGTTTGATATCAAACGAGGTTTCAGAAAGGGTGACACCCTATCGTGTGGATTCTTTAAAATTATGTTGGAAAAAATAATTAAGCTGCAGAATTCAACCGGGCTTTCATAATTGGAGTATACAACCGCGCGTTAGTTCTGCCTTCTCCAAGCGGGAAGATGAACGAGGACAAAACGATGTAATTCCTGCCATCAAATAAATAGTCAGCGCATTCGCGTCTAGGCTCCCGCGATACTGTTGGCAGTTACAATTTTGACAAAGTAGAGGACTTTGTTTATCTTGGAACCAGCTCTCGATGAACGAAAACCACGCTTTATAAGTCCCTCATCATGCTCGTGCTACTGTATGGCACAGAAGCTTGGACGCTGTCAACATCAGATGAGATTAACCTTGGAGTGTTCGAGAAAAAGATCATCCTAAAGATTTTTAGATCTTTACATCTTTGCGACGGTGAATACCGCAGACGATGGAACGATGATTTGTATGAACTTTATAACGAGAGTGACAAGTACAGTGAATTAAGATCATAGGTCATGCTGTACGTATGGAAAGAAATGCTCCAGCCCTGAAAGTACTTAAGGCGGTACCCGCAGGTGAAGGCAGAGGAAGAGGAAGGCCCGCCTCTACGTGGGAAAGATTAGGTGGAGAAGAATTTGGCTTCATTTGGTGTCTCTAGCCGACGCCAGCTCGCAGAGCAGAGAAGCAACTAGCGTGCTACGTTGAAATTAAATTTTCTTAAATATTTGGTAGCGCGGTTTGTAGAGTCAAGTTTTTTAGCAAGTTAAATCAGACACTCTCTCCGATAAGCTCGGCACTATTCTGGATTCAGTCCGAAAAAATTTCGTTGGTGAAGTGAGACTTCGGCGTTCGCTGCCTGATACGGAGCTGAGACGTTGCTAATTGTCGATTTTTCACAGTATCCATATATTGGTAGAGCGTAATCAATTTGTGACAGCATTAGAGCCTTGACAACATTGATGAACTTAGTATATTACTAGGTTTTGTAAGAAATTTTTTTAACGATATTTAAGCTAGATATTAAGGAATTTTAATATAATTACAATGCTCTTTATAACCATATTTATAGTCTATAATTAATCCTAGGATCATTAGAATATCCATAGGTTGAATTGTATGATTTCCGATATTTACTGTTATATTGCACGTTTATGACCTGCAAAAATGACAAGTAAAGCGGAAAGGGATGAACCTGGAACGGGAGGAAACCATTAACAGTTACAGTGCGTTTTTCGTTTGTGAGGAAAGACCTTACGAAATGTAATATTTTAAAATTTTAAATAACATGTATTCCAATGCGATCAAAAGCTTTTTGGAAGTCCAGTGATAGCAAAGACACATGATTTTTGCTAGACAAAGCGCTGGCTACAAAATTGTCAAGTGAAAGTAAGGCATCAATGGTGTTATGCTCTTTCTTGTAAGCGACTTCGTCAAGTCAAGAGCTAAATAAGTTGTTTCTTTCGCTTACTATGCCAGACGATTTCCAATGATGTCCTAAATTTTTCCAAGACAACTCAGGAGAGAGACACGACAAAAACTATTCAGTTCGGCAGATGGTTTTCCCGGCTTCAATATCGGTATTGTTGGATGTTTTCCAAAATTGCGGATAACTACCGGTGTCAAAAATGTTATTGTATAATTTAACAAGACATACCTTAATTGAATATGGAAGGTTTTTTATCCATGGGTAAAAGATTTTGCCTAATCCAGGTGTTTTCCATTCTGCAGAGAATAGCGTACGCTATTCCTATAAAAAAATTTAAATTTTGCAATTTCGAAATCGCGGGCTTAAGTTTTCATCCGCACTGGCGGTAAAGAAGGCGTAGGCAGAATGGAAGCATTTGTGGTTCCACCTGTCAAAACAGTTATAGCTTGCCAAATTTTTTTTAGTACGTTGCTGTGTTGACTTTAGTATGTAAGTTTGCTGTGGATCGAAGAATTGTGTGTGTTAGTGCAGTTTCGCTATTAGTATACTATAGGCTGTACTATTAGTATCCTTTTCCTCGCATACATTCGAAAACTTGAGCTAGTTAGCAAAGTCAGTTTTAAATATTGATTTTGGTTTAAATTTGAAATGAAACCAAGGTGTGTTTATTTTGCAGATGATTGAGTAGTGGTCGCTACCATGTAAACAATTTGAAAGACTTTAACCACAATTTGGGGCAAGAGATGCCGAGCAGTAGAAAAGATCAAGACGCGAATGAGGTCGGATTTTATCAAAGCATATTGTATGTGTTTTCCTCTTGCGTTTGTCGATGGAGATCCCCATGTTGAACCCCAAGAATTTAGACCCCCTGCAACTATAGGACTTGTAAATGTAGCATATCCACGCTTGAGAAACTTTATGCTGGTGGTATGTAAACACAAAGTATAGGCAGTTTAAAAATTGGATCTACCTCAATGCAAATCGCAAATATTAGAGATTGAACTGCGACCCTTTTAAAAGGAAAGTCTTTTTAACAGTATTGTTACACCGTGTTTACTCGAAGTAATGTTTGGTAGGTTAAAGAATATACTAGTAGTATATCACTAAAGGTGGTGTGCGTTGACGTTGTGAGCTAAATCTGTTTCGTTGAGTAGAATTATAGAGGGTGAATTGGATTGCACCAAAAGCTCGATCTCCTGTTAGTTATTGTAGGAACCATTCATGCTCCATTGTAAAATTGATAACATGATGTTATGATAACAAAGAAAGCTGATTTTATGGGTCAGAGTAATTTGAATTAAATTTTATTTGCGTTTCTTCTTAGGCAGTCATTAAACAATTTGATTGTTGAGTGCTTTGTTAAAATTAGACATTAGTTCATCTACGGATGACATCATTGAGTCGTCCGCATGCGTAGTAGAGATTTCGTTAGACTACGAAATATTGTTAGTGTTGCTACTGCGTGGGAAATCAATTGAAATGTTCGTCGGTGAGTTTGAGCCAGAGATCGTATTGATTATTGCTTGGTAGTGGGTTTATTGTAGCTGCATGAGAGCGTGATAACTTTGTTTTGGTTCTTTAGAGTGGTCTTGTGTGGTGAGTTCGTATGAAGTGGGAACAGAAAATTGAGAAGAGTAGTCATTGATTATTGTAGTGGTGTAATATTGTGTGTATCGATGTAGTTTTGTATTAATTGTTGTTCGTTGAGAGATTTATTACCTGGAGATGATTGCGAATTGGTAGCTATTGGGCTTGGAACTGAGTTATCTTCCTGATTGTCTTGTTGAGTTAGAGATTTTAATAGCTTCGGGAACGGTGCACTGTTTCTTGTTTTAATTGCTTGTATTTGTTTGTCTTGCGTAAATTTAGGTAATTTATTCGAAGAGGCCACTGGATCTTCATAACAGTTCACGCAAAAAGCACGTGTGCATTTTGATGATTTTGAGGAGGAAGTTTACAATTATTGCAAGCTGCTTTGTCTTTGCAGTGCTTTATTGTGTGCCCTAGCAATTGATAATTTTTGCAACGCATGGGGTTTGGTTTCTTTTGCCTTACGTTGACTTTGCAGGAGGTTTTGCATAAATCTTTTCCCCTTTTTAAATTACAATCAGCTTTGAGATTTAATTGATTGCACTAGCGTAATTGCAAGTAAAACTGAGATAATGGGTAAAGGCAAAGAACGTGGAATGCACCAAAAATGGATAGAGAATGAAAAGCACTCAAGAGTAAGATAACCGCAAGCTCTGAGTGATTGTCGGGTACTGCCGTATTTTATATATTAGGCCATTATTCCATAGTATCGAAACTGCCCGTATAATCGTCGGCTTAGTGCATGCACATGCTTTACCAATTCTGTATAAAAAGGGTGAGCTAATCGAACCAAATATCATGGCGCACATAACGTAATCGAACGCACCCTCTTTAAAGAAAGCGCTAAGCGCTTTCACCTCCTTGGCGAATCAGGATCCGGTTGAAAAAATCATGGACATAACCAAATACCGCAGCTGCGCGTTAAAACAATACTATGTTTCTTTGATTTATTTACGTTATATGTGGCGAAATAAAGTATTTAGTTTTTAATTTATGCCTTTCTCCACAAACTTGATCTTGCCCCCTCTTCATTTCTATTTGCTCTAAACTTTTCATGGGCAAACAGAAAACTTTGGGAATTTTCACATTATCTTTATGACAGAGCAAACCAGTTTCATATTTACCAACAACAAATTTTGCCATCCGCTAAAATAATTTTGCAGCCCGAATGTCGGCCTCTGAATGAAAACTTGTTTTTATAACTTTATTTATTTATTGAATATTTTCTGTAAGAGAAAATTTTATTCTATTTCCAAAAACTTTATGCGTCAGTTGGCCACCTACTCCTTCACAAAGACTAAATGCCGAGCTAGAAGTCTGGATAGGTTGTTTGGGCAGCGAGATCGGCTAAGGATCATCTGCAAAGGTTGATACTGTTAAACGGGGATCTGTCAGAACGTGTGCTGTGTAGATAATATACAGGAATAACCCAAGACCGCTTCCTTGTGGAACTCCGGCTGCAACATCGCTTTGTTGTATTATGAACTCATTTTGTTGTACTGCTAAAACTCGGTTAACAACATAGCTTTCGAGAACTTTGTGTGTGTTCGCATGAAGTAGCGTACATATTTTATATATTAGACTATCGAGACAAACGCTTGAGCGCCGTTCAGAAAAATTGCTGAGCAGTACTCTTTCCGTTCAGACGCCGTCGTTATCTCACATAAACTGTCTTTAACATGCAGCAAAGAGTACAAGGTATATGTCAACGGTAAACCTCCAAAGTGGGTTCTATCAGATCAAAGTTCGAGACCAAGATCGATATAAAACGTGCATCATCGCACCGTTTGGTACATTATCGGTCAAAAGAATAGCATTCGGGCTGAGCATTCTTTTTCATTTGAATGCAATAGCATTTCAGAAGCTGTTTCAGCTAACTCCAGACTTAGCTGAATACCTAATTTCTAATAACAGCAAAATCGAATCGGTTTTGAGATTTCTCGCAACTGGTTGCTATCAACGACTTGTAAGTGAGCAATGTGGAATATCCATGAGACAGTCATCCATAAGCCGGCATTCATCGGGCAAAATTGCGGTTGTCGGATGGTTTAAAGTTAGTGAATCGCACTACTGATCGCTGCATCTCCAGCTTACATTAACTACTTTAGAACCACTGTTTCCTCTTCCATCGTATGTTCGTTATAAGTTATCGCTTATGATTATAGGCATGTTACTGTAATTAGCTCTTTAATACTATTGAAGAAGTACAAAATTATTTATAAAATTCAATTGCAATTGCGGTCAGACTGGATTAATATACATATGTATTTCTTGTGTAATTCGGTATAGTAATTTTTAATTTAAATTGAAAATTGTTCATTTTTATTAATTTATTTAGGTGACAAACTTTGTGAAATAAATAATTAAAAATATTTTATTGAAAGATAACTTTATTATTATTATATTATATGGAAAAGGGAAAGTCATTACAAATTAAATAAAAACGGTCAGTGTTCAAATGCCGAAAAAATTTTTCATACGGGGAAATGGTAGAAAACACGGTAATATAAAAAAAAAATCGGAATATACATTCGATGATATATCACTTTTTTTTTTATCTAAAAAGTGAAATAAAAAAATCATAAATAATCGTATTTATATCGGTTTATTCATATTAAATTATCTGGTGTAAAGTCCAAAGGGCCTTTTCTTCCCTTTTCTCTCCTTTTGGAGGTTTTAGTACAACAACGAAATGCTTGCTATGCTTGGTTTCTAATCTCGTGGAAGTGATTGCTTCCCTTTTCCAAAGATCTGCTAAATGAGTTGGAGCCTATGGCATCCACATTATTGTCGAAAAAAGCGAGTCGTTTCAAATTTTTGTTTGTTTATTTTTTATTTATTTATGACAGAATGTAAAAATTTAACCCTGAATAATTGCTTTGTTAAATATTTATGATTTTGACTCTCAGTTTGTTTGTATTAAATATAGAGGCAAATTCACCCATTGGCATTATGGCCCCTGAATGGTTTTGATATGAATTGGCATTATGCCCGTTATCCTTATACCTGCCATCCCACCAATTCGAACACAATCTAAAATTATGTTAACATAAGCGCTGGACAAATTTATGTAATCTACATACATTGAATAATTAGAAAAGCTATTTTACTTTTTATATGCATATTGGCCCAGGAGTCCTTCAAAAATAACACTGAAAATTGTACACAAGATTTTTTAGAAACAAGTTTTAATGACTAAGTAAATGAATATGGAATGATTGATTATTAACCAAATTAAATTAAAGTTTGCTTTCTTAGTTAGTATAATATAGGCTTTACTCAATCGGTAGTTCAGTTGCTTGACCAACAGAAAAAGTTTAAGAGATTGTGTACATTTTAATTATATCTGCATATTAATTTGTTATCTCTTTTTTAATTTAGGAATTAGCATTTCATTGCTACTTTTTTACATCCAATGGTTATCGTAGACTACGTTTTTCGGTTTTTTCGGCGTTTCGTTCTAGACTTATGACGAAGGAATCCATTTTTTCTAAATTTAATGACGTATTTGACAATCTAAAATGTCTTCATTTCATCGTAATATGCTTTTAAATTAAGATTGTCCCGGCAATAAATATGTCATATGTTTTTCTTATATATTTTCATCACATGCTTCCTGTCTCTTCCTGGCGAGCCTAATGTACGATCGAGTGACTTTACAAATTTGGGCAGTTTGAAGTTCGCTGCGTTCGGCGTGTATAGCAATGCCTTTTCAATTTATGTGATGCGTTTATATGTTTCACTTTTGATCTGCAAAAATACAAATTGACGTTTTAATTGCATACAACTGCAAAATCACTCCCCAATTCTGTTTTCAAGTGCCCTACAACATATATAAGTATATCATGATTGCGAAGAGAAATCCGCCCCGTTTTTGATTAGCGAGTACAATAATTTACAGAATATTTTGGTCCCGATTATATAATAGATGTTGATGGTCACCAGTATTTTTACACAACTAACAATCTTATAAACTGTATTACAAATTTTTTCTTGTTTTTAACAAAAGGTTTCAAGGCGTAAGAAAACAACTATGTATAAATCTATAGCAAACTGTGAATTTGATAAAGCTGATTTGTTATTGTATGAGGAAGTAACTAAAATGCCACCATTTCGAAGGAAAACTCTTGTATTAATTGGTGTCCCTGGAGTTGGCAGGCGTACCCTGAAAAACCGCCTTGTCAATAGTGATCCGGAACGTTTTGGAATCGCCCTACCTTGTAAGTTCATTGTAATCAATTATATAAACATATGATATATGATTAAAAATAACTTTGAAATAGATACAACAAGGCCTAAGCGAGCCCTAGAAGAAAACGGTAGCAGTTATTATTTTACAAATCGAGATCTAATGGAAGAACAAATAAAAAGCAATGAATTTATTGAGTACGGTGAACACAATGGACATTTATATGGCTTACACTTGGACTCTGTGAAGGAAGTAATCAAAAGCGGTATGCTTTTTTATATATTTGCCATACTTTATTCAACTTGTGGTATTTTTTTAGGTCGAATGTGCATCGTAGACTGTGCTCCAAGTACCTTGAAATTCTTACATAACAGTCAAGACTTGATGCCGTTTGTTATTTTTATCGCCGCACCGGGAATGGATCAACTAAGACACATTTATTCTGAACGACGTGCAACAGGATCTATTAAAAATTTAATGGTAAGATAAATATGAAAGTTAACAATAAAATAAGAAGGAAGAGCAAGGAAGAAAATAAGAATAATAGAATGTCAAAATGAAAAGCTACCCCGTGCTTATTAGGTGACATGGTTAAATTATTTATTTATGACTAAGTGGGTCCGCTTTCGCGAGGGTGTGTGAAGCTTGCGGAATCTACAACAAAAAAGGGGTTTGATTTGCTCGGTAAAGTATATATGTACCTCTTTGTCGTGTATCTGATCGTATGGCTGTCGCTTTATAATACCCAGAATAAGGCGGTTCCAACCGCCCCGAATCCGGCTCAGGAATATATTTGATTTTTAAATGTCTTGGCGTCTAAAGCCGTTTTGATTTGTGCCCTCACTAATTTCAGAAGTACTATTCCAGTTTTTTGATTTTATATTATAAGGACTTTGTTAATCAAGTACTAAGCTTTATTAACAGTTGTAATATTTTAAAACACTTAACAATTGCTAACTTCTGAACTTTGATGGGAAATTATTCCAAGTACTTACATGATTGCATGTAGCATGTCATAGAGTGCAGACGTGTATTTTTCAGCTCCTGTGAAATTTTGTTTTGTCTGTTTAACAAACGTAAACTTGTTAAAATTTTCATAGTGACTATGTCTAATGCTAATTGTGTTAGTTGCAAATCCCAATGTTTGGGTGATGACTTTATTATTTGTGATAATTGTGATATTAAGGTGCATATCAAATGTTCTAAAGTAAATACGAACTGCATAAACTCTCTTAAAAACAATAAAAACATTTTTTACAAGTGTGACCATTGTGTCAACAAACTTGCTGTGCTTAGTAAAGCTAACATTAACAAGGCTCTTTCTAACATTAGTGAGCTGTCTGACATTTTAAAAACCGTACAAAACTCTTTTAAACACCCGAATGCTGTATCGGATAACAATAAACACAATAACAATAAACCCAGTAACAACACAAAGAGTAACATAAGTGGTAGCAACAGTGGAAATGGTTCTAGTAAAGGGAATGGCATGACTACGCGTTCTAAATTGAGGGTCAATGGCCAAGTCAATGCATTATCTTCGTCTCCTAGGAGACCTAGTTTATCATTAAATATGCAAACTGTTCAGCAACACTCGCCGTCAGTTAGTTCTCAACAGTCATCTGTTAAGTGTAAACAACAATCAGTAAGTCAGCCTAATAAGAGTAAATCATGCTCTTCTATTGGCTCTTTAATCGCTGATGATAACGCTGAATTCAATACTCTCGACGATAATGTGTTTGACAATGCTTCAGCAACAACTCCCACGCGATCTCAGTCCTATGCTAATGCTGCTGCTGCTGCTTCCCATATCGACTTATGCGCTGATACTTCTCTACAAACCGGTTTTCCTGACGACAGTTCTGCCGCCAATTCTGTCAATCAGGTGCGTGGTGGAGCTGTAGTATGTGCTAATGCGAATTCAGATGCTTCGATGCTCGCACTCTCTGCTGCATGTCATACCAACAATTATTTACATACAGTGGTTGGATCGAATGTCAACAATGAACTTGACGTTGCTGTACAATTAAAGTGGTTACACATAGCGTCGTTCAAGCCATCCGTATCAGAGCAGAGCATTATACAATATATTGCCAGACATGCTAATATCAATGCCGAAACTCTTTCTTGCATTAAACTGGTGAAGAAGGGTACCTCAATCGACTCTTTAAAGAGTGTAAGTTTCAAGCTAGGTGTGCCCGTTCATTATTTTGAGAGAGTTTTATGCTCCGATATATGGCCAATTGATGTGAGAGTTCGACAGTTTCAATTTCAATTTTTTCGTAAATCGAGCAGCAGAGTTGAACCGTTTAGGCACCATATTTTATAAGAGCATGCAACTTCTGGCGTATGCTGATGACATCGATATCATCGGCCTAAACAACCGCACCGTTTCTTCTGCCTTTTCCAAACTGGATAAAGAAGCAAAATGTATGGGTCTGGAAGTGAACGAGGGCAAAATCAAGTACCTCCTGTCAGCAAATAACCCTTCAGGGCACTCGCGTCTCGGCTCCCGCATAACTGTTGACAATTACAATTTCGACAAATTGGAGGACTTTGTTTATCTGTGAACCAGCATTAACAGCTACAATAATGTCAGGCTGGAAATCGAACGGAGAATCTCTCTTGCCAACAAGTGATACTTTGAGCTGAGTAGGCAATTGCGCAGTAAAGCCCTCTCTCGACGAACCAAAACCACACTCTACAAGTCTCTCCTCATGCCCGTGCTATTGTATGACGCTGAAGCACGGGCGTTGTCATCATCGGATGAGACGGCCCTTGGAGTGTTCGAGAGAAAGATTCTCCGAAAGATTTATGGACCTCTACGTATTTGCGACGGCGAATACCGCAGACAACGGAACGATGAGCTATACCGCGATATAGACATAGTTCAGCGAATTGAAATACAGCTGCTACGTTGACTGGGACATGTCGTGCGAATTGACGAAAATGCTCCAGCCCAGAAAGTATTCAACGCGGTACCAGCTGGTGGTAGTAGAGGAAGAGACGGGCTCCTCTGCGTTGGGAAGACCAAGTGGAAAAGAACTTGATGTCACTTGGTATTTCCAATTGGTGCCAGTTATCAGGAAGAAGGAGTGACTGGCGCAATATGTTAAACTCGGCCAAAATCTCGTAAGAGGTTATAGCGCCAATTAAGTAAGTAAGTAATAAAATAAAAGTGCCGACACTCTATAATCTTTGATGGTATTTGCTCCGGCCAGGATTTTAACCCAGGACCCAACGAAGGAAGCGTGCACACGCTACACACTCGGCTACGGCGTCCGCATTGGTCTGAAAACTTGATGATATTAACGCTGTGCCGGTACACTTGCATTTTCCCTCCAAAGCTATCCCGCGTTTGAAGACACCAATCCGGAATAGCCGATTCCATTCTTCGTCTTTATATTTGTTGTAACATAATAATATTTTTTCATAAATAAGTAACTGGGACTGGTCAGACCATAGCAAAAACTTGTTGCCAACTAACCTCAAATCGGATATCGATTTAAAAATTTCTTCTGGAGGATGTGAAGCGCCTGTTTTAAGAAATACTTTACACCATAAAGCAATACGAATTTTTCAAAGAATCTAACGGAGTTTTTGAGTTCAGCTGATGATCTAACGGCTTCTTATGAACCTTTTTGTGGGAAGCTCTCACATGCAATCTCTACATTCGTACCGTTAAAAATAGTAAAAACGTACAATAAGTCACCATGGTTAAATTCTAAGCTATGCAAGTTAAAAAATATAAAAAAAAAGTGTTCAAAAAATACAAAACGAAAAGATCTGGAGTAGATCACCAGAATTATCTTAAATTGATGAAAGAGTTTGACAGCCTCTACAACCGCTTTTTTACAGAATATATGATTTCGGTTGAAATAGATCTTGAATCTAACCCTAAAAGCTTTTGGAATTTCTTTCAAAAGGTTTATCCAAAATATGTCACTACAACTTATACATATTTGACCTCGCTTCCATTAAAAAATATGAACACCTTTGATATTAGCGTGGATGATGTTCAGCTTGCAATTTCGGCACCAAACCCTAGTTTTAATATAGATTGTGAAGGATTTCAAAACTTGTTCAGATAGTGTATCTTATCCTCTTACAATCTTGTTCAAAAAATGTTTAGATGTTGCCATTTTATTGACTCATGGAAACTTTGTTCAACTGAGCCTGTCTATAAATCGGGAGACCGCAATGCTGTGTGCCACTATAGACCTATCGTTGAACAATGAACTATAACCCAACTATTCGACTACACAGTTCAAGCAAAACTATTTAATCACGTTAGCAGAGTTATCTGCAACTGCCAACACATTTTTTTTCCTGGGAGATCGACATGGACTAATTTAGCTTTAGCCAAAAATCAAATAATAAATACGTTTAATACTCATGTTCAACTAGACGTAAGGCATTTGACAGAGTTGATCACTCAGTTTTATTATACAAGTTGGGCATTATGAAGTCAGGGGGAAAAGTTTTAGAATTCTTTGGGAGTTTTCGTTATAACAGAAAATTATTTGGTAAAATTGGCTCTACTAATTCTAAAACCGCACTATGGCCCATTGTTATTTATCGTCTTCATAAATGACTTGGCAAACCACTTTAAATTAGCCAACTGCCTAATGTTTGCAGATGATATAAAACTTCTCTTAGAAGTAGAGAAGTATTATTTTGACCAATGGTGGGCAACAAACCATTTTTTTTTTATCTAAATGTTAAAAAATGCTTGGTGGTAACATTCACCCGGAGATCAATAACTTCAATGTTTAACTATAAATTATATAGCTGTTCCCTTAATCGCTGTCATGAAACGAGACATCTAGGTGTTATTTTTGAGTCCTAGGACGATAATATATACAAATTATTTTCAATGATCGGTTTCATTAGAAGAAACACTGACGGCTTTAAAGACCCTCCGACCTTAAAGTAAGTTATGTACTATTTGTTGAGGTCCCCATGATCTTCCCCACTATGTAGGTACATATACATAGGTAAATTGCCCCACTCTCCCTCTGGTCCGACCCCGTCGAATCGGCGCGTTTCCTGGGCCTCCCCCTGGATGAGTTTGACGACAACGACCATGGGTGAACCTGTTCTTCACGAGGCGCGACTAGCCGCTATAAAAACAACTGTGAATTACCACCTTTATTAACTCCCGCCCTATGAATGCTGTCATTGGAGTCAAATCGCCACCCATATCAATTAGGAGCTGGATATTGTTGTAGGCTCAACTCCTATTTATCCAGACTCGACCTCGACATCGCAAATGAATGTCCGGTATGTGGGGAATGCCTCAACAAACCTACTCATCTAACCTCCCTCTCCCTATGGTTCAACCCAATCGAAACATCACTATTCCTGGGCCTCCCATAAGATGAGTTTGAAGATGCCAACCATGGGTAAGCCTTATAACAACAATAACAACAAAAAAGAAAAAACATGGTAACATGAAATATTTTGTTACGGCTTGTCCACCAAAATGTTCAGAATGAATAGCGAAATTGCTTAAGTTATGCATGTCGGTCCAACCCTGCATCGGAAAACTCGTGCAAATATTGAGATATCCCTATATCTCCAAACGACACACTAACCGAAAAGAAAACTCTTAAGGGATGCAGTCGAGGTAAGCTCCAACCAAAAGCTTACGAATCCAATCGCAATACCTCCCAAGTGGCCCGAGCTAACTTTTATCCGCCAATTGACTGGGCTCAGGGTGCGGCATGCTAGCAGAACAGGACAAGGACCACAAATAGCGAGACGAAGCGACAGCACTAAAACCAGTCTAACAATATGACAACACATGAAGATACTTATCGCTTTGAGTAGGCGCTTGATCCGACCAGGTGATGCTGCACAGGTATTACTTCCTGTTTAGGAGAGTAGCCTAAATAATTTTCTAACCGCCTTAAAATGTATGCTCGTATGCACTTACGTATGAACGTAACTTTCACCAGTTTTTAAATAAAATGCCTCGACTGGCGCCACGGCTACGTTTGCAGATCTTAAAAAAAATAATTAAAAACGCAAATGCCAAAATCTTAAAAAAAAAAAAAAATTATTTGTTTATTTTTCTCTAAAAAATTATCCTGGATCTCTTTCTGGATTTGATTAATCAGCTCAACTGTTTCTTGAGTACAAAGGGACCTACATACTTCGACGCTAACTTTGTCGCAAAATAATTCGGTGCATCTGCCAAATACTGCGCATCTTTACGCCTGAGATTATAACTTTTCGCTAACTTCGAACTCGCTTGCTCTAACCTCCTAACTCAAGGACTCTAACGACATTTCTCTACCATCTGCTGTTCTAACTCGCGCCAGCTAGGGACACCAAGTGAAACCAAGTCCCTCTCCACCTGGTCTTTCCAATGCAGATGAGGCCTTCCTCTTCCTCTGCCACCACCAGCGGGACCGCGTTGAATACTTTCAACACTGGAACATTTTCTTCCATACGTACATACATACATAGCCTATCGTATCTCACTGAACTATGTCTATGTATGGCTTGGTAAAGTTCATACAGTCGCAAACTCGTAAGGGCCCAAAAATCTTTCGGAACATCTTTCTCTTGAACACTCAAAGGGCCACCTCATCAGATGTTGACAGCATACATGCGTCTGCACAATACAGTAGCACATGAGTGACTTCGAGCGTGGTCTTCGTTCATCGACAGAGGGCTTTAATACGAAGTTGCATACTCAGCCCTCAGATTCTCTGGAGGATTTCGTGGCTGACATCATTATAGGTGTTGACGCTGGTTCCCAAATACACAAAGTTCTCTCTTTCTCGAAATTGTAAGTGCCGATAGTGATGTTGCAGCCAAGACGCGAATACACTGACGGCAGGAGTTACTTCGTTTTGCCCTCGTTCGCTTCTTTATCGTCATCGGCATACGCCAGTAGTTGCACACTCTTATGCAAGATGATGCCTGACCGGTTTAATTCTGCAGCTTGAATTATATCTTCCAACAGAATGATAAAGAAGTCACACGACAGGTGAGGTGGTGGTGTTGCTCATCCTCAGATTAACGAGATGTTGAAAATCTATCTTTGATGCGAATCGTGTTGTAACAGCATAAAATATTCCCCATAAAATTTTGGGGAATGCTGCTGAAGTGACAGTCCTTGGTTTCTTGGATGGCGGTGATGTCTGCTCTTACTCTTTCGAGGGCATCAACCAGTCTGACAGACTCATCTTCCCCATTAAGGGTGCGGACATTCCGTTTGCATGCCCTGAAATTATAGTTCTTAATACATTGCGTGTGGTAGTAATAAAAAGGAAGATCTCTTTCGGGACTTGTTGAAATTTTTTATTGGCTATAGTTCCAAACCCAGCGCACAACCAGATACTGGCGCGTATTTTGTTTTTAAGGATACATTTATATAGCGAGCCGCTTGGTCTAAGACAGACGTCGGCTTGCATCCGCACCTACTGGTGATCAGACGCTGCTAACTAGTGGGCGCTTAAACCGGGTGTCGGAGTGGCTCCACTTTAATAACATAAAAATTTTCTGCTGGCATCATAGCCTGACGTCTAGCCGAACTTCTCCTACAGTTGATGTAATAACATAAATTAAGGGGCCTACACCGAAAGAAGCGCGCACACGCTACACACTCGGCTAGGGCTGTCGCCCTATATTTGACAGTGGCTAAATAACAATCAAGGAACTGTAATGAATGTTATATTATTTTATTTTAAATTAATTGTAATAAAAACAAACTTCTCACAAAAAACAAAAACATTTGTTCGGAGAGAAGCTGATAATGAATTTGTACAGTAGTCCACAAAACGTTCTATTTTATAATAGATGAAAATTATTTAATGAATTGCGCTATTAAAATCGAGAGAAATATCATTTTATATAAAACCTTATTAATCAATTGTATTATGAAAAAAGAGGCCCAACCGGTTGCAATTATTGAAAGTAATACTAGTGTGAATTTTAAAAGCAGAAAAGCTAAATAAATTATACTAAGTAACCTGGCAATTTGACGCCGTCAATACAGCTGAAGGTGCCTTTGTTCACTATGTCGCAGTACATGGACATTTGTACCTATCAATCTGTGCACTTATGTTTTTAGACTTGAAGTTTTCGTCTCATGTTCGCTCGTAAATCGCCAAAACTACATTATAGCAAAATATAACGTTGTTTCTTTTATAAAAGAATTGGATACTACTCTATCACGACCGATGGATCAAATAAGGGAAATATTGAGCGAAGCTCTACCGTTTGTGATTTATTTTCTGTGAGTTATGTGATTTGTTTTTTTCGTGAGTTTTTAATAAACGTCTAATTTATTTTCCGTGTTCACTCAAATATTAGCGGCAACTTTTTCAATTTGTCGAAACTCGAAAATCGGGCATGGTCTACAATTAGGCGCGGCTTATAATCACGTAAATACGGTAATTCGAACACGTAATTTTTCAAAACTATAATATGCTCAATTTTCCTAGATCAAAATTGATTTAATTTGGTCGAACTAGATATATACACTTACGAAAAGCATACGCAAAAAAATTTTCAATTAAAAAAAAATCCAAGTTGAGTTTGTTTAGAAATGTGAGAAAACTTTTTTCATTTCAAACAGTTTTCTCACATTTCTAAACTCGCATCGAACTGGCACGTGCATATGTCAATAACAAAACAAAGTACTATCGGTTTTGACGAGATTTTAGTAAGATTTAGATAAGATTAAATAGGTTAAGATATTATTAGCCTTCCTACATTTCAGTATGTGATCGTGTCGTAGAGAATAACATTGTGTGATCTTTGTAATTACCGTCTGCCTTGATATAATTAGAAATCTCAAAATGAAACGGGCTTATACAAGTGGTGCTGCGAAAAGACGAGAAAAAAAATAAAACGAACAAAGTAGCATCGAAAGTCAGTCAAGGTCTGTATCACGAACTCCCATTATCTTCCATCTCAAACACTTTTCGCAAGCCAAATATTATAATCTTTTAGTATCAAAAGAAATGTTGAACATTGTCCTTGCTACGAAATATCAATCATTACTTTTCAGTCGAGTTTTGACCTGAATAAGAATAATTTCTTAATAGAACCTTCCAATATAAACTGTGATTTCTCTTCAGAAACACTAGAAGAGAAGGAAAATTCAGATGTTGATGGAGAGAATGAAGAACTTCAAGATACAATACCTGCGTAGGAATAAAATCTCACCGTGAACTTGGAACCAGGTAAAACTCCTAACAATGTGGATAACTCAGATTCTAATGAGGTTATCCTTTTAGAACAAAATTAATTCCCCGACTCAGTTACTGATTCATCAGTTAAAATGAATTTGACCTTTTCCAAAAGATCTTCAGCAGAATTGTCGCAGTTTCTCAGAAAAGTATTATTCTGTTGTAACTATATCAAGTCTAGGGATCCGAAGAAACGCTTTCATATTATGTCAAGAAAGACGTTGTTTATTGTCTACCTTGTTGGCTTTCCACCAAAAGAAATCCTCTGAAAATACGTGGAGTACCACCAGCGTCAGAGAGGAAACACCTATCTGAGCGCATTAAGTCTCACGAAACAGCTGGATGACATGTAGAATCTTGCACAATTTATGAGATGCCTCGAAAAAACAAAACTCGATATCATTGCGTTAGGAACATAATTTCTGACGTTAAGTTCTCGAACGGATCCTAGATGTGATAGTGATGCTGGCAACGTGTAATCTAGCTTTTCGAAGTTCGAAAGAAACTATCGAGGATTCAAATAATAGCAATTCTCTTTCAGTCATCGCTCTGTTGTCCAAATATGACCCGGTTTTAAGCGAATTGTCAGCGAAACCTATAGGTTCTATATTTAAGTCCTCAAATACAGAACGAATTCACTTGGTTCTTGGGTCAAGAAGTTCATGAAAATTTTGTTCGCGACTTGAAATATGCTCCAGTTTTTCATTTATTTTGGATACAACTCAAGACAAAATTAATCAATTAAGTCAGGGTTTTCGTTACGTTAGTATCATTTATCATATAAAGGGGAGACAGTTGATATACAGTGAGGTATTTACTTCTTTCTGCTTCATGGCCTCGAAAAAATATTCAAAAATGTCGAGGTCAAGCATACGACGGTGCAGCAGTCATGAGTGGCGCTTATACAGAGAACCAAAGATTACATTCCTCATGCACATTTTGTTCATTGCTATAGTCTTAACATGAACCTTGTTTTGAAAGACGCAGTGTTGTGCAATAGAGAAATTGAAGAATTCTTCGAAACTGTTCAATCTGGGTACGATTTTTTCGGTCATAGTAAAAGTCGTTGGGATCAACTACAAAGCGTTTACGAGAAAGGCGCACTGCCTCTCAAAACCTTGAATCCAACTCGCTGTGCTGCAAGGTATGACGCGGCTCATGCTTTGAAACAGAGGTTTTGCGATGTTCTCAAATGTTTAAGCCATATGATATTAAAACCTAAGAAATCTGTTGAGAAGCCGAGAATTTTGATTTGGGTTCATTCTTGTTATTAAAGATGAAATTTTGCGAACAATTAATTTACTTTTAAGGCAATTGCAGTAGGAAAAAATTGATCTTCTGTTGGTACATAATCAATTGCAAAATTCCTTGCTAGGTATAAAGAAGTTGAGGGACGGGGTTTATTCATTATTTCGAGGTGTTTCAACAATATGCGATATGTGGAAAATACCGAAAAAGTTGGTGGAAAAATGATCAAGTAAAGTCAAAAGCCACTTCGATGAACTGTCCCAAGATGAAGGATGTCCCAAGATCCTGAAAAGTGCCGACTGACATTTTTCTATCCGATGGTTGGTACCATATCTTCGCAATATTTTTATATTTTTATTAATAGATTTGCTGGAATGAAAGATGGTTTTGATGACTATCCTAGCACATGCTTCGATTAAAGATTTAGAGGATAAAGCTCATCAGTTCTCAAAAAATTTTCGAGCGACGAATCGTCTTCATTTTCCTCTGAATTGCTTTCTATCAGGTCTACGTTTCAGAAAGAAATTATCCCTATGAAAGATGTCAAGTCTCGAGTATTCAGAATGCCTCATTGTCTTCGAGTTATGCAGATGTTTGCATGCCTCTTCTTATGTTTCTCACAATTCCCGTCACTACGGGGTAAGGCTTTCTCAAGTGAGCCTCGAATTTTCCATAGGTTCGAATAACACTGGACCACAAATTTCAACTTTTTCTCTTTACCAGAAACGCCGTTATGAAATTCGTATGTAAAATCATCCCCTGTTGAATTGAGTTCATTTTTGATTCTATGGTACCGTTTTTGAGATATTTGCATTTACCGTTATTCGAAAAAACCAAAAAGATAGCTCCCTTTAATTACGTATATCTCACGAACGGGTCGAGCAATTACAAAGTTTACATAATCGGAAAGACGATAAAATTTGCTATAAATGCATGATACATTGTTTTTTGCTCAACCAGATAGTTTTCGAGATATTAGCTTATCATTTTAGATTTTTGTTTTTTTTATGAAAAAATATGAAAAAAATTACTCTTTGCGAGGGCAGCATTCCAAAACCACAACTTTTTTTCCAGATATTTTTCTTTACGTAAAGCTCTGTTTAATTAGAAAAAAGATAAGCTATCATCGAAGAAAATCGATGCAAAAATTACGTAAGTTATAAACGATCAAATAAAAATACCCAGGTTGCGCAACTTCAATGTATGTATACATATGTATGTACATATATTAAAGGTATAAAGTGCAAATGGGATATTATCCGGATAAACGAATAACACCATAACAATGATAATACTTTTTCTTTAAATAAATCAAATAGTACTTTTAATACTCGAATTGTTTTATAGTAGGTAGAGTGGTTGCATCGAAAGGAAGAGTGGTTGGTTTCGAAACCTGCTGTAGGCATGTAGTTATAAACATATATTTCCGTCACTTATGGGTAAGTATGCAGGTAGATTTTCAAAATTATAAGACACAAAAAATTTTTAAAGCCTACATTTAAAGCAGGTAGTATTTTCTTTTCCCGGCTTCGTATAAAACGAAACTTTTCTGTCTAGGTAAGACTTGATTTTTTCAATTTTATTCTTGTTCCGAGTATAAATATGAGTTAATGCGCCTTGAAACTTCATAACATCTGCAAGGCTCGCCGGAGATAGTTCAGTTCATAAGTCAAATTTCAAAACCGTGATTTATTAAAAAAAATAAAATGAGTAAAAGGGCGCGAGAATGTGAGTGTAATAACGATCCAGATATGTTCTGTTTCATGTGTGGCCAATATACTATCATAAGGCGACGACGAGTGTTCTCAGATCATATCAAAACTTTATACTCCAAGTATTTTGCTGAAAAACCATGGACACCGAACACTTTGTGTACATCGTGTCGAGTAGAATTGATTCAGTCGGAATCAGGACAACAAATAAAATTTGAGACACCAATGATATGGAGAGAACCTACTTGCCATTCAATTGAATGTTATATATGTCAAACAAAAGTACTTGGCGTTGGAAGATCAAGAAGAGTAACCTATGCTAGCGTACCTACAGTGACATTACCAGTAATACATTCAACGGCAGTTGCGGATCCAGTTCCATTGTCAACAGTAATATCTGAGTGCGGGGAATCAAGTTCTACTGAATTTCGCATGGGAAACGAGAGAAACGTTCGTCACAAGCACAACTTAATGATTGGATAAGAGATTTGGAACTATCGAAGGAAAAGGCCGAGATCCACACTTCTCGTATGCAACAATTTAAATTTGTGTCATCCGATGTAAAGGTGATATATTGTAGAAATCGTCACGAACCATTTTCCAAACACTATACCAAGAACGACAGTATATGCTACTGCAACGACATTCCTGGTTTATTCAAAGAGTTTGGTCAAACATATGATTCAAAAAGAGTGGCGATTGTTCATAGACAGCAATAAACTGAGTTTGAAGGCTGTATTATTGCATATTGGTAACAAAAAGCCTTCTATCCCGATCGCACATGCAGTAAATACAAAGGAAACCTACGAGGAAATGCAAAAAATACTCAAATTTATCAAATATGAAGAGCATGATTGGAAAATATGTTCTGATCTCAAAGTCGTTGCAATGCTATGCGGTCTACAAAGTGGCTACACCAAGCACTGCTGCTTCCTGTGCAAGTGGGATAGCCGAGCTCGTAAGGACCACTACGTCAAAAAGGATTGGCCGGAAAGAGTCGAGTTTACCGTTGGTGTGGATAACATCAAATACACCCCTCTTGTCAAGAAAGAGAAAATCATACTTCCACCCTTACACATCAAGCTCGGTCTCATTAAAAACTTTGTTAACGCTTTGGACAAAGAAGGCGAAGCATTCGACTATTTGAAAACAATTTTTTAAGATATTTCTCAAGCCAAGATAAAGGAAGGTATTTTTGTTGGACCACAAATAAAAAAGTTGATCAACAATAATCAATTCAAAGGACTACTCTCATCAGTTGAGGCAGCAGCGTGGGAATCCTTTGAAAAGGTCGTTGTTTCTTTTCTCGGTAGACACAAAAGCCCTAACTACGAGCAGATAGTGAACGACTTAATCAATAATTATGCGAAAATGGGGAAATATTAAAGGCTTCTTAAAATTAATTTCCCAAAATTTTATAACTTGTTTACCTAACTAATATTTTCTTTCCAGGCGTAAATATGTCTTTAAAAATTCACTTTCTCCACTCACATTTGAGCTTTTTTCCGGCAAATCTTGGCGACGAAAGTGACGAACATGGCGAAAGGTTTCATCAGCAAATGAAATTAATTGAGAATCAATATCAAGGATTCTGGGACGTCGCAATGATGGGTGATTACTGCTGGTTTCTCATAAGAGAAACCGATCCTAAACTGAATGAGCGTCAAAGTAGAACACATAATTATTTCGACTACATAGTAAAATCAAATTAAGATAAAGATTGTTAGAAAAGTTAAAAATATGGGTAATTTCATTCCTAAATTGAACTTTTAACTCAATAGAAACAGAGCATAGCTAGATATTTCACTCTTCTTTATACCATACATACGTTTTGAGGTATACGTTGAAATTGCGCAACCTGGGTATTTTTATTTGATCGTTTATAACTTACGTAGTTTTGCATCGATTTTCTTCGATGAAAGCTTATCTTTTTTCTAATTAAACAGAGCTTTACGTAAAGAAAAAATATCTGGAAAAAAGTTGTGTGTCATATTTTTTCACAAAAAAAAAAAAAAAACATTTTTCTCTCCTTAAAGATATGTAAGTTGTGGAACTCCAATACCTTGATTTAGGGCCCTCACACTCTGCATTTCTAAAATCTTTTTAAAGAGAGTTATAGTAAGGTAAATCAAACAGAGACCTAACTGTTATGAGGTATATCGAAAAAAGTTGGTCCATAACTTGAAGAAATAAGATTCTGTTTTTTCTTAACAGTTATTTTTTAACTAAAAAAATTTCTATCTTTGCCTTTTTTGATTTTGCATTGCCTGGTAGTTGTTATTCCCGATTTTTTTTTTCGTTGGTCTTAACTTTTGTTTTTATTTGTTAAAATAAAAAATACATATGTATGTATATGAATTTATACAAACAAATAAAGTGAAGCACAAGGACAAAACGGGACTGATGTGACCCACTGCGACGTGGTTGCGACCGGAAAAAGGTATAAATAGCCGGGCAGCAACCAGTGAAAGGGAAACCTGAGTTGTCATTTGACTTAGCCAGACGCAGGAGCTTTTGCAACATATACGGTAGGCGCAACTTACCGTATTGGGTATTAAGAGACGGGAAGGCACTACTACATCTCTTCAAACAACAGCATATGTAGGTATTAAGAGACAGGCATCCACTCCCTTTCTTGGAAAGTATTGGATAGGGTTTACTACGATAAAAGAAGACTAGACGTACTAGTGCGAAATAATATTACAAATAAATTCGAACTTATTTGTTTTTTGTGGAGAACCCGGACAACCCCTGAGAATACCCCAGGTCGAACTAGGAGTTCGTCACAAATGGCGGCCGAGCAGGGACTTAGCAATATCGAGAAAAAGAAGGTGGCTTATTTATCATGGGTATATTATCTACGGAAGGAGTACAGTGCGGAGGTCGTGTTAGACGGGTCTAGTTCCGAAATACACCAGCAAACCACAACCGGGCATCCCCCACTCTGTACATAGTCGTTCCGTTTCCCCACCAACCACCAGCGGGTGTGCGGACCACACAGCTCTTCTCCGCACACCCCACTCCCACAAGCCATTCCAAACCGGCTTACGACTCGGTAATGGACCAAGTGAGATAGTGGTGGTTCAAGTTTGATGATGTCAAAGACCCTCTAATATTCCTCGAACGAGTTGGCTACCGATCTGAGGTCTACGAGATTAGCATAACAAAATTTGATGAATTATGCCGAATGTACAGAAGAACAAATTCTCGACCGAGTATATCGGAACCGAGTACCAGCTTTACATCAAGCGGCGTGAGTTTCAGTCGCTGGAAGAACTTGTGAGACTTGCGGAAGATTACGAAAATATTATGTCTGCCAGGAGACTGCAACAATCACCACAGAGACCGCTACCACCTCGACACCACGAAGTGCACCCCAACGCCTTCAACCGCCATCCGATTCCTCATAGGCTCCAAGAAGAGCGGATCAACGTTCGGATACAGATATTGGGGAACTCCAGCGGCGACGGCCGAAGGCTGGCACAGACAGACGTCGACATAATTGACCCGAGAACCACTTGTAGACGATGCGGAGAAGGCGGCCATGTCACGTACGGGTGCCATAAACCCCAAATTGTCTTTTGTTGGGAGTGTGGTCGTCAAGAAGTACTGACGAGAACTGCTGCTGAAGTATGCGTTGCGGTCGCCAAATGATTCCCACCATAGAAAGTAAAGGCTATAGACGCGACCGTCGGTCTGGATAACGAAACCCACGAGAATCGGGTTGGGCTGCCGCCATATGCCCATAAGCTGCTGGAAAAAATGTTTGACGTTGAAAACGACTGATACGCCTTTTGAGGAGCCCACGTGCATCACTGTGGCTGAGAAAACCTGCCCCCAGAAGCCACCCGAACCGCCAACCGTCCACAACCTCCTGACCGATCCAGACAAAGTCTCGGCTGTCAAGGCGTAAGTTACGCCGACCCCTCACCATCCATATGAAGAGAGGTAAGCGATTCCACTGGTCGCAAGAGTCACAGGCTGCCTTCGAAGCCCTGAAGCGAGCACTGACAGAAGCCCTTGTACTGGCCTCCTCCGATTTCTCAAAGATATTCACGCTGCCGACAGACGCCAGCGACTATGGGTTGGACGCAGTGTGACTTCCTATGCCAGCCGCTATCTCAAGGAGTGCCTATACTTCGTTCGGTGAATCCGTAAAATGAGACCGTACCTGGAGGGGTATAGGTTTACAGTGCTAACATAGCATCTGTCGCTAAAATGGCTACATGCGATCGAGAGTCCATCCGGAAGAATAGCGAGGTGGGCGCTGGAACTACGGCGACAGTCTTTCGACGTGCAATATCGCAAAGGATAGCTGAACGTCGTCGCAGATGCTCTCTTACGCGAACCCCAAAAGGAGCAGCTGGGAACCATATTGAATACGATGACGCCAAATCACAAGGCCGCAACGCAACCTGCGATGAAGACCGTGGAGACCGGCCATAGGCGACTTGGTGCTATTAAAAGAGCACCCACTGTCGAGAGCAGCAAACATTTAAGAAAATGCACTTGAGAAAAAAATAACATATATGCATTTACATACAGAATATACATAAACACATACAGACATACATGAACATCCAAAAACAAAAAACAAAAACAAACAAAAAAAACGGCATGTATTTGAAAAAAAACTTGGAAATATACATAAGTACACACAAACAAACAAAAACAAAAAAGGTTAATTTAAAGAGCATTTAAACCATTTGAACTAAACTGATTCGCAAGTAACAA
Organism: Anomoia purmunda; assembly: GCA_951828415.1. NCBI lineage: Eukaryota > Metazoa > Arthropoda > Insecta > Diptera > Tephritidae > Anomoia > Anomoia purmunda. The sequence continues at coordinate 38,403,052 of OX639994.1, read as the reverse complement.
TGTCGTCATACACCACCAGCGAAGGAGAAGAATACTCCGCCTAATACAATATTAACGGAAAGTCACCCGATATACGAATGTCGGAGAATACCCCGAAAACGAAGACAGAACTGGGTCAACGAGCAGCGAAAGCGTGAACAACGCAACAGAAGTGTTCGGCGACATATCGAGCGAACATGACGAAGACGACACCAGGTCGGCTTATTTACATCAAACAAATGCCCCCTATAGGCCACAGCAAAATGGTTTTGCAGAGAGGATGAATCGGATTTTGATAGAAATAGCGAGATCGGTGATGAGTGGCGCACGCCTGCTAAATTTTGTTGCCTTGCTTATATCATTAATCGATCAACAAGTAAGATGTTTCCTAAGACACCAGAGGAAATGTGGTCGGGGCGCCAGCCAGATGTAAGTAATTTTCGAATATTTTACTGCACTATTATTTGGCATATACCGAAGCAAACACGACGTAAGCTAGATCCGAAGAGTGTAAGTAGTATATTTGTCGGATACTCAACAACTTCGAAGGCGTTCAGAGATTTAGCCGAGGAACGAGGAATGTTCTTATAAGTCGAAACGTTATATTGAATGATTTTCATTATCTTGTTGAAGATCTTGAATCACAGAATGTACCTATGTTTACAATGATACACAAAGTTTGTTTGATTCATGTTCATTTCTAACAGGAAATGCCCATGAAGTGGGGGATAGTGATGAAGCTTAGAAGTTTACTTTAGATAGCGGTGAAGCTATTAATTCAATACCGAGAGAGTTTCAAGTACCTAATCAACTTACGATTTTGAACCAACGTTGCGTAGAAGGGAGAGATTAGCGAAATAGAAAATGGTCGTACACAGCGTTGAATTAGTTCAAAACTCAGATTCAATTAGCGTGGAAGATGCTATGGGAGTGTGTTGGTAAGCCTACTGGCGTTAGTGTCGTTAAAACCAAATGAGTATTTAAGATCAGGAAGGAGCAAGAAGGAAAAGTGCACGTCTCGTGATAATAGGATTCACACATAAAAAGAGGATCGATTATGAAGAGACCTATTCACCGTTGTATTGTATTTATTTCCATAGAGGTAGAACCAACATAACTTTCTTGGCGATCTATGTTGATGACATACTCCTCTTTTGTAATGAACCCGAATATAAAGAAATTCATTCATTCATTATTTGGTGGGGTGCAATAACACCATACGAAATAAGGCCATATGGTCTTATTTCCACTTGCGGTTGGAACTAAGGCCATATGCCGTTATTTCCAATGCAGAAGTGCAATAGAGACATATTTAAAATTTACCAGATGAGAAATATAGCCAAATCTTGAAATGGCACCCTTCCGAACTAAAAATACAGTATGCCAGGCAACACTGTCTGTCAATCACATGGTTTCTGATAATTGTTCGCTCATTTACATTGTCCTTCCTTTGAAATATTTTCACGAAAATAGAAAATAATTTAGTTTTTGAATACGTGCTAATACCAGGATTTAGGAGATCATCCAAGTTACTATACATAGAAGCAGAAACCCAAATTTTTAAGTTTAAATTCAATCGTAATAATGTTAAATATTATTATTGCGTTCTAAGCGACGTAGATGCACCAAAATCAATAGATTTCTTGAAATCAATCGCAGGGGATACTGATTTACGTATAGAGAAACATAAATGGTTTAAAAATCGTACACGATTCTTACATGAACGACTCAGCCAATTGCACAAAAAAAACTTACGCTGACAGATATTCTCAACAAGCTTTCTATAAAAGAAAGCCGGTTGTTTGCAGAAAGTTTCCTAAACGAACAACAAACCGACGATGGTGACAGTGAAGACAATGGCGAAGAAGATGTTAGTGAAGAGGTGGTGCATCATACTGAACAAAGGGACCTCATATGTTTTATTTGCTGTGAAAAAGTTATGTATGTATATGTATGTTGTCACGATTGTTTCGACCAAATTAAAGATAGGAGTATGCGGTCTGGAGTTAAAGTACTATGCCCAATTTGTCGTGCCATTGTCGAAGACTCGATGGTAATATATATGTAAAGTGTTGATGTAGTTCTAAGTAATATTTTTGAACCATTTTGGAAAAGTTTTTTGTTCGATTTTGTTAAAATCTATGTACCTAAGTACATACATACGCTCAGTGATTGCCCATACAAATTTGTAACTAATAAAATAAAAACATGGTAACTTAATATTTCCGAATTTATTCGATATATTTAAAAGGAAAATGTATATCAGGATAGCCGCGCTTACTCTCCTTCGCGTCCCGCCGCGCCGCGGCGCGCGTGCTTTGCCGGCCTCCACGCCGACCCTCCCTCTCGAAAAGTTTTCTTAGTTTTTCTAAATACCCATTTTCAAAAGCGAAATAAAGGCGTAATGGCTTTATTTCCATTTACAGCCTTTTTATGGCCTTATTTCGTATGGTGTTATTGCACCCCACCTCATTATTTATTAGGGCAAATTAGTACTATAAGATATTAAAATCTTTTATAGTACAACAAATTTCAGTCACAATAACGAGACCTAACAGATCTTAAAGTAAAGTAATAAGCAGTACATATGTACATAAATAAGCAATAAAACTTATAAATTAAACGAAAAGTTTGTAAAAGTCACCTAAGCAATATCGAGTTAACAATGTTTTAACAAAGAAATTACAAAAATATTCCAAGTGATAAGCTAATATAAAAATATACAATTGTTGGCATTGTGATACTCCGAGATCTCACAGCCTAAAAGTCGGTGTTTCCATGACGAAATATGTTCAAACCTTGATAAGCCGTAAACATAGTGCGTCACATTATTAAACAATGTCCCAATCTTACGCGCAGAGCTACTATCCAGCTTACTATACATATATCAGATCAGAATACGTTGGAATTGGGATAATTAGCTGTAAAGCAAGACGGCGCACAGTGGTCTAGAGTTTCGATTTAGCGCGAAAAAAGTATTTGCATTGAAGAAAGTGATAGAAAAAAGTCAAATATATTGAATTATTATGTTAACAGAGTAATTAAAGTAATTTAGAGTTGTGAATAACTTGTTATAGTAAACACCGTAGAAGTAAATATACGTTTATTTAAGTAGAACAAAGATATCAACATGAATGAAATTCACTATTTATAAAATATGAGATACACTAGCTAAACTACGGTTATGCTACTATTTATTATGTCATTATTCACTGTCTGAACTGGAATCAGCTTTGGAACTTGCACTTGTTTTGAAAATATGTGGGCATTTTAGTAAATTTATAGCTTCAGGATCAAGTTTCAGCTTGTTTTTGTCATGCTTTTTTTTAAGAGAAATTTGAGAGATCATTGGGTCTGAAGATAGGAGAAGATAGTTCAACAAATCCTCATTGGTATGACATGCTGAATCTTTTCTAGTTCTGTGTTCTCGGACAAACTTAAAATCCTTATTTTTTGCTTCCTGAGCCTCTTCACCGAGCTGACCGATAGGCAAAATAGCATGACTGATAATATCCGCACCATGAATTAATATTTTATGTAGGCTTATCGGCATATAGTACCATGAATATAGCTCAACATATTTCTCCGCTGTTTCCATAGTGAATTTTTTGAATTTTTCGATATCTATTTCATAACCACTCGATATTGTTTGAAGAATAATATGAAATCGCTGTATAATAGTTTTGTCGACTCCGGTTATATCGGCTGCCTTATCAGCATTGCGGAAAAAAACTCTCGCAGTGTTACCTGTATTTGTTGTCCCATATCCAGGCTTAGGTAGGTCAACTAAATTACCTAGCTCTTTTCTGCAACGATCGATAATAAGTTTCTTTCTTTCTTCGATTTTACTTTTATTCTCTTTTCTTGCCTGCCAACACTTAATTTCTATTCTATAACCTATGTGAAGACAACACTCGAAGAAACGTATCCAAGAATGTAGACTAGATAACCCAAAATCGAGATTATCTATTATATGTGTTTTCATATTCACATTTTGTAGGTTATTCATTTCTTTCGGGGTGGCCTTACATATGTAGCAGCTCATCGTTGATTTTGTTCCTGATAAGACATTACAAATTTTTCCATCCAACATACTCAAAACAAGTTTAAATGATATACTTTTCCCATTGTATGAAAAATCATGTAAATCAATAATTTGCTGTTTTATATCATCTGTTTCGGTTAATGTTGTTTCAGGAGTTTCTTTGCAAAATTTAAATTTTATTGGCCTGCAAAACTTAGTCGATGATGGGACGGGATTTTGCCATAAAACTTTTGTTTCGTCATTCACGTCCCTTAATTGGATCGGGACAAGTGAACATATTAGTACAGATGAATCATCTATGCAATTTTTAACCAATTGCCTGTAATTACTTTGTCCGGAGCTTCCATCTATTCCCCATTTACAAAACAAAACCAGTTTGTCGCTAGAATACTGTTCAATGACTTCCGCTTGTAGTTCACAAATTCTCCTTATCGTAAGATCCAGCAGATTTTGTAATTTAATCTCGGCTGCTACTTCATTCACTTTAATAGCATTTTTATCTGGATAACAAGCCTGTTTTGCAGACAAAATTTGATTCCAAGCGGGATAAATGTCTGCTTTACATTGTTTAGCCGCTGCTCTATACGCTAAGTACGTAGATTTACTTGATTTTGTGGCGATAATCAAACTTAATGCTTCTTCAGGTGTCAATGGCAGCAGTTCTTGATCGCCAGATTGTGCTGAGCTGTAGGCACGTTTATAAGACGTAGCGCGTTTAGGAAACTTTCGTTGAGTATTATCTTTAACCACATCAGCTGCTGTTCGTTTTCCACTTTTCCTCAAACTTACTTGAGTTGCAAATGAAAGTTCTTCGGTGCTCGTTGTTGATACCAAATCCTTGACTTTCATTTGTTGGCTTCTCTTACAATATTCTTCAAACGCTTTGTGTGGTCTTCCTTGCATGGACGGTCCCGTAGAAGTAGCATTGTCTTCTCGTCGTTCTAATTTTATAGATAGCTTCAACCAATCTTCATTTTTTAACAAAAACTTCCCTCGGTCTCTGTGACAAGGTTTCCAGCGTAGTTCGAGTTTTTTTAATAAATTTGTCCAAACTTGGTTTGAGAACTTGAACAGGGATTTCATATTTCTCCAATATATACGAAGTTAACTCATTGCAAGCCATCTCTCTTGCTAGATGCTTACATGAAAGCCATTTCTCGAATAACTCTAAATGAGTCAATACTGAAAAAAATTATAAATAAATAGTCGGCGCAAGTAAGGGCACTTTTTTTCTTTTCTTATATGGACATCATAAATTAAGCTACCCAATAAAGGCAATTTAAAAACCTGCAAATATCTGCACAATTTTTAAATCGTTTTATCTCGAGAAGTACTTGCAATATTTTTAATATTGCCCGTTATGATATTTTTCCACCATAATAATGCACAAACTTACCATCATTGGTATCAGACATGACAAGGATGAACTACTGAACACAATATACACAAAACACAAATTAATATTGGTGCAAACAAAAAAAAAAAACGTGAAGGTAATGAACTATATTTTAACACAAAATATCAAGCACTTGATGTGAGTCAACTTTAACCGATTGGCGCGACTAAATAATAACATATTTGCTTACAGTTTCATACAATTTCGATGACACACGTCATAATAATCATGACATACTTTTGCATCGTTGAAAAATATCACCTTCATTTTCTTACTTTTTTCGCGCTAAATTGTGTTTCTAGACTATAGTGCGGCGTCTTGTTTGCAAAGGGGTATAGAATCCAGATTGTCGTAGATTCCTCAGTGTGGCATATACCTTGCTTACTACTTTGTTTACATGATCAGTACAAGTGAGACTAGAGTTTATAACAAAACCTAAATTAGTTATTTTGCGAACTATCTTTATAGCCTCATTGTCAATGCGGAGGTAAGAAATTGAAGTCTTTGTTTTTTTTTTTTGTTATATATTGGTAATACACAAGATTTAGTACAATTTAAATAAAGACCATTGTCACTCGCCCATTTGGAGATTATGGATAGCGCCATATTAACATTAGCACAAAGACGGTCGGCTTGACTAACAGGTACAGATAAGTAAAACTAGATGTCATCTGCATATGCACAAGCATGTAGATTTGTGGTTCGATAAACGTGGAAAACATCATTTAAAAATAAACTAAAATCTGCCTGATACATAGCTTTTCATGAGACCAAGCGCACTGTGCCCAAATCCAAACTAACATTAATTTTTATCGAAGGGTATTCGAATGTCATCTAATATTATTAATACGGCAGTGGTGCAACTACGATTTTTCCTGCAGCCTGGTTGCAGAGGGGAAAGAAGATTTTTATTATGGACATGCGACGAGATCTGCTCCGCCATTAGGGCCTCGAAAACTTTGGAGAGAGCCGACAAAATACTGATGGGACGGAAATCGTTAATACAACTAGCAAAACTCTTTGGAAACATACAGTACTGAAGCAACTTTCCACATGTGCGGAAAGGAAGACGTAGTTACACCATGATTTATGATGTGGGTAAGAGTTCCAAGGATATGCGGCAACACAACCTTTATAAACTTTATTGGGAGTCCATCTTCTACTTCAGCTTTTGAACTAATCCTAGGAACACATCTTCCCACATCATATTCTGTCACTGAAAACTCAAACGGTATGCCGTTAAAACATAAATCTCTACACGGAACAAAAGATGGTAACTCAGCACCTGATGCACAACTTTCAAGGAAAGCATCATTAACCATGTCCAGAGGTAAAGTACAACGCACGTCCTCCTTCCATCGTACCTTTAGATTATAAATATTGCGCCAAAATACTTGTAACTGGAAGATTCGTATTTAATTTTACATCGAAGTAAGCCTGTTTTTCATATCAGATAATATGTGTTGCTCTATTTCTAGCAGTCTTGAAAGCTTCCCTGTTATGCAAGGTAGGCGTTTTCTTCTATCTAGAGTGGAGTCTCTTCCGATCCTTAATAGCTACTTGGACCCTTCTTTTGTACCACGGACAAGAAGAACATCTTTCCGGAACGACACGAACAGGCACATATTTGTCAAAAGCAGATTTCAAAATAGCAACAAGAAAGTCAAGTTTGTCATCAATAGATTCATAGAGCCAGCAAGCACTCCAGTAAATACTGCTTAAGTCAGAAAAAAGCTCACTTGCATTAAGATATCGGTAGTCTCTGTAGGAAAGAAACCTTGCTTCATTAGAACGGTCAATATTAATATCCAAACAGCAAAAAATTTGGTCATGGTCCGATTCGAAGGATATTTGGTCAAACTTTAGAACACTGGTTTAGTCGGAAACAATAAAATAGTCAAGTAAACTAGGATTGCAGATCATGGCATACCTTGTTGGAACAATGCTATTTACTAATGTAAGTCCGCTGCTAGCAACACAATCGAGAAAAATATCACTACAACAATCACGTAGAAATTGTGATTTCGAAACTAATAAAAGAGCTTGAAATGAAAAAGTCCAATATACATGAGAGTAATTCTGTATGAACGCCTATGGATTTTAAGGTCACATTATCAAAGGATCAGTGCCCACAAAAATAAGAAGGAATGCAAAGACTCCATATGAACAAGCCATGGGTAGTTTAATGTATGCCTCGCAGTGTACGCGTCCGGATATAAGTTTTTGCAGTCAGTAAATTGAGTAAGTTCAGTAATTGTGCAGGCACAGCAGATTGGGGAGCCGTGAAAAGAGTGTTTCGAAATCTTAAAGGAATAAAATCAGTTAAGCTTAAATTTAGATTCCGATAGGGCCAGCGATACTGACGAAAGGCGATCAATCACCGGTTTAAAGAGGTGATATTTCGTTCGTTCGAAACAACAACCAAACATTGCTTTATCTACCACTGAACTTTTTATACAACTGAAGCCGAACTTAACCCTACCGTTATATCGTAACCAACAACGGTCTTCTGTGGCAATAAAAGTGCGAGGCCATCATGAAGGCGAAATTCTCCAAGGCCATTGGCCCTGACGGGCTAAGTGTGCTGAAGCTGAAAAATTTAGGCACTGCGGAGCTTCAGTTCTTTACAGGGATCCTCAATTTCTCTGTTGCCTCCTCATCACTCCAGGCATTTGGAAGGTTGGGATAAACGCAGGTCAAAGGCTCTTGACACGGAAAGTCATTCCACGCTACTAGCTGGCGTGGCGACATCGACACTCCCGCAGGATCGTTAATCACTGGCTGCAGGTCAAAAAATGAATGTTTATGTTACTTTATAATAAAGGGTGGTTAAATTTTAAGGGCCGATGTTGATTTTGAATAAAACAAATTATTTTGGAAATTATTGTAATTTCCTTTCACTATGATAAAATGGTGTGGTTCAATTATGAATGGAAAAAAATATCGGCCAAATGTCCGCCGCGACCTCGGCACACCTCCATCCGATGGTTCAAAATTTTCGATGACGCTGAGGCATAATTGAGGTTCTATGCCGTTAATGTGCCGAATTATCTCATCCTTTAGCTCTTGAATTGTTGCTGGCTTATCGACGTGCACCTTTTCTTTCAAATAACCCCAAAGAAAGTAGTCCAACGGTCTCATATCACATGATCTTGGTGACCAATTGACATCGCCACCACGTGAGATAACATGGCCATTGCATTTGTCGCGTAAAAGAGCCATTGTTTCGCTGGCTGTGTGGCAAGTGGAACAATCCTGTTGGAACCACATATCGTCCACATCCATATGTTCCAATTCGGGCCATAAAAAGTTCGTTATCATCTCACGATAGCGAACACCATTCACAGTAAATGCCTGATCGGCCTCATTTTGAAAAAAATACGGCTCGATGATGCCGCCAGCCCATAAACCGCACCAAACAGCCACTCTTTGTGGGTGCATTGGTTTTTCGACAATCACACTTAAATTATCATTCGCCCAAACGCAGCAATTCTGCTTATTGACGAATCCACTGAGGTGAAAATTTGCCTCATCACTGAAGATGATTTTCTTCGATATGTATTTTGATTTGAACGCCCATTTTCATAATAAGCCTGAATAACTGTAACACGTTGCTCGATTGTGTATCTTTCCATGTTCAAATTGAGTTAGTCTGAAATTGAGAAATGTCAAATGAAATGAAATGCATAAAAAAACTTGACGTTTAGGTGTGGTTCACATTCAACATCGGCCCTTAAAATTTAACCACCCTTTAGTTATTATTTCTTCGTTGGTCATAACTTTTATTTTCAATTTTTTTATTTTTGCGTTGCCTGGTAAGAGTTATTCTCAATTTTTACTTTTTTTTCGTTGGCCATAACTTTTAATTCAAATTTTTTTATTTTTATGTTGCCTGGTAAGAATTATTCTCAACTTTTATTTTTTGACGTTGTTCCCTAAGAAAGTCTTGGCGACCCTCTTCACCTCTTGGACGAATGAGGTCAAGCTGAATCTAATCGATGGCATCCCTATTCCGACGGTTAATCACCCTAGGATTTTGGGAGTTACATTTGACAGCCTGCTCTCCTCTACGCACACGACCGCAATCGCCAACGAAGTACAGGTTCTCAAATTTCTCACCAACAACACTTGGGGCAAAGACAAAGAAACTTTGTTGGCATCACACAAGGCGCTTGGTCGGCCGGTAATAAAGTGTGCAGCGGCAGTGTGGTCACCGGGAACTCAGAGTTACGGAGCACAACCTCATGCTCATTAAGCTGTTCCTTGCTGGATGCCACCGTTTGGAGCACCCAAGTAGACGTCTGCTTGCCGACGATCCACTTCTCACGCACGCGCAGAAGGCACCTTCTTGAACTAAAGCATAAGATCCAGCCGCTCATGAACCCACCTCTGGATCCGACAAGGTACCGATAGGTCATAAGCAACATCCACAAGGAGACATTCGCAGCCAATATCGACTCTAGCATTGTTAATGCAGATGAAGTGTCCTAGCTGCCTCGCGAGTTCCGCGCTACTCTGGCCCAATTAAGAGCTGGATATTAAGTAGACTTAACTCCTTCTTATCCATAATCAAATCCGACATACCGCGGGCCAATGATGAGGTGTATTTTGGTGTGCATCTCGACAGGCGTCTCACTCAGCGCAAGCACATTGCTTCTAAGAAAACTGAAATGAACATGAGATCCATTGGCCTGCATTGGTTCATCCACTCGCGTTTCCCACTAAATCTGGAGTACAGAGTAATTTTGTACACTAGTATTATAATGCCATGCTGGACGTACGGGTCACAGTAATGGGGAAATGCATGCGCCTGAAATGTGTCCATGATTCAAAGAGCTCAATCAAAAATGCTTAGGACAATCAGTGGAGCTTCATGGTACATTTGTAATAAGAACATCCATGAAGGCCTCAACATCCCATTCGTGTACCGTCGGAATTCCGTAGAAACCATCGCTTACAGATGGAGAATGAATAGAAAAGGACTTGACGCTATACCAGTTTCGCTTACGATTAGCTAAATCCCTGTGTGCTCCCACTGACAAACCAATAGTTGGGCGTCCATTGAGCGCATCGCAGCCAGTTATTAGCTGTAACATTGTTGGTAAAAGAGCAGTAGACCCCATGGAGGAAGTCAGTAGGGTTAAAAAAAGTCATGTAAACTGTGTAAAAAATCTGATACTCACACTGTTTGCACAAAATGTAAGCTTCATTTAAGTTTTTCAAGTACTCAGAACTGTTTCAAAGACTACCATCCATATGAGTAATATAAATATACTACTTTTAACAGCCTTTATAAAACAATTTGCTGGAATAAAATTGTTTCCTTCATCGTTTACCGATAAAGTATACCTCGTTTATTTTTACTCTTTGTCAAGCAAGACCGTTTCAACTATTTGCTTCTAGCGCCTCAACCGTGCTAAAAGTATCCTGAAACCAAAATTATTAAATTATTTTTATTTATTTTATTATTATTAATTACAAAATACCAATTATTTCTCTTTCGCCCGTCTAATGGTTAAATTAGTATTTGAATGGAGCAGAGTGAAGCATTTAATAGTGAAATAATAAAAAACAAAACCCCAAATGAAAAGGCTATGGATTTTAGTAACCTACTAAAAAGCTCAAAAAAACTGTGATCAAAATTAAGATAATTTCGGTTTGTAGAAACTTTGATGAAGCTTTGACCATGAAAGACTGCGAAGTGGAGCAGAAAACAAAGTGATTTGCAAAAATATAAACAATACCAGTATGTCTATGAATTGTAACTTGCTCATAATAATTTTACTTATGTATATACAAACACAAATTAAAGTAGCACGTGACCAAAAGGCAATGTGGAGAACGATAAAACATTTTGTTCTACATAAATGTGGATAGGACTGAAATAGACAGTCTATAAACAGCGAAGCACTGACCAATAAACGCGTAATAGCAAACAAAATAACAACAAAAAATACGTTTGCATGAACTTTTCCTAATTTGCCCAGTCCCCCTGAATAGCATAAACCATTCGTTGAAATGCGGAGAGCTTCTCTTGAAAAAATTAAAAACGCAGATGAGCAAGAGAAATTTTATCCAGTTAATATACTGAAAGTTAATCTCTTGAGAATGTAGTACATACGATAACAATTAGAAGCTTAGATAGAAAAAAGCTTGCTATTTCCGTCCAAATTACTTCGCATAAACCAAGTCCACACTTGCCATTCCTAATTGATCTTGACAGCTCGGTAGCCGTAGGGTTGCTTAGTTCTTTGATCAAAGGTACAAATGTAGGAGAAATTTTATTATATCTTCTTTTTTTTTAAGTTTAAGATCACGAAAGAAAGCATCGAGAGGCAGCAAAACCCCAGAATAAGTTGTGTGAAATGCTTATATTTCAAAATGCATCGTCCAGTGTGGCTATAGGAGAACACATTTTTCGATTATTATCGATAAAATTTAGAGCCGACGATAATAATTGATGTTGGGTAATGCGCTGGCGAGACGATCAAATTAACTCATCAAAATCTTAAGTGTATTGGTGTCGTCGGCTTTTGTCGGCTACACGTATATTACACCGACTTGTTGTCGGCTCTGTTTGATGAAAATCAAAAATGTTTGATATTTGAATTTGACGGCCGCTAATTTGATCGTCTCCACTTATACTTGACAAAAACATGCTCAGTTGCGTTGTGATATTTCAAGTATGAGCAAGTGCGCGGACGAGAAAAAATTTATTTTGAATTTCATCGAAGTGTACCGATGCTTACCAGCTTTATGAAATATAAAGCTGGAAGCATATAGTAACAGGGATGAAAAGCAAAGTTTCTGAGTCCATTCGTAAAAAGTTATGATCATCGCTTTTGCTTGATAATTTTAATTCGTCTAATAGATTTTCATGAGTAAATTGCTTCCGTTTTTGGTACCAAACTTTCATCCACTCCGTTTTCTTTTGCCTATTTGCTTTCTTTTTTTCAACAACACTGCCGCAGACGCTAATAAAAGTAAATCGTCTTCCCATGACGACATGATAACCGAACGCTATGAGTACAAATTAAAAATGATGATTGCCGTGTTTATTTGAACGTTTGCGGACAAGATACGAGCGAACTTCACTCACACATATGCAATGCTTAACGTAATTTTTTGATCGTCTCGCCAGCCCATAATACAAAATCTATTTTATTTATTATTGTTAGAATTTGTTATGTTTGGTGTGCTCATCCATTACAAATATTATATATTATTTTTTTGGCCTGATTTTATTAAACGACAATATTAATTTTTGAGCTCAAGGCCAGTATGTAAGCGACTTCACATAACCCCACAAAAAATAGTCCAGCGATCTTGGAGGCCACGCCACAGGCCCACGGCGCGAGATAATGCGCTCACCAAAAGTTTCCTTCTATAAATTTTTTGTTTCGTTGGGCTGTATGGCATGTATCGCCGTCTTGTTGGAACCAAAGGTCCGTCTCTTCAATTCAGGTACGAAAAAGTCAAAAGCGAACCCCATTTACTGTAACATTATGGGCGGCTTGATTTCTGAAGAAATATGGACCAATGATTTCCCTGCCCATAGAGCACACCAAACAGTTACTTTTTCAGGATTTAACGGCGTCTCAACAATGGTTTGTGCTTTATCAATACTCCAAATGTGATAATTTTGTTTATTAACGAACCCATACCAAAAATGAGCTTCATCTCTGCACAAAATTTTCTGCGATGTGTCGCGCGAACCCAGCCATTATTTTGGTAATAAATTTGCACAAACTGAGTATAAATCCAAGAACAGTTGTCAAAAAGACTACGGGTTGCCTTTTATATTTTGCGCCTAATAATGAAAACACACTCAAATATTAAGGAAAATAGTTTTATTGTTTTTCAAAATATTCTCCATCCAAGTCAATACACTTCTGCATTCGCTTGAACCAATTTTCAGAGCACATTTGCTACTCAGAAGAGGATACCTCTAAAACGAGCTGTTTGAAGGCTTCTACAGCTCCTTCAGGCGTTGAAAAACGTTGACCTCGCATTTTTTTTTGATGTTCGGGAATAAAAAGAAATCATTAGGTGCCAAATCAGGGCTGTAAGGCGGATGACCCATCAATTCGACCTTTTAAGCCCTCAAAAACTCTCTTGTGTGAATCGATATCTGAGAGCTCGCATTTTCTTGGTGAAGAATAATTTATCTTCGGCGGTTGGTTTTCCTTAATTCTCCAAAAACTTTTGACAAACAAATGGTTGTATACCACGCAGAATTGACCGTTTTAAGTTTATCTAGTGGAACAAGTGCGACATGACAAGATTTTATTATTCTTTATTTTTAAGTCTATGATTACAAAAAATCTTACAGACTAGAAGTGTAGACTTAATGATAATTAACCTACTGACTAATACATGTATATGTGTTTTATTATACATAGAAAGAACGAATCTTAGACACAAACAGAGATCTTAACATAGCAAAATCGAGATCCAGGCTACTATAGATTTTATTTAGCTCACTAAGTGCTCGAGTAATAGGGGCAAAATTAAAGTAGTTAGATTTCAATACGGTAACATGAAAAGGATAGTAGTGCCGGAGCATCCTATTAGGTACATTGAAGCCAAACTGCTCAAGAAGTGTAGGGCAGTCAATTAAACCATTAATGACATCATAGATGAACACTAAAGCCTGAATGGTTCTCCTATTCGCAAGGGATTTCAAATCTATGAGCAGACAGCGGGCACTATAAGATGGGACGGGCTCACTAAAATGAAGCGGTTGAAGAGCAAAACGAATAAAATTCCGTTGAACTCGCTCAATTCTGTTAGAGTGTGAATTGTAAAATGGATTCCAAATTATTGACGCGTACTCCAGTTTTGAACGGACTAATGAGTTATATAGCGACTTTCTAGTGTAGGGATCCCGAAAGTCTTTCGCGTATCGCTTTAAGAATGCTAAATTAGAGTAAGCCTTAGGAATCACACAGTTTACATGGTTGATAAAAGTAAACCCCGAATCAAATAAGACTCCTAAATCCAAAAATTCCTTTACTGTGGCAAGTTCGAAATTTAAGACCGAGTAATTTGAGAGGATAGGATTATAAGATTTCGAGAGAGTCATGTGAAAACATTTTTTAATATTGAGCGAAAGTTTATTTCTTATGCTCCACTCAGATAAGCTATTTAAATCAGTTTGCAGTGAAGAAACATCGGACAGACACGTAATCTTTCTGTAAAGCTTCAGATCATCCGCGTAAAGTAAAAATTGGGACTGTTTAAAACAGGAACCAATATCATTAACAAAGAGAACAAATAAGATTGGACCTAAGATACTACCTTGGGGCACGCCTGAAGTAGCCACAAATGGGTACGATTTAGTGTTCTCAATTTCTACAAAAGAAAGTCTGTTGGAAAGATATGAACGGAGCCATGCTAGAAATGATGAATGGAAACCTATACGTTCTAGCTTATGTACTAAAATATTGTGTGTGACCGTGTCAAAGGCTTTAGAAAAATCGGTGTAAATGGTATCCACCTGATGCCCGCTCTTAAATGCTGAAACGCAATACTCGGAGTAAACTGCCAAGTTCGCCGAAAAAACCGGCGACCATTTGCTTTGAGGTGCTTCTTGCGCGAACAACTTTTGTTGGATTACACTCGTCTTGGAACACCCATACAGTCGATTGCTGCTTTGTTTCCGGCTCATATGCATAGATTCAAGATTCGTCACCTGTTATGATGTCATAGACGTGCTTTGATCCACCGCGGCTAAATTTCTTCAACATTTTTTTACACCAATCGACACGAGTCCTTTTTTGGGTAATTGTCAGATTATGCGGTATCCAACGAGAACAAATGTTCTTTACGACCAAATGTTCATGCAATATTGAATGTATGCTGGTCCCACTAATGGCCAATGATGCCTCTATCTCGCGATATGTCACATGACGATCTTGTATTATCAATTGACGCACAGCATCGACTGTTTCTGGCACAACCACCGTTTTTGGACTACCTTCACGAAATTCGTCCTGCAAAGATTAGCGGCCACGTAGGAACTCGTTGTACCATCGTTTCACAGTGGCTAAGTGTGGTGATTCAACACCAAAAGTAGAAGTAAGTTGATTGATGCACTCCTGTCTCGATAATCCACGTCGAGTAAATCATCGCATGAAATTGTTCACGGGGTAACTCCATTTTTAGGCAATATGAATTTTTAAACTCAGTATAAATAAACACAAATAAAACTAGTAAGTAAAAACGTTATATGCAAGTTTATGCCAAAAAATACCAAACTTTACGATAAAAATATCTAATTACAGCTAATCACATGTAGTGTTGCAAAGGGGCAAATTATAAAAGGCAACCCTCTTAAAGACTCGGTTGCGCTAGACTGGTTTCGACGCTATCTTTCATATAGTAAACAACAAACAGTGATTGAACATTTACATTAATGACATAAATGCGGAGCTGAAACAACCACGTCTAAAAACACCCTTTATTATGAAAATATTGTATAATATAAGCCGGAAAATAAAACCGGAAAAGCTAAATAAACTAAATTAAGTAATCCGGCTCGCTTTGGCGCAGTCAATACGTCTGAAGCTGCCTTTGTTCACTTTGTCGCAGTGTGTGCGTCGAATAAGAGAAATATTAAAACTAAAGCAAAATTAATTAACTTCTATAAGTCAAACTCGATAAGTTTAAAATTTTATTTTTTCTGGGTTATTTGTGTGATTTAGCCAATAAATACAAAATTATTATTACAGACTAATAAAAAAGTTTACAAAATCAGTACAAATATAAATTCAATGAAAAATCATGTTATCGGAGCATTTAATGTATACAGAGTTTAATCGAGCCCATAAATAAGGTACAAAGGCATAATCTACACTTCCAAAGATAATGCCAAAAATAAATGCTAGTGACAATATCAATCACCTAACGTTATAAGAGCAAAACGAATAAAATCCTTTTGAAAAACTGCCAACTCTAACAACACAGCGACGAGTTTACCCAATTGAGGATGCACGTTTGTTTACTAAAATCGACTGAGAGACCCTGGCGAAGGGTTTAGAAAAGTAGGTATAAACAACGTATACCTGCAAACCATCTGTGAACCTAGAAATGAAAATTTCTGTAAAAACATCGGGGTTAGTGACGGTTGAACGATTCATCATAATAAAAACTTGCTGATTTAGGCAAATAATACTTTTAACTGCAAATGATAACTTTTTTTTCGAAACAGTGGATAGCTCGCTCTTTAAGGCCTAAATTGGAATACCGCGCCTTAAGTTATATTTACGTTACAGGTTGCTGCGCAGATATAAACTATAAAACGGCCATGAAAGTATCAGATGAGAAAATGCTCACTGTTGAATAAGTCTTTAATAAGCAAAACGACAAAATCTACGCAAAAACTTCTAAAGACGCAGAAAATGTTATTCCAAGGGTTCGACGTGATCACCATCTAGCTACTGTAATGTTTTGGTGGGGAGTCTCCTATAAAGGCACACGTCTTCACTTCTGTGAAAAAGGGGTTAAAACTAGGGCAAAAGTGCAGCAGCAGGATGTTTTGGATGTGGTACAGCAGTTAAGCAATACTTTCTTCGATGGAGAGCATTGGATCTTCCAGCCAGATTCTGCTCCAGCACATAAGGAAAAAACCCCGCAGCAGTGGCTGAAAATCAATATTCCTGGTTTCATAGCTGCAGATGATTGGCCGTCTGGAAGACCAGATTTGAATCTAGACTTGTCTAAAGTTTGTGGTCAGAGTTGGAGAACATGACCTGCCGAATACCCCGCAGAAAGTTGAAAAGTCACAAAAAATCTGTGATTCGAGCATCCTCGTCAATACCAATAGAAACTATGCATTTTGCTATTGATCAATGGTCGAATCGTTTTCAAATAAAATTTTGCAAGAAGTGTCATCAGCAAAAGTGCTAATTGTGAGTCCTTGTATTATAGGCAAATCGTATGCCCAGTGAGGGTATAGTATGGGGCCCGTGCCACTACTTTGTGGTACACCAGCTAAGATTTCAGATGATTCAGTCAGTCTCCCTTTTTACCAGAAAAGTGGGATTTGATAACAATGAAGAAGTTGATCAGGCTGATTTTTATTTTATAGAGTAGGCCATCATGCCAAACGAGATCAAATGTTTGTGATATATCGAAAATGGCAGCTGTACAGTTTTTGTTGCTCAAATGTATATACTGAGTACGTTTCTTTGTAACCTAATTGCAAAAGAACACTAGGTAGGATAAGAAATATCATATAAAGCGTCAACACTAACTCGGAAAAATATGCGAGTTGGGCCAACTCGGTAAACTGATATCCGACCTGAGTTGTAGAGTTCGGAAGTGAGAAAGTGCGCTATTGTGAATTAGCCCTAAGAAAATATATGGGAAATTTAGAATTAAGACCTAATTCGTTTTTATTTCCATAGTATTTGTAAATATATAACTAAATACATAAACCTAAAAATTACATGAAAGAGGCTAACAGGGTTGCTTTTGCAACTAAAGGAAATTTTATCCAAGTTGGAGCGTTCTTTTGCAACTCGGTCTAAGAGCTTCGTCGATTGTGCTGGCACATCTACTAAATCCAAAGCAATCGTTAGATATAACTGTCGGCTTTCTATAATTGAAAGCAATCTTTTAAAAAAAAGTACTTCCATGACTTTGGAGAGAATGGGCACTAAGCAAATAGGCCGATATAACTCCACTTTATCAGCACTTTTTTCGGGTTTAAGTATGAAATTACTTCCTAAAAGTGCATGAAACTGATAAGTTAAATTCGTGATGCCCGTCTGGGGTAGTTGTTTTTTGGTAATTGGATAGTAATTAAGTCATAGCCAGCACTCTTGCTTGGTTTTAGCTTTTCAGTTACTCCTTTCATTTTTGATTTGAGAACTTTCGTCTAGGTGTATCCATTTTAGTAACTTTTACTTCTTCTGTTGTACTAGGTGGGGGTTTCTGTTATGTTTTAGATCGGTTGCTTCTAGTCTGTTGCCATTTTTCTCCTGAGCAGTCGTTTTCTCTTTGCTTACCTTTTTCAACTTTTAGGCTTTAAAAAGGAAGGAGTTGAGTTCCAGCCAGCCTGTTGGAGGCAATTGTTAAAAAGTTCTACTGCATCAATTACATCTTTATCGGATTTCGAAGCCAGTTATTGTTAGAAGAAACCAGACGTCGAAATGAGTTCCAATCTTTTTTCCGATTATAAAGACTGTATTGAGAGGGTGAGACAAAGAGATTATTATTGAGTGTGACCAAAGCGGGAGTGTGGTCAGAAGATAATTCAAAGCACTAATTGCACTTAATTATACGATGTGGTATTGCCTTTATCATAATAATAATTTCGCGTTTCTCCTACAGTTTTTGGTAGGCTTGATTGGCTAGATTTCCCATTGCCTGCCGAGGGGCAACCGCTATTGGAAAAAACTTTTCTCTGATTTTTGATGTTACTTGCCACTGCCAAGATTCGAAAGTACACTAGGCTTCGGCAGCCGTCTTCAGGCATTCTGGAAGAGCGCGAACCCTAGTATGTGTGCTTAGCATTATAGTCTCCGCCTGTTCATATTTTTCGCCGTTGATTGGGTGGGCTATAGATTGCGGATAGGGTCAACAGGCCTGTTAAATCTTCAACAATGATATTCGGTGTGCGTTTATAGCTTCCATGAGATAAGAGTTAGCTTTGCAGTGATTTATGCTGATTCGGATCAGGATACTTGAGCCCGCATGGGCTTTATTATCTGGGTATAATGGTATTTATTATCTGGGTATAATGTGCTAGAACTTATAATTTTATATCTGCAGCGGGTGTCATAAATCGACAGATTTTGCTTGTCCAAATCGTGAAGCTTATATAGAAATAAGAGGAACTTAAAAAGCAATCGGAGTCGGAACATTCCAACATCAATCAAAGCATTTGTGTATAATGCCAAGTCTTTCCCGGGCCTCCCTGCACACTTCAATCAACAACGTACAACCAGATAGAAAATTTGATCAGTTACAGTCTGGCCGCGCCAAGCAGCTGATGAGAAGCAGACAAATAGAAGCATATTTACAGAAGAAAAAATAACGTTACTCACTATTGACATATTTTCTAAGCATAAATTGTGTAAAACTAAAGAGGATCAGTTCCATGACATTGCACAATTAGCTGTAAAATATTTATATAACAACTGTTATGTCTCTATCTTTTCTTAATGTTATTATGTAGAACTGCAGAAGTGTTCGAAACAAATCCACTGAACTGTTTGATTTTTTAATAAGAAACAAAGTCCACATTTGCCATGTACCTGTTGCCATTATAATACCCAAATCAATTTCTCTCGTCATTATTCCAAACATCTGTGATTGAAAATATTGGTATAGAGTTATTATTGAATAATAGCACAAATCTAAGAATTTACAGCGTTTATTTTCCTGGTGGGTCAAATTCAAATGACCTGGGCCGCAAATTCAAATCACACTAAAGAAAATTGTTGTTTTGTATTGATTTGAATAGTAGACACAGAAGTTGGGGATGTTTGAGGGCTAATGGTTGGGGAAATCTATTGCGTGAAACTATAAGATGCTCTACCTACAACTATACTATACTCGCAAAATCCCACTTACATACCAGCAGCAGCGCGATCAAACCCTTCAAATCTTGACTTAATTATCTCAAATTCTGAGATCATCTCCCAGCCTATAGTAGTAAACAGCTAAGCTCTGATCACCTTTCTGCCTTTGTCTGTACCCTTACAGTTTGATTTTAAAAATCCAAAATATTGCAGAAATCGCAGAAAAATATGTCAATGGATTTAGAAACTATTACTAATAAATCCCAAGTGGATGAAAATGTTGCCTTTCTGTCAAAGGAAATTTTAGGCGCAGTAAGAGTGGATGTTCCTAAAATACCATGTAAAAATTTGTTTCTGGAAATGACGTGCTTTGTACAAATGAAAGCAAAGTTGAGCTATTTTCAAAAAATTTTTGGGACTATCATAAGATTTCAGAAAAAATAGGTACACAATCTAATAACATTATTGTGGATACTACTAAAGGGTGGTTATATTTTAAGGACCGATATTGAATGTGAACCACACCTAAACGTCAAGTTTTTTTCTGCATTTCATTTGACATTTCTCAATTTCAGACTAACTCAATTTGAACATGGAAAGATACACAATCGAGCAACGTGTTAAAGTTATTCAGGCTTATTATGAAAATGGGCGTTCAAATCAAAATGCATATAGTGATGAGGCACATTTTCACCTCAGTGGATTCGTCAATAAGCAAAATTGCCGCATTTGGCGAATGATAATCTAAGAGTGATTGTCGAAAAACCAATGCACCCACAAAGAGTGACTGTTTGGTGCGGTTTATATGCTGGCGGCATCATCGGGCCGTATTTTTTTCAAAATGAGGCTGGTCTGGCAGTTACTGTGAATGGTGTTCGCTATCGTGAGATGATAACGAACTTTTTATGGCCCGAATTGGAACATATGGATGTGGACGATATGTGGTTCCAACAGGATAGTGCCACTTGCCGCACAGCCAACGAAACAATGGAACCAAGATCATGTGATTTGACACCGTTGGACTACTTTCTTTGGGGTTATTTGAAAGAAAAGGTGTACGAGTACGTCGATAAGCCAGCAACAATTCAAGATTTAAAGGATGAGATAATTAACGGCATAGAACCTCAATTATGCCTCAGCGTTATCAAAAATTTGGACCATCGGATGGAGGTGTGCCGAGGTCGCGGCGGATATTTGGCCGATATTTTGTTCCATACATAATTGAACCACACCATATAATCATAATAAAAAGAAATTACAATAATTTCCAAAATAATTTGTGTTTTATTCAAAATCAACATCGGTCCTTAAAATTTAACCACCTTTTATGCTACATTTTGATAATCTTCAAATTTCTACGCCCTGTTGTTGATCGCGAAACTGTGTCTCTATTTATTTCCTGAATTGCGGACTAGAAAAGCTTCTGGCATAGATGATATCAAAAACAATATGATAAAATACTTTCCAGAATGCGCGATCAAGTATTTAGTTATCTTAATAAATTCGTGCTTGAAAATTCAATACTTTCCAGATACTTGGAAAGTAGCAAACGTAGTTCCACAAAGTCGGAAAACCTAAAAACCTTGTGACTAGTTATCGCCCAATCAGCCTAAGTAAAATTCTAGAGAAAGTCTTAAAACTGAACATCTGGAGCGTTTTAGATACACAGGAAATTATTCCAAATGAGCAATTTAGAGTTCGTAAATTTCATAGTACTACACAGCAAGTTAAAAGACTTTGTAAACACCATTCCCACGACAGTCGGTTCTACGTACCGGAATGACCTGGGTTTCACCCGGCCAAGGACTGTTGTTTCGGCGATCTAACCCTGTTTAGTTGTCTGTCTCTCCTGGAACAACTCCTTGCAGCAGGGTTGCTTCACCTCCTTCTGGTCAGGGCTGGCATCGAGTCAAACCATGGTCCAGAAACCTATTTTTGCTGCGTTTGCCAGAAAAAGCTCCATCCGAACTCCACTTCGGTAAGGTGTAATTCGTGCGACGGATGGAGCCATCTTAAGGTCTGCTCAGGCCTTAAGACCCACAAGGAGTGGTCCACAAACTATGTGGCCCCATGTGGTTCGCGCCCTATGGCGCCCATAGCCTCTACGGCTCCCCTAGCTGCACCTAGTGCACCGGTGCCTAGCACCGGCAGAACCTCTACGGTTCGCAGGAGCACACAACAACCCCCTCCCCCCCCAACCTAGCTCCGCCCCCCGTGCGGGGAATAGCCAGCAGCTCCTGGTACCCCACACAGTCTGTTCCGTGTGTCAGGCTAGGATATACCGGAATGCGGCATCAGTCAGGTGCAATTCGTGCCAAGGCTGGTGTCACTTTCGAGTGTGTTCTGGCCTGCGCACCACACGTGAATGGTCGGGCGACTACCTGGCTCCCTGTTGTAGAGCCTTGCAACCGCACGCGCCAGTGGCGGCGCTGCCAAACAACACCATAAGGCAGCCCAACGTGCCAATGCATGTGCAGCAGGGTCCAGGTGGGCAACATCACCCTTCCCTCACACCCCTCTCCACGACGACTCTACCGAGGCAAACGAGACTCCTTCAGCTGAACTGCAATGGGCTGCAGGGCAAGATTGAGGAGATAACCGACTTTATGAGTCGGCATAATCTGTCAATAGCTGCGATCCAAGAAACGAAACTGCACAGCAACTCAACTCTGCTACAATGTGCATCGTAAGGATCGCGAGCGAGGTAATGGTGGTGGCTTAGCATTCATCACCCATCACACAGTGCAGTATCGTCTTATTGAAGAAGACATCGACCGCAGGGACACTACCTTAGAATGTCAAGGAATAGATGTCCGGTCAGGCGATGTCGAGCTCGAAATATTTAATATTTATATACCCCCTGTCACCTGCTGCCCGGCAGGATATCACCCTGACATAGGTGCGCTCCTCAGAGGTGAAAACCGATTGGTAGTAGGTTACTTTAATGCGCACCACGATCTCTGGCATTCAAGCCTACCAGCTGATCGTAGGGCAAATGATTTGGCAGAGCAGATAGACGATTCGACATTCTGCACGATGAATGATGATGCCCCCACCAGGATTATGGGTAGTTGCAGCAGCTCGCCTGACCTAACGATAGCTAGCGCAGGTCTGATAAATAGCATAACGTGGCGACCTATGCTATCGCTTGCATCAGACCACCTACCTATAATCATCTCGATTGACAGACCTGCTGACTTTGTCTCCGCGGACCATCGGACCTATATCAACTTTAAAAAGGCTGACTGGGTCAGGTTCGCGGAGTTCACCGAAAATGCCTTCAGGTCTCTTACCGCTCCCACCGACGTTCGAAAAGGCGAACATAAGTTCCGCAAGGTGGTTGCGTCAGCTGCGGCCCGCTTCATTCCGGCAGGGAGGATCCCTGAGATCCGTCCCAACTTCCCGGCTGAAGCGGCCGCTCTAGCGAACGAACGCGACCACCTTCGCCGCTCCGATCCCCGTAATCCTAACATTCAGGATTTAAACGGGGCGATTCGGAGGCTGGTGGACCAACACAAGCGGAACAAGTGGGAGGAGCATCTGAAGTCCTGTAATCTGGTCACGGGTGTTGGTAAGCTTTGGTCTACCGTGAAGTCCTTATCCAACCCGACGAAGCACGACGACCGAGTGGAAATTTCATTCGGGGATCGTGCCTCGTCGGACCCGAAGAGATGCGCGAGCTATTTTAGCCGACAGTTTATACTGCATCCTTCGGGGGATAGGACCAAGCGGAAGGTGACCAGGAGGCTGCGCAAATTACCGAACAACAGCGCGCCTCTTACCTTCACTTGTGGCGAGGTAAAGGAGGTCATCGGTAAGGCGAAAGCCTCCAAGGCCATTGGCCCTGACGGGCTAAGCGTGTTGATGCTGAAAAATTTAGGCCCCGCGGGAGTTGAGTTCCTCACCGGGATCCTCAATTTGTCTATGGCCACCCTCATCATTCCAGCCATCTGGAAGGTTGGGAGGGTGGTCCCACTACTGAAACCAGGGAAACCAGCCGACAAGGGTGATTCCTATCGGCCGATTTCCCTGCTTTCACCTGTGGTAAAGACACTTGAGGCCCTACTCCTCCCGTACTATACATACCACCTTGGGTCAGCTAAGCATCAACATGGCTTCCGGAAAGTGCACAGCACAACAACAGCACTTAATGCCATAAACACGCAGGTGAACCGTGGTCTTAACCAAAACCGCCCCTGCGAGAGAACCGTCCTAGTAGCGTTGGACCTGTCGAAAGCTTTCGACACAGTTAGCCACTCCACGCTACTAGCTGACGTGGAATCATCAACTCTCCCGCAGGGACTGAAACGGTGGACCGCGAATTACCTGTGTGGTCGTCAATCATCGGTATGGTCTAGAGACACAACATCGAAACCAAGGAGGATTAAACAAGGGGTACCGCAGGGTGGCGTCCTGTCCCCATTACTGTTTAATCACTACATCTCCAAGCTCCCTCAACCGCCAGAGGGAGTCACGATTGTCTCCTATGCTGATGATTGCTCGATAATGGCAACCGGCAATGCAATTGATGATCTGTGTTTGAAAGTGAACGGATATCTCTCGGATCTTGCCCACTTTTTCACTAGCAGAAACCTGGCGCTGTCCCCTGCCAAGTCCTCGGCGACCCTTTTTACCACCTGGACGAAGGAGGTCAGGCTGGATCTTAACATCCACATCGATGGCACCCCCATTCCGACGGTTAACCACCCGAAGATTCTGGGGGTGACTTTCGACAGCCTGCTCTCCTTCTCCGCGCACACTACCGCAATCGCCAATAGAGTACAGAGCCGCAACAATGTCCTCAAGTCGCTCGCCGGCAGCTCTTGGGACAAAGACAAAGAAACGTTGTTGGCAACATACAAGGCGATTGGCCGGCCGGTAATAAACTATGCTGCGCCAGTTTAGTCGCCGGGAACCAGCAGGACACAATGGACGAAGCTGCAGACCTGCCAGAACGCCGCACTCCGCACGGTGACGGGATGTCTTCTGATGTCGCCTGAGGAGCATCTCCACCAAGAGGTCAATGTGCTCCGAGTTAAGGAGCACAACCTCATGCTCAGCGCAGTTCCTTGCTGGATGTCACCGCTCGGGGCATCCAAACGGGCACCTGCTTGCAGTGGAACTGCCCCCCAGGCACATTAGAAGACATCTACTAGAACTAAAGGACGAGATCCAGCCACTCATCACACAACCGCTGGATCCGGAGGCGTACCGGCGGGTCCTAAGCAACATCCACAGAGACACAGTCACGAACATCATTGACTCCCGCCAGGCAAATGCAGTCATCGGAGCCCAACCACCACCTGTAGCAGATGAGGAGTCCCTGCTGCCCCGCGAGTCCCGCGTCACTCTGGCACAACTACGATCTGGATACTGTAGCAGGCTCAACTCCTACTTATCCAGAATCAACCCCGACATACCCAACACATGTCCGGCATGTGGAGATTCTCCGCACGACACCAACCACCTATTCACATGCCCTCTCAAACCCACTCATCTAACCCCCCTCTCCCTCTGGTCCAACCCTGTCGAAACTGCACGTTTCCTGGGCCTCCCCCTAGATGAGTTTGACGACAACGACCATGGGTGAATCCGCTCTTTACGGGGCGCGACTAGCCGCTACAACAACAACAACTTTGTAAACACATTAAAAGTATCTTTGTAGTTAAGACGTAGTTAAGTGTTGTTGATTCACTTGTTTTACTAGACATAGAAAAGGCTTTTGACACAGTATGGCATAACGGATTAATTTTTAAATTAATTGATTACTCTTTTCCACCACATTTAATAAAAATTATTAAAAGCTTTTTAAGTGATCGTTATTTTTGTGTTCAGATTGGTAATGAATATAGCGATTTAAATTTAGTTCCCGCAGGGGTTCCTCAGGGTTCAGTTACCGGACCGTTGCTTTTTATCATCTACTGTTCAGAAATACCTAAATCAACTGACTGTAATTATGCTATGCACGCATATGATATTGCTATTTTTAGTTCGCCTGATTTCGGTCAACAATCTGTTACTCATCTACAGCCTGCTATAAATCTGGTCACAAATATTTTCATAAATGGAAAATCAAAGTAAACATAAGCAAAACGCAATCCATTTTTCACGAGGAAAATAAACTCTTGCTTTTATCCACATTAAAATATTCATATTTGCAATAACGAAGTGCAGTGGTCTACCAATATCAAATATCTCGGGATTGTACTTGACCCGAAACTTCTTTTCAGAGATCACATTCACCACATAATCATCAAGTTCAATATAGAACTCAAACTACTACATCCGCTAATAAACAGGAAATCTAAGCTTAGTAATGACAACAAAATTACAATTGCAAAAGTTATATTTCTATCCATAATTTTGTACGCAAGTCCGGTCTGTGGAAATTGTGCTAAATTTCATATTATGAAATTGCAGATTCGGCAAAATAAATTATTAAAAATGATGCTTAATCTACCATGGCACTTTTCAACCGCAGAGTTGAATGCCTAAAATAATATGACTCGTCTCTCAGATCGCATTGTCAAAATTACTAATAATTTTATGCGTCTCTGTGATATATCGACAAATCCATTAATTAGTAGTTTAAATGAACCTTAATTTTTACTACTAATGCATACATCAACTTTACTTAAACAGCCATATTAGTTATACATGTTCCACTTTGTTAGCTATAAGCTTACTCTTTCTTCTACCTTGAAAGGTGTTTCCGTAAAAAGGTTTTTTTTTAATTTAATTATTATTATTATTTTTTTTCTCCTTTAAGCCCATTTATAACGTGCATTACCAAAATTTCTCTTTTATACAATATATAATAGTCTAGTTGTAAGGTTTACTAATAAACCATATCCTCTTGAATTGTACATATTTTAATGGAAATAAATTGATTGATTGAAACGTTTACCCCTGTGCAGTGTCATAATTGCCTAGAATTTGGTCACTCGAAGCGTTACTGCACCTTACCTAGTGTATGCGTGAATTGTGGGAATTTACACAGCTCAAAAGACTTTGTAAAACCGAAAACAAATTCTGAATAAAAAAATGCAGCAATTGTGTTGAAAATCACACCCCAAAGTATAGTATAGGGGTTGCAGAGTATAGTACATGCCGTTAAAAGAAAAAGCATTAACATTACCCGAACTACGCGACCTCAGCCCATTGTAGCTACAACATTCCTGAACAGACCCAACTTTGTAAGGCATGCCCAAGCTTTAAAAGGCTCGCCCCAGCTCCTAACGCAGGAAGAGTTCATCTGTTAGCCAATCCGATGCAATAATAATTAGAAATTAAAATCTTCTGCTACAAACAATTTTGCCGAATGCATGTATTAATATAGGTTTTTGGAATGCTAACGGCTTAAGGTAACGTAAAAATGAGCTTCAAATCATCCTAGTCATTTAACCAACCTTAACCACTTTCAATTGAAGAATTCGTATTTTATGACACTAAACATCCCGAAGGAAAAGCATGCGGGGGGACAGGAATACAGGAATACAGGAAAAAATTAAACACTTCACTACAAGAGTAATCTAAAGACTGCATTCACTCTACTTCTGTATATATATACGATAGCTCTGGTGGAATAAATATATCCGCTATATACTGCCCTCCCCGTCATAACATATCTGTAACTCAGTTCACGGAATGTTTTTCTAAGTTGGGTAAAAGATTTCAAGAAGCAGGCGACTACAATGCAAAACATTCATTCTGGGGATCTAGATTAATATCTCCAAAGGGAAGACTTATATAAAGCCGTACAAACTAACAGATTTGATGTTATTTCCACTGGACAGCCAACATACTGGCCAACCGCTCATAGTAAGATACCTGATCTAACTGACTTCGGAGTAACCTGTGGTCTCGATCGGGCACAAGTTCAAATCAAATCCCTTTTCGATCTATCCTCTGATCATTTTCCTTGTTTAATAACTCTTAATATAATCCCCACTCAACCAAATTTAACTAATAGAATTACTGGTTGGCTTAAATATAAAAATATATATAAGCACTCGTGTAAAGTTAAACACGCTTCTTAAATCATTTATAGAGGTAGACCATGCAGTTAGAATATTTAATGACTTACTTTATATATCTGCGCAAATTTCAAAGCCTGCATTGCCTAGGAATAATCATAGACCAAGTTTTAACGTTCTACGGGTAAAGATATCACCAACCTAGTAAATATGATGAGGCAACTTAGAAGAGATTGGCAAAGGGTTCGTTCCCCGACTTTGAAACATGAACTCAACAAATGCACAAAAGAGTTTCACTGCTTCTTAGCTGAAAAACGAGAAACTAATTTTCAAAATAAACTCCCATTCTTGTTGCCAACTAATTATTCCTTGTGGCAGTCAGTTAAAAGTTTCAAAGAACTAGTAGAGGACCGGGAACATCCACTACGAACTCAAAGTGGTGAATGGTGAAAATGTATATCCTTTGCCACTCATCTTTCCAACGTATTTACAACTAATCAAGATAACAACGCCATTCCAGAAGCCTATGTGCATTTAGCTGAAGCCCCAATTCCATTTAATATTAAAGCCCTTAATACAACTATTACCGACGATATGCAGAGAAACAAAGCACCCGGCTATTACAGGATAACAGGAGAAGTGATAAAAGAGCTTCCGTCCGTTGCAACCAAACACTTGCTTTATATCTTTAATAGCATATTACAATTGCACTACTTTCCTAACCCTGGAAATAAGAAATTTCGTCAGTCTATCGGACGTTGCACAAATCATAACTTTTAATAAATATAAATACAGGCTGCCACAGTAACACGGTTGGTTGTTTAAAACTTATTGTACAAGTTGAGCTATTTTCGAAAAATGAAATAACCAAAAATAGTTAATACTAAAGAAAAATTAGTGGGAGGTGGTCAATAAAGTCGTATTTGAACAGAAGACAAAATAATAATTTTGGAAGTGGCGTGGCAATGCTAATTATGATAAACAGTTTTATCTCAGTAACTGCCTTACAAATCTCTACCTAACTATTTTTTTCAATAAACTAATATTTATTTTCTTGTTCAATAAAATAATAAGAATTATTACAACGCCTTTTTTTTTGTTGATATGACTTAAACGCTTTTGGCAAGTTAGTTTTTCTCAGTTATCCATACTGGAAGATATTTCTAATAAAGAAAGCATTTCTAAGTTATAAGTATATGTAAGCTGTTTTGTAATCTTACTACCTGGTTATTTAGTTGTATTAGTTAGAGAGGAAATCAAGCATTAATTGGTGATGGTTTTAATTTCGTGATTTAATTCTTATAAAACTCCCTTCAGCTTGTATTGGTTCCGAAGACTCCTTGACATATTTAAACAATATCGGACGGCAGGACTTAACTGATGCAGACCGTGGGTTTTTGTCAATATTATGAGGCTTCATCTTTTAGTCGTAAGGCAACAACAAACGCCATAAAAATATTAGCATCTGTAATAGTTTCATCGTCCACATTATTCCTTGTTTACAGGCGATTGGCCCTGATGAACCACCACAGCCCCATTTATTAATCAATCTTAATCTTTCTGGCAGTGATTTCAACTTTTCTTCAGAAAAACTCGGCAAGAGTAGTCTGGATAAAGAGGATAATAGTAACAATCGCTTCGATATCTTGGGTAAGAAACTAAACCAAGATGGGATGGTCAAATGCATTTACAAAAAAGTGACACCGAATGGGAAGCAATAAAAAGTAATAAATTGGAACAAATAAATGAGAACACTAAAACACAAAAGAGTGCCAAAACTGAAAACGTGTGAAAACGTGAAAAACACGATGATTAATCTGCCAGCATGAAGAGTGTTGACGGAGTAGAGAACAGCGGATGACTGGCAGTGTTGCTGCAGTCACTTTCTGCGCAAGTAAACGAACTAATAAAGTCTATCATATCGCGGCTAAACATAGAAAAGGCAACTCTCACAGAAGAGAATGCCCGACTTAAAAAAAAACAATGCAAATGAATACTGATACAACACCTGTATTGCCTGATGACACGAAAATGGAACAAAATAACACAGAAGAAGCGAACTTTCCTGCGCTGCCTAGTATTCCGAATGAAAGTTACTCAGTTCACATCTGTTCGCAGAGAGTAAATTAAAAGATAACTCACCTACACTGATATGTTATAACATCAACCAAAAAGAGATAGCTAATAACTTAAAGTTACTGCTCAGTCATAAAAATTTTGCATTTGACATTGTCAACAAGAATGTCACAGACATAAATACATTTATAAAAGACGACTACAGTAAAATTAGGAATTTTTTGATAATATAGGAGTGCAAGTTCACTCCTAGTGGAGAAAAAGTACATTCCATTATAATAAAAAAGTTACTTATCAAAGTTTTATAATATCAGATATATATTTAATTGTAAGAAATGTTTTGAGAAATGGAAACCCATGTTACCACCACAGTGTAAAAACTGTCAACGATACACACATGTGACAAGCAATTGTCATATGACATGCCGCTGGGTCAAATGTGTTGCGGAATATGGCCCAGCTGAATGCTAAATTCCGTGATATCCTCATTAAATAAAGTAATTTTTCCAAAACTGTTAAAATATACACCAAGTGAAAATTTTCCTGAAATTTGCCTGAAACAAAGCTTTTTCAAACTGTAGACACGAATGCATAAGATTACTTGGAAGTAATATATCTGACTGCATGAAAAGGATAGTTGCTTTACAAATACCTACAGGCAATTAAAAAATAATGATAAAAAATCAAAAGCTCTGTTCAGTTTACTCATTCAGAATCAATTATGAACAATAAATCTCTCAAATACATATTTTTAAATGTAAATTAATTAATTTCTCGACCCAAAGGGCATTACTTTAATTTGTTTCTAAAAAATCATAAGCCTGATATAATCTCAATAGCACAACATCGGCTCAGTCAAAACTACAAATGATGAGGAAATTTCATTTGTCTCCGTGTAGAACCGCAAATGTAAGCAATTATTGGTTTAGACCCAAGAATGAGAGAATACAAGATTACGTCTTCCGCGGACGATAGTTCTCTCCCTGTCGATTAGACAGCATTCACCCATTCGTTGATGAAATAAAAGCATTTTACTCAAATAATGCTAAAAAAAACTTACCTCTTCTGCGCTTCTTCCTCTTTTTTTTTTTTGAATTTTTTATTGTTCTCTTCTTTTCTAGTTAATATTACGTAACTATCAGTTGCTCTCAGTGTGGAAGGCGCAATCTTGTTTTCTATCACTTTTGGTGGATACCTAAATGCTAGCCATCCCAGTTGCCGGGATCCATATACTAATCCTAATGACAAAGTATTGCAAAATGGACTCCAACAATGTTCAACGCTGAAGTGAATCCCAACGAAGTTTCTTACTAGGGTATCTAATTGTACAGCATCCTTTTTAGATATATTTTTAGTAACTTCATTTGCTGGAATTGATTTCGACGTTTCGAACAGATATCAACATTGTCTGATAATACACTCATTTGAATCAGATCATAGCGCGGTTGATATAATTAAAACATCAGATCACAATGCCTTTAAATGTCAGTTAACGGAACAAACGATCGAGAATTATCTGCAAATCAACCGAAATGTCACAGAAAAGGAAATTGATAATTGTATCTGCACTTTAAATTCTTCCGCAACTATGAACTCATGAGCCATACCAAAGGTAACAGTTCGTAATCGCGGTCTCATAAATTTGTTCCAGAGTGTCCTCGATCTTCAATCTCCAATTACCTCCTAAAGAAAACGTACCCACTTTTCTGGAAGTTCGTTACGATTCTTATCAATCATTGATACAATATAGGGTACTTTCCAGAAGAGTGGATAACGGCGAAGGTGAAATGTGTATCAAAACCAAATTCTAACCCTATGTATCCATACAGCTACCACCGAATATCCCTTTTATCAACTGTCAGCAAACTGCTGGAAGAATTCTTGCTAGAAAAAATCAAGCCACATGTTGATGAACACAAATTTTTAAAAGATTACCAGATTACTATCGGATTTCTTATGCACTAAACCGGCGCAAGGCAACTATTGTCGTTAGTCTGGATCTCGAAAAAGCCTTAGATACTGCTTGAGTAGAATGTGTCATATATAAAATGTATCGAAAATTTGACTTCAATAAAAAGCTATGTTATTAGTTATTTAAGAGATCGATAATTTAATGTCGCGAATGGAGACGATAACTCCATGATAAGAAATGCAAGTACGGGCGTCCCACAAGGTTCCCTGCTAGGGCCTATGTTGTAGAACATCTTCCTAGCAGACTTTCCAGATACGCAGGCCAACTGAAGTTCTCGTAATATGCAAGTTGTTATATAAGCAAAAGCTAAACAGAAAATTAAGGCATGTCTAAACGATTGAGATGTAGAATGGAAAATATATGAAAGATGGCGTTTGGCAGTTTTAATTATACAGCGTGAATTATATTTTCCAACGTAATGTTAAAGAAGTCACACCAAAGGGAAACCCAATTTGGTATTAAACGGCCCGGAGAGGTCCATCCCAATTCTGACTGAGCTGGTGGTGTTGCTCAGCGTCACTTTACATAGTCGTATTAATTTTGCAGGGATGCTAAATTCAGACATGTCGGCATATAAGCAAATTCTTCTCGTGTGGTCCTCTTCTCGTCACGTCATCACCGATTTGGGGTTCGGGTTCTTCACCTTCTCTGGCGATGCTTTCGCTGTCACTATGAGTGGAGAAATGTTCTCTCCACAATTTGATTGTGTTTTGGACATCAGTAACCAGGTCGCCGTTGTGTGGCGCATTTAGTGTCGGCTAGCATCTCAAGCTCTTCGTACTAACGTATTTTGGCGAGTTGTTGTAGCGGCAAGTCACGCTCTGTGAAGAACGGATTCACGGTCGTTGTCGTCAAGCTCAGTTAGGGGGAGGCCTAGGAAACGTGAAGTTTCGTCGGGTTTGGACCAGAGGGAGAGGGGGGTTATATGAGCTGGGTTGAGAGGACATGTGGATAGGTGTTTGGTATCGTGTGGCGAATCTCCACATGCCGGATATATGTTTGGTATGTCGGGGTAGATTCTGGATAGGTAGACGTTAAGTCTACTGCAATATCCAGATCTTAATTGGGCCAAAGTAGCGCGGCACTCGCGAAGCAGCAGGGACTCTTCATCTGCAATTGGTGGTGTTTGGGGTCCTAATACGGTATTGACAAGGCGAGGGGCGATGGTGGTAGGGACTTTCGTTTTGTGGATGTTGCTTAGGATGGATCAGACGTGCATCGGTGATGATCAGACGTGTTTCTTTATGTCTCTCGGTTCTAACGACATACATACATGTTTTCGGCCTATGTGTATTTGCAAAGTGAATTTAAATATAATTTATCAAGTAATCTGGACAATACTAGTGAGATAGTGACTCTAAATTTATATTTCTATTTTATATCTAACTGTGTCTATTTGCGCGAAAATGACTTGTCTGTGCGGTCTGGAAGTGAAGCGATCGCATCCCAAAATTCAATGCGCAAAGTGCAATGAACTTTTTCATTTGAAGTGCGTTAACATCTTGCCATCGGACGTTGAGTTCTTATTGAAATCTGACAAGCCTTTTCTCTGCAAAGTATGCACCAATGCTCGCCGAAATTCTATTCACTCACCGCCCCCATCCATTGCTCTTGATAAGAGGGAAATCTCCGCGAATGCGGGTAACGGAAGCGATATGCAGTGTAATGATAATATGCTACAACGGCAAAAATATCAGAAAACTAGTTTACCAACGCTACAAATCGCCGAGTTAAGTGAATGCATCGAAGACTCTAATGACGCAAACCTACAAGCATTATTAAATACTGCTATAAACGAAAGTTCTGATCTTAGAGCAGAGAACGCCCATGTTATTGCATTGGTTAATGCACTCCACGAAGGCAAAAAGTGCTTAATTAGTAAAACTGAATGCTTACAGTCTGAACTGCACTCTTTAAAGAGCTTACTTCGCTTTGATGAGCTTACATCTGCTATTTCTATGCTCTCAGCAGAAGTAAAAGATATTCGGCTCGACCTTCGCTCTTCTACACACAGCATTAGAGCTGTCTGCAAGACGTCTCTGCCTGACACTTATAACGCTGTGACGTGAATTGCTCACCGGCTGTGGATGCTGACATACGAGTACATGCTTCGCCTGTGACATCTGCTAGTGGTTGTTCTCCCGATGTTGTTGCGCCTATTACTGTTGCTACAAATTCTGCCGCTACGGGCTCTGTTGTTAACGCTGCTGCTGTGGCTGCTGATAATCCTAGCGCTCAGCCGCCCTTGCAGGTACAATGGACAACTATTGGTAATGAAAGGCACAAAAAGCAAAAGAAGGCTCGTGCTGTGGTCGTTGGGTCTAACACCAGTAACGAGTTGGACGTAATTGCCTCTAAGAAATGGATTCACATTTCCTCATTTAAACCTACTGTAACTGTGGATAATATCGTAGCCTATATTGCAAAAAACTCAAGCATTGAGCATAGTCAAATTGCTTGTTTTAAGCTAATCAAAAAGGATGCCGAAATGGGTTCTTTAAAAAAGATAAATTTTAAGGTGGGCGTTCCGGAATCTTTATTTGATATGGTTTTGAACCCTACGCTTTGGCCTGCTGACGTTAAAGTACGCCCCTTTCAATTTTTTCGAAAAGACAATCAGCAGACCCAGAAAACATAGCTTCTAGTAG
Organism: Anomoia purmunda; assembly: GCA_951828415.1. NCBI lineage: Eukaryota > Metazoa > Arthropoda > Insecta > Diptera > Tephritidae > Anomoia > Anomoia purmunda. Next base: position 38,368,429 of record OX639994.1, on the reverse strand, counting down.
CGATCTGACTAATACAGTACCCGATAAAAGTATTAGTATATATTTTCAAAACACCTCTGGAATGCGAACCAAAGCTGCTGACGTGCATTTGTTGAGCTCCCAGGCAAGCTACGATGTCTTCGTTCTTATCGAAACATGGCTCAATATAAATTTCTATGATTCTGAATATTTCGACTCAAACCAATATGATGTATTCCGGAAGGATAGAGATGCTGATAAAACCGGATGTAAGCGTGGTGGCGGTGTTTTAATTGCTGCTAAGCGTGAACTTCGAGCTGCCGAAATATGCCTCGATAACAAAGACTCTACACTGGACCAAATATGTGTGCGAATTCATGGAACTTCCGCAAATTTATTCATTTGTGCCTCATACATCCCCCCTCTTAGTCCATTGTCGCTGTACAATGCACATGTCGATAACGTGATCTCGATACACTCTCAAATTGGGAGCCAACAACTTTGTGTCCTTGGGGATTTTAACCTGAGCAACATTTCTTGGCCTTATTTGAACGATGCAAGCTCCCTTACGCTTTGTAATGTCAACACTCCTTCTGAGACATATTTAATTGATAATTTTTTAAGTATTGGATTACTCCAAGTAAACAGTTTTATTAATAAGTGTGATCGAATATTAGATCTTATTTTCTTATCAAACAACTTAAATTATCAGCTTTTAGAATGTAGCTCGCCGATTTCTTCGGCCTGTATTCACCATATTCCACTTGTTCTAGATTTAGAGTTCTATAAGTATTTCAATATCTCTCCAGCTAAGCAGATCATAAAATTTAATTTTAGCAAGTGTAATTTTGAGTTCGTAAGTAATTTATTCCTGGAGCTCGACTGGGATCTTACATTTGCTGACTTGGACTTAATTGATTGCTTTGGGGTTTTTAAAGCAAAACTGAATAGCGTGTGTCTGGAGCATATTCCTGGTTTTCCGGCCAAAAAATACAAAATACCCTGGTATAACAAGGAGCTCAAGCATTTAAAAAACCGTTGGAATAAGCTATATAAAAAATTCAAAGCTTCAAATAGTCCGGATATTTATAATGTTTATAAATGCAAGCTGGCAGAATTTAGGAAGCTCGACAAAACCTTGCATAATAAGTACATTCGGAATTTTGAACAGAGCATAAATAAGAACCCGAATGCATTCTGGACTTTTTTAAAATCGAAAAGATCGACTTCAAGTGTACCATCCTCCATGTTTTACAGAGAAAAATATGCCAAATCCCTCGAAGATGTATCAAACCTTTTTTCAGAATTTTTTAGTGCTAATTTTGTATGCGATATGTATTGTGATACAAACTATTCAGATTTCTCTGATTTGCCAGATTCCTCTTTGTCCTTTGGCGCATTGTCCGTGACGGAAAAGGACGTCCAAGAAGCGATCGCTATTCTGAAGCCCTCATTCCTAACAGATACTGATGGTCTATCACCTGTTCTCTTCAAAAATTGCCCCTCGCTCATTAAGCCATTAACGTACATTTTTAATAAGTCACTTTCAGAGGGATTATTTCTACAGGACTGAAAAAATCTTATATAACTCCAATCTTCAAAAGTGGGAATAAAAACGACGTCACAAATTATAGACCTATTACTAAACTGACTACAATTTCGAAAATATTTGAGACCGTTGCCAAAGCAAAGATTACTTACGCAGTTTCGAGCCTCATAAGCCCGAATCAACATGGATTTGTGAGAGGAAGATCTACTGTGACTAATCTCGCAATTTTTTCTGAGGACTGTCTGGACAGCTTTAAGGCCAGCTATCAAGTAGATGCCATCTATACGGACTTTTCGAAGGCCTTTGATAGGGTCTCACATAAAATATTGCTACGTAAATTAGCTCATTTAGGATTTAACTCCACTTTCCTAAACTGGATAGCTTCATATTTATCGGGTAGGGTTTCCGCTGTTGTGCTTGACAACGCTACTTCCCGGCCTTTTCAGGTTTTGTCAGGTGTTCCTCAAGGCAGTATTCTTGGGCCACTACTCTTCATAATTTTTATCAATGATATAAGTTCATGCTTTCTCTTCTCGAAATTTCTCCTCTACGCTGATGACCTAAAAATTTATTCCGCCATATTCAATATTGAGACCTCAGTTTTAATGCAATCGGATATAGACAGGGTTTGTTCCTGGTGCGAGAAAAATCGTTTATATTTGAACACTGACAAATGCTTTCAAGTAGTTTTTTCTAGAAAAGTTAACACCATACACTATTCCTATCATATTTCCGGGTCGGAACTGAAATCTGTAGACCAAATCAAAGACTTAGGGGTATTTTTCGACTCTAGACTCACTTTCAGAAACCATATTGATCATTTAATTCCAAAGGCGTACGCTATGTTAGCCTTTGTACGGCGTAATAGTACTAATTTTTCAGACCCTTACACTCTCAAAAAGTTGTATGTAGCATTTGTTAGGGCCGGGTTGGATAAGCCTCTTTTATCTGGCGGCCTTTTCAAGCCACTCACACGAATAGAATTGAGCGCATACAAAATTTTTTTATTAAATTTGCTTTACGGCCACTGAATTTTTCAGAGCCCTTGCCATCATATGACTCCCGATGTCAACTCTTGAATCTAACTTCACTACACAGTAGAAGAATAATTTTATCGTGTTCCTTTGTGTTAAATGTGCTGACAAATGAGATAGATTGTACTGATATCTTGAGAAGATTACCTCTCAATATACCTGTCAGAAACTTGCGCCATTTTTATTTGTTTTATGTGGAATCGAACAAAGTCAATTATGCAGCCAATGCTCCAGTTGCGCGAACCTTGAGAGAGCTCAATAGTATTGAGGATATCGACCTCTCATTTCCTGGAGTGGTATTGAAAAACTTGGTAGTAAGTCATTTTCAAACTCGAAGATGTTAATTTTAAGTGAATAGCTAGCGTGGTGGCGGTGTTTTAATTGCTGCTAAGCGTGAACTTCGAGCTGCCGAAATATGCCTCGATAACAAAGACTCTACACTGGACCAAATATGTGTGCGCATTCATGGAACTTCCGCAAATTTATTCATTTGTGCCTCATACATCCCCCCTTTTAGTCCATTGTCGCTGTACAATGCACATGTCGATAACGTGATCTCGATACACTCTCAAATTGGGAGCCAACAACTTTGTGTCCTTGGGGATTTTAACCTGAGCAACATTTCTTGGTCTTATTTGAACGATGCAAGCTCCCTTACGCTTTGTAATGTCAACACTCCTTCTGAGACATATTTAATTGATAATTTTTAAAGTATTGGATTACTCCAAGTAAACAGTTTTATTAATAAGTGTGATCGAATATTAGATCTTATTTTCTTATCAAACAACTTAAATTATCAGCTTTTAGAATGTAGCTCGCCGATTTCTTCGGCCTGTATTCACCATATTCCACTTGTTCTAGATTTAGAGTTCTATAAGTATTTCAATATCTCTCCAGCTAAGCAGATCATAAAATTTAATTTTAGCAAGTGTAATTTTGAGTTCGTAAGTAATTTATTCCTGGAGCTCGACTGGGATCTTACATTTGCTGACTTGGACTTAATTGATTGCTTTGGGGTTTTTAAAGCAAAACTGAATAGCGTGTGTCTGGAGCATATTCCTGGTTTTCCGGCCAAAAAATACAAAATACCCTGGTATAACAAGGAGCTCAAGCATTTAAAAAACCGTTGGAATAAGCTATATAAAAAATTCAAAGCTTCAAATAGTCCGGATATTTATAATGTTTATAAATGCAAGCTGGCAGAATTTAGGAAGCTCGACAAAACCTTGCATAATAAGTACATTCGGAATTTTGAACAGAGCATAAATAAGAACCCGAAAGCATTCTGGACTTTTTTAAAATCGAAAAGATCGACTTCAAGTGTACCATCCTCCATGTTTTACAGAGAAAAATATGCCAAATCCCTCGAAGATGTATCAAACCTTTTTTCAGAATTTTTTAGTGCTAATTTTGTATGCGATATGTATTGTGATACAAACTATTCAGATTTCTCTGATTTGCCAGATTCCTCTTTGTCCTTTGGCGCATTGTCCGTGACGGAAAAGGACGTCCAAGAAGCGATCGCTATTCTGAAGCCCTCATTCCTAACAGATACTGATGGTCTATCACCTGTTCTCTTCAAAAATTGCCCCTCGCTCATTAAGCCATTAACGTACATTTTTAATAAGTCACTTTCAGAGGGATTATTTCTACAGGACTGAAAAAATCTTATATAACTCCAATCTTCAAAAGTGGGAATAAAAACGACGTCACAAATTATAGACCTATTACTAAACTGACTACAATTTCGAAAATATTTGAGACCGTTGCCAAAGCAAAGATTACTTACGCAGTTTCGAGCCTCATAAGCCCGAATCAACATGGATTTGTGAGAGGAAGATCTACTGTGACTAATCTCGCAATTTTTTCTGAGGACTGTCTGGACAGCTTTAAGGCCAGCTATCAAGTAGATGCCATCTATACGGACTTTTCGAAGGCCTTTGATAGGGTCTCACATAAAATATTGCTACGTAAATTAGCTCATTTAGGATTTAACTCCACTTTCCTAAACTGGATAGCTTCATATTTATCGGGTAGGGTTTCCGCTGTTGTGCTTGACAACGCTACTTCCCGGCCTTTTCTGGTTTTGTCAGGTGTTCCTCAAGGCAGTATTCTTGGGCCACTACTCTTCATAATTTTTATCAATGATATAAGTTCATGCTTTCTCTTCTCGAAATTTCTCCTCTACGCTGATGACCTAAACATTTATTCCGCCATATCCAATATTGAGACCTCAGTTTTATTGCAATCGGATATAGACATTGTTTGTTCCTGATGCGAGAAAAATCGTTTATATTTGAACACTGACAAATGCTTTCAAGTAGTTTTTTCTAGAAAAGTTAACACCATACACTATTCCTATCATATTTCCGGGTCGGAACTGAAATCTGTAGACCAAATCAAAGACTTAGGGGTATTTTTCGACTCTATACTCACTTTCAGAAACCATATTGATCATTTAATTCCAAAGGCGTACGCTATGTTAGCCTTTGTACGGCGTAATGGTACTAATTTTTCAGACCCTTACACTCTCAAAAAGTTGTATGTAGCATTTGTTAGGGCCGGGTTGGAATATGCCTCTTTTATCTGGCGGCCTTTTCAAGCCACTCACACGAATAGAATTGAGCGCATACAAAATTTTTTTATTAAATTTGCTTTGCGGCCACTGAATTTTTCAGAGCCCTTGCCATCATATGACTCCCGATGTCAACTCTTGAATCTAACTTCACTACACAGTAGAAGAATAATTTTATCGTGTTCCTTTGTGTTAAATGTGCTGACAAATGAGATAGATTGTACTGATATCTTGAGAAGATTACCTCTCAATATACCTGTCAGAAACTTGCGCCATTTTTATTTGTTTTATGTGGAATCGAACAAAGTCAATTATGCAGTCAATGCTCCAGTTGCGCGAACCTTGAGAGAGCTCAATAGTATTGAGGATATCGACCTCTCATTTCCTGGAGTGGTATTGAAAAACTTGGTAGTAAGTCATTTTCAAACTCGAAGATGTTAATTTTAAGTGAATAGCTAGTAAGAATTTAAATGTATTCCATGGCTAATTAAATAAATAAATAAAATAAATAAATAAATAAATAATGGCAACGGGCAGTGTAATTGATGACCTGTGTTCGAATGTGAACGGATATCTCTCCGATCTTGCCCATTCCCCCCATTCCGACGGTTAATCGCCCGAAGATTCAGGGGGTAACTTTCGACAGCCTGCTCTCCTTCTCTGCGCACACTACTGCAATCGCCAATAGAGTACAGAGCCGCAACAATGTCCTCAAGTCGCTCGCCGGCAGCTCTTGGGGCAAAGACAAAGAAACGTTGTTGGCAAAATACAAGGCGATTAGCCGGCCGGTAATAAACTAGGCTGCGCCAGTGTGGTCGCCGGGAACCAGCAGGACGCAGTGGATGAAACCGGAGGCTTGCCAGAACGCCGCACTTCGCACGGTGACGGGTTGCCTGCTGATATCGCCTGAGGAACATCTCTATCAAGAGGTAAATGTGCTCCGCGTTAAGGAGCACAATCTCATGCTCAGCAAGCAGTTCCTTGCTGGGTGTCACCGTTCGGGGCGACCAAACAGGCATCAGCTTGCGGTGGGGCTGCCCCCAGGCACATCATAAGGAATCTCCTAGAACCAAAGGACGAGATCCAGCCATATATAACACAACCGCTGGATCCGGAGGCGTACCGGCAGCTCCTAAGTGGCATCCACAAAGAGACTGTAACCACCGCAATTGACTCTCGCCAGGCAAATGTCGTAAAAGGAGCCCTGCCACCACCAATTGCAGATGAGGAGTCCTTGTGAGTTCCGCGTCACTCTGGCACAATTACGATCTGGATATTGTAGTAAACTCACACTCACACTCACTATCCACAATCAACCCTGACATACCCTGTACATGCCCGGCATGTGGAGATTCTCCGCACGATACGAATCATCTATTGACATGCCCTCTCAAGCCCACTCATCTGACCCCCCTCTCCCTCTGGTCCAACACTGTCGAAACAGCACGTTTCCTGGCCCTTCAACTTGATGAGTTTGAAGACAACGACCATGGGTGACTCCGCTCTTTAGAGGGCGTGATTAGCCGCTACAACAACAACAACAACCTTCCCCATAAGGGTTCGAGCTACGGTAAGCGTGAAGACGCCGAGCGTTGAGATTTATCCAACCAGAAAAAATACCACTAAATGGTTCTTGGGTAACAGGACTCAAAGACGAGACTAAGTAACGAGTCACTGTTACCATTTGTGCATTGGCGACATCTGCAAGGGGCATTTTCTTGATAACTCAGCCACGCGGTTGCTGGCTTAAACTTGCCGGCCGCCTTGCTGTATCGCTGCAACAGACTTAATTCGTTTTCAAATTCCAACTATGTTAACAATTAATTTGGGTTTTAACAATTCATGTTTTGGTTTTTGTTACAAATCATGTAAATTAGTATACAAAATGTTTAGTAGTTCAAGGTGCCGTAGATCATCCAACCGAACAGCGTGTTCTGAGCGGCTGGTCGAGTGAGGGTGGCTGCGGTAAGTCCCGGCCGCAGAATCATCGCGTACACCTCTGCTACAAGGATCGAACGATACCGCGCTTGACCGATGAAAGACCGGGTCTTCCAAACGGGAATTATCGAATTCCGTTAAAATTCGAGATCTCAAGCCTCTTGTTCCATCCCTTCAGGGTGAACCTGCCCATCTCTGCGCGATCTCGGTGTAATATTTGTAGTCGACGCAACAGCTGTCGACGTATTGTCGACTTAGGCTCCCCGAGCTTCCCAAAGTCCTCCAATATGATTATAAAATGCCACGTGATGTTCTGATGGGCGTATGCCCGACATGTTTGGCTGGCGGCTGCGAAAAGGAACAGTTTGAACTCCTGTTGCAGTATCTCGCTCGCTCCTACATAGTTGGTGCCATTATCCGAGTACAAATTCTGGGGACAGCCGCGTCTGGACACAAATTGTGAGAAGACTGCTAAGAATATGGCGGTGGACAGATCGATGGTAACCTGCAGGTGTATTGCCAATGAAGTCAACTCCGGTGTTTGTAAAGGATCTAGAAACCTCTGTACGTTCCGCCATTAATTGGTGCTTCTTCCTGTAAATAGCGGAAACTTTACAATTGTTACTAATAGTTTTTATTAAATGTATGATTCGTATGATCCAGAATTCTGACCTCAGAATTCTCAACATAAGTTGGTTTCCCTCGTGAAGAGAAACCGCATGTACTAATTTCACCAAGAGTTTTGCAAACTGGCACTCCAAACCAATCAGCTTCCAAAAATTTAGTAGATGTAAAGGGTAGCGCTCTCGTGACCAGCATTGAAACCGTACGCCAACCCCGTAGAAGAGAATAGGTCTTATCACTGCCGTGTACATCCAGTGTACTATGTATGGTTTTATTCCCTATTTTGTTCCTTGCAAGCCTACAAGGCGGTGATGGGCTTCCTGGAGCGGTCTTCGATGTTCCGCTTCCTTTCGAGCTTCCTGTCTAGAATAACTCCAAGGTACTTGACCTCGGTTGAGACAGTGAGTTAACCCTGTTTACTGAGGGTGGTTTGAAAGTAGGATTTTTATATTTCCTCGTGAAGAGTACCATCTCAGTCTTTGCGGGGTTAACGCTAACCCTCTTTCTTTTTACATGGCTGAGGTCATATTATAGTAGCTTACCTGCAGATGTTTACCCGTTGTTACGATTGTTAAGTCATCGGCGTACGCTACGACTTTGCAACAAATGCGCTTTAGGTTCCAAAGCAGGGCGTCAACAGTTAGATTACATAGTAGAGGGGAGAGAACGCCCTCTTGGGGGTGCCTCTGGCCCCATATTTATTAATGGACCCATCCCCTAACTCGGAAAGAATAGTTCCCTTTTTGAGAATGAGCTTAACAAAGTCCACCACCGCCTGCTGCACCCCCACTCTAAAGAGGGGCTTGAGCACCGAATCCCGGTGAACATTGTTAAAGGCTCCTTTTATATCGAGAAAAATTTCCAGCGTGTATTCCTTGAACGCCAGTTCTTTTTCAATCGTTGGAACGACATCATGGGGCGCAGTCTTAGCTGATTTGCCTTTGGAATATGCGTGCTGGTTGGGAGATTAGTGCGTTTTATATTCCGCCGAATATATTTATCTAAGAGCCTCTCTAGAGTTTTAAGAAGAAACGAAGTAAGGCTTATGGGCCTAAAATCCTTGAGTTTCACATGAGCAGTCCGAGTACCTCCTTAACACCATCCTGCAGTCTATTTGGTGGAAAAACTTGGCTGTCGTTGGCCATATAGGCTGTCGATGGTGGTCTCCCTTAGTCGGGTACTGATGCTCACGATGTCTTCGGTGCTATATTGACACAGTAGAACATAAGAAAACAGTTTTTTTAAGATAGTCAGTTGTTTGTAGTCCATCGTTGCCAAGTCGTATATGCTCAACGATCTCCTCCGGTTTTGAGGGCGCGGCTAGGACCCAGGCCTATTTGGGATTTCGTCCCTATGAACAACCGTTAAGTCTGCCCCGGGCCATAGCTATTCTATCATGGAGATAGCCTCCTGGCAGAGCTGAATCGAGGGCCCGTCGGCGCACGAAATCAGCCTAATCCGTTCTTGATGCCACCCGGTGTCGCGGACGACTGATGCAGGGCCGGGATACTTTTCGAGTATCCTTTTATAGACCCTGCATATACCCATTAGGACGGACTTCTAGTTGTCCGTGCTTATATGACTGTCTGGATGTCCTTTATCCATTACAGCCAGCGTCAGATGGTCTTTGGCAACTTCGCTAAACGGCTTGGCGGTGGAAACAGGCCTCAACTGACGCCTAGAGAGGGCGGAAACCTTATGGCTCTTAGGTACACTCGAGGTGTCTTCTTGATATCTCTATCTTGGCGGGTGGTTTGTCTACTCGCTTGCCGCTCGCGGCGAAGACTCCCATAGCCCACCTTAGCAAGGCATTTTGTTCTACCGTCAGTTGGTTATGCGGGATGACCCCCATCTTTTTAATGACGTTGAGGGCAGCCCTTCGGTCTCGCCGGGCTCTGATGGAGGGCAAAATAACCTTTGAGCAGCTGGGGCGCTGATCGAGGTCAGCTTCCGCAGAGGATGGCTTTCCCATTTTTAAATTTTACGGTTGATCGACGCATAAATGGAAAGTCATCGCTAACTTAAAAGTGTTGACAATTTTATTTGGCATGCAAGGCGGCTACACAAAATATCCTTGCTACCTTTGTGAATGGGATAGTTGGGCATCCAATCGCTATGATCGCAAAGCATGGCCATCTCGAGAGTCACATCAGATAGGCAGGAAAAACGTTTTAAGCCTCCCATTGGTAAAATCTGAGGATGTTATCTTACCACCACTACACTTAAAGCTGGGATACATGAAACAATTTGTAAAGAAATTGGATGTTAATAGCGAAGCTTTTCTTCATCTTAAAACTGTCTTCCGAAAATTAAGTGAAGCTAAAATAAAAGCCGGTATTTATTAATTTGCTTTCATACCTACTTGTTTTTTATTTTTTTTTATAATATGTGTATATAGGTATTTTCATTGGATCTCAAATCCGCAAAATTATGAGCGACGTTACCTTTATGAACAAGTTAAGCTGTGTTGAGAAACGTGCATCGAAGAGTTTTGTAGCGCTATGTGATAATTTCCTTGGGAACAACAGGAGCGACGACAACATCACGGTTGTAAACGAATTTTTAAGTGTATGGTGAAATGGGTTGTAACATGTCGATAAAAATTCGTTTCTTGCATTCGCATTTGGACTTCTTCCCACATAATCTGGGCCAGTTCAGTGATGAACAAGGCGAACACTTCCACCAAGAAATGGCTACGATCGAAAAACGTTTCGAAGGAAAAAACAAAATAAATATGATGGCAGAACATTGGTGGTCAATACAACGCGAAACTGACGATGCTGACCTAAGGAAAAAACGGTCAAAAAAGCACTTTTGATCTAAATATTTTCATTTTTATTAGTAAATTAAGTTCGTTGTAAATTTTTGCAAAAGTTCCGTTCTCATAAAAAGTAAAATAACTCAGTCACTTTTTGGCCGATTTTTTAAAAGAAACATTCGTTGAACTAGGTATTAAACGTACTCTCATTTTGTGTTTTTATAAAATAGTGTGTGAAAATATCGCCAAAGTCAAAAAAAGAAGGAAAATGGTAGCAAAATTTAAGTTTGTTGTGCAAAAACAAGTATATTTCTTCAGCTTTTTTAAGACGTCTATATATCTGAAAATCGGTTGTTAATTAGCTAAGATATGGGCTAAGAAGGGCGCAAAAGCACGAAAAATCGGGTTTTTAAGGTTAAGTCGAGATTTTGGCCCGTAGTCATAGTCAAATTAAAGTCGGATCTAAATACGTTAAGGCATACTTTAGCTTAAAGTATACTTTATCTTAGTCAGAGTCGAGTTAAACCCGGCTTTTTCGGTTAAAGTCGAATTTAAAGTTAGAGTGCCGAAAAGCTGTTACTAAACCATTTAGTAAACTGTCAAAATAATTATAAATCTGCCTCTTCGGGGCTAAAAGTTGTGTTTTTTTGGTGAAACTTAAATTAAAGGAAAAAAATGAGCCGTTTTGATAATATTGAACGGGATTTTAGCATCATTAGTGATGCTACTTTGATTAGACGTCCAAAAATGTATAAAACCAGAGTCAACCCTTTTGAATTAGACGACAGTGATTTCTATTCTCGGTATCGGTTCGACAAAGCCACTACTTACACTTGCTTTGCCCTCCATCGTGTTTAATTTTTCATTTGCAAATAATAAACAAATACCAGCTGATATAGTATGCCTCTTGGAGATGGGTTTTTTTTAATCGATAAACAGTAATATCGCATAAGAAGTACAATATTCCACATAAATTCTGGCTTTTATCTTTATATAAAAGCATACAAAGTCTTTTCAAACTTATTTGAACTATTAATAGCAATAAAATCACCATTTTATTGTGAAATTTTCAAGTTAAAAAATATCCTTCGATAAAATATATCCATTAGTTCATTTTCGACATTTTTCCCTCCAAAATGTCATCTCTATATTTGCAGCATTGCCATTTCTGCAAATTTACTGATTGACAATGTTGTTATTAGTTAGTACCATGTACTAAACTGACTATGACAAGACTAAAAATAAAGTCGGCTTTATCTTTTTAGTATTTTACTAACTAAAGTCGGATTTTATGTTGGACTATGACTACGGGCCAATGTATCTACGTGTGGGGTAGTGTTGTATGCGAATGTGTAATAAGAGATTGATTTGTCCCATTCATAATCGTCAGCAAATGAAAGTAAGTATTCGTTAAGTGTTCTGTGGTTTTTTTCAAGTGCACCTAATGTTTCGTAATGGTATGGTGTGGAAAATAGTTGTTTAGTGTTAAGTAGGTTACACACGTTTGCCATTAGTTCATTTACAAATTCAGTCCCTCTGTCCGATTTTAATGTTTTTATGAAACCGTACTTGTGAATTAGTTGTTCAACCGAAGTGGTTGCTATTGTTTTTGCGTCTTTGCTTTCAATGGGGTGCGCTATCACAAATTTTGATAATTCACATTGCATTGTTAATATGTATCTGTAGCCGTTTGATATGCGAAGCGGGCCAACTGTGTCAATTGTTATGGTTTCTAATGTCGACATCGGCGTGTCTGTCGTTACAAGTGGTTCTTTTGTAGGTATTACTATTTTGTTTTGTGTGCATTTTCTGCAGTTGTTTACAAATTCTTTGACCATCTGTCTCATATTTTTCCAAATGTATCTTTGTTTGAGTTTTAATATAGTTTTTCTAATTCCGAAATGGCCTGCAATGTTTGAGCAGTGAAATTCGTCTATCAGTTTGTATTTAAGTATCATGCTATCTATTTCCCTTGGAGCTGTATATATTAGTATCTTTATTGGCGCGCGTTTATTCATTACTAATTCATTATACTTCTTCTTGAATGCATTCATATTAATTTCTTTGAATATAAAATCTTTTTCACAAAGGGCTAGCTCCTTTATATGAGAATTTGTTAGTGAACTATGTAGTTTCTCCAACATAGAATCTATATTCAAAGGGTCATCGCTACAAGTTACGTGCACTTCATTATTAATTATTTCAATAGTAGGCCTACTTTCTTTTTCAATATTAAATTTCAATTTCTTCATTTTCTTTACGTCATTAAAAGATGTACATTCCCCAATGTGAAGTTGATCAGACTTCTTAGGAGATGTGCTTTCTTTGTTAATGCGTGTACCGGTTTCCTTATGTTCTTGCGCTTTTCTCTTCATTTTCTTTAAAATTTTCGGCCTTGCTCCTTGTTACAACATTGATACATTTCTTATCTCCTTTCTCATTTTTACTAAAAGGGATCATTGATTTAAGTACGTCACTATCTATCTTGATGTGTGATAATGCGTCTGCATTGGTGTTTATTTTACCTTGTTTGTATACAATTTCAAAGTCGTATTCCGATAAGTCTATTCTAATCCTTGTCATTTTCGAGGATGGGTTTCTATGTGAAAATAGTGATACTAATGGTCTGTGGTCTGTTACTACGATGAATTTTCTGCCATAGAGGTATGTTCTTAAGTAATTGATTCCCCAGTGTATTGCTAATAGTTCTTTCTCTATAATTGGTTTGTTAATATCATGTTTTTGTAATGATTTGCTCGCGTATGATATTGGTAAACCGTGACCAATTTCTCCCTGTGATAAAATGGCTCCTAAAGCGAAGTCGCATGCATCTGTTGTGAGTATGAATGGCTTTTCAAAGTCTGGGTACTGTAATATAGGTGGATTGATTAATTTTTTTTTAGGTTATTAAATGCCTTCTCGCATTCTTCAGACCAAATAAATGGGGTTCCTTTTTTTAATAGGGAGTTGAGTCATTTAACGATTTTTGCAAATTGAAATGTCTGCTCCTGTATCTATTAGGTAAGTCATCGGCTTATTGAATTCTAAATTGTATATTTTTATGTAATTTGTTAAATTCTCAGTAATTACATAAATACGTCTAGAATTTGAGTGTCCTACGTATCCCTGTCCCCCCGGAAGAAAGCCATTGTGGTCCTCCGGGTCGCCTACGTTTCCCTGAGGTTGGACAACGATTACTTGGCGACCAGTTCTGTATTGATTTCTCTGGTTCTGATTGTTCCTATTCACATTATTGGAATACCGTTCGTTAGAATTATACCTCTGATTGTTTCCATAGGCTCGTAGTCATAGTCCAACATAAAATCCGACTTTAGTTAGTAAAATACTAAAAAGATAAAGTCGAATTTATTTTTAGTCTTGTCATAGTCAGTTTAGTACATGGTACTAACTAATGACAACATTGTCAATCAGTAAATTTGCAGAAATGGCAATGCTGCAAATATAGAGATGACATTTTGGAGGGAAAATGTCGAAAATGAACTAATGGATATATTTTATCAAAGGATATTTTTTTAACTTGATAATTTCACAATAAAATGGTGATTTTATTGCTATTAATTGTTAAAATAAGTTTGAAAAGAGTTTGTATGCTTTTATATAAAGATAAAAGCCAGAATTTATGTGGAATATTGTACTTCTTATGCGATATTACTGTTTATCGATTAAAAAAAACCATCTCCAAGAGGCATACTATATCAGCTGGTATTTGTTTATTATTTGCAAATGAAAATGATATGAAGTACAAAAAAGAGAAGATGTTTATTGAAGTTCGAAATAAATATACATATGCATATACTTATATATGAATAATTTTTGTTTTCTACTTAAGATTAGTGAGGTAGTAGTCAGAAATATTTATTAATAAATGCAGTTCTGTATGCTCTCCCTGAATTTGAAGTCGTTTCAAGAATGTCGCTGCTTTGTGCAATTGATACGCCGTTAGTAGTGCTATCCACATCCAAAACTATGAAAATATATTTCAGTATAATTAATTGTTTAGTTAAAATGTAGGACTCACATGAAAAGTTTCTTTCTTTGGCGATGTTATGAAGTACAGCAACAGCGACAACTACATTTTTTGCAGTATCTAGGTCAACCCTCAACCTCTCGAAAACTGAACGAAACTTAGATTTTATCTGTCCATTCAGGCATTCTATTTTGGAACGAGTTGCAATGTGGCTTCTATTATATCTTCAAAGAAACATTCAGAAATGAAATATTTCAGGAATAATTTTGAAAACTACTACCTTTCTTCTTTGGTTGTGGACGGATTTCTAACTGGTGTCAATAGTATAGATGAGTTAGGGTAGCCTGCATCTCCCACTAGTACACCATTGTGTTCTGATTTACTTTCCAACAAACGAGTTTTAAGCTGACAGTTGTCCCAAATTCGAGCATCATGTCTGGAGCCGCGTGACCTTGCAACAATATCAAGGATCTTGCAATCTGCATCACATACGATCTGTGAAATATATATACGCTATTGTCGCATTCACTTATATATTATGGCGTATTTTTGGTTATTTACCTGAACATTTAAGGAATAGTATCCTTTCCTATTCAGAAAGTGACCTGCCATAGTTGGGCCCACATTCTTTGAAGGACATTTAATTCGCACATGGGTGCAGTCGATTGCTCCGATCACGGTCGGAAACCGAGCTAATCGGTAAAATTTGTTCTTTACTTCGTTCAGCTCATTTCTGCTTGGGAATCGAACAAAGTGCGGCAGTAACATTGCAATTCCTTTGGATATTTCTTTTACTATCCTTCCTAAAGAATTCTGGGATAAACCGTGCAGATCAGCTATAATACAAGAATATGCATGGAATATCATTTAGAAAATTAAATTACACTTTATTATCATACCAACATCACTTTGATGGACATTTATTCCTAGGAATCTAAGAGTACATAAGACTTGTGTGCTTACTGGTACCGGAAGACCTCTATTATTTCTCGGATTTACCATATTTAAAGCTCGAATAATGAACTCCACCGTGGCTTTGTCGAACCCATACCGAGAATAGAAATCACTGTCTTCTAATTCAAAAGGGTTGATTCTGGTTTTATACATTTTTGGCCGTCTAATCAAAGCAGGATCACTAATGATGCTGAAATCCCGTTCAATATTATCAAAACGGCTCATTTTTTTCCTCTAATTTAAGTTTCACCAAAAAACACAACTTTTAGCACCGAAGATGCAGATTTATAATTATTTTGACAGTTTACTAAATGGTTTAGTAACAGCTTTTCGGCACTCTAACTATAAATTCGACTTTAACCGAAAAAGCCGGATTTAACTCGACTATGACTAAGATAAAGTATACTTTAAGCTAAAGTATGCTTTAACGTATTTAGATCCGACTTTTATTTGACTATGACTACGGGCCATAGTTATTAGGTCTTGGATTATTTGAGTATCTATTTGTAGTGTTGTTGTTATTACTCCATCTCGGGTTAGAACTATTTCTTGCATTATTGGGTAACCTGTTGTTATTATTGTTATGTCTATTGTTATTGTCGCAGGTATTATTGTTGATATACCTATTGTTGGGATGAAAGTTTCTTACAAACATAACACTACTGTTGTTGTGCTGGGTTCCTTGCTCTATTTCGAGTGCTAACTCAACAGCGTTATCAAAAGTCTTAGGTAATGCTGTGAATACTGTTTGCTTCACATTGTCATTTATGCCATTTTTGAAGACAATTAAGCTGTATTGTTCGTTAAGGTTTGAAATTAGAGATTTTTGATCGGAATTTGCAGCTAAGCCTAACTGGCTTATTTGTAAAGTGTTCAATTCGGATATTAACTGCAGGATTTTGTTTTTGAAAGTTGTAACACTTGTGTTTTTTTGTGTAAGGTTAGCTAATTGGTTCTGAATGTGTGGGATTGTTTTATGCTTTTATATTTATTTAGTAATAAATTTTTTAAGTCTTCTAATGTTCGTGGTATTTGTAATGCAGTCACATTTGTTCTCACCGTCTGACTTAGCTTTGTGTAAATCACGAAGTCGATAAGTGTAATTTTTCCTTCTTCTGTTAAATCATTGTATAGCATATCTGTAATTTTTAGAAAGGATTCAAGTTCTTTGTAATTTCCGGAAAAGCTCGGTATAGCTTTTGAGGCTTGTAATAAGTTAAAATCAGACATTGTTAATACTTTTTGACTTGACTCATAACGTGAAATTTCTTGTGGTATTTGTATTTCCTGGTCTATGAAATGCGGAATCAAAATGTCAAAATCATATTATGTTAATTTTTTTAGCAATTTGTCTCTTAGTTGCCAAAATATGTTTAAACCAAGTTCTCTATGTTCTTTTGTAAATTTTGATAAATGAACATTTAAAGTACTTCTAACATTTTCTAAACTTGTAAATAGGACATTGAGATGTTTTTTAATTGTCTCCTCTTTTATTTTTATATTTTTATGTAGACATTTGCATGCTTTATTGAATTCGTCTTTTAAAAATTTTAGTCTATCTTCTATTTTTATCCATTGGTCCATTATTTCTTTGTTTATCGATTATAAAATACATTTTTATTTAGTTTGTTCCTATACATTGAGTGTATTTTAAGAGTAAGCTTTGTAAAAAAAATTGTTATTGTTATTAGTAACAAAATAATACATACTATGGTAGTTATTAGTAACAAAATCTTTTTGTCCATAGTAGATGAATAGTAAGGTTAAATTTGGTCTTGCTTTATGTTATTGACAATAGTTTTCTTTAGTATATTTCTATAAATTGAATGAATCTTAATGATGAAATCTACAATTAAAATCCTAGTTATAATAATGAGAAGGATTTCTATAAGGGTACTAGAATTTTTCTGATTGTTATCTAGTATTACCTCGATTATAACATTGGCCTTTGGGTCACTAATTTTAGATTTTTGTGAACCCATAACTTAGTATTATATTAGTTTTTGTTTGTGATGTTCTTAACCGCTGTTGTAGTGAGGTGTAATTCCTTATATAGGATGGGATCCCTCCCCTCTTTCTTTTTGTGGATTGTTGTTTCTTTTGCGGGTTGGTCTGTGTTAATTTATGTCTTCTTTTGTATTCCTCTAATGCAATTGCTTTTGGGCCGGCTGTTTTTGGTGTTGGTAAATATGGGATAATATTTTCTGGGATATTACCTTGTGGAATATATGGTTGTTCTAGGTAGGCTATATATTTGTTAAAAATATTATCGATATCTCTTTCAGTAATATTGTCTGTTTCTAGAAGATTATGTTGGTCCGTTTGGGCAGGATCGCCATGTAATGTATTGTCATTGATTTGGTATTTGTTTAAAAATGGAGCCCTTCATATTTGTACAGCAGAGTGGCTTCTGCTTATCAATAGGCAGCCGTAAGGCTGCCGAGATCTTTGAGAAATAAAATGCAGTAGTGTTACTTGCTAGATTATTTCTAATTTTATTCATGAAAACTTACGGCTATTTATACAAAATTGTATCACAGAACGTGATTTCCATAACTCCTCCCTTTTTACTTCTTTGACTTAGAATTGTAGCAACGGCCAATAGGAATGCTTTGGCGTTTGGCTGAGCGGAGCGTATTGACAAATATTCTGCTAGCTCAGCCATCGTATTGACATACATTCAGTTTAGCAATGCAATTGGCTTTGGTTCCTCATATCGACTTACTTCTAATGTTGAAACCGGCGTTGCAGTTCCGCATGCATATGTAGGTCGCTTTTGTTGGTTGTACGCTACATTCGGTGTGTGGGGTCACTACACTCAGAAAAAACTCAAAATGTCTTCTTGCGCCGGAATTTGTTCTGCATGCAACCTGACTGCTCTCTTCTCCAATTCAGTTTCCAGAGGTTTTTATGGGTGAGAAGATGACTCTTGATCCAACCACTTCGAACCACACCACCACAGGGTGCTCGCCTGTATATCCTGAGGTGATGCACCTCGGCTACCGAGATCCGCAGGTTTATTCGCTGAATCCACTTGATTTCATCCGGATACTCTAACCAGTTCATCGATTTTTGCGACCCTGTTAGCCACAAATGTTGTCCACATACATGCAGGTTTTTTAAGCCATGAGAGAACGATCGTGGAATCGGTCCATTTGTAAATTACTGGCTACACAACTTCGAACTGTGGAAGAAAAACATTAATTACTTACTACATTGGTGCCATAACCGGGTAAGCGCTTTTGCCGAATTTCTCCCAGAATTTGTGGTGTGCGTCTTGATATAACACAAATGGAGGGGCCTACAGTTTTACGCCGACTCCGAACGGCGAATATGTTTTTTCGTGGGAAGTTTTTTCATAGCAAAAATACACTAGGAGGTTCGTCATTGCCTGCCAAGGGGTGAGCGCTATTAGAAAAAGTTTTTCTATAATATATGATGTTACTTTCCCTGAGCAGGATTCAAACCCGGGCCCCGCCGAATGACACACACTCGGCTACGTTGGCCGTACGCTGAAGTAGAACAAGTCATTTGCTCCATTCCCCCGAATTCCTAAAATCTTCGTTTCGCTCATATCATCGATGAAAGCTCGCGCTGTTAAGAGCTTTGATCGTGTACTCCTGACAGAACGTTATCTACTTACATATATTGCTTCAAGATCTTTGCGAGCGCTATTAGATCTTTGCTGCCAATGGGAGATTCCTTTTTACATCGTCGGCGAGCTGCTGTTGCGTCCTTATTGCTAAATATGGTGCAGAGTTTACTCCAAACGTCACATTCTTAAGTTCGTTATCCGGCGATTCTCTGAAATGGAGTATAATACGCATGCAGCAGAATTTGCCTATATATCTCCTCAATGGCTGTATTAAATACATATTTGAATATGCGCCACTTTAAGAGTAGGCAAACCATATCTGCTTGCAGAAAAGGCCCGAGATATGGTACATCATTAAGGCTAAGTCCATTCGACATGGGACACGATGCGTTAAACACCACCCGGACCTTGTTTGTGATGCTGCCCGGTTTAACGACGGCATCGTGTGGAAAATAGTAGAGCCCATGACTCGGGCGATGAGCTGTTTTCTCACGGGGCACATATGGTGGAGCTCGATGTACTCCTTCAGGTCTCCTGACGGAACTGGTATCGCTGCGAAAGAATTGTCTTGCTGCGCCATTCTACGAGTAACCAA
Organism: Anomoia purmunda; assembly: GCA_951828415.1. NCBI lineage: Eukaryota > Metazoa > Arthropoda > Insecta > Diptera > Tephritidae > Anomoia > Anomoia purmunda. Next base: position 38,348,861 of record OX639994.1, on the reverse strand, counting down.
GGTTGATTTCTTCCGGGAATCTTTTCCGAAAGAGCAACACCACTAGATGTGCAATTTTTCGCACATTTGCAGATACCGTGGCATTGATGTCAGATATCTGTATGTCAACTCCTCGCGTTGGCACCCTGATGAGTTTCTTTAGTCGCTCCGTGATGAAAGTTCCCTCTGATCCAGAAACCAGCAGGGCTCTAGCCTCATAGCTAACTCCTAAGTGTTGCTTGTGCCGGCCGGGGTTGCACAGATTGTGACGAGTTGGGTTTATGTGCCGCTGAAACCCGATGTAACAGCGAATGATGCCTCTGGTGACAACTCTAACAACTAAGCGGACTTGCAGTCCTTCGAGATGTGTGAATGAACTAAACAATTCATACACAAGTTGTGTTTTCTGGCAACGTTGATAATCAACCCATTGCCAAAAATTTGGGACATCACTTTAACGGATCGGTTTGTCCCGGGCATAACCTGCAAGCAGGCTACGAAATCTTGCCGTGGTGTGTTGACACTTTCCTGTCATATGCCGAACGGATCGTCTACTAAATATGGAAATTGATTTCGCGGCTCTAACACCCCGAATATCGGACACCGTTTCTAACGTATGCAACCGACTAGTGAGAAATTTGTCTAATTCCTCCATTTCGGAATTTTCGCCTTGCTCACAATTCCCTATTCCCATAACGCTAAAGTGGCAAACGACTTGATACCAGAATCGGCATCCCAAGTTTCTATTTCTATATCATACATTTGCAAAACTGTTCTTGTTGACACTAGAGCGAGCAGGAGTCTGAACATCGCGGACAGCGGTATTAACCGTTGAGCTACCCTGCTGCAAAAACGTTAAATTATGAGCTGTCTCAGCCATTAAATCCTCGTATGTCAGATATGCTGTATAGCAGTCCTGATACTACATCTTGCCAGCCGAAGTGCTTTTTGACCATTTTCAGTGCATCACATGCGCCAGAAAAATCATTTACATTTATTTATTTATTTATTTATTTATTTATTAATCTACAGTACATAGTACCTTACAGACTAGAAATAAATATAATAATCAAAACCAATTAGGTTGTTAAAGTTATGGTAAGTAATTAATATAAAACCCATATTAAGCAATTTCATTTAAAATTTGTATAAAGTTGAATCTAGATAAAGCGAAATCAAGCATGTTCGAACTAGATAACGCATTAAATTCCCGAAGTGCACGAGTAATAGGTGCATTACTTGCAAATATAGTCTTGCAGTTTTCCCCATAAAAAGGATACAAATTGCGAAGACTCCTTTGCGGCACATTAAAGCTTATCCGATTCAGCAAAAATGGGCAATCAATAAACCCATTAATAACATTAAAAGTGAACGAAAGTGAGAGGACTGTCGTTCTCTTTTCCAAGGAGTCCAGACTAATTAGCATACGGCGAAAATTGTAGGATGGTACAGGATCTGCAAACCGAATTAAACGCAGTGCATGCTTAAGAAATAATTCTTGAACACGTTCAATTCTGCTGATCGACAGTTGGTCATTTGGTCTCCAGATGATAACTGCATACTCCAAGTGAGAACGGACTGAAGACATACATATGTATATAGCATATATATAGAAAATTCAGGCGTATTGCGACGAATAAAGCCCAAAACTGCATACGATTTTGTAAGAACAAAATTAATATGACTACTAAAAGAAAATTTAGTGTCAAATATAATTCCAAGATCTTTGAATTCTATATTAGCAATATTTTGACGCCGCGAAAATTTTATATGAAAACATTTTTTAATATTCACGGGAAGGCGTGACTTTACACACCAGCGTTGGAGACTGTCCAAATCGTACTGAAGCTTCAGAGCGTCCCTTGCGTCCTTAATAGATGCAAAAAGTTTCATATCATCGGCATACAGCAAAAAATTGGAGAAAGTGAAACATTTGCCAATGATGAAAAGTACAGAAAGCAGAGCCCCTAATATGCTTCCTTGGGGAACAACCGAGGAAGCAACAAAGCAATCAGACAACTGTTACTACGCAGCACCTTTCACTCAAAAATGATATAAGCCATTGCAGGAAGGTGGAGTGGAAGCCCAAACATGCTAATTTGTTCAATAGTATATTATGCGACACTCTATCAAATGCCTTAGAGAAGTTTGTATAAATGCAATCAACTTGGAGTCCTGTTGAAAACGATGACATACAGAATTCACTAAAAACGGCGAGATTAGTGACTGTAGAGCGACCAGTGACAAAGCCATGTTGATTTGGACTGATTAACGACTTAACTGCAAAGTAAATCTTGTCCTTTACAATGCATTCAAAAAGTTTCGAGATGCTTGATAGCTTAGAAATCGGCCTATAGTTATGAACATCATTTTTTCTTCCGCTTTAAAAAAAAAGGTGTGGTAGTTGCAACTTTCCATTCATTCAGGAAAACTCTTGAAAACAGAGATTTATTAATGATAATTTCCAGAGGAATTGCCAACGCCGGCCATTTTTTGAATAAGATAGCTGATAGCCCGTCAACGTCTGTTTGCAACGAAGGTTTGAGGGTGTAGCATTGTGGCATCTCACAATTCACACACAGTTATATTCAGGGCACACAAATGTGCATCAGCTGATTCACAATCCACATGTTCTAAAGCTTTGACGTTTGCCTATACAATATTACATTTTATCCTTCTTCTTTGCTCAACCGCCAAACTTTTAAGTCCCATTATTTAATAAAGATATTATAGTGGCGACGAGGACAAAATCAAAAGCAATGCCGCAAATAATTGGTACCGTACCACGTTTTAATTATAATGAAAAGATTTGGGAAGTTTTCATTACGCAGCTACAACAGTTTTTCATGGGAAATAATATTACGGAGCCAACGCGGAAAAAAGCAATTTTGTTAATAGCACTTTCTGAGAAGTCGTACATTCTTTTGCAGAACTTACTCAACCCTCTTAAACCTGATGAGCCAACCACGTCTTTTGAGAAGTGTATTGAAGTCCTCAACGTGCGTTTTAAGCCTCCCTCAACTGGCTTCGCAGAACGGCTAAAGTTTTATAGCACCAACAAAGAAGCGGCGGAGAGTGTTAACGAGTGAGCGGTGCGGGTTAGAGCATTGGCGATTCCTTGCAAATTTGGTAATTTCTTGGACACAGTTATACGCGATAAATTTGCGATGGGGCTTGAAAAGGGTCCAGCAAGGGACAAAATATTTTTAGAGGACGTAACGGCGTGCACTATGCAAAGAGCGGTGGAAATTGCTAACGCGGCGGAGTACATTCAGAAGCAGTCATATCCACTGAGGTGAAGAGCGAGACTGACGAGAACCTGAATTTTTTAAGAGGTAACCGAAACGGCAAGGAAGCAAAAACTGCAGAAGCAGCAAAAGCAGACATTTGCAGTGTGCGGGTATGCAAATCACACGAGCCCTGATTGTAAGTTTAGGAATTATAAATGTTATAAGTGTAATAATAGAGGTCATTTAAAAAACATGTGTCCCGGTAAGAAAAACCACGAAGGTTTTAATTACGTGGATAACGTTGATGTTCCCTTATTCTCTATGAGCTGTAGTTCAGATGGACCCATTAAAGTTACCGTACAAGTAGAAAATGCACATTTAGACATGAAACTCGATACGGGATCGGAGTACAGTGTAGTTTCATGCACAACATTTAAGAATTACTTTTCCACTCGTAGTTTGAAACCTTCGCCTATTGTCTTAAATACATATAATGGTAGGAACTTCGTGCGGAAGTTTAAGTTGAACATCGTCGAATATAATTACGCAAATAGTGACGTTAGTGCTAGAGAGAAAATTTTTAACAGGTTTCGAAATTTATTTGATGGAAGCTAAGGCTGTTTCAGTAAAGGAAAAGCAATATTAAAATTAAAAGAAAATTATACGCCAAAATTTTTTAAACCACGTGTGGTTCCGCTTGCCATCAAGAGTAAAGTAGAGAATAAAGTTAAAAAATTGATAAATCTAGGAGTTTTAGAGCCAGTATCGTATGCGGAGTGGGGGACTCCAATAGTGCCAGTATTGAAGAAGACTGGTGAGGTTAGAATCTGTGGCGATTTCAAAGTCACTCTGAACCCACAGCTAATGGTAGATAAGTGTCCTCTTCCACGTATAGAGGATATTTTTACAAAACTGCACGGTGGAAAGGAGTTCACCAAGCTTGACTTAACTATGACCTATCAACAAATCCCATTGGATGAGGCATCAAAAAGGCTTACCACACTCTCTACGTCAAAAGGGTTGCTTCAAGACTAATTTACGGATTAGCATCAGCACCAGCCATATTTCAAAAAATTATGGAAGGGTTACTGATGGGTTTAGACGGAACCGTGGTATTTTTGGACGATATTTTAATTACGGCGCCCAATAGGAAAATGCATATTGAGCGAGTAGAAAAAGTGCTTCACGTATTGCAAGAGGCTGGGTTCAAATTAGCTTTAAACAAGTGCGAGTTTTTCGCCAAAGCAATAACGTACGTCGGGCATGTAATTGATGAGCACGGGCTGCATACGAACCCAAATAAAGTGAAGGAGATCGATAATATGCATTATCCTAGTAATATAAAGAAGTTGCAATCACTTTTGGGGGTGGTGAATTTTTTCCGAAAATTCCTTCCTAACATAGCGAACACATGTGCACCATTATACAAATTGTTGAAGGTGGGTGAAAAGTTTAATTTCATAGAGGAATGTACGAAGGCAGTAGATTGTTTAAAGAGTGGGTTGAAGGCGGATACTTGTTTAGCACATTTTAACCCCGATTATGTAACCAAACTAACTGTTGATGCAAGTCCAGTGGGGCTGGGCGCAATTTTGTCGCAAATATCAGTGGATGGTCGCGAGTTACCAATTGAATTTACTTCACGAAAATTGTCCAGTGCAGAAATGCGCTACTCGCAATTAGACAGGGAAGTAATAGCAATTTTATTTGGAATTAAGAAATTTCCTCACTATCTGTATGGTAGGCATTTTACGCTGGTAACCGATAATAAACCATTGCAGTACATTTTTAACCCAAAGAAGGGAATTCCAGTCTATGCAGCTAATCGTCTATTGCAATAACGCTGTCTGGTTATGATTTTGAGATCAAACATATTAAATCGAATGAAAACGTAGCAGACTATTTTTCAAGAAACCCTTCAGGTACAGCAAATAAGCCGGTTGAACTGACGGAGAGTGTAGCGCTAAATTTTTTCAATGAAGTAAATGCCACACCAGTGAACGCAGAATTGATAAGAAAGGAGTCCTTGTCATTTTTAACCCAAAGAAGGGAATTCCAGTCTATGCAGCTAATCGTCTATTGCAATAACGCTGTCTGGTTATGATTTTGAGATCAAACATATTAAATCGAATGAAAACGTAGCAGACTATTTTTCAAGAAACCCTTCAGGTACAGCAAATAAGCCGGTTGAACTGACGGAGAGTGTAGCGCTAAATTTTTTCAATGAAATAAATGCCACACCAGTGAACGCAGAATTGATAAGAAAGGAGTCCTTAGTTAAAACAATGAAAAACGCTTTAAAAAAGAATCTGTATACTACGAATGTTTCACAGTTTAAGAACATAATTTGTAGATTCTTATTAGACTACCGAAACACGAAGCATACGATTACAGGAGTTTTTCCAGCTCAGCTCATGTTTGGCAGACAGCTGAAAACGCGATTAGACATAATAAACCCCAAACGAAAAGTGGAAGAGAAAGCTAAAGAATGGGAGCAACAAAACGTTTTAAGAAAACAAGCAGACCAAAAGAAATATTATGCCGGTGCTAAAAATGTCGAGCTTAAGTCCGGAGAAATGGTTTTAGCAGAAAATTACTCCATTCCGGGTAAAGTTTCATGGTCTAAGTGTTCAATAATTAAAATGAAAAGCCAATTTACGTATCTAGTATTTTAGAAGATTGTACACATAAAATCGTGCCCCCAAAATTGAATGAAATACCGGAAAATCACATTACAATATCATAAAAGCAAAACGAGCACCATTGTTAAAGACTCCGAAAATGAAATAATGGATAGTAGAGAGATATGTTCAGTACCTGAACCAGATAAGGGCACTTATGAATACGGTACGACAAAATATAATTTAAGGAGTAGAAATAAGAATAATAATTGAACTTGTAGTTAAGTAAGAGTTATATAAAATATCTAAACCTATGGTAAATAATTGTAACATGAACAATTAAAGAGGGGCAAGTGTAGCATTGTGGCATCTCACATTTCACACACAGTTATATTCAGGGTACACAAATGTGCATCAGCTGATTCTCAATCCACATGTTCTAAAGCTCTGACGTTTGCGTATACAATATTACATTTTCTCCTTCTTCTTTTTTGCTCAACCGCCAAACTTGAAAGTCCCATTATTAAATAAAGATATTATAGAGGGAAAACATACCTACCTTTGATGATATAATCAGATGAAATATGCCACATACCAAAATTTATAAATGAGGATATCTCAGAGGAAAAGTCCGGAAACTCGTCATCATCAGAAATGTAATTTTACAAGAAATGGTATTCTCGAACATGGCCTTTTTGATTTTATGATATTCCAAAACGACTTCGGGTTAGCTTTAATGTTTCGCTCAGTCCTACGTATGTAATTTTTGTAGAGTTGGTTATCTAAAGACTTGAATTTCTTCTGACAATGCTGGAATTTTACAAAAAAAGTCCACTTATTAGTAGTTTTAAACTTCTTGAGGTATTGGTTTTTGCGATTTTTCAGCTTCTTTGACTGCTTATTATACCAAGGTGATTTATACAATCGCTTCTTTTTTACATAAATATTATTATTACAAAATTCATGCATTGTTGATTTAAAATTAGAAAAGCAACTGTGGATGGCCAGGTTGGACAATAATTCGTCCCATTTAATTTCTAAAAGGAAGTTATTTAAACTTGGATTATCACAGGATGCGTAATTGTAAACAGTGATTTCAGAATCCAATGAGGGTAAATAGCCAAAAAAATTTAGCTTAATATCTAAAGGGATATGATGAATACCAACATCGGATATTGGAGAATTACATTTTGATACATAATAATTAATATTATCATTTATGAAAATAAGATCTAACAGCCTGTTTAATTGATTGAAAATTCCGTTAATTTGCTTAAGGTTAACGCTTAGTAAACTATCTACAAAGTAAGATTCTGTAGAAGTTACGACATTATTAGCCGCGAACGCTGAGGTAGCAGAATTATTACACCATCGCATGTTGCATAAGTTAAAATCACCTAACACGCTTATATGATTCTCGTTTAATTTTTCGACTGCTAGAGCAGTGGTATTGTCTACGTGTGCGGTATATAACTCCGAATTGCTATTTGGCGGAATATACGAGGCAATTAAGTACAAGCAGTCATTTGATTTACATCCCTTAAAGCAAACGCAAAGTTGATCAAGCTGCGTGTCATCATTTTTTAACGTTACTAAAAATGCACAATATTTTCTTTTGATGGCAATGAGAACACCGCCTCCTCTCAAACAGCCAGTTTTAGCAGCATCGCGGTCTTTTCGAAAGACGTTATACAAATTTAAGTCGAAAACTCACTGTCATAAAAATCCGATGTCAGCCAGGTCTCAACAATGACGATAATATCATAAGCCTCTTCGGTGCTAAACTGATGAATAGTATTAGATTTTGTTCTTTGGCCAGAAATATTATGATAGTAGATATTTAGCTCTTCAATTCTTAAGACATTTTCAGATCTACAATCGTGCAATGCCACATTGTTGGTGTATAATCTACTTGCCTCTGAAAAAAACGAAACGGCCTTACTCTAACATTAACTGGCCACAGCGACGCATTTAATACTTTTTCGAAATTTGTTAAAGAAACACCCAACTTAAAATTGACCCGTTTGTACTTGTGACTGTCCTACGTAACTTTTTATATCATCTGCAGTAACAGACGACTCAAATCAAGATAAGTGAACCCATTTAAAGCGATTAGCGACACTCAGTTCAGTGATATCACTAGAGCCAACAACAATCGTAGCTCTCTCGCCTCTTGTTTCTCACTTCAGTCCAAACACAATTGCTGGTCAAGCCTTCATTTACATTAAGGGAGCGAGGTTGAGATACAGGCAAAGCGGAAGAGAGAACACCACCAACAGCTAGGGCAGTATTATCGGCTGACTCTGCATTAGATACGATGCATTTCTTAGCACCCGCAGCCACGGCAGCAAAATTATCAACAGCAGCGGAGGTGTTGTCAACCGCCAACGCAGAAGCACAAAAAAGAGACGAATCGCAATTGCTTAGGACGCCCGCAGCGGGAGAGCGAATGCTGGGTGATCGGGTATATGCAGCAACAACATCAGCATTAATGTAATCTGCTCCGGTAGTTGTAACAATTTTTGCATTAGCAGGCATATCAGCAACAACAGCGCAAGGTGCCGAATTCACATTCAAGGGCAACTTCCTTAGGTCAGCGACCTCAGTTTTTGAACGCGTAACTATTAAATTGTTGTTATCCGCACCAGGATTGTTAGAGGCGATGTTATCAGCATTATTGACAATGTTATCAGCATTATTGACAATAGGCAAATGTCTTTGTTTGCATTTAGACTTTAATGTCCATATAAAGCAGTTTGCACTTCTCGGAACGAACATAGTGCACTTTCAAGTTTCGCCACACAAGATGGTATCGATATGTGAATACACGCATCACATCTAAATATCACATTATTTCATGAATTGATAAGTTTAAGATAACTTGCACCTAACTTGGCACACTTTAGATGCAATCTAAGGGAACGAAGTCCACAGGAAATAGAGTCACTTGCGCACACTGCGAGCCACACTTATCACAAATAGATATCGCGACATTTTTTAGCCAAAATCACTTCATGAAGGAGTAATAATAGGAACGCTACAAAAGTTTTTTTAAATAACACAAAAACGGTTTGGGATATGAATTAAATTCTTTATTCCTGTGAAAGTACATACGATGCCATTATGTATGGAACTCGATTTCTTTTGCATGGGCACCACGGGCACGCGTGCAGAAGTCCAGACGCAGAACCCAATTTTCGACGGGTTTCAAGCATAAATCGGCCGATACTGCTGCAATTTCACGTTCGATATTCGTACGAAGTTCATCAATCGTCGCTGGCTAGTTGGCATAGACCATAGACTTGACGTAGCCCCAGAGGAAATAGTCTAACGGCGTCATTTCGTGAGATAGCACGTTCACCAAACTTGGTTTTCAATAAATCGATTGTGACATTCGCTGTGTGCCTTGTGGCGCCGTCCTGTTGGAACCGCATATTGTCCAAGTCCATATCATCCAATTCAGGCCAAAAATATTCGATTATCATTGAGCGGTAGCGATTCCCATGCACAGTAACGTGCCGGTCTTGATCATCACGGAAGAAGTACGGCCCAATGACGCCGCCGGCCCATAAACCGCACCAAACCGTAAGGTTTTCGGGACGTGTGGATTGCTGCCTGTCCAATAACGCATATTTTGCTTATTGACAATGCCATTCAGCCAGAAATGACGATGACCATAAATTGGACGTAGAGCTCTTAAAATTGAGGCCATTGACTCCGAATTTCGGTAGTAAATTTTAATAATTTCGACTCGTTGTTGGATCGTATATCTTCCATGTTGAAATGGCAAACCTTACTAAAAACCACACATTTACTTAATAGCGACAGACTGTCGTACTTGAATTTTGTTGGTATGACATAAGGAGAAGTGGTAAAAAGCAACAACAGCTTACACGCCGACTGTGGTCTATTGGCTACGCACTTGCCCAGCAAGTCGTAGGTTGTGGGTTCGAGTGCCGGTGGAGTCATGAAAGAAATGTGAAATTTTTCACTGGCATAGTTTTTTAAGTGGCGGGTCCCAAACCCGTCGAACAACTGGTTACTGGTGCGTTTTTGTTTTGAGACACATTTATATAGCGAGCCGCTTGCTTCAAAACAACGCCCGCTTGCACCTACTAGTGAACAGACGCTACTGACTTTAGTGGGCCTTTAAATTGAGTGTGACTGGGTGGGACCACTAAAGATCTCTTTCTTTCTGCCGTGCCCCAAGACTCCACAAGGGTTGGCTACCGCAGCTCGCTTGTGGGTTGTTCGTTGCCCATAGGGCACGAACATGGACGTACTAGTCGGAGTTGAGTATAGTCACTCAACTGTAACTGCATACCCAGAAGATCTTCCATACCCGATTGCATTTCACAAAAACCATCACTGAGCCATCTTTCTCTAAGGAAGGTGAAACAGTCGATGGTAAAAGATGTTAGTGTGTGTCTGAAAATGCATGAAATTGGCCTGAGTGACTTCTGGTTTCAACAAGGCGGAGCGCCATGCCCAAACAATGTGAGGTTTGCAACAGAAATTCCCTAGACGTGTGATATCGAAAGAGGCGATATTGACTGGTCACCAAAATTCACCGAGTTAACCCCCTGAACTTCTTTGGCGGGGTTATTTAATGAGAAAAGTTTACGCCAGCAAGCCGAAGATCATTGACGATCTCAAGACCAATATTTGAGCCGGAATAGCTGCCATACCGGTCGAGATGCTCGAAGAAGTGATGGAAAATTCCCAAAAAAGAGCATAGTTTGCGGTGTTCGATAAAGATGGTAATTTAATCGATGTTTTTTTTTAAAGTAGTTCACATAAATTGTAAAGGATTGAACTAAATAAAAAAGACACTAACCAGATGATGGCTGTATTGACATCTGTAATAGTTTTATCGTCTAAATTTATTCTTTGGTTATAGGCGATTTGCCCTGATGACCATCACAGACCGATTTATTAATCTATGTTAATCTTTGTGGTAGTGTTTTCAACTTTTCTTCAGAAAAACTTGGCAATAGTCTACTAGATCTATGATTCATCAGGTTTTGTAGGGTAACTTCAGCTGATATTTCGGTAATTTTGGGATCCAGAGGCAATGCTTCTTTCTTGGCTTGAGTAATTTGTTGGTATTCACGACGAAGATTGCCATTATGTTGTAATAAGGGCTCGCGCAATATTAAATATGTTTCCTTAGATAAAACAAGATATATCAATAGCGTCAAATTCTCTGCAGAAGTGTATTTCCTAGGCCATGCATGTGGTGAACTTGCTAGGTCAATTGCTTTTGTTGTATGAGGCATAATTACTTCTACGTCTTTTTCGGATTTCATTGATAATTCTCCTGAAAGCTGATCCGGGTGACAGTTTCAGTACCATATACCAGCTTAATTTTCCTGTGAAGGTTCAGCACTCGTCTATGGGTTTTGTTGGATTCCTTCTAGTTTGATCATAATATAAACTTATACCCGCCTCAAGTTTGCAAATTATTATTTTTATTATAATAAATCACTAAGTTTTGAATTATATTTAAATATATTATTCACTTAACGACTGTTGTTAAACTCTGTAGTACACATAAGTTTATGTTCGCAAATCAGCATACGTTTAGGAAAAAGGAATTTTTGTTTTGTCTTTATACCTAAGATTAAAGTACTTTTCGTTAAAATACGAGAAAATAGCAACTGGTTACTTTATTAACAGACTACACAATCTCAAATATGACGAAAAGGAACAAAAATACGCTTTCATGAAATTTTTGATTTTTGCGGCAGATGTGCCATAATTAGAACAAAAGAAACTAAAGAAGGTCTTCTAGTTTCAAATAAGAAAAGCGTCTCGCTCCACAAAAGTTAAAAATCGCAAGCGATGGGTTCGAAAGGTTTTTGGAAATGAAAATAGCTCGGCGGTCATCACAACTACACGTGGTGTTGGAAAAGTCAGGTGAAACTAGGTCATGTGGAGATTTTGGAACTAATCTCCGATAATCACTAATTTTGAGTTCAGAAGCGTTCGAGCTATTTTCAAACGAAGTTACCCGTGATCTTCTATTTGTATTCCCATATTTTGTCCAACTTTTAGTCGCCTCAGATAACGAGCAGCAACTCCTCCAACATTTTAAAACAATTTTAATCCTATTTAATCCTATTATCAATGCGGCTGAATCAGGCTTCGGTTAAGGTGAGGTAAAATTCCCCGGCCCCCAAATATCAACCAGTGGAATTGAACCACTGTCAGAAAAATCTGATATAAATTTCTATCGCAAGTTTATCAGAAATGAGGCAGAGGCACTCGGCCCTTTAAATGAAGAACTTCCAAAAAAAAAGGTGAAAAAATCACATGCTCACATCCAGTCGCATGGATGAGTGCATTTGAACGTTTGCAGGAAACATTAGCGATATGCGCTCAGCTTGCTCACCCACACATAAACGCTAACTTTGCTGTTTTCGCTGACGCATCTAACTGGTAGTTGGCGCTGTGTTGCGGCAGCGCGTAAGTAGCGCCTGGCAACCACTTGTATTCTTTAACCGGACGATACGAGGCTGTGAAATAGTTCTGGTACATGTTTGACGGGCAACATATTGTAATTTATAATTGTAACAAACTGCATTAAACAGTTCACCATTGAAATCAAGCATGTAAGTGGTCAATACAACGTGTCATATACAATGTCGTTGCTAATCACAACGCAACGCGCGTATTACAAAAACTAAAATTTTTAGATCACAACCTCAGTCTGTCCTGCGATATCTTTTCTGGTTCAATACGTCCAGTAATGTCTTCGTCACTAGTATGCGGCTCACTACTTTCTCTTTCTCGTTCTTGAGTCCTTTGTTCGCACAAGCTAATAACAATTCGTTTGATTGTACTGCTATGGGTAAAGACCGTCGCAAATGGTTTAGAGCGTGAATTGAGTGGTTGCCAGCCAAACAAAATTCAGCGCCATGTCGGTATATGTCCCGGTCTATTCCAAATGCTGACACAATTTTTTTAACATATACATTTAGAGTTAGTCGCAGTTCCATCTTCAAAGGGGGTTCGTAAATTTTTGACGATAATCGATCGCTTTACTCATTTTTCAATCTAACATACAATATTCTATCATCTGTGGTCAATTTGAATCCACCCTGTTTCGTCAACTCGCACAACTATTCGGAATCGGCCGTTTAAAGACTACCCTCACGCCAAGGACTCGTTGAATGTTTACATCGGCATTGCTATGCCCTAACGAGACGTAGTTTGGCGCGAATTGTCCAAATGGATATACACGCTTCAAAGAAAATTAGAAATTTCAACCACAAGCGCTGAACGGGTTTGCGGTGAGCTTATGTGCACTGATATCCCGTGATGATAATCACTTTTATGTCGATGTTCATCGACTTGATCGACTTAAGTCTGTCTGCGAGCTACATGACGAAAAACCAGCTGAAGATCATTCGACAGTAGCAAGATTCAGCCAAACTGGAAGGAGTGAACACTAGATAACGCCTAAACTAATTTTACGTAGGCCTTCTTTTATGCGTCTTTTGCTGCGATTTCGCTTTCTTGAGAGTTCTCATAACTTTTTTTTCATAATTCATGTATATATTGTCGTAATTTTTGATTGGTTTTCATTAAACTGCGGATCAAATTTGATGTGTTTAATTTATCCTCAGTTTGAAATAAATAATAAGTGTTGAAGTGAAGAAATATTAAAATTCCTTTGGTTTGCTTAATATTGCCTCACTGAATTTTTTATGTGGTTTTTGGGAATTTTTACATTAAGTATCTGAATTTGTGCGGTTTCTGAAAATACTGAAGCTCGTTCCTTGTTTTTTGTATGAAAGTAAAGAACTTGTTTATGCCGCATAATAAAAGATGATATTTATATAAAATGTAAATTATGCTATATTAATATCTATATTTCGTTGCAGTTCGATCGACAAGCTTCAATTCGCTTCAGCTCAAGGCGTGCACGAACTTTGGAATCACTCGCTTCTCTATATGAGGTAATATAATAAATTAAACGAAACATTTCATGCTGTAATATATGTACATATATGCCAGCACAACATTGGTTTTTCATGCTAATCCGTTTTCGTGTTTTTCATTCAGCCATTAATTCAAATTGCAAAATTTAGTTATTTCTACAAATTCTGATCAGAAATTTTGATATAAATGGGTTATATTGCAAATGAACTATATTTATATAAATAACGAAAAAGATGTAACGTGAAAAACATTGTGTTGGTGGGGGTATGTAGATATAAGAAAAGCAAGTACCTTTTTATGTGTTTTTTATTTTAGATTATATATATATATATTTCTTCCTATCATGACACTAATCTGCCAGCTATCCTTCTGCGAGCTTAAATGCCTTTCCCCACATTAAAGTGATGATATCTGCTTGGGCAACCTAGTGTTGCTGATGCTAGGTGGGGATAAGCTCATGCGCCGTTCTGTGCTTTTCTATGCTACTTGGGGAAAACAAGTGTTGTGTTGTTGCTATACCTGATCCTCTTTTTACGCGGTCTTTTTGTTAAACATCTCCCAGCCACTTTTTGTATGAGGTTTTCGTTTCCTTGTGCGTACTTTTTATATAATATTTTTTTACACAGCATTTTCATCTTTTTTTTTTTTTTTTGCAATACTAAAATTGAATAGGCGACAAAACTGCATATTCGAAAAGTTTCTAAAAATTCTAAAAGGAAAATTGAAATTTTCAATGTAATTTTTTCCAGTTTAGTAAATTATCGTACAGTTTTTACTTAGAGAAAAAGTTTTGATTTTTATGCTTTCTTATAGGAAAATAAACTATATGTTTATTAAAAATTTACGAATTTACATTATTGTAAAAAATAATACTGCATGATGTAAATTGCCAGCCACTTTATATATTTCTGAAAATATTGATTTCGTACGAGTTAGAGGCTTGCACCCCCCCATACCAATGATGCATTTTATAATTTTCCTCTCACATGTTCTGCATTGTGAGGTTGAAAATTGATTCGTCAGCCTGCCACCGTGTGTCGCTACGGCGCGACACTGGAAAAGTCGCTCAAGGGAAATTAATGTTAGTGCATTTTCATCGAGGTACACTGACATTTAGAGGAGATAATCATACGAAACGTGAAAAACATATGACGAGTTAGACGAGTCGTCAGATGTGTTCACAATTAATTTGAGACTTTACAAGTTATCCAAAAAGAATTCCGCTAAGGATAGTTCCATATTAAGAGATAGTATCTTTGCCTCATGTCCATAAGCAAAGAAAACACCTACTTTGAAGTTTTGTGAAACTCGTTGGGTGAAGCACCTCGATTCGAATTGTTCCAAAATGTTTTCCCATTCATTTGTACAGCGTTAGAAGAACTGGACATCGATGACGGTCTTAACGCCAACATTTAACTTGACAAAAACCCAAGTCTGTTATTGCAGAGGATATATTGTGATTTGAGCACTTGCGTAACATATTCAACCAATTTATATGAGGTAATACATGAGACGCGTGAAAATTCTGAGGCGAAATTTCAGGAAATCTTTCTCGCTGCCACGGGTTTAGCTGACGCAGTAAACGTGAAACTGGAGACTCCTAAACGCATTTGACAGCAGTGGAATCGCGATAATTATGAAGGCGGTTTCTGGATAATTTCTTCAGTGAGCTGCAATCTAGATTTTTAGACCATCGTGTTTTGCTGTCAACGATTCAAAATATTTTGCCAAGCAAATGCACAGAGCTTAATGCAGAGGAAATACGCTCAACAATGCAAGTTTTTGAAGACCAATAGGCCAATGATATTGTGGGAGAATTTTCGAGTGACTTTGCCATGTGGAAAAAGTGAGGATGTTGGGAAGTATCCCTTCATGTTCGTTCTCAATATTCATTTTTATCTTCACTCTTCATTCTTGCAGACATTGTTCAAAGATTCCGATAGACAAACGAGCAAAATCATATATTGACGCTCAAAACAACTGCAACAAAATGTTCTACCCATCGATACATTGGCTTTTACGAATTCGCGGAACTCTTCCGGTTTCCGTGCCTTCAAGCGAACGCTCTTTTTCATCTCTGCGTAGATTGAAAACGTATTTATGAAACAAAACAAGTGAGACTGATTGAATGGGTTAAGGTTGTTGAACGTGCATCGAGACGTCGAAGTAACGAACGAGAATGTAATTGATATTATGTCAAAGGTGGCAAGGAGAATGGATATTTTTTATAAGTTGAATTATCCGTCAATAATTATAATAGGTCCATTCGTACTGTATAGACGCTAAATACTCGCTAAATAAAAGCAGGACTTCCTGGATCCGCCCCTGACTAGACTTGACGTATCAGCCCATAACAAAAATAATTAAATTGTTTAAGTTTGTTACAATAATACATTGTGATAGATTCTGACTGTGGACTGAAAGTTCGTATTGAGTAAACTTTTGGCAAAGGAACGGAACAATGTTCAGCTGCTGTGGCATACTTCCTCTTTGTATTTCGCCAAAAAATAATCAGCGAAAGAATTTAATTTACGAAGAGGTTTAATTGATGATGAACCAGAATGATCATCCGACGCCATTAGGGATGAAAACATAAAATTTGTATGGAAAACAGACAGCTGAAAATTAAAGAATTACCAGGTTTGGATTCGAGTTTTAAATAATGATTAAAATCCTTCTGTTCAAAAATGAATAAGATGTTGTATTCAGTTTACTCTCTCTTTGCGAAAACCGACAGAAAGAAGTGTTGGATTCAGTTGTTACTATCAAATATAGAATCAATGCTACATCTGTTTTGAAATTTCATCGAAGAAAAACGTGGAGGAAAACTGTCGCGAGGACTGTTGTTGCTTCATGACAACGCTGCAGGAATGCAGTTTTAGTAAAGTCGACCATCCCCCATAAAATCCTGACTTGGTCTCAAGCGCCTATTAATTATTATATAAATTAAAATCCTCGCAAGTCGGCACAACATTTTTACATTAATGATGGAATGAAGCCAGATGCTTAGCGGCAAAGTACTCATATTGATGAACTCGATTGTGTACGAAAGTAAAGTATAATCATTAGAAGATTTTCAAGTAAATCACACAAATATCCGAATCCTCCATTTCTGTCCAAAACCTTAAAATGTGTTTAGTCAGTTTAGTTTTCACATACAAAAAAAAAATTTTTACAGATAAGTACGCGAATTTTATCATTCATCAAGGGTAGTGGGTTTATAAAAAGAAGACAAAACTAGTAATCCAGCCAATTATCACGGAAAAACGTTATAACAGAACTGTACTTTATTTAATTTAAAATTTATAAACAGACTTATATGACATAAAATACATTTTTTCTTGAATAGTTTTGCACAGGGTTTCTCAATAGGAACGCTACAAAAGTTTTTTTTAAATAAAACAAACGGTTTGGGATATGAATTCAATTCTTTATTCCTGTGAAAGTACATACGATGCCATTATGTATGGAACTCGATTTCTTTTGCATGGGCACCATGGGCACGCTTGCAGAAGTCCAGACGCTGAACCCAATTTTCGACGGTTTTCAAGCATAAATCGGCCGATACTGCTGCAATTTTACGTTCGATATTCGTCATCAATCGTCGCTGGCTTGTTGGCATAGACCATGGACTTGACGTAGCCCCACAGGAAATAGTCTAACGGCGTCAAATCGCACGACCGAGGCGGCCAATTGACTGGACCATTTCGTGAGATAACACGTTGGTTTTCAATAAATCGATTGTGACATTCGCTGTGTGGCTTGTGGCGCCGTCCTGTTGGAACCACATATTGCCCAAGTCCATATCATCCAATTCGGGCCAAAAATATTCGGTTATCATTGAGCGGTAGCGATTCCCATTCATAGTAACGTGCCGGTCTTGATCATCACGGAAGAAGTACGGCCCAATGACGCCGCCGGCTCATAAACCGCACCAAACCGTAATTTTTTCGGGATGCAATGTTGACTCATGGAGTACGTGTGGATTGCTGCCTGTCCAATAACGCATATTTTGCTTATTGGTGAAGCCATTCAGCCAGAAATGACGACGACTATAAATTGGACGTAGAGCTCTTAAAGTTAAGGCCGTTACCTCCGAATTTCAGTAGTAAATTTTAATAATTTCGACTCGTTGTTGGATCGTATATCTTTCCATGATGAAATGGCAAAGCTTACTGAAGAGAAATGTCAAAAGAGCGGGAAAAATATGGCGTCGTTTGCTGTCACTATCGGTCTACTTTTGTGCGTCCCTATTGCAAGGCCCTATATATTGTTGTGAAATACTTTAGGTTAAATTGTTACATTTGTTTATTCAGTGGTGTACACATGTACAAACACAATATTAGGCAACAATAGTATGTTTCTCAGAAATTTTCAATATTTTAAATTTTCATATATGCTTTTTTGACTGAATTTAAATTTGTTTTTTATAGTTTGTTTAATAATTTCGTCAATACTGATTTTTGGTAACCCTGGTTATTTAAGTTATTGACTTTAAATGTTCGGGTGTGTTTGCGTATCTTTCCCTGAGTTCTATTATTTAACTTAAGTTTACAGCTTAATCTTTAATTCATGTATGTGCATATCTTCTTCAAGTGTGTAGGTCTTACTACTGTATACAAAGATTTGTAGAATGTTAGGCTATATTTCATTCTTTTTTCATTTAACATCAGAATAATATTTCTAAAATTCACTGTTACAAACACACCTAATGTTTAA
The DNA here is from genome assembly GCA_951828415.1 of Anomoia purmunda. Taxonomy (NCBI): domain Eukaryota; kingdom Metazoa; phylum Arthropoda; class Insecta; order Diptera; family Tephritidae; genus Anomoia; species Anomoia purmunda. Next base: position 38,330,365 of record OX639994.1, on the reverse strand, counting down.
TTCAGTTTGTTGAAATATGTATTGTAGATTTATCTATGGGATTTACCAGGATAAACTGTGATTATGCTTTTGGTGGAAGGGCTATCGGCCAATTTATTAAACAGGATGTCAGGCAGTAATACCAGACCAAATTAAAGCGTAACTCAAGCACTTGAAACCTGATTATAGACAGAGAGAGACATGCAATGGCTTAACGCATTGGCTGTGTTTGGTATGCTCATGATTTTAGTGAATTAAAATCAAAAATAAATGGTGCAGATTTGCGTTTTGTGATGTAACTCATAATATTCGCTTAAACACTAATGTTCGGTATGTATTGTATTTTATAGTTTAAGCAGAAATATCTGTGTATGCATTAACTGGTCGCAATGAACTTACATATGTGCTGAATTTCATTTTATAGTTTGATCAACAATATTCATTTACGGATATACCACGAAGGCAATGTTATGAAATTACGTAATAAAATTGGGCTAATTTTTCAGTGGTGCACATCAGAAAATGCGATAAATATTGCTGATTGAATTCAATGTAAGCGTGCTGATATTATTTTGTTTCAATGCATTAGGAGTTGCATCAATAACTGGCATTTGATTTATTAAGTGCAGGTGTAGAAGGTTGTTGTTTTCCTTGGAACCTAACTCGTCAAAAAAGAAATTTTGCAATGTTGCCGACAATGTTTTCGGAGACATGTTTTTCCCATTTTTCCTTCAGAAATTTTTGTCTTCTTTTAGACCCACCAAACCGAACTCTAAAGTTCGTGAATATTCAGGCAGGTTGACTTTTTGATGGATGAGATTACATAAACGTCGTAGTGCTCTAGTATCATTAATAAACATCGTCGTATCTCGTCAACATGGTTGTATTTCATAGTAGGTGATCTGGTTCCATCCTGATCGATACATTCTTGTATTGCAAATTCCTTTAAATTATAGTGCAATATTGGAGTCAAATTCCGTTATCTCTATTTTTTTTTTCAAAACTGGCCGGAAGTGCACGCATAGTTATTTGGACTGTTATGTAGTAGTAGGTCCTGATGTTTTTCGTGGCTTGGCTCTCAAAATTTCCGCTTCTACATGTGGGTTGCAATCACCCATTGATTCTGTTTGTAGGTTTTAGTTTCTTCAGTTTGATCATATAGCCGAGAAAGTGGTGGAAGAAGTATGCCTGCAGCCGTTCTAACATAGGCTTTTATTAAATCATCGGTTCCTTTATAAGTTTTTACTATGCGTCCTAAGGGCCGTTTAATTGCAAGGGCATTATATTATGGGCTGATAACAATATTTCCAGTATTTGGTTGTGCGCTGGGCTTGGGACCCGCCACGTAAAAAATTATACCCAATGAAAAATTTCAATGTGCCTCGGATGAGATCTCCCTTTTTTGATGACGACCACAAGCAATGTTTTAAGGACTACGATTTAAGGGCATGCACCTGGAATGTCCGAACCCTTAATGGGGAAGGTGCCGCTGCCCGGCTGGCTGATGTCCTCGTAAGAGTAAGGGCTGACATCACCGCCATCCAAGAAATGAAATGGACGGGGCAAGGCAAGAAAACCGTTGGGCCTTGCGACATCTACTACAGCTGCCATGTAAAGGAGCGCAAGTTCGGTGTTGGATTTGTGGTGGGAGAGAGGCTTCGTCGCCAAGTACTGTCGTTCACTCCAGTGGACGAGCGTCTCGCCACGATTCGCATCAAAGCGAGATTTTTCAACATCTCGCTGATTTGTTCCCACGCACCGACAGAAGAGAAGGACGATGTGATCAAGGATCACTTCTACGAGCGCTTAGAACGCACTTACGAGCGCTGCCCCCGTCACGATATCAAAATCGTGCTTGGTGACTTCAATGCCAGGGTGGGAAAGGAAGGGATCTTTGGTCACACTGTCGGAAAATTCAGTCTCCACGACGAAACCTCCGCCAACGGACTGAGACTGATCGACTTTGCCGGGGCCCGAAACATGGTGGTCTGTAGCATCAGGTTTCAGCATAAAAAAATACACTTGGCTACGTGGCTGTCTCCAGATCGAAAAACGCGAAACCAAATCGATCATATTGCGATAGACGGAAGGCATGCTTCCAGTATATTAGACGTACGTACACTACGAGGACCGAACATCGACTCGGATCATTATCTTGTCGCAGCCAAGATGCGCATACGCCTCTGTGCATCAAAAAACGTGCGTGTAAATACACAGCGAAAGCTTGACGTCGGAAAGCTGCAATCGCAACAGACAGCTGCAAACTTCACCACTCGACTCTCACACCTGCTCACTGAGACCACTTCTCAAGAAACCGGAATTTGCGAGCACTGGGAGCACATTTCTCGATCACTGCGTACCGCCGCTGAAGAAGTCGTTGGCTTTCAGCGAACCCGAAAAAATTACTGGTATGATGAGGAATGCTGCGCCGCTTCGGAAAATAAAGATGCTGCCTACAGGGCCACGCTGCGATCGGGCGCAACGCGAGCTGTATGGGAACGCTACCGGGAGTTGAGAAAGGAAGAGAGACGTATCGTCCGTAGAAAGAAGAGAGAGGCCGAAATACGTGAGTGTGAAGAGCTTGAGATGCTAGCCGACATGAAAAGCGCCCGAAAATTTTACCAAAAGGTGCGGCGACTTACAGAAGGTTTTAAGACCGGGGCGAATTCCTGTAAGAACAAGAACGGCGATCTGGTGGCTGATGTCCAAAGCGCACTTAGATTGTGGAGGGAACACTTCTCCACTCTGCTAAATGGTGACAGCGAAAGCGTCGCCGGAGAAGATGAAGATCCCGAACCCCAAATCGCTGATGACGGCATTAACATCCCGTCACCCGACCTCGATGAAGTTCGAATAGCAATTATGCGGCTACGGAACAACAAAGCCGCTGGAGCTGATGGGTTACCAGCTGAGCTATTCAAGCATGGTGGCGAGGAGCTGGTAAGAAGCATGCACCAGCTTATTTGCAGAATATGGTCGGACGAATGCATGCCCGCCGATTGGAATTTAAGTGTACTCTGCCCAATCCACAAGAAGGGTGATCCTGCAATATGCGCCAACTACCGCGGGATCAGCCTTCTTCACATTTCGTATAAGGTTCTATCGAGTGTATTGTGTGAAAGACTAAAGCCAACCGTCAACGAACTGATTGGACCTTATCAGTGTGGCTTTAGACCTGGTAAATCTACCATCGACCAGATATTCACGATACACCAAATATTGGAAAAGACCCGTGAGAAGAGGATCGACACACACCATCTATTTGTCGACTTTAAATCAGCTTTCGACAGCACGAGAAGAAGTTGCCTATATGCCGCGATGTCTGACTTTGGTATCCCTGCAAAACTAATACGGCTATGTAAAATGACACTGAGCAACACCACCAGCTCAGTCAGAGTTGGGAAGGACCTCTCCGAGCCGTTTGATACCAAACGAGGTTTCAGACAGGGTGACTCCCTATCGTGTGACTTCTTTAATATTATGCTAGAAAAGATAATTCGAGCTGCAGAATTAAACCGGTCAGGTACCATCTTTTATAAGAGTGTGCAACTGCTGGCGTATGCCGATGACATCGATATCATTGGCCTCAACAACCGCGCCGTTAGTTCTGCCTTTTCAAAGCTGGACAAGGAAGCGAAGCGAATGGGTCTGGAGGTGAACGAGGACAAAACGAAGTACCTCCTGTCATCAAATAAACAGTCAGCGCATTCGCGCCTTGGCTCCCGCATCACTGTTGACAGTTACAATTTTGACAAAGTAGAGGACTTTGTTTATCTTGGAACCAGCATCAACACCAACAATAATGTCAGCCTTGAAATCCAACGAAGAATCTCTCTTGCCAACAAGTGCTACTTTGGGCTGAGTAGGCAAATGAACAGTAAAGCCCTCTCTCGACGAACGAAAACCACGCTCTATAAGTCCCTCATCATGCCCGTGCTAATGTATGGCGCAGAAGCATGGACCCTATCAACATCGGATGAGATGGCGCTTGGAGTGTTCGAGAGAAAGATTCTCCGAAAGATTTTTGGTCCTTTACGTCTTTGCGATGGCGAATACCGCAGACGATGGAACGATGAGTTGTATGAGCTGTACCGCGACATAGACATAGTTCAGCGAATTAAGATTCAGCGGCTACGCTGGTTAGGTCATGTGGTACGTATGGAAGAAAATGCTCCAGCCCTGAAAGTATTCGACGCGGTACCCGCTGGTGGTAGCAGAGGAAGAGGAAGGCCTCCTCTACGTTGGAAAGACCAGGTGGAGAAGGACTTGACTACACTTGGGATATCTAACTGGCGTCAGGCAGCAAAGCAGAGGAGCGGCTGGCGTGCAATATTGAAATCGGCCAAAATCGCCTAGGCGGTTATAGCGCCAATTAAGAAGAAGAAGAACAATATTTCCTAGTGCTTTAGTTGAGCCACTTATTTCCCCCTGGGTTTACTTGTGCATAAATCTGAGCTAGTGGTTGACCAATTAAAAAAAAATTACCTAGATTGATTGCCCCCATGTCGCTGGGATCATTTCACGTTGGGGAAATGGGTATAGAATTCAGTATAACTTAAATGTCAATGGCCAGTATTTCGAGCTCTTCATATGTTAAAGGTGCATTCGCCGTAATTCTAATTAAAAAATGATTCAAAGATTTCACAGATGATCCCCACAAGCCTCCAAAGTGTGTTTGTGTTAATTTTGATAATTCTGGTAGTGTATTCTTTGTTCCCATAAAGTTGATCGCGTTGATCGATGACTTTTTTGGGCACCAACAAATATATTGGTAGTGAAGTCATTCCAAATGAACTGATTTTGCAATGCAGCAACCTGCGGCCTTTCCCCTACGAATTTGGTAATGAACTGTGATTAGGGCGCAGTAGTCTTAACCAATATTTTCGGATAGCCGAGCTGGTTTCACTCGTTTAGAAGATAAATTTCCCATAACTTGGTTGAATAACGCTGGCTTAGCTCTGCTACAAGCAATAAACTGTCGCTCGCACCATGTTTTTTCCTTTATTGGCCAAAACCGCTGTCGAACAATTCCCAAAAGGGTTTGCGCACCACAGTGTTTGCAATCTTCATGAACCATTTTAATTTTTTATTTCGATATTTGATCATTGTACGGAATGAGTGCTGATGTTTTGGGTCATACGCCAAAGATGAAGCCTCGACGTTTAAAATGATACTTGTCACTTGTTTTTCGTTGTGATTTTTCAATTGCCTCATTTCTTCTATAAATTCTGATATTTGCGTTTGTGAAATAATTGGAACCGGTGCTTGATCTAATTCTGCTGCTGTTATAATCTTAGAGGTTGACGTAATTTTTGTTTACTTCTTGTGCAGTGATAAAGCGCGAAACGTTTCCAACTATACGTCGATGTCGGGATAAATTCATTCCATGCAATGTAGAAATAGAGGCCCACAGAAATTTAAATTAGCTGACTTTCTTCGAGAATGATTATTTTCTGGATTTTCTTTTGTGCTGACATGATGGCATTGTTCGACTCGAGTTGTTTCTTTGATTAAAATTCGGTTTGCTACAAATGTAGGGAGTGCTAACGACGAATTTAGAAGATATTGCTCATAATTATGAAGCATGTCTTACGAAATGCTCTTCAAATTGTTTTTCTGCCAGAGATAGTGATCTCTGTTCCCCTTTTTTTCTTCCAATTCCCATAATCGTGCTATGGGTCTCTCGAGGCTTGTTTTGTGAATTTTTGTAAAACCTTAGTTTGTAGTATAATAAAAGGCATATAAATCAAAATTTCATACTTTGCAGGCACTTTATAAAAATTCATCAAATTTGCAAACTTTTTAATTAAAATTTTTGAACAATAGCTTCACGTTGACGATCTTGCAATAGAGTAATTATTACCCTTTGGTAATCAGCCATTAACAGGGTGATAGAAATATTCGTTTGCACTCCACCCTTCCGGGTGACCTTGAGCCACATCAGCTCTTTAACTTGTCGATTGAATGAAAAGAAAAATAATGCTTTTTTTTTGACATGACGTTTTCAACTAATACTAAAGCACCTTCCTGAAAAGTATGCAAATTTGCGTGTTTTCTATCGAAACAAGATTTTGCAGCTGCGCGTGTTTCGTTTATTCATTTGGCTGCTGTTTCATGGATATTAGTTAGTTGTCCATCATCTAATGCTTCGTCATTTGCTTGTCCTCAAAATGATCCTATTATTTATTTATTTATTTATTTATTTATTTATTTATTTATTTATTTATTTATTTATTTATTCATTAAGTCTATGGTTTACAAACCTTACAGACTAAGACGTACATAGGTTTTAATTATATTAAAAATTGTACAAACAAAGTTTTTCTTTAAAAACATTGCGATTTACAAATATATCTAAATTTATTTCTCTACATAACAAATTAAATTCCGCTAGTAGTCTGATAATTGGTTCATTTTGAGCATACCTGGATTTGCAGAGGTTAATAGCAAATAAATCATGATGTCGCAAGTTTCTAGCTGGAACATTGAATTTAATACAATGCAATAAGAACGGGCAATCAATAATCCCATTGAGAACATCTCGAATAAAAACTAAGCCAGAAATTACGAGGGTTACCTTTTATATTTTGTGCCTAATAATGAAAACACACTCAAATATTAAGGAAAATAGTTTTATTGTTTTTCAAAATATTCTCCATCCAAGCCAATACACTTCTGCATTCGCTTGAACCAATTTTCAAAGCACTTTTGCCACTCAGAAGAGGATACCTCTAAAACGAGCTGTTTGAAGGCTTCTACAGCTCCTTCAAGCGTTGAAAAACGTTGACCTCGCTTTTTTTTTTTTGATGTTCGGGAATAAAAAGAAATCATTAGGTGCCAAATCAGGGCTGTAAGGCGGATGACCCATCAATTCGACCTTTTGAGTCCTCAAAAACTTCCTTGAGTGAATCGATACGTGAGAGCTCGCATTGTCTTGGCGAAGAATGATTTGTCTTCAGTGGTTGGTTTTCCTTAATTCTCCAAAAACTTTTGGCAAACAAATGGTTGTATACCACTCAGAATTGACCGTTTTAATTTTATCTAGTGGAACGGTTGCGACATGACCAGATTTTCCGACCATTTGCTTTGAGGTGCTTCTTGTGCGAACAACTTTTGTTGGATTAGGCTCGTCTTGGAACATCCATACAGTCGATTGCTGCTTTGTTTCAGGCTCATATGTATAGATCCAAGATTCGTCACCTGTTACGATGTCATAGACGTGCTTTGATCCACCGCGGCTAAATTTCTTCAACATTTCTTTACACCAATCGACACGAGTCCTTTTTTGGGCAATTGTCAAATTATGCGGTATCCAACGAGAACAAATCTTCTTTACGACCAAATGTTCATGCAATATTGAATGTATGCTGGTCCCACTAATGGCCAATGATGCCCCTATCTCGCGATATGTCACATGACGATCTTGTATTATCAATTGACGCACAGCATCGACTGTTTCTGGCACAACCACCGTTATTGAACGACCTTCACGAAATTCATCCTGTAAAGATTGGCGGCCACGTAGGAACTCGCACCATCGTTTGGCCACATTGGCCAAGTGTGGTGATTCAACACCAAAAGTAGAAGTAATTTGATTGATGCAATCCTGTCTCGATAATCCACGTCGAAAATCGTAGTAAATCATCGCATGAAAATGTTCACGGGTTGATTCCATTTTTAGGCAATATGAATTTTTAAACTCACTAGAAATAAACACAAGTAAAACTCGTAAGTGAAAACGTTGTATGCAAGTTTATAGTTTATGCCAAAAAATACCAAACTTTACGATAAAAATATTTCATTACAGGTAATCACATGTAGTGTTGCGAAGGCGCAAAATATAAAAGGTAACCCTCGTACATAAAATACCACGTGGCTTGAACCCGTAGAAGAGTTCGTAAGGTGTCCAACAAATCGTCCCGTTTCTGCCTTAACCTCGTATCTACAAAACAGCAATTATTCAGAAACTAAAAAAAAAACGTTTCTTTTTCTTCAGTAAAACAAAATTAACTACAAGCGTCAATTTTCGTTTTCGTGTTGCCCGTATTGATAACTAGACAATTCGTTTTTTTTATTCCCTCTTATTATTTATTTATTTATTTAATTAGCCATGGAATACATTTATTTTCTTACTAGCTATTCACTTAAAATTAACATCTTCGAGTTTGAAAATGACTTACTACCAAGTTTTTCAATACCACTCCAGGAAATGAGAGGTCGATATCCTCAATGCTATTGAGCTCTCTCAAGGTTCGCGCAATTGGAGCATTGACTGCATAATTGACTTTGTTCAATTCCACATAAAACAAATAAAAATGGCGCAAGTTTCTGACAGGTATATTGAGAGGTAATCAGTAGATCTTCCTCTCACAAATCCATGTTGATTCGGGCATATGAGGCTCGAAACTGCGTAAGTAATCTTTGCTTTGACAACGCAACGGTCTCAAATATTTTCGAAATTGTAGTCAGTTTCGTAATAGGTCTATAATTTGTGACGTCGTTTTTATTCCCACTTTTGAAGATTGGAGTTATATAAGATTTTTTCCAGTCCTGTAGAAATAGTCCCTCTGAAAGTGACTTATTAAAAATGAACGTTAATGGCTTAATGAGCGAGGGGCAATTTTTGAAGAGAACAGGTGATAGACCATCAGTATCTGTTAGGAATGAGGGCTTCAGAATAGCGATCGCTTCTTGGACGTCCTTTTCCGTCACGGACAATGCGCCAAAGGACAAAGAGGAATCTGACAAATCAGAGAAATCTGAATAGTTTGTATCACAATCCATATCGCATACAAAATTAGCACTAAAAAATTCAGAAAAAAGGTTTGATGCATCTTCGAGGGATTTGGCATATTTTTCTCTGTAAAACATGGAGGATGGTACACTTGAAGTCGATCTTTTCGATTTTAAAAAAGTCCAGAATGCATTCGGGTTCTTATTTATGCTCTGTTCAAAATTCAGAATGTACTTATTATGCAAGGTTTTGTCGAGCTTCCTAAATTCTGCCAGCTTGCATTTATAAACATTATAAATATCCGGACTATTTGAAGCTTTGAATTTTTTATTTAGCTTATTCCAACGGTTTTTTAAATGCGTGAGCTCCTTGTTATACCAGGGTATTTTGTATTTTTTGGCCGGAAAACCAGGAATATGCTCCAGACACACGCTATTCAGTTTTGCTTTAAAAACCCCAAAGCAATCAATTAAGTCCAAGTCAGCAAATGTAAGATCCCAGTCGAGCTCCAGGAATAAATTACTTACGAACTCAAAATTACACTTGCTAAAATTAAATTTTATGATCTGCTTAGCTGGAGAGATATTGAAATACTTATAGAACTCTAAATCTAGAACTAGTGGAATATGGTGAATACAGGCCGAAGAAATCGGCGAGCTACATTCTAAAAGCTGATAATTTAAGTTGTTTGATAAGAAAATAAGATCTAATATTCGATCACACTTATTAATAAAACTGTTTACTTGGAGTAATCCAATACTAAAAAAATTATCAATTAAATATGTCTCAGAAGGAGTGTTGACATTACAAGGCGTAAGGGAGCTTGCATCGTTCAAATAAGACCAAGAAATGTTGCTCAGGTTAAAATCCCCAAGGACACAAAGTTGTTGGCTCCCAATTTGAGAGTGTATCGAGATTACGTTATCGACATGTGCATTGTACAGCGACAATGGACTGAGAGGGGGGATGTATGAGGCACAAATGAATAAATTTGCGGAAGTTCCATGAATTCGCACACATATTTGGTCCAGTGTAGAGTCTTTGTTATCGAGGCATATTTCGGCAGCTCGAAGTTCACGCTTAGCAGCAATTAAAACACCGCCACCACGCTTACATCCGGTTTTATCAGCATCTCTATCCTTCCGGAATACATCATATTGGTTTGAGTCGAAATATTCAGAATCATAGAAATTTATATTGAGCCATGTTTCGATAAGAACGAAGCCATCGTAGCTTGCCTGGGAGCTCAACAAATGCACTTCAGCAGCTTTGGTTCGCATTCCAGAGGTGTTTTGAAAATATATACTAATACTTTTATCGGGTACGGTATTAGTCAGATCGCTACTAGAAGCTATGTTTTCTGGGTCTGCTGATCGTCTTTTCGAAAAAATTGAAAGGGGCGTACCTTAACGTCAGCAGGCCAAAGCGTAGGGTTCAAAACCATATCAAATAAAGATCCCGGAACGCCCACCTTAAAATTTATCTTTTTTAAAGAACCCATTTCGGCATCCTTTTTGATTAGCTTAAAACAAGCAATTTGACTATGGTCAATGCTTGAGTTTTTTGCAACATAGGCTACGATATTATCCACAGTTACAGTAGGTTTAAATGAGGAAATGTGAATCCATTTCTTAGAGGCAATTACGTCCAACTCGTTACTGGTGTTAGACCCAACGACCACAGCACGAGCCTTCTTTTGCTTTTTGTGCCTTTTATTACCAATAGTTGTCCATTGTACCTGCAACGGCGGCTGAGCGCTAGGATTATCAGCAGCCACAGCAGCAGCGTTAACAACAGAGCCCGTAGCGGCAGAATTTGTAGCAACAGTAATAGGCGCAACAACATCGGGAGAACAACCACTAGCAGATGTCACAGGCGAAGCATGTACTCGTAGGTCAGCATCCACAGCCGGTGAGCAATTCACGTCACAGCGTTATAAGTGTCAGGCAGAGACGTCTTGCAGACAGCTCTAATGCTGTGTGTAGAAGAGCGAAGGTCGAGCCGAATATCTTTTACTTCTGCTGAGAGCATAGAAATAGCAGATGTAAGCTCATCAAAGCGAAGTAAGCTCTTTAAAGAGTGCAGTTCAGACTGTAAGCATTCAGTTTTACTAATTAAGCACTTTTTGTCTTCGTGGAGTGCATTAACCAATGCAATAACATGGGCGTTCTCTGCTCTAAGAGCAGAACTTTCGTTTATAGCAGTATTTAATAATGCTTGTAGGGTTGCGTCATTAGAGTCTTCGATGCATTCACTTAACTCGGCGATTTGTAGCGTTGGTAAACTAGTTTTCTGATATTTTTGCCGTTGTAGCATATTATCATTACACTGCATATCGCTTCCGTTACCCGCATTCGCGGAGATTTCACTCTCATCAAGAACAATGGATGGGGGCGGTGAGCGAATAGAATTTCGGCGAGCATTGGTGCATACTTTGCAGAGAAAAGGCTTGTCAGATTTCAGTAAGAACTCAACGCCCGATGGCAAGATGTTAACGCACTTCAAATGAAAAAGTTCATTGCACTTTGCGCATTGAATTTTGGGATGCGATCGCTTCACTTACAGACCGCACAGACAAGTCATTTTCGCGCAAATAGACACAGTTAGATATAATAGAAATATAAATTTAGAGTCACTATCTCACTAGTATTGTCCAGATTACTTGATAAATTATATTTAAATTCACTTTGCAAATACACATAGGCCGAAAACATGTATGTATGTCGTTACAACCGAGAGTCATAAAAAAACACGTCTGATCATCACCGCTGTCTGTTCAATGTTATAACCCCCTTTGTTAGTTACGAGCTTACTGCATGCATATTTAGGTGCGCGTAAATAGTAGATACGAGGTTACAACTTACTTAAGAATATTTCTGCTATTCAAAGCCGTTTTTATGTGGATAAAAAAGTAGATCATTTTTATTTAAAAACTTAAAGTTTATTCATTAAAACCAAAAACGAACAGTTTTAAACCGAACACTTCTCTATTCAATGCATTTGAGGAATTATAAATCGTTACAAATTTAATTTTTTTTATCTATGTAAGTTAAATAAAAAAACAGCTGAGCACCTTTCGAAAATTGATAAATTAGGTATAAACACTTTCGATTTGTCAAGAAAACAGAGTTTTGGGGAAAGTCGAGATTAACCAAAAATTTTAAGCACTTTAAAAAAGTCTTCATCTATTTACTATATAAATTTACATTAATAATTAAAGGTAGTTTAAATTATCAAAAAAGCTGTGATAATCTCGTGGAATTAACCTTTTCATGCTCTGTAAATCATTATATTTCCTAATTGGAATCGGCAAAGAACTAGAATAGAGAGGAGCAATATTTTTAGTTATATCAATCTTTGCTTTTCTTTGTGGGGTCATATCCCAATCGTTGTCATAATCCAATTTAAAATACATGCCCGGAGAATTATATTTTAAGCATTTTAAGCCTGTAACTTGAGGATCGCCCGTTTTAATGTCTGGTCTAATTGATTTGTAAAATTGTATTCCAGAAAAGTTTTTGAAAAATGTGTGATCTATATAAGATACTTTATACGGCTTTGAGGCTCTGGCGTCTGTTACGATTCGAACAAAATCAGCAGGGACATACATTTCCTTTGACTTCTTTTTCTTTTCTATCATTGAGTGCACTGAGTCACATTCCATCTGAGTATGGCCAACAGTTAAATATTTCTGATAAATGGTCGTATTATATTTCGTTGCTAATAATTGCAATGCATTGGCCAAGGTAACATTTCGATTTTGAGCGCTACAACCATCACTAAATAAGACTGTTGGAATGCTAAGGTTCGAGTGATGTTCTAGAATGTATGAAACACATGAAGCAAAGACATTTGAATCTGTTCCTCCTTCTCCTTCGTGCCAAACGAAGCAAAAAACTTCCGATGTTTTCAAATTAAAAAAAGTAAACTGATGTATAGCAAGCTTTTGTTTAAAATACGTTGACGATGCGGCTATTGAGGGTACCAGTTGACCGACTTATTTCATTCCTTGAGGCCCTTTCCTTATCTTTGTCCTTCTCCATCCTCGCCTTATTTTTATTTGCAATGTGTTGTTCATATACGTTCGGACCGATATTGCCGTTCTTGAAACTAAAGCAAAGGTCACACTGATCTTTCTTGGGCTTAAATAAACCGATGTTAAGGGAGTTTGTAATTTTCAGAAAAGATAAATACGACGATTTTTCGGTAAGTGCAATATTTTTATCTTTGATGTACTGTTCGTAAGCTTTAAAAATATCTTTATAAGTGGTGTAAGTGAGGTCGACATACTGTTTGTCTGTTTTTTTGTCTACGATAATGAGACTCCACTTTAGGAAGGCCTTAATTTTCGTTTTATGTTTTACCTGAGTAGATACGAGATGTTTGCTTTAACTTGTGTTCTATGAATGTAGATACGAGAAAAAAGAATTAACAAAAAAATACTACCGTTATGTTATTTTGACGTACCATTTTTCAGCCCACATTCGGTGAGAGCTCCTCAGTGCTGCCATGTAAAAAAACGAACTTCTCAAAAAGCGTAGATACGCGGTTAAGGCAGAAACGTTCTTTATAGTCTTTATAGTGTTTATGCATCACTTACTGTACACAGGGTATGTTTTCGTCCCATTTTTTGTCGACAGAGCGCATCGGTAATAGCATATCATTTACTTTTGGTGCTCGAACTGCTGAAAGGATCTGTTTTATGGCGCTTTCGAAGTAAAATCGGAACATGTGTCGGCCACGATTCGTAATGGCATACCAACATACATACATATGTATGTAGCTACTTGCTTCATTTAACGTTTCGAACACATACATATTTGCTGATGTATTTGATACTGTTTCGGTTCTACTACATTTACGTTTATTATAAGCACAATCCATACATGATAAAATGAATTGTCTCACGAACTTTTGCATTCGTGGAAACCACATTTAAGATTTCAATCGATCTAATGTTTTTTCGACCCTCATGCTTCCTGCTTGTGTATGACAATCTTGAACAATTCTTTGCCGTGGTGCTCGCGGTACAAACCCAAGAAGTTTGTCGTATTTTTTTTTCGTAATATCGTTTATAATTTTCAATATGCGTTCGACTTGTAGCTACACGCTAAAGAGAAAGGCATTTTTATTTATTACCGCTTTATCGGTACGAAATCCGGTTCTTTAATTGTTCGTGCTTCTTCGTATGCGATTACCTGATCGATGAACTACATATTTCGATGTCATCGTGTTGTAATCGTAACCACCAACTTACTATCCATTGCATAAATCTAATATTGTAAAAAAAATTGTATTGCTTCGGTTCGAGGAAAGTTCTATTTTTTGACTATCAAATATAACGACGGTAATATACGCAAAGTCTGTCGCTGCCATTGTTCTTTTTACCTAATACAATATGACTTGCGAGTTCCGGTGCAAACTTTACTATAATATCGTTATCTTCTTTGAAGCTGTCACCCTATAGGGCGCGTGGGCCATACATTTTTTCGATTGCAAAACAATTCGCTTTTCAATTAAATTATACCTACCAATGCCATTTAATCCGTCTGAAAATACATTGTTGTAAGTTTTCAGTAACGTTTCAAGTTTTAGTCATTACTTAGATTATTCACTAATTCCGCAAATCACGTGTTGTAAGACAACGCAACACCATAACGGCATTCAATTTTGAGCTTAAATTGCTTATTTTTCTCCGTAATAATAAGCCTTTACACGCTATCATTACGATAGCCCTTTTTCAGTAAGTATTTATTTTAGTTGATCAATTGTTAACTCACTTATTTTCGGCATCGTTGCTAAATATGTGCTTGCGTTTACGCGTATTCATAGATTTATCAAAATTTCGTTTTTAATATTCGTTAACAATTCTTTCTTTACCTTTAGCATAAGTCTTTTCAACGTAGAAGACACCTTCCTCTTTCTCTACCCCCACCAGCGGGTACCACGCAAAATATTTTCAGGGCTGGGGCATTTTCCTTCATACGTACAACATGACCTAGCCAACGTAGCCGTTGAATCTTAATTCGCTTCATCGTTTGCGGTATTCGCCGTCGTAAAGACGTAAAAGTCCAAAAATCTTTCGGGCTTTTTCTCTTGAACACACCAAGGGCCACCTCATCTAATATTGATAGAGTTCATGCTTCCTCGCCATTAAATTGCACGAACAGGATGAGGGACTTATAGAGGGTGGTTTTCGTTCGTTGAGAGAGTGCTTCACTGCTCATGTGCCTACTCAGCTCAAGACTGAAATTATTGTTGATGTTTGTGGTGGCATCGGTGTGTGTCGATCCTTTCCTCACAGGTATTTTTCCAATATTTGGCGTACCATAAATATCTGGTAGATGGTAGATTTACCATGCCTAAAACCACATTGATAAGTTCCAATCAATTCGTTGACGGTTCGCTTAAGTTTTTCGCACAATACGATAGATAGAACCTCATACAAAATGTTAGCGAGCTGCAATTGGCCCATATTGTAGGATCACCGTGTTTGTGCATTGGGCAGAGCACACTTAAATTTCAATCGGCGGGCATGCATTCGTCCGACCATATTTTGAAAATAAGCTAGGGCATGTGCCTTACCAGCTCTTCGCCACTGCTCTTGAGTAGCTCTGTTGGTAATCCATTAGCGCCCGCGGCTTTGTTGTTCCTTAACCGCGATATTGCTATCGGACCTTCGTCGGGGTCGGGTAACGAGATGTTAATGCCGCAATTAGTGCTTTGGGGTTCGGGATCCTCATCTTGTTGTTGTTGTTGTTGTAGCGGCTAGTCGCGCCCCGTAAAGAGCGGATTCACCCATGGTCGTTGTCGTCAAACTCATCTAGGGGGAGGCCCAGGAAACGTGCAGTTTCGACAGGGTTGGACCAGAGGGAGAGGGGGGTTAGATGAGTGGGTTTGAGAGGGCATGTGAATAGGTGGTTGGTGTCGTGCGGAGAATCTCCACATGCCGGACATGTGTTGGGTATGTCGGGGTTGATTCTGGATAAGTAGGAGTTGAGCCTGCTACAGTATCCAGATCGTAGTTGTGCCAGAGTGACGCGGGACTCGCGGGGCAGCAGGGACTCCTCATCTGCTACAGGTGGTGGTTGGGCTCCGATGACTGCATTTGCCTGGCGGGAGTCAATGATGTTCGTGACTGTGTCTCTGTGGATGTTGCTTAGGACCCGCCGGTACGCCTCCGGATCCAGCGGTTGTGTGATGAGTGGCTGGATCTCGTCCTTTATTTCTAGTAGATGTCTTCTAATGTGCCTGGGGGGGCAGTTCCACTGCAAGCAGGTGCCCGTTTGGATGCCCCGAGCGGTGACATCCAGCAAGGAACTGCTTGCTGAGCATGAGGTTGTGCTCCTTAACTCGGAGCACATTGACCTCTTGGTGGAGATGCTCCTCAGGCGACATCAGAAGACATCCCGTCACCGTGCGGAGTGCGGCGTTCTGGCAGGTCTGCAGCTTCGTCCATTGTGTCCTGCTGGTTCCCGGCGACCAAACTGGCGCAGCATAGTTTATTACCGGCCGGCCAATCGCCTTGTATGTTGCCAACAACGTTTCTTTGTCTTTGCCCCAAGAGCTGCCGGCGAGCGACTTGAGGACATTGTTGCGGCTCTGTACTCTATTGGCGATTGCGGTAGTGTGCGCGGAGAAGGAGAGCAGGCTGTCGAAAGTCACCCCCAGAATCTTCGGGTGGTTAACCGTCGGAATGGGGGTGCCATCGATGTGGATGTTAAGATCCAGCCTGACCTCCTTCGTCCAGGTGGTAAAAAGGGTCGCCGAGGACTTGGCAGGGGACAGCGCCAGGTTTCTGCTAGTGAAAAAGTGGGCAAGATCTGAGAGATATCCGTTCACTTTCAAACACAGATCATCAATTGCATTGCCGGTTGCCATTATCGAGCAATCATCAGCATAGGAGACAATCGTGACTCCCTCTGGCGGTTGAGGGAGCTTGGAGATGTAGTGATTAAACAGTAATGGGGACAGGACGCCACCCTGCGGTACCCCTTGTTTAATCCTCCTTGGTTTCGATGTTGTATCTCTAAACCATACCGATGATTGACGACCACACAGGTAATTCGCGGTCCACCGTTTCAGTCCCTGCGGGAGAGTTGATGATTCCACGTCAGCTAGTAGCGTGGAGTGGCTAACTGTGTCGAAAGCTTTCGACAGGTCCAACGCTACTAGGACGGTTCTCTCGCAGGGGCGGTTTTGGTTAAGACCACGGTTCACCTGCGTGTTTATGGCATTAAGTGCTGTTGTTGTGCTGTGCACTTTCCGGAAGCCATGTTGATGCTTAGCTGACCCAAGGTGGTATGTATAGTACGGGAGGAGTAGGCCCTCAAGTGTCTTTACCACAGGTGAAAGCAGGGAAATCGGCCGATAGGAATCACCCTTGTCGGCCGGTTTCCCTGGTTTCAGTAGTGGGACCACCCTCCCAACCTTCCAGATGTCTGGAATGATGAGGGTGGCCATAGACAAATTGAGGATCCCGGTGAGGAACTCAACTCCCGCGGGGCCGAAATTTTTCAGCATCAACACGCTTAGCCCGTCAGGGCCAATGGCCTTGGAGGCTTTCGCCTTCCCGATGACCTCCTTTACCTCGCCACAAGTGAAGGTAAGAGGCGCGCTGTTGTTCGGTAATTTGCGCAGCCTCCTGGTCACCTTCCGCTTGGGCCTATCCCCCGAAGGATGCAGTATAAACTGTCGGCTAAAATAGCTCGCTCATCTCTTCGGGTCCGACGAGGCACGATCCCCGGATGAAATTTCCACTCGGTCGTCGTGCTTCGTCGGGTTGGATAAGGACTTCACGGTAGACCAAAGCTTACCAACACCCGTGACCAGATTACAGGACTTCAGATGCTCCTCCCACTTGTTCCGCTTGTGTTGGTCCACCAGCCTCCGAATCTCCACGTTTAAATCCTGAATGTTAGGATTACGGGGATCGGAGCGGCGAAGGTGGTCGCGTTCGTTCGCTAGAGCGGCCGCTTCAGCCGGGAAGTTGGGACGGATCTCAGGGATCCTCCCTGCCGGAATGAAGCGGGCCGCAGCTGACGCAACCACCTTGCGGAACTTATGTTCGCCTTTTCGAACGTCGGTGGGAGCGGGAAGAGACCTGAAGGCATTTTCGGTGAACTCCGCGAACCTGACCCAGTCAGCCTTTTTAAAGTTGATATAGGTCCGATGGTCCGCGGAGACAAAGTCAGCAGGTCTGTCAATCGAGATGATTATAGGTAGGTGGTCTGATGCAAGCGATAGCATAGGTCGCCACGTTATGCTATTTATCAGACCTGCGCTAGCTATCGTTAGGTCAGGCGAGCTGCTGCAACTACCCATAATCCTGGTGGGGGCATCATCATTCATCGTGCAGAATGTCGAATCGTCTATCTGCTCTGCCAAATCATTTCCCCTACGATCAGCTGGTAGGCTTGAATGCCAGAGATCGTGGTGCGCATTAAAGTCACCTACTACCAATCGGTTTTCACCTCTGAGGAGCGCACCTATGTCAGGGTGATATCCTGCCGGGCAGCAGGTGACAGGGGGTATATAAATATTAAATATTTCGAGCTCGACATCGCCTGACCGGACAGCTATTCCTTGACATTCTAAGGTAGTGTCCCTGCGGTCGATGTCTTCTTCAATAAGACGATACTGCACTGTGTGATGGGTGATGAATGCTAACCCACCACCATTACCTCGCTCGCGATCCTTACGATGCACATTGTGGCAGAGTTGAGTTGCTGTGCAGTTTCGTTTCTTGG
Source organism: Anomoia purmunda (assembly GCA_951828415.1). Classification (NCBI taxonomy): domain Eukaryota; kingdom Metazoa; phylum Arthropoda; class Insecta; order Diptera; family Tephritidae; genus Anomoia; species Anomoia purmunda. The sequence continues at coordinate 38,311,903 of OX639994.1, read as the reverse complement.
ATCGCAGCTATTGACAGATTATGCCGACTCATAAAGTCGGTTATCTCCTCAATCTTGCCCTGCAGCCCATTGCAGTTCAGCTGAAGGAGTCTCGTTTGCCTCGGTAGAGTCGTCGCGGAGAGGGGTGTGAGGGAAGGGTGATGTTGCCCACCTGGACCCTGCTGCACATGCATTGGCACGTTGGGCTGCCTTATGGTGTTGTTTGGCAGCGCCGCCACTGGCGCGTGCGGTTGCAAGGCTCTACAACAGGGAGCCAGGTAGTCACCCGACCATTCACGTGTGGTGCGCAGGCCAGAACACACTCGAAAGTGACACCAGCCTTGGCACGAATTGCACCTGACTGATGCCGCATTCCGGTATATCCTAGCCTGACACACGGAACAGACTGTGTGGGGTACCAGGAGCTGCTGGCTATTCCCCACACGGGGGGTGGAGCTAGTTTGGGGGGGGGGGGGGGGAGGGGAGCGACCATGTTGTTGTGTGCTCCTGCGAACCGTAGAGGTTCTGCCAGTGCTAGGCACCGGTGCACTAGGTGCAACTAGGGGAGCCGTAGAGGCTATGGGCGCCATAGGGCGCGAACAACATGGGGCCACTCCTTGTGGGTCTTAAGGCCTGAGCAGACCTTAAGATGGCTCCATCCGTCGCACGAATTACACCTTACCGAAGTGGAGTTCGGATGGAGCTTTTTCTGGCAAACGCAGCAAAAATAGGTTTCTGGACCAGGGTTTGACTCGATGCCAGCCCTGACCAGAAGGAGGTGAAGCAACCCTGCTGCAAGGAGTTGCTCCAGGAGAGACAGACAACTTATGGGGTAGGCCGATCTAAACAGGGTTAGATCGCCGAAACAACAGTCCTTGGCCGGGTGAAACCCGGGTCATTCCGGTACGTAGAACCGACTGTCGTGGGAATGGGATCCTCATCTTCTCCGGCGACGCTTTCGTTGTTACAATTTAACGAGTGGAGTACTCTTAGTGAGCAGGTGTGAAAGCCGAGTGGTGAGTTTGGTATCTGTTTTTTGCGATTGCAGCTTTCTGACATTGAGCTTTCATGGTGTAACGTGTGCCTAATTGTTTGCTGGGCAAAGGTGTAGGTGCAAGGTAATGATCCGAGTCGATGTTCAGTCCTTGGAGTGTAAGTACGTATAATAAACGGGAAACATGCTTTCCGTCTATCGAAATATGATCGATTTGGTTTCGCGGTTTTCGATCTGAAGCGAGTCACGTGGCTTGATGGATCTTTTTGTGGTGAAACCTGGTGCTACAGACTACCATGTTCCGGCAGTGTGGTTAAATATATCTTCCTGACGTGACGGGGTAGCACTCGTAATTGCGTTCTAGGCGCTCGTATGTAGGAATGATCTTTGATTGCATTGTCCTTCTCTTCTGTTGGGCAAGACGTGGCAATACGCTCGTTCACTGGAGCGCTAGCGCTCTTCACTTTTATGCTTGAAATTTGTCATGTAAATAAATAGTCGCAGTTGTCAGTAAGAGACAGCATTCTTCAACAATGTTTTTAATGTGTATTAAATAATTTCACATATTAATTAGTCATAATTACTGCGGAGTTGCATGCGATGCAAAATCTTTCATAAAATTTAATAGAGTATATTAAATGCGATAGTGCGTTTCGATGTGCGACCGTGTCAAAAAGAAGACCACTCTTCACGTTGACGTTTTTGCAATAGGGTGATTATTATCCTTCAGTAATCATCCATTAGCAGGATGATAAAAATATGTGCTTACAAATGTACAAAGATATACCAAAACATCAAGATGTACACCACAAATTGTAGGAGAAGTTCGGCAATGCAAGTCTCATTAATATCGATTGATTTTTTACAATTGTTTTTTTAATTTTGGTCATACGCACTTTTTTCAGGATGTGGATTTTGTGTAAATTCCCGTTGGTTTTCAATATTTCTGAGGTGGTATATATATACTTGGCCCTCCGATTTCTCGAGATTGCTCTCTTATACTGAGAAGCTCGTTCGACTCGCCAGAATCTCAGTATTTAATTCGAACAGATAAATGGATTACTTGCAGTAATTTTGAACTACTAATCCTCCTATCCTACAATATAGAAATACAGCTCGAGAAGCTATTTCTTGCTAGTGCCGCTTTCTCACGATCGTCTCGCGGACTTCTCGATACTCAATTTTATTGTATGCATATTGTTACTTTGCACTTGTGCGTGCTGTTTAATTTGTGCTTTAAACAAAGACACAACGAAAGAAGCTCGTTTCGATAAATTCTCGACATTTCACGCGAGAACGGCGATATCCGAGAATGTTCTCGATTTCTCGGTTTGTCGAATATCGAAATAGACCTAATACTACAATCTTCATCTAATTTAAGAATTTAGGCAAATATAAGATCAAGTAAAAGGAAACCCAATTTTTAATTCAATATAATCATGTGATGGATTCCATAATTTCCTTCTACGCATGTATAATTGCAAAATGAAGAACAAGTTCTTTCGGAACTAATAATTTACAATGTTTTGAGCAATATACCAATCGCCTAAGGCCGGCGGGGAGGTACAGCCTCCATGACCAATCATTTCTAGCTGAAAATTCGTATAAGAATGATGGGCTGAAAAAAGTGAAACCTCCACCAATATATCTTAGGGAACAGAACTGTAGCAGTTTTGCAAATAAGTTGATAGAGTTAATAGGGCAAAATAACTTACATCTTTTCTATCAGAAAAGGAATTTAAATGCAAACCTACGGTGAGGTTTGCTGACGCAAAGTTGTAAAAGATTTCGAAAAAAAACAAAAAGTCATTCTATACATATCAACTTAAAAGTAGTCGTGGCCTGTCTGTTATGCTGCGAGGTATTGAACATAACGTAAACCTATATCTGTGGTGTTTTAAAAGAACAAGGTTTTTGGTTTAGAATTTGAATGTAGAACATAAAAATGCAGTGACTGTAGTGAAAATCACATCGCAAATTAAAAGGGACAGTATACATGCTTAGTACAACACAAATTTTAGTTAGTTACTATTTAATTTCAGTTTAGTTTAAATTATAATGGATTGGGAGTTTAAAACTTAAAATTAAATATAATGAAATAATATAGGTGTTTCTGTTACTCCTGCATCCCTTGGGTCGATATTAAACACTTTCTAACGTTGTTTGATGAGTTTTAGCTTTGGTGGAACCCCAAATGTAGAAAGAAAGTTAATATTAATTAAAATGATATTTACTATTTAATTTCAGTTTAGTTTAAATTATAATGACTTGGGAGTTTAAAACTTAACATTAAGTATAATGAAATAATTTTACGACTTGGCTTTCCCTTGAGTGCGGCCGACAACTTGCGACTGCCTTCTACCGATGACTCTGATTTTCGAGACAACTGGATCGACTGTGACAAAAGATGTTCTGAAGTGAAATAGATGGGCACTTCACATGACCGATAACACTGTGGAACAAATTCAGGTTAGCAAAAGTTAGGTCGATTCTGACAGTGAGAATTTTTTTTTAATTGACCTTGGAACTTTGCAGTCAAATGCCGATTTTCAGCATATTGTTTATATGGTTTTTGGCTATAACTCGTCGACTAATTGGTATTTTTTCAATCTGTTAAAGCCAAATTATTGCTAGACCACCGTGCAACAATTAAAATTTTTTTCCATGCTTTTTGAACATGTTTTCCACAAAACTAAGTCTGTTTTGCTTTCTGTTTGATCTATAATATACTTCTCCGTTTCTTCAATAAATTTCATTTGAAAAGAAAATATAATACAAAACTTGCGTTTTCTAGCTTTATATTAATTTACTTCTCATTTCTTATGTACCAATTTTTTCAGTGTTGGTTTTGAAAAAGAAATTATAAAAATATAGAAAAAAATATAATTTTGAAATGTTAGTTATGAAAAATTTTAAGTAAAAAAATTAAATAAATTAAATTAATGATTTTGCACACTCTATAATTATCTTATTTCAAATGGATGCTCTGTCCGTATGTAAGCTGCGAAATGGGTAGCTTTTTCGCCTGTGTCGAAGAAAACTGTAAAATATGACGTATTTTCCCTGTGCTGCTACCCGTCTTTGACACGTGCTCACACAATACTTACTTGCTTTCTTAATTGACGCTATAACCGCGATTTTGGCCGAACTTCTCCTACAATTTGTGGTGTGCGCCTTGTTGTTGTAACACAAATGGAGGGGCCTACAGTTTTACGCCGACTCCGAACGGCGAATATGTTTTTTTGTGGGAAGTTTTTTCATAGCAAAAATACACTCGGAGGTTCGCCATTGCCTGCCGAGGGCGACCTTTATTAGAAAAAACCTTTTCTATAGTTTTTGATGTTACTTGTCACGGTCTGGATTTGAACCTGGGACCCACCTAATGAAGCGCGCACACGCTACCCACTCGGCTATGGCGGCCGCAAAAAACCGTCATAAAACAGCACATTAAAAAATGACAATACTACCGCGATTGAGACGATTGGAATTTTGAAAACGGTAAACGGTAATTATTCATCGCTACGTTATAATTATTAGTACATATATGCATATGTATGCACATGTGTCTAAAAATTGTTTGCAGGTTAGATACTAAAAACTAAATAAAAGCATTTCAATGAATTTTAAACATATAGGTTCCATGCATATTTCGTATTAGTAGAATGCGGAGGAAATAATAAGTTTGATCATTACCAATAAATCCCAAGAAGTTCTCTGTGTTTTTTTATGTTCCAAAAGACGGAACTATAAAGCTCGATAGTCACGTAACTGTAAAATTCGATGCACACAAATGGTAAATTGGGAGTCATTTGAAATTACTGAGCCACCATGTGTAGTATTTTATATAGCACTTAATTTTTTTAAAGAATACCACTGCGGAACAAAATTTTGCAGTCGGAGATTTTTAAGTCGATTTAGGGTAATTTGGGGGCGCTGATTATGAAAATAATATCAGTTTTGTCGAATTGGCTCTAGCTTTCAGATAAAGACTTTTAAATATTTCACGAAAAAAAATAATTAAAAATACCAATATGGATTTAAATTATATTTTTATTGCGCGCCTGTAAAAAAATAATACAAAAATAAAAAAATATATTCTTTTCATTAATTAATTTTAAAAAAAATTACAAAAAACTTTTTCTGTGGGACCTCCTATGATGTCGTTGCTCAGGACAATCCCGTATAAAGTTCCAGCAGTAGTCTGCCATCATGTGGTCGTCCCATCGACCTTGGTATCTCTCTTCCATTATTTTTATGCCCTGGTGGAACCGTTCACCTTGTTCCTCACTGTAATCGCCTAGGTTGTCTGGGAATTTCTCCAAATGACTATGTAAATAATGTAATTTAATGCTCATTTTAGCTCCTAGTTTGCGAAAATTGAGAAGCATATCAGCAACTAGTTTTGTATAGTCTGGTGATTTATGATTTCCCAAAAAAATTTTGACTACATTAACAAAGCTTAGCCAGGCTTCAGATTCAATTAATGTTTAGTTGTATTAACTCACCCGACTTAACCCGCTGCCCTTGCTCTCTTGCAAGGGAAATAAAATATTTAAACCAACGAACTACTTGTTTTAATAATTTATATAACAAAACTTATTGAGGAATAATTAAATTAATACAACTGGAACTGGGTCATATAATTTTTTTTCATTAATTTCTTAAGTTTCGTTTATCTCAAGAACTAGAGACAATCCAAAAAAAAGTAAAAACACAGTTCGTAAGCCTGCTACTAATGTTAATAAAAGCTATTTACAAAATCATGACCGCAGGTTTTTCTTAAATTTTTGTTACGCAGTGTAATTGACGCAGAATTTTCGAAAAAACGAAACATTTTGTTGCAGTGAATTTACGCTTGCAGTTATGTATTTATATGTTAATCGCAAGAAGATTTAAGATAAAAATGTAGTTATTCTGATCTAATTGTTTACTCCTCCGTCTCATTCTATTACGGCTTATGCATGGAATCTACATACATATATACATATGTATGCATATACTCAAAATTCCAGGAAATACTTTAATTTAGTACTTAGCCGCACACAAAAATTGTTAGATACATGTACGATATATTCTTACGCATAATTATGTATAGTAAATATGCAATTTAACTTCAATTTGATGCAACTTTTTTGTTTTTAAATTTAATGGAACGCTTTGTAATAAATAGATGCACCGTCTACTAAAGTGTTTAATTTTATGAGAGGTAAAGCTGTATTTAGGGAGATAGAAATCAAGTGTTTGAACTTAATAGACTTTACTCTAGAGTAAAAGGATATAGAAGTATATATACTTATAATTAGTACTCAAAATTATTTTTTAAACCAGGAATAAGTCTGTCTACCCGAACGAGGGGTTCCGTGACTTCATAAATTCTATTATTGTTCTATGTGAGTCACCAACCTTTTCAACTGAGTATTTTGTGTTTATAATTAAAAGTTCTTATATTTTCTTCTTAAAAATGGTTCTACTGAACTTTGTAGCAAATGTTAAAGCTCAATTTCGTCGGATGTGCGCATTTCAAGTCCGGTTAATGCTCTATTTGGAGGAGTGTTATTTAACTGACGTTGCAGCCTTTCAACGTGTCTACCGGTTTGCCGAGATATTGGGACATAATTTGGTTAATAATTGTATTACGATTCGATTTGTATAAATTATTATTATTATTATTACCGTTTTAAGGTTACATTTCTTTATTTTGCAGCCGATAATGAACCAAATGCAAATCGTACAGAAAGCTAATGGCAATCATATTCAAAATTATTCTTAACTCTACCCTAACTGTGGCTGCAGTTGTTGGCGCGCGATATTCTGCAGCTGCTGCTGGCGTCGCAGCTTAAGTGAAACGTTGTTAGCATAAGTGATCGTTGCTGTCGCTGCTATGCTGTGGTTACCAGAAAGATTATAAATGTGTTTTAGAGCTGCTGGTGTTGGAGTTGCAATTTTGGATTCATTGTTATGGTGATAACTTTGTTCACTAGCCAATGCAGTAGTGCGATTCACTAACTTTAAACGGTACGACAATTGTTATTTTTAGCGGCAATATTTGCCGTTTGCACTAACGATTGTGCGATTCACTAACTTATACTTAACGACACTTAACAGCTGTTTCGTTGTATTTATTCAAAGCTATAAAGAGTGGCATCTCTGTCAAACTAAATGTCAAAATAAGCGAAAAGCACAAAGAGGAATAGAAAAAAACAAACGAATGCCTGCTGACAAATATAAATTTGAGCGATTTTGTTATATTTCATTAAAGTGAAATAGATACTAGTTTGTTTCAAACTACAAACACTTAAAATTCTTTATATATATTGCAATGATCCATTGTAGCAGAATTCCGGACTCTTCTATGAGTGTTTTGTTAGAATAGTCATCAACTCGACTCCAAGGAATATGCGGAATAACCTGCAAATATGCCATGGTTATCGGTTTCAAACTTCGCGTTGTGCTCCAGCGTATTTAGGATTCACATACATATATTTAATTTTTTTAAATTATAATCATTTATCTATATATTAAAACTAAACTATATTTTTTGTTTTTATACATGGATCCTTGTAAAAGTTTGCTTTTACAATTAGCATATTAATTGAATGGTAGATGTATTGGTTGGCATAAGCCTCCTCATGATTCCTTGGTGGCAAAATTGACATATGCGTGGAATCGACGGCTCCAATAGAGCCTCCCACAAAGGGAGACGACGCCGAAGCAAACATTTCTTTAGCAGAATGGCGTTCCACTTGGGTCATAGGAAACCTCACTTTCTGGTGAAACAACGAATCATTAATTGCATCCGTTACCCGATGAATGCCGGCTTACGGAAAACTGGCTCATGGATATTCCCCATTGTTCACCTACGGGTCGTTGATAGCAACCAGTTGCGAAGAACCTTAACGCCGCTAGAACCTACCAATATAAAAATAAAATTTAAAATTGCATGCAGGCTTAAAGATTACACGAGCTACCTGTTTCTCAGTTGATATTGCTGTTATTCTGGATCCTCTTATTTGGTTGTCAAGCTGATAAATTAGGTATTCAGGTATTCAGCTGGAGTTAACCGATCCAGTTTTTGAAAGTCTGTTGCATTTAGATGAAAGGGATTGTCCACATCTCGGAGTAAACGTCGATCCACTGTTGGAGCGCTTACTTCTTCATCACCTCGTGATAAAACATATGCCAAATATTTAAACGACATTATTTAATGTTCCTTTTTTAATTACAAGAAAACAAATCACTGAATTTTAAATTTTTCTTTTATTTAAATTGAAATCACGAATTTCACTTTTCTCGATTGAGTTAACAACACAAAATTTGTTGTCGTTTAGTTTTCGGTCATCGATTAGCTAACATCAACAGCTGATTCGGCGAATGCGAAAATCGTTAAAAATGGCTACTGAATAGCAGGGTCGCTAAAATTTTGGTTAAGTTGAGCTAACCAAACGAATATCTTTAAAATAAGTTAGTGAATCGCACTACAGTTTGGGTGTCATGCAGTTGCAGCAGTTTCGTTCTCATAGAAAGTGCTGACACTATGTCTGCCACGGTAGCGACAAGTTGCGCGTGTAGCTCGTGGCACGTCAGTTGCAATGAGTGTAAATGATAGTCTTTCTACACCGCAATAGTCAATGAAGTTTACCATTCCCCTGTCAGTTAAAATTTTTTTAGGTTACCAAATATCGAGGATTGCTTTTCTATTCTATCTACCCTTTTCTGTTTTAATAGCTTTCCAACGCATGTAAATCTTCGGTGTGCTAGTTCACCATATTTAAAACCTTTATATTGTTTGTCCACGTTACTACAACATTTGCCAAGTGTTAGGTAGGTGAGCATTTAAAACATTTCTTAACATTTTCGCTACCGTTTTGAGTAGTTGATGATTTCGTTGTAATCTGTGCATTTTGCGTTCTCTTTGACAACTGCCGCGAACCATGTACTCTTTCATACACATTCAAGTTTTATTTCAAATCTTTGATAGAAAGTGCCTGATATAAAATGGTTTAGTTTGTCGTAGATCAACAAAGGAACCTATCAAACTAACTTCATCCAACTTTATATTAACGATTCATTACCAATTTTGCGCCGATTTTGCAACATTCAATATACATGTAACGAAGATGGTTTTGCACCAAACTCATCTGCGTATAATTGAAGATTTCAGTGAATTCCAATCCGTTATACCAACTTAACTTCGCAAAAATAATTTCGGATAAACATATTTCTGGAGCTTATTATATCCTAATTAAAACACTATGTTTTCAAATTCTTGCACCCAGTCATGAACGTCTAATGTGTTTGTTCCGGTGTACGACGGTAAACTATCTTCAACTTAACTTCGCAAAAATAATTTCGGATAAACATATTTCTGGAGCTTATTATATCCTAATTAAAACACTATGTTTTCAAATTCTTGCACCCAGTCATGAACGTCTAATGTGTTTGTTCCGGTGTACGACGGTAAACTATCTTCAATGTTCTTTAATGTAGAACTATTTTTCATTACTACAATTTAAGCGGTCTCAATGGCTCTTCGTATGTGTATTATTCTTTCATAATCTTCATCTTCACTCTGTAGGATACCGTAATGACGAATAAATCAGTTATCTCATTCGTCCTTGCACAGTTAAGCCAACCTGTCTTCAATTCTCTTTCAAATTAGATGCTATCACACCTAAAATCGTCTGAGCGTTCATGCTCTTACGGAATGTTACAAGATGTGTGATAAGGATGTACAATGAATTACAAATTATTTATATGGTAACACATAAAAGCGAGTTGATAAAAATAGACGTTTAGTTGCTTAAATTATTTTATCATGCTTTTAATTTCCAAGTGTTTGTGGTGGTGTACATATGTACATCTTTTTCTATATAATGTTCAAATGAAAGTTTGTTTTCATAACTAATTACAATTTAAAAATATTTTATTGCTTAAGTTTCGAATAAACATTTATGCACTTTCAGCTTTCTAATTCAATACAACGAATAATTTACTGTGTATTGCTAAGGATGTTCTTCAAACTATCATCTGCTAAATGTTGTTGCTGATCCATGTTACCGATGCTGCTGCTCCCAGCGGTGAAGTTGCTGAACTCATACCGATTTGATTTCCGATACATTCACGGTCCAATTTTTTTATTCTTTCTTTTTAAACTTTGCTATCAGTAAGTCGCTGTGCTGCTAATACTTCCTCTATTTCCGTTGCTACCAGGGGTCGAATTACGCGTTCAGTGAACGGGCTATTCGTCACGTAAAACTGAATATTTGGTAGTACACGAAAATTTAAAGTATTCCGTATGTCGTAATTTGGTATTATGAGTTCAGTGAACGTAACTTATGGGTTCAGTGAACGTAACTCATTTAGCGTGAACGTCAACAATTTTCATACGATTGCAGGACACTATTCGTATTCCAAAAATTTCTTACTAGCATGCCAATTTTTTTTATTTTTAGCAATAAAAAGATTCATTCACATTTATTTGTATGAATTTTATTCATGAACTGAATACTTAAAATGATTTAAAATAAACAAAATTTAATATCGAAATCAAAAGTGTTTTCATAACATTGATCATTGATGGAGTCAATCTGAAACTGACTGCCAAATATTATACTGGAGAAGTTGCAAATTTTCAATTTCGTTTCCGAAAAGTATGCAATCCGCAGTCATTTCAAATTGCAGAAAATCTGTGGTCAGTTGTTCATTGGAATTGATACTTTGTGCTTGCTCGATGGGTTGCGGTCGGGTCAATTTTGAATTATACATATTTCCTCTCATTGAAACAATCTGTGATAAACTATATTTTTCGTTTTGTTGTCAGGTGAGAAAACGATCGATGCGAATGGTTTCGCGACGGGGGAACATGCGGCATACAGTTGACCTTGTGAAAAACATTCATTTTCCGCATTCAGGCCACAAACACTCAATGAGGGGCCTTGTGATTTATTGATTGTCATGGCGTGTGCGAGACGAATTGGAAATTGGATTCGTTTAAATTCGAATGGCCTATCGGTAGGAGTCATTGAAATTCTCGGAATTCGAAGTTCCTCACCTTTGAACTTTCCTTTTAGGGCTCTCGCGTGAATCACATTTCTCATGAGTTTTGTGAACGCTAAACGCGTACCATTGCATAATTTTGGTTGATTCAGATTGCGAACCATGATGACGATTGAACCACCCTTCAATAGTAAATTGTGCGGTGGCAAGCCTGGCATATGCAATGAATTCAAAAACTCAGTTGGATAGTTGGTTGCTTCGTCTTCGTTTGTTACACAGTCGATAGATTTGAAGGAATGCAGTGAACCAACGATTTGATTTTAAATTGTGCAATTTAAATGATCCGCATTTTTGTTCTTTGCCGCTAAAATTGCTCTTTCACTCAACCAATCGTAGTTTCTGTGATTAGCAATAATATTCGGAAACACTTTGTGGATGAGCTCCTCTTTCGTTGAGACGAAATTGCAAAAAAATTGGCGGAAACAAAATCAATCCATTTGATGCGTCGATAGGAACACGACCTTCGCCGATAGTTATCAGTTGATTGGAGAACACTTCGGCTGATAGATCGTTTAGCAACGCAACTCGCATGTTTGTCGTCAGATGAAGTTTCTTCATATAACGCCACAATGTTGATGATTTGAGGCAAGCATTGATCTCATCAACAGCGGTCGATCGTGGTGTTACTGTTTGCCGGAAATCGCCTGAGGGTAAAATCAATCCATCGCCAAAACGTCTTACGTCATTACGCAGATATTTCATAGTGCGTTTCAGAGCTTCTAACGCACGCTTATGTGACGTTGTGCATTCGTTCCAGATAATAATTGTTCTTGCAACCAAAACATTGGCCATTGCTGAATGTTTCGCAACGTTACATGTTGGTTCTTCAACCGCTTGAAGGTTTAATGAACATTTTAATGCCGAATGAGCGGTTCGGCAAATTTTAAAATCGTAGCCGCTATTCCAGGAGAAACACTGCTACAGCAATTTCTGATCTTGCACGAACTGTAGCAAAATCAATGATATGAGGAATGTCTTGTCAGTGCCACCAGGCGCATCAAGGAAAAACATACCAACATTTCCATCATCAATTGCCTTCTTCACCGTATCGTTCACTTCTTTTTGTTGTGGACTCAACAAAAGTACATTCGTTCGAACTAATGGGCTTCATGCCTTTGTGTCGTATTTACGTTCACGCTGCAATTATCGTCCGAAAGCGTCGTTTCTTCCACGATTTGGCATTGGCATTCATAACCTGACTAACAAACTGCCGCACATGAGGTAACACATGTCTTCTATTAAAACCAAAGCCTGGTTGTGCATCTCGTCACTCATCTAAATGTGGGTATCTGACTTGGTGATGCGGAAACAGTTGCTTCAGCGATTGTCGTGTCCCACTGCGTATCGTTTTCAAGCGAATTGAGCTCCTGTCATGCAACACGAAATGTTGGCAACACCACACCATTGACAATTCGAGGTGATTCAAATGATGTTGGCCCTCGAACATTCACCAGCAAATATTGTAAAAGCATTCATCATTCTTTGGATGAACTGTATAAATACGGCCAATAGCTTCAATAGAACGCACATACGGATGACCAGGAACTACATCGCCTTGCTTTCGACGTTGAAATTTCTTCGATGAAGCATTCCAAGTGTAATAACGCGGCATCTCTGAGTAAAGTAACGTACGTGCAAACGGATCACTTTGGCAAATCGAGAAGAAACTGGTCAATGTTGTCGCTGGTGGGTTTTGAGCACCGTGAGCGGCATTTGCTGCAGTGAAATGAACTTGTTGACCGTTCTCCAGATGCACTGCGTAACAGTCGGATAGCGTTCGTGAATGGGGAATGAGTACATACGCCAAATCGCCTCATTGCAGCTTACGTATCGACCAACTTGATAGCGCGTGATTTCATCATTGGGATTTGGGGCGTAAAGACCAAAAGCCGCCATGTCACTGCCTTTCGTGGCATATTTGCATTTGCAGATGTACTTGATGTACTGCACTAGCAATACTCCACGTTACAATGCGCCTTCCATGTTTTGAAAGGAAGTGGCGAATACGGAAGAACCCAAGAATTGTCGATCAGGAAATCATTTCCTATAATTGTGGCTGCAAATGGTCTACCGCCATCATCAGATGATCGACGTCGATACAATGGATAACCATAGTTGTCAGTGATGGTATCATCAGACAAATTTCGTGGATAACGCTTGGAACACTTGCCGTCGACCATACACGCTGATTGTGGGTATATGAGGCTGATCTGTACTAATGCAGGTCTGAATCGGTTTTGGGATCAGGATTCTCGGCACATATAATGTCATCAATTTGGTCAGGTTGCATTCTTTCGACTAACCATATGAGAATGTGCGCGTGCGGCAAGCCTCTTTTTTTTCCATTCAATCGAATACATCAAACATCGAGTATTCCCAAAGCCACGATGCTTAACAATATAGTCCATCAGCGAGCGATTTTTTTTCCTGAATACATGTGCGGTGATGTCGTGCCGATCACTTGATGTTTGGCCAGGAAGAAGCAGTTGAACAATTTCTATCCACTTTCGATTGCACGTGAAGGTGATGAACAGGTATGGACGGCCGTAATGACGTACATATGTCATTGCATCTTGGGCATATTCATGCATATGACGTGGGCTGCAACGAACGTCGTCGGTTAAATGGTTAACCGACCAATATCAGTTGCATTTCCTTCGGTGCAAATCGCATCGTGTAGGTGGTTTCCTCACCTAAAATGATATCACTGACATTTGTGTCATATTGAAATTAAAATTATTATGATATCGATACTCTCCGGTCAATAAGTTTATCATCTTGAGACTGATATAATATCCATCGTGTCCTTGCCAAAACATTAGTGGGTATTGCAAAGCATAGTATAAACGGTGTGTTTCGGATATTCGTTGCAATTGAACAGAGCCCCGACGAGTGAGCACAATATCGCGTGATTACAGATTTTCGGCAACAATCAAAACTGCAACCTCATCTATTGTTGGAGCGTTAATTTGGCGTTCGTGCGCTCCAGCAGGTCGTTTATCCGCTTTGATCAGGGCTCTATAGTCATCACTTGGCATGCAATCCAACGCTGTTTTGAATAAACGAACCAATGCATGGTGTTCATGAAGTAGCTGCTGCAGATCTCGAATTATTCCTCTTCTCATTGCTGTATTGATTGTTTGGCGCTTTTTTCTATTATAATTTTATGTTCGGTTTCAGCGTAACGTTTTATACGGTTTATATGAAAATTAATATCAAAAAGTAACAGGTCAGACAATTTTTTAAATTTTGGAAAATTGAGAAACGTGCTCTGATACATTCGATATTTTCGGAAAAATTTTACTAGAATAAGTCAGCGAATGGTTTACGAATTTTTTTTTTTAATATAGAAAGAAACAAGAGTTGTACCATTGGAAGATATTAAAAATGCCAAAAAACCGGAAGGCCTTCGACAAATAAATACTTTTATGGCCGAGAGTACTGGAAAAATAGTGCATGGGCAAACGCAACATTATCTTGACAGTAGCAATCTACTCTAGAAATTTAAATGTGTATTCCAGCAAAAACACCGCAGTGACACACAAATAAATATTGTATATTAGGGATATTTTTAAATATTCGTCAATTTGCAAAAAGACTTCGAAATCTTTGACAGGGAGATTTAATTAGATACATTGTTTCAGTACGGAGTATCCAGCGCAGAACATGGATAGTTCCAAAGCTTTTTTGGCAGACGATGTCAACAGACTTTGCTTATCATATACATCTACGATATTTAAAAGGTTTTGCAATATTCCAAAATATACATATTCGCAGACGATACGCACCTGTAAGTGGCAGGTGACACCGCGGATGAATGTATAAATCCATATTGAGGATGTCGTACGATTGAAATGTGTCTTCAAATTAATAAACTTAAACTAAATATAAAAAAATTAAATGGCGATTTTAAACTGTGAACCAAATATGGATATCTTAATGAATAGAGAGCGTATAGAAGCAGGAAAAATCAAGTACATAGGAGTTCAAAGCTAAAATTCGACTACCATATAGACTACAATTTTAAGAAGATAGCTTAAAAAATTGGTTTCAAAGAATAAAAAAAAGGAATCAGTATTATGTGCAATTAATATGTCTGCAGTCATCGACTAACTCTCGCGTCGACAAGACGTTCTTTTCGCTTACGGAATATTCATTTTTGATGATTTTGCTTCTCCATCCGGTTTAGCCGCTTTTGAGTACTGTCAATTTTCTTTTCTTTTCTTTACTTCATTCGTGCTTCTGTATCAACGCATACTTTCGAATTCGTGAACTTTAATAATATGTGCATGATGGCTCCGGGGTCAGCAAACATCAGCGCAAATTGTTTAGCGGTACTAGATACTGGACCCAAAAAAAAAGTGAATTCAGGTGCACTTCGCCTGCTACCTGAAATCAAAGTAGATAACCCAAAGTTCGTTGTGACCGAATCAAAGTCAAAGCCCATCTCCTCTTGTTCTTCTTTTGTCATACATCGTGGTATTAAACAAATTAGTAATGAAGTTCACTCGATTTCTACCCTTCGTGGAAACTGCTTCACCTTGTAACAAATAATAAAATCCCTGACAAGTTCTTAAATGTGAACCAACTAGAAAATGTGTGTGCCATCCCAGCCAAGGTGTACGAATCTCCTAACCACGTGAAAAGCACGGTACTTGCTCCTTTTCTTAACAATTTAGGTTAGGTTAGATTAATGTGGTAGTCCCCGCAGGGCGAACATAGTAGAGAAGTCCATTGTGATACCACCTGCTATTATATCGGTAAGGAATATCGGAGTCAAGGAAGGTTAACTGGGGAAACGTTGCGTATCCCGAATGAAGTCACGCAATTTCCACCCCAGAGAGCTCTTCTGGGGGTGCTAAAGAAGTAGGAGCCTAGGTAATTGAACCTCAGACTCGCAAAGGCAGGGCAGCTGAGAAGAAAATGAAAAGATGATTCCACATCATCATCCTCCATACAGCTGCGGCAGAAAGGGTCATCAGAGACTATATTCAGTCTAACTGCATTAATACCCATCGGACAATGACCAGACAGAACTCCTACGAGGATCGAGAGTTGCCGCTTTTTAGCTACCTCAGTTCCTTCGAACGCCCACGGTCACCCTTGGCCTTGCAATTCTGCATGTCGTAGTCTCCCAGAGCTCGCTGAGTCGGTAGAGAGCCCATCTATCCAAGAGAAGTCTGCAGACAAGCAAGGGAGTCCCCACCCCCTCCGTGCATGAACTGACTGCGGCCACCTCCGCCTGAAAAACACTAAAGTAGTCCGGAAGCCTAAATTTCCGGCTGAGGGAGAGCTCCTCACAGAAGATAAATTCTATATAGTTCCCAATCCGCGGTTTTTCTAGTCTTCCTCACTTGGTTAAAAAGACGTATACTTGAAGCCCTAAGCTCCGAGATTTCTAACGTCGTACAGGGCGGTTTAGATTTTCCTGAATGCGCTTTATTACAGGCTATGATGAACTTCTGCACCAAGCTGTCGATCTAAAAGATCTCTGAAAATAGTAGATTCCCCTGGGGTTCCTCCGGAGGAAACTGTTGCAGTTTCCTACAGTGTAGATTCCAATCTGTTGTCCTCAGATTCCTGTAGGGAAGATATTGAGGACGAGTATCGTTCAGTGAGTGAACATTAAGATCCCTCCAGCTCGAGATACGGGATATCAGTTTAGACGAAACCCGGGTAAGGTCCAAGACCTCCCCCCTGACCGAAGTTGCAAATGTAGGGTCGCTCCACCTATTACAAATAGGTAAGTTTTTGCAAAGAATAACCTCAAAGAGAGACTCACCCCTTGAGTTGACATCCGAGCTTCCCCAACAGGACTGCTTCGAATTAGCATGACATTCTATAACACGCCGGCCTTCCTGAGTCTCGATTCCGCAAGAGCATTCCTCAGCAGCGCTGGAGGTGGTTCCACCTCGTCATCGTGAACCATGTATGCGGACATGAGCCAGAGGTCTCTGGCACCGCCCTCGAGGCTCACAGTTACAGCGTCTCCATTGCTGAAATTAGACAAAAAAATATGTATTTAATTCACGCCTGACGAGCATACAAGCTCTAGGTTTACCTGCGTTGCTGGACCCCAGCAGCTTGTACTTCTTATTAATACTGATGATGGACCCAGCGATCGAGGAGACGCCACCAGTGGTCTCAGCGTCCGACCTGACGGAGTCTACATCCATATTCATGGGGGCCCCAATGAGTTCCTCAGCTTTCTCCGCTTCAGGTCCGCAGACCTCCGGCACCACCTCCCGTTCAACTGGACGAAGGGAGTCACCGCCCCTGGCATCCGATTAGTAGACCTTAAGGGCTACCTTCTGTGTTCAGCAAAATTAGCGATTGCCGATAAGGTTCCTCGGACCCCTCAAACCTAGCAACCTTCCGATTATGCGTAGAAAGGTTTGGATTCCAATAGCGGAGGATCTCCCCGATCTCCAGATCCCTCTTGTCCACGACCTCGAGCCTGACACCTTTTCAGACCTCCCCCATCAAGTCAACCGCCGCTTTATTGAGAGCGGCCGACGCTCGTTTGCGCACGATATTCTTTTGAAGAGCCCGGAGTGCTCCCCTAGATATGGCGCCGTCCTTCTTGCTGCGGTCCACGACACCCAGGACAATAGAGCTAAACGAGTTGGGTGCGGCTCCAGTCTGGACTTTTTGACTAGGGAGGCCTCTCCTTAAGATCGCTGTCTCTTTGCGGCTGAACCTTTCGGAGGCGCATTTGCGCTCTCACTCAGCATCCCCTTGGCCCACTAAAGCGACCTAGCATGTTGCTCGGAGATCTGAGACACTGCCTGGGCGCCATAGCACATCAAAATCTTTGAAGCCATGCGACGATCACTGTGAGCTCTCCACCCAGTACCTACCCGCCGTTTAGGGCTATCGGAGGGCGAATTGTGGGTCGCCCTCGAATGCCCCGGTACACTATTAACAATGTATCTGAAGAAGAAATTGTTAATGAATTAAGGCCCTAGGAAGTTGTAGCGCCATACAAATTTAAGAAGATGATAGATGGGAACCCCCACCATTCTGGAATTGTGTTGTTAACTTTCAATCTTTACGAGCTACTAAGAAAGATTGAAATTGCATGGTGTAAGGTGTTGGTTCGCCAATATATATGTATCTCTTCCCATGTGATGCAAATCTTGTCATTTTCTTGGGCATACGAAAAACGATTCTAAACGCACTTCTCTTTATGCAAATTGTTCTCTTCCTCCACATTCCCCATCCGATTGTGAACGCACATTAAGCGCTAACTGCGCCCAAACATACCCCTCATCGGCCAAACACAAACGACAACTAAATATATCAAACTCGCCCCACAAATCTTAGACTTCCACAGAATCAAGCTCAAACACAAATAAAATAAATGTAATATTCACGCAGCTACAACATACAATTAAAACTCGTCTTTCGAAGACCATCAATAACTCCAATATCTTCAGCAACAAAAACTCGCACAGATATTGAAAATGCAAATTACTTTTCAAATCCTATCGCCCCTATTGAAATATAGCAACTCCTAACAAATATTAACAAGTCCAACTTCCCTTCTAACTCTCTGACTTCCAATATCTCATTAACACCCACCGATTGCATTGAAGCATACTGTTACAGGGAGCCGTTAAAGGGTCGCCGTAGCGTAAGCGCATACTGCGGAGTGTAAAGCCATAACAAATCCATATCAATCATAAAAATCATTTAATTTTTCTCGAAAGTGCCAAGCGTGGTTTATAATTAGTGTTAAGTGATTCTGCTTTATAATGAGGGAGCGCAATGCGCTTAATTCTACAAACAATGTTAAAAACGTCGCAACGATAAACTTAAACAGAAAAAGAAAAAGCGACAACGTGTTTGAACACACAATGTCGAAAAATAACAAAAACAATTATTACGCTATACTAGACGGCGATTTAGGAGAGTGCAATGAAACACTGGAAAAATTCGAACTTCATGTTCGCTCCATAAACTATGCAACGAATAAAAGAAACTTGCAATACAGCAAAAAATAACTCTAACCCATCAACAAGTGTAGCGGCAGCAATAACTCCAACCATCGCCTCTCACAAAAACAACACTAGTGAAGTTAAATCGAACACAAATGTCAAACACAAAATTAATAGCAAAAACATGTGTATTTAGTGATACCAATAATCAAAATTGTCAAAATTCATTATTTAAAGAACTAAAAAATACAATGTTATCCCTAAGCAAACTATTAACAGTTCTGCAGAAGCAGCTGGAAATACAAACGGCAAGAGTTGATGCCATTTGCAATATAATAGACTCAACATGAATTTAGACCACCCTATTACTATTACCCAACCCCAGTTAAACCTAATTTCCCTTAATGTCAGCTCCCTTATTAATATAAGCAGGAGAACAGAGCTAAGTAAATTCTTAATAAATAATAATCCCGATATTGTTCTGTTGAACGAAACTAAACTTAACACAAGACATAAACTAAAATTTATAGGATATAATTTAGTCAGAAAAGATAGATTGTTAGGATCAGGAGGGGGAGGAACCGCAAATATAATTCGGGAAAATATAAGATACACGAACCACCAATCGATGCTTTAACCTATTTATAATCTTGTGTAATAAAAATACATATGCCTCCGAATAACATCTTGTATATAATTTCAGCCTACTACCCTGCAGGAAATTATACTGACACATTTAAATCTGAACTCAATACAATCTTTGAATACTTAAACCTACAAAACCCCAACCATTATTATATATTAGCTGGTGATCTCAGCAGTAAACACACAGACTGGGGTAAACCACAAAATAACCCTAAAGGCAGAGTCCTAAAAACTGGCTGACCTCCAACGAATTAAAGTTCAGATGCAATATGTACGCTTCGGTTTCTCCATCCTTCGAAAGAGCTAACTCCTTTCTTGATATTTGCATTGCTGATCACAGAATAGATATTCACATAGCCAATAGCACAGTTAACTGCTTGTGATGCATTGACTACGATAGCGATCACTGCGCTATTCAAATCGTTGCTACTACTCGTAATAGAGACGACACAAACTATTTTACCTTGTTAGGTAACCCAATAAAAACCACATTTGACTACAAAAAGACTAACTGCAAACATTTTTAAAAAGATCTTAACAATCATATTCCGAGTAAATCCCTTGTACCAAATGACACAAACTTGAGCAACACAGAAATTGAGCACCACCTGCCCCATTTAAATAATGTTATTTTAAAAGCCATAGAAAATAGTGTACCAAGAGCGAAAATCAATAGCCCTACTCAAACTCTGGTAAACTTGCCTATCATAAAAAAACTACCAGCAGAAAAAAATAAAATCCTCTCAGCCATCAAAAAACACAATCGACTTCAAATATACCTACCTCCCACAACACTTCAATTAGAAGAAACAAAACTGAAACTTATAAAAAAACTAATAGATGACAATATTAAGAAACATTTTAACAACCATCTCGAACAAAGACTTGCTACCCTTAAGACTAACGATCCTTCCAAATTTTCCTTTATTAAAAAAACTTTCGTAAAAGATAACAATAATACAATCAGTCACATAAATTCCCCCTTAAATTCATCCCACATAATCCAAAAAGCTGGCTTGGATTGCAACCTGCTACAAATAGACTTGGCTAAAAACGACTACGTTATTAATAACAGCAAATTTATAAATGAAATAGTCGGGACTTATTTCGAAGCAGTTCATACCCAACAATCCAGTCCACTTGCAGATACAAGAATGCTTCAAAATGGTTTTTGGAAACGAAAGCTTTATTCGACAGCACCCGAGCAACCAAAACAAACTTTAATACCGACAAAATAGCCAATAATTTAAACGATGACCAAACGAATAACTTTTTTCGTTCCTCCCAATGACCTCACAGACATACATATTATCTAAACTAAAAGGTAAGCTTTCATCCGGCTTAGACCAAATACCCAATATCATTCTAAAAAGCTTCCCCTCAGAACTAATATAAGAATATTGCACGATATTCAATAATATGTTAAACAATGCCTACTTCCCACCCAGCTGGAAAACAGCCAAATTAATTGTGATACCAAAGAAAGATAAGGACAAAAATACCTTGGAAAACCTTCGACCAATTAGTCTGCTACCAAATATTAGCAAAGTTTTTGAAGTTCTGATTCGGGTTCAAATACAGGTACTCGACTATACACGCCATTAATCTTCTCGTCTCCGAAATAAGCTGGAACTGGAATAAGAAATATGTCACAGGTGCATCCTTCCACGATCTTGAGAATGCATTCGATCAAGTATGGATCGAAGGGCTAATATGTAAGCTCATATTATAAATTCCCTCTTCACCTGATTATACTAATTTATAACATGATATCCGGCAAAAAATTCTTAGTATATATAAATAATACAAAAAGCAGTCGCGAATTTCACTTAGTAAACGGCTTGCAACAAGAGACAGTAAATGCTCCAACTCTCTTTAATCTTTTCATCCTCGACTTATCTAAAAAAATGGGCAATATTGTAGCCTACGCTGACGATATTATCATATACCACCCCGACAGAACCATCGACTGCATTAATAGGAACCTGCAACTCAAATACAATACTGTTGAGGATTATACAATAAACTGGCACCTCAAAATAAATATCAAATGCGAAAGTATCCTTTTCCGCCCTCCCGCTAATAAATGTAACTCAAACGTTAAAAAAAAAATGGAAGGAGTTTTATATAAAATCCAATGAAGCAAATATCCAAATACAGCGCAAGGAGAGAGTCAAATATCTTGGTATTCATCTCGATAAGCTTTTGTATTTCAATGACCATATCAACCTACAAATCTTGAAAACAAATAGAGCCTTTTATACTTATAAAAGGAATTTATTTATTTTTATTTATTTATTAAATGAAAAATAATAATACAATTATTACTTTACAAAAAGGAGCACTAGCTGCCAGGGCTTATGGCTCAAAAAGGAATTTTTCTTCAAATCTTCTATATATCAAGCTAAAAATTATCATTTATCAATCGCTTGGGAGACCAATACTTTTATATGGATGCCCAATTTGGTTTAAGAACTCCCCTTCATATATGGAAAGACTCAGAAAGTTCTAGAGAAGAATACTACGATCATGCACATCGCTGCATAGATCGCCGAACAGTAATTTTACTAAATTTATATCTAACTCCAAACTACTTATACGATCCCGCTAAAGCTCACAGAATTGACTGTCACATCACAAACCTAATTAGGAAGCACACCAGACGCTGCCTATACCATGTCGATAACCTTCAATAAGAGCTCCTTTTTACGAAAGTGATGACTACTTTGCATTAGCTATTGCAAACGGATTTGCACCACCTCAATCCTTCCTCTACTTAACCAAAAATGGTTTTATCCAAAATGAAGTCTACATACCAATAATCTATCATATATTTAGAAGAGCAAACAATAAAGGAATCACTTCGAAAATACTCACTACTGAAAACAAACGATTCGGCACATACATCTCGCATAGAGACAAAACTGAATCGACTTTGACCAAAAAGAATTGCTGGTGGCTAATAAATGCTAATGAAATCTAGTTCACTCCATGACCCATATGGTCGTTTACTTGTTCCTCTTTTAACCATTTTATATTATGAAATCATCTATGCATCGTTCCCCCTCTTTTTTCCTTGCAAAAAACATACAAGTATATACTATATATCTACTAACTTAAGATATAAACAATATCATTAGTTAATAAAATGTTACCGATTATTGATAGCGGAGTACTCGATAGCTCGTCTAGGGACACTGTACGTATATATTATCGTTGTACTATTGTTTATTGTAGTAATTAAGTTTGTTAATTTTAATCAAATAAACAAATTATAAAAAAAGCATACTCTAACCACCATATAAATAAATTTTCTCCAACGAATTCACTCTCTCTCAGATTTCCAATCATACTTCAAACCTCTCCCATCACTCCCAAATTCTAGCTGCCACTAAAAAACGAAACTAGTCAGATAATGAAATGGAATGAACTAAACATGAAATAACTCTTCATGTGTATGAATCACATATTTACCTCTTTTATTCCATTGATTAAGTTCTATGACATTAAGGATTGTCTAATGGAATATGTTTTATCCCAAACAGAATATAGGTTACTTTTCAAAGCTACATAACATGCAATTCCTATCCAAATTCCTATTCCTATTCCAAATAAGCTATCTTCACAGGCATTCTTATTTAACCCTACTTTTTTTCCATGTGAATTCGCTACTTTTATGTTTTCTTCACATACATCTATTCCCACAACGTTAATGCCAACGCGTGCCATTGACTCTGACAATGCAACCACCGCATCCAACATCAAGCAATGATAATTCTTTCAAATTGCATTTTTTAACTCTTTTATTTTCTCAATAATGTAAGATACTCTAACAGGATTCATCATGTGCAATGATTTGAATTTGCCGTTCTCATCCCACCACTGGCCTGCCATTTTAGTGAATTTTGATATTTCATCTTCGTTATAAGTTTTTGTTTTTTTTTTTCTTAGAGGTTATATTACTGAGTTTATCAAGGCGTTTTTGGCGTAGAATACGTCTTACCTTACGGTATGGGCACCAATGTCAGGTTTTTATTGTTGTAATCTCTATTTCTTTAATTATACGGCTCGATTAATTTTTTTTTTTTTTTTTGTAGTCAAATGAAGATGTTAGCTTTCGTTTGACATACATTTCATGTTGGTTGATATCTTCCTAATATTTAAATTTCTTAAATGAAAATTGTATAAACACATGCACACAAATATGTGTGTGGTGTTTGGTTGAGTGTTTGCTGTTGGGCGATTTAAATGTACTCGTGCAGCCCTTTCTTTGTATTGCGTAATTTTAGGCGGGCAAGTTAAAGTAGAGTAAAAGAAGAGAAAATGCTGCCAAGCACTGCAAAAAAAATAATAAAATGTTATTTATCATTTATCTTTACTATTGATAACAGCCATTGACTTCGTTTTTGCGAGAAATTTAATTGATAATTTAAAAACATTTGTATCCTATTTTTCCTATCATAAGCTTATGTATATCATCCAAAGTAACTATCAAATAAAGAAATTCATTTGCTTGTATTATTTATCATTTATTGTTACATACATATGTTTTCTGTCTTATCGGATGGCGTATTCTACGTTAAACTTAATGGCCGTGTCTCTGACACAGCCTGCTTCTTTTTATGTCTGCTTTCTTTTGAAAATTCTTTTTCGAGGAATTGTACATAACATACAAACAAACAAGCATGGTCTTGGTATTCTAATAAAAAGATGCATTCCATATGGCGTTATTGATATAACTTCAACATTGTCAACTATAGCACTAAAATTTAAACTCAGTTTGCCATTTTGTATCGCAAACACATATATTCCTTCTAAACAAGCTTTTAATGAAACCGACATGATTGGTAACAATTGGTAGGATTAATGGCATATGCAATTCTTTAAAAAAATTCAAAGTAACACACAAACCTCAAGTATGCAGAAACTTTAAGAACCGAAAAGTAAAATGTATACGCTAAATAGTTGTTGCCATACGTATCTCCCGCGGGGCGCGCTTTAAGCGTGCAACTTCTAAGAGTACTGATTCATTCGTTAGATATTGTATAAACCTAACTACATAACCAATAATAAAAATCACAAAACACTGGCCAAAAGCATATTTATTCTGCTATAACCTTTAATTCCAAAGGTTACGTTATCCTCTCCAACTCAAGTCAGACGGAATAAAAGCTAACAGGATACATTTTTTTTTTGGGCACTAGAAACTAAAGATGTCCAACCACAAGCCATCTGAGGAACTTACATCTCCGCATACACCTCGACACCCTCTCATACCCTCATACCTATTCTCGTGGCTCTGTTGCTGTTAGTAAAACCCCATTAGACCCCACGCTTCCTTTATAAATCAGACCAAGTTATTAAATTTACAGATTCATAGTGAAGTAATTTATCATTTAATTCAATCCAACTCATTTTGAGGCTAGCTTATATATATGTATATATATATATATATATATATACATAGGTTTTGCACTTCGATCTTTCAGATCCATTGTGCCTATATATACTAGTAAAACCGAATGGTTCTCTCCATTAAACTAAAGTTACTAAATATAATTTTCATTAATGTACCAATCACAATTTTGGGTGTACGTTAAACCAAACTCCTGACATGCCAAAGAATATGTTTATCGATGTTGTCATTCAACCGTGCATACTCAAATGTACATACACAAATATATATATAGTTATATATGTATAAGTATACATATATCAGGTAAAGGATCTTAGATCCTGCACTTGAAGAAAATCGGCCAACTCGCTCCAAAAATAACACAAGTTAGTTTTTATAACACTTACGTTTATTTCACAATTATTTCTTAAGTTTAACATGTTTATTAAGTGAAAACACTAGGCTGCAACCCTTCCCGAACTCGACTGCCCGATCATTGTGGCAGTCCCTTACTTAACACCTTCATTCGCCGGCAGCGGCGTAATGGTTGTACTTGTTTACAGCCCGTCGTCTGAGTTCTAAGCCATAGTAGACAACACAGATGGCGACATCGGTTATACTATTGGTCCTGGTGGCTTCGCTTCTTCTAGGCGATGTAAGATTCTCTCGTAGCGGGTCAAGTCGATCACGTGGATTAGTTTGAAGTGTCCGTTGACTATCCAGCCACACTTATTATGAACGATTAGGAGAGTCTAGGTTGAATATGACATAAATTATGAATTATGAATTAATTCTATTTTTATTTTCTAATTGGTAAGGAGAGAATATTATGCAAATTTTACCTCATTTTCTATTTAGATTTTGACTTCAAGATTAATTCAAAGGTAAGTATTTATTAAATAAACTATAGCATATTTTTTAATAATTCAATTATAAAGTTTTTGAAGTGTGTATGCCGAAAATATCAAAAGCACGTTTTATACTAAAATAGTAATCTATTTTAATACCAATCTATTTTAGTAATTACTTATTAACTTCAAATACTATGGATTGTGAGTGGAATACGAGAGGGTAATGATTAACAGGAAATTATTAGGACCAAGAAAGTGAAGTTTAGGATTTAGGTCGGTAATATCTTAAAAGCAAACAAAAAGTTTATTTTTTTCTCCTACGCGTTTCGGTGTCTTCCGCGCCTTCATCAGGGAGTCTGCATTTTATTGTACATAAAACAGAAAACCAAGTGTTAACAAAATAACAATATGTTTGCTTACAACAATTATTGCACTTACATTTTTAATCACATTTAAAACAGTAACAACATCAAAATAAACAAAAATATAACAATAAAACTCCACATATTGAAATTACACCCTAATCTTTTATCCCTCTGTTTAACAATCACCCTTATTGTTCTGTATGCGCAGTTTATATTGTCTACGTCTTCCTTAAAATTCATCGTGTTCCGTAGATTTTGTTGTATTTTCAGCCCTAACCTTAATCTTGTCCTCTCTTTTTTCTCCACGTCTAATAGTTTTGTATTTTCGAAATCGGCTGAGTGTTCGCTATTCGTTAAATGTTGTGCCAATGCTGTTGTTGTCTTTTTATTCTTGGCGTCCGTCCAATGTTCGCTAATTCGAATTCCAAGTGATCGCTTTGTAGTGCCTATGTACATATATTTTGTTGCAACACGTTGTGTTGTTGTTCTTTGCTAATTCTGTCTTTTGGTTTGGTAAACACCGAGTTGAGCGTGCGATGTGTTTTATGTGCAAAGCATATTTTGTCTGTTTGTATACTTCTACTTATTCTTTTGTTGTCCTTTAGGCCTAGTATGTATGTGATGCCTGCGTATTTTTTATTTTCGGTTTTGTTTGTGGTTTCAGCATTTCTGTGCGCCAATGCTCTTTGTTGCTTGCAGTTGGTAACAGACTATCTATTATTGCATTAGGATATCCATTTTTGTACGGCATATTTTTAATTTTTTTGTTGTTGTCTGTTTTGAAATCCAAGTCACTTAAATCGTATATTTTATTTATTAGATTTATAGCTGTGTTTCTTTGGTGGTTTCAATGATAATTAATCATCCTTGACGATGCCATCGATTTCGCATACCAGCTAGTTTTAATTTTATTTTCGATTCGGTGTATTTCCATGTATAGGAAGGCTAACTTTTTGCCGTATTCTGTTTCCGTAGTAAAATTGATTTTAGTATGTTGTGCGTTTAGTGTTTTAGTATGTCTTCCACGTCCTTGATCTTAACAATAGCTAGTATATCATCTACATATTTGTTAATGTATTTGATATATATGTCCTTTGGTTTAAGTTCAGCGACGCTGTCGTCCAGTATTTGGTCTAAGACAATGTCAGCTACGATGGGTGACAATGGGTTGCCCAATGGGCATCCCTTGTATCTGTTGATAGTGCGTGTCGTCATTGGTGAAATAGTTATTTTCCCGTAGGCAGAATTGTAATATTGTCAAAAATTGTTTCTTAGTGAGTGTGGTATGTCCTTCTAGGATGGGGCAATGTTGCATAATCGTGTGTATTGGTAGTTATGTCGGTATATTTGTGAAAAGAGAAACCACGTCAAATGAAATAAGAATTTCATCCTCTTCGATAGTTTTTGTTGTAATCTTTCTTTGAGTTGAAAAGAATTGTTAATATTGTAGTCCTTCGAAATTATCTGTCTCAGTGTCTTTCCTATATGTTTTGAAAGATTGCAGTACGGTACACCAATTGAAGAGCAAATTGGTCTGAGAGGAGAATTTTCCTTATGTATTTTCGGAAGGCCATATAGTCTTGGTGGTGTAGCTGTATTGGATGTAAAGTAGTGTTTGAGTTTTGCGTCAATTTTGTTTTGTTTGTGATGTCATTAACGATGGCTTTGTTTTTCCTTTGTAGTTTTTGTGTTGGATCAATTCGCCAATGTAATAATAGATTGTCTCTTATCCACTGCAAACAACAAAAGGGCATTGGCCCATAGAAATAATCAAACCACAAACAAAAACGAAAATAAAAAATTCACAGGCATCACATACATACCAGGACTAACGGACAGCAAAACAATAAGTAATAAAATAGAAGTATACAAACAGACAAAATATGCTTTCCACATAAAATACATCGCACGCTCAACTCGGTGTTTACCAAAACAAAAGACCGAATTAGCAAAGAACAACAACACAGCGTGGTACATGAAATTAAGTGCAAAGGTAAATTGGAAGTAAATTGCGAAAAAATATACATACGCCCTACAAAGGGATCACTTGGAATTCGAATTAGCGAACATAAACCTCACGCCAAGAACAAAAAGATAACTAGCATTGGCACAACATTTAATGAAAAATATTAGACGTGGAGAAAAAGAGAGGACAAGATTAACATTAGAAAGGCTGAAAATACTACAAAAAATACGGAACACGATGAATTTTAAGGAAGACGTAGACAATATAAACTGTGCATACAGAACAGTAATAACGAGTGATTGTTAAACAGAGGGATAAAAAATTAGGGTGTGATTTCAATATGTGGAGTTTTATTGTTATATTTCCTTTGCTTTATATGTAGCAAAAACGCTTTCCTTTTCTTTGTTTTATTTTTATTTTGAAAGTTGTAAAGTACAAAATTTATCTTCATGTTATAATAAAATTGTAGATTGCTAAAACGATTGATTTTAAATTTGAATCTTGAACCGTTTTATTTCCTTTTTATTTATTATTTTGCTTATCGTTTTTATTTTAGAGTTTTGTCTGTCCTAATGTGCGATTTTCTGCAATTATTTCCATTATTGATTGCGTTTTCTGTTATTGTGAGGCCTTTGTGGGTTTATCGCTTGAAAGCGCGTATTTCTTAAATTCAACTTTTTTATTGCAGGCGTTGACCCCTGCGTGTTTTGTTAGTTTCTTATTTTCGGTTTCTCTTCAATCGGTATTCAGGCTTTAACTCAGATGACATTGGGTGGCTCGCGTTAATCCCTTTTAACCATAAGCGTTAATAATTGCTACTCATGGCACGAGTGACGAATGTCAGTTAAGGCCATAGTCCCCCGGAGGAATTGAACCACTTCGATTGTCGTCGCATGGACAACCGAGTAAACTGGAATTAAATAGACCGATCGAATACAAGGGATCTCGCAGGAGTTTTTTTTTTTTTGCCTCGTAACCAATATTTGCAAGATTCGTTAGACATTATTTAAGTCTTATTTTGTTTCTCTGTGTTTAGACATTTTTAATATCTATTATATTGAATATCCTATCAGCGATTGTCACATCCTACGTCATACGCTGAGCGATTCTAATCTTGCGTTTGTTAAAATTGTTGGCATAAGCATTTTGCAAATCGGGAAGAGAATATTCGGGGATTTTAATGCCATTCATTACCCATTGGGTTAAACAGCTTCTTAAGGACTGAAACTAAACTGTCACAGTTAAGTATTGTTAACGTAATAAAATACCTTCTATAGCCCCTATGCGGCTCCTCAATACACTCGCAACTCGCCCCATAAGAATTATTTGGTTCCAGCGGTTGAGCTGTCAGTCAGTGAGTGCATTCACTTCCGTCTTAGGACGGGAGAGTGCATCAGCGACCACATTCGACTTACCTGGCATATACTTATTACTTCACAATTGGTCTCCTCTATCCGCGTGTTCCACCGCTTAAGCTTAGCATTGTAATTGCGGTTACTCATGGAAAATGTAAGGGGTTTATTATCGGTATAAATCTTTATCTTCTTGACACCGTACAGATAAGATCGCTGATGATCAAGTGCCCACACAATTGCGAAAAGCTCCTTCTAATCCATGCCGTAAGTTTCCTCTGACTTGCTCAGGGAATGCGATATGTAGGCAATAGGTTTATCTTCGCCTATTGTTCCCTGTAAAAGAACCGCGCCAATAGCGTAGTTCGACGCATTCATTGTTAGGTTAAATGGCTTTCCAAAATCCTGAAAGGCAAAGACATCTGCGGAAACCAAAAGTTGTTTCAAATCGTGGAATGCCGGTAGGCCATTTTCGTCTAGCTCAACTCTTACCTTTCTTGACGCATTGGCTTTTATTTGAGCATTCTCATCTCGCGTGACGTTGGTCAACGGTTTTGCATCCTTAGCGTAGTCCCTAAAGACTTTCTTATAGTATGAAGTCATACTCAAGACACTCTTCAGACCTTTCAGATTTTCTGGAGGTGAAATCACCTTTATAGCTTCCACTTTTTTGGATCTTCTCGTGCATCATACGGAATGATTATATAACCTGAATTCCTTGGCTTGACTTCCTTTTCGAAAAAGGATGTTTTTTCTAGATTTACCTTTAAGTTCGCTTCTAATAGCCTTGAAAAAAGATTGCCCACATTGTCTAAATGCTCGTGCGCGTCCTTCCCAAATGCTGTCATGTCGTTAATATAGACATAGCAGATTTTCCCGATGTATTGCTTCAATACATCGTCAATCATTCGTTGGAAAATAGTAGGCGCGTTTTTCAGGCCAAACGTAGAAACTCGTGGGTATGCCTGTATCTTTCATCGGTTTTTGGTGAAAACCGGATGTTAATTCTATTGTAGTATAGTAATTATCTTGTCCAAGGCTACAGAGCGCCGCGTTATTGTCAGGGATAAGATATGTGTCGGTTATTGTCACCACGTTTAGCCTTTTATAATCAATCCCCATGGTTTTTTTTAGCACCACCCAAATCGGTGAGTTAAAAGGACTCCGCGAAGGTCGGATTATGCTATCTGAAAGTAGTTCGTTAACTTGCCGTTCGATTTCGTCCCTCATACACGCTGGGTGTGTAGCTTTTACTGTATATGGGATCGGGGGTAGACGTTTTTATTTCGGCGCGGCTTAAAAAGTTCAGAATATTTCAGTAACATGATGCCAATTTTTTTGTGAACCCCAGGAGGCAGACCATTTCTCAATGTAAAATTATTATCGCAGGATATACGCGATTTGAGG
Source organism: Anomoia purmunda (assembly GCA_951828415.1). NCBI lineage: Eukaryota > Metazoa > Arthropoda > Insecta > Diptera > Tephritidae > Anomoia > Anomoia purmunda. The sequence continues at coordinate 38,280,953 of OX639994.1, read as the reverse complement.
GGAAGTTTATAGTTCCCTATTTTTAATAAGTTCTCCTTTCTGTCAATTACTGCATCCAGTTCTCTTAACATGTCGTCTCCGAGTTATACCCCCGAATCCACCTAGTGTAGGTAATATTTAAAAATCAAGTCCTGTGGCGTTGCCCACACCACCTAATAACTTAAGCTGTACTTTCTTTTTTATAGGCCGAACTCCCCACAGATGCTAAGTTAAATTATTTTTTTACCAGTATAGATTTTGTCACAATAGCTTGTTGAATAAAATTTTTATTTGCACCGGTTTCTTTGAGGAAAACTAGCACGCGTCCATCGGGCAGCGCATACTCTAAATATGGTACGCTAGATGACCGGATAATAGGAAATCCTTCGCAGTTATCCGCCAACGCTTTTTTTTTGGATATTGGGCACCATATTCATCAGAATGCCTATTGGATCTCGGAGGAAGTGGTTGAGGTTTATTTCTATTTAGCGATAAAGAACTGCTCGGTAAATTATTCAGCGGTGCCATCAATCGATTATTGGAATTGGGAGCATAAATAAAAAAGTTGCGGAACAGGACTTACCTTTTACCACATCGAAATCGGAGGAGATCACTTCTACCAGGATACGCATAGCACTGGATTGCCGTCGAAGATTTGTAGGCCCTTGACGCAGTCAGGAAGCCGGCTAATGTTCTTTATGCCAGCTTCTGTTGTGGCGGCTTCAGTCTTTCAAGAGAATTCATCTTCTCTAGTATAGGATTATTGGCCCCAGTCAGATTTTTTAGTTAAATTACAATATGATTCCGAAAATTGTTATGTGTATCCTCTTGTTATGTATGGCCGCCGTCTGAATTCCTATTGGAAAGAAGAGTATGTCTTCACTCTGAATCTCGATTTGCCGATTAAAATCCCTTGATCGCTTTAATAAGTGCTGTATCAACAATTACTATTATCAGTTTCAAGTTCAGTCACAGTTTTTCCGGGTTTCGTGTTCAAGAAATAACACATGCTAGTTTCTATAACACTTAGGTTATTTCACAATTCTTTCTTAAGTATAACACGTCCCGAAATCGACTGCCTGATGGATGTGGTAGTCGTTTTCCTTACACTTTCATTCTCCGGCAGCGGCGTAATGGTTGTTTTTAACCCATTTTCTGAGACCGGCCGTTGCCTTGACTTCCCACAGGTACATTATTGAATGCTACTGCGACAGGTGCGTGTTAATATATATGTATGTATATATGTATATATATAAATGTATATACATATGTGTAAGTAAACATGTTTGTATGTAAGTATGCAAAGAGGGAAAGAGTAAATGCGAGCAGAAAACTGCGACTTCAGAAAAAAAAGAAGCAAGGCCAAAGTGCACTTACAGTAAATGTTGGCAATGCAGTCCAACGTAGCGTAAATGGCCTTCCATGGTTTTTTTGTTCCTGCTGGATTCCTGGGCAAAAACTAGTTAATACACATAGCTTCTTTTGGTTTTCATTTTTAAATCTTTTTAAATTCAAATTTTCTAATTTAATGCAATTATCTCGCCACAACTGGTGGGAAGAGTGCAAAAAACCAACAGTATACGTCGCGCTCAAACAAAAAAATACTATTCAAATCAAAATTATAATAGCTGTTCTCTCAATGCAAGTGACACTTTATTTTTCCTAAGGTTTAATAGAACTCAAAAAATATATAAAAGGAAAACCAACTAACGTCGTTGAAGATTGAAGTAGGTTAGGAATGGTCCTTGTGGATTCACAAAATGACCCTACGTTAGTGTTATGCAATGATGAATTAGGTACGTGCTTATGTACACACATGCATACATATATTACACTAAAAGATAAGTACGACGGAAGGTATTGTAAGTAAGCTTACGCTAATATCTAACATATATTAATTCACTTTGCTCTCATATTTTTGTGTTTTTTGGTAATAATATATGTTTATGCTGTTTTTGAAATATTTCAATTAATTTGAATCCATTTAGACCTTTACCAGGCCGATTTGATTAAAAAGTAGGAGAAAAGGGTGGCGTTTTCTGTAAACTTAATATTCTTTACAAGTAATCATCATCTTTATTTACATACGCGAACCAAAAATTGGATTCTGTTTAAATTTTTAGGCAAATGTTGCGGGAAGATATACTAGTAGGTTGGCATCACGATGCCGACCTCCACATGTTACTGATGCTTTCCATTTCCAGACAACCGGTCAGGTACGAGTATGATTTTTAATTTCGACCAAACTCAAATACATTGTTTGTTGGTCCAAATAATGAGACACGTATTTTTTCTTTTGGCTCGGAAAAATTTTTCGGCCGAATTAAATGCGATTTTGTTTTTCATACAAAAGTCAATTATTCAAGTTGACAGTGAGAATTTTTTTTTTAAATGCCCATAACTTTGTCAAAATTCAATGGATTCTAGCAATGTTTTTACTAAAATGTCAGTTATTCTTGGTAATTTCAGATAGAATGATATAATGATTGATTTCCATTATTTAAAATTTTTTATTTAACAATAAACAAAAAGTGAAATTTTTTTTTAACTTTTATTTTCTCAAAAAGTGTATTTTTGTTTTCTCTGAAACTTTTTCACCGGGAAAAAGACACTTTGAACTACAATCAGTATAAATCACCAATAGCAAAGATTTTTTTTTTCGGAGTTATGATTTTTTGTAGATATAATTCGTTTTTGTGGTACATACTGTAATATTCTTATATTGTTTAACTTAATGGAACATTATTATATAATATATCGGCCAAAAATTAGTGTTGTGATCATTTTTTGTGTATCAAATAGATATTAAAAAACACTGTATACCGCACAGTTTACGAAATAAATAATAACAGTCACGAAATAAAGACATTTTACTACTATTAGTGCATAAAGCGATCTACACATAAAATTTGATTTTAGGAAGCCTGCAATTATTCAGCACTTTGATTATTATTCATCATTTCAATTTTTTAAGTGAAAATTACTGATTACATTTTAGCATGTACCACAAAAACGAATTATATCTACAAAAAATCATAACTCCGAAAAAAAAAATCTTTGCTATTGGTGATTTATACTGATTGTAGTTCAAAGTGTCTATTTCCCGGTGAAAAAGTTTCAGAGAAAAAAAAAATACACTTTTTGAGAAAATAAAAGTTAAAAAAAATTTTCACTTTTTGTTTATTGTTAAATAAAAAATTTCAAATAATGGAAATCAATCATTATATCATTATATCTGAAAGTACCAAGAATAACTGACATTTTACTAAAAACATTGCTAGAATCCATTGAATTTTGACAAAGTTATGGGCATTTAAAAAAAAAAATTTTCACTGTCAACTTGAATAATTGACTTTTGTATGAAAAACAAAATCGCGTTTAATGCGGCCGAAAAATTTTTCCCAGCCAAAAGAAAAAATACGTGTCTCATTATTTGGACCAACAAACAATGTATTTGAGTTTGGTCGAAATTAAAAATCATGCTCGTACCTGACCGGTTGTCTGGAAATGGAAAGCATCTATGTACTTTAATATGACGGCATGGTTACAAAAAAGCTTTTCCTGAGCAAATGAGTTCTGGAAAAACTAATTTTTCTCAGAATTTTTGACAGATAACTTGAAACTAAACACCATGCACTATGTAGCGTGAGTACTACTAAAATTCTTAAAATCGCGAAAGAAAGCAAAGAAAAAACTATTTGAATATTTAATCGGAAATAAAAAAATATATTGAAAATAATATTACCGTCAGCAAATATTTTTGAGATAACTAATTAAGTACATATGCAGGGAGCAAATGCACGATCATGCACCCACAGTGCAACGATTAAAAACCCAAAAACGACATTGAATATGATTGGCATTGAGCTCCAATAATTATTTCTTTTATAATAAGATATTTTTTAGTTTTGAATATATAATGGATTAAAATAAAATCGTGTGTTTTTATTTCCAGGAAGATGATTTAATAGCTGCAGTCGAGGAAAGCTCGTTCGTTCAACGACGGTATGGTAAATATTTCGACATGGTTATAGTGAATGATAACTTTGACGATACATTTCAACAAGTAGTAAATGTTCTCGACCAAATGAGCCATAAAGAGCAGTGGGTGCCAGTCGATTGGATATACTAAACTGTAGTTTTTAAACGATAATATTTTAAAACTATTACCAATTATTCCAAATAAAAACAAGTTAATCTAATTATACCAATATAAGAAAATGTTATAATTGGTCCAACTACGGAGAGAATGAGCAGACACTAGCGCATAACCTAGAACAACCCATAAGTAATCTAATTTTCCTGTTCCAATTTTTTATGTATATTAATAATTACTAACTAATTTTTACTAAGGAAAGTATGAGTATGTTTAAAGTCAAAAATATGTCAACTAAGGGAGCACAACAGTCAAGAGCCACACCATACTTACATGAAAGCGTGTATAGAAAATGGCATACAAACAGAACCAACAACTTGACGAAATTGCAAATAAGAATCTTCGCAATCAATGAGTTTTAAAGAGAGCGTTAAGGCGAAACATTGACGAAATAAGGACTGAAAAAAAATCAGAATACCCCGGAGTCGTATTACCTAAATATCGGGTCTTGCAATAGGAACGCACAAAAGTTTAAAAAAAAAAAAAAAATAAAAACGGTTTGGGATACGAATTAAATTCTTTATTCCTGTGAAAGTACATTCGTTGCCATTATGTATGGAACTTGATTTCTTTTGCATGGGCACCACGGGCACGCTTGCAGAAGTCCAGACGCTGAACCCAATTTTCGACGGGTTTCAAGCATAAATCGGCCGATACTGCTGCAATTTTACGTTCGATATTCGTACGAAGTTCATCAATCGTCGCTGGCTAGTTGGCATAGACCATAGACTTGACGTAGCCCCACAGGAAATAGTCTAACGGCGTCATTTCGTGAGATAGCACGTTCACCAAACTTGGTTTTCAATAAATCGATTGTAACATTCGCTATGTGCCTTGTGGCGCCGTCCTGTTGGAACCACATATTGTCCAAGTCCATATCATCCAATTCAGGCCAAAAATATTCGATTAACATTGAGCGGTAGCGATCCCCATTCACAGTAACGTGCCGATCTTGATCATCACGGAAGAAGTGCAGCCCAATGACGCAGCCAGCCCATAAACCGCACCAAACCGTAATTATTTCGGGATGCAATGTTGACTCATGGAGTACGTGTGGATTGATGCCTGCCCAATAACGCATATTTTGCTTATAGACGAAACCATTCAGTCTGAAATGACGACGACCATTAATTGGATGTAGCGCTCTTAAAGTTGAGGCCATTGACTCCGAATTTCGGTAGTAAATTTTAATAATTTCGACTCGTTGGATCGTATATCTTTCCATGATGAAATGGCAAACCTTACTGAAGAGAAATGTCAAATAAGCGAGGAAAAATATGGCGTCGTTTGCTGTCACTATCGGTCTACTTTTGTAGCGTCCCTATTGAAAACCCCTTTACATGTACGATTTCTCAAACAACAGCGACAAATTATGGCAATCAACTGCTGTTGAAGATTTTGACGAATACACCTTTGATGATTTCTATAAAATAAAATAATGCTAAGTACCCCACAAAACATTAGCAGAAATAAGCAATGGCAATTACCACCACCAAAAATGCAAATTTTAAAATTCAGCGGCTGCTATATACAGCTGATCCACAACACAGCGATTAGCGAAGTTCCGAAAATATTTTAGTTGATGATACACTTGGCAGATGAGCCAAAAATCTAATTAAGCATCTACCAATGGCAACAACAAATTATGAAATTGCACGGAATATTTTGGTGAAAAGCTACGATAACAACATGCTTATTGTGACACTACTTACAGCTTATTGTGTCATCCAAAATTTAAAAAAACAAAACGGCACAAGCACTCAAGCATCTCCACTATATCGCCAAAGAATCTAATCATGGTTTGTAAGCACAAGGGCTTCCATTAGACACATGGCATGTCATAATGGTTCGGTAAGATCCTCGCAAGCCTAAGTGAGGCAGGTTCCAGACGCTGGAAACACACGGAACTGGATCCGAAGAGGCCTGGCGGGAAGAAGGATAGATCCAAACAACTGGAATTACATCAACCTCAAACTTGTATGGCTTGACAGGACATCCCTTATGCCTTATGCCTTATTACGGATCACAATCCAACTGATGATTGAGTTGTAACTACCAAATTCGTATTATGGTTTACAACTCAACTCAACGTTCAATCAGCTGTTCACTTAGTTGTATTCGTTAAGTACATAGTTATGGTTCACAATCAAACTTACCTTGGTTTTGTGACGCTGATTGATCAGTTTTTATGTATATAAGCAAAATAATAAAATGCCCAAGAACTATTTATACTGAAATTTATTCCAGGAAAATTTACCACTTGGTGGACTTAATGGAAAATAAACTTTGAAAGTATTGAACTAAAGTGAATAAAGGAAAAGTGTGTTTGGAGAAGTGATGTAAAGAATTGTAAAATTTAAAAAAAAAAGGAAAAGTGAATGCAGCCATTTTTTATTAAGAAGGTTGGGTTAGGTTGAACTAGCTGCAGCCTGCGGCGGCTCACTTAGGCCAATAATAGGAGGCCCATTGTGTTACCACAAAGAAAAATTAGTACCATCCGAAGAAGAAATTACCTATCACCAAACCATTTTGTCTCGCTGATGAACCTCAACAGGCAATTTTCCTCGGTGCTTGAAACCTCACTAAGGTCATCCAAATCCGTGATCCCAGATACCGCATCCTGCTTTTACACAGTGCAGGACACTTTCACAGTAAATGCAAGATCGTTTCCTCCTGCTCGTCACTCTTGCAGCTACTACAGCATCTTCGGAAGGGTACGCCCAACCAGTGCCCTGTTAGAGCCCCGATCACGTTAGAAATGTTTTCCCACCTTAGAGAGAACGCTGTGCGACCGTTTCCGATCCCAATTAGGCCATGTCTGCCTTGAGGTTCGACAGGTCGTATTTTGGCTCCATTTATTGTCAGCTTGTTTATATGTACATTCTTTGAGTCGCAGTTTGCAAACGGCAAACGGCATACCAATGCGTTCTTTATCCTGAAGAATCTTCGTGGTCGTACCTTGGCTTGCAAGTTCGTCTGCTATGCAGTTTTCCTCTATGTACCGGTGACCAGGTATCCAAATGAAGTACAGTCTGTTCCGCTTGTCCATCACCATCTCCTGTAGAGGTAGGCGGCAGTCCAGCGCGATGTTCGAGTTAAACGTGAAAGAGCTCAGAGCTCTGATTGCAGCCTGGCTGTCACTAAAAATGAAGATATCTCTTCCTATAATCCCGGTCTCAATCTTCTCTACCGCCTCCATGAAAGCTGAGAGCTCAGCCTGGAAGAAGCTGCAGTGATCTGGTAACCTAAAGGAAATTTGCAGGAAAGGGTTTCGTGAGAAAACGCCTCCTCCTACCTTATTATCGAGTTTCGAGCTATCTGTACAAATGACTATGCTATCAGGTGGAGTATGAAACTCAAGTTTCCAATCCTCCCTGTTTGGAATTCGTGTAATAAAGTTGCATTCAGAAACCGATGTCGAAGCACACCGGTCCGTGCTGCTCGGAATAGAGCGGAACTTGGCTTTCAGGACACCACTGGGATGTCTCTCTTAGTCACAAAGCAGTCATCGCTGCCATCTGTTGTCCAACCAAATCTAAAGGAAGGAGGTCTAAAATAGCGTGTAAGGCCTCATTTGGAGTGGTTCTGAGCGCACCACTTATACAGATCATACTAGATCTTTGCACCTTGGTGAGTAGCCTGAGGTTAACCTCTTTTTCTAATACAGACCACCATACGAGCACCCCATATTGAAGAACTGGTCTGACGACCGCTGCAAAATCCACCTATAGATCCGGGAATTAAGACCCCATTTCCTGCCTATGGCTCTCTTAAATGTGTAGAGGGCTATGGAAGCCTTTTCATAACGCCGAACTAAATTCTCTTTCCAGTTCAACTTCTTATTTAAAATAACGCCTAGAAATTTTGCACTTGTAGAAAGACTTAACCGGATACCGTTTAGTACCGGTGGAGTTACCGAAGGCATTTTATACCTTCTCGTGAAGAGTAAAATTTCCACCTTGAGCTGACCCTGCTTAGCCCTTACTACTCTGCAACAGAGTAACTGGCCGATAAACTCAACCAGTGAGCGTTCAACCCCTAGATCCCTAACGGCGCCAGTTATAGTCTCTGGAAGCACGTTGTTACAAGCGCCTTCAATGTCCAGGAAGGCTAGGAGATAGAACTCCTTTACGCTGAGAGACTTCTCAATATAGCAGACCAAGCTATGGAGTGCAGCCTCAATAGATTTTCCATGTTGGTCATTAGACAGTAGTTGACTGTCGATGGTATCGGACAGGTAGCTACTAACAATCCTGTCAAATGTTTAAGAGCAAAGGATGATAGACTGATAGGCCTAAGATCCTTTGGATTAGTATGTTAGACCTTACCGGCTTTAGGAATAAAGACAGCCGTGACATTTCTCCATGCCAACGGTATGTGATTCAGTTTGAAACAGTCCCTGGAAATAGTAGAAAGCCATTTTGCAGACACCTCCAGTGTCTTAATTAGCTGAGTAGGTATTATCCCATCCGGTCCTGCAGATTCGTATGGTTTAAAGCTTTGGACAGCTCATTTTGCTTTGCTTTTGTAAGAAACCTCTCGGATTAGGGGATCCAGAGAGAACCTTTCTTACCCTGTCTGTCTCGGAAGCGTCCTCGATGCCTCCGCAGAAGTTTCTGCACGAAGATCTTTTTGCCACCCTTAAAGCTTTTTTTATAGGTCTGGAGAGATTTTTTGTACTCCTGCCATACCAGCACTCTTGGTTTTGTTGCATTTTTTCCAGGAAGATTTAACTAGTGAGTCCAACTCACGCGACCACCAATGGCGTTTACGTTTGCCCCATTGTTTAGGTTCAGGGGTTCAATTCTCGTTCTGTGAAACTGTGAAATGTAAATTTTTTAAAGTTTTCACAACCGTTCCGATTCTCGTTCGATGAAAAAATGAAAAGTTTTTAGTTAGTTAGTTTTAACAATAATGATTCTCGTTCAGTGTAATAGTGTAAACAACTGTCAAAATGTTTTCATATTAAATTTTTTGTTTTCACTTACTATTTACCGCCGCAAACCACGCAATCTTGTATTCTATCATTCTTGACCGCAAACATGCATTAATATATTGATATGTATATATGTATGAATAACCACTAGCAGAATCTTCAGGGCGAAAAAAACGGAAGGCCCGGTGCCGACCCGACGACTTTCTCCAAATCGAAGAAAAGAAATTAAAGGAGTAAAACTTTTCGAACGATCTGAAAAAGGAAGAAAAAGCAGCCATAAATTGGCAGACCGAAGCCCTAAGAAAAAGTGCAGAGGTGAACAGAGGCATCCTGCAGGTGCTGCAAAATATTTTACATCTAATGCAGGAGAAAAAATAAAAAAAATTGCAGTTGGTTTCTAAATTTTATGTTATATTTCAATTTTATTTATAATTATTGATGTTTTTTTATATATAATGAATTTTTTTCTCTACAAAATTTGAAAAGAAATGTATAATAAAAGCATTTTGAACACTTTCTAATTGTGTCCTTTTCGCAATAGCATGGGTCTCACGAGATGAAATGGACAATGAAGGGTTGTCGGGTTCTTCTGACTCAATTTCTACTTCTTCAAATGACACTCTAGCGCGCATTAAATAATTATGTAGCACTAAGCAAGCATTTATTATAAGGTCCGCCTTTAAAGGACTGTATAAAAAACTCTCTCCTTGGATAAACAACGAAATCTGCTTTTTAACAAGTCAATACACCTTTCCACAATATTTCGAGTAGAACGAGTGATCAGCGCCACACATATGAATCGTGCGAAGTGCCTCCGAACCGAGCATTAGGACTAAGAATTTTGTAGTCTGCATCACAAATTATCATCATATTTTTCGAATGTCCTCCTTTCCGGCAGTAATAGACATGCTCTACCTCATTTTTTGGTGCACTAATCTTTGCATGTGTTCCATCTATTAATCCAATTATGCCAGGAAATTGATGGTTTGCATAAATTAAATTTTTCATTCAGGAAACTCTTCTTTTGAAGGAAATTTAATATATTTATGAGGAATTTTATTTAAGGGTTTTACTACTTCATTCAGACTTCGGCTGACGGATGTTTGGGATAGTGAAGGATTTTGAGTATCGCGCAATGCGCGCCTTAGACACCTTAAATGATTTCTAAAACAAAATACAAACAAATAAAATCAAAAAGTTTTTAAAACTAATTCGAACTTACCTTTCTTCGTCATCTTGTGCTCCCAAAATTGCAAAAATATAAACTGACATGATTGTTGTTTTGTGTGCATTCAGCTTTTCGACAAATATTTCAAAATAACAAAGTTGATAAAATTTGCTTGGTACAAATGAGGATGGAACATATTTTTTCACAACTTTTTCACAGTGAAAAGTAGTTATCATGAACTATATAGGAATCGCAAAATATGATAAAGTGAAAAGTAGGTGTGAAAATGAAAATGAAAACTTAGTTTACATTTCACAGTTTCACAGAACGAGAATTGACTTCCAGGACAAGCCTGATCTAGGGCATTTGAGCAGGTCAGCGTAAAAATGTTTACCATGTTCTCTAGATCCTCGATACAATTGGGTTCATTAAGAGTTTCGCTGGTTTGCTTATCCTTAAATAACGAAGAGCGTTATCCTTAAATATAAGAGCGCCAATATGTGTTTTTTTTTTAGGTTTTTACGCAATTTTTGGCTGGTAATAGAAAAGTTCAATACAATTTCGATATAACGATGGTCAGAGGAGTGTTCATCTAGAACCCGCCAACTCTCAATCAATTCAGATAGACTAACACTACATAGAGTTATATCTAATACTTCTTGACGGTTGCTAGTAATGAAGGTGGGATCCCTACCTTTGCATATAAGTAGAAGGTATTGAAAAGTAACTCACCTCGATCATTTATATCCATGCTCTCCCATTGGACGTGGTGAGCATTCGCATCGCTGCCGACCAAAATGTGTCCGCTCTCATACCTGAACACCAAGTTCCGCACCATGGAGAGATGAGGGTACTCGCTTCGTACGGCATGTAAGCCGATGCCTGCACGATTGACATAACCCCTATCTTCACGAGAATTGCCGTGACGTCGCCATCACTGTTAGTAAAAGAAAGATATTTAAATCTGCTTTAGCCAGAATACAGGCTCTAATTTTACCTTTACCGCGCTCCAGGAAAAGCGTAAAGCCGGTGGCACTCAACCTACATACAATTGAGTTGCAAACCCATGGTTCCTGAATGAGTACCACCGTAACGTCGCCTGTGCTCAGGCAATGCAGGAGAGCAGCTGAGCATATCAGAAACCGCTTCCTCCTCTCCGGCTACGACAGTGAAAGCAGCTCCTCCTGAACAAACATCTTGTGAATTGTTGATGCAAAGTTTGTCTGGGAGGAGACACTGCCCTCAGCGTCGGTTCGGGTGCCTCAATGTCCACGTCCATTGCTACACCTGCACAAGAGGCGCACTGAGCGTCCCCGCGGTACACTTTAATAATGACCTCATCGAGGCCATAAGAAACGCGGCCTTGTCTCTTCTCTAGAAGTCCGATGGATTCTTTATTCAGGGACAAGACCACCTGTCTAGAAGAGCCTTCCGCGTCGGGAGGGACGGGCTCATCACCTGAAGCATCTTTGTGATGCTTTCCGGTGTCGATGGTGCCACCGGAACCCATGCCCTTACCCGAGGTCTGACTGGAATGTCCTTGCAGTCCACCACCTCAAACTTAGCCCCTGGGTAAACATGGCCTACCTTTGCAACGGGGGTCTTGTACAGTGCCACCGATCTCTGGTCTCACAGGCAACCACCTTAATGTGCACACGCAGCGTCCTTACAGGTCGAGGGGTTCCAGGATTCTCCAGCAGTACGTCAAAGATGACGTTGGCCAGAGCTGTCTTCACCCGCTGCCTCGGTCCAGGACCCCAATAAGTATCCTGTCCTTCGCAACCTCGGCAAAGCTAGGCCTGCCCACCCAGGAGTGCTGCCGGATTCTTTTTTAGACCGGAGTTTGTTCCTCCGTCGATCTCTGACATTTAGAGGGAGGCGCCGGGTTTTCCACCGAAGCGCCAGTGACCCGGAAGTTAGGCAGCAGGGTGTCCGCCCTTTCCACTGCTTTCTTCGCGCGAATTTGAACCGCCCCGACCGCCATCAGCAGCGCCGGTGGTTGGTGGGCCCTAGTGCCTACCGCAACGGAAATATCTGCCGTTTACAGCACAATCCCCGCAGCTTTCCTGGTGCTAGGCCCCACCGTAACACCCATAGTCACGAGCCGGCGTGTTACCCCCACTTTCAGCCCGGAAGAGCCCCTATCGGAGCGAAGCGGTGCGTTGGGCGCTTGCGCATGCGCATTCTTACCCCGAGTTGGGGAAGAAAAAATTTGTATGCTAGGGGCTTGTTTTGTTTTTGTTAATTGAATTCATCTTGGTTGTACGACCACCTGCTCGACGAGGCAAGCGCAGCGGTCTGAAAATTATCAGAGGTGGATGGTACACCACGATAGCGCCTCTTGTCGCGGTAAGACCAAACTTACTCCCTGAGGTTGCCCGATGTCAGGGAGGCGCCGTTTAAATACTGCCGGAATTTAGACCCCTTGGCTGCAAACCGACCAATCGGCACGGTAACGCTTAACACCTTGGATTAGGGGGAGGATTAGAGATGGGAGAGACTAGTGGAGATGCAAGGTATACGGGAGTGAGAGATGTTGGTACGGTAATATCCCCATAAGAAGCACTGTAAGATCGAGTCATACGCTGATTCTCATACCTCCCTCTTAGTTTGTGGTGGCATGGAAATCCTCGAAAGAAGCAACCATGCCAACACTTAAGCCTCATCCCTACGCCAAGGAGACCAACGGTAATGAGGTTTAAGAAACTATTATCTTTTTTTGATATTTATTTAGATTTTCGTTTTAGTTAGTGAGAATATTTTGGGTTTTTTTCAGTGACTACTTTTAGTATTAAATATTTTTTAATATGTCCCAAATTCAAATACTGGCCGGGCCAAGTAACATCAAAATATATTGAAATTTTTTTTTATTAGCGGTCACCCCTCGGCAGGAAGGTATTTCTGCCATGAACAAACTTCTCACAAAAATTATTTGCCGCACACCACAAACTGTAGGATAAGTTCATCCAAACGTCAATTTGGTGTAAATGCCAAATTATTATTATTATGGATGTAATAATGAATTGGCAATTTTTTCGTTATCACTGTTTAAGAGCAATGCTTTTAATTTTATATTAATTTATTGTAAGTAGAATAAATACAAATTTTATTGAAACGTATGCATTATTTTGTTGGATTGGTTTCTTCCACTATATATTCTTGTTGATGAACTGTATTCAAAACCTGTGCAAATGGGAATTACGCTATACATATATGTTTGTACATATGTATGTATAAATTTTTGTCCCTCCAGGCGGCCTAAACCGCACCTAAAACTATGCTCTAATGAATTTTCTGTTGGCACTACTGAATGAAGACATCTAAAATTGGTTGTAAATCGTAATACAAAAAACTAGTTGAGTTGAGTTGTATCACAGACAAAAAACTTTAACGCACGTTCAGTGGTTGTAGATCAGTGTTTTTCAAACGCGACAGCGCGTAAACACAATATTATATGCTTGTGTGCGTAAGCAAAGCAGCGGTTGTTAGCACACTGTGCAAATTGTATGAATTATCAAGTGTTTTTTTTTAATCGCTTATTAGAAGCTGATCTACATATATCTATCACTGTTTTGTGGAGTTTAACTCTCATAAGATCCTCTAAATTTGTATCTGTCAAACTATCTCTCTGTTTGCTTTTAATGATTTTCATTATAGAGAAGGCGTTTTCACAACTATATGTTGAAGCGAACATTGAATATAATTTATAAATTTCTGATACACAACTGGGGTATTTTTCTCTAGAAATTGTCTCCCAAAATTCCTTGGCCGTCGCCAAAGGTAATGCCATATCCTCTAGCATTTCTTTGATTTCTTCTTGTATTGCATTTTTTTGATTTTGTGTGTCACAAGGAAAAGTGTTGTTGTGTAGGTCTATTATGGGTGATATTTTATTAAAGTCTTGAGATATATTACTCATATTGTTTAAAATAGATTCATTTGCTGTTTGGAATTCTTCAAAGAAGAAATCTGAAATTGGAATGTTTAGGGATGCTGTTTCCGGAAGTGATTTTAAATCTTTACTTGTGAGTTGATCGTTTAAAATATGTAATTTTCTTCTAAAATGATTTATAAGTGGAAATAGTTCAAATATGTGTTTGTTTTCGCCCTGCAATACAAGATTAAGCTGGTTTATCATGTTACAAATATCACATAGAAATGCTAGTCTTATTAAAAAATTATTATCGCTTAAATGGGATACAAAAATCTTACAATCAGGTGACCCATCCAGTTTCAGAAACTCTAAAATTTCCCCGCGAATATCAAAAAATCTTTCCAGACTCCGTCCTCGACTAAGCCACCTAACTTCAGTAAAGAGTAATACATCGCCGTAGTCAGCCTGAACCTCTTTGAGAAAAGATTTAAATTTGCGATGGTTTAACGCATTGTATGTACTGATTTTACAAATATTAGTAATTGACATGTGCTGCATATGTCAGTACTTTCATCTAAGCTGATTGAAAAAAATAAGCATTCTTGAAGGCGTTTTTTAACATTTAGAAATAAGAATCTACCTATTTTTGCCGTACGTCGTTGAATAGTACAGTTAGATAATCTAATCTTCTTGACAAGTAAGACGATATTTTCCCCATCTTGGCCAAAACATTTTAAAATGTCTTGAACAAGACTTTTTACATATATGCCATCATAGTATGGACGACATTGCTTTGCCAGACCCAAAGCAACTACATAGGAAGCCTTTAATACATTAATTTTTTGGCAACCGCTCATATAATAACCAGGATCATCATCATTATTCTCATCTATATCAAAATCAGTAGCTATGAATTTTCAGAAAAAAAGCGCTTTAAATTCTAAAAGCTTAAGTTTTCGGTCATCCCCCCGTTATTAAATCATAATAATTATGGCAAGAACAATAATGCCTTTTAATATAATAATGGTTTTTTTGGCTAACATCACCGTAACATATTATGCATTGTGCTTCCCCTTCCATATTTTCAATATAAAAAAAATCTATTTCCCAAGTTGCATCAAACATCACGTACATTTTTTTGGGTGTATTTTTTTTAATGTTGCGCACCGAGGTCTTGCTTTGACAAAATGTGAATAGCAACTGAATGGATTTAATTTGCCGAAATAGCAGCAACGCGACGGCCGACCACTCAACATCGTTCATTATACGCAGTAACTTATAGTATACGTGTGCAAGCATTGCGTCGGCAGAGCTAGCCCATGGGATAGCAAATCAAATTTTTGATAAACACTGTTGTAGATCAACAAGGAAAAGACAGAAAAGTTTTCGCGCAAATCGCATTCTTACTCAAGCGGTTAGAGAATATATCGATAATGGTTATCGCTAATCATATGATAGGGGTGCAGATGCAATGGATTTTTGTTGGGAGATAAATGGTGACAAAAAACTACTTGAATATTTAATCGGAAATAAAAAATATACATTGAAAATAATATTAACGTCAGCAAATATTTTTGAGATAACTAATTAAGTAAATATGCAGGGAACAAATGCACGATTATATGCCCACAGGGCAACGATTAAAAAACCAAAAACGACAATGTATATAATTGGCATTCATCATCGGTTCCGGTTTCTCCTATTGGAGCATAGGGCCTCAATAACACACGTCCATCTAGACCGGTCTCCTCCACGATATTTTTCGGCGAGCAATTTTGCGCGTGCCTTGTGGATTCCAAGTCAGAGCTTGGCGACATATTTCATTTGCGTCTTTGCGATGAGTATGCCCAATCCACCTCCACTGTCTTAGCTTTATTAGGTCTGCTAACGGTTGAATTTTGCATCTCTCATAAAGATCTTCGTTGCTTACAGTGTTGGGCCACCAGATCTTTAATATCCTGCGTAAAAAAATGTTCACACAACTCTGGAGTTTGTTTGCAATCCAATTGTTTGTTAGCCAAGTCTCCGATCCATACATAAGTACCGATAAAACATTTGACTTAAAAATTCAGAGTTTAGTATGTACGCTGAAAATAGTCGACGACCATATAGATCGGAGTTGTGCGTACGCGCCGTTCGCTTTGTTTACTCTGACGATTGCGTCTTATTTTCGCGGCAATGATACTACCGAGGTAAACAAAAGTTTAAAAATTTAAAAGGAACGGGCAAGTGTTCGCAGACCGAATTTTCATAGCTTTTGTTTTCTCGCGGTTTATTTTCAAGCCTGAATTTAAAGAAGCTGAGAATAGATCGTCAATTTTGTTTTGCATGTCTGCGTGCTTGGCCGAGAGCAGACAGATACCATCAGCAGCTTTTTAGTATATCATCAATAATAATTAAAAATAACAGAGGGGACAGAAGACAGCCTTGCCGTACGTCAGCAGTGATGGAAATGCTATCCGACGAGTTTCCATTGTGTAGGATTCTGCATTTGATGTTGTTATAGTGGGCGCGTATAAGAGCTATCAGTTTCAATGGGATTTTCCAAGCGTAAAGCGCCCTCCACCAAATGTTGTTACGAGAGACACTATCAAAAGCGGTGGTGTAATCCATGAAGGTAAGTTGGAGAGTTGACTGCCATTCATGTGCTTGCTTCACTATGATTCGTAAGGTGTTTATTTGGTCTACACAGGAACTGTTGCTTCTGAAACCCGCTTGCTGTGTTTGGATGGTGGGGAATAAGATATTTTCTCCGGCGGGGAGGAATCATAGCGTAATAGTTCCAGCAGTATACCATCTGAGACAGTTTGTTGGTTTAGGATTTCACTAAAGTGTTCTCTCCAACTATGCATTTGTTCATTGTCAGCTGTTAGCAACCTCCCATCTTTCGCTTGGATTGCGCGTTGTTTTTTGACGAGCTCCAGACATTTTTCGTGTAGTCTCATACAGCATACGAGTATTTTGAGCTTGCGCTGCTAGCTCAGCTTCGTGTGCACGTCCATTTATAAAATCTCGTTTGTCTTGTCTGAGCCCTAAATAGCAATGGATGCATGTCGATTGCGTATACTAAACTTCAGTTTTTAAACAATAATATTTTAAGGCTATTACCATCTACTCCAAAATAACGTAAACTAATTATACCAATATAAGAAAATGTTATAATTGGTCCAACTACGGAGAGAATGAGCAGACACTAGCGCATAACCTAGAACAACCCATAAGTAATCTAATTTTCCTGTTCCAATTTTTTATGTATATTAATAATTACTAACTAATTTTTACTAAGGAAAGTATGAGTATGTTTAAAGTCAAAAATATGTCAACTAAGGGAGCACAACAGCCAAGAGCCACACCATACTTACATGAAAGCGTGTATAGAAAATGGCATACAAACAGAACCAACAACTTGACGAAATTGCAAATAAGAATCTTCGCAATCAACGAGTTTTAAAGAGAGCGTTAAAGCGAAACATTGACAAAATAAAGACTGAAAAAAATCAGAATACCCCTGAGTCGTATTACCAAAAATTGACAAATACATGTACGACTTCTCAAACAACAGCGACAAATTATGGCAATCAACTGCTGTTGAAGATTTTGACATATACACCTTTGAAGATTTCTATAAAATAAAATAATGTTAAGTACCCCACAAAACATTAGCAGAAATAAGCAATGACAATTACCACCACCAAAAATGCAAATTCCAAAATTCAGCTGCAGCTATATACAGCTGATGCACAACACAGCGATTAGCGAAGTTCCGAAAATATTTTAGTTGATGATACACTTGGCAGATGAGCCAAAAATCTAATTAAGCATCTGCCAATCGCAACAACAAATTATGAAATTGTACGGAATATTTTGGTGAAAAGCTACGATAAAACGAGGCTTATTGTGACACTACTGACAGCTTATTGTGTCATCCAAAATTAAAAAAAGAAGGCGCAAGCACTCAAACATCTTCACTATATCGCCAAAGAATCTATTCATGGTTTGTAAGCACAAGGGCTTCCAGTACACAAATGGGATGTCATAATGGTTCGGTAAGATCCTCGTAATCCTAAGTGAATTGCTTGAATTTTTATAGCAGGTTCCAGACGCTGGAAATACACGGAACTGGATTCGAAGAGGCCTGGCGGGAAGAAGGATAGATCCAAACAACTGGAATTACATCAACCCCAAACTTGTATGGCTTGACAGGACATCCCTCATGCCCCTATTACGGATCGCAATTCAACTGATGATTGAGTTGTAACTGCCAAATTCGTATTATGGTTTACAACTCAACTCAACGTTCAATCAGCTGTACACTTAGAAGGGACAACACGCTAGTTTGAAAATTGTGTGTAAAATTGAATATCGCATGAAAAAATTTTCCCCTAGGAATTCACCATACGCTTTGTGTCTCTGCTCGTACGGAGAAAGAGAGCATGAACATTTTCGCTTCACGTTTTGAGTAATCAAACCAAAAAAGAAAGTGTAATTTTATGTCTTTATTGAAATATTTTTGTGAAAATGAAAATTTTCAATGTAAATTGTGAAAAGTATTAAAAAGTGTAGGTGTTTGTGTGCGTCCATATATCAAATATGCAATAACCTATTAGAACATATTCTTTATTGCGAATTTATGGGTCACAGTAATAATTCAGAAAGTGTTTAAAGTGTAAAACTGTTCATAAGTAAATCATGAGCTCGCCTTATATGTAATATGGTTTTTTTGTTTTATTGATTTAGAAGGCGTACTTATAGATGTACATATGTACATATGTACATGTTGAAATCAGAATTGTTTAAGTTAGCTTAATATGTATTATATCGGTATAAGCTGGCAACGCCATATTGAATTGTATTCATTTTGTTCTCTCGTTATGTTGCATATTCTGCGTTCAGTTGAATAGAAGCAGTTGATTATATAAGTTGTAGTCCATGTCTATGAAAGACAATACGTGTACAAATATTTTAAGTTTAATAAATCCGTTTTAATAGTCACTCGCAAACGGCTCGCATACTTTTAATCCAACAAATGGTTATGGGCCCAGCCCATCGCGGAATCGGGATTAGAAAACATCCGCGAATAAACGGTGCACATACTAAAAATTTGAGAAACGTGATTTTCGGTGAATAAATATTTTTGCAAAACAAAATGAGTGTGTTGCACCAAATAGAGAAGCTTGGTAACAATAATTATGACGTGTGGTGCATGACCATGCGCAGTGTTTTAATAACGGCTGAATTGTGGCAGGTGGTGACTGCGACAAAGCCTGAGGCAGCAACTGAAACACAATCAACGAAATGGGACACAACAGATAAAAGGCGTTAGCGTTCCTTATTTTGAACGTTCAACCAACGCAGTTAATGCATATATATACGTGCACAACTGCAGCAGACGCATGGAAAAAATTGCTCGAGGTTCATCTGCCGATTGGACCAATAAAAAAAGTACAGCTTTACCAGAAACTTCTGCGCCTGAGAATGCAGCCAGGAGACAGTCAGCCCTATTCTGCATTTCGACTCGAATCGAAATTTTCTCAGTTTGGCAAATTTGGTATTCTGCCTTTCGATGAGTTTCGATCAATCTTCGAAATTTACAATTTTATGTATTCTACATTGCGATCGTAGTTACGTTTTTGTAAGTTGAAATTTTGTTGGCGGAGGACGGTTAGATTTTTATTTTCGTGTACTTTTAACATATAATTTTCCCAAATATGTGAGTAAAATTTGTTGTTGATAGTTCTAAAAGTCATTAACATGATTTCTTTAAGTTTTTTGGGCTTTATTGATGTTTTTTGATATTGTTTGTGGTCAAAAACAACAACGCCGGAACAGTTTGAAAAATTGGCTGATATAATGGCAACCAACCTCATCATCGTTGGTCTCCTTGGCGTGGGGATGAGGCTGCATGGCAGACGAACTTGCAAGACAAGGTACGATGAAGCAGATTCTTCAAGATAAAGAACGCATTGGTATGCCGTTTGCCACTTGCAAACTGCTACTCAGATATTGTACATATAAGCAAGCTGACAATAGATGGAGGCATAACACGACCTGTCGAACCTCAAGGCAGATGTGGCCTAAATGGGACCGGAAACGGTCGCGCAGCGTTCTCTCTCTAAGTAGGGAAAACATTTCCAACGTCATCGGGGCTCTAACAGGGCACTGTCTGATAGGGAAACATGCTGAAAGGTTGGGAGTACCCTTCCAAAGATGCTGTAGGAGTTGCAAGAACGACGAGGAGGAGGAAACGATCTTGCATTTACTGTGTAAGTGTCCTGCACTGTGTAAAAGCAGAATGCGATATCTGGGATCACCGTTTTTGGATGACCTTAGTGAGGTTTCAAGCACCGAGGTAAATTGTCTGTTGAAGTTCATCAGCGAGGCAAAATGGTTTGGTGAGAAGTAATTTTTCCTTTTGGATGGTACAAATTTTTCCTTGTGGTAACACAATGGGCCTCCTTATATTGGCCTAAGTGAGCCGCTGTAGGCGGCTGCCACTCCAACCTACCTACCTAATGGCAACCAAAAGGGATATTTCGCAGGATATTGCCCATTCCGACATTATAATCTGCGCCAACTCCATGTTGGTAACTGCCTTCCGCAAAAAATCTCAATGCAGCCACTACGCGATTAAGCGGAGATAACGACGTCAAAGTACTTGGTTGAGTTTCTTCCGCAAAAGTATCTAGGACATACTTGAAAGAGTCCTTATTAAGTCTAAAGCTTTTTTTTGAATCTAAATAAGTAAATCAATGAATTAAGATTTATCACTTTCAAACTCAATTTCTTACAATGCGTCACTCATCTGAAATGGATCACACATATCTCGCAATCTTCTCCTTTCAACTTTTGTGTCAGCATTCTCGGATGCGTTGTCGTCCTTCTCAAGTAGTATCGCCGTGGCTATTAAATTCTTTACGCGATTATATTTTTATTTATTTTATTTAAAAAGCAATAGTTTGGCCACGAATTTGTATCTGTTCGCTTTATTTTGTTTCAATTTCACACATTCCGAGGCAAACAGCTGATTTCGAAAAGGTTGCCGCTCTTCCTCTTTTTCTTTCGATTCCGTCGTAACTCGGAATACCTAATTCCAATCGATGCGGAGCGGAATGCGGGAACGTAATAGAAATGCAGAATAGGGCTGAGTGCTACGCAGTACGTGAAAACATTTGTCGAAACAGTAGACAAATTGGCTGAGCTAGACATAAAAATACATGAGGAGCTCAAAGTAATTATGCTTCTAACTAGCCTGCCAAGTTCATTTGAAAATTTTGTAGTTTCGATTGAAACGCGCGACAACTTGCCGCCGTTCGAAACGGTAAAATTGAAACTTCTAGAAGAAGCTGCGCGAAAAGAAGAAATAAATGAACGGGACAATGTAGCTGCGTCGGTATATGCGCATTCGCAAACACAAATTGGTGCGCACAACAGCAAATACCAAAAAGCAAACGGTATTGAATGTACAAAAAAGACAATAAAGAAAAGCGACAAAAAACAGTCGTTCAAGGGCAAGTGCTTTTATTGTGACAAAGTAGGTCATCGTGCCAGTGAATGCCGCAAGAAAGCGACAGCGCAAGAACACCATCGAAGGAATGATGAAATGTCTATCTGTTTATTACAAGTGGGTATCGCGAAGCAAACAAAAAATATGTGGTGTATTAACAGTGGCGCAACTACGCATATGTGTTGCAACAAAGATAACTTGCGAAATGCGCGATGTGTTGTATGTGCCATCGTTGCAAATGAATTTTATATCGGTTAGCAAGGCTACACAAAACAAAAACTTTCTAACATTTTGTGACAAAGAAGCGCGAATAAAAAACAACAAAGGCGAAATTGTGTTGTCTGCAAAGCAAGTAGGAAACTTGTATTTATATGAGAACCACTCAGAAAAAAGTGCGGTTAATTTGTTGAAACACAGTTCAAACGCGGTAATGTGGCACAATCGGTTTGGCCACCTAAATTTCCAAAGTTTAAAGCAATTAAGTGAGAAAAAGCTTGTTGCAGGCATGAACATTGAAAGTGTACCTACGGACATAAATTGTGATACGTGCAATCGTGCAAAACTCTGTGCGCTATCATTTCCGAGCAAAGCAAAGCGCATGACAAAGAGTGTACTTGAACTTGTCCATAGTGATGTGTGCGGCCCAATGAATGCAAAGTCCATAGCTGGAAATCGCTATTTCGTTACATTTATTGATGACTATTCACGCAAGATATACGTTTATTTTATGCGCGCTAAAAATGAAGTGTTTGAGAAATTTAAATTGTTTAAAAGCTATGTTGAGTTGCAAACGGGCAAGAACATAAAATGTTTGCGTATTGACAACGGCACCGAATACGTAAACAACGACTTTAAATATTTTTAAACAAATGCGGCATAAAAAAGCACAATTGTAGAAATGGCAAAATGTTTGCTAATTCACGCTGAATTAGAAGAATTTTTATGGGCTGAAGCTGTTCAGACGGCTGTGTATCTGCGCAGCAGATGTCCTACAAAAGCATTAAATGGATGCACACCTTTCGAAGTATGGAAAGATCGCAAAGCGTCGGTAAAGCATCTTCGAGTTTTCGGTTCACATGTGTTTGCCTTAGACATATGTAATACGGGCAAGTTCAAGGCAAAATCGAAAGAATATATTTTCGTCGGCTATTCTACTTCAGCAAAAGCTTATCGCTTGTACAATCGAGAAAAACGTTCAGTGATAGAGCGCAGGGATGTAAAATTCGTTGAAGGTGAGTTTGACACAATAACTTCAGAAAAGTGCAACATATCAGATCGCAATGATGATTACGCGACAAATATAATTCGTCTTGAGTCACATAAATCTTCAGAAAAAGAGATTGCAACGTCCAATCAGCCTGGGCATGAGGCTGAGCAGGGTGATTTTCGCGAAATTAATCGCGACGAACCGCAAAACGAGTGTAGTGACTGCGACGAAGAGGAGGAGGAATTTGTCAGCGCAAGTGACGATAATGCATATAATGTTGTTCAACGAGGTCCAGGGCGGCCAAAAATTTTACGTACTGGCCAGCCAGGTAGACCTAAAAAGGCGTACAACGTACTAAATAATCTGACTTTTTCGGACGACATCGAAACACCACAAACAGTAGCAGAAGCATTGCAAGGCCAATATGCTGAAAATTGGCAAGATTCAATGCAGTCGGAGTACAACGCACTTCAAGCAAACGACACTTGGCAATTGGTCGATTTGCCTGCTGGTTCAAACGCGATTGGGTCGAAATGGGTATTTCGAATCAAAAGAAGCAAAAATGGTGAAATCGAAAGATTTAAGTCCAGATTGGTCGCAAAAGGTTGCGGGCAATAATTGGGAATCAACTACTGGGAGACTTTTTCTCCTGTTATACGCTACGAAACCATCCAAATGCTGTTCGCTATAGCTGCAGAAAAACAGTTGTACATGCATCAAGTCGACATCTCAAACGCATACCTGAACAGCAGACTAGATGAAGACGTATACATGAAGCAGCCACAAAATTTCGTAAACGCGGTACATCCTAACAAAGTTTTTAAGCTTAAAACGGCCATTTACGGGCTCAAGCAATCTGGTCGCGCATGGAACTGCACACTAGATGAGGTGTTGCAGAGCATAGGCTTCAAAAGGTGCAAGCACGAGGCATGCCTGTATGTCAAGCAGAAGCAGCAGCAAACCAGTTACATCGCTGTCTACGTCGACGATTTAATAATCATCTGTTCGAGCGAGAACGACATTTGCGCGATTTAGAAGAAGATTGCATCCAAATTTGAGATGCACGATGGAGGTCCTCTCTCATATTTCCTGGGGTTGGAAATACAACGAGACTGTAATCGAGGTTCGGTATCACTATGCCAGAAAACGTATATCCGAAACCTTTTTTGCGCATATGGCATGCAAAACTGTCGGCCAGCTGCAACACCATTCGATCCTGGGTTTCACGTGGGTTGCAAAGACGATAGCTGTGTTAAGGTAAATGTAACGCAATATCAATCACTAATCGGTTCTTTGATGTACTTAGCAGTTTTGAGCCGGCCTAAAATTTTGCACGCAGTTTGGAAATTATCGCAGCGAAACACAAACCCGCATGCTGAGCACGAGGCTGCAGCAAAACACGTACTACGATACCTCTCCGGCACTATAAATCTGAGTATCGTATATCGCAAAACGGGCGAACCAGTGCAAGGTTTCGTAGACGCCGATTGGGCAAATGATCAGCTAGATAGAAAATCTTACTCTGGCTACGGTTTCTTTCTGGGAGGCAGCGTTTTTTCCTGGTCTTCAGCAATGCAGAGTGTTGTTGCTTTGAGCAGCACAAAGCGGAGTACGTCGCTCTCTCCGCAGCCGCTAAGGAAGCGGTATACCTACGCAGTTTATTAATCGAAATAGGCTGGTCAAAGCAAGAGCCTTTAGTTATATGGGGTGACAATATAAGTGCCCGGCATATTTCTAAAAATCCTGTTCATCATAAACGAACAAAGCACATAGACATAAAATTTCATTTTATACGAGAAAAAGTTGCAAGCAACGAAATTGATGTAAAATATGTTTCCACAGACAAAAATATTGCTGATTTATTTACTAAAAGTTTGTGTAAACAAAAGCATTGCAGCTTTGCGAAATTACGTGGTTTGAATTGAAATGAATTAGTAGTATTACTTGCATACATATTAGCTTAAAAAGAAATGTTGAAATCAGAATTGTGTAAGTAAGCTTAATATGTATTATATTGGTATAAGCTGGCAACGCCTTATTGAATTGTATTCATTTTGTTCTCTCGTTATGTTGCATATTCTGCGTTCAGTTGAATAGAATCAGTTGATTATATAAGTAGTAGTCCATGTCTATGAAAGACAATACGTGTACAAATATTTTAAGTTTAATAAATCCGTTTTAATATTCACTCGCAAACGGCTCGCATACTTTTATTCCAACAGTACATATTTTAGTAAATAATTTATATATCTTTTTTATTTCATTTCCGTTAAAATTAATTTTACCTTTATACACCCTAACGTCTTCATATTCTTATACACACATATATACATATGTATGTGAACACAAAATATCAAATATCAAAAAAATCAATTTCAATAATTTTTTCTTTAAAAGGCAGCAGCAAGCGCCAAAACATGTAGACATACGTGTTAACATTAGAATCAAAAAATTAAACATTTTGGAATTATGCATGTAACTTTCCTTACCCTTCTTGCACTCTTTTTGCGTATGCTCATATGAGCACCCTCTTGTCGCCGCAAACGTCCCTTTCTTACTTACTTACTTAATTGGCGCTATAACCTCTTACGAGATTTTGACCGAGTTTAACATATTGCTCCATTCACTCCTTCTTTCTGCTAACTGGCACCAATTGGAAATACTAAGTGACGTCAAGTTCTTTTCCACTTGGTCTTCCCAACGCAGAGGAGCCCGTCCTCTTCCTCTACTACCACCAACTGGTACCGCGTTGAGTACTTTCAGGGCCGGAGCGTTTTCGTCCATTCGTACGACATGTTCCAGCCAACGTAGCAGCTGTATTTTAATTCGCTGGACTAGGCCTATGTCGCGGTAAAGCTCATATAGCTCATCCTTCTATCGTCTGCGGTATTCGCCGTTGCAAAGATGTAGAGGTCCATAAATCTTTCGGAGAATCTTTTTCTCGAACACTCCAAGGGCCTTCTCATCCGATGATGACAGCGTCCATGCGTCAGGGCCATACAATAGCACGGGCATGATGAGAGACTTGTAGAGTGTGGTTTTGGTTCGTCGAGAGAGGGCTTTACTGCGCAATTGCCTACTCAGCTCAAAGTATCACTTTTTGGCAAGAGAGATTCTCCGTTGGATTTCCAGGCTGACATTATTGTAGGTGTTAATGCTGGTTCCCAGATAAACAAAGTCTTCCAATTTGTCGAAATTGTGTATTTTTTAGCCGCGCAATGGCCGTTCGAGTTCCGTACAGGTCGAGTGATGGTATTCATTGATTGGGGGTTCGGGTTCATTTTTTTTCAATGTTTTCCGCGCCACTACCATTAAACAGCGTGAAGAAGTGCTCCCTCCACAGTTGGAGTGTACTCTGGATATCGGTCATCAGGTCGTCGTTTTGATTCTCACAGGAAGTTGCCCTGGGCTTTGAAACCTTCTGTAAACCGCCGTACCTTCTGATTAAATTTTCGGGCGTTTTTCCTATCGGCTAGCATTTCAAGCTCCTCGCACTCGCCCATCTCGGCCTCTCTTTTTTTCCGAAAAATGCGCCCCGCATAAATAAATAAATAATGAGTGCCTGAAATTAAGTTGCAAAGTAACCGGGAAAGACAAGTGTGTATAGTGTTTTAAACAAAAACAGTGTACGCTTTATGTATAAAATGCATTAGTTTGTTAAGAAATCTATGCATTTATATATATGTGTACATGTGTATATATGTTTTCATCAAGTGCGCTCGTAGCGGGCTATTTTCCATTACTCGGAAGTCAATTGTAAAGAATTAACTAAGCTTTTTTATTGTTATTTTTATTTTCACATTTCCATTTATTTTTTACCTATAATATATGTAATAACAATAACAATAAGTTTGATTCCGTTTTAATATTTCTTTTGGTTTCTGGAGCCAATTTCTGTAAATACGAAATAATATATTTGTTTATTTGAATCAAAAATTTTACTTGATAAAAAAACACGGGAAACTTATTCGAGTATCGATAAAATTGGAGAAATCAATTGTGTTCTGTAGTGCAGTTGGCTTAGATGGCGCGACCAAATTCTGCATGCTTTCGTTTTGCTTGGGTTGATTTAGATTTTTCACTTTTTTGCAAATTCTTGCAATTATATGTACATATATGTAACGCCTCAAGAAGACAACTTATGTAATAAATTGTATGTATCTGTGTACTGAACCAATTTATTTAAAAAAAAAACACTCTGGTTCAATTTAAGAAAATATATGTACATATATACAAATGTTTTACATTAATGTGGTTCACCAAAAAATTGCAAGTTTTCCAACTGATTTAAAGATTTATTTGTGCTCTTTGGCTTCTGCCAAATATTAATTTTAAGTATAGATCGCCAAGTTTTGCGTGAAAAAGGTCGAAGGCAGCATTACAAGTTTCATACTGGTTCAAACTGTTTTGAGGCGATTTTATTGAAAACCCCAAAGTTTTAGGCAATTTAAAATCGGTCGAGCTCGCCTTATACGTAATATTGTTTTTTTGTTTTATAGATTTAGATGGCGTACTTATAGATGTACATATGTACATATTTTAATAAATAATTTATATGTCTTTTTTATTTCATTTCCGTTAAAATTGATTTTATCTTTATATTCTTATACACACATATATACATATGTATGTGGAATACCAATAATTAACGCGCAAAAGATTTATATTTACAAAATATATTTAAAGTATTCAAAATTAAATGCACAGGTGTTACATTTAAGCGGTTTAATAAATGTTAGTAATTATGAAAAAGTAACTCAGCTGAAAAATATAAAATACAACATCAACGTCCACGGTTAGAACTGTCCTCCACAGCGATCGGTATAACTCTGCCTCTTTACGTTCGTAGCGAGATAACAAACCCCACACTCGGTCATCCACATCACTTGCCTGACTCAGGTGAGTGGTCAATACGACGGTTATCAGAATAATCGTTTTCATCATCGGAAACCAAGTCGACTGCCCACTGCTTCATTTTGTCAACGCTGCTGTTGGTAGTTTTCGGACCCTCATGTTCGCCAAGTTTTATCATTTCGTATCTATAAAACCCTTTGTCAGCTGTTATGCGATATGGACCGAAGAACTTTAGTCGGATTTTTAACCCTATCCCGTACTGCACACGTTCAATAGCTACTAGGTCGCCTACTTGATATTTTGTTGCTGGCCGTCGCTTTCTATTATACTGTTTTTCATTTTCTGCTTGTACTTTAGCTATTTCTTTTTTTCTTTGATGCGCAGTTCTTGTCTCGCGTCATCGTACTTTTCAACCATGGCTTCTTCAACTATCTCCATTAAACGTAAATCGCTGTCGGTATGCATCTTAGTACCTGTCAGTAGTTGAAATGGAGTTGTTTGTATAGATCGGTGAAATGTTGAGTTAATAACCCTCTGCAGTGGTTTTAAGTTCTTAAACCACTTTTCCTGATCATCAAGTGACATCTTTGTTAAGGTTGATATTACGGTTGCGTGAAGGCGCTCTACTTGGCCATTACCACGAGGCCCGCCAGTTGTAACTAAATGATGCTTCACGCCATGACTTTCGCAATACGTTCGGAAATTGGCCGAAATAAACGCTCCACCCCTATCGGTGATGACGTATTGGGGATAGCCAAACGTTTCAGCAATCACCTCAAATTTTCGTATCGCTTCATCAGTAGCGAGGGTCTTGGTAGCAAACAACCAACAAAATTTTATGAAGCCATCTATAAACGCCAGTATGAACCGATACCCCTTCTTAGTTTCTGGCATCGGCCCAAGATGGTCGGCATGAATTGTTGCAAGAGGTTTGTCTCCTTTCGGAATTAACTGCAACGTGCCTTCAGCTTTACCTCGTTTACGATCACACAAGATGCATTTGATGCAACTAGCATCGCATCTTTCGATTCGCCTATTCAGATCTGGGATGGAAATTTTTTTTCCAATCACCTCTTTCATTTTTGCAGCCCCAAAATGCCCTCGGTCGTGAGACTCACGTATTATGGACGATCTCATGGCATCTGGAACGACGAAAAGAACATTACCATTTAAAACTTTACATAAAATACCATTTTGTAGCGTGAAGTCCTTATATGGCCCATTTTTAAGCATCTCAACAATAGCCGTTAAGCTCTCATCTTCTTTTTGTGCATCAGATAATCGTTTCAAAAGTTGGTTTTCACTTTGAAGACACATAAACTCAGGATGACGGCTTAAGGCATCCACATGCCGCATACTCGTTTCCGCTCGATGCTCCACCAAATAGTCGAACTTCTAACAGCATTGCCCACCTTGCCACTCTAGTTATAAGATCTCTTTTCTTCATAGTACACCCGAACGCTTTGCAATCGGACACTATTTTAAATCTTTGTTCAAGTAGATAAATTTTAAACTTTTTCACCGCTTCGATTACGGCTAGAACCTCTAGTTCGAAGCTGGAATAATTCTTTTCTGCGTTGGTTGTGCACTTGCTCATAAAGAATACAGGATGTAAAGCGTTATCTTCGTCACACACTTGCAGCAACACTGCACCATACCCTTGCTTGCTCGCATCAGCGTGCAGTTCTGTTGTTGCGCCATATCTGGTTTAGCTGTTAGCGCGTTCTTCAGATCGTTAAGCGCTGATAAATCGTCTACGTTTAGCTGAATACGACCTTCTTTTTTCGTTAATTTCGTCAATGGCTTTGCTCGCACTGAAAAATTGGGGATATACTTTCTAAAATATCCAGCCAGGCCCAAAAAGCTTTGTAGATACTTTACAGTAGACGGCACCGGAAAATTGATTATTGACTCTTTAAATGCATAATTTACGTACTTCTGAAAGATGCTGGGCGAGTTACACAATCCAAAGGGTGCTCTCGTAAACTCGTTTTGACCACTTTGGGTGACAAAGGAAGTATATTTTCTGCTGCCTTCCTCAACGGGGACATGGAAAAATCAATTTTCGAGATCCAATGTTGTAAAATAGCACGAGTCTTGTAGACGCTCGATCTGGTCTTCGATCAGTGGCAGCGGATATCTGTCCTTGTGTATTTTTTTGTTAACAGCGCGGTAATCTATACACGGTATGTTCCGTCTTTCTTCTTTACAAGCACGACTTGACTGGCATAGTCCGATGCACTTCCTCTAATTATTCCGTCTCTGAGCCATTGAGCAACCTGTTTGTCTATGACTTCCCTCTCGATTTGTGAAAAACGTCTAGGTGGACGATATACTGGTTCGTTGTCGAATGGCACAATTTTCATCGTTATTGGCGGATTTACCGTTTGAACAGGTTTGTAATTTTTAACCATAATTTCTACAGCCTCACGTGCTTAGGAATCCGTTACATTAATGTCTGATGATGTACACTTGTCGTTAAAAGTTTCTTCATCCATTGCGGCAAAGAAACAGTTAGCATTTGAATCGGCCTCTTGTTGTGGATGTGCTGTTTCTACATCGTTTTTAAATATGCTGACTCTACCACGTTCGATCCGCACTACAGCTTTACTCAGCAGACTCATACCAATTAGCAAATCAGGACTCATTAAGCTGTTGTCAACTATAAGGAACTCTACGCCATTAAAGCACACACCATCTACACAAACGTCGGCTGTACACGATCCATTCGTGGGTGAAATTTACTCAAAAGATGTTTCTTCAACACGCAAACATCACTCCCTGTATCGATCAGTCCGTAAAATGGTGCACCGTTTAAAGTAACTTTTCTTGTCATATCAGCCTTTTTTGTAATATGTTCGCTGACGTCTTCGTATACTTTGGACATTTTGATCGTTTGTGACCGAATTGGTTACACCCAAAGCATTTCAGTCCTTTTGATTTCTCTGGGCAATAATAACATTCGTGTTCAGATGAACCGCAATTGAAGCAATAACGGGATTTTGCATTATTCTTTTTCGTATTTTTTGCTAACGCACCGTCTTCGCGAAAATTTTTATTAATTTTACCGTCGTTGTTTCCACTTTTCATTTGTTCGTACGTAATTAGTTTATCTTTGAATGCTGAAGAAGTTTTCGCACCGAATAAAATAGTTCATGCTGCACTTCGGAGCGCTAGTATCAATCTCCATTTCCACGTCAACTACCGATTCACTCCGTTGCAATCTTTTGTTTTTTGCGTTCATATTTAGCATAACCGAACCGCACGAAATTTGTATTAGACTGTACTAATGCAAAGCAAATTTTCCTTTTAACGGTGTGACCAAAACAACGCCTGATATTCGCACCGCTATGTGCAAAGGTCAGTCTTGATACGTTGTTGGTGTTCTCCGCTTTATTAGTTCCTTCTTTTCGCAATTTAATTTTCGTTTTAAGCGCGCACGTATCCTGGTTGAGCCCCAAATTGGGATGCTAATAATTAACGCGCAAAGGATTTATATTTACAAAATATATTTAAAGTATTCAAAATTAAATGCACAGGTGTTACATTAAAGCGCTGGTTTTATAAATGTTAGTAATTATGAAAAAGTAACTCAGTGGAAAAATATGAAATACAACATCAACGTCCACGGTTAGAACTGTCCTCCACGTTCGTAGCGAGATAACTAACCCAACAAAAAATATCAAATATCAAAAAAACCAATTTCAATCAATTTTTCTTTCCAGCTTGGAAAAGGCAGAAGTAACGGTGCGGTTGTTGAGGCCGATGATATCGATGCCATCAGCATACGCCAGAAGTTGCACGCTCTTATAAAATATGGTGCCTGAACGGTTCAACTCTGCAGCTCGAATTATATTTTCTAACATAAGGTTAAAGAAGTCGTCCGAAAGAGAGTCACCATGTCTGAAACCTCGTTTAGTTTCAAACGGCTCGGAGAGGTCCTTCCCGATTCTAACGGAGCTGGTGGTGTTGATCAACGTCATTTTACATAGTCGTATTAGTTTTGTTAGGATACCAAATTCAGACATTGCGGCAAATAGGCAGCTTCTTCTTGTGCTATCGAAAGCGGATTTGAAGTCGACAAAAAAATGGTCTTCTTTCTCGGGTCTTTTTCAAGATTTGGTTTATCGTGAATATTTGGTCGATGGTAGATTTGCCAGGTCTAAAGCCACACTGATAAGGTCCAATCAATTCGTTCACGGTGGGCTTCAGTCGTACACACAATACGCTCGACAGAACCTTATAAGCTATGCTAAGAGGACTGATCTCGCGGTAGTTGGAGCATATTGCAGGATCGCCCTTTTTGTTGATTACACTGTTGATACACTTAAATTCCAATCAGGAGGCATGCGTTCATTTTGCAAATGAGCTGGTGCATGGACTTTACCAGCCCCTCGCCGCCGCACTTGAATAGCCGGGCAATGGCCGTTCGAGTTCCGTACAGGTCGGGTGACGGTATTCATTGATTGGGGTTCGGGTTCATTATTTTCAATGTTTTCCGCGCCACTACCATTAAACAGCGTGAAGAAGTGCTCCCTCCACAGTTTGAGTGTACTCTGGATATCGGTCATCAGGTCGTCGTTTTGATTCTCACAGGAAGTTGCCCTGGGCTTGAAACCTCCTCTAAGCCGCCGTACCTTCTGATTAAAATTTCGGGCGTTTTCCTATCGGCTAGCATTTCGAGCTTCACGCACTCGCGCATCTCGGCCTTTCTCGTTTTTCCGGAAAATGCGCCTCGCTTCCTTCCTCAACTCTCGATATCTCTCCCGCACGGTTCGCGTTGCAAGCGATCGCAGCGTGGCCCTATAGGCGTCATCTTCCTTTTTCATGGCGGCGCGGCATTTCGCATCGTACCAGTCGTTTTTTCGGGCTCGCTGGTGACCAATGACCTCTTCAGCAGCGCTACGTAATGATTGAGAAATTTGATCCCATTACGCGCAGATATCCACTCATTGAACAATGCTCTCAGAGAGCTGGGTTGCAAGTTGAGTGGCGAAACGGTCGGTTACCTGTTGTGATTGCAGCTTTTGGACGTCAAGCTTTCTTCGTGTCACTGAGGGCGCGCTTTTTGTTGCACAGAGGCAAGTGCAAATCTTGCCTGCGACAAGATGATGATCCGAGTCGATGTTAGCTCCGCGAATAGTGCGCTCGTGTAAGACACTGGAAGCATGCCTTCCTTTCACCACAACATGATCAAATTTATTTCGTGTTTTTCCATCAGGAGATAGCCATGTAGCTTGATGTATCCTTTTATGCTTGAAGTTGGTACTACATACTACCATGTTTCGGGTCCCGGCAAAGTCGATCAGCCTCAGTCCGTTAGCGGATGTTTCATCGTGTAGGCTGAATTTACCGAGTGTGGGACCAAAAATTCCATCCCTTCGCACCTTGGCATTAAAATCGCCAAGCACGAGTTTTATATCGTGGCGGGGTGTCGTTCGAACGCGCGCCCAAGAACTCATAGAAGGCGCAAATCAGCGAGATGTTAAAGAATCTAGCGTTGATGCGAATCGTGGCGAGACGTTCGTCCACTGTACTGAGCTACAGTACTTGGCGATGAAGCCCCTCACCCACCACAAATCCAACACCGAACTTGCGCTCCTTTACATGGCAGCTGTAGTAGACGTCGCAAGGTCCACTTCTCTTCATTCCTTGCCCCGTCCATCGCATCTCTTGGATGGCGGTGATGTCAGCGAGGACATCCTTTACGAGGACATTCACCAGCCGGTCAAAGGTACCTTCCCAATTAAGGGTTCGGACATTCAGAATAGGGGGTCTCATCCGAGGCTTTTTGGTAAAATTTTTCATTGGCAGGTGTTTTTACGTGGCGGGTACCAAGCCCAGCGTACAACCATATTCTGGGGATTTCTTGATTTCCTCGCAGCCGCACCTACTGATGAACAGGTGTTCGGGAGCTACCCTGAGGACACTTGGGTGAAATCACACGGAAGTTGTGAGCTGCTCGAAACGTATGTAGAAGAATCGTTCTGTCCACTCCCAGGTGAATGGCGATCAGAGACTTTCCGCACTTGCGGAGACTTCTACACATGTCCCCATCCTCCAAGCGTCCCTTCCGTTCACAACTAAATTCAAATATACATTCAAGAATTTTATAAATTTTCAACCAAAATTCGACAATCAGCTTATGTTGCCGATTTTCAAGAATATTTATGAATGAATATTTTGTTTGAATGTACTAAAAATATTTCAGTATTTTTTCTACCATCCCCTTTCCTTTCCACCCTTCCCTCATATGTATACTTGCTGTATAACTCCTTTGCCGGCTCAAGTTGCCGCTTCCAATCAAAAAACAGGGTTTTTTGCGGTTTACTCCTTTTTCTTCTTTCATTTTTGTTTTGATATTTTAATTGTTCTTCTTTTCGCATACATTAAGATGATTTACATAGTAATTTAAGCGGCGGTTGCAGAACATCTGTTGTGGCTTTGGTGATATAACTGCGGGGCACATTAATATATTACACATTTGAGCTTGTACAATAGTTCAATCCCCATCCCGTGTGCTCTTAATTTTATGTTTTTTTTTTTTGTTTTTTTAATTCAATGGCATATAAAATATAATATTAACAGTCATTCATTTTTGATCATATATTAATAAAAAGAAAGTTTCAATAAATAATATAGTAAATTTTTTTATTTATTTATTTCAGCCAATATCTACATATGTACGTCCCTTGACATATAATTGCATTGACATTTTTCTCCTCCTATCATCTTATTTACATTCTCTGTCACGTTTTTCCGCGGCGAAGAGCGAACTCCAGCCGCTGGCTCGCTAATTAATTAATAAAATCAAAATCAATTAAAATTCACTCATTTGTCGATGTATCTGAACGAGCTTATGGGACTGCAACCTTCCAACTATCACCACACTTAATTTGGTTTAATGGTGCACTATTTCTCTCGGTGAAAAAGAGTGAGTAGTCAAACCATCTTCACAACATACTGGTGACATACCATGCAACGAGGAACGAAATGAAAAAACGTGTTCTAACGCTGACAATTTCGACAACGCTACAGAATTCGAAAGATATACTCAATCGAATAAATCCTCGAAACTTATTCAAGACGCTTCAACGTACGATCGTTTATGTATTGAGATTAGGATAAAAATCCTAACCAACTAAATACCTGCTTCCAATGAACAAGCAAGTCGCTCGATGTTTATGAAATATATTTGTATGTAAATACGCAAAGAAAAAACTGCATTTAGGCAGGAGTGCAGGTAGGCAGGAGTGGCACACTTAGGCCACAAATTGAAGGCCCATTTTGTTACCACAAACATTGACACCAACCACCGAAAGATTATCTTTTGCTAAACCATTTTGCCTCTAATGAATCTCATCAGGGAATTAATCTCGGTTTTTGAAACCTCACTAAGGTCTTCCAGAAACGGTGATCCCAGGTAGCGCTGCCTGATTTGCACAGGACACTTACACAGAACGTCTCCTCCCACCTTACTGTCGAGTTTCGAGCCATGATATATATGACAATACTATCAAGAGTTAAACTCTTGGTTCCACTCCTCCCTACTAGGAATCCTCGTTATAAAACTACTTTCAGAAATCGATTTCGAAGCACAACGGTCCGTGTTGCTCGGAATGAAGTGAAACATGTTTAATATGCAAGAGTAACCCTGGGTTTCGGGGTGCCACTAGGATATTTGCCTTAATCGCAGAGAAGTCAGCGCTGCCATCGGTTATCCTGTCAAATCCAACGGCAGAAGATCCAAGATAGCGTTCAAGTCATCGCTTGGCGTAGTTCTGAGCCTTCCGCTTATGCAGATCATACTGAATCTTGGTGAGCAGCCTTAGGTTAGCATCTTTTTCTAATGAAAAAATCCTCCGACAGACCCCATTTCCTGCCTACGGCACTCTTACAGGTACATAGGGCTACGGAAGCCTTTTTATAACGTTGAACTTTTCTTTCCAGTTCAACTATAACAACGCCTAAAAATTTGGCTTTTGTAGAAAGACTTAACCGGAAGCCGTTTAGTTCCGGAGGAGTTACCGAAGGCATTTTATACCTTCTCGGGAAGAGTACACGTTTCGCCTTATTTGACCTTACCCTAAGTCCTCAGCGGGTGGACCGCTTGATACCTCCCGAAGCGTTCATTGCATCAGCTCGCATAGTGTTTGCGAAAACTTTCTCCTGAGTGCGATCGTCACGTCGTCAGAGTACGCGAAAACTTTCGCGCCACCCCAATCCGTATTTCGTAGAAGCATATTTACGGTGAGGTTCCACAGAAGTGATGATAGGACACCTGCTTAGAGCGTCCTCCTTGACACGTGCATCGATAGTTCGCTCGCACCCAGCTTACCCCTTACCACTGTGCAGCAGAGTAGCTGGCCGAGAAGCTCCACCAGTGAGTATTCCACCCCTAGAGACCTAACGGCGCCAGTTATAGCCTCTGTAAGTACGTTGTTAAAAGCACCTTCAATATCCGGGAAGTCCAAGAGACAGAAATCCTTAACTCTGAGAGACTTCTCAATATAGCCGGCCAGTCTCAGTAGATTTGCCCTTGCGATAGGCATCTTGGTCAATAGACAGTAGTCGACTGTCGATAGTATCAGGCAGGAAGCTACAAAGAATCCTTTCAAGTGATTAAAAGCAAAGGAGGATATACTGCTAGGCCTAAGGTCCTTGGGATTAGTGTGTGAGGTCTTTGCGGCTTTAGGAATAAAAACGGACGTGACAATCCTTCATGCCAACGGTATACGATTCAGTTTGAAACGGGCCCTGATAATAGTTGAAATCCATTTTGTTAATTAGTTGTGCCCCATTTAACCTTTTCTTCCGAAACCGGTACGTTGACAGTGTTGGAAGGAATAAAAGGAGGGATGCTTTGCTTTGGAGAGGGCAAAGGGATAGAAGACATAAGGAGGGATACAAGGCAGGTGGGAATGAAGAAAGCTTGAAACGGTAATTTCCACGTAAGAAGCCGTGTAAGATCGGGTCCTACACTGATTGACATGTGGAACCTCCCTCTTTGTTCGTGGTGGTATGGAAGTTCCTGAAAGGAACAACCATGCCAACACTCAAGCCTCATCCCCATGTGAGGGAGAACAACTATGATGAGATTATATCTAAAGAATATTGAATATTATTTAGATTTTAAATATATAAATTAAATTTTTACTTAATTTGTTTTTGCTTTGGTAATTAGGGTTTCTTTGAAAAATTTGTATTTAATTAATTTTAATCCGTGTTGCAATCCGTGTTGCAAAGGGAAAAGGGTTGCCATTTTGAATTTTTAGTTCTATTTATATCGGGTCTTGCAATAGGAACGCTACAAAAGTTTTTTTAAATAAAACAAAAACGTTTTGGGATATGAATTATACTCTTTATTCCTGTGAAAGGACATTCGATGCCATTATGTATGGAACTCGATTTCTTTTGCATGGGCACCACAGGCCAGACGCTGAACCCAATTTTCGACTGTTTTCAAGATTAAATCGGCCTATACTACTCCAATTTCACGTTCGATATTCGTACGAAGTTCATCAATCGTCGCTGGCTTGTTGGCATAGACCATAGACTTGACGTAGCGCCACAGGAACTCGTCTATCGGCATCAAATCGCACGACCGAGGCGGCAAATTGACTGGGTCATTTCGTGAGATAACACGTTCACCAAACTTGTTTTTCAATAAATAGATTGTGCATTCGCTGTGTGGCTTGTGTCGCCGTCCTGTTGGAACCACATATTGTCCAAGTCCATATTATCCAATTCGGGCCAAAAATATTCGGTTATCATTGGGCGGTAGCGATTCCCATTCACAGTAACGTGCCGGTCTTGATCAGCACGGAAGAAGTGCGGCCCAATGACGCCGCCGGCCCATAAACCGCACCAAACCGTAATTTTTTCAGGATGCAATGTTGACTAATGGAGTACGTGTGGATTGCTCCCTATCCAATAACGCAGTTCACTGGTTCGAGAAACATTACTTCTATTGCACACTATTGCGTTTTTACATACTCACTTTTGAGCCTTTGTTGTTATTTTGTATATATAACCGACAAGTAAATCAATATATCACTGGTACATAATTAAGTACCTACTTCACTTGTTAAAGCACATTTATATATACGTCGACACAATTTGGGAGGCAAGTGTTTTTTTTTTTGCATCAAGTGCCATTTCATATTTGGGTGGCAGTGTTCTTTTTTGTATCACATTTAAAAAAATAACAAACTTGACTGAAATTAAAGAAAAATCGTTAAATAAAGAAACAGACATATATAAATTTACTGGTAATTGCCATTTTGCGGAACTTTTTTTAGCAATATCAGAGTTTACCAGACTTTAGTTACTCCCTCTTAGCTTCACTATGGATTCATACATCCGTTTGGCAGAATCTGTGGCGGAGTTCGATGCTGACTTCAACAGCACTCCTGCCTCAGAACAAAACAAGCACGGTCTTGATATCCAGCAAGACGAATTGAAAGTGTTATGAGAGAAAACGAAAGTAGCGTACGATACGCTCACGAACTCAGAAGATTTAACTAAAGAAGATATCAGGGCGATTAAAAAGAAATATAGAGTATGTTCTTCGACATATGTTAAATGCATGTCTGCTATGGCTACTCAAGCAGAAGCATTATCTAACGTACAAAAGGATGTAGCGGAGCAGTCCGTCCGCGAACACAATATCCTCCTTCCACCGTGCGATACAGACGTGTTCAAGGGCGAATACCTTTCATGGCCAACATTCCGTGATATGTTTACGGCCATCTACATCCTAAATAAGCGCCTCACCCCGGTTGAGAAACTATTTCATCTCAACCATAAGACTCAAGGGGATGCCAAAGAAATCGTATGAAAGTGCCCACTAACTAATGAAGGCTTTACTACAGCGTGGAAAAACTTGTGTGAACGCTATGAAAACAAGCGTATTTTAGTTAACACACAACTAAAACTATTGTTTAGCTTAAAGGAAATAGAGTTTGAGTGTGGTAGCTCAATAAAAAGTTTGCAGCGGGAAATAAACAATTGCTTATCAGCCCTGAATAGTCATCAAATTGACATATCGAACTGCCAAAAGATGCATGCCCAAGTTTCGGGCATCACAAACTCGGTAAATGCCCAGGTTAAGGAAGCATGCAACATACAATTGCGGTCCCCCGTCGACCCGTTGTTTAGCTTGACTGCAACTGTCCTGGTTTTACCACAACTAACCGGAAATCTGCCGACAACAAATATAAGCGCGACGACGAGGCAAGAATTTCCGGACCTGGTATTAGCGGATAAAAGGTTTTTCGTAAATGAACAAATAGACCTCATCGGTGGAGACATTTATCCACAAATCATATTAAGTGGGATAAAGAAAAACGTCTTGAGGACACTTCTAGCCCAAGAAACCATATTCGGTTGTATTATAACCGGTAGTACGGATACTACAAATACACAAAGAAATATAGTTTCGTACTTCAGCGAAGTTGCGCTAGATAAGCAACTTACGGCATTCTGGGAGTTAGAAGATTTACCCAAAACCAAAAGCATCATTGAAGATGAAAAATATCGCGAAGAGCTTTATAAAAAGACCACTATCAAGGCTAATGAGGGAAAATAAAAAAATAGTCTCGTTACCATTCCGACAGGAATTTCCAGTAACCATACAACTATGCCCTTCTCTTAAAAAGGCCTGCTCTCAATTCTTCCGGAATGGGACACGGAAAGCCAAGGATCCCGTCCTACAAAAAGAGTATAATAGGGTGTTAGTAGAGTATGAGACACTAGGACACATGACGAGAATAAATAGTAACATTTCAGCGGACTCATGTGAAAATTACTTCCTGCCTCATCACGCCGTTACAAAGGCGGAGAGTACCTCAACTAAAGTTCGCGTGGATTTCAATGCCTCAAGTGCAACCGCTAATGGGACAAGCTTAAATGACGTCCTCCTACCAGGTCCAGTACTGCAATCAGATCTTCCAATACTGATTCAACACATGTCTCAACAGTGACATCGAGAAAATGTACAGAAAAATTTGGATAAACGATAATCAGCCGAAATATCAGCGCATCGTCTTTCGCCCATTCTGATTTTTTTTACTTCTTAACAATACCAATGGAGCATAGTGACACAATCACTAAAATGTCGATATTGTCCTCCATCGCCAAGCTGTTCGATCCGCTAGGATGTCTTGCGCCCATTGTAATAGTAGCCGAGATATTGATGCAAAATATTTGGCTGGAAGGCACAGAGTGGGATGAACCTGTGTCCTCAACTACTTTAGAAAAATGGCAAAATTTTACCAAACACTACCGGGAGATAGAGAGGATCAAGATACCGCGCTAGGTTTATTTTTCTCCCGCCCATGACGTCGAAGTACATGGCTTCTGCGATGCTCCTGAAAAAGCGTATGCGGCTACGGTATACTTACGGGTTAAGCAGGGTAGTGAAGTTCTAGTGAATCTGCTGGTAGCAAAAACAAAATTTGCTCCAGTTAAAACTATTTCCCTGCCCCGATTAGAACACTGCGGCGTGGTATTGCTCGCCGAAAGCATTGAATCGGTACTTGGCAACCTACCACTAGAACAGGTACAAGTACACTTATGGACAGATTCCACAATTGTGCTTGCATGGATACGCAAGCCTCCATATTCGTGGTCAACGGTCGTAGCACATCGTATAAAAAAGATTATCGACAAAGTCGGAAATACGGACTGGCCTCATGTGGAGTGGGCATCAAATCCAGCAGATAAGGCCAGCAGAGGAGTTATCGCCTACGAATTAGTCGATAACACTTTGTGGTGGCTTGCCCCTTCTTGGTTGCAAGAAGACAAGGTAAATTGGCCAAGACAAGAGACAAGCTACAACACCAACATCGAAGAAAAAAGGGCGCATTTATGTGCAACCATAGCAATAAAAAATTTTGATGAAATTCTCGATAGGTTTTAGTTGTGAGATTCTACCAAAGCACTCATCCGAACAAAATAGCTTCCTTTCGAGCAATTAATGCTGCGTCTTATTCGAACGCAATACTGGATTCCCCGAGTCAAAAATATGATAAAGTCTGTCATCCATAATTGTAAGGTCTGCACAATCCACAGAAAACAAGCCAAACGCAGCTTATGGGAGTGCTCTCTCAGGAACGTACCTCATATTCGCGTGCATTTACAAACACGGGTGTAGATTTCGCAGAACCTTTCGATATCAAAAACTTCCGCGGCAGAGGTTGTCGCAACTCAAAGGGTTATGTTTGCCTGTTTGTGTATTTCGCCACTAAGGCTATACACTTGGAAGCCACCAATGACCTTAGCACTGCATCTTTTTTGGCAGCCTTTGCTAGGTTCATAGCCAGGAGAGGATGCCCAAAAAATGTTTACTCCGACAATGGCACTAACTTTGTCGGAGCTTCGCGATCTCTACGATCAGAATTTAAAGCCTTTATAACCGAAGCGCGAAATAGTACAATGAACAAATATAGCCACCAGATAATCACATGCAGCACCTCATATGGGTGGGTTGTGGGAAGCAGGGGTAAAAAGTTTTAAAACCCATTTTAAAAAGATTGCTTCCGGCTTCAATTACACATTCGAAGAGTTCACAACTCTTTTATGTCGAATCGAGTCATACCTTAACTCCCGTCCGTTAAGCCCCTCTTCGAATGAACCTTCCGACTTGGAGCCTTTTACCCCCGGTCACTTCCTAGTAGGTGGACACCTATTAGCTCCACCTGACCTAGAAATCAGCGAAAGCACTGCCTCGATCGTAAACCGATGGCAGAAACTTAAAGCCCTCGCTAGTTCCTCATCATCGTTGGTCTCCTTGGCGAGAGGATGAGGCTTAAGTGTTGGCATGGTTGCTCCTCGCGGATTTCCATGACACCACGAACTAAGAAGGAAGCTCCATATATGAATCAATGTAGGACTCGAACTTGCACGGCTTCTTATGTGGAGAGTATCGCACCAACATCTCTCAATTTCCACATACCCTGCATCCCTCCTAATATCTCCCAGTTCTCCTTCCTCCCTAGTCACCGTGCCCATTGGTCGGTTTGCAGCCAGGGGGTCTAAACTCCGGCTGTATTCTAACGGCGCCTCCGGGCCACCTCAGGGAGTATGTTTGGCCTTACCGCGGCAAGGGGCGCTGTGGTGGTGTACCCCCCATTTTCCCCCTTATACTTTTCAGACCACTGCGCTTGCCTCGTCGAACAGGTGGTCGTACGACCAAGATGAACACAAATAAACAAGAAACACAAAAAAACTTGTCTTCCCCATCTCGGGGTAAGACTATGCAGGCGCGAGCGCCTAGCATAAAAACTTCTTCTTCCCCATCTCGGGGTAAGAATTCGCAGGCGCAAGCGCCTAATGCCCCACTTCGCTCCGACAGGGGCTCTTCCGGGCTGGAGGTGGGTGTTGCACGCCGGCCCGTTACTATGGGTGTTATGGCGGGGCCTAGCACCAGCAAAGCTGCGGCAGATCGTTCCGTGGCGGTAGGCACTAGGGGCCCGCCAAGCACCGGCGTGGCTGCGAAGCCTAATCTTGCGAAGGCAGGGGTCTCACGGCCTCGCCCGAGCGGATTAAGGCGGCAAGCAGCTACACACGATAATATTGAGGGCGTGGCAGCGATGGAAACTACGAGCCACGCCCCTCTGAAGTTTGAGTCCGAGCGGCTCAAATTCGCTGACAAGCGAAAGGCCGCGAAGACGCTAAAAAGGTACGACGGGGTCCCGTTGGAAACGCTGCCCCATAGCGCGAAGGAAGCGGTGGAAAGGGCGAAAGCCCTGCTGCCTAACTTCCGGGTCACTGGGGCTTCAGTGGATAACCGGGTGCCTTCGTCTAAACGACAGAGACCGGAGGAGGATCAAACTTCGGCGACGAAAAGAATCCGGGGGCAGTCCTGGGAGGGCAGGCCTAGCTTTGCCGAGGTTGCGAAGAACAGGATACTTATTGGGGTCCTGGACCGAGGCAACGAGCTCGGGTCCTTACCAAAGGACCAGTGGAGGTGGGTGAAGGCAGCTCTGGCGAACGTCATCTTTGACGTTCTGCTGAAAACCCCGGAACCCCCCCAGCCTGTAAGGACGCTGGCTGATACCAGGGCCATATTAAGGTGGTAGCTTGTGAGGACCAGAGATCGGTGGTGCTGTATAAGGCCGCCGTTGCTGTCTACCCAGGGGCTAAGTTGGAGGTGGTGGACTAGAAGGACATTCCAGTCAGACCACGGGCGAGGGTATGCGTTCCGGTGAAACTATCGGCACCGGAAAGCATCCTTAAGAAGCTCCAGGTGATGAACCCATCCCTCCCGACAAGTGATTGGAGGGTCGTCCGGGTCGAGGACGCGGAAGGGCCTTCCAGACAAGTGGTATTGTCCCTTAATAAGGAGTCTATTGGGCTTCTAGAGAAGAGGCAAGGCCGCGTTTCGTATGGCCTCGATGAGATCATTATCAAAGTGTACCGCGGGGACGCTCAGCGTGCCGAAGCCGGAACCGGAACTCTCCGACGCTGAAGGCAGCGTCTCCTCCCAGACGAACCTTGCACCAACAATGCATAGGCTGTTTGCGGAGGAGGAGTTGCTTCTCAGTGACGGGGGGGGGGGGTGAAGCTGACGTCACCGTCGTAGCTGGAGGGGAGGAAGCGGCTGTCTCGCATGAGGGTGCTGAAAATAAACCTCCATCGTTCTAAAGCAGCTTCAGCTGCTCCCTTAGGTCGCCTAAGCAAAGGCGACATTACGGTGGTACTCATTCAGGAACCTTGGGTTTGCAACTCAAGGGTATGTGGGTTGAGTGCCACCGGTTTAAGGCTCTTCGTGGAGCGTGGTAAAGGTAAAACTAGAGCCTGTATTCTGACTAAAGCAGATTTAAATATCTTTCTTTTACCTAATTACAGTGATGGCGACGTCACGGCAATTCTCGCGGAGATAGGGGGTATGTCGGTCGTGCTGGCATCAGCCTACATGGCATACGAAGCCGAATACCCTCCTCTTTCTATGGTCGGAACTTGGTGTCCAAGTATGAGAGCGGACACATGTTGGTCGGCAGCGACGCAAATGCTCACCAATGCAAATGCAGCAAAGGTAGGGATCCCACCTTCATTACTAGGAATCGTAAAGAAGTTTTAGATATAACTCTATGTAGTGTTAGTCTATCTGAACTGATCGAGAGTTGGCGGGTTCTAGACGAACACTCCTTCTCTGATCATCGTTATATTGAAATCGTATTGAACTTTTCTTTATCCAGCCCAAAAATGCGCAAACACCTAAAAAACACGGATTGGCGCTCATATAAAAGGTTATTTGAGGATAGGCTAACCAGCGAACCTCTTATTGA
Organism: Anomoia purmunda; assembly: GCA_951828415.1. Lineage (NCBI taxonomy): Eukaryota > Metazoa > Arthropoda > Insecta > Diptera > Tephritidae > Anomoia > Anomoia purmunda. Next base: position 38,236,983 of record OX639994.1, on the reverse strand, counting down.
ACCTAATTGCATCGGGGATCTAGAGAACATGGTGAAAGTTTTTACGATGACCTGCTCAAATGCCCTAGATCAGGCTTGCCCTGAATCTAAACAATGGGGCAAACGTAAACCCCATTGGTGGTCATGTGAGGTGGACTCACTACGTAAATCTTGTAGGAAAAATTTCAACAAAGCCAAAAGACTTAATCTCGAACTGGTATGGCAGGAGTTCAAAAAGTCTCTCCTGACCTATAAAAAAGCTTTAAGGGCGCCAAAGAGATCTTCGTGGAGAAACTTCTGCGGCCGCATCGAGGGTGTTTCCGAGACAGCCAGGCTAAGGAAGGTTCTCTCAGGATCCTCTAACCCGATAGGCTTATTGCAGAGGCAAGACGGTTCCTGGACCTCAACGGGAAAGGAAACCCTTGAACCCCTGAACTGCTACTAGATACTCACTTCCCTGGGAACACAACTGCGGAGGAAAAAACTCCTCCGTTTATTTCTTCCAACCCCGTCAACATACCGGTTTCGGAAGAAAAGGTTAAATGGGCTATCCAAAGCTTTAAGCCATACAAATCTGCAGGGCCGGATGGGATAATACCTGCTCAGCTAATTAAGACACTGGAGGTGTCTGCAAAATGGCTCTCTACTATTTTCAGGGCCTGTTTCAAACTAATCACATACCGTTGGCATGGAGAAATGTCACGGCTGTTTTTATTCCTAAAGCTGGTAAGGCCTCATACACTAATCCAAAGGATCTTAGGCCTATCAGTCTATCATCATTTGCTCTTAAGGCACTTGAAAGGATTGTTAGTTGCCACCTGTCCGATACCATCGACAGTCGACTACTGTCTAATGACCAGCATGCCTACCGCAAAGGCAAATCTACTGAGACTGCACTCCATAGCTTGGTCGGCTATATTGAGAAATCTCTCAGTGTCAAGGAGTTCTGTCTTGTAGCCTTCCTGGACATTGAAGGCGCTTTCAATAACGTGCTTCCAGAAGCCATAACTGGCGCCGTTAGGGATCTAGAAGCTGAATGCTCACTGGTTGAGTTTATCGGCCAGCTACTCAGTTGCAGAGTAGTAAGGGCTAAGCTGGGTGCGAGCGAATTGTCGCGGCACGTGTCGAGGGGGACGCCACAAGGAGGTGTCCTATCCCCACTTCTGTGGAACCTCACCGTTAATACTGCGAGATACGGTATGGGGTGGCGCAAAAGTTGTCGCGTACGATGATGACGTCGCGATCGCACTCAGGGGAAAGTTTCCGCAGACACTAAGCGAGCTGATGCAACGAGCGCTTCGGGAGGCCTCCAAGTAGTCCACCCACTGCGGACTCAGGGTCAGCTCAAGTAAAGTGGAACCCGTACTCTTCATGAGAAGGTATAAAGTGCCTTCGGTGACCCCACCGGTACTTAATGGTACCCGGTTAAGTATTTCTACAAGTGCCAAATTTCTAGGCGTTGTTTTAGATAGGAAGTTGAACTGGAAAGAGAACTTGGTTCAACGTCATGAAAGGGCTTCCATAGCCCTCTACACATGTAAGAGAGCCATAGGCAGGAGATGGGGTCTTAATCCCCGGATCTGTCGGTGGATTTTCACAGCGGTCGTCAGACCAATTCTCCTATATGGGGTGATCGTATGGTGGCCTGCTTTAGACAAAGAGGTTAACCTCAGGCTACTCACCAAGGTGCAAAGATCTAGTATGATCTGCATAAGTGGGGCGCTCAGAACCACGCCAAATGAGGATTTGAACGCCATTTTAGACCTCCTTCCTTTAGATTTGGTCGGACAACAGACGGCAGCGATGACTGCTTTGAGACTAAGAGAGACATCCCAGTGGCACCCTGAATGCCAAGGGCACTCTAGTATTTTGAACAAGTTCTGCTCTATTCACAGCAGCACGGACCGGTGTGCTTGGACATCGGTAAATGAAAGTAACTTTACTACACGAATTCCAAGCAGGGAAAAGTGGAAACCTGAGTTTCACACTCCACCTGATAGCATTGCCATCTATACAGATGGCTCGAAACTCGATAATCAGGTAGGAGGGGGCGTTTTCTCACGAAACCCTCTCCTGCAAATTTCCTTTAGGTTACCAGATCACTGTAGCGTCTTCCAGGCTGAGGTCTCAGCTATCATGGAAGCGGTGAAGAAGATAGGGGCCGGGATTATAGGAAGAGACATCTTCATTTTTAGTGACAGCCAGGCTGCAATCAAAGCTCTGAGCTCTCTCACGTTTAACTCGAATATCGCGCTGGACTGCCACCGATCTGTACAGGAGACGGCTAAGCAGAACAGAATGTACCTCATTTGGGTCCCTGGTCACCGGGACATAGAGGGAAACTGCATGGCAGATGAACTTGCAAGACAAGGTGCGACCAAGCAGATTCTTCAGGATAAAGAACGCATTGCTATGCCGTTTGCTATTTGCGAAATGCTACTCAGAGATTTTACATATAAACAAGCTGACAATAGATGGAGGCGAAATACGGCCTGTCGAACCTCAAGGCAGACGTGGCCCAAATTGGATCGGAAACGGTCGCGCAGCGTTCTCTCTCTAAGAAGGGAAAACATTTCGAATGTGATCGGGGCTCTAACAGGGCACTGTCTGATAGTATACATGCTGAAAGGTTGGGAGTGCGCTTCCGAAGATGCTGTAGGAGCTGCAAGAATGACGAGGAGGAGGAAACGATTTTGCATCTACTGTGTAAGTGCCCTGCACTGTGTAAAAGCAGAATGCGACATCTGGGATCACCGTTTCTGGATAACCTTAGTAAGGTTTCAAGCGCCGAGGTAAATTGTCTGTTGAAGTTTATCAATGAGGCAAAATTTCTTTTTGGGATGGTACAAAACTTTTCTTTGTGGTAACACAATGGGCCTAATACTGGCCTAAGTGAGCCGCTGCAGGCGGCTGCCACTCCAACCTAACCTAACCTAACTTAAAGCCCTACATCAAATATTTTGTAAAAGATGGAAGGCTGAATATCTGCTGGAAATGCAGAAACGCACAAAGTGGAAACATCCACAAACAACATCAAAACAGGAGATCTTGTGGTTATAAAAGAAGACAATCTACCGCCTAATATTTGGAGACTGGGAAGAGTCATGAACCTACACCCTGGCTCGGATAACCGGGTACGCGTCGTCGACATCTATACTACGAAGGGGCAAACCAGCAGACCAATAACGAAAGTGGTATTGCTGCCCTCTATCAAAAATACCGCTACTTCCCCTACACAAGGATAAGTACTTAAAAAAAAAATCATAACAGTACTTGTAGTACAAGAAAATAAAGAAATCTGCTCTGCCATTTTTCTAGCAATATAAGTACTTAACTTGAAATGTTCCGATGTATTACCTACGACGATGGCGTACAGAAATGAATACTGAGAATTCATTTTCCATACATGCAACAAGTAGTGGTTATTTGATACCCGATACCCGTGCAAAACTAACTAACAAACTAACCAATAATTTGAGTTAATTTTAAAAAGTGGTCATTTGATACCCGAAACTATTTCAAAACTAACTGATAACTAACCAATTGCTTGAGTTAATTTTCCGGAATTTATAACCGATAGACAAAAACCAGCCCGGTTCCACCCTAACATTAGTTGTATCTTCATATTCTCTAGTAAAAACCCTATCCACTAACTAAATTTCAGAGCGTAAGAAAAATTTGCTTTCTATGAAAGAAACATGCAAGGAACTAAGAGAACGTAAAACCAATAAGAAGTTGCAAGTTTTTGGCGTAGAATACGTCTTACCTTACGGTATGGGCACCAATGTCAGGTTTTTATTGTTGTAATCTCTATTTCTTTAATTATAAGGAAACGGCTCGATAAATTTTTTTTTTTTTTTTTTTTTGTAGTCAAATGAAGATGTTAGCTTTCGTTTGACATACATTTCATGTTGGTTGATATCTTCCTAATATTTAAATTTCTCAAATGAAAATTCTATAAACACATGCACACAAATATGTGTGTGGTGTTTGGTTGAGTGTTTGCTGTTGGGCGATTTAAATGTACTCGTGCAGCCCTTTCTTTGTATTGCATAATTTTAGGCGGGCAAGTTAAAGTAGAGTAAAAGAAGAGAAAATGCTGCCAAGCACTGCAAAAAAAATAATAAAATTGATTCGCGTATGTTATTTATCATTTATCTTTACTATTGATAACAGCCATTGACTTCGTTTTTGCGAGAAATTTAATTGATAATTTAAAAAAATTTTTATCCTATTTTTCCTATCATAAGCTTATGTATATCATCCAAAGTAACTATCAAATAAAGAAATTCATTTGCTTGTATTATTTATCATTTATTGTTACATATGTTTTCTGTCTTATCGGATGGCGTATTCTACGTTAAACTTAATGGCCGTGTCTCTGACACAGCCTGCTTCTTTTTTTTATACTTTAAATATTTCGATATAATTAAACATTTTGTATATTTAAATATTTGATCAATTTTCCAATTTTAATAACTGTTTTCTACTTATGATCAACTCAATACTTTCAATCAATTTTTTTATCTAACTTGCAAATTCTTGCTAGTAAAAATCTATCCGGTAATAATAATAATAATAATTATTGGAAAGATCTAAGTACTAATAAAACTTTTAAATATATATAAGTACTTATGCAAATATTTTAAGTAGTACTTAAGTACCTGCATATATTTAAAAGTAAAGAACAAAAATAAAACATTTACTTGTTTATGAACAGCTCCCAATAGTTCACCATGGTATCGCCGCTCCTCATGTAGTGGCAGTCCTCCCAAAGACTATCCAAAAATTTTCCGGAGATTATCCACCTATTGAGAAAAAAAACAAATTATTTTCAGTGTACCAAAGTGATAATTCTTCTTCTTCTTAATTGGCGCTATAACCGCCTAGGCGATTTTGGCCGATTTCAATATTGCACGCCAGCCGCTCCTCTGCTTTGCTGCCTGGCGCCAGTTAGATATCCCAAGTGTAGTCAAGCCCTTCTCCACCTTGTCTTTCCAACGTAGAGGAGGCCTTCCTCTTCCTCTGCTACCACCAGCGGGTACCGCGTCGAATACTTTCAGGGCTGGAGCATTTTCTTCCATACGTACCACATGACCTAGCCAGCGTTGCCGCTGAATCTTAATTCGCTGAACTATGTCTATGTCGCGGTACAGCTCATACAACTCATCGTTCCATCGTCTGCGGTATTCGCCATCGCAAAGACGTAAAGGACCAAAAATATTTCGGAGAATCTTTCTCTCGAACACTCCAAGCGACATCTCATCCGATGTTGATAGGGTCCATGATTCTGCGCCATACATTAGCACGGGCATGATGAGGGACTTATAGAGCGTGGTTTTCGTTCGTCGAGAGAGGGCTTTACTGTTCATTTGCCTACTCAGCCCAAAGTAGCACTTGTTGGCAAGAGAGATTCTTCGTTGGATTTCAAGGCTGACATTATTGTTGGTGTTGATGCTGGTTCCAAGATAAACGAAGTCCTCTACTTTGTCAAAATTGTAACTGTCAACAGTGATGCGGGAGCCAAGGCGCGATTGCGCTGACTGTTTATTTGATGACAGGAGGTACTTCGTTTTGTCCTCGTTCACCTCCAGACCCATTCGCTTCGCTTCCTTGTCCAGCTTTGAAAAGGCAGAACTAACGGCGCGGTTGTTGAGGCCAATGATATCGATGTCATCAGCATACGCCAGCAGTTGCACACTCTTATAAAAGATGGTACCTGACCGGTTTAATTCTGCAGCTCGAATTATCTTTTCTAGCATAATGTTAAAGAAGTCACACGATAGGGAGTCACCCTGTCTGAAACCTCGTTTGGTATCAAACGGCTCGGAGAGTTCCTTCCCAACTCTGACTGAGCTGGTGGTGTTGCTCAGTGTCATTTTACATAGCAGTATTAGTTTTGCAGGGATACCAAAGTCAGACATCGCGGCATATAGGCAACTTCTTCTCGTGCTGTCGAAAGCTGATTTAAAGTCGACAAATAGATGGTGTGTGTCGATCCTCTTCTCACGGGTCTTTTCCAATATTTGGCGTATCGTGAATATCTGGTCGATGGTAGATTTACCAGGTCTAAAGCCACACTGATAAGGTCCAATCAGTTCGTTGACGGTTGGCTTTAGTCTTTCACACAATACACTCGATAGAACCTTATACGAAATGTTAAGAAGGCTGATCCCGCGGTAGTTGGCGCATATTGCAGGATCACCCTTCTTGTGGATTGGGTAGAGTACACTTAAATTCCAATCGGCGGGCATGCATTCGTCCGACCATATTCTGTAAATAAGCTGGTGCATGCACCTTACCAGCTCCTCGCCACCATGATTGAATAGCTCAGCTGGTAACCCATCAGCTCCAGCGGCTTTGTTGTTCCGTAGCCGCATAATTGCTATTCGAACTTCATCGAGGTCGGGTGACGGGATGTTAATGCCGTCATCAGCGATTTGGGGTTCGGGATCTTCATCTTCTCCGGCGACGCTTTCGCTGTCACCATTTAGCAGAGTGGAGAAGTGTTCCCTCCACAATCTAAGTGCGCTTTGGACATCAGTCACCAGATCGCCGTTCTTGTTCTTACAGGAATTCGCCCCGGTCTTAAAACCTTCCGTAAGTCGCCGCACCTTTTGATAAAATTTTCGGGCGCTTTTCATGTCGGCTAGCATCTCAAGCTCTTCACACTCACGTATTTCGGCCTCTCTCTTCTTTCTACGGACGATACGTCTCTCTTCCTTTCTCAACTCCCGGTAGCGTTCCCATACAGCTCGCGTTGCGCCCGATGGCCCTGTAGGCAGCATCTTTATTTTCCGAAGCGGCGCGGCATTCCTCATCATACCAGTAATTTTTTCGGGTTCGCTGAAAGCCAACGACTTCTTCAGCGGCGGTACGCAGTGATCGAGAAATGTGATAATTAGGCAAGACAAAAAATCAATCCACATTGTTACTTTCACAACCTCCTTTTTGCTTCCGGTCATTATCCGCTATCTTCGGATGGCATACCCCTCCTCCCTTCGAATGTGCCCACTCAATCGAACTCAGCACTCCACCATGTGCATGTAGATGCATATCGATATACATATGTACCTACTTATGTATGTAAAAAACTTCGAAATTTATGTACAGAAAATTATTTTATTATTATTATTATACATTTATCAATACCACTTACCTGCTCGTCGTCGCCGTACATCTGCATGTGTCCACCATTGCAATAATGGCGATGTGTGCATATGGCACAACATCCACTGTTATTCAGCTGCACATGGAGTTCGTCGCCAACCTCCAAATTACGTGTTCCCAACACGTACGGGAACATTGTTCGTGTATTCCCGAAATGCGCGCACTAATCACTACACTTGTTTCACAATTTTTTAATTAATTTACAATTTTTTTACTACTATCTACTTCCCTGATTTCAAAATATGGAAAAAAATTTCACACAGACTCGCTGCTGAAATTCACGTATAAACAATTTTTTTTTACACATTAAGTTACCGGCTGGCCCTGTGGTCGGCAAGTTATGCACAGTGGCATGCAAACTATTTGTGGGTGGTAGGCCAGATTGCTGGATGCTAGATTGCTGGGTGTCAAACTGACCTATCACACCACTATCAAATAACTAATGTACAAAAACCAAACAAAAAACAGAATGTTGAGCCATTTCATGGTGGGGGTCACTTTACGCGATTACAAAAATACAAGAATATGTAGTTTCTTTTAAACATCCTATGCAGCCAGGTGTTAGGTCACTACACTGACCAGTCCATCAGTTGTTTTTACGATATATGCAAATATATCGTAATGCCATATACATACGTTCTCAACTGTGGAACATAGCCAAGTCCACCACCCTTAAGTTAGGCACCATTTACCGATGGGGGCGTAAGCGTACCGGTACGATCACACCCAAATATTCTTTTTACAGTAGGTGATGAAAGTATTTGGACACTTGGCGCATAAATACACCAAATAGGTAATAAATAGATACATACATATAAATACATAAATGCATAAAATTTATAATGAAATACATACATATACATATATGTGGATAAACATTTTATTGTAATTTCATTATTTCATAAAAGAAATTTTTTTTGTGGTTAAATTTCTTTTCTTTGGTTATTTTTTCTACATCACTTGCCACCCAATATTACGACCACTTTCAGCGGGTGGCGACTCGGAAACCTGTACTTTCCGAACGTCACTGCAGCATGAACGGCGAAGGCACGGCTCGGAAACCAGTCCTTTCCGACCGTCTGCCCAGAAAAAAGAAACGACGAACGACTGGCGTGGGAACTCGTTCTTCCCGACCAGCTCAGCATCAGCAAACGGATGGCTCGGGAACACGATCTTTCCGACCATCTGATATCCAAAAGAATTGGCGGCGAGTTGACTCGGGAACACGTCCTTCCTTTTTGGAAAAACCATAAAGTTATCATAAATAACCTGCGAGTCCTACGGGGTAACTCAAAGGTATAATTTACTAAATTTTTAAATCAGTGAAATAAAGTGAATGATATCCTGTTAGTCCTACGGGGCAGCTCAACGGAAAAATTTGCTAAATCAAGTGGAGTAAAGTGAATAATATCTGGCGAGTCCTACGGGTTAGCTCAATGGAAAAATTTGCTAAATCAAGTAAAATAATGTAAATGACATCCTGCGAGTCCTACGGGGTAGCTCAATGGAAAAATTTGTTAAGTCTATAAATAAAAGAAGCAATAAATTAATATTTGCTTGTCACAGAAATCGAGCTCAGGAAAGTTCCTTATTTGACACAAAACCAAAATTGAAAAATTGTGCAAGAAATTAAGGATATTTGGCATTGCCAGCGATTCGCCACCTTCGGGGGTGCCCTCCTGGTAAAAACTTTTTTTAAAATAAAGTAACGAAGTTAGTTCTGTGACGCAAAAAATACACATAGAAAGCCTCCTTTACTGAAAAAAATAAAATTATCACATAAGGGCATCACAACTCTCCATAAGCATCACCGGTGACCATCGTCGCATTTCAACCGGCTGGGGGAAGCTGCGAACCTAAACACCCAGGCCAGTTTTCTCCGCCAAGGTTGAAACAATGGTATACAATTTTGTGATTCTGCGATAGCTGCCATGTAGTGTCCCAGGTACGCCCTAGTTGGATGCAGGCTGTCGTTCACATGGGAACACGACAGATATTCCTTGGTCACGGCAGAAACATTCCAGAGTTCACATTGGAACACGCTTGGAGATCGCGATAGATCCAAATATTGTTGTGAAGCAAGCCCTGCCCTAGTAGGATGCCTTCAATCTGATTGTCGGCAAACAAACGGGATAACACGGCCCGGTGCCCGGGCATAATCCCCACGGACATAATCCCCATTGCAATTATGGGGATTATAACTTCTTTTTTTTCGGCCATAACCCCCATAATGGAATGAAGATAATGTCCGCTTCCAAAACGGACATAATCCCCATGGGGAGTATGACCGTTTGCTGTGGGGATTATGTCCAGAAAGAAAACAACTTAAAAAATTACTTTTTTTTGGTTAAATGAATAATAAATTTATGTACAACGGAAATATGTCGGAATTCTTAACAAAAAACAAAATTCTAAAATAAAAAATATTTCAAAACTCTTAACAAAAACAAAATTCTTAACTAAACAAATTCAATGTACCAATATTAAAATGCCACACTTAACTAAATAAAAAACTCTTCAACACTTCCAACGATCTGCCTACAAAACGGACATAAAGTCAAAGTCCCGGTTTCCTGATGCTGTTTATTTATTTTGTCGAAACAGGATCTGCAAATTTTCCCGTGCTTACATGGTTTAAATATTGTATTTTTTTTTGTTTTTGTAACAAACTTCACAAAGCAGGCCATCTGCAACCGGGGTAGCAATTTCTTCTTCGCTTCCGGATTCAACTTCCTCATTTAAGTTTAAAGTTTCCTCGCTTGGCAGTATATTATTTTTTCGGTTTGTAATGCTCTGAAGAAATATCGGCAAACTTATATTTTTGTTAACAAGTTTTACTGTCAGTTCCCTTATGATGTGCGCTTGATTTTTAAATTTTTTCTTGGGTCTTTCAAATACATCGTAAACTCCATCTAGCGCCAGTGACAATTCATTGTGCTTCTGGAATTCTTCCTGCTTTATAACTTTTAGGAAGTCCCAGAAGCTGCCATGAGTTGGAATTAACGAAGAAAGATAGCTGTTGTATCCTTCCAATGCGCTCGTAGTTCTAACATTTTCGTTGTGTAGCGATAACTGCTGTGGAGTTTCCTATGTAAAATGATGAAAAAGTATTTCCCTTTATTTACAAAATGTTCTTTTAATACTTACTCGAAATAGGTCAAAAACTGTTCGAAGGCATCTCTATAGCTCGGGATGCTATATGCTTCATGCTGAATAATATTGAAACTCTGTATAATATCTTTCGGCTCAAGTAACGGAATTGCCATCAGTTTTTGGAAGATTCGCTTAGCGTGAGTATCTCTCTTTATTAGGCTCCCAATATCTTTCATCAATAAGGCTCTTCTCCTCAAAGCTTGACAGAAATGAAACCAACATCCTTTCAATCGACATTCTGGAAATATCGTTTTGATGGCATTCCTCATTCCCTTTTCAAAATCAGTCGTAAAAGATTTTGGTTTCATTTCGAGTAAGTTCGAATTAATAAACTGCAAGACGTGCTGATATGCTTTTTGTTTCTTATTTGACATAAGAACGAAAGCAAATGGAAATACCTGCAATTTTAAAGAATAAAACTGAGACAATTTCTTACAAAATCGAAAAAAATAGAAAAATTTTGAACTACTTTTTATTTACTAAAATTACGAAATTTTTTTAAACAAATCGCAGCTTGTTTAAAAAATTTTCCCCTGCGGCGCTTTAGATTCACAATTTCCGCTCAACATTTCTATTCAGGATACTCTAACGAATGAAATAAAATTATACCTTTTACAAATTTAGATAAAATACTCATGAATAAAATGTATAATAAGAAGCTGTTTATAACCACATGAGGGAACTACGGAAAATGTAGCAAATGCCTCTCGTCTGCTGCAACCGTTTTCACTAGCTCTCCAATCGGCGGCGAAAAAAATAATGTGTAGGTTATGGCATCACTTTCGATCACTGTACAAGTGTAAAATTTCTGGTCCACATTGCTTTCGCACATTCCAAAATTAGTCATGTGCTCATTATTTGCAAATATTTCTATGAATTCATGAGGTGTTTGTGGCGATTTTGGCATACACTCTGTTTTAATTCGAAGTAATTGGCGCTGCATTTTTTTATAAACAACTGACGTTGAAACATCCTTTCGCTTTTGACATTCATTGTTCAAAACTGTACGAACTTTATTCACTTGGAGATTCGGTTTTGCGACCTCTTCTTTAATGGCGTTACGTAGCTTGAATTCTTTCATTCTGGATTCCTGGTCCCCATGGTTAGAATGTACTTCATTCTTGAGGCGCCTTAAACATGTTTTAGTTGATTCTATTACATCAACTCTCACATTACAATTTTTTTCATAACATTCATAACTTTTTATTGAAATTCCAGTTCTTTTATTGAGTCTTGTCGATTTAAATGCATATATTTGCTCTTCAGACGGAATGTACACTAACACACTATTTTTTCGCACACCCGGGATGTTTTCAAAATTAACTTCTTCCCACATTGTGTTAACTACTTCACTTCAAAGGCACAACTGACAAAAAATTCTTCTTAAAATGTGAAGATTTCGATCAACGTCAAAATTTGTTAACGGTACACATAACTGTTTTCCATCCACTAATGTCAAGAATTCCAATTTTAGACAAATAATTTGCAAATATTTCAAAAACAAAAGTGGGGATTATGACCGTATCGGAAATGGTCATAATCCCCATAATAGGGTTTATGTCCGCCATCGTTTTGGACATAATCCCCATTATTACGGGGATTATGCCCGCTACTTTCTGGGGATTATGACCGATTTTTTTTTTGGACATAATCCCCATTCCATTATGGGGGTTATGGCCGAAAAAAAAGAAGTTATAATCCCCATAAATGTAATGGGGATTATGTCCGTGGGGATTATGTCACGGCACCACACGGCCCTTCCTTGACAGGAGCGTGATTCATCCTTACATGCGCGCCATTAAAAACTATTTTCTTCTCTTTTAAAAAAAAAATGCACGCGATTCATCCTTAGGTGTGCACTGCATACCAATGAAAAATTATATAAAGTAAAAATAAAATATCACAAAATTTTTTTCTTTTTGTGCGTGTACTTGCAGACCGGAAAACTTATGGAAACTATTGCCATCATGTTGTTGTTGTTGTTGTTGTTGTAGCGGCTAGTCGCGCCCCGTAAAGAGCGGATTCACCCATGGTCGTTGTCGTCAAACTCATCTAAGGGGAGGCCCAGGAAACGTGCAGTTTCGACAGGGTTGGACCAGAGGGAGAGGGGGGTTAGATGAGTGGGTTTGAGAGGGCATGTGAATAGGTGGTTGGTGTCGTGCGGAGAATCTCCACATGCCGGACATGTGTTGGGTATGTCGGGGTTGATTCTGGATAAGTAGGAGTTGAGCCTGCTACAGTATCCAGATCGTAGTTGTGCCAGAGTGACGCGGGACTCGCGGGGCAGCAGGGACTCCTCATCTGCTACAGGTGGTGGTTGGGCTCCGATGACTGCATTTGCCTGGCGGGAGTCAATGATGTTCGTGACTGTGTCTCTGTGGATGTTGCTTAGGACCCGCCGGTACGCCTCCGGATCCAGCGGTTGTGTGATGAGTGGCTGGATCTCGTCCTTTAGTTCTAGTAGATGTCTTCTAATGTGCCTGGGGGGCAGTTCCACTGCAAGCAGGTGCCCGTTTGGATGCCCCGAGCGGTGACATCCAGCAAGGAACTGCTTGCTGAGCATGAGGTTGTGCTCCTTAACTCGGAGCACATTGACCTCTTGGTGGAGATGCTCCTCAGGCGACATCAGAAGACATCCCGTCACCGTGCAGAGTGCGGCGTTCTGGCAGGTCTGCAGCTTCGTCCATTGTGTCCTGCTGGTTCCCGGCGACCAAACTGGCGCAGCATAGTTTATTACCGGCCGGCCAATCGCCTTGTATGTTGCCAACAACGTTTCTTTGTCTTTGCCCCAAGAGCTGCCGGCGAGCGACTTGAGGACATTGTTGCGGCTCTGTACTCTATTGGCGATTGCGGTAGTGTGCGCGGAGAAGGAGAGCAGGCTGTCGAAAGTCACCCCCAGAATCTTCGGGTGGTTAACCGTCGGAATAGGGGTGCCATCGATGTGGATGTTAAGATCCAGCCTGACCTCCTTCGTCCAGGTGGTAAAAAGGGTCGCCGAGGACTTGGCAGGGGACAGCGCCAGGTTTCTGCTAGTGAAAAAGTGGGCAAGATCCGAGAGATATCCGTTCACTTTCAAACACAGATCATCAATTGCATTGCCGGTTGCCATTATCGAGCAATCATCAGCATAGGAGACAATCGTGACACCCTCTGGCGGTTGAGGGAGCTTGGAGATGTAGTGATTAAACAGTAATGGGGACAGGACGCCACCCTGCGGTACCCCTTGTTTAATCCTCCTTGGTTTCGATGTTGTGTCTCTAAACCATACCGATGATTGACGACCACACAGGTAATTCGCGGTCCACCGTTTCAGTCCCTTCGGGAGAGTTGATGATTCCACGTCAGCTAGTAGCGTGGAGTGGCTAACTGTGTCGAAAGCTTTCGACAGGTTCAACGCTACTAGGACGGTTCTCTCGCAGGGGCGGTTTTGGTTAAGACCACGGTTCACCTGTGTGTTTATGGCATTAAGTGCTGTTGTTGTACTGTGCACTTTCCGGAAGCCATGTTGATGCTAAGCTGACCCAAGGTGGTATGTATAGTACGGGAGGAGTAGGGCCTCCAGTGTCTTTACCACAGGTGAAAGCAGGGAAATCGGCCGATAGGAATCACCCTTGTCGGCCGGTTTCCCTGGTTTCAGTAGTGGGACCACCCTCCCAACCTTCCAGATGTCTGGAATGATGAGGGTGGCCATAGACAAATTGAGGATCCCGGTGAGGAACTCAACTCCCGCGGGGCCTAAGTTTTTCAGCATCAACACGCTTAGCCCGTCAGGGCCAATGGCCTTGGAGGCTTTCGCCTTCCCGATGACCTCCTTTACCTCGCCACAAGTGAAGGTAAGAGGCGCGCTGTTGTTCGGTAATTTGCGCAGCCTCCTGGTCACCTTCCGCTTGGTCCTATCCCCCGAAGGATGCAGTATAAACTGTCGGCTAAAATAGCTCGCGCATCTCTTCGGGTCCGACGAGGCACGATCCCTGAATGAAATTTCCACTCGGTCGTCGTGCTTCGTCGGGTTGGATAAGGACTTCACGGTAGACCAAAGCTTACCAACACCCGTGACCATATTACAGGACTTCAGATGCTCCTCCCACTTGTTCCGCTTGTGTTGGTCAACCAGCCTCCGAATCGCCACGTTTAAATCCTGAATGTTAGGATTACGGGGATCGGAGCGGCGAAGGTGGTCGCGTTCGTTCGCTAGAGCGGCCGCTTCAGCCGGGAAGTTGGGACGGATCTCAGGGATCCTCCCTGCCGGAATGAAGCGGGCCGCAGCTGACGCAACCACCTTGCGGAACTTATGTTCGCCTTTTCGAACGTCGGTGGGAGCGGGAAGAGGCCTGAAGGCATTTTCGGTGAACTCCGCGAACCTGACCCAGTCAGCCTTTTTAAAGTTGATATAGGTCCGATGGTCCGCGGAGACAAAGTCAGCAGGTCTGTCAATCGAGATGATTATAGGTCGGTGGTCTGATGCAAGCGATAGCATAGGTCGCCACGTTATGCTATTTATCAGACCTGCGCTAGCTATCGTTAGGTCAGGCGAGCTGCTGCAACTACCCATAATCCTGGTGGGGGCATCATCATTCATCGTGCAGAATGTCGAATCGTCTATCTGCTCTGCCAAATCATTTCCCCTACGATCAGCTGGTAGGCTTGAATGCCAGAGATCGTGGTGCGCATTAAAGTCACCTACTACCAATCGGTTTTCACCTCTGAGGAGCGCACCTATGTCAGGGTGATATCCTGCCGGGCAGCAGGTGACAGGGGGTATATAAATGTTAAATATTTCGAGCTCGACATCGCCTGACCGGACAGCTATTCCTTGACATTCTAAGGTAGTGTCCCTGCGGTCGATGTCTTCTTCAATAAGACGATACTGCACTGTGTGATGGGTGATGAATGCTAAGCCACCACCATTACCTCGCTCACGATCCTTACGATGCACATTGTAGCCGTTGCAACTCAACAGAGTTGAGTTGCTGTGCAGTTTCGTTTCTTGGATCGCAGCTATTGACAGATTATGCCGACTCATAAAGTCGGTTATCTCCTCAATCTTGCCCTGCAGCCCATTGCAGTTCAGCTGAAGGAGTCTCGTTTGCCTCGGTAGAGTCATCGCGGAGAGGGGTGTGAGGGAAGGGTGATGTTGCCCACCTGGACCCTGCTGCACATGCATTGGCACGTTGGGCTGCCTTATGGTGTTGTTTGGCAGCGCCGCCACTGGCGCGTGCGGTTGCAAGGCTCTACAACAGGGAGCCAGGTAGTCACCCGACCATTCACGTGTGGTGCGCAGGCCAGAACACACTCGAAAGTGACACCAGCCTTGGCACGAATTGCACCTGACTGATGCCGCATTACGGTATATCCTAGCCTGACACACGGAACAGACTGTGTGGGGTACCAGGAGCTGCTGGCTATTCCCCACACGGGGGGCGGAGCTAGGTTCGGGGGGGGGGGGGGGAGGGGAGCGACCATGTTGTTGTGTGCTCCTGCGAACCGTAGAGGTTCTGCCGGTGCTAGGCACCGGTGCACTAGGTGCAACTAGGGGAGCCGTAGAGGCTGTGGGCGCCATAGGGCGCGAACAACATGGGGCCACATAGTTTGTGGACCACTCCTTGTGGGTCTTAAGGCCTGAGCAGACCGTAAGATGGCTCCATCCGTCGCACGAATTACACCTTACCGAAGTGGAGTTCGGATGGAGCTTTTTCTGGCAAACGCAGCAAAAATAGGTTTCTGGACCAGGGTTTGACTCGATGCCAGCCCTGACCAGAAGGAGGTGAAGCAACCTTGCTGCAAGGAGTTGCTCCAGGAGAGACAGACAACTTATGGGGTAGGCCGATCTAAACAGGGTTAGATCGCCGAAACAACAGTCCTTGGCCGGGTGAAACCCGGGTCATTCCGGTACGTAGAACCGACTGTCGTGGGAATGACAGTGCTGTATAAGAGTGACTGAATTATACAAATACAGAAAACTTTTCGAAAAAATCAAAAGAATTTTTTGAAGAAAATTTAAAATTGCACAAAAATCTAACTGAAAAACACAGAAAAAACTGGTTAGAGAATTGAAAAAATTTTAGAAAAGTTGGAATTGTAAAAAAAAACAAAAAAAAAAATTGTGTAATTAAAAAGTGCGAAAAAGCTGTGAAAAATTGGAAAAAATTCTTTTAAGAAAATTTGTAAATCTAATTTAAAGGCAAAAAAGTGAATCAAATTGAAATACCAAAAATCGAATAAAATCGAATAAAACCGAACTGTGTCTTCAAAGTAAAGACGACCTGCAAGCAAATTGTAAAATCTTCACCCCAGCAGCCAAATCGGTGAGTTAAGGTTTCTGCTTTTATGCCTGCTTTTGGCCCAAACGGTAACCGAGTGGCATGGATTGGTGGGTGCACTCATAGCCGAGCTCCGTAAAGTGGAGGTTTAAGCGGGAGCTTATCAAGAATTATAATAGTCCAAAAGCCAAGGACCCTACCGGAGGCGTATACTGCTTCCCTTGATATACAAAACTTAAATTTTAGAACCTATCCTATTCAAACCGCAAATACCCGTAATGTAATCACGGTACCAATGAATGAGATGAATGGAGGGGGCAACCCTCCCCCGGTCTTCCCGAGGAGCACACGCAACTACATCCCGGATGGAAGATTCCACCAGGGTTGGGAGAATCATCCCGCCTATTCGGCAAATAATAGAGCAATCCAAAATGGACCCTCGAATGGGTCAAAGATGGAAGTCGACGGCTCTGGCCAAACTAGGCGAACGAACTATAGCAACCAATCAAGGAGAAACAATCCGTTCAAGAGAAGACCCCCATCGCCAAGTGGGACCTTCCTGAAACACCCCAGATTGTACTACACGACGGCGGGCGTCGAAGAAAATCCACAGGAGCAAGTCACTCAAGAGGACATTCCAATCATCGAAGTGCAGGCAAATTTTATGCAGGATGGCCCTCCAGCATTTTTAATTTAATCAAACCTACACCTAGCTTCACTTCACCTACACTTCTAGTATTGCGCTTAGGGCAATGGGAAACCACTAGATTTTCTAATCGACACTGGTGCCAATAAAAGTTTCATTAAAACAGGTCTCGCTGCTGGCTCCACCGCAATAAACCCACCCTTCCTTGTTCAAACAGCAGCAGTATCAATACAAATCAATAGACAAATCAAAGGAGAATTGTTTGAAAAACTGGGCAATGACACGGTAGTGACCTTCTATGTACTTCCCGGATTCGAATCCTTTGATGGTATTATAGGGGATGATACCTTGACATAGCTTGGTGCTGTCATAAACCATAGGAATCACACCCTTATGATACACCCACGTATCAGCATCCCTTTGAAAAGTAGAAGCATGGACAGTATACATAACCGAGGTACCCGATATTACGGAAAACGTACGCCTAGCTATTGAATCCCTGCTTACTAAATATTCCGACTTATTCGAACCGCTGAGTGCTAGTACTAAGATAAGGACAGTAGTCAAAGCCGAAATCACTACGATAACTAATGAGCTTACATACACCAAGAGTTACCCATATCCAGCCTGTATGAGAGAAGAAGTAGAGAGACAGGTAGCGGAGCTGCTGCATCATCCGACCGTCTAAAAGTCCCTATAAATCACCTATATGGATAGTGCCGAAGAAACCGAAACCCTTCGATGAAAAACAGTACCGGATGGTGATAGACCTTAAGCGGTTGAATGCAGTCACGGTGTCGGATGCTTACCTAATTCCCGACATTAACGCGACTCTGGCCAGTCTGGGTTACTCAAAGTACTTCACAACCATCGATCTTACATTTGGCTTTTAACAAATCCCGATGAAAGAGACGGATGTCCGGAAAACCGGAATGGAATGGAAAATATGAACTTTTGTGACTTCCATTCGGACTGAAAAACGCACCCGCTATCTTTCAGCGGATGATCGATGACGTTTTGAAAGAATTCATTAGTAAAATTTGCTATGTGCATATAGACGACATTATCGTCTTTGGTAGAAATGTAGACGAACATCTGAGGAATGTTGACACTGTGTTTAAAAAGCTGATGGAATCAAATTTGAGAGTTAATTTAGAGAAAACGAAATTCATGAAAGCAGAGGCAGAGTTTCTTGGATATATAATCACGTCTGAGGGAATTACATCTGACTCATCAAAAGTTAAGGCGATCGAATCTCTTCTGCCCCCAGAAAGATTGCAAGACTTAAAAAGTTTCTGAGGAATGACATCCTATTACAGAAAATTCATCCACGACTACGCCAAAGTTGCAAAACCGTTGACGAACTTCACTAGGAGGGAAAATGCCCTGCAAGCATTCGGTAATCTGAAAACACTACTTACCTCGTCTGACATCCTTGCTTTCCCTGACTTCGAGAAACGTTTCACTCTCACGACGGATGCGTTGAATTACCCAAATGGAGCAGTACTGTCCCAAGGGGAACTGGAGAAAGAGCGATCCATTGCATTTATATGACGCTCATTAAGCACAACTGAAGAAAATTATGCGACGAACGAAATGGAAATGCTAGCGATAGTATGGGCCCTAGATAATTTAATATCTTATCTTTATGGGGCAAAAAATCAGAATCCTTACAGACCACCAGCTACTTACATTCGCATTGGGAAATATAAATTACAATGCCAAGTTGAAAAGATGGAAAGCGAGAATAGAAGAGTACAAGCACGAGTTGATTTACACTCCTGGTAAATCAAATGTCGTGGCAGATGCTCTATCAAGGTTACCATGCCAAGCCAATCATTTATTGGCAACCCCAGCGAGAGTTACCGATGTCAAGCTTAACTTGACTAAAAAAAACAAAGTTTAAATTTTTTCTTATCGGTTTATTGGTTCTTCAGAACTGCCCTGCTTACAAACTAACAGTGATATTTATAACATATATTTGCTTATTCTACATTTATGCTATTGCTCAACTTATTTCATATTTCTTATTCAATATTGCTTACCCATTGAATTCGCAATTGAATACTTGCGAATTCATTGGTTCAGTCACCTCATGCGATTGGTTAATTATTGCGGACAGTTATAAAAGTGCATTGGTTGCATTTTGATATTTAATTTGTTCCGGTGCAGTTGACAAATTTGGAAAAGTGCATCGACTGCAATATGATGCTTTACTTGTTTATTAACTCGCCCAATTGATTGTTGGTATGAAGGTTGGCGGTGGAGTTGACGTAACTTCTCCCCCCTTTGTTTGAAAATTCTCCTGAATTTCAATTTTAATGTTGTTATATTTGGCATATGCAAGAGCGGCGACGAAAAGCAGTAACATGATGGTTATTATTATAAGTATTACAATAGAGAAGTGTGAATGACTTACTTTATGGTATTTAAGCTCTTTTAATTTTTCTATATTTTGTATGTTACTTAATAAGTATTATTTCGTCGAAAGTTGGTTCAACTTTAGTGTTATTGACTTTGATATTACTTGGTATTACAAAATTGTCTTTGAATTGTTTGTTTGTGTTTTTAAAGGTTTGGTTATTTATTTTTATTTTACAATCATGAAAAGTTAGCAGATAATTTCTTTTGAGAAACAGATTCCTGTTGTCACAATCGCTGGTTAAGTTATAGCCTGGTAAATTTTTTAATAGAATCAGACCATTCTCAATTTCTACGATTTCTGTTACATTTTTCTTTATGCTTTTGCATGTATTACTATAAATACATAATTTACTTTCTTGTAATTTGCGTATATTAGAAGTATATTTATAATCGAATGTCTTATTGTTGTAATATAATATTTCTTGTGGTTCGAAGTTTAATGCAATAAAGTTGTCATTGTTTATTGGGGTAACTAATGATCTTCTTAAGGAAATTACTTCTGTTGGAACTTTTATAATAAACACCAACTTGTTTTCACTATATTCTGCGGAAGTTAATTCAATATTTTGAAGCTTGAAAAGGTCAATTTCTAATTCATTTATTTCTTGTTCTGTAAGGATGTTGCTGGTCATTATACTAAGTCTGGAGGATGCTATATTGTTAAGGATATGTTCTATATTGTTTTCTAAGATTTTAATTTTTAGGAGTATATCTAAATAAGATAGTTGCTTAAATATGTTGTCGTTTTTTACATTTAAAATTTCAAACTTTTCTATGACATTTCTTGTCATTTTCTACTGCTTATTTAAGTTGGCTAAACGTTTTTTTGAAGTGATTATTAATTCTAATGTTCTTATTTAAATTTTCTATTTCATTATGGTTGTTTTCGTCAATAATTCTGAGGTGTTCTTCTATTTCCGTTTTGTCATTATCGTCCATTGTGCCTGTTAGGAGTTTAAGTCCGGTTCCTAATACGTTGAGTAGACCTCTTATATGTCTGTGAGGTAAAATTGTCAAAAGTTTCGTTCTTGCTCTGTTTAACTCTTGTTCTAAAAGTAATCTATTATCTACTTTCGTTGATCTTATATTCTGTTGTAAAGTATCTATAATATCGAAAATTTTGTTAATGTCTATTATGTGGATGATTTTGCAATAGTTTTGTATCATTTCAACTTCGTCAAGTTTTATCTCGGCGTATCCGTTCGTACTATCGATTGGTGGTAGGGTTAGCGTTGCTGTTGTTATCGTCAATGTTAGCAGCGACAGCGTCAGTATTAGTTGCACCTGAAAATTTCTTTTTTCGCTTAGTGTTTGTTGGATGGATATTTTCTAATTTCGATTTTTTGTATCTAGGTTCATGCTTATGCCTTAGTGCTTTATAGTTCTTGATGTAACCTTCCTGTTGGTCTTGTATATATGTTTCTCTTTTCTCATTTCTCTTACTTATAATTTTGTTCTTTAGTTGATTAAGCCTGTTGCTAATGGTAGCCTTATTAATTTTCCCTTCTGCTATGTCCTGGGGTTTCTCCTTAGTTGCGCTATGTATAGATTTGTTGTAAAATTCTATACTTTTGAAAACTTTTTCTTGAGTTGACAGTTCGGATTTTTCAGCTTCTAACACTCGAAACTTTTCAGAGATTGTGCTATGAAGTCGTTCTATATCTGAGTTGCCTGTGTGGCTGTTTGGTTTGGTAAAATGTATGTCGATATTTTCTTGTCTCTAGAAATATAGCTGTTGCTTGTTTGGAAAATTTATCAATAAATGTTACGAAGCTATGTTTTTTAATTGTATAAACGTCTATGTGTATAATTTGATTTATGTCTGTTGGCGTCTCCGAGATATGATATTTGGGTTTTGGTGGACTTCTGTCGTATTTTGCTTTGTTGCAAATGTCGCAGTTATTAATATATTTTTGTACTACTTCCTTAAGGTTATTGAAATATATTTTCCTTTTAATACCATCATAAGTTTCAGATATACCACTATGTCCAGTCTCGAATTTGTGGTATTTGTGAATTTGTGTGTATGTCTCGTCTATACTGGTCATGTCTTTGGCATGGTAACTACATTTAACGAATTTCAAGCTAGATCCAAAAAGTTCTATAAGCTTTAGTTGTACTTCGTTATAAATGCTGTCTGGAAGTTCAGAAAATATTCCGATTTTTCCGCTTTTCAGATACCTTCTGAATATATCAGTTATAAAATTTGAGGATATGTCATCTGTGTTAATATAGATTTTCCTTTTGTTATTTACTATTTCAATTTCTTTCGTTTTATGGTCGGTTAGGATAATTTGTGTTGAAAATCGGTTCACTACTGTTTCTAGTATAGGGAAGTGGTCGTTCTGTTGCTCTTGTTGTGAGTGAATCGTTGCACATATTCTCATGTTGTCATCATTCTCTTCTGTCATGTAGATTTCTCCTGTCTCGTTATTAATTCTGCTAAGGAAGTCTGCAACTTTATTTTCTTTGCCCTTTATGTAATTTATATTTATACTAGCTGACCCGGCGAACATTGCTCCGCCTTAGAAGCAATAAATGAGCAGATTCTTGATTTTATGAGTTTAAATTTTTTATTACGATAATAAATATAAGTAAGTAAAAAATCAATTATTGTAATGATTCTTTATTGGCCATGTATTTTAGTGCATAGGCTGCAGTCTTCAGTGAAGCACCTTGTGATAGACGATATTTTTAGTTTTATTACTATGTGCAAGAACAAATAACGCAGCTGGTCTTCCGACCCTTGAACATGCCGCATATAATTGACCATGGGAAAAACATGGATTTTCTAGATTTTGACCACAAACTTTCAAGGATTGGCCTTGTGATTTGTTAATGGTCATGGCGAATGCAAGACGGATCGGAAATTGAAGTCGTTTAAACTCAAACGGCATGTCGGTTGGGATCATCGGGATCCTCGGAATGAGAACTTCCTCACCTTCAAATTTTCCTTTGAGTATCGTCGCGTAAATCACATTGTTCATCAATTTACTTACCACCAAACGCGTTCCGTTGCACAGTTTTGGTGGGTTTATGTTTCGAAGCATGATTATTACGGAACCAACCTTTAGTCGTAAATTATGCGGTGGTAAGCCAGGCACATCCAAGGAGCTTAAAAATTCAATTGGATAGTTGGTGGCATCATCTGCATTTGTTGCACAGTCAATAGATTTGAACGAATGTAGTGTACTAATGACCTCATTCTGAATTATGTAGTAGCAATGAGTAATGAGTGCAATGGCTCAGGTGGGGGAGTCAATAATGGCAATTTCACCTTCCCATTAAGGCAGCACAATCTTGGCGTTTCTCCGGAAAACTTCAATACTCGCAAACCACATCCATTGGCCCAATGCGAACGCTAGTATGCAAGCAGTAATCAGTGCTGCAATCATATCGAAACGCTGCTCGATTCAAATCAGTATTTGATAAATTTCTCCTTGTGCGTCGAAAATTATCAAGATGTTGATCTCTTAGGTTTGCTCGATGATTTCTCATAGCCAACCGAGCCTTTGCACGAACTGCCTCGCTTTGCTCTTCACGTGCAATTTCTTGTACTTCTTCAGTCCTTTCATTCGCAACGTTTTGTATCCTAGTTGCATTTCGGCTTTTTCGGGGAAGATTTGATCGTCGTGGACGCGGCATTTTAATGATAATAATATCGGCACAATATTTATAGACACTCGAAACAAATACAAAAACCGGTAAACTTCAAAATTTCTAACTGTCAATTTTTCACCCAACAAAATTCGTAAAAGTAAACAAAATACATGTTAATATTGGCAATTCACACCAATTATGTACATGGATATTGCAATTCTCCGCTAGATGTCACTACAATTTACATCGATATTACCTTTCGCCGCCAGAGTACATGTAAATTTTGATTTTCATACAAAAAAGCAAAAGCAAAATATATGAAGGGCGAAGGAAAAAAATCAAATTTACCGTTTTTTTTGTCGTCCCACGGTAACGGGATAAAAAGTATCTTATAACCTGCCCCTGGTTCTAAGCTACCTCCCCACCAATTTTCAGCCAAATCGGTTCAGCCGTTCTTGAGTTATAAGTGGTGTAACTAACACGACTTTCTTTTATATATATAGATATAGATTTTTTTAGAATTATCATACACAATACAAAGGAATAAGTAGAGTATGGTATTCTTCTATTGAATTGTGTGTAAGTAAAAAACAAATAAATAAAAACCTTGAATGTCGGATTAAATCCTCGTTCTTCGATAATGTCTGCCCCAAATGAGGTCATTTGGAAACAACTAATGTATTTTTGAGTATTTGCAAGAAAGTGGCGTGATTCTTGTGTTTCGCCACAAAGCAATGAATACAATGGCTCATGTGGCGGAGTCAACAATGGCAATTTCACTTTACCGTTAAGGCAGCATAATCCCGGCGTTTCTCCGGAAAACTTTAATGCACCACAATATAGATTTTTTTAGAATTAGCATACACAATACAAAGGAATAAGTAGAGTATGGTATTCTTCTATTGAATTGTGTGTAAGTAAAAAACAAATAAATAAAAACCTTGAATGTCGGATTAAATCCTCGTTCTTCGATAATGTCTGCCCCAAATGAGGTCATTTGGAAACACTCGATAAATTTCTTGTTCTGCGTCGCAAATTATCTATTTGTTGACCTCTGTTGTTCGTTCGACGATTCTGCATTGCCAACCGAGCTGTTATCGCGGCGCTGTTCACGTGCAATTTCTTGTACTTCTTCAGTCCTTTCATTCGCAACGTTTTGCATCCTAGTTGCATTACGGCTTTTTCGGGGAAGATTTGATCGTCTTGGACGCGGCATTTTAATGATAATAATATCGGCACAATATTTATAGACACTCGAAACAAACACAAAAACCGGTAAACTTCAAAATTTCTAACTGTCAATTTTTCACCCAACAAAATTCGTAGAAGTAAACAAAATACATGTTAATATTGGCAATTCACACCAATTACATGGATATTGCCCTTCTCCGCTAGATGTCACTACAATTTACATCGATATTACCTTTCGCCGCCAGAGTACATGCAAATTTTAGTTTTCATACAAAAAAGCAAAAGCAAAATACATATATGAAGGGCGAAGAAAAAAAATCAAATTTACCGTTTTTTTGTCGTCCCACGGTAACGGGATAAAAAGTATCCTATAACCTGCCCCTGGTTCTAAGCTACCTCCCCACCAATTTTCAGCCAAATCGGTTCAGCCGTTCTTGAGTTATAAGTGGTGTAACTAACACGACTTTCTTTTATATATATAGATATAGATTTTTTTAGAATTAGCATACACAATACAAAGGAATAAGTAGAGTATGGTATTCTTCTATTGAATTGTGTGTAAGTAAAAAACAAATAAATAAAAACCTTGAATGTCGGATTAAATCCTCGTTCTTCGATAATGTCTGCCCCAAATGAGGTCATTTAGAAACAACTATTGTATTTTTGAGTATTTGCAAGAAAGTGGCGTGATTCTTGTGTTTCGCCACAAAGCAATGAATACAATGGCTCATGTGGCGGAGTCAACAATGGCAATTTCACTTTACCGTTAAGGCAGCATAATCCAGGCGTTTCTCCGGAAAACTTTAATGCACCACAATATAGATTTTTTTAGAATTAGCATACACAATACAAAGGAATAAGTAGAGTATGGTATTCTTCTATTGAATTGTGTGTAAGTAAAAAACAAATAAATAAAAACCTTGAATGTCGGATTAAATCCTCGTTCTTCGATAATGTCTGCCCCAAATGAGGTCATTTGGAAACACTCGATAAATATCTTGTTCTGCGTCGCAAATTATCTATTTGTTGACCTCTGTTGTTCGTTCGACGATTCTGCATTGCCAACCGAGCTGTTATCGCGGCGCTGTTCACGTGCAATTTCTTGTACTTCTTCAGTCCTTTCATTCGCAACGTTTTGCATCCTAGTTGCATTACGGCTTTTTCGGGGAAGATTTGATCGTCTTGGACGTGGCATTTTAATGATAATAATATCGGCAAAATATTTATAGACACTCGAAACAAACACAAAAACCGGTAAACTTCAAAATTTCTAACTGTCAATTTTTCACCCAACAAAATTCGTAGAAGTAAACAAAATACATGTTAATATTGGCAATTCACACCAATTACATGGATATTGCCCTTCTCCGCTAGATGTCACTACAATTTACATCGGTATTACCTTTCGCCGCCAGAGTACATGCAAATTTTAGTTTTCATACAAAAAAGCAAAAGCAAAATACATATATGAAGGGCGAAGAAAAAAAATCAAATTTACCGTTTTTTTGTCGTCCCACGGTAACGGGATAAAAAGTATCCTATAACCTGCCCCTGGTTCTAAGCTACCTCCCCACCAATTTTCAGCCAAATCGGTTCAGCCGTTCTTGAGTTATAAGTGGTGTAACTAACACGACTTTCTTTTATATATATAGATTATATTCGCCTAGTTCTAGTAGCCAACGTTGTAGCCTTGGGTTAATATCCTTTCCTTTGTGCTTATGATATAGCCAGACTAGTGGTTGGTGGTCTGTTGAAAGGTCGAACTCTTTTCCATAAAGGTACGGTCTGTAGTAGGTGACTCCCCAAACTATAGCGAGTAGTTCTTTTTCTACTGTTGCATATTTTCTTTCATGGTCGTTTAGAGTTCGGCTTGCATAGCTGATCGGGCGGTCATTCTGCATGAGCACTGCTCCTATCGCAAAGTCGCTTGCATCTGTTACTAATTTAAATCTTTTTGAAAAATCTGGGTAGCTAAGGATTGGAGGATTTGTCAGAAATCTTTTTAATTTTAAGAATGAGTCCATATAAAGTGGGTCGTTTTTGTTAACTTTTGTGTTTTTTCTTAGATAGTTTGTAAGTCCATGGGGTACTTTAGCGTAGTCTTTTATGAACTTCCTGTAGTAGCCAGATATTCCTAGAAACTGCTTAATTTGTTTCTGTGTTTCTGGTAATTTTAAATGTTGAATCGTTTCAATTTTTTTTGGGTTGGGTCTAATACCTTCTGGTGAGAGGATGTGGCCCAAGTACTCGGTTTCTTTTGAAAAGAAATTACATTTATCTATTTGAATTTTGAGGTTGTGCTCCCTCAGTTTATTTAACACTTTACTCACACTACTGATGTGTTCTTTTAGACTTGTGCTAAAAATCAATATGTCGTCGAGATAGACAACGCATATTTTGTTTATGTATTATCTTAAAACTGAGTTTATCAGCCTTTGGAATGTGGCAGGTGAGTTTTTCAGTCCGAATGGCATTCGAACAAACTCGTAATGGCCTAAAGGTGTAGAGAATGAAGTTTTTTTTCTGTCTTCTTCCTTGACTAGCACTTGGTGGAAACCTTTGGCCAGATCGAGGGTTGTGAAGTATTGGGCTTTGCCCAGTTTATCCAAAATGTTTTCTATATTTGGAATGGGAAACTTATCATTTACTGTGATTTCGTTTAGTTTCCTATAATCGATTACGATCCTCCACTTCTTTTTACCAGAATTGCCCATTTTCTTTGGTACAATCCATAATGGTGAATTATATGGGGACGTGCTTTGTACGATTATATTTTGTTTTAACATATCGTCAATTTGTTTATTGATTTCCTCTTCGTGAATCTTTGGGTACCTGTATATTTTAGAATATACGGCGTTATTGGATGTGGTGGCAATCTCGTGTTGCACCTCATGGGTATGGCTTAAAGGTTCGCCTTCTTTAAAAAATAGATCACTATGATTTTCAATGATTTTCTCTAGTTCTCTCTGTTCCTCTTTGTTCATGTCAGTCCTTATAAGTTATTTTAGTACTTCCATGTCACTTTCTTGGCTTTCCAAAATGTGGACATTTTCTTATTTATAAGGACAAGCATCTAGAAGGCTTATTTTATTTTTATTTATTTCAAGGTAATTTTCCCCCACCACGTTGGGTGAGCACCTAGTCCTCTGACTACGTTGAGCGCCTCACCTTGCAGTTTGTTCATAATACATCTTTGGAAAACATAGTCTTTCATCGGAGTATTTTCGAATAGGGGTAGGAATATCTCAACTTCTCGAATGAAGGATGTGACGTCATATTCCCGGTTCCCTCTATATTCCTTAATCCTGCTGGCCTCCTTTAGTAACTCAGATACGGGGATGGTGACGTTGGATGCGTTGTTAGCTCCTTCCATGTTGACTTGATTTTTGTTAAATTTTGAAGATTTTGTGTTTGTTCTTTTTGGAAAAGCAACTTAGTGTTAAGTTTCACTGCACTTATTTGCGGATTTCACAGTTTATTTTGCTTTGCGAAGGATTCTTTTGAAGGCTCTCTTTTTTTGTTCACGATTCTAGGATTCTTTAAGAATAGCCTTTTATTTCGGTGTTCACAATTTTTATTGCTTTTTATTTCGATGTTCACAATTTTTATTGCTTTTTATTTCGGTGTTCACAACACGAGGATTCCTTTCGAAGAGTCCTTTTTTTTATGGTTCACAATTTTATTGTTAACTTTCTTTGTAGCCGGGTAGGTTTTTTCGCCAAAATCTTGAGATTTCGCGACCGTAGACTGCGCCAGTTACCGATGTCAAGCTTAACTTGACTAAAAAAAACAAAGTTTAAATTTATTTCTTATCGGTTTATTGGTTCTTCAGAACTGCCCTGCTTACAAACTAACAGTGGTATTTATAACATATATTTGCTTATTCTACATTTATGCTATTGCTCAACTTATTTCATATTTCTTATTTAATATTGCTTACCCATTGAATTCGTAATTGAATACTTGCGAATTCATTGGTTCAGTCACCTCTTGCGATTGCTTAATTATTGCGGTTAGTTATAAAAGTGCATTGGTTGCATTTTGATATTTAATTTGTTCCGGTGCAGTTGACAAATTTGGAAAAGTGCATCGACTGCAATATGATGCTTTACTTGTTTATTAACTCGCCCAATTGATTGTTGGTATGAAGGTTGGCGGTGGAGTTGACGTAACTCGAGCGATGGATACTCCACCGAAACCGCTGACGAAGGGACAATCGATCATTCAGGGACACTAACAGCCGGCAGAGATTCCAGGACCGACACGGTGCGAGGAAGAAACAGTTCACACTGCCGCACAGGATGCTTCTGACTTAATAATCCATGTGGACGCACCAATAAATGTCTTTAGAAACCAACTTGTAATTAGGAAAGGCAGAGAACTCTTATCCATGGAAAATTCACACAATGGCTACACACGTCACTATTTTACGTTGGACAGAATTGACCGCAATACCCTGGCAGAAATCCTAAAAGAGCGCCTGAACCCGGCATTGATAAATGGTATCAAGACAGTAGTATAATAGTATTCAACTGCTCCAAGAAATATACCTTGATCATTTCCGTTATTACAAAATCAGAATAACGCAAGGGATGGTTCAGGACATTAGAAGCGAGGAAAGTATGTGCAGAATTATCGAAGAAGAGCATAAAAGAGCACATAGGAACCCGGTGGAAAACAGGACGCAAATACTAGAACGATACTATTTCCCCATACAACTCTACACGAAAGCATGTAAAATTTGCCGGGAAAACAAATATGACAGACATCCCTATACTCCGGAGCTAAAAGACACGCCCATTCCGGAAATTACACATTGATATTTTCAAAATTCAAGGCGAGAAATTTCTGAGTTGTTTAGATAAGTTTTCTAAATTTGCAAAATTTGTCCACATAAAAGATAGGTCCGCAGTGCATCTGCGCAGCAAGTTCGCGAAAGTAATCCACTACTTTACAGCGCCTCGAATGATAGTTACCGATAACGTTAGCCCTTTGGTTGCTAATTACATAAGGGGTCTCGGTATAAGGCTTTACCAAATTCCAATTCAGAGGAGTGAGGTGAACGGAGAAGTGGAAAGACTTCATTCCACCGTCATAGGAGTTTACCGCTGCTTGCAAAAGGAGTTGAGAACTAGGAATCCAAAAGAATTGCTTTACATAGCAGTCGATCGCTACAATAATTCAGTTCACTCAATAACCAAGCAGAAACCAAGTGCCTTATTTTTTAACAGGACTCAACGCATAAATTATCAAAATTTGACAAACTTCCGGGCTAAAGTTTTCTCTAAGGTAAGACAGCTGATTAGAAGGAATCAAGAGTTGCGCAACCTGCGCTTGAATAGGAAAAGGAGTGGGGGTAAAAAGTATGAGCAAGGGGATGTAATATACTTAACAAATAAGCAGAAACCGTTTTACAAAAAAGAAATCGTAGGAAGAAACAATAGAGTTACATTTTCAACAAACGAAGGAAAAAGGGTCCGTAAACACACATAAAGAACACTGGGAAATAAAATAAATTTTTTCAAGGTCAAGGCCAAGGTAAATAAAAACTATGTAAAAATGTTTATGAAATCTGAAGCAGCAATAGCTCACCCAGATAATTGTAAAAAATATAAATTACTATTTTATTTTTCAATACGAATTTTCTTCCCCAAAAAGAAATTTTTACAAAATCACAGCTAATAACGTTAAAAGAAAAATCCTTTTCGAAAAATGCAATTGTTACTTTAAAAGCATTTTTGTGACACAATTTAGGCATCGAAGGTCACACAAGAAAAATGAAGAATTTTTTTTTTCTCTCACATCTTTGTAAAAGACGAAAAACCAAAAAAAAAAAAAAAAAATTACAAAATCACAGCTAATAACATAAAAGGAAAAATCCTTTTCCAAAAATGCAATTGTTACTTTAAAAGGATTTTTGTGACACAATTTAAGCACCGAAGGTCACACAAGAAAAATTAAGAATTTTTTTTTCTTTCACTCACACTTTTGTAAAAGACGCAAACCGTCTTAAAAATGCGCTAATGAGAGTAATTTAAAGAGAAATCCGTCAATAGAAAAGTTGTTTTTCTTTGGCATTTCCTTCTGGAGTTGAAAGTTAATTGATGTAATTTTTTGGAAAAATATGATAAAGAAAAATCTGAAGAAGCACAACCTTTCTACGTCACTATGTGAGACCTTCTAATATAAGGATCTTGAGTACGCGATAAGAATTTTTAATTTCTAACATATTCTGAAGAAGCACAACCTTTCTACGTCATTATGCGAGACCTTCTAATATAAGGATCTTGAGTATGCGATAAGAATTTTTGATTTCTAACATATTTGCATATTCAACTATCACTCCGCACTGGTAATGAATGCGGAAGTGGATGGATCGTCAATGGAAACTTTAAGCTGATACACGCGATCGATCTGGACTACGAGACTCCACCTTGACGAGTTGTAGAAGCAAAATACGAGGAAGGCTCGTTCCATAAACTGGCTGGGATCGGCATGGAAATGGCTCGCGGGTTCACCTGATGCTTCCGATTGGGATACCGTTCTTCGCAGCCAAAACGAGGTGATAGCTAACAGAAATCAACAATATGTTATCAACCGCAGTCTCTTTAATGATACGAATGAATAGCATCGAAAAAGGCGGCAAGGCAGCAAACCCAGAGATATTAATGCTAACTAGAGCATTACTCCTGAAGGAGCAAGTAGCTGAAATAGTAAGAGCATCCCTGATGGCGAAAGCAGGAATTGTGAACACCAACCTCTTGAATCAGAACGAGATCGAGCGAATAATCCTAGAAGAACAAGTCCTGCCTTATTCAAATCTTATCGAGGCAATGGAGTATGCCAAACCATCCTTGTACACGAATGGTACCCTTCTCCTCTATGTGCTCTCCGTGCCAAAGCTAAGGACTGACCGACACCGATGGTTGGCGGCAAGAGCCGCATCATTACATGGTAAACGCGTAAACCTCCAATACCGAAACCTGCTAGTTAATGAGAACGAAACTTATGGTATCACGAATGATTGCTACTTTATTAACAACACAACAATTTGCGAGATGTCCTCGGTAAAAAAACTGCCCGTAGATGGATGCTTAGCTCGGCTACTCAAGGATGGAGATGCACGATGCCACTACGAGCCCCATGAAGAGGAAATTGTAGAGCTTGTAGACGACAATATCATTTTCGTGACTAATTTCATAGGAGCGATCCGAGGAAGTAATCAATCGAAAGTCCTCATCGAAACATACCTTAGTCAATTGAAAAATGAAACGGTGTACATAATATTCTCAAGCAGATCAGCCAGAAGTTCCCAAGCATTCTCGCCAGTGTTGAGCAACCTAACCTTGGAAGGCCTGAAGCCGAACTTGGAGTACATCCACGGGTTGAGTCAAGAAAACATAAGCCGCCTCAGTAAACTTGGCCAAATTTTCCACGTTTCGACTGGAGTTGAAGTAATTTTTCTGTCAATCCTGACCATTG
The DNA here is from genome assembly GCA_951828415.1 of Anomoia purmunda. Lineage (NCBI taxonomy): Eukaryota > Metazoa > Arthropoda > Insecta > Diptera > Tephritidae > Anomoia > Anomoia purmunda. The sequence goes on along the minus strand of OX639994.1, from coordinate 38,205,078 downwards.
CGTGCTACATAAAAAATATCCGCAGACATCCAACTGCCGACGATACATCCGATTGCAGCTCAAGGCGGAGTTAACGACTCTCCTAAAAATCCTCCTACTACCTATGTTGACCTGCGGGACGCAGGAATTTGAAGCAGGGCCCTGAGCAAATATGCTGACACTGCGTCTAGCACTTTGAACGCGCATCCGGCGCAATATTGCAACGCAGGAACGGTGCATTACTGCATCGCAGCGTCACCAGCTTGAGGGTAGCAACTAACCTTAGGTTTAAGCAAAGAATATTTTGGGACTTCATTTCTATTTGGCCGTTGAAGCGGAAAAGTAATAAAGTGTTGTATTAACTTAAATGTTGAGTTGCCTTTCAGTTTGAGATTGGACTAAAGGAGCCTGTGGTTGGCTCCCACCCTTAGTTTTTTGGTGCTCCCGGAGCACCTTAACTTGCATGTTTATCTTTTTTTATGAAATCGTCATTAACTCCCCACTTTCTTAAAATGAAGCGTCTTCGCTTTAACCTCTGTGTCATTCTTGTTGGAGTTTGAATAGCTCTATTTCATACATTTCGTCAATTATTTTTTTTCTTGCTTGCGCTTTCTTTGCTATGTAACATTTGCAGAGTTTGTCTATTTCATAGACAAGTAATACTAGTGTGGATAACCCCAGGATGCAGCAGAAGGTGTATTGGACGGGATGTTCCTCGATTGATATCAGGGAAGTTGAAATTTCTTGAATATTACTAAATTTATAATCGGCATTAGATTCGATGATACGTAGGACTTCTAGTTGTTCGTCATGTTGTTTGTATATGGCATCTTTGAATAGCAGGTTAGAGTATTGTTTTCCATCGATTGTTGTGGAGTAGTTGAATTGCTATAATTTCGGCCCATCTATTTTTACGCTGTCCAGGTGTGGTTGTAATCTGTAATGATATCTCCATTTTCAAGTATTTGGAGTGGTGGGTTGTTTTCGTGTATCACTTCACATTTGGCAGGCTTATTATCTAATATATTGATAGTAAAATTGTCTGAGTCCTTAATTTTTCATATGTATATAGTTCTTAACATAGTTTTTACATTTTTCAATAGGTGTAAAGCCATTGTTACATTTTGCTATCTTAGAATCTAATAATATTTTTCCATGTTTGTATGCAAGTGGATATAGATTGAATAAGTAACATTTTGTTTTTAATATTGGATATTTATATACAGTTACAATTGCGTGGTTAAAGTAGCAGACATGTATGCCAGGGTATTCTAATATATTTATTAGAGGTGAGACGAATGGTTCATTGGATCCTTTTTGTTGAATATCCTTTAAGTTTAGAGTTCCTGAGAAGAAGTTTCCATTTTTTGCAAAATTAATTGTATTAGCGACAGATGATAGTTCGTTGTATACTTCGGTCATCACTAAATCATCTGTTATAGTTGCAGGATCGAGAGTCTCTAAAATTCTTTCAAAATGTGGGTTTATTTTCTTTTGTTTGTTATTGTTTTCTATAAGCATATTTAATTCTGTCTTAACTTCGATTAAGTCGTCGTGATCGTGTGTACCCGTAATAATTTTTAGAGCTGACCCTTAAAAGTTAAGTGAACGTCTAGCCCTAAAGATAGTGGGAAGAAATTGTGACTTAAGTGTTTCTATTTTGTTGATTAATATTTGATCTGCCGAGTTCGATTCGAGGTTATAAGTAAATCGTACTATTTGCTCATATGGTGCTAATATTTTTGAAATATTTTCCACATGATATAAAAATGAAGTGTCCTGGTACACGTATACTGGATCGGTTTCCATCATTACATATTTTTTGTGCTTGCACTCGTATATTGTCTTTGTGTATAACTGCACCACGATCTGTAAGTATTGTGTCACCTCTGTCTTCCTTTATTGTATGTTTCCCGTATTTCCGTACGTTTTTGTTTCGACGGTGTGTTTTGGAGTATATAACATCCCTTTTTTTGCAAGTGATACTCTTACGATTTTTGTTATGGTATGAAAGCACTTTGTTGTGATTTGCTTCGAGTTTTTTTAATGTCAGGATACCCTGCTCGATTGAAAAACACGTCATCGGGTTTCTCTCCTGTGACTGAGTGAATTGTTTTATTGTATTGTTGGACCGCGTTAAAAATTTCGTCTTCCGGTGATTATGCTCCTGTGCTAGGACTCTAGCGAGTTCGATCAGGGTGCTATGTATAAGCTCAAATTGACCGTTGGTTGTCGAATGAAATATTTGTGTTACTGTATGTATAATTTGTAGTTTTTCGTAAACTTGTTTCGCACATATGCCCGTGAATTCTTTTTACTTGGAATTTCTCGTATGTTGAAGTACTTTGAGCATTTATGAGTTGTGCTGATGTATGTGGTCCCGTTCATCTGAAATAAGTCTAAATGTATGTGCTCACCTACGTGGTTTAGTATTGGTGGGGCTCCAATTGGTTGTTTGTTGGGCTGCGTCCGTATTTGTTTGTTAAGCAGATTTCACAATCTTGTGTTTCTTTTTTACAAATTTGTCGTAAATTTGGCCAAAAATATGTAGTCAGTATTTCTTGTGCGTTATTTTTATAATTTATATGTGCACGTCTGTGTGTTTGTATTACGATTTATTTTTGTCTGTCTATGCCTGCTATGTCTTCTGTAATTTTCTGAGCTAAAACGATCAGGGTATTTGAAAAGGTTGAAATTATGTAATTTTCTATGTGGGATGGAGCTTGTTCATATATTTTCATAGCATTTGTTACTTTTGGGTTTATTATTCTTTTCAGTCTATCAATTAATTCGTCTTTAGTCGAATAAAAAAGTGTGTGTCGTGAATACGAAAAAATATTTCCACTAAGCAGAATGCAGTTTTTTCTCAGTCTGATTTTTTTATTAATATTTGGTGAAAGTCTGACTCTAAGTCTATCGTTGTGACAACCTTTGCTTTACCTAGATTTTGAATTGTCATTGCGACATCTTGGATAGGATATCTATCAGTGATAGTCTGAGCGTTCAGCTTCTGAAAATCTACTACCATTCGTTTTTAGGTTTCCCTTCGTTGTCGGTACAATTTTTTGCGACGGTCCAGATTGGAAAATTGTAAGGAGTTTTACTAGGTTGAATAATTTGGTTATCTAATAATTTTTCTATTTCTTTGTTTATAAATTCATTGTCTGCTATCGGATACGGATACTGCTTCACCCAAATAGGATCTTCTGATTATGTCCTAATTGTGGCGTGTATTGTAGTCGTAAACGAAAGGATTTCGTTAGTTTCGTCATTTGTTCTCATGATATTTTCAATTTCAGTTTTATACTTGCGGTTATTAATTGTGAAATTAACTATTTGCTCGCTAACTACTTGCTTTTTATATTTATATAAGAGTTTATACTCGAAAACGTTAATTTCTGCTTTCAAAACCCTAAGACCGTGTTTACCCAGAAGCATATCGAACTCTAAAGCTTCGGTTTCAAAAAATACTAAATTATGATTGAGTAATGTAATAATTTTCTTAGCTTTGGTCAATGAGTAACCAGGAAGCGTTTTGACTTTAACCGGGTTTGTGGGAATAGACTCTACTATTTTGCACTTAGAATATAATTGCTTATGGCACCTGCATAATTAATTAAAATATTAACGGATGTACCTGTCGTTTGGCACCGCCTTTGGAGATATGGTAATCCGTTTATTTTACTAAAAAAGCACTTCCTGTCTCATAGGCATCATCAGTATGAGGGGTGAGTGATTGTAGGCCTTCGTCTCTCGTCTGGTTTACTCGTTGTACCTTGTTGTTGTTGTATTTTTTTGAAGAAGGGATTCTTCCTCGTTTTGCTGGTTGTTGGTCTTCTCTGAACGGGTTATGGTACCGTTGAGAATGCTGAAAGTTGTTCCTTGGGAGGGGTTGACTGCTGTATTGTGTTGGTCGTACGTATTGACGAGAGTCATTCACTTCCATCGGTTCTTGGCGTGGTTGGTTGTTATATTGTACTTGCACATTTGGATTATATCTCCTTCTATCATCATATCTCTGTTGTGGAGGATTCTGCCGCTGGTTATATCTTTGTGGTGTAAATTATGCGTCGAAGTGCACAACTGTACTGTCGTGGTTAATCGTGCTTGCGATTGCATATTCGGTTTCTAAGTTTTTTGGGTGATGATTGCGTAATGTGACGCTTGTATACCTGCTGTTGAATCCTGTGATAAAGGTACGGACTGCTTCTTGGTTTATATATTCTAACATGGATGCAGGTCCTTGTTCTCCTGACTCTATCGTTGAGAGTGCAAGATTCAGTGATTTGCTGATTTCGCTGTGGAATTTTGATAGTATGCGTCCCCTTGTGTAATTTTCTTCAGTTCTTCGAGAAATACATATAGCGTATGTGTAGTCGAGTCTATTGATTATCGAGTAGAAATCGTGTTTAAAAAACTTGAGTCGAAGTAGCAAAAGTCACGAAAATATTGATTATCTCTGATAGAGCTTATCATCAGTTTTTAAAATGAATAATTGCGAATGCTTACCAATTTAAGAATTTCCAGCAGTCGCAGACAAAGCATAAGCAAAACTCACTAAGCGGCAAACAGCAAGGTGCCTTGCTTGTCGCGCTTTTTAAAAGTTCTGTTTTTTATTTGCTTTTGATTTTCGTCAGCGCCACAAGTCGAAGTAAAAGCAATTTCCTTGCTTATGCAAGTTGTATTCAGCAGCAGTCGTAAAATTAGAAAATCAAACTTTTTGAAAGTAAAAGCAATGCTGTTTTGTGCTTACCCATGACTTCGCATCGATTTCAATAGAGCAATGAGTGCGCGGGAGAGTGTCTTGCATCTTTGCTTATAAGTTACATTTATATAATCAGTTTGATTAAGTTCGGCGTGGTATTAATTTCTCTATGGCGGCTAAAAGCGGTATTTGGTTATATTTCGAAAATAATACAGACACCGGTTTTGCTGTCTGTAAAACGTGTAAAAATAAACCTAGTCCGTTTTCTGAATTTTTGCGTCTGAATTTTTTGTTTCTGAAAAATGTTTTCTGAATAAAGTTTTCTGAAAAACAGAATTTCTGAATTTTTGTCTTCTGAATTTATTGGTGGCACCGGCTAAGTTACAGGGCAAAATGTTTGCAAGACTTATTTTCTAAACAATTCCTAGAGTATATCAGGGTGGTTTGATTTATGTATCATATTATTTATTTTATTTTGAAAACATTATAAAAATAACAGGGACCGTAAATAATGATTATTGTTGCGATTTTTAAACGAAAAAATAAATCACTTAGAATAGACATACAAAAAAACCGATAACGCCATATTAATCCTTTTTCGACGATCTTATCATTTCCATGATGATATTTTGATTTCGGATTTTTATGATTTTCTTCACCGATAATGATTAATTTTGATTAATTTTATAATAAATCATGTATAATCATTATTTTTGAGAAAAAAAATAAAAATCACAAATATTCATTATTAATGATTTTTATTTTTTTTGCTCAAAATAAAACTCACTTTTAAATCACTGGTTCCTAATGAAGTTCTTTGATAAATTCGTTGCATAACATAAATTTGGTTCTTTAGATTTGTTCTAAAAGGAAATGCAACGAATTTATCAAAGAACTTCATTAGGAACCAGTGATTTAAAAGTGAGTTTTATTTTGAGCAAAAAAAATAAAAATCATTAATAATGAATATTTGTGATTTTTATTTTTTTTCTCAAAAATAATGATTATACATGATTTATTATAAAATTAATCAAAATTAATCATTATCGGTGAAGAAAATCATAAAAATCCGAAATCAAAAAATCATCATGGAAATGATAAGATCGTCGAAAAAGGATTAATATGGCGTTATCGGTTTTTTTGTATGTCTATTCTAAGTGATTTATTTTTTCGTTTAAAAATCGCAACAATAATCATTATTTACGGTCCCTGTTATTTTTATAATGTTTTCAAAATAAAATAAATAATATGATACATAAATCAAACCACCCTGATATACTCTAGGAATTGTTTAGAAAATAAGTCTTGCAAACATTTTGCCCTGTAACTTAGCCGGTGCCACCAATAAATTCAGAAGACAAAAATTCAGAAATTCTGTTTTTCAGAAAACTTTATTCAGAAAACATTTTTCAGAAACAAAAAATTCAGACGCAAAAATTCAGAAAACGGACTAGGTTTATTTTTACACGTTTTACAGACAGCAAAACCGGTGTCTGTATTATTATCGAAATATAACCAAATATCGCTTTTAGCTGCCATAGAGAAATTAATACCACGCCGAACTTAATCAAACTGATTATATAAATGTAACTTATAAGCAAAGATGCAAGACACTCTCCCGCGCACTCATTGCTCTATTGAAATCGATGCGAAGTCATGGGTAAGCACAAAACAGCATTGCTTTTACTTTCAAAAAGTTTGATTTTCTAATTTTACGACTGCTGCTGAATACAACTTGCATAAGCAAGGAAATTGCTTTTACTTCGACTTGTGGCGCTGACGAAAATCAAAAGCAAATAAAAAACAGAACTTTTAAAAAGCGCGACAAGCAAGGCACCTTGCTGTTTGCCGCTTAGTGAGTTTTGCTTATGCTTTGTCTGCGACTGCTTTATTGTTAAGAACAGTAAGTTTAAGCAAAAGCAAATGAGATGAAAGTTATTGCAGTTTTTTAAACACTGGTAGAAATTCACCTTGGATGTTTGCCGCCTCCCCAATAATTTTCCAGTGTATAATTGGAAAGGTTGTATAAGTAGTTCGGGTTAGAGAATTCTTTCATGTTTTCCATATATGTTCATGTCCTTTTCCTCCTGTACTGGTTCTCAGCTCCACTGAAGCATGGTAAGGCTTTAAATATTTTTAAATTTATAAGGTCTCCGTTTGTGATATGTAAATTCTACATGTTGATATGTCGCAGTGACTGTCTGGGAAGTTTGTTGTGCTTCCAGTGTATTTACTTTTAGTTGTGTATTCTGTAGAGCCTTTTGAGTAGTTCTACCTGTGCTCCTAAAGTAGCGATGTCCTGAGCCATTGTATCGTCTTGTGGTAGTGAGCGCAGAGAATTGAAAATTTGTTGGCGTTTATCGCGTAAGTCCAGGGTGAAGGATTCTCTTTGATGTCAGGAATCGCTTATTTCACTTTTCACTTTTTATCGGTTTACGCAACTGCATAAACTTGTATATCTCACTTTTTCAACTATTGGTTTTATGCTTTTCTTCAAAGCCGTGGAATTTTTATTTTTATTATCCTGTCGTTCGAGGATATTTGGCTGCAGTCAAGGATTAGAACGGCTTGAGCCCCCAGTTAATATTGCTTACACGATATGTATAAAAAATATATAATTTATTGTTACGCCGAAATGCGTACTCTTTATTGATATTCTTAAAATTGCCTACATTTTGCCTACATTAAGTTTATGCATTTCTTTTACACACATTTTGTTATTACTTGTTAGATATGCGTCTTAGCCTCATGTGTATTTTGAAGTCGCCTCACTCATTGTATCGAGCTTACCTTCAAAATTGGAGCACTTCTCATGTGCCTCGTCTTCACTCTCCGAGTCTTCAAAAGAAACTGGAGCTGGTATCTCTTTATTGCGACGCGATTCGCAATGCTAACCCGTGTACAAAGACATAATCTACAAACATAAAAGGTTATTTAATGTTTTTAAATAAATTTAAGAACTTACCACAGAATCCTCAGAATTGCTCATGTTTTTTGCTTCTTTAAAATTTCACTAAACAAATCATATGTTTAATGAAAGATTTTGCCAGTGTTGTGAAGTAACTAAGGAAATTTTATTCGAGTTGGAGTGTTGTTTTGCAACTAGGTTACATTACAACTGGCCCATTTATACAGGATAACAGGTACTGGTAGTTTTTTAACCAGTGGTATTTTCTCACAGCTGCCTTAGACCGATCCTCGGCTTTTAGGAACTTTATCCCTTTATATATTTTTGTCTCATTATTTGCTTTTGTGTAAACCACAAGTTGACCCATTGGTCAGCAGAACAATAACAAGTGCTACACCAATAATGTGCATATATGCATATGCACATATTCAGGAAATCATAACTATAGACCTTTTTTTAAATTAATTTTGGTTGAATATAAAAATGCGTTAAAACCTTGCTAGGTAATGTAGATAAATATGTATGCATGTATGTATGTATTTAAAATAATATATTTGCATTCTTTACAATTTTTTCAGTCATGATTGAGACTACGAAACCACACACCGCTGAAAATTTGAAGGAGGAAATAATAAAATGTCACGGATAACGGTTCAAATGTGGTCAAAATGTCTAAATTATTGCAAGAAAGGCAACAAAACAACATTTCAAATGAAGACACATCGAAATTACACTGCAACAGACATTATCCATTCGCAAATTGCTTCTGTTTTCTCTGTTGTTCGCTATGCGGCGTACACTTTACAATTAGCCGTCTATGACGTTTTAAAAACCATAGAGGAAGGCATTAAAGAATGCAGAATCGTTGCAAAAAAATTACGGACATCCATACGATTAGGTTATACTGAGATATGTTTCCCGTGCTTCGACAACGCAACTAGATGGAACTGTACATATGATATGTTTACTTCCAGTCTCAATATAAAATAGTACATAGATAATCTAGTTAGTGCGTCACATATTTACGTCAACTGTTCCTTTGTGCAAAATTTCCCAGCAGGTTTTTAACCAATAGCTAAATGCACCTTAAAATACAAAACGAGCAATACGTTATTGGAGACTTCTTTATTTAGAGATTGGTTAACATGCGGATTAGAGCTTGATTATTTGGCGTCTCCCAATTTGTATGCCGCAGCTCTTCTAAATACAATAAAGAAAAGAAAGGATACATTTATGGAAAATAATGCATTTATTGCTGCTCTTTATTTCGATCCACGCTTTAATTCTAAGGAAACGCCACTACTTAGCTATGATCAAGAACAAGCTGCAATGGTAAGGAACGTATTAATTAATATATGAATTAATGTTATTATTTTTTGCATAGATAATTTTTAAGAATACTAATGCCTTAATTTACAGGATCATGTAATTAGTACTCATGATATGGTAGTTAAAATTGTTGCGATAAATCATCGAGTGCGAGAAGACGTTCTGCATACACTTAAAAGCTGACCATCGTACCTGTAAAGGGCGGGGTTGAATAGGGTCCAGAATTCCTATTGAATTCTGAAAACAGGGATTTTAAAAATGGGGGCCGATCCGGCTCGAAAGACCATGTTAAGGGTGGTGTTGAATAGGGTCCAGAATTCCTCTTGAATTCTGGAAACGGGGATCTTAAAATGGGGGCCGATCCTTTAAGACGGATAATTACCTGATCTTTTTCACATCCACTGTGTGCACACACATAGATAAAATAGAACAGAAATTCTGATTCGAATTTAAAAGCGCCGTTTATTTTGTGTAAAGAAACCTGGAAATTTGCATACGCAAGAGAAAAAGTGTCACTCAACTGAGTTGTCGCTGTGATGAAAGTAAGCAAAGTAAGAGCGTTTTACTGGTTGCCGGCCGCTTTTATAGCACCACCATCTGGCAACGGTTTCTGCTAACAGGACTCGTGCAAAAGCAAACCAAGTAAGGTGTCCTGTCAGCGAGTTGCTTACAGCGATTTCTCATGGTGACAGTTTTCTATTGTGAATATTTGCAGACCTTAACATGCCGCCCGCCTCGCAGTATCACTGCAATATAACATACTTCATTTTTATAATTCAATTTTGTTCTTATTAATAACAATTTCAAATTTCATTTTGACAAAAATACTTAAAATTAATGACGCGTTCTGGAGTCGGCTACGTCAAATTTAGTACGGGGTTTCACTGGAGATAACCCATCCAAATATCGTATTTTGAGCGGCTTCTAGGACCAAAGATACCGTACCCACGCGGTAAAACGTGGGATCTGCCAAACGAAGGTTATCGAACTCGTTGACCACGCGAACATCGACGGTACGCTCTGCAGCGGTCCGCATTAGGCTGGCTAGCACCATCGCTCTTACTTCCAGCATTTCGTGCCAGCCTTTTAGTGTAAGGGAGCCCTTCTCCACATTTCGTGGCAGGGTGTGTAGTCGACGAGCAAGGGATCTCGAAATGGTCGGGGTGCTCTGACCAGGATCGAGAATAGCGCGTACAGTGTGCACCTTTCCGACGGTCATCACCTTTACCATTATTATTGGAATAAGTAAGGACAGATTGCCCCAGAGCTCTTCGGCCGGTCCCTTGATTAGCTCTCGGGCGTCTCTTATTCACCTGCGGTGGTTACGGACATCGGATTGGCGAGAGTTCGATCGTCTGCTCTCTGGGAATGGTGGGGAGCGCTGGATTGCCGACCGGATACCCGACAGAGGGGTCTGAATACCCGAGGCTCAGTTGATCCATGCGCATCTTCAACCGCCTGCTGGATGTCCTCATCGCTCGCATCGATTTCCAGCACTTCTTCGTTCGGTACAGTCAGGGTACCCGTTGCTCCTTCCCCTGGTTTTTCGTGCCCTTCGTCTACCGCCCTGTGTCCTTCCGACGCGTCTGCCCCCCTTCTGGGAGTTTCCCACAGGTGGAGGAGACTGTTGCGTCGTCCCTGACATTGGTCGCAGTTCCGCGGTGACGGACACTCGTTGGTTGCATGCCGCGGTGACATGCAGTTCGGGTAGTGGCCGTGCAGGAGGACAGAACGCAGTCTCTCCTCTGGTTCCATGCGGCGCATCTGCCGGAAAAAAGAAGGTTGTGGTTGTGCTTGCACACTGGGCATCGGTTTTGCTCTCGGGCCACTCGGATAATTTTTGGATATCGTTCTGAAAATATAGAAATCGTTGAGTTGGTTTGACTATAGGTAATAGTACTAGTTTCACGTTTGGGCGTGTATTACGCCTCTTGACATACGTATGTCTACGACCCGTACGCGGCTATCTTTTCCTGGAAAAACCTTAACAACTCTGCCAAGTCCCCACTCGTTCGGGGGTAAGTTATCCTCTGAGTTTGCCACTTGACTCGCTTGTGTAGTTCTTTCAGATATTCTTCTTTCCACCGCTGGCAGAATCCTTGATGAATTGCCTTTATTTCTCGCCATCGGTTTATGATCGTCAGCGGGTTTCCTATAATCTCAGGTTCCGCAATCGCGAGGAACGGACTGCCGATCAAAAAATGTCCTGGCGCGAGGAGTTCTGTTGACTCGAGGCTTTCCGAAAGCGGACTAATAGGTCTCGAATTCAGACAAGCTTCTATCTTGGCCAGCGACGTCGAGAGTTCCTCCATCGTGAATCGCATAGTGTTGGCGTCTTCGTTGAAGAATGCGATTCCACGCTGCAATTGTAGAAAGTAATTTGTGCAGTGTCGAGTAACGATAAAAGGGAGAATTGATAATATCAGGATGCTCCGTAGTCAGAAAAGTGAAACAATTATTTTTTCGCTCTTTAGCCATAATATTGAAATTCTCATCGGATGCATTACGGATGGAGCGCGGCCAATTATGCTGTGGTTGAGAAAGCCGTGCCATCATAGATTGCATTTCAAAAGCGCTTCTGGTTCTAGCCCACGAGTAGCAACGTCTGCTGGATTTTCTGCTGATACAACATGTTGCCATGATGAGCGAGGAATTGAATCGTTTATTTCTGCAACTCTGTTGGCGACATACTTATGTCTCCCCCTCCACGGGTGCGAATACAACCAGCCGAGTACAATCATCGATTCAGTCTTAAAAAGTCTAGCAAGTAATAGGGCACTTGCCAGTTCCAGTCTAGGAAGAGATATCTGCTTTAGCGGAGTGACCTTTGTTTTTGCAGTAAGCAGGAACACCTTAGCGCCGTCAGCTGTTGGAATATGCCAGTACATCGCAACAGCATAAGCAATCCCCGAAGCATCTGAGAAGCCACACAGCTGAAACTTATCCCTGGAGCTGATGTGCACCCATTGTGGAATTTTGAGTAAGTTGAAGCATTCGTAGTGCTGCCGAAAAGCAAGCCATTTTCCAGACAACGATGCAGGAATTTCTTCATTTCAACCAATATCGTTTCATCATAGTTGCTGAAACATGATTTTTATTAATACGTAGTGCAAGTATATTTTTGATGATTCCTATAAAATTACCCTTTTTGTACAGAAATTGACGACTGGTCAAACCTTGAAAGTAAAGCAGTCTGTGGTCGGTTGCCAATGGAGGCCCAGGACTTTAAGGCAATTTTCGTCATCGATATCCCATCAAGATTTTGGGCCACGTTGGGATCATTAGACACCTATTTTGAGAGCGAAAAGCTCCTACGAGCCAGCGTGTAAGTGATTTCTTCCTTTAAGGTGATCGTTTCCTTAACACTATTTGCGCCAGCAGTGAAATTGTCAACATAAAAGTTATTTTTTATTAGCAAACCTGTTTGTGGCGAAATAGATTCTTCGATCGTTGCGTAGAGGCAGCGTGCGCCCAGAAATGGTGCAGTAGCTGTACTGACAGTGCGGAGCCTAAAGTATGCTCTTGATTGAGAGGTGCAAATGATGCGTTGGCAGTCTCTGTCATCATGGTAGACAAGGACTTGCCTATATATTTTTACAACGTCCCCACTAAGTTCAGCAACAGTGAAATTAAATCACGTTGGATTTGTAGGGCCGACCGCGAGTAAGTCGTTAAGAACTGCTCCAGAATTTGATTTGGGGGACCCATTGAAACCCACTCTGCATTTGGTCGACCTGCTGTCAGGCGATGTATTCTTTCATAAAGGATTTACATATATTGTTCGAAAAGTGGTTTATCGCGCGCAAAGCGCCCCTCGAGGCTTGCGAACTGCTTGTTGGCTGAAGTAAAGGAATCCCCTAAGCACAATGAAGAGTCTCAAAAGAGAGCCGTACTATGCGCCGATCATTGTCATCGTGACCATGTGTTTTTTGGAAAAGATTTTAACAAAACTGCTCTTCCGGCATGCTTTGTTTTTTCAATCCTAGAGGCTCGTTCTCTATTTCCCAAAAACGGTGTAGTGATTCATTAACTTTGAAGTCATTTTTGAGTCAGTGACGAAGTATGCGCCGCCATTCACCCCGCCGTTAGCAAATATAGTATTTTGGATGGTTGAAAATCCGGTTTTGCTGATGTACCTTTCTTCAGTGAGAAGGTTGAAGAAATGCTGTAAGCCGATGAGTACAAGTGAATTAGAACGATAGTTTAATTTTTTAAATTATATTTATTTCCCTACAGAGAAGGGCAGCCGTAGCCGACGATCGAGTAATTACAACTGACTTTTCGGTGCCTGCACCTGAATACCTAACACCTGCCAAAATCTATCAGCCAAAGCCTCACGTGGATTGCCGCATGACTCCAGAATGCTGATTCGGCAATTCCCACGATGTGGACTGCTTGTGCTGTTTACCTCTGGCTATCGTTTCCGTTGTTATGTCTGTCCGCAACATGAGTATGTCCGTCACATGTGCAGCGCGTTTTGCGTGTTGTTGTTTGCGCTGCAATCACAGGTATAGCTGCACTTGTTGTTGTAGTCTACTGTGATATGTTAACTACTCCCCCGCTAGAAGAGGAGACGTCCACGGTTAGTCAGGTTCAAAAATTGTGCAGGAGCGGCTTCCGGATAAGCGCGTACCATCTTCCGCCAGTTAATGTAAGTAGTGCCGTTAATAGTGACATTTTCTGTAAATTTAACCACAAACGTTCCACTCAAAATTTTTGGATGTGAATTTCCTTCACGAACTTCCACCAATTTATCATTTATAACGATTAGGCCTTTGTCAATTTCTTCTATTGATTCGATGTGATCTGCTGAAATGGTCTGAGAGCTTGTGGGCTGTTGGCTTAATAGATTTAAAACACTAGAACTATTTCTATTTGATTTTTCACAAAATGTCGTTGATACAGAGTTTTTGCAATTAATAAGCTGTTGATATCTATTATAACATTTAGATACAATGCTAGATTCTACCATAATTACTTTAAAATTTTTTATTACAGGTTTTATTCTGATTTTTTTACAAGTTTGTTCCACTATTGGATATTTAATTATAAAATAAATGTTGTCAAAATTTTGCAAAATGTTTAATTTAGAAACAGTTAGTAAATCGCTTATAGTTATGTTTGTATAGTGCTCGTTTGTTAATAATTTCTTGACTTCATTACTATTTAACAAAATTAATTGAACCTTACCCAAAGTGACGGAATATATAGCTGATTCTATTTCGTCTATCAATACAGAGCATTTATATCAAATCATATAAATATTCGGTGTCTCGTTCGTGTGCTTTTGTTGTGCTAATTATTTTGTTTACGGTGTCAGTTAGTTGATTTATTTTTACCTGGAGCTGGCTATTAATATATATCTGTTCGTTATTTGCTTCGATTAAAGATTCTGTTCGTGTTTGAAGCTGGTTAAAGTCATCAAAATCAGGAGTTCCCGCTATATATTAGAGAGCGGTGCCTAGAAGATTAATGCTACGAGAATGTCGGTGGTGAGTTCTTAATGAGTCCAATAGTCGTAATATGCGGTCTATGTCCAATTGCAATGTCTTCCTTATGTGAGATTTTGGAAAGTTGTCGAGAAGGTCATACGTTTGTTCGGCGATATTTTCATAGTCGGTTAAATTTAAGTGGTGAATTAAGTGTTTGTATTTGTCGTAGATGGCAACATCTCCCTCCGATACTGGTATATATATTGAGTTGGTATAATTTAAATTTCCGACTGCGCAAATGCGGTCAGTATCAGGATCAGGAGCCTAATGAGAGAGAAAAAAATTATCTTAGATTACTTTTATGGATTTTTTTACCGTTAATTAGAACAGTGGTGCCCGAATCCTTCCCAACTATTTTTTCAGTGTACAACTTGCTTAGTTTGTTGCCCAGTCTTCTGTTAGATTTTAGAAAAACTTTTTCACCCGGTTTAAAAATTTTAGTTTGCCTATTTCTATTATGGTAGTTAAGTTCAGAATATTGTGCTTTTATCAAACGGTTTTTAATTTCATCCAAGTATTTCGATGAAGCGGAATGAATTACATCTATAGGTCGTTGCCCTGTTACTGAATGTATTGTCCTGTTGTATTTGTAAGCTGCGAGAAGAATAAGGTCGTTCGTGTCGTTAAGCCCCTGGCTTACTTTAATACAACGACTAATCTCGGAAAGAGTTCCATGAAATCTTTCTACCTGTCCATTCGTTGTACTATGATGTGGGGGTGTCGTAAATATTGAAATATTAAAATGATCATTAAGCAAAGTTTTAATTGTTACAGAATTCAGTGATTTTTCGTTGACACAAACAAGGCTTTTAGTGTCTTTGAAAAAGTTCATAATTCGCATTAAGGGTTCCTTGATGTCGATTATTGATCTAGATGGAATTGATTGAACTATTGAAAATTTTGAAAACTTATCTATACAAGTTAGATAATGTTTATTATCTGTGGAAAAAATATCCACATGCAGAATTTCACCGGGTTTAGTAGGTATTGGGGTGTTTCCAATTTCAGGATTTGGTGGGTAACGTTTATACTTTGCTTCTTGGCAAATTTTACAGTTGAGTATAATTTCTTTTAACATTTTTCGTATATTTGGGAAATAATAGTCCCTCATTATTTGCGTAATATTTTCTTTAAACCGGTGAGCTCTATTGTGCTCCGTATGAAGGATTTCTTCCTGATCATCCTTATTAAAGATGTCAGTGACAAAAATGTTGGTGTGAACGAATTTCACTGCCGGAAAATTAGTTTTAATTTTATGTTGAATTTTCCCTAACACAGACAGATCGCATAGCAAACCATTTGTGACATCAGGGTTAACAGAGCTCTTTAATTGGTCAATTATTTTGTCAACGTTTTGAAAAATTATATGATGCCTGATTCGGGATTGAAAAATAATTTTTGCTGTTTTTGAATTCATATCCTCACTTTCGAGAATAATCTGGTTAAAAAATGAATTTATCGGATTTATCACGGTGGATATTATATCTGTGGAAGAGTTTTCGCTGTGGACAGTTTCGTCGTCAGAACTGGGCATATCATTGTTTCCTAAACTGTTTATATGTTGGCTTGATAATGCATCTGCGACAACATTTTCCTTGCCCGGTTTGTAGTGGAATTTAGGGGAAAACTCTTCTACGAAGGCTCTCCATAGTTTCAATTTGGCGTTAGGATTTTTATCCGATATTGAGAATGTAAGCGGCTGGTGATCTGTGAAGATATTAATACTGTTTGCTCCATAGAGATAATTTCTGAGTTTCTGCAGAGCCCAAACGATCGCGAGGAGCTTCCGCTCATTTGTTGCATAGTTTTCTTCCGCTTGTGTTAAAGTTCGCGATATCATAGTAATGGGTCTGCCTCCCTGTGAGAGTACTGCACCCAAGGCGTGAGATGACGCATCTGTGGTCAAGTCGAAAGGCTTCTCGTAGTCAGGATAGAGACGAAGAATATCTTCTGAAGACAGAATATCCTTGATTTTTTGGCACGCTTCATGAGCTTCTTTGTCAAATGTAATTTTTATATTTTTGGAAATGTTGGTACCAATTGTTCCATTTTCTCCCCGTAGATACTTTGTGAGGGGTTTTGCTATCGATGCATAGTCTTTAATAAAGCGTCTGTAGTAGCCAGACAAACCTAAGAAAGAACGCAATGCGCGAAGTGTTTTCGGAACTTCATAGCCGACTATGTCTTTTACTTTATCCTTTGAGGTTCTTATCCCGTCTTTTGAGACAACAAATCCTAGGAATTCAACGTCTGATTTAAAAAATTGAGTTTTTTCGAAGGAAACTCTCATGTTGGCTGAATATAATTTTTCCAGCACTGAAGGCATAAGTAGCTAGTGTGCTCCATTAATAAGTGTAATATTTTATATTGCTCTAATAAATAATAATAATAATAATAATTTTTCCAATACTCGGCTGATGTCCTGTAAATGGGGTTTGTAATCATTGGAAAATACAATAATGTCATCTATATGACATGTCTTTCCGATATCTTCCCTTAGTACGTCATCAATTGCACGTTGAAAAATGCTAGGACCATTTTTCAGCCCAAATGGCAATCTGCAAAACTCGTATTTTCCGTTGTTCACGGAAAATGCAGTTTTTCCCCTATCTTTTTCAGCAAGCATAATCTGGTGAAATCCTGATTTCAGATCTATTGTGGTAAAAATTGATGATTTTCCTAAATTTGAAAGAATTACGGATGTATCGGGAATTGGGAACTTGTCGTTAATAGTTTTTTCGTTTAGCTTTTTAAAATCAATTACCATACGTAGTTTTCTTTTTCCTTCGTCGTCTGTTCCTTTTTTATTAACAACCCATACTGGACTATTGTATGGCGAGCGAGATGTTCTAATGATTCCATCGCGCAGAAGATCATTAACTTCCTTGTTAACAAACTCAGAAGCTGCCATTGGATACGGGTAGGATTTGGAATAGACTGGTTCATTGTTAGCTGTTCTGACAGTTGCCACAATGTTTGTATTAAATGGTAACGACTCGTTTGGGTCAGAAAATACGGCAGCGTATTTCGCTTTTACTCGTTCGATATCTTCTTTAACAATTACGGTATTAACATCGCTACAGTGAAAATACATTAATTTTTCTGAACCCCCTGCGTAAAATAAAATTCCTTTCTTTATATCTAATTTCGCATCGATTTTGCGTAGAAGGTTATAACCAATGATGCCATCAAATGTTTTAAGTGTCGGTAAAATAAAAAAATAAAAATTAGAATTGAAAATATTAACGGTGCATTTTTGGGTAATTCTATCTATAGTAATTCTATCTATTCTTTACACCCTTCCAGTTTGTTGGTTTTACATAATTCTTTGAAGCGCCAGTATCTACCAAACATTTCAATTGTTTTCCTTGGAATGTCCTGCTAACATACGGTAGCAGGGATCTACCCCTAAAAAATTAATCTCGTCTGAAATTTCATTATTTTTAAAATCATTATTGTCATTTACAAAATCACCATATTCATCTTGCTGGTAGGAGTAATCGTTCTCGCAAACTTCAGTTGAAGGATATTGATCTAAGTGATTTATTCGTTGAAGCTTATTATTGAAGCGGTTGCTGACGCGATGTCTTTTCTGCGCTAGCTGACCGGAGCCCCTTGGGTATTGGCTCCCAAAGGCTGTTCTACCAGAGGGGAAAGGTCTGGGATTAAAGGAAGTAGGATGTGTTGGGGTAGGATTAAATTGACTTACCTGTGGCGTGTGATCATTTGATCGATCATTCCGTTGGGGAACTCGGAATCTGGAGAGACTAGGATCAACATCCATAGGTGTTGGTCGCTGTTGCGGATGTCCGCTTTGTTGTTTAGGGAATGGCACACTGTTTCTAATTAGAGGCATTCTATTTAAATTGCGTGTTTGCATACTATAATCTTGAAGTCTGTTATCTGAAAATCTGCAGGCGAACAGCGAACGCGTCTGGTTGGACTCTAGCTCCTGTGGTAGTGCTAAAGCTGACGCCATATCCGATGGCCTTGATGAAAACAAAATATCGCAAAGTGGGCGATTTAATTCGGATATAAATACTCGTAATGCATCTTGGCGATACTTTGTGTTTAGTGATTCTAAGACACCCTTATTCTGATAGGACATTCATGTTTTATTAATAATTGCTGTTAATTTTATTTCGACTTCATCATAAAATTCTGTGATTGTCCTCTTTCCTTGTCGGAGAGTGGACATTTCCTGTTCTAATATGTAGACAGGATTTTTATCTGCATATGTAAAATCAAGCCTGGCTATAATGGCAACAAAATTAAGGATAGTGTTAAAGGAAGACAGTATCGAATCTACAGATCCCACTATCTTATTCCTAATGATAGCCACCGCCTGATAGTGTTTGGAACTTCCTTGAGCATTTTTGAAAATTTTGTAGGCAGTATGTGCTGCCTGACGCCATGATACGTATCGCGTCCAAGGATTCGTCACACCTAACTGTCGGGTCAATTGTAACTTCATTATATTGTTCAACTTGAGATGGTCTTTCCATCTGTGTGAGCCTATTCGTCAGTGAGTCTATTGTCGCTTGAAATTCTCGTCTAGTTTGTTCAGTTGCTGCCCGAACAACGGCATTCATTAAAGTTCGAATTGTATTTTCGTCCATCTTCGTCAATATTTTCTTGGGGCTATTATTTTTCTATATTATCACTGGTCACTTTGTTACAATTTACAATTTTCTATTTTTGTATTTTACCACTTTTAATATTCTTAATACTAGTGAGCACTCTACTTACAGTTTCATTACTATTGGTACAGTGTCCTGGTTCAAGTTCCTCTAAATGATTTCAGCTTCCGATATCTGTCACTGCTTTCCTCGTTGAGGTGGATTTAGTGGTGATCCTTCGTATGCTGGCGTTTCAATTAACCTTTCAAAGTCACATAAAACGAGTAACTCCTCACTTGGGGTACGCAACACAATTCACAAAGAGTTTTGTTCGATGAATATTAATCAATGCAAATTTTGTACTCAGCTTAACTCATTTATTGTTGATTTCACATTGATTATTCGGCTTTATGCGCTTTTTAAATGTTTCGGTTTTTCAGCACTATAACTTTTGTCGCAACACCGTTGCCAAAAATACTTATAGAGTTCAGAATTTAATTGATTGATTACGAAACCAAAAGCGAACAAACCGGAAAAAATTCAAACAAGAATTTTGCAATTGTTTAAAAAGCTTTGTTTAAAATGGGTTCGAATCCACGGCCACTATAGCTAATCCTTTTATAAGGATATTTATCGCGTGGCCCCATGTTGGGCGCCAGTGAATTAGAACGATAGTTTCATTTTTTAAATTATATTTATTTCCCTACAGAGAAAGGCAGCCGTTGCCGACGATCGAGTAATTACAACTGACTTTTCGGTGCCTGCACCTGAATACCTAACACCTGCCAAAATCTATCAGCCAAAGCCTCACGTGGATTGCCGCATAACTCCAGAATGCTGATTCGGCAATTCCGACGATGTGGACTGCTTGTGCTGTTTACCACTGGCTATCGTTTCCGTTGTTATGTCTGTCCGCAACATGAGTATGTCCGTCACATGAGCAGCGCGTTTTGCGTGTTGTTGTTTGCGCTGCAATCACAGGTATAGCTGCACTTGTTGTTGTACTCTACTGCGATATGTTAACTTACATCAATGGCCATGACCAAGTTTTTTGAAAAGCCCTATAGAGATGTATGAACTGGTGGTGACTTGTCTCGATGGGAAAACGATTTAAAATAAATGCATCAATGCTGATTGACGCGTTGCTGTCGAATCACGATGTGACCCGCAGCGAGATAATACCCCTTGTAATTAATAATTTTGCTCCACCGATTCCGCCAACTTTGATGCGACCGTTTCTGCGCGATAGTCGCAGCCGTTGAACTAAATCATCAGACAAAATTGTTCCCATTGAGGCAGAGTCCATGAGAACCTTGCAAGCAGTGGCTCCGATATTTAACGCTTTCACAACCGCTGTAAGAAGAACAACCCTTTGATTCATCATATTGTTTGGTATTGAATATGTTAACAAGGGTTGTTGACTGCTTGATATTTCACTCTTACCAGGTAAATCTATGGATATAAAGGCATGAATGATGTTGTCTTGCACACAAGTGACATTTTTATTTAGATGTGCAACTGTTGACCTTGTGCTCCCCGGAGAAGCAGTCGTAGCACAAGTTGTGCTCCTTCCCAAAATCTCACTTTTGAGTTACTCCCAACCCCTTGAGTTTAGGACATTTGTAAATATAGTGGACACCGTCGCAGTTGACGCATCTTATCGGTGCATGATTGGAACCTGTTGCCATAAATCATCGAGTGCGATAAGACGTTCTGCATGCACTTAAAAGCTGACCATCGGACCTGTAAAGGGCGGGGTTGAATAGGGTCCAGAATTCCTCTTGAATTCTGAAAACAGAGATTTTAAAATGGGGGCCGATCCGGCTCGAAAGACCATGTTAAGGGCGGGGTTGAATAGGGTCCAGAATTCCTCTTGAATTCTGGAAACGGGGATCTTAAAATGGGGGCCGATCCTTTAAGACGGATAATTACCTGATCTTTTTCACATCCACTGTGTGCACACACATAGATAAAATAGAACAGAAATTCTGATTAGAATTTAAAAGCGCCGTTTATTTTGTGTAAAGAAACCTCGAAATTTGCATACGCAAGAGAAAAAGTGTCACTCAACTGAGATGTCGCTGTGATGAAAGTAAGCATAGTAAGAGCGTTTTACTGGTTGCCGGCGGCTTTTATAGCACTACCATCTGGCAACGGTTTCAGCTAACAGGACTCGTGCAAAAGCAAACCAAGTAAGGTGTCCTGTCAGCGAGTTGCTTACAGCGACATCTCATGGTGACAGTTTTCTATTGTGAATGTTTGCAGACCTTAACATGCCGCCCGCCTCGCAGTATAACTACAATGTAACATACTTCATTTTTATAATTCATTTTTGTTCTTATTAATAACAATTTCAAATTTCATTTTGACAAAAATACTTAAAATTAATGACGCGTTCTGGAGTCGGCTACGTCAAATTTAGTACGGGGTTTCACCGGAGATAATCCATCCAAATATCGTATTTTGAGCGGCTCCTAGGACCAAAGATACCGTACTCACGCGGTAAAACGTGGGATCTGCCAATCGAAGGTTATCCAACTCGTTGACCACGCGAGCATCGACGGTACGCTCTGCAGCGGTCCGCATTAGGCTGGCTAGCACCATCGCTCTTACTTCCAGCATTTCGTGCCAGCCTTTTAGTGTAAGGGAGCCCTTCTCCACATTTCGTGGCAGGGTGTGTAGTCGACGAGCAAGGGATCTCGAAATGGTCGGGGTGCTCTGACCAGGATCGAGAATAGCGCGTACGGTGTGCACCTTTTCGCCGGTCATCACCTTTACCATTATTGTTGGAATAAGGACAGATTGCCCCAGAGCTCTTCGGCCGGGTCCCTTGATTAGCTCTCGGGCGTCTCTTATTCACTTGCGGTGGTTACGGACATCGGATTGGCGAGAGTTCGATCGTCTGCTCTCTGGGAATGGTGGGGAGCGCTGGATTGCCGACCGGATACCCGACAGAGGGGGTTTGAATACCCGGGGCTCAGTTGATCCATGCGCATCTTCAACCGCCTGCTGGATGTCCTCATCGCTCGCATCGATTTCCAGCACTTCTTCGTTCGGTACAGTTAGGGTACCCGTTGCTCCTTCCCCTGGTTTTTCGTGCCCTTCGTCTACCGCCCTGTGTCCTTCCGACGCGTCTTTCCCCTTCTGGGAGTTTCCCACAGTAGGTGGAGACTGTTGTGTCGTCCCTGACATTGGTCGCAGTTCCGCGGTGACGGACACTCGTTGGTTGCATGCCGCGGTGACATGCAGTTCGGGTAGTGGCCGTGCAGGAGGACAGAACGCAGTCTCTCCTCTGGTTCCATGCGGCGCATCTGCCGGAAAAAAGGAGGTTGTGGTTGTGCTTGCACACTGGGCATCGGGTTTGCTCTCGAACCACTCGGATAATTTTTGGATATCGTTCTGAAAATATAGAAATCGTTAAGTTGGTTTGACTAGAGGTAATAGTACTAGTTTCACGTTTTGGGCGTGTATTACGCCTCTTGTCATACGTATGTCTACGACCCGTACGCGGCTATCTTTTCCTGGAAAAACCTTAACAACTCTGCCAAGTCGCCACTCGTTCGGGGGTAAGTTATCCTCTTTGATAACCACCAAGTCATCCACTTCGATGTTTCGTTGGGTGTATTGCCACTTGACTCGCTTGTGTAGTTCTTTCAGATATTCTTCTTTCCACCGCTGGCAGAATCCTTGATTAATGGCCTTTATCTTTTGCCATCGGTTTATGATCGTAAGCGGGTTTCCTATAATCTCAGGTTCCGCAATCGCGAGGGGCGGATGTCCTGGCGCGAGGGATTCTGTTGACTCGAGGCTTTCCGAAAGCGGACTAATAGGTCTCGAATTCAGACAAGCTTCTATCTAGACCAGCGACGTCGAGAGTTCCTCCATCGTGAATCGCAAAGTGGAAGTGGGTTTTCAAGCTCTTTACACCTGCTTCCCAAAGCCCTGCCATGTGGGGAGCTCCCGGAGGGATGAAGTGCCAGGTTATTTCTTGATGTGCATATGATTGTGTGGTTAGACGCCTTAATGATTTGTTGGCTCCTACAGAGTTCGTCGCGTTGTCGGAGTACATGCTACGGGGACAGCCTCGCCTTGTTATAAAACGGAAAACTGCCGCCAGAAACGTGGTTGCCTCCAAATGCATTGCTTTCGTAGCAAAACAAACAAAAACGCAGACATATTCTTTTGTTATTAGACACGCCCTGCCGGTTAAATTCTTAATCTCGAACGGGCCAGTAAAATCCACGCCTGTCTTGGTGAAGGGGCGAGATAAGTCCGATCGTTCAGGGGGCAATGATGTCATCAGTTGCTCTCGCGTCTTTTTTCTGTGAATGAGACAAACTTTACAACTATGAATCATGTTTTTTATCAAATTTTTCATTTGTACGCTCCAATATTCGGATCTCAAGAGTCTCAACTTGAGTTGATTTCCCGCACGCAGAGAAATCAGATGTGAGAAACTGACGAGGAGCCGGGAAAATTGGCAATCGTAGGGTAAAATTACAGGGTATTGTTCGTAGTAGGGTAGCCCTGCTAATGCAAGCCTTCCTCCAACTCTCCTGCTTCCGTTCCCATCGAGGAAGGGATTGATAATGCGGATGGAGCTTTTTGCGCTCACCGGCTTTGACGTCACGAGTGCTTGATACTCATTGAAGAAGCACTGTTTTTGAGTTAACATAATAAGACACATTTTTGCCTTCGAATTTCTACCGCTGTTATTTCTGACGTTTCCTGTCGTGGGGTTGATTTGTGTACCGGATGTGTCTTGTAGTAAAATTGCAAAATCCGTTTAATTACTCTTAGGGCACGAGAGAAGGCGGAGAATCGTTCTGAAATGTCCGTCCCTGGCAAAATACGACCTGTTTGGACTCGAACGACCTTCTGCTCCAGCCCTGTCTCCACCGTCACCTCATCAGTTTTTTGGGGCCAGCCAGACTGTTTCTCCTTTAACCAACTAGGGCCCTGCCACCACAGAGTGCTCATAACCAATCCTTGGGGCGATAAGCCACGGCTACCTAAATCTGCCGGGTTATCGCTGGAATCCACATGATTCCATCCTTTCACTCCGACGAGCTCCTCTATTTTGGCAACTCGATTTGCCACGAAAGTGGTCAAGTAACAGGGGGGCTTCCTTAGCCACGAGAGCACAATGGCGGATTCAGTCCATACGTAGATCACTGGCTGGCCAACGTCGAACTGTGGAAGTAAAACATTAATTAATTCTGCTAATGGGAGTGCTCCGCACAATTCTAATCGAGGTAGAGAGACGGTTTTCAGTTCTACTTTCGTTTTTCCTACAAGTAAATTTATGTATGGGCCCTGTCTGAGTTTCGATGGTGAACTCTCACATACAGAGCAGCTGCATATGTCTTCTCGGAGGCATCACAAAATCCATGAAATTCAGTTTCATTCCAAGGGGTGAAATGGATCCACCTTAGGATTTTGATGTTCGAAATATACGTAAAATTTTTAAGAACATTTTTCCATAGAAAATGCAAACCTCGAGGTAGGGTGTCATCCCAATCTATCTTGGCTAACCAGATGTCCTGCATTAAAATTTTTGCCTCCACGAATATTCGGCCCAACCACCCGGCTGGGTCGAACAACTTGGCAACACACGATAAAACCTCTTGGACGCTAAAATGGAGCATATCGAGCGCGGCATTCCACCGAATGCCCAAAATGAGGTATTGGCAAGGCTGCCAAGATATCATTGCAGTTCGACGTCCATTTTCGGAGGGGGAACCCGGCTTTCTTTAGTACTTCGTTGAGATCGTCGCGGGTGCGACAGGCGGTCTCATAATCACGAGCTCCTGCCAGTATATCGTCAACGTATATGTGTTGGGTTAAGACCCTAGAAGCCAACGGAAATTTAAGGCGAACGTCTTCCGCCAATTGCAGAAGAGTTCTTATTGCTAAATAAGGGGCGCAGTTCACCCCAAACGTAACAGTTTGGAGTTCGTAGTCTACAAGCTCTTCTGCTTGTGATTCTCGAAAGATAATTCTATGGTACGGGGTATCATCGGGGTGCAGAAGGATCTGCGTATACATTTTCTCAATGTCTGCATTAAAAACATATTTGAAAAACCGCAATTTTAATAGCAGTGCGATAAGGTCAGCTTGAAGGACCGGCCCAGGGTAGAGTGCATCATTCAAACTAATTCCATTCGAAGTTGGACTTGATGCGTAAAATACCACTCGAACCTTTGTGGTGGTACTATCCGGTTTAACGACTGCATGATGGGACAGGTAGTATGTGTCTGACTGTGGTTTACTATCGGCGCTGCTCACTGGCTCCATATGACCGAGTGTGATGTATTCTCGCAGTACTCGATGATATTCTGCCTTCAGCTCCGGTCGTCTCATCATTGTAGCTTCGTTTCGCACGAATTGATGCGCTGCGATGGTTCTTGAATCCCCAAGACTTATGTTTTCGGGGAATTCATGCCGAAATGGTAATGCCTCCACATTACCTCGTAGTTGTCTCCGTATAATGTTGCTCGGAAAACGCATCCTCCGGACTGAGCTGCTTCTTAGTCGGGAATTGCTCAAGCTCCCAAAACCGAGTTAGGTGAGAACTTGAAATTTCCGCAAGTAGAGAAACACACGAGTCCGGAATATTTACCGCAGACTGGGGGGCTGAGCCTATCAAGATCCAGCCAAATACTGTCTCCTGTGCCAGGAGAGAGCCCAAAATATTTCTTTTTATGTTTTCCTTCATTATGTCTGGGTACAAAACTGCACCAATAATAACATTGACCTGGTGGCTTCTGTGGAAATTAACTCGGCTAAGTTCATTGGGGGCAGTAGATCAAGATGTGCTTGATCTACCGAGCCTCTCCGTCTTTTGTAGATGGACGCTGATTGCTACTAGGAGAGTAATGCAACAAGGAATGGTGCCGTTGATGGCAGCTCAAACAACTAAAAGTTCTCTGACAACTTTTCGCTAGATGGGAATGCGCTAGAAAGTTCATCCATAAATTGTATTTCCTAACTACCTTAAACCGATCATCTACCTTCATCGCTAAAAACTTTGAACAAGCTCTCAACGAATGCGACTAAACTGGGCACAACCTGCAAGCTGATTGCGTCATTTGACTGTGATGGGCCGATATTTTCCATTCGTGTATCCCGGCAGATGCACGACTTGGTCCTGCCCTACCTACTCGTGAACTTTGGATATCAGATACCGTTTCCAAAGTCTGGAACCTGCTAGAGAGGTAGTTATCTAGATCTTCCCACCTCGGAATCTCAGCCTTGTGAACGATTCCCTGTTCCCACAAAGCTAAAGTAGTGTCCTGCAATTTCCTCGAGACCAAAAGCACAAAAATTGCATGCTAGTTTTCAATTTCAATGCCATACATTTGCAGAACTGAGATGCAATTATTTACTGAACGCTGTAGATTTTTTATCTCGGTGCCGCGTTCGACTGTCGCCGTATGCAAGTTAAATAAGGTCTTCAACTGACTATTCACCATGACTCGTTTGTTTTCATATCTATCAGAAAGATTTTGCCACGCAATAGTAAAACCGTTGTTGGTCAAGGGGCATTTCTTCACGATATCCCTGGTTTCCCCACGAGTCTGTTAAATGAGGTGGTATAATTTTTCCACCCGACTTGGACGCGAATTATTTACGTAGATGGCTGTAAATAAATCCCGAAAAGAGGGCCATGCCATATAATACACATAAAGAATTTCCGTATCGCACAGAGGAAGATTAGCGTTTGAGCGCAGAGGTGGCTCAGGATCGCGGTTTTAGGGGATTACCGTTTATTTATTTATTTATTTGTTACAGTCTTGCGACTTAAAATGTACATCTTGTATAAATATATAAACATATGTATAATATATTATCTTACATTATCTTACAAGTATATGTATTTAATTATTAAAAATTTGTACACATTAAAAGAACTTACTGTATACAATTCATTAAAAGTACAATTTTAAAATATTATTTATAATGCATAAGTTTATTTGCATAAATTTAAATGCTCATTTGGCGCCGACTTTTAGGGCCTGCTGATGCTGACGAGGTCGCAATACGGACAAAGTGGCCATTAGTACACATCGCATTACTCTTGGATCAGCTCCTTTCAGTGGATAGTGCTAGTCTCAATTTAGATAACGTGGTACTCGGCTTTGTTCATAATAGTGGACAGTGATAGTCTCACTTCAATATCTTTTTTAATTTCAAAGCGTTACGGTGGACAGTGCTAGTCTCAATTTAGATAACATGGTACTCGGCTTTGTTCATAACAGTGGACAGTGATAGTCTCACTTCAATATCTTTTTTAATTTCAAAGCGTTATGGTGGACAGTGCTAGTCTCAATTTAGATAACATGGTACTCGGCTTTGTTCATAACAGTGGACAGTGATAGTCTCACTTCAAAATCTTTTTTTAATGTAAGTATTTCTAAATTATATAGTTATATACTAATGTATTTATTTAATTTAATATTATTATTATTTATTTTATTTTTATTTTTTATTAGGACGGATGGAAAGGCCTAGTTTCCATTCCATACGTATTTATCGAATAGGCAATGATTTACAGTGATCAAATAGCAGTCTCTTGAACATGACAATGTTATCACAGTTTTTTATTTGTGATGGTAACTCATTGAAGCATTTTAGACCTTTATAGAATATATTTTTCTTATCTACTTCTGTTCTATAGAACGGGAGTCTAAACCTATTATTCTCTCGAAGTATGTATGTATGAGTCTCGTTAATGTATCGGAGATTATCACTCAGATAATCTGGGAGTACATATACCCTTTTTAATGTTAAACACGAATTTCATAGCATGATAAAACACTTGCTGTTTTATACTCAGCCAATTCATATCCGCGATCATATCCCGGGTGGGTGTATCGTAACGCTTGTTTAAGATAAAACGCATAGCTCTGTTTTGCATTTTTTGCAATTTATCAATATGTGTGTCGCTCGCAACGAAGAAGATCGTAGGACAATATATAAAATGTGGTTCCACTATTGATCTATAGACTAAGGTTTTATATCTCCTTCCCAGATATTTACATGACCTTTTCATGAAACCAATCTTTTTTGCAATTTTTTTGACTGTATATTCGACATGCTCATCAAACTTTAGCTTATTATCAATGTATATACCTAAGTATTTAATGAGTTTGACTTCCTCAATTATTTCATTTTTGATTTTTAAATAGTAGCATGTGGATCTAAGATCAATTGCCCTAGTTAAGACCATAAACTGTGTTTTTTTCACATTTACTTTGAGTTTATTTAAACATAGCCATTTATATAAAACATCCAGGTCCTCTTGCATCTTAGCTATCGCATTCGGTAAGTTTCTATCGCTGATCGTTAACAGTGTATCATCCGCAAACAGTTTTATTTTAGAGTATTTCAGTACTGTATTTATATCATTTATATATATTGAAAAGTATTGGTGCTAACACCGACCCCTGAGGTAACCCAATATTGACAGCCACTTTTTTAGAAATAGTTGACTCGATCAAAGTTTGTTGCATCCGGTTTGTAAGAAAGCTTCTAAACCACGCAAGCTCATTGTTTTTTATACCAATAAGCTCTAGTTTTCTCAACATGATATCCCTATCAATAGTCTCGAAGGCTCTTTTAAGATCAATAAACACTGCCACCACATTCATCTTTGAGTTAAGATCTTCCTTCCAATGGGATAGTACTAAGTTTACTGCAGTCTCACATGAATGCTTAGCTCTGAAGCCTGATTGCTCGCTTATAAAAATTTTATTACTTTCAATGTGGTATAGTAACTGATTTTTCACCACAGTTTCCAAGATTTTTTCCATGCAAGGCAGTGTATTTTTTGGTCTTAGCTCCTCTGATTTTATAGTGTTTTTTACTTTTTTTATCGGGACTATAGTAGCGGGTTTCCACTCTATCGGAACTGTTCCTAACTCAAGACTTTTATTGATTAGGGACGCATAAAAATATCCCATGTATTCTACTGAATCCTTTATAACACCCTCTGATAGTAATTTTTTCCCACCAATTTTTGTCTTAAATTTCCTAACAATTTGTGTAATAACTTCAGTATCGACCAACTCAAATTTAAATGGAGGTAATGGGAGCGCCTGCTGGTTAAAGTCAAATACGATGTTGTCTATGTTTCTATTTATTTCTACAATGCTGTCCACAAAGAAATCGTTAAGATTCTCGGCAATTTCCTCGCTGTGTGTGAAAATTTTGTCGTTAATTAGAACTTCTGTAACTTCTTCTTTGCGATTTGTATTGTTGACCACACTTTTCAAATATTTCCACATTAATCGACTATCTCCTCTATTTAGTTCAACTTTCTTTTCTAGATATTGAATTTTTTTAATTTTAATAATTTTTTTGTACTCCTTTTTTAATAAGTTGTATTCTGCCCATTCTCCGGTAAGGATTGCCTTTCTGTATAACCTAAATTTCTCCTTGTTTGTTTCCACTAATTGCCGATCGTACCATTTATTTCTAATCTTAATGTGGGTTTGTTTCTTGCAAGTTAATTGATTCATAACTGACAATAAGCATTGGTTAATATGATCCAATAACTCATCCATATCAAAGCTATCCAAGTTCACAAAGTTACATTGCCTCAGTAGCATTAGCAAGTTATCAGGGCAATACCTATCCCAAGATGTTACTTCCACCAGTTTTTTTAACGGAGGCAGATTATTTATATTAACTCGGAACATTATAGTTTCATGGTCTGATATTCTCAGATCCTCCCTTTTTTCACACACAACTTCCTTGCTATTAGAGTACAAGAAGTCAATTAGTGTCTTAGAATATTCCGTAACCCGCGTATCAAAGTCAACCAGTTGTTTCATCGCCTGGTGTGCGAAAATCTCATTGAGTTTCTTGCTATATGTTGATACTACTTTTAAGTTTATATTAAAATCCCCAATTACAATAGTATTAACCAGATTATTGCATATTTCAGATAGAACGGTATCCATATAGTTCTGAAACTCTGCGTCACTAGTGCTTGGTGAGTGGTAAACCACACAGAATTGCCACTTAGTTTCGCAATTTTTCAGCTGTATGACTATACACCACATATTTTTGTTAACAGATTTATTTAATTCGATTTTAAACTCGATTGTGTCTCGTATTATTATTTATTTATTTATTTATTTATTCAATAATAATCTAGAAAATATATATTTTCTTACAGACTATACAGAGACAAATTCAACATATAATTATTTAACAATTTTATTTAAAAGGGATTTAAATCTCGGTTTTAACATAGAGAAATCAATATCAGACGAGTATGACAGAAAATTAAATTGCTTTAATGCTCTAAATATAGGTGAGTTAGAAGCATATACTGTTCTAACGCGATTTAGAAAACAAATTTCATGATTGCGCAGGTCTCTTGTGGGGATATTGAAGTAGATGCATTCAAGCAGAAATGGAGAATCGATCGCCCCTTGTAAAATATCATATACAAAAGTAAGCGAAAGAATAGTCCTTCGGCTATTTAGAGATTTAAGATCAATTAATTGACATCTGGCAGTATACGAAGGAATCGGATCAACAAACTGAATTGAGCGGAGGGCAAAACGTATAAAGGTTTTTTGTATACGCTCAATCCTTTTGATATGGGAATTGTGGTATGGTCTCCAAATAAAGACAGCAAATTCTAGTTTAGAGCGGACGAGAGATGTAAATAGTAGTTTCAGAGTGTACGGATCAGTAAATTCGGAGCTGAAACGACGTAAAAAAGCTAGTAAAGAATAGGACTTTGCTATAGTATAGTTTATATGGCTATTAAAAAGAAATTCGGAGTCGAAAACCACTCCAAGATCGGAAATTTCACTTCGAGTGCTTAGGCATGAGCCAGAAATATGGTAAGAAGTGACTATCGGGGAACGAGATTTGGAAAATGTGATATGGAAGCACTTTTTTAAGTTTAGCTGTAGATGATTATTGTGACACCAAACAGCAACATTATTTAGATCTGATTGAAGCTTGGCAGAATCAAGCTGATTTGAAATAGTAGTGAAAATTTTCAAATCATCGGCATATAAAAGATATCCAGAGTGTTTAAAGCAATTAGATATGTCATTAATGAATATCACAAAGAGAAGGGGACCTAAGACGCTACCCTGAGGAACTCCAGAGGTCGCAGTAAAAGAATGAGACGAGATATTATCCATTACGACAACACATTTGCGTGCCGAAAGGTAAGACTTTACCCACTTCAGAAAAGTAGAGTGAAACCCTAAACTGTATAATTTTGAAATTAAAAGCGAATGACTAACTTTGTCAAAAGCTTTAGCGAAGTCCGTATAGACAGTATCCACTTGCAGACGATTATTGAAAGCGGACAGACAAAATTCAGAGAAAACAGCGAGATTTGTAACAGTTGATCGGCCAGTCATGAAGCCATGTTGGTTATCTGAGATCAGCCGCTTAGTTGCAAAGTACATCTTTTGCTTGACAATGTACTCAAATAACTTAGATACTGTAGACAACTTTGATATGGGTCTGTAGTTGGCAATATTGCTCTTATTACCACTTTTGAGTATAGGTGTTATGAAGGTAACCTTCCACGCATCGATAAATTCACCACTTTCAAGGGATTTATTGAGCATTAGTAAAAGAGGGTACGCAAAAGCGGGACAGTTTTTGAAAAGATATGGGGACAAACCATCAATATCTGACTGCATTGAGGATTTTAAATTAAGAATGCCATCAATCACGTCATCGAGCGTAATGGAGAGTGATCCAAAATCTATTGGGGCATTCACAATTAGACAACTGTCGTCTATAGAACCTAATTCAGGCTCAAAGTTAGAGCTAAAGAAGTCAGCAAACAGATTTACCGCCTCTACAGAGGAATTCGCATGTGCTCCATTATAAAAAACACCAGACGGAATGGTTGAGCACCCTTTTTTTGATTTAACGTACTGCGAAAAAGCCTTCGGACTCGACTTAATTTTCTGTTCAAATTTCTGAACATAATTTCTATGAAGGATTTTACTCAAGGATTTAAACTCACTTGAATAGTTCAAATACATTTCCTTATGTGATGAAGAATTGGAGGCTATAAATTTTTTGTAGAACTTATTTCTTAAATTTTTTAGTTTCTTTAATTCCTTGGTGTACCAGGGAATTCTATAAAAACTCTTAAATCTTGGCGGAATTATTCTAGAACAAATTTCATTTACTCTGGACTTAAAAGTATCAAAGCA
The DNA here is from genome assembly GCA_951828415.1 of Anomoia purmunda. Taxonomy (NCBI): domain Eukaryota; kingdom Metazoa; phylum Arthropoda; class Insecta; order Diptera; family Tephritidae; genus Anomoia; species Anomoia purmunda. The sequence continues at coordinate 38,172,835 of OX639994.1, read as the reverse complement.
TAGATCAACATTGACTCCGGAAAAAATCGAGTCCCAGTTCAATAAAGAAACCTCATAATTAATGGCATTAAAATCGCAATTATTGTTAAAACAAAAACTAGTGGATTGATTATTCACCAAAGTATTTTTAAATTCATAGAACTGCAGTTGAAGAATAAGAGGAATATGGTGAAGACCAGAACACGACAAGGGATCAAGGCATTCATGTAAAGAAAAATGCATATTATCATTTATGAAAATGAGATCTAAGATTCTAAAAAGCTTATTTTTAAAACAATTTATCTGACTAAGATTGATACTCGAAAGATTGTCAACCACATACGATTCAGAAAAAGTATGGATGTTTATGGGATATAAAGCAGCGCAATCAGACGAATTTGCCCATTCGACATTACTCAGATTGAAATCCCCTAGAATACAAAAGTTACTATTTGTGTACTTATATGCTAGAGATAGAACATTATCAATGTGCGCCTTATATAGAGCATCCGAGCCAGAGGGAGGAATATATGACGCACAAATGGCAAGTTGAGAGGTGCCATACACGGACACACACAGTTGGTCAAGAAGCAAGTCATCATTCTCCAGTGGCAGACGGGACGAGCGAAATTTTTTCAAAACTGCAATTAAAACTCCACCACCTCTAGATAGTCCAGTGCTGAGGGGATCGCGATCTTTTCAAAACACATTGTAGAGGTTCGTGTCGAAATATTCACTGTCACAGAAGTCTGCAGTAAGCCAACTCTCAATGAGCACAAAGATGTCGTAGTCCATATGTGAGCTTAAGTCGAAGAGTATTTTCGATTTAGTTCTTAAACCAGATACATTCTGGAAGTAGATGCGAAGCTGTTTTGTTTGAACTTCATCACAGGTGGAGAGACTCATGGATCGAGTTGAATTACGTCGCCTTTGGGAAAAACCCTAAAGGGACGAACTTTGACGTTGGCTGGCCATATATCCGCAGCCAGAACCTTTTCATAGCACCATTCAGAAACACCTAGCTTAAAATTGATTTTTTTAAGACTAGCAATCGGGATATTCTTCTTTACCAGCATAAAGCACTCCAAGAACTTTTTGTCAATAGTTGCATGTTTAGAAACGTAATCCAATATATCTTCATTAGTCACGTTATTCGTAAATGAAGAGAGATGCAGCCATTTAATTTTTGATACTACACTTAACTCATTATTATTACTAGTTCCAATAACTAATGGCAGTTTTAATGTCCTACGATTGGCTGCAATTGAATCACGAGGAGGTCGTTTTTGCATATTTAATTTATTGCTGGGTTTGTCAGCAGTTGCAGAAGTAGAAGCGGAAGCAGCAGCGGCGGCATATGATTTTGTGTTTGTATCAATCGGGTCAACAGAGCGAGCTACGGTAGCACTAGAAGCTGGAATGGGAGTCAAAACATCAACAGCAGCCGATGAAGCCATGAGCGAACAAGTAGCGTAATTTTCTCGCTCAGTTGGGCGTGATAATATTGCTGGAGTTGGGTGAGCGCAAGCTGAACTCTCACCATCAGCGACAGAAAGTATGTGGTCAATAATAGGCGTAGGAAAATCAGCATCAAAAGCAGCGGCTGTAGCTGTATGCGACCCAACAGCGGAGGTCGAGTGAGCGCAAGCATTACTCTTTACAGCAACAGCATTAGGTGTAGGCGCCGGAACATTATTATCAGATGCAGCTGGAGTAGCTTTGAGAGGACCAGTAGCCGAATTACATTGCTCGTTTGCACAATCCGCGACATCAGAAGTTAGAGCGCGCGTAGATGAATTTACAAAAGCACGATCATTGTTTTCACACACACATTTATGCACAGAGCCATGAAGTTCTCTAACCTCCGCTGTGAGCAATGCCACGGCAGAGGTAAGTTCTTCAGTTTGAAGTTTATGCAAAGATTTAATTTCGAGCCGCAGCTCTTCAGTTTTTCCAACCAGAAATTGTTTATCAGATTGAAGAGCACTTATTGAGGCAGAAGCATGGGCAAGCTCAGATTTAAGAGCTGCGATTTCGTGAAGAATCGATAGAAGAGTCGAATTGTTAACATTACCAGCATCGCATACTTGTTGATTTGTCAATAGTTTAGACAAGTGTTGTTGCGAAGCGGTGTTAGCACTGGAATTCGTATGCGAGGAAATTGACGGATTAGTTGATGCCGTGCTTTTAGCGATTTGTAATGAACTCTCATCGCGAATAGCAGTAGGAGGAGGGGTGCGGATAGATCTCCGACGAGACACTACACAATTATTGCAACAGTACTTATTGCCTGAGCTAAGCAGATATTCCAAATCAGCTGGTAAAACACCAACACAGACCATATGGAAGAGGTCGTTGCACTTAGCACACTGCACTTTTTCATGGTTACGATCGACCTTTTGTCCACACACACACGGCATTTTAAACAAACGTATGGCAAAAATTAGCGTTTTCAAGCGTGAAAATATTATCCAAAAAAATAGATAAAAATTATTTACGAGTATGAAGAGTCAATTGCTCAAACTTAGACATTATTAAATTTAGTTAAAACCCAATCACTATAGACAGCGGAAAATCTTAAAACCCCGGAGCGCAGTAAAATCACGTCCGGTCAGCACGAATGTTTATCACCGCCTGTATGTCTGCTGTGAGAATCACACCTAACTAACCGATAAGCTGGAAAGTTAATTTCTGAGTCATTTATTTCATCTGTTACACAAGTTTCAGAGCACAGAACTATATCTGGATTTACAGTCTCAACAAGTCTTTCCGGTTCAGCTTTGTTGGCTAATAAACTGTTAATATTGAGATATACACATTCTAACGAGTTGTGACGCTTTTTATTCATTTTTAATTGCTAACATCCTACTCTTTGTTTCACTAATTTTAATTTTCTAATATAAACGTGACAATCACGGCTAAAAATGCTATGTTCCACATTTAAGTTTAATCCTAATTCTTTATTGGCATCGCAACAATTCCCGCATACTAGCTTTGAATTACTCTCTGTGCATTCATCCGATTTGTGTTCACCCATACATTTACTACACCTTAATTTTTTATTGCATTGGTTAGCACTATGGTTGAAACCTAAACATTTATAGCACCTTTTCACTGACTGTCCATCATAAACTGGACAGCGATCCCATCCAATATTTATTCTCTTTGCTTCTAATATCTGCAAAAAAAATATATGCTCTACTTCTATTAAAGCATTAAATGATGCGGATTCACCCTTGCCTCTTTTCGAGTTATATATTTTGATGCATTTTAGATTAGCATCGTTCAAAAAGCTATTCTGGGCTTTTATTTGATTGATTACATCTGTTTCCGTGTACTCAGCATTCATATGTGTTACCAAGATTTTTGGGTTATTCACTTTTGGCTCAGTGACATCATATAACTCTTTATTCAGATTATTAGTTAAGGCCTCTTTTATTTTGTTTTTGCCTGTTACACTATTGGCGCTAATTACTACAGCTCCATTCTGCTTATTGGACACTCTATCAATTTTCATACCTGATGCATCCACTTTATTTAGGCCCACCCTAGTTTTCTCAACTGCTTGTTTGCTTTTTGGTTTGATAATGAGAGGAGGAACACCCTTCAATGCGTTAGCGTACGATACACCCACACCGCTTTGTATTTTCTCTTTTGTTTGTACGGCTACTTTTTTTACTTCACTAATTATTTCATTATTTTGCTTGCAAAGCTCGCTAGTAGAGGTGTCGGCTCTTGCCATTTGCTCTTTGTTGGTTTTGCATAAACCCTCTACTCTCTTTATCAATTCTAACTTTTCAATGTTTGTTTTTTTAATGTTATCCATTAACATTCTAATCTCCCTATTATGTTCTTGTAACATCTTCTCTATATCACTTTTTTGCTCTTTTATATTTATTTTGTTGGACTCAGCTATACTCATCATTTGTTTGAGCGCATCATCAACATTAGAAATATATGTCATGCAGTCATCGCACATGAACCGCAAAAACCGACAGGTAGCCAAACCTTGCAGACAGTAGTCGTCTATGCCTGCGCATGCAATATTTTTGTGGTACATTCTCCCACACACACCCTCACATCGCACACCCGGCTCTCCTCTGATGCCTTTTCGGCATCTCCCGCACTCCGACATTCTCTCACTTGCCGAACAACCGCTACGTTTGATTTAAACAAACAGCCATCAGTTAATTTGAAGAATTATATTGTTTATGTTGTTTTTTTTTTTTTTTCCTTTTTTAATTTCAGCTTCGCACCAGTTAAAATGTTTACATACAAATTCAGTTCACCATTCTAGGCATTTTCCAAATGTGAACAATTATACTTTTGCACGATAATATATTATTATGAATACTTTACACTGAGCGATTTAAAACACGTCCGTCTGCTATGAGATTTTTTTGATGAGCTTTGCTGAACAAAAGTCAGATTATGAATGGTTTCACGCATCAACGCAACGCACGTCAGGTATGCTGTATAGCAATCCTGATACCTACACTTTGTTGAACTAATGGCCGCGTTATTTGACTCGTCTTCAGACAAACCCCGAGAGTGGCTGTCAACAGATTCTTTTACTTTTGTCCATAATGCTTTTAGTTACTCTTTTTGAATTTCAAGAGAAAACATGGAATGACTTGCCCCTGGAGTTGTGTTATACCTTTCTTCACACTCCAACAGGGCACTACAAGCGCGCGAAAACTCGTTTTGCGTGAGCCATTGTTAACGAAATTTTTTTATTTCTTTAAAGACTTAGGTACAAAATAAACAATTTTAAAAAATTTACAAGAAATTAAATTAAAAAAAAACATTTTTTTTTTGTTGATTCTACTCTGATTGGATTGAAATTACGTCTTACTGCGGGTCCCGGTGAGTGTACCGATGGCGAACTCCTTCAAGCCTTTGCCTTGCTTTGTCACCTGGTGTATTCTACCTCTTCTTCTGGTGATCTCGGTTGATCGTTTTTTTCTTCTTTTTTTTTGTGTGTTTTTTTTTTTTTTGCTACCACTTAGATGAGAGACTGGTAGTATCGTAGAAACGTTTTGATTCGCGCCCGAATACGCGAATATACATGGTGGATTTCAAAGGCTTACCTTTTTGCAGTTTATCGTATTGGGGTTATTGCTGGTGCCGCCCAAAGTTCTCCGTACTTATGGCAGCTCGTTATTTATTTATGTTTTTTTTTTTTGAATAGCGCGTTTTATTTGTTGGCCCTTGTGGCATAAGCTCACTGCCCTACCTTTAGGGACTTTCACACATATTAATTTGTTGCCCTGCTATTCAGGGACTGTTACTGCCTGTTTGGCTTTTTTATAAAATTTTATAAATTTTAGCGCGGTTTATTTGTTGGCCCTCGTAGCCTGCGCTCACTGTCCTACCTTTAGGGACTTTCAAACATATTAATTTGTTTCCCTGCTATTCAGGCCCTTTCACTGCCAGTTTGGCTTTTTTATAAAATTTTAGCGCGTTTTATTTTTTTGGCCCTCGTGGCGTGCGCTCAATGCCCTACCTTTAGGGGTTTTCACCCAAATTAATTTGTTGCACTGCCTTTTTCGGGGCTTTCACAATTTTAGCGCTATTTATTTGTTGGCCTTCGTGGCCTGCGCTCACTGCCTTACCTTAAGGAAATTTCACACAAATTAATTTGTTGCCTGGCTATTCAGGGACTTTCACTACCTGTTTGCTTTTTTTAAGTAAAATTTTAGCGCGTTTTATTTGTTGGCCCTCGTGGCCTGCGCTCACTGCTCACTTTCACACAGATTAAGTCGGCCCATAGGATCCAGAATTCCTCTTGAATTCTGGAGACGGGGATCTTAAATTGGGGGCCGATCCTTTAAGACAGATCATAATATTACCTGATCTTTTTCATATCCACTGTGTGCACACATACAGATAAAAAATAACTGAAATTCTGTTTGTATTTAATTGCGCCGTTTATTTTCTGTAAAGAAACCTGGGAATTCGCATACGCTGTAAGCAAAGTAAGAGCGTTTTATTGCCGTTTTGCGTCATCATCCAAATTTTACAACAGCGTGTATATAGTCCATGAATGACGACTCTCTGCATCAGCTCCTAATAATTTCAGACCTCTCAAAATGCAATCCGTGTTGTCTGCTAACGTGCGCATTGTCGCAGCTGAAGGTTCACCACACTTTTGAGCTCAAAAAAAGATTTGATATAGGAAATAATTATGGCTTGTCATATCTATCGCGTCCCTTGCTCCAAGCTCTGTCACATGCTTCATTTGAGTAATTACAATTTCTGCTTCCTCTTTTAGATACATTTGCAGGTACTGGAATTTCCTAGATTTTGATATCTTTGAAGTTTGGCCACTTGCAGTATTCCCACTGGAAGGTAGGAATGTCAGACTTAGGCAATCATGCTTCGCTGTTGCGTGCTTGATCTAGCATACTGCGTTGAGTTTCTGTAAACCTAGCGGGAGTTGTATTCAATTCTTCCACTTTAGTGCTTGACATGAGTGCTGGCGGCATAGAACAGGTGGCTAGCAATACCAGAAATCGTTCTTTGAGGTGCAGGTACACATCTTTCTACGTAGAATATTCAGAGAACTGGGTCAGCATAGGATGCAATTTTTGCGTCTACATCCACAAATTCGGCCCACAGAGAATCATACCGGTTACACCGCATTTTTACCATTCCATAAGTTGTTGATTCTGTCGCTCCTTCGCCTTAGGAGGACGTGAGTTCGATCTTTGCAAGAAGTCTGTTGAGGAGATGAAATAGCTATACCTTCTACCATTGTTGTTCTTTCTATAATTTTTCCTATTAAAAATAGCCTTGGGCTCCTAAAATTTGTGAGTTAGGTTAGGTTAGGTTAAGTTAATGTGTTAGTTACCGCAGTAGAAACTCACTTAGGCATAGTAGAGGAGTCCATTGTACTATCACCTGTTATATGAACGGTAACGTAAATCGGAAAACCACGAATGACTAACCCGAGAAAAGTTGCGTACCTCGAATGAAGTTACGCAAATCACCAATCTCCACCTCAGAAAGCTCTTCTGGAGTACTAAAGAAGAAGCCAAAGGAGCTCCCACCCCCTCCCTGCATGGAGTAATAACTTCCAGGGTACTCCGCCGAGCGAGCTCATCAGCCATGCAGTTCCCTGATGCCGCTATGGCCCAGCACCCAAATTAGTCTAATGTCGAAATACTCTGAGGCGGCTGCGAGAGAATTCAGGCACTCCCCGACAAGTTTTGATCTCACCATTAGTGATCCTAAGGCCTTAATAGCGGCCTGAATATCAGAATAAATGTTAGTCCGTCTAGTGGGCATTACATTGGTGGGTAGATAATCGGCTCCCTTCTTGATTGCGGCCACCTCTACCTGAAACACACTACAATAGTCCGGAAGCCTAAATGTTCGCCTGAGGTAGAGCTCCTCGTAGAAGACACCCCCTCCAACCTTATCATCCAGCTTCGAGCCATCCGTGAGAAAGTTCACCATCCTCCCGCCCCACATGCTGTCCTCCCCTCCCCCTTCGCGGGATGTGAATAGAGAAGGAGCAACCACGAGGCGAAGCCGGCAGACAGCAATCCGTTTCCGGGGGGACAAAGTAGAAGCCGGCAAGAATCCTTGAATGCCCAAAGACCGAGCTGAAGCTGCATCCATTGCATCTTAGCCGGGCAGCAGCAAAAGGGTGTTCAAGAACTTACCCCTGACAATGAGTGCCACATCGTCTGCATAGGCCCTAACCATGCAGCTTTTCACCCTTCGTTGAATGGAGGCGCTGCCCCACTCTGCCACGACAGTTCTGTCACAGAGCAGGTGGTTGACGAGCCTTATAAGACTCGGTTCAAGCCCAAGCTCTACCAGGGATCTGACTATTGCCTGTTTTTGGATGTAATTAAAGGCACCTTCTATATCCTGAAAGGCACCAACTGCAAAGTCCTTATGTCCAGGAGACTCTTCAATGACGTTAACAACCGTGGGCAGGGCTGTTTCCACAATTCTGCCCTTCGAGCAAGCATGCTGAGCACGCGGAAATCGCCCACGAGGTATCCCATCCCTTATATGATGATCAATCAGGCTCTCCAGGGTCTTCATCAGAAAATAAGAGAGGCTGATAGGCCTAAAGTCCCTTGGGGATACATGAGAGCTCTTGCCCCCCTTGGAAATAAACGTAATCCTCTCGTTCCTGCAATGTTTAGGAATATAGCCCCTACTTATGCAGCTCGCGTAGATAGGCGTCAACCACTGACAAAACACCCGCTCAGACTTTTTCAACTGAGCGGGAAAGATGCCGTCAGGTCCTGGCGACTTGAACGCTTTGAAGGAGCGTATCGCCCAGAGCAGGTCACAAGGAAAGACAGAAATGGCACTTGGTTCCATGCCTGTGGATTCACTTAGCTCAGGGGGCTGGGAAAGCGGGAATCGAGGAGAAGTTCGAGCGACTCTTCACTGCTCATCGCGCAATTTCCCAAGTCGTCCCTGGGATATCCCAAGGTCACGTGAACCCTCGCGCCCGCCTTAGCCTAGAGAACTCGGAGCCAAAGTTCTCCGGCCCCGCCCTCGAAGCTCACTGTTACAACGTCTCTGTTGCTGAAACTAGACAGAAAATATGTATTCATTTCACGCCTGACGAGCGTACAAGCTCTAGGTTTACCTACGTTGCTGGACACCAGAAGATTGTACTTCTTCGTTCCGATGCCAGAAACACCGTTACTGCTCAGCCACGGTTCCTTGCTCAAGGTGCAGCATTAGATTGGCGGACGCCGCATTAGAGTTCTGGAGATTGATCTGCAGAATAATCATCTTTAGTGATCCCTTCCAGCCCACCTGCGGCAGCGTCCTCGATATACGAGGCAAGAAGCCTTTCCTCCTCCGCCCCATCGAACAGTCTATTTAAACTGAAGACGGACCCCGCAACCGAGGAGGCGTCCCCGGCGTCCCCGGCGTCCCCGGCGCTCCCAGCGTCCGACCTGACGGAGTCAACCTCCATGCTCATGCAGGCCTCAATGAGTACCACCACTTCCTCCGCCTCAGGTCCGCAAACCTCCGGCACCAGCTCCGGCCCAACCGGAAGGCCTCTGACATCCGATTGGTAGACCCTAAGACCTCCCCCACCAAGATAACTGCCGCTTTATAGAGCGTGGCCGAGCGCTCGTCGGCACACGATATGCTCTTGAAAAGACCAGAGTGCCAGCCCGCACTCTCGCAGCGAAGAGGTGGACCAGGATTATCCCTGCCCACCTTCAAAATGACGGCCGATCGCTGACGCCACACGCTTCCAATCCATCCTAGAGGGGGCTCCGTCTTCTTTGCTGCGGTCCACGATACCCAAGATAATGGAGCCCACCTGCTTAGCGACTTCGCTGAATGATTTCGGCGCGACCCCAGTCCTGGGCCGTTTGACGGAAGGGGTCTCTCCTTCCTGAGACCGCTGTCCCTTTGAGGCTGAGCTTTTCGGAGGCGCACTCGCGCTCTCCCTCATCACCACCTTGGCCCACTTAAGCGCCCTAGCGTGTTTCGCAGAGATCTGAGACACTGCCTGGCAGCCATAGCGCTCCAAAATCATGGAGGCCATGCGACGATCAGAGTGGGCCCCCGACCCGTGCCCACCCGCCGTTTAGGTCTGTAAGGGGTGAATTTTGGGTCGCACCCGACTGTCCTGGTACACTACGGGAGAGCCCCTTACTGGTACTGGCAGTCTCGTCCAGCCCCTTTGCTTTGGCCACAACGGCCGTCCACGGTGCAGAGCCAGCGGAGGTAGGCGGTTTCGTCTTCCCTTCGTTAGCAGATGCTGCCTCCCGCAAGGATGAGCCAGTTTCGGGCATCGGCTTCGACACCCCTCTACCGCTCGAAAACCTTAAACTTTTTGAACTCATATGCTAACAGGGTCCCAACTCAGAACCGCTATCCAAAACCCAAAAGTGTAGTCGTCCTAAAGAAATGGCCTCATTGTTGTCTATGCCGAAGCAGGGAGGCCAGACGAGGGTTGTGGCAAGTCCTTATGAGGTGAGCCAGACCAGACGCAAAGACGGGAGTCATCCCATCCGCGCCTACATCACCAGCTTAATGGCGACGGGAATTGGAACGTACTCTGAGACTTGCCAAATTAGCATTAGCCTAACAGCCATTTCTGCCCAAAAACAAACAGAATCAAGAAACGTAAACCAAAGAATAGTCCATGGACAAAGCAAGGGTTGTTACCGTTCAGGTTAGGCTGTCAAGGCCGCACGATCATTTAGCGTTACCCACGATGCACCACGAGGAGGCGACCGTGCATTACATCCCAATTATAGATGGATAGCTCGATCCCAAAATAAAAATTATAGTTTGATGTAAATAAATAGGCCGCAAAATATTAATATATGCATGCAAAGAATGACCACACCAAACCATAACAATTTTTCTAACAAATAGTAGTACAAAGAGAATTTGTTATAATCAGCAACAACCACTCATTTATGTAATAGATAGATGAAAAATAATAGGAAGATGAAAAAGCAACATCAGTATACACACCTTACTTGGCTCATACTTTTATTGGTGAGTTATAAAAATAACAACAACAAAATATTTAACATAATATTTAAATAATATATTATTTAAAAATATTTTTTTTTATTGGTCGCTTTATTTTGCGATTGATGTCTTACGACCGGTGCCTTAGAAATCCATTCCCAATCCCTTCGCAAGATCAAGGGTGGTAAAATATTGGCATCTCCCTAATTAGTCTAAAATTTCGTCAATGTTTGGAATCGGTTACTTATCATAAATTGTTACTTGATTAAGTTTGCGGTAATCAATGACAAGCCGGCCTTCTTTGCCGCGATCCATATGGGTGCGGAGTAATGGAGAATTACTATGTCTTATTATTTTGTTTTCGAGCATTTCTTGGATTTGATTCTGAACTTCGTTCTTATGTACTATATGACTTAGTAAAAATTGGGGTTGTCAATAACTGTTCTTATTTGATGTTTTATGGCTGAGGTGGATGTTAACTTAGTGTCTTCTTGATACAAAATATCAGAGTATTTTTTATTATTTCCATTAGTTGAAATTTCCCTCTGGGTTGATGTATTGTGTTCGAATTTGTTCACTTAAAGGTTTATGTTCTTTTTTTTCTATTGCATTAAAATTTTCACCATCCGCCTTCTGCGTGGTATAGTGAATTGGTTCAAGAATATTTTGATTAAAATTGAGTGTGATAGGTGATATTTCACTTTGCAGTTAAAGTTGTATTTGATTTTGGATAAAATTGGTAATATTTATCCTCCTATTGTATCGTTTTGTCCTGGTAAGTTATACATGTGTTTAATAGTCTAAGCAGATCATTGCCAATTAGGCCGTCATAGTAGTCGTGGAAGTGTACAATGTAAAATTCTATAAAGTCTAAAGTTTATCCTAATTCTTTAAAACAATGTATTTTGGCCTTTTTATCTGTGTAAGTGTTATGTTGAAGCGTTTTTATAGGAAGGGGGTTAGTTTGATGAATCCATTTGGGGTGGCAAATACCTGTGTTTAGTATTGAATTTGTTGCACTAGTATCTATGATTAATTTTATATGCCGTAACATAGTTTCTATACTTATATAGGGTAGTTGTCCGAGGTTGAACGATGAAAATTTTCGGAAGGTGTTTGACAGTAAGTTGCCTCGTAGTTGGTATCTATGTTCATGGTTAACGTTTTGTTGGTTAACGTTTTGTCTATTATAGTTGGGATTTGAGTTATTGAAATTCTGACTAATATTTTGATTGGGATTTTGTTGTTGATAATTTTGTCCGTAGCGATTGGGGTTTGAATTGTTCTATGAACTAAAATTTTGGTTGGAATTTTGTTGTTGGTAATTCTGTTTAAAATTGGATTTGTTCTGTTTATGTGACTTTTCTTCAGTTCTGTTTCGCACAAAAAATTCTTGATTGTCTATTCGAAGGTAAGCATATCCAGCTCCCAATAGGATATTCATTGCTCCTTCTAGAGTGTGTGGGTTCCTTCATGCTAGGATAGCCTTCATGGGTTCGGGAATTTCGGATTTCAAAATATTTAAGCTGTGCGAGAATTATTTTGCGAAACAGCATTTGCAGCTCTTAGGTCTTGTCCGAGGACGAATAAAATTTTATTGTTGAGGCGCCTAAGTTTTCCTTTTATCTCATCAAATAAGTCGAGGCTTGTAGTTTTGAATGTAACTGCTCTTCGCGAATCGAAAATTCGTCGCCACTTACTCGATCGTCAAATTATTTTGGAGTACTTCTTTGATTTCGTTCCAGCTCGTTAAGCTTCGTTAAGCTTGAATTTATATCTATTAGTTCATTGTCTGTTAATAAAAGTGGATTAACTACATCCATTTTAATCACCATTATTGAATAAATAATATTTTCTAATTCTAATTTCTATTTTCTAATTTTCTTGTGGAATAAGTTCAAAAATGTCATCCTCTTTTGTTATTCCATTATCATTTTTTAGTTCATTTATTCTCTCCGTTATCTGATGGATTTTATTAGTGATTTCTGCATTCAATATTCACTGATCGTTATTGGATTCTATTAGTACCTCAGTTTTTATTTTTACTTCATTAAGTGCCGAATACCTATGATGTAAAGTTAACATATTTACTAGTCTTATTATTTGTTGCGAATCTATTTCTAATGTTTTTTGTAGTTCTGGATATGAGAAACTTTCTGCTATGTGCAGATTTTCCTAGGCCATTTTTACAAAATTATTTAGCTCCGTTTTGTGTATTAGAAATTTTGCGTCATTATAAGTTGCGACTCCTCCATCCTCTATAGGTATATAGAACGACCTAGAGTAGTCTATTATCTTTGCCGAAGCGATTGTAAGTCAGAACCTGAAATTAACTAAGATTGTCTTTATGAACTTTTTTCCCGCTTATTTTAACAGTTGTACCTTAATCCTCCTGAACTACTTTCTCTACGTAAATATTTGATAACTTATTTCCTAGCCGCTTATTTACTTTAACGTAGACAATATCTCCGTTTTTATATGTTTTATATTTAGTTTTTTATTATGAAATATTAAATCGTTTGCTTGTTTTTTTCTAAGCTTTTCCTCTATATCCTTATATGATGATTCTTTCCCATAAATTATATCTATTGGCTTATAGTCTGTGACCGAACGAATTGAGTTGCTATATTTAATGGTTGCTAATAAGATTATTTCCACGACATCACTTGAGTTCCCTTCGTTTTTTATGCATCTACCAATTTCTGTCAATGTACTGTGGAATCGCTCCACTTGACCATTCGATTTGCTATGGTAAGGTGTCACATACTATAATCTTCGTTTTAGGGAATATGTTTAATATTTCCATAATGCCTATTTTTATATCAATAATTGTGCGGGTTTCTAATTTTTTTTACTACTGCAAATTTGGAAAATTTATCGCCACATATCAAGAATGAATTCTTTGCCGTCGAGTAAATATCTATATTATTCTTATGGATAAGTTGGAATAGGAGTTTCTTAAATTTTTTGTCGGTCTGGTTTCCTATTATACTTTGAGAGTAAGCAGGTCTTGCATGATTTAATGAGCTTGTTTAACCTTTTCCCAATGTTTGGGAAAAAATAATCTTCTGTTATTTGCTTATAATTTTATTTTGCATTTCTGTGTGGCCTGTTGTGTTCGGCAACTAAAATTTCCTCTTGATCGTCTTTGTTAGTTACGTCAATCACAATTTTCCGAGTGTACACGAATTTAACACCTGAAAAGTTCTTTAATAGTATTTGTTGTATCTCTCCGAGATCGATTTCCTCCCAGTAAAGTACATTAATACATCAGGATTAATTGTTTCCTTCAGTAGTTTTTTTAAGATTTTGTTCATCCGTAAAATTTATCTCATGTCGAATGTGTTTCTGAAACAAAAATTTTGTCTTTTTACTGTTACTATCGCGTTTACTTATTATTAATTGGTTCCTAAAACTATTTAAGTGAGTTCGTATTATTTTTAATGTATTTGTTAAAGAAATTTCGGAATGTGAACAGGACTCAGTTAGGTGATTTAAGTATTGCCTTGACAGAGCGTCTGCTACAACATTTAAATTGCCAGGTTTATAAAAAAATGTTGGGGCGAACTCTTCTATAAAAGCCCTCCATCTTTTTATTTTAGCATTAGGATTTTTATGTGACATTGAAAATGTGAGAGGTTGGTGATCGGTAAAAATATTGAGTCCTGTGCATCCATATAAGTAATTTCTTAAATTTTTTATAGCCCACACTATAGCCAGTAATTCCTTTTCATTTACTACATAGTTGACTTCTGTTTTAGAAAGTGTTCTTGAAATAAATGTGATTGGGCGTTTATTTTGTGATAAGACCGCATCAAAGGGCTTATTAAAATCTGGGTAGAGAAGTATTACTTCTTCAGACGTTAGAATTTCCTATATTTTCTCAAATGCCTTTCGTCCATCTATATCTCATTCAACGGGTATTTGCTTCGACTGATTTGCGCTTACATTGCCATTTACACCCCTCAGAAGTTTTGTGAGAGGTTTTGCTACATCAACTTACCCCTTAATGAATCTACTATAATATCCTGTCAGACCCAAAAACGCTCTTAGACTTCGAACAGTTTTTGGTTCTTCGTTCTGAAAGATAGCTTTCACCTTATCGGGTGATGTTTTAAGCCCATCCTTTGATACAACAAATCCCAAAAATTTCGTTTAAATTTTCCGAATATAATATTATATTGCCGACATAGACATGACATGTTTTCCCTATTTTGGGTCTTAACACATCGTCCATGGTTCGTTGGAAAATACTTGGCATATTCTTGAGCCCGAACGGCATGCGGCAAAACTCGTGTTTCTCATTATTTATACTAAATGCAGTTTTTTTCCTATCTTTTTCGTGTAGCAGTATTTGATGGAATCCTGCTTTGAGGTCTAGTGTAGTAAACAATTTTGATCTACCTAAATTAGAGAGAATTATCGATGTGTCTGGAATGGGGTACTTGTCATTTACAGTAATGCTATTCAGCTTCCGGAAATCAATAACCAATCGTTCTTTCCTTTGTCTATTTTCATCGATTCCTTTTTTATCCACTACCCAAACAGGATTGTTGTAAGCTGATTTGGAAGGTTGAATGATTCCGTCGTCTAACAGGCTTTCAATCTCCTCGTTAACAAATTTGTTCACTGCCATTGGGTATGCGTTATTGGTATTAATGGTTGCTATAACGTAAGTATTTTACGACAATTTAATGTCCGGGTTCGCAAAAACTTCCTTAGTTTCTTCTATAATTTCGTAAAAACTTTCCTTTACATATGAAGGTAGAGAATGAGCTAATTCCAGCTGATTAATTTCAGCGCAGCTCCTAAATTTAAGCGGTTCTATGCCACTGTTAAAAATAAACACCTCTTTTTTTGTATCTATTATCACATCTATCTGTTTCATGAACTCATAGCCTATAATGCCTTCAAACGATTCTAATTCGGGCAATATGTAAAAGTGAGTGTACTCGTTAAACAAATTCATTAGACATCTTTGATCTATGATCAATTTACTGTTGACTATCTTTAACATGAATGGTTGCTCAAGTTTCTTAATCCCTTTCAAAAATGACTCGTTTTTTATGTAATTTTTCGTACTGCCTGTATCTAAAAGAAATCTAAGCGGCTTGCCATTCGCGTATTTCTCTATGTATGGCAGTTGTGACCCTATCCTAAAAAATTACATTCGTCTGTTTCAACATAGTTTATTCCTTGTTGTCCAGACGTTATTGTTGATATCTTTGTGTCGGAGTTTTCGCCACATTGCTAAGAACATTTGACTTACTCCTAACCTGCGTTTGGGTATTCTCCTCTCTGCTGAAAACGTTAGGTCTATTTCTATTGGACCGCGGGTTGAATCCCGAATATCTATTGGTATTGGTCCTATATCTTGAGGTACTGGGGTCCACCTCCATAGGAGTTGGATCTTGATTTGTACTTGCATCTTTCGGTGAATTATTAGATGCATTTTAATACCCTAAGGAAACATTTGTCCTATTTGGTCTATAGTCGTTATTATGGAAAGCATTAGCGAATGCGAACCGGTTGCGGTTTGAAACTACATAGTTCTTGCGCGAGTGCCAATGCACTGGGTAGGTTACTTGGTTTTGATGAGAATAAATTGTCACACAATGGCTTATTTAAGCCCGATATAAACACGCGAAGTGCGTCCGCCCTATATTTTTCCTTTAATGAATTTATCAATTGTGAATTACCGTCATTTGTCATCGCGACTTTATTTATTATGAGTGTAAGTTTTCTTTCTACTAACTCGTAAACTTTGTCAATGCTCAAACTGCCTTGCTTTAGTATAGACAATTCCTGTTCTGCTAAATAAATTCGGCGCTTGTCTGCGAATGAGAAGTCTCGTCTAGCTATAATTGCTTGAAAATTTAAGGTGTTGAACGATGCTAACAGGGCATCGGCGCGGCCTGTTACCTTATTTTTTATAATTGCTGTAGCTTGGTAATGTTTAGAACGGTCAGCGTAAGGCTCAAACAACCTATAGGCGGCAGAGGCTGCATGTCGCCAGGATACATATTTCGTCTCGTCACCATTGAATTTGGGTAACGTTTTTACAATGTCTTGCGGTTCGTCACACGAAACCCCTTGTCGTATTGCCACTGGCTCGTATTCCTTTACTTGTCGTGGAATCTCTAAATGTTTAGTTCTGTCATTAAATTCATTTATGTTTGTCTGGATTGTCTGCGTTACCCTGGTCGCGAACGCTTCAAACAAGTATTTCATCTGGTTTTCATTCATCTTTGATAATAATTATAAATTGATTAATAAATAATTTTATTTATTATTGATATTTTTATGCACTTATTTCACACTCCTAAGCCCTCTTTCAAATTATTAAAATCTATTTTTCACTACTAACTCTGTGGTTTATGCACTTTTTCTTTACATATATTGACACAAGTTGCTTAGACTAAGTTTTTTTTTTTTTTTTTTAATTAAAAACTCTTACAGATATCCAATTAGGTTCCGCATCCCTGGTGTGGCGTCCTTGAAGTCAGTTGGGCGCAAGTTGTTGTTTGTCCTTTTCACCTTCCTTATGGCCCGGTTGTTTTTATGTTCAAAGTATGATGATCAAAGTATATTTGCGATTAGAACGAAAGTTAATCCGGTCTAGAATTAATAAACACCGAGCTTGTTGGCTGCCAGAATCTTACTGATCTTTATTGAAAATATTATTTAGTCACTTAGCATAAAATTCAACTAGCAGCTACCTATGTGTTAGTTCATATACTTTATTCTATGTACTTAATTCTATGAATTACATAAATATGTAGGGAATTGGAACCGCAGCTGTTTATATGTTGTGGTTCCTCTTTTTGTTGACTTTGTTTAGTCAACGAGTATTGGCAGCTAGCACCTGACTGCAAGCGCTGCCAGCTGGCATGGGAGCATAATGACATTAGAGTTGATGGGAATCCTCCGAAACTGCTGATGTTGCAAGTAACCTGGATAATGGATTTAGAGTATTGATGTCATGTGTTAACTTACATAATTTATACTCAGTCTGACCGAGTTGCTGGCCGCCATTCAGAAATTTAATTTTACTACCTCAAAATTTGAACCCCACGCATTTCGCAAATAATATATGTACATTGTTTTCGGCGCCATCTAACGGTGTGTGGGGCGATATGTTCTTTTCGACGAGGCATTTAAGGCGGATGCAAAAAGAAGTTGCCGAGCTGGGCTGCTAGATGGCGCCGTAAACAATATATATAATTTTCGAAATAAGCAAAAAATGCACACTAGATGCTGCGATTAAATAGCAAAGAATGGCAGTCTACTGTTGGTGACTACCATTCCAGTACCAAGGTTAGATACCTTGGACAGGCGAAATCAAATTATGAATTTATTTATTTGTTTTATTTTTGTTCAACTAGCTGGCGTTCTTTCTTTACACATTTTGCGTTTTTGAATTCCTGATTTTAGCGGCCAATTTAATATTTTATATAAAAATATTGATTCTGCTATCATGGGGCGGAAATGCACCTAATGGACAATATAACCACAACAAGTCTTCAGTATTAGCAGAGAACTTCTAAGTTTTCAGGTATTAGTTTATATTAGAGAATTGCGAGAAGTTTTTTATCATGGTAGTTTCTGGCCACCACTCTTCATAATAAATCTACCGTGCCATTCAGAAATTTAATTTTACTTTCTCAGAATTTCAACCCGCTGTGAACTTTACGTTCTGTGCACATCTCTTTTCGTTCTCGTAGATGGCGCCAGAAACAATATATATATAAAATAAAAATAAGAAAAAATCACACAGTGCATGAATGGAAGAATGCAAAAGCATAACGTTTTACAGTGGGTTCAAATTTTAGGAAAGTGAAAATAAACATCTGTGGTATGGTAGATATATACAAACATATGAAGTATGGTGGCAAGTAACTCGGTCTGACATATTGTGCCAACTTACAGGTCTATTTTGGCAAAGATAGTTTAAAGATAGTTTACAGTCTTTCGAAAGACAATTTAAAAGGCAGTTTGAAAGACTTTTGTATTCTGGCACAACCATCTTACACAAAAAGCTCTCCTTTGAATATTCATGGTGGAGAACTTTTTTTCTTATAGGAATCATGGCTAAAATTTAAAAATGTATAAACAGCAGCAGTCTATATTGTTTTTAGTGTAGTATTATGAATATTGTTTTTTTGGATTTTTGTATATTAAAAATGAAAGTTTTTGAATTACTTATTCATCATGCCCGAAGTTTTCAATGGATGAATTCTAAAAAATTTCAAAAATTAAATATGTTTTCACCAATTTTTTTTTTAAATAACCATCTTTACACAATAGTGACGCCTCTTTTTCTCTCAATGTCTTTCTTGTGCATTAATATTATAAATGCTTGATGTACAATAAAGATCTCAACACGCATTAGACTTCAAGAAATGGCATGTGCCATACTACGAATAATTTGGTCAAATCAATTGTTACATTATAAGAATATAAGAAAATATGTAAAACCTGTAATACGAGTAATAATATACGAGTATAAATACTTAAACTTATCATAATTATAAGTAAAGCTTGTATAATTAACTAATAAACAGTTTATAATAACAGTATGATATTTATTTTCGGAAAATAATCTACGTACACAAATTTAGGTGCCAGTAATTTTAAATTGATAAGATCTTCGCTTATAAAAATTAAGAAAATATTCTAATGAAAACCAAGATTCCTTTCTTAATTTTATTGAAAAGGGTTTCATCTAATTTTCGAAAGATGCTGCGTTTAAATAGCAAAGAACATTAGTATACTGATGATGACTGCCATTCCAGTACCAAGGTTAGATACCTTGGACAGGCGAAATCAAATTATGAATTTATTTATTTGTTTTATTTTTGTTCAACTAGCTGGCGTTCTTTCTTTACACATTTTACTTAAAATTTGCGTTTTTGATTTCCTGATTTTAGCGGCTAATTTAATATTTTATATAAAAATATTAATTCTGCTATCATGGGGCGGAAATACACCTAATGGACAATACAGTAGACGTTCGCAAGTTAGAACCACTTTGTTTGTGGGGTAGTTCTAATTTCCGAAATGTTCTAATTTCTGGACGTTTTTTTAGTAACGTAAATAATAAAAGTAAGAGTTAACCTACTTCCAAATACAACATAAAAACATGTTTTTTATTTGTTTTATTTATTTATTTAAAAAAAATTACAGGTGAGTTCATAACATAAATCTTTCTTTAATTAAAAACAACTAAAATTTCAGAAATTAATTCAAAATACATGGGAATGGGAACCTAGTCCAAAATTAATCTTTATTAACATATAATCAGTAATAATTGTTTGTTTTTTTGGTTTCATTAATTCTAATATAAAAATATCGTTACGGAGGGCCAAAAGATTGGGCATGTGCTTAGTGGAAAACAATTCACTCTTGTTGCACCATTTTATTAAATTATTAACGCTTTCAATGGCTATAGTAATTGAAATAACTGGTGTGTCAGCAAAAATATCGTCTTGACAACTATCAGAATACTCATCACCGCTACTCAGTTCATACTCAGATCCGTCTTCAAACACATCCTCATTCCATTTCTCGATGTCATCTATACAGATCCGTTTGTTTCAGTCAATTTCTGCCAAAAGAAATATATTTGTTTGGAGAGCTTCATTGCAGCCAATGTTCTTTCTGAGCATATGTGCTAATGGCACATTATCATCGCAGTCCTAACTAACTAATTTGTGTGAGCCATCAGCATTTGAGCCAAGTACAATTGAAATTCGTTCTCTTTGGATTTTGTATCCAGAGGCACTTTTTTCACAAGCAGAGACATACATAGGTTTTATCTGGTAGGCAACGATAAAATAATCCGGTTTCGTCCACATTATATATTTGTGACTCCATTAACCCCTTTTCAACGACCTTTTTACGCAATTTGTGAATAAACGGAGTGATCGATGCTACATCACTAGAAAGAATTTCACCACCAATTTTTAAAATACGAATACCGTTTAAAAACCACTTATAGAAACGACTTGCCATTTTCGGATATTCTTTACTTTGGTTTCCAAAGATAAGATGTTTTTTTACGTTTATTTGACATGTTTAATAAGTTACTTTCACTTTTCGATAGAGTCTGCCAAACTATGTAGACGCGTATCAAAAATGCAAAAGGAATCAAATACATAACTTGGTGATTCCCCTTTTTATTTTAACTTTGTTGAATGAAAAAAAACAAAAAGGGAATTCCCTTGTGTTAAAAATAAAAATAAAATGTTCAGAAATTAGAACCTCAAGTTCTAATTTTAGAGCATTCAATGCATTAAAATCACTGGTTCTAATTCATGAATATTCTAATTTCAGAGAGTTCTAATTTGTGAGCGTCTACTGTAATAATATATACGTAAGTAATAATAAGTAAAGCTTGTATAATTAAATAATAAACAGTTTTAATAACAGTAAGATATTTATTTTCGGAAAATAATCTGCGTAAACAAATTTAGGTGCCAGTAATTTTAAATTGATAAGATCTTCGCTTATAAAAATTAAGAAAAGATTCTAATGAAAACCCAAATTCCTTTCTTTATTTTATTGAAAAGGGTTCAACGGGTTTGCTTCTTCATTGCATTGACAAGTTTTCATCTCAGTTTTACAGATTCTCTTCTTGAGACATACCCAGTCGTAATCAGAAGGGATTCTTATTGGAAAAAAAAATCATAAAGAAATCCGCTAGATTTTGTTCTGATTTATAGGACATTGGTCTTCTCGTTTTGTGCATATATGTACTTATGCAATGAATTGAATAATATAATTTTTTGCACTTGTTTGACTTACTCGCTCAAAGTAATACCTCAAGGGTATATTAAGTGAGACGGTTTATGTGCTAGGGCTAAGTTGTCATCATATAATATATAATGTATATCTATTTACATATGTATATGTACATAATTTATACTCAGTCTGACCGAGTTGCTGGCCGGCATTCAGAAATTTATTTTTACTACCTTAAAATTTGAACCCGCTTTACGCATTTCTTATTTCGCAAATAATATATGTATATTGTTTTCGAGGCCATCTAACGGTAAGCGGGACGGGATTTTCTCTTACGCGAACGGTTGGCGGATCCAAAAAGAAGTTGCCGAGCTGGGCTGCTAGATGGCGCCGTAAACAATATATATAATTTTCGAAATATGCAAAAAATTCACACTAGATGCTGCGATTAACCCTAGAACACACACCCAGAAAATACCACGTAAACACACACCTGGGATACGTTTGTACCCGGGACCTTATTTTGCGGTTTTTTTAATGCTTATTCAACCGATTTCTATGATTTTTTTTTTTAAATGTATATTTTAATATATAACAAGTATTTTGTCTTTTGTTTCATTCGAATATTCCTACTGGTTCCAGCGATATGGGCAAATAAAGTCAGGACATGCAACAGTGGATTTTTGTTTTTGTTGTTGTCCTGATAAATGCAAAACAAAATAATATAATTTATAATAATATACTTGTAGAGTAACAACGAATACACATTTTGGTTTTTATTTCATTGAAATATTCTACCTGGTTCAAAAGATATGTGCAAAAAGGTCGCGCAAGGTATGGGTGCGTAGGTAGCAAATACACTGGTATAACTGGTTTTTGTATTTTATATGCAGCTGCAAGGGTTGTTTTCACACGAGGTGTTGTTATAAATGCTGCCTGTTGATATTTTCATTATTGTTTTGGTGCTCAAAAGTGTAAGAAGTGAAAATATAAGTGAAAATAAATATAACTGAAACAATAAATAACTGGATACGAAATGACTTCAAGAAGAAACGAATATTTATCAAGTGCAGCATATAGAAGGTAAAAAATGTAAAATAAGCAACAATGTAAACATATACTAATTTTTTTTATTATGCAGGCTAACTGAGGAACAGCGAGAATCATATATACAATCTTTATTTGATGAAATTTGTGACGATGACGCTCCCTATGACTTTGACTCAGAAGATGAAGAAGAAATTCAAATCAATGACATTGAAATTGCTGATGACGATGCTGAAGTTTCGCAAAGTGCCGCAGAAGTATTACCTGATTATGCGGACTATGAGGATGATGAAGAAGACGATGAAGAAGAAGAAGTAGAAGAAAATAATGAATTACCTGCTAGTGCCGAAAAATTTGTTGCACGTGATGGTACTGAGTGGATGAAAGAACCAAATGTAAGTCGTCAGGTACTCAGACAAAATATTATAAGAGAATGTTCTGGACCAGCTAGATGCACTGAAATGTTGTCAATAGAGCAAACATTCAAATGTTTCATGAACGTTGAAATGGCTGATATAATTATGCGCCACACAAATAAGTTAGCAAAAGAAACTTATAATGCTTACAACAATGCGCATCCAAACACAACTCCTAAGTCATGGACGCCTGTGTCAATAACAGAGCTGTATGCATTTTTTGGCATACTTATTATGACTGGTGCAAAATATTATGACATAGCAATGGAGAACATGTTCGAGATTTATGGAGCGTCAAAAACTATCCTTTATATCGCGCCACAATGGGAGTCAACCGTTTCTGTTCGATATTGCGGTTCCTACGATTTGACGATAAAAACACTCGTGCAACACGCTTACTAACTGATAAAGCAGCACCGATCAGTGAGTTGTGGACGATGATGAACAATAATCTTGCTGCACATTACAAGCCCAGCTCATGCTTGACGATTGATGAACAATTATTTCCTTACCGTGGACGCACACGGTTTACGCAGTACATACCGTCAAAACCTGCTAAATATGGTGTCAAGGTTTGGTGGATTTGCGATGCCACAAATGCATATCCGCTGCATGGACAAATATATACTGGCCAAGCAGAAACTGGTAGGGAAACGAACCAAGGCGAACGAGTGGTGAAGGATTTGTCTGCCAAATACCAAGGAAGTGGCCGAAACATTACAATGGACAATTTGTTTACGACCTTGCCAGTTGCAGAACTGCTTCTCACCTGGAAACTCACGATCGTTGGAACTTTGCGCAAAAACAAATCATATATTCGTCAAGAAATGAAGCAGAACAAAAACAGGACAATTGGTTCAACGACATTTGGCTTCAAAAATAATGTGGCAATGTGCTCTTATGTTCCCAAAAAAAATAAAGCAGCAATTTTGCTTTCGACCATGCATAATGATGCTGAAATAGCTGACAGTGGGAAACCTGAAATAATTGAATATTATAATCGTACCAAAGGTGGTGTTGATCGAATGGACCAAATGTTTGCGGAATAACCAACACAAAGACAAACAAAACGATGGCCACTAGCGATGTTCTTCAACATGTTGGACATTACAGCTCTTGCAGCCTACATTGTCTACGATATGAATAACCCTATGTTTCCTTGGAGAACAAACAACAAGCGTAAGCAGATCCTGCGCAGCTTGGCTGAAGCATTGTGTATGCCCATTATTGAAGCCAGAGCCATAAATCGTCAAGTGACGCGAAATTTTTCGACTAAAATTGCTATTGAAGCATATTTCAACCGACCGGTGGAATCAATGGTGTCAACAGCAGCATCAACATCTGCCGCAGCGCGCACGCCAAAACCTGTGCCCGGATCTTGCTATTTATGTTACGCACAAGAGGAAAAACGCCGTAGAAAACCCAGAAAGCTGTGCGCCAAATGTAAGAAGCCAATGTGTCTTGAACATTCGGTCACATCAACAAATTGCTCTATTTGCCATGATTTTCCTTAGATATAAGATGCATTTTTATAATTTTTATAATAAAAGTCAATAATATAATGTGTGAAATGAATATTTTTAATTTTTCAAATAAAAAAATAATATAAAAAATGTTTTTTTTTGATTATTATGAGGATTTTTACTATTGGGGTACAAACGTATCCCGGGTGTGTGTTTACGTATATAATGTGTTTGGAAGGCTGTATCAAAACTAAATAATCTTCCTAGATCCGATATCGGTATAGAGGTATAGCGATTCAAAAGTTACAACACTTCAAAGTTGAAAGTGAATACATTTGTACCCGGGTGTGTGTTCTAGGGTTAAATAGCAAGGAACGGCAGTCTACTGTTGGTGGCTACCATTCCAGTATGAAGGTTAGATACCTTAGACAGGCGAAATCAAATTATGAATTTATTTATTTGTTTTATTTTTGTTCAACTAGCTGGCGTTCTTTCTTTACACATTTTACTTAAAATTTGCGTTTTTGATTTCCTGATTTTAGCGGCTAATTTAATATTTTGTATAAAAATATTAATTCTGCTATCATGGGGCGGAAATACACCTAATGGACAATACAGTAGACGTTCGCAAATTAGAACCACTTTGTTTTTGGGGTAGCTCTAATTTCCGAAATGTTCTAATTTCTGGACGTTTTTTTAGTAACGTAAATAATAAAAGTAAGAGTTAAGCTACTTCCAAATACTACATGAAAACATTTTTTTATTTGTTTTATTTATTTATTTAAAAAAATTACAGGTCAGTTCATAACATAAATCTTTTTTTACTTAACAAAAAATAAAATTTCAGAAATTAATTCAAAATACATGGGAATAGGAATCTAGTTCAAAATTAATCTTTTTTTAACATGTAATCAGTAAATTTTTTTTTGTTTTTTTGGTTTCATTAATTCTAAAATTACAATATCGTTACGGAGGGCCAAAAGATTGCCCATGTGCTTAGTGGCAAACAATTCACTCTTGTTGCACCATTTTATTAAGTTATTAACGCTTTCAATGGCTATTGTAATTGAAATAACTGGTGTGTCAGCAACAATATCGTCTTGACAACTATCAGAATACTCATCACCGCTACTCAGTTCATACTCAGATCCGTCTTCAAACACATCCTCATTCCATTTCTCGATGTCATCTATACAGATCCATTTGGTTGAGCCAATTTCTGCTAAAAGAAATAGATTTATTTGGAGAGCTTCATTGCAGTCAAAATTCTTTCTGAGCAATTGTGCTAATGGCACATTATCATCGCTGTCGTATTGGTCAGAGTCCCAATTAAACAACTTGGACCAAGAATTCCTCATCGCTGTTTGCGTTATCACATCCCAAGCTTGTTTCAGAAATAATATTGCGTTTCATTCACTATTCAGTTCACCACCTTCAGCAATTATTTGAGCAAGTAACTTACTTCTGTAAACAAGTTTTGTTAACCTTATGGGATTTTGATCCATTGGTTGCACAGCCGCTGCTACATTTGGTGGAAAGAAATATGCAACTATGTTTCCATCGTTGCTTTGAAGTTTTTCCATTGAGGCATGAGCGGAGCAGTTATCAATGAGCATGAGCGCCTTAGGAGGCAAGTTATTTTTTTCAGAAAACCGGATGACCTGTTAAACTAAAAATGTTTTAAAATTGAAGAATAATTATAGCAATTTTTTTTATTTTTTCATACTTTATTAATAAATATCTTAAGAAACCAATCATGAAAGGACCGAGACGTCATCCAAGCATTTTTGGAAAATGCGCAATGAAGTGGATTATTAAACCCTTTGAAGCACCTTGGAATTTTTGCCTTTCCAAAAACTAAGGGAACTAATTTGTGTGAGCCATCAGCATTTGAGCCAAGTAAAATTGAAATTCGTTCTCTTTGGATTTTGTATCCAGAGGCACTTTTTTCACAAGCAGAGACATACATACGTTTTATCTGGTAGGCAACGATAAAATAATCCGGTTTCGTCCACATTATATATTTGTGACTCCATTAACCCCATTTCAACGACCTTTTCACGAAATTTGTGAATAAACGGAGTGATCGATGCTACATCACTAGAAAGAATTTCACCACCAATTTTTAAAATACGAATACCGTGTCGCTTTTTAAACTTAGTAAACCATCCATCGCTTCCTCGGAATGCATTTTCATTTTTATCGGAATATTCTTCACTAAAAATTTGTTTAGCTTTTTCCTTTAATATTGGTCCAGTCAATGTACACTTCCTTTTACGTTGGTTTAAAAACCACTTATAGAGACGACTTGCCATTTTCGGATATTCAGCACTATGTATAGATTTATTTGCCGCTTCCTGGTAGGTAGATATTTGACTTGATATAGCTGATGGCAGATTTGGCCACATTGAAATCTAGCGCTAGGCGGTTCACTTGAACTCCTTTGTCGAGCTTTTCGAATACCTTTCCTTTGGTTTCCAAAGATAAAGTGTTTTTTTACGTTTATTTGACATGTTTAATAAGTTACTTTCACTTTTCGATAGAGTCTGCCAAAATATGTAGACGCGTATCAAAAATGCAAAAGGAATCAATACATAACTTGGTGATTCCCCTTTTTATTTTAACTTTGTTGAATGAAAAAAAAAACAAAAAGGGAATTTCCTTGTGTTAAAAATGAAAATAAAATGTTCAGAAATTAGAACCTCAAGTTCTAATTTTAGAGCGTTCAATGCATTAAAATCACTGGTTCTAATTCATGAATATTCTAATTTCAGAGAGTTCTGATTTGTGAGCGTCTACTGTAATAATATATAAATAATTATAAGTAAAGCTTGTATAATTAAATAATAAACAGTTTTAATAACAGTAAGATATTTATTTTCGGAAAATAATCTGCGTAAACAAATTTAGGTGCCAGTAATTTTAAATTGATAAGATCTTCGCTTATAAAAATTAAGAAAAGATTATAATGAAAACCAAGATTCCTTTCTTAATTTTATTTAAAACGGTTCCATCTCAATTCAACGGGGTTGCTTCTTAATTGCATTGACAAGTTTTTATCTTAGTTTTACAGATTCTCTTCTTGATTTTATTGAAAAGACATACCCAGTCGTAATTAGAAGGGATTCTTATTGAAAAACAAATCATAGAGAAACCCGCTAGATTTTGTTCTGATTTATAGGGCAATTTAGGTGGTCTTCATGTTCCGTCTATATGTGCACTTATGCAATGAATTGAATAATATAATTTTTTGCACTTGTTTGACTTACTCGATCAAAGTAATATTTGAAGGGTTTATTAACTGGGACGGTTTATCTGCTAAGGCTAGGTTGCCATTTTGAGCAGTTTCTTTTTATATTTTTAAAATTGAATTACCAAATCATAAAGTATAATATATAATTTATATCTATTCACATATGTAAGTGACATATATACGTATATATGTCGACTACATATGTACGTGTGTAACTTTACTCCTAAACGCTTCTCCTACATTTCGCCTCTTATACTCAGAGATAGGAGCTCATAGTGTGGGTGGCGAATAAGTAAGCTTATGATTAGGAAATTAGTATTGTTTAAGCACTTGAAGTGAATTAAAGGTCATACAATTTTAGTTAAACCTAAATCTCGTGTGTTTATTTTTCCACTGGCGCAGTCGGTAGGATCTGTGAAAAAGATCCTTTTAAAACGAACCTATGTTCATTCTATGTTCTAATCACTAAAATTAAATATTAAAACAAACAAAAATTAATTTCTTACGTGAACTTAAAAAAATAATTTATGTGAATGATTCAATAAAGATATGAAACAATTATAATAATAAATAAAAGTGTTTTCTAACCTTAGCTGTTAAACAAAGTTAAAATAAAATAAGCAAAAATATATTTTGAATATATATTAGTACAAAACAAAAAGACAGATTCTTAATTTTCGTTAACCTTTTTTTGTTGGTATTATTATATTTGAATGACCTCTGGTTGCCTTTAATTGATTACGGTCGACTTTCAATTGACTTTCATCTCAAACCACAAATGGGAGTGGAACTTAGAAATCGCACTGAGTGAAACAAATAAAAATAGTGCAAGCAAAAACTAAAAACTAAATAATAGCAACAAGTGAGTGCATAAACAACAACAACATAATTGTGCGCTATACTTTTGAACACTAAGCAGTCGTCATACCTGCATTGTTGTTTGTGTTATAACTTACAAACATTTAAATACTCCGCACTTTTCAATATAAAAAGAGAAGTAGATGGACTTAAGTAAAGAGTTAGAAAATTTAAATGAGTACTTAAGAACATTAGATATTAACGCTGAAACAAACACAATAAACATGGCTGAAGCACAACAAGTAAGAGAGCTGGTGATGCAAAATATTAAACTAATTCAGCCTTTTGAAGGTGATGCTAACTACTTAGCACTGTATGTCGATAGCATTGATTCCATAATGCCTGTGGTTGCACCAACGCAGCCGGCTGAGCGAGCCTTTTATTTTAACTGCATCTTAAGAACTTTACGAGGGGCAGCTTTGGACATCATAAGAAGGGAGCAGCCGTCAGATTGGTCCACGTTAAGGGAACTTTTAGTTGATGAGTTTGGAGAACACACTCCAATTTCGACTCTTATTTTACAAATTAGTAACATAAAATTTAAAGGTAGGGTACGCATTCTTTGTGAGGAAATAAATAACGCAATTTGTAGAATTAAAGATTGTATTAAATTAAAAACTGAAAGTAGTGAAACTAAAACATTTTTGACAAATGAATTAGAACAATTAAGTATCAAAACTCTTAAAACAGAATTGCCAAACCATTTAACTGCGTTGATAAATGCAAACTTAGCCACTAACGTAAAGTCTGCAGTTAAAATTTTAAAAGAAAATGATGCTTATGATTATGTTGTAAAAACTAACTCACGCGCTCCCCATTACCCTAATAATAACAAACTTCATAAATACACTTTACCCGATAGAAATCATTTTTGTCTACCTGTTAATAACAACAACTTTCATACACAGGGAGTCCCATCCAGTAATACTACTTTAGGTCAAAATCAATCCAGACAGGTAAATGTTGGCCAACCCAGTCAACAAAATCATTGTACCCACTCATTAAATAGTCCGATTACACATACCCCAGGCAATGCCCTGCAAACAAATTCATTACAAACACGAGTATCTCATCCCGTTGGGTCAAATCAATCAAGAATACGAAGATATGGTCAACCTGAGCCAATGGATCAGGATATTTCAAATTTTCAATTAGAAGCCTCGGAGGACTACCATCGATTAAACTGACACTAAATAACAAAGAAATCAAATTTCTAATAGATACAGGTTCATCGGTAAGTTTAATTAAACCAAACATATTAAATAATAAAACTACAGAAGTAAAACCAATTATTTTAAAAACGGCAACAGGTAAAGTTGTTCTAGACAAAGTGCAGGAAATAGTTGCTTTTACTAAACATAATTTAAAATTCTATGTGTATACATTTTCTGAAAATTACGAAGGACTTTTAGGATTTGATATACTTAAGAAACTGAATTCGAAAATTAATTTTCAAAATATGACTATTAATTTAAGTGGAAAGCTGTATTCATTTTGTAATAAAAACGATTCGGTACATCACTTTAGCAGTAATTTAAATGTTATGAATGATGACAACGATGAAACTAAAGTTAGACTAAGCCACTTAAATATTGAGGAATATAAAGAGGTCAAAGACCTATTGACAAAATTTAGCCACATTTTTTATAAGGAAGGAAATCAATTAACTTTCACCCACAAAATAAAACATAAAGTCAAAACCATGCACGAAGATCCTATCTACGTAAAGTCTTACCGATATCCGGAAGTGCACAAGGCGGAAGTAAACAGGCAAATAGCGGAAATGCTGGAGCAAAAGATTATTTGCCATAGCGATTCCCCGTACTCTGCACCGCTGTGGGTTGTACCTAAGAAACCGGATCAGGGAAAGAGAAATGGAGAATAGTTTTCGACTTTCGTAAGTTAAATACAATAACGATAGACGATAGGTACCCGATCCCGAACATGGATGAAATCTTAGACAAGTTAGGTAAATGTATGTACTTCTCTACCTTGGATTTAGCTCAGGGTTTCCACCAAATCGAGATGGACCCTGCTGACAGAAAGAAAACAGCATTTTCTACGCAAGGAGGGCATTACGAGTTCTTGCGTATGCCATTTGGGCTGAAAAATGCCCCAGCTACATTCCAAAGGCTGATGAACACAGTATTGGAAGGGTTAATTGGTAAAAATTGCATGGTGTACCTAGACGATATTGTGGTGTTTAGCACGTCACTTCAGGAGCATATCGAATCGCTCGATAAAGTTTTCCAAAGACTGTCTGATGCTAACCTTAAAGTACAGCTTGCCAAGTGTGAGTTTTTAAAACATGAAACAGAGTTTTTGGGGCACGTAGTAACCCCATCAGGCATAAAGCCAATCCCGAATAAAATTAAGGCGATTTTAGATTATCCTGTACCCCAAACGGAAAAAGAGATCAAACAGTTTTTGGGTTTGGCGGGTTTTTATCGCAAATTCATTAAAAACTTTGCAAAAATTACCAAACCGCTAACGAACTGTTTGAAAAAAGGTAACAGGATAAATGCTCAAGATAAAGAATATTTAAATGCCGTTGACACCATTAAAATTTTGATAACTGAAGATCCTATATTAGTGTACCCAAATTATGAAAAGCCATTCACGCTAACTACAGACGCTTCTAACGTGGCCTTGGGTGCAGTGTTAAGCCAACAAAGTCACCCTATTTGCTTTGCGAGTCGCACTCTGAATGAGCATGAGCTTCACTACTCTACTACAGAAAAGAAGCTGTTAGCAATGGTTTGGGCCACTAAATATTTTAGACCATATTTGTATGGTAGGAAGTTTACTATCAACAGCGATCATAGACCACTTCAATGGTTGCATAACTTAAAGGAGCCAAATGCAAAACTGAAAAGCTGGAAGATACGCCTCAATGAGTATGATGTCGACGTGAAATACATTCCGGGCAGGGAAAATCACGTTGCGGATGCGTTATCACGCATAAAAATAGAGGAATGCAATGCTGAGGAAGATGAAATCGCCTCAAATTGTGCAACCACTCATTCGGCTCAGGAAGATAACGAAAGTTATATCCAGATAACAGAAAGGCCGTTAAATTTATTTAAAAATCAAGTAAAGCTTATAAAAGGAAATGAAAGCAGCTGTGAAACGCTAAAAATATTTAGTAACAATCTTGTTTTGATAACTTACAAAGAATTAACGCCAGAATACATAAAAGAAATCATTAAAACCTATCTCTTAAAAAAAAAAACCGTTATATACATGCCAAATGATATCGACTTTCTACAGTTCCAAGATATTTATAAAAACTTGATAACTAGTAGCAGAAATAGAACTTATAGGACAAATAAAGAATTAAAAAATATTTTAGAATATTCTGATTTCAAATCCATTGTTTCAGAAATCCATTTAAATGGACTACACCAGGGGATAGAAAAAGTAGCAAAATATTTTAAAGAAAAATATTATTACCCAAACTACCTCAAAGAAATTTCAAATATTATCAATAGTTGCGAGCTTTGTAATCACTGTAAAAGTGACCACATTGCAAACAAACTACCACTCAGAGTTACGCCTCCGATATATGAAATCAGAGAAAAATATGTTATAGACTTTTGGAAGTGGAACAATGAATTTTATTTGACTTGTATTGATTTATTTTCGAAATTTGCCATGGTAGAGAACGTAAAATCATTAAATTGGCTTGAAAGTAAAAGAGCGCTACTAAAAGTATTTAATACTATGGGACCCCCGAAGATTATGAAAGTTGACCAAGACCAAGGCCTAAATAATATAAACATCAAACAGTGGTGTGATCAATTAAACATAAAAATTGAAGTAACAACAGGCAAAACAGGCATAGGCGATATTGAGCGTCTGCATAAAACCCTCAATGAGAAATTGAGAATAATAAATACGTCGGAAGACAGGGAATTGAAATATTTATAAATAGAACAAGTAATTTTTACCTATAATCACACAATTATTCACTCGACAACTAACGAAATTCCATATAAGATATTTTTTAATAAAGAGCCGCCAAAAAATGACCCGCAAAAAGTCAAAGAAAAAAGAATTGAAAACATTAATAAATACAGGCAAGAAAAAGATATTGATACTAATTTCGTAAATGCGGAAAATTCAAGGAAAAGATTAGATAAGATATGTAATCCATTTAGACAAGTAAGATTGTTAAAAACAGAAGAAGATGGGGAGCATCATATTGTAAAGTTTAAAAACCAAAAAGTCAGAAAGTATGAAAACCAGTTTAAAAGGAAAAAGAAAAAAATATTGAAGAAATTAAATTTGTTTATTAATTTTAGTTTTTTTTTATTATTATGTATTATCTAAATCACTTAAGCAATATTAGTAAATCATCTTATCCTAGTTATCTACAAAAAATAGTATACTAAAATTATTGTAAGCAGTTTTCTAAAGTACGATTATATTTAAAACTAAATAACAAAATTGATTTAGAACAAATATGTATTAAATCTAAACGTAAGTACTTTAATTAAGAAATATGTCCCCTTTTAAAGTTGGGAGGAGTGACATATATACGTATATATGCCGACTACATATGTACGTGTGTAACTCTACTCCTAAACGCCTCTCCTACATTTCGCCTCTTATACTCAGAGATAGGAGCTCGTAGTGTGGGTGGCGAATAAGTAAGCTTATGATTAGGAAATTAGTATTGTTTAAGCACTTGAAGTGAATTAAAGGTCATACAATTTTAGTTAAACCTAAATCTCGTGTGTTTATTTTTCCACTTGTACATATATGCACATAATTTATACTCAGTCTACCGGGTTGTCGCCCGCCATTCAGAAATTTAATTTTACTACCTCAAAATTTGAACCCGCTTTACGCATTTCTTATTTCGTAAATAATATATGTATATTGTTTTCGGCGCCATCTAACGGTGTGTGGGACGAGATGTTCTTTTCGACGGACGGTTGGCGGATGCAAAAAGAAGTTGCCGAGCTGGGCTGTTAGCTGGCGCTGTAATCAATATATATAATTTGGCAATAAGCAAAAAGTCAAAATAAGAAAAATTCACACTGGATGGTGCGATTGAATAGCAAAGAACGACAGACTGTTTTGGCGAAACACAGTTTACAGTTATATGAAAGATAGTTCCAAATACTTTTTTATTCTGGCACAAACATCTTACATAAAAAGCTCTTCTATTAACATTCATGGTGAAGAGCTTTTTTCCTTGTAGTTATCATGGATAAAAGTTAAAAATGCATAAACATCCGCAGTCTACTGATGATAACTGCCATTCCAGTAACAAGGTTAGATGCCTTGGCCAAGCGAAATCAAATTATGGATTTATTTATTTGTTTTATTTTTGTTCAACTAGCTGGGGTTCTTTTTTTTTACACATTTTACTTCAAATTTGCGTTGTTGATTTCCTGATTTTAGCGGCTAATTTAATTCTATATATATAAAAGAAAGTGTCCGAAGCGATGTTATCCCATAACTCGAGAGTGGCCAATCCGATTTTGATGATTTGTACTTTGATGGAAAGGTATTTTCTCAGTACGGGTTAAAAACATAAAGAAAAAAATCGAAAAAAGGTCAGTTAGGGATCTACAGTAAAACTCCAATAATGTAACCCAAGGTGTGAAAGAATTACCAAAAATCTTTCTTACATCGCGTGCGCTGCAAAACCTATTGATTATAGAACAAAATAATGTAAATTAAAGTTGTACACTGCGAATCGCTATTTGATGTGTATGAGCCGGTCGTCGGACGCGGCAACAATAACACTAGTTGTACATTTCATAAATATACTTTATTGACCAGGCACGATGTGCTCCGGCTTATGCTCAACTTAAATCTAACCTAGCCCAAAACCTAACTTAACCATTAAGCCCTAAGAACGCGTATTCAGTGGTCGACGCTGCCGGCTTTGACGTCTGCGTCGTGCTGACTCTGCTTCTGACAATTGTTTATCCAATTTGTGATAGTGCAAGCAACGATCGTTGGTCAATTGTTTACGCAATCGGCTATTGACACTGTTTATGTAAGAACGCTCGATTGCGGGTGGCTTGCTGTCCGTCCGCCTCGTCGCCTTGGTGGTTGTTATTATTTACTTAAGCTGCTGGCACGGCGAATGATATTTCGTTGCTTTAGTGGCGGTCGTTGCCCACACAATCTGCTGATGAGGCAAGATGTTGTATTGGCCTCACCACATTCGTACCCAACTGGAAATTGGGCATTATGTGCTAACTACTCCCCCCTTCGAAACACGATCGTCCTCGTTCGTTGCCATGTCTTTCACCACCAGGTTGATCTCGTGTAATGCTCGTGTTTTCTTCTTGTACTGCCAGAGGAAAGCGAGGCCACTGATCAACGCAGCTACTCCCAGACCCAGGATGAAAGCAAGTGTCCGGCTCGTGACGGCCGTCAGTTCCTATTTAATTTCGTCAATGGTTTGTAGATTTTGATTGTTGAGGCGGTGAAGGTAAGGCAAACTCAAAATGGTCTCATGGCCAGTGATGTTCAGTAGGGTGAAGCAGCAATACCTGGAGCCTTTTCCAGCCTGCTCATTCTGTTAACGTACTTATTGCCGTTCAGGAACACAACATCCTCGAAAGTTACGAGATACGTGCCACTTACATTTCTCTCAGGTGCTTCATCAATGGCAATTCTGGTTGGGCTGTCATTAATGATTATGACTCCATCGTCAACTATGGTGCTAGCGTTCAGGTGACTCGGTTGCGTGTTACAATGTGCTGTGCCTCCGGTGTGAAGTTGCAGTGCGCATGTTGTATTTGTAGTTAATCTACAGAACGTTGAAGTTGTTGTTGCTTCACAGTTGTTGACCGCAAAAATTCCGATCTTGCACTCGACCACTGTGTTCTCGTTGATTTGCAGCACGACGCCGTTGTGTACCACCGGGATATTTGGATATTTGATTACAAAATGAATTACATCATTGTGCTGAATAACTATATCTGTGATTGGCCCAACCAATATGGATTTCAAACCCTCGTCATCAATGATTACTGGATTTACTACCTTTATTTTTGCAAGGGTTATTGCGAGCATTATATTTTGAATTTCCGTGATCATAATTCTATTTCGAGTAAGTAAAATTTCAAAAAGGTGCGTCGTGTCGATTTTTTCTTTCTTAGCTTCTTTGATGATTTCATTTACCGTATTAGTTAGTGCGTTAACTAACTCTCTCTTTGATTATATACTTAGCGAAAACTTGTCTATTTGTAATAGGGGGAGCGACCCTACGTTTGTAACTTCGGTAAGGGAGGAGGTCTTGAACCTTACCCTGGTGTCGTCTGAATTGTTATCCCGTATCTCGAACTGGAGAGTTCTTAACGATCACTCCTTCTCTGATCATAGGTATATTCAATTCTCCTTGGGCGATCTGTGTCCCCAAAATCGTCCCTTTAGGAATCTGAGGAACACGGATTGGGATCTTTACTGTAAGAAGCTGCAGGAGTTTCTTCCTGAGGAACCTCAGGGAAACTTACTCCTGTCGGAAAGTTCGATTGGCAGCTTAGTGGATAAATTCACCGTAGCTTGTAATAAAGCGATAAATTTTTCGTGTCCGCTGAGGAGGCCTTCGGGCAAATCTAAGCCGTACTGGTGGACTTTGGAAATTTCGGAGCTCAGGGCTTCGAGTAGAAGACTTTTTAACCAGGCGAGGAAGAGCAAAAAACCCTCGGATTGGGAACTCTATAAGATCGGACTGGGAATATATAAGTCCGAAATAAGGAAGGCTAAGAGGGAATCGTGGAGAAGTTTCTGTGAGAACGTCGAAGGATGCCACGAGTCCTCCAGGCTTAGGCGGGTGCTCGCGAGGGCTCCCGTCCCCTTGGGATGTCTCAGGGACGACTCGGGAAACTGGACGATGAGCAGTGAGGAGTCGCTCAAACTTCTCCTCGATTCCCACTTCCCCGGAAATCCTGAACCATTTGAGACTACAGGCGTGGAACCAGGTGCCATCTATGTCTCTCCTTGCGACATGTTAGAAGAGCGTCGCCTACTCTGGGCGTTACGCTCCTTCAAAGCGTTCAAGTCGCCAGGAAATGATGGTATCATTCCTGCCCAGTTGCAGATGTCCGAACGGGTGTCGTGTCGGTGGTTGGCGCCTATTTACGCGAGCTGCATAAGTAGAGGCTATATTCCCAGACTTTGGAGGAATGTGAGGGTTATATTTATTCCCATATAAGAGAGGAAATACCGCGAGAGCGGCTGTCGCATGCTCAGCATGCCTACTCGAAGGGCAGGTCCGTGGATACGGCTCTGCATATGGTTGTTAATGTCATTGAAGAGTCTCTTGAACACAAGGACTTTGCAGTTGGTGCCTTTCTGGATATTTATTTATTTATTTATTTATTTATTTATTATTATTATTCGTCTACAGAAAATCTTACAGACTACTAGATTAATTAAATACTTTAAAGAGATTTAATTTAAAAGTATACACACTTAAATTGAAGTTAATAGCCTCAGAATATGTATTGCATAACCGAATGCATCTCGATATTGGCTCATTATATCCGTACGTAGACCTATGCGCAGGAACAGTTAACAGACGAACTTGTCTGAGATCGCGTGTTGGATGGTTGAAATTTATTGATTCATAGATATGCGTACAATTAACTCTACCATTGATAACGTTATATATAAATAATATAGAAAAGTAACTTCTTCTGTCTGATAAGCTTGTCAGCCCTAACAGTTTGCGCCTGCCCAGATAATTAGGCATTCCATCAGGCCAGTGAAGTTTAGATAAAGCAAACCTAGTAAACATTTTCTGTACCCTTTCTATTCTTTGCGAGTGGATTTGGAAATATGGACTCCAAATAATGCAGCAATAATCTAGAAGACTACGCACCAACGAGGTGTAAAGTGACTTTATAGTCATTGGATCAGAGAAGTCAGTGGAGTTACGGCGTATAAAACCTACCATTGAACAAGCTTTAGATACTATGTGATCTATATGCTTCGTAAATGTTAATTTTGAAT
This sequence comes from Anomoia purmunda, assembly GCA_951828415.1. Classification (NCBI taxonomy): domain Eukaryota; kingdom Metazoa; phylum Arthropoda; class Insecta; order Diptera; family Tephritidae; genus Anomoia; species Anomoia purmunda. Next base: position 38,135,609 of record OX639994.1, on the reverse strand, counting down.
CAAAAATAACACCCAAGTCCTTAAATAACGTATTCCTTCCCAAAGAATTGTGATCCAATGAGTAGGCGAAGTTAAAGAGGCTACTTTTTCTTGAGAATGAAACAACGCAACACTTTTGGATGTTAAGATGAAGGTTGTTCAAAGCGCACCATCTGTAAAGATTATCTAGATCGGATTGAAGATCGACGCAATCTGAAATATTCCGTATTTTCATAAAGAGCTTCACATCATCAGCAAACATCAAACATTCCGCTTTAGAAAATAGATTTGGCAAATCATTAATAAAGATTAAGAATAATAGTGGACCGCAATGCGTTCCTTGAGGTATTCCTGACCATGCATTTACGGCTGTAGATGAGCAGGTGGTGCCCATTTTGACATATAGTCGTCTTCCTGTTAAAAAGCTATGAAAAAATTTTAAAACTTTTTCTTTGAAACCGAATGCCCAGAGTTTGTTGATCAATATTGCATGATCCACTTTATCAAAGGCTTTCGAAAAGTCAGTATAAATTACATCAAGCTGTGCTTGATCTTCAAAAGCATTAATAATTTTATTTGTTAACAGCATTAGATTAGTGCAAGTCGATTTCTGTGACATAAAGCCATGTTGAAATTTCGATAATGCGGGAAAGACGTGATCCATTAGTTTTATTCGAAGTACGAAATCAAAAAGCTTTGAAATCGTGCTTGGCTTAACAATGGGTCTGTAATTACAAATGTTATTGCGATCACCCGACTTGTAAATAGGGATTATTGAACCTACTTTCCAGCAATCTAGAAAGATTGAATTATCAAGACACATATTAAAAAGATTTGCTATGGGAGTTGATACGAACGCTGAATGCAGCTTAAAGAATATTGGGGCAAAGCCCTCATGGTCTACATCAATGTCCGTATTGGAAATTGCAAGCTCTACTTCAACCGAGGAAATCGTAAAGCTGTCAATATTCTCTAATGGCAAGGGTGGGATTGCATGATTGCTAATAGCATCATATTTATGATATACTTTCTGAAAGAAATTTGCAAATAAATTGCAGGAACCGACAGGATTCTCAGACACTGAATTCTCAAAGAAAAAGTTAGTCGGATAACCATTCGTTTTGCGTTTAGAATTAATGTATTGCCAAAACCTTTTGGGCTTAGATCTTAACATTGATTCAACTTTTAACAAATGTCGCTTATACAGAAATTTGTGTAGACTGTCAAATTGCTTTCTTACACGAGCGAAATTTTGATAATCTGAAACTTGCTTCGATTTTCTATATCTTTTGTACGCTTTACTTTTTGTGTTTTTTAATTTGCATAGCCTCGCATTGAACCAGGGTGGTTTATTTCTAGGTGACAATTTCCTGATCGGAATGAAACTGGAAATTATATCAGACATTCGCAAACAAAAAGAGTTGTACGAAGTTACAGGGCCACTCTGGGTGTTCAAGAATGACCAATCTATTTGTTCAATACATGCGTTAACTTCATCCACATTGTAATTACTATAGTCACGGACATAGGTGTAATTTTTCGACATTTTCTGGAATAAATAAAATCTGAAATCAATTTCGAGTGCGGAATGATGAAGTGTCTTAATCGATATAGCAGAAAGACACTCCTCACAAGATGCATTCAATTCGGCAGAAATAAATACTAAATCTAATATTCTGTTCGAATCATTTACTACATGGTTCATTTGGTTAAAACCATGTGATAATAGTGAACTAGTTACTAATAAATCTATGTCAGACTTTATGTTAAATGGTAGCAATATATTATTTTCTAGAACCCATTGTATATTACTTAGATTAAAATCGCCAAGATAAATTATTCCATCCAATTGATTAGCACTATTAGTTATAAATTCTAAATTAAATAAATGCTTTTCATAAATCTCAATATTACTGTTCGGTGGGATGTACGATACAGTAGAAATAATGATTTAGAAGTTGAAAATTGTATTTTGACACAGATTTGCTCTATTTGAGTATGGCTTAAGTCTAAAGTAACAATATTACTCGAGAGGTCCGCACGTACTGCAATCAATACTCCACCGCCCCTGTCAAGACCAGTTGATATAGGACAGCGATCCAAGCGATACACCTGGTAGAATTCGTCGAAAAACTCCGACGAAGAAATACCGTCGTTCAGCCAAGTTTCAGTAATGGCTATAATATCATATTCATGAAGCGAGAGGTCACGATAAACGCTTGCTGATTTTGTGCGCATACCACTAACATTTTGATAGTAAATCTTAAGGTTGCCACAATTATAACGCTCTTGCTGAGATATTGGTACATTATTGTTTGTTGGGTGCTTCTTTCTTTTTTCGAAAAAAGCGAAACGGACGTACTCTTACACCCGCAGGCCATAACTCTGGATTTAAGAGATTTTTGTAAAGCGGTGGTGGGATACCAAGTTTGAAATTAACTCTCTTCGGAGATTCATCATTTTTCGTTAGCTTCACACACGAAATAACTTTGATGTTTACCTGCATATGGTTAGCAACATAATTGGCTATATCAGCAGCATTGACAGATGATTTAAATGAAGAGAGATGAACCCACTTCATAGGCACTGAAACATCCAACTCACCCCCCACATTCGTTCCAACCACAACATTATGTTTTCTTCTAATGCTTGCATGTGACGATGAGTTATCAGTAGGCTCAGTCACGGGAGCAGCAACCACAGTGGAGAGGGAGATGGGCGCATTCTCAATTGCAATTACTTGCGTATCAACAGCGTTGTCTATTTGAATGCCAACGTTAGCATTATTATCAGTCGAGTGCACAGTAGTAGAGTTGTTAGTAACAATAACTGACGCAGCAGCATCAAGCCCGAGAGTGCCATTATCAAGTGTAGGTTCGTTGGCTGTGACGAATGAGAATCCGAGGTGACACTCTTAGCAATGACATTGTATTGCTTTGGTGCTGGCGAAGACTGAAACTGGCGCGATGTTTGGGCAATGTCTTGTTTTTTGATCTCGCAGAGGTCAGTGCCCTTGTTTGTTTTCGATCTTGTAACGATGACATTTGTGGTCGCGTTGTTGTTAGAAGGTGCCTTTAATAACATCCAGCCACAGGCAATAGTCGGATCCTTGGCGGAACTTGGGGTTGAGTCGGGTCTGGTAAGGCTCATCAATCACCTTCTCCGGGATAGAACTGTCGTGGCGGAATGGGGCAGCGCCTCCATCCAGCGAAAGGTGAGTAGAGGCACTCCACAAGGAGGGGTTCTCTCGCCACTCCTTTGGGTCGTTGCTATCAATGGCGTACTGAAGGAGCTGGAAAGGGTAGGCTGCACGGTTATTGCCTATGCTGACGATGTTGCTCTCATTGTCAGGGGTAAGTTTTTGAGTACCCTTTTTGATATCATGCAGGGGTACCTTAATCAGATCGTGAATTGGTCTGCAGGGTGTGGACTCGCGATAAATCCTAGCAAGACAGAGCTGGTATTATTCACCAGGAGGTACAAAGTACCGGTCGCCCATCCTCCTTCAATAGGTGGCGTCCCGTTGGTGCTTTCTGACCGGGTCAAGTATCTGGGCTTGATTCTGGATAAGAAGCTCTCCTGGGGGCCAAATATTGAGGAAAGGGTGAAAAAGGTTTCGGTCGCGGTGTACTGTTGTCGGGGTGCTATTGGGAAGAGATGGGGCCTCTCTCCCAAGGTAAACTATTGGCTTTATGAGACTATAATAAGGCCTATAATGTTTTATGGAGTGGTGGTCTGGTGGAACTCACTAGACAGTGTATCTAAAGCTAAGCAGCTAGAGCGGGTGCAGCGGTCCGCGCTCATTGGGATCAGTGGGGCGCTTAGGACCACACCCACTCTCGCGCTCAATGTTATGCTTAACGTGCTTCCTGTGGACATTGCAGGTAGGGTTGCAGCAGCCCATGCAGCAGCACGGCTAGAGTGCAATGGATACAGACTCAGCTCGGCCTTTGGGCATTCTAGGATTCTTACCTCCGGAAACAGATTACTGTCTGCCTGCTCCAGCTCGTAGTTGCTCCCTATCCACTTACATCCCGCGTAGGGAGGAGTGGAAGGAGGGGGGCTTGTGGGGCGGTGGGACGGTGAACTTTTTCACGGATGGCTCGAAGCTGGATGGTAAGGTTGGGGGAGGGGTCTTCTGCGATGAGTTCTCCCTCAACCGTAAATTTAGGCTTCCGGACCACTGCAGTGTATTTCAAGCAGAGGTGGCCGCAATAAAGGAGGCAGCCGATTGGCTACTTACCAATGTAATACCCTCTAGACGGGCCAACATTTATTCGGATAGCCAGGCCGCTATTAAGGCCTTAGGATCGCTAATGGTGAGATCAAAACTGGTCAGGGAATGCCTGACTTCCCTCGCAGCCGCCTCGGAATATCTCGACGTTAGACTAATTTGGGTACCGGGCCATAGCGACATCGCAGGGAACTGCATGGCTGATGAGCTTGCTCGGCAAGGCACCCTGGAAGTCATTTCTCCTTGCAGGGAGGGGGTGGGGGCTCCTTTGACTGCCTACGGGCTTCTCCTGGACAGATGGGCTTTATGTCGTCTCAGCGAGCGCTGGGAAATTGCCACGACATGCAGAATTGCAAGGTCCCTCTGGCCGAGAGTGGATCGTGGGCGCTCAAGGGAGCTGATGTCGCTTACTAAGCGGCAACTCTCGACCCTAGTTGGTGTTTTGACTGGGCATTGTCCGTTGGGTACTCACGCGGTTAGGCTGAAAATAGTCTCTGACCCTTTCTGCCGCAGCTGTATGGAGGAGGATGAGGTGGATTCATCTTGTCATTTTCTGCTCAGCTGCCTTGCATTTGCGAGACTGAGGTTCAAGTACCTGGGCTCGTACTTCTTTAGCTCTCCAGAAAACCTTTCTGGAGTGGAGATTGGTAATTTGCGTGACTTCATTCGGGGCACGCAACGTTTCTCAGGTTAATCTTTCCTGACTTTCCGATTCACGTTACCGTTCATAAATTAGGTGGTATCACAACGGACTCTTACTATGTCTAAGTGAGTTCCCTTTGGGGAACTACCACAGTAACCTAACCTAACCTAGTGCGTTAATCTGCTCCTGTGTCTTTGTGTTAATCACTACTTGTCTATTGTTGGATTCTATTAGTTGGGCTTCTGTCATTCTAATTTGGTGGAAATCGTCAGCGTCTGGGGTACCTGTGATAAATTTAAGGGCTGAACCCAGAAAGTCTAGGCTTCTTGCCATTCTGTGATGCACGCTTATAGCGGCTAGTAATGTTCTAACATGCCCATTGTCAGTCTCTAGCAACTTTCGCATGTGCGACTTCGGGAACAGGTCTGTCATGTTGGCAGTTTCGTCTGTCATGCGCACAAACTCGGTCAAATTAGTTGAGTGCCTCAGGTAATTGTATTCGTTCCATACTAGTGCGTCGCCGTCCACTACCGGTATGTAATGCGAGTGTGAGTAATCCGTTAATTTGGCTGCCGCTACCCCGAAAGTGAGAAGTATTGTGATTGAAAACCTAAAGAAGCAATATAAGGTGATTAGTATCGTAAACCTAGTTAAACAGAATATAAATTTCTAAGGCTAAGTACTTCATCTAAGGTTGTCCTTATGGACTATCCTTCCATTTATTAGGACTGTTGTCCCCAAGTCTGCCTCCACTCTCTTCTCCTCGCACAGGGGAGTTAACTTGTTCCCTTACCTTCTATTAGTTTTTACCATTACCGTTTCCCCCACTTCAAAGACCCTGTTCTGCCTTGAAGGGTTATTTCTAGCCAGCTGCGCCTGTTGCGCTTGTTCAATTTTACTTTTTACTTCCTTTTGGAATTCTTTGGTTGAGGCGTATATTACCTCAATAGGCTCTTTATTTGTGACCGAATGTATTGTTCGGTTGTATTCAATAGTAGCTTGAGTGATCAGGTCGATTGTATCGCTTATTCTTCTTTCAGGTTTGAGGCACCTAGCGATTTCTACCAAGGTACTATGAAATTTCTCTACCTGTCCGTTTGAAGTACTGTGGAGAGGGGGAGCGTTTACATACTATATCAATCCCATATTGGTTCTTTAACAGGGTCACAATGGTGTCCGAGTTGAAGGACGCCTCGTTGTCACAATAGACAGTTTTTGTTCCTGGGAAGAAATTAATAAATTGGAGGATGGGTACTTTTACATCCGTTATTGTCCGAGACGGTATCGGTTGAACTACCGCAAATTTAGAGAATTTATCAACACAAGTTAAAAAATGTTTCTTGTCTGTGGAGAAAATATCTATGTGTAGCATTTCCCCTGCGTATGACGGAATCGGCGTAACGCCTTCTAGGGTGTCGATCGTATTTGGCTTTCGTGCATATTTTGCAGTTTGTGACAATTTCGTTTGCCAATTTGAACATTTTCGGAAAATAATAGTCACAGAGGATCTGTTTCACATTTTCCTGCGCAGCTCTATGAGCGCGATTGTGTTCAGTAGTAACTATTTCCCTTTGTTCATCCTTGTTCGTAATATCCGACACCATGTTTTTGCAGTACCAGAATTTGGTAGATGGGAAGCACCTTACCAATTCGTGTTGTATGCTGGCTAGCGCCGGTAGCTCGCAGTGAATCGCGTTCACCACGAGGGGGTTAATAACCTCCTTTACTTCGTCAATGAGGCTGTTTCTATCCATGAAGTGAATAACGTGGCGAGTTTTTCCGCCAAAGAGTATAAAATTTCGTTTCAAAGGAAAACGCGACTCTTTCAAAACTATTTGATTCCTGAAGCAGTTTATGGGGTTTTCCGTTGCTTCGACCGTGTAGGTCAGTAATAATTCACTGTGAACTGTCGCCGCGTTAGATTTGGGTTCGTTTTCCAACGCATTTATGTTTTGCCGGGAGAGAGCATCTGCGACAGAGTTTTCCTTACCTGGTTTATAATGAATTTTAGCGTTATGTTCGTCTATGAATGCTTTCCACCGTTTTATCTTTGCATTCGGGTTCTGGTCAGAAACCGCTAACGTTAGAGGCTGGTGGTCTGTATAGATGTTGATATCCCTAGTTCCGTAGAGATAATTTTGAAGTTTCCCTAAAGCCCATACTATGACCAGTAATTCTCTTTCATTTGTTGCATAATGCATTTCCCTATCTTTCAGCGCTCTCAATCATTGTAATGGGTTTACCATTCTGCGAGAGGACTGCGCCAATGCCGTGAGCGGAGGCGTCTGTCGTTAAGTCAAATGGTTTTTTAAAATCTGGATACATTAACATGACATCTTCAGATGCCAGGATGTTTCTTAATCTTTCGAAGGCATTGCGTTGCGCTTCGCTAAAATCAATGGGTACCCTTCTGGACCTGTGTTTACTTACTGAGCCATTTTCACCTTTTAGGATCTCAGTTAGAGGCCTTGCTATGGAGGTGAAATCTTTTACAAAACACCTGTAATAACTTGCTAGCCCTAGAAAGGATCTTAGGCTGAACAAATCCTTAGGTTCAGGATATTCTTGAACGGCTTTGACCTTTGTGGGGTCAGTTTTTGCCCCACCTCTTGTTACTATGAAACTGAGATACTCCACACTTGTTTTAAAAAAATGTGTTTTTTCTCGTGACACTTTCATGTTGGCTTCACACAGTTTTTCCAAAACCCATGCTCCGATTCACTTTCGGAAAAAATTATGACGTCATCGACGTAAACATAGCATGATTTGCCAATTTGTTCGCGTAAGACGTCGTCGATCGCCCTTTGGAAGATGCTTCCAGCATTCTTCAAACCGAATGGCAATCGACAATATTCATATTTCCCACCGTTAACGGAAAAAGACGTTTTCTCGCGATACTGTTCGGCGAGGACAATCTAATGGTAGTCTGACTTTAAATCTAAAGTAGTAAAGTACTAGGCTTTCCCAAAATTTGCCAGAATCATTGAAATATTCGGCATTGGGTACTTATCGGCAATAGTGCGCTCGTTGAGCTTCCTAAAATAAATAACCAGACGTTTATTTTTGTTGCCTAATTCGTCGTAACCCTTTTTATCTACGACCCAGGTTGGGTTATTGTAAGGGGACCTTGACGGTCTAATGATTTTATTGCGTAGCAATTCTCTTATTTCCTTTTCGACAAAATCTGCTACTCCCATTGGGTGAGGGTACAACTTCGAATAAATAGGCTCATTATCCTCGGTTCGGATCGTGGCCACAACCGAAGTGTTAAATGGCAACAGCTCGTTAGAGTCTGCAAATGCCTTAATCCTTTTCAGGATCATTTTTTTAAATTCTGCCTTTACTGAACTTGGTACCTGTATGTCGTTGACATTTGTAAAGTTAACGTTGCTGCACTTATGGTATTGCAGATCTTCTGACATGGTACCATAATTTATTTCGCCTCCGTCTAGGTCAATAGTCGCGCCCACCTGCGTTAGCAGGTCAAGACCTATGATTCTATCGAACAGTGTTAGACTATCCAACACAAAGAATGGGGATGTTACCCCGAAAATATTTATCAGGCATTTCTGTTTGATTTTGTTAGACCCATGGATAGAGTTCGCATTAAACGGGGAGTCTACTGGTTTTACGCCTTTAAGCTCCTTTATGGGCCTGACATAATTTTTTGCCGCCCCCGTGTCAATTAAAAACCTCAGTGTTTTCCCAGCCAATGTCCGCTCAAGGAACGGTAGCCGGGAGTGGCCTCTAAAAAATTAATAGAGTCACTTTCGTAGTCAATTCCATTTTCATTGTCTACCTCTGCTACTGCAGCTGCGACAGCAACCTCATACGCTTGGGGATCCTGATCAATATCTGAATGATTCAAATTGTTGATCCTTTGACGCCTAAAATCTGTCATACGCTCTGAATTATTCTGTCTCTTATTTCCCTGGAAGGGAGCATTGTGAATACCGGCAGCTTGTGCCTGTTGGTATTCTGTTGGTTGCCTAAATTTAAATGAACAAGGATCGATGCCCATAGGTTCGGGGCCTGTACCATGAAAATCCCTATCATTTTGGCGTTGCCTAAATGATGAAGCCTTTCCTGCATTATTTCTGCCCTGACTCTTGAAGTAATGTGGATTTTTTGCGTCGCTACTATTCTGTGAATAATTATTTTGCCGCCGAGTTTGGAATTTTTGACCCCCTGACTTTTGATCTCTCTCTTCGGCATTTTTAGCGTAAGTTGCCGCGAACATGTACCTATCGTGATTCGACTCGTCCTCGCGGGCTAGTGCCAAGGCACTTGGTAGATCCTTTGGTCTAGCTGGGAATACAGCCTGGTGTTGGGGTCTTTTTAAACCCAATACGAACGTGTTTAGGGCATCACATCTAAATTTTTCATTTAGGACAGCTGCAGCAGCTGCGTCATATGTCATAAGCGTTTTATTTGTTATGAGGGGCAGTTTCCCTTCTATCTCATCATAGTACTGTGACAAGCTCAAATCGCCCTGACGCAAAGTATCTAACTCTTGTTGGAGAATGCGCACTGGAGTTTTGTCAGCGTAGGTGAAATCTAATCGTGCCACCATGTCCTCAAAATTTAAAACTGTGTTAAATGAGGCCAGTATATTATTTGCTGAACCGCTAATCTTATTCCGAATAATACCTACTGCCTCATAATGCCTTACGCTGCCTTCATAAGGTTCGAATAATTCGTAGGCGGCCATCGCTGCCTGCCTCCACGAAATATATTCCTCTTGTTTACCATCAAACTCTGGCAATGACTTGACGAGGTCTAACGTCTTCTGGTAGCTTTCTACTTCAGGGGTCGTGACTCTCAATGCACTCATCTCGTTTCTAACTTCACTAATTTTTCATCAATAATCTGTTTCCATTGAGCGGCCTGTGCCGCCAATGCGGCTTCTAACACCGCTTGTACCTGTCTTGCGTCCATACCCGTTTCTGTTTTCACTACGTCTGCCACACTTAACCTGCTAGTATGGTTTATCAATTCCTGCACTGAGTTATCGTAAAGCTCTTTATCGTGAGGGGGGGTGGCTCATTAGACCCTGAACAAACTAACACACACAAATATTCTTTCACTCAAACGCGGCACAATCATTAACGGCCACCAAAACAATGAAAAAACAAAAATGAAAAAAAGATCACTTCACTCTTTATACAATGCTGCTTTATTAATTTCACAAAGGATGACGATTGGCTGTGCCATTCACTTACATGATTTTCGAATAAATAATTTCGTTGCTCTGTGGTTGGGTTGTTGATTGTTGATCGCTAATTTTCCTTTTCGTGCCCCACGTCGGGCGCCAATTAAAGTTGTACACTGCGAATCGCTATTTGATGTGATTGAGCCGGTCGTCGGACGCGGCAATAATAACACTAGTTGTACATTTCACAAATATACTTTATTGACCAGGCACGATGTGCTCCGGCTTATGCTCAACTTAAATCTAACCTAGCCCTAAACCTAACTTAACCATTAAGCCCTAAGAACGCGTATTCAGTGGTCGACGCTGCCGGCTTTGACGTCTGCGTCGTGCTGATTCTGCTTCTGACAATTGTTTATCCAATTGGTGATAGTGCAAGCAACGATCGCTGGTCAATTGTTTACGCAATCGGCTATTGACACTGTTTATGTAAGAACGCTCGCTTGCGGGTGGCTTGCTGTCCGTCCGTTGTATTGGCCTCACCACATTCGTACCCAACTGGAAATTGGGCATTATGTGTTAACTTGTACTACGTCTTTGCAGAACATATAATTATGTTAGTTATGTCACAGTAGGTGTTTTCTCATTTAAAAAAATATACATAAATGCCACCGCTAAAAAACAGCTTTTATTTCTACTTTGGAATTAATCCTTATCAAAATAAATGACTTCATATTTAAGTCTGCTTCCATACCATTACATAACTTTTTGAATTATTCAATTTGGACATTCCATTCGAAAGATATCACAAGTTTAAAAATGTAAGTTATTTGAAAAATGTCGCATGGTCGCCACTCACGCCGCGCAGTGGTAAATTTTGTTCAGAGGTGCGGCAATAAATAGAAGGAGGTATCGTAGAGCTTTGAAATTTTGCATAGATGCATTTTAAAATAAAATATTGACAACATTTTTGGAAAATCCGCCCACGGACACGCCCACCTCCCATACAACTGAAACTTAAAAAGTGCTTTATTTTTGAAGATTTTTACGCTAGAGCAACAAAATTTTGTGAGTTTGTTTGTATCAACAATGGCATACCCCATAATAAATATTAAGGTGATCTGCCAACGAACACGTTTACCTCCCATACAACTTTGAAGTTATAAGCGTCGTACTTAACAACAATTTCAAAATAATAGAGAAAACATCAATAATTTGATTTTTAATCATATTCCATTAACATTTCCTTTAATTCATCATGATATTCTAATTTATTAAATTTAAATTTTTTTCTGAATTTGTTAATAGATGGATCTGATGTTACCAGCAAATGATGCATAACGTCTTCATCGGTGGACGACCTTGAACATTTTCTCGAATGATGGAGTCTATAATTTCTACAATCTTTATTTCTGGCTTCCTGTGCTTCCTCAGATAACAGTATAAATATTTGACAGCCGATCGGCATTTTCGTTTAGAAACCTTTGCATATGGCAATTAGCTTTTTCCCATTTCAATTTAAATTTCTGTAAAAATATGTTAACCAAAATTTTTTTTTAATTTTTCAATGATTTCCGTAGATATATTAGCGTTAGTTGTCGAAATAACACCAACAAGAACATCGATATCTTTCTCGCAATCAAAAGCGTTTCAGAAATTAGAAATAAGATAATATTAAATAAGCCATTTTCGATAATATAGCGTAACCGCCTTGCGTTGCTGCTCCTATAATATTTATAAATAATATTTATAAAACGGCCGAAAACACATTGCATATTGAGATTCCAGTAAATAAACCTTAACTAACATATCTACCTACATAGGAAACATTTTCGTGTACTTCGAACTGTGCGGACGTGTTTTCTAATCGCTCTGAATTTTCGTAATAATAATCGCATCCCGGTGGCTTGTACTTTAATTCATTTTAATAATTATATTATGGTTGGAAAACCTGAAACAGTGACTCTAATTTGTTCTAATAATTTTATTTCAAAATAAGCAAATAAACTGCATATTCATCATGCCTTGCGCTTGTGGTCAGAAAGTTGATCGCGCACAAGTAAAAGTTCAGTGCGCCAAGTGAAAAGATTTCTTTCACTTGGCTTGTGTTGGTATGCTACAGGCAGATCTCGACTTTTTGCAAAATTCGAATCAGGCTTTCTTTTGCAAAGTGTGTATGGTTGAGCGTCGTGGCTCTATTCGTACGCCTGCCCCACCCGCTGCTTCGGTGGAGATAGTTGCTGCTAAAAGTGCTAGTGCACCTAAAAATGCTAGTGAAAATGTGTCAAATGAGCATATCAAGAATCAACATATAACCCTTCTTACTATTGCTAAAGAGTTATCTGCATTAAGAGCTGATAATGTGCGTGTGCTCTCAATACTAAATTCGTTGACTGCAGACAACAAACAGCTGGTCCAAAAGTCTAATACTCTACATGCAGAAATTACTTCTCTACGCTCAAAACTTGATTTTAAAGATGCCGCTATTTCTTCGCTTACTGCAGAAGTAAGAAAACTACACGGCTTTGTTGGTTCCGAAAATCTCAACAAAGTTCGTGCCAGCAAAAGCAATGACACAATTGGTGCTGCTAATCAACCACTGCTGCCTTCTTCGCCCTCAAACTCGTCTGCTCACTCTCTTGTGTCTGATTTGCACTCTTATGTTCCTGCTAACGCTGCGTTACTCTCTGCTGGTACGTATAGCGCTGTTGTCACTAATGCTGTTAGTGAGGAGCCCACGCCAAGTGCTACTGCTGCTGCTACTACATCAGCTCTGCGATCGACATCTAGCTTGCTTGTCTCTGCTGCGAAGTCGACGCCAAGTGCTACTGCCGCTGCTACTACGTCTGCTCTGAGAGCGACGTCTACTGCTTATGAGAGGACTGCGAAATCGACTTCTCATGCTTTAACAACTAATGGCGATCAACTGAAAGTGCCTGCTGAGAAATCTGTTGCCAAAGGCAACCGTATGATGCTTAGACAACCTTTAGTTTTTGGTTCCAACCACAGCAATGAACTTACAGCCTTATTCTGTGTACTTGACTAATAATCAAAAAATTGACAATTAGTAAAGATTTTTATCGATTTGACAAATTTCCCTATTCTGTGCATGACGCGACAACTCTAAAAAGTTTTAAAAACTGTGCTTCTCCCCACACTATGGTGAGATAAACAATGTAAACAGAAATCAGCTGTCTACACAATTAAAACGCAAAATGGAATCTGCAAGCACGTAAGTATTTTATATTTTATTGTTATTTTTGTGAAAAAATGTGTAATTAATAGTATTTTTCACAGAAAACCAAAACAAGAGCGCGCTACTCATGAGCAACTGGAGCACTACGTTGCTTTTTATAAGAGTAATCCGGAACTGGGCATTGGGAAAAATAGCCCCAGGTCTCCGCAGCAGATACAAAATCTTTGGAAGCAGTTGGCGGACAAATTAAATGCGTTGCGAGGACCCACACGGACCCCGGAAAAGTGGAAGGAGGTATGTATTTTTGTATGTTTGCATGTGATATGTTTTGAGTGAAAAAATATGTACTTACATACATATGTGTGTATATCGACATATGCATATGAATGCACATATGTATGTTAATACGCATGTATGTTTTGTCATAAATTTATTAACATCAAAATTTCATACATGTAGACCCTTGGAGTATGGAAGAGTCAGCTGCGCACACGTGCACGTCGCGCAAGGATGCACAACCGACCCACTGGTGGTGGTCCTTACATAAAACCAATGGGCGAATTTGAAGAGCGTGCTCTGGCTACCTTTGGATTGCTTGCAATCGATGGAGTAGGAGTTGGAAGTAGTGGGCTTGCACCACTTCGAGAGACAGCAGTTGACTCCCGAACACCACCTAGTCCTACGCAATCAGTAGCTGCCACTCAGCCTGCAAGCCCAGAGCCGCCATTGGAAGGTCTGATAGTGAGTTCGCCGACGCCAACGTCTGCAGTGATGCCAATGGACTCAGAAATCGAGGTATGTAACATTATTTCCGTAGCGATTTTCGCTTTGCCATTCACTTCGATAGTGTCATAATCTTATTCATACGTGCATATACGATAGTAGTAATATGAAAATATTTTAATTTTTTTGTGAAAAAGTATTAGTGTTCCTATACTAGTTTTTTAGTTTGATTGTGACACTATTGATGCAAATAAGCGGAATGTTGTTTTTTAACTGACAGTGACTATATTTGCATTTTTAGAATGGTACTGTTTTGGAAGGCGCACCAGCACGTATGTCTCGCGGTGATAGAAACCTGCTAATTAATACCCTCATTGAAAACATGAGTAAAAGAAATTTATATGAGGAGCAGCGACAACGCAGAGAGGAAGAGCAGCGTGTAGAGCATCGGGAAACGATGCAGGCTATTCAAGCCTTAACCAGTGTTGTCGCTGAACTGGTTAAGGTTTTGAAACCTCCGTAATTTAATTTAAAAAAAGTTAAAAACTTTTAAAAAAATATGTATGTATATATTTAAAAAAATCCATGTATATAGTTAAGCCTGATTTGAATTGAAATGTGAATACCCACACATACATGTGTACCTGAAATGCAATTTAATTTTTAAAAAAATATGTATGTATATATTTCAAAAAATCCATGTATATAGTTAAGTAAGACTGATTTGAATTGAAATATAAATACAAATACATACATAAGTACATAAATGCTGAAGGACGCTTTTGTCCATGTATATAGTTAAGTAAGTTAAGTAGCAAGTGAATTAAAAAAAACATATGTACCTGAATTGCAACTGAATTAAAAAAAAACATGTGTACTTGAAAAAAACATTTATTTTGTGTTTAATTAATTATGTACATATGTACGTGAGGAGCTATATGGAGCGTGGGGAAGAGAAAGGGAGGAAAATGAAGAGGATGATGAAAATATAGTAGAAATCGTAAAGAAGGATTTGGAGGGGGAAGAGAGAGTGAAATAGAAGAAAATGATAATGGAAATGCAAACGTATTGATTTTTATATACGAAAATAATGAGAGATGCATAAAATCATAGCGTTGAGATGTATTTCGACCTTATTCTCTCTCCTTCGCGAGTGTTTTGGGAAGAGTCGTTTGAATCTGTTGAGAAATCAAGGTCTTCCTCAAAAAAATCTTCCTCCTCTGGTGCAATGCCAGCTTTTATCATTATATTGTGTAATATAACGCAGCTTGTGATAATAAGAGCAGCTGTTTCATGGGAATAGAGAAGCACTCGGTGTTTAAGCAAACACCTAAAACGCGATTTTACAACACCAAAGGCTCTTTCTATAGAATTCCTAGCAGATGCATGTATTTTATTGTATTTTATTTCTTTGGTGGTATTTGGGTTTGCAACTGGTGTAAGAAGCCACGGTTCCAAAGGATATCCTTGATCTCCAATGAGCCAAGATTCTCTTTGGTGAGGAAGAGATCTGTTATTGTACTCCCGTACCAAATACTCCCGTAGGTCAGACGTGGCACATATTCCTATTCCTGAATCATGAGTAGCTCCTGGAAAATTGGCATTTAGAAAAGTGAAGCACAGGCGGTGATCGCATACCTTCAAAATCGTGTGAAATATTACATAAAGACATGCATATTAGCAATGCAATTTTTATCTACCGCTTCAACGTTAATGCTGTAGTACCCTTTCCTATTTAGATATTGACTTAGCGGACGCTCCTCATTGTTTGAAGGCGGAGCAACAATGGCAATGTGGGTGCAATCAATTGCCCCTATAGTACTTTTAATACCGAATTTCCGGAAAAAGCTATATTAAAAATGATTTTAGTTGAAAATATTTTTAAATTTTCATAGCATATATACCCTGTTTTCACAATGTTTTCTTCTACAACTGTGCGTGGGAATTCAATTTCTCCGACCTTAACCTTCACAATTAGTTTTGCTACAGCTCGTAAACTTCGTGAAAAAGACGGCTGGCTTATTGGCAAGTTATAGTTGTTGCCCACACACTTTTGGTAGGACCCGTTTGCAAAAAAATTCAGTACCGCTAAAATCCGGATAGTTAGTGGCAAAGACGTATGTTGATCATCATGCGGTTGCAAGTCATCAATAAGACGCTGGCACAATTGACGAGTCAATCGAAAATTTTGAACAAACAAATTTTCACTTAAGGAGAATGGATCACTTGCATCCCTTAATGATCTCAAATGCCTAGATCGTTTTCTGTTTTCCTCATTATCTTCTTCACTCCACAATAACAGTAAATGTAATAAATCTTCTTCCATTTTCATTCGTTCACGAAAAAGAGAAATTTAAATTTGAATTTATCGTAATCGAGTTTTATCTGTCAAGACGGTTTTACAGATTGACAGTTTGTCAACTAGAAAGCTTTTTTCTTTTGACACAGAATAAAAATAACTCGATAAATTGTCAAAATTGACGAATAGTCAAGATGGTGAGTTTATCAAGTGCACAGAATAGGGCTGTTAGCGTGGTTTCTAAAATGAAATGGCTGCATGTATCTTCATTTTCGAACACCGTGGCAGAAGCCGATATTTCGAAATATGTTGCTAAGTATGCGGAAATTGATGAAAAATCTCTTGTATGCCGTATGCTCATAAAAAAGGATGCTGATATAAAAGTTCTAAAAAAGATTAGTTTTAAATTAGGAGTATCTGAGTGCTATTATGATAAGCTGCTAAATGCAGATATTTGGCCTACGAATGTAGTAATACGTCCTTTCAGTTTTTTTCAAAAAGGCGCTGTAACACTGCAAGTTCCGTAATTGCCGTAACTGAATCCATTGCTAGTAATAAATGTTTAAAAATTTACTTTCAGAATATGGCAGGCCTTCGGACAAAGTGTTCGACTGTGTATATGAAAAGTTCGCGACCATGTTAAAACTGGATGTTCCAGAGGAGGTGGTGTTCTCATTGCTGTTCGAAGAAAATTTCGTGCGTCATTGGTAATACTTTCCAACTCTGACGCACTCCTTGATCAGCTTTGCGTACGCGTTTATGGAACGTCTGAGACCATTTATGTGTGTGCCTCGTATATTCCGCCGAAAAGTGCTGATGTTTTATTTTTTGCACACGCTGACAATGTTGTGTCATTAGCATCAACTATTGCTGGTGACAGTCATCTTTGTGTCCTCGGTGATTTCAACTTATCTCATTTGAGTTGGTTCCCACTTAGGAACTCGGCTGCATTCATGGCCTCTAACGTTAATTCTTCAGCCGAGATTCACGTCATTGATAGTTTATTAAGCATTGATTTGCTTCAAATTAATGGATTTTATAATAGCCTTAATAGAATCTTAGATTTAGTATTTATTTCCAATAATGTTTACTACACTTTGTCGGAATGTGTCACACCCATCTCTCCTACTGATAAACATCATATTCCTCTTACTCTCGAGTTGGAGTTTTACGAATTTTCCGAGGTTTCTGATGAGCCTAACATCAGATTTAACTACAATGCATGTGATTTCTCTACTTTTAACGACATTTTGTTGAGTATTGATTGGTGTGATGCCTTCCATGGCAATGATGTTATTTCTTGTTTTCATTTCTTTAAAACTAAGGTATTCGCGTTATGTTTGAAGCACATTCCTATTTGTAATAAGAAACTGTATAAGATACCTTGGCATACCAAACGGGTAAAGCATCTGAAGAATTTGAAGAACAAATTTGGCAAATTATATAAAAAACTAGTGATCCAGTGTATTATTCTAAATTTCAGTGCTATTTAAAGGAATTTAATTGCTTGAGTAAGTTCTTGTACAGAAATTATCTTTTGAATTTTGAAAACAATATTATCTCAGACTCGAAGGCCTTCTGGCAATTCATCAAATCTAAAAAGTCTTGTTCGACTGTCCCAAATAATGTATTCTTCGATGGTATATGTGAAAATTCCGCCGTAGAATCTGCAAATTTATTCGCTGATTTTTTTTTTGCTCTAATTTTGAGCCCGACTGTGACTTTGATTCTCGTCTACCTGATAAAAGTGATTCCTCGCTAAATTTTGGATCTTTGAGTTTATCTGTTACTGACGTCATCAATGGCATTAGAAAGCTTAAGCCAACATCTAAAACTGACTCGGATGGCCTTTCTTCAATCTTTCTAAAAAGTTGTTTGTGCCTTGCAGAACCTCTTTCAATTATCTTAAACAAATCATTGGCGTCTGGTGTCTTAGTGAATGACTGGAAGTTGGCATCCGTTTCCCCTATTTTTAAGAGTGGAAACAAAAACGATGTCCGTAATTATAGGCCGATTTCGAAGCTCTCGTCCGTCTCAAAACTTTTTGAGATAATTGTGAATGAAAAGTTATATTTTGCGGTTAAAAGCCTAATTTCCACCAGTCAGCACGGTTTCGTGGCGTGCCGCTCCACGGTCACAAATCTTTCCATTTTCAGTGAATATTGCATTTCTGCCTTCAAAAAGGGGTCTCAAGTCGATACAATTTACACCGATTTCTCTAAGGCATTTGACAAAGTTTCCCACCGAATACTATTGTCGAAGCTTGCGTCAATGGGATTTCACTCCACGTTTTTGTCGTGGATCAAGTCATATTTATCCAATAGACGCTGCTTGGTTTCTGTTGATAATGCCACATCCCGTTCATTTATTGCGTCCTCCGGTGTTCCGCAGGGGAGCATTCTAGGGCCTCTCTTTTTCATTCTTTTTATTAATGATATTGGTTCATGCTTTTCTTTTGCTGAATATTTATTGTATGCTGACGACCTTAAAATATTCGCAGTCGTTAACAACACCCGTGATTCTGATAGATTGCAATCCGACCTAGATAATGTTCAAAATTGGTGCAATTTAAACCGTTTGTCGCTAAATATAAATAAATGCTTCCACGTAACTTTTGCTAAATCGCCGACTTCGTTGCCTACTTCGTATAGTATTGCTGGCTCTTCTTTGAAATCTGTTGAGGAAATTAAAGACTTAGGAGTTATTTTTGACTCCAAGTTAAATTTCACTAGCCATGTCAACCATGTCATAACGCGGTCATACTCGATGCTAGCATTCGTACGCCGAAATTGTTCTGCATTTACTAACCTTATACTCTCAAAACGTTATATTGTGCTTTTGTCAGATCGAGGTTAGAGTACGCCACTATCATTTGGAAGCCATACCAAATCGGTGTCTCTAATCGGCTTGAGAGAGTTCAGAAAGCTTTTCTACGATTTGCGCTCCGATCTTTGAACTATTCAGAACCCTTGCCATCCTACCGATCTCGTTGTTTGTTGATTGACCTAAAGACACTTGAAAGCAGAAGATCCATTTTATCATGTTCATTTGTTATTGGGATCATCACTGGGACGATTGATTGCCCGTTCCTTCTTAGTGAAATTCGGTTTAATGTTCCTTGTAGAAGCCTTCGACAGTTTGAACCCTTCATAATTGGTTTCTCGAAAACTAATTATGGTAGGAATGCTCCTATTTCTAGGGCATGTGCTGACCTCAAGTAATTTTTGTACTATTCCAAATTAGTTTAATTATGGTTTTGTTAATTCAAAGACTTTACATATATAAATAAATAAATAAATAAATGTTAATATTTCTAGATTAAATAAATAAATAAATAAATAATAAATAAATAATCTCATGTAAGTTTGTTAGTAGTCTGTAAGAATTTATTGTTCATAGACTTAAATAAATAAATAAAAAATAAATAAATAAATACCTTAAATAACATACATTCTATATATTATATGTATGTATATACTTATATATACTCATTATACCTAATGCACAGGGCCGTAGCCGCCGACGGAGGGGCCCCCGCGACCTACAAAAAAAAAGGTAAAAATTTGCGTGTGAGCAGCAGACTGGGAGACGAAAAAAGGAAATGTGAAAGAGAAGTATCCGACGTATTAAACAATATAGAATTGAAGCAAAGGCAAGGAAGTACGGCTGATGAAATCGATAATACAGTGCCGGATTGACGGAATGCGTGGTACTACATTTATAGACGCGTCTGGGTCTTCTTCTTTTTGATTTCGGAGATGACCTTTTTTTTTTTTTTTTTTTTTTTTTGCTCTTCAAATTACAGGGGCCCCGCCGTCCTTGCGACGGGCCTGCTACTGCAGAACCCTTTATTTAAAAGATCGCAAATAAAGCATGTGCTACAGCTACATATGTATGTATGTATGTACCTGCGTGTTTAATAAAATGCATTATACTGCAGAACCCTTTTTTCCTAATTTCTTGCGCAAGTGATTAGCGCTGCTAATTTTCCTGTAGAAAAGAGTGAAAAGAGCCCAAATTAAGCAATTAAGGAAAATTTCTTGCTACCTAAATATTTTTTTACATGCTAAACAATGTTTCAGGAATTATTGTTATTTTTTGGAATATCGAAATTTCTGGCTCTCTGAGAAAAACATACTTAGGTGGCTGTACTGTATCGTAGTTGATTTATAATTTGTAATAATCACTTGATATAATAATATGTATATAGATTTATTATTAGCAACTGTTCTCACGTCTTAATAACCGTTATAATTTTTGCACTTGACAATATAATGCCCGTAAGCGCAAAACAACAACAACGAACAACGCGATAGGTAATGGGTAGTTGCTTTTGTACAACAACGAACAAAGCGAGAGATACTGCGCAGTTGCTTTTGTACACTTCTCTCTACCCAATTTTGTTCACAGGGAAACGGGAGGGGAGTCAATGGCAAGAATAAAATGATCAATATAATTTACGCAACAATTCTCAAAGGCAAGTTTAAAGGAGAACAAGTTCTCATTCCGCGTATTCCATTGATACCGACAGACATGCCTTTCGAATTCAAACGCATTCAATTCCCGGTTCGTCTTGCGTTTGCCATGACAATTAACAAGGCGAAATGCCAATCATTGGATGTTTGTGGTCTAAATTTAGAAAATGAACAAAAAACGAAAAATATTGTGTATCACAAAGTACTCGAATAAAGATGATTTTTTGCTAAGAAAACTTTTAATTTGAAAAAATAATTTATTTAATGTTTAGTTTAATGGAATGTAAATTTTTTAGTTTAGTTTAATAGTACAATGCCGCCATATTTAATTCGAAACGTCATCTGTTAGATTATGAAAGTTGGAGTGGCATTGTTAGAATTGAATTGCCTTGCAATAGTTTCGTTGTATTTTTGGGTGAGACGAAGTCCGCCGGGGCTGCTAGTTTTATATAAAAATATTAATTCTGCTATCATGGGGGCGGAAATACACCTAATGGACAATATAACCACAACAAGTCTTCAATATTAGCAGAGAACTTCTAAGTTTTAAGGTATCAGTATATATTAGAAAACAATATCAACAATTTGTTTTATTTGCGTAAATGCAAACTATGTTTTTTACCATGTCAGGCATTACAAAAATTAATTAAGATTATTTTTATACAGAAGTTGTTTTGATGTGGTTCTTTGGAACGTTATCAACGTTTGTTGATATTCTGGAAAATGTTAGTTAACGGCTGGGGCACACATATTTACTTACTTAATTGGCGCTATAATTTTTGGTGAGCGTCTTGTTTTTGTAACACAAATTGAGGGACCCACAGTTTTACGCCAACTCGGAGCGGTGAACGTTTTTTGTGAGAAGTTTTTTGGCATGGTAGTTGCTGGCCACCACACTTTATAATAAATCTACCGTGCCATTCAGAAATTTAATTTTATTTTCTCAGAATTTCAACCCGCTGTGAACTTTACGTTCTTTGCACATCTCTTTTATTTCTCGTAGATGGCGTCGGAAACAATATACATATATATAAAATAAAAATAAGAAAAAATCACACAGTACATGAAGCGAATAAATGTAAAAGCATAACGCTTTACAGTGGGTACAAATTTTGAGAAAGGGAAAATAAACATCTGCGGTATGGTAGATATGGCGGGTAGTAACTCGCTCTGACATATTCTACCAACATACAGGTCTATTTTGGCAAATATAGTTTAAAGATAGTTTACAGTCTTTCGAAAGACAACTTAAAAGCCAGTGTGAAAGACTTTTGTCTTCTGAACATTCATGGTGGAGAACTTTTTTCCTTATAGGAATCATGGCTACAATTTAAAAATGCCTAAACATCCGCAGTCTATATTGGTTTTAGTGTAGAATTATGAATATTGTTCTTTGGATTTTTGTATGTTCAAAATGAAAATTTTTGATTTGCTTATGTATAATCCAGATGTTTTCAATGAATAATTTTTAAAAAACTTTAAAATAAAGTATGTTTTCCACAAATGTTTTTAAAATAACCATCTTTACACGATAGGGACGCTCCCTCTTTCTCTCAATGTCTTTCTTGTGCATTAATATTATAAATGCCTGTTGTACAATAAAGGTCTGAACACGCATTAGACTTCAAGAAATGGCATATGCCATACCACGAATAATTTGGCCACATCAATTGTCATATTATAAGAAAATATATAAAACCTGTAATAATAATATATAAATACTTAAACTTATCATAATTATAACCAAAGCTTGTATAATTAAATAATAAACAGTTTATAATAACAGTATGATATATATTTTCCGAAAATAATCTACGTACACAAATGTAGGTCCCAGTGATTTTAAATTGATAAGATCTTCGCTTATAAAAATTAAGAAAAGATTCTAATGAAAGCAAAGATTCCTTTCTTAATTTTATTGAAAAGGGTTCAACGGGTTTGCTTCTTCATTGCATTGACAAGTTTTCATCTTTGTTTTACAGATTCTCTTCTTGAGACATACCCAGTCGTAATCAGAAGGGATTCTTATTGAAAAACAAATCATTGAGAAATCCGCTAGATTTTGTTCTGATTTATAGGGCATTTTAGGTGGTCTTTTCGTTTTGTGTATATATGTACTTATTCAATGAATTGAATAATATAATTTTTTGCACTTGTTTGACTTACTCGATCAAAGTAATATTTCAAGGGTATATTAAGTGAGACGGTTTATGCGCTAGGGCTAAGTTGCCATCATGAACATTTTCTTATTATATTTTTGAAGTTGTTTTACCGAAACATAAAGTATAATATATAATTTATATCTATTTACATATGTATATTAGACTGGCCCTTACTTTGTATGAAAAATTTAAAATGCATGAATCCAAAGGTATTCGCACGGAATAATGTGAGGCTGGGGATACAAATTAACATGAGATAAGTTTCATAGCCATCTGCAGACTATAAATTGACCCAAATTAACCCTTTATCAGCCCATGTGTCTAAGTTACAACAATTTTTTTAATTCGGCGTTTTATTGTTTTACTATGCGCCAGAAAAACTCTACAATATTCCTCAAATAAAAATTACTTGAATTAGTCTTTCCAAAGAGTCCTTGAGTTAATAACTCAAATATTTAATATTATTTATTTTAAACATTTTTTTGCATAAGGCACAATTTTTGATGAGAGGGGTACTTTTGGCGATAGTTTTCTACAACTTGGGGTAAATATTGCTTGTCTTCTTTTTCGTAAGTTAAGGCACGGTTAAAATCTGTTATTAGTTTCACCGCTCTTTCTGCAGGATCATTTACAACAGTCAAGCTTTGACATATACGCTGTCCCTCACTATAACTTTATTTAAGTGGCCAAGTTGAAGGATCAAATTTTAAGAATTCCATATCAATATTGAAACGATTATTCGCAAATGCTTTCATTTGTTCGACTGTGACCACTAATCGTTTTGGAATATCATTCTCGTTGTATTCGCTATCTAAGCTACCAAGAGCTTGTACCATTTTTCGCTTTATTGCGAAGGAAATTGTGTCGTCAAAAAATCTAAGTGCTATAGCTTCTCCTGATAAATACCACAAATGATTTTTAATTTTACACAGTAGGGCATTCGAAACATTTTCGTCGAAATATGCGATCGCGTCTTGAATAAATTGCAGATCTAATTGTGCTGCATTAATAGCACTCACACATCCGAACCAATAGCGAACGAACATACGTGTCATAAAAATACAAATGTTTTGAAGACCTTTTAGTTCCGCTTCCGTCATTTCAAACTGGTCCCGAAACAAAAAAATTTTGTAACAGTAAATATCTTTAGACATGAACCCTGCATGCGATGTAGCTCCAGGTAAACGAATCTGCTTAAAAATTGGAACTGCCTCTCCAATGAAGAGCAGCGATAACTGTAACAACTCTTTATAATCCCCTCGAGCGTGCTTCGATTTTAATGCTTCAATACAAAAGTTCTTATGCATATAAATTTCGGCTGCAGAGAATTTTGATTTTACTTCTTCGTCCACTATTCCACTTTTAAAATTATTAATACTCATGTTTTTCCAGTTTTTGGAGCAACGGTTGAAAAGAAGAACTTCAGATAACGTTGTTTTGCCGAAGTTCAACTCAAAAACAGCTTCAACCAGCAGTTCGCTAATGTGATGACGACATGGTAGAAAAAGTAAACCACGGCCCAATTTTGCTTCAAGAAAATGTGCAGCACCTTTTTCAGCGCCAGTATTTACCGAAGTTGTATCAAATGCAACGACTTCAATCAAATTATCCATTTTCCACTTATGTACATAAAAAACTAATAATAGCTTCAGATATTATTTCACCACGAGATTCTTCAAGCTTTGCAATACCAATTAGTTTTTCTACGTTTTTTGATGTTATAACAAGAGCTAGTCGATCTACTTTATCCTTGCCTTTCATTTCAGGGAGCATCTTGCTGTCCCAGTGCAATACAAATACGTCAGGAACCTATGTATGCAGATATTATTTATTCATTTAACGTAATATACATATTTGTATACCAATTCTTTTATTCTTCGATTAAAATAAATACTAACCTGAAATATATCGATGATCTCTTGAGCTCTTTCACGACGATGTTCTTTCCCTATTCTTTGAAGCGTTGTTCGGTTGAGAATGAAATCTTCTACTTTGATATCAATCGTGTCAGGCTTCATTTCATGTATTTTTGGTAATACGGCCGAGAGTGTTGCGGATATCAAATGTAGAGCTTCACGATCACTGATGCGGCATTTGTCCATGCTCGCGAGCATACGATCATCTATGAAGCTAATTTTTCCTCGAGACATTAAACCTCCTCTTTGTGATTGGCAATCACCGTCGGGAGTGGAATATTCCATTTCTGATTCATTATCACTCAAGAAGTCTCTTTTCAATTCGAATGAACCTAGGTAAATAATTAAATGCTAAACAGATATGACATAAAATGTCAGTTGTGTTCTTATTAACAACTTACTTTGTGCTTGCAACTCTTCTTGATATTTTTTTTTCGTCTTTTCTCTTCATCTAATCTTTTGCATTTGCGTTTTCGTTTTCGCTCCAAGGAAGCATCAATTCCACCCATACTTCCGGGTCGACCTTTTTGTCTTTGTAGCATAAGAAAAGTTTTGTCTTCCTCTATTTTCATTGTGTCCAGTGCATTCGAAGCCGCAATGTCAAATATGAAGTTTTCTATTTTTTCACAGAATGCTTCTCTATTTTTTCTTTGCCTTTCATAACAGGAATACCTGAGCTTACACAAAACCTTCCACTCTTCATAAAGTTTATAAAATTTGTTTTTTCCACGCGTGTTAGATAAAAGAATAACTGCAGAACTTGTTTCATACTCGGCAATTTTGCTCCTTTAAGTTCTGCTTCACAATTCCCAACTAGAAATACCGCGTCTTCATTGGATCGGAGTTGCTTCTTGGATGAACTTGACGATGTAGAAGCCATTTCACTAATAAAATTAACAATTTTTCCTTGCTAAGTTGACTTTATTCTTTATAAAAAACTTCCGCAAACACGTGTTGGGACTCTTTATTTTTTTGCTGACTGCTCCTGGTAAAACTGTCAAACGATCAGCTGTTTGGCAATTTACTTCCCTGCATGAACAGTGGCACTCATTTCAGGCATCATTTTTATCAGAACGTTAAGAGCTGTGTGAAAAAAATGATTCAAGCGTTCACTAATTTCTTGTAGGGATGTGAATGTTTCTATGCGTGTGTGCGGAAATTGACAATTTTTACATTTTTTACTAGAAGGCAAAAAAAAAACTGTTTAAAGCTTAATAAATATGACAAATTTGCGTAACTTAAACGTCATCTGAATGCTTCAAAATTAACTTCCTATTTATTTTTGTACCCAACCTCATATTTTACTCTGCGAATAACTTTGATTTTCGAGAAAAAGTTAATAAGGGCCACTCTAATGTATATGTACATAATTTATACTCGGTCTGACCGAGTTGCCGGCCGCCATTCAGAAATTTAATTTTACTACCTTAAAATTTGAACCCGCTTTACGCATTTCTTAATTCACAAATAATATATGTATATTGTTTTCGGCGCTATTTAAGGGTGAGTGTGACGAGATTTCCTCTTAGGGCCAGTTTTTCAGTGCTAGTTCAACTTGATTTGCAGTTTAAACTAAGTTTAAACTCGATGTGCTGTTTTTCAGTCGAATTTAAACTTAGTTTAAACTAAGTTTAAACGCCCGATATGCTAAGTTTAAACTGAGTTTAAGCAATCAGCTGTTCAACTGTTCAGCTGTCATTTCATGAGTTCACAGAAATTGAAATCAACAAAATTACGTTTTTTGTCCGTAAAATATATTAAAATATGGATTTTTCAAGTGAAAGTGACTATAGCGATGCTGAAGTAAACGAAGTTCACTTCTCTCGTCGAAAAATTACCGCTCCGCTTATACATTTTTTCACCGTATTAGTAACTTAAATTTTCACAAATAATTCACGAAGGTTTTTGTGTACAAAAAATGTAAACAAACGTCAGCTGCTTTCTTGTGTAGATAAAGAAAAAAACAGTGTTGCCCTACCACACTGTCAAATCCTAGGGCGGCCTTAAACGCTCACTGAAAAACAGCTCTGCAGTTTAAACTTAGTTTAACCTTAAACGGCGTTTAAGTAAACTTAGTTTAAACTCAGTTCAAAGTAGCACTGAAAAACTGGCCCTTAGAGGAACGGTTGGCGGATGCAAAAAAAAGTTGCCAAGCTGGGCCGTTAGATGACGCTGTAAACAATATATATAATTTTGGCAATAAGCAAAAAATCAAGATAAGAAAAAATTCATACTAGATGGTGCGATTAAATAGCAAAGACCGACGGCCTATTTTGGCGAAACACAGTTTACACTCATACGAAAGAAATACTTTTGAAATACTTTTTTATTCTGGCACAAACATCTTACATAAAAAGCTCTTCTTTCAACATTCATGGTGAAGAGCTTTTTTCCTTGTAGTTATCATGGATAAAAGTTAAAAATACATAAACATCCGCAGTCTACTGATGATAACTGCCATTCCAGTACCAAGGTTAGATGCTTTGGACTGGCGAAATCAAATTATGGATTTTTTTATTTGTTTTATTTTGGTTCAACTTGCTGGCGTCCTTTTTTACACATTTTACCTAAAATTTGCGTTCTTGATTTCCTGATTTTTGCGGCTAATTTTTATTAATTCTGCTATCATGGGGCGGAAATACACCTAATGGACAATATAACCACAAAAAATCTTCAATATTAGCAGAGAACTTCTAAGTTTTAAGATATTAGTTTATATTAAAAAATAATATCAACAATTTGTTTTATTTGCCTAAATGCAAACTATGTTTTTACCACCTCAAGCATTACAAAAATTATTTGAGATTACTTTTCTACAGAAGTGTAGTTGATGTGGTCAAAGAACGTTATCACCATTTGTTGGTATTAGGGAAAATGGTAGTTATCGGTTGCGGCATACATAATTACTTACTTAATTGGTGCTATTACCGCTTAAGGGATTTTGGCCGAACTTCTCCTATAATTTTTGGTGTGCGTCTTGTCTCTGTAACACAAAATGAGGTACCTACAGTTTTACGTCAACTCGGAGCGGTGAACGTTTTTTGTGAGAAGTTTTTTGTCATGGTAGTTGCTGGCCACCACACTTTATAATAAATCTACTGTGCCATTCCGAAATTTAATTTCACTTTCTCAGAATTTCAACACGCTGTGAACTTTACGTCCTTTGCACATCTCTTTTATTTCTCGTAGATGGGTCCGGAAACAATATACATATAAAATAAAAATAAGAAAAAATCACACAGTACATGGAGCGAATAAATGTAAAAGCATAACGTTTTACAGTAGGTTCAAATTTTGAGAAAGTGAAAATAAACATCTGTGGTATGGTAGATATGTATATACATATGAAGTATGGTGGCTGGTAACTCGGTCTGACATATTTTACCAACTTACAGGTCTACTTTGGCAAAGATAGTTTAAAGATAGTTTACAGTCTTTCGAAAGACGATTTAAAAGGCATTTTGAAAGACTTTTGTTGTCTGGCACAACCATTTTACACAAATGCTCTCCTTTGAACATTCATCGTGGAGAACTTTTTTCCTTATAGGAATCATGGCTAAAATTTAAAAATGCATAAACATCCGCAGTCTATATTTTTAGTGTAGTATTATGAATATTGTTCTTTGGCGTTTTGTATGTTCAAAATGAAAATTTTTGATTTACTTATTTATCATTCCAGAAGTTTTCAATGAATAAATTAAAAAAAATCATAAATGAAATACGTTTTCAACAAATGTTTTTTAAAATAACTATCTTTACACGATAGTGACGCTTTTTTTCTCTCCTTATTGTGCATTGATATTATAAATGCCTGTTATAAAATAAAGGTCTGAACACGCATTAGACTTCAAGATATGGCATGTGCCATACTACGAATAATTTGACCACATCAATTGCCATATTATAAGAAAATATGTAAAACTTCTAATAATAATATATAAATACTTAAACTTAACATAATTATAAGTAAAGCTTGTATAATTAAATAATAAACAGTTTATAATAACAGTATGATGTATATTTTCCGAAAATAATCTACATACACAAATTTAGGTGGCAGTAATTTTAAATTGATAAGATCATCGCTTATAAAAATTAAGAAAAGATTCTAATGAAAACCAAGATTCCTTTCTTAATTTTATTGAAACGGGTTTACTTCTTAATTGCATTGACAAGTTTTCATCTTAGTTTTACAGATTCTCTTCTTGATTTTATTGAAAAGATATACCTAGTCGTAATGAGAAGGGATTCTTATTGAAAAACAAATCATAGAGAAATCCGCTAGATTTTGTTCTGATTATAGGGCATTCTAGATGGTCTTCTCGTTCCGTGTAAACATGTACTTATGCAATGAATTGAATAATATAATTTTTTGCACTTGTTTGACTTACTCGATAAAAGTAATATTTCAAGGGTATATTAAGTGAGCCGGTTTATGTGCTAAGGCTAGGTTGCCATTATGAGCATTTCTTTTATATATTTTTAAAATTGTTTTACCAAATCATAAAGTATAATATATAATTTATATTTATTTTCATATGTATGTATGTATATGTATATGACCGAGTTGCTGGCCGCCATTCAGAAAGTTAATTTTACTACCCCAAAATTTGAAACCGCTTTACGCATTTTTTATTGCGCAAATAATATATGTATATTGTTTTCGACGCCATCTAGCCATCTTTACCAAATCATCAAGTATAATATATAATTTATATCTAAGTTAACATTATCGCTAGCGCCCAGTCTGAACGATTCCCACAGTCAACCACTACACGTGCCGCTGCGTCAGCATAATTACATTTCACCACATACTTCAATTGGGCATTGCATAACCAATATTACACCTGTGGGAAACCAAGGCCGCGGTCATTACCGCCGGATATGCTTACGCAAGTATTTCACAACGTAGCGAAACGCCCGTGGGAAACCAATGCAGCAGACGCTACCATGGAACCATCGTTACGCAAGTGCTGCGTCGCTGCTGCTACACCGAGGGCTAATGGTCGACGTGATTGCAGTTCATCAGTAGTTGCATAGGGGTGCTAGTAGTTCTAAGACATACTTAGTGAATAAGTTGTAGTACCTAATTATAATATAATAAACTTGTTGTGCTCTAATTCTTGTGTTTGTACTTAGGGCGTGTTGGCCCTTCTATTTTTTTAGTGTAAGGATCAAGGATCCTTTTAACTGGCGCCCGAGCAGGGACTGCTCGACGAAGGTGTTATTCGGCCATCAAAAAGCCCATATAACTCCCCAATTTGGGTGGTTCCTAAAAAACCCAAACCAAACGGCGAAAAACAATTCCGCATGGTCATAGACTACAAGCGATTGAACGCTGTGACCGTTGCTGATACCTATCCGATTCCTGACATAAATGCAACATTATGCAGCCTGGGTAAAGCTATGTATTATACTACTATCGACCTGACGTCAGGCTTCCATCAGATACCCATGAAGGAATCGGATATTCCCAAAACCGCGTTTTCCACGATGAATGGAAAATACGAATTCTTAAGGTTGCCCTTCGGTTTAAAAAATGCTCCAGCAGTTTTTCAGCGAATGATTGACGATGTACTCAAGCAATATATTGGTAAAATTTGCTATGTGTATATCGACGATATTATTGTATTCGGAAAAAACGCAGATGACCATTTGCTAAATGTAGAAAAAGTATTTTCAAGATTGCTTGAGGCGAAGCTGAAGGTCAACCTGGAGAAAACGTGTTTCCTTGAAACCAAGGTTGAATTCCTTTGGGCATGACGTCGTATTACCGCAAATTTATTCGCGACTACGCAAAAATCGCGAAACCTTTGACCAACCTTACTCGAGGGGAAAATGCGCAGGTCAAAGCAGGAGTTTCAAAAAGGGTGGAAGTTAAACTTAATAGTGAGGCACTACAAGCCTTTACCGACTTAAAAAGATTGCTTACTTCTGCTGATATTCTAGCATTCCCAGACTTCGAAAAACCCTTTAACCTCACCACAGATGCGTCGAACTATGCTATAGGAGCGGTGTTATCACAGGGGGATATAGGTAAAGACAAACCGATTGCATTTATCTCTCGTTCTCTTAATAAGACAGAAGAGAACTACGCTACCAATGAAAAGGAAATGCTTTCTATTGTGTGGGCACTAGATAACTTGCGATCCTATTTGTATGGTGCGAAAAAAATAAAAATTTACACCGATCATCAACCTCTTACTTTCTCTTTAAGCTGTCGCAACTACAATGCGAAACTAAAGCGCTGGAAGGCACGAATAGAGGAATATAATTGCGAGATCATCTACAAACCAGGAAAAGCTAACGTTGTGGCCGACGCACTCTCCCGTCTCAAAACTGAAATTAACGCTTTATCTGAGTCTGTTATACCTGAACCTCCCGGTAGCGACGTAGGAAATCCTGACGAAAGAACACAATCCGAAGCCACGATGCACTCCGCTGAACAGGACAGCTCCGGTCTTATACCCCACGTGGAGGCTCCTATAAATGTCTTTCGAAATCAGGTAATATTTAGAGTAGGCCAAGAATCCCGATGTCACGAACAGCCTCATCCTGGTTACAACAGACATTACATATCACTACCCGCTTTTGACAGTGCGATCCTCATTCCCATACTTAAGGAAATCCTTATACCTAACTTGATTAATGGAATAAAAATTCCTGAAGAATACCTTTGGTTACTGCAAAATGTTTACGTTAATCACTTCCACAGGTA
This sequence comes from Anomoia purmunda, assembly GCA_951828415.1. Taxonomy (NCBI): domain Eukaryota; kingdom Metazoa; phylum Arthropoda; class Insecta; order Diptera; family Tephritidae; genus Anomoia; species Anomoia purmunda. The sequence continues at coordinate 38,104,112 of OX639994.1, read as the reverse complement.
TAATGTTAGAATTACGCAACGAGTAGTGGAAGATGTAACCATCATTGACCGAACTTTTAATATAATAGAGCAGGAGCATCGTCGAGCCCACAGGAATCCTAGGGAAAATAAAGAACAAATTCTCGAAAAATATTACTTCCCAGGTATGGCTAAACAAATCCGAGACTACGTTGCCCAGTGCGATGTCTGCAAACTAAACAAATATGACAGACACCCTGCGAAGCCACATATCCAACCAACACCGATCCCGAATTATCCTTGTGAAATTTTACATATTGACCTTTTCGAAATAGAAAAACTGAAATTTTTGAGTTGTATAGATAAATTTTCTAAATTTGCGAAACTGTTTCCCATAAAAAATAAATCGTCCATTTATCTTCGTAGAAAGCTAACGGATGTCCTGCACTACTTTTCTGTGCCAAGGACACTTGTCATGGACAACGAGCGAGGATTCCTAACCCCACTCGTTCTTAATTACATCAGGTCTCTAGGCATTGAAATATACCAAACCCCAACGCAACGAAGCGAAGCAAATGGACAGGTTGAGCGGCTTCATTCAACCGTAATAGAAATTTACCGCTGCATCACTGGCGACCTTTCAAGGTTATCACCTAAAGAACGAGTGTCTATAGCCGTAGATAGGTATAATAACACCATACACTCCACTACGAAAAAGAAACCGGTGGATATATTCTTGAATAGGACAGCCAGGATTAATTATCAAAATTTAACAGACTTTAGGGATCAAACCCATGAAAATATCAAGGCCTTGATGTTACATGAGCAAGAATGCAGAAATGCAAGGATAAATGAAAACCGATCGCCACCAAGGGAATTTAACAGCGGCGATACGCTGTTTATAGCTAACAAGCAAATAAAACCAAAACAAAAACCTTTATTTAAAAAAGAAACTGTCGCAGAAAATAGAAATGCGACTATATTAACCGAGAGTGGAAAGAAATTCCACAAATCGGATATAAAGAATGTGTAAAGGCATATGATAGCACTGGTCAAATGGTAGAAAGCGTTTGGATCCTTTAGACCCGGCGGTTCGGGACTCAAATTTACGTTTGTATTCGATGAAGTCAGAGTGGTTCAATTCCATTCATCTCGGTGGTCCGGGATGGCTGAATCGAAAGGGTTCAACTCCCCCATAAAGTTCCATTGCTTTATTGCGTGAAGTCACCTGTGCCATGAGTAGGTTATTTGCAATCATAAACGCTTATGACTAAAAGGGATCAACGCGGGCCTTCCTATGCAAACATTACCTACAAGCCAGTGCCAAAAATTTTAAATGCCATACAAATTAAGTCGAATGAATGGCGCAAATAAGCGTTAGGTTAGGTTAGGTTACTGTGGTAGTTCCCCAAAGGGAACTCACTTAGACATAGTAAGAGTCCGTTGTGATACCACCTAAATTTATGAACGGTAACGTGAATCGGAAAGTCAGGAAAGATTAACCTGAGAAACGTTGCGTGCCCCGAATGAAGTCACGCAAATTACCAATCTCCACTCCAAAAAGGTCTTCTGGAGAGCTAAAGAAGTACGAGCCCAGGTACTTGAACCTCAGTCTCGCAAATGCAGGGCAGCTGAGCAGGAAATGACAAGATGAATCCACCTCATCCTCCTCCATACAGCTGCGGCAGAAAGGGTCAGAGACTATTTTCAGCCTAACCGCGTGAATACCCAACGGACAATGCCCAGTCAAAACACCAACCAGGGTCGAGAGTTGTCGCTTAGTAAGCGACATCAACTCCCTTGAGCGCCCACGGTCCACTCTCGGCCAGAGGGACCTTGCAATTCTGCATGTCGTGGCAATTTCCCAGCGCTCGCTGAGACGACATAAAGCCCATCTGTCCAGGAGAAGCCCGTAGGCAGTCAAAGGAGCCCCCACCCCCTCCCTGCAAGGAGAGATGACTTCCAGGGTACCTTGCCGAGCAAGCTCATCAGCCATGCAGTTCCCTGCGATGTCGCTATGGCCCGGTACCCAAATTAGTCTAACGTCGAGATATTCCGAGGCGGCTGCGAGGGAAGTCAGGCATTCCCTGACCAGTTTTGATCTCACCATTAGCGATCCTAAGGCCTTGATAGCGGCCTGGCTATCCGAATAAATGTTGGCCCGTCTAGAGGGCATTACATTGGTAAGTAGCCAATCGGCTGCCTCCTTTATTGCGGCCACCTCTGCTTGAAATACACTGCAGTGGTCCGGAAGCCTAAATTTACGGTTGAGGGAGAACTCATCGCAGAAGACCCCTCCCCCAACCTTACCATCCAGCTTCGAGCCATCCGTGAAAAAGTTCACCGTCCCACCGCCCCACAACCCCCCCTCCTTCCACTCCTCCCTACGCGGGATGTAAGTGGATAGGGAGCAACTACGAGCTGGAGCAGGCAGACAGTAATCTGTTTCCGGAGGTACAAAGTCGAAACTGGCCAGAATCCTAGAATGCCCAAAGGCCGAGCTGAAACTGTATCCATTGCACTCTAGCCGTGCTGCTACATGGGCTGCTGCAACCCTACCTGCAATGTCCACAGGAAGTACGTTAAGCATAACATTGAGCGCGAGAGTGGGTGTGGTCCTAAGCGCCCCACTGATCCCAATGAGCGCGGACCGCTGCACCCGCTCTAGCTGCTTAACTTTAGATACCCTGTCTAGTGAGTTCCACCAGACCACCACTCCATAAAACATTATAGGCCTTATTATAGTCTCATAAAGCCAATAGTTTACCTTGGGAGAGAGGCCCCATCTCTTCCCAATAGCACCCCGACAACAGTACACCGCAACCGAAGCCTTTTTCACCCTTTCCTCAATATTTGGCCCCCAGGAGAGCTTCCTATCCAGAATCAAGCCCAGATACTTGACCCGGTCAGAAAGCACCAACTGGACGCCACCTATTGAAGGAGGATGGGCGACCGGTACTTTGTACCTCCTGGTGAATAATACCAGCTCTGTCTTGCTAGGATTTATCGCGAGTCCACACCCTGCAGACCATTTCACGATCAGATTAAGGTACCCCTGCATGATATCAAACAGGGTACTCAAAAACTTACCCCTGACAATGAGAGCAACATCGTCAGCATAGGCAATAACCGTGCAGCCTACCCTTTCCAGCTCCTTCAGTACACCATTTAAAGCAACGACCCAAAGGAGTGGCGAGAGAACCCCTCCTTGTGGAGTGCCTCTACTCACCTTTCGCTGGATGGAGGCGCTGCCCCATTCCGCCACGACAGTTCTGTCCCGGAGAAGGTGATTGATGAGCCTTACCAGACCCGACTCAACCCCAAGTTCCGCCAAGGATCCGACTATTCCCTGTGGCTGAATGTTATTAAAGGCACCTTCTATATCCAGAAAGGCACCAACTGCAAAGTCCTTGTGTTCAAGAGACTCTTCAATGACGTTAACAACCATATGTAGGGCCGTATCCACGGACCTGCCCTTCGAGTAGGCATGCTGAGCATGCGACAGCCGCTCTCGCGGTATTTCCTCTCTTATATGAAGATCAATCAGCCTCTCCAGGGTCTTCAAAAGAAAAGAAGAGAGGCTGATAGGCCTAAAGTCCTTTGGGGTTGTATGAGAGCTCTTACCCGCCTTGGGAATAAATATAACCCTCACATTCCTCCAAAGTCTGGGAATATAGCCCCTACTTATGCAGCTCGCGTAAATAGGCGCCAACCACCGACACGACACCCGTTCGGACATCTGCAACTGGGCAGGAATGATACCATCAGGTCCTGGCGACTTGAACGCTTTGAAGGAGCGTAAAGCCCATAGTAGGCGACGCTCTTCTAACATGTCGCAAGGAGGGACATAGATGGCACCTGGTTCCACGCCTGTAGTCTCACATGGTTCAGGATTTTTGGGGAAGTGGGAATCGAGGAGAAGTTTGAGCGACTCCTCACTGCTCATCGCCCAGTTTCCCGAGTCGTCCCTGAGACATCCCAAGGGGACGGGAGCCCTCGCGAGCACCCGCCTAAGCCTGGAGGACTCGTGGCATCCTTCGACGTTCTCACAGAAACTTCTCCACGATTCCCGCTTAGCCTTCCTTATTTCGGACTTATATATTCCCAGTCCGATCTTATAGAGTTCCCAATCCGAGGGTTTTTTGCTCTTCCTCGCCTGGTTAAAAAGTCTTCTACTCGAAGCCCTGAGCTCCGAAATTTCCAAAGTCCACCAGTACGGCTTAGATTTACCCGAAGGCCTCCTCAGCGGACACGAAATATTTATCGCTTTATTACAAGCTACGGTGAAATTACCCACTAAGCTGTCAATCGAACTTTCCGACAGAAGTACGTTACCCTGAGGTTCCTCAGGAAGAAACTCCTGCAACTTCTTACAGTAAAGATCCCAATCCGTGTTCCTCAGATTCCTAAAGGGACGATTTTGGGGGCACAGATCGCCCAAGGAGAATTGAATATATCTATGATCAGAGAAGGAGTGATCGTTAAGAACTCTCCAGTTCGAGATACGGGATAACAATTCAGACGACACCAGGGTAAGGTCCAAGACCTCCTCCCTTACCGAAGTTACAAACGTAGGGTCGCTCCCCCTATTACAAATAGACAAGTTTTCGCTAAGTATATAATCAAAGAGAGACTCACCTCTTTCGTTGATGTCTGAGCTACCCCAGCAGGAGTGCCTCGAATTGGCATCACATCCCACCACGACGCCGGCTTTCCTGCGCCTCGCTTCCGCCAGAGCGTTCCTCAGCAGAACAGGAGGTGGTTCCACCTCATCATCGTGAGCCATATACGAGGACATGAGCCAAAGTTCTTCGGCCCGTCCTCGAGTCTCACCGTTACTACGTCTCCGTTACTGAAATTAGACAGAAAATATGTATTTATTTCACGCCTGACGAGCATACAAGCTCTAGGTTTACCTGCGTCACTGGACACCAGAAGCTTGTACTTCTTCGTCCCGATACCAGAAATACCGTTACTGCTCAGCCACGGTTCCTGGATCAGGACTATATCTACCCCACCTTGCTCAAGGTGGAGCATCAAATTGGCGGACGCGGCCTTAGAGTGCTGGAGATTTATCTGCAGGATAATCATCCCCAGTAATCTCCTCCAGCCCCTCCGCGGCCACGTCCTCGCTATCCGAGGCAAGAAGCCTCTCCTCCTCCACCCCGTCGAACAGCCTGTTTAGGCTCAGGACGGACCCCGCTACCGAGGAGACCCCCCCGGCGCTCTCGGCGTCCGACCTGACAGAGTCAACCTCCATACTCATGAAGGCCTCCATGACCTCCACCTCTTCCTCCGCGTCAGGTCCGCAGACCTCCGGCACCAACTCCGGTTCAACCGGAAGGATGGCGTCACTACCCCTGGCATCGGATTGGTAGATTTTTAGAGCTACCTTCTCGAAGCCATAGGAAATGACTCCCTCCTGCTCGGCGAGAGGGCCGAGGGACTCCGCGTTAAGCAGAATCAGCGCTTGCCGATATGGTTCCTCGGACCCCTCGAACCGAACAACCTTCCAATTGTGAGCCGGAAGGTTTGGGTTGCAATACCTGAGGATTTCCTCAATGTCTCCCGGTGCAGAGGGCTCCGCAGGGAGCCAGACCCGAGCCCTCGGACGCAAAGGCAACTCCTTTTTATCCACGGCCTCCAGTCTGGCACCCTTCCAGACCTCCCCCACCAAGGAAACCGCCGCTTTATAAAGCGTGGCCGACCGCTCGTCAGCACACGAGATCCTCTTGAAGAGGCCAGAGTGCCAACCCGCACTCTCGTAGCGAGGAGGTGGACCAGGATTGTCCCTGATCACCTTCATAAAGACGGCAGAGATCGCTGCCGCCACACGCCTCCAGTCCATCTTAGAGATGGCACCGTCCTCCTTACTGCGGTCCACGACACCCAGGATAATGGAGCCCGCCTGTTTCGCGACTTCGCTGAAGGTTTTCGGCGCTACCCCAGTCCTGGGCCGTTTGACAGCAGAGGTTTCCCCCTCCTGAGACCGCTGTCTTTTTGGGGCTGAGGTCTTCGAAGGCGCACTCGCGCTCTCCCTCAGCACTCCCTTAGCCCACTCGAGCGACTTTGCATGCCTCTCAGATAACTGAGACCCCGCCTGGCCGCCATAGCGCTCCACAATCTTGGAGGCCATGCGACGATCGGAGTGGGCCCTCCTCCCCGTGCCCAATCGCCGCTTAGATCCATCGGCGGGCTGCGTTTGGGTCTCCTTCGCCTGCACCGGTACGCTGCAGGATAAACCCTTGCTGGTACTGGCGATATCGTCCAGTACCCCCCCTCCAGAGGCCGCAGGCGATTTCCCCTTCAACTCACCTGTGCGACCAGCTGGAGTCACACCCCCAACTAACCTAGAGGCCGCGGAGGTCGGCTTCGACTCTCCCCCTCCAACAACGCGAGTGGCAGTTACTGTACCCCCCGGTCTAATCACGAGCTTGGATGTCGGCTCCGCCGATCCTTCACCACCCTTAACTTTAGCCACAGCAGCTGTCCCTCGTACAGAACAGACGGAGGGAGGCGGTTTCGCCCTCCCCGCGTCAGTAGAAGCTGCCACTCGCAGCGATGAGCCAGTTTTGGGGATCGGCTTCGACGCCCCTCTACTGCTCGAAATCGGTTTTTTTTTAACTTGGTTTTTGTTCATTTTGATTTTTTCACTGGGTCCCAACTCAGAGCCGCTATCCAAAACCCGAAAGTGTAGTCGTCCTGAAAAGATGGTCCCATGGTTATCTGTGCCGAAGCAGGGAGGCCATGCGAGGGTTGACGCACACCCTTATGAGGTGAACGTTCAGAGCCAGACCAGACGTAAAGACGGGAGTCCTCTCAACCGCACCTACACCACCAACCTAATGACGACGGGAATTGGAACGTACTCTGAGACTTGCCAGATTTTAACGGGACGGGGGCGGCTGTGGCATTAGCCTACCAGCCATTTCTGCTGAGTTTCACCCCAGCATACTCAGGTGATAGAATACCACGACCGCCAGCCCAAAGCAAACAGAATCACAAAAGATAAGTCGAAGAATAGTCCATGGACAAAAGCAGGGGTCGTTACCGTTCAGGTTAAGGCCGTCAAGGCCGCACGATCATTTAGCGTTACCCAGGATGCACCACGAGGAGGCGACCATGCATTACATCCCTTTAAATCCCATCCCATTAAATAAGCGTTAAATTGTGCAAAAAAGCACACGAGCGTAAACACGCATATGAATTAAAGACATACGGGCAAAAAGCATGCTCAAAGGAAAAAATTTTACAAATTTATATTGAAATTTAAAAAAATGTTCTGAAGAGAATGTAGATTGGAAAAAATATTATATACGTGTTATCCCTGCCTAAGGCGACTGAAGAAAGGTTTAATCACCTAATTGCAAGAGCTAACATCCAAGAAGGCCACCGAGTGGAGTTGGCATACACAACGATTTTGATTAGCAAGCGCGAGACATATGGTATACCAAAGGATTGCCTGCGGCTAACCTCTGCAATGGTCTGCGAACGAAAATCTTTGGATTTGTTACCAGAGACTGGCTGCATTGCACGTCTCCTCAAGGGAGGACATGCCAGTTGCAGTTACCTGACCTACAACAAATCTAGCGTTGAACTGATCAAGGAAGACACAATTTTTCTCGACAATTTCAGTGGAAGCTTAGGATCAGGTAAATCTGTAATCAATTTGAATGGTTCTTATATCCTGCAGATGGACAACGAAACAGTAACTGTCAACAATCAGAGTTACTCGAGTACGAGCATTTCAGGAGCTCAAGTCCTACCCCCAGTCTTGACCAGCATAACCAACCGAAGCATGACACTGAACCTTAACCTCGTTCATGAGATGGCTATTGACAACATCAGGCTACTGGGGTTCCTCAAGGAGAAAACCAATTGGATTACCATTGTCGAATTCCTGGGACTTATCGCCTTATTGCTGATGGTGTGCTACATTTGGCGCAAAATCACCGCAAAGGTCAACCTACCTGAGCTGAAGTTATCCTTGCCGATAAGATCTAATAGTATCCAACGTCGAAGACGCACTTCTTTACCACATGATCTGCGGGACGCAGATTTTTGAAGGGGGAGGAGTTAACATTATCGCTAGCGCCCAGTCTGAACGATTCCCACAGTCAACCACTACACGTGCCGCTGCGTCAGCATAATTACATTTCACCACATACTGCAATTGGGCATTGCATAACCAATATTTCACCTGTGGGAAACCAAGGCCACGGTCATTACCGCCGGATATGCTTAAGCAAGTATTTCGCAACGTAGCGAAACGCCCGTGGGAAACCAATGCAGCAGACGCTACCATGGAACCATCGTTACGCAAGTGCTGCGTCGCTGCTGCTACACCGAGGGCTAATGGTCGACGTGATTGCAGTTCATCAGTAGTTGCATAGGGGTGCTAGTAGTTCTAAGACATACTTAGTGAATAAGTTGTAGTACCTAATTATAATATAATAAACTTGTTGTGCTCTAATTCTTGTGTTTGTACTTAGGGCGTGTTGGCCCTTCTATTTTTTTAGTGTAAGGATCAAGGATCCTTTTAACTTCTATTTACATATGTATGTATATGTATGTACATAATTTATACTAACGTTGAGTGGGACGGGATTTTCTCATACGCGAACGGTTGGCGGATGCAAAAAGAAGTTGCCAAGCTGGACCGTTAGATGGTGCTGTAAACAATATATATAATTTTCGAAATAAGCAAAAAATCAAAATAAGAAAAAGTTCACACTAGATGGTGGGATTAAATAGCAAAGATCGGCCTATTTTGGCGAAGCACAGTCATCTTACATAAAAAGCTCTTCCTTCAACATTCATGGTGAAGAGCTTTTTTCCTTGTAGTTAACATGGTTAAAAGTCAAAACTGCATAAACATCCGCAGTCTACTGATGATAACTGCCATTCCAGTACCAACGTTAGATGGTTTGGACTGGCGAAATCAAATTATGGATTTATTTATTTGTTTTATTTTGGTTCAACTAGCTGGCTTTCTTTTTCACACATTTTTCTTAAAATTTGCGGTCTTGATTTCCTGATTCTAGCGGCTAATTTAATATTTTATATAAAAATATCTGTTCTGCTATCATGGGGCGGAAATACACCTAATCGACCAAAACAAGTCTTCAATATTAGCAGAGAAGTTCTAAGTTTTAAGGTATTAGTTTATATTAGAAAATAATATCAACAATTTGTTTTATTTGCCTAAATGCAAACTATGTTTTTTACCACGTCAAGCATTAACAAAATTATTTGAGATTACTTTTCCACAGAAGTGTTCCTGTAGTGCGATTCACTAACTTTAAACGGTGCGACAATTGTTATTTTTGACGGCCGTTTGCACTAACGATTGTGGGATTCACTAACTTATTCTTAACGACACTTAACAGCTGTTTCGTTGTATTTATTCAAAGTGATAAAAAGTGGCACCTCTGTCAAACTAAATGTCAAAATAAGCGAAAAGCACAAAGAGGAATAGAGAAAAAACAAACGAATGCCTGCTGCCAAATATAAATTTGAACGTTTTTATTATATTTCATTAAAGTGAAACAGATATTAGTTTGTTTCAAACTACAAACACTTAAAATTCTTTATATATATTGCAATTTTCCATTGTAGTAGAGGTCCGGACTCTCCTCTGAGTGTTTTGTTAAAATAGTAATCAACTCGACTCCAAGGAATATGCGGAATCACCTGCAAATATGCCATGGTTCTCGTTTTCACACTTCGCGTTGTGCTCCAGCGTATTTAGGACTTACATACATATATTAAATTTTTTTTAATTATAATCATTTAGCTATATATTAAAACTAAACTATATTTCTGTTTTTATACATGGATCCTGGTAGAACCTACCAATATAAAAGTAAACTTCAAAATTGCCTACAGGGTTAAAGATTACACAAGCTACCTGTTTCTCAGTCGATTTTTCTGTTATTCTGGAGCCTCTTGTTTGGTTGTTAAGGGGTTATATACAAAGTTGGGGCTCAAAAAATCGAAAATATTTTTATTGCATATTCTAAAAGTACATACTTTATAGAATATCAGCGCGAAATTTCATCCAGATCGGATCACTAGATTCGAAATTACAGCCGTTCGCAGCGAACTGGACCCATCCATAATTAACTTAAAACAAAACTTAAAACGCAATTATCTCGGAATGGCATTTTTTGAAAAGTACCGTTGCCGTTCACACGATAACTCAAAAACTTATAAACCGATTATCATAATTTTTTTTTTATAATTATTCGTATTTACAATCTTGTGTACTTGAACGATCGTTTTTGAATCCGAAAATTTTCAATTTTTTGCAATAAATTTTTTTTTAATTTTTGAGCAACAAAAAAATTGACTTTTTGAAAACCATGAATTTTTTTCAAACAAAAATTTTTTTTTGGAAGTCGGTTCGTTCAAGTACACAAGAATACATTTCTCTTCAATAATTATAGTACCTTTTTGATTTCAGTTGAGCGGTTCGGCTTGGAGAGTGTGAACGGCAAGGCTCTACAGAAAAAACACGCTTCGGGAGATGGGCTCTAACTCGGAAAATTTTAAATATTTTTTTGAAATTTAACTTGTTTTTTTTTCTTCAATAATACTACCAACAAACTGTCTTTCGCTTTATTGAATAAAATTTGCAAAAAACCTTTAAAAAAAATCACGAACTTAGCTCACTTTTTCACCTCAACTTTGTATATAACCCCATAAGCTGAAAAATTGGGTATTCAGCCAAGTTTGGAGTTAAAAGATACAGCTTCTGAAATTCTGTGAAAAGGGATTATCCACATCCCGGAGTAAACGTCGATCCTTCGTCACCTCGTGATAAATCATATGCCGAATATTCAAACGACATTATTTAATGTCCCTTTTTTAATTACAAGAAAACAAATTACCAAATTTTAAATTTGTCTTTTATTTAAGTTGAAATCACTTATTTCACTTTCCTCGATTGAGTTAACAACATCAAATTTGTTGTCGTTTAGTTTTCGGTCATCGACTAGCTAACATCAACAGATGATTCGGCGAATGCGAAAATCGTTCAAAAAATGGTTGCTGAATAGCAGGGTCGTTAAAAGTTTGGTTAAGTTGAGTTAACCAATCGAATATCTTTAAAATAAGTTAGTGAATCGCACTACTGATGTGGTCAAAGAACGTTATCTACGTTTGTTGGTATTCGGGAAAATGTTAATTAACGTTCTCCTATAATTTTTGGTGTGCGTCTTGTTTTTGTAACACAAATTGAGGGACCTACAGATTTACGCCGACTCCGAACGGCGAACGTTTTTTTGTGAGGAATTTTTTATCATCGTAGTTGCTGGCCACCACATTTCATAATAAATCTACCGTGCCATTCAGAAATTTAATTTTACTTTCTCAGAATTTCAACCTGCTGTGAACTTTACGTTCTTTGCACATCTCTTTTTTTTCTCATAGATGGCGTCCGAAACAATATATATGTGTAGTATAAAATTAAAATAAGAAAAAATCACACTGTACATGGAGCGAATAAATGTAAAAGCATAACGTTTTACAGTAGGTTCAAATTTTGTGAAAGTGAAAATAAATATATGCGGTATTGTAGATATGTATATACATATGAAGTATGGTGGCTAGTAACTCGGTCTGACATATTCTACCAACTTACAAGTCTATTTTGGCAAAGATAGTTTAAAGATACATTACAGTCCTTCGAAAGACAATTTAAAAGACAGTTTGAAAGACTTTTGTATTCTGGCACAAACATCTTACAGAAAAAGCTCTCCTTTGAACATTCATGGTGGAGAACTTTTTTCCTTATAGTAAGCATGGCTAAAATTTAAAAATGCATAAACATCCGCAATTTATATGGTGAAAAAAGCTAAAATCAAAGAACGTAGATTACAAAGAAGTTGCATCAGTGAAATTATGCTGTGGTAAGAAATATTAGCTTACTTCACCACAGCACAAACCAATTGGATCCAATCAGATTCTAATATCAATCAGCAAAAATCAAATTTGTTCTGGTATGGTGAAATAAGCCAAAACATTATGTTGGCATATCCGGTGAAAGTATGCTACTTTTTAATTTACGTTCTTCGCGAAAATATTCTGTTGCCATATCCGGTAAACGTATGCTTCTTCTTCGTAATCTACGTTCTTTGAACGAGATTTTCAGTTAGAGGAACGGTGGGCGGATGCAAAAAGCTGTTGCCGATCAAGGCCACTAGACGGCGCCGAAACCAATATACACAATTTTTGATATTAGCAGAAAAAATAGAAATAAGAAACAATTTCACACCAGATGGTGCGATTAAATATAAAAGAGATAAGCAAAGAACGTTTTACAGGTGGTCAACTTTTAAGAAAGTAAACGCAAATTTCTGAATGGTATGGTAGATATGCATATATGAAGTATTTTGGTTAGCAGTTCGGTCTTCAAGTTAACAGTAAGCGGAACCTTACGACATCTTAAGCGCATCCCGCGCATAAGTTTGTTCGAAGTGGTGTGTAAATCAAGCCCTAACCTTATGGAAATAAACCGTTATTGAAAGGAAATATTTAGGAATTGGTTTCGAGTCTGGGCAAAGGCGGGACAGTGGGAGCAAAAGTCTTTGATGCTCATCACTTCCTCTTCATTCCTGCAGCTTCGGCCGAAATCGTTGGTTATGCATTCCATTCTCTTCCTTCCTGTGTGTTCCCATAAGGCAGTGTCCGGTTATTACGACAACCAATCAGCCAAACTTGTCTGGTAATCCGACAGGTGGGTTCCATGGCCCACCTGATATTCACTTCCTCGATGAGTTTTGTTTTTAAACTGTGTTTGTAGGAGGTTAAACGGATGCCCACTTCTAGAGCAGTATTTATCATAGGTAATTCCATATCTTTCCTTGCCAACTCTGCCACGCAATTTCCGGGAATGTCACTGTGCCCAGGGATCCATGGCACAGCCACGGAACGCATAGACGCGAGCTGAATTAAGAGATTTAATAGCCGCTCGACTGTCTGAGTATATAGTGGCAGGCCTGTCTGTAAGAGCGGACACTGTCAGACACCAAGCAATCTCCGTAATGGCATTTATCTCTGCCTGAAAAACCATCTGTTAAGACAGCCCTTGACTCTGAGTCTAGGTCTAGAGGATCCTCCCATTCATTCCTCTTTGGGATTCTTATGGAGAATTTATTGTCTATGCAGAATAGAGGAGTACTGTAATATATTTTCCTTAGTGCAGTTGGAAGAGCTTCCAGGGCCTTTGCATGCCCGCTTGCTCGCGTTAAGTCTGGACGCACTACAATCAGCCCGAAATTTACCATATATCTTCACCGGTGGAAAATTTAAAATCACTTCCAGAGTTTTAGTAGGTGTAGAGGGTAGCGCCCCCATGACCAGCATGGAAGCCGCGCGCTGTACTCGCTTCATCTCGCTGGCCACCAGACACTAACCCCGTAGAAGATAATACGTTTTATCACTCCAGTGTGCTTGTGTGGTTTTATTCCCCCTTTTTCCTACAGATGCTTTGCAAGTGTACAAGGCGGTGATGGCCTTCCTGGAGTGGTCTTCGATGTTCCGCTTTCATTCGAGCTTCCTGTCTAGAATAACTCCAAGATACTTGACCTTGGTTGAGAGAGTGAGTTCAACCCCGTTTAATGAGGGTGGTTTGAAAGGAGAATTTTAAAACACATTGAGTATGTCTGGGTTAATTCTGTATAGGTAGGAGTTTAACCTGCTACAATATCGTAGAACGTAGTTGGCCCAGAGTGACGCGGTATTGACGAGGCAGCTGGAGTGGTGATTGTCTCTCGGTGAATTTCGTTCAGGACTACCCGGTAGGCAGCAGGGTCCAGTCTGTTGGTGGTGTGCGACTGGATCTCAACGAACATATCAATGAGATGCCCCTGAAGCGTCTCGGAGGCGGATCCTCAACAAGCAGATACCCGTTTGGGTGGCCACTACGATGGCATGATTAAACAGAACTGGAGAGAGAACGCCACCCTGAGGTACCCCTTGTTTAGTTCTTCTCGGTTTAGATGTTAAGTCTCTAAAATACATCGACGCCTGTCGACCACTCAGATAGTTCGCAGTCCACCGCCCCAGACCCTGCGGGAGAGTAGATGTTTCAACGTCTTCAAGTAGCGTTAAGTGGTTGACCGTATCAAAGGCCTTTGATAGGTCCAACGCCACTAAGACGGTTCTCTCACAAGGATGGTTACGGTTGAAGCCACCTTTCGGAAGCCGTGTTGATGCACAGCCGGACCCAGGTGGTGTGCAGCATAGACTCGAGTGTCTTTATCACTGATGAAAGAAGGGAAATCGGTCGATAAGATTCACCCCTTACGGCCAGTTTCCCTAGTTTCAACAGCAGTATCACCCTCCCAGTCTTCCAGATCTACGGAAGGATGAGGGTGGTCATCGACAGATTGAAAAGTCTCGTAAGGAATGCTACTCCCTTTGGGCCCAAATTTTTCAGCATCAACATGCTTAGTACATCAGGACCAATGGCCATGGAGGCTTTCGCCTTCCCGATGGCTTCTGCAACCTCGCCACAGGTGCAGGCAAGTGGCACTAGTGTTTGGCAGTGTGCGTAGCCTTCTAGACATCTTCCGTTTAGTCCTATCCCCCGAAGGATGCAGTATAAACTATCGGCTAAAGTAGCTCGCGCATTTCTTCGGGTCCGACGAGGCGCGAGTGTTGCCGCTTCCGCTGGGAAATTCAGACGAATTTTCTGTATTCATCCAGCGGGAACGAAGCGGGCCGTAGCAATCCTGAAAACCCTGCGGAACTGTCTTTCGCCAGCGCGAACATCTGTTGGTATGGTTAGGGCACCGAAGGCGCTCTCGGTGAACTCCGCGAATCCAGACCAATCAACTTTTTAAAAGTTGATAAAAGTCTTTCGATCCGCTGAGACAAAGACGACAGGTCTGTCAATCGTGATGACTATGGGTAGGTGGTCTAATGCAAGCGATAACATAGGTCGCCACGTTATGCTATTAATCAGACCTGTACTAGCTATTGTGAGGTCAGGCGTGCTACTGCGACTACTCTTAATCCTGGTGGGGCCGTGCTTGTATGCACTAGATCGTGGTGCGCATTAAAGTTACCTACTACCAAACGGTTTTCATCTCTGAGGAGCGCACCTATGTCAAGGTGATATCCAGCCGGGCAGCAGGTAGCAGGGGATATATATATGTATATATATCTATACCCTGACATTCAAATATATTATCCCTGCGGCCAATGTCTTCTTTGATCTCGCGATCCTTACGATGCACATTGTATCCTTTGCAATTCAACAGTATAAACTTTCGGCTAAAGTAGCTCGCGCATTTCAACAGAGTTGAATTGTTGTGCAGTTTCGTCTCTTGGATCGCAGTTATCAGCAGACCGTGTATTGTCATGAAGTTAATTATCTCCTCGGCCTTGTTCTGAAGTCCGTTTCAGTTTATCTGCAGGAGCTTAATCTGTCCAGGATAAGTCGACGCGATGGGGGGTGTAAGGGACAGGTGCGGTTGTCCACCTTGCCTAAGTTGCGTTTACCGCTGTGCAGATGGCTGTCTGGTGGAGATTGGGGGCAGCACCGGAGGAGGCGTATGCGGCTGCAGATTTCTGCAACTTGGGGCAATGTAGTCACCTGTCCACTCACGTGTTCTGCGCAGACCAGAACACGTTCGAAAGTGACACCAGCCTAGGCACATATTGTAGCTAACTGATGCCTCATTACGGCGTATTCTACCCCGACACACGGAACAGACAGTGTGGACCAAGAGCTGCTGGGTAGCCCTAATACTTGGACGGATGGGTTGGGAGAGATGGGGAGTGTGCGTGTTGCCGATTGGCGATTGCTCCGTGGAGCCGTGGAGGCTCCCTAGGTGCTGGGCGACACCGGCGCATTTGACGTGATATTTTGGGCCGTAGAGGCCGTTGGCGCTTGATAGCGCGCGCCACACGGGTCCACATGCCGTATGGTCCACTCTTTATGCATCTTAAGCCCTGAGCTGACCTTAAGATAGCTCCATCTATCGCAAGTATTACACCTTACCGTGATAGAGTTTCGATGGAGCCTTCTCTAACAAACGCAGCAAAACTGTGTTTCTGGGCCAGGGTTGGATTCAACACCAGCCCTGAGCAAAAGTGTGTGGAGCAACCCTGCTGCAAGGCATTGCTCCAGAGATGATACACAACAAATGGTATGCGCCGATCTAAACAGGGTTAGATCACCGAAATAACAGCCCTTGGCCGGGTGAAACCCGGGTCATTCCGGTACGTAGAACCGGTTTTCTTGGGAATGGCTGATGGGCCTAAAATCCTTCGGTTTTACATGAGCACCCTTGCCTCCTTTTGGTAGTAAGGCCACCCTCGCCTTTGTCCACTCGTATGGGACATGGGCTGGGGTAAGACAAACTGTAAAGATCTGTGAGAGCAGCAAGCATATTATGTCCTTATTCCTCATTCCAAATCTGCTATTAATTCCAGGAATTTTGGTATAAACATATATGTCTATATCTATCTCGGTTACTTTATGCTGAAATTAAATTCTTTATTCCTGCGAAAGTACATTCGATGCCATTATGTATGGAACTCGATTTCTTTTGCATGTGCACCACGGGCACGCTTGCAGAAGTCCAGACGCTGAACCCAATTTTCGAAGGTTTTCAAGCATAAATCGGCCGATTCTGCTGCAATTTCACGTTCGATATTCGTATGAAGTCCATCAATCGTCGATGGCTTGTTGCCATAGGCCATGGACTTGACGTAGCCCCACAGGAAATAGTTTAACGGCGTCAAATCGCACGACCGAGGCGGCCAATTGACTGGGCCATTTCGTGAGATAACACGTTCACCAAACTTGGGTTTCAATAAATCCCTTGTGACATTCGCTGTGTGGCTTGTGGCGCCGTCCTGTTGGAACCACATATTGTCCAAGTCCATATTATCCAATTCGGGCCGAAAATATTCGGTTATCATTGAGCGGTATCGATTCCCATTCACAGCAACGTGCCGGTCTCGATCACCACGGAAGAAGTACGACCCAATGACGCCGCTGGCCCATAAACCGCACCAAACCGTAATTTTTTCGCATATTTTGCTTATTGGCGAAGCCATTCAGCCAGAAATGACGACGACCATAAAATGGACGTAGCGCTCTTAAAGTTGAGGCCATTGAATCCGAATTTCGGTAGTTTGGTTAGGTTGGTTATTGTGGTAGTTCCCGCAAAAGGAACTCACTTAGACATAGTAAGAGTCCATTGTGATACCACCTGATTTATGAACGGTAACGTGAATCGGAAAGTCAGGAAAGATTAACCTGAGAAACGTTGCGTGCCCCGAATGAAGCCACGCAAATTTCCAATCTCCACCCCAGAAAGCTCCTCTGGAGTCCTAAAGAAATGCAGGGCAGCTGAGCAGAAAGTGACAAAATGAATCCACTTCATCTTCCTCCATACAGCTCCGGCAGAAATACCCAACAGACAATGCCCAGTCAAAACACCTACGAGGGTCGAGAGTTGCCGCTTAATAAGCGACCTCAGCTCCTTTGAGCGCCCACGATCCACTCTCGGCCAGAGAGACCTTACAGTTCTGCATGTCGGGGCAATTTCCCAGCGCTCGCTGAGACGACAGAGATCCCATCTGTCCACGAGAAGCCCATAGGCAGTCAAAGGAGTACTTTGCCGAGCGAGCTCATAAGCCATGCAGTTCCCTGCAATGTCGCTATGGCCCGGTACCCAAATTAGTCTCACGTCGAGGTACTCTGAGGTGGCTGCGAGGGAAGTCAGGCATTCCCTGACCAGTTTTGATCTCACCATTAGCGATCCTAAGGCCTTAATAGCGACCTGACTATCCGAATAAATGTTAGCCCGTCTAGAGGGCATTACATTGGAAAGTAGACAATCGGCTGCCCCTTTGATTGCGGCCACCTCGGCTTGAAATACACTGCAATAGTCCGGAAGCCTAAATTTACGGCTGAGGGAAAGCTCAACGTTACCATCCAGCTTCGAGCCATCCGTAAAAAAGTTCACCGTCCTACTGCCACACAAGCCACCCTCCTTCCACTCCTCCCTACGCGGGATGTGAGTGGAGAAGGAGCAACCCCGAGCTGGAGCAGGCAGACATCAATCTGTTTCCGGAGGGACAAAGTTGAAGCTGGCAAGAATCCTAGAATGCCCAAAGGCCGAGCTGAATCTGTATTGATTCAGTCTACAGGTTAACCTTACAGACTATTACATATACATAATTACTAATTTATTACAGTGAAAATATTTAATTTAAATCTAGATATAGCGGCATTGAAATCCATCAACACAGGTAGCACGTTAAGCATAACGTTGAGCGCGAGAGTGGGTGAGGTTCTAAGCGCCCCACTGACAATGAGCGCGGACCGTTGCACCCACTCAAGCTGCTTAACCTTAGATACCCTGTCTAGTGAGTTCCACCAGACCATCACTCCATAAAACATTATAGGCCTTATTATCGTCTCATAAAGCCAATAGATTACCTTGGGAGAAAGGCCCCATCTCTTCCCAATAGCACCCCGGCAACAACCGAAGCCTTTTTCACCCTTTTCTCAATATTTGACCCCCAGGAAAGCTTCATATCCAGAATCAGACCTAGATAATCGACCCGGTCAGAAAGCACAACTGGAACGCCACATATTGAAGGGCGACGGGCATCCGGTACTATTACCTTCTAGTAAACAAGACGAGCTCCGTCTTGCTAGGACTGATAGCGAGCCTATATCCTGTACATCATTTTACGATCAAGTTTAGGTAACCCTGCATGATGTCAAAAAGGGTTCTCAAAAACTTACCCCCGACAATGAGGGCTACATCGTCTGCATAGGCAATAACCGTGCAGCCTTTCCTTTCCAGCTCCTTGAGGACGCCATTGATGGCAACGACCCAAAGGAGTGGTGAGAGAGCCCTTCCTTGTATAGTGCCTCTATTGACCCTTCGCTGGATGGAGGCGCTGCCCCATTCCGCCACGACAGTTCTGTCCCGTAGAGGGTGATTGACGAGCCTTAGCAGACCCGGCTCAACCCCAAGTTTCGCCAGGGATCCGACTATTGCCTCTGGCTGAATGTTATTAAAGGCACTTTCTATATCCAGAAAGGCACCAACTGCAAAGTCCTTGTGTTCAAGAGACTCTTCAATGACTTTAACAACCGTATGCAGGGCCGTATCCACCGACCTGTAGGGGAATATAGCCCCTACTTATGCAGCTCGCGTAAATAGGCGCCAACCACTGACACGACACTCGTTCGGACATCTGCAACTGGGCGGGAAAGATTCCGTCAGGTCCGGCGACTTGAACGCTTTGAAGAAGCGTATCGCCCAGAGTAGGAGACGCTCTTCCAACAGATCACGAGGAGGGACATAGATGGAACCTGGTTCCACGCCTGTAATCTCACATGGCTCAGGATTACTGGGGAAATGGGAATCGAGGAGAAGGTGGAGCGACTCCTCACTGCTCATCGCCCAATTTCCTAAGTCGTCCCTGAGACATCCCAAGGGGACGGAATCCCTCGCGAGCACCCGTCTAAAATGTCACTCACCTGAGTTGTCGCTGTGATGAAAGTAAGCAAAGTAAGAGCGTTTTACTGGTTGCCGGCCGCTTTTATAGCACCACCATCTGGCAACGGTTTCTGCTAACAGGACTCGTGCAAAAGCAAACCAAGTAAGGTGCCCTGTCAGCGAGTAGCTTACAGCGACATCTCATTGTGACAGTTTTCTATTGTGAATGTTTGCAGACCTTAACATGCCGCCCGCCTCGCAGTATCACTGCAATATAACATACTTCATTTTTATAATTCATTTTTGTTCTTATTAATAACAATTTCAAATTTCATTTTGACAAAAATACTTAAAATTAATGACGCGTTCTGGAGTCGGCTACGTCAAATTTAGTACGGGGTTTCACCGGAGATAACCCATCCAAATATCGTATTTTGAGCGGCTCCTAGGACCAAAGGTACCGTACTCTCGCGGTAAAACGCGGGATCTGCCAATCGAAGGTTATCGAACTCGTTGACCACGCGAGCATCGACGGTACGCTCTGCAGCGGTCCGCATTAGGCTGGCTAGCACCGTCGCTCTTACTTCCAGCATTTCGTGCCAGCCTTTTAGTGTAAGGGAGCCCTTCTCCACATTTCGTGGCAGGGTGTGTAGTCGACGAGTCGAAATGGTCGGGGTGCTCTGACCAGGATCGAGAATAGCGCGTACGGTGTGCACCTTTCCGCCGGTCATCACCTTTACCATTATTGTTGGAATAAGGACAGATTGCCCCAGAGCTCTTCGGTCGGGTCCCTTGATTAGCTCTCGGGCGTCTCTTATTCACCTGCGGTGGTTACGGACATCGGATTGGCGAGAGTTCGATCGTCTGCTCTCTGGGAATGGTGGGGAGCGCTGGATTGCCTACCGGATATCCGACAGAGGGGGTCTGAATACCCGGGGCTCAGTTGATCCATGCGCATCTTCAACCGCCTGCTGGATGTCCTCATCGCTCGCATCGATTTCCAGCACTTCTTCGTTCGGTACAGTTAGGGTACCCGTTGCTCCTTCCCCTGGTTTTCGTGCCCTTCGTCTACCGCCCTGTGTCCTTCCGACGCGTCTTTCCCCCTTCTGGGAGTTTCCCACAGTAGGTGGAGACTGTTGTGTCGTCCCTGACATTGGTCGCAGTTCCGCGGTGACGAACACTCGTTGGTTGCATGCCGCGGTGACATGCAGTTCGGGTAGTGGCCGTGCAGGAGGACAGAACGCAGTCTCTCCTCTGGTTCCATGCGGCGCATCTGCCGGAAAAAAGGAGGTTGTGGTTGTGCTTGCACACTGGGCATCGGGTTTGCTCTCGAACCACTCGGATAATTTTTGGATATCGTTCTGAAAATATAGAAATCGTTAAGTTGGTTTGACTAGAGGTAATAGTACTAGTTTCACGTTTGGGCGTGTATTACGCCTCTTGTCATACGTATGTCTACGACCCGTACGCGGCTATCTTTTCCTGGAAAAACCTTAACAACTCTGCCAAGTCGCCACTCGTTCGGGGGTAAGTTATCCTCTTTGATAACCACCAAGTCATCCACTTCGATGTTTCGTTGGGTGTATTGCCACTTGACTCGCTTGTGTAGTTCTTTCAGATATTCTTCTTTCCACCGCTGGCAGAATCCTTGATTAATGGCCTTTATCTTTTGCCATCGGTTTATGATCGTAAGCGGGTTTCCTATAATCTCAGGTTCCGCAATCGCGAGGGGCGGATGTCCTGGCGCGAGGGATTCTGTTGACTCGAGGCTTTCCGAAAGCGGACTAATAGGTCTCGAATTCAGACAAGCTTCTATCTAGGCCAGCGACGTCGAGAGTTCCTCCATCGTGAATCGCAAAGTGGAAGTGGGTTTTCAAGCTCTTTACACCTGCTTCCCAAAGCCCTGCCATGTGGGGAGCTCCCGGAGGGATGAAGTGCCAGGTTATTTCTTGATGTGCATATGATTGTGTGGTTAGACGCCTTAATGATTTGTTGGCTCCTACAGAGTTCGTCGCGTTGTCGGAGTACATGCTACGGGGACAGCGTCGCCTTGTTATAAAACGGAAAACTGCCGCCAGAAACGTGGTTGCCTCCAAATGCATTGCTTTCGTAGCAAAACAAACAAAAACGCAGACATATTCTTTTGTTATTAGACACGCCCTGCCGGTTAAATTCTTAATCTCGAACGGGCCAGTAAAATCCACGCCTGTCTTGGTGAAGGGGCGAGATAAGTCCGATCGTTCAGGGGGCAATGATGTCATCAGTTGCTCTCGCGTCTTTTTTCTGTGAATGAGACAAACTTTACAACTATGAATCATGTTTTTTATCAAATTTTTCATTTGTACGCTCCAATATTCGGATCTCAAGAGTCTCAACTTGAGTTGATTTCCCGCACGCAGAGAAATCAGATGTGAGAAACTGACGAGGAGCCGGGAAAATTGGCAATCGTAGGGTAAAATTACAGGGTATTGTTCGTAGTAGGGTAGCCCTGCTAATGCAAGCCTTCCTCCAACTCTCCTGCTTCCGTTCCCATCGAGGAAGGGATTGATAATGCGGATGGAGCTTTTTGCGCTCACCGGCTTTGACGTCACGAGTGCTTGATACTCATTGAAGAAGCACTGTTTTTGAGTTAACATAATAAGACACATTTTTGCCTTCGAATTTCTACCGCTGTTATTTCTGACGTTTCCTGTCGTGGGGTTGATTTGTGTACCGGATGTGTCTTGTAGTAAAATTGCAAAATCCGTTTAATTACTCTTAGGGCACGAGAGAAGGCGGAGAATCGTTCTGAAATGTCCGTCCCTGGCAAAATACGACCTGTTTGGACTCGAACGACCTTCTGCTCCAGCCCTGTCTCCACCGTCACCTCATCAGTTTTTTGGGGCCAGCCAGACTGTTTCTCCTTTAACCAACTAGGGCCCTGCCACCACAGAGTGCTCATAACCAATCCTTGGGGCGATAAGCCACGGCTACCTAAATCTGCCGGGTTATCGCTGGAATCCACATGATTCCATCCTTTCACTCCGACGAGCTCCTCTATTTTGGCAACTCGATTTGCCACGACAGTGGTCAAGTAACAGGGGGGCTTCCTTAGCCACGAGAGCATAATGGTGGATTCAGTCCATACGTAGATCACTGGCTGGCCAACGTCGAACTGTGGAAGTAAAACATTAATTAATTCTGCTAATGGGAGTGTTCCGCACAATTCTAATCGAGGTAGAGAGACGGTTTTCACTGGTTCTACTTTCGTTTTTCCTACAAGTAAATTTATGTATGGGGCCCTGTCTGAGTTTCGATGGCGAACTCTCACATACAGAGCAGCTGCATATGTCTTCTCGGAGGCATCACAAAATCCATGGAATTAAGTTTGATGTTCGAAATATACGTAGAATTTTTAAGAAAATTTTTCCATAGCAAATACAAACCTCAAGGTAGGGTGTCATCCCAATCTATCTTGGCTAACCGGATGTCCTGCATTAAAATTTTTGATAAAACCTTTCGTTTGGTATAGCTTGGTCGAATGGGGATTTCTTGGACGCTAAAATGGAACATATCGAGCGCGGCATTCCACCGAATGCCCAAAATGAGGTTTTGGCAAGGCTGCCAAGATATCCTTGCAGTTCGACGTCCATTTTCGGAGGGGGAACCCGGCTTTCTTTAGTACTTCGATGAGATCGTCGCGGGTGCGACTGGCGGTCTCATAATCATGAGCATATCGTCAACGTACATGTGTTGGGTTAAGACCCTAGAAGCCAACGGAAATTTAAGGCGAATGTCTTTCGCCGATTGCAGAAGAGTTCTTATTGCTAAATAAGGGGCGCAGTTCACTCCAAACGTCACAGTTAGGAGTTCGTAGTCTACAAGCTCTTCTGCTTGTGATTCTCGAAAGAGAATTCTATGGTACGGGGTATCATCGGGGTACAGAAGGATCTGCGTATACATTTTCTCAATGTCTGCATTGAAAACATATTTGAAAAACCGCAATTTTAATAGCAGTGCGATAAGGTCAGCTTGAAGGACCGGCCCAGGGTAGAGTGCATCATTCAAACTAATTCCATTCGAAGTTGGACTTGATGCGTAAAATACCACTCGAATCTTTGTGGTGGTACTATCCGGTTTAACGACTGCATGATGGGGCAGGTAGTATGTGTCTGACTGTGGTTGAAGCGCTGCGATGGTTCTTGAATCCCCAAGACTTACGTTTTCGGGGAATTCATGCCGAAATGGTAATACCACCACATACTGACCAAGGTCATTCCTCGTAGTTGTCTCCGTGTAATGTTGCTCGGAAAACGCATCCTCCGGACTGAGCTGCTTCTTAGTCGGGAATTGCTCAAGCTCCCAAAACCAAGTTAGGTGAGAACTTGAAATTTCCGCAAGTAGAGAAACACACAAGTCCGGAATATTTACCGCAGACTGGTGGGCTGAGCCTATCAAGATCCAGCCAAATACTGTCTCCTGTGCCAGGAGAGAGCCCAAAATATTTCTTTTTATGTTTCCCTTCATTATGTCTGGGTACAAAACTGCACCAATAATAACATTGACCTGGTGGCTTCTGTGGAAATTAACTCGGCTAAGTTCATTGGGGGCAGTAGATCAAGATGTGCTTGATCTACCGAGCCTCTCCGTCTTTTGTAGACGGACGCTGATTGCTACTAGGAGAGTAATGCAACAAGGAATGGTGCTGTTGATGGTAGCTCAAACAACTAAAAGTTCTCTGACAACTTTTCGCTAGATGGGAATGCGCTAGAAAGTTCATCCATAAATTGTATTTCCTAACTACCTTAAACCGATCATCTACCTTCATCGCTAAAAACTTTGAAGAAGCTCTCAACGAATGCGACTAAACTGGGCACAACCTGCAAGCTGATTGCGTCATTTGACTGTGATGGGCCGATATTTTCCATTCGTGTATCCCGGCAGATGCACGACTTGGTCCTGCCCTACCTACTCGTGAACTTTGGATATCAGATACCGTTTCCAAAGTCTGGAACCTGCTAGAGAGGTAGTTATCTAGATCTTCCCACCTCGGAATCTCAGCCTTGTGAACGATTCCCTGTTCCCACAAAGCTAAAGTAGTGTCCTGCAATTTCCTCGAGACCAAAAACACAAAAATTGCATGCCAGTTTTCAATTTCAATGCCATACATTTGCAGAACTGAGATGCAATTATTGCCATTGTTAACAAAATTTTTTTATTTCTTTAAAGACTTAGGTACAAAATACACAATTTTAAAAAATTTACAAGAAATTAAATTAAAAAAAAAACATTTTTTTTTTTGTTGATTCTACTCTGATTGGATTGAAATTACGTCTTACTGGGGGTCCCGGTGAGTGTACCGATGGCGAACTCCTTCAAGCCTTTGCCTTGCTTTGTCACCCGGTGTATTCTACCTCTTCTTCTGGTGATCTCGGTTGATCGTTTTTTTCTTCTTTTTTTTTGTGTGTTTTTTTTTATTACCACTTAGATGGGAGACTGGTAGTATCGTAGAAACGTTTTGCTTCGCGCCCGAATACGCGAATATACATGGTGGATTTCAAAGGCTTACCTTTTTGCAGCTTATCGTATTGGGGTTATTGCTGGTGCCGCCCAAAGTTCTCCGTACTTACTTATGGCAGCTCGTTATTTATTTATGTTTTTTTTTTTGAATAGCGCGTTTTATTTGTTGGCCCTTGTGGCATGCGCTCACTGCCCTACCTTTAGGGACTTTCACACATATTAATTTGTTGCCCTGCTATTCAGGGACTTTTACTGCCTGTTTGGCTTTTTTATAAAATTTTATAAATTTTAGCGCGGTTTATTTGTTGGCCCTCGTAGCCTGCGCTCACTGTCCTACCTTTAGGGACTTTCAAACATATTAATTTGTTTCCCTGCTATTCAGGCCCTTTCACTGCCAGTTTGGCTTTTTTATAAAATTTTAGCGCGTTTTATTTTTTTGGCCCTCGTGGCGTGCGCTCAATGCCCTACCTTTAGGGGTTTTCACCCAAATTAATTTGTTGCACTGCGCTCACTGCCCTACCTTAAGGAAATTTCACACAAATTAATTTGTTGCCTGGCTATTCAGGGACTTTCACTACCTGTTTGGTTTTTTTAAGTAAAATTTTAGCGCGTTTTATTTGTTGGCCCTCGTGGCCTGCGCTCACTGCTCACTTTCACACAGATTAAGTCGGTCCATAGGATCCAGAATTCCTCTTGAATTCTGGAGACGGGGATCTTAAATTGGGGGCCGATCCTTTAAGACAGATCATAATATTACCTGATCTTTTTCATATCCACTGTGTGCACACATACAGATAAAAAATAACTGAAATTCTGTTTCGTATTTAATAGCGCCGTTTATTTTCTGTAAAGAAACCTGGGAATTCGCATACGCAAGAGAAAAAGTGTCACTCACCTGAGTTTTCGCTGTAAGCAAAGTAAGAGCGTTTTATTGCCGTTTTGCGTCATCACCCAAATTTTACAACAGCGTGTATATAGTCCATGAAAGACGACTCTCTGCATCAGCTCCTAATAATTTCAGACCTCTCAAAATGCAATCCGTGTTGTCTGCTAACGTGCGCATTGTCGCAGCTGAAGGTTCAACCACACTTTTGAGCTCAAAAAGAGATTTGATATAGGAAATAATTATGGCTTGTCATATCTATCGCGTCCCTTGCTCCAAGCTCTGTCACATGCTTCATTTGAGTAATTACAATTTCTGCTTCCTCTTTTAGATACATTTGCAGGTACTGGAATTTCCTAGATTTTGATATCTTTGAAGTTTGGCCACTTGCAGTATTCCCCCTGGAAGGTAGGAATGTCAGACTTAGGCAATCATGCTTCGCTGTTGCGTGCTTGATCTAGCATACTGCGTTGAGTTTCTGTAAGCCTAGCGGGAGTTGTATTCAATTCTTCCACTTTAGTGCTTGACATGAGTGCTGGCGGCATAGAACAGGTGGCTAGCAATACCAGAAAGCGTTCTTTGAGGTGCAGGTACACATCTTTCTACGTATTGTTCTACCATTGTTGTTCTTTCTATAATTTTTCCTATTAAAAATAGCCTTGGGCTCCTAAAATTTGTGAGTTAGGTTAGGTTAGCTTAAGTTAATGTGTTAGTTCCCGCAGTAGAAACTCACTTAGGCAACGTAGAGGAGTCCATTGCGCTATCACCTGTTATATGAACGGTAACGTAAATCGGAAAACCACGAATGACTAACCCGAGAAAAGTTGCGTACCTCGAATGAAGTTACGCAAATCACCAATCTACACCTCAGAAAGCTCTTCTGGAGTACTAAAGAAGTACGAGCCTAGGTACTTGCACCTCAGTCTCGCAAAGGTAGGGCAGCTGAGCAGAACATGGAAAGATGGATCCGCCTCATCATCTTCCATACAGCTGCGGCAGAAAGGGTCAGAGACTAAATTTAGCCTAACCGTAAGGATACCCATCGTACAATGACCAGTCGAAATACTTACGATGGTCGAGAGTTGTCGCTTAGTAAGCGACCTCAGTTTTTTGAGCCCCCGCGACCCACTCTCGGTCCGTAGGCGGATGTGAATAGAGAAGGAGCAACCACGAGGCGAAGCCGGCAGACAGCAATCCGTTTCCGGAGGGACAAAGTAGAAGCCGGCAAGAATCCTTGAATGCCAAAAGACCGAGCTGAAGCTGCATCCATTGCATCTTAGCACGGGTGCTGCAACCTTGCTTGCAATGTCCGCAGGTAACACGTTAAGCATAACATTCAGCCCGAAAGAGGGTGTGGTCCTAAGCGCCCACTGGTTCAAATGAGCGCAGATCGCTGCACCCGCTCTAGCTGCTTAGCTTGGATATCTTATCCAGTGAGGTCCACCAGACAACCACTTCATAAAACATATAGGCCTAATTATAGTTTCATAAAGGCAGTAATTTACCTTTGGAGAAAGGCCTCATCTCTTCCCAATAGCACCCCGGCAACAGTATACCGCAACCGTAGCCTTTTTCACCCTTTCCTTAATATTTGGTGCCCAAGAGAGCTTCCTGTTTAGAATCTGACGGATACTTGACCAGGTCAGAAAGCACAAGTGGGACGCCACCTATTGAAGGGGGGTAGGCATCCGGTACTCTATACCTTCTGGTAAATAAGACGAGCTCCGTCTTGCTAGGATTGATCGCGAGCCCACAGCCTGTAGACCATTTTACGACCAAGTATGCATGATGTCAAAAAGGGTGTTCAAGAACTTACCCCTGACAATGAGTGCCACATCGTCTGCATAGGCCATAACCGTGCAGCTTTTCACCCTTCGTTGAATGGAGGCGCTGCCCCACTCTGCCACGACAGTTCTGTCACAGAGCAGGTGGTTGACGAGCCTTATAAGACTCGGTTCAAGCCCAAGCTCTACCAGGGATCTGACTATTGCCTGTTTTTGGATGCAATTAAAGGCACCTTCTATATCCTGAAAGGCACCAACTGCAAAGTCCTTGTGTCCAGGAGACCCTTTAGTGACGTTAACAACCGTGGGAAGGGCTGTTTCCACAATTCTGCCCTTCGGGCAAGCATGCTGAGCACGCGGAAATCGCCCACGAGGTATCCCATCCCTTATATGATGATCAATCAGGCTCTCCAGGGTCTTCATCAGAAAATAAGAGAGGCTGATAGGCCTAAAGTCCCTTGGGGATACATGAGAGCTCTTGCCCTCCTTGGAAATAAACGTAATCCTCTCGTTCCTGCAATGTTTGGGAATATAGCCCCTACTTATGCAGCTCGCGTAGATAGGCGTCAACCACTGACAAAACACCCGCTCAGACTTTTTCAACTGAGCGGGAAAGATGCCGTCAGGTCCTGGCGACTTGAACGCTTGAACTCGTGGCAACCTTCAACGTTCTCGCAGAAGCTTCTCCACGAGTCTCTCTTAGCTTTCCTTATTTCGGATTCATGTATTCCCAACCCGATCCTATAAAGTTCACAATTCTAGGGTTTCCTACTCCTCCTCGCTTGCTTGGTTTAAAGGTCGTCTACTCGAAGCCCTAAGCTTAAATTTGCCTGAAGGCCTCCTCAGCGGACACAAGATCTCGATCGATTTATGTATTTCTCAACCAAGCTGTCGATCGAACTTTCCGAAAGGAGTAAATACCCCTGAGGTTCCACCGGAAGAAACTTTTGCATCTTCCTACAGTATAGATCCCAATCTGTATTCCTCAGATTCCTAACGGGAAGATTAAGAGGACGAGCATCGCCAAGGGAGAATTGAATATACCTATTATCAGAGAAGGAGTGATCATTAAGATACCCTCCAGATCGAGATACGGGATAATAATTTAGACGAAACCAGGGTAAAGAACAAGACATCCTCCCTACTGAAGTTACAAACGTAGGGTCGCTCCCCTATCAGAAACAGACAAATTTTCGCTAAGAATAAAATCAAAGAGAAACTCACTTCTTGCGTTAATATCCGAGCTTCCCCAGCAGGAGTGCCTAGCATTGGCATCATAACCTTCAACGACGCCGGCCTTCCTGCGCCTCGCTTCCGCCAAAGCATTCCTCAGCAGCACTGGAGTGGCTCCCCCTCATCCTCGTGAGCCATGCACGCGGAGATGAGCCAAAGTTCTCCGGCCCCGCCCTCGCAGCTTACTGTTACAACGTCTCTGTTGCTGAAACAAGACAGAAAATATGTATTCATTTCACGCTTGACGAGCATACAAGCTCTAGGTTTACCTACGTTGCTGGACACCAGAAGATTGTACTTCTTTGTTCCGATGCCAGAAACACCGTTATTGCTCAGCCACGGTTCCTTGCTCAAGGTGCAGCATTAGATTGGCAGACGCCGCACTAGAGTGCTGGAGATTGATCTGCAGAATAATCATCCTCAGTGATCCCTTCCAGCCCACCTGCGGCAGCGTCCTCGATATACGAGGCAAGAAGCCTTTCCTCCTCCGCCCCATCGAACAATCAATTTAAACTGAAGACGGACCCCGCAACCGAGGAGGCGCCCTGGTGTTCCCAGAGTCCGACCTGACGGAGTCAACCTCCATGCTCATGGAGGCCTCAATGAGTTCCACCGCTTCCTCCGCCTCAGGTCCGCAAACCTCCGGCACCTTCTCGAAGCTGCGCAGGGAGCCAGACGCGAATGGATATCCTTCTTATCCACGGCCACGAGCCTGGCACCCTTCCAGACCTCCCCCACCAAGATAACTGCCGCTTTATAGAGTGTGGCCGAGCGCTCGTCGGCACACGATATCCTCTTGAAAAGACCAGAGTGCCAGACCGCACTCTCGCAGCGAAGAGGTGGACCAGGATTATCCCTGACCACCTTCAAAATGACGGCCGATCGGTGACGCCACACGCTTCCAATCCATCCTAGAGGGGGCTCCGTCTTCTTTGCTGCGGTCCACGATACCCAAGATAATGGAGCCCGCCTGCTTAGCGACTTCGCTGAATGATTTCGGCGCGACCCCAGTCCTGGGCCGTTTGACGGAAGGGGTCTCTCCTTCCTGAGACCGCTGTCCCTTTGAGGCTGAGCTTTTCGGAGGCGCACTCGCGCTCTCCTTCATCACCACCTTGGCCCACTTAAGCGCCCTAGCGTGTTTCTCAGAGATCTGAGACACTGCCTGGCAGCCATAGCGCTCCAAAATCATGGAGGCCATGCGACGATCAGAGTGGGCCCCTGACCCGTGCCCACCCGCCGTTTAGGTCTGTAAGGGGTGAATTTTGGGTCGCACCCGACTGTCCTGGTACACTACGGGAGAGCCCCTTACTGGTACTGGCAGTCTCGTCCAGCCCCTTTGCTTTGGCCACAACGGCTGTCCACGGTGCAGAGCCAGCGGAGGTAAGCGGTTTCGTCTTCCCTTCGTTAGCAGATGCTGCCTCCCGCAAACTTGAGCCAGTTTCGGGCATCGGCTTCGACAGCCCTCTACCGCTCGAAAACCTTAAACTTTTTGAACTCATATGCTAACAGGGTCCCAACTCAGAACCGCTATCCAAAACCCAAAAGTGTAGTCGTCCTAAAGAAATGGCCTCATTGTTGTCTATGCTGAAGCAGGGAGGCCAGACGAGGGTTGTGGCAAGTCCTTATGAGGTGAGCCAGACCAGACGCAAAGACGGGAGTCATCCCAACCGCGCCTACATCACCAGCTTAATGGCGACGGGAATTGGAACGTACTCTGAGACTTGCCAAATTAGCATTAGCCTTACAGCCATTTCTGCCCAAAAACAAACAGAATCAAGAAACGTAAACCAAAGAATAGTCCATGGACAAAGCAAAGGTTGTTACCGTTCAGGTTAGGCTGTCAAGGCCGCACGATCATTTAGCGTTACTCACGATGCACCACGAGAAGGCGACCATGCATTACATCCCAATTATAGTTTGATAGCTTGATCCTAACATAAAAATTATAGTTTGATGAAAATAAATAGGCCGCAAAATATTAATATATGCATGCAAAGGATGACCACACCAAACTATAAAAATTTTTCTAACAATAATAGTAGTACAAAGAGAATTTGTTATAATCAGCAACAACCACTCATTTATGTAATAGATAGATGAAAAATAATAGGAAGATGAAAAAGCAACATCAGTATACACACCTTACTTGGCTCATACTTTTATTGGTGAGTTATAAAAATAACAACAAAAAAAATATTTAATATAATATTTAAATAATATATTATTTAAAAATATTTTTTTTTTATTGGTCGCTTTATTTTGCGATTGATGTCTTACGACCGGTGCCTTAGAAATCCATTCCCAATCTTCCAATTAGTCTAAAATTTCGTCAATGTTTGGAATCGGTTACTTATCATAAATTGTTACTTGATTAAGTTTGCGGTAATCAATGACAAGCCGGCCTTCTTTGCCGCGATCCATATGGGTGCGGAGTAATGGAGAATTACTATGTCTTATTATTTTGTTTTCGAGCATTTCTTGGATTTGATTCTGAACTTCGTTCTTATGTACTATATGACTTAGTAAGAATTGGGGTTGTCAATAACTGTTCTTATTTGATGTTTTATGGCTGAGGTGGATGTTAACTTAGTGTCTTCTTGATACAAAATATCAAAGTATTTTTTTTTATTCCCATTAGTTGAAATTTTTCTCTGGGTTGAGGTGTTGTGTTTGAATTTGTTCACTTAAAGGTGTATTTGCTTTTGGAGAAAATTGGTAATATTTGTCCTGCTAATTGTATCATTTTGTCCTGGTAAGTTATACATGTGTTTAATAGTATAAGCAGATCATTGCCAATTAGGCCGTCATAGTAGTCGTGGAAGTGTACAATGTAAAATTCTATAAAGTCTGAAGTTTATCCTAATTCTTTAAAACAATGTATTTTAGACTTTTTATCTGTGTAAGTGTTAAGTTGAAGGGTTTTTACAGGGAGGGGGTTAGTTTGATGAATCCATTTGGGGTGGCAAATACCTGGGTTTAGTATTGAATTTGTTGCACTAGTATCTATGATTAATTTTATATGCCGTAACATAGTTTCTATATTTATATAGGGTAGTTCTCCGAGGTTGAACGATGAAAATTTTCGGAAGGTGTTTGACAGTAAGTTGCTTCGTAGTTGGTATCTATGTTCATGATTAACGTTTTGTTGGTTAACGTTTTGTCTATTATAGTTGGGATTTGAGTTATTGAAATGCTGACTAATATTTTGATTGGGATTTTGTTGTTGATAATTTTGCCTGTAGCGATTAGGGTTTGAATTGTTCTGTGAACTAAAATTTTGGTTGGAATTTTGTTGTTGGTAATTCTGTTTAAAATTGGATTTGTTTTGTTTATGTGACTTTTCTTCAGTTCTGTTTCGCACAAAAAATTCTTGATTGTCTATTCGAAGGTAAGCATATCCAGCTCCGAATAGGATATTCATTGCTGCTTCTAGAGTGTGTGGGTTCCTTCATGCTAGGATAGCCTTCATGGGTTCGGGGATTTCGGATTTCAAAATATTTAAGCTGTGCGAGAATTATTTTGCGAAACAGCATTTGCAGCTCTTAGGTCTTGTCCGAGGACGAATAAAGTTTTATTGTTGAGGCGCCTAAGTTTTCCTTTTATCTCATCAAATAAGTCGAGACTTGTAGTTTTGAATGTAACTGCTCTTCGCGAATCGAAAATTCGTCGCCACTTACTCGATCGCCAAATTATTTTGGAGTACTTCTTTGATTTCGTTCCAGCTCGTTAAGCTTCGTTAAGCTTGAATTTATATCTATTAGTTCATTGTCTGTTAATAAAAGTGAATTAACTACATCCATTTTAATCATCATTATTGAATAAATAATATTTTCTAATTCTAATTTCTATTTTCTAATTTTCTTGTGGAATAAGTTCAAAAATGTTATCCTCTTTTGTTATTCCATTATCATTTTTTTAGTTCATTTATTCTCTCCGTTATCTGATGGATTTTATTAGTGATTTCTGCATTTAATATTCACTGATCGTTATTGGATTCTATTAGTACCTAGTTTTTATTTTTACTTCATTAAGTGCCGCTCCTAACAAGTTTATACTTCGTGAATACCTATGATGTAAAGTTAACATATTTACTAGTCTTATTATTTGTTGCGAATCTATTTCTAATGTTTTTTGTAGTTCTGGATATGAGAAACTTTCTGCTATGTGCAGATTTTCCTAGGCCATTTTTACAAAATTATTTACCTCCGTTTTGTGTATTAGAAATTTTGCGTCATTATAAGTTGCGACTCCTCCATCCTCTATAGGTATATAGAACGACCTAGAGTAGTCTATTATCTTTGCCGAAGCGATTGTAAGTCAGAACCTGAAATTAACTAAGATTGTCTTTATGAACTTTTTTCCCGCTTATTTTAACAGTTGTACCTTAATCCTCCTGAACTACTTTCTCTACGTAAATATTTGATAACTTATTTCCTAGCCGCTTATTTACTTTAACGTAGACAATATCTCCGTTTTTATATGTTTTATATTTAGTTTTTTTATTATGAAATATTAAATCGTTTGCTTGTTTTTTTCTAAGCTTTTCCTCTATATCCTTATATGATGTTTCTTTCCCATAAATTATATCTATTGGCTTATAGTCTGTAACTGAATGAATTGAATTGTTATATTTAATGGTTGCTAATAAGATTATACCACGACATCACTTGAGTTCCCTTCGTGTTTTATGCATCTACCAATTTCTGTCAATGTACTGTGGAATCGCTCCACTTGACCATTCGAATTACTATGGTAAGGTGGGATCTCATATTGCTGTATATTATGGTTATTTTTAATCTAATTTTTAATTGTTTCTGACTTAAGCGCTGGCTCGTTGTCACACACTATAATCTTCGTTTTAGGGAATATGTTTAATATTTCCATAATGCCTACTTTTATATCAACAATTGTACGTGTTTCAAATTTTTTTACCACTGCAAATTTGAAAAATTTATCGACACATGTCAAGAATGAATTCTTTGCCGTCGAGTAAATATCTATTTTTAAAATTTCCCCTGGATAAGTTGGAATTGGAGTTCCTTCAATTTTTTGTCTGTCTGGTCTCCAATTATACTTTGAGAGTAAACAGGTCTTGCATGATTTAATGAGCTCGTTTAACCTTATCCTAATGTTTGGGAAAAAATAATCTTCTGTTATTTGCTTATAATTTTCTTTTGCATTTCTGTGTGCCCTGTTGTGTTCGGCAACTAAAATTTCCTCCTGATCGTCTTTGTTAGTTACGTCAATCACAATTTTCCGAGTGTACACGAATTTAACACCTGAAAAGTTCTTTAATACTATTGTTTGTAATTGTTTCCTTCAGTAGTTTTATAAGATTTTGTTCATCCGTAAAATTTATCTCATGTCGAATGTGTTTCTGAAACAAAATTTTTGTCTTTTTACTGTTACTATCGCGTTTACTTATTATTAATTGGTTCCTAAAACTATATAAGGGAGTTTGTATTATTTTAATTGTAATTGTTAAAGAAATTTCGGAATGTGAACAGGACTCAGTTAGGTGATTTAAGTATTGCCTTGACAGAGCGTCTGCTACAACATTTAAATTGCCAGGTTTATAAAAAAATGTTGGGGCGAACTCTTCTATAAAAGACCTCCATCTTTTTATTTTAGCATTAGGATTTTTATCTGACATTGAAAATGTGAGAGGTTGGTGATCGGTAAAAATATTGAGTCCTTTGCATCCATATAAGTAATTTCTTAAATTTTGTATAACCCACACCATAGCCAGTAATTCCTTTTCATTTACTACATAGTTGACTTCTATTTTAGAAAGTGTTCTTGAAATAAATGTGATTGGGCGTTTATTTTGTGATAAGACCTCATCAAAGGGCTTATTAAAATCTGGGTAGAGAAGTATTATTTCTTCAGACGTTAGAATTTCCTTTATTTTCTCAAATGCCTTTCGTCCTTCTATATCTAATTCAACGGGTATTTGCTTCGACTGATTTGCGCTTACATTACCATTTACACCCCTCAGAAGTTTTGTGAGAGGTTTTGCTACATCAACTTACCCCTTAATGAATCTTCTATAATATCCTGTCTGACCCAAAAACGCTCGGAGACTTCGAACAGTTTTTGGTTCTTCGTACTGAAAGTTAGCTTTCACCTTATCGGGTGATGTTTTAAGCCCATCCTTTGATACAACAAATCGCAAAAATTTCGTTTTAATTTTCCGAATATATTATTATATTGCCGACATAGACATGACATGTTTTCTCTATTTTGGGTCTTAACACATCGCCTATGGTTCGTTAGAAAATACTTGGCGCGTTCTTGAGCCCGAACGGCATGCGGCAAAACTCGTGTTTCTCATTATTTATACTAAATACAGTTTTTTTCCTATCTTTTTCGTGTAGCAGTATTTGATGGAGTCCTGCTTTGAGGTCTAGTGTAGTAAACAATTTTGATCTACCTAAATTAGAGAAAATTATCGATGTGTCTGGAATGGGGTACTTGTCATTTACAGTAATGCTATTCAGCTTCCGGAAATCAATAACCAATCGTTTTTTCCTTTGTCTATTTTCATCGATTCCTTTTTTATCCACTACCCAAACAGGATTGTTGTAAGCTGATTTGGAAAGTTGAATGATTCCGTCGTCTAACAGGCTTTCAATCTCCTCGTTAACAAATTTGTTCACTGCCATTGGGTATGCGTTATTGGTATTAATGGTTGCTATAACGTTAGTATTTTACGACAATTTAATGTCCGGGTTCGCAAAAACTTCCTTAGTTTCTTCTATAATTTCGTAAAAACTTTCCTTTACATATGAAGGTAGAGAATGAGCTAATTCCAGCTGATTAATTTCAGCGCAGCTCCTAAATTTAAGCGGTTCTATGCCACTGTTAAAAATAAACACCTCTTTTTTTGTATCTATTATCACATCTATCTGTTTCATGAACTCATAGCCTATAATGCCTTCAAACGATTCTAATTCGGGCAATATGTAAAAGTGAGTGTACTCGTTAAACAAATTCATTAGACATCTTTGATCTATGATCAATTTACGGTTGACTATCTTTAACATGTATGGTTGCTCGAGTTTCTTAATCCCTTTCAAAAATGATTCGTTTTTTATGTAAATTTTCGTGCTGCCTGTATCTAAAAGAAATCTAAGCGGCTTGCCATTCGCGTATTTCTCTATGTATGGCAGTTGTGACCCTATCCTAAAAAATTACATTCGTCTGTTTCAACATAGTTTATTCCTTGTTGCCCAGACGTTACTTGTTGATATCTTTGTGTCGGAGTTTTCGCCACATTGCTAAGAACATTTGGCTTACTCCTAACCTGCGTTTTGGTATTCTCCTCTCTGCTGAAAACGTTAGGTCTATTTCTATTGGACCGAGGGTTGAGTCCCGAATATCTATTGGTATTGGTCCTATATCTTGAGGTACTGGGGTCCACCTCCATAGGAGTTGGATCTTGATTTGTACTTGCATCTTTCCGTGAATTATTAGATGCATTTTAATACCCTAAGGAAACATTTGTCCTATTTGGTCTATAGTTGTTATTATGGAAAGCATTAGCGAATGCGAACCGGTTGCGGTTTGAAACTACATAGTTCTTGCGCGAGTGCTAATGCACTGGGTAGGTTACTTGGTTTTGATGAGAATAAATTGTCACACAATGGCTTATTTAAGCCCGATATAAACACGCGAAGTGCGTCCGCCCTATATTTTTCCTTTAATGAATTTATCAATTGTGAATTACCGTCATTTGTCATCGCGACTTTATTTATTATGAGTGTAAGTTTTCTTTCTACTAACTCGTAAACTTTGTCAATGCTCAAACTGCCTTGCTTTAGTATAGACAATTCCTGTTCTACTAAATAAATGCGGCGCTTGTCTGCGAATGAGAAGTCTCGTCTCGCTATAATTGCTTGAAAATTTAAGGTGTTGAACGATGCTAACAGGGCATCGGCGCGGCCTGTTACCTTAGTTTTTATAATTGCTGTGGCTTGGTAATGTTTAGAACGGTCAGCGATAGGCTCAAACAACCTATAGGCGGCAGAGGCTGCATGTCGCCAGGATACATATTTCGTCTCGTCGCCATTGAATTTGGGTAACGTTTTTACAATGTCTAGCGGTTCGTCACACCCCTTGTCGTATTGCCACTGGCTCGTATTCCTTTACTTGTCGTGGAATCTCTAAATGTTTAGTTGTGTCATTTGATTCATTTATGTTTGTCTGGATTGTCTGCGTTACCCTGGTCGCGAACGCTTCAAACAAGTATTTCATCTGGTTTTCATTCATCTTGGATAATAATTATAAATTGATTAATAAATAATTTTATTTACTATTGATATCTTTATGCACTTATTTCACACTCCTAAGCCCTCTTTCAAATTATTAAAATCTATTTTTCACTACTAACTCTGTGGTTTATGCACGTTTCCTTTACATATGTTGACACAAGTTGCTTAGACTAAGTTTTGTGTTTTTTTTTAATTAAAAACTCTTACAGATATCCAATTAGGTTCCGCATCCCTGGTGTGGCGTCCTTGAAGTCAGTTGGGCGCCAGTTGTTGTTTGTCCTTTTCACCTTCCTTATGGCCCGGTTGTTTTTATGTTCAAAGTATGATGATCAAAGTATATTTGCGATTAGAACGAAAGTTAATCCGGTCTAGAATTAATAAACACCGAGCTTGTTTGCTGCCAGAATCTTACTGATCTTTATTGAAAATATAATTTAGTCACTTAGCACAAAATTCAACTAACAGCTACCTATGTGTTAGCTCATATACTTTATTCTATGTACTTAATTCTATGAATTACATAAATATGTAGGGAATGGGAACCGCAGCTGTTTATATGTTGTGGTTCCTTTTTTTGTTGACTTTGTTTAGTCTACGAGTATTGGCAGCTAGCATCTGACTGCAAGCGCTGCCAGCTGGCATGGGAGCATAATGACATTAAAGTTGATGGGAATGATCCGAAACTGCTGATTTTGCAAGTTACGAGTGCCTTGGGAATGGATTTAGCGTAGTGATGTGATGTTTAGAGTGGAAGTCATGGCGTGGGACTCACGTGTTTACTTATATAAAATAAAAATAAGAAAAAATCACACAGTACATGAATGGAAAATGTAA
This sequence comes from Anomoia purmunda, assembly GCA_951828415.1. Classification (NCBI taxonomy): domain Eukaryota; kingdom Metazoa; phylum Arthropoda; class Insecta; order Diptera; family Tephritidae; genus Anomoia; species Anomoia purmunda. Next base: position 38,066,167 of record OX639994.1, on the reverse strand, counting down.
AAGCATAACGTTTTACAGTGGGTTCAAATTTTGAGAAAGTGAAAATAAACATCTGTGGTATGGTAGATATATACATAAGAAGTATGGTGGCTAGTAACTCGGTCTGATATATTCTGCCAACTTACAGGTCTATTTTGGCAAAGATAGTTTACAGTCTTTCGAAAGACAATTTAAAAGGCAGTTTGAAAGACTTTTGTATTCTAGCACATTCATTTTACACAAAAAGCTCTTCTTTGAATATTCATGGTGGAGAACTTTTTTTCTTAAATTCAAAAATAAAATATGTTTTCAACAAATGTTTTTTTTTTAAATAACCATCTTTACACGATGGCGACGCTCTCTTTTTCTCTCAATGCCTTTCTTGTGCATTAATATTATAAATCCCTGATGTATAATAAAGGTCTGAACACGCATTAGACTTCAAGATATGGCATGTGCCATACTACGAATAATTTAACCACATCAGTTGTTATATTATAAGAAAATAAGAAAATATGTTAAACCTGTAATAATAATATATAAATACTTAAACTTATCATAATTATAACCAAAGCTTGTATAATTAAATAATAAACAGTTTATAATAACAGTATGATATTTATTTTCGGAAAATAATCTATATGCACAAATTTAGGTGCCAGTAATTTTAAATTGATAAGATCTTCGCTTATACAAATTAAGAAAAGATTCTAATGAACACCAAGATTCCTTTCTTAATTTTATTGAAAAGGGTTTCATCTAAATTCAGTCGTAATTAGAAGGGATTCTTATTGAAAATCAAATCATAGAGAATTCCGCTAGATTTTGTTCTGATTTATAGGGCATTTTAGATGGTCTTCTCGTTCTGTGTATAAATGTACTTATGCAATGAATTAAATAATATAACTTTTTTCACTTGTTTGACTTACTCGATCAAAGTAATATTTCAAATGTTTATTAAGTGAGAAGGTCTATTTGCTAAGGCTAGGTTGTCATTATGAGCATTTTCTTTTTATATTTTTGAAATTGTTTTACCAAATCATAAAGTATAATATATAATTTATATCTATTTACATATGTATATGTACATACTTTATACTCAGTCTGACTGAGTTGCTGGCCGCCATTCAGAAATTTAATTTTACTACCTCAAAATTTGAACCCGCTTTACGCATTTCTTATTGCGCAAATAAAATATGTATATTGTTTTCGGGGCCAGCTAACGTTGAGTGGGACGGGATTTTCTCTTTCGCGAACGGTTGGCGGGTGCAAAAAGAAGTTGCCGAGCTGGGCCGTTAAACAATATATATAATTTTCGAAATAAGCAAAAAATCAAAATGAGAAAAAATTCACACCAGATGCTGCGATTAAATACCATAGAACGACGGCCCATTTTGGCGAAACACAGTTTACAGTCATACGAAAGACAGTTTGAAATTCTTTTTTATTCTGGCGCAAACATCTACATAAAAACCTCTTCTTTCAACATTCATGGTGAAGAGCTTTTTTCCTTGTAGTTATCATGGAAAAAAGTTAAAAATACATAAACATCTGCAGTCTACTGATGATAACTGCCATTCCAGTACCAAGGTTAGATACCTTGGACAGGCGAAATCAAATTATGAATTTATTTATTTGTTTTATTTTTGTTCAACTAGCTGGCGTTCTTTCTTTACACATTTTACTTAAAATTTGCGTTTTTGATTTCCTGATTTTAGCGGCTAATTTAATATTTTATATAAAAATATTAATTCTGCTATCATGGGGCGGAAATACACCTAATGGACAATATAACCACAACAAGTCTTCAATATTAGCGGAGAACTTCTAAGTTTTAAGGTATTAGTTTATATTAGAAAATAATATCAAACATTTTTTTTATTTGCCTAAATGCAAACTATGTTTTTTACCACGTCAATCATTAAAAAAATTAATTGAGATTTTTTTTCTACTGAAGTTGTTGTTGAAGAACGTTTTCAACGTTTGTTGGTATTCGGGAAAATGTTAGTTAACTGTTGGGGCTCATGGTATTCATACACAATTGGCGCTATTACCGCTTAAGGGATTTTGGCCGAACTTCTGCTATAATTTTTGGTGTGCGTCTTGTTTTTGTAACACAGTTTTACGCCGACTCCGAACGGCGAACGTTTTTTTTGTGAGAAGTTCTTTATCATAGTAGTTTCTGGCCACCACTCTTCATAATAAATCTACCGTGCCATTCAGAAATTTAATTTTACTTTCTCAGAATTTCAACCCGCTGTGAGCTTTACGTTCTTTGCAGATCTCTTTTTTTTCTCGTAGATGGCACCGGAAACAATATAAAGGGTGGTTAAATTTTAAGGGCCGATGTTGAATGTGAACCACACCTAAACGTCAAGTTTTTTTCTGCATTTCATTTGACATTTCTCAATTTCAGACTAACTCAATTTGAACATGGAAAGATACACAACCAAGCAACGTGTTAAAGTTATTCAGGCTTATTATGAAAATGGGCGTTCAAATCAAAATGCATGTCGCCTCACCTCACTAAACGTCAGTGGATTCGTCAATAAGCAGAATTGCCGCATTTGGGTGAATGATAATCCAAGAGTGATTGTCAAAAAACCAATGCACCCACAAAGAGTGACTGTTTGGTGCGGTTTATGGGCTGGCGGCATCATCGGGCCGTTTTTTTCCCAAAATGAGGCCGGTCAGGCAGTTACTGTGAATGGTGTTCGCTATCGTGAGATGATAACGAACTTTTTATGGCCCGAATTAGAACATATGGATGTGGCCGATATGTGGTTCCAACAGGATGGTGCCACTTGCCACACAGCCAACGAAACAATAGCTCTTTTGCGCGACAAATTCAATGGCCGTGTTATCTCACGTGGTGGCCACCAAGATCATTTGATTTGACACCGTTGGACTACTTTGTTTGGGGTTATTTGAAAGAAAAGGTGTACGTCGATAAGCCAGCAACAATTCAAGAGCTAAAGGATGAGATAATTCGGCACATTAACGGCATACAACCTCAATTATGCCTCAGCGTCATCGAAAATGTGGACAATCGTATGGAGGTGTACCGCCGAGGTCGCGGAGGACATTTGGCCGATATTTTGTTCCATACATAATTGAACCACACCATTTTATCATAATAAAAAGAAATAACAATAATTCCCAAAATAATTTGTGTTTTATTCAAAATCAACATTATAAAATTAAAAGAAGAAAATATCACACAGTACATGGAGCGAAACAGTGGGTTCAAATTTTGAGAAAGTGAAAATAAATATATGTGATATGGTAGATATATACATATGAAGTATGGTGGCAAGTAACTCGGTCTGAAATATTCTACCAACTTACAGGTCTATTTTGGCAAAGATAGTTTACAGTCTTTCGAAAGACAATTCAAAAGGAAGTTTGATAGACTTTTGTATTCTGGCACAAACATCTTACACAAAAAGCTCTCCTTTGAACATTCATGGTGGATAACTTTTTTCCTTATAGTAATCATGGCTAAAATTAAAAAAAGCATAAACATCCGCAGTCTATATTGTTTTTAGTGTAGTAAAGGATCTTGCAATAAGGACGCTACAAAAGTGGACCAATAGTGACAGCAAACGACGCCATATTTTTCCCCGCTCTTTTGACATTTCTCTTTAGTAAGGTTTGCCATTCCTTCATGGAAAGATATACGATCCAACAACGAGTCGAAATTATTAAAATTTACTACCGAAATTCGGAGTCAATGGCCTCAACTTTAAGAGCGCTACGTCCAATTCACTACTGCTCAATGATAACCGAATATTTTTGGCCCGAATTGGATGATATGGACTTGGACAATACATATGTGGTTCCAACAGGACGGCGCCACAAGCCACACAGCGAATGTCACAATCGATTTATTGAAAACCAAGTTTGGCGAACGTGTTATCTCACGAAATGACCCAGCCAATTGGCCGCCTCGGTCTTGCGATTTGACGCCGTTAAACTATTTCCTGTAGGGCTACGTCAAGTCCATGGTCTATGCCAACAAGCCAGCGACGATTGATGAACTTCGTACGAATATCGAACGTGAAATTGCAGCAGTAGCGGCCGATTTATGCTTGAAAATCATCGAAAATTGGGTTCAGCGTCTGGACATCTGCAAGCGTGCCCGTGGTGCCCATGCAAAATAAATCGAGTTCCATACATAATGGCATCGAATGTACTTTCACAGGAATACAAAATTTAATTCATATCCCAAACCGTTTTTGTTTTATTTAAAAAAACTTTTGTAGCGTTCTTATTGCAAGACCCGATATTATGAATATTGTTTTTTTGGATTTTATAATAAAATAAAACATGTTTTCAACAAATAGTTTTTAAAATAACCATCTTTACACGAAAGTGACGCTCTCCTTTTCTCTCAATGTCTTCCTTGTGCATTAATATTATAAATGCCTGTTGCACAATAAAGGGCTGAACACTCATTAGACTTCAGGAAATGGCATGTGCCATACTACGAACGGTTTATGTACTAAGGCTAGGTTGCCATTATGAGCATTTTCTTTTTATATTTTTAAAATTGTTTTACCAGATCATAAAGTACATATAACATATAATTTATATCTATTTACATTTGTAGTTGAACAAGTTGAATAAGTCCTTTTACCTGTGGTTTGTGGTTCCTCTTTTTGTTGACTTTGTTTAGTCTACGAGTATTCCAGCTGGCATGGGAGCATAATGACATTCGAGTTGATGGGAATGATCCGAAACTGCTGATTTTGCAAGTTACGAGTGCCTTGGGAATGGATTTAGCGTAGTGATGTCATGTGTTAACTTACATAATTTATACTCAGTCTGACCGAGTTGCTGGCCGCCATTCAGAAATTTAATTTTACTACCTCAAAATTTGAGCCCCCCGCATTTCGCAAATAATATATGTATATTGTTTTCGGCGCCATCTAACGCTGTGTGGGACGATATGTTCTTTTCGACGGACGGTTGGCGGAATCAAAAAGAAGTTGCCGAGCTTGGCTGCTAGATGGCGCCGTAAGCAATATATATAATTTTCGAAATAAGCAAAAAATTCACACTAGATGCTGCGATTAAATAGCAATGAATGGCAGTCTACTGATGATAACTGCCATTCCAGTACCTTGGACAGGCGAAATCAAATTATGAATTTATTTATTTGTTTTATTTTTGTTCAACTAGCTGGCGTTCTTTCTTCACACATTTTACTTAAAATTTGCGTTTTTGATTTCCTGATTTTAGCGGCCAATTTAATATTTTATATAAAAATATTGATTCTGCTATCATGGGGCGGAAATACACCTAATGGACAATATAACCACAAGTCTTCAATATTAGCAGAGAACTTCTAAGTTTTCAGGTATTAGTTTATATTAGAGAATAATATAACAATTTTTTTTATTTGCCAAATGCAAAATATTTTTTTTACCACGTCAACATTAACAAAATTATTTGAGATTACTGATGTGTTCAAAGAACGTTATCTACTTCTGTTGGTATGCGGGATAATGTTAGTTAACGTTTGCGGCTCATGGTATTCATACATACTTACTTATTTAATTGGCACTATTACCGCATAAAATATTTTGGTCGAACTTCTCCTATAATTTTCGGTGTTCGTCTTGTTTTTGTAACACAAATTGAGGGGCTTACAGTTTTACGCCGACTCCGAATGGCGAACGTTTTTTGCGAGAAGTTTTTTATCATGGTAGTTTCTGGCCACCACTTTTCATAATAAATCTACTGTGCCATTCAGAAATTTAATTTTACTTTCTCAGAATTTCAACCCGCTGTGAACTTTACGTTCTGCGCACATCTCTTTTTTTTCTCGTAGATGGCGCCGAAAACAATATATATGTAAAATAAAAATAAGAAAAAATCACACAGTGCATGAACGGAAAAATGTAAAAGCATAACGTTTTACAGTGGGTTTAAATTTTTAGAAAGTGAAAATAAACATCTGTGGTATGGTAGATATATACATATGAAGTATGGTGGCAAGTAACCCGGTCTGACATATTGTGCCAACTTACAGGTCTATTTTGGCAAAGATAGTTTAAAGATAGTTTACAGTCTTTCGAAAGACAATTTAAAAGGCAGTTTGAAAGACTTTTGTATTCTGGCACAACCATCTTACACAAAAAGCTCTCCCTTGAATATTCATGGTGGAGAACTTTTTTCCTTATAGGAATCATGGCTACAATTTAAAAATGCGTAAACAACCGCAGTCTATATTGTTTTTAGTGTAGAATTGTGAATATTGTTCTTTGGACTTCTGTATGTTCAAAATGAAAATTTTTGATTTGCTTACTTATCATTCCAGAAGATTTCAATGAATAATTAAAAAAAAAATCACAAATGAAATACGTTTTCAACAAATGTTTTTTTTTTAAATAACCATCTTTACACGATGGCGACGCTCTCTTTCTCTCTCAATGCCTTTCTTGTGCATTAATATTATAAATCCCTGATGTACAATAAAGGTCTGAACACGCATTAGACTTCAAGATATGGCATGTGCCATACTACGAATAATTTAACCACATCAATTGTCATATTATAAGAAAATATGTAAAACCTGTAATAATAATATATAAATACTTAAACTTATCATAATTATAAGTAAAGCTTGTAAAATTAAATAATAAACAGTTTATAATAACAGTATGATATTTATTTTCGGAAAATAATCTACGTACACAAATTCAGGAGCCAGTAATTTCCAATTGATAAGCTTTTCGCTTATAAAAATTAAGAAAATATTCTAATGAAAACCAAGATTCCTTTCTTAATTTTATTGAAAATGGTTTCATCTTAATTCAACGGGCCTGCTTCTTAATTGCGTTTTCATCTTAGTTTTACAGATTCTCTTCTTGGGACATACCCAGTCGTAATCAGAAGGGATTCGTATTGAAAAACAAATCATAGAGAAATCCGCTAGGTAGTCTTCTCGTTCTGTGTATATATGTTCTTATGCAATAAATTGAATAATATAATTTATTTCAAAGGTTTATTAAGTGAGAAGGACTATGTGCTAAGGCTAGGTTGCTATTTTCCTTTTATATTTTTAAAATTGTTTTACCAAATCATCAAGTATAATATATAATTTATATCTATTTACATAAGTATGTTTATGTACATAATTTATACTAACGGTGAGTGGGACGGGATTTTCTCTTACGCGAACGGTTGGCGGATGCCAAAAGAAGCTGCCGAGCTGGGCCGTTAGATGGCGCTGTCAACAATATATATAATTTTCGAAAGATGCTGCGTTTAAATAGCGAAGAACAGTAGTATACTGATGATGACTGCCATTCCAGTACCAAGGTTAGATACCTGGGACAGGCGAAATCAAATTATGCTGGCGTTCTTTCTTTACGCATTTTACTTAAAATTTGCGTTTTTGATTTCCTGATTTTAGCGGCTAATTAAATATTTTATATAAAAGTATTAATTCTGCTATCATGGGGCGGAAATACACCTAATGGACAATACAGTAGACGTTCGCAAATTAGAACCACTTTGTTTTTGGGGTAGTTCTAATTTCCGAAATGTTCTAATTTCTGGACGTTTTTTTAGTAACGTAAATAATAAAAGTAAGAGTTAAGCTACTTCCAAATACAACATAAAAACATTTTTCTTATTTGTTTTATTTATTTATTTAAAAAAATTACAGGTCAGTTCATAACATAAATCTTTTTTTACTTAACAAAAAATCAAATTTCAGAAATTAATTCAAAATACATGGGAATAGGAACCTAGTCCAAAATTACTCTTTTTTTAACATATAATCAGTAATATTTGTTTGTTTTTTTTGGTTTCATTAATTCTAAAAGAACAATATCGTTACGGAGGGCCAAAAGATTGGCCATGTGCTTAGTGGAAAACAATTCACTCTTGTTGCACCATTTTATTAAATTATTAACGCTTTCAATGGCTATTGTAATTGAAATAACTGGTATGTCAGCAACAATATCGTCTTGACAACTATCAGAATACTCATCACCGCTACTCAGTTCATACTCAGATCCGTCTTCAAACACATCCTCATTCCATTTCTCGATGTCATCTATACAGATCCATTTGTTTGAGTCAATTTCTGCCAAAAGAAATAGATTTGTTTGGAGAGCTTCATTGCAGTCAATATTCTTTCTGAGCAATTGTGATAATGGCACATTATCATCGCTGTCGTATTGGTCAGAGTCCCAATTAAACAACTTGGACCAAGAATTCCTCATCGCTGTTGTTTCAGAAATAATATTGCGAATGGAATGGGATTTCAATACACTATTCAGAGCACCACCTTCAGCAATTATTTGAGCAAGTAACTTACTTCTGTAAACAAGTTTTGTTAACCTTATGGGATTTTGATCCATTGGTTGCACAGCCGCTGTTACATTTGGTGGAAAGAAATATGCAACTATGTTTCCATCGTTGCTTTGAAGTTTTTCGCTTGTGGCATGAGCGGAGCAGTTATCAATAAGCATAAGGGCCTTAGGAGGCAAGTTATTTTTTCAGAAAACCGGATGACCTGTTAAACTAAAAATGTTTTAAAATTAAAGAATAATTATAGCAAATTTTTTTTTATTTTTTCATACTTTATTAATAAATATCTTATGAAACCAATTATGAAAGAACCGAGACGTCATCCAAACATTTTTGGAAAATGCGTAATGAAGTGGATTATTAAAACTTTTGAAGCACCTTAGATTTTTTGCTTTTCCAAAAACTAAGGGAACTAATTTGTGTGAGCCCTCAGCATTTGAGCCAAGTAAAATTGAAATTCGTTCTTTTTCCAGGGGCACTTTTTTCACAAGGAGAGACATACGTTTTATCTGGTAGGCAAAGATAAAATAATCCGGTTTCGTCCACATTATATATTTGTGACTCCATTAACCCCATTTCAGCGACTTTTTCACGAAATTTGTGAATAAACGGAGTGATCGATGCTACATCACTAGAAAGAATTTCACCACCAATTTTTAAAATACGAATACCGTGTCGCTTTTTAAACTTAGTAAACCATCCATCGCTTCCTCGGAATGCGTTTTCATTTTTATCGGGATATTCTTCACTAAAAATTTGTTTAGCTTTTCCCTTTAATATTGGTTCAGTCAATGTACACTTCCTTTCACGTTGGTTTAAAAACCACTTATAGAGACGACTTCCCATTTTCGGATATTCAGCACTATGTATAGATTTATTTGCTGCTTCCTGGTAGGCGTTAAAAGCAGCATTTAATATTTGACTTGATATAGCTGATGGCAGATTTGGTCACATTGAAATCTAGCTCTAGGCGGTTCACTTGAACTCCTTTGCCCAGCTATTCCAATATCTTTACTTTGGTTTCCAAAGATAAAGTGTTTTTTACGTTTATTTGAAATTTTTAATAAGTTACTTTCACTTTTCGATAGAGTCTGCTAAAATATGTAGACGAGTATCAAAAGTGCAAAAGAAATCAAATACATAACTTGGTGATTCCCTTTTTTATTTTAACTTTGTTGAATGAAATAAAAACAAAAAGGGAATTCCCTTGTGTTAAAAATAAAAAAAAAATGTTCAGAAATTAGAGCCTCAAGTTCTAATTTCAGAGCGTTCAATGCATTAAAATCACTGGTTCTAATTCATGAATATTCTAATTTCTGAGAGTTCTACTGTAATAATATATAAATAATTATAAGTAAAGCTTGTATAATTAAATAATAAACAGTTTTAATAACAGTACGATATTTATTTTCGGAAAATAATCAGCGTAAACAAATTTAGGTGCCAGTAATTTTAAATTGATAAGATCTTCGCTTATAAAAATTAAGAAAAGATTATATTGAAAACCAAGATTCCTTTCTTAATTTTATTTAAAATGGTTTCATCTTAATTCAACGGGTTTGCTTCTTAGTTGCATTGACAAGTTTTCATCTTCTTGATTTTATTGAAAAGACATACCCAGTCGTAATTAGAAGGGATTCTTATTGAAAAACAAATCATAGAGAAATCCGCTAGATTTTGTTCTGATTTATAGGGCAATTTAGGTGGCCTTCTTGTTCCGTCTATATATGTACTTATGCAATGAATCGAATAATATAATTTTTTGCACTCGATCAAAGTAATATTTGAAGGGTTTATTAAGTGAGACGGTTTATGTGCTAAGGCTAGGTTGCCATTATGAGCAGTTTCTTTTTATATTTTTAAAATTGAATTACCAAATCATAAAGTATAATATATAATTTATATGTATATGCACATAATTTATACTCAGTCCGACCGGGTTGTCGCCCGCCATTCAGAAATTTAATTTTACTACCTCAAAATTTGAACCCGCTTTACGCATTTCTTATTTCGCAAATAATATACATATGTATATTGTTTTCGGCGCCATCTAACGGTGTGTGGAACGAGATTTTCTTTTCGACGCACGGTTGGCGGATGCAAAAAGAAGTTGCCAAGCTGGGCTGTTAGATGGCGCTGTAAACAATATATATAATTTTGGCAATAAGCAAAAATTCAAAATAAGAAAAATTCACACTGATGGTGCGATTGAATAGCAAAGAACGACGGCCTATTTTGGCGAAACAGTTGACAGTCATATGAAAGACAGTTCCAAATACATTTTTATTCAGGCACAAACATATTACATAAAAAGCTCTTCTATTAACATTCATGGTGAAGAGCTTTTTTCCTTGTAGTTATCATGGATAAAAGTTAAAAATGCATAAACATCCGCGGTCTACTGATGATAACTGCCATTCCAGTAACAAGGTTAGATGCCTTGGCCAAGCGAAATCAAATTATGGATTTATTTATTTGTTTTATTTTTGTTCAACTAGCTGGCGTTCTTTTTTTTTACACATTTTACTTAAAATTTGCGTTGTTGATTTCCTGATTTTAGCGGCTAATTTAATATTTTATATAAAAATATTAATTCTGCTATCATGGGGGCGGAAATACACCTAATGGACAATATAACCACAACAAGTCTTCAATATTAGCAGAGAACTTCTAAGTTTTAAGGTATTCGTTTATATTAGAAAACAATATCAACAATTTGTTTTATTTGCGTAAATGCAAACTATGTTTTTTACCACGTCAGGCATGAAAAAAATTAATTAAGACTACTTTTATACAGAAGTTTTTTTGATGTGGTCAAAGAATGTTATCAACGTTTGCTGATATTCTGGAAAATGTTAGTTAACGGCTGGGGCACACATATTTACTTACTTAATTGGCGATATTACCGCTTAAGGGCATTTGGCCGAACTTCTCCTATAATTTTTGGTGAGTGTCTTGTTTTTGTAACACAAATTGGGGGGCCTACAGTTTTACGCCAACTCGGAGCGGTGAACGTTTTTTGTGAGAAGTTTTTTGGCATGGTAGTTGCTGGCCACCACAATTTATAATAAATCCACCTTGCCATACAGAAATTTAATTTTATTTTCTCAGAATTTCAACCCGCTGTGAACTTTACGTTCTTTGCTCATCTCTTTTATTTCTCGTAGATGGCGCCGGAAACAATATATATATAAAATTAAAATAAGAAAAAATCACACAGTACATGAAGCGAATAAATGTAAAAGCATAACGCTTTACAGTGGGTACAAATTTTGAGAAAGGGAAAATAAACATCTGCGGTATGGTAGATATGGCGGGTAGTAACGCGGTCTGACATATTCTACCAACATACAGGTATGTTTTGGCAAATATAGTTTAAAGATAGTTTACAGTCTTTCGAAAGACAACTTAAAAGCCAGTGTGAAAGACTTTTGTCTTCTGAACATTCATGGTGGAGACCTTTTTTCCTTATAGGAATCATGGCTACAATTTAAAAATGCATAAACATCCGCAGTCTATATTAGTGTAGAATTATGAATATTGTTTTTTGGATTTTTGTATGTTCAAAATGAAATTTTTGGCTTTATTTATGTATCATTCCAGAAGTTTTCAATGAATAATTTTTAAAAAACTTCGAAATAAAGTATGTTTTCCACAAATGTTTTTTAAAATAACCATCTTTACACGATAGGGACGCTTTTTTCCTCTCAATGTCTTTATTGTGAATTAATATTATATGTAAATGACTGTTGTAAAATAAAGGTCTGAACACGCATTAGACTTCAAGAAATGGCATGTGCCATACTACGAATAATTTGGCCACATCACTTGTCATATTATAAGAAAATATGTAAAACCTGTAATACGAGTAATAATATGTATATAAATACTTAAACTTATCATAATTATAAGTAAAGCTTGTATGATTAAATAATAAACAGTTTATAATAACAGTATGATATACATATATTTTCGGATAATAATCTAAGTACACAAATTCAGGTGCCAGTAATTTCCAATTGATAAGATCTTCGCTTATAAAAATTAAGAAAAGATTATAATGAAAACCAAGATTCCTTTCTTAGTTTTAATGAAAAGGGTTCAACGGGTTTGCTTCTTCATTGCATTGACAAGTTTTCATCTTAGTTTTCAGATTCTCTTCTTGAGACATACGCAGTCGTAATCAGAAGGGATTCTTATTGAAAAACAAATCATAGAGAAATCCGCTAGATTTTGTTCTGATTTATAGGGCATTTTAGGTGGTCTTCTCGTTTTGTGTATATATGTACTTATTCAATAAATTGAATAATATAATTTTTTGCACTTGTTTGACTTACTCGATCAAAGTAATATTTCTTGAAGTTGTTTTACCGAAACATAAAGTATAATATATAATTTATATCTATTTACATATGTATATGTACATAATTTATACTCAGTCTGACCGAGTTGCTGGCCGCCATTCAGAAATTTAATTTTACTACCTTAAAATTTGAACCCGCTTTACGCATTTCTTAATTCGCAAATAATATATGTATATTGTTTTCGGGGCTATTTAAGGGTGAGTGGGACGCGGTGTTCTCTTAGAGGAACGGTTGGCGGATGCAAAAAGAAGTTGTTGAGCTGGGCCGTTAGATGGCGCTGTAAGCAATATATATAATTTTGGCAATAAGCAAAAAATCAAAATAAGAACAACGGCCTATTTTGGCGAAACACAGTTTACAGTCATACGAAAGACAATTTGAAATACTTTTTTATTCTGGCGCAAACATCTACATAAAAAGCTCTTCTTTCAACATTCATGGTGAAGAGCTTTTTTCCTTGTAGTTATCATGGATAAAAGATAAAAAAGCATAAACATCCGCAGTCTACTGATGATGACTGTCATTCCAGTAACAAGGTTAGATGCCTTTGACAGGCGAAATCAAATTATTGATTAATTTATTTGCTTTATGTTTGTTCAACTAGCTGGCGTTCTTTCTTTACACATTTTACTTAAAATTTGCGTTCTTGATTGTCTGATTTTAGCGGCTAATTTAATATTTTACATAAAAATATTAATTCTGCCATAATGGGAGAAAATACACCTAATGGACAATCTAACCACAGCCAGTCTTCAATATTACCAGAGAACTTTTCAGTTTTAAGGTATTAGTTTATATTAGAAAATAATATCAACAATTTGTTTTATTTGCCTATATGCTGCAAAATAGGTTTTTTACCACGTATTGCATTAACAAAATTATTTGAGATTACTTTTCCACAGAATGGTTCTTGATGTGGTCAAAGAATGTTATCTACGTTTGTTCATATTCGGGAAAATGTTAGTTAACGTTTGCGGCTCATGGTATTCATACATACTTACTTACCTAATTGGCGTTATTGCCGCTTAAGGGATTTTGACCGAATTTCTCCTATAATTTTTGGTGTGCGTCTTGTTTTTGTAACACAAATTGATGAGCCTACAGCTTTACGCAAATTCCGATCGGCGAACGGTTTTTTGTGAGAAATTTTTTATCATGGTAGTTGCTGGCCACCACATTTCATAATAAATCTACCGTCCCACTCAGAAATTTAGTTTTACTTTCTCAGAATTTCAACTCGCTGTGTACTTTACGTTCTTTACACACCTCTCTTATTTCTCGTAGATGGCGTCGGAAACAACATATATGTATGTTGCTGACTAAATCCCATAATTTAAATTTTACTTTTTTTCCTAACAATGTAAACATTGCATTATATAGAGATTAACAAATTTATACTTGCATTTTATAGATATGGTATCACTCCAAACAATATTTCGTTAAATCCGAAATTGAACGAAGCGTTACTTTGCTTTTAAAACTTATCTCGCTTCTTTCGACTTCATTTTGAAAAAGATTTCGAGGAAGTAAAACGAACATGTAAGACATTTTTTCTTTGGTTAATTAATACAATATATTTCACATTAAAATGTAAAATTCCTTTCAGATATTAAAACTTGCTGAAATTTAAAATAAATGCATGTTCATATATACGTAAATGATTAATTCTTCGGGTGTTAGTTGCAGCCGCAACATTTTTTAATATTTTTTCCGAGAAGAAAGCAGATTTCGCGAAACTCTACGCGTGAAAACACGTGGACATCCATAAAACGCTATAATCTTCGGAGCAACAAATTGGTGAAAGCAATTGATTTTTCCACTTCAATGGATACATCAGATGCCAGCATCGAGATGGGTTCAGCCAGCGAAGGCGAAATGAACCAAACACCCACCTTAACAGATAAGTCAATTTACGATTTAAAAAAGCAAGTACAATTCTGCAGCGCTCACTAGTACCTGCAGAAAAAGAAAAGTTAGATATAAAACAAAAAATCGCATCGCAAGCGAAACTTACTGCCACAAATGCCAGCTCTGCCGTAGCAGGCTCTGATAACCTCAATTTTTGTAACATTACCTCTGCCGATCTCACTTCTGCCATTATAAATTCTGCCGACGTACCCTCTGTTAACGTCAACCCTGTCAGCGGTAGCTATGCCAACGTTGCTGCTGTTAGCGGGAATTCTGCCGACAGTGCCGCTGCTAGCGTAACCTATGCCAACGGTAGCGCTTGCAATGTTCTCCCCAATACCATCGTTACCTCCAATGGTAATTTCCCCAGTGTTTCTACAACCGCCTGTAAACCCTAATATAAATTTATATCACAATATGTAGCTTTTATACAGGTGCAGCCAATAATTCGCCAAACTTTTATGGATTCTATTAAACTATTATCCACCATTTAACTCAAGCCAAGTTCCATTCAGTGTGCAATCAAATCAGTTGCCACAGCCAATCTCAATGCAGCCATATACACGCAAAATACAGGATCTTCCTGAATTTAAAGGATCGCCGGAGGAGTGGCCTATGTTCTTCGCAGCTTTTAAAGAAACAACAGCAATGTACATGTACACAGATTTAGAAAATTTATTTCGTTTACAAAAGGCTCTGAAAGGGCCAGCCAAACAGCAAGTTGAATCACTGCTGATTCACCCATAAAGTGTAAATTCCGTAATATCGACGTTGGAATTTCATTTCGGACGTCTGCAGCTGCTAATACGTAGCCAAATAACAAAAGCGAGAGCATTTCCAGCTATCAGCGGGGGAAAGATGACGGAAATAGTATCCTTCAGCACAATGGTAAGTAACCTAACCGCTTTCTAGGAAAATGCAGGAGCAGCTTCTCATCTGACGAATACCACTTTGCAGGATGAACTAGTAAGTAAGTTGCCTATGAGTAAACGCAAGGATTGGGTCAGGTATACGTTCTCCATGAAGTTGTGCTATCCGAGTGTCCGAAATTTCAGTAATTGGCTACAAGAACAAGCTGCATATATTTATTTCTATTGCTGCAGATGTGTCTGTGAAAAGTTCGAATACAAATGAACAGCTAATTTCGAAGCAAAGCAAGTCAGTGAAACCAGTGCTAGCGATGACAGAAACAAAGTGTTCATACTGCAAAAGTAACCACAATTTGAATCAGTGCCAACAGTTTAAAGATATTTAATGTAACCTGCGTTGGAAGTTTGTGAAGGCGATTCACTTAGATATGTTTCAGTTGTCTTCGGTCTGGACACAGTTCTACTAATTGTGGTATGCGTCTTGCCGCATATATCATAACCGGTTACTGCACGAACCAGCAAATAAAAGTTCTGATGGCAACGCAAAGTCAACTTCGAGTTCAAGTGTTCCAGATGTGTCTGGAAAGCCAACAGCTGATACAGTAAATAATGTAATCACAATATTCGAAAAAGAGTTTAGCAAAAGAACATTGTTTAAGTTTTTGCCTGTGGAAATCAAAGGACCAAGAGGTAGTTGCAAAGTTATTGCATTTATCGATGACGTATCGAAAATATCGCTAATTGAAGAGCAAGTAGCCAAAGCTATTCGTTTGAAAGGCCCGCTAGATAAATTAACATTGCGTTGGATAGATGGGAAAATTACAAGTGAACTATCACAGCGATTAGATATCAAAATTTCTGGTGTGGGTCAAAACGCAAATAGCTTTCAGATGAGAAATGTACGCACTACAAGGAAATTACAATTACCTTCACAGACATTAAATTTTGCCAGTTTTCAATCGAAGTACGAAAAACTAAAATATTTGCCAGTAGATGGTTATGTTGATGCCATTCCACAAATTCTTATTGGTATGCCGCACACCAATTTAGTTCGCCCAACAGAAGTGATAAATTTCGATGATAGTTTTTCTGTTCACAAAACAAACTTGGGATACGTTTTTTTCGGATCCAACGAAGATAATACCGAGGGAGTTTTTTGTCGAATTTACTGTGAACGCAATACGATTAATGACATTCAAGAGCAAATGAAAGAGTATTTCAATTTAGAAAGTTTTGGAATGAAGCCCCTACAGCCGGTCGTGTCTGAAGCAGACAAAAGAGCCGAAGCAATTTTGTTAGAGTCAACAAAGCAAATTGGTTGTCAGTACGAAACTGGTTTGCTATGGCGCACTGATACCATAGATTTCTGCGAGAGTTATAATATGGCGCTGCGTCGCCTGGAAACGATTGAAATAAAAATGAATAGAGATAGTAGGTTTGGCCGTTGGTATAAAGATAAGATCAATGAATATTTGAATAAATCTTATGCCAGAAAATTGTTGTCGTCGGAAGTACCGGATATTAAACCTCACACTTGGTATTTGCCACATTTTTCTGTTTGTAACAAAAATAAAGGAAATAAATTACGTTTAGTATTCGAGCTGCATCCACAAATGGTGTTTCTTTTAATTCAAGGTTGATGAAAGGTCCAGAGGCTTATCAATCAAAACTTTTATTGTCTATATTGTTTAAATTTGGACTGGGTCTCGTTAGTGTATGTGCGGGCATACGCGAGATGATTCGTCGAATTCAAATACGTTAAGCAGATCAAGATGCTCAACGTTTTTTATGGCGAGACGGAGATATGTCAAAAGATCCTGATGTATACGTTATGAAAGCGATGATATTTGGTTCAGCTTGTTCACCGTGCTCGGCACAATATGTGAAGAATGCAAATGCACTAGTTTACCAATGATCAACCGAAAGCCACCAATGCGGTAATTGATTGTCACTACGTGGACGACTACGTAGACAGTTTCGATACAGATGAGGAAGTAATTAATGTTTCAAACAAGGTTAAAGAAATTCATAGCCATGCCGGGTTTGAATAGCGAGGATTTCAATCTAACTCCGAGGAGGTTCGCCTAATCGTCACATCTTACACACACTGACATGATGAGTTTTTATACTAATGAATCGAAAACGGAAAAGGTACTGGGAATGTGCTGGCGTCCTTTGGACGATGAATTTTGTTTTATTCTAAAGTTTACGAGAGTTCCCGATGATGTTGACAGGAAAAAGTTATGGCGCTTGAATGTAGATTGGAGAAGTGATATGTATACCGGAAGATATTTATTGCGAATGGTTCAACTGGCATTAAGAACTTGGCAAGGCTAGAAGTCTGAGCATTCCGCGTTGCTATCATCAGCATTTTAGGTGCTCAACAGCTAAAATTGAATTGCATATTTTCGTGGATGCAAGCGAGCTTGCATATGCGGCAGTTGCATACTGGCGAGTGGATTTTGAAGGCGAAATCAACGTAGCCTTCGTAGCTGGAAAATCACGTTGCAGCCCTGTTAAAACGCTATCGGTACCGCGATTGGAGTTGTTAGCTGCAGTAGTGGGCTTTCGCTTGAAGGATGCTATTTTAGGTGGCCATCACGTTCAGCCTCAGGATATAACGATTTGGTCTGATTCGAAGATGGTTCTTAGTTGGATAAGATCAGATAGTCGTTGTTATAAGCAATTCGTAGCGCACAGAATTGCAGAAATTTTGGACTCGTCGGGTGTCAACTGGTGGCGGTGGGTTCCAGGGAAGCAGAATCCTGCGGATGATGCAACAAGATCAAAATCGTGCATTGACTCAAATTCTCGTTGGGTTATCGGTCCGAATTTTTTAAGGGAACCGAAAACAACTTGGCCAATTTTAGATAATATTTCTGAAAAGCAGTGTATGATAGAAAGGCGCTCCAAATACGTATTTGTAATGGATATTGACGAATCTGTAGTAAAATTTGACAAATTTTCGAGTTATTATAAGCTGCTCAGGGTGATAAGTTGGGTGATGCATGCTATGAAAATGTTTACAACTATTAAACAACAGAGAGGTAGGAAAGTTTATGCACTGTCCACCCTACATTTAACTACGAATGATATTACTAGCGCTGAAAAGTTTATATGTCGATACGTACAAAAGTGCATCTTTTCATATGAGATGCGTATTTTAGCAAACAAGCAAACCCTTCCGAAAAATAGTTCGCTTTTTAAACTTACACCAATACTTGACGATGAAGGAGTTTAGAGACTCTCGGTGCGCATTGAAAATGCTGAATGTGTGTCCTTAAATACGAAAAGGCCAATTATTTTGTCGCATAAGCACCCATTATCTAGACTTATTGCAAGACATTATCACGAAATATGTAAACACCAAAACTACGAGGCAACTATTTGTGATATTCGAAGGAAGTTTTGGATTACAAATTTACGTAATTTGGTTCGTTCGGCTAAAAACGATTGTCAAGTATGCAAGAATAGAAATGTTGAGCCGCGGCCACCTCTTATGGGACAGCTTCCTAGAGATCGGCTTACTCCATTTCTTCAAGTATTTAGCTACATGGGTGTGGATTTCTTCGGGCCGTACTTGGTAGCAGCTGGTCGTCGACAAGAAAAAAGATGGGGATGCCTTTTTACATGCTTGACTGTGCGAGCAATCCATTTGTAGTTGGCAAAAGACTTGTCATCTGATGCACTCATACTGTGTCTAAGAAATTTCATAAATCGACGGGAGGTCCCTTTGAGAATACGCAGCGACAGAGGCACGAATTTGTAGGTGTGAGTAAAGAAGATTGGGTATTGGTAGAGAGAAAGTTGGTTGATGAAGGTGTAAGGCAAGGGGTGGAATGGGTATTTAATTCGACTGGTAACCCATCAGCTGGAGGTGCATGGGAGCGAATGGTGGGCTGTATTAAAAGAGTGCTATCTTTTACATTGAAGACAAGGGTGCCACAAGTGGAGACGTTACAAAGCCTTTTGATTGAAGCTGAAAATCTAGTTAATTCGCGACCGTTGACTTACTTGCCGCTAGAAAACGAAGACGCTGAACCACTGACGCCTAACCACTTCATTTTGGAGTGTTCAAATGACGTGTAAACGCCGACCGTGGACGAAAATCTTTGCTTACGTAAGCAGTGGCAAATCCTGCAGCAAATGAAAGAAACATTTTGGAAAAGATGGGTGTTGGAATATCTTCCTACACTTACACGCCAAAGCAAATGGTGTCGGCGAGTAGAGCCTATCAAAATTGGAGATGTTGTTCCCATCTGTGACGATAACGAGAGACGTGGTGAATGGAAGCGAGGGATCGCAGTGGAAACTTTTCCGGCACCAGATGGGCAAGTGCGATCAGCTATAAATAAGACAACAACCTGAACTTTCCAGACCAGCTTCCAAATTAGCCGTATTAGACGTCGTTCGTGAATCTCCGGATATCCGGTCGATTCACGGGGGCCGGGATGTTGCTGACTAACTCCCATAATTTAAATTTTACTTTTTTTCCTAACAATGTAAACATTGCATTATATAGAGATTAACAAATTTATACTTGCATTTTACAAATATGGTATCACTCCAAACAATATTTCGTTAAACCCGAAATTGAGCGAAGCGTCACTTTGCTTTTAAAACTTATCTCGCTTCTTTCGACTTCATTTTGAAAAAGAGTTCGAGGAAGTAAAACGAAAAAGTAAGATATTTTTTCTTTGGTTAATTAATACAATATATTTCACATTAAAATGTAAAACTCCTTTTAGATATTAAAACTTGCTGAAATTTAAAATAAACGCATGTTCATATATACGTAAATGATTATTTCTTCGGTCGTTAGTTGAAGCGGCAACAATATATATGAAATAAAAATAGGAAAAAATCATACAGTACATGGAGCGAATAATTGTAAAAGCATAACGTTTTGCAGTGGGCTCAAATTTTGAGAAAGTGAAAATAAGCATCTGTGGTATGGTAGATATATACATATGAAGTATGGTGGCCAGTAACTCGGTCTGACATACTCTACTAACTTACAGGTCTATTTTGGCAAAGGTAGTTTAAAGATAGTTTACAGTCTTTCGAAAGACAATTTAAAAGTCATTGTGAAAGACTTTTGTATTCTGGCACAACCATCTTACACAAAATGCTCTCCATTGAACATTCATGGTGGAGAACTTTTTTCCTTATAGGAATCATGGCTAAAATTTAAAAATGCATAAACATCCGCAGTCTATATTGTTTTGGTGTAGTATTATGAATATTGTTCTTTGGCGTTTTGTATGTTCAAAATGAAAATTTTTGATTTGCTTACTTATCATTCCAGAAGATTTCAATGAATAATTAAAAAAAAAATCACAAATGAAATACGTTTTCAACAAATGTTTTTTAAAATAACCATCTTTACATGATAGTGACGATTTTTTTCTCTCAATGTCTTTATTGTACATTGATATTATAAATGCCTGTTGTAAAATAAAGGTCTGAACACGCATTAGACTTCAAGATATGGCATGTGCCATACTACGAATAATTTGGCCACATCAATTGCCATATTAGTTATAAGAAAATATGTAAAACTTCTAATAATAATATATAAATATTTAACTTAACATAATTATAAGTAAAGCTTGTATAATTAAATAATAAACAGTTTATAATAACAGTATGATGTTTATTTT
The DNA here is from genome assembly GCA_951828415.1 of Anomoia purmunda. Classification (NCBI taxonomy): domain Eukaryota; kingdom Metazoa; phylum Arthropoda; class Insecta; order Diptera; family Tephritidae; genus Anomoia; species Anomoia purmunda. Next base: position 38,045,056 of record OX639994.1, on the reverse strand, counting down.
CCGAAAATAATCTACATACACAAATTTAGGTGCCAGTAATTTTAAATTGATAAGATCTTCGCTTATAAAAATTAAGAAAAGAATCTAATGAAAACCAAGATTCCTTTCTTAATTTTATTGAAACGGGTTTACTTCTTAATTGCATTGACAAGTTTTCATCTTAGTTTTATAGATTCTCTCCTTAATTTTATTGAAAAGATATACCCAGTCGTAATGAGAAGGGATTCTTATTGAAAATTAAATCATAGAGAAATCCGCTGGATTTTGCTCTGATTATAGGGCAATTTAGGTGGTCTTCTCGTTCATGTACTTAGCAATGAATTGAATAATATAATTTTTTGCACTTGTTTGACTTACTCGATCAAAGTAATATTTCAAGGATTTATTAAGTGAGAAAGTTTATGTGCTAAGGCTAGGTTGCCATTATGAGCATTTTCTTTTTATATTTTTAAAATTGTTTTATTAAATCATAAAGTATAATATACTACCTAAAAATTTGAACCCGCTTTACGCATTTCTTATTTCGCAAATAATATATGTATATTGTGTTCGTCGCCATTTAAGGGTGAGTGGGACGAGATTTTCTCTTACACGTCTATTCTGCACGTTACCGGAAATTTTGTAACCGGCAAATTTTATTACCGAAAAATGTTACCACTTCTTGCAACCGGCATTCTTGCACACTGGTAACGCTGTCAACAGTGTAAAACTCACCATACGGTGTTTGCTTTGATGTGGTGTGAATTTGAACACAAATTTTAAAAGCGAATCACAATGGAGATGAATAAGTGAGTGATTTATTTAAGTAAATTTAATAAATTATTATAATATCATTAATTTTTAATTGCAGAAAATACGCAAGGACAACCCAGCAGCAATTACGCTGGTATGTAGCCTTCATAAAGGACCGTCCGGAGCTGCTCCAAGGCAAGAACACCCCGAAGACACCGAAAATGCATGCTTCTTTCGGCATTCGAAAATTCTGTTTAAAAATTTCGTTTGGTAAACTAAATGGATCGCTGTTGTTCCGAAGACTTTTCAGTTGCTGTCTACGTAGGGATATTTCATCATCCTCCTCATCAATCAGCAGTAACATTACCAAAGAAGTCGCCATTATGTTTTTAATATTGAAAATTCGTATTGCAATTAGTTTAATAAAAAAATCAACATTTAATACTTCCCTACTCTTTAATTTATTACAAAAATGTAAATAAACGTCAGATGTTTTCTAGTAGTTACCACCTAGTGCGGTGGTAATAAAATTTTCCGGTAATAAGAACCAAAAGGGTTTAAAAGTTGTCGGACGTTTTTATTACCGGTAATAAAAATGTTGTTACCGGTGCAGAATAGACCTGTTAGAGGAACGGTTGGCGGATGCAAAAATAAGTTGCTGAGCTGTGCCGTTAGATGGCGCTGTAAGCAATATATATAATTTTGGCAATAAGCAAAAAATCAAGATAAGAAAAAATTCATACTAGATGGTGCGATTAAATAGCAAAGAACGACGGCCTATTTTGGCGAAACACAGTTTACAGTCAAAGAAAGACAGTTTGAAATACTTTTTTATTCTGGCACAAACATCTTACATAAAAAGCTCTTCTTTCAACATTCATGGTGAAGAGCTTTTTTTCTTGTGGATAAAAGTTCAAAATGATTAAACATCCGCAGTCTACTGATGATAACTGCCATTCCAGTACCAAGGTTAGATGCTTTGGACTGGCGAAATCAAATTATGGATTTGTTTATTTGTTTTATTTTGGTTCAACTAGCTGGCGTCCATTTTACACATTTTACTTAAAATTTGCGTTCTTGATTTCCTTATTTTTGCGGCTAATTTAATATTTTATATAAAAATGATTTAAGATTACTTTTCTACAGAAATGTTCTTGATGTTATCAACATTTGTTGGTATTCGGGAAAATGTTAGTTAACGGTTGCGGCATACATAATTACTTACTTAATTGGTGCTAATACCGCTTAAGGGATTTTGGCCGAACTTCTCCTATAATCTTTGGTGTGCGTCTGGTTTTTGTAACACAAAATGAGGGACCTACAGTTTTACGTCAACTCGGAGCGGTGACCGTTTTTTGTGAGAAGTTTTTTGTCATGGTAGTTGACGGCCACCACACTTTATAATAAATCTACTGTGCCATTCAGAAATTTAATTTTACTTTCTCAGAATTGCAACCCGCTGTGAACTTTACGTTCTTTGCACATCTCTTTTATTTCTCGTAGATGGCTCCGGAAACAATATATATATAAAATAAAAATAAGAAAAAATCACACAGTACATGGAGCGAATAAATGTAAAAGCACAACGTTTTACAGTAGGTTCAAATTTAGAGAAAGTGAAAATAAACATCTGTGCTATGGTAGATATGTACATATATACATATAAAGTATGGCGGGTAGTTACTCGGTCTGACATATTCTACCAACTTACAGGTCTATTTTGGCAAAGATAGTTTAAAGATAGTTTACAGTCTTTCGAAAGACAATTTAAAAGGCATTTTGAAAGACTTTTGTTGTCTGGCACAACCATCTTACACAAATGATCTCCTTTGAACATTCATGGTGGGGAATTTTTTTCCTTTTAGGAATCATGGATAAAATTAAAAATGCATAAACATCCCCAGTCATTATTGTTTTAAGTGTAGTATTATGAATATTGTTCTTTGGATATTTGTATGTTCAAAATGAAAATTTTTGATTTAGTTATCTATCATTCCAGAAGTTTTCAATGAATAATTTAAAAAAAAAATCATAAATGAAATACATTTTCAACCAATGTTTTTTAAAATAACACTCTTTACACGATAGTGACGCTTTTTCTCTCTCATTATTATGCATTGATATTATAAACGCCTGTTGTACAATAAAGGTCTGAACACGCATTAGATTTCAAGAAATGGCATGTGCCATACTACGAATAATTTGGCCACATCAATTGTCATATTATAAGAAAATATGTAAAATCTGTAATAATAATATATAAATACTCAAACTTATCATAACTATAAGCAAAGCTTGTATAATTAAGTAATAAACAGTTTATAATAACAATATGATATTTATTTTCGGAAAATAATCTACGTATACAAATTTAGGTGCCAGAAATTTTGAATTGTTTGACTTACTCGATCAAAGTAATATTTCAAAGGTTTATTAAGTGAGATGGTCTATGTGCTATGGCTAGGTTGTCATTATGAGCATTTTCTTTTTATATTTTTGAAATTGTTTTACCAACCCATAAAGTATAATATATAATTTATATCTATTTACATATGTATAGGCACATAATTTATACTCTGTCTGACCGAGTTGCTGGCCGCCATTCAGAAATTTAATTTTACTACCTCAAAAGTTGAACCCACTTATTGCGCAAATAAAATATGTATTGTAGCGAATGTAATCGATAATAAGACGCTACCGTATCGTGTTAAATACTTTTATTTACTTCAAATTAGTATTTACACGATTTATTACTTAAAACTAAAACGAACTTAAATTATTAGCGAATTTTGATGTGCGTGTTGAAAAAACTGCTTGTCCGAACTTGTAGCGCGTCGTTCGTTAGATTTTGAGTAGTTGTCAATCCAAAACAGTGCTGCTACTTTTCATGTAAAAGTGAGAGTGTGGCCACAGTAGCCCCCCGGAGTGGCTTGAATGCGTATGAAAAGTCACGGGTTGTTACGTCGTCTTTCTCTAGGATATGTGAACATGTCGTTTGGCCACGTGGAACCGCTCGATGACAACAATGTCGTTGGGTTACAACCAGCGCTGTCTGGATTTTGATATTCGGTTTCGATGAAGGCTGGTTTAAGCCTTTCTGTCGAAATTGTAGTTTCGTTACCGTCGACGTCCACCTTGAACACCCAGTCAGATATGCGTTCCAACACCCTATAGGGACCACGATAAGGCTGTTTAACTTCATCCACTCGTACGAACACATGAGTACATCGGTGCAGGGTATTATGTTTAAATGCCCGAGATTTGTTGTGATGGGCTGTAGGCGACGATCGGACTGCACGCATAAATTCTCGGAATTCCTCGACGAAGTGTTGTGGCTCCGGACCCATCTGGACGTCGATGAAGATAGCGCCCGGCAAGCGAAGAGTAGTACCGTAAAGTATTTCAGCTGCACTGACCTTGATGTCTTCTTTAAACCTGGTGCGAAGACCGAGTAACACTACTGGTAGTGTATTTACCCAGTTTGGTGAAGCGTGACACCTTATTGCTGCCTTCAGTGACCTATGCCAGCGCTCGACCATGCCGTTTGATGCTGGATGGAAAGCAGTTGTTCGGGTTCGATTGCAGCCTATTAGTTGGGTAAAGGCGTTGAAAAATTTCGACTCGAATTGGGAGCCTCTGTCGCTGGTAACTGATGCTGGTGCTCCAAAACGGCTTACCCAGCCGTTGAAAAATGCTTTGACCACTGTGTCGGTATAGATGTCTTTCAGGGGTATTGCTTCTGGCCAGCGAGTGTAACGGTCGATTATAGTCAGGCAATACCTGTAGCCGTCGCAAAGTGGCATAACGATGATGTCGACGTGGACGTGCTTGAAACGTTCGCTCGGTATTTCGATGTGCTGCGTAACATTTTTCACGTGGCGGTGAATCTTGCTTCGTTGACACGGTATACAGGTGCGGACCCATCGGATGCTGTCACGATTCATGTGCGGCCAAGCGTATTGCTGATTTATTAGCTTTTGCGTGGGGCGTCCGTTGGGGTGTGAGATATTGTGCGTCTGGTCGAACACCCTTCGTCGTAGTGACGTTGGTATGTATGGTCGCACCTTACCCGTTGACACGTCGCAATATAACTCTGCGTCTGAGTCATCGATTTTAAGTTTTCGTAGCTGGAACGATGTTGAGTTTGATCGCAAAAGGTGGTGTAGCTCTTGGTCATCGCGTTGTTCCTGCTCAATCTCCCTAGCTGACATGCTTACCGGAAGATTTACAGCGTTGATCCGCGACAATGCATCGGCCACCACGTTGTCTAGACCAGGTGTATGTACGATCGTGCTGGTAAACTGGCTGATGTATTGAAGTTGACGTTGCTGGCGGGGCGAAGCCTTGTCGGAATTTTGATCCAAAGCGAAGGAAAGTGGGCGGTGGTCAGTAAGCACTGTAACGTTTCGATCCTCGAGTAGATGTTTGAAAAATCGTATTCCTTTGAAAATCGCCAAAAGCTCGCGATCATAGGCGCTGTAGTTTCGTTCCGGTTTACTGAGCTTAGCTGTGTAGAAGCCTAGGGGTTGTACTACCCCATTTACCGTTTGGTCTAACGCTGCTCCTACTGACTGGTCGGATGCATCACAACGAAGTGTTAAAGGGGCGTCGGAAGCAGGGTATGCCAGCTGGACCGCATCCACGAGGGCCTTTTTGCAGTCGTCAAAGGCCTTTGTTGTTGTTTCGGTCCATGGAATGATGCGTTTGTCGTGTTTCTTCGCACCTGCGGTTAGTGCGACTAGTGGTGCGTGGATTTCTGCTGCATGTGGCATGTTCAGCCGGTAGAAATTCCATGAGCCCAAAGAACGGCGAAGCTCGGCGATTGTTTGTGGTTTCGGGAATTCCCGCATTGCTTCGATGCGATGTGTGGTGGGTTTGAGACCATTACTGTCGATCGTATGGCCGAGGTATACCAGCTCCCGTTGTGCAAATGTACATTTTTTGACATTTATTGCAAGTCCATGTTGTTTAAGACGTTCGAAGACCAGGCGAAGGTGATTTTTGTGTTGTTCGAGGGATTTCGATGCTACCAGGATATCGTCGATGTAGATGTGGCAGAAATCCAAATCTCGAAATATGGAATCCATCAACCGTTGAAATGATTGCGCAGCATTACATAGTCCAAACGTCATTACTTTGAACTCGAACAAGCCGAATGGTGTTATTACCGCTGTTTTCGGTCGGTGTTCGGGTGCCACCGGAATCTGGTAATATGCTCGAGTGAGGTCCAGCGTTGTGAATACGCTACACCCGTGCATCACGTGCGTGAAGTCGCGAAGATGCGGAATGGGATACCGGTCGGGTACTGTGACTCGGTTGAGCCGGCGATAATCGCCACAAGCACGCCACGTTCCATCCTTTTTCCGAACCAGATGGAGGGGGCTGGCCCATTCACTTTTCGACGGGACGCAGATCCCTTGTTTCAACATGGCGTCGAATTCCGCTTTGGCTGCTGCCAGTTTTTCACCTGCGAGGCGACGGGCTCTCTCTGCGACAGGCGTTCCACGTGTGGTGATGTGGTGTTGCAAGTTATGTTTAGGCGAATGCTGATTAGTTGGTCTCGTAATAACATCGAATTCCTGGAGAAGACGTTTCACAGGGTTGTCACAGGCGATGGATCCAACTTGCATGGACATTGTGGGCGAATGTGGCGTTAAGACATTAATGTCGGATGTCGTTGTAACATGTTGGTGGTTACGGTTTGTTGGCGAGCATGGAGGTGTCGATGACTTGACGGCTGTGTCGCAGCTCAGTAGTCTATGATTGCGTAGATCAACGAGTAGGCTGTTGTGTTTGATGAAGTCGGCGCCTAGTATAGGATGCGCAACGTCTGCGACCGTGAACTGCCAGTTGAATGTTTGGCCTAGCCCGATGTCGAGTGCCAGTTGCTGTAAACCGTAAGTTCGTATCTTTGAGCCATTTGCTGCAAAGAGGGTAAAACTACTTTTTTTGAAATCTGTTCGAATATTATTAATAACTCCCCTGGGTAACACTGAAATGTCGGCGCCAGTGTCGACGAGGAACTTGAGGTGGTTTTTCGAATCGATGATTTGTAGGCGGGAATTGAACGGACCATCAGCGGTGCCTACCAGGATGACTGACGGCCTCGCTAGTTTAAATTATGGTTTTTGCTGAATTTGCAGGGTTCTCGACACTTTTTTGCCTGTGCGCCGAACCGTAAATGGTAATAGCACAAGACCTCCTTTGTGTTGTCGGTGTTCGCCTTTTTAAATGCCGTGGTGAGCGCTTGAATCTGGGCGGCTAGTTCGTCGATGCCGTACGTAGGCGGTTTTGATGATTCGGTGCATGTTGCAGAATCGCTAGACCCAGTGGCTTTTGTATTCACTGACATTATGCTATTTTGTACTTCGAAAATTTTGTCGGCTTGCATGGCAAGGTGATCAAGATCGTTGGTGTCGTTTACCACCAATATGCAGCGAACGTTCTGCGGCAGTTGCTCTAAAAAAATCGTACGCAGAATGTCTTCGGTCACCATGCCAGCAGCCAAACCCTTGAGGCGCAGTAGGTAGTGTGATGGCTTCCCGTCGGTAAATTCGGTATTGTGTAGCAAACGTCGTAGCTTGCTCTCGCTGCTTTCCTCAAACGTATTGACTAATCGCGTCTTCAGCGCCAGGTACTTACCATCAGCGGGTGGCGATTTAATGATGTCGGCCACAAACGGTAGAGTAAACTCATCCAGGAGCACTAGTACGTATCGGTACTGCGATATGTCGCTGCGTGTTTGTGCTATTTCGAGTGCAGCCTCCACCTGCACGAACCATAACGCACAGTTGTCCTTCCAGAAAGGCGGTAGTTTCACTGCACGCGTTACACATATGGAGCTGTCGTTAATAGCAGAAGCGAATTCGGAAACGCTCGAAGATGGTACCGCTGATGATGAATGCTCCATCGTTGAGTTCTGGGTTTCGCTGGTATTTTCCGTATTCATTTCTAATAGGGGTCACCAATGTAGCGAATGTAATCGATAATAAGACGCTACCGTACCGTACTTTTATTTACTTCAAATTAGTATTTACACTTAAATTATTAGCGAATTTTGATGTGCGTGTTGAAAAAACTGCTTGTCCGAACTTGTAGCGCGTCGTTCGTTAGATTTTGAGTAGTTGTCAATCCAAAACAGTGCTGCTACTTTTCATGTAAAAGTGGGAGTGTGGCCACAGTATATTGTTTTCGGCGCCATCTAGCGGTGAGTGGAAAAGGGCTTTCTCTCTCGCGAACGGTTGGCGGATGCAAAAACAAGCTGCCAAGGTGGGCCGTTAGATGACGCTGTAAACAATATATATAATTTTCTAAATAAGCAAAAAATCAAAATAAGAAAAAATTCACACTAGATGGTGCGATTAAATAGCAAAGAACGACGGCCTATTTTGGCGAAGCACAGTTTACATTAAAAGCTCTTCTTTCAACATTCATGGTGAAGAGCTTTTTTCCTTGTAGTTATCGTGGTTAAAAGTCAATGCATAAACATCCGCAGTCTACTGATGATAACTGCCATTCCAGTACCAAGGTTAGGTGCCTTGGACAAGCGAAATCAAATTATGGATTTATTTATTTGTTTTATTTTTGTTCAACTAGCTGGCGTTCTTTTTCACACATTTTTCTTAAAATTTGCGGTCATGATTTCCTGATTTTAGCGGCTAATTTAATATTTTATATAAAAATATTTGTTCTGCTATCATGGGGCGGAAATACACCTAATGGACAATATAACCAAAACAAATCTTCAATATTAGCAGAGAAGTTCTAGTTTTAAGGTATTAGTTGATATTAGAAAATAATATCAACAATTTGTTTTATTTGCCTAAATGCAAACTATGTTTTTTACCACGTCAAGCATTAACAAAATTATTTGAGATTACTTTTCTATAGAACTGTTCCTGATGTGGTCAAAGAACGTTATCTACGATTGTTGGTATTCGGGAAAATGTTAGTTAACGTTCTCCTATAATTTTTGGTGTGCGTCTTGGTTTTGTAACACAGATTGAGGGACCTACAGATTTACGCCGACTCCGAACGGCGAACGTTTTTTTGTGAGGAATTTTTTATCTTTTTACTTTCTCAGAATTTCAACCTGCTGTGAACTTTACGTTCTTTGCACATCTCTTTTTTTTCTCATAGTTGGCGTCGGAAACAATATATAACTGTAGTATAAAATTAAAATAAGAAAAAATCAAACACAGCGAATAAATGTAAAAGCATAACGTTTTACAGTAGGTTCAAATTTTGTGAAAGTGAAAATAAATATATGCGGTATGGTAGATATGTATATACATATGAAGTATGGTGGCTAGTAACTCGGTCTGACATATTCTACCAACTTACAAGTCTATTTTGGCAAAGATAGTTTAAAAATACATTACAATTTAAAAGACAGTTTGAAAGATTTTTGTATTCTGGCACAAACATCTTGTTTTATGTGGTATTGAGAGTTTTCAATTCCCAAGACGATTAGTTATGTTACGTATATTTTACGATGCAATATTCGTGATGTAATTTAAAAGCGCACGTTTTCTCGTAATAAAATGCTATGACCGCAAGAGTTTATTCTTCTTCATTAACATACCAAAAGGTCACAATTAGAACTTCTATACAATATGGTTACTTTTGTAGATTCAAATATTAGGTATTAAATGGTTACTCATAAATATGATTACACAAGTATAATTTTATATATGTGGAAGAAGTAAACCTAATTTACTTAACATACACCCCTCCTTGAGGGGAGATTGCTCCCTCAACTGGAAGTCGTCTGATTTTAGTTACGGCTCGTTGAACTTCACCATTGCTTGTCTTGATCGTTACAGCTCTAGTAATGCCGTCTTTGCCTGGATGCAGCTGCGTAATACGACCGAGTTTCCATTGAAGCGGTGGTATATTTTCTTCTTGTAAGATGACAATGTCACCGACGTTTATGGCAATACCTCTTCTTGTCCATTTGGTTGGAAATACCATTGGAGCTGTTGGTATCTCTGCAGGCTGGTGACATTTTCTACCCCTTTTAAATCTAGCTCTGGAAGGGCGTTAAGAGCAGTCCCAATAATGAAGTGCCCCGGAGTTAACGCAGGCATGTCATTCGCGTTCTCAGATATTGGAGTAATTGGCCTGGAATTAAGTATAGACTCAATTTGAATAATTAGCGTATTTAATTCTGCAAATGTTAGCGAGGAATTATTCACCACACGTTTTAGGTGAAATTTAAATGATTTAACCGCTGCCTCCCACAACCCTCCAAAGTGGGGTGATCGCGGAGGTATATGTTTCCAAATAATTCCATTGTCGGCACAATCCCGTGAAATTTCGTCTTGCGAATCTTGTTGGCGCAATATATTATAGACTTCATGCAATTCATTACGTGCCCCAACAAAATTTGTCGCGTTGTCACTGTATATAACTGAGCAACGACCACGACGTGAAATGAACCGCCTTAAAGCATTTAGGAACGCCTTCGTGCTGAGGTCTTCCACAAGCTCTAAATGAACTGCCTTTGTGACAAAGCAGACAAAAATCGACACATACGCCTTTACAGGTGCCGTGCCACGACGCCGGAAATGTATGTAAAAGGGACCACAAAGATCAATTCCAACAATGTTAAATGGTCGGCTTTGTTGGACACGAAGCTCTGGTAGATCGGCCATGAGTTGATTCGATGTAATGGGCTTCGCCTTCGAGCAACGGATGCAGTTGTAGACTATAGAGCGTGCTATAACCTTTCCATGGGCTGGCCAAAACCTTTGACGAACAATACTCAACAGTGCTTGTGGCCCTACATGATGATTCTCAATGTGATGATGAGCAAGGAGAGCACGTGTGAAAGCATGCGATTTTGGAAGTATTATTGGATGTTTGTTGTCATAGTCCAGAGCAGCGTGCTGCAACCGACCGCCGACACGGATGATACCGTTGCCATCAATGAAAGGTGCGAGCGGCGTTATGCTGCTTTTTTTAGCGACTGATTTGTTGTTGCTGAGCGAGCGTATCTCTCCACTAAAGCCCTCTTTCTGCACTAATTTTATTATCGCGAAGAGAGCGTAATGCAGTCCATCAGCTGTGAGTACTCCAACGCGACGGCCTAGCTTATTACTGCTAGAACAATTGTGCTTGAATCGTAAAATATAAGCTACAACATTTAATAACTTTCGGTAATTGTTGTGATATTTTATATTTTTCACAAAATGTTCTTCATACTGAGTTGTGAGAACAAGTTTTATCCGTTTTCATTCCAATGCGCTATCATTGGGATGAGTAGAAATTACTGTAACTGGCCACAAGTTCTTGGGTTTCATTAGAAATATTGGTCCATTTGACTATGATTTGCTAATCAATATTTCAGGCAGCATTCCACGTGATAGCAAGTCTGCCGGATTTATCTCTGTTGGCACATGACGCCATTGTGAAAATGAGCTTACTTCTTGTATGAGAGCAACGCGATTTGCGACAAATGTTTGCCAGTTGCATGATTCCTCTCGTAGCCAACTGAGTACTATTGTCGAATCGGTCCAATAAATTATATCTTTAAATTTAATAAAATTGTAAATCTCAATGATTCGCTTAACGAGTTGCGCCATGATAACTGCAGCGCACAGCTCAAGTTTTGGTAGGCAGCACCTTTTGAGAGGTGCTACTCTAGTCTTAGAACATAATAGTTTGACACTGAGAATATCATCATTTCGAGAGATACTTCGAACGTATATGCATGCGCCGTATGCGGCTTCTGAACTGTCGGAGAACGGATTCATAAATTCCACCCGGTGCAAATACCTGGCGATCGATCTTGAATCTGTTTAAATGCTGTAGTTGATGGCGAAAATTTTCCCACCGAGAGTGATATTCTTGTGGGAGCGATTCGTCCCAACTAATATTGAAGCGCCAGAGCTGTTGCATAAAGATTTTCGCAAGCACAACAACAGGACTTATCAAGCCTAGCGGATCGAATAGCTGCGCTATTTGCGAGAGAATACTTCGTTTTGTAATCGCTGGTTTTGCAATGGAGTCTGGTTTTTCATATAAAAATTTGTTTACAAATGGGTCCCAGATGACTCCTAATGTCTTGATTGCATTGCCACCCTTTATTTGGAAAAATGTCTCTTTATCTTCATCGGGAGTGACATTGAGTATTTCGGTGTGATTGGCGCACCACTTCTTTAATTCGAAGCCACCCTTTGCAAGCATAGCCTTGAGTTGGAATTGCAAATTGATTGCTTCACTTAATGTGTTAGCGCCCGTTAGTATATCGTCAACGTAAAACCCATGAGCCGCTGCGTTGGCCGCTCGTGGGTATGTGTGTTTTTCATCAATACACAATTGCTTTAGTGCACGGGTTGCAAGAAAATAAGCAGAGGTAGTACCGTACGTCACAGTACACAGTTGGTAAATGCCTATTGGATCTGTTTCGTCGGATCGCCATAGAATGTAGTGAAAACGTCTGTCGTCAGGATGCAATGATATCTGGCGGTACATCTTCGAGATGTCCGCTGTAAAAACGTAGGTGTAATACCGAAAACGCAGGACTGTAGAAAGTAGGTCGGTTTGTATTGTAGGTCCGACCATGAGCAATTCATTCAGCGATACACCTGTACTGGTTTTAGACGAAGCGTCGAAAACAACGCGTAATTTAGTTGTTGAGCTTGATGGTTTTAAAACGTGATGGTGTGGAATGAAAAAATGAGGGACGCTAAAGTCTGCGTTTGATATCGGCTCCATATGTGCTAAATGGATAAATTCATTCATAAACTCCTTATATTGTGAGTGCAGTGTCGTATTCTTTCGAAACTTTAATTCAAGAGAGCGAAATCTTCTAAGCGCTAAGTCATAGGACTGTCCGTGTGCACTTGCGCTCGTCTTAAAGGGCAGTCGCACTTGATAACGACCACACGGCAAGCGTGTAAAATTTTCTGTGAAATTAATTTCGCACTGTCTCTCCTCTTTCGTTAAGTTAATAGACGGATAATTTATGGTTTGCAATTGCCAGAATGCCTTAATAGATTCGTTGAGCGCGGAACTAAATTACTGTAGGAGTTGTTGTTTTCCTGAGAGTGCTTTCCAGCCACGACCCAGCCGAAAACAGTGTTTTGTGCTATTGGCCAACAGCGCCCAAGTTTGACTTGACCAACAGACAAAATTTCATAAAATGCGTCGACGCCTATTAGCAGATCGACACGTTGCGGTTCGTTGAAGAGAGGATCCGCTAGTTTAATATTTTTTGGAATATTCCAATTCTCAATTTCCAGTTTTTCGTCAGGCAATGGGCCTGTTATGTGGTTTAGTACTGTCGCTTCTAATGTAATGGAAAAATTGTTGAAGCGGGATTTAATCGTCAATACAGAATTATATTTTGAAAACATACGCGCGTTATTAGCACAAAGAAAATTGGTAGGAGAATATTGCCGCGTTATTCTTGCTATTCTGACTATACGTTCGGAAATCAAATTTAGTTGCGAGCCAGAGTCTAGCAATGCTCGACACGGGATACTCTGGTTATGGTAATTAATCAAATTTACAATAGCCGTTCCTAATATATTACCCTCATGGCGAGTGCATTTATGGTGTAGGACGGCATGACCTTTGTTTGCAGAAATTGCCTGGGGCGATTGCGAATTGTCGGGACGAGTTGTCCGGAAATTATTGTTATGAGCTTCTATAACGGGATGATCTACACCTTGGTGAAGTAACGAATGGTGGTTTTTCCCACAGGTGCGACACTTGAAATTTGATGTGCATTTGACTGCGGAATGTTCGCTTGTTTTTAGGCAATTTTCGCACAGTTTTAAATTACGAATACCTTGCACACGGTCAGCGACATGTAAGTTTAAAAGGGCAATACATGTATGAAATGACCCTGCTTATTGCAGAAATTACATGCATTTTTCGTTATAGTAAGAGTTCGGCCGTGCCTTTGAGTTTTGTTAGAACTACTATGAGATGAGTTGTTTTTAGTTAGGAAATGAGTAGACATGTTACCTTCAATTATTTGACAGCGTTTCTTGAGAAACGTCATGAGCTCACTTAACGTTGGCATGCGGTCCGTAGCGGATTCCTCATTCCACTTTAGCATTGTATCTTAATCCAATTTTGATATGATTAGATGGACTATGAGATCATCCCAGTACTCTATCGGTCGATCCAAATTCTTTAATCCAACTAGGTGATTATTCATGGTGTCAATTAGTTTTCGCAGCTCAACAGAGCTTGGCTTGCAGATTTTGGGGTGTTGAAACATCAACTCAATATGCTTTCTGCCAATGACCCTTTTATTTTCAAATCTGTCACGCAGGCGACTCAAGGCCACTTCGTAATTTTCCGACACGATTTTAAGTCCTTCGATGGTGGCTTTGGCAGTGCCATCTAATTTGCTAACAAGGTGATGAAACTGCTATGTTTGGCGTAAATATATATATCTCGCCGGGGCCTCCAAATGTTTTATGGGGTATTGAGCCTTTTCAATTCCCAAGACGATTAGTTATGTTACGTATATTTTACGATGCAATATTCATGATGTAATTTAAAAGCGCACGTTTTCTCGTAATAAAATGCAATGACCGCAAGAGTTTATTCTTCTTCATTAACATACCAAAAGGTCACAATTAGAACTTCTATACAATATGGTTACTTTTGTAGATTCAAATATTAGGTATTAAATGGTTACTCATAAATATGATTACACAAGTATAATGTTATATATGTGGAAGAAGTAAACCTAATTTACTTAACACATCTTACAGAAAAAGCTCTCCTTTGAACATTCATGGTGGAGAACTTTTTTATAGTAAGCATGGGTAAAATTTAAAAATGCATAAACATCCGCAATTTATATGGTGACAAAGCTAAAATCAAAGAACGTAGATTACAAAGAAGTTGCATCAGTGAAATTATGCTGTGGTAAGAAATATTAGCTTACTTCACCACAGCACAAACCAATTGGATCCAATCAGATTCTAATATCAATCAGCAAAAATCAAATTTGTTCTGGTATGGTGAAATAAGCCAAAACATTATGTTGGCATATCCGGTGAAAGTATGCTACTTTTTAATTTACGTTCTTCGCGAAAATATTCTGTTGCCATATCCGGTAAAAGTATGCTTCTTCTTTGTAATCTACGTTCTTTGAACGAGATTTTCAGTTAGAGGAACGGTGGGCGGATGCAAAAAGCTGTTACCGATCAAGGCCACTAGACGGCGCCGAATCCAATATACACAATTTTTGATATTAGCAGAAAAATAGAAATAAGAAACAATTTCACACCAGATGGTGCGATTAAATATAAAAGAGATAAGCAAAGGACGTTTTACAGGTGGTCAACTTTTAAGAAAGTAAACGTAAATTTCTGAATGGTATGGTAGATATGCATATATGAAGTATTTTGGTTAGCAGTTCGGTCGTCAAGTTAACAGTAAGCGGAACCTTACGACATCTTAAGCGCATCCCGCGCATAAGTTTGTTCGAAGTGGTGTGTAAATCAAGCACTAACCTTATGGAAATAAACCGTAATTAAAAGGAAATATTTAGGAATTGGTTTCGAGTCTGGGCAAAGGCGGGACAGTGGGAGCAAAACTCTTTGATGCTCATCACTTCCTCTTCATCCCTGCAGCTTCGGCCGAAATCGTTGGTTATGCATTCCAATCTCTTCCTGTGTGTTCCCATAAGGCAGTGTCCGGTTATTACAACAACCAATCAGCGTTTTGGATCGCTTTACGTAAACCTTTGGCCAAACTTGCCTGGTAATCCGACAGGTGGGTTCCATGGCCCACCTGATATTCTCCTCCTCGATGAGTTTTGGTTTTAAACAACCAATCAGCGTTTTGGATCGCTTTACGTAAACCTTTGGCCAAACTTGTCTGGTAATCCGACAGGTGGGTTCCATGGCCCACCTGATATTCACCTCCTCGATGAGTTTTGGTTTTAAACTGTGTTTGTAGGAGGTTAATGGGATGCCCACTTCTAGAGCAGCATTTATCATAGGTAATTCCATATCTTTTCTTGCCAACTCTGCCACGCAATTTCCGGGAATGTCACTGTGCCCAGGGATCCATGTCACAGCCACGGAACGCATAGACGCGAGCTGAATTAAGAGATTTAATAGCCGCTCCACTGTCTGAGTATATAGTGGCAGGCCTGTCTGTAAGAGCGGACACTGTCAGACACCAAGCAATCTCCGTAATGGCATTTATCTCTGCCTGAAAAACCATCTGTTAAGACAGCCCTTGACTCTGAGTCTAGGTCTAGAGGATCCTCCCATTCATTCCTCTCTGGGATTCTTATGGAGAATTTATTGTCTACGCACAATAGAGGAGTACTGTAAGATATTTTCCTTAGTGCAGTTGGAAGAGCTTCCAGGGCCTTTGCATGCCCGCTTGCTCGCGTTAAGTCTGGACGCACTACAATTAACCCGAAATTTACCATATATCTTCACCGGTGGAAAATTTAAAACCACTTCCAGAGTTTTAGTAGGTGTAGGTGTAGGTAGAGGGTAGCGTCCCGTGACCAACATAGAAGCCGCGCGCTGTACTCGCTTCATCTCGCTGGTCACCAGACACTAACCCCGTAGAAGATAATACGTTTTATCACTCCACTGTGCTTGTGTGGTTTTATTCCCCCTTTTTCCTACAGATGCTTTGCAAGTGTACAAGGCGGTGATGGTCTTCCTGGAGTGGTCTTCGATGTTCCGCTTTCATTCGAGCTTCCTGTCTAGAATAACTGCAAGATACTTGACCTTGGTTGAGAGAGTGAGTTCAACCCCGTTTAATGAGGGTGGTTTGAAAGGAGAATTTTATAACACATTGAGTATGTCTGGGTTAATTCTGTATAGGTAGGAGTTTAACCTGCTACAATATCGTAGAACGCAGTTGGCCCAGAGTGACGCGGTATTGACGAGGCAGCTGGAGTGGTGATTGTCTCTCGGTGATTTTCGTTCAGGACTACCCGGTAGGCAGCAGGGTCCAGTCTGTTGGTGGTGTGCGACTGGATCTCAACGAACATATTAATGAGATGCCCCTGAAGCGTCTCGGAGGCGGATCCTCAACAAGCAGGTACCCGTTTGGGTGGCCACTACGATGGCATGATTAAACAGAACTGGAGAGAGAACGCCACCCTGAGGTACCCCTTGTTTAGTTCTTCTCGGTTTAGATGTTAAGTCTCTAAAATACACCGACGCCTGTCGACCACTCAGATAGTTCGCAGTCCACCGCCTCAGACCCTGCGGGAGAGTAGATGTTTCAACGTCTTCAAGTAGCGTTGAGTGGTTGACCGTATCAAAGGCCTTTGATAGGTCCAACGCCACTAAGACGGTTCTCTCACAAGGATGGTTACGGTTGAAGCCACCTTTCGGAAGCCGTGTTGATGCACAGCCGGACCCAGGTGGTGTGCAGCATAGACTTGAGTGTCTTTATCACTGGTGAAAGAAGGGAAATCGGTCGATAAGATTCACCCCTTACGGCCAGTTTCCCTAGTTTCAACAGCAGTATCACCCTCCCAGTCTTCCAGATCTACGGAATGATGAGGGTGGTCATCGACAGATTGAAAAGTCTCGTAAGGTATGCTACTCCCTTTGGGCCCAAATTTTTCAGCATCAACATGCTTAGTACATCAGGACCAATGGCCATGGAGGCTTTCGCCTTCCCGATGGCTTCTGCAACCTCGCCACAGGTGCAGGCAAGTGGCACTAGTGTTTGGCAGTGTGCGTAGCCTTCTAGACATCTTCCGTTTAGTCCTATCCCCCGAAGGATGCAGTATAAACTTTCGGCTAAAGTAGCTCGCGCATTTCTTCGGGTCCGACGAGGCGCGAGTGTTGCCGCTTCCGCTGGGAAATTCAGACGAATTTTCTGTATTCATCCAGCGGGAACGAAGCGGGCCGTAGCAATCCTGAAAACCCTGCGGAACTGTCTTTCGCCAGCGCGAACATCTGTTGGTATGGTTAGGGCACCGAAGGCGCTCTCGGTGAACTCCGCGAATCCAGACCAATCAACTTTTTAAAAGTTGATAAAAGTCTTTCGATCCGCTGAGACAAAGTCGACAGGTCTGTCAATCGTGATGACTATGGGTAGGTGGTCTAATGCAAGCGATAACATAGGTCGCCACGTTATGTTATTAATCAGACCTGTACTAGCTATTGTGAGGTCAGGCGAGCTACTGCAACTACTCGAAATCCTGGTGGGGCCGTCGTCATTCATTGTGCAGAATGTCGAATCGGTTGCCAGCTCAGCCAGTTCATTTCCCCTACGATCTGCTGGCGGGCTTGAATGCACTAGATCGCGGTGCGCATTAAAGTTACCTACTACCAAACGGTTTTCATCTCTGAGGAGCGCACCTATGTCAAGGTGATATCCAGCCGGGCAGCAGGTAGCAGGGGATATATATATATATAGCTATACCCTGACATTCAAGGGTATTATCCCTGCGGCCAATATCTTCTTTGATCTCGCGATCCTTACGATGCACATTGTATCCTTTGCAATTCAACAGTATAAACTTTCGGCTAAAGTAGCTCGCGCATTTCAACAGAGTTGAATTGCTGTGCAGTTTCGTCTCTTGGATCGCAGTTATCAGCAGACCGTGTCTTGTCATGAAGTTAATTATCTCCTCCACCTTGTTCTGAAGTCCGTTTCAGTTTATTTGCAGGAGCTTAATCTGTCCAGGATAAGTCGACGCGATGGGGGGTGTAAGGGACAGGTGCGGTTGTCCACCTTGCCTAAGTTGCGTTTACCGCTGTGCAGATGGCTGTCTGGTGGAGATTGGGGGCAGCACCGGAGGAGGCGTATGCGGCTGCAGATTTCTGCAACTTGGGGCAATGTAGTCACCTGTCCACTCACGTGTTCTGCGCAGACCAGAACACGTTCGAAAGTGACACCAGCCTAGGCACATATTGTAGCTAACTGATGCCTCATTACGGCGTATTCTGCCCCGACACACGGAACAGACAGTGTGGACCAAGAGCTGCTGGGTAGCCCTAATACTTGGACGGATGGGTTGGGAGAGATGGGGAGTGTGCGTGTTGCCGATTGGCGATTGCTCCGTGGAGCCGTGGAGGCTCCCTAGGTGCTGGGCGACACCGGCGCATTTGGCGTGATATTTTGGGCCGTAGAGGCCGTTGGCGCTTGATAGCGCGCGCAACGCGGGTCCACATGCCGTATGGTCCACCCTTTATGCGTCTTAAGGCCTGAGCCGACCTTAAGATAGGTCCATCTATCGCAAGTATAACACCTTACCGTGATAGAGTTTCGATGGAGCCTTCTCTGGCAAACGCAGCAAACTTTGTTTCTGGGCCAGGGTTGGATTCAACACCAGCCCTGAGCAGAAGTGTGTGGAGCAACCCTGCTGCAAGGCATTGCTCCAGAGATGATACACGACAAATGGTATGCGCCGATCTAAACAGGGTTAGATCACCGAAATAACAGCCCTTGGCCGGGTGAAACCCGGGTCATTCCGGTACGTAGAACCGGTTTTCATGGGAATGGCTGATGGGCCTAAAATCCTTCGGTTTTACATGAGCACCCTTGGTAGTAAGGCCACACTCGCCTTTGTCCACTCTGTCCCACACGAGTTGGGCTGGGGTAAGACAAACTGTAAAGATCTGTGAGAGCAGCAAGCATATTATGTCCTTATTCCTCATTCCAAATCTGCTATTAATTCCAGGAATTTTGGTATATACATACATATATGTCTATATCTATCTCGGTTACTTTATGCTAAAATTAAATTCTTTATTCCTGCGAAAGTACATTCGATGCCATTATGTATGGAACTCGATTTCTTTTGCATGTGCACCACGCTGAACCCAATTTTCGACGGTTTTCAAGCATAAATCGGCCGATACTGCTGCAATTTTACGTTCGATATTCGTTTGAAGTTCATCAATCGTCGATGGCTTGTTGCCATAGACCATGGACTTGACGTAGCCCCACAGGAAATAGTTTAACGGCGTCAAATCGCACGACCGAGGCGGCCAATTGACTGGGCCATTTCGTGAGATAACACGTTCACCAAACTTGGGTTTCAATAAATCGATTGTGAAATTCGCTGTGTGGCTTGTGGCGCCGTCCTGTTGGAACCACATATTGTCCAAGTCCATTTTATCCAATCCGGGCCGAAAATATTCGGTTATCATTGAGGGGTAGCGATTCCCATTCACAGTAACGTGCCGGTCTTGATCATCGCGGAAGAAGTACGACCCAATGACGCCGCTGGCCCATAAACCGCACCAAACCGTAATTTTTTCGGGATGCAATGTTGACTCATGGCGTACGTGTGGATTGCTGCCAGTCCAATAATGCATATTTTGCTTATTGACGAAGCCATTCAGCCAGAAATGACGACGACCATAAAATGGACGTAGCGCTCTTAAAGTTGAGGCCATTGAATCCGAATTTCGGTAGTTAGGTTAGGTTGGTTATTGTGGTAGTTCCCGCAAAGGGAACTCACTTAGACATAGTAGGAGTCCATTGTGATACCACCTGATTTATGAACGGTAACGTGAATCGGAAAGTCAGGAAAGATTAACCTGAGAAACGTTGCGTGCCCCGAATGAAGCCACGCAAATTTCCAATCTCCACCCCAGAAAGCTCCTCTGGAGTGTTAAAGAAGTACGAGCCTAGGTACTTGAACCTCAGTCTCGCAAATGCAGGGCAGCTGAGCAGAAAATGTCAAAATGAATCCACCTAATCCTCCTGCATACAGCTGCGGCAGAAAGGGTCAGAGACTATCTTCAGCCTAACCGCATGAATACCCAACAGACAATGCCCAGTCAAAACACCTACGAGGGTCGAGAGTTGCCGCTTAATAAGCGACCTCAGCTCCTTTGAGCGCCCACAATCCACTCTCGGCCAGAGGGACCTTGCAGTTCTGCATGTCGGGGCGATTTCCCAGCGCTCGCTGAGACGACAGAGAGGCCATCTGTCCACGAGAAGCCCATAGGCAGTCAAAGGAGCCCCCACCCCCCTCCCTACAAGGAGAAATGACTTCCAGGGTACTTTGCCGAGCGAGCTCATAAGCCATGCAGTTCCCTGCAATGTCGCAGGTGGCTGAGAGGGAAGTCAGGCATTCCCTGACCAGTTTTGATCTCACCATTAGTGATCCTAAGGCCTTAATAGCGGCCTGACTATCCGAATAAATGTTAGGCCGCCTAAAGGGCATTACATTGGTAAGTAGACAATCGGCTGCCTCTTTGATTGCGGCCACCTCTGCTTGAAATACACTGCAATAGTTCGGAAGCCTAAATTTACGGCTGAGGGAAAGCTCCTCGCAGAAGACCCCTCCCCCAACCTTACCATCCAGCTTCGAGCCATCCGTGAAAAAGTTCACCGTCCTACTGCCCCACAAGCCACCCTCCTTCCACTCCTCCCTACGCGGGATGTGAGTGGAGAAGGAGCAACCCCGAGCTAGAGCAGGCAGACATCAATCTGTTTCCGGAGGGACAAAGTTGAAGCTGGCAAGAATCCTAGAATGCCCAAAGGCCGAGCTGAATCTGTATTGATTCAGTCTACAGGTTAACCTTACAGACTATTACATATACATAATTACTAATTTATTACAGTGAAAATATTTAATTTAAATCTAGATATAGCGGCATTGAAATCCATCAACACAGGTAGCACGTTAAGCATAACGTTGAGCGCGAGAGTGGGTGAGGTTCTAAGCGCCCCACTGATCCCAATGAGCGCGGACCGTTGCACCCACTCAAGCTGCTTAACCTTAGATACCCTGTCTAGTGAGTTCCACCAGACCATCACTCCATAAAACATTATAGGCCTTATTATCGTCTCATAAAGCCAATAGATTACCTTGGGAGAAAGGCCCCATCCCTTCCCAATAGCACCCCGGCAACAGTACACCGCAACCGAAGCCTTTTTCACCCTTTTCTCAATATTTGACCCCCAGGAGAGCTTCCTATTCAGAATCAGACCTAGATACTCGACCCGGTCAGAAAGCACAACTGGAACGCCACATATTGAAGGGCGACGGGCATCCTGTACTCTTACCTTCTGGTAACCAAGACGAGCTCCGTCTTGCTAGGACTGATAGCGAGCCTATATCCTGTAGATCATTTTACGATCAAGTTTAGGTAACCCTTCATGATGTCAAAAAGGGTTCTTAAAAACTTACCCCTGACAATGAGAGCTACAATCGTCTGCATAGGCCACAACCGTGCAGCCTTTCCTTTCCAGCTCCTTCAGGACGCCATTGATAGCAACGACCCAAAGGAGTGGTGAGAGAACCCCTCCTTGTGGAGTGCCTCTACTCGCCCTTCGCTGGATAGAGGTGCTGCCCCATTCCGCCACGACAGTTCTGTCCCAGAGAAGGTGATTGACGTGCCTTAGCAGACCCGGCTCAACCCAAGTTCCACCAGGGATCCGACTATTGCCTCTGGCTGAAAGTTATTAAAGGCACCTTCTATATCCAGAAAGTCACCAACTGCAAAGTCCTTGTGTTCAAGAGACTCCTCAATGACTTTAACAACCGTATGCAGGGCCGTATTCACCGACCTATAGGGGAATACAGCCCTTACTTATGCATCTCGCGTAAATAGGCGCTAACCACCGACAGGACACTCGTTCGGACATCTGCAACTGGGCGGGAAAGATTCCGTCAGGTCCCGGCGACTTGAACGCTTTGAAGGAGCGTATCGCCCAGAGTAGGCGACGCTCTTCCAACAGGTCACGAGGAGGGACATAGATGGAACCTGGTTCCACGCCTGTAATCTCACATGGCTCAGGATTACTGGGGAAATGGGAATCGAGGAAAAGTTTGAGCGACTCCTCACTGCTCATCGCCCAATTTCCTAAGTCGTCCCTGAGACATCCCAAGGGAATGGGAGCCCTCGCGAGTACCCGCCTAAGCCTGGAGGACTCGTGGTAGCCTTCAACGTTCTCGCAAAAACTTCTCCACGATTCCCGCTTAGCCTTCCTTATTTCGGACTTTTATATTCCCAATCCGATCTTATAGAGTTCCCAATCCGAGGGTTTTTTGCTCTTCCTCGCCTGGTTAAAAAGTCTTCTACTCGATGCATTGAGATCCTAAATTTCCAAAGTCCACCAGTACGGCTTAGATTTGCCCGAAGGCCTCCTCAGCGGACCCGAAATATTTATCGCTTTATTACAAGCTACGGTGAATTTTTCCACTAAGCTGTCGATCGAACTTTCCGAAAGGAGTAAATTTCCCTGAGGTTCCTCAGGAAAAAACTCCTGCAGCTTCTTACAGTATAGATCCCAATCTGTGTTCCTCAGGGACGATTTTGGGGACGCGCATCGCCCAAGGATAATTGAATATACCTATGATCAGAGAAGGAGTGATCGTTAAGAACTCTCCAGTTCGAGATAAGGGATAACAATTCAGACAAACCCAGGGTAAGGTCCAAGACCTCCTCCCTTACCGAAGTTACAAACGTAGGGTCGCTCGCCCTATTACAAATATACAAGTTTTCGCTAAGAATAAAATCAAAGAGAGACTCACCTCTTGCGTTGACATCCGAGCTACCCCAGCAAGAGTGCCTCGGATTGGCATCGCAGCCCACAACGACCCCTCCTTTCCTGCGCCTTGCTTCCGCCAGAGTGTTCCTCAGCAGCACTGGAGGTGGTTCCACCTCATCATCGTGAGCCATATACGCGGACATGAGC
The DNA here is from genome assembly GCA_951828415.1 of Anomoia purmunda. Classification (NCBI taxonomy): domain Eukaryota; kingdom Metazoa; phylum Arthropoda; class Insecta; order Diptera; family Tephritidae; genus Anomoia; species Anomoia purmunda. The sequence continues at coordinate 38,021,701 of OX639994.1, read as the reverse complement.
CAAAGTTCTTCGGCTCCGTCCTCGAGTCTCACTGTTACTACGTTTCCGTTGCTGAAATTAGACAGAAAATAAGTATTTATTTCACGCCTGAGAAGCATACAAGCTCAAGGTTTACCTGAGTCACTGGACACCAGAAGCTTGTACTTCTTCGTCCCTATGGCAGAAATACCGTTACTGCTCAGCCACGGTTCCTGGATCAGGACTATATCTGCCCCACCTTGCTCAAGGAGGAGCATCAAATTGGCGAACGCGGCCTTAGAGTGCTGGAGATTGATCTGCAGGATAATCATCTTCAGTAATCTCCTCCAGCCCTCGCTATCCGAGGCAAGTAGCTTCTCTTCCTCCGCCCCATCGAACAGCCTGTTAAGGCTGAGGACGGGCCCCGCGACCGAGGAGATTCCCCCTGCGCTCTCGGCGTCCTACCTGATGGAGTCTACCTCCATGCTCATGAAGGGCTCCATAACTTCCACCGCTTCCTCCGCATCAGGTCCGCAAACCTCCGGCACCAACTCCGGTTCAACCGGAAGGAGGGCGTCACTACCTCTGGCATCGGATTAATATATTTTAAGGGCCACCTTCTCGAAGCCGTAAGATATGACCCCCTGCTGCTCAGCGAGAGGGCCGAGGGACTCCGCGTTGGTGGAAAATTTTAATAATTTCGACTCGTTGTTGGATCGTATATCTTTCCATGATGAAATGGCAAACCTTACTGAAGAGAAATGTCAAAAGAGCGGGAAAAAATATGCCGTCGTTTGCTGCCACTATCGGTCTACTTTTGTAGCGTCCCTATTGCAAGACCCTTTATTTACAGTAAATGTATGTGGTCTGCGGGCCGAACGTAAGATATATACAAATTTGGAAAAGTGGGCGCTGCAACTATTCGGTGCAGATGAATGATATTTGGGTATATACATACATACATATGTCTAATAGATCAAACTGCGAATCATTTTGGAAAAAATTGGTGGTGGCACGCCCTATACAGTGAAAAAGCCAAATTCCTTGCAACTCGACAACTATTTAATGCAGATCTAAAACATTTGGTATATAGATCCTATATTCCTGTGAGGCTATATATTATTTGTTAGGAAAAAAGGCGGAACCATACCCCCACTTAAGACGATTCAGCTACTTATTTGTCGAATATATTTGATATTCGATATATACTTATTTCGTTAAGAGCAAGGTATAAAGTCTATTTTAAGCACAAAAGCAATGTTCAATATCTAAAAAAATATGTCTTTGTTGCTCCATTAAAGCAAACCGGTTTTGCTAGTATATCAATATTTTGAAATCTTAAGAGAGATTAATTATTTCTTACACCAATTAAATTCTTTATACCAAATTTTAAAAAATTCGTGGCATGATTTAGTAAAATATTAAATATTTGGAATGGTTGAAAATTACCGTTGTATGAGAGGTATGTGTGGCTTTAGTCGGATTTCTATACTTTCCGAAATTGAGATTTCTGACTATAAATACTTGGCGTACGTAATGTGGTAGAAAAGCACCGCTTTACAGATCTTCAGAAGATCTTCAATGTTTAAGTGTTGTATCCATGGCATCAATATGACACATATGTGACATTGTAAACTCATCCCATATTATGGGCGATGCTTTCTGGAATACAATAGTGGTAGCACTATTTTTTTTATCGAACACATACCGGTCTGTTCTGTTGAAAAGTAAGAGGTAAATTGAACGTGGAGTGAGCAGTTCTTCTACCACATAGAATAGTAACAGCAATGCCAGAAGAGGCTACAGCAACAGCAATTTTGGCTTCACAGCGAACTTTAGCCAAAAGAAGTGAACTCACGAACGTCTTGACTGTTCCTCCAGGCGCGTCTATAAAAAATATTTCCTGTCCGGCAAATTGCGCGGTAGGTTAGAGAAATTTGTCCATCAACGCGTCTCAACTCAGCGAAGAAGGTTGGGGCTCGAACATGATGTAACAAGAGTCTGAGATAAAAGCATTCTGACTAATTAGGATGAATGGTATACAACCTTCCTAATGCATGGCCCGCTTAATGCCAAGATTATCAGGAACAATCTGTCCACGTTTCCTGCGTTGCCAGATTTGATTGGTTCAAGTAAAATGTGGGTATTTAGTTATATAGCAAAGTTTTTGCAAAGTTGTCAATTGCACAAAGGGAGAAAAAATCGGTGGCTGCTGAAGCACGCTTTCGAGATTATGTGAATAAAAATAAACTCGCTGTACATTTTCTAAATGAACAGACAAATGCACAACTGTTGGTAAACGACCATGAATCGAAAATCCGAGTAATCTCCTAATACCTTCTGATGTGCTAAGATATCTGCCATTAAACAAAATTTTCACCTCGTCCTTTCTATTTTAAACCGAAAAAGTCGCTGCGTCGCACTGCTGCCTGCACTTAATGACAATACTCCACATTAATGTGGGCGGCGAAAAATCTAGAATGAGCAGAACTATATGAAATATTCCACTGATTGTCTGCTGTTTTCCCATTAGCAAGTTTATGTGTTTGACCACCATCCTTTTGGATACCCATCTTCGCCGGTTTGGGTATGCTGAAGAAATTCGCGTGGATATCTTTTTGAACATCGGCCATTCGTCGTGCAAGGTAATAACTGACGGTTTATCCGCCCCACATGGACTGTGAACCATATTTTGCATACAACATCATACAACAAGGATCTTCTAATTTATTAGGAATTACCGCTGATATTACCTGATCTATATCATTGAGTCTAATTTCATCGATTAACAAAAATATTATATGGGCATGGGGTAAGCCTCGCTTTTGCCACTCGACAGTGAACATATGGCATCTTACTTTTCCGAAAATATTCTTTTTTGTTATTAATCTCATTAATTGATGCAATTTTATATGGAAAATTCTGGAAACAATATCATGCCGCTCACTTGGTCATTGATTCACAAACAATTGGTTTTGATTTCAATCCAATCGGAGTTGAATGTAGAAGTAACGAATAGATCAGGCCTTACCTAAAACTGTACATATGATAAGGCGTCCTGTGTACGCTCATGAAGGTATCGAGACGAACCAGTGAAAGAAGAAGGCAGAATAACCAACTGTTCAATGATTTGCGGATTGCAGTCTTGGTTAACAGCATCTTCAAGATTTGTATAAGTCTCTGCACGCAACGAATAAAGTTTAATCTTTCTGTTATCATTTTAGCGGTCATGTCTACACAGAACTGGTTAAAAAGGTTCCTTTACCTATGCACCGCGTTTAAGCTGTTGTCTCTTACCATACAGGATACTGTTTTTTGTAGATTAACTGCCCCACTGCTTGGCGAAAATTGTGGTATGTTAAAAATATGAGACGGTATTGTAAAGGATCGTAGGAGCGATGAAGTTCTGATATCCGCCGTAGAGTTTGATCGTGTGATCGTAATATGATACCACGTGAACCAGCACATTTCTCTACTAACAACACTGCACTTCATCAAAACGCTTATCTACATGGATTGAAATTCTAAAATTGTAACTATAAGAGGGCAGGCGCTCTCTAGTTGTAGTGAAACTATGAACATAAGTATTGTGTCCCTGAAGACTGCCTTGCAGCAATTTTAAAATATTTCCTTGTAGTGTAGATGCAGCACTTTGGCGAATAGATAACTGTTCCTCAACAGAAGTAAAAAATATTTGAAATAATTTTGGCTTTGATTGTGGTGCTTCCAATAATATGATATACTTGCCCATGTATTTTATAGGTGGGCACAAGATTATTATTTTCTAACTTCATTATCTCCGAACGAAGTCATAGCGAAGCAACCGTTATATTGTCATTCATGTGTTTTAAAATGTCTTCACGCCTGATGGTCATGTGTAAGCAAAGCTTTGATCAATTGCGAGGGTTCACTTAAATCCCTAAATTTAACATGGCCATTGCTACAACAGATCCTGCTACCGGCCGTAGTTAAATACCGATCTGCGCGCAATAGCAGGTTGTCGGGCCTGTAATTGGTATCGCGTTCACCTGCTGTTTCTTTTATTCTTCGCATGATTATGCGTCTATTTCCAGAAGACGTTAATTTATTTGCCTTTGGCATTTCTAAAAAGTTTCATATATCACCGACATATTACTATTTTGTCTATTTTCCCAAAATAATACATAACACCTTACATTTTATTTCTTTAGCTGTAAGTCTCTTCACACTTTTTACCTTTTTAATGATTTAAATACAAATGTATAAAGATGCACTGACAGTCCATTCGGCAGGTGCAAAAGCAGTTGACAATGTATGTTTAGTTGTAGGTAAAATCTCTTCACACTTTTTACTATTTTAATAATTTAAATACATATTGTATATAGGCAGGTGAGCACTTGACAATGTATGTACATACACACATCCATACATATGTCCACGCATATGTGTATATATCTGTGGTCACAAGCCATTACAGCACAAGTGTGTTTTTTTGATTTTTCAGTAGAGCATTTTAAAGATTCAAAGTAAAATTAGAAAAAAGTTTTTGAAGGAATCCCGGAATTTTTTTTTAAATATCTCAAGTGATATCATATCCATCTTATACTGCCAAAAAACTTAGGTAAATGCCCGTAGTTTTTAAAATACGCTTAAAAATGTAATTCAATCCTTTTTCCCTAAAGTAATTTGACACGATTGAAAGACATAACTTAACTAGTGTTATTATTCTGAACTAAAGGTTCTACTCTCCGGCGACACAATTCAAGTTATGCCGATATTCCATAATATTAAACAAAATATGTTTAGCATAACATTAGTTGTGCTCTTTTGTCAAAGTTGGTTGTATATTAATCCGCAGTTTATTTCCATTGATTAACATATACATTCTTAAATAAAAGTGTTTTTGAACTCAAATTAGTGCATTTATTTAAACAAATTAGCCTCTTGTAATGAAATGTGAAAACTAAGAATAAAACATAGGAACTTCAGCAATTTTATAGTACATACAACAAGATTTTGAAATCAGTTGATATTAGAAAAATATGAAATAAAATTAAAAAATAGTAAGTAATGCAATATGATAATAAAGAACTCTGTGGTCACAAGCCATAACAGCACAAGTGTGTTTTTTTGATTTTTCAGTAGAGCATTTTAAAGATTCAAAGTAAAATTAGAAAAAAGTTTTTGAAGGAATCCCGGAATTTTTTTTTTAAATATCTCAAGTGATATCATATCCATCTTATACTGCCAAAAAACTTCGGTAAATGCCCGTAGTTTTTAAAAACGCTTAAAAATGTAATTCAATCCTTTTCCCCCTAAAGTAATTTGACACGATTGAAAGACATAACTTAACTAGTGTTATTATTCTGAACTAAAGGTTCAACTCTCCGGCGACACAATTCAAGTTATGCCGATATTCCATAATATTAAACAAAATATGTTTAGCATAACATTAGTTGTGCTCTTTTGTCAAAGTTGGTTGTATATTAATCCGCAGTTTATTTCCATTGATTAACATATACATTCTTAAATAAAAGTGTTATTGAACTCAAATTAGTGCATTTATTTAAACAAATTAGCCTCTTGTAATGAAATGTGAAAACTAAGAATAAAACATAGGAACTTCAGCAATTTTATAGTACATACAACAAGATTTTGAAATCAGTTGATATTAGAAAAATATGAAATAAAATTAAAAAATAGTAAGTAATGCAATATGATAATAAAGAACTCTGTGGTCACAAGCCATAACAGCACAAGTGTGTTTTTTTGATTTTTCAGTAGAGCATTTTAAAGATTCAAAGTAAAATTAGAAAAAAGTTTTTGAAGGAATCCCGGAATTTTTTTTTTAAATATCTCAAGTGATATCATATCCATCTGATACTGCCAAAAAACTTCGGTAAATGCCCGTAGTTTCTAAAATACGCTTAAAAATGTAATTCAATCCTTTTTTCCCTAAAGTAATTTGACACGATTGAAAGACATAACTTAACTAGTGTTATTATTCTGAACTAAAGGTTTTACTCTCCGGCGACACAATTCAAGTTATGCCGATATTCCATAATATTAAACAAAATATGTTTAGCATAACATTAGTTGTGCTCTTTTGTCAAAGTTGGTTGTATATTAATCCGCAGTTTATTTCCATTGATTAACATATACATTCTTAAATAAAAGTGTTATTGAACTCAAATTAGTGCATTTATTTAAACAAATTAGCCTCTTGTAATGAAATGTGAAAACTAAGAATAAAACATAGGAACTTCAGCAATTTTATAGTACATACAACAAGATTTTGAAATCAGTTGATATTAGAAAAATATGAAATAAAATTAAAAAATAGTAAGTAATGCAATATGATAATAAAGAACTCTGTGGTCACAAGCCATAACAGCACAAGTGTGTTTTTTTGATTTTTCAGTAGAGCATTTTAAAGATTCAAAGTAAAATTAGAAAAAAGTTTTTGAAGGAATCCCGGAATTTTTTTTTTAAATATCTCAAGTGATATCATATCCATCTGATACTGCCAAAAAACTTAGGTAAATGCCCGTAGTTTCTAAAATACGCTTAAAAATGTAATTCAATCCTTTTTTCCCTAAAGTAATTTGACACGATTGAAAGACATAACTTAACTAGTGTTATTATTCTGAACTAAAGGTTTTACTCTCCGGCGACACAATTCAAGTTATGCCGATATTCCATAATATTAAACAAAATATGTTTAGCATAACATTAGATGTGCTCTTTTGTCAAAGTTGGTTGTATATTAATCCGCAGTTTATTTCCATTGATTAACATATACATTCTTAAATAAAAGTGTTATTGGACTCAAATTAGTGCATTTCTTTAAACAAATTAGCCTCTTGTAATGAAATGTGAAAACTAAGAATAAAACATAGGAACTTCAGCAATTTTATAGTACATACAACAAGATTTTGAAATCAGTTGATATTAGAAAAATATGAAATAAAATTAAAAAATAGTAAGTAATGCAATATGATAATAAAGAACTAAACGTGAATGTCAACCATTTAAAACATAAAACAGTGATTTTTATGATGACAGGATATCCTATTGAGAGGTATCGTTCTCAATGTTTTCAGTTGAGGTAGAGGTATCGCCAATGTCTGGATCAATATTCCGTATATTTCCTGAGTTTAAGTTGTTGTAGAAACTATGGAACATGGGATCGATTAAGTTTCAAATGCTCAACAAGTCTTCCTTTTTCTCTTTCGATATAAGAGGAGTTGCCGTGATTTTATCTTGGTCCCGAAAGGTTAAGGAGTTGACACCACGCTTCATTACATTGAGTGTCTTAAAAGGCTGCGTATAATCTAACGAAGTTTTGTATTTTACACCACCAAAGCGATTTTTAGTGTATCGGAGCCACTTCACATCAGACCATCATTCATTCACTTTCCTCCAATTCAATTTATTTTGAGCGATTGTACCAAAATTGTAAAATTTATTTTCCATTTCAATTACTTCAAACGTATTGTTAGTACCAACTGAAAGAACGAATTGATACCAATCACGTGGATGGTGGATTTTCATAGTAGTCTTCTTCTTTTTTCATTCGATGAGGGCGTGAGCCACATCACACTCCATATGTGTATGACCTGGCTCAAGGAACTTATGCGCAATCATTTTAATATTAGGGTTGCTCTCTAAGAAAGCTATAAACATTGAGCCCACAAAGGAGTTTTTATTTTGGCCAACGCATGAATCGCTATAAAATACGATTGAGTCAACATGTTCGTCTGTTGACACCTTCTTTAAGTGCTGGAAAATACATGATGATATTTCGTTAGCACCTCGCTGCCCAACTGCTTCGTGCCACATATAGCAAAAGGCCTTATTCGTTTCACAATCGTATATGGTTAAATTATAAGTATTCAATTGCCTCTTATAGTAGCAGACTGAGGTTTTGAGGTAAGGAGTTGGTAAAACTTGCTGCAAATCAAATGTGTACGTTTTTATATTTATGTGAGTTTTTGACAGATCTTTATCAAAATCCTTTGATTTATAAGCTCTATCTGCATCTGCGTGATGCCTTGCTTGTTTTTCAATCAACATTGTATATTCTGGCATATTTTTATTGATCTGGTCTAATTGGGATTTAAAGCAGTCACATTTATTACAAGTATCAAGTTTCGGTTGTTTGAATTTTAAGTTCATTGTGTGGAAAATTTCTGAATATTTTGCTAAACTTATAGGAGTTTCAACCTCTTTGCAGTACAAACTGTACATTTTTGATATTGACAAGTCGGAGCTTAAATATTTAGCACTTGAATCACGCCGACAATAGTGACTTTCGTAGGCAGGAAAGCTATTAATATGTTGCCTAATAGTTTCGACCTGTGATTCGTTTAGCTTGTTTATTGGAGTGGACTTACCCCTCTTATCGGCCAATGGTGATTTTGGATAGTTAAGTTTCTTTTCAATCACATTCCTCAAAAAACTGTTTGTTTCTCCAAAGCACTTCAAAAAACAACCTTTACAGACGTCAACTTTGTCGCTATCAATATTTACAGAATAATAGTTTGTTATTCGTCGAATTTTCATTCTAGTTGATTTTTTTTCAGATAGCTTTTCGCCAATTTCGACGAGTCCACAAATGAAAAGTAGCCTTGATTTGTAGTCGCCCATTCTCCAATATTCCTCAAAAATGTGCTTTTGTTTTTCAAATGGTACTTTCAGAGCACATTTCTTTCGGCAACTTTCGAGAGGTAGGCACTTGCGACCAGCAACCACTTTTCCTTTTTTCGTGGTGTACGATCTTCCCGAATTTCTATTTAATTGTCTGTCATTTTTTATTTTTTTGGGAGGTTGAGTAAAGTTTTGGACATTTTCATCAGTATCGGCAGATGGACTCTCTAATATTGACTCCGAAATATAAACAAGTTGATTCTCCTTTTCTGATTCCGTGGTCGCACTTGAAACAATATAGTCTGGATCTCTGATAGAATCATCGCTGCTAAAGCCCATTTCGAATAATTGCGGAGATGTATTAACGATCTAAGTTGAGAACAATTTTGTAAAATTGCGTGGAAAATTGGCAAATCCGCAATCTACACTACATGATGTCTCATTCGGTACAACGGGATCGTGAAACATATTTAAGAATATGTTATCGCCTATGGCTGGAGAGCTCGTCTGAAAATTGGCTTTCTCGAAGGGCCATTGATGTAAATCACGCGTTTCTGAAACTTTAATGACAAAAAAATGTGGCACAATTTAATAAAACTTATTTCAAACACTTATAATGTCGGATAAATTTTAACCTACCTTGGTCTTCCATTGTGTTTTGAATTTTCACTATGTAAATATGTACTGCAAAAAAGGACAATTCAGCAATTTCTTTAAGCTAGCACTTGGAATAAAAAAGCAAGTCAAGTTAAATTGTTGGTTGCAAATAATTCGTTTTGGAAAAATACCATATCTTTTGTTATGTTAACTAATGATAAGAAACACAGCACGAAACAAAAGCACAACTTAAGTTATGGTAGGCATTAGAAAAAAAATACTTTGGATAAACCAACACAAGTATACTTATGTACGTTTCCGAACAACAAACTTACTTCGGAATAAAAGCACAAGTTAGATATGCTATTTTTCCGCACGCAAAAAATGAACAACCAGCCGCTCCGCTTGTTGAATGTGAACTGAGCACAAAAGCACAAGTGAGGCGAAAATCAGCTGATGTCAGAGAACTGGGATGTGTTGTTATTCCCTGTGCAATTTGCAATCACTTTGATTTGATCAGTTTTTCTTTCGTTAATATCTCGCTAACTATTGGAGTGATCTTTATAAGATTTTGACACAATGTGAAATCAAGTATGGAGATTCCAACCATGATAATAACTCATTTTGGCCAAAAGTGGAGTTGTGTTGTTATGGCTTGTGACCACAGATATTTAATACTTATATCAACCAGATACTGCACATACGTTTGTACATACCTGTATTTAGCAAGTTCAATCAGTGAGTTGAGCTCAAATCCGAGTATGCATGTACATATGTATGTTTGTAACAATGATTATTGTTAATTAGATGTAAATGTTTATTATGTTAATAGTAATTCAGTTTAGTGTTAACAATATTTAACGAATATTAATTTAAACTTCCAAGATATTGTCTCGAACTTGACTTAAAATAGATCTGCTTGAAAACGACTTGTAACGACTTGACGACCGATGGGTATATCCTCTGACTTCAACTGCAACTTTCTAATTGACTCCTTTGACGTTCGACGACTTGACTACTTCCCAACTTGCCGACTCATTGGACGGATTCCAATGACTTAACGACTGATGGTATTGCCACCATTTTACACTCGGTCATCCTGATCAGCATCTGACCCAGATGATAAACTCTCATACTCTGTTACATATTTCCACGGTTTTAAGTTGTCTATACTTGTGGATGTTTGTCGTGCCCCTTCAAACTCTGCCGCCTTCTCAACACCATATCTGCTATTCCGTTTCACCTCTACAATTTTATATTGACCAATATATTTTCTGCTCAGCTTTTTTCCTGCTACGAATTGCGTCCGCTTAATCGCAACCAAATCAAAAATTTGATAACCGGCATGAGGTTTGCGTCTTTTATCATAGTTCTTCTTATACTATGTTTGCGCTTTCTGAATAGCTTCTTTCGCCTCCATTCTAATTACCGATCATCTGAAAATATAGTAACAATTTCTTCTTCAATAGCTCTTACCACGACAGGCTGTGTTTCGTTTCGCATTTTTACTCCAAAGAGTACTTCGAACGGCGTGAACTTAGTTGACGAGTGGACCTGTGCATTAATTGCTTTCTGCACCTGGCCTATAAACTTGTACCACTTGCTTGGTTCCGATGCGGACAGCTTTGACAAGACTGACAAGATAACGCGGTTCACTCTTTCGATTTGGCCATTGCCTCTTGGAACGCCTGTGGTCGTCTCTATGTGTTCAATTTTTCGTGCACTGCAAAATTCTTTAAACATTTTTGAAGTAAATGCCGCTCCCTTGTCGCTTATAATCCTTTGTGGGTTGCCAAAGGTATTCACCCAGTTTGTTAAATGCTTTACTACATCTGCTGCATCCGTTGTCTTCGTAGCAAATATCCAAGTGCACTTGGTAAAACCATCTACTACAGCCAAAATATATTTGTAGCATTTTCCTGTTGCGTCTAATGGGCCTAGATGATCAATGTGAATAGTACACAATGGCGCATCGCCTTTGTTAATGACATGAAGAAAATCGTCTTGTTTCCCCATTTTGCGATTATGTAGTATACACTCGATACAATTCGCAATATGTTGCCTGACCTTGTGTTCTAAATACGGGATGAAGTAGTCTTGCTGAATTGCGTGCATAGTTTTCTGCACACCCATATGACCAACGTTATGCGCTTTTTCTACAACTTCTTTCTCCATTCTTTTGGGTACCGCTTAAACATCATTACCGCTTACTTGTTTGTAAATCAGTCCATTTTTAATAACAAAATTTCCATACGCTTCTCTCTTGAGAATTTCTGCGACTGCTTTCAAATGTTCATCGCTTTCTGGCGCCCTTATTAACCTTGCACTAATCTCAGACGTGACAAGAAAACCGGGATAACGGCTCAGTGAGTTGTAACAAGCTAGTGCTCTGGTTATATAAATATTTATTTGCTAAACAATACAACAGTACAGATTGTAACACGCCAGTGCGCTTGTTATATAAAATTAAAATTAAACCGGAAATGCAGAACCGTGCTTAGAAAAAATTACAAATAGTGATGTGCTTATCGCTAGTGACATATTCATATTTGGCAATTAGGGCCATGTTCACATTACGTTAATCGTTCACCGCCGATATTTATTACATGGCTTTTTTTTTGTTTTTTTGTATTTACAACAGTTTTACAATGTATTTCATTTAATAACTAATTCAATGCATTACAATAGTGAAAATTACTTTTAGACAATTTAAATTTTAGTTTAGCTTTGTGTAACAGCTAGCTACACGTGGACAAAGGTTCAGACACCGTAATCTCGACCATATTTCTTTGGGGGTCTAACAGATCGACCACTTCTCGTTCTATAGGTTTCAAGATCTGTTACAGCTGAGTTATTGGAACATGTTGCTTCGGATACCACCGTCTCAGGCGTTGCATTGTCGACTGATAGCACGAGAGTATCATGCAGCCCTGAGAACAAGGGTTCGTCCACATTACATTCCGCGTCACTGCTTATGCTACTTTCACTCCTGGTATTACTATCCGTGTTTATATTATTTCCAATAGACGTAGTATGTGGCGTTGAACCATTGGGACTATCTACATTTTCCTCATATAACAAGTCGCTAGCATTGAAATCTTCATTGCAAACTTTCGCAATCAACCGCCGGTTGCGTCTAAAGTGATTGTTGAAACTATCTTTGATAATGTATGACCGCCCGTTACCAATTTCTACTATTGTACCGTAGTGCCATTCAGACCCATTTTTCTTAAACTGTACAGGATCACCCACTTTCAGTACCGGTAGCGTCTTGGCGTTCCGGTCATAGTAGTATTTTTGTTTTTCCCTTTTCTTTGCCAATTTGCTTTGAATTACCGATTCCTCTATGTTGTTTTTAATCAAAAGCGAATCTGACATTGGTAATTTTGTTTTAATGAGCCTCCCGAAAAATAGTTCTGCCGGCGTTAGCTGCATACTAGCCAACCGTAGTATTATATTCTAATAACCTGTACATAAATTTATCCGTTTCATTTGCTGCGTAACACCGCTTCAGTATGTTTTTTTGCTATAGCTACACCCTTTTCCGCCAAGCCATTGCTTTGCGGATATCTCGGGCTTGAGAATTTTAGTTGGATGTTGCATTCGCTTGCAAATTGTTCAACCTCCGCCGAGTGAAAAGGACTATTATCACATCTGATAAACGTTGGATATCCAAGTTTATCAATCTTTTTCGATGTTTTGTTTTTAAGTTTCAACGCTACCACGTAATTTGAATATGAATCTATAAGCGATATATAATCATGACTTCCATATTCAAATAAATCCATTGCTACTATGTGATATGGATATTTGGGGGTTTCGTCCTGCACTAATGTTTCCTTCTGATTGTTTCTCTTGAATTTTTCACAAGTCTGACAAGAGGCAACTATTTCTTTGATTTTACTATTCATTCTTGGCCAGTAATACAACTTTCTTGCCCTCGCGAGGGTTTTCTCAATGCCCAGGTGGGGTTCATGTAACCACTTTGCTATTTTTGTTTGTAACTGTGATGGTATGAGCAACCGATGATCCAAAAACAATAACCCGTTTTCAAAATGTAAGTTGTCACCTTGACTCAATGTTATTACAAATCCGTGAAAATTTCTGATCTGCCTTTAGTATTTCTCTATACAACCGATAGTTTTCTTCTGAAATAAATACCGATTTTATTACAGAGGGAATGACTCCTGCAAGTCCTTCATTCTCTGAGGCATCTGGCAGTTGGGCCCTAGATAGGCAATCAGCGACCAACATGTCCTTGCCTGGTTTATAGATGATAGACATTGACGAGTACTTTAACAAAAACATAAACATTCGCTGTAGTCTCATTGTGACGTCGTCGATATCTCGCTTTATCAGCTTTTCTAACGGCTTGTGATCACTTTCGACGGTAAATTCTCGCCCGTATAAGTAAAAGTGAAACCGTTGGCACGCGAACACGATGGCTAGTAATTCTTTTTCTATTTGGGCCCACTTTTGTTCACTTCTACTAAGGGTTCGTGACGCGAACCTAACGGGGTGCCCGTCTTGAAGAATCACCCAACCTAGTCCATCTTTCGAAGCATCAGTTTGTACTACCACTGACTTCGACGGATCATAAATTGCTAAGACTGGTTGTGAGGATATAACTGATAGCTAATTCTCGAACTCTTCGTCATGTTTGACCGACCAGTCAAATTCCACGTCATTTCTTGTCAGGTTGCGCAGCTCCGCTGTGTGTTTTGAGAGGTTCGGAATGAATTTAGATAAATATTTAAGTAGCCCCAGGAACCTTAAAACTCCCGCTCTGTCTTTCGGTTTTTTCATATTCAAAATCGCGTCACGATACTTAACGTCTGCGCTAATTTTTCCTTCGGCTATTATATTGCCCATGAACTTAACTTTCCTTTGTCGATACTGCATTTTTTCCTGATTAAACCTTACATTGTTTTTACGGGCCCTATCTAAAACTAAGTTTAAAATCCGGTCATGTTCCTCTTCATTTTCCGCGCAAATAGCTAAATCGTCAAAGTAGACTATCACTCCGGGTACATCTCCAACAATTTGCACCATTTTCCGCTGAAACATTTCCGGTGCACAGTTTAACCCAAAAGGAACCCGCTTAAATTTAAATCTCCCAAACGGGGTCATAAATGTTGTTAAGTCAGAGCTTTCTTTGTCCAGTTCCATATGCCAAAATCCACTTTTTAGATCAAAAACTGAAAATATTCTTTTATTTGCTAATTTTGACGTTAAGTCACCAAACGTTGGAATTAGGAAATGTTCGCGCCTGATGCAGGCGTTAAGTGATTTGGATCAAGACAAATCTGAAGCTTACCATTGGGTTTCTCTATTATTTGCAAGTTATTCACCCAATCAGTTGGATAGTCTACCGTTAGAAAATTAGGAATGCGTTTTTTTGTAATGAAGTACCAGTTTCGAATTATGTGATAATTGAATCTTAAACTTTCCGGGAAATTTACCAATTCTTTTGAAAACATTATTGAATTTATTTAAGAATAATTCCTTTGATTGAGGTAACGAAACAATCCCTTGTATATCCAATCGTTTGATTAGCCAAATCGCTCACACGACCTAAGTCCCAGTACCGGCTCGCAATTTTCCTTTACTACCAGAAACTCAGCTGTATGTTCCGTATTAAATTTCAGGTCTACGCATTTTAACTTGGTTATACCGAAAATTTGTATTTTATTTCCATTGTAATCATACACCGAAAAATTATTTGTTTGATTATCGAAATTAATTTTTAACTGTTTACATAAGCTTAAGGGAATACAGTTGACATCCGCGCCGGTATCGAGCTTAAATGTGACCGTTTCATTTGCGATTCTAAAGTCCTTTGTCCACGATGTCTCACTGTGTACTTCTAAGTTTAATCTACGAACGGATTTATAACTAGTAGTAACCTTTCTTACTTCTATACACTTATCATCTGATTTACCTTGCATTTCACTCCAGTTTACTGTTGCCACTTTTGATTTGTTGTTGCTGCTGTTGTCATTCCTCCCACCACTCTTTTGTGCAGATGCCTTTTTTGGCTTGCGACACATTTTCATAAAATGTCCCTTCTTCAGGCAGTTGCCTTGGCCTTGCACTCGTTAGGATGAGTTATTTTCCATGCATCACCACAATTGTAACAGAAGCGATTGATCACCCCCACAGTGGAGGAGTCTGGTATGACGACTTTGCTAACCGTGTTGATCAGACTCTTTTTCTCATCCAAAATGCCTTTGTTCACGTTTGCTGCTTCAAAAGTTTTACATATTGATAAAACGCGTGGTAAGTCTTCATCACGGCCATCCAAGAGTTTGAGCCGCAATTTTTTATCAATAACTCCTACAACAATACGATCTCGTAGCATCCGCTCTTCATACAAGCAAAAACACTCGCATTTAAAGTCACAATAGCGTAATTGTGTGCGCAATTTAGTTTCAAATTCATTGAATGATTGGTTTTCTTTTTGTACAATCATATTGAATTTGTACGACTCCATCGCTACGTTCCTCTGGAGCAAACAGTGAGCGCCAAATTTTTCGAGAACTTCGTCTAATTTCCATTGCTGAACTACATTTTCAATGTGTGCTGGTTGTTGCTCCACCCCGTCAATCACTACGGCCGGTATTTGCTGTTGCAGATTGGTTTTTTCAAGTAATGAGTCTTGCGTCCCATCGTTAGGGAACAAGGTATTATAGATATTGGCACCTTGTGCGCCCAGTAGCCAAATGAAGGTTGCAATTTTTGTTGCCTCCGGCTCTTTCGCTTTGCCGCTGGCGATCAAATAAACAAGAAAATTACGCCTCCAGTTAGGCCACTCTGTTGCCAAGTTTGCGCAGTCCAGCTCTGGCGAAACGCGTTCAGACATTTTCCCAATTTACTTCCGTTTCTGTGTCAAAATTATATTTAATGTTGTCACTTCTGACACCATGTAACAAGCTAGTGCTCTGGTTATATAAATATTTATTTGCTAAACAATACAACAGTACAGATTGTAACACGCCAGTGCGCTTGTTATATAAAATTAAAATTAAACCGGAAATGCAGAACCCTGCTTAGAAAAAATTACAAATAGTGATGTGCTTATCGCTAGTGACATATTCATATTTGGCACTTAGGGCCATGTTCACATTACGTTAATCGTTCACCGCCGATATTTATTACATGAGTCAACGTGTTTCATCCTGCTTCCAATTCGGTGTTCGGTTTTAAAATTGAAGTCTTGTAAATACATGAGCCATTGGGCAACTTCCTGTGGAACGCCTTTTTTCGTTGTCGTCTGCTTGAACGCTGAGCAATCCGTTAATGAAACGAACTCGATACCTAGCAAGTAATGTCGTAACCTTTTTGTAGCTAAGAAGCCGCTTTCACTTCTAAAATATAGCTATGTAACTTTTCTTCATGTGCCGTGGTCTTTCTGCTCCAGTAATACACTGGGTGCCACTTTCCGTCATGCTGCTGTACGAGTACTCCGCCAAAACCGTACTTACGTGGAGCTGAGTTTTTAGTGTTGGTTTAAAATCTTTAAGACAGGCTCTTCTATCAATGCTGACTTCAACCTGGCTACTGCTGTCAATTGTTCGTGAGAAATCTTGAACTCTGCATCTCGCTTAAGCAGCTGAGTTAATGGCTTCGCTATCAACGCATAATCTTGGACAAACTTTCGGAAATATCCTGTCAGACCTAGAAAATCTTGCACACTTCTTATATTGTTGGGCACAGGAAAGTTTTTAACCGCCTTCAACTTTTCTTGCCCTGCCCAGACTTTGCCATCTTGTATGGTATGACCAAGAAAATGTATGCGGCTTTTTAAAAACTGGCACTTCGGCCATTTTATTTCTAACCCTTACGATTGCGCACGGTCTAACACTCTTTGAATATTTGTTAAGCACGCTTCTTCAGATTGCCCAAGTACGACTATATCATCGATATACAATTCCATTATACCGTTGTTTCGCAAGTTCTGAAAAATTACGTTTAGAAAACGCACAAAAACGGCTGATGAATTGCAAAATCCTAAAGGCGCTTTATTAAACTAAAATAAGCCCACCTTCGTTACAAAGGCCGTGTATTTTTTACTATTTTCCTCAACTGGCACATGGAAAAAGCCATTCTTGAGGTCCATAACTGTGAAAAATTTGGCACTTTGAATTTTTTCCAAAACATCTTCTACAATAGGCACCGGAAAACGATCTTTTAAAACGAGGCAATTCAACTTACGGTAGTCGATGCACATTCTAAACGTACCATCTTCTTTCTTAGCCAGTACTACTTTACTTGCAACATCGGAGGCAGATTCACGAATTACACCCTCTTGTAACCACTCATCTACTTGCTTTTGTACCACTGAGTTTTCTATCGCCGACACTCGACTGGGGTTTTCATTAAAACATATTTGGTCGTTACAGGGAATAATTTTTAACTCGACTACACATTTTTCTTTTGCGTTGTTTGGATTATAACTTTTAATCATTTCCTCTACAACACTTTTGTATTTACCTCAAACATCGGTATTTCTGTTACCATACAATTTCATCGTGCTCGTTTTTAAGAAATTTTGAGGAAATAGTCTTTTATAAGTGCTGAAATTCATAAGCGACACATCTGCGCTTGTATCCACAAGACAATGCAAACTGTTCCAACCTATTACCATTTGCTTTAACCTTTTTGAGACAAGGTTGACGTTTTGCTTTGTGCAATTTTTCGAAATATGACCGCTTCCATTACATTTGAAACATTTTGTTTCCTCTTTGCACTCCGATCTCACATGCTTCGTCGACCCACAGTTGTAGCAGTGCTACTTACGTTCATTCGATTTATTTGCTTCACCCGCTTGTGTGTTATACCTGCGCGCAGTTGCTGCCGATGCGCCGTTACCAAGCGTTTTTTCGCTGCTTACGCTGCTCTCTTTGCTGCTGTTCATAGATTCAATAATTTCATATTGTTTACAATTCGTTTCGCACTTTTAACCCTTCATCGATGTATCGGATGACTGAGCTTTCTTCAATGTTACCCATTGTTGTTAATTTTCGCATATTTAAAACGTACTCATGCATGTGCTCCGACTCTTTCTTCTTTCTAATTCTAAGTTGTTGGTGGACTTCAGCGCTGCTAAGCTTTTTGTCAAACTCAGCTATAAGCGCTTCGCTTAAGCTATTATAATTCGATACGGTGACCGTTTCTAGGAACAGCTTCGCTGTACCTTTCATTTTGTTCCTTGCATTTAGATACTTTTGCTTTTCGTTTAATTCGTATGCTGCTGCATTGCCCTCAAAATTCTGTAGCCACTGCTTTATAGGCATACTAATTCCATCACAATCGGGCACAATTTTTGCAAAACTTTCAATCGAAACTGAATTTTTTTGATCGTTGCACAGCTTTTCTGTTAACAGCCGTAAAAGTTCAACATTTAAATTTTCCTTTTCTACACCTTCTAATGTTTGATTTAATGCCATTTCAATGTTGTTAAAGATGTCACTCTTTTCTTCAGTTATATCTTCGCTTTGAATTTTTGTTTCTTCTTTTTCAATTTCGATGGTATTCACTCCTTTTCCAGATCTTAAAAGCATATTACGATGTAGAACATTCTAGAACTATTAAATATTATTTCCTTAAGAATACTCCGATCTATATAATTTCTTCTGAGCGTTCGACGGTTGAGCCCCATGTAACAATGATTATTGTTAATTAGATGTAAATGTTTTTTATGTTAATAGCAATTCAGTTTAGTGTTAACAATATTTAACGAGTATTAATTTAAACTTCCAAGATATTGTCTCGAACTTGACTTAAAATAGATCTGCTTGAAAACGACTTGTAACGACTTGTAACGACTTGACGACCGATGGGTATATCCTCTGAGTTCAACTGCAACTTTCTAATTGACTCCTTTGACCTTCGACGACTTGACTACTTCCCAACTTGACGACTCATTGGACGGATTCCAATGACTTAACGACTGATGGTGTTGCCACCATTTCACATGTATGTATATTGCACAGCGCGTCATGTCGCTCGCACACATCTCGTTCGCATATGTGAGTTCGTGTTTGATTGGCACTGATGTACAGAATTTTCGCTTCGCTAAGCGCTGTATTTGGCGAGCAAATAGTTTAATGCTTGCAGGTCTTTGTGCATAAGTAGGGGCTATATTCCTAGACTATGGAGGAACGTGGGGGTTACGTTTATTCTCAAGGCGGGCAAGAGCTCTCATGTATCCCCTAGGGACTTTAGGCCTATCAGCCTCTCTTCTTTTCTGTTGAAGAGGCTGATTGATCTTCATATAAGTGATGGCATTCCTCGTGAGCGATTGTCGCGTGCGCAGCATGCTTACTCGGAGGACAGGTCTATGGAAATAGCAATTAGTGCCTTACTGGATACAGAAGGTGCCTTTAATAACGTCCAGTCACTGGCAATAGTCAGATCCCTGGTGGAGCATGCTGTCGAACCCGGTCTTATAAAACTCTACAACCACCTGCTCTGTGACAGAACTGTCGTGACAGAGTGGGCAGTGCCTCAATTCAACGAAGGGTGAGTAGAGGCACTCCACAAGGAGGGGTTCTCTCACCACTCCTTTGGGTCGTTGGTATCAATGGCGTCTTGAAGGATCTGGAAAGGAAAGGCTGCACGGTTATGGCCTATGCAGACGATGTAGCTCTCATTGTCAGGGGTAAGTTTTTGATAACCCTTTTTGACATCATGCAGGGTTACCTAAACTTCATCGTGAAATGATCTACAGGATATAGGCCCGCTATCAGTCCTAGCAAGACGGAGCTCGTTTGTTTACCAGAAGGTAAGTGTACCGGATGCCCACTCCCAATTTCGCGCTTAACGTTATGCTTAACGTGCTACCTGCGGACATTGTAAGCAAGGTTGCTGCAGCCCGTGCACTCTCTCAGCCGAAAATTTATGCTTCCGGACTATTGTAGTGTGCTTCAAGCGGAGGTGGCCGCAATTAAGAAGGTAGCCTGTGGAATACTCTTCAATGAAATGCCAACTAGACGGGCTGACATTTATTCTGATAGTCAGGCTGATATTAAGGCTTTAAGATCGCAAATAGTGAGATCAAAGCTTGTGTAGACAAATTTGGGTACCGGGCCATAGCGGCATTGAAGGGAACTGCATGGCTGATGAGCTCGCTCGGCGGGTTACCCTGGAAGTTATTTCTCCATGCAGGGAGAGGTTTGGCTGCCTACGGACTTCTCTTGGATAAATGGGCTCTCTGTGAACTCAGCGAACGCTGGAAAATTATTACGACATGCAGAATCGCAAGCATCCTCTGGCCGAGAGTGGATCGTGGGCGCTCAAAGGAAGGTCGCTAGCTAAGCGGCAAGTCTCGATCCTCGTAGGTGTTCTGACTTCATTGTTCGATGGGTATTCACGCGGTTAGGCTAAATATAGTATCTGACCCTTTCTGCCACAGTTGTATGGAGGATGATGAGGTGGATTCATCTTTTGATTTTCTTCTGCGCTGCCCTGCCTTTGCGAGACTGAGGTTAAATTACCGTCTCCTACTTCTTTAATACCCAAGAAAAGCTTTCTGGGGTGGAAATTTGTAATTTGCGTGACTTCATTCGGGTACGCAACGTTTCTCCGGTTAATCATTCATGCTTTTCCGATTAACGTTACCGTTCATATAACAGATGGTATCACAAATTTTCTACTAAGACTAAGTGAGTTCCTACTGCGGGCACTACCACATTAACCTAACCAACCTAACCTGCACGTCTTTGTATTTTTTTGTAACTTTACCCCCAAAAAAAGTGTGTTTATTTTCCAAAAAAAAAAAAAAAAGTGTGTCATTCAGTTGATTTTTTACAAATTCTTTATTTTAAAAAATAAGTATTTAAATCGGTGCAGTACTTCGAGGGCCAAACCGGTACAAACTTTTCCCATATAATAAATTTTGTGTAATAGTATAGAAGAGCTTTAATAAATCAGTTCTTATATCGTGGGAGAACAGTTGTATTTCATTCGAATAAATATATGTACGTGGGCAACGCCACGGTTAGGGCTAGTATTTTATATAAAAATATCAATTCTCTTATAGCATAATGTTTAAATTACAAATTAATTATTGTACATATACACTTTAAAATAATTGCTTAAAGGGAAACAATATAGATGAGATTATTTTCCTACTGAAGTGTTATTGATGTGGTTAAAGAACGTGTCCTACGTTTTTGGTATGCGGGAAAATGTTAGTTAACGTTTGCGGCTCATGTTATTCATACATATAAAGGGTGTTTTTTAGACAAGTGGTTTTAAAGAAGAAATAAAACGCATATAACTTAAAGTTGTGGCAAAGAATTTGGCTTTATTATAAAGATAAGGGTTCGCAATTATGTAAAAATGATATCGGGCAAGTGACCGCCGGGGCTGGCTCGAATAAATTTCAGCCGAGTGTCCAAATTTTCGAGAACTTTTTGCAGCAATTGGGGCGGTATATCACCACTAACGTTCCGATTTTATTTTCTAAGGCGTTAATCGCCTCGGGCTTAGCTGCGTAGGCAAGCAATTTCTCATAACTCCACAAAAAATAATCCAGCGGTGTTAAACCGCGCGTTAATGCACCCACCAAAAGTTCCCTGCAATAAATTTATTGTTTCGTTGACTGTATGGCATGTAGGAACCAAAGGTCGTCCACATCAACATCCTTCAGTTCAGGTACGAAAAAATCATTAATCATGGCTGTATAGCCTTCCACATTAACTGCAACATTATGGCCGGCTTGATATTTTATGAACACACCAAACAGTGACTTTTTGAGGATGTAACGGCGTCTCAACAATGGCTTGTGGATTATCATCACCCCAAATACGACAATTTTGTTTACTAACGTACCCCGTTCGGCCCGCAGGGTCGAACTAACGTCCTCTAACTTAAACTCATTAAGGCAAAGCCTAAACGAGATGAGTCAAGTAAGCTATGCATACTCTTGTTGTTTTTTCATTTTCAAACACAATTTCACGTACGACACATGTGAAAAACAATAATTGTGATGAAAGCTAAAACATTCAACAGTGGCAATTCAAATAAGAGAGTAGTGAGAGCCCCAAGAAAAATTGAAAAGTTTTTCAAATCAAAATTCTCCAAAAAAAAATGGAAAATCGCTATAAATATTTATAACCTGTAGTATACGAAGGGCCATGAGAACGATTTAGAATTGTTTAGCACGGTGGTTAATACTACTATACTATATTTGTACTATACTTGGGTAGCGGAACCATTTTTTTTGTATATATTTACTTTTTCGAAGCTTTACTCCGTTAAGCAATTAAATGAATGTTAGATACAGCATTTAAAACAATTGAAACAGCTTTATAAATTTTTACTTTCACGCTTTTATGTAACCAAATATATTTAATTCAACATTAATATTAATAAAATTGATTAAAATTAATATTAAAATTGATTTAAGCAACTTTTGTAAAACATGGACCGAAACTAAGTTTTATCGCTGATCGGAAAGAAAAATTTGCAGCAAAATAATTTCCCGAAGTCAACGAGGAATACAAAACTTGAGTTTACTCAAAGAAGCATTAGGAAATGAGTTTGGTACTAACCTATCGTCCGTCGATATACATCGTACTCTTCGAAATCGTCGATTGCGTCTAAGAGAATACTTGTACGCTATGATGGAGATCGGCAAATTAATATATTTAGATGACTCCAGTATCATCGAGTACTTCATTGACAGGATACCAGACTCCAGAGCAAACAAGATGAAGATTGCGCCAGTCTAAAAGCATAAGTGATCTAAAGGAGCAAATTAAAGGTGCAAGAAGATACGGTTCAGAGGATCCATGTCAGCGAATGTGATCGAGAAGCAGCCAAGGTCTTCAAACAGGGATACTCCGTGACTCAATTCAACGAAAAAGGGTTGTTTCAAATGTAGTGATTTGTCACATTTCGCGCAAGATTGTCCACGTAAGCGTATGTAGAGAACACCGCGAATATGATGTCAACTGAAAGAAAACAAGGATTGATCTTCAAGAATTTACTGTTGTTATGTATCCGCATTAGATAACACAGGTTCGGTTTTATGTCTGATGCGTTATGATATGGTGATGATGTTAAATCTAGCGTAGAACTGAGTAAAAAGAGGCGACGGTTGATGGGTATTGGTAGGAGTGTACTCACAACACTGTCAAGGTAAAGCGTGAAGATGTTGCAGCTAAGTCGAACCCGCTTTAGGAAATAGTGGAAGATTTCTTCCATTTTCGCTATCTACTATAACCGTAAAATAGTGGATTTTTTAAGCAATGAATTGAAAAATAAAAGTTTTTCCACTTTTTGGACTTATTCGATTAAACTAGTGTTTCAGCGGTTTATTATGAGACACGAGTTTTGTGCTAAGGTTAGGTTCCTGTCAAGAGCACTTTTTATATTTTTAAAATTGTTTTAGCAAATCATAAAGTACAATATATATCATATCTATTACATATGTATACGTAAATAATAAATAACCACACTCCATATAAATCTAACATACCATTTTTAGATTTACTTTCGCAAAATTTGTGGCAAAAACGCTCGTCCAAAGGACGTAGATTACAAGGAAGTTGCATACTTTCACCGGATATGCCAAAAGAATATTTTATCCTATTTCACCATTCCCGAACAAATGTGGTGTTCACTGATTGAAATTAGAATCTGATTTTGATGATCTGAATCTACGTTCTTTGCTCTCGTCCACTTCGCAACACAGAAACCAAATGAATCTAAGCGGATTGTAATATCGATCAGAAAAGTCAAATGAGTCCTTTGGTATGGTTAATTGGACGAGATTTTCTGTTTGAGGAGCCATGGGCGGATGCAAAAAGATACTGGCGATCAAGGTCACTACATGGCGCCGAAAATAATATATGTATATATTTTTCAAAAATGGGAAAAAACTAGAAACAAGAAACAATTACATAATAGATGGTGCGATTAAATATAAAAAGAGGTAAGCGAAACACGTTTTACAGGTGGTAAGTTTTGGTATGGTAGATATACATATACGAATATAAATAGCAATTCGATCTGTCAGGTTAACGGAAGGCACGCGCCATAATAGCGTATCTCTAGGGCAGCAAGCGGAAGCTAACAGCACCTTAAGCGCACCCCGCGCACAAGTTTGTCAGAATTTGCACGCAAATCAAGCACCAATATTAAGGAAATCAACCATAAGTAAACAGAAACTTAGGTGATAGGTTAACAGAGGCCACATTAAGGCGGATGCCTTAATAGTGCGCCTTACGTAGCACAGAGAATCGGGAATACTTGCCGAGACCAGGCCGGCCAAACAGTTTAGAAAATACCTATTTAGGAATTGGTTTCGAGTCATGACAAAGACGGGACAGCAGAGAAGTTTTTAATGCTCTCCACTTCCTCTTCGTCCCTGCATCTTCGGCATAAATCGTTAGTTATGCATCCCAATCTCTTCCCGTGTGTTTCCATAAGGCTGTATGAGGTTATTACAACAACCAATCAGGGTTTTGGATCGCTTTACGTAAACCTTTGGCCAAACTTGCCTGGTAATCCAACAGCTGAGTTCCATGGCCCACCTGATATTCACCTCCTCGATGAGTTTTGTTTTTAAACTGTATTTGCTAACCTCCTGCATCCCCGGTTCTAGAAAAGCATTTATCATAGGTAATTCCGCCCCTTTCCTTGCCAACCCGTCTGCCGCGCAATTGTCGGTAATGTCACTATGCCCAGGGACCCATGGCACAGCCACGGAACACATAGACGTGAGCAGATTGAGGAAATGTCTGCTTTTTGTAGCGACTTTTAACGTTTTTTTTGTGAGAATTAAGAGACTGACTGAGTATATAGTGGCAGGCCTGTCTGTAAGAGCGGACGCTGACAGACACCAAGTAACCTCCGTTATGTCATTTATATATGACTGAAAAACGCTACAGTGGTCCGGTAAGCGAAAGCTGAGGTTCAGCGCTAATTCGTTGGAGTGAATCCCGCTGCCCAGTCTTTCGTTGAGTTTGGAGCCATCTGTAAAGACAGTCGTCGACTTTAAGTCCTAGGTCTATGGCATCGTCCCATTCATTTCCAGCTGGGATTGTTATGGAGAATTTATTGTCCATGCAGAGTAGAGAAGTAGTGTAATTTGTCTTCCTTAGAGCATTTGGAAGAGCTTCCAGAACCTTTGCTTGCCCGTACTTTATCTCTTACCACGGCTGGCGGCACTACAACCAACCCGAATGTTACCATATAGATTGACCGGTGGAAAATTTAAGATTACTTCCAGAGATTTAGTAGGTGTAGAGGGTAGCGCCCCCGTGACCAGCATGGAAGCCGTGCGCTGTACTTGCTCCATCTCTCTGGCCGCCAGACACTAACCCCGTACAAGATAAGAGATTTTATCACTGCCGTGTACATCCAGTTTACTATGTGTGGTTTTATTCCCCATTTTTTTCCTATAGATGCTTTGAAAGTGTAAGTTAACGCTACACATGCAGAAACCATCTGCATATAAACATATAAGCAGATAACTGACACAATGCTGCTGAGTAAGCATGCGACCTGGATAGTAGCCGGATCCCACGTGCAAACGACACCACACGCGCAACTTCAATGCAACAACAACAATAGGAATCACCTGCGCATTCAACGTGACTTCGTAGGTTAAATTAGCTGTAAGAATTATTATGTTGTCAATTATTAAGTGAATTATGTCGAATAAACAACGACGACACCAGTCGTCCAAAATATAT
Organism: Anomoia purmunda; assembly: GCA_951828415.1. Lineage (NCBI taxonomy): Eukaryota > Metazoa > Arthropoda > Insecta > Diptera > Tephritidae > Anomoia > Anomoia purmunda. The sequence goes on along the minus strand of OX639994.1, from coordinate 37,995,809 downwards.
TTTTTTAATATCTTTTATTCATAAAGATATAACTGGCGCCCAACGGTCAGTCGCGTCCGCTCAAGTAGTTAAGGCCCTAAAGTAGTGCCTGGCGATACGTTTTAAAAATAAAAACGTAAAGCGAACTATCCTGAGAAGCGGTCCTAAAGCAGTGCCGAGGACAGACTGACTCACCAGTGGTAAATTTCGTAAGAAAAAAATCACGCACCACGAAGAGTGCGCAACGCGGGAGCCTTCGTAGGATAACCAAACAGGACAACTCTGTTGCGCCGTGGGATATGTTAATAGTTATGTAAGAATTTAGGTTAATGGTAAAGAAAATATCAATAATTAAAGTGATTTCAGAAAATATCCACAATTAAAGTGATTTGAGATATATTTTTACATTTGCATTGAAAAAATATATGTGCTTTGAAGGAAAATATAAATAAAAATAATTAAAGTGCATTAAAATAATATTAATGAACAACAAGCAACAAATAAGGATAACAAAAGGCTCATACAGCCTATAAAATAATTAAAAATCTTTAGGATAAAATTATAACAACTCTGCGATTCACCTCCACGCACACTGGTCGAAATCAGTGACCTAGCGTAAGGATATCAAAATTTTCGGCGTGCAAAATCTACTAAAATTTTAATTTCAGCCGATAACTAACTGCTCATTTAGTAAATCGATAATTTCCAAATTGATAAATTTGCTTTAATTGATCAACTGTGAGCTTTCAAACACAACCTATGTTAAAACAGCTGTGACAAAAACATTTTGCCGCCTTTTTACATGTGTGCAGATTGTGCTGAAAAATTGTGAAGAATCTTATTCCTAAATTGTTTGTTTTGGTTTTTGTAATAGTTAAAGGTATGTAGTTAAAAAAAAGTATTTCGTGACTTGTGCAATATATGTTATGGTAGAAAATTGTGGTAGAATTAAACAACATTGCTAACTCCTTTTTTGCGACCGAACTTGAACTTCTGTAAAGGAAAACTTATTTCGGAGGTAGTTGGAGGTAAAGAGACTGTTGATTTGTGTCAATATGTTTTGTCTACTTTGTGAAATGTCTAACATTTGCTGCGTCGACTCGCGTCTTCTGACTCTGTTTTAATTTTTAGGCACCATGTCGGTCTCCAAACGCTCCCTTTTTTCAGTATGGTACGGTGAAAAAGACGCTAAAAAAAATCGTCGGCACTGATGGAGTATGTTTTTTCGAATGTTATTGAGAAATCAAACTGCACTGAGGAGGAGTACAATTTAATTATTAACAAATGATAAATTTTTGCACAGGAGTGACTGCAAAGTGGCGAGCATGCCATAGGAATTGTAAACGGTTCGAGGATAAATACAAAGTTTGGTTGGACGAAGACTTAGTTCTTGTATGTTCTTCTCAAAATGCTCAAAAAAGAGCAGAAACTTGTCGAAAGCAATACATGTAATGAACTAATGACAGCGACTCGCGTCAGCTTATACAAAGTTGGAAAACGGAGTGCATCGCAAGTTTTTTCAATGCTAGGCACTGATTCCGATGCGTCTACAAAAATAAAAAGAAGTCTTGAATTAAATCAACAGCTCCCTATCAAGTATACGCCAGAGGAAGCGTTGGCTTTGTATATTGATGGAGGGTTTACCAAAAATTCATACCAACTTATGCAATCTGGTGCAAAAGCTCGCAATAGTGATATATACCCAAAATACGATGTTATGCTAGCCGCCAAAAAGATGTGTTATCCAGATGCAAAAAGAACCGAAGAATGTTGTGCTCAGACTGGAGCACTGACGCTGAATAGTTTAATAATTAAAAAAAAAAACAAATTAACAAAATTAAAAAAAAAAAATTTTAATACAAAATTTTCAAACAAAGTTTAAAATTTGGCTCCTTATTAGGTTACTGTTCCAGAAAAGTTATCATTTGGTAGAAAACTTTATTATTTTTTAAGTTATTAATTTTCTTACGCTAGATCAGGCAAATCGGCCACTGTGCTACGGGACCCTCCAGAGATTGGTAAAACTCATCAGAAATAAAAATAAATAAAAAGGTGGAAAACTTTTTAGTTTATTAAATTTAAACATATAAAATTTTAGAAAATGCCAGACAATTTAATTAGGCCCTCTGTCCTAAATTTCAATGTTCCCTTTTAGGCTACTAATACCCAGGTGACTTTCGGCGGAAACGCCAACTTTTATACAAAATGTAATAAACCCATCACGAGAAATAGTGACCGATCAGATAATTGAGCCCAGGTATGGAAACTGGGAGGATATTTCCAAATATTTAAATACCCATTACGGGGATAAGAGAGACATAAGTACTCTGGAATACCAGATGTCAACCATTTTCCAGGGAAATAAATCAATAAACGAATTCTACCAGGAGGTATTTTCCACCTTTCTTTGATATTAAATAAAATATCTTGCCTTGAAATAGACCCAGAATCGCTTAACATCCTTACAAAAACATTCCGTGATAAAGCCTTAGACACGTTCGTTAGAGGGTTAAATGGGGAACTTGTCAAATGCCAAAACTTCTTGGAATTAAAGAGCCTACCGATTTACCCCAATCACTCCAGTTGTGTATGAAGTTGCAAAACCAAAACTTTAGAACACAACACGCATTCGGCAATCAACCTAATTTACGGAAAAATAACGCACCCCTTTCTCCTAGGAAACAATTACCCTTTTACCCTAACCTTGCCTACCCACCTCAACTAATGCCTCGCATAGGAAATCTCGAACAACCAGGAATTTATACGAATCCCCAACCTCAATACCAAAAATTTCCATACCACCTACATAACGAACAATATCCAAAAAATTCTGATCCCCAATACCAACAAAACTTCAGCTAAGCTCCGAATCAACCACCCAGACCCAATCAGCTCAACAACCCTCCATCAAGACCCATTCAACCGAAACCACCAACCCCAATGGGAAAAGACGAATCACTTAAGACGAAGAACGTTAATTATATGAATAGACCAAAATCGCAAACCTCAAAACAAATTTCCGATATGCATTTTTTAGGTTAACAAATTCCACGTTACTCTACTTCCAATGTAAAGATGGTAACGGGAAAATTTTAAATTTTTTAATTGATACAGGGTCGAATAAAAACTACATTCAGCCAAATCTTGCCGTAAAATCAATCCCCAACGAAGAAGTTTTCTATGCAACCTCAGTAGGCGTAAACATCAAAATAACCCATCACACCTTTATTAACCTTTTCGGATTAAAAGACGGAAAATTAAAATTTTTTATACTACCCACACTGAAATCCTTTCATGGGATTCTCGGTACCGACAGCCTAAAGCAATTAGAACCCATCATTTTTACATCGAAAAATCAAATCAAAGTCAAAAAATCAAAAAATTCATGCTATTTATATCCACTCATTTTTTCCGAACCAGACGAAAAATTAACGTACACTACGATGGTAAAAGCCGAAATAGGGGCTACCTCCCAAGATCCAGTAAATTCTAGAAAAAGGTAGAAAAAAAATTGCAAAATTACTTGAGGACGGAATAATAAGACCTTCCCGTTCTCTTTACAATTCTCCTATCTGTATAGTACAAAAAAAAGTTGATGCATCCGGCCAAAAAAATATAGAATGGTAATCGACTACCGTAAATTAAATTTAATAACAATACCTGACCGCTATTCAATTCCGAACACAAACGAAGTACTTTCTCAGCTTGGGAAAAATAAATTGTTTACAGTTCTCGACCTGAATAGTGGCTTTCATCAGATTACTTTAGTTGAATCTGATATTGCAAAGACAGCATTTTCGGTCAGCAGTAGTAAATATGAATTTACCAGACTCCCTTTTGTCCGAAAAAACCCACCTTCCATATTCCAAAGAGCATTAGATGACATTCTCAGAGAATACATCGGAAAAATATGCTTCGTGTACATAGATGATATTATATTTAGAAAACGTAGAAACCATTTTTCGGACGCTACAAAATGCCAATATAAAAATTCAATTTGACAAATGTGAATTCCTTAAAGAAGAAGTAGAATTGTTGGGATTTGTTGTTTCCCAAAACGGAATTAAAACAAATCCAACAAAATTAAAATCAATTTTAGACTTCCCACCCCCACAAAATTTAAAAGAACTTAGATCCTTTCTAGGACTTTCCGGTTATTTCCATCGTTTTATTAAAGATTACGCAAAACTTGCCAAACCCCTAACATTACTTTTAAGAGAGGAGGAGGAACGCATGTCCAAAAACCTTTCATCCAAAATAAAAATTACTCTCGACAACCAATCAATAGAAGCGTTTAACAAATTAAAAAGTTCTCTCGTATTCTCTCGTATCCTCCAAACCATGCCATAGGAGCAGTCCTAGAACAGGACGGCAAACCAATAACATTCATTTTCAGAACATTGACAAAAACCGAAGAAAACTACGCAATTAACGAAAAAGAACTTCCAGCCATAATATGGGCTTTAAAAACCTTTAGAAATTACCTTTATGGATCAACCACCTTAAAAATTTTTACAGACCATCAACCGTTAACATAAAGACGGAAATCAATATTGGAAGAATACAATTATGAGATTAAATACAAGCCTGGCAATAACAACGTTGTAGTAGACGCACTTTCTTGACCACCACAGAAGATAAATTCCATGCCAGCAACTCAGCAGTACCCACAACGGGTTTGAAGACCTCCTCAATAGATCTTTTTATAAATATATTTATTCCATTCATTCCACTACTAAACGGAAGCCAGTAGTAATATTTTTCGGAAGAACAGAATGTTCAAAATCTTAAACATAAACAGGATAAAGACTTACAACGTCATAACAGAAAGAGAACCGATTTTAGGACATATAACAATAACGACGCTATTTATGTAAAAATAAATAAAAGAATAGGAAACAAATTATCACTCCGATACAAAAAGGAAGTAGTACAAGAAGATAATGACAATACAGTTTTGACACAATCAGGCCGCACCGTTCACAAAAGTCATATTAAAAAGAAAATTACATTCTCCCTTTTCAGGATCTTATTTGCCTTCTGCAATGCAGAAACCCAAATTTTGGATTACACGAACAGTCCCATAGTAACAATAGAAGCAGGAACGCGAAGGTTCAGACCGGAACGTTTCGACTGATACACAATATTAACCACGACACTCTACTTGACACAATACACGCCACAATAGAACATGACATAACTAGAAAAAGCCGAAGTTAATAATTCCTCTCACAAGAAGAACAATTTACCCTGAAATCCAGGAAAACAAAAAGAGCAATAGATTCACTCGGCACAGCCTGGAAATGGCTTGCTGGTTCCCCTGATCATGAACATTTTAAGATATTAGATGACAAAAAAAATAACATACTAAGTAATGATAATCAACAAGTAGTAATAAATGAATCTGTATTTGGAAGAATAAATAACTTTACAAATATTTCAAATATAGTTTTACGCCAAATAAAATCGAGCGATGCTCTCAAATTAGAAATAGAAACAAATGTTGACAGAAAATTAAAATATATTAAAGAAGAAGAATCAAACATTGATTACTCAATACAATGGGCAAAAGCCGGAATTGTAAATTCATTTATATTATCTAACGAAGAACTAATTGTAATTAAAGAAATTTTAGAAAAAGCAAATATGGCTTACTTTAATTTAATCGAAGCAATCGAGTTTAGTGATGCTAAAATTGCAAACTTTCAAACTTGAATACGAAAATCTAATCAATTATAATAAAGAAATATTTGGTGTAAGAGATAGTTGTAAGAATATAAACTGTTTAATTTTATGTAAGCAGAATAGGATAAGTGAAGTCACATTAACCACTTGCATAATTATCCTAATAGCTATGGCAGCTAAAAACATCATTTCTAAGAAGAAAGCTAAAATCAATATCCAGATAATCCCCCATCACCCACAAAAAGATCAACTCCATCAATCGAAACACCATCCAACGAAGACGCTGCATGGTTTAAAGGGGGAGGAGTTAACGCTACACATGCAGAAACCTTCTGCATATAAACATATAAACATATAAGCATATAAGCAGATAACTAACACAATGCTGCTGAGTAAGCATGCGACCTGGACAGTAGCCAGTATCCCACGGCAAACGACACCATACGCGTAACTTCAATGCAACAACAATAGGAATCACCTGCACATTCAACGTGACTTCTTAGGTTAAATTAGCTGTAAGAATTATTATGTTGTCAATTATTAAGTGAATTCTGTCGAATAAACAACGACGACACCAGTCGTCCAAAATATATTTTTTTAATATCTTTTATTCATAAAGATATAACTTGTACAAGGCGGTGATGGCCTTCCTGGAGCGGTCTTCGATATTCCGCTTCCATTCGAGCTTCCTGTCGAGAATAACTCCAAAACACTTGAGAGTGAGTTCAATCACGTTTAATGAGGGTGGTTTTAAAGAAGAATTTTATATTTCCTCGCAAACCTCGAGTACCATCTCAGTGTTTGCGGGGTTAACGCTAATCCCGCTTTCTTTCGACCAGAAGTTTACTTGGCTGAAGGCTCACTTAGAACCTGCAGATATATACCAGTTTTTACAATCCTATCGGCGTACGCTACGACTTGGCAACCAGTGCAGGGCATCAACGCATTATGGGTAATTTGACCCATTTTTGTGACAAAAATTAATAACAATTAAACTGAAAAGATTTTTGAAAATTTTTGTTTGTGCTTATGTAGAGATAGGCTATGAGAAAAGTTTAAATTAAAAAGATTTTGAAATTTATAAAGTTGTAACCCACTTTTGAGAATTTTTTTGTATTATATTTTAAAATTTTTTTTTTTATTTTGAATATACATATGTATTTTGTTTTCAGTTGTATTTTACATTTCGCTATCAATAATCATCGAATTTATTTCAGTTTCAAAAATATCGCCTAATCCTGTCTCCAAACTATTTTCGCTTTTGCCAATACTGTCATTCAACTCCACAGATACTTCTGAAACACACAACACATCGAGAACCTCTTGTGGCAGTTGCGCCCGTCTTATCTGCTGCATTCGACTATCTAAGCATATTGACGAAATAACTGGATCAGACATGTCCATAGCCCTGCTAAAAACACCACAGAAATTGTTTTTGCGGCTGTTCTTGTGGGCATGATGTAGTCTATCTGACTTGTATAATTTATTCTGCGACTCAGCAGCGTCTTCGCCGAAACAACCTACTGGCAGTAAGGTTTTTTCAATAATTTCAATGGGAATTGACAGCAAATAGTAATGAGTATAATTTTAAGGGAATATATCAGCTCAACATCAATATCAACTATTTCCGAAAAGGTGGCATGGTCAGCAAAGGCTGTATTGCCATCATTGGTGTTTCCAAATCCACCCGTTTTTGGTTGGTCAACTTTAAGGCTCATTTTCGACCAAAATAATTGTTGTTCAAGATTTTTTCAGAAAGAGTTTTGCGACCGTCATCAGTTCGAATTTGCCATTTTTTAATACTGGTCTTGTATCCAGCATGCAAAACGAATTCAAAGAATCGTTTCCAACAATGTAAAGGACTTATACCATACTGTAGAGTATCATTTTGTGGAAGAAATTTTTGGCTTTTGAAGTCTGTAATGGTCACAAAATCCTTTGGAGTTCCCTTGCAAATAGGAAACGATTGACTAGATTTTGTATTTGTTAAAACGTTTAACACTTTACCATCAATCAACGTAAGAAATAGTTTAAAGTGTATTTCAATGATTTTTCCAACATCGATAACTATTTTTAAACTATTTGAGCCGTTTATCTGTTGTTTTAAATCATTGTCCTCAAGCAAAATTTTTTCTTTTGTTTTTTTACAAAACTCCAGTTTTATGGGACGACGAAACCTTGTAGACTGAGGTGTGCGGTTATTCCAAAGTGGTCTACCGACCAAATCGACAAGTCTTAAAGGAGTCATTGTTGTTGCAAACAAGGAATAATCGGAATCATCGGATGTGGATGCTTCCTGAAATGGTAAAGTGCTGCCGTCAAATCCGTAGCTAACAATCAGATCAATTATAATTAATATTTTTTGTTATTAATGAGACTATGACTTCCTTCTGCATTGCAACAATTCTATTTGCAGTGTGCGTTAACAATGATTGAAGCGAAACATTTGCCTGCCTCTCATTGACTTCAACACCAACTGGTCTGCAACTTTTCTTAGAATTGGCGACCTCGTCATAAAGTGGATATTTGTCAGCATTTCGAATTTTATTTCCCTTTCTTGTATTCAAGTACTGTTCTTTTGTCTAATTGTTTTCTAACAAATATGCGAGTGCTTCATTTGCAGTGAAGCGAATTGGCTGATTATCAACAGTGTGCGCTAGATTTCTCATCTTGCTAGCTCTTGTTGGACTACCAATTGTCAGTCTGAGAACCACTGCCATATCTGCTTTTTGTTGAACTCGAGCCGCTATGGAAGCTGCACGAACTAGCAATTCCGTTTCATTGTCTACTTTCTTTGATAGGTCTGATTGAGGATTAAGTAGTTTCTTAATCCTTTCAGCAAAAAAAAACTCTAATAGCAATGAAACATCGATGTGTTTTCTTTATTTCGAAACCAAAGTAGAAGTGACATGATTTCAGCTTAAGAACTCAGTTGTACCCAAACCGGTCGCTTAAAATACTCATCCACAGTTAGTTTAGATAATTTCCACAACAAGAAATATAATAGGCAGAAGGTCAGTGATAAGAGATTGCAAGAATAAAATAACAATGCAATGCTTATGTTTGTATGCTAGCAAAAATCGAATGATACTACTGTTATGCTGACTTAAACCCAGTGATAAGAAAAAGGTAAGTTTAAAATCTATTGCTGCTGCGAACATACTCCCCCCGTTGGAAGGCGTAGACTTTCAACCAAGTCGATTTCAATCGGAAGCACAGCAATCTTTGTTATTGGCCTTTTTAGCGTCCCATTTGCTGTTCGAATTATTGCCGCTCTGGCATGTCCATCATTGCCACTGAATGTTTGTTCGACTCGGCCCAAATCCCAATTTAAAGGTGGTAAGTTGTCGTCCTTAGCTATCACCATATCACCTTGTTGCAAGTCTGGAGTAGATGTTCGCCACTTGAACCTTACTTGTAGTAACGATAAATAGGGAGTGCTCCACCTTTGCCAAAATATTTGCTGCATCTGACAAATTCGCTGCCATCGGCCCAAATGGTTCACCTTAAAATGTGTCACGTCAGGTTCGTTGATAGCTACAAGTGGACCACCGATTAAAAAATGTGCCGGTATAAGCACATCCAGATCATCCGGGCTTTCTGTAATTGGACATAGAGGACGAGAATTTAAGACAGCAGAGATTTCACATACCAAGGTGCGAAGCTCGTCAAAGGTTAAGATGGAAATGCTGACGGTGCGATAAAAATGAAGCTTCCAGATTTAACCGCAGACTCCCACATACCTCCGAAATGCGGAGAGCGGGGTGGTATAAATTTCCAGTCTATGTGATCTCCTGTGCAAACCTCAGTCACTGCCTTAATGTGGTTCTGATTTAAAAACAATACTCGCAGCTTGAGCGCAGCGATGAACCATGGCGTTGATAAATCCTGCACAACTTCAAGATGCGTAGCCTTTGTCGCAAAATAAACGAAAATGCATATGTAACATTTTACAGGCTGCCGGTTTCGCACATAGTTTTTGTAATGGAATGGGCCACAATAGTCAATGCCGGTTGTATGAAATATTCTCGATGGCCTCACGCGATCTGCGGGAAGGTTGCCCATAATTTGTTGTACTATAATAGGTTTGAGGCGGTAACACTTTAAGCATTTGTTGACGACCTTGGCGACTGTTTTGCGCCCACCAATAGGCCAAAACTGTTGACGGATTAATGCTAGTAAGCCCTGCGGTCCAGCGTGCAGCAGCTTATGATGATAAAATTCTATGATTGCGTTAGTGACTGGATGCTGCTTGGGTAGCACAAGCGGATACTTGGCCTCAAAATCCAAATTCGAATTGCACAGGCGTCCTCCAACGCGTAGTGACCCAAAACCGTTAATGAATGGGTTGAGCGACAATACATAGGTTGCTAGACGAAGGCAACTGCTTATTTTCTTAGAGAGCCTTATATTCTGATGGAAAGTGCACTTGCTGAATATGCCTAATCAACAACAATGCCTTTGTGTCATCGACAGTTAGTGATAAGAATTCATTATTTCCGGAATCAAGTTGAAGAAATGGAGGACCATTCGCCCTAAGACTGTTGTGTAGCAGCTCATTTGGAGAGCAACCACGCGAAAGAATATCCGCTGGATTCAAGTCGGTACGAGCATGATGCCAGGTCATTCCTGATGTTAGCGACTGTATTTGCGCTACTCGATTTGCAACGAATGTATTAAAGTTACCAGGGTGGACTGCAGCCAGGACAATACAATCATTCAGTCTGACCAACAATGACATTCATATGATAGCTGGCCGTTTTCCAAAATACTTGAAACTAATTCTGCTAACAGCAACGCAGCTGACAGCTCGAGCCTTGGGATAGTCAGTGACGTTAAAGGTGCGACTCTGGACTTGGAGTATAAGAGTCGTGTTTAATGCCGACTTGATGTTGAACGCGAGTATAAATGCAGGCGCCGTAAGCAGATAAACTGGCATCGCAGAATGCATGTATAGAGATACGTCCTTGTGGATCGAATACGAGACGTGGGAAATGCAGGCTGCTAACGACCGATAGTTGGCTACACAATTTTATCCACATTGAGTGCAACGACTGCGACAAGCTTTCGTCTCATACCAATTTCTCTTTCCACAAGGCTTGCATGAAAGTCTTTAACCTCGTGATAACTGGCGAAATTAACCCAATTGGATCGTAAAATTGCGCTATGACAGAAAGAATCGAACGCTTTGTAGTTTTAAGTGGTATTTTGAAGGTTCTAAAACGAAGAAGTGTGTTGAATAGTCGGCCCTGGCAACAACAAATCGTTCAAAGAGCTCCCTGTTGCAGTTTTGGCGGAAACATCGAAAACTAAACGAAGTTTTGTTGTGGTACTTTCTTGTTTCCAGACGCAATGATGTGGTAAAAACTAAGTTGGTTTCTCTGCTTCAAACTTTGCTAATGACATGTGCCCAAGATCCCTATACTCCTGCATAAAGGCTGAATATAAGCGCCTTGTGGGTTCACCCTTTTCAAGCTTTCTTTTCAGCGCCTTGAATCTACGTAGAGCGAACTCATATTCTCCAAGAGCATCAAAATTCGATTTTGGTGGCAACCTTACAGAGTAGGCTCCTGATGGTAGGCGAACGACATTTTTTACAAAGTGTTGCTCACAAAAGGCATCATCATCGGTTGGAACTAGAGTCGAGGCGAAACAATTTTCGACTTCCCAAAAGCGTTTAATAATATTTTCAAGTACGTCATCATTATCTTGCTATGGTATTGGATTCCTAAAGGCTGAAAGAGTTGTTAAATCATTGTTAACATGTGAAATGATACCAGAGACCACCCAGCCTAATTTAGTTTTTTGTAGTGTGGAGTGTGTTTAGGAATTCTAACTTGTCCGACGCAAATTAGATCATAGAAAAGTTCAGCACCAATCAAAATGTCAATGCGACTTACTTTGAAGAACGATGGGTCAGCTAGGGTAATATTATTGGGTATGATCCAACCCTCAATATTAATATCGACGTTTGGTTGATAGTCGGTTATACTTGGCGTAATTAATGCTGCAAAGAAAGTTGAAAACTGGCCATGTTGCGCTAGAGCGAAAATACCGACACATTTATTTGCAACGATACTCGCCTCTCCTATGCCGGATACAGAAACTGGTGAATGGCCAGAATGAAGTTGAAGTTGATTTGCTAAATGTGTTGTGACGAAGTTTAGTTGAGACGCCAAATATAAAATGGCTTGGCAAGGGACTAGTGTGCCTGCACGATTTTTTACTAAAATTATAGATGTGGCTAGCAACACACAACTACTAGACGGATTCTTCAGGGCGCAAGGTGAAGGGCTAGCAGCTAGTGAAGTAACTAATGCTGATTGTTGCGATGCCATTTGGCTGCTGTGTTAGGTGAGAACGAAGCCGTCGTTGGCCCGTTTTCTTGAATGCTATTTAAGTGTAATAATGAGTTATGCCTTCCCTGACAATGACTACAGTTGCCAGATCTGCATTACCCCTTACGAAGGCATATTTAAGCATAATGAGATTTTTTGGCTTCTTTATAACGCAATTTCGGGGAAAGATTTAAGAGTCGAGTGCAGTCAGTAATAAAATGGTCTTTCGATTCACAAAAATTACAAATTGATGTGGACTTGCTACTAGCTGCCGTAACAATTTCAACCCAAGTTGGCAAATTTTGAGTGGATAAATTCTCCTCCCATTTTTCATGCGTATTTGGTGGTAGTTTGCTGGTGACGATATTAATGAGTAAGCCATTGTAGATTTCCTCGTTGGTTGCCAATGTTTGAAGTGCTCGAAGATGTGAGTTTACTTGGTCGCTTAATTTTCGCAATCCGCCTGGTTTGCCCATGTCTACACCTTGTATCCCGAAGATCGCCTTTATGTGTGCCTGAAATTGAAGCAATTTGTTATCAAATCGTACTTTCAATAAATCTCACGCCTTGTCATAATTCTCTTCGTTGGGCTCAAGTGATCGAATAGTGTATAAGGCTGCTCCTTCGAGACTTGTGATCAAGTATTGCATTTTTTCCAATTTAGAAATCTCCAGATCTCTGTCGATTGCTGATGTAAACGTGCTGAAGAACGATGGCCAATCGAGGTATGCGCCACTGAAGACAGGTATTTTCAGCTCAGGTAATCTAGATCGGCGTTGTGAACACTGGATTGCAATCTCATCCCAAGGGGGTTGTCGCATAGTCGAGGAGTGGGCAACACTTGCCTTGCGTGTGGATTTCAAACTGCGACTCAGTTTTGCCTCAACTTCAAGGTATGTTTTTAAAAAGTTTTCGTTGGCATCAGAGTCGAATTCTCTCCTGTCCACACGCTTGAGGGTTGAACATGCTTTCTCGAAATTTGCTTGCACACGCTCTGGATATTTAAGCCGAGCAGAAAGATCCGCTTCATTTAACCGTTTCAGCTGCTCGTTTGTAAGAAAGTCATTGAATGCATCCAATTGACGCTGAAATGATGAACTCTCTTTTTTATAAAATGAAATTTCACCTTCCAAGCTGACGCTGTCATCAGACGATTTGCACTTTTTTGGCATTTTTAGAGTTCAAGATTGTTGTTTGTTAATGGTAATAAAGATTTCCGAAGTACTGCACACAAAGTGCTTGTTTATGACGACCGCGACGAAAATGTATGTATTTTGTAGACTACATACAAGTTTGCGAACCGAATACTGAAACTAACTACTTCTACTTGGCAAATAAAAGCGAGGAACGATAAAATGTTGTTATTTTTTCTTTTTAAATTTTATCACGTCGGGGTCACCAAATGTTTGAGGATTAAGCAGTTTCTTAATCCTTTCAGCAAAAAAGAAAACTCTAATAGCAATGAAACACCGATGTGTATTCGATGTGTTTTCTTTATTTCGAAGCCAAAGTAGAAGTGACATGATTTCAGCTTAAGAATTCAGTTGTACCCAAACCGGTCGCTTAAAATATTCATCCACAGTTAGTTAAGACAATTTCCACAACAAGAAATATAATAGGCAGAAGGTCAGTGATAAGAGAATGTAAGAATAAGATAACAATGCAATGCTTATGTTTGTATGCTAGCAAAAATCGAATGATACTACTGTTATGCTGACTTAAACCCAGTGATAAGAAGAAGGGAAGTTCAAAATCTATTGCTGCTGCGAACAAGGTCCTTTGCTCCTCTATTCTTTGTGCGTTCGGATTTCTCCACAAACTTTATTTTTGGACGCCCTACTAAGCATTTCGAAGGGGGTAATCTTAGTTGCCAAAATAAAAGCAATTCTAAGCCAGTGAGCGTTTTGTTTTTGGAAGACCTCTATCTTTCTGTGGGACTTGTTCCATCTCTTAGTCAAATTTTTACAAAAAGTTCGGACTCTCTCTTTCAGATATGATTCTTCCTCATTCAAAATATTTTTATTTCCAACTTGGCCAATAACAAAAGTGAATACAGCATCTTTCTTCTCCTCTTTGCATTTTACATAAATCCAAACTTTTTCAAGGTCGTTACACTGCAAACGAAGGTCGCCTACGAAAAATGACATAACTCAAAAAACGAAAAAAATCGCAACGTTAAATTAATGAAATAAACTCAGAATGGTCCACTTAATATGTCTCTGATAGTCAAAACACGGCCAAATACGGCCAACATTTATAAAGCTTATCCAAACCGCATGTTTATGAAAAAAAAATTTATTTGAGGTTAAGTCACAATAATTAGTTTTTCGCACTAAATCAAAAAGTAAAGTCAAATCTGTCGACTAACCTGTAATATGCATACCATCACTTTTATTTTCCGTATTTAAATTGTATTATTATATTTTGTTTAACGTTTTTAGAACAGATTAAAAATTCACATTAAATACCACTGCATAGACTGTCTGTAACGCGTTGCTCGTAAACAATAACTTTGACGACGTAGAAATCACGTGTTACTCGATTGTTACAGAAAGGTAGTGCATAGTCATTTAGTTTAAGGTTATGTTTTATCAAATTGTAACAAAAAATTATTTTTGCTTAAAAGTGCAACAAATGACTTTTCGTCACAAAAATGGGTCAAATTACCCATAGTGCAACGGTTAGATTCCATAGTAGAGTAGAGAGAACGCCCCCTAAGGAGTGTCTCTGGTGACATGTTTAGTAAAAGACCCATCCCCTAGCTCGGAAAGAATAGTTCTCTTTTCGAGAAGGAGCCCAACAAAGTTTTCGAGTATCCCTTTATAGACCCTGCATAGACCCATTAGCACGGACTTTCACAGCCAGCGTTTAGTGCTCTTTGGCAACTTCGCAAAACGGTTTGGCGGCTGAGACAGGCCTCAAGTGACAGCTAGAGTAGGCGGGAGCATTATGCTTCCTTGGTACAGTCGCGGTGTCTTCCTCAGGTCTCTGTTTTTTGGAGGCCAGGTCCTTCCGCGGATTGGGGTTGGCAGGTGGTTTGTCTACTCGCTTGCTGCTCGCAGCGAAGACTCCCATAGGAAGGCGTTTTGTTTCTCCGGCTATTGGTTATACGGGATGATCCCCAGCTTTTTAGTGACCTTGAGGGCGGCCCTTCGGTCTCACCAAGCTCTGACGAAGGGCAAAATGACCTTTAAGGAGCTGGGGCCTTTATCGGGGTCATCCCTGGAGGAAGTATCGATATCCTCTTATGAGGTGCGTATACGCGGAGTGTGCTTGGATGGAGGCGTTGCCCCCATCTTGTCCCCCATAAAAGACTTTTCCTCTGGGGGCTTAGTTCACCCACAATGGGTTTAGCCTGTTTCCTAGCCACTGTGACTGACCGAAACAGTGTTTTGGTCCGTGGGGGCCCTTTCGGCCGAATATTTGGACTCAACATCGCCGGGTTCAATGGCGGCACTACCCGTGCAGGGTGTCGAGGCTTGATTTTTGATATCCATATTCATCGGGGTTTTCGGCCACCTACTGACACAAGACTTTTCGTTGCAGGAAATAAAGTAAAGTAGAAGAAAACGCTCGACCATGGCAAAGTCTCAAGCCGCAGAAAGTCCACCGTTACTCCTGGATGTGAGCCGGAGTCCAGGAGGCGCCGTTCGAATAGAGTAGGAAAAACCGCCTGACAGCAAACCATCCAGTGAGCACGGTAATCTCACTCAATCACTAATCTTACGGAAATCATCCATTACTAAACAGAAATTTAAGCGGTAGGTTAACAGAAACCACGCCCTGTTATGGTGGATCTCGGATCTCTAGCAGGTATTAAGCGGAAGCTAAGGACCTTTTAAGCGAACCCCTGGCAGAAGTTTGTCAGAAGTTGCGTGCAAATCGTGAACAGGTTCACAAAGGCCAAATGCCATCACACCGGATGCCTCGCAGCCATTAAGTGGAAGCTAGCGATGTCTAAATCGCCCCATTCGCACATGTTTGCCAGAGGTACCGTGGACATCAAGCAGCAATCTTACGAGCATCAACCATTTTTCAACACATAAGCCTCCAATATCACAGTGGTGGGTTATCAGAAACCAAGCCCCATTGTGACGGATCTCCACTAGGGAGTAAACTGCAGCTAATGACACCTGAGGGGCACCCCTCGCACAATTGTGCCATAAGTTACCTGTAAACCAAGCACCAATCCTATGGAAATCAACCGTAGTTAAACAGAAATTTAAGTAGTAGGTTAACAGAAGCCATACGCCATCATGGTGAATCTCTAGCGGGTAGCTTATGATTAAGCTAACGTTACCTTTTTAGAAGTCGCGCGTGAATCAAGCAACAATCGTTCGGAAATGAACCCTAATTAAACAGAAATTTAAGCGGTAGATTAACAGAAGTTTCCGATATACTAGGAGCAGGATGACAAAAACCACGCGTCTTCATAGTGGATGCCTCGCTGCCCTAAAGCAGAAGCTAGCGATATCTAAACGCCCTATTCAGAAATAATTAAACAAAAATTTAAGTGGTAAGCTAACAAAAGCTTCCAATATCACAGTGGTGGGTTATCAGAATCCAAGCTCCATTATAGTGGATCTCTAGCAGGCATCAAGCGGAAGCTAAGGACATCCTAAGCGAACTCCTCGCGCAAGTTTGATAGAAGTTGCATGCAAACCAAAGACCAATCTTACGAATATAACCTGTAAATAGACGGCAATTTAAGTGGTAGGTTCACAAAGACCACGCGCCTTCCCGGCGGATGCCTCGGGGATATTAAGCGGAGGCTAACGGCATCTTAAGCATGCTGTTCGGAC
Source organism: Anomoia purmunda (assembly GCA_951828415.1). NCBI lineage: Eukaryota > Metazoa > Arthropoda > Insecta > Diptera > Tephritidae > Anomoia > Anomoia purmunda. The sequence goes on along the minus strand of OX639994.1, from coordinate 37,979,005 downwards.
TAGTTAGTCAGCAGTTGCTTGCAAATCAAGCACCAATCTTACGAAAATCATAGTTAAACAGATATTTAAGTGGTAGGTTAACCGAATTCTCCGATATCATGGCAGTTGGTTAACAGAACCTAAGCGCCATTCCAATGGATATCTAGCGGGCAGTAAGCGGAAGCGAACGATACCTTAAGTGCACCCCACGTGTCAAGGCAACAATCCTACGAAAATGAACCATAATTAAAGAGAAAGGTAAGTGGTGGACTAATTGAAGCCTCCAATATCATAGTCGTGGGCTACCAGAAACCAAGTTTATTGTCGCGAATCTCAAGCAGGCATCAAGCGGAAGATAACGACACCTCAAGCACACCCCTCTCACAAGCTAACGACATCTTAGGCGCGCCTCTCTCGCAAGTCTAGCGAATATTACGTGCACGTCGAGCACCAACGCCACAGAGACTATGTGGTAGGATAACAGGGGCCTACGATATACTAGGAGCAGGTTAACAGAAACTACGCGCCATCATGGTGGGTCACTAGCGTGGAATAAGCGGAAACTAATGTCACAAGCGCACTTCGCGCACAAGCTTTTTAGAAATTGCGTGGAAATCAAGCGCCAATTTTGTGAAAATCGGCCATAATTCAACAATATTGTAAGTGGTATGTTAACAGGGACCTACGATAAACTAGAAGAAAGTTAACGGAAAGGCGAAACGAAGTTTAGGTGGTAGGTTCACAGAGGCTACACACTATCACGGTGGAAGCCTAGCAAGCACCGAGCACAAGCTAACAAAACCCAAGGCGCACCCCTCGTACAAGTTCGTCAGAAGCTGCGTGCAAATCAATTGCCAATCTTGCGGAAATACCCAATAATTCTAAAAAAATTTAAGTTGTAGGTTAACAGAAGCATACGATATGCTAGAAGTAGGTTAACAGTAACCGCGCGTCATCATGGTTGATCCCAAGCGGGCAGTAAGCAGATGCTAACGACACGTTAGGAGGACCCCGCGCACAAGTTTGTCAAAATTTGCGTGAAAATCAAGCATAATTAAACAGAAATTTAAGCGCTGGGTTAATAGAAGTCATGTGCCATGATAGTGGATCTTTAGTAGGGAATAGCGGAAGTTTAGGCCACCTTAAGCGTACCCTGCGAACAAGTTTTTCAGAAGTTGCGGGCAAATCAAGCACCAATCTTACGGAAGTGAGCTATAATTCAACGAAATTTTTTAATGCACAGCGGCAGGAGCAAACCACCTTCGCCTTATCCTATAGCCCTAACAAGAAAAATATTAATTAGCACCCTAAGAAATATACCGTACAAACTAACACCGAACCGCGTTTGTGCATACACCCCCAATACCACATCACCTAGCAGCACCCTTGTGCATTTATGGCTGCTCTGTACCCGCTCTACCGTGGCCTCTTAGCTGGTATAAAGGCCCCATTGAACCACCTGCACTTCCATCGATCAGACCAAATAAATCAATTTAGGTACTCATCTTAATATAATTTTATTACAAATTCAAGGCATCTTACCCTTATAATAACTGAAATGAGCCAAACATCGTAATAATCTCTCAATCTTCTGATATATGTGAATAACAATCACAATACCGATATTTCCCTGTCTGGAACGAGGGTATGGAGGAAGTAAATTGACATAAACTTTCTGAATAGGGCGTAGGACAGTATACTGTAAGGACATAAGTGGCTGAAACGCAACATTGGGCGTTTTGCTTTGCCGACAAACATCACATTATCTAACATATTCCTTGACGTCAACAGTCATATGGGGCCAGTAAAAGTTCTGTCGCAGATGTTCCAATGTTTTATTTCAGGTTAGGTTTAGTATTAATATGCAGCAGCTCAACCTATTATTACTTGTAATACAACATCTCCACATGGTCCATTATAATTTGTTCAAAAACGAATTGAAATATAAATGGTTCAGCTTTAAATGGCTCACATCAATCTTACGTGCACGTATGAAAATCGAAAAATATTTCTACTAAGTCTTATAAAATTAGTATCAAAAGAAATAATCAATTTCCTGGACGCATACTGGAAACAGTTGGTTGGTAGGTCAAGTAAATTTATCCTGGTTCCGTAGATGTATTCATAAGTATATGCGATGTTGCCGTGCAGTTGTGTGGTGCATACTCGTCTTTCATGAACAAAATATCCCGACGGAATTGTTAACTAGTCGGCCCAAGACTATACGATTATATTTCTCAAAAAAAAAATATCCTTTTTTTATCGGATTTGCTTTACCGACAAATTAAAATTAACTTTATTTAAATGAGTAAACACGTATTTTTTTGTTTTATGACTAGATCAACTCCGGATTCAATGTGGTTAGCTAGCACGCTCGTCTCGAAAAGAAAGGGAAACTTTTCGCGAAGTTAAGCTCACGCAAATTTGATACATCACGTAATCGATAAATAGCTATCGTAAGTCAGATGTTGTGTAGATGGTATACAGCGAAATGTTCTGATTTAGCTAGGTTGAGGTGTAGTGAATAAATGGAGTTGGATATTATAAAAAATATTAGACCGGAAGTGAAAAAGATTGAATTGTATAATGGGGAAATTACGTATTTAAACAATTAAGTATCTAACCTAATTTTCGCATAGCTACTCGGTCAAGTACGTCAGTACAAAGTTGCAAACAAAGCGACCACCAATCTTACGGTAATAAACAATAATTAAACAGAAAGTTAAGTGGTAGATTAACAAATTCCACTTGCCATCATGGCGGATGCCTAGCAAGCACAAAGGGGAAGCTAACAACATCTTAATCGAACCCGTCGCACAAACTTGCCAGAAGTTGCGTGCAAATCAGACACCAATATAACGAAAATCAACTGTAACTACATGGAAAGTTAAGTGCTAGGTCAACAGAAACCACTTGCCATCACGATAAGCTAGAAGCAGGTTAACAGAAACCGCGCGCTTCATGTTGGCTCTCTAGCGGGCAATAAGGGGAAGCTAACGACACCTTAAGCGCACCTCGCGTTCAAGTTTGTATGAAGTTGCGTGCAAATCAATGGCCAGCTTACGGAAACCACCCATAATTCAACAAAAATTTAAGTGGTAGGTTAACAGAGGCCTACAATTTGATAGCGGCACCCTGCGAACGAGTTTGTTAGAAGTTGAGTGCAAATCAAGCGCTCGCCTTACGGAAGTCAACCGTAGTTAAGCAGACGTTTAAGTAGTAGGTTAATAGAGTTCGCACGCCATCATTGGATGCCTAGCAAGTACGGAGCGTAAGCTAACTACATCTGAAGCGTGCCTCTTGCACAAGCTTAGAGAAATAACGTGAATTTTAAGCACTAAACTTGCGGGCATCACCTATAATTACACAGAGACTTAGTGGTAGTTTAACAAAAGCCTCCGATAGGATAGTGGTGGACTAACAGAAAACACACGCCATCACGGTGGGTCTCTAGAAGGCAGTATGCGGAAGAAAACGACACCTCAGGAGCACCTCGCGCACGAGACTGTTTGAAGTTGTGTCCAAATCAATACCGAGTGTTACGGAAATAAACCGTGACTAAACAGAAAGTTAAATAATAGGTTAACAGAGGCCTCCGATATGGCAGCGGTAGGTTAGCATAGAGCAAGCGCCTTCATGCGTGCAAATCAAATGCCAATCTTATAGAAATCATACATAATTAAACAAAAATTTAAGTGGTAGGTTAACAGAGGCCTACGACAATCTAGGTAGGAGCAGGTTAACAGAAATCACGCGCCATCATATTGGATCTCTAGCAGACAGTAAGCGGAAGCTAACGACCCCTTAAGCGCATCCCGCACACAAGTTTGTCAGAAGTTGTGTGCAACTCAAGCGTAAACCTTACGGGAATTACCCATAATTCAAACTCTTTTTTTGTTTTAGGTTAACGGAGGCATACGATATATATGCTACGAGCAGGTTAACAGAGACCACACGTTTTTATAGTGGATATTTAGCGGGCGTTAAACGGCAATCACCCATAATTCAACAAAAGTTGTAGTGATAGGTTAACAGAGGCCTACGATATGCTATGATCAGCTTAACCCTGCTGTTAGGTTAAAAAAAACTTACGAATCTTAGGTTAGAGGACCATTTGGTCCATACTGCAGTTTTCATACAAAATAACAATTTAATCTTAGTCTTTATATTTAGTTTGGTTCAATACTTGCTAAATATTATTATTTTATTATTTACTCAACTCTGGTAAAACCCAGCACCAGTGGCCTGCTCTAAAAATGCTTCTAGTTCAGGAGCTCGCAAGCGAGGAATTTGTAGTTGCTGCAAGTCTAAGTCTGATGTAAAATGCTCCATTTGCAGTGCGTTTATTTGCAAAACCAACCGAAAAACATTTTTTTGCTCATCATGTAGTGCCAAAAAATATCGAACAAACTAATAAATACTTATTTTTGGAAAATTAATGTAAAGAAAATCAAAGAAAATATACTGTTTGGTCAGATACATGACACGGTGCAAAATCTGATGACCATGACCGTGAAATTGGTCATTCACCTTTAGTCACTCACCGAAATGCATATGCATGCACATACTTACCTACATATGGATCCACAGTAACTTGTACATTTTTACATTTAAACATACAGAGATGTCACCGTTTTCCTATGATTTAGAATTACATATTTATGTAGCCTATTGTTAATGCATTTTCTCATTTCGCTTAGCCTTTGCTATTGTATATAGACATCAACATATATACGCATACCTAAGATTAGCATACCTAAGCATGTACATACGTACGCTCGCATAAACATATACACGAAAAGTTAAGTACATAGCTGGTAGAAGAATTCCTTTGTAAAGCAATAGACAAAAAATGTATAAAAGGGGCATTAGTTAAGCATAAGAATTATTATTGGAACAAGGGTAATTAAGAGTGGAAGCAGGCGGATTTAAATAAACATGTCATTTTTTATTCTTAAACTAAACTCATCGACTTTTTCTTTTGCTGGAACATAATGGCGACCGTGACAGGACATATCACTAATTTTTCTGATTGAATCAAAGAAAGCTAAAAGAATAAAGTTAATTTTTCGTTTAAACTGAAAAACAAAGAAAAATTCACGTTGGTTAAATCCTGGTAAGATCTGGCTCTGCGTTTGTCGAGGCAGACAAAATTTGCGCGCATCATCTTGTCGAGCTGTGTGGGCGGTAATCACAACTATCCAAACTCTCGGAGCAACAGCTGGACTTCAAGAAACATCTTCTAAAGCGTGAATCATCTGCAAACGTGGATAGCACTTCTTGCCACATTCCATCTCAATTGCCGCTGCAATCAAATTTCATCACCTAAGTAAGTTACTGACAGTTGGTCAACTCATCGCAGTCTCAGCGCATGTACAAGGGACTCCAACAAAATATATTCGTTGCATTTCTGATCTGCTTTGCTACACTTCCAACAAAATCAGCATATTCTTCATTGAACAGGTATTCTTAGCCTTTTTATGCTGTCAAAATGCCTAAGCATAGGGAAGCTAACGTGCCTGATATATCTGATGAGGAGCAAACGCGTTTGTCCTCGCTGATAAAACAACGTTCTACCATTCTTCGTAACCTCCTAAGTATGAAGCAACGAATTAGCTATGAAGAAATTGACACTGACACGCATGTTCTCGAGTGCCGATTGCAGATTGTTGAGTCCCACTTTCAACACATATCCGACGTTCAGAACAACATCGAAAATCTTGCTCCGACAGACAACTCGAGAGCAGAGATTGAAGAAACGTACATTTCAACAAAATCAAAAATTCTTTCGTTGATCAACTCCAGAAACCGCGCTTCTGAGTTGAACTCTAGCGTTTTTAACACCACTGCATTTGGGAATTCTAGCTATCACAATCGATTACCTTCACTAAAGCTGCCTAAATTTGACGGAAAGTATGCAGAATACAAACGCTTTTTCCGCACTTTTTGTAACATGGTGCACGATGACCCAACAATACCAAAAGTTGATAAATTTAATTATCTTTTGAATTGCCTTTCAGGACAAGCCCTTAGCGTAATCGAACCCTTCCAGGTAACCGAGGAAAATTACCCGAAGGCTATACAGCGCCTCAAGGAACGATACGACAATAACGTACTGATTTTTCAAGATTAAATCACATCACTTTTCAACATTCCGGTGATGAAAAGGTCTGACGCAGCAAGTCTACGTAATATCATCGACACCGTTGCAGCGCTGCGAGGTTCTTTGCTATCTTTGGGCTCTGAAAGCGACATAATGAATTCAATGCTAGTTCACATCGTCTCTACCAAAATCGATTCAGACTCAAAAGCAGCTTACAACCAAAAGCAAGAATTTGATAACTTACCATCATGGGAAGATTGCTACAAATGGTTGAATCGCCACTGCCAGTATTTAGAAACCGTTTCAAAAGCGGAAAACCCAAAGGTAACACAACGTGATGGTAAGCTACCCGGTAAGAAAACGGCAAATTCCTTCGTTAACGCAATATCAAATTGCATACATTGCAATAGTGCAGAGCACAGCCTCAACCATTGTTCTTCATTTCTAGCGTTGCCTACCAAGATGCGTTTCGATTTCGTGAAGCGAGCAGGTGCTTGTATCAATTGCATGCGCACAGGACACACAGTGTCAAAATGTCCATCGAAATCTCGTTGCCGAGTATGCCACCAATCGCACCACTCTCACCTTCATTTCGCTTCCATTGCAAATACAACTTCATCATCTGCTCAAACGCGAGAACCAGAAAGGAAAACATCAGAAACACCTGTGCCGTCTAGCTCATCGAATCCATTGCATAATTTTTCAACCAATCCACCCGTTTCATTCATCGCACGCACGCAGAAAAGAGCAATACTACCAACAGCCCTAATTTACATACAGGATAAATCTGGAGTAATGCAGCCAGTCCGCGCTCTATTGGATTCCTGCTCTGAGTTAAATTTCATCAATGAGGAGACAGCGAAGCGATTGCAGCTTAAACAATTTATCTCACAGCAGGAAATCTCAGGTATTTCAGATATTCGTTCTAACTCAAAGTATGCAGTAAACGCAACAATCAAATCTCGTATTGGGAATTTCACTTATATGTCGCAATTCGCTATAACTAAGCGTATTTCAACACATATACCTTGCGAGTTTATTGATACCTCTAAATGGAATATTCCTGAAGAAATTCAGCTAGCGGATCCATATTTCTATAAACCGCAACGCATAGATTTATTGCTCAATGCAGAACTATTTTTTGAGACCCTTCAAGATGGCACCATTTCGCTTGGTCAAGGTTTACCATGCCTTCATAACAGCAAATTGGGTTGGATTGTAGGTGGTAATTCTGACGCGCTTTCAAACTCACGTCCATCCATTTGTAATGTCACACTTAGCTCAAATCTATCCGATATCGACTCGACACTTCAAAGATTTTGGGAAATCGAAAATTTCACTGAACAGTCATTTACATTGTCCGAAGAGGAACGTTTATGTGAACAGCATTTTATTCAAAATGTTCAAGTAACAGATAACGGACGGATTAAAGTCCGTTTGCCGTTTAAGGTGTCGCCTACAATTCTAGGCAATTCATTCAGCAATGCCAGGAGAAGATTTCTTGCTCTTGAACGGCGTCTAAACCACAACAAATTACTAAAAGACATGTATTCAGACTTCATAAAAGAATATATTGCACTTGCTATAAACAATGTCGATTTTAATAGTTCGCACTATGTAATTCCGCATCATTGCATACTCCGGCCACAAAGTACCACGACCAAGCTTCGGGTCGTATTCGACTCTTCCGCTCGAACTACTTCAGATCGTTCACTAAACGATATCCTTATGGTTGGAGCGACAATTCAACCAGATCTAATCATCACCTTACTATCATTTCGCTTGCATTCTTACGTACTTACCGCGGATGTATCAAAGATGTATCGACAATTTTTAGTTGACGAACAAGATCAGCGCTATCAACTTATTTTGTGGAGAAACGAAACCAATGAACCATTACAGCTGTTCCAACTAAAAACTGTAACTTACGGTTTGGCTTCCGCACCATTTTTGGCCATCCGCAGTTTGGTTCACATTGCCGACGTCAACCAAAAAGCCTATCCCCTCGCTGCGTCTATTATCCGTGAAAACTTTTATGTTGACGATTTGTTAACCGGTGCAGAAAGCATTGAAAGTTTGCAAAAAATAAAACTTGAAATGGTAGAAGTTCTTCATTTTCATGGTCTTTCGCTCACTAAATGGCACTCAAATTCTGCGCAATTATCAGATGCATCGTCTAAAGAAATCCCAATTAAAACAAATGAAGAAAATATTACCAAAGCTTTGGGTATGTCTTGGAAACCATCAGCTGACACCTTTTGTTACCGCTACGACTTGCCAGATATGCAGTCTGTTACTAAGCGATCTGTTTTATCTATCATCTCCAAGATTTTTGACGTCCTCGGTATATTAAGCCCCGTAATTATACGTGGCAAGATATTAATGCAAGAAATTTGGATTCGTCGAATAGATTGGGACGAAACTCTACCACCCGATCTACATCGCACTTGGTTGCAGATCAAATCAGATTTGAGCTTTATTAATAAAATAGAGTTGCCCCGCTACGTACACACAAAATCAAATTCTGACTGTGAATTTCATGGCTTTGCAGATGCTTCAACGCGAGCGTATGGGTGCTGCATTTACGTTCGTTCCATTATAAATGGCGCCTACAAAACAACCTTGCTTATTGCAAAATCAAAGGTAGCACCTATCAAAGCTCAATCACTTCCACGTTTGGAACTATGCGCAGCACTATTATTGAGTAGAACATGGGAAAAAATTCAGAAAAAATTATTTCAATTTAGCAACAAAATATTTTTTTGGAGTGACTCAGAGATAGTCCTACAGTGGCTCAACACTCATTCGTCCACATTGAATTGCTTTGTTGCAAACAGAGTCTCCGAAATTCAGCAAACTTCCGCGGCCATTACCTGGAAACACGTACCCAGCAAGGATAATCCCGCTGACATCGTTTCTCGTGGTTCCAGCGCTCAAATCTCGTAGGTACGATTTGGTTCACGGGACCAGACTTTCTTTTAAAAGAAGCTTCTGAATGGCCCGTAAACAAGAGGGAAGCCAGCATTATGAACACAGACTTGGAGCGTCGAAAGGCAATCAATCTCAAGTGTAGCAAGAGCAGCAACGAGGGAAACATCATTGATTCCATTATCAATCGCTGTTCATCATACTACCGACTACTTCGCATAACAGCATACATTTTTCGTATTTTCAACAAAGTTGCCGTCAACAATCAACTTACTCTGATACTTCATCTCCCGTTAACTGAACTTGAGCAGTCTTTCTGGAGAATTGTCGCAATCATTCAACAGATTGAATTCGCGGAAGAATTTGAAAACCTTCGAAAACAGCAGGAGATCAAGGCGTCCATGCAGAAGCTAACTCCTTTCCTACATGAAATGAATCTTGGTGGAGTGACAGTTTCAATACTCAGAGTCGGTGGTCGCTTGTCAAAAGCACCAATTCCCTTCGATGCGAAATTTCCTGCACTTCTTCCGAAAGATCATCGATTCACCATATTGTTCGTAGAGCATCTACACCGCAAGCACTTACATGCTGGCCCAAAGGCTTTAATAAGTTTGTTGGGTGAACGAGTATGGGTTATAAACGCACGCGAAGTCGTAAGGAAAGTTGTTCAAAAATGCGTTCATTGCTTTTGGTATAAGCCCAGATTAATGGAACAAATTATGGGAAACCTTCCCGCCAATCGCTTGCAGATGCAGCGGCCATTTCTAGTTAGTGGTGTTGACTTTTGCGGCCCTTTCGCTACGACCTATCGCATTCGTGGTAGAGCTCCATACAAAACGTATATTGCGATATTCATATGTTTCGCATCTAAAGCTATACATGCAGAATTAGTTTCTGATTTGTCTACTAATAATTTTATGCTTTGTTTAATACGTTTTATAGGCAGACGGGGCATACCTCAACGCATTTACTGTGACAACGCCACAAATTTCGTCGGCGCTCAAGCAAAGTTGAAAGACCTGTACCAGACATTTTTCAATAAAGCGGCCACTGATGATATTACAAGCTACAGCACCAAAACTGGTTTCGAGTTCTGTTTCATTCCGCCTCGCGCTCCACATTTTGGTGGCCTATGGGAGGCAGCGGTGAAATCAATGAAGTCCATTTTGCTTAAAAACATGTCAAACGCCCACCTCACTTTTGAAGAGTTGCAGACCGTTGTGATTGAAGTAGAGGCCATCTTAAACTCTCGTCCACTGACAACGCTTTCAAGTGACCCTAATGATGGCGAAGCATTAACCCCGGCTCATTTATTGATTGGAACCTCATTGTTGTCGATGCCCGACAATTACATCGATGTCAACACTGCATCTTCTTTAACGCAATGGCAGAAGGTGACATATTTGAAGCAGCGTTTTTGGGACATCTGGGCGCGCGACTACATTCTCAGCCTGCAACAACGCTCCAAATGGTTGAAGCCGGCAGCGAACATCGAAATTGGGCAAATGGTTATCATCCATGAATCCAACTTGCCCCACAGCATTGGTCACTTGGCAGAATTAGCGACATAGCTCCCGGCTCAGACGGCAAAGTGAGGGTTGTGGATATCAAAACTACAAAGGGCATTGTGCGAAGACCAACTCATAAAATTGCACCATTACCGATTTCGGATTAAAATGCAAGCATTTCAATGGGGGGAGCATGTTTGGTCAGATACATGACACGGTGCAAAATCTGATGACCATGACCGTGAAATTGGTCATTCACCTTTAGTCACTCACCGAAATGCATATGCATGCACATACTTACCTACATATGGATCCACAGTAACTTGTACATTTTTACATTTAAACATACAGAGATGTCACCGTTTTCCTATGATTTAGAATTACATATTTATGTAGCCTATTGTTAATGGATTTTCTCATTTCGCTTAGCCTTTGCTATTGTATATAGACATCAACATATATACGCTAACCTAAGATTAGCATACCTAAGCATGTACATACGTACGCTCGCATAAACATATACACGAAAAGTTAAGTACATACCCTGCCAACCATGAGCCGGTAAAAAACTGGATAAAAAGTGGCTCACGTTATCTTCAAAACTGAATAAAAAAGTAGATAATTTTGTGAATGCGCTGTGCGGATTTTATCCACTTTCCCCCTGTACGTGTGATCAGGCATCCCTGTCGTACGCATTAAGCACCGCCATAAAGAAAAAACTATAGCTGATCTCCTCTAATTCCCCTCACCAGCCTACGCAGGGTTGCTTTTTTCTTCAAAAGATTTCAAAATATTTTAAGAATTTTAAGCCAAAACATTTACGTTATAAATTCTTTATTTTTCAATCATTTAAATATTACAAACATGTGTACTAATCCTAACTATAACTTAAATTACAAATAAGTATTTATACAAATTATAAATAACAAATAATAAATTTGGTGTTTGGTTGGCCGCAAATCTGCAATGACAAAAATATCACTTAAAATATATCAATATTTCAGTAATTTCAATACATACCTTTAAATTGGGGTTGAGTTGCACCTATTCTGGAAACATAAAAGCTAAATTTACATTTTTAAACAAATAAAATTATAAAAACATATGCTTACCTCCAATATGTTCGATGAATTGACAATTTTCGTCAAAACTCCCGTACATCTAACTGGCTCGCTCTAACGCACAGGGTTTTTTAAAGGGTGAGATGTATAAAAAGTTGTGAATGTGTTTGAAAACTTTTGATTTTCAGGGGAAACTAGATAGCCGGGGCTGGCAGGGTAGCTGGTAGAGGAATTCCTATGTAAAGCAATAAACAAAAAATGTATAAAAGGGGCATTAGTTAAGCATAAGAATTATTATTGGAACAAGGGTAATTAAGAGTGGAAGCAGGCGGATTTAAATAAACGTGTCATTTTTTATTCTTAAACTAAACTCATCGACTTTTTCTTTTGCTGGAACATATACTATGGATCAAATGGTCCCTTAACCTAAGATTCGTAATTTTCAATTTATCTTAGTCCAGTTTTAAGTCAGAGAATTAAATTTTCGCACATAATATTGTTTTATAAAAAGACCACCTGAGCTGAAAAATTTAGACAGTATATATCACCGTTCCAAAGTTACAAAGAAAACAAAAAAAAAATTGGACCAAATGGTCTTAACCTAACAGCAGGGTTAACAGAAGCCACGCGACATCATGCTGGATCTCTAGCGGGCAGTAAGTGGAAGCTAGCGACACCTTAAGCGCACTTCGCGCACCAGCGTGTACAAAGTTGCGTGCAAATTAAGCGCCAGTCTTACAGAAATCAGCCATAATTCAACAAAATTGTACGTGATATGTAAAAAGAAAGCTACGACAAGCTAAGAGCAGGTTAACTGAAGCCATTTACAATCATGATGGATCTCTAGCGGGCAGTAAAGAGAAGGTAGCGACGCCTCAAGCGCACTCCGCGCAGCATCTTACAAGAAGTTGCGTGGAAATAAAGCGCCAATGTAGCGGAAATCAGCCATAATTCAACAAAAATGTATGTGGTCCGTTAGCAGAGGCCTACGATATGATAGGAGCAGGTTAACAGAAACCACGCGCCATCATAGTGAATATCTAATGAGCATTAATCGAAAGCTAACGAAACCTTAAACGCACCCCGCGCGCAAGTTTGTCAGAAGTTGCATACAAATCAAGCGTAAATCTTACGGAAAACACCCACCGTTCAACCATTATTTATGTGGTAGGTTAACAGAGGCCTACAATTTGCTACGAGCACCTTAACAAAAGCCATGCGCCATCATGGTGGATCCCTAGCGTTTAATTGCAACCCCCGCGGACAAGCTTGTCAGAAGTTGAGTGCAAATTAAGCGACAATTTACAGAAATCCGCCATGATTCAATAAAATTGTAAGTGGTACGTTGAAAAAACTTAAGATATGCTACAACCAGGTTATCAGGAATCACGCGCTATTATGTTGGATCTCTAGTGGGCTGTCAGCGAAAGCCAACGACACCTAAGGTTACGTAGTTCAACAAAGCAGAGGCTTGCCACTTGCTAGAAGCAGGTTAACAAAAACCACGCTCTATCGTAGTAGTTTGCCGGCAGGCAATAAGCGGAAGCTAACGACAGCTTAACCGTACCTCTTGCGAAAGTTTTCAAGAAGTCGCATGCAAAACAAGGACCAATCGTACGGAAATTAACAGCAAATAAATAGAAGTTTAAGTAGTCTCCGATATCATACCGGTAGGTTAAAAGGAACTACGCGTTATCATGGTGGATTGCTAGCATTCATTAAGCGAAAGATATCGATGTCCTACGCGCTACCCTTGCGTAACTTTTTCAGAAGCTGCATGCAAATCATGCACCAGTCGTGCGGAAATGAACAATAGCTAAAGATAAATTTAAGTGGTAGGTAAAGAGAAACCTCCGATATAATAGTGGTAGGTTAACAGAAACCCCGTTTTATCGTAATAAATTTTATGCAGTAATAAAGCGGAAACAAACGAACCTTAGCCGCATTCCCCGCGTAAGTTTTCCAGAAGTTGCATCGAAATCAAGCACCAAACGTAAGAAAATTCACAATATCAATGAGAAATTTAAGTGGTAGGTTAAGAGAAGCCTCCGATATCATACTGGTAAATTAACAGAAACCACGCGTCGGCATGGTGAATCAATTCAATTCAATTTATTAGTCTATGATTTTAATAACCTTACAGACTAGACTCACAAAGTAATACTTATAAGTAAATTATTACGACACTTAAAAAATATATACATATATTCTAAGGATACAATGATTCGATTCCGAATTTAAATACCGACCTTGGCAATGAAAAGTCAGGAAACAGTTTTTTCGATATTTTATTGAATTCTGAAAGTCCCCTATAGGTTGGAGCTATGGTAAAATAATTAGCTCTGACAACATTGAGATAAAATGGATATTGAGAACGCAATACTTTGTTGGGTACGTTAAAGCCTATCTGCTCAAGGAGTTCAGGACAGTTAATGAAACCACAAATCACATCGTATACAAACATTAATGATTGAATAATTCTTCTACTTTCTAGAGATTTCAAATGTATAAGCATACAACGAGCACTATACGTTGGGAAGGGGTCCGCAAAGTTTAATGGTTGAAGTGCAAACCGAGTGAATTTTTTTTGCACTCTTTCAATTCTATTAGCATGACAGTTATAAATTGGGCTCCATATTATGGAAGCATATTCCAATTTTGAGCGAACAAGCGAATTAAATAGAAAACTCCTTGTATAGGGATCTTTAAAGTCCTTCGCATATCGGCGTAAAAAGGCTAAATTACTGTATGCCTTTGGCAGAATGTAACATATATGATTTACAAAAGTAAAGCAACTGTCAAACAGTACCCCCAGATCGACGAAATCTTTCACTGCAGTGAGCTGATGATTTAATATACTATAGGATGAAATTAAGGTATTTGCTGACTTAGAGATAGTCATGTAAAAACATTTATCGATATTCAAAGAAAGCTTATTTCTAAGACCCCAAGAAACAAGATTGTCCAGATCATATTGCAAGAGATATACGTCAGACGGGCGTGTTATTTTACGGAAAAGTTTCAAATCATCGGCATAAAGTAAAAACCTTGAATATTTAAAGCAAGATCCAATATCATTAATAAAAAGTATAAACAAGATAGGACCAAGGATACTACCTTGTGGAACACCAGAAGTAGCTACAAACGAATACGATTTGCATGTCTCAATTTCGACAAACAACGATCTATTAGTAAGATATGATTTTACCCAAGATAAAAAAATTGAGTGAAACCCCAAGTTTTTTAGCTTTTGGAGTAAAATGGTATGCGAAACTTTGTCGAAAGCTTTAGAAAAATCAGTATAAATAGTATCTACTTGAAACCCACACTTAAACGCTGAAACACAAAATTCTGAAAAAACCGCTAGGTTGGTTACGGTGGACCGCCCGCGGACAAACCCATGTTGGTGAGGTTCAATAATTGATTTAATGGCAAAAGAAAGCTTCTCTTTAACCACTTTCTCGAAGAGTTTAGAGCAAACACTTAACTTAGAGATAGGTCTATAGTTTGCCACATCATTTCTGCTGCCTGATTTAAAAATCGGGGTGATAGATGCAATCTTCCAATGATCGATAAAAACGCCTGTAGAAAGAGACATATTAAAAATTATACGTAAAGGCACGCAAATAGATGAGTTGCATTGCTTAAAAAAGTTCGAGCAAAAACCATCAATATCACTTTTCAAAGAGGGTTTTAGGGCGGAAATACCATTAATAACATCTAATTCAGATAAGAAAAGACAACCAAAATCCAGGGATTGGTTATGACCAAAATTGGTGGTTGTATCAGCGATTCCATCGTCAGTCACATAATTAGTCTTGAAATAATCTGCAAATAAATTGACAGTATCAGACAAATTTCGTGAACAAACCCCATTAAAATTCATACATGTTGGAATGTTCGTACCGCCCTTTTTAGAACGAATGTACTTCCAAATGGCTTTAGGATTTTCTTTCAGTTCAGATTCAAACCTACATATATATTGATTGTATAAAAATTTATCGAGGACATTAAATTGATTCATGTAATAAAAGTACTTCTCTTTGTAACAGATATTATTATTATAAGCCTTGTACAATTTATAATATTTATTTCGTTGATTTTTAAGTTTTTTAAGATTTTTGGTGTACCAGGGTAATTTGTGGAGACGAGGCAAGAGAACGGAAAGGTTATTCGAAAACACCTCGGACATCTTGAGCAGAAAATTCTGAAAACATTCAGAAACATCATTTGAAGAAAGAACAGTATCCCATTTTATCTCTGATATGGCACCGTTCAAGTCACTAAAATTAGCATCACGAAAATTATAAGAAAGAGATTTCTTGTTTTCATTGCCAACAACATCGTAAAATTCCAAAGAAATAGAAAGGGGCACGTGATGTTTATCAGTCGTACTTATGGGAAAAGAGCACTCATCTAAATTAAATAGTATTAAGTTTTCATCAACAAAAACAAGATCAAGTATTTTAGTAAGCTTATTAAATACATTATTGATTTGGACTAGATTAATACTAAAAAGACTATCTATAAAATTAATTTCATGAGCTCTATTAACATTGGTTGGTATTAAAATATCATTACTTAAAGTATCATTATTTTGAAAATGAGACCAAATTACATCAGTGAGATTAAAATCGCCTAGGATACAAAAATTACATTTTTCATTTTTTTCGTAAAGATTAACAATGTTATCAACGTGTTCTCTATACAAATCATCTGAACTGTTCGGAGGAATAGAAGAAACACATATAAATAATTTACCGAATGAGCCAAAAATACAGACACACAGCTGGTCAAGAAGTGAATCATTATTTAAAAGTTGATAGATTGAGGATCTTAAAGAACGCCTCAAAGCAATAAGAATACCACCACCTCTGAGGTGACCTGTTTTTGTAGCGTCTCTATCTTTACGATATGTATGAAATAGATTATATGTTCTGTAATGAGCTCTTCTGGAAGTAGATGCGAAGCTGTTTTGTTTGAACTTCATCACAGGTGGAGAGACTTATGGATCGAGTTGAATTACGTCGCCTTTGGGAAAAAACCTAAAGGGACGAACTTTGACGTTGGCTGGCCATATATCCGCAGCCAGAACCTTTTCATAGCACCATTCAGAAACACCTAGCTTAAAATTGATTTTTTTAAGACTAGCAATCGGGATATTCTTCTTTACCAGCATAAAGCACTCCAAGAACTTTTTGTCAATAGTTGCATGTTTAGAAACGTAATCCAATATATCTTCATTAGACACGTTATTCGTAAATGAAGAGAGATGCAGCCATTTAATTTTTGATACTACACTTAACTCCTTATTATTACTAGTTCCAATAACTAATGGCAGTTTTAATGTCCTACGATTGGCAGCAATTGAATCACGAGGAAGTCGTTTTTGCATATTTAATTTATTGCTGGGTTTGTCAGCAGTAGCAGAAGTAGAAGCAGAAGCAGCAGCGGCGGCATATGATTTTGTGTTTGTATTACTCGGGTCAACTGAGCGAGCTACGGTAGCACTAGAAGCTGGAATGGGAGTCAAAACATCAACAGCAGCCGATGAAGCCTTGAGCGAACAAGTAGCGTAATTTTCTCGCTCAGTTGGGCGTGATAATATTGCTGGAGTTGGGTGAGCGCAAGCTGAACTCTCACCATCAGCGACAGAAAGTATGTGGTCAATAATAGGCGTAGGAAAATCAGCAACAAAAGCAGCGGCTGTAGCTGTATGCGACCCAACAGCGGAGGTCGAGTGAGCGCAAGCACTACTCTTTACAGCAACAGCATTAGGTGTAGGCGCTGGAACATTATTATCAGATGCAGCTGGAGTAGCTAAGAGAGGACCAGTAGCCGAATTACATTGCTCGTTTGAACAATCCGCGACATCAGAAGTTAGAGCGCGCGTAGATGAATTTACAAAAGCACGATCATTGATTTCACACACACATTTATGCACAGAGCCATGAAGTTCTCTAACCTCCGCTGTGAGCAATGCCACGGCAGAGGTAATTTCTTCAGTTTGAAGTTTATGCAAAGATTTAATTTCGAGCCGCAGCTCTTCAGTTTTTCCAACCAGAAATTGTTTATCAGATTGAAGAGCACTTATTGAGGCAGATGCATGAGCAAGCTCAGATTTAAGAGCTGCGATTTCGTGAAGAATCGATAGAAGAGTCGAATTGTTAACATTACCAGCATCGCATACTTGTTGATTTGTCAATAGTTTAGACAAGTGTTGTTGCGAAGCGGTGTTAGCACTGGAATTCGTATGCGAGGAAATTGACGGATTAGTTGATGCCGTGCTTTTAGCGATTTGTAATGAACTCTCATCGCGAATAGCAGTAGGAGGAGGGGTGCGGATAGATCTCCGACGAGACACTACACAATTATTGCAACAGTACTTATTGCCTGAGCTAAGCAGATATTCCAAATCAGCTGGTAAAACACCAACACAGACCATATGGAAGAGGTCGTTGCACTTAGCACACTGCACTTTTTCATGGTTACGATCGACCTTTTGTCCACACACACACGGCATTTTAAATAAACGTATGGCAAAAATTAGCGTTTTCAAGCGTGAAAATATTATCCAAAAAAATAGATAAAAATTATTTACGAGTATGAAGAGTCAATTGCTCAAACTTAGACATTATTAAATTTAGTTAAAACCCAATCACTATAGACAGCGGAAAATCTTAAAACCCCGGAGCGCAGTAAAATCACGTCCGGTCAGCACGAATGTTGATTTTGAATCTCTAAAAGACATTAAGCGGAAGCTAACGACACATTAACCGTATCCCTCGCGCAAGTTTTTCAGAAGTTGCACGCAAATCAAGAACCAATCGTGCGGAAATCAGCCGTAAATAGACAGAAATTTAAGTAGGTTAACAGAAAACACGCCTCGTCATCGTGGATTGACATTCATTAGACGGAAGCTAACGACGTCTTGCGTACACCTTTCGCGCAAGTTTTCTATTAGTTCCATGCAAACCGAACACTAATCGTATGAAAATTAATAATATCTAAAGAGAAATTTAAGTGATAGGTTAAGAGAAGCATTCAGTATCATAGGGGTGGGTTAAAAAAAAAAAAGTGCCATCCCAGTGTATTTCTGCAAGGCATTAAGCGGAAGCTAACGATGTCTTACTCGCTACACTCCTGCAAGGTTTTCAGAAGTTTCATGCAAGTCAAGCAGCAATCTTAGCGAAATCTGCCATATTTAAACAGAAATTTAAGTGGTAGGTTAACAGAAACCACGCACCGTCATGGTGAATTGTTAGCATTCCCTAAGCGGAAGATAACGACGTCTAACGCATACCCCTAGCATACGGTTTGGGGAAGTTCCGTGCAAATAAAGCACCAATCCTACAGAAATCAATCATAATTAAGCAGAAATTTAAGTGCCCACGCGCCATTGTAGTGGATTTCTAGCAGGCATAAAGCGGAAGCTAACAACGTCTGACGCGCTACACTCGCGAAAGGTTTTGAGAAGAGGCATGCAAGTCAAACTCCAACCTTATGAAAATATGCCAAATTTAAACAGAAATTTAAGTGGTAGGAAGAAAAAAAAACCTCCGATATCATAGTTGGAGGTTAACAGAAACCACGCGTCATCATAATAAATTTTAATCAGCAATAAATATGAAGCAAACGAACCATAGCCTTATCCCTCGCGTAAGTTTTCCAGAAGCTGCATGTAAATCAAGCAATAATCTTACGGAAATCAAACATAAATTAAACAGAAATTTAAGTGGTAGGTTCATAGAGGCCTTCGTTATCATAGTGATAGGTTTAAAAAAAACCGCGCCATCATAGCAGATTTCCAGCAAGCAATAAGTGAAAGCTAACGTCGCCTAAACCGTATCCCTCGCGAAAGTTTTCCAGAAGTAGCATGCAAATCAAGACTCAACCATTCCGAAGAAAACCGTTAATCAACAGAAGTTTAAGTGGTAGCTTAACAGAAACTACGCCTTATAAAGGTATGTTGCTAGGATTCATTAAGCGGAAGATAACGACGTCTTGCACGCACCCCTAACGCAACTTTTTCAGAAGTTCCATTCAAATAAACCACTAAACAGAAAGTTAAGTGGTCTCCGATATCATAACGGTACGTTAACAGAAACCACGCGCCATCATAATGGATTTCTTGAAGACATTAAGAGGAAGCTAACGACACCTTAACCGTAAATAAACAGAAATTTAAGTGGTGGGTTAAAAGAAACTACGCGTCTTCATGGTGGTTTGCTAGCATTCATTAAGCATAAGCTGACGACGTCTTGCGCGCAACTCTCGCAAGTTATATGCTAATCAAGCACCAATCGTACGGAAATCAACAATAGAGAAATTGGTTTGCTAGCGTTTATTAAGCGGAAACTAACGACGTCTTGCTCGCGTAAGTTTTCCAGAAGTTGCATGCAAATCAAGCACCAATCTTGCGGAAATTAACCGTAAATAGGCAGAAATCTCAGCGGCAGGTTAACAGAGACTATGCCTCATCATAGTGAAATTCTAGCATTCATTAGGCGGAATTTAAAGACGTCTTGCCTTCGCCCCTGGGGCACGTTTTCCAGAAGTTCCAAGCAAATAAAACACTAGTCCTACGGAAATCAACCATAATTTAACAGAAATTCAAGTGGTAGATAGGTTAGCAAAACCACGCGCCATCATGGTAGATTTCCAGCAGACATTAAGCGGAAGCTAACGACACCTCAACCGTATACATCGCGCAAATTTTTCACAAGTAGCATGCAAATCTAGCACCAATCGTACGGAACTAAACCGTCAATAAACAGAAATTTAGGTGGTAGGTTAACATAAACAACGCATAATCATAGTGGATTTCTGGCATTCATTAAGCGGAAGCTAACAACGTCTTGCGCTCCCCTCGCGCATGTTTTGCAGAAGTTGCATGCAAATCCTACACCAATCGTACGGAAATCAATCATATTTAAAGGGAATTGTAAGCGGTAGGTTGCGCGGTTGTTGCGCACGCGTACTGCAGAATAGGAATAGTTATCAGTGCTCGCAAATCCACCTGAAAGCTTAGGAACAAACTTCTGTGTCATAAGTTTTGCCAATCCGGGGCTTACCACCCCGATATAAATACAATGCCCGGCCTGCCGGACTGGCCTCGGCAGCAAATCACTAGTGCTCAACCAATGATTACGTACGATAAAACCAAAACACTCAAAATAAAAACATGTTGACCCAAGTATCTAGTTATGTCTAGAAAATATAGTGAAGATACCCTTGCAAATGTATCACCATTTTTAATTAAAAAAGTTATTGACTACACCGCAGGAAATGAAGTGGAAACCTGCAAAAAACTTAGAAATGGTAATATAATTATTAAAACTAAAAACCACGTGCAAGCCGACAAGCTAGTAAAGTTCGAGTCACTCTCTCCTACAATACATATCGAAATAACCGAATATTCCTCACTCAATTATACTAAAGGCGTAATATATTCCAACGACCTACGGGGCATAGCCGAGGAAGAAATTCTCAACGAGTTGAATAGCCAAAATGTCTCAGAAGTTAAGAAAATTCTTAAAAAAGCATCCAACAACGAACTGCAAGAGACTGGGTTAGTTATACTCACTTTCTCTTCTTTATCACTGCCGTCCGAAATCTCCATAGGGTACGAAAGAGTAAAAATCCGCCCTTACATACCACTACCACTAAGATGCACTAACTGTCAACGCTATGGTCACATTGGCAAAATATGTAAGAACGACAAACTATGCCCCAACTGCGCCAATAAGCAACACACTGCCGACGATGGAGAAGAATGTGTAAACCCGAAGATCTGCGTTAACTGCAAGGAGAATAATCTCCATCCCTGCAATCATAACTCATTCGACAAAAAATGCTTTGTCTTCATCCAAGAAAAGGAAATTTAAGTTATTATAACGCTTGAGAGGATCGACAGAAGAAAAGCCATCGTCACTACAAAGAACGACATCAACACAATGGACCATCGTACTCCACCATCACCCAGAATATCTAACACATCTACCAATGCGGCATCGTACCCCTCTGCCACCCAAAGTGTCACGATTCCCATCCTAGCACCACCGAGAAAGCCCGTTGACTACGGCAGCGCATCTTCCGAAGATGAAATAATACCGCCAACTGTTCAAGATTCCTCTAAAGTCACCTCACCGTGTAAGTGAAACAAAGATAAAAATTTTTCCAAAAAATATTTCAAACAAGACGAAAACCAAACTCAAATTACATAACTTGGCAAGCCGTAAAACTAAACTAACACAACCACCACAACGTAATCTCAACGAGTCGTCAGAATCTCTAATGATGGACCTACAACATGAAGACGATTTATAAGTCATCTAGCAACAAGATATTATCGATAATCTCTATCAACTATAGCGTATTGTTAATTTTACTATTAAGTTTGTTACTAACATCGATAACATTATCTCACGAAAACTCACCACTACACTTAGACTCAGACTCATCAAATCGTGATACAATCTTTACTCCCTACTCTACATTAATCTTCAGTAAATTCCTAATGACTCAACCAGACTTATCTTTCCCCACAGCCGAAATACGTAAGTATCTCCATACCACTGTCAATCATTCCCACTTCCAAGCATACTCTTCTATTCTTTCGCTTAAATGACTCTTAAAATAATCCAGTGGAATATTAAGGGCTATGTTAATCACTACAATGAACTCTTAATACTAATAAAACAATACTATCCGCAAATAATATCTCTACAGGAAACCCACCTTCATACAACAAAAAATATCCCAATTCCCATAAACTTTACATTGCTACACAAAAATGAATCATCAACATCATACGGAGGTGTGGCGCTGCTCATACATAAGCAAATACAATATGAAACGTTTAACACTAACACACGCTTCGAAATAATATCAGCAATAATCCAGTCAAAGGTCGAGTTTGCCATCTACTCAACCTATATTTCCTACAACACCAGGTTTACCTCATCACATCTAGTACATGCTTTTGACTCCACTCAAATGCCACTCTTGGTTACCGGCGACTTTAACAGCTGGCACCCTAAATGGGGCTTACACCGCAGCAATGCTAGAGGGAATTTGATCTCCAAATTTTTAGACAACTCACATTTCACTCTTCTTAACGACGGCTCTGCTACTCACTTCAACACACACAACACCCTTTCCCATATAGACCTCACGTTCTGCTCTCCCCAACTAGCTATTGACGCAAATTGGAAGGCTGAGAGGTATCTGCTTGGAAGTGACCACTTTCACTCATGTTTCTATGCCAACAATGACATTAAACCAAAATTCTCAACAAAACACGCCAAATTGGGTTTTATACTATGACCTCTCAGAAAAATTTACAAGAGAAATAGCAAAAAGCGATAACACCAACAAAGAAGCCGCAAACATACAAAAAATAGTACTAAGAAACGCACATGCATCAATTCCACAGACATCAATTCGTCCCACAAAGAAATCCGTTCCTTGGTGGAATAAAGAGCTAGAAAGATTAAAACGGCAAAAAAACAAACAATGATGTAAACTTCAACGGTATATCACAAACGAGAATATCACAAACTATAAAAAAGCTGCCGCCAAACTCAAAAGAGAGATTGAAATTGCGAAAAAGGTCTCAATATCCGCATTTACTGCTGACATAAATCCTGACACACCCCCAGGAAAGGTGTGGTCCAATATTCGACGTTTTTGCGGCCTAAAACCTCGAACCGGTATTTATCGCCTAGCTCTTAACAACTCCACTGTAGTAGGCCACTTTGAAATTGCCAACAAACTCTGCATGCACTGGTCGGAAGAATCCTCTGATTCCAAGTTACCCCAAATGTACAGGTTACAAAAAGAATCGCTTACTTCTAACTTACCTGAGTATGACCCTGATGTGAAGGCTAAAATTATTGAAAAACCGGTATCATACATTGAGCTATCTATCGCGTTAAAAAAACTGATTCAGGATTCGATAGAATCACATACAGTATGATCTAACACCTCTCGCCCCACGCAAAAAAACGACTCATACAACAATATTTTTGACAATCATATACCACAACTGTACAAACTTAGCACAATAACCCCGATCTTAAAGCCCAAGGCAGACAAAACTAACATACAATCTTACCGACCCATAGCACTGAACCCCGTATACGCAAAGGTTCTAGATAAAATTATAGCCAATAGGCTATGGCGGTTTGTTAATTAAAACAAACTACTAAATAGGAACCAAATGCGATTTAAAAGAGTCAGATCTGTTACTGATAGTCTAGTATACCTAGACTACATGATAACAGACTCCTTATCCTCCAAAAAACACATTTCGATCATATCACTAGACTTAGCAAAAGCCTTTGACAGAGTGGGAATCCACTCCATTATCAATCAGCTTGTTGAATGGAAAGTTGGAAAGAAAATAATAACTTACATAATAAACTTTATGAAAAACAGAAAGATTAAAGTCAAAATCAACGACAGATACTCCAACACATCGCTTATAACAAGCTCGCCAACACCTTAGCGATGCACAAAGAGCTTACGTTCTGTACCTACGCAGATGATTTCCATATCATAGTGCAACTTGATCAAGGAAAAACCAAAATATTAATATGAATTCCCTCGTAAACGAAATTTCGGAGTGGTGCAACTACTCTGGCGCAAAGTTATCCCTCCATAAATGCAAACACCTCCATATTTGCAGAAAACGAGACTGCAAATGTGCTATTCAAACCAGAAACATTCACCTTAACGAGGTACAGAAACTCAAAATCTTAGGAGTCACCTTCAATTCCAGATACAGATGGAACTCCCACGTAGAAGAGCTTGCACAGTCGCTAGCAAAAAATCTCAACATTATCAAGTGCTTGGCAAGCAACAAATTCGGCTGCAATCTAAGCTCTCTTATCGCTGTTATAAACGCTTTAATAGTTTCAAAAATTGACTACGGTTTATTCCTCTACGGATACGCTCCTAAAAACATACTAAGCAAAGTCCATTCAATCATTAATGCAGCTGTCCGTTTAGCTTTCGGTGCTTTTCGAATCACTTATCCACAATATGATGTACGAAGCCAACCTAAAATCTATCGAGACCAGAAGAGAACTTATCACCACAAATCTTGTTAAATTACTTTTAACTAGTCATGATACACCACTTCACAAGCTCATATCCACTGCTGCAAAGCGTAAGCAAACACAAAAGCTAGAATCAGTTATCACCAAAACTATAACAAAATGCTCTCTTAGCCAACTACCATATCTTTCCGAATCACCACCAACCTGCAAATCCCCGCCGTGGGAGCTTCCCACATCTGCCATCAACACATCCCTTCGCCGACACACCAAATCTTCAACTTCTACCACCATATATCAAAAACTCTTTTCTGAACTTTCAAGCAAACTGCAGGACTATTCACTTATCTTCACAGACGGATCTAAAACAAGCCAGTCCACCAGTTTCAGCGTCACTACCAATACAACAATAATCCGTAATAGTCTCCTTCCCGAATACTCCTCCGTCTATTCAGCTGAGATCATAGCTATTTATACTGCCCTAGATCACCACTTATCAACGGAAGGTAAATACGCAATTTGCACCGATTCACTCTCCTCATTAGACTTCATTTGTAATTTGGAAAACAGTGAATACTACGCCAACAAAATTCGAAACCTACTAACTGAATACTACCCGAAATTTCTCTTAGTATGGATTCCCGGTCACGCCGGAATTCAAGGAAACGAACTAGCCGACCATACCGCAAAGCTAGCGTCCCTAGCTCCCCTGACTACCACACATAACTGGAACACTAAAGACGTAAAAAGAAATATAAATTCACACTTCAAGCAAATTCACAAAAACTCATTTCCACAAACTTCACCATGGTACCAATCTATTAACAGTAATCAATCAAACATGCAAATAATCACCAAACACATTGACACTAGTATATCCCTATTAGACCTAATAAAATTTGAACTCCTCCGCTTAGGTTACACAAACGTTACGCACCGTTATCGCCTTGGAAATATTCCACCCCAACACTGTCATTTTTGCCACTCTCCAACAATCATCAACATCCCCTACCTCCTAAGCGACTGCCCAGCTTTCCGAACCCAAAGAACCAGATCATTTGCCAACACGAACCCACTAACCTTCCTATCTACACCAAATACTGAAAATATACAGAATATTACATCCTTTTTAAAATCCTCCCGCATATATTATATTATTTAGAGATTTATTATCCTTGACCTGTAAATAACTATCCTAAGTTAAGCTCATAAGCTACGGCAACAATTAATTAAACATCACGCGAGCTGAAGGTCTACGCTGCCATTGCTCCTATGAACACCATTAGCTTGTAATTTTAATTAAAATAACCAATAAACCAAAGCCAACGCAGTCATGCGCGCACACCTGGCAGAAGTTTTGCAGAAGTTCCATGCAAATCAATCGCCAATCCTTCGGAAATCAACCATAATTAAACAGAAATTTCAATGATAGGTTAACAGAGGCTTTCGTTATCATAGTGATAGGTTAACAAAAACTACCCGCCATCATGGTGTCTTTCCAGCAGGCATTAAACGGAGGCTAACGTCGCCTCATCCGCATCTCTCGCGAAAGATTTCCAGAAGTTGCACGCAAATCAAGCATCAATACTACGGAAATCAACAATAGGTAAAGGTAAATTTAAGTGGTAGGTTAAGAGGAGCCTCCGATATCATACCGGTAGGTTAACAAAAATCACGCCCCATCAAAGTGAATTTCTAGAGCGGAAGCTAACGACTCCTTAACCGTATCCATCGCGCAAGTTTTCCAGAAGTTGCATGCAAATCAGGCACCAATCTTGCGGAAATCAATCGCAAATAGAACGAAATTAAAGTGGTAGGTTAACAGAAACTACTACGCCTAATCATGGTAGACTGCTAGCATTCATTTGGTGGGAGTTAACGACGTCTTGCATGCGCCCTTCGCGCAAGTTTTCCAGAAGTTCCATGCAAATCAAACACCAATCCTACGGAAATCAACCATAATTAAAGAGAAATTTAAGTGGTAGGTTAACAGAGGCCTTCGCTATCATAGTGAGAGGTTAACAAAACCTTTATACCATTGTAGTGGATTTCTAGCAGGCATTAAGGTAAAGCTAACAAAACCTTAACGCATCTCTCGCCCAAGTTGTCCTAAGTTCCGTGCAAATAAAGCACCAATGCTATGGAAATCAACCATAATTAAGCTGGAATTTAAGTGGTAGGTTTAAGGATACTTTCGCTATTAACATAGTGGATTGCTAGCACGCATTAAGTGAAAGTTAACGACGTCTTGGGCGCACCCCCCGCATAAGTTTTGCAGAAGTTGCATGCAAATCAATCGCCAATCGTTCGGAAATCGACCATAATTAAACAGAAATTTAAGTGGTATGCTAACAGATGCCGGCGCTATCATAGTGAGAAGTTAACAAAACCTACGCGCCATCATTGTGGATTTCTAGCAGGCATTAAAGTAAAGCTACCGACGTCTCATCAACTTTTTCTGAAGATCCATGCAAATTAACGCCTCATCATAGTGTATAGCTAGCATTCATTTGGCGGAAGCTAACGACGTTTTGCGTGCACCCTTCGCGGAGTTTTTCAGAAGTTCCGTGCAAATCAACCACCAATCCTACGGAAATCATCCATAATTAAACAGGAATTTAAGTGGTATGTAAACAAAGGCCTTCGGTATCGTAGTGATAGGATAATAAAACCCACGCGTCGTCATGGTGGATTGCTAGCAGACATTAAGCGGAAGCTAACGACGGCTTGCGCGAGTTACAGCACCTACTGCAACAATTACACAACAAGCACCGTCATAACCGCCCAGAGTAAGCAGTTAGCCGGCCGTCAATCCCGGAACTGCTTACACCAGTAATAAATACATTAAATAGATCATAAGTATATTTTACCAATAAGCGTATTATTTCGCAATAGGTAATAAGTGTAGAATTGGCATTTAATTTAATTATAGTATGTATAAGCATATTTAAAATTATAATTATCACAAACTCGGAATAAACAACGTAATCGTTATTCTGGGACCAAGGTGCTAACATTTTCATTGTGTAAGCTCCAGTGGAGGAGCTAGTATTGTAGTATTTTTTTGAACTGCATACTCCGCACCTTGATAAGTGGCGCAGTCGGCAGCCGCAACAGACAACGTCGGACGAAAGGGAACTAATCCGGAAATCCAGTTTCGTAGTGCATCGGGCACTATTCAAGGATGTACCAAAGAAGGACGTTGGTGGATCCTGATCCCTTACTGTCGTGGAGAATTAATCAAGAACCTACGAGAATGCAGATATTCGCACTTTGTCTAACGTGAGTGATTAAAAAATATTGTATGTTCTAAATAAAAAAAAATTTGTTAACAATAAAAAAGTTGAAAAATAAAAGTGTAAGGAAAGTACATATATACGAAGATTTTAAAGAAATTTTTTATATATATTTCTGTGGGCATTTAAACAAAGGAAGTTCTAAACAAGAAATACCTAATCCTAGCATCAAAATCTGCAAAAATTAGGATAAAGCATTTATTCAAAACATAAATCGAAACTTTCCCAACCGCATCAAACTCTGCAAGGATCACCTAAAATAAAACTATTAAACAGGAAATACAAAAAATTACGAAACAAACCCATCTGGCATGCTCTTTTTGATAGCATCAAACTCTGCTACGGCGGGGCTAAATAAAAACGGAACAGAAAAATAAATATATAAGTTAACTCTCGTTGAAGGAGAGTTGTAAAAAAATAAGGTTGTGGCGAACCAACTTGTGGAACTTTTGAAATTAAACACTAGTTTTAAATGATACTACAATTTTACTTCCGTGCACCTTGCGCACTCCAACAGAATTAACTCTACAATCAAAATTTACTTAAAAGGTAAGTTCTTAGCCTAGCAGTCCCAACAATAACTTCCATAGCTCCAACTTGCTGATGTAGCGGTTCCCACATTTTGGTATGTCGCGCCGGATGCGCGTGTGTCATGTCAGCGAAAGTTCTGCCCGTGTGAATGCAAGGGATACCGTAGTGATAACTCCTACCCCTTTAAAGATCTGCGACCCGCAGATCAGCGATTGAGCCGCACGGGGGGTTAGTGGCCCTTGCGCATATTGAAAATGCCTCTGTAACGATAGAGAAATTTATTTTTTCATTAACGTACCCTAGGTACCTGACGTTCCCCATAGTGATATCGTGGACGTGTTCCCGGTTGACTCTCATCGTGCTGTTTCTTACATTCGATAGAGCCGCTGGAATAGAATGCCTGAAATCGTGATGGTCTCATTGTTGAATTGGATCACATAGGTAGTATTGATGGCATAGGTGGCGTTACTACTCTTAACTTCACCTTGGAAGTTTGAAACAAAACCTATGCTCTCATTTATTAGTTCGATTAATGTGCCGTTCCACCTGTTGAATTGGCAATTAGCTTTCCCACCTTTTAACAGTCGCGGCAGGCAACTATTCTCTTCTAGCTCATTCATAGACTGCGACCCACATATTGTGCCCATAAGTTTCCTCCTGATTCACCAGCATCCTGCTGAATGGTAGGTCTAGTTCTTTCCCGTCGTAGATACCAGCGCGAGTCACCAATAAGTTAAGTTTATCGGTTTCACCTTCGGCATGGATAGAATGTAGAGAAGCAGTGTTCCATTAGTGTATACCGATGGTGTGCCGTATTCGATTGCTTCAGTTATGTTCTGGTATGGGAGTGTTTCAATTTCCGACAGGATCTGATTGACTTCGTCGGTGTCGAGTAGGTTGGTGTTGATTATTCCGCGTTTTGCCAGTTGGGATGCTCGGACCACTTTGTTTATCTCTTCTCGAAGAAGGACGATGTTGTGAAGTGCGCTTCTCTCAAACGTTTTTGTTTCAGCTTCCTTCACCACAGAGTTCACGCGGTCCACTACTTCGTTGATTTTCTTCAAAACCTCTTGAGTCTTGATGAATAATTTCTCATTAACCTTGTATTGGTGATTATTGTTTTCGATGATCTGGTCTTGGCTGTGGAAAATGTTATTCCAGTCGGTTGCGTCTGACCCTATCCAGTCGATAGATCGGGTATTTCTGGCTTTGCCTCTACCTCCCATTAGCTCTTCGAGGCGCTCCATCGTCTGGTTACTATAGAGCTCTGCCAGGAGCCTGTCATCAGACTGTTTGACCAAGCGGCTCGCAAAATCTCTCTTTTGCATCATAGTCGTGGCGTATTCTTGAAGGTTGATGACGTGGATTCATTTAAATGTTCCGCTGATAATCCAGCCGCTTTCATACTGGATCGTTACCATCGGTGCCTTGTAATGAAAAATATGCAGACCACTAATGGCTGACGCCAGCAGTTGCAGTCTGTAATGCAAAATGTTACCTCTAAATCTAATGTTGTTAGTTGGTTAGTAGTGAAGATTTGTATTATTTTTATTGACTGTTAGTGGGTTAGTAATCCTTAACAAATTTTGTAAAATTCTAAGTATTGTACTAAGTCAAAGAGTTTTGTTTTAGTTTTTACATTTTGATTTTTTTTCTAATGGGTTAGAGTACAGCTAAAGCTACTAATTTTATTAACTATTGATGAAATTGTATTTGAATTTTCTAAAAAGCTTCTTCTTTTTTTGTATTATAATTATGCTATTATACTATTTGTGGCTTAAGCACAAATATTGTTTTGTTTTTGGGTTTTCTTTCCGGATTAAGCGCAAAAATCTTTTATTGCGTTTGCTTTGCGGATTAGGCGCAAAGATCTTTTATTTCTATATGTTTTGCGAATTAGGCGCAAAGATCTTTTATTTCTATTTGTTTTGTGGATTATGCGCAAAAAATATTTTATTTCTTTTGGTTTGCGGATTAGGCGCAAAGATCTTTTGTTTCTATTTGTTTTGCGGATTAGGCGCAAAAATCTTTAATTTCTTATTGGTTTTGCGGTTAGGCGCAAAACTAGTTTATTTCTTTTAGGCGCAAAAATATTTTATTTTTTATTTGTATTGGACCAGAGATGCTAACATTTCTCGAACCAGCCATGGGCGATCGTGGTGTCCGTTTTTGGGAGAGACGTAGCCATTTGTCAAATTCGATGGCGTCGCAACCTACTAAGGCACGATTTGTCCTACTTACAGGCCCGCTATTGTAGTTAAGCATCCTTTACTTATCAACTTGTTTTTGTATTGTTTCGTAGTATTATTTCTTTAGCGCTTTACATTTTTTATATGCAGTTTGTGATTTTTTTTGCCACTAAGTGTGGTTTCTGTAACTTTATTATCTCTAGCAACAATTTCTTTTTTGTAAATCGGTTTCTGTTTTCCTTTTATTTGCTTATCCTTCACGTATATGACTTCATTTTTATCATAACGCTCCGGTAAGGCTTGTTTCTTATTGTGTTATCTGATCTGAGACATTTGTTTCTCTTCTAATATTGTCTTCAAATACCTGTTAACCTTCCGACTTTTTTCAAGGAGTTCCTGATAGTTAAAAGCTTCTGAGCGATTGAAGAAAATATCAGTCGGTTTTCTGTTTATAACTGAGTGAATTGAATTGTTATAGCGATCTACTGCAATATTAACGAGTTCCTTGGTCCTGAAATCAGGGTTTTCTGTCTTTAGGCATCTAAATATTTCGATTAAAGTGGAATGAAATCGTTCGACTTTACCACTCACTTCGCTTCTTTGCGATGGTGTGTGGTAAAGTCGGATTCCCAGTGATTCTAACAGATTCCTAATTAGTGGGCTAATCAGCCCGCGCTCATTATCAGTTACTATGACCTTTGGAATCGTAAAATAGTGCAATAGTTAGATCACTTTGTCTTTAAGGTGCAAACTTGATTTGTTTCTTATGTGAATTTATCTATGCAGCTTAAAAATTTTTGCTCTTGAATTTCGAAAATATCCACGTGGTCGGGAGGGGATGGGTGTACTGTGAAGTTCTGGCCTGTTTGGGTGTCTGTCGCATTTATTAGATTTGCATGTTTCGTATGCCAGTACATACTTCCTAATCTGGCTGCTCATTCTCGGAAAGCAGTAATGCTCTAAAATCTGCTCCCTATTCTCTTTAGCATTGCGGTGTTCCCGCAAATCCTGCATCGCATTCACTCGCAGTGTCTGTCGTTGATCCTGCGGTTGCTCTTTGGCTGGATACCTCTGAAGCCGACACGATTGGCTCCGTTAGTTGATTGACCTGAGTTTTTAGGCGGGAAAGGGCATCGGCTACGACGTTTGACTTACCTGGTTTATAGATAAGTTCCTAGTTATACTCTGCTATTCTAGATTTCCAGCGTTTGAGCTTGGTGTTGTAGTTACGATTGCTGAGCGAAAAAGTTAGCGGTTGGTGATCTGTAAATGTACGTATTTTCTTCGCGCCGTAAAGATAATTTCGGAGATTGTCTAGCGCCCAAACGATCGCTAGCATCTCCTTCTCATTGGTCGCATACCCTTCTTCTGTGGATGTTGAACTTCTTGATATGAACGCTATTGGCTTGTCCTTACCGTCATAGTTCTGAGACAATACGGTACCAATGGCGAAGTCGGAAGCGTCCGTCATTAAGTTGAAGACTTTTTCGAAATTGGGGAAAGTCAGGACCTCCGAAACTGTTAAAACCTCTTTAAGGTCCTCAAATGTCTTAAGGGCTTCTTCATTCAGTTTAATTGCAACTTTCCTAGATTGGGTTGCCTTTACCTGAGCGGATCCGGAGGATCCGGAAGTCACCACATAGTCAAGAAATTCAATGCTTTGTTTTAAAACTGCGTTTTTTGTAGGTTTAAGGCCTTAGGACGAGAGTCTGCAAAGGATCGTCTCCATATCCCGTAAATGGGTGGCCTCGTCTTTACTAAAAATAATTATGTCGTCAATATAGACGAAACATATGCGGCCTATGTATTCCTTGAGGACATCGTCGATCATGCGCTGAAAGATAGAGGGCGCGTTTTTAAGGCCAAAAGGAAGCCATACAAACTCATATTTGCCGTTCATGGTGGAAAATGCTGTTTTTGGAATGTCGCATTCTTTCATGGGGATTTGGTGGAATCCCGAAGTTAAGTCAAGCGTGGTGAAATATGTTGCGCTTCCGAGGCTAGCAATAGTGCAATTAATATCTGGAATTGGGTACGTGACTGGGATGGTTACGGCGTTTAGCCTTTTAAAATCGATAACCATTCGATACTTTTTCTCTCCGTCCGGCTGGGATTTTTTTTTGGAAAGATCCAGATGGGAGAATTGTGTGGGCTTTTTGAGGGCCGAATAATGCCTTCCGAAAGAAGTTCCTGAATCTGCCTATCAACTTCTTCACGCATATTGACAGGATAAGGGTAGCTTTTTGTATAAATAGGATCATCGGTTGTTGTTCTTATTTCCGCCTGAACGTTGGTGTCGATTTCTGTGCTACGGTCGACTGGGCCAAAAAGCTGTTCGTAGTTGTCCAGTATTCTGTAAAGTTCTTCCTTTGTGTGCTGGGGAATGCAAACTCTAGAGTACCTAGATTTGGCGTTGCATATTCGAAATATGGTACGCCGGACACGAGGGGCTTATTGTAAAATTTATTTCATCCCCCTCGCTTTGCTCCTGATTGGATACTATTGTTGAGTGTTTGTTTTCCGCTTCATTCACTGGTAATAAATGGAAAAGCTTTTGTTGCATGTTCGAATTTATATTTGTCTGCCCCGAAAATTTTCCAGAGCTTGGTCCCCTCTTCAAATTCTCATACCTCCGAAATTGACCAGAATGGTTGAATTGGCGAGTTCTACCTGAAGGATCGACATCCATTTTGGTTACTCCTGAAGGATTATAATTACTGCGCCAACTTCGCATGGTTTGGTCAGTGTTTCTTGTGTGATTTGAGCTGGGGTAATCCCAGTTTTCCCCGGTCAGTGTTTCTTGTTTGATTTGAGCTGGGGTAATCAGTTTTCCCCGGCTTGGCTTTGAACCTTACTTGGAAACCCTTGATTTAGTCCTTATTGGCTTTGACCTGAATAAGGTTTGCCTGTGCCAGAATAACAGTTGTTAGAATATCGAGAAGTGGAAGCTATGAAATTGTTGTTGAAAAATCTGTCATGTGGGTTTGCAGCGCGAGACGGGCGATGTATGGCATTTCTTCGGTCTACGTTCATGAATGCCAAACACGCCGAGTAGGCCTCGGGCAGAGATTTGGGTTTTAGAACCAAAAGCAGGGTCGAAATTATGAACACGTCTAGTGCTCTTCTTCGATGTGTCTCCGCTTATGCCATGACCGTTTCCGCATGATCGTATTTCTCGCTATTTATAGTGTTGATCATGAGTGATAACTGGCTATTTATCTGTGCATAAAAGTCGGACACTTTTGGCGGCCCTCAGTCATCTGAATTAATTGCTGCTCTAACGTTTCCACATCTCTAATGTCTGCATAATGCAAAGAAGGAATTTCTTTTATCTGGTGCCAATCGCCATCTAGAACATTGTGCGGAACTAATGCGGCATCTGCCGCCCCCGGATATTATGCCTTATATGGCGTAAGATGGCCCTATATATAGGCTAATGCTTTACTTTCTTATAATCAGTAATTATTTCTTCCGCACTGTGCATCCAGGAAGAATATTGTTCCTGATTTCCCTCAAAAGCCTGTAGCTCCTTTACACTATCTGGTAACCTAGCAATTTCGTTTAGTTCTGCCTCCGTCTGAGGACTTATAAGGGGCCCGTACGCCTCCTGCGGATCAGTGTCTGGGGATTGTATACGCACCTCATCTAACCTGTCCTCTAACTTTTGTTCTTCAAGTCGAGTCACTTTTCTATAAAAAAATATTTTCACTTGAAAAAAATCACTTTTGTAACCCGCTCGGGCGCCAGTTAACTGTCGTCGAAGGATAATTGTAAAAAAATAAGGTTGCGGCGAACTAACTTGTTCGCCGACTTTTGAAATTAAACACAAGTTTTAAATGATATTACAATTTTACTTCCGTGCACCTTGCGCACTTTAACAGAACTTACTCTACAATTCAAATTTACTTAAGAGGTAAGTTCTTAGCCTAGCAGTCCCAACAATAACTTCCATAGCTCGAACTTGCTAATGTAGCGGTTCCCACACGTTTGGTATGGCGCGCCTGTCCACGACTCCAACTTGCTGATATAGCGGTTCCCACATTTTGGTATGTCGCGCCGGATGCGCGTGTGTCATGTCTGCGAAAGTTCTGCCCGTGTGAATGCAAGTTGCGTAACC
Source organism: Anomoia purmunda (assembly GCA_951828415.1). NCBI lineage: Eukaryota > Metazoa > Arthropoda > Insecta > Diptera > Tephritidae > Anomoia > Anomoia purmunda. The sequence goes on along the minus strand of OX639994.1, from coordinate 37,944,232 downwards.
GAGTAGCGGTCACCTGCATAGCAACGTGAGCAAGTGTACGAACCGTGGGATACCGTAGTGATAACTTATATATATATATGTGGCAGTCTAGTTAAGAGGCACCCATTACATCAAACCTCAGCACCACCTGTAGCGAATATGATGATGCCAATATACCTCTCATCATTACAACAGTTTGGCAGCCCCGCACAGAACTACAGCTGTCATTCATATTTTCATTTTTCATTCTCTTTCTTTTCCGAACACGCCACCAAGAACAAGCCAAAAACTGTATACATAAACTAAATCGTAATAATAAATCGTAATAAATAAAAGTAAGCACTAACCATCATACCATAAATACCAAACTGGTGACCCCGACAAGAAATAAGCTACACGCCAACGCAAATATGAACAACGACGAACACGCACCACCTCCACTTGGCGATGTAGGAACAGGCGCCGCAGCGAGCACGCCAATGCAGGTGAACACGCTGGATCAAGGAAAGGTTAAGCTCCCGGACTTCGTCGAAGAGCAGACGGATTTATGGTTTTGGCAAGTCGAGGCAGCATTCGAGGCGGCAGGCATCGTTTCTGACAAAAAGCGATACTTTACCATAATTGGCCAATTGCCAACACGTGTTATGTACAAACTTGCCGATTTCCGCACTAATCCACCATCGCGAAACGAAATGTATGAAACGCTCAAAGCCCGAATCATCAACGAATTCGCTGATAGCACACAAACAAAATTAACAAAACTACTTGGCGACCTATCACTCGGTGACCGCAAACCATCACAACTGTTAGCCGAAATGCGTACAAAGGCCGCAGCCACTCCGGTAACAGACGAACTTCTAAAGCAGTTATGGCTTCGAAATCTTCCAGAGCAAATACGCGCAATACTATCAGCAGACGAGCACATAACCTTGACTAATGCAGCAACGATGGCAGACCGTATAATGGAGGCTACTAAGGGTACCAATGCTTTAGTACACGCTATCCAACAAAGCCCTCAGCAGACAGCGATGGCAAGGTACAGCACACGCGGAGAACCCTTATGCCAGTTTCAAGAGATGCAACGCCAGATCGACGCGCTATCCCGTGAACTCCAAAACATTAAACGGCCACACCGCGATAGCCAAAGAAGATCAACTCCAACACGAGCGAATTCACGAAACCGTCCAGAAGACGATACTTGCTGGTATCATCAGAAATATGGGGCAAGCGCCCGGAAATGCAGGTCACCATGCAAGTTCGACCACAAAAATGGCAGCAAGCAACAAGACCAAAAAAACTAGATTCCCGAGCCCTAGCTAGAGGCACTTATCAGCTCGGCAATGATAACAACGGCCTCCGACTCTTCATAAAAAATCTTTACGACAACCAACATTTCCTCATTGACACCGGAGCAGATATTTCCGTGATTCCAGTAACCACAAACAGCAACAAACGTAGACCATCGATGACTCAGTCGATTTACGCAGCAAATGGAACGCAAATACAAACATTTGGTCAAAAAACGATTAAAATAAATTTTGGTCTCCGCCGCCCGTTTGAATGGACATTTTGCGTAGCCGATGTGAAGACACCAATCATCGGTGCAGATTTTTTAACTCATCACGATTTATTGGTAGACCTAAAAAATAAATCACTAATCGATAGAAAAACGAAGCTATTTACGTATGGCATAACGCGGGCTACAGTCTCCGCCGGCATTAAACTCGTTACCGACGCAAACAAATACGCAAAACTGCTCTCGGAATTTAAAGAGTTGTTTGCACCGTCGCGAAACAAACCAATCCCAAACCCTACAACGTTCCATCACATCATAACACACGGCCCACCAGTACACGCCAAGCCTCGCCGCCTTACACCGGAAAAGCTGAAAATCGCCAAAGAGGAATTCGAATACCTCATCGCGAAAGGCATTTGTCAGCCGTCTAAAAGTCAATGGGCTTCACCTCTCCACATGGCCCCAAAAAAAGATAACACTTGGCGACCATGCGGGGATTACAGAGCATTAAACGCTGTCACCGAAAAAGACAGATACCCGATCCCAAATCTCCAAACATTCCACCAGGTATTTGCTGGAAAGCGTATATTTTCAACCATCGACCTAGAGAGAGCGTATCACCAAATACCGATGCATCCCGACGACATCGAAAAAACGGCCATAACAACACCATTCGGTCTTTTCGAATTCCGATTCATGACTTTCGGGTTGTGCAACGCAGGCCAAACCTTTCAACGACATATCGACACGGTATTTCGGGGACTAGACTTTGTCGTCCCATACCTAGATGATATCTGCGTCGCGTCGAGCAACAAAAACGAACACGAACAACATCTTCGAGTAGTTCTCGAGCGATTAAAGCAAAACGGTTTAACTATCAACGCAAAAAAGTGTGTTTTTGGTCAACCAAACGTAAGGTATCTCGGGCATCTAGTCACGCCCGAAGGCATTTTGCCACTTCCAGAAAAGGTAGAAGCGATTACCGCCTACAAGCAACCCATCATCGCTAAAGACCTCCGACGTTTTATCGCAATCGTAAATTTTTATAGAAGGTTTATACCTAGCGCCGCGTACACTCAGGGAATTCTCCAAGCGCTCATACCCGGCAACATCAAAAATGACAAACGAAAAATTCAGTGGACAGACGAGTCACTAAAAGCTTTCAGCGATTTTAAAGCAAAGTTAGCTAACGTAACTCTACTCGCGCACCCACAAGCAAACGCACCACTCACGCTATCAGTCGACGCATCAGACAACTGTATTGGAGGTGTATTGCATCAGGTAATAAACAACGAGGCGCAACCCCTCGGATTTTTCTCGCACAAGCTGACAGCAGCCCAACGCAATTGGAGTACATATTCAAGAGAGCTTTACGCCGCATACAAAAGCGTCAAATACTTTGCCGACCAACTCGAAGGTAGGTGCTGCGTGATCTATACCGACCATAAGCCAATTACGTTCGCGTTCAAGCAGAAACCCGAAAAGGCAGAACCACGACATCTACGTTACTTACATTACATCAGCCAATTCACAACCGATATACGCTACGTAAAAGGTGAAGAAAACATCGTGCCTGATTTTCTTTCCCGCATTAACGAACTACAACGCGAGCCGATCGACTATAACGCCATCGCCGAAGAACAGGAAGCAGACAACGAACTCATAAATACATGGATCGCACGATTCGGTATACCCTCCAGAATAACAACAGACCAAGGCCGACAGTTTGAATGCCAAATTTTTAAACAACTCAACGAGCGACTAGGCATACGTCACCTCCGCACAACGGCATATCACCCTCAGTCCAATGGCCTAGTGGAACGTTTCCACCGCACGCTAAAAGCCGCTATAAAATGCAAAGATCGACGAAACTGGGTGTCTGAGCTACCAATCATTATGCTCGGCCTACGTTCAACATTCAAAGAAGATATTCAAGCAACACCGGCAGAACTGGTCTACGGCAAAACCCTACGGCTGCCAGCGGAATTTTTCACTGAACCGAAATCTTTTCAAAACGAAACCGATTTTGTTCAAGAATTCAGACGCTCGATGGACTCAATCCGACCGACACAAACAGCGCATCACGTAAAAACCAAACCATTCCTACAAAAAGAATTGCACCAGTGTAAGCAGGTTTTCGTAAGAAACGATACAGTTGGACCGCCATTACAGCAGCCATACGATGGACCATTCAGAATTTTAGAACGCCGCCCAAAATATTATACGTTGGACATCCAAAACAAGAAGAAGAAAATATCGATCGACAGATTAAAAGCGGCATTCGTCGACACCGAAAACGTTCCCGAAAACGAAGAAACAATTCCAACCGAACCTCAGGCGACAACCACAACGCGTTTGGGAAGAAAAGTCCGATTTCCCCATCGTCTATGCCTATAACCACGCACAGACTGGAAGGGGGCTGGTTGTGGCAGTCTAGTAAAGAGGCACCCATTACATCAAACCTCAGCACCACCTGTAGCGAATATGATGATGCCAATATACCTCTCATCATTACAACAGTTTGGCAGCCCCGCACAGAACTACAGCTGTCATTCATATTTTCATTTTTCATTCTCTTTCTTTTCCGAACACGCCACCAAGAACAAGCCAAAAACTGTATACATAAACTAAATCGTAATAATAAATCGTAATAAATAAAAGTAAGCACTAACCATCATACCATAAATACCAAATATATATATATCATTAATAAATAAATTGTTTTTACGACTAGGCCTACCGATAGTATCAAACTCTACAACGGAAAGGATTACAAATTCAAACAATTTACTAAAGCCTAAAACTCAGAAGGCTTTACAAGCAAAACAATCCAATACCAATTAAGAAGAATAACAAAAAATCTGAGCTCCATTCAAGAAGACAATTCAGAGGATCAATCTTATTCTGCAAGCTCCGATAACTCCATGATGCAAACTTCGTCTGATTACATGGGCTCCACTGGCCTAAGTCAAGTGGATATTTTCAATTCCTTGAGAATTGCGGACGCCATAAAATACTTACCAAAATTCGACGGAAACTAAAGACTACTTCAGGAATTTATAAACAATGTGGAGGAAATACTTTTATACATTAGAGGGACAGACAAACAAAATCGAAGGCCAAGCTAATGAGATACTTAACATGTATGGCACCCCACCCCCCAAGTTTGGGACTATATAAAAATGAACCTTATTTTGCATTATTCCGACGAACGGACAGAAACGTCTCTCATCAGAGATTTGCACAGTGCTATGCAATTCAACAAAACAATTGAAACTTTCTATAGTGACATCGTGGAATTGCAATCAGCTCTGTGCAACAACGTCCTGCTGTAGGAGCACAAGAGTAACAATTAAAAACACAGTTTAGACCGTTATTTTGACAGTGACGTTCAAAACTATACTTAACAACTCAGACACTCTCTACCAAAAATGCTGCTAACGAAATTAAACTTAAACCCAACTTGACATCGGGCCAGATCGTCATACCTGGAAATTAAAAAATCATTGCCAAACCTCCAGTAGACATTGCAAACGGTAATATCTACATCGACAAAACAGGACTCAAAGCAAACCTCAGCATTTCTGAAGGACTCTACCATGCCGAGAATTGGTTCAGTACCATTGAACTGGCGAATTATTCCCAATTCGAAGAAAAACTATGCATTGTGCAACCACTAAAAATTGAAAAATATATACCCTCAAACCATGTAGAGTTGAATAATATTAACTTCACTCAGGGCAACATCCCATAGAATGTAAACATCCGTGACTTACTCAGATCAGATCACCTTCATACTGAAGAACGGGGCATAATCAGACAAAGTGACTCCCCATGGAGCTCACCAGTCTGGGTGGTTCCCAAGAAAAAAGACGCGAGTGGAAAGCAAAAGTAGCGATAGGTAATAGACTACAGGAAAGTAAACGAACTACCTAACTTAACCGAAATATTAGACAAATTAGGAAATTGTTTATATTTTACTAAACATATCGCTAAAACGGCGTTCACTCTAGAGAAAGGTCACTACGAATACGTCAGACTGCCGTTCGATCTAAAAAATGCGCCTTCCACCTTCCAAAGAGTCATGGACAACGTCCTCAAAGATCTAATAGGGAAAAAGTGTCTGGTATATCTTGACGATATAATCATATATTCGACTTCACTACAGGAACATCTCGAAAGCATCAAACAAGTTTTCGAAAAACTCCGCCAGTCGAACTTTAAAATTCAAATAGCCAAATGTGAGTTTATGAAAAAGGAAATTGCCTTTTTGGGACATATAATAACAGCTGAAGAAATCAAACCAAACCCTATGAAAATTGATACAGTCAGGAAATTTCCGATACCGAAAAACCGCAAACAGATCAAATGCTGTATAGGGCTAATTAGCTATTCCAGAAAATTCATAAAGGATCTTGCAAAACTAACAAGATCCCTAACAAAATGTCTGTTCATCCTCACAACGGACGCAAGTAACTTTGCACTTGATGCAATTTTATCACAGGGACCAATAGGAAGCGACAAACCAATTAGCTTTGCAAGCCGCACATTATCAGAAACTGAAGGCAGATATTCCACCATCGAAAGGAACTCTTAGCTATCGTTTGGGCTACCAAGTACTTCCGTCCATATCTATTCGGACGCAAATTCCAAATAGGACCGTACCACAAACCTTTAACATGGATCATGAGCCTTAAAGATCCGAACTCTAACCTAGTTAAGTGGCGACTTACACTCGAAGAGTTCGACTATGAGGTCGTTTACAAGAAAGGGAAATGGAATATAAATGCGGACGCACTAAGCCGTATTAAAATAAATGATCCAGATCCCAAATGTCACGAGCTAAATGCAAATGGCAATACAGATGAGACAATGATCAGCACTGCTCTGGAGGAAAACTGAAAAGATGGGATTTCGATAACAGAAAACCCATTAAACGAGTTCAACCTTTAACTGATCCTTGAGGTAACTGACAAAGGTTCACCAATAGTAAATGAAAACATTTTCAGAAATAGGCAGAGAAGAACCATCAGAAGATCAATATTCAACGAAGACGAAATCGTAGATATATTCAAAAAGTTCTAAGCACCTAATAGGCTTACTGCTATATATTCAGACGACAGCACATTCCGCGTCGTACAGTCAGTTTTCCTTAATATTTTTCGCACAACAAAACATGCCACATCCTGCGTTGCAAGGAAATTTTGAAAGACATAAGAGCGAAAGACGAACAAGAACAGTCACTTCGTGAATACCACGAACAATCAAACCATAGAGGAATAGACGAATGCTTTCTACATTTGAAAAGGGAAGTCTATTCTCCAACATGAAAAGCATAATAACTAAAACTATTAACAACTGCGATAAATAAATCCATCAGGAATATGTTAATGGAAAGCGAAAGCCGTATAAAGATTATGTGGAGCCCGAGCCACGTGGAAATCGAAGGAAACAAGGAGAGCAAAGGCTGCCACAGAGGAACCCCTATTCCTGTCAAACTGGATCTGCAAAGAAGATATACTTAGGTGTATAAATTCAAACATGTTTTTTAAGAAACAAAATGAATGGAAAAACTACCGCCATCACTATTCGAACATCAACACAGAATGCAAAAAGCCTTCTTTACCTTACAATGTTAGCTGTAGCGCATTAAAATCACTTATTCGTCTAAGGATTGGGCACACAATTAATACCCACAGCTATATTCTTTCGGGATCGAGTTCACCTCAATGCCCTTTCTGTGGTGTAAACGACCTCTCCGTTTGCCATTTGTTGGACAGTTGCCCACAATACGCTCGAACAAGAAATTCACTATTCGATAATATCAGACCTTCCAGCCTGCTGACCGAAACAGACCCAGGAAAAATAAAACTGATCAATGAATTTTTAGTAAAAACCGAATTAAAAAAACGTATATAAATATCTCTACTTATCCATTTCAAAATTAACTGTATCCAAAATTATATCATCATCTTGGTTTAAGTCTAATAAGTGTATTAGAATAAGCGAGCCGAAGGCCCTAGACGCTAGTGCTCCTCTTATAATGTAAGCGAATGATTTATCACTCGTCTTTCAAATAATAATAATAATAATAATAATAAATCCATAAATATGACAGAAGTCCCTTAAAAATTCAATACCAATTACCAGAAATTTCATCAAAACGATTAGAAATCGCTCACATCGACATATATACAATAAATGACAGTCTAATCCTCACCTTTATCGACAAATTTTCCAAATTCGCGCAGCTTTCCCATTAAGCGCAAAACCCAGTATAACGGTGCTCAGAACTCTAAAAAGCTACATAAGCCTTTACGGCATTCCTAAAAAGATTGTGTGCGACCAAGGACCCGAATACACAGCGATTATATTCCAGGACTTCTGTAAGCAAATCAGAACTAACCTGCATTTCACATCATTCCAACAAACAAGCAGTAATGCTCCAGTAGAATGGCCGTGATTGCAACGTTAACTGAGATATATAGAATAATCCTTTGAACACATAAACTGACCACCGAGCACGAAGAAATATTGAACGAGACACTCATTACTTAAAATAATGCTATACATTCCTCAACCAAGTACACTCCTTACGAATTCTTTTTCGGAAGGCCTTACACATTTCTTAAAACTTTAGACTTTACCGACGAACATGAATATCTAACCAAACTAAACCAATTTCTCAATGTACTGTACGCTGAGATCAAAGAAAAAGTATCAAAAGTTACACAAGAGTCAAACCACGTCAACTCGATCAATGATTTTTCATCATTTTTAGAAAACTAAAGACAATACTGAAATTCGATAGCTTATATCAAAATGCAAAAAAATTTGAATGGTGTTTCGAAATTCGGCGCCGTTTTTATTATATTTAATTTTTACTAATTTAGCAATATTTTAGGAAAAAATGCGTATCTCAAGACCCGTTTGTTATAAACGAATGAAACTTTTTTTGAATATCGGAAACTGTATCTTCTTCATTTTAAAAATATTAAACGTGAAATATTCGAAATGCAAGTTTTTTTTATCAGCAATTGTTTAAACAATTTAAATTTATTATGCTTTCTAGGCCTACAATTACAGTGAAAATTTCACAAAACATACTCTAAACATTCATCTTCAAGTCCCCCAGAGAAAAAATTTGTATTTTCAATTCTGAGAGTCAATATCGCATTTCCCGCCGCGGCATGGTGGTTGGCGCTGAGAACTGCGTAAGAGGCGCGCGTAAGCGACGTACGCATGTGTCAGCTGTTTGAGTGTAAGAAACAAGTTAGAACATTTATTTAAGCATACATTTCAAGGTTAAAATCAATAAGAGCGTTGACAAGTTCATGTTTTGCTGAGTCTCTAGTTAGGAACGTAAAACCCGCTTTAGCCACAGCAACATCTAGAACTGATAAAATTCAGATACTAACTACTCAACCAAATGAATGGACTATCGCTAAAATATGTAGAACATTTTCAGTTATACGATACACAGCTTCAGCTGCATAAAAAGTGCGTAAAAACTCTGGTTTTGCATCTCGACCTGCCCAAAATAAGGGAAAACCATTTCACTTGCTACTGTTAATAAAGTGAAAGATTTCAATCTGTCTGATTACACTGGTTTACAATATTAAACTTTTTGTCTGTTGCCGCGAATCCTGTGGTTGATATTGTTCACTCATCACTTGTTTTTGTCAAATCTACCCTCAAAATTTTTTGAGCAGCTCGAGTTACTTTGTTTTTGATTTCATCATTTATATTAATTTATATCATATATATTAATCGATAACAGGCATATTTTACTGTGTTAAAATTAGTTTCTCTAGTTTTTGTGTCATGAGTAGTTCAAGGAGACGTTGTTTAAACAATCCAGATCATTTTTGCTATATATGAGGAGAAAATGTGTTTAACAATAGTAGAAAAGTTATATCAGAGTTGGTGAAAAATACCTATTTTGAGTATTTTGGGATGCTCTTGGATAAAAATGAGGATGTCTTGGGCTCCCAATTGTGTTTGTAAATCGTGTGTGGAATATTTAAGATTATGGAAAAGTGGTAAAAGAAGTGCCTTTAAATTTGGAACACCGACTATTTGGCGAGAACCTCAAAAGCATCTCATAGACTGTTATTTTTGTAGTGTGAACATAAACGGTTTAAACACTAAAAACCGAGCTAAATGGCAATACCCAAGTACTAGTTGTGTTCAACGTCCAGTGCAGCGTTCACCTCACTCTTCAAAGCTTAAAAATATATCTTAACCATTAGAGCAAGACATTGAAGGACCAAGCTCATCACAAAATGATCCAGATTTTGAAGCTATGTCTAATGAGCCAAAATGCTTTTCCCAAAATGAGTTAGATGATCTTGTAAGAGATTTAAATCTTTCTAAACAAGCTTCAGAATTGTTAGCATCAAGACTAAAAGAAAAAAATTTGCTATCCTCGGATACTAAAATAAGTTTTTATCGTGAAAGAGATACAGAATTACGGTGTTATTTTTCTGAAGAAGATGGCATTACCTTTTGTTCAGATATCAAAAAATTGTTGATAAAAATGGGCTTGAAGCAATACGAACCAAATGACTGGCGTTTATTCATTGACAGCTCAAAACGTAGCCTAAAATGTATTCTATTACATAATGGAAATAAATATGCTGGGGTACCTATTGCCCACAGTACAAAGTTAAAGGAGGAATATTGTAACATTTCGCTAGTCTTGAACAAAATAAAATACAATGACCATATGTGGCTAATTTGTGTCGATTTAAAAATGGTCAACATTCTTCTCGGTCAAAGTGGTTACAACAAGTTTCCCTGTTTTATATGTCTTTGGGGCAGTAGAGCTAAACAAGAACATTGGGTAAGAAAAAACTGGCCCTTGAGAGCAAATATGGAGCCTAGAAAGCACAATATAGTCCACAATTCATTAGTATCTCGTGACAAAATTATCCTTCCACCATTACACATAAAACTGGGCATCATGAAACAGTTTGTAAAATCACTAGATAAAAATGTGAACTGCTTTTCTTACATTTGCCAAAAATTTCCTCAGCTCACTATGGAAAAGATTAAAGCCGGTATCTTTGATGGCCCTCAAATTAGACAACTTACGAATGATACTTAATTTAGAAATTCTATGACTGAGTCAGAACTAAAGGCTTGGACAGCTTTCGTATCTGTGATGCAGAATTTTCTCGGAAATCGGAACTTGTAGAGGACCTTCTGCTACAATTAAGAAATATGGGATGCAATATGAGTATAAAAGTCCACTTTCTCCATAGTCACCTGGACAGGTTTCCGAAAAATTTAGGAGATATGAGCGAAGAGCAGGGAGAGCGTATGCATCAAGACTTACGCGGCATGGAAGAGCGCTATCAGGGTTTCTGGGATACAAATATGATGTCTGACTATTGTTGGTCTCTAATACGTCATTTTCCAAAGTCGACACATCGGAGAAAAGCTTTAAAACGAAGTTTTTTAGAACTCAATGATTAATTGTTTCTTTAAATAAAGTTTTTCTTATTAAATACATGTTTTTTTCTGTCTAATACCTATGTACATAGCTGAAACTCAGAAACTAGAGCTGATAAAAATATTCTAATTATATTTTTGAAAATAGCATATTATATGTAGTCAGCAACAGCTAAAATTTCTTCGGCAACAAATGTACTGTAAACTAGTGTAATAGTAACCTACCATGTTTGGTGGATACTGGAGCAGATGTTTCACTAATGCGCAAAGGTGTATACGCAAACAAATTAAGAGACTGCAAACTGAAAAGAAGTCACGCTAGACTTTATGGCTTAGGCAACGTCGCCGCTAATGTTGTGGGTGAATTTTCAGCAAACGTTATAGTTGACGGTTGTAATAGTCAACACACATTTTTAGTTGTCGCAGATAACAAAATTTTTTTTTTTTTTTTATTTAAACATAGATTTATTTATTGAATCGCTTAAATACTAAAGCCTAACAACAAGTTTTCGAATCTTAAACTAATATTATCTGCTTGTTAGCCCTTATATAAGGCTCCGATAGTTCCGTGAATCTTCATCAAAAGGCTGGACGATTGTTCGTTTTCAGACGTGATTTGTAAGTTCTATGTGCTAGAGCATTTGCAAGCGGGTTCGGGTGCAATTGCAGTTTATCGAGGTATTTTGCTCTGCTGCTATTGATTTCATCTTTGACTGTGGGTATTTCAAGATCTTTATGAATATTCGAGTTCTTTATGTACCAAGGTGCTGCTGTTATCATTCTTAGGATTTTTGATTGTGACTTCTGTATAATATCGATACTACTAGCACAGGCAGATCCCCATAGCTGTATACCATACATCCATATAGGCTTTAGGATTGAATTGTACAAAAGAACCTTATAGTCTAGGTTTAATGCAGACTTTCGATGCAACAGCCAATGTAGTTCGGATCTTTTCAAATTTATTTGTATCTTTTTAGCGATAATATGATTTTTCCAAGTGAGGCGCCGGTCTAGGTGCATACCAAGATATGTAACATTTTTATCCTGGGGAATTATGACTTTGTTTAATGTTATAGATGGGCACGTTTTTGGCTTAAGTGTGAAGGTCACATGCTTCGATTTTTGTTCATTTACTTTAATACGCCACATCTCTAACCACTCCTCGATATGTTTTAGGTGGTTTTGTAAGAGTTTTGAAGCTTCTACTGGACATTTGTTTCTGCATATTATGGCAGTATCATCCGCGAAGGTTGAAGTTAGCAATGAACTGCTAGTAGGGATATCAGATGTGAATATAAGATATAATGTTGGACCAAGGACGCTGCCCTGAGGAACGCCAGCCTTTATTGGAAACTCTTCTGATATATAATCATTCATTTTTATTGTAAACCATCTGTTAGAGAGGTACGAATTAAGAATGCTATGGAAGCTTGGTGGCAGTAGCTTTGTAATTTTATGTATAAGCCCTTCATGCCAAACTTTATCGAATGCTTGGGATACATCCAGAAAAATTGCGGAACAATATTCTCTGTGTTCAAATGCCGTTCTTATCTCATTGGTAATACGGTTTACCTGTTCTATTGTACCATGCTTCTCTCGAAAGCCAAATTGGTGAGTAGGTATGATATTATGTTTTTTGAGAACAGGAGTAATTTTACGTAGTAATATTTTTTCAAACAGCTTTGAGATACAGGGCAGTAGGCTAATTGGTCTGTATGACGATGGCAGAGTTGCGTTTTTGCCGGGTTTAAGAATCATAATGATTTGAGACCTTTTCCATGCTTTCGGAAAGTATCCAAGTTTAAATATCGAGTTGAAAATAATGGATATGTAGGTGATAGCACTACTAGGCAATTCCATTAACATTTTTGGAGTGATTCGGTCATAGCCAGCAGATTTTTTTGGGTCTAGAGTTTGTCTTATTTCTTCGATTTCAGAGATTGTTGTAAAAATTGGGTTTGTACTTATACTACTACATTGAGGTGTGAGTGGAGAACATGTTGAAACCGAGTTGGGATGAAATACCTTTTCAAGATGTTGCGCGAAGCATTTAGCCTTTTCTTCTGAGCTACGCGCCCAAGAGCCATTTTCTTTTCTAAGTGGCATTTCAGGCTTCACTGGCGGCTTGATATTTTTGTTCGCACTCCATAATGATTTTTTTTGGAGACCATTGGGGGTTAGCTTTTTAATGAAAACATTAATATTTTGCTCCTCTTCATGTTTAAGGGCTTGTTTCAGTATTTTCTCCGCTCTTTTGAGTTTAAGTTTTGCTGTAGGCGATCTAGAATTCTGCCACTCTCTTCGGAGTTTTCGTTTTTCTATAACAAGGTGTTCGATTCGACTGTTCGTTTTTTTGTGGGAAAAACTTGTATCAGATACAGACTTTGGAGTAGCTACTGTGGCAGCTGTTATAAGCAAGGAGTTCAGAACGTTAATACTGTCATCAATATCCTCCCCATTCTTAATTTTGAAATTTGTTTGAACATGGCTACTGATAAATTTTTTATATTTCAGCCAATTTGTTTTATGCGTTGTCAATTGGGAAAAATTTTCGATTTTATATGGCTGTTCATATAATGTGATCATAACTGGTGAGTGATCCGAAGACAGATCAGGCCAGGTTTCGGCAGTTATCATACTTCTATCAATATTCTTAATGACTGCAAAATCAATTAAGTCAGGCATTTTCTTAACATCTGTTGGCCAATAAGTTGGCTGTCTAGGTGACACAAAGTCAAGACGTGTTCGCTTATCAATAATAGTGTTATAAAGCTGCCGACCTTTCGGGTTCACAAGGCGTGAACCCCAGTAAGGATGTTTGGCGTTATAATCTCCACCTGCCAAGAACCGATCACCCAATGTGTTAAAAAATTCTTTGAATTGTTTGTCTGTAATTGAGAAACGCGGCGGGCAGTAAATTGCTGAAATTTTCAGATCAGTGCCACGATTTATAAGGCATATTGAAGTGGCTTGCATATAATTCGTACTAAAAGGTTCTAATGAATGATGCTTTAGCCTGCTTCTTATAAGCACTGCTGTTCCACCATGAGCTTTACCATCTGGGTGGTTTGTGTTATAAAATGTGTATCCAGGTATATTAAAGTTATACTTGTTTGTTAGATGGGTTTCTGATATAAGCATAACGTCCACATCATTTTGTGTTAAGAATCGTTTGAGATCTAACTTATGCTGGTTGACACCGTTTGCATTCCATAAGCATATTTTAAGCTGATTCATTTTTTATTAATTAGGGATTGTAGCATTTGTGTTTGGACTTTAATCAAATCCTGGATCATGCTTTGCATTGTTGTCATGAACTGTGACATACATTGTGTAAGATTTAAAATCATTGACTCTAACCCACTAGTTGGTGTGGTGCTTGGGGATACTTTTTCTATATTATTTATGCATGGGTTAGCAATTTGTGTCGCATGGGCATTAACTATGCTTGGATTAGCATTTACAGCATTCGCTTTTAAAATATTGGCATAAGATATTGTATTTGCAAAATTATTGGGGATACTCGAGCCAATGATATTACTTGTGACCGTATTAGTATTTGCCAAATTAGGTGTAATTGGAATTTGGCTGCGTTTTGCTTGAATACCTTGAGCAAGCTTTATTTTAAGGTCTTTATAGACTGCGCGGCCTCTATAGTTTGCGGTGTGGTTACCGCCGCAATTACTGCATTTTTTTGAGAGTACATCTTCCCTCTTTTTACTACACTCGGAAGAGTGGTGAAGATCTCCACAAACTACGCATACAGTGCGCAAGATGCAGTAAGATAACAAAATAAACGTAAATGTAATTCTTGTGTATGATTTTTTGAAAAAATTTGTGGTGGTTTTAGATCACAATGGCTTTAAATTCTCGCCAATAAACGATAACGAAGATACAGAAAAAGCAGAGTTCAATGTTTATAGCGTACTAAGTAAGCTGCAACGGCGAAATAGACGTAGAACCCGAACATAAAAAAGCTATAAAATTACTGATCGATAACTATAAGCCGAGTTGTGTGCAAACAAGCTGCCCTATTAAGTTAAATGTTATACCAAAAGATGCAAATTTTGTCTGCCGTGAGAATCCTAGCCGTATGTCGATGGTAGAGAGGGAGTTTGTGCGTAAGCAAGTCGATAAATGGTTGAAACAAGGCATCATACGTGAATCATGCTCTGAATTTGCTAGTAAAGTCGTACTGGCGAAGAAGAAAGATGGTTGCTACTGATTATGCGTAGATTTTCGTAAGCTTAATTCGTTGGTATTAAGAGATAGATTTCCGGTACCAGTTGTTGAAGAGGTACTCGAAAAGATGCAATCTGCCAAATATTTTACGGTCATGGACCTCAAGAACGGTTTTTTTCATGTTGAAGTCGAGGAGCGATGTCGAAGGTACATGGCATTTGCCACAAAAGAAGGTCTTTACCAGTTTAATAAAACACCGTTTGGCTTTTGCGATTCTCCAGCCGTGTTCGTTTGCTTCATTACTTAAATTTTTCGGCAACTTATAAATGAAGGTTTAATGGAAATCTATGTGCTATCTCAATGCTTACAACATATGCAAACAGTCCTGAAGCAAGCCCAAGAGTACGGTTTAGAAATAAAATGGGCAAAGTGCCAGTTCTTGAAAAGGAGAATTGTGTTTTTGGGCCATGAAATCGAGAATGGGCGTGTTTAGCCGGAGCGAGATAAAATGAAAGCGGTTAAAAACTTTCCGTTGCCGAAGAACATTCGAGGTGTTCAACCGTTTCTGGGTTTAACCGGGTACCTTCGAAAGTTTGTCAGAAATTATGCTGTACTTGTCAGACCGATTACACAGTTGCTTAAGAAAGACACAGCGTTCCAGATTGAAGAGTCCCAAATAAAGGCGATCGAAGATTTGAAGTCGGCTCTTATTTCAGAACCAGTTCTACAAATATATAAACAGAACGCAAACACACAATTGCATGTAGACGCATCGAAACACGGTTTCGGAGCAACGCTTTTGCAGCGGCATGAAGGAATGTGGCACCCAGGTTTTTATTGGAGCAAAAAGACATCTCCGCAAGGGAAAAAGATGCACAGCTACTTTTTGGAAGTGAAGGCGGCGTATTTAGCAACGAAAAAGTTACGCCACTATTTGATTGGCATACAGTTCGATATGGTGACAGATTGCGCAGCTTTCAAGCAGACGAATGCTAAGAAACACATTCCTCGTGAAGTGGTGCAATGGCTGATGCAGCTGCAAAATTTTTTCTTTAACATACAACATCGCGCTGGTTGCCGAATGAAACATGTGGATAGCTTAAGTCGCTTTCCCGTGACTGTGACATCAGGGGTACAAGCTGAATTTTTAAGAGCACAGAAAAATGATGAGCATTTGGCTGCAGTAGCAGAAATTCTTAAATAAAAAGAGTATAACGACTACAAAATAAAAAACAGGTTAATCTACAAGCACGTTGAGGGGCAAGATTTGCTAGCGATACCGAAGAAAATGGAAAACGAAATAATTAAAGAAACGCACAGAGTCAACATATTTTATAATACTTTGTCACTTTTATATTTCCATGTTTTCAAGACTCTAATTAAATAAACGAACACACATTAATGTTTACATATATTACTACTCATTTAACAACCACAGAAATAACTCAAGACAGAGATGATTTCTTGGAAGATTTTGCAAAAAGTTTGAATTTGCTCCAAAAACACGACTTTATTGCCACGGCGCAAGCTTAGCATTTTGTTGAAAAGAAAAAATCAACTGGAAAAGGTGAATTCATTGTTAGTTTAGACTTCGCTGGGGTCGGTGGGACCGTAAAGAGGCACGCACATCGCGCCAGTTTGCAGCGCTTTGATGGCGATCCTATCAACACTCCAAAAAAATTCTATGAATGGGCAAACGACTTCTTCAAAAATATAGATTTCGATATTTGTTCCCAAGCAGAACACGACCGTCATGATAAAAAAGTCATTGAAAAAAGTTTTCAAAATGTCGCTGCTATAAAAAATACGCGTTAGTACCATCAATTCTCAGTTTGAATAAAACAACTCTCAAATTTAAGCTTTATTCTAATGATACGTCTTCGGTGATCCATGTGATCAAATAAAGTTCGTAGCGTCGTCTATCTGTTGTACACCACACATGTATGTATTACATTTTATTTTTTATTTTGGGATGTTAGAAGTTATTATTGTTATTATTTGTCGAATTTGAGCTATAATTGTAGGAAACCTGAAAAGTATCATCATTCATAACGCGCTCTATGAGGCACTGTCAGCATCGTGTCCATCACTCGCTCGCCGGCTGGTCTATGGTGAGACTAAAAATGCGATATTGACTCTTAGAGTCTCTGGGGACATGATGATGATTGTTTAGAGTATGTTTTGTGAAATTTTGTAGTAGTGTTTAATAAGAAAGTCAGACGCAAAATAACACCAAGATTCTCCAAACATCTGATTTCAAAAAACAATAAAGTTACTGTTGTAACTAGCCGAAACAAAAAGATATTTAAAGGAAGATTGAGGAAACGAAATAAGACATAAATATGCGTACCAGCTAAGTACTTTAATCGAAAATGTCATCCAATGAGTACTACAGCTCAATCAGAGCATATGACTGACGCACAAGGAAAATGGATGAGATCAACCTTCACTGAATATGATTGGTTAGTCAATAACATTAATAGCAAATAAACAAAAAAAAAAAAATAACGTACATTATAATAAATAGATATAGATAAAAAAAAACATAAAATAGTATCAGATATAAATATAGATTTACACACTTGTATAAAACCTCCTTTAAGTAATTACTCACTCCTCAACTACCATCCCACCACTCTTCCAGACTATCGATTGTGTCTGCACAAGTCATCAAAATTAACAAACTAACAAACAACAACACCATACTATGCTACCCTTACAGCTAGGACCATCTCGGACAATCACCAACTTTACTAACCTCATCCATATAATCAGACTCGACGAGTACGAAGGTAACATTGCTAACATCTCCCAAAATCTTGAGAGATTCAAACAAACAGCAGTGAAAACTGATTCTATTAGCATAGCTGAATTTAAACTCAAAGAACTACAAAACAAACTACTAACATTGACACCCACAAAAAGACATAACATAAAGGTTAATTAATGGACTAGGCACAGCAATCACATTTATTACCGGAAATATGGACGCACAAGACGCTAAAAACATCAGCACACAAATAGAAAATCTAATATCTAACACAAATAATCCAACAAACACAGTAAAACACAACATGCAATAAACTTTCAACTAATAGATAGATTCAAAAACATTACTGCCCACATCAACACAGAACAAGTCATCATTAAATCGTTCATTGAGCAATCTGCAAACACAATCAAGAGGGAAGAACATATCCTTATAGAAACACAATACCTAAATCTAATTAACTTTAGTATTGACCTGCTCACTAATCATTTATCTAATATAGCAGAAACAATTATGCTGAGTAGACTTAATGTAATACCAAAATTTTTATTGTCAACAAGCGAACTAGAAAGCATTTGAATAAACAAGATATGCAAAATGAGTCGATAGAACAATTATATGAACTGTTAAGCTTACAAGAATGTTATAACAACTCAAACATTATTTTAAACATACGTATACCTAATCTATCTCTAGAAAAGTATTCGCTATATCCCATTGTTCCACAACCTATTAATAACACTAAACTTTTAGTAACTAAGCCATATATAAATTTTAATGTAAAGGGCATACAATATTTAAATATACCTTACCCCAAAATAAAAAGAACATACGGAAGTCAACCATAATTAAACAGAAATTTAAGTGGTAGGTTTACAGAGGCCTTCGCTATCGTAGTGATACGATCACAAAAACCACGCGTCGTCATATTTGATCGCTAGCAAGCATTAAGCGGAACCACCGCGCAAGTTTTTCAGAAACTGCGCCTCACAATGGTGGATTGCTAGCTTTCATAAGCCGAAAGTTAACGACGTTTTGCGAGCACCCTTCGCGGAGATTTTTCAGAAGTTCCATGCAAATCAACCACCAGTCTTACGGAAATTAACCAAAATTGAACAGAAATTTAAGTGGTGGGTTAACAGCTAACGACGTCTTGACCCCACCATTCGCGGAAGTTTTCAGAAGTTCCATGCAAATAAAGCGCCAATTGCATGAAAATAAACCATAATTAAACAGGAATTTAGGTGGTCTCGATAGCAGGCATTAAGCGAAAGCTAATGACGTCAAATGAATCGCCAATCCTACGGAAATCAAGCATAATTGAAACGAAATTTAAGTTGTAGGTTAAAAGAGGCCTTCGCTATCATAGTGATAAGTTAACAAAAACCACCCGCCGCCATGGTGGATTTCTCGCAAGCATTAAACGAAAGCTCACGACGTCTTGCAAGCACCTCTCGCGCTATATTTCCAGAAGTTCCATGCAAATCAAGCATCAATACTACGGAAATAAACCACTAATTAAACAGAAATTGAAGCGGTAGGTTAACAGAAACCACGTGCCATCATAGTGAGCTTCCAGAACACATTAAGAAGAAGCAAACGACACCTTAACACTATCCCTCGCGCAACTTTTCCAGAAGTTGCATGCAAATCAAGCACCACTCGTACTGAAATAAAACGTTAATAAACAGAAATTTAAGTGGTAAGTTAGCAGAAACCACGCTTCATCATAATGAATTGCTTGCATTCATAAAGCGGATGCTAACCACGTCTTTTGCGCACCCCTCGCACAAGTTTTGCAACAGTTCCATGCAAATAAATCGACAAACCTACGGAAATCAAGCATCATTAATCAGAAATTTAAGTGGTTAAAACAGGCCTTCATAATAATAGTGGTAGGTTAAAAAAACCTGAACGCCATCACAGCAGATTTCTAGCAGGGATTAAGCGGAAGCTAACAACACCTTAACCGAATCTTTCGCGAAAGTTTTCCAAAAGTTTTCCAGATTGTACGGAAATAAGCCGTTAATAAACAGAAATTTAAGTGTTCGTTTAACAGAACCCAAGTTTCATAATAGTGGATTGCTAGCATTCATTAAGCGGAAGCCAACCACGTCCACCAATCGTACGGAAATCAACAATAGTTAAAGAAATATTTAATTCAAAGGTTCAAAAAGGCCTTCGCTATCATAGTGATAGGATAAAAAATCTTACACACCATCATAGTAGATTTGTAGCAGGGATAAAGTGGCAGCTAACAACACCTTAACCGTATCTCTCGCGTATGTATGGAAATAACCCTTAATAAGCAGAAATTTAAGTGGGCGTTTAACAGAAACCATGCACCCTCGCGCAAGTTTTTAAGAAGTTGCATGCAAACCATCTACCAATCGTAAGGAAATCAGCAATAGTTAAAGAGAAATTTAAGTGGTAGATTAAAAAGGGCCTTCGCTTTCGTAGTGAGGGGTTAACAAAAACCACGCCTCATCATGGTGGATTGGTAGCATTCATTAGGCGGAAGTTAATGACGTTTTGCGTGCACCGTTTGCGGAAGTTTTCCAGAAGTTCCATGCAAACCAACCACCAATCCTACGGAAATAAACTACAATTAACAGAAATTTAAGTGATAGGTTAACCGACACCACACCTCATCATGGTGAATTTCTAGGAAGCATTAAGCGCCTCACGCGCAAGTTTTCAAGAAGTTCCAAAGAAATCAAGCACCAATCCTACCATAATTACACGCACCTCTTGCGCAGCTGTTCCAGATGTTCCACGCAAATGAAGCACCAATCCTACGGAAATCAACCATAATTAAACTGAAATTTAAGTGGTAGGTTAACAGCAAACTCGCGCCATCATGGTGAATTTCTAGCAGATGTTAAGCGAAAGCTAACGCCACATTAACCGTACCCACGCGCAATTTTTTCAGGAGTAGCATGCAAATCAAGCACCAGTTTTACTGAAATAAACCGTTAATAAACAGAAATTTTAGTGGTAGGTTAACAAAAACCACGCGTCATCATAGTGGATTGCTAGCATTCAGTAGTTGGAAGCTAGCGGTGACCTGCGCCCCCCTCGCGCAAGTTTTAAGAAGTTGCATGTAAATAATGCACCAGTCGCACGGAAATCAACATTAAATAAAGGGAAATTTAAGTGGTAGATTAAGAGAAGCCTTCGATATCATACCGGTAAGGTAACAGGAACCGGGCGCCATTATTGTGGATTTCTAACAAGCATTAATGGAAAGCTGACAATGTTTTGCGCGCACACTTCGTGCAAGTTTTTCTCAGTTCAATGCAAACCAAGAACCAATCCTACGGAAATAAACCGTTACAAAACAGAAATTTAAGTTATCTCTGATATCATACCGGTAGTTTAACAGAAACCACGCGCCATCATGGTGGATTGCTAGCATTCATTGAGCGGAAGTTAGTGACGTCTCGCGCGCACCTCTCAGCGTAAAATCTTCTGCAGTTGCAGTTTAAAAGAAGCTTCCGATATCATACCGAAATCACGCGCTATCATGGTGGATTTTTAGAAATCATTAAGGCAAATCAAGCATGGATCGTAAGGAATCAAACCTTCAATGCACAGAAATATAAGTGGAGTGTTAAAAAAAGCCTATCATATCAAACATGTAGGTTAACATCCCTCGCGCAAGTTTTTCAGAAGCTGCATGCATAGCAAGCACTAATCGTATGGAAATCATTAACAGTTAAAGAGAAATTTAAGTGGTAGGTTAAGAGAAGCCTCGTTATCATAGTGATAGGTTAACGAAACCACGCGATATCAAGTAGATTTCCAGCAGGCATTAAGCGGAAGCTAATGACACTTTAGTCGTATCGCTCGCGAAAAGTTTTCGGAAGTTGCTTGCAAATCAAACACCAATCGTATGGAAATCAGCCATAAATTAACATAAATTTAAGCGGTAAGTTAACAGAGGCCTTCGCTATGATAGTGATAGGTTAACAAAAGCATGCGCCATGGCAGTGAATTTCTTGCGGGAATTAAGCGGAAGCTAGGGACGCCTTACGCACTACCCTCGCGCAAATTTTTCAGAAGTTGCATGCAAGTCAATCACCGATCTTAGGGAAATCTGTCATAATTAAACAGAAATTCAAGTGGTAGGTAAAGAGAAACCTCCGATATCACACTGGTAGGATAACAGAAATTCCGCGTCATCATAATAAATGTTAAGCAGGAATTAAGCGAAAGCAAATTCCTTAACCGTATCCATCGCGCAAGTTTTCTAGAAGTTGCATGCAAATCAAGCACCAATCTTGCTGAAATTAACCGCAGGTAAACAGAAGTTTAAGTGGTAGGTTAAAAAAAAATCAAATAAAGTACCAATCGTACAAAAATTAACCACAATTAAACACAATTAAAGGAGTGATAGGTAAACAAAAACCACGCAGCATCATTGTGGAATTTCAAAAGGCATTAAGCGGAAGCTAACGACACCTTAACCGTATCCCTCGCAAAAGATTTCCAGAAATCGTACGGAAATATGTGGAGGTTTAAAAGAGGTCTGTGATAACAAATCGGTAGATTAACAGAAACCACGCACCTTCATGGTGGCTTTCTAGCAAGCATTAAGCGGAAGCTAACGACGTCTTGCGCACACCCCTCGCGCAAGTTTTTCAGAAGTAACATGCAAATCAAGCACCAATCGGAGCACCAACAATAGCTAAAGAGAAATATAAGTGGTAGAAAAAGATAAGCCTTCGTTATCATAGTGATAGGTTAACAAAAACCACGCGGCATCAAGTAGATTTCAAGCAGGCATTAAGCGTAAGCTAACGACGTTTTTACCATATTCCTCGCGCAAGTTTTCCAGAAGTTGCATGCATATCAAGCACCAATTTTGCGGAAATCAACCGTATATAGATAGGAATTTAACTTGGAGGTTACCACAAACTGCGCCTAATCATCGCGGCATGCTAGCATCCATTAGGCGGAAACGACGCCTGTCTTGCACCTCTCGCGCAACTTTTCCAGAAGCTCAATGCAAATCGGACACAATTCCTTCGGAAATCAACCAAAATTAAACAGAAATTAAAGTGATAGGTAAAGAGAAACCTCCTATATCATATTGCTTCTTAATTGGCGCTATAACCGCCTAGGCGATTTTGGCCGATTTCAATATTGCACGCCAGCCGCTCCTCTGCTTTGCTGCCTGGCGCCAGTTAGATATCCCAAGTGTAGTCAAGTCCTTCTCCACCTGGTCTTTCCAACGTAGAGGAGGCCTTCCTCTTCCTCTGCTACCACCAGCGGGTGCCGCGTCGAATACTTTCAGGGCTGGAGCATTTTCTTCCATACGTACATGACCTAGCCAGCGTAGCCGCTGAATCTTAATTCGCTGAACTATGTCTATGTCGCGGTACAGCTCATACAACTCATCGTTCCATCGTCTGCGGTATTCGCCATCGCAAAAACGTAAAGGACCAAAAATCTTTCGGAGAATCTTTCTCTCGAACACTTCAAGCGCCATCTCATCCGATGTTGATAGGGTCCATGCTTCTGCGCCATACATTAGCACGGGCATGATGAGGGACTTATAGAGCGTGGTTTTCGTTCGTCGAGAGAGGGCTTTACTGTTCATTTGCCTACTCAGCCCAAAGTAGCACTTGTTGGCAAGAGAGATTCTTCGTTGGATTTCAAGGCTGACATTATTGTTGGTGTTGATGCTGGTTCCAAGATAAACAAAGTCCTCTACTTTGTCAAAATTGTAACTGTCAACAGTGATGCGGGAGCCAAGGCGCGAATGCGCTGACTGTTTATTTGATGACAGGAGGTACTTCGTTTTGTCCTCGTTCACCTCCAGACCCATTCGCTTCGCTTCCTTGTCCAGCTTTGAAAAGGCAGAACTAACGGCGCGGTTGTTGAGGCCAATGATATCGATGTCATCGGCATACGGCAGCAGTTGCACACTCTTATAAAAGATGGTACCTGACCGGTTTAATTCAGCAGCTCGAATTATCTTTTCTAGCATAATGTTAAAGAAGTCACACGATAGGGAGTCACCCTGTCTGAAACCTCGTTTGGTATCAAACGGCTCGGAGAGGTCCTTCCCAACTCTGACTGAGCTGGTGGTGTTGCTCAGTGTCATTTTACATAGCCGTATTAGTTTTGCAGGGATACCAAAGTCAGACATCGCGGCATATAGGCAACTTCTTCTCGTGCTGTCGAAAGCTGATTTAAAGTCGACAAATAGATGGTGTGTGTCGATCCTCTTCTCACGGGTCTTTTCCAATATTTGGCGTATCGTGAATATCTGGTCGATGGTAGATTTACCAGGTCTAAAGCCACACTGATAAGGTCCAATCAGTTCGTTGACGGTTGGCTTTAGTCTTTCACACAATACACTCGATAGAACCTTATACGAAATGTTAAGAAGGCTGATCCCGCGGTAGTTGGCGCATATTGCAGGATCGCCCTTCTTGTGGATTAGGCAGAGTACACTTAAATTCCAATCGGCGGGCATGCATTCGTCCGACCATATTCTGCAAATAAGCTGGTGCATGCACCTTTCCAGCTCCTCGCCACCATGCTTGAATAGCTCAGCTGGTAACCCATCAGCTCCAGCGGCTTTGTTGTTCCGTAGCCGCATAATTGCTATTCGAACTTCATCGAGGTCGGGTGACGGGATGTTAATGCCGTCATCAGCGATTTGGGGTTCGGGATCTTCATCTTCTCCGGCGACGCTTTCGCTGTCACCATTTAGCAGAGTGGAGAAGTGTTCCCTCCACAATCTAAGTGCGCTTTGGACATCAGTCACCAGATCGCCGTTCTTGTTCTTACAGGAATTCGCCCCGGTCTTAAAACCTTCCGTAAGTCGCCGCACCTTTTGGTAAAATTTTCGGGCGCTTTTCATGTCGGCTAGCATCTCAAGCTCTTCACACTAACGTATTTCGGCCTCTCTCTTCTTTCTACGGACGATACGTCTCTCTGCCTTTCTCAACTCCCGGTAGCGTTCCCATACAGCTCGCGTTGCGCCCGATCGCAGCGTGGCCCTGTAGGCAGCATCTTTATTTTCCGAAGCGGCGCGGCATTCCTCATCATACCAGTCGTTTTTTCGGGTTCGCTGAAAGCCAACGACTTCTTCAGCGGCGGTACGCAGTGATCGAGAAATGTGCTCCCAGTGCTCACAAATTCCGGTTTCTTGAGAAGTGCTCTCAGTGAGCAGGTGTGAGAGTCGAGTGGTGAAGTTTGCAGCTGTCTGTTGCGATTGCAGCTTTCTGACGTCAAGCTTTCGCTGTGTATTTACACGCACGTTTTTTGATGCACAGAGGCGTATGTGCATCTTGGCTGCGACAAGATAATGATCCGAGTCGATGTTCGGTCCTCGGAGTGTACGTACGTCTAATATACTGGAAGCATGCCTTCCGTCTATCGCAATATGATCGATTTGGTTTCGCGTTTTTCGATCTGGAGACAGCCACGTAGCCAAGTGTATTTTTTTATGCTGAAACCTGGTGCTACAGACCACCATGTTTCGGGCCCCGGCAAAGTCGATCAGTCTCAGTCCGTTGGCGGAGGTTTCGTCGTGGAGACTGAATTTTCCGACAGTGTGACCAAAGATCCCTTTGTTTCCCACCCTGGCATTGAAGTCACCAAGCACGATTTTGATATCGTGACGGGGGCAGCGCTCGTAAGTGCGTTCTAGGCGCTCGTAGAAGTGATCCTTGATCACATCGTCCTTCTCTTCTGTCGGGGCGTGGGCACAAATCAGCGAGATGTTGAAAAATCCCGCTTTGATGCGAATCGTGGCGAGACGCTCGTCCACTGGAGTGAACGACAGTACTTGGCGACGAAGCCTCTCTCCCACCACAAATCCAACACCGAAGTTGCGCTCCTTTACATGGCAGCTGTAGTAGATGTCGCAAGGCCCAACGGTTTTCTTGCCTTGCCCCGTCCATTTCATTTCTTGGATGGCGGTGATGTCAGCCCTTACTCTTACGAGTACATCAGCCAGCCGGGCAGCGGCACCTTCCCCATTAAGGGTTCGGACATTCCAGGTGCATGCCCTTAAATCGTAGTCCTTAAAACATTGCTTGTGGTCGTCATCAAAAAAGGGAGATCTCATCCGAGGCACATTGAAATTTTTCATTGGGTATAGTTTTTTACGTGGCGGGTCCCAAGCCCAGCGCACAACCAAATACTGGAGGGTTGTTTTGTTTTTGAAGACACATTTATATAGCGAGCCGCTTGTTCCAAGTCAGACGCCCGCTTGCAGCCGCACCTCCTGGTGAACAGACGCTGCTGACTTCAGTGAGCCCTTAAACCGAATATCTCGGAGGGGCCCCACTGAAGCTCCCTCTCTTTCTGCCGTGACCCAAGGCTCCACACGGGTTGGTTACCATATCTCACACAAGGGTTGCTCACGTTGCCCAGAGTGCGCGACGAGGACGCAAGAGTAGGGATTGAGTGTAGCCACTCATCTGTAACTGCAGACCCAGAAGAGTTACCACAACCCATTGCACTCTCATATTGCTAGGTTAACAGAAATCCCGCAATATCATAGCAAATTTTAAGCAGGAATTAATCGGAAGAAAACGACACCTTAGCTCTACAAGTTGAACCTCGAATGTATAGTGAATACATGCCTTGTTTTCCAAATAAACCTACCAATGCATCGGTTTTTAACTAATTATATCTTCAAATGATGTTACTTCCAAAACTTTTCGCGAAATTTTTACAAAAGTATAAATGCGTCGAATATGTCTTATTTTACAAAATATACCAACTAGTGCATCGTTTTCGAGCTAATTGTATGTCAAATGATGTTACTTCCGAAAACGTTATTAAAGAAAGTTTTACAAGAGCATAAATGTATCGTACACGTCTTACTTGCAAACTAAACCAAGTAAAGTAACTAATTATATTTCTAAATGATGTTACTCCCAAAACTTTTTCACGGAAATTTTACAAAAACTTAAATGCATGGTACATGTCTGATTTTCCCAAATAAGCCAACAAATGCGCCGTTTTCGAACTAATTGTATTTTATGCCTCGTTTTCTAACTGATTGTATCCAAATGATGTTACCTCCAAAACTTTTTTACGAAATTTTTACAAAAGTATAAATGCATCGTATATGTCTTATTTTACAAATTTTACCAACTAATTGTATCTCAAAATGTGTAACTTCCGAAAACATTATTCAAGAAAATTTTACAAGAGTATAAATGCATCGTACAAGTCATTGAAAAAAGTTTTCAAAATGTCGCTGCTATAAAAAATACGCGTCAGTATCATCAATTCTCAGTTTGAATAAAACAACTCTCAAATTTAAGCTTTATTCTAATGATACGTCTTCGGTG
The DNA here is from genome assembly GCA_951828415.1 of Anomoia purmunda. Taxonomy (NCBI): domain Eukaryota; kingdom Metazoa; phylum Arthropoda; class Insecta; order Diptera; family Tephritidae; genus Anomoia; species Anomoia purmunda. Next base: position 37,917,000 of record OX639994.1, on the reverse strand, counting down.
ATCCATGTGATCCAAATGATGTTACCTCCAAAACTTTTTTACGAAATTTTTACAAAAGTATAAATGCATCGTATATGTCTTATTTTACAAATTTTACCAACTAATTGTATCTCAAAATGTGTAACTTCCGAAAACATTATTCAAGAAAATTTTACAAGAGTATAAATGCATCGTACAAGTCATTGAAAAAAGTTTTCAAAATGTCGCTGCTATAAAAAATACGCGTCAGTATCATCAATTCTCAGTTTGAATAAAACAACTCCCAAATTTAAGCTTTATTCTAATGATACGTCTTCGGTGATCCATGTGATCAAATAAAGTTCGTAGCGTCGTCTATCTGTTGTACACCACACATGTATTACATTTTATTTTTTATTTTGGGATGTTAGAAGTTATTATTGTTTAAACTGATTATAATAAATAAACACCATATATATGCTTAACGTTCAGAAGAATTTGTCGAATTCGAGCTATAATTGTAGGGAACCTGAAAATCATCATCATTCATAACGCGCTCTATGAGGCACTGTCAGCATCGTGTCCATCACTCGCTCGCCGGCTGGTCTATGGTGAGACTAAAAATGCGATATTGACTCTTAGAGTCTCTGGGGACATGATGATGATTGTTTAGAGTATGTTTTGTGAAATTTTGTAGTAGTGTTTAATAAGAAAGTCAGACGCAAAATAACACCAAGATTCTCCAAACATCTGATTTCAAAAAACAATAAAGTTACTGTTGTAACTAGCCGAAACAAAAAGATATTTAAAGGCAGATTGAGGAAACGAAATAAGACATAAATATGCGTACCAGCTAAGTACTTTAATCGAAAATGTCATCCAATGAGTACTACAGCTCAATCAGAGCATATGACTGACGCACAAGGAAAATGGATGAGATCAACCTTCACTGAATATGATTGGTTAGTCAATAACATTAATAGCAAATAAACAAAAAAAATATAAAATAACGTACATTATAATAAATAGATATAGATAAAAAAAAACATAAAAAAGTATCAGATATAAATATAAATATAGATTTACACACTTGTATAAAACCTCCTTTAAGTAATTACTCACTCCTCAACTACCATCCCACCACTCTTCCAGACTATCGATTGTGTCTGCACAAGTCATCAAAATTAACAAACTAACAAACAACAACACCATACTATGCTACCCTTACAGCTAGGACCATCTCGGACAATCACCAACTTTACTAACCTCATCCATATAATCAGACTCGACGAGTACGAAGGTAACATTGCTAACATCTCCCAAAATCTTGAGAGATTCAAACAAACAAAAGTGAAAACTGATTCTATTAGCATAGCTAAATTTAAACTCAAAGAACTACAAAACAAACTACTAACATTGACACCCACAAAAAGACATAACATAAAGGTTAATTAATGGACTAGGCACAGCAATCAAATTTATTACCGGAAATATGGACGCATAAGACGCTAAAAACATCAGCACACAAATAGAAAATCTAATATCTAACACAAATAATCCAACAAACACAGTAAAACACAACATGCAATAAACTTTCAACTAATAGATAGATTCAAAACCATTACTGCCCACATCAACACAGAACAAGTCATCATTAAATCGTTCATTGAGCAATCTGCAAACACAATCAAGAGGGAAGAACATATCCTTATAGAAACACAGTACCTAAATCAAATTAACTTTAGTATTGACCTGCTCACTAATCATTTATCTAATATAGCAGAAACAATTATGCTGAGTAGACTTAATGTAATACCAAAATTTTTATTGTCAACAAGCGAACTAGAAAGCATTTGAATAAACAAGATATGCAAAATGAGTCGATAGAACAATTATATGAACTGTTAAGCTTACAAGTATGTTATAACAACTCAAACATTATTTTAAACATACGTATACCTAATCTATCTCTAGAAAAGTATTCGCTATATCCCATTGTTCCACAACCTATTAATAACACTAAACTTTTAGTAACTAAGCCATATATAAATTTTAATGTAAAGGGCAAACAATATTTAAATACACCTTACCCCAAAATAAAAAGAACATACGGAAGTCAACCATAATTAAACAGAAATTTAAGTGGTAGGTTTACAGAGGCCTTCGCTATCGTAGTGATACGATCACAAAAACCACGCGTCGTCATATTTGATCGCTAGCAAGCATTAAGCGGAACCACCGCGCAAGTTTTTCAGAAACTGCGCCTCACAATGGTGGATTGCTAGCTTTCATAAGCCGAAAGTTAACGACGTTTTGCGAGCACCCTTCGCGGAGATTTTTCAGAAGTTCCATGCAAATCAACCACCAGTCTTACGGAAATTAACCAAAATTGAACAGAAATTTAAGTGGTGGGTTAACAGCTAACGACGTCTTGACCCCACCATTCGCGGAAGTTTTCAGAAGTTCCATGCAAATAAAGCGCCAATTGCATGAAAATAAACCATAATTAAACAGGAATTTAGGTGGTCTCGATAGCAGGCATTAAGCGAAAGCTAATGACGTCAAATGAATCGCCAATCCTACGGAAATTAAGCATAATTGAAACGAAATTTAAGTTGTAGGTTAAAAGAGGCCTTCGCTATCATAGTGATAAGTTAACAAAAACCACCCGCCGCCATGGTGGATTTCTCGCAAGCATTAAACGAAAGCTCACGACGTCTTGCAAGCACCTCTCGCGCTATATTTCCAGAAGTTCCATGCAAATCAAGCATCAATACTACGGAAATAAACCACTAATTAAACAGAAATTGAAGCGGTAGGTTAACAGAAACCACGTGCCATCATAGTGAGCTTCCAGAACACATTAAGAAGAAGCAAACGACACCTTAACACTATCCCTCGCGCAAGTTTTCCAGAAGTTGCATGCAAATCAAGCACCACTCGTACTGAAATAAAACGTTAATAAACAGAAATTTAAGTGGTAAGTTAGCAGAAACCACGCTTCATCATAATGAATTGCTTGCATTCATAAAGCGGATGCTAACCACGTCTTTTGCGCACCCCTCGCACAAGTTTTGCAACAGTTCCATGCAAATAAATCGACAAACCTACGAAAATCAAGCATCATTAATCAGAAATTTAAGTGGTTAAAACAGGCCTTCATAATAATAGTGGTAGGTTAAAAAAACCTGAACGCCATCACAGCAGATTTCTAGCAGGGATTAAGCGGAAGCTAACAACACCTTAACCGAATCTCTCGCGAAAGTTTTCCAAAAGTTTTCCAGATTGTACGGAAATAAGCCGTTAATAAACAGAAATTTAAGTGTTCGTTTAACAGAACCCAAGTTTCATAATAGTGGATTGCTAGCATTCATTAAGCGGAAGCCAACCACGTCCACCAATCGTACGGAAATCAACAATAGTTAAAGAAATATTTAATTCAAAGGTTCAAAAAGGCCTTCGCTATCATAGTGATAGGATAAAAAATCTTACACACCATCATAGTAGATTTGTAGCAGGGATAAAGTGGCAGCTAACAACACCTTAACCGTATCTCTCGCGCATGTATGGAAATAACCCTTAATAAGCAGAAATTTAAGTGGGCGTTTAACAGAAACCATGCACCCTCGCGCAAGTTTTTAAGAAGTTGCATGCAAACCATCTACCAATCGTAAGGAAATCAGCAATAGTTAAAGAGAAATTTAAGTGGTAGATTAAAAAGGGCCTTCGCTTTCGTAGTGAGGGGTTAACAAAAACCACGCCTCATCATGGTGGATTGGTAGCATTCATTAGGCGGAAGTTAATGACGTTTTGCGTGCACCGTTTGCGGAAGTTTTCCAGAAGTTCCATGCAAACCAACCACCAATCCTACGGAAATAAACTACAATTAACAGAAATTTAAGTGATAGGTTAACCGACACCACACCTCATCATGGTGAATTTCTAGGAAGCATTAAGCGCCTCACGCGCAAGTTTTCAAGAAGTTCCAAAGAAATCAAGCACCAATCCTACCATAATTAAAAATAATTTTAAGTTGTAAGTTAAAAGAGGCCTTCGCTACCTTAGTGATAGACTAAGAGAACCCACGCACCATCATGGTGAATTCCTAGCAGGGATTAAGCGTAACCTAGCGACGTGCTACACGCACCTCTTGCGCAGCTGTTCCAGACGTTCCACGCAAATGAAGCACCAATCCTACGGAAATCAACCATAATTAAACTGAAATTTAAGTGGTAGGTTAACAGAAAACACGCGCCATCATGGTGAATTTCTAGCAGATGTTAAGCGAAAGCTAACGCCACATTAACCGTATCCACGCGCAATTTTTTCAGGAGTAGCATGCAAATCAAGCACCAGTTTTACTGAAATAAACCGTTAATAAACAGAAATTTTAGTGGTAGGTTAACAAAAACCACGCGTCATCATAGTGGATTGCTAGCATTCAGTAGTTGGAAGCTAGCGGTGACCTGCGCCCCCCTCGCGCAAGTTTTAAGAAGTTGCATGTAAATAATGCACCAGTCGCACGGAAATCAACATTAAATAAAGGGAAATTTAAGTGGTAGATTAAGAGAAGCCTTCGATATCATACCGGTAAGGTAACAGGAACCGGGCGCCATTATTGTGGATTTCTAACAAGCATTAATGGAAAGCTGACAATGTTTTGCGCGCACACTTCGTGCAAGTTTTTCTCAGTTCAATGCAAACCAAGAACCAATCCTACGGAAATAAACCGTTACAAAACAGAAATTTAAGTTATCTCTGATATCATACCGGTAGTTTAACAGAAACCACGCGCCATCATGGTGGATTGCTAGCATTCATTGAGCGGAAGTTAGTGACGTCTCGCGCGCACCTCTCAGCGTAAAATCTTCTGCAGTTGCAGTTTAAAAGAAGCTTCCGATATCATACCAGTAAGTTAACAGAAATCACGCGTTATCATGGTGGATTTTTAGAAATCATTAAGGCAAATCAAGCATGGATCGTAAGGAATCAAACCTTCAATGCACAGAAATATAAGTGGAGTGTTAAAAAAAGCCTATCATATCAAACCTGTAGGTTAACATCCCTCGCGCAAGTTTTTCAGAAGCTGCATGTATAGCAAGCACTAATCGTATGGAAATCATTAACAGTTAAAGAGAAATTTAAGTGGTAGGTTAAGAGAAGCCTCGTTATGATAGTGATTGGTTAACAGAAACCACGCGATATCAAGTAGATTTCCAGCAGGCATTAAGCGGAAGCTAATGACACTTTAGCCGTATCGCTCGCGAAAAGTTTTCGGAAGTTGCTTGCAAATCAAACACCAATCGTATGGAAATCAGCCATAAATTAACATAAATTTAAGCGGTAAGTTAACAGAGGCCTTCGCTATCATAGTGATAGGTTAACAAAAGCATGCGCCATGGCAGTGAATTTCTTGCGGGAATTAAGCGGAAGCTAGGGACGCCTTACGCACTACCCTCGCGCAAATTTTTCAGAAGTTACATGCAAATCAAGCACCAATCGGAGCACCAACAATAGCTAAAGAGAAATATAAGTGGTAGAAAAAGATAAGCCTTCGTTATCATAGTGATAGGTTAACAAAAACCACGCAGCATCAAGTAGATTTCAAGCAGGCATTAAGCGTAAGCTAACGACGTTTTAACCGTATCCATCGCGCAAGTTTTCTAGAAGTTGCATGCAAATCAAGCACCAATTTTGCGGAAATCAACCAAATATAGATAGGAATTTAACTTGGAGGTTACCACAAACTGCGCCTAATCATCGCGGCATGCTAGCATCCATTAGGCGGAAGCGACGCCTGTCTTGCAACTCTCACGCATATTTTCCAGAAGCTCAATGCAAATCGGACACAAATCCTTCGGAAATCAACCAAAATTAAACAGAAATTAAAGTGATAGGTAAAGAGAAACCTCCTATATCATATTGCATCTTAATTGGCGCTATAACCGCCTAGGCGATTTTGGCCGATTTCAATATTGCACGCCAGCTGCTCCTCTGCTTTGCTGCCTGGCGCCAGTTAGATATCCCAAGTGTAGTCAAGTCCTTCTCCACCTGGTCTTTCCAACGTAGAGGAGGCCTTCCTCTTCCTCTGCTACCACCAGCGGGTACCGCGTCGAATACTTTCAGGGATGGAGCATTTTCTTCCATACGTACCACATGACCTACACAGCGTAGCCGCTGAATCTTAATTCGCTGAACTATGTCTATGTCGCGGTACAGCTCATACAACTCATCGTTCCATCGTCTGCGGTATTCGCCATCGCAAAGACGTAAAGGACCAAAAATCTTTCGGAAAATCTTTCTATCGAACACTCCAAGCGCCATCTCATCCGATGTTGATAGGGTCCATGCTTCTGCGCCATACATTAGCACGGGCATGATGAGGGACTTATAGAGCGTGGTTTTCGTTCGTCGAGAGAGGGCTTTACTGTTCATTTGCCTACTCAGCCCAAAGTAGCACTTGTTGGCAGGAGAGATTCTTCGTTGGATTTCAAGGCTGACATTATTGTTGGTGTTGATGCTGGTTCCAAGATAAACAAAGTCCTCTACTTTGTCAAAATTGTAACTGTCAACAGTGATGCGGGAGCCAAGGCGCGAATGCGCTGACTGTTTATTTGATGACAGGAGGTACTTCGTTTTGTCCTCGTTCACCTCCAGACCCATTCGCTTCGCTTCCTTGTCCAGCTTTGAAAAGGCAGAACTAACGGCGCGGTTGTTGAGGCCAATGATATCGATGTCATCGGCATACGCCAGCAGCTGCACACTCTTATAAAATATGGTACCTGACCGGTTTAATTCTGCAGCTCGAATTATCTTTTCTAGCATAATGTTAAAGAAGTCACACGATAGGGAGTCACCCTGTCTGAAACCTCGTTTGGTATCAAACGGCTCGGAGAGGTCCTTCCCAACTCTGACTGAGCTGGTGGTGCTGCTCAGTGTCATTTTACATAGCCGTATTAGTTTTGCAGGGATACCAAAGTCAGACATCGCGGCATATAGGCAACTTCTTCTCGTGCTGTCGAAAGCTGATTTAAAGTCGACAAATAGATGGTGTGTGGCGATCCTCTTCTCACGGGTCTTTTCCAATATTTGGCGTATCGTGAATATCTGGTCGATGGTAGATTTACCAGGTCTAAAGCCACACTGATAAGGTCCAATCAGTTCGTTGACGGTTGGCTTTAGTCTTTCACACAATACACTCGATAGAACCTTATACGAAATGTTAAGAAGGCTGATCCCGCGGTAGTTGGCGCATATTGCAGGATCACCCTTCTTGTGGATTGGGGAGAGTACACTTAAAGTCCAATCGGCGGGCATGCATTCGTCCGACCATATTCTGCAAATAAGCTGGTGCATGCAGCTTACCAGCTCCTCGCCACCATGCTTGAATAGCTCAGCTGGTAACCCATCAGCTCCAGCGGCTTTGTTGTTCCGTAGCCGCATAATTGCTATTCGAACTTCATCGAGGTCGGGTGACGGGATGTTAATGCCGTCATCAGCGATTTGGGGTTCGGGATCTTCATCTTCTCCGGCGACGCTTTCGCTGTCACCATTTAGCAGAGTGGAGAAGTGTTCCCTCCACAATCTAAGTGCGCTTTGGACATCAGTCACCAGATCGCCGTTCTTGTTCTTACAGGAATTCGCCCCGGTCTTAAAACCTTCCGTAAGTCGCCGCACCTTTTGGTAAAATTTTCGGGCGCTTTTCATGCCGGCTAGCATCTCAAGCTCTTCACACTCACGTATTTCGGCCTCTCTCTTCTTTCTACGGACGATACGTCTCTCTGCCTTTCTCAACTCCCGGTAGCGTTCCCATACAGCTCGCGTTGCACCCGATCGCAGCGTGGCCCTGTAGGCAGCATCTTTATTTTCCGAAGCGGCGCGGCATTCCTCATCATACCAGTCGTTTTTTCGGGTTCGCTGAAAGCCAACGACTTCTTCAGCGGCGGTACGCAGTGATCGAGAAATGTGCTCCCAGTGCTCGCAAATTCCGGTTTCTTGAGAAGTGCTCTCAGTGAGCTGGTGTGAGAGTCGAGTGGTGAAGTTTGCAGCTGTCTGTTGCGATTGCAGCTTTCCGACGTCAAGCTTTCGCTGTGTATTTACACGCACGTTTTTTGATGCACAGAGGCGTATGTGCATCTTGGCTGCGACAAGATAATGATCCGAGTCGATGTTCGGTCCTCGGAGTGTACGTACGTCTAATATACTGGAAGCATGCCTTCCGTCTATCGCAATATGATCGATTTGGTTTCGCGTTTTTCGATCTGGAGACAGCCACGTAGCCAAGTGTATTTTTTTATGCTGAAACCTGGTGCTACAGACCACCATGTTTCGGGCCCCGGCAAAGTCGATCAGTCTCAGTCCGTTGGCGGAGGTTTCGTCGTGGAGACTGAATTTTCCGACAGTGTGACCAAAGATCCCTTTGTTTCCCACCCTGGCATTGAAGTCACCAAGCACGATTTTGATATCGTGACGGGGGCAGCGCTCGTAAGTGCGTTCTAGGCGCTCGTAGAAGTGATCCTTGATCACATCGTCCTTCTCTTCTGTCGGGGCGTGGGCACAAATCAGCGAGATGTTGAAAAATCCCGCTTTGGTGCGAATCGTGGCGAGACGCTCGTCCACTGGAGTGAACGACAGTACTTGGCGACGAAGCCTCTCTCCCACCACAAATCCAACACCGAAGTTGCGCTCCTTTACATGGCAGCTGTAGTAGATGTCGCAAGGCCCAACGGTTTTCTTGCCTTGCCCCGTCCATTTCATTTCTTGGATGGCGGGGATGTCAGCCCTTACTCTTACGAGGACATCAGCCAGCCGGGCAGCGGCACCTTCCCCATTAAGGGTTCGGACATTCCAGGTGCATGCCCTTAAATCGTAGTCCTTAAAACATTGCTTGTGGTCGTCATCAAAAAAGGGAGATCTCATCCGAGGCACATTGAAATTTTTCATTGGGTATAGTTTTTTACGTGGCGGGTCCCAAGCCCAGCGCACAACCAAATACTGGAGGGTTGTTTTGTTTTTGAAGACACATTTATATAGCGAGCTGCTTGCTCCAAGTCAGACGCCCGCTTGCAGCCGCACCTCCTGGTGAACAGACGCTGCTGACTTCAGTGAGCCCTTAAACCGAATATCTCGGAGGGGCCCCACTGAAGCTCCCTCTCTTTCTGCCGTGACCCAAGGCTCCACACGGGTTGGTTACCATATCTCACACAAGGGTTGCTCACGTTGCCCAGAGTGCGCGACGAGGACGCAAGAGTAGGGATTGAGTGTAGCCACTCATCTGTAACTGCAGACCCAGAAGAGTTTCCACAACCCATTGCACTCTCATATTGCTAGGTTAACAGAAATCCCGCAATATCATAGCAAATTTTAAGCAGGAATTAATCGGAAGAAAACGACACCTTAGCTCTACAAGTTGAACCACGAATGTATAGTGAATACATGTCTTGTTTTCCAAATAAACCTACCAATGCATCGGTTTTTAACTAATTATATCTTCAAATGATGTTACTTCCAAAACTTTTCGCGAAATTTTTACAAAAGTATAAATGCGTCGAATATGTCTTATTTTACAAAATATTCCAACTAGTGCATCGTTTTCGAGCTAATTGTATGTCAAATGATGTTACTTCCGAAAACGTTATTAAAGAAAGTTTTACAAGAGCATAAATGTATCGTACACGTCTTACTTGCAAACTAAACCAAGTAAAGTAACTAATTATATTTCTAAATGATGTTACTCCCAAAACTTTTTCACGGAAATTTTACAAAAACTTAAATGTATGGTACATGTCTGATTTTCCCAAATAAGCCAACAAATGCGCCGTTTTCGAACTAATTGTATTTTATGCCTCGTTTTCTAACTGATTGTATCCAAATGATGTTACCTCCAAAACTTTTTTACGAAATTTTTACAAAAGTATAAATGCATCGTATATGTCTTCTTTTACAAATTTTACCAACTAATTGTATCTTAAAATGTGTAACTTCCGAAAACATTATTCAAGAAAATTTTACAAGAGTATAAATGCATCGTACATGTTCGTTTGCAAAATAAACTAAATAAAGTAACTAATTATATTTCTAAATGATGTTCACGGAAATTTTACAAAACACTACAGTCGGTTCTACGTACCAGAATGACCCACATTTTGTCACTTCACGCAACCAGCTAACGAGGAAACGGTAGACCGCGAATTACCTGTGTGGTCGCCAACCATCGGTATTATTCAGAGGCTCAACATCAAAACTAAGGAGGATTAAACAAAGGGTACCGCAGGGTGGCGTCCTGTCTCCACTCCTGTTCAATCCCAACATCTCCAAGCCCACTCAACCGCCATAGGGAGTCATAATAGTTTCTTATGCCGATGATTGCTTGATAATGGCAACCGGTAATGTAGTTGGTGACCTGCGTTCGAAAGTGAGCTTATATCTATCCGACCTTGTCCATTTCTTCACAGGCAGATGCCTCGCGTTGTCCTCTGCGAAGTCATCGGCGACTCTCTTTACCACTTGGACGAAGGAGGCCAGGCTGGATATCAACATCCACATCGATGGCACTTTCATTCCGACGGTTAATCACGCGAAGATTTTGGGGGTGGCCTTCGACAGCCTGCTTTCCTTCTTCGCGCACACTACCGCAGTCGCCAATAGAGAACAGAGCCGCAACAATGTCCTCAAGTCACTCGCCGGCAGATTTTGGGGCAAAGACAAAGAAACGTTGTTGGGAACATACAAGCCGATTGGTGGGCCGGCAATAAACTATGCTGTGCCAGTGTGGTCGCCAGAAACCAGTACGACACAGAGGATGAAGCTGGAGACCTGCCAGAATGCCGCACATCAGAAGGAATCTCCTAGAACAGATGGACGAGATTCAGCCATATATAACGCAACCGCTGGATAAGGAGGCATACCGGTGGGTCCCAAGCAACATCCACAGAGAGACAGTCACCACCACCATCGACTCTACCCAGGTAAATGCCGTAATAGGAGCCCAACCTCCACCAATGTCATATGATAAGTCCCTGCTGCCCCGATAGCCCCGCGTTACTCTGGAACAATTGCGATCTGAATATTTTAGAGGCCTCAACTCCTACCTTTCCAGAATCAACCCTGAAAAACCCAACACATGTCCGGCATGTGGAGATTCTCCGCACGACACTAATCAGCTATTCACATGCCCTCTCAAACCCACTCACCTAAGCCCCTCTCCCTCTGGCCCAACCCTGAGGAAACTGCACGTTTTCTAGGCCTCTCCTTAAATGAGTTTGATGACAACGACCATGGGCCGCTCTTTACAAGGCGTGACCAGCAGTGCATGCAAATCAAGCACCAATCGTACGGAAATCAACCATAAGTAAATAGAAATTTAAGCCGTAGGTAAACAGAGGCCTTCGCTATGATAGTGATAGGGAACAAAACCAACGCGCCATCGTAGTTGATTTCTAGCAGGCATTAAGCGAAAGCTAGCGACGTCTTAAGCGCAAGTTTTTGAGAAGTTGCATGGAATTAAATCACCAATCTTAGTTAAATCTGCCATAATTAAATAGAAATTTAAGTGGTAGGTAAATAGAAACCTCTGATATCATAGTGGTAGGTTAAGAGAAACCCCGCGTCATCATAAAAATTTTAAAGCGGGAATTAAGATTAACAACACCTTAACCGCATCTCTCGCGAAAGTTTTCCAGAAGTAGCATGCAAATCAAGCACCAGTCTTACGGAAATAAACCATAATTAAAGAGAAATTTAAGTGGTAGGCTAACAGAGCCCTTCGCCATCATAGCGATACCCTAACAACACCTACGCGCCATCATAGTAAATTTCTAGCAGTCAATATGATTAACCTAACAGCACCTTAAATGCACTTCTCGCGAAAGTTTTCCAGAAGTTTTTCCAGGGGGTACGAAAACAAACCGTTAATAAACAGAAATTTAAGTGTTCGTTTAACAGAAACCATGCTTCATCGTAGTGGATTGCTAGCATTCATTCATCGGAAGCTAACGACGTCTTGCGCGCTCACCTCGCACAAATTTTGCAGAATTTCCATGCAATTAAATCGCCAATCTTACGGAAATCGAGCACAATTCACCAGAAATTTAAGTAGTAGGTTAAGAAAGCCCTTCACTATAAAAGTGATAGGTTAACAAAACTTTCACACCATCATAACAGATTTTTAACAGGGATTAAGCGGCAGCTAACAACACCCTAAACGTATCTCTTGCGAAAGTTTCCCAGAAGTAGCGTGCAAATCAAGCACCAACCGTACGGAAATAAACCGCTAATAAACAGAAATTTGAGTGGTAGTTTAACAACGTGTCATCATAATGAATTGCTAGCATTCAGTAAGCGGAAACTTACGATGTCTTACGCATCCCTCGCGCAAGTTTTTCAGAAGCTCCATGCAAACCAAGCACCAATCATGCGGAAGTCAACAATAAATAAAGAGAAATTTAAGTAGGAGGTTAAGAGGAGCTTCCGATATTGTGCTGGTAGGTCAACGGAAACTACGCGCCAACATTTTCAATTTCTAGCAAGCATTAAATGGAAGCTAACGATGTCTTGCGCGCAAACCTCGCACAAATTTTTCAGAAGTTCCATGCAAATAAATCGCCAAGGAACAAATCGTACGGAAATAAATCGTTAATAAACATTAATTAAGTGGTCGTTTAACAGAAACAATGTTTCGTCATATCATAGTGGATTGCTAGCATTCATTAAGCGGAAGCAAACGACGTCTTGCGCGCACCCCACACGCATTTTTTAAGAAGTTGCATGCAAATCTTGTACCAATCTTAAGGGAATCAACCATAGTTAAAAGGAAATTTAAGTGGTGGGTTAAGAAAAGCTTCCGATATCAGAAAGATTAAGAAATACTACGCGCCATCATGATAAATTTCTAGCAGGCATTACGGTAAAACTAAAACAACCTTAACTGCATCTCTCGCGCAAGTTTTCCTAAGTTCCAGGTAAACCAAACACCAATCCTAAGAAAATCAACCACAATTATACAGAAATTTTTGTGGTACGTTAGAAGAGGCCTTCGTTACCATAATGTCAGGTTAACCAAAACTAAGCGCCATCATGGTAGATTTCCAGCATACATTTCGTTTTGAAAGCTATTTCACATTCTCTTGACCATACAAATAGTTTGTTTTTCTTAATAATTCGTTTAACGGTTTGGCTATTTCTGCAAAATTTTCTATAAAACGTCTATAGTAGTTGCAAAATGCCACAAATCTGCGCACCTCGTCTGCATCTTTTGGACATGGAAAGTTAGTTATAGTATTATATTTATTTGGATCAGTCGTGATACCTTTTGCTGTTATAAGGTGACCCAAGCAAACTACTTCTGTTTTTAAGAAATTACATTTGTCTGGATTTAATTTTAAGTCATGTTTTTTTAATCTTTCACATTTATTAAATTGTTATTGTGTTCCTGTGGGGTTGAGCCGTATATTATAACATCATCTACATATAAAAATGCAGCTTCTTGGAGTCCACTCAAAGCTATCGTCATCATTCGTTGAAAGCTATTTTTCGTTATTTTTAAACCAAAAGGTAGCCTTTTGAACTGATAATGACCTTTATTAGTTGAAAAAGCTGTAAGCGGTCTAGATAACGTTATTTGATGGAATGAGCTGGTCATGTCCAAGGTGGAAAAATATTTGGCTTTGCCTAGTTTGTCTAACACGTCTTCTAGTCTTGTTAATGGAAATTTGTCATTCACGATTATGTTGTTTAATTGTCTGTAGTCAACTACTAGTCTCCATTTAGTTTCGTCATTTGTACTCTTTTTTGGTACTATTAATAAAGGTGATTTATAAGGACTAGTTGAACATTCAACAATATCCTCTTTAATTAGTTTGTCAACTTGTTTGTTAATTTCATCAACATGAACATTTGGTAATCTGTAGTTTTGTATGCAAACTGGCGTTTTGTCATGTACAGAAATATTCTATGTATAAAAATTGTTTTTTTGTAAGTATGTCTCCTTTTAGATGAAATATTTCATTTTACTTGGTACAAATATTTATTATTGACTCTCTTGCTTCTGGATCTAAATTTTCAAAATTTATAGTATTTTTAATACAATCAATTTGGTCTTTTGAATTATTTTTGGAGTCATATTTTAAAATTGAAAATTTTTTAATTGGTTGAATATGTAAAGGAATATCTTTAACTGTTATGTCATAGTCGTTTGCTTTTATAAACTTTATATGTTTGTAACCTTTCTTTGGAATTATTGTATTAGCTATGAATATACCTGGTGTTATTTCATTTGCGCATACAAAACTGTCTTCATTTAAATTAACATCTACTGTTGGTATTACTTCTGTTCTAGCTGTTAAACGAACGCTTGGTAATGTGCTGAGTTTCATATACATTGGCAAGATTATTTGCTGTTCTTCATGTAAAATTGTGATTACAAAAGTTTCGTAATCTATTTTACAATTATATTTGGTTAAGAAATCTCTGCCTATAATTCCATCTGTAACTATGTTAATATTATCAAAAATATAAAATGCATGTTCAATTTTAAGTTCATCAAACTGAAGTGATAGTTTTGTTTTTGAATTTGTCGTTAATAGATTTTCACTAAGTCTGTTTATGTTATATTGTTGACAATTTGTTATTGGACTGTTTTCTATAGATGATTTTTTTATAATGCACCTGTGTCTATTAAAAATGTTATCGGTTTTTGTACAGTCTTTGATTTAACTATTATGTAATTTGTGTCTTTCTGTATTATACCATACCTATTTCATTTTTTAGCTATAGCCCCAGCTTCTTTCATCTGGGGACGTCCTAGTTTTCCTGAGAATTCTGTCTTTGATTATTAGTATTTGTCCTCTGCTGATCAGAATTTTGTGGACGTCGGTCAGAAAATCTGTTATTGTTATTATAACTTCTGTTGTTGTTATTATAACCTCTATTATTATTATTATTTCTGTTGTTGTTGACATTTCTGTTTTTATTATTATTATTATTAGTATTCCTACTAATGTTATTGGAATTTTGGTTACGATCATCATACCTTCTGTTTCCATTATTGTATCTTGTATTAAATGATTGGCGCGTATTATTGTAGCTATTATTATTAATTCTGTTTCTAAATGTTCGAATTATTAGCTGGTATGTCCACTTCTTGAGCTGTTCGAAGTGCTTCAGAAAAAGTTTGCGGTCTAGCTGCGAAAACAATTTATTTTAATGGTTCATTTACACCATTTTTAAATGCATTTAATGCCAACTAGTCATTAAGCTTAATTATTAATGTCTTATGGGTTGAGCCTTATTGTGAAATTTGAATTTCGTTTAGTGAAGCTGTTATGCTCTCAATTTTTGATGCAAAATTTTGCAATGGTAAGTTGCTTTGCTTAATTGCGCTAAGCGTATTTCGTAACTTTAGCGGATTTCTATTTAGTTTATAGAACTTTTGTAATGTATCTTTGAACTCATTTATAGTAGATGGTACTGTTTCTGCTAAAAGTATATTTTTTACTTTTTGTGCAATTTTGCCTGCTAATATATATTTAAATAGCATATGCCTTTGTGCATCATTCAGTGTATTTGCATAAAACTCAATGGTGTCTAAAAATTTTGTAAGAAGAGGCAGTTGAAAAGTCAAAGCTTGCCATTTTGTTCTTTAGAAATTAATAAATTTTGGAAGTTAAGTTTTGAAATAGCGGATGTATTTCGTCAATTTGATGCTGTTTATTTTGCAATACAACCTCTGCCCAAATCTCCGGTATTTTACATTTTGTATGTTCAATATATGTATGTATGTATCTGAATATGTCCTAGTTGGACTCTTTTCTAAATTGGATAAAATGTTGTTTAATTTGTCTATGTATTTATGTACGAATATTTATTTTAAGCACTTATATTAGCTACTGATCTAGAAATCTGGGGTTGTACATAGTTTTTATAATATTGATGTAACCTAAATAACCCACATGCTCCTGTTGTAATGTGTATACGCTGATACACCTCGCGAAGTTCCTTCCTGTATCTCACCGCTTTACCGGCTCTTGATTTCCTTCTAGGTTTTTCAGTAATTGAGTCGTGAAAATTTTTATAATAATTTTGTTGTATCTTTTTTCTCACTCTATATTCTTCCAAAGAAATAGGGTTTGGTGTAGCCTCTACTGGAGTTGGTGTATATATCGGGGCATCTTTTATATACTGAACTGTATATTCTTCTATTGAAGGGGTTTCTTCCATAGCAAGTAAATGAAAAATCAATACGAAATTACAAATATTTTCTCATGCATTGATTTCACACGGTACTAAATCAAAATATAATTAGGGTAAATGCACTTAGTGTTTTCTCAGTATTTGTTTTGTTTATTGGCCTTCAAATTGCCGAAATGCAATGTCAGCAATTTGATGCCGGAATGTATTATGTATTTTTGCTAAGCGGTCAATCACCAAATGTACTTGTAGTACTTGTTTATTGAGCTCGCTGTTCTGCGCCAAGACATTTGGTTTTATGTTACACTTTGTATGTGGTGCCTTGCGCGCTTGCAGTGTACATTGTACGTGTGTGTGTCAGTATGTATCAGTCTGTGCTATGTGCATTGTGTGTATGTTTGTATGTCTGTATGTATTATCGTTTAGCATATTTGTATATCAGTTTGTAATATTGTACGCAATGTGTATTGTGTGTGTGTGTGTCAGTACGTATGTGCTATTATACTACACGACATCTTAACCGTATCCATCGCGCAAATTTTTCACAAGTAGCATGCACATCTAGCACCAATCGTACGGAACTAAACCGTTAATAAACAGAAATGTAAGTGGTAGGTTAACATAAACAAGACATAATCATAGTGGATTGCTGGCATTCGTTAAGCGAAAGCTAACAACGTCTTGCGCGCCCCTCGTAATTTAAGCGATAGGTCAACAAAGGTCTTCGCTATAATAGTGATAGGTTAACAAAACCTATGCGCCATCATATTAGATTTCTAGCAGGCATTGAGCGGAAGCTAACAACAGCTTAGCCATATCTCGCGCGAAAGTTTTCCAGAAGAAGCATGCAATTCAAGCACCAATCATTAGGAAATAAACCGTTACAAAACAGAAATTTAAGTGGTAGGTTAACAGAAACCACGCGCCATCACGTTGAGCTTCTAGCAAGCATTAAGAGAAAGCTGACGACATCTTGCGCGTACCGCTCGCACAAGGTTTGCAGAAGTTCAATGCAAATCAATCGCCAATCCTTCGGAAATCAGCCATAATTAAACATAAATTTAAGTGGGAGGATAACCCTAGCCTACGCTTCATAGTGAGAGGTTAATAAAACCTACGCGCCATCATAGTGGATTTCTAGCAGACATAAAGGTAAGGTTAACAACACTTTAACCGCATCTCTCGCGCAAAATTTCCCAAGTTCCATGCAAATCAAACACTAATCCTAAGGAAATTAACCATAATTAAACAGAAATTTAAGTAGTATGCTATAAGAAGTTTAAGTGGTGGGTTAACAGAAACTACGCTTTATCATGGTGGATTGATAGCATTCATTAAGCGGATGCTAACGACCGTTGCTATCATAGTGATAGGTTAACAAAAACCACGCGCCATCATAGTGAATTTCTAGCAGTCATTAAGCGGAAGCTAGAAAATTTCAGGCGCTACCCCCACGCAAGGTTTTCGGAAAGTACACCTCTTCACGGTGGATTGCCAGCATTCATAAGGCGGAAGTTAACGACGTTTCGCGTGATCCCTTCTCGGAAGTTTTCCAGAAAATCCATACAAATACACCACCAATCCTACGGAAATCAGAAACAATTAAACAGAAATTTAAGTGGTTGGTTAACAGAGGCCTCCGATATAATACCGGTTGGTTAACAGGAACCACGCGTCATCGTGGAGAATTCCTAGCATTCATTAAATGGAAGCTAACGACGTCTTGCGCACAACCCTCGCGCTCAACTTGCACGCAAATCATGCACCAATCAAACGGATATCAACAATGATTAAAAAGAAATTTAAGCAGTAGGTTAGGAAAAGCCTCCGATATAATACCGGTTGGTTAACAGAAACCGCGCGCCATCATGGTGGATTTCCAAAATGCCTTAAGCGAAAGCTAACGACACGTTAGCCGTATCAATCACGCAATTTTTCTAGAAGTTTCATGCAAATCAAACACCAATCGTACGGTAATAAACCATAATTAAAGAGAAATTTTAGTGGTAGGTTACCAACCACCTTCGCTATCGTAGTGATAGTTTAACAGTAGCCACGTACTATCATAGTGGATTTCTAGCCGGCATTAAGCGGAAGCTAACAACACCTTTACCCTAACTCTCGCGAAAGTTTTCCAGAAGTCGCATGCAAATCAAGCAACAATCGTACTGAAATAAACCATTAATAGACAGAAATTTAGGTGGTAGGCTAACAGGAATCACGCGTCATCATAGTGATATCCTAGCATGCATTAAGCAGAAGCTGGCGATGTCTTGCGCGCACCCCTCGCGCAAGGTTTTCAGAAGTTGCTTCAAATCATGCACCAATCGTACTGAAATCAACAATACATAAAGATAAATTTAAGTGATAGTTTACGAGAAGCTGCCGATATCATACCGGTAAGTTAGCAGAAACCACGCGGCATGATAGTGGATTTCTAGAAAGAAAAAGTGGAAGCTAGCGACGTCCTGCGCGCACGCTCCGCACAAGTTTTGCAGAAGTTCCATACAAATCAATCGCCAATACCACGGAAACCAGCTATAATTAAACATAATTTTATTTGACAGATCATAAGAGGCCATCGCTATCATAGTGATAACAACACCTTTACCGTAAGCACCAGTCATACTGAAATAACCTGTTAATAAACAGAAATTTAGGTGGTAGGTTAACAGGAACAACGCGTCCTCATAGTAAATTGCTAGCATGCATAAAGCGGAAGCTAGCGACGCCTTGCGCGCACCCCTCGGGCAAGTTTTTCACAAGTTACATGGAAATCATGCACCAATCGTACGGAAACCTACAATAGTCAAAGATAAATGTAAGGGGTAGGTTAGCAGAGGCCTTCGCTATCATAGTGATAGGTTAATTAAACCACGCGCCATCTTACTGGATTTCTACCAGTCATTAAACGGAAGCAAACGAGGTCTTACGCAAATCATGCATCAATCGTACGGAAATCAACCGTTAATAAACAGAAATTTAAGTCGTAGGTTAATAAAGACCTTCGCTATTTACAGAAGTGCCATGCAAATCAATCGCCAATCCTAAAAAATCAAGCATAATTAAGCAGAAATTTAAGGGGCAGGTTCTAAGAGGCCTTCGCTATCATGGAGAGAGGTTAACAAAACCTACGCGCCATCATAGTAGATTTCTAGCAGACATTATCTCGCGAGAGTTTTCCAGAAGTAGCATGAAAATCAAACCAATCCTATGGAAATGAACCGTTATTAGATAGAAATTTAAGTGGTAAGTTAACATAAACCACGCGCTGTCATAGTGGCTTGCTAGCATTGATTAAGCGGAATCTAATGAAGCCTTGCGCCCACCCCTCACGCAAGTTTTTCAGAAGTTGCATGCAAATCGTGCACCGATTGTATTGAAACCAACAGTAGTTAAAAAGGAATTTAAGTGGTAGGTTTTGAGATGCCTTCGCTATCATTGTGACAGGTTAACAAAGGCTACGCGCCATCATAGTGGATTTTTAGCATTCATTAAGCGGAAAGTAAAAAAGTCTTGCAAGCACTCCTCACGTAAGGTTTCCAAATTTCCATGCAAATAAAGCACCAATCCTACGGAAATAAACCATAATTAAACAGAAATTTAAGTGATCTCTGATATCATACCGGTCGGTTAACAGAAACAACGCGTCGTCATTGCTAATTTCTAGCAGGCATTAAGTGGAAGCTTGTACGTCTTACGTCCCAATTAAGCAGATATTTAAGTGGTAGCTAAAGAGTAACCCCCAGTATCAAAGTGGTAGGTTACCAGACATCCAGCATCATCGCAGAGGATTTCTAACATATAATAAGCGAAAGCTAACGACACTTTAGAATCCCTCGTGCAATTTTTCCAGAAGTTGCATGCAAGCCAATCACCAATCGTACGGAAATCAATAATAATAAAATAGAAATTTGGGTGGAAGGTTAACAGAGACCTCCGATATCATAGCGGTCGGTTCCCAGAATTCACGTGCCATCATGCCGAATTTTTAGCAGGCATTAACCGGAACCTAACGACACATTAGCCGTATAGCTCCCGCTAGTTTTCCAGAAGTTGCATGCAAATCAGGTACCAGTCGTACGGAAATCAATAATAATTAAACAGAAATTTGGGTTGTTGGTTAGCAGATACCTTCGATATCATAGTGGAATCACGTGCCATCATGGTGAATTTCTTGCAGACAATAACCAGAAGCTAACGACATATTAGCCGTATCGCTCGCGCAAGTTTCCCAGAAGTTGCATGCACATCAAGCACCAATCGTACAAAAATCAAACATAATTAAGCTGAAATCTGGATGGTATTTTAACAGGGACCTCCGATATCATAGTGGTGGAATAACAGGAACCACATGCCATCATGGTGAATTTCTTGCAGGCATTATTCGGAAGCTAACGATACCTTAGCCGTATCCCTCATGCAAGCTTGCAAGAAGTCGCATGCAAATCAAGCACCAGTCGTACGGAAATCAATTATAATTAAACAGAAATTAGGGTGGTAGGTTAGCAGAGACCTCCCTTATCATAGTGGTGGGTTAACAGGGACCACGTGTCATCATGGTGAATTTTTAGCAGATATTAACCGGAAGCTAACGACACCTTATCCAGAAGTTGCATGCAAATCAAGCACCAATTGGACGGAAATCAACCATAATAATAAAGAAATTTGGGTGGTAGGTTAACAGAGACCTCCGATATCATAGTGTTCTCTTCCCGGAAACCACGTTTAATTTCTAGCAGACATTAACCGGAAGCTAACGCCACCTTAGCCGCACCCCTTGGAAAAGTTTTCCAGACATTGCATGCAAATCAAACACCAATCGTACGGAAATCAACCATAATTAAGTAAAAATTTGAGCGGTAGGTTAACAGAGACCTCCGATATCATAGTGTTAGGTAAACAGAAACCACGCGTCATTGTGGTGAATTTCTAGCTGGCATCAAGACGAAGCGAATGACACCTTAGAAGCACCCCTTGCAAAAGTTTTCCACAAGTTGCATGCAAATAAAGCACCAATCGTACGGAAATCAACCATAATTAAGTAAAAATTTGAGCGGTAGGTTAACAGAGACCTCCGATATCATAGTAGTGGCTTGACAGAAAGCACGTGCCATCATGGTGAATTTTTAGCAGACATTAACCGCAAACTAACGACACCTTAGGGGTGTCCCTCGAAGTTGCATGTAAATCAATCACCAATCGTACGGAAATCACCTATAACTAAAAAGAAATTTGGGTGGTAGGTTAGCAGAGACTTCAGATATCATAGTGGTGGGTTACCAGAAACCACGTGTCATCATGGTGAATTTTAGGGAGATATTCACCGGAAGCTAACGACACCTTAGCCGTATCGCTCGCGCAAGTTTTCCAGAAGTTGCGTGGAAATCAAGCACCAATTTTACCAAAATCAACCATAATTAAACAGAAATCTGCGCGGTAGGCAAAGAGAGACCTCCGATATCATAGTGTTTGGTTCCCAGAAACCACATGCCATCATGGTGAATTTGTAACAGACACTAATCGGAAACTAAAAATACCTTAGCCGTATCCCTCGTGCAAGTTTGCCAGAAGTCGTATGCAAATCAAGCGCCAGTCATACGGAAACCAATCATAATTATAATGAAATTTGGGTGGTAGGTTAACAGAGACCTCCGATTGCATAGTGGTGGGTTAACAGAAATCACGTGTCATCATGGTGAATTTTTAGCAGACATTAACCGCAAACTAACGACACCTTAGGGGTGTCCCTAGAAGTTGCATGCAAATCAATCACCAATCGTACGGAAATCACCCATAACTAAACAGAAATTTGGGTGGTAGGTTAGCATAGACTTCAGATATCATAGTGGTGGGTTACCAGAAACCACGTGTCATCATGGTGAATTTTTGGCAGATATTAACCGGACAACGACACCTTAGCCGTATCCTTCATGCAAGCTTGCCAGAAGTTGCATGCAAATCAAGCACCAGTCGTACGGAAATCAACCACAATTAAATTGAAATCTGGATGGTATTTTAACAGAGACCTACGATATCATAGTGGTGGATTCGTAGATACAACGTGTCAGCATGGAAAACTACTATCAGGCATTAAGCGGAAGCTAAGGGCGCCTTATCCGTATCCCTCGTGGAAATTTTCCAGAAGTTGCATGCAAATCAAGCACCAACCGTACGGAAAACAACCATAATTAAATAGAAATTTGTGTGGTAAGTTAACAGAGACCCACGATATCATAGTGGTGGATTGGTAGAAACAACGTGTCAGCATAGTAAACTTCTAGTAGACTTCAGATATCATAGTGGTGGGTTACCAGAAACCACGTGTCATCATGGTGAATTTTTGGCAGATATTAACCGGAAGCTAACGACACCTTAGCCGTATCCCTCGTGCAAGCTTGCCAGAAGTTGCATGCAAATCAAACACCAGTCACACGGCAATCAGTCATAATTAAACAATAGACAATAACCAAAAGCTAACGACCCATTAGCCGTACCGCTCGTGAAAACTTGTCAGAAGTTGCATGCAAATCAAGCACCAATCGTACTGAAATCAATCATAATTATACAGAAATTTGGGTGGTAGGCTAGCAGAGACCTCCGAAACCAAGTGCCATCATGGTGAAGGAGCATGCAAATCAAGCAAAATCGTACGGAAATTACCCATATCTAAACAGAAATTTGGGTGGTAAGTTAACAGAGACCTCCGATATCATAGTGGTGGCGTCCCAGAAACCACGTGTCACCATGGTGAATATCTAGCAGGCATTAAACGGAAGCTAACAACACCTTAGCATCATCCCTTCCGCTAGTTTTCCAGAAGTTGCATGCAAACCAAGCACCAATCGTAGGGAAATCAACCATAATTAAAAAGAAATTGGGATGGTAGGTTCACAGAGACCTCCGATATCATAGTGGTGGGTAAACAGAAACCGCACGCCATCATTGTGAATTTCTAGCAGACATTAACCGGAAGCTAACGACACCCTAGCCGCTTCGCTCGCGTAAGTTTTCCAGTAGTTGCATGCAAATCAAGCACCAGTCGTACGGAAATCAACCATAATTAAGTAAAAATTTGAGCGGTAGGTTAACAGAGACCTCCGATATCATAGTGTTAGGTAAACAGAAACCACGCGTCATTGTGGTGAATTTCTAGCTGGCATCAAGGCGAAGCGAACGACACCTTAGCCGCACCCCTTGGAAAAGTTTTCCAGACATTGCATGCAAATCAAACAACAATCGTAAGGAAATCAACCATAATTAAGTAAAAATTTGAGCGGTAGGTTAACAGAGACCTCCGATATCATAGTGTTAGGTAAACAGAAACCACGCGTCATTGTGGTGAATTTCTAGCTGGCATCAAGACGAAGCGAACGACATCTTAGCCGCACCCCTTGCAAAAGTTTTCCACAAGTTGCATGCAAATAAAGCACCAATCGTACGGAAATCAACCATAATTAGGTAAAAATTTGAGCGGTAGGTTAACAGAGACCTCCGATATCATAGTAGTGGCTTGACAGAAAGCACGTGCCATCATGGTGAATTTTTAGCAGACATTAACCGCAAACTAACGACATGCAAATCAATCACCAATCGTACGGAAATCACCTATAACTAAAAAGAAATTTGGGTGGTAGGTTAGCAGAGACCACCGATATCATAGTGGTGGATTCGCAGAAACCGCGTGTCGTCATGGTGAGCTTCAGGCAGGCATTAACCGCAAACTAACGACACCTTAGCCGTATCGCTCGCGTAAGTTTTCCAGTAGTTGCATGCAAATCAAGCACCAGTCGTACGGAAATCAACCATAATTAAGTAAAAATTTGAGCGGTAGGCAAACAGAGACCTCCGATATCATAGTGTTTGGTTCCCAGAAACCACATGCCATCATGATGAATTTGTAACAGACACTAGTCGGAAACTAAAAATACCTTAGCCGTATCCCTCGTGCAAGTTTGCCAGAAGTCGTATGCAAATCAAGCGCCAGTCATACGGAAACCAATCATAATTATAATGAAATTTGGGCGGTAGGTTAACAGAGACCTCCGATATCATAGTAGTGGCTTGACAGAAAGCACGTGCCATCATGGTGAATTTTTAGCAGACATTAACCGCAAACTAACGACACCTTAGGGGTGTCCCTCGAAGTTGCATGCAAATCAATCACCAATCGTACGGAAATCACCTATAACTAAAAAGAAATTTGGGTGGTAGGTTAGCAGAGACCTCCGATATCATAGTGGTGGATTCGCAGAAACCGCGTGTCGTCATGGTGAGCTTCAGGCAGGCATTAACCGGAAGCTAACGACACCTTAGCCGTATCGCTCGCGCAAGTTTTCCAGAAGTTGCGTGGAAATCAAGCACCAATTTTACCAAAATCAACCATAATTAAACAGAAATCTGCGCGGTAGGCAAAGAGAGACCTCCGATATCATAGTGTTTGGTTCCCAGAAACCACATGCCATCATGGTGAATTTGTAACAGACACTAATCGGAAACTAAAAATACCTTAGCCGTATCCCTCGTGCAAGTTTGCCAGAAGTCGTATGCAAATCAAGCGCCAGTCATACGGAAACCAATCATAATTATAATGAAATTTGGGTGGTAGGTTAACAGAGACCTCCGATTGCATAGTGGTGGGTTAACAGAAATCACGTGTCATCATGGTGAATTTTTAGCAGACATTAACCGCAAACTAACGACACCTTAGGGGTGTCCCTAGAAATGCATGCAAATCAATCACCAATCGTACGGAAATCACCCATAACTAAACAGAAATTTGGGTGGTAGGTTAGCATAGACTTCAGATATCATAGTGGTGGGTTACCAGAAACCACGTGTCATCATGGTGAATTTTTGGCAGATATTAACCGGACAACGACACCGTAGCCGTATCCTTCATGCAAGCTTGCCAGGAGTTGCATGCAAATCAAGCACCAGTCGTACGGAAATCAACCACAATTAAATTGAAATCTGGATGGTATTTTAACAGAGACCTACGATATCATAGTGGTGGATTCGTAGATACAACGTGTCAGCATGGTAAACTTCTATCAGGCATTAAGCGGAAGCTAAGGACGCCTTATCCATATCCCTCGTGGAAATTTTCCAGAAGTTGCATGCAAATCAAGCACCAATCGTACGGAAAACAACCATAATTAAATAGAAATTTGTGTGGTAAGTTAACAGAGACCCACGATATCATAGTGGTGGATTGGTAGAAACAACGTGTCAGCATAGTAAACTTCTAGTAGACTTCAGATATCATAGTGGTGGGTTACCAGAAACCACGTGTCATCATGGTGAATTTTTGGCAGATATTAACCGGAAGCTAACGACACCTTAGCCGTATCCCTCGTGCAAGCTTGCCAGAAGTTGCATGCAAATCAAACACCAGTCACACGGCAATCAGTCATAATTAAACAATAGACAATAACCAAAAGCTAACGACCCATTAGCCGTATCGTTCGTGAAAACTTGTCAGAAGTTGCATGCAAATCAAGCACCAATCGTACTGAAATCAATCATAATTATACAGAAATTTTTGGGTGGTAGGCTAGTAGAGACCTCCGAAACCAAGTGCCATCATGGTGAAGGAGCATGCAAATCAAGCAAAATCGTACGGAAATTACCCATATCTAAACAGAAATTTGGGTGGTAAGTTAACAGAGACCTCCGATATCATAGTGGTGGCGTCCCAGAAACCACGTGTCACCATGGTGAATATCTAGCAGGCATTAAACGGAAGCTAACAACACCTTAGCATCATCCCTTCCGCTAGTTTTCCAGAAGTTGCATGCAAACCAAGCACCAATCGTAGGGAAATCAACCATAATTAAAAAGAAATTGGGATGGTAGGTTCACAGAGACCTCCGATATCATAGTGGTGGGTAAACAGAAACCGCACGCCATCATTGTGAATTTCTAGCAGACATTAACCGGAAGCTAACGACACCCTAGCCGCGTCGCTCGCGTAAGTTTTCCAGTAGTTGCATGCAAATCAAGCACCAAAATCAAGCACGGAAATCAACCATAATTAAGTAAAAATTTGAGCGGTAGGTTAACAGAGACCGCCGATATCATAGTGTTAGGTAAACAGAAACCACGCGTCATTGTGGTGAATTTCTAGCTGGCATCAAGGCGAAGCGAACGACACCTTAGCCGCACCCCTAGGAAAAGTTTTCCAGACATTGCATGCAAATCAAACAACAATCGTAAGGAAATCAACCATAATGAAGTAAAAATTTGAGCGGTAGGTTAACAGAGACCTCCGATATCATAGTGTTAGGTAAACAGAAACCACGCGTCATTGTGGTGAATTTCTAGCTGGCATCAAGACGAAGCGAACGACATCTTAGCCGCACCCCTTGCAAAAGTTTTCCACAAGTTGCATGCAAATAAAGCACCAATCGTACGGAAATCAACCATAATTAAGTAAAAATTTGAGCGGTAGGTTAACAGAGACCTCCGATATCATAGTAGTGGCTTGACAGAAAGCACGTGCCATCATGGTGAATTTTTAGCAGACATTAACCGCAAACTAACGACACCTTAGGGGTGTCCCTCGAAGTTGCATGCAAATCAATCACCAATCGTACGGAAATCACCTATAACTAAAAAGAAATTTGGGTGGTAGGTTAGCAGAGACCTCCGATATCATAGTGGTGGATTCGCAGAAACCGCGTGTCGTCATGGTGAGCTTCAGGCAGGCATTAACCGCAAACTAACGACACCTTAGCCGTATCGCTCGCGCAAGTTTTCCAGAAGTTGCGTGGAAATCAAGCACCAATTTTACCAAAATCAACCATAATTAAACAGAAATCTGCGCGGTAGGCAAACAGAGACCTCCGATATCATAGTGTTTGGTTCCCAGAAACCACATGCCATCATGGTGAATTTGTAACAGACACTAATCGGAAACTAAAAATACCTTAGACGTATCCCTCGTGCAAGTTTGCCAGAAGTCGTATGCAAATCAAACGCCAGTCATACGGAAACCAATCATAATTATAATGAAATTTGGGTGGTAGGTTAAAAGAGACCTCCGATTGCATAGTGGTGGGTTAACAGAAATCACGTGTCATCATGGTGAATTTTTAGCAGACATTAACCGCAAACTAACGACACCTTAGGGGTGTCCCTAGAAGTTGCATGCAAATCAATCACCAATCGTACGGAAATCACCCACAACTAAACAGAAATTTGGGTGGTAGGTTAGCATAGACTTCAGATATCATAGTGGTGGGTTACCAGAAACCACGTGTCATCATGGTGAATTTTTGGCAGATATTAACCGGAAGCTAACGACACCTTAGCCGTATCCTTCATGCAAGCTTGCCAGAAGTTGCATGCAAATCAAGCACCAGTCGTACGGAAATCAACCACAATTAAATTGAAATCTGGATGGTATTTTAACAGAGACCTACGATATCATAGTGGTGGATTCGTAGATACAACGTGTCAGCATGGTAAACTTCTATCAGGCATTAAGCGGAAGCTAAGGACGCCTTATCCGTATCCCTCGTGGAAATTTTCCAGAAGTTGCATGCAAATCAAGCACCAATCGTACGGAAAACAACCATAATTAAATAGAAATTTGTGTGGTAAGTTAACAGAGACCCACGATATCATAGTGGTGGATTGGTAGAAACAACGTGTCAGCATAGTAAACTTCTAGTAGACTTCAGATATCATAGTGGTGGGTTACCAGAAACCACGTGTCATCATGGTGAATTTTTGGCAGATATTAACCGGAAGCTAACGACACCTTAGCCGTATCCCTCGTGCAAGCTTGCCAGAAGTTGCATGCAAATCAAACACCAGTCACACGGCAATCAGTCATAATTAAACAATAGACAATAACCAAAAGCTAACGACCCATTAGCCGTATCGCTCGTGAAAACTTGTCAGAAGTTGCATGCAAATCAAGCACCAATCGTACTGAAATCAATCATAATTATACAGAAATTTGGGTGGTAGGCTAGCAGAGACCTCCGAAACCAAGTGCCATCATGGTGAAGGAGCATGCAAATCAAGCAAAATCGTACGGAAATTACCCATATCTAAACAGAAATTTGGGTGGTAAGTTAACAGAGACCTCCGATATCATAGTGGTGGCGTCCCAGAAACCACGTGTCACCATGGTGAATATCTAGCAGGCATTAAACGGAAGCTAACAACACCTTAGCCGCATCCCTTCCGCTAGTTTTCCAGAAGTTGCATGCAAACCAAGCACCAATCGTAGGGAAATCAACCATAATTAAAAAGAAATTGGGATGGTAGGTTCAAAGAGACCTCCGATATCATAGTGACATACAGACATTAACCGGAAGCTAACGACACCCTAGCCGCGTCGCTCGCGTAAGTTTTCCAGTAGTTGCATGCAAATCAAGCACCAGTCGTACGGAAATCAACCATAATTAAGTAAAAATTTGAGCGGTAGGTTAACAGAGACCTCCGATATCATAGTGTTATGTAAACAGAAACCACGCGTCATTGTGGTGAATTTCTAGCTGGCATCAAGGCGAAAAGAACGACACCTTAGCCGCACCCCTTGGAAAAGTTTTCCAGACATTGCATGCAAATCAAACAACAATCGTAAGGAAATCAACCATAATTTAGTAAAAATTTGAGCGGTAGGTTAACAGAGACCTCCGATATCATAGTGCTAGGTAAACAGAAACCACGCGTCATTGTGGTGAATTTCCAGCTGGCATCAAGACGAAGCGAACGACATCTTAGCCGCACCCCTTGCAAAAGTTTTCCACAAGTTGCATGCAAATAAAGCACCAATCGTACGGAAATCAACCATAATTAAGTAAAAATTTGAGCGGTAGGTTAACAGAGACCTCCGATATCATAGTAGTGGCTTGACAGAAAGCACGTGCCATCATGGTGAATTTTTAGCAGACATTAACCGCAAACTAACGACACCTTAGGGGTGTCCCTCGAAGTTGCATGCAAATCAATCACCAATCGTACGGAAATCACCTATAACTAAAAAGAAATTTGGGTGGTAGGTTAGCAGAGACCTCCGATATCATAGTGGTGGATTCGCAGAAACCGCGTGTCGTCATGGTGAGCTTCAGGCAGGCATTAACCGCAAACTAACGATACCTTCATACCATAATTAAACAGAAATCTGCGCGGTAGGCAAACAGAGACCTCCGATATCATAGTGTTTGGTTCCCAGAAACCACATGCCATCATGGTGAGTTTGTAACAGACACTAATCGGAAACTAAAAATACCTTAGACGTATCCCTCGTGCAAGTTTGCCAGAAGTCGTATGCAAATCAAGCGCCAGTCATACGGAAACCAATCATAATTATAATGAAATTTGGGTGGTAGGTTAACAGAGACCTCCGATTGCATAGTGGTGGGTTAACAGAAATCACGTGTCATCATGGTGAATTTTTAGCAGACATTAACCGCAAACTAACGACACCTTAGGGGTGTCCCTAGAAGTTGCATGCAAATCAATCACCAATCGTACGGAAATCACCCATAACTAAACAGAAATTTGGGTGGTAGGTTAGCATAGACTTCAGACATCATAGTGGTGGGTTACCAGAAACCACGTGTCATCATGGTGAATTTTTGGCAGATATTAACCGGAAGCTAACGACACCTTAGCCGTATCCTTCATGCAAGCTTGCCAGAAGTTGCATGCAAATCAAGCACCAGTCGTACGGAAATCAACCACAATTAAATTGAAATCTGGATGGTATTTTAACAGAGACCTACGATATCATAGTGGTGGATTCGTAGATACAACGTGTCAGCATGGTAAACTACTATCAGGCATTAAGTGGAAGCTAAGGACGCCTTATCCGTATCCCTCGTGGAAATTTTCCAGAAGTTGCATGCAAATCAAGCATAATTAAATAGAAATTTGTGTGGTAAGTTAACAGAGACCCACGATATCATAGTGGTGGATTGGTAGAAACAACGTGTCAGCATAATAAACTTCTAGCAGACATAAAACGGAAGCTAACGATACCTTAGCCGTATCCCTCGTGCAAGCTTGCCAGAAGTTGCATGCAAATCAAACACCAGTCACACGGCAATCAGTTATAATTAACCCTTCGTTGGTGTGGTGACTAAAAGTTCCTTGAGTGGTGTGGTGGGGTATGACATACCCCATGCCTATCAATTTCAAATAAATACCAAATTCCAATAATAGCAATATTTTGTGGTGATTTATTATTCTTTAACTAATTTTTAAAAAGTGTTAATTTGAAAACATAACAATTTTTCCTTCGTATTCAATATTATAGCCATAAAAAAAAGACAATATAAATTATTCCAAAAAGTGAGGTTCCAGTTTTCTGAAACTTTTTTTTTTTTGTATTTAAACAATTTCAAAACTGTTTTTACATTTCAAAAGTAAAAATAACATTTATTTAAAGGAAAGAAAATTCACTGTAATGCATTAATTACATAAAAAGTTATGGCGATCGAATATGATACCCCAGCCCACTTTGAAAGGCTGTCCCATGGAACAGAAATATCTGGGGTATGTAAAACGTGGCAGATCTCCTGTATTTGAATGTTAATGAAAGCTATTGGGAGCGATAACGTATTCCTTAAACAAAAACATATATATATTTAAGGAAATACATGTGCTGGGGTATGACATACCCCACCACACCTCCGAAGGGTTAAACAGAAATTTGGGTGGTAGGCTAGCAGAGATCTCCGATATCATAGTGGTGGGTTAACAGAAACCACGTGTCATCATGGTGAATTTTTGGCAGACAATAACCAAAAGCTAACGACCCATTAGCCGTATCGCTCGTGCAAACTTGTCAGAAGTTGCATGCAAATCAAGCACCAATCGTACTGAAATCAATCATAATTATACAGAAATTTGGCCGGTAGGCTAGCAGAGACCTCCGAAACCACGTGCCATCATGGTGAAGGAGCATGCAAATCAAGCAAAATCGTACGGAAATCAACCATAATTAAAAAGGAATTGGGGTGGTGGGTTAACAGAGACCTCCGATATCATAGTGGTGAGTGAACAGGAACCACGTGCCATCACAATCAATTTCTTGCATATATTAACCCGAAGCTTATGATACGTTAGCCGTATCGGTCGCGCAAGTTTTCCAGATGTTGCATGCAAATCAAGGAACAATCGTACCAAAATCAACCATAATTAAACTGAAATCTGGATGGCATTTTACGAGAGACCTCCGAATTTATAGCAGACATTAAACGGAAGCTAACGATACCTTAGCCGTATCCCTCGTGCAAGCTTTCCAGAAGTTGCATACAAATCAAACATATCATAGTGGTGGGTAAACAGGAACCACGTGGCATCACAATCAATTTCTTGCATACATTAACCGGAAGCTTATGACACATTAGCCGTATCGGTCGCGCAAGTTTTCCAGATGTTGCATGCAAATCAAGCAACAATCGTACCACAATCGACCATAATTAAACTGAAATCTAGATGGCATTTTACGAGAGGCCTCCGATATCATAGTGGTGGTTTAACAGGAACCACATGCCATCGTAGTGACTTTTTAACAGACATTAAACGAAAGCTAACGATACCTTAGCCGTATCCCTCGTGCAAGCTTGCCAGAAGTTGCATGCAAATCAAGCACCAGTCGTGCGGAAATCAACCATAATTAGACAGAAATGCGGGTGGTAGCTTAACAGAGACCTCCGATATCATAGTGGTGGGTAAATAGGAACCTCGTGACAGCATGGTGAGTTTGTAGCAGACACTAGCCGGAAGCTAACGATACCTTAGCCGCATGCCTCGTGCAAACTTGTCAGTAGTTGCATGCAAATCAAGCACCAGTCATACGGATATCAACCATAACTAAACAGAAATTTGGGTTGTAGGTTAACAGAGACCTTCGATATCACAGTGGTGTGCTAACAGAAACCACGTGCCACCATGGTGAAGTTTTAGCAGATATTAACCGGAAGCTAACGACGCCTTAGGGGTATTCCTATCGGAAGTTTTCCAGAAGTTGCATGCAAATCAAGCACCAATCTTAAGGAAATTACCCATATCTAAACAAAAATTTGGGTGGTAAGTTAACAGAGAAATCCGGTATCATAGTGGTGGGTTCCCCGAAACCACGTGTCACCATGGTGAATATCTAGCAGGCATTTAACGGAAGCTAACAACACCTTAGCCGCATCCCTTGCGCTGGTTTTCCAGAAGTTGCATGGAAATCAAGCACCCATCGTACGGAAATCAACCATAATTAAAAAGAAATTGGGGTGGTGGGTTAACAGAGACCTCCGATATCATAGTGGTGGGTAAACAGGAACCACGTGCCATCAAAATGAATTTTTTGCAGAAATTAAACGGAAGCTAACGACAGATTAGCCGTGTCGCTCGCGTAAGTTTTCCAGAAGTTGCATGCAAATCAAGCACCAATCGTACCAAAATCAACCATAATTAATTTGAAATCTCGATGGTAGGTGAGCAGAGACCTCCGTTATCATAGCGGTGGGTTAAAAAGAACCACGTGTCATCATGGTGATTTTTTGGCAGATATTAACCGGAAGCTAACGACACTTTATCCGTATCCCTCGCGGAAGTTTTCCAGAAGGTGCATGCAAGTCAAGCACCAATCGTAAAAAAATCAATCATAGATAAATAGAAATTTGGGTGGTAAGTTAACAGAGACCTCCGATATCATAGTGGAACCACGTGCCATCATGGTGAATTTCTAGCAGACATTAATCCGAAGCTAACGACACCTTAGCCGTATCCGTCGTGCAAGCTTGTAAGAAGTTGCATGCAAATCAAGCAGCAATAGTATGGACATCACCCATATCTGAACAGAAATTTGGTTGATAAGTTAACAGAGACCTCCGATATCATAGTGGTGGATCTCAAAGCCACGTGCCATCATGTTTAATTTCGGGCAGGCATTGAGCGGGAGTTAACGGTACCTTAGTCGTATCCCTCGCGTAAGTTTTCCAGAGGTAGCATGCAAATCAAACACCAATCGTACGGAAATCAACCATATTTATACAAAAATTCAGGTGATTGGTTAACAGATGCCTCCGATATCATAGTGGCGGGTTAACAGAAACAACCTGCCGACGTGCAGACATTAACCGGAAGATAACGACACCTTAGCCGTATCGCTCGTGCAAGTTTTCCAGAAGTTACATGCAAATCAATCACCAATCGTACCATAATCAACCATAATTAAAAAGAAAGCTGGGTGGCAGGCTAACAGAGATCGCCGATATCATACTGGTGGGTTCCCAGAAACCACGTGCCATCACAGTAAATTTCCTGCAGATAATAACCAGAAGCTAACGACACATTAGCCGTATCGCTCGCGCTAGATTTCCAGAAGTTGCATGCAAATCAAGCACTAATCGTACCAAAATCAACCATAATTAAACTGAAATGTTGATAGTATTTTAACAGAGACCTCTGATATCATAGTGGTGTTTTAACAGGAACCACATGCCATCGTGGTGAATTTGTAGCAGACATTAAACGGAAGTTAACGATACCTTAGCCGTATCTCTCGTGCAAGCGTGCCAGAAGTAACATGCAGATCAATAACCAGTCGTACCGAAATAAATCATAATTAAACAGAAATTTGGGTGGTAGGTTACCGGAGACCTCCGATATCATAGTGGTGGGTTAACAGAACCCACGTGCCGTCATGGTGAATTTTTTGCAGATATTAACCGGAAGCTAATGACACATTAGCCGTATCGCTCGCGCAAGTTTTCCAGAAGTTGCATGCAAATCAAGCACCAATCGCACCAAAATCAACCATAATTAAATTGAAATCTCGATGGTAGGTTAGCAGAGACCTCCGTTATCATAGTGGTGGGTTAACAAGAACCACGTGTCATCATGGTGATTTTTTGGCAGATATTAACCGGAAGCTAACGACACCTTATCCGTATCCCTCTTGGAAGCTTTCCAGAAGGTGCATGCAAATCAAGCACCAATCGTAAAAAAATCAACCATAATTAAATAGAAATTTGGGTGGTATTTTAACAGAGACCTCCGATATCATAGTGGAACCACGTGCCATCATGGTGAATTTGTAGCAGACCTTAATCGGAAGCCAATGCCACCTTAGCCGTGTCCGTCGTGAAAACTTGTCAGAAGTAGCATGCTAAATAGAAATTTGATTGATAAGTTAACTGAGACCTCCGATATCATAGTGGTGGATCCCAAAGCCACGTGTCATCATGTTTAATTTCGGGCAGGCATTGAGCGGGAGCTAACGGCACCTTAGTCGTATCCCTCGCGTAAGTTTTCCAGAGGTAGCATGCAAATCCAACACCAATCGTATGGAAATCAACCATAATTATACAAAAATTCAGGTGATTGGTTAACAGATACCTCCGATATCATAGCGGCGGGTTAACAGAAACAACGTGCCGACGTGCAGACATTAACCGGAAGATAACGACACCTTAGCCGTATCGCTCGCGCAAGTTTTCCAGAAGTTGCATGCAAATCAATCACCAATCGTACCATAATCAACCATAATTAAACAGAAATCTGGGTGGCAGGCTAACAGAGACCTCCGATATCATACTGGTGGGTTCCCAGAAAACACGTGCCATCACAGTAAATTTCCTGCAGAAAATAACCAGAAGCTAACGACACATTAGCCGTATCGCTCGCGCAAGTTTTCCAGAATTTGCATGCAAATCAAGGGCCAATCGTACCAAAATCAACCATAATTAAACTGAAATTTGGATGGTATTTTAACAGACACCTCTGATATCATAGTGGTGTTTTAACAGGTACCACATGCCATCGTGGTGAATTTGTAGCAGACATTAAACGGAAGTTAACGGCGCCCTGGGGGTATCCCTCGCGTAAGTTTTCCAGAAGTTGCATGCAAATCAAACACCAATCGTACGGAAATCAAACATAATTAAACAAAAATTCATGTGGTTGGTTAACAGATGCCTCCGATGCCATAGTGGTGGGTAAACAGAAACCACGTGCCATAATGGTGAATTTTTAGCAGACAGTAACCGGAAGCTAACGACACCTTAGAGGTATTCCTCGAAGTTGCATGCAAATCAAGCACCAATCGTACGGAAATCACCCATATCTAACCAGAAATTTTGTTGATAAGTTAACAGACACCTTCGATATCATAGTGGTGGATTCCCAGAAATCACGTGTCATCATGGTGAATTTCGGGCAGGCATTGAGCGGAAGCTAATAACACCTTAGCCGTATCCCTCGCGTGAGTTTTCCAGAGGTGGCATGCAAAGCAAGCACCAATCGTACGGAAATCAAACATAATTATACAAAAATTCGGGTGGTTGGTTAACAGATACCTCCGATATCATTTGGATGGTAAATTAACAGACACCTCCGATGTCATAGTGTTGGGTTCCCAGAAACCACGTGTCCATCGTGAATATCTGTATATTTTGTAGTCGAACGGAACGGACGTGTTTTCATCGCGCTCTTGCTAATTCCCGCAAAAAAAACAAAAGATAGTGACTGTAATGTTATCCTAATTCTTATTTATTTCGAATTAAAATGCCATGTGTTTGTGGCCAGAAAGTGGATCGTTACGGTGAAAAAATTAATGTACTAATTGCAATTACTTTTTTCACCTTGCCAAATGATGCTGAGTTTTTCCTAAACTCTGATGCTACATTTCCTTGCGAGGTGTGTACTTTGGTTCGGCGCAACTCT
This sequence comes from Anomoia purmunda, assembly GCA_951828415.1. NCBI lineage: Eukaryota > Metazoa > Arthropoda > Insecta > Diptera > Tephritidae > Anomoia > Anomoia purmunda. The sequence goes on along the minus strand of OX639994.1, from coordinate 37,881,171 downwards.
ATCCGTTCGCCGCCGCCTACCGTCGTCTTGAGTGATAGTATTGCTGCTACTCCGCCTGCAATTAGTGCTGAAATCACCCACGAACATATTACCAGCAACCATCAACATGTAAAACTGCCGATATCAGTTCCTGCATCTATCGATTTTGACAAAGACAGTGTGCGCATGGAGAATTCAATTGATATCAATCAACAATTAACTCTGCAGTCCGTGCTAGCTGAGGTGATTGCCCTTAGAACAGAGAATCTTCGCATTGTTGCTATGGTTTATGCACTTCATGTGGATAACGAACGTTTAATAACCGAAACTGAGTCCCTTAAATCTGAGCTTCACTCGATGCGGAACAGTTTTCGCTCTGATGAGTTAGTTCCAGCGATTTCTCTGCTCTCTGCTGATATTAAAGAACTTCGTGTTTAAAGTTGCATGAACAACAACAGTGACATAATCTCCGAATTGTCTCCTCGCACCATCAACTTGGTAAATTGTTCGCCTGCTGCTTCGCCGGCAATGCCTTCTGCTACTACGCCTCACAATTGTAAATCTTCATATTCATCTGATGTCTCTCGCACGTCTGCTGGTGCAGCTGCTGCTGCCGCTGCTAACGCTAGCATTGCTAAAGGCTTGCTCAATGTGAATGCTGGTTCACGCAATGTTGATTTACCAAATGCAAGTGATAGCTCTCTTACTCTGCCTTTGTATTGTTGCTTCCTCCTCTTCTAACACAATTTCACTGCCTGCTGCTGCTGCTCGCTCTGAGCCCAAGCCACAGTGGGTAACTGCGCAAAATAAGAAGGGCAAAATGCGAAATATGTCCCGTGACCTGGTGATGGGCACCAATACGAGCACTGTACTGGATGTTGTTCCTATAAAGAAATTGATCCACATTTCGTCATTTAAGCCAAGCGTGGATGAAGAGGATATTTTATCTTTCGTTGTGAATAATGCAAATATTGATAGGAAACATTTGGCATGTTTTAAGCTTGTTAAAAAAGATACGGATTCTTCTTCTTTAAAGAGCATTAATTTTAAACTGGGTGTTTCTCCTTCATTACTTGATACAGTTTTGGATCCAGCACTCTGGCCAACTAATGTTAAAGTTCGCCCCTTTGAATTTTTTCAACGGGGACTTCCTCCCAACAATCAACAATAGCCTCTGTCAATGAGTCAACTGCACAAACAAAAAATTTTAAGATCTACTTTCAAAATATGGGTGGCATTAGAACGAAGTCTGAAATCATTCTCATGAGGAGTGGAAATTCAGATTTTGACGTAATAATTTTTGTGGAGACAATGACAATTTCTATGACAATGAATATTTTGATATGAATTTGGTCCATGTATTTAGTAAGGATCGTGATGCAAAAGGTACGGGCTGTACGATGGGTGGCGGTGTTCTTATTGCGGTACGGCGTAACTTACATGCACACCCGGTCTCACTAAACAATGACGACAGTGTGCTAGATCAACTGTGTGTTTGCATAAAAGGCTCTCAAGGATATGGCTCCTTATATTTAATGGCGTCGTATATCCCGCCTAGTAGTAGCTATGATTTGTACAAAGCGCATATAGATAATATTGCATTCTTAGCTCATAATCAATCAGATAGTAACCATATATGTGTCTTTGGCGATTTTAATCTTCCGAATATTAACTGGTCTAATAACTTTTCGAAATTTTATCTTATACCAACCAATGTAACTACTATGGTTGAATCTTATGCAATAGACAACATCTTAAGTCTTAGTTTGCTTCAAATTAACTGTTTTAGAAATCAGCTCAATAGATTCCTAGATCTTGTATTTGTTAGTGATAACATAAATTTAGTTATCTCGCAATGTTATTCGCCATTCTCGCCGTCAGATAAACACCACGTTCCGTTGGTGCTAACGGTGGAGTTTTACGATTTCGCCTCTAGAAAGATTGACAATAAATCTGTCTTTAATTACGCACAATGCGTTGTTTCCCAGTTAAACAACTCTTTGGTTGACGTTACCTGGGAGGACTTGCTGTGTGGTGCTAAGACTTCTGAGTGTTATTCCGGTTTTAAATCAAAATTGTTGGCTATATGTTCTTCAAACATTCCGGTTAAGAAAAATTTGCGTTATAAAATATCGTGGCACACTAGCGACCTAAAAAAGCTAAAAAACTTAAGGAATAAATTGTATAAAAAGTTTAAGTTAACTTAAAAATAAAATATTATGTAAGGGAATTCAATCAATTGGATACATTTCTTTATAATAACTACATTCGAAATGCAGAGTCAAACATTAAATCTCATCCTAAATATTTTTGGAAGTACATCAAGTCGAAACGGTCCGGCTCGAATATACCAACCTCAGTTTTTTTGATGATAAAGTGGCTAAGTCTTCGCTAGACGTGGCTAATTTGTTTGCTGACTTTTTCAAGTCGAATTTTGTTTCAGATGGCAATGAACCCTTACCAAATTTCTCGTCTGACATTGATTCATGCCTTAATTTTGGCTCCCTTACATTATCTTCTGAAGATGCTGCAAAGGGATTAACTGCACTTAAGCCATCCTGGCACACTGACATCGATGGGGTTTCTGCTGTATTGTTAAAAACCTGCCCTGCTCTGGTTCTGCCCCTGAAAATAATTTTTAATAAATCTTTAGTGACCGGAAAGTTTATTGACGATTGGAAAATAACTTTCATAACTCCGATTCTGAAAAGCGGTAAGAAAAATGATGTGCGCAACTATACGCCTATTTCTAAGCTTTCAACCGTCGCTAAGCTTTTTGAATGTATAGTCTATGATAAATTGTACTTTGCTGTAAAGTCTTATATCTGTCTTAATCAACATGGGTTTATACTCTCGAGGTCCACGGTGTCGAATTTGGCTGTTTTTACTGAGTTTTGCATTTCTTCTTTCTCAGCTGTTTTGCAGGTAGACTGTGTATAGACGGACTTTATAAAATTACAAAAACTTTGCGATTCACCACCGCTAAGTGGGACCCTCCAGAGATTTTTAACTTTGTAAAAAATTGAAAAAAAAAATTACACAGTTAAATTTTATATAACTGTGCCAAATGCATAGTTGGTGCAAAAAAAAAAAACATAAATAAATATCAAATATTAATATCGATGTTAATATATGTATAACTATATATATCTATATAGTATATATTTCTTTTGTGCTCATTCGTACCCACCGAAGGACGTTTATTGTTAATATTGGAAATCAAGTAATGATCAAAATATAGAAAATTGCTTAGTTGTTATTGCAGCAAAATGCAGCCCTACAAAGAAACACAGTTAGACAAAGAATAGAAAATGACCTAAAATACTTAAAGCCTTTTGAAGGCAATGTGACGAAGCTACCGTCATTTATAGAAGCAATTGAAAGAGTCCTAAGAGACTATACAGGTCAGGAGGACGTAGTTTTTAGAGTAATATACGATCTAAAAATTATTGGATCGGCAAAAAATTTTTTGGCCTTAAACCCACCTGAAAACTGGGAATCATGTAAGTCCAAATTAAAGCAACATTTTAGACCTACAAAGGGCCAAATGACTCTAACAAACGAAATTCATAATCTCAGAGTATCAAGCGTTAGTGAACTCTGTAGAAAAACGAAACAAATAATTGACGGAATTACATAGTTTAGTGCCTTAAGTGAGAATGGACAAATAATGAAGGAAATTTTTACGGGAATGCTTATTCAAAGGATTAAGCAATTAGCGGCGGGAACGTTTGCTTTTTCTATAAGAGAGACGACAAATTGGACGGAAATGAGTGCCAATATTTACAAGTTTATCGGATTAGATGATGGAAATCTAAATCCAATGTTTTTATTGTCAGGGCAGAATAGATATCGCCCACAAAATCAAAATAATCGTAATAATTCGAATAATAATTTTTCACAAAACCGATTTTCTAATAATTCAGGCCAAAATCGTTTTTCAAATAATTCAGGCCAAACCCGCTTTTCAAATAATTCAGGCCAGACCCGACATACAAATAATTCAGGCCAGAATAGATACCCAAGCAATTCAGGCCAGAATAGAAATGCTAATAATTCGGGACAAAATAGATCTTCGAATTCGCCAGCACAGCAAGTAGGTAATAATTCAGGGAACACCAGAATAAATGAGACGAATAGGACCCAACAGACAACGAGGTCAAATGCACCCACACCAATGAAGGTAGACACTATAAGTCGTAGTGGTCAAAATGAGGAGACTAACGAAACAAACGAGTTTTTTACAAATTAGCCTCGGAAAACTATGAGCGAAAAATAATAATAATATTAACACTTTTTGGGAAAAAGTGGTGCACTTTAATAGATCGGGCTCTACTATTAGTATAATGAAAAAAGATAGTTTTGAAAAATTTAATTTACCTGTTTAGCAGCATGAAAGTACGATTATTAGTGCATTGAATGGCAATATTGAGAAACCGAATATTAAAGTAAAAAGTGAGTGTCCTACGGAGTTTAATTATAAAAAAACGCTATGATGAAATGGCTTTTAATGGATTTTGACAAGCCATATGATTTACTATTGGGAAACGATTGTCTTTTCAAAAATTTTAAAGTTATTGATATTGAAAATATGCTAATAACTTTGAAAAATGGCACAATAATTCCATTCCATATGGAAACCGTGCAGGAACAAGTTTATTCATTGGATGTTAGTGAAGTGAAGAATATTGCATTAAATCATCTTAAACCAGATAAGAAAAACAAAATGGAAACGCTATTGAAAAAATTTAATAAATTATTTTACAAAGACGGAGATATTTTGACAAATACAAGAACAGTGGTGCATGAGATTACAACCACCACAGATCAGCAAATTAATTAGAGAATTTATAGATTGCCTCCCAAACATGAGGAAGAGGTAAGAAAACAAATTTTTGAGCTGGAAAGACAAGGTATAATCCAACAACGTAGGAGTAAATATAGTTCACCTATTTTAATCGTACCAAAGAAAATGGACGAATCAGGTATTCAAAAGTACAGATTGGTGGTTGACTATAGGAGGTTAAATCAATTGACTGTTGATGATAAGTATCCTCTACCGAATATTGATGGAATTCTGGACAAATTGGGCAAAGCACAGTACTTTAGCACCATAGATCTGGCCAAAGGATATCATCAAATATTAATAGCAGAAAGGGGCATCGAAAAGACAGCATTTGTTACTCCGGCAGGACTGTATGAGTACGTCCGTATGCCTTTTGGGCTTAAAAATGCCCCAGCCACTTTCCAAAGAATGATTAATGAGATTCTAAGAGAATACATTAACAAAATTTGTGTTGTGTATCTCGATGATATTTTAGTATTTTCCACCTCATTAGAAGAGCATATTAAATCACTGGAAACAATTTTTTCGATTTTAGCGAGTCATAATTTAAAAATTCAAGCAGACAAGTGCAGTTTTCTAAAAAAAGAAACGCAATTTTTAGGGCACACTTTAACAAAAGAGGGAATCAAACCTAATTCGGATAAAATTTTAGCTATACAAGAGTTAAAAATCCCGAAAACCGAAAGACAGCTTAAAGGATTTCTAGGAGCTACAGGCTACTATAGGAAATTCATTAAGGGCTACTCCAAAACAGCATATCCGATGATAAAATATTTAAAAAAAAGGTTTTAAAATAAATCCGAAAGATCCACAGTACATAGCTAGATTTGAGAATTTGAAGACACTAATCTCGTCTCATCCCATTTTGAAATTACCAGAGTATGATAAAGAATTTACTATTACAACTGATGCAAGTGATTATGCAATAGGGGCTGTTCTTTCACAACAAGGTCAGCCAGTGTGCTACATTTCCAGAACTTTAAATAATCATGAACAAAAATACGCTACAACAGATAAAGAGTTTCTAGCAATTATATATTCAATAACTTATTTTAGGCCATACATTTATGGTACAAAATTTAAAATTATTAAATACTTAAATAATAAATACAAAGGGAGAGAATTCTCCCAACGCCATCAAAGGTGGCTTCTAAAACTCCAAGAATATAATTATGAAATTGAGTACCTTAACGGTAAAGGTAACGTTGTGGCAGATTTTTTGAGTAGGTTAGAAAATTCACCAAAAATAAACGAAAACAATGACAATGAGTCAAATCTCGAAATGTCTGATACAATCCACTCTGCAGACGAAGAGTTAGCAGAGCATTTCGCAATAAAAGAGGAAATTGTGAATAAATACAAAACTCAAATAATTCTGACTTACAGTCCAAGAATAGAAATGCAAACAGTACATAATAGAAGGATATTGGAAATAAATCCAATGGAAAATGAAAATTCAATTAAAAATACTTTCAAACGATATATAAATAAAGGAAAGATAGGTATTTTTTCAGAAGTTTCTGAACCTGCTTATAGTAAAATCCAGACCATGTTGATATCATTGTTTGCGTATGACAACAATATCAAGTTTATTAAATGTACAAAAAGAGCATCAGAAATCCTTGTAAAGGAAGATATGCATAAACAAATTTCACTTTACCATAATAATGAATCTATGCATAGCGGTATAAATGAAACCTATAATTCATTGAAAGATAAAATATACTATCCAAAATTTAGAGAGCACATATAGTTAATAATTAACAAACCAATTAAACCTAAATTTAAATTAACTGAAACTCCTACAGACAAAAATGAGGTCATTCATGTTGATATATTTCATTTTAATAAACATTCGTTTGTTACAACAATTGATAAATTAACAAAGTTTGCATCAGCATATGCAATAACAGATAGAAATTGGAGAGCAAAGAAAACTATACCGATCGAACATTTCGCAAAATTGGGCAAACCAAAGAAAATAATAAAGGATAATAAATTTAGAGCAGAGCAATTAATACAGTATTTAAATGCCGAAAATATCGAGGTCCACATTACCACTCCTAATAACCACACTGGAAACGCAGACATTGAAAGACTCCACTCAACCCTGTTGGAGAAACTAACAGCAATTGAGGATTCAAGTCTTTTAACGGAAATGAGGATGCACATCGTTATAGCGAACTATAATGATCAGCATCACTCAACCATCAAATGTTCTCCTATGTTCGCCAAAGAAAATATTTGCCCATCCACATTACAAGATAGAATAAAAATAGCAAAAGAAAAAACAATAGCAAAACATAATAGAGACAGAGAAGAATACTCAGAAGCAAGAGAAACAGGACCAATTAAAAATTACAGAAGAGTAAGGCATAAGGATCAACCTTATTTCAGAATTAATCCATTACAAAATGTTCATATTAGTAATATCAAAAGACCACAAAAGTTTGCGAGAATACGGGATTTAACCCCTGTTAATGATAATAATGATGATGATAGGTTCAGTACTACAGCCCATAACGGAGATGCTTGAAATACCACTGATAGAATCCGTATAAAATCCCTTTGATACTATATTATAGTAGATTATCCCATTAAATTATAATCTATTATCCCACTTAATCCTTATTACACTCTTTATAATAATCCATATAGGATATTTCTCCCTTTATATCGCATAAAAACCAATTGAATAAGTGCTTTTACTGTAGTCAGTAAACACTATTGAAGTAATGAATCCTTACTCCTTAATAAGTGTTTTTACTTAATCAGTAAACACTATTGAAATAATGAATCCTTACTCCTTACTAAGTGTTTTTACTGTAGTCAGTAAATACATATAATTATGAATCCTTTTAAAATAAATTGTTATATTCAATTTATTGCCACCTTGTTTTCAGACAATGTGGCTCATAATATTTATGCTCACGGTAGCGGACATGAAATCAGCACAAGGGTATTTGCAAGTAACACCAATACTGGACGAAGCAGGGTATACGATGATTCACATGGGACAAGTGGAAGTGGTTAATGAAACCACAACAATATTACATATTATTCAGCCGACAGAAATTTTAGAAGTAATAAATCAGTTAAGGAGCGAAATTGAAAATAGCACTATTAAAAGTAAAGATTTTCTTTTAAATGAAATAGAGATTTTAAAATCAAAAATAAAAACAATTCAACCAGAAAAGGCAAATAGGTACAAAAGAGGTTTAATGAATATATTAGGAACTACATATAATTGGCTGTTTAGACTAATGGACGACAACGACAGGCAAGAAATCCTGGGTTATCTAGAAGTCCAACAGAAGAACGATCATAATATAATTAAAACTGTAAATCAGCAAATATTAATAAATAATCACTTTAATAACACCATTAATTTGATCAGAAATACGATATTAGAAGACAGAGGGAAAATTAGTCAACTTTTTTTGGAGATGAACCAGCAAAACGCAGAAATTTTTAATCATTTACTTTTCAATGACATTATGAACAAGATAAGATATGTTAAAGATAAAATTGACGATATTCAAAATAATATAGCTGCTGCAAAATATAATTTAATTCATCCGTGAATTCTAACAAAAGAAGAAATTTAATATTTTAACATCGATTTTTACAAATTGAAATTGTCAAAAATGGGGGTATTATAAAAATCAATCTATTATCATTGCAATTAAAGTCCCTAGAAATTATGTAGTAACCGATTTAAAGTTGATAGTACCATTGCCAAATAATGCAAAATTAGAAAATGAAACAGAAAATGAATTAACAATAATGATCAACGAAGAACATTTCCAATACAAAAAAGATACAGCATTAAAAGATTTAAAAAGAAAACCTCTCTCAAAATTGTGACAATAGATAGTTAGTATTAAATAAAAATTATTTAATTCACTACGCAAATTGTAAAATACAACTAAAAAACCAAATGTTTGAAAATAAAAAAATTGAATTTACTGAAAAATTTTATTACCCAGCCCGAATGCTGAACCAAACTTATAAAAGTGAATTACAATTTAATAAAATAAATGTAGATGGCTTTGAAATTATTGAAAAAATTGAAAAGTTAGTATACCATAAAAATGTTTCATATGGTATAAATATAACGATAATTGCATGTCTAACAGTGTTGGTTGCTATATTCGTTATATATTTGAAAAAGAAAAATATGAAAATAAAAATAATTAATAAAAGAACTCAGGAGAGTTCTAACTGTAACCGTGGGGGAGTTACGTTAGAGAGTACTCCACCTTCTCAAGACAAATTGGATAAACGCAAAGTAAGCATATTCTGAGAAATAATACAGTATATGCTTTCTTAATAAAGATTACACATATAAGTACATACATATGTAAACTCAGCATTCCAAAGTAATAAAATATTAAACCATAAAGATCATAGACATTTACATATATACATTGTTGCAACCATAAGTATTTATACTCATGGTATAAAAGTAAACATACATATCTACATAGATGCAAAGCTTATATACGTACTCTGGGTACATGAAACTAAAGCCTTCGCTGCTAACAAAACAACTCCAATGCAGTGGCATGGGGAATAGCTAACTAGAACTAGAAGAATGTTGAGTCAGTATGTATTCATATGAATTGTCCAAAGAATAAATACATGTATGTATGTATGTGGGATCAGTATTGGGTAAAGCAACCCGTACAGGGAAGACGTACTGAAACACGTACTATACAATGCAACCCTAACTCGACAGAACGACAATTGTAGATGAAGCAGTTGAAGATAATTTCAACAAAAGAGAAAAGTTAGTATGTAAGAAGAGCCGATTGAAGTAACACGCACCGCACTATTATTAATAAAACTATTATACTTATTTACGTACAAAGTGTCGTGTTTTATTGTAATTATTTAATTGAAACCCACATGTATATAATTAGATTATAAGAGTATTGGTTATGTACCATATAATAATTATTAAAAACTTTGAGTAAGAATTTGAAGATGAAAAATCTTAAAAGTCAGTTGTTGCCTACCCATATTTTAGACCAGACTTCATTATAAGTACTGGTCATTAATACATTTTTTAATAAACACTCCTGTTATTTTAATTGCACTGAAATTAGTACAATGAAGTCAATTTTTTAAAGCGAACGTTTCCTGCCCAGTCGATCAGTGTAGCCGCTGAAGATACATATATAACTCGCGCAATACGTCGTATAACATCTCGAACTATACTCTGCAGAATGTTAGTGAAATTAAAGACCTAGGAGTTGTATTTGGCCCTAAACTATCTTTCAGTAGTCATATCAACTATATTGTAGCGAAATCCTACTCACTTCTTGGTTTTGTGCGTCGTAAGAGTACACAATTTTCAGACCCATACACCTTAAAAATATTATTTACTAGGTTTGTTCGCTCTCGTCTCGAGTATGCTGTGTTTGTTTGGAGGCCCTATGGTCAGCTCTCTACGGTGATAATTGAACGTATACAAAAACTTTCCTCAAATTTGCTCTAAAGTCCCTGAACATCGTACACATCCCGTCTGATGTTGATAAACCTAAAGCCATTGGAAAGTCGTAGATCCGTTTTGTCATTGACCTTTACATTTAACGTTGTTCAAGGATAAATTGATTGTCTCTATCTTTTGGAGAGGATTAGTTTTAATGTTCCTAAACGCACTCTTCGCATTTCTCACCCTTCCTATTGGGCAAATGTTAAAACTCAGTTTGCTAAAAATGCACCTTTAGCCAGATCTATGCGTGAACTTAATGAATTGACTGAAAATGTGGCAATCGACTTCGCGTTATCGAAGCAATCTTTTATAAATATTTTAAACACTATTTTTTAATGTTAATGTTATTGGTGATTTTAATGCTTTTTATCAATAGTCTGTAAGAAAATTGTTTCATTGACTAAATTATTAAATAAATAAATAAATAAAAAAAAAATCTAGCAGGCATTAAACGGAAGCTATCGACACCTTAGCCGCATCCCTCGCGCTAGTTTTCCAGAAGTTGCATGCAAATCAAACACCAATCGTACGGAAATCAACCATAATTAAAAAGAAATTGGGGTGGTAGGTTAACAGAGACCTCCGATATCATAGGGATAGGTTACCAGAAATCACGCGCAATCATGGTGAATTTGCAGAAGGCATTGAGCGGAAGCTAATGACACCTTGTTTTCTAGAAGTTGCGTGCGCAAGTTTTCTAGAAGTTGCGTGCAAATCAGGCCACAATCGTACCATAATTAAAGAGAAATCTGGGTGGTATTTTAACAGAGACCTCCGATATAATAGTGGTGGGTTTCCAGAAGACTCGCGCCATTGAACTTCTTGCAGACGATAACCAAAAGCTAACGATACCTTAGCCGCATCCCTTGCGTAAGTTTTCCAGAGGTGGCATGCACATCAAGCAATAATCGTACGGAAATAAACCATAATTATACAATAATTCGGGTGGTTGGTTCACAGATGCCTCCGATATCACAATGGTAGGTTCCCAGAAACCACTTGCCATCATAGTGAATTGGTAGCAGGCATTAAACGGAAGCTAACGACACCTAAACCGCATCCCTCGCGCTAGATTTGCGGAAGTTGCATGCAAATCAAACACCAATCGTTCCAAAATCAACTATAATTAAACAGAAATTGGGGTGGCAGGTTAACAGAGACCTCCGATATCATAGTGGTGGGGTAACAAAAACCATGTGCCATCATGGTGAATTTCTAGTAGACCTTAACCGGGAACCTAACGACACCTTAGCCATATCGCTCGCGGAAGTTTTCCATTATTAATGAGATATTTGGGTGGTAGGTTAACAGAGACCTCCGATATCATAGTAGTGGGTTCCCAGAAACCACTTGCCATCATAGTGAATTGGTAGCAGACATTAAACGGAATTTAACGATACCTTAGCCAAATCGCTCGTGCAAGCGTGACAGAAGTTGCATGCAAATCAAGCATCAGTCGGTCGGAAATCAATCATAATTAGCCGCCTCCCTTGCGTAAGTTTTCCAGAAGTTGCATGCAAATCAAGCTCCAATCGTACCGAAATTTCCCATAACTAAACAGAAATGTGCATGGTAAGTTAACAGAGACCCCCGATATCATAGTGGGATATTACCAGAAACCACGTGTCATCATGGTGAATTTCTAGCAGGCATTAAGGGGTTATATACAAAGTTGAGGTGAAAAAGTGAGCTAAGTTCGTGATTTTTTTTAAAGGTTTTTTGCAAATTTTATTCAATAAAGCGAAAGACAGTTTGTTGGTAGTAGATATTATTGAAGAAAAAAAAACAAGTTAAATTTCAAAAAAATATTTAAAATTTTCCGAGTTAGAGCCCATCTCCCGAAGCGTGTTTTTTCTGTAGAGCCTTGCCGTTCACACTCTCCAAGCCGAACCGCTCAACTGAAATCAAAAAGGTACTATAATTATTGAAGAGAAATGTATTCTTGTGTACTTGAACGAAGCGACTTCCAAAAAAAAGTTTTTTTTCTGAAAAAAATTCATGGTTTTCAAAAAGTCAATTTTTTTGTTGCTCAAAAATTTAAAAAAAAAATTTATTGCAAAAAATCGAAAATTTTCGGATTCAAAAACGATCGTTCAAGTACACAAGATTGTAAATACGAATAATTATAAAAAAAAAATTATGATAATCGGTTTATAAGTTTTTGAGTTATCGTGTGAACGGCAATGGTACTTTTCAAAAAATGCCATTCCGAGATAATTGCGTTTTAAGTTTTGTTTTAAGTTAATTATGGATGGGTCCAGTTCGCTGCGAACGGCTGTAATTTCGAATCTAGTGATCCGATCTGGATGAAATTTCGCGCTGATATTCTATAAAGTATGTACTTTTAGAATATGCAATAAAAATATTTTCGATTTTTTGAGCCCCAACTTTGTATATAACCCCTTAAACAGAAGCTAACAACAGCTTAGCCGCATTCCTTACGTAAGTTTTCCAGAGGTGGCATGCAAATCAAGCAATAATCGTACGGAAATAAACCATAATTATACAAAAATTCGGGTGGTTGGTTCACAGATGCCTCCGATATCATAGTGGTGGGTTAACACACACCACGTGCCATCACGGTGAGTTTCTTGCAGACATTAACCGGAAGCTAACGACACCTTAGCCGTATCGCTCGCGTAAGATTTCCAGAAGTTGCATGCACATCAATCACCAATCGTACGGAAATTTCCCATAACTAAACAGAAATTTGGATGGTAAGTTAACAGAGACCTCCGATATCATAGTGGGATATTACCAGAAACCACGTGTCATCTCGTTGAATTTCTAGCAATCAAAAAACAGAAGATAACAACAACTTAGCCGTATCCCTGTCGTAAGTTTTCCAGAGGTGGCATGCAAATCAAGCAATAATCGTACGGAAATAAACAATAATTATACGAAAATTCGGGTGGTAGGTTCAAAGATGCCTCCGATATCATAGTGGCGGGTTAGCGGAAACCACGTGCCATCACGGCGACTTTCTTGTAGACATTAACTGGAAGCTAACGACACCATAGCCGTATCGCTCGCGTAAGATTTCCAGAAGTTGCATGCAACCCAATCACCAATCGTACAGAAATTTAGATGGTAAGTTAACAGAGACCTCCGATATCATAGTGGTGGATTCCCAGAAAACACGTGTCATCATGGTGAATTTCGGGCAGGCATAGGGCGAAAGCTAGTGACACCTTAGCCGTATTCCTCGCGTAAGATTTCGGGTGGTTGGTTCACAGATGACTCCGATATCATAGTGGCGGGTTAACAGAAAACACGTGCCATCGTAGTCACTTTGTAGCAGACATTAACCGGAACCTAACGACACCTTAGCCGTATCGCTCGCGCAAGTTTTCCAGAAGTTGCATGCAACTAAAACCCTAATCGCACAAAAATCAACCAAAGTTAAATTGAAATCTGGGTGGTAGGTTTTCAGAGACCTCCGATATCATAGTGGCGAGTTAACAGAAACCGCATACCATCATTGTGAATTTCTAGCAGACATTAACCAGAAGCTAACGACACCTTAGCCGTATCGCTCGCGAAAGTTTTCCAGAAGTTGCATATAAACCAGGCACCAATCTTACGGAAATCAACCATAATTTAACAGAAATTTGGGCGGTAGGTTAACAGAGACATCCGATATAATAGTGGTGGGGTAACAAAAACCACGTGCCATCATGGTGAATTTCTAGCAGACATTAACCGGGAACCTAACCACACATTAGCCATATCGCTCGCGGAAGTTGTCCAGCGGTTGCATGAAAACCAGGCACCAATCGTACGGAATTCAATCATTATTAAACAGAAATTTGGGTGGTAGGTTAACAGAGCCCTCCGATATCATGGTGGTGGGGTTAACAGAACCACGTTCCATCATTGTGAATTTCTAGCAGACATTAACCGGAATTTAACGGCACCTTAGCCGTATCCCCCGCACAATTGTTCCAGAAGATGCATGCAAATCAAGCACCAATCTTACGGAAATCAACCAAAATTAAACAGAAATTTTGGGTGGTAGGCTAACAGAGACCTCCGTTATTATAGTGGAACCACGTGCCATCATGGTGAATTTCTTGCAGACATTAACCGGAAGCTAACGCCATATTAACCGTATCGCGCGCGTAAGTTTTCCAGAAGTTATATGCAATTAGGATTCGCTCTTGCACTGATTCTTATGTGGAGATTACCGTACCAACATCTCTCTGTTCCGCATACCTTGTATCCCTCCTAGTATCTCCCAGCTCTCCTTCCTCTCTAGCTAATCCCCCCCGCCCCCCCCCCCTTATCCAGGGTGTCAAGCGTCACCGTGCCCATTGGTCGGTTTGCACCCAGGGGGTTTAAATTCCGGCTGTATTTTAACGGCGCCTCCCTGACACCGGGCCACCTCAGGGAGTAAGTTTGGCCTTACCGCGGCAAGGGGCGCTGTCGTGGTGTACCACCCATCTTCCCCCTTAATATTCCTAGACCGCTACGCTTGCCTCGTCGAGCAGGTGGTCGTACGACCAAGATGAATACTAAAAATAAAACAACAACAACAACAAAAAACACAAAAAAATTGTCTTCCCCATCTCGGGGTAAGACAAGCATGAAAAAGTCTTCTTCCCCATCTCGGGGTAAGAATGCGCAGGCGCAAGCGCCTAACGCGCCGCTTCGCTCCGATAGGAGCTCTTCCGGGCTGGATGTGAGTGTTGCACGCCGGCCCGTGACTTTGGGTGTTATGGCGGGGCCTAGCACCAGCAAAGCTGCGGGGATTGTGCTTGAAACGGCAGATCCCTCTGTGGCACTAGGCACTAGGGGCCCGCCAAACACCGGCGCGGCTGCGAAGCCTAGTCTCGCGAAGGCAACGGTCTCACGGCCTGGCCCGAGTGGACTAAGGCGACAAGCAGCCGCACAAGATAGTATAGAGGGCATGGCAGCGATGGAAACTACGAGCCACGCCCCTCTGATGTTGGAGTCGGAGCGGTTCAAATTCGCTGATAAGCGTAAGGCCGCGAAGACGTTAAAAAGATACGACGGCAACGAGCTCGGGTCCATACCAAAGGACCAGTGGAGGTGGGTGAAGGCAGCTCTGGCGAACGTCATCTTTGACGTTCTGCTGGAGAACCCTGGAACCCCCCCTGCCTGTAAGGACGCTGGTTGGTACCAGGGCCACATTAAGGTGGTCGCCTGTGAGGACCTGAGATCGGTGGCGCTGTATAAGGCCGCCGTTGCAAAGGTGGGCCCTGTCTACCCAGGGGCTAAGTTGGAGGTGGTAGACTGGAAGGACATTCCAGTCAGGCCCCGGGCGAGGGCATGGGTTCCGGTGACACCATCGGCACCAGAAAGCATCCTAAAGATGCTTCAGGTGATGAACCCGGCCCTCCCAACAAGTGATTGGAGGGTCGTCCGGGTCGAGGACGCGGAGGGCCCTTCGAGACAAGTGGTCTTGTCCCTAAACAAGGAGTCCATCGGACTCCTTGAGAAGAGGCAAGGCCGCGTCTGCTATGGCCTCGATGAGGTCATCATTAAGGTGTACCGCGGGGACGCTCAGCGTGCCTCTGGTGCGGGTGCAGCAATGGACGTGGACATTGAGGCACCCGAACCGGAGCCGGAACCGGAACTCTCCGACGCTGAAGGCAGCGTCTCCTCTCAGACAAACTTTGCACCAACAATGCACAGGATGTTTGCGGAGGAGGAGCTGCTGCTCAGCGACGGAGAGTGCGAGGCTGATGTCACCGTCGTGGCTGGAGGGGAGGTAGCGGTTTTCTCGCATGAGAATTCTGCAGATAAACCTCCATCGATCTAAAGCAGCTTCAGCTGCTCTCCTAGGTCGCCTGAGCAAAGGCGACGTTACGGTGGTACTCATTCAGGAACCCTGGGTTTGTAACTCAAGGGTATGTGGGTTGAGTGTCACCGGCTTTAAGCTTTTCGTGGAGCGCGGTAAAGGTAAAATTAGAGCCTGCATTCTGGCTAAAGCAGATTTAAATATCTTTCTTTTACCTAATTACAGTGATGGCGACGTCACGGCAATTCTCGCGGAGATAGGGGGTATGCCACTGGTGCTGGCATCGGCTTACATGCCGTACGAAGTCGAGTACCCCCCTCCCTCTATGGTGCGGAACTCAGTGTCCAAATTTGAGAGCGGACACATGTTGGTCGGCAGCGACGCAAATGCTCACCATGTCAACTGGGGGAGCACGGACATCAATGATCGAGGTGAGTTACTCTTCAACTACCTTCTAACTACTAACCTACTTATATGCAACAAAGGTAGGGATCCCACCTTCATTACTAGCAATCGTAAAGAAGTTTTAGATATAACTCTATGCAGTGATAGTCTATCTGAATTGATCGAGAGTTGGAGGGTTCTAGATGAACACTCCTTCTCTGACCATCGTTATATTGAAATCGTACTGAACTTTTCTATTACCAGCCCAAAGGTGCGAAAAAACCTAAAAAACACAGATTGGTGCTCTTACAAAATGTAATTTGAGGATAGGCTAAACAGCGAACCTCTTATTGAACCTAATTGTATCGGGGATCTAGAGAACATGGTGGACGTTTTTACGCTGACCTGCTCAAATGCCCTAAATCAGGCTTGCCCTGAACCAAAACAGTGGGGCAAACGTAAACCCCATTGGTGGTCACGCGAGTTGGACTCACTACGAAAATCTTGTAGGAAAAACTTCAACAAAGCCAAGAGACTTAGTCTCGAGCTGGTATGGCTAGAGTACAAAAAGTCTCTTCAGACCTATAAAAAAGCTTTAAGGGTGGCAAAGAGATCCTCGTGGAGAAACTTCTGCGGCGGCATCGAGGGTGCTTCCGAGACAGCCAGGCTAAGGAAGATTCTCTCAGGATCCCCTAACCCGATAGGTTTCTTGCAAAAGCAAGACGGTTCCTGGACCTCAACGGGAAAGGAAACCCTTGAATTGTTATTAGATACCCATTTCCCTGGTAGTACAACTGCGGAGGAAGGAACTCCTCCGCTCATCACCTCCAACCCCGTTAACATACCGGTTTCGGAAGAAAAGGTTAAATGGGCTATCCAAAGCTTTAAACCGTACAAATCTGCTGGGCCGGATGGGATAATACCTGCCCAGCTAATTAAGATACTGGAGCTCTGCAAAATGGCTCTCTACTATTTTCAGGGCCTGTTTCAAACTAAATCACATACCGTTGGCATGGAGAAATGTCACGGCTGTCTTTATTCCGAAAGCCGGTAAGGCCTCACACACTAATCCAAAGGATCTTAGGCCTATCAGTCTATCATCCTTTGCTCTTAAGGCACTTGAAAGGATTATTAGTAGCTACCTGTCCGATACCATCGACAGTCGACTACTGTCTAATGACCAACATGCCTACCGCAAAGGCAAATCTACTGAGACTGCACTCCATAGCTTGGTCGGCTATATTGAGAAGTCTCTCAGCGTTAAGGAATTCTGTCTTGTAGCCTTCCTGGACATTGAAGGCGCCTTTAATAACGTATTTCCAGAAGCTATAACTGGCGCCGTTAGGGATCTAGGGGTTGAACACTCACTGGTTGACTTTATCGGCCAGCTACTCTATTGCAGAGTAGTAAAGGCTAAGCTGGGTGCGAGCGAATTGTCACGGCACGTGTCGAGGGGGACGCCACAAGGAGGCGTCCTATCACCACTCCTATGGAACCTCACCGTAAATACGCTACTGCGAGATACGGCATGGGGTGGCGCAAAAGTCGTCGCGTACGCTGATGACGTCGCGATTGCAATCAGGGGAAAGTTTCCGCAAACATTATGCGAGCTGATGCAACAAGCGCTTCGGGAGGTATCCAAGTGGTCCACCCACTGCGGGCTCAGGGTAAGTGGAACTTGTACTTTTCACGAGAAAGTATAAAGTACCTTCTGTGACTCCACCGGTACTAAACGGTACCCGGTTAAGTCTTTCTACAAGTGCCAAATTTCTAGGCGTTATTTTAGATAGGAAGTTGAGCTGGAAGGAGAATCTAGTTCAACGTCATGAGAAGGCTTCTGTAGCCCTCTACACATGTAAGAGAGCCATAGGCAAGAAATGGGGGCTAAATCCCCGGATCTGTCGATGGATTTTCACAGCGGTCGTCAGACCAATACTCCTATATGGGGTGATCGTGTGGTGGCCTGCATTAGAAAAAGAGGGTAACCTTAGACTACTCACCAAGGTGCAAAGATCTAGTATGATCTGCATAAGTGGGGCGCTCAGAACTACTCCAAATGAGGCCTTGAACGTCATTTTAGACCTTATTCCTTTAGATTTGGTTGGACAACAAATGGCAGCGATGACTGCTTTGCGACTAAGAGAGACATCCCAGTGGCACCCTGAAAGCCAAGGGCACACTTGTATCTTGAATAAGTTCTGCTCTATTCCGAGCAGCACGGATCGGTGCGCCTTGACATCGGTTTCTGAAAGTAATTTTATTACACGTATTCCAAGCAGGGAGGAGTGGAAACTTGAGTTCCATACTCCACCTGATAGCATTGTCATCTATACAGATGGCTCAAAACTCGATAATAAGGTAGGAGGAGGCGTTTTCTCACGAAACCCTCTCCTGCAAACTTCCTTTAGGTTACCAGATCACTGCAGCGTCTTCCAGGCTGAGGTCTCAGCTATCAGGGAGGCGGTAGAGGAGATTGGGACCGGGATTATAGGAAGAGACATCTTCATTCTTAGTGACAGCCAGGCTGCAATCAAAGCTCTGAGCTCTTTCACTTTTAACTCTAACATCGCGCTGGACTGCCGCCTATCTCTGCAGGAGATGGCCAAGCAGAACAGACTGTACCTCATTTGGGTTCCTGGTCACCGGGACATAGAGGGAAACTGCATGGCAGACGAACTTGCAAGACAAGGTACGACCAAGCAGATTCTTCAAGATAAAGAACGCATTGGTATGCCGTTTGCCACTTGCAAACTGCTACTCAGAGATTGTACATATAAGCAAGCTGACAATAGATGGAGGCAAAATACGACCTGTCGAACCTCAAGGCAGATGTGGCCTAAATGGGACCGGAAACGGTCGCGCAGCGTTCTCTCTCTAAGTAGGGAAAACATTTCCAACGCCATCGGGGCTCTAACAGGGCACTGTCTGATAGGGAAACATGCTGAAAGGTTGGGAGTACCCTTCCGAAGATGCTGTAGGAGCTGCAAGAACGCCGAGGAGGAGGAAACGATCTTGCATTTACTGTGTAAGTGTCCTGCACTGTGTAAAAGCAGAATGCGATATCTGGGATCACCGTTTTTTGATGACCTTAGTGAGGTTTCAAGCGCCGAGGTAAATTGTCTGTTGAAGTTCATCAGCGAGGCAAAATGGTTTGGTGAGGGGTAATTTTTCCTTTGGATGGTACAAACTTTTCCTTGTGGTAACACAATGGGCCTCCTAATATTGGCCTAAGTGAGCCGCTGTAGGCGGCTGCCACTCCAACCTACCTACCTATATGCAAATAAAGCACCAATCGAACCAAAATCAACCATAATTATACAGAAATCTGGATGGTAGGTTAACAGAGACCTCCCATATCATAGTGGTGGATTGACAGGAACCACGTGCGTTGAGCGGAAGGAAGCTAACGACACATTAGCCGTATGGCTCGCGGAAGTTTTCCAGAGGTTGCATGAAAACCAGGCACCAATCGTACGGAATTCAATCATTACCTTAGAACCGTGACTTGGCTATACTACTTAATCTCGTGACTTGGGCACTCAGTGCCCATCAATGTATTTTGTATGGAAATTTTACCTTTTTAAGATTTTTTTTTATCAAAAAGCCAATATTTCACTTATTTATGAACATAATTTAATGAAACAAGTGTGTATTGTTGGAAACGGAATAGGAGCAGACAGTAACCGGAAGCTAACGACATATTAACCTTATCGCTCGCGTAAGTTTTCCAGAAGTTATATGCAAATTAAGCACCAATCGTGCCGAAATCAACCATAATTATACAGAAATCTGGATGGTAGGTTAACAGAGACCTCCGATATCATAGTGGTGGATTAACAGGAACGACGTCCCATCATGGTGAGTTGGTAGCAGTCAGTAATCGGAAGCTAACGCCATATTAACCGTATCGCCCGCGTAAGTTTGCCAGAGGTTGCATGCAAACCAAATACCAGTCGTGCGGAAATCAATCATAATTAAACAGAAATTTGGGTGGTAAATTAAAAGATACCTCCGATATCATAGTGGTGGATTCCCAAACACCACGTGTCAGCATGATGAACTTCCAGCAGTCATTAAGTGGAAGCTAACGACACCTTAGCCGCATCCCTCGTGCAAGTTTTCCAGAGGTTGTATGCAAATCAAGCACCAGTCGTGCGGAAATCAATCATAATTAAACAGACATTTGGGTGGTAGGTTGGCAGAGACCTCCAATTTCATAGTTGTGGGTTCACAGACACCACGTGCCATCAGCGTGAATTTTTAGCAGAAATTAACCTTAAGCTAACGACACATTAGCCGTATCGTTCGCGCAAGTTTTAGAGAACTTGCATGAAAATCAAGCACCAGTCGTACCAAAATCAACCATAATTATACAGAAATCTGGATGGTAGGTTAACCTAGACCTCCGATATCAAAGTGGTGGATTAACAGGAACCACGTGCGTTGAGCGGAAGCTAACGACACATTAGCCGTATCGCTCGCGCAAGTTTCACAGAAGTTGCATGCAAATCAAGCACCAATCGTACCAAAATCAACCATATATAAACAGAAATAGAACAGTATGGTAGGTTAACAGATGCCTCCGATATAATAGTGGTGGGTTAACAGAAACCACGTGCCATCATGATGAACTTCCAGCAGTCATTAAGCGGAAGCTAACGACACCTTAGCCGCATCCCTCGTGTAAGTTTTCCAGAGGTTGCATGCAAATCAAGCACCAATCGTACGGAAATAAACCATGATTATACAAAAATTCGGGTGGTTGGTTAACAGATCCGACGTCATAGTGGTGGGTAAACAGAAACCACGTGCCGCAATGATGAATTTTTAGCAGACATTAACCGGAATCCAACGACACCTTAGAGGTATCCCTCGAAGTTGCATGCAAATCAAGCACCAATCGTACGGAAATCAACCATAATTATACAAAAATTCGGGTGGTTGGTCAACAGATGCCTCCAATGTCATAGTGGTGGGTAAACAGCCATAATGTTGAATTTTTAGCAGACATTAACCGGAATCCAACGACATCTTAAAGGTATCCCTCGAAGTTGCATGCAAATCAAGCACCAATCATACGGAAATCAATCATTATTAAAGAGAAATTTGGGTGGTAAGATAATAGAGACCTCCGATATCATAGTATCCCTCGCGGAAGCTTTCCAGAAGTTGTATGCAAATCCATCACCAACTGGACGGAAATCAACCGTAACTAAACAGAAATTTGGGTGATCGGTTAACAGAGACCTCCGATATCATTTTGGTGGGTTAACAGAAACCAAGTGTCATCGTGGTGAGTTTCTAGCAGGCGTCAAGCGGAAGCTAACGACACCTTAGCCGCACCCCTTGCTTAAGTTTTCCACAAGTTGCATTCAAATCAAGCACCAATCGTACGGAAATCAACCATAATTAAACAGAAATTTGGGTGGTAGGTTAACAGACACCTCCGATATCATAGTGGTGGGTTAACAGATACCACGTGCTATCATGGTGAATTTCTGGCAGACAATAACCAGAAGCTAACCACATGCCATCGTGGTGAATTTGTAGAAGACATTAACCGTTAACAGTGACCTCATATGTCATAGTAGTGGGTTAAGAGGAACCGCGTGCCATTATGGTGAATTTGTAGCAGAGATTTACCGGAATTTAGCGACACCTTATCCGTATCCCCCGTGCAAGCTTGACAGAAGTTCCATACAAATCAAGCAGCAGTCATACCAAAATCAGTCATAATTATACAGAAATCTGGGTGGTAGGTTATCAGAGACCTCCGATATCATAGTGGTGAGTTAACAGAAACCGCATGCCATCATTATGAATTTCTAGGAGACATTAACCGGAAGCTAACGACACCTTAGCCGTATCGCTCGCGGAAGTTTGCCAGAAGTTGCATGCAAATCAAGCACCAATCGTACGGAAATCAACCACAATTATAAAGAAATTTGGTTGGTAGGATAACAGAGATCTCCGATATCATAGTGGTGGGTTACCAGAAACCACGTGCCGTTATGGTTAATTTGTTGCACACAATAACCGGAAGGTAACGACACCTTAGCCTTATCGCTCGCGGAAGTTTTCCAGAAGTTACATAGAAATAAGGCACCAATCGTACCAAAATCAACTATAAATAAACAGAAATCTGGGTGGTAGGCTAAGTGATGGGCTCCCCGAAACCACGTGCTATCATGGTGAAGTTCTTGCAGACAATAACCAGAAGCTAACCACATGCCATCATGGTGAATTTGTAGAAGACATTAACCGTTAACAGTGACCTCTGATGTCATAGTAGTGGGTTAAGAGGAACCACGTGCGATTATGGTGAATGTGTAGCAGGCATTAACCGGAATTTAGCGACACCTTATCCGTATCCCTCGTGCAAGCTTGACAGAAGTTCCATGCAAATCAAGCAGCAGTCATACCAAAATCAGTCATAATTATACAGAACTCTGGGTGGTAGGTTATCAGGGACCTCCGATATCATAGTGGTGAGTTAACACAAACCGTATTCCATCATTATGAATTTCTAGCAGACATTAACCAGAAGCTGACGACACTTTAGCCGTATCGCTCTCCGAAGTTGGCCAGAAGTTGCATGCAAATCAAACACTAGTCGTATGGAGGTCAATCATAATTAAACAGAAATTTGGTTGTTAGGTTAGCAGAAACCTCAGATATCATAGCGGTGGATTCCCAGAAACCACGTGCCATCATGGTGAATTTCGAGCAGACATTAACCGGAAACTAACGACACCTTAGCCGCATCCCTTGCGTTAGTTTTTCAGAAATTGCATGCAAATCAAGCACCAATCGTACCAAAATTAACCATACCTAAACTGAAATCAGGATGGTATTTTAACAGAGACTTCCGATATCATATTGGTAGGTTACCAGAAACCACGTGCCATCAAGTAGAATGTCTTGCAGACAATAACCAGAAGCTAGCGACACATTAGCCGTATCGCTCGCGCAAGTTTTCCAGAAGTTGCATGCAAGCCAAGCACCAATCGTACCAAAATCACCCAAATATAAACAGAAATATGGATGGTAGGTTAAAAGAGACCTCCGATATCATAGTGGTGGGTTAGCAAAAACCACGTGCCATCACAGTGAACTTCTTGCAGAGACTAACCAGAAGCTAACGACACATTAGCCGTATCGCTTGAGCAAGTTTTCCAGAAGTTGCATGAAAGCCAAGCACCAATCGTACCAAAATCAACCATATATAAACAGAAATATGTATGGTAGGTTAACAGATGCCTCCGATATAATAGTGGTGGGTTAACAGAAACCACGTGCCATCATGATGAATTGTTAGCAGATATTAACCGGAAGCTAACGACACCTTATCCGTATCCCTCCCGGAAGATTTCCGGAGGTTGCATGCAAATCAAATACCAATCGTGCGGAAATCACCCATATCTAAACAGAAATTTGGGTGGTAAGTTAACAGAGACCTCCGATATCATAGTGGTGGGTTCCCAGAAACCACGTGCCATCATGGTGAGTTTCTAGCAGGCATTGAGCGGAAGCTAATGACACCTTAGCCGTATCCCTCGCGTAAGTTTTCCAGAAGTTGCATGCAATCAAACACCATTCGTACCAAAATCAACCATAATTAAACAGAAATTTAGGTGGTAGGTTAACAGAGACCTCCGATATCATAGTGGTGGGTTAAGAGAAACCACGTGCCATCATTGTGTATTTTTAGCAGATACTAACCGGAAGCTAACGACGCCTTAGCGGTATCCCTCGCGTAAGTTTTCCAGAAGTTGAATGCAAATCAAGCACCAATCGTAAGGAAATCAACTATAATTAAACAAAAATTCGGGTCGTTGGTCAACAGAGGCCTCCAATGTCATAGTGGTGGGTAAACAGAAACCACGTGCCATAATGTTGAACTTTTAGCAGGCTTTAACCAGAATCCAACGACACCTTAGAGGTATCCCTCGAAGTTGCATGCAAATCAAGCAACAATCATACGGAAATCAACCATAATTATACAAAAATTCGGGTGGTTGGTTAACAGATGGTTCCGATATCATAGTGGTGCGTTTTCAGAAACCACGTGCCATCATGGTTAATTTGTTGCACACAATAACCAGAAGCTAACGACACCTTAGCCGTATCGCTCGCGGAAGTTTTCCAGAAGTTACAAGAAATAAGGCACCAATCGTACCAAAATCAACTATAAATAAACAGAAATCTGGGTGGTAGGCTAAGTGGTGGGCTCCCCGAAACCACGTGCTATCATGGTGAAGTTCTTGCAGATAACAACCAGAAGCTAACCAGATGCCATCATGGTGAATTTGTAGAAGACATTAACCGTTAACAGTGACCCCTGATGTCATAGTAGTGGGTTAAAAGGAACCACGTGCCATAATGGTGAATTTGTAGCAGACATAAACCGGAATATAGCGACACCTTATCCGTATCCCCCGTGCAAGCTTGACAGAAGTTCCATGCAAATAAAGCAGCAGTCATACCAAAATCAGTCATAATTATACAGAACTCTGGGTGGTAGGTTATCAGAGACCTCCGATATCATAGTGGTGGATTCCCAGAAACCACGTGTCAGCATGGTGAATTTCTTCCGGGCATTAACCGGAAGTTAACGACACCTTAGCCGCATCCCTTGCGTAAGTTTTCCAGAAGTTGCGTGCAAATCAAGCACCAATCGTACGGAAATCAACCATAATTGAACAGAAATTCGGGTGGTAGGTTAACAGAGACCTCCGCTACCATAGTGATGGGTTACGAGAAACCACGTGCCATTATGGTGAATTTATAGCAGACATTATCCGGAGGTGAACGTCACTTTGGCCGTATCCCTCGCGAAATTTTTCCAGACATTGCATGCAAATCAAACACCAGTCGCACAAAAATCAACCATAATTAAACAGAAATCTGGGTGCTAAGTTAACAGAGACCTCCGGTGTTATAGAAGTGGGTTAAGAGGAACCACGTGCCATTATGGTGAATTTGTAGCGGACATTAAACGGAAGCTAACGACACCTTACCCGTATCCCCCTTTCAAGCTATACAGAAGTTCCATGCAAATCAAGCAGTAACAGAAACAGAATGCCATCATTGTGAATTTCTAGCAGACATTAAACGGAAGCTAACGATACCTTAGCTCGCGGAGGTTTTCCAGAAGTTGCAAGCAAACCTGGCACCAATCGCACGGGAATCAACCATAATTTAAAAAAATTCGGGTGGTAGGTTAATAGATTCCTCCGATACATTAGTGGTGGGTAACCAGAAACCACGTGCCATAATGGTGAATTTTTAGCAGACATTAACCGGAATCTAACGACACTTTATTGGTATCCCTCGAAGTTGCATGCAAATCAAGCACCAATCGTACAAAAATCAACCATAATTAAACCGAAATCTGGATGGTATTTTAAAAGTGACCTCCGATATCATAGTGGTGGGTAAACAGAAACCACGAGCCATAATGTTGAATTTTTAGCAGACATTAACCGGAATCCAACGACACCTTAAAGGTGTCCCTCGAAGTTGCATGCAAATCAAGCACCAATCATACGGAAATCAACCATAATTATACAAAAATTCGGGTGGTTGGTTAACAGATGCTTCCGATATCATAGTGGTGCGTTTCCAGAAACCACGTTCCATCATGGTTAGTTTGTTGCACACAATAACCGGAAGCTAACGAATAATACAAATAAGGCACCAATCGTACCAAAATCAACCATAAATAAACAGATATCGGGGTGGTAGGCTAACAGAGACCTCCGATATCATAGGGGTGGGTTCCCCGAAACCACGTGCTATCGTGGTGAATTTCTTGCAGACAATAACCAGAAGCTAACCACATGCCATCATGGTGAATTTGTAGAAGACATTAACCGTTAACAGAGACCTCTGATGTCATAGTATGGGTTAAGAGGAACCACGTGCGATAATGGTGAATATGTAGCAGACATTAACCGGAATATAGCGACACCTTATCCGTATCCCCCGTGCAAGCTTGACAGAAGATCCATGCAAATCAAGCAGCAGTCATACCAAAATCAGTCATAATTATACAGAAATCGGGCTGGTAGGTTATCAGAGACCTCCGATATCATAGTGGTGAGTTAAAAAAAACCGCATGCCATCATTATGAATTTCTAGGAGACATTAACCGGAAGCTAACGACACCTTAGCCGTATCGCTCGCGGAAGTTTGCCAGAAGTTGCATGCAAATCAAGCACTAGTCGTACGGGAGTCAATCATAATTAAACAGAAATTTGGGTGTTAGGGTAGAAGAAACCTCAGATATCATACTGGTGGATTCCCAGAAACCACGTGCCATCATGGTGAATTTCGGGCAGGCATTGAGCGGAAGCTAATGACACCTTAGCCGTATCCCTCCCGTAAGTTTTCCAGAAGATGCATGCAATCAAACACCAATCGTACCAAAATCAACAATAATTAAACCGAAATTTCGGTGGTAGGTTAACAGAGACCTCCGATATCATAGTGGTGGGTTAACAGAAACCACGTGACATCATGGTGAATATTTAGCAGATATTAACCGGAAGCTAACGACGCCTTAGGGGTTTCCCTCGTGCAAGCTTGTCAGAAGTTGCATGCAAATCAAGCACCAGTCTTACGTAAATCAACCATAATTAAACAGATATTTGGCTGGTAGGTTAACAGGGACCTCCGATATCAAAGCAGACGGTTAACAGAAACCACATGCCATCGTGGTGAATTTCTAGAAGGCATTAAGCGGAAGCTAAGGACACCTTGGCAGTATCCCTCGCGTAAGTTTGCCGGAAGTTGAATGCAAATCAAGCACCAATCGTAAGGAAATCAATCATAATTAAACAAAAATTCGGGTGGTTGGTCAACAAATGCCTCCAATGTTATAGTGGTGGGTAAACATAAACCACGTGCCATAATGTTGAATTTTTAGCAGACAGTAACCTTAATCCAACGACGCCTTAGAGGTGTCCCTCGAAGTTGCATGCAAATCAAGCACCAATCATACGGAAATCAACCATAATTATACAAAAATTCGGGTGGTTGGTTAACAGATCCTTCCGATATCATAGTGGTGCGTTTGCAGAAACCACGTGCCATCATGGTTAATTTGTTGCACACAATAACCGGAAGCTAACGACACCTTAGCCGTATCGCTCGCGGAAGTTTTCCAGAAGTTACATACAAATAAGGCACCAATCGTACCAAAATCAACCATAATTAAACAGAAATTTGGGTGGTAGGTTAACAGACACCTCCGATATCATAGTGGTGGGTTAACAGATACCACGTGCTATCATGGTGAATTTCTGGCAGACAATAACCAGAAGCTAGCTCCATGCCATCATGGTGAATTTGTAGAAGACATTAACCGTTAACAGTGACCTCTGATGTCATAGTAGTGGGTTAAGAGGAACCACGTGCCATTATGGTGAATTTGTAGCAGACATTAACCGAAATATAGCGACACTTTATCCGTATCCCCCGTGCAAGCTTGACAGAAGTTCCATGCAAATCAAGCAGCAGTCATACCAAAATCAGTCATAATTATACAGAAATCTGGCTGGTAGGTTATCAGAGACCTCCGATATCATAGTGGTGAGTTAAAAGAAACCGCATGCCATCATTATGCATTTCTAGGAGACATTAACCGGAAGCTAACGACACCTTAGCCGTATCGCTCGCGGAAGTTTGCCAGAAGTTGCATGCAAATCAAGCACTAGTCGTACGGAAGTCAATCATAATTAAACAGAAATTTGGGTGTTAGGTTAGCAGAAACCTCAGATATCATAATGGTGGGTTCCCAGAAACAACGTGTCAGGATGGTGAATTTCTAGCGGGCATTAAGCGGAAGCTAACAACACCTTAGCCGCATCCCTTGCGTAAGTTTTCCAGAAGTTGCATGCAAATCAAGCACCAATCGTTCGGAAATCAACCATAATTATAAAGAAATTTTTGTGGTTGGTTAACAGAGACCTCCGACATCATAGTGGTGGGTTACCAGAAACCACGTGCCATTATGGTGAATTTATAGCAGACATTAGCCGGAGGCGAACGTCACTTTAGCCGTATCCCTCATAGAAGTGGGTTAAGAGGAACCACGTGCCATTATGGTGAATTTGTAGCGGACATGAAGGGGAAGCTAACGACACCTTAGCCGCACCCCTTGCGTAAGTTTTCCACAAGTTGCATGCAAATAAATCACCAATCGTACGGAAATCAACCATAATTTAACTAAAATTTGGGTGGTAGGTTAATAGAGACCTCCGATATCATAGTGGTGGGTTAACAGGAACCACGTTCCATCGTAGTGAATTTCTGGCTGGCATCAAGAGGAAGCTCACGACAACTTAGCCGCATCCCTTGCGCAAGTTTTCCACAAGTTGCGTGCAAATCAAGCACCAATCATAAGGAAATCAACCATAAATAAACAAAAATTTGGGTGGTAGGTTTACAGAGACCTCCGATATCACAGTGGTGGGTTAACAGGAACCACGTTCCATCGTATTGAATTTCTGGCTGGCATCAAGAGGAAGCTAACGACACCTTAGCCGCACCCCTTGCGTAAGTTTTCCACAAGTTGCATGCAAATCAATCACCAATCGTACGGAAATCAACCATAATTAAACAAAAATATGGGTGGTAGGTTAACAGAGACCTCCGATATCATAGTGGGGGGCTAACAGAGACCAAGTGCCATCATGGTGAGTTTCTAGAAGGCATGAAGGGGAAGCTAACGACACCTTAGCCGCACCCCTTGCTTAAGTTTTCCACAATTTGCATGCAAATCAATCACCAATCGTAAGGAAATCAACTATAAGTAAACAAAAATTTGGGTGGTAGGTTAAAAGAGACCTCCGATATCATAGTGGTGGGTTAACAGAAACCAAGTGCCATCGTTATGAGATTCTAGCAGGCATCAAGCGGAAGCTAACGACACCTTAGCCGGATCACGCGCGCTATTTTCCCAGAAGTTGCATGCAAATCAAGCACCAATCTTATTGAATTCTACAATAATTAAACCAAAATTTGGGTGATAGGTTAACAGAGACTTCTGATATCACAGCGGTGGGTAAACAGAAACCAAGTGCCATCATGGTGGGTTTCTAGCTGGCATCAAGCGGAAGCTAACGACACCTTAGACGGATCTCTCGCGGTATTCTTCCAGAAGTTACTTGGTAATCAAGCACCAATCGTACGGAAATCAACTATAATTAAACAGAAATTTGGGAGTAGGTTAACAGAGACCTCCGATATCATAGTGGTGTGTTAACAGGAACCACGTACCATCGTGGTGAATTTCTAGCTGACATCAAGCGGAAGCTAACGACACCTTAGCCGCACCCCTTGCTTAAGTTTTCCACAAGATGCATGCAAATCAAGCACCAATCGTAAGGAAATCAACCATAACTAAACAGAAATTTGGGTGCAGGTTAACAGAGAACTCCGATATCATAGTGGTGGGTTAACAGAAACCAAGTGCCATCGTGGTGAGTTTCTAGCAGGCATCAAGCGGAAGCTAGCGACACCTTAGCCGGATCTCTCGCGCTATTTTTTCAGAAGTGGCATGCAAATCAAGCACCGATCGTGCGGAAATCAACCATAATTAAAAAGAAATTTGGGTGTTAGGTTAAAAGAGACCTCCGATATCATAGTGGTGGGTTAACAGAAACCAAGTGCCATCATGGTGGGTTTCTAGCAGGCATCAAACGGAAGCTAACGAAACCTTAGCTGCACCCCTTGCTTAAGTTTTCCACAAGTTGCATGCAAATCAAGCACCAATCGTAAGGAAATCAACCATAATTAAGCAAAAATTTGGGTGTAGGTTAACAGAGACCTCCGATATCATAGTGGTGGGTTAACAGGAACCGCGTACCATCGAGGTGAATTTCTAGCTGGCATCAAGCGGAAGCTAACGACACCTTAGCCGCATCCCTTGCGTAAGTTTTCCACAAGTTGCATGCAAATCAAGTACCAATCGTAAGGAAATCAACCATAATTAAACAGAAATTTTAGTGGTAGGTTAAAAGAGACCTCCGATATCATAGTGGTGGGTTAACAGAAACCAAGTGCCATCGTGATGAGTTTCTAGCAGGCATCAAGTGGAAGCTAACGACTCCTTAGCCGGATCTCTCGCGCTGTTTTTTCAGAAGTAGCATGCAAATCAATCACCAATCGTACGGAAATCAACCATAATTAAACCAAAATCTGGGTGGTAGGTTAACAGAGACCTGCTATATCATAGTGGTGGGTTAACAGAAACCAAGTGCCATCGCGGTGAATTTCTAGCTGGCATCACGCGGAAGCTAACGACACCTTAGACGGATCTCTCGCGGTATTTTTCCAGAAGTTACTTGCAAATCAAGAACCAATCGTACGGAAATCAACCATAATTAAACATAAATTTAGGTGGTAGGTTAAGAGAGACCTCCGATATCACAGTGGTGGGTTAACCGAAACCAAGTGCCATCGTGGTCAGTTTCTAGCAGACTTTAACCGCAAGCTAACAACACCTTAGCCAGATCCCGCGCGTTATTTTTGTAGAAGTTGCACGCAAATCAAGCACAAATCTTATTGAAATCAAAATGAATTAAACCAAAATATGGGCGGTAGGTTAACTGAGACCTCCGATATAACAGTGGTGAGTTAACGGAAACCACGTACCATCGTGGTGAGTTTCTAGCAGACTTTAACCGCAAGCTAACGACACCTTAGCCGGATCCCGCGCGCTATTCCAGAAGTTGCATGCAAATCAAGCACCAATCTTATTGAATTCTACAATAATTAAACCAAAATTTGGGTGATAGGTTAACAGAGACTTCTGATATCACAGTGGTGGGTAAACAGAAATCAAGTGCCATCGTGGTAAGTTTCTAGCTGGCATCAAGCGGAAGCTAACGACTTCTTAGACGGATCTCTCGCGGTATTTTTCCAGAAGTTACTTGCAAATCAAAAACCAATCGTACGGAAATCAACTATAGTTAAACAAAAATTTGGGTGGTAGGTTAACAGAGACCTCCCATATCATAGTGGTGGGTTAACAGAAACCAAGTGCTATCGTGGTGAGTTTCTAACAGGCATCAAGTGGAAGCTAACGACTCCCTAGCCGGATCTCTCGCGCTGTTTTTTCAGAAGTAGCATGCAAATCAATCACCAATCGTACGGAAATCACCCATAATTAAACCAAAATTTGGGTGGTAGGTTAACAGAGACCTGCTATATCACAGTGGTGGGTTAACAGAAACCAAGTCCCATCGTGGTTAGTTTCTAGCAAACTTTACCCGCAAGCTAACGACTCCTTAGCCGGATCTCTCGCGCTGTTTTTTCAGAAGTAGCATGCAAATCAATCACCAATCGTACGGAAATCAACCATAGTTAAACCAAAATTTGGGTGGTAGGTTAACAGAGACCTACTATATCATAGTGGTGGGTTAACAGAAACCAAGTGCCATCGTGATGATTTTCTAGCTGGCATCAAGCGGAAGCTAACGACACCTTAGACGGATCTCTCGCGGTATTTTTCCAGAAGTTACTTGCAAATCAAGAACCAATCGTACGGAAATCAACCATAATTAAACATAAACTTAGGTGGTAGGTTAATAGAGACCTCCGATATCACAGTGGTGGGTTAACAGAAACCAAGTGCCATCGTGGTTAGTTTTTAGCAGACTTTAACCGCAAGATAACGACACCTAAGCCAGATCCTGCGCGATATTTTTGTAGAAGTTGCACGCAAATCAAGCACCAATCGTATGGAAATCAAAAATAATTAAACAGAAATTTGGGTGGTAGGTTAACAGAGACCTCCGATATAACAGTGGTGGGTTAACGGAAACCACGTACCATCGTGGTGAGTTTCTATCAGACTTTAACCGCAAGCTAACGACACTTTAGCCGGATCCCGCGCGCTATTCCAGAAGTTGCATGCAAATCAAGCACCAATCTTATTGAAATCTACAATAATTAAACCAAAATTTGGGTGATAGGTTAACAGAGACTTCTGATATCACAGTGTTGGGGTAACATAAACCAAGTGCCATCGTGGCTAGTTTCTAGCAGACTTTAACCGCAAGCTAACGACCCCTTAGCCAGATCCCGTGCGCTATTTTTCCAGAAGTTGCATGCAAATCAATCACCAATCGTACGGAAATCAACTATAGTTAAACAAAAATTTGGGTGGTAGGTTAACAGAGACCTCCCATATCATAGTGGTGGGTTAACAGAAACCAAGTGCTATCGTTGTGAGTTTCTAGCAGGCATCAAGTGGAAACTAACGACTCCCTAGCCGGATCGCTCGCGCTGTTTTTTCAGAAGTAGCATGCAAATCAATCACCAATCGTACGGAAATCACCCATAATTAAACCAAAATTTAGGTGGTAGGTTAACAGAGACCTGCTATATCATAGTGGTGGGTTAACAGAAACCAAGTGCCATCGCGGTGAATTCCTAGCTCGCATCAAGCGGAAGCTAACGACACCTTAGACGGATCTCTCGCGGTATTTTTCCAGAAGTTACTTGCAAATCAAGAACCAATCGTACGGAAATCAACCATAATTAAACATAAATATAGGTGTTAGGTTAACAGAGACCTCCGATATAACAGTGGTGGGTTAACGGAAACCACGTACCATCGTGGTGAGTTTCTAGCAGACTTTAACCGCAAGCTAACGACACCTTAGCCGGATCCCGCGCGCTATTCCAGAAGTTGCATGCAAATCAAGCACCAATCTTATTGAAATCTACAATAATTAAACCAAAATTTGGGTGATAGGTTAACAGAGACTTCTGATATCACAGTGGTGGGTAAACAGAAACCAAGTGCCAACGTGGTGAGTTTCTGGCAGGCATCAAGAGGAAGCTAACGACACCTTAGCCGGATCACGCGCGCTATTTTCCCAGAAGTTGCATGCAAACTAGTCACCAATCATACGGAAATCAACCATAATTAAACATAAATATAGGTGTTAGGTTAACAGAGACCTCCGATATAACAGTGGTGGGTTAACGGAAACCACGTACCATCGTGGTGAGTTTCTAGCAGACTTTAACCGCAAGCTAACGACACCTTGGCCAGATCCCGCGCGATATTTTTGTAGAAGTTGCACGCAAATCAACCACCAATCGCATGGAAATCAAAAATAATTAAACAGAAATTTGGGTGGTAGGTTAACAGAGACCTCCGATATCATAGTGGTAGGTAAACATAAACCAAGTGCCAACGTGGGGAGTTTCTGGCAGGCATCAAGAGGCAGCTAACGACACCTTAGCCGGATCACGCGCGCTATTTTCCCAGAAGTTGCATGCAAATCAAGCACCAATCTTATTGAATTCTACAATAATTAAACCAAAATTTGGGTGATAGGTTAACATAGACTTCTGATATCACAGCGGTGGGTAAACAGAAACCAAGTGCCATCATGGTGGGTTTCTAGCTGGCATCAAGCGGAAGCTAACGACACCTTAGACGGATCTCTCGCGGTATTCTTCCAGAAGTTACTTGGTAATCAAGAACCAATCGTACGGAAATCAACCATAATTAAACATAAATTTAGGTGTTAGGTTAACAGAGACCTCCGATATCACAGTGGTGGGTTAACAGAAACTAAGTGCCATCGTGGTTAGTTTCTAGCAGACTTTAACCGCAAGCTAACGACACCTTAGCCAGATCCCGCGCGATATTTTTGTAGAAGTTGCACGCAAATCAACCACCAATCGTATGGAAATCAAAAATAATTAAACAGAAATTTGGGTGGTAGGTTAACAGAGACCTCCGATATCATAGTGGTAGGTTAACATAAACCAAGTGCCAACGTGGGGAGTTTCTGGCAGGCATCAAGAGGCAGCTAACGACACCTTAGCCGGATCACGCGCGCTATTTTCCCAGAAGTTGCATGCAAATCAAGCACCATTCATACAGAAATCAGCCATAATTAAACCAAAATTTGGGTGGTGGGTCAACAGAGACCTCCGATATCATTGCGGTGGGTTAACAGAAACCAAGTGCCATCATGGTGAGTTTCTAGCAGACTTTAACCGCAAGCTAACGACACCTTAGCCGGATCCCGCGCGCTATTTTTCCAGAAGTTGCATGCGAATCAAGCACCAATCGCATGGGAATCAACCATAATTAAACCAAAATTTGGGTGGTAGGTTAACAGAGACCTCCAATATCACAGTGGTTGGTTAACAGAAACCAAGTGCCTTCGTGGTGAATTTCTAGCTGGCATCAAGCGGAAGCAAACGACACCTTAACCGCACCCCTTGCGTAAGTTTTCCACAAGTTGCATGCAAATCAATCACCAATCGTACGGAAATCAACCATAATTTATCTAAAATTTGGGTGGTAGGTTAGCAGAGACCTCCGATATCATAGTGGTGGGTTAACAGGAACCACGTTCCATCGTAGTGAATTTTTGGCAGGCATCTAGAGGAAGCTAACGACAACTTAGCCGCATCCCTTGCGTAAGTTTTCCACAAGTTGCATGCAAATCAAGCACCAATCGTAAGAAAATCAACCATAATTAAACCAAAATTTGGGTGGTAGGTTAACAGAGACCTCCAATATCACAGTGGCTGGTTAACAGAAACCAAGTGCCATCGTGGTGAATTTCTAGCTGGCACCAAGCGGAAGCTAACGACACCTTAGGCGCACCCCTTGCGTAGGTTTTCCACAAATTGCATGCAAATCAAGCAACAATCGTACGGAAATCAACCATAATTAAACAAAAATTTGGGTGGCAGTATAAAAGAGACTTCCGATATCACAGTGGTGGGTTAACATAAACTAAGTGCCATCGTGGTGAGTTTCTAGCAGGCATCAAATCAAGGGGAAGCGAACGACACCTTAGCCGCACCCCTTGCTTAAGTTTTCCACAAGATGCATGGAAATCAATCACCAATCGTACGGAAATCAACCATAATTAAACAAAAATTTGGGTGGTAGGTTAACAGAGACCTCCGATATCATAGTGGTGGGTCAACAGAGACCAAGTACCATCATGGTGAGTTTCTAGCAGGCATGAAGCGGAAGCTAACGAAACCTTAGCCGCACCCCTTGCTGAAGCCTTCCACAATTTGCACGCAAATCAAGCACCAATCGTACGGAAATCCACCATAATTAAACCAAAATTTGGGTGGTAGGTTAACAGAGACCTCCGATATCATAGTGGTGGGTTAACAGAAACCAAGTGCCATCGTGGTGAGTTTCAGGCAGGCATCAAGAGGAAGCTAACTACACCTTAGCCGAATCACGCGCGCTATTTTCCCAGAAGTTGCATGCAAATCAAGCACCAATCATACGGAAATCAACCATAATTAAACCAAAATTTGGGTGGTGGGTCAACAGAGACCTCCGATATCATTGCGTTGGGTTAACAGAAACCAAGTGCCGTCGTGGTGGGTTTCTAGCTGGCATCAAGCGGAAGCTAACTACACCTTAGCGGGATCACGC
Organism: Anomoia purmunda; assembly: GCA_951828415.1. Lineage (NCBI taxonomy): Eukaryota > Metazoa > Arthropoda > Insecta > Diptera > Tephritidae > Anomoia > Anomoia purmunda. The sequence continues at coordinate 37,845,251 of OX639994.1, read as the reverse complement.
GCGCTATTTTCCCAGAAGTAGCATGCAAATCAATCACCAATCGTACGGAAATCACCCATAATTAAACCAAAATTTGGGTGGTAGGTTAACAGAGAACTGCTATATCATATTGGTGGGTTAACAGAAACCAAGTGCCATCGCGGTGAATTTGTAGCTGGCATCAAGCGGAAGCTAATGACACCTCAGACGGATCTTTCGCGGAATTTTTCCAGAAGTTACTTGCAAATCAAGAACCAATCGTATGGAAATCAAAAATAATTAAACCAAAATTTGGGTGGTAGGTTAACAGAGACCTCCGATATAACAGTGGTGGGTTAACGGAAACCACGTACCATCGTGGTGAGTTTCTAGCAGACTTTAGCCGCAAGCTAACGACACCTTAGCCGGATCCCGCGCGCTATTCCAGAAGTTGCATGCAAATCAATCACCAATCTTATTGAAATCTACAATAATTAAACCAAAATTTGGGTGATAGGTTAACAGAGACTTCTGATATCATAGTGGTGGGTTAACAGAAACCAAGTGCCATCGTGGTGAGTTTCAGGCAGGCATCAAGCGGAAGCTAACGACACCTAAGACGGATCTCTCGCGGTATTTTTCCAGAAGTTACTTGGTAATCAAGAACCAATCGTACGGAAATCCACCATAATTAAACATAAATTTTGGTGTTAGGTTAACAGAGACCTCCGATATCACAGTGGTGGGTTAACAAAAACCAAGTGCTATCGTGGTTAGTTTCTAGCAGATTTTGACCGCAAGCTAACGACACCTTAGCCAGATCCCACGCGATATTTTTGTAGAAGGTGCACGTAAATCAAGCACCAATCGTATTGAAATCAAAAATAATTAAACAGAAATTTGGGTGGTAGGTTAACAGAGACCTCCGATATCATAGTGGTGGGTTAACATAAACTAAGTGCCATCGTGGTGAGTTTCTAGCAGGCATCAAGGGGAAGCGAACGACTTCTTAGACGGATCTCTCGCGGTATTTTTCCAGAAGTTACTTGCAAATCAAAAACCAATCGTACGGAAATCAACTATAGTTAAACAAAAATTTGGGTGGTAGGTTAACAGAGACCTCCCATATCATAGTGGTGGGTTAACAGAAACCAAGTGCTATCGTGGTGAGTTTCTAGCAGGCATCAAGTGGAAGCTAACGACTCCCTAGCCGGATCTCTCGCGCTGTTTTTTCAGAAGTAGCATGCAAATCAATCACCAATCGTACGGAAATCACCCATAATTAAACCAAAATTTGGGTGGTAGGTTAACAGAGACCTGCTATATCACAGTGGTGGGTTAACAGAAACCAAGTCCCATCGTGGTTAGTTTCTAGCTAACTTTACCCGCAAGCTAACGACTCCTTAGCCGGATCTCTCGCGCAGTTTTTTCAGAAGTAGCATGCAAATCAATCACCAATCGTACGGAAATCAACCATAGTTAAACCAAAATTTGGGTGGTAGGTTAACAGAGACCTACTATATCATAGTGGTGGGTTAACAGAAACCAAGTGCCATCGTGATGAGTTTCTAGCTGGCATCAAGCGGAAGCTAACGACACCTTAGACGGATCTCTCGCGGTATTTTTCCAGAAGTTACTTGCAAATCAAGAACCAATCGTACGGAAATCAACCATAATTAAACATAAACTTAGGTGGTAGGTTAATAGAGACCTCCGATATCACAGTGGTGGGTTAACAGAAACCAAGTGCCATCGTGGTTAGTTTTTAGCAGACTTTAACCGCAAGCTAACGACACCTAAGCCAGATCCTGCGCGATATTTTTGTAGAAGTTGCACGCAAATCAAGCACCAATCGTATGGAAATCAAAAATAATTAAACAGAAATTTGGGTGGTAGGTTAACAGAGCCCTCCGATATAACAGTGGTGGGTTAACGGAAACCACGTACCATCGTGGTGAGTTTCTATCAGACTTTAACCGCAAGCTAACGACACTTTAGCCGGATCCCGCGCGCTATTCCAGAAGTTGCATGCAAATCAAGCACCAATCTTATTGAAATCTACAATAATTAAACCAAAATTTGGGTGATAGGTTAACAGAGACTTCTGATATCACAGTGGTGGGGTAACATAAACCAAGTGCCATCGTGGCTAGTTTCTAGCAGACTTTAACCGCAAGCTAACGACCCCTTAGCCAGATCCCGTGCGCTATTTTTCCAGAAGTTGCATGCAAATCAATCACCAATCGTACGGAAATCAACTATAGTTAAACAAAAGTTTGGGTGGTAGGTTAACAGAGACCTCCCATATCATAGTGGTGGGTTAACAGAAACCAAGTGCTATCGTTGTGAGTTTCTAGCAGGCATCAAGTGGAAACTAACGACTCCCTAGCCGGATCGCTCGCGCTGTTTTTTCAGAAGTAGCATGCAAATCAATCACCAATCGTACGGAAATCACCCATAATTAAACCAAAATTTAGGTGGTAGGTTAACAGAGACCTGCTATATCATAGTGGTGGGTTAACAGAAACCAAGTGCCATCGCGGTGAATTCCTAGCTCGCATCAAGCGGAAGCTAACGACACCTTAGACGGATCTCTCGCGGTATTTTTCCAGAAGTTACTTGCAAATCAAGAACCAATCGTACGGAAATCAACCATAATTAAACATAAATATAGGTGTTAGGTTAACAGAGACCTCCGATATAACAGTGGTGGGTTCACGGAAACCACGTACCATCGTGGTGAGTTTCTTGCAGACTTTAACCGCAAGCTAACGACACCTTAGCCGGATCCCGCGCGCTATTCCAGAAGTTGCATGCAAATCAAGCACCAATCTTATTGAAATCTACAATAATTAAACCAAAATTTGGGTGATAGGTTAACAGAGACTTCTGATATCACAGTGGTGGGTAAACAGAAACCAAGTGCCAACGTGGTGAGTTTCTGGCAGGCATCAAGAGGAAGCTAACGACACCTTAGCCGGATCACGCGCGCTATTTTCCCAGAAGTTGCATGCAAACTAGTCACCAATCATACGGAAATCAACCATAATTAAACATAAATATAGGTGTTAGGTTAACAGAGACCTCCGATATAACAGTGGTGGGTTAACGGAAACCACGTACCATCGTGGTGAGTTTCTAGCAGACTTTAACCGCAAGCTAACGACACCTTGGCCAGATCCCGCGCGATATTTTTGTAGAAGTTGCACGGAAATCAACCACCAATCGCATGGAAATCAAAAATAATTAAACAGAAATTTGGGTGGTAGGTTAACAGAGACCTCCGATATCATAGTGGTAGGTTAACATAAACCAAGTGCCAACGTGGGGAGTTTCTGGCAGGCATCAAGAGGCAGCTAACGACACCTTAGCCGGATCACGCGCGCTATTTTCCCAGAAGTTGCATGCAAATCAAGCACCAATCTTATTGAATTCTACAATAATTAAACCAAAATTTGGGTGATAGGTTAACAGAGACTTCTGATATCACAGCGGTGGGTAAACAGAAACCAAGTGCCATCATGGTGGGTTTCTAGCTGGCATCAAGCGGAAGCTAACGACACCTTAGACGGATCTCTCGCGGTATTCTTCCAGAAGTTACTTGGTAATCAAGAACCAATCGTACGGAAATCAACCATAATTAAACATAAATTTAGGTGTTAGGTTAACAGAGACCTCCGATATCACAGTGGTGGGTTAACAGAAACTAAGTGCCATCGTGGTTAGTTTCTAGCAGACTTTAACCGCAAGCTAACGACACCTTAGCCAGATCCCGCGCGATATTTTTGTAGAAGTTGCACGCAAATCAACCACATATCGTATGGAAATCAAAAATAATTAAACTGAAATTTGGGTGGTAGGTTAACAGAGACCTCCGATATCATAGTGGTAGGTTAACATAAACCAAGTGCCAACGTGGGGAGTTTCTGGCAGGCATCAAGAGGCAGCTAACGACACCTTAGCCGGATCACGCGCGCTATTTTCCCAGAAGTTGCATGCAAATCAAGCACCATTCATACAGAAATCAGCCATAATTAAACCAAAATTTGGGTGGTGGGTCAACAGAGACCTCCGATATCATTGCGGTGGGTTAACAGAAACCAAGTGCCATCATGGTGAGTTTCTAGCAGACTTTAACCGCAAGCTAACGACACCTTAGCCGGATCCCGCGCGCTATTTTTCCAGAAGTTGCATGCGAATCAAGCACCAATCGCATGGGAATCAACCATAATTAAACCAAAATTTGGGTGGTAGGTTAACAGAGACCTCCAATATCACAGTGGTTGGTTAACAGAAACCAAGTGCCTTCGTGGTGAATTTCTAGCTGGCATCAAGCGGAAGCAAACGACACCTTAACCGCACCCCTTGCGTAAGTTTTCCACAAGTTGCATGCAAATCAATCACCAATCGTACGGAAATCAACCATAATTTATCTAAAATTTGGGTGGTAGGTTAGCAGAGACCTCCGATATCATAGTGGTGGGTTAACAGGAACCACGTTCCATCGTAGTGAATTTTTGGCAGGCATCAAGAGGAAGCTAACGACAACTTAGCCGCATCCCTTGCGTAAGTTTTCCACAAGTTGCATGCAAATCAAGCACCAATCGTAAGAAAATCAACCATAATTAAACCAAAATTTGGGTGGTAGGTTAGCAGAGACCTCCAATATCACAGTGGCTGGTTAACAGAAACCAAGTGCCATCGTGGTGAATTTCTAGCTGGCACCAAGCGGAAGCCAACGACACCTTAGGCGCACCCCTTGCGTAGGTTTTCCACAAATTGCATGCAAATCAAGCAACAATCGTACGGAAATCAACCATAATTAAACAAAAATTTGGGTGGCAGTTTAAAAGAGACTTCCGATATCACAGTGGTGGGTTAACATAAACTAAGTGCCATCGTGGTGAGTTTCTAGCAGGCATCAAATCAAGGGGAAGCGAACGACACCTTAGCCGCACCCCTTGCTTAAGTTTTCCACAAGATGCATGGAAATCAATCACCAATCGTACGGAAATCAACCATAATTAAACAAAAATTTGGGTGGTAGGTTAACAGAGACCTCCGATATCATAGTGGTGGGTTAACATAAACTAAGTGCCATCGTGGTGAGTTTCTAGCAGGCATCAAGGGGAAGCGAACGACACCTTAGCCGGATCTCTCGCGCCATTTTGCCAGAAGCTGCATGCAAATCAAACACCAATCGTACGGAAATCAACTACAGTTATACAAAAATTTGGGTGGTAGGTTAACAGAGACCTCCGATATAACAGTGGTGGGTTAACAAAAACCAGGTGCCATCGTGGTGAGTTTCTAGCAGACTTTAAAGGCAAGCTGACGACACCTTAGCCGGATACCTTGCGTAGGTTTTCCACAAGTTGCATGCAAATCAAGAACCAATCTTATTGAAATCTGCAATAATTAAACCAAAATTTGGGTGATAGGTTAACAGAGACTTCTGATATCATAGTGGTGGGTTAACAGAAACCAAGTGCCATCATGGTGAGTTTCAGGCAGGCATCAAGCGGAAGCTAACGACACCTAAGACGGATCTCTCGCGGTATTTTTCCAGAAGTTACTTGGTAATCAAGAACCAATCGTACGGAAATCCACCATAATTAAACATAAATTTTGGTGTTAGGTTAACAGAGACCTCCGATATCACAGTGGTGGGTTAACAGAAACCAAGTGCTATCGTGGTTAGTTTCTAGCAGATTTTGACCGCAAGCTAACGACACCTTAGCCAGATCCCACGGGATATTTTTGTAGAAGGTGCACGTAAATCAAGCACCAATCGTATTGAAATCAAAAATAATTAAACAGAAATTTGGGTGGTAGGTTAACAGAGACCTCCGATATCATAGTGGTGGGTTAACATAAACTAAGTGCCATCGTGGTGAGTTTCTAGCAGGCATCAAGGGGAAGCGAACGACACCTTAGCCGGATCTCTCGCGCCATTTTGCCAGAAGCTGCATGCAAATCAAACACCAATCGTACGGAAATCAACTACAGTTATACAAAAATTTGGGTGGTAGGTTAACAGAGACCTCCGATATAACAGTGGTGGGTTAACAAAAACCAGGTGCCATCGTGGTGAGTTTCTAGCAGACTTTAAAGGCAAGCTGACGACACCTTAGCCGGATACCTTGCGTAGGTTTTCCACAAGTTGCATGCAAATCAAGAACCAATCGTATGGAAATCAACCATAATTAAACCAAAATTTGCGTGGTGCGTTAAAAGAGACCTTTGATATCATAGTGGTGGGTTAACAGAAACCAAGTGTCATCGTGGTGAGTTTCTAGCAGGCATGAAGGGGAAGCTAACGACACCTTAGCCGCACCCGTTGCTTAAGTCTTCCACAATTTGCATGCAAATCAAGCACCAATCGTACGGAAATCAAACATAATTAAACAAAAATTTGGGTGTAGGTTAACAGAGACTTCTGATATCACAGTGGTGGGTAAACAGAAACCAAGTGCCATCGTGGTGGGTTTCTAGCTGGCATCAAGCGGAAGCTAACGACACCTTAGATGGATCTCTCTCGGTATTTTTCCAGAAGTTACTTGCAAATCAAGAACCAATCGTACGGAAATCAACTATAATTAAACATAAATTTAGGTGGTAGGTTAACAGAGACCTCCGATATCACAGTGGTGTTTTAACAGAAACAAAGTGCCATCGTGGTGAATTTCTAGCCGGCATCAAGCGGAAGCTAACGATACCTTAGCCGCACCCCTTGCTTAAGTTTTCCACAAGATGCATGGAAATCAATCACCAATCGTACGGAAATCAACCATAATTAAACAAAAATTTGGGTGGTAGGTTAACAGAGACCTCCGATATCATAGTGGTGGGTTAACAGAGACCAAGTGCCATCATGGTGAGTTTCTAGCAGGCATGAAGGGGAAGCTAACGACACCTTAGCCGCACCCCTTGCTGAAGCCTTCCACAATTTGCATGCAAATCAAGCACCAATCGTACGGAAATCCACCATAATTAAACCAAGATTTGGGTGGTAGGTTAACAGAGACCTCCGATATCATAGTTGTGGGTTAACAGAAACCAAGTGCCATCGTGGTGAGTTTCTAGCAGACTTTAACCGCAAGCAAACGACACCTTAGCGAGATTCCGTGCGATATTTTTGTAGAAGTTGCACGTAAATCAAGCACCAATCGTATGGAAATAAACCATAATTAAACAGAAATTTGGGTGGTAGGTTAACAGAGACATCCGATATCATAGTGGTGGGTTAACAGAAACCAAGTGCCATCGTGGTGAATTTCTAGCCGGCATCAAGCGGAAGCTAACGATACCTTAGCCGCACCCCTTGCTTAAGTTTTTCACAAGATGCATGGAAATCAATCACCAATCGTACGGAAATCAACCATAATTAAACAAAAATTTGGGTGGTAGGTTAACAGAGACCTCCGATATCATAGTGGTGGGTTAACAGAGACCAAGTGCCATCATGGTGAGTTTCTAGCAGGCATGAAGGGGAAGCTAACGACACCTTAGCCGCACCCCTTGCTGAAGCCTTCCACAATTTGCATGCAAATCAAGCACCAATCGTACGGAAATCCACCATAATTAAACCAAGATTTGGGTGGTAGGTTAACAGAGACCTCCGATATCATAGTTGTGGGTTAACAGAAACCAAGTGCCATCGTGGTGAGTTTCGGGCAGGCATCAAGGGGAAGCTAACTACACCTTAGCCGGATCACGCGCGCTATTTTCCCAGAAGTTGCATGCAAATCAAGCACCAATCATACGGAAATCAACCATATTTAAACCAAAATTTGGGTGGTGGGTCAACAGAGACCTCCGATATCATTGCGTCGGGTTAACAGAAACCAAGTGCCATCGTGGTGGGTTTCTAGCTGGCATCAAGCGGAAGCTAACGACACCTTAGACGGATCTCTCGCGGTATTCTTCCAGAAGTTACTTGGTAATCAAGAACCAATCGTACGGAAATCAACCATAATTAAACATAAATTTAGGTGTTAGGTTAACAGAGACCTCCGATATCACAGTGGTGGGTTAACAGAAACCAAGTGCCCTCATGGTTAGTTTCGAGCAGACTTTAACCGCAAGCTAACGACGCCTTAGCCAGATCCCGGGCGATACTTTTGTAGAAGTTGCACGCAAATCAACCACCAATCGTATGGAAATCAAAAATAATTAAACAGAAATTTGGGTGGTAGGTTAACAGAGACCTCCGATATCATAGTGGTGGGTTAATAGAAACCAAGTGCCAACGTGGTGAGTTTCTGGCAGGCATCAAGAGGAAGCTAACGACACCTTAGCCGGATCACGCGTGCTATTTTCCCAGTAGTTGCATGCAAATCAAGCACCATTCATACAGAAATCAGCCATAATTAAACCAAAATTTGGGTGGTGGGGCAACAGAGACCTCCGATATAATTGCGGTGGGTTAACAGAAACCAAGTGCCATCATGGTGAGTTTCTAGCAGACTTTAACCGCAACCTAACGACACCTTAGCCGGATCCCGCGCGCTATTTTTCCAGAAGCTGCATGCAAATCAAGCACCAATCGCATGGGAATCAACCATAATTAAACCAAAATTTGGGTGGTAGGTTAACAGAGACCTCCAATATCACAGTGGCTGGTTAACAGAAACCAAGTGCCATCGTGGTGAATTTCTAGCTGGCACCAAGCGGAAGCCAACGACACCCTAGGCGCACCCCTTGCGTAGGTTTTCCACAAATTGCATGCAAATCAAGCACCAATCGTACGGAAATCAACCATAATTAAAGAAAAATTTGGGTGGTAGGTTAACAGAGACCTCCGATATCACAGTGGTGGGTTAACATAAACCAAGTGCCATCGTGGTGAGTTTCTAGCAGGCATGAAGGGGAAGCGAACGACACCTTAGCCGGATCTCTCGCGCTGTTTTGCCAGAAGCTGCATGCAAATCAAACACCAATCGTACGGAAATCAACTACAGTTATACAAAAATTTGGGTGGTAGGTTAACAGAGACCTCCGATATAACAGTGGTGGGTTAACAAAAACCAGGTGCCATCGTGGTGAGTTTCTAGCAGACTTTAAAGGCAAGCTGACGACACCTTAGCTGGATCCCTTGCTTAAGTTTTCCACAATTTGCATGCAAATCAAGCACCAATCGTACGAAAATCAACCATAATTAAACAGAAATTTGGGTGCTAGGTCAACAGAGACCTCCGATATAACAGTGGTGGGTTAACAAAAACCAAGTGTCATCGTGGTGAGTTTCTAGCAGGCATGAAGGGGAAGCTAACGACACCTTAGCCGCACCCGTTGCTTAAGTCTTCCACAATTTGCATGCAAATCAAGCACCAATCGTACGGAAATCAAACATAATTAAACAAAAATTTGGGTGTAGGTTAACAGAGACTTCTGATATCACAGTAGCGGGTTAACAGAAACCAAATGCCATCATGTTGAGTTTCTAGCAGGCATGAAAGGGAAGCTGACGACACCTTAGCCGGATCCCTCGCGTAGGTTTTCCACAAGTTGCATGCAAATCAAGAACCAATCGTATGGAAATCAACCACAATTAAACCAAAATTTGCGTGGTGCGTTAAAAGAGACCTTCGACATCATAGTGGTGGGTTAACAGAAACCAAGTGCCATCGTGGCGGCTTTCTAGCTGGCATCAAGCGGAAGCTAACGACACCTTAGATGAATCTCTCGCGGTATTTTTCCTGAAGTTACTTTCAAATCAAGAACCAATCGTACGGAAATCAACCATAATTAAACATAAATTTAGGTGGTAGGTTAACAGAGACCTCCGATATCATAGTGGTGGGTTAACAGAGACCCAGTGCCATCATGGTGAGTTTCTAGCAGGCATGAAGGGGAAGCTAACGACACCTTAGCCGCACCCCTTGCTTAAGTTTTCCACAATTTGCATGCAAATCAAGCACCAATCGTACGAAAATCAACCATAATTAAACAGAAATTTGGGTGCTAGGTTAACAGTGACCTCCGATATCATAGTGGTGGGTTAACAGAAACCAAGTGCCATCGTGGCGGCTTTCTAGCAGGCATCAAGGGGAAGCGAACGACACCTTAGCCGGATCTCTCGCGCTGTTTTGCCAGAAGCTGCATGCAAATCAAACACCAATCGTACGGAAATCAACTACAGTTATACAAAAATTTGGGTGGTAGGTTAACAGAGACCTCCGATATAACAGTGGTGGGTTAACAGAAACCAAGTGCCATCGTGGTAAGTTTCTAGCAGGCATAAAAGGGAAGCTAACGACACCTTAGCCGGATCTCTCGCGCTATTTTTTCAGAAGTAGCATGCAAATCAATCACCAATCGTACGGAAATCAACCATAATTAAACAGAAATTTGGGTGGTAGGTTAACAGAGACCTCCGATATCACAGTGGTGTTTTAACAGAAACCAAGTGCCATCGTGGTTAGTTTCTAGCAGACTTTAGCCGCAAGCTAACGACACCTTAGCCAGATTCCGTGCGATATTTTTGTAGAAGTTGCACGCAAATCAAGCACCAATCGTATGGAAATAAACCATAATTAAACAGAAATTTGGGTGGTAGGTTAACAGAGACCTCCGATATCATAGTGGTGGGTTAACAGAAACCAAGTGCCATCGCGGCGGCTTTCTAGCTGGCATCAAGCGGAAGCTAGCGACACCTTAGATGAATCTCTCGCGGTATTTTTCCTGAAGTTACTTGCAAATCAAGAACCAATCGTACGGAAATCAACCATAATTAAACATAAATTTAGGTGGTAGGTTAACAGAGACCTCCGATATCACAGTGGTGTTTTAACAGAAACCAAGTGCCATCGTGGTTAGTTTCTAGCAGACTTTAGCCGCAAGCTAACGACACCTTAGCCAGATTCCGTGCGATATTTTTGTAGAAGTTGCACGCAAATCAAGCACCAATCGTATGGAAATAAACCATAATTAAACAGAAATTTGGGTGGTAGGTTAACAGAGACCTCCGATATCATAGTGGTGGGTTAACAGAAACCAAGTGCCATCGTGGTGAATTTCTAGCCGGCTGCAAGCAGAAGCTAACGACACCTTAGCCGCACCCCTTGCTTAAGTTTTCCACAAAATGCATGGAAATCAATCACCAATCGTACGGAAATCAACCATAATTAAACAAAAATTTGGGTGGTAGGTTAACAGAGACCTCCGATATCATAGTGGTGGGTTAACAGAGACCAAGTGCCATCATGGTGAGTTTCTAGCAGGCATGAAGGGGAAGCTTACAACACCTTAGCCGCACCCCTTGCTGAAGTCTTCCACAATTTGCATGCAAATCAAGCACCAATCGTACGAAAATCAACCATAATTAAACAGAAATTTGGGTGCTAGGTTAACGGAGACCTCCGATATCATAGTGGTGGGTTAACAGAAACCAAGTGCCATCGTGGTGAGTTTCTAGCAGGCATCAAGCGGAAGCTAACGACACCTTAGCCGCACCCCTTGCTTAAGTTTTCCACAAGATGCATGCAAATCAAGCACCAATCGTAAGGAAATCAACCATAATTAAACAAAAATTTGGGTGGTAGGTTAACAGAGACCTCCGATATCATAGTGGTGGGTTAACAGAGACCAAGTGCCATCATGGTGAGTTTCTAGCAGGCATGAAGGGGAAGCTAACGACACCTTAGCCGCACCCCTTGCTTAAGTTTTCCACAATTTGCATGCAAATCAAGCACCAATCGTACGGAAATCAACCATAATTAAACAGAAATTTGGGTGTAGGTTAACAGAGACCTCCGATATCATAGTGGTGGGTTAACAGAAACCAAGTGCCGTCGTAATGAGTTTCTAGCAGGCACCAAGCGGAAGCTAACGACACCTTAGCCGCACCCCTTGCTTAAGTTTTCCACAAAATGCATGGAAATCAATCACCAATCGTACGGAAATCAACCATAATTAAATTTGGGTGGTAGGTTAACAGAGACCTCCGATATCATAGTTGTGGGTTAACAGAAACCAAGTGCCATCGTGGTGAGTTTCAGGCAGGCATCAAGGGGAAGCTAACTACACCTTAGCCGGATCACGCGCGCTATTTTCCCAGAAGTTGCATGCAAATCAAGCATCAATCGTACGGAAATCCACCATAATTAAACCAAGATTTGGGTGGTAGGTTAACAGAGACCTCCGATATCATAGTTGTGGGTTAACAGAAACCAAGTGCCATCGTGGTGAGTTTCAGGCAGGCATCAAGGGGAAGCTAACTACACCTTAGCCGGATCACGCGCGCTATTTTCCCAGAAGTTGCATGCAAATCAAGCATCAATCGTACGGAAATCCACCATAATTAAACCAAGATTTGGGTGGTAGGTTAACAGAGACCTCCGATATCATAGTTGTGGGTTAACAGAAACCAAGTGCCATCGTGGTGGGTTTCTAGCTGGCATCAAGCGGAAGCTAACGACACCTTAGACGGATCTCTCGCGGTATTCTTCCAGAAGTTACTTGGTAATCAAGAACCAATCGTACGGAAATCAACCATAATTAAACATAAAGTTAGGTGTTAGGTTAACAGAGACCTCCGATATCACAGTGGTGGGTTAAACAGAAACCAAGTGCCCTCGTGGTTAGTTTCGAGCAGACTTTAACCGCAAGCTAACGACGCCTTAGCCAGATCCCGCGCGATACTTTTGTAGAAGTTGCACGCAAATCAACCACCAATCGTATGGAAATCAAAAATTAATAAACAGAAATTTGGGTGGTAGGTTAACAGAGACCTCCGATATCATAGTGGTGGGTTAACAGAAACCAAGTGCCATCGTGGTGAGTTTCTGGCAGGCATCAAGAGGAAGCTAACGACACCTTAGCCGGATCACGCGCGCTATTTTCCCAGTAGTTGCATGCAAATCAAGCACCATTCATACAGAAATCAGCAATAATTAAACCAAAATTTGGGTGGTGGGTCAACAGAGACCTCCGATATAATTGCGGTGGGTTAACAGAAACCAAGTGCCATCATGGTGAGTTTCTAGCAGGCATTAAGGGGAAGCTATTGACACCTTAGCCGCATCCCTTGCTTAAGTTTTCCACAAGTTGCATGCAAATCAAGCACCAATCGTACGGAAATCAACCATAATTAAAGAAAAATTTGGGTGGTAGGTTAACAGAGACCTCCGATATCACAGTGGTGGGTTAACATAAACCAAGTGCCATCGTGGTGAGTTTCTAGCAGGCATGAAGGGGAAGCTAACGACACCTTAGCCGCACCCGTTGCTTAAGTCTTCCACAATTTGCATGCAAATCAAGCACCAATCGTACGGAAATCAAACATAATTAAACAAAAATTTGGGTGTAGGTTAACAGAGACTTCTGATATCACAGTGGTGGGTTAACAGAAACCAAATGCCATCATGTTGAGTTTCTAGCAGGCATGAAAGGGAAGCTGACGACACCTTAGCCGGATCCCTCGCGTAGGTTTTCCACAAGGTGCATGCAAATCAAGAACCAATCGTATGGAAATCAACCACAATTAAACCAAAATTTGCGTGGTGCGTTAAAAGAGACCTTCGACATCATAGTGGTGGGTTAACAGAAACCAAGTGCCATCGTGGCGGCTTTATAGCTGGCATCAAGCGGAAGCTAACGACACCTTAGATGAATCTCTCGCGGTATTTTTCCTGAAGTTACTTGCAAATCAAGAACCAATCGTACGGAAATCAACCATAATTAAACATAAATTTAGGTGGTAGGTTAACAGAGACCTCCGATATCACAGTGGTGTTTTAACAGAAACCAAGTGCCATCGTGGTTAGTTTCTAGCAGACTTTAGCCGCAAGCAAACGACACCTTAGCCAGATTACGTGCGATATTTTTGTAGAAGTTGCACGCAAATCAAGCACCAATCGTATGGAAATAAACCATAATTAAACAGAAATTTGGGTGGTAGGTTAACAGAGACCTCCGATATCATAGTGGTGGGTTAACAGAAACCAAGTGCCATCGTGGTGAATTTCTAGCCGTCAGCAAGCAGAAGCTAACGACACCTTAGCCGCACCCCTTGCTTAAGTTTTCCACAAAATGCATGGAAATCAATCACCAATCGTACGGAAATCAACCATAATTAAACAAAAATTTGGGTGGTAGGTTAACAGAGACCTCCGATATCACAGTGGTGGGTTAACAGAAACCAAGTGCCATCATGGTGAGTTTCTAGCAGGCATCAAGTGGAAGCTAACGACACCTTAGCCGGATCTCTCGCGCTATTTTTCCAGAAGTTGCATGCAAATCAAGCACCAATCGCATGGGAATCAACCATAATTAAACCAAAATTTGGGTGGTAGGTTAACAGAGACCTCCAATATCACAGTGGTTGGTTAACAGAAACCAAGTGCCATCGTGGTGAATTTCTAGCTGGCATCAAGCGGAAGCTTACGACACCTTAACCGCACCCCTTGCGTAAGGTTTCCACAAGTTGCATGCAAATCAATCAACAATCGTACGGAAATCAACCATAATTTAACTAAAATTTGGGTGGTAGGTTAACAGAGACCTCCGATATCATAGTGGTGGGTTAACAGGAACCACGTTCCATCGTAGTGAATTTCAGGCTGGCATCAAGGGGAAGCTAACGACACCTTAGCCGCACCCCTTGCTAAAGTTTTCCACAATTTGCATGCAAATTAAGCACCAATCGTACGGAAATCAACTATAGTTAAACAAAAATTTGGGTGGTAGGTTAACAGAGACCTCCGATATAACCATCTTGGTGAGTTTCTAGTAGACTTTAACCGCAAGCTAACGACACCTTAGCCGGACTTTTCGCGCTATTTTTTCAGAAGTTGCATGCAAATCAAGCACCAATCGTACGAAAATCAACCATAATTAGACAGAAATTTGGGTGGTAGGTTAACGGAGACCTCCGATATCATAGTGGTGGGTTAACAGAAACCAAGTGCCATCGTGGTGAGTTTCTAGCAGGCATCAAGCGGAAGCTAACGACACCTTAGCCGCACCCCTTGCTTAAGTTTTCCACAAGATGCATGCAAATCAAGCACCAATCGTAAGGAAATCAACCATAATTAAACAAAAATTTGGGTGGTAGGTTAACAGAGACCTCCGATATCATAGTGGTGGGTTAACAGAGACCAAGTGCCATCATGGTGAGTTTCTAGCAGGCATGAAGGGGAAGCTAACGACACCTTAGCCGCACCCCTTGCTTAAGTTTTCCACAATTTGCATGCAAATCAAGCACCAATCGTACGGAAATCAACCATAATTAAACAGAAATTTGGGTGTAGGTTAACAGAGACCTCCGATATCATAGTGGTGGGTTAACAGAAACCAAAGCCGTCGTAATGAGTTTCTAGCAGGCACCAAGCGGAAGCTAACGACACCTTAGCCGCACCCCTTGCTTAAGTTTTCCACAAGTTGCATGCAAATCAACCACCAATCGTAAGGAAGTCAACCATAATTAAGCAAAAATTTGGGTGTAGGTTAACAGAGACCTCCGATATCATAGTGCTGGGTTAACAGGAACCACGTACCATCGCTGTGAATTTCTAGCTGGCATCAAGCGGAAGCTAACGACACCTTAGCCGAACCCCTTGCGTAAGTTTTCCACAACTTGCATGCAAATCAAGCACCAATCGTACGGAAATCAGCCATAATTAAACAGAAATTTGGGTGGTAGGTTAAAAGAGACTTCCGATATCATAGTGGTGGGTTAACAGAAACCAAGTGCCATCGTGGCGACTTTCTAGCAGGCATCAAGTGGAAGCTAACGACTCCTTCAAATCAATCACCAATCGTACGGAAATCAACCATAATTAACCAAAATATGGGTGATAGGTTAACAGAGACCTCCTGTATCATAGTGGTGGGTTAACAGAAACCAAGTGCCATCATAGTGAGTTTCTAGCAGGCATTAAGGGGAAGCTAACGACTCCTTAGCCGGATCTCTCGCGCTGTTTTTTTCAGAAGTATAACTACAATTAAAGAGAAATTTGGGTGGTAGGCTAACAGAGACCTCCAATATCATAGTGGTGGGTTAACAGAAACTAAGTGCCATCATGGTGGGTTTCTAGCAGGCATCAACCATAATTAAACAGAAATTTGGGTGGTAGGTTGAAAGAGTTCTCCGATATCATAGTGGTGGGTTAACAGAAACCAAGTGCCATCATGGTGAGTTTCTAGCAGTCATCAAGCGGAAGCTAACGACTCCTTAGCCGCACCCCTTGCTTAAGTTTTCCACAAGTTGCATGCAAATCAAGCACCAATCGTACGGAAATCAAATATAATTAAACATAAATTTGGGTGTAGGTTAACAGTGACCTCCATATCATAGTGGTGGGTTAACAGAAACAAAGTGCCATCGTGGTGAGTTACTAGCAGGCATAAAAGGGAAGCTAACGACACCTTAGCCGGATCTCTCGCGCTATTTTTTCAGAAGATGCTTGCAAATCAAGCACCAATCGTACGGAAATCAACTATAATTAAACAGAAATTTGGGTGTAGGTTAATAGAGACCTCCGATATCATAGTGGTGGGTTAACAGAAACCAAGTGCCATCGTGGTGAGTTTCTAGCAGGCGTCAAGCGGAAGCGAGCGACACCTTAGCCGCACCCCTTGCTTAAGTTTTCCACAATTTGCATGCAAATCAAGCACCAATCGTAAGGAAATCAAACATAATTAAACAAAAATTTGGATGGTAGGTTAACAAAGACCTCTGATATCACAGTTGTGGGTTAACAGAAACCAAGTGCCTTCATGGTGGGTTTCTAGCAGGCATCAACCATAATTAAACAGAAATTTGGGTGGTAGGTTAACAGAGACCTCCGATATCATAGTGGTGGGTTAACAGGAACCACGTTCCATCGTAGTGAATTTCAGGCTGGCATCAAGGGGAAGCTAACGACACCTTAGCCGCACCCCTTGCTTAAGTTTTCCACAATTTGCATGCAAATTAAGCACCAATCGTACGGAAATCAACTATAGTTAAACAAAAATTTGGGTGGTAGGTTAACAGAGACCTCCGATATAACCATCTTGGTGAGTTTCTAGTAGACTTTAACCGCAAGCTAACGACACCTTAGCCGGACTTTTCGCGCTATTTTTTCAGAAGTTGCATGCAAATCAAGCACCAATCGTACGAAAATCAACCATAATTAAACAGAAATTTGGGTGGTAGGTTGAAAGAGTTCTCCGATATCATAGTGGTGGGTTAACAGAAACCAAGTGCCATCATGGTGAGTTTCTAGCAGGCATAAAGGGGAAGCTAACGACACCTAAGCCGGATTTCTCGCGCTATTTTTTCAGAAGTTGCATGCAAATCAAGCACCATTCGTACGGAAATCAACCATAATTAAAGAAAAATTTGGGTGGTAGGTTAACAGAGTACTGCGATATCATAGTGGTGGGTTAACAGAAACCAAGTGCCATCGTGGTGAGTTTCTAGCAGGCATAAAGGGGAAGCTAACGACACCTTCGCCGCACCCCTTGCTTAAGTTTTCCACAAGTTGCATGCAAATCAAGCACCAATCGTACGGAAATCAACCATAATTAAACAGAAATTTGGGTGTAGGTTAACAGAGACCTCCGATATCATAGTGGTGGGTTAACAGAAACCAAGTGACATCATGGTGAGTTTCTAGCAGGCACCAACCGGAAGCTAACGACACCTTAGCCGGATCTCTCGCGCTATTTTTTCAGAAGTGGCATGCAAATCAAGCACCAATCGTACGGAAATCAACTATAATTAAAGAGAAATTTTGGGTGGTAGACTAACAGAGACCTCCGATATCATAGTGGTGGGTTAACAGAAACTAAGTGCCATCATGGTGGGTTTCTAGCAGGCATCAACCATAATTAAACAGAAATTTGGGTGGTAGGTTGAAAGAGTTCTCCGATATCATAGTGGTGGGTTAACAGAAACCAAGTGCCATCGTGGTAAGTATCTAGCAGGCATCAAGCGGAAGCTAGCGACACCTTAGCCGCACCCCTGGCTTAAGCTTTCCACAAGTTGCATGCAAATCAAGCACCAATCGTACGGAAATCAACCATAATTAAACCAAAATTTGGGTGGTGGGTCAACAGAGACCTCCGATATCATTGCGGTGGGTTAATAGAAACCAAGTGCCATCATGGTGAGTTTCTAGCAGACTTTAACCGCAAGCTAACGACACCTTAGCCGGATCCCGCGCGCTATTTTTCCAGAAGTTGCATGCAAATCAAGCACCAATCGCATGGGAATCAACCATAATTAAACCAAAATTTGGGTGGTAGGTTAACAGAGACCTCCAATATCACAGTGGTTGGTTAACAGAAACCAAGTGCCATCGTGGTGAATTTCTAGCTGGCATCAAGCGGAAGCTTACGACACCTTAACCGCACCCCTTGCGTAAGGTTTCCACAAGTTGCATGCAAATCAATCAACAATCGTACGGAAATCAACCATAATTTAACTAAAATTTGGGTGGTAGGTTAACAGAGACCTCCGATATCATAGTGGTGGGTTAACAGGAACCACGTTCCATCGTAGTGAATTTCAGGCTGGCATCAAGGGGAAGCTAACGACACCTTAGCCGCACCCCTTGCTTAAGTTTTCCACAATTTGCATGCAAATTAAGCACCAATCGTACGGAAATCAACTATAGTTAAACAAAAATTTGGGTGGTAGGTTAACAGAGACCTCCGATATAACCATCTTGGTGAGTTTCTAGTAGACTTTAACCGCAAGCTAACGACACCTTAGCCGGACTTTTCGCGCTATTTTTTCAGAAGTTGCATGCAAATCAAGCACCAATCGTACGAAAATCAACCATAATTAAACAGAAATTTGGGTGGTAGGTTAACGGAGACCTCCGATATCATAGTGGTGGGTTAACAGAAACCAAGTGCCATCGTGGTGAGTTTCTAGCAGGCATCAAGCGGAAGCTAACGACACCTTAGCCGCACCCCTTGCTTAAGTTTTCCACAAGATGCATGCAAATCAAGCACCAATCGTAAGGAAATCAACCATAATTAAACAAAAATTTGGGTGGTAGGTTAACAGAGACCTCCGATATCATAGTGGTGGGTTAACAGAGACCAAGTGCCATCATGGTGAGTTTCTAGCAGGCATGAAGGGGAAGCTAACGACACCTTAGCCGCACCCCTTGCTTAAGTTTTCCACAATTTGCATGCAAATCAAGCACCAATCGTACGGAAATCAACCATAATTAAACAGAAATTTGGGTGTAGGTTAACAGAGACCTCCGATATCATAGTGGTGGGTTAACAGAAACCAAAGCCGTCGTAATGAGTTTCTAGCAGGCACCAAGCGGAAGCTAACGACACCTTAGCCGCACCCCTTGCTTAAGTTTTCCACAAGTTGCATGCAAATCAACCACCAATCGTAAGGAAGTCAACCATAATTAAGCAAAAATTTGGGTGTAGGTTAACAGAGACCTCCGATATCATAGTGCTGGGTTAACAGGAACCACGTACCATCGCGGTGAATTTCTAGCTGGCATCAAGCGGAAGCTAACGACACCTTAGCCGAACCCCTTGCGTAAGTTTTCCACAACTTGCATGCAAATCAAGCACCAATCGTACGGAAATCAGCCATAATTAAACAGAAATTTGGGTGGTAGGTTAAAAGAGACTTCCGATATCATAGTGGTGGGTTAACAGAAACCAAGTGCCATCGTGGCGACTTTCTAGCAGGCATCAAGTGGAAGCTAACGACTCCTTAGCCGGATCCATCGCGCTGTTTTTACAGAAGTAGCATGCAAATCAATCACCAATCGTACGGAAATCAACCATAATTAACCAAAATTTGGGTGATAGGTTAACAGAGACCTCCTGTATCATAGTGGTGGGTTAACAGAAACCAAGTGCCATCATAGTGAGTTTCTAGCAGGCATTAAGGGGAAGCTAACGACTCCTTAGCCGGATCTCTCGCGCTGTTTTTTTCAGAAGTATAACTACAATTAAAGAGAAATTTGGGTGGTAGGCTAACAGAGACCTCCAATATCATAGTGGTGGGTTAACAGAAACTAAGTGCCATCATGGTGGGTTTCTAGCAGGCATCAACCATAATTAAACAGAAATTTGGGTGGTAGGTTGAAAGAGTTCTCCGATATCATAGTGGTGGGTTAACAGAAACCAAGTGCCATCATGGTGAGTTTCTAGCAGTCATCAAGCGGAAGCTAACGACTCCTTAGCCGCACCCCTTGCTTAAGTTTTCCACAAGTTGCATGCAAATCAAGCACCAATCGTACGGAAATCAAATATAATTAAACATAAATTTGGGTGTAGGTTAACAGTGACCTCCATATCATAGTGGTGGGTTAACAGAAACAAAGTGCCATCGTGGTGAGTTACTAGCAGGCATAAAAGGGAAGCTAACGACACCTTAGCCGGATCTCTCGCGCTATTTTTTCAGAAGATGCTTGCAAATCAAGCACCAATCGTACGGAAATCAACTATAATTAAACAGAAATTTGGGTGTAGGTTAATAGAGACCTCCGATATCATAGTGGTGGGTTAACAGAAACCAAGTGCCATCGTGGTGAGTTTCTAGCAGGCGTCAAGCGGAAGCGAGCGACACCTTAGCCGCACCCCTTGCTTAAGTTTTCCACAATTTGCATGCAAATCAAGCACCAATCGTAAGGAAATCAAACATAATTAAACAAAAATTTGGATGGTAGGTTAACAAAGACCTCTGATATCACAGTTGTGGGTTAACAGAAACCAAGTGCCTTCATGGTGGGTTTCTAGCAGGCATCAACCATAATTAAACAGAAATTTGGGTGGTAGGTTGAAAGAGTTCTCCGATATCATAGTGGTGGGTTAACAGAAACCAAGTGCCATCATGGTAAGTTTCTAGCAGGCATAAAGGGGAAGCTAACGACACCTAAGCCGGATTTCTCGCGCTATTTTTTCAGAAGTTGCATGCAAATCAAGCACCATTCGTACGGAAATCAACCATAATTAAAGAAAAATTTGGGTGGTAGGTTAACAGAGTACTCCGATATCATAGTGGTGGGTTAACAGAAACCAAGTGCCATCGTGGTGAGTTTCTAGCAGGCATAAAGGGGAAGCTAACGACACCTTAGCCGCACCCCTTGCTTAAGTTTTCCACAAGTTGCATGCAAATCAAGCACCAATCGTACGGAAATCAACCATAATTAAACAGAAATTTGGGTGTAGGTTAACAGAGACCTCCGATATCATAGTGGTGGGTTAACAGAAACCAAGTGACATCATGGTGAGTTTCTAGCAGGCACCAACCGGAAGCTAACGACACCTTAGCCGGATCTCTCGCGCTATTTTTTCAGAAGTGGCATGCAAATCAAGCACCAATCGTACGGAAATCAACTATAATTAAAGAGAAATTTTGGGTGGTAGACTAACAGAGACCTCCGATATCATAGTGGTGGGTTAACAGAAACTAAGTGCCATCATGGTGGGTTTCTAGCAGGCATCAACCATAATTAAACAGAAATTTGGGTGGTAGGTTGAAAGAGTTCTCCGATATCATAGTGGTGGGTTAACAGAAACCAAGTGCCATCGTGGTAAGTATCTAGCAGGCATCAAGCGGAAGCTAGCGACACCTTAGCCGCACCCCTGGCTTAAGCTTTCCACAAGTTGCATGCAAATCAAGCACCAATCGTAAGGAAATCAAATATAATTAAACAAAAATTTGGATGGTAGGTTAACAGAGACCTCCGATATCACAGTGGTGGGTTAACAGAAACCAAGTGCCATCGTGGTGAGTTTCTAGCAGGCATTAAGGGGAAGCTAACAACACCTTAGCCGGATCTCTCGCCCTATTTTTTCAGAAGTTGCATGCAAATCAAGCACCAATCGCACGGAAATCCACCAGAATTAAACAGAAATTTGGGTGGTAGGTTAACAGAGACCTCCGATATCATAGTGGTGGGTTAACAGAAACCAAGTGCCATCGTGGTGAGTTACTAGCAGGCATAAAAGGGAAGCTAACGACACCTTAGGCGGATCTCTCGCGCTATTTTTTCAGAAGATGCTTGCAAATCAATCACCAATCGTACGGAAATCAACCATAATTAAACAAAAATTTGGGTGGTAGGTTAACAGAGACCTCCGATATCATAGTGGTGGGTTAACAGAGACCAAGTGCCATCATGGTGAGTTTCTAGCAGGCATGAAGGGGAAGCTAACGACACCTTAGCCGCACCCCTTGCTTAAGTTTTCCACAATTTGCATGCAAATCAAGCACCAATCGTACGGAAATCAACCATAATTAAACAGAAATTTGGGTGTAGGTTAACAGAGACCTCCGATATCATAGTGGTGGGTTAACAGAAACCAAGTGCCGTCGTAATGAGTTTCTAGCAGGCACCAAGCGGAAGCTAACGACACCTTAGCCGCACCCCTTGCTTAAGTTTTCCACAAGTTGCATGCAAATCAACCACCAATCGTAAGGAAGTCAACCATAATTAAGCAAAAATTTGAGTGTAGGTTAACAGAGACCTCCGATATCATAGTGCTAGGTTAACAGGAACCACGTACCATCGCGGTGAATTTCTAGCTGGCATCAAGCGGAATCTAACGACACCTTAGCCGAACCCCTTGCGTAAGTTTTCCACAACTTGCATGCAAATCAAGCACCAATCGTACGGAAATCAGCCATAGTTAAACAGAAATTTGGGTGGTAGGTTAAAAGAGACTTCCGATATCACAGTGGTGGGTTAACAGAAACCAAGTGCCATCGTGGCGACTTTCTAGCAGGCATCAAGTGGAAGCTAACGACTCCTTAGCCGGATCTATCGCGCTGTTTTTACAGAAGTAGCATGCAAATCAATCACCAATCGTACGGAAATCAACCATAATTAAAAAGAAATTTAGGTGGAGGTTAACAGAGACCTCCGATATCATAGTGGTGGGTTAACAGAGACCAAGTGCCATCGTGGTGAGTTTCTAGCAGGCATCAAGCGGAAGCTAGCGACACCTTAGCCGCACCCCTTGCTTAAGTTTTCCACAAGTTGCATGCAAATCAAGCACCAATCGTACGGAAATCAAATATAATTAAACATAAATTTGGGTGTAGGTTAACAGTGACCTCCCTATCATAGTGGTGGGTTAACAGAAACAAAGTGCCATCGTGGTGAGTTTCTAGCAGGCGTCAAGCGGAAGCGAGCGACACCTTAGCCGCACCCCTGGCTTAAGTTTTCCAGAAGTTGCATGCAAATCAAGCACCAATCGTAAGGAAATCAAATATAATTAAACAAAAATTTGGATGGTAGGTTAACAGAGACCTCCGATATCACAGTGGTGGGTTAACAGAAACCAAGTGCCATCATCGTGAGTTTCTAGCAGGCATTAAGGGGAAGCTAACAACACCTTAGCCGGATCTCTCGCGCTATTTCTTCAGAAGTTGCATGCAAATCAAGCACCAATCGCACGGAAATCAACCAGAATTAAACAGAAATTAGGGTGGTAGGTTAACAGAGACCTCCGATATCATAGTGGTGGGTTAACAGAAACCAAGTGCCATCGTGGTAAGTATCTAGCAGGCATCAAGCGGAAGCTAGCGACACCTTAGCCGCACCCCTTGCTTAAGTTTTCCACAAGTTGCATGCAAATCAAGCACCAATCGTAAGGAAATCAAACATAATTAAACGAAAATTTGGATGGTAGGTTAACAAAGATCTCTGATATCACAGTGGTGGGTTAACAGAAACCAAGTGCCATCGTGGTGAGTTTCTAGCAGGCGTCAAGCGGAAGCGAGCGACACCTTAGCCGCACCCCTGGCTTAAGTTTTCCACAAGTTGCATGCAAATCAAGCACCAATCGTAAGGAAATCAAATATAATTAAACAAAAATTTGGATGGTAGGTTAACAGAGACCTCCGATATCACAGTGGTGGGTTAACAGAAACCAAGTGCCATCATCGTGAGTTTCTAGCAGGCATTAAGGGGAAGCTAACAACACCTTAGCCGGATCTCTCGCGCTATTTTTTCAGAAGTTGCATGCAAATCAAGCACCAATCGCACGGAAATCAACCAGAATTAAACAGAAATTTGGGTGGTAGGTTAACAGAGACCTCCGATATCATAGTGGTGGGTTAACAGAAACCAAGTGCCATCGTGGTGAGTTACTAGCAGGCATAAAAGGGAAGCTAACGACACCTTAGCCGGATCTCTCGCGCTATTTTTTCAGAAGATGCTTGCAAATCAAGCACCAATCGTACGGAAATCAACTATAATTAAACAGAAATTTGGGTGAAGGTTAACAGAGACCTCCGCTATCATAGTGGTGGGTTAACAGAAACCAAGTGCCATCGTGGTGAGTTTCTAGCAGGCGTCAAGCGGAAGCGAGCGACACCTTAGCCGCACCCCTGGCTTAAGTTTTCCACAAGTTGCATGCAAATCAAGCACCAATCGTAAGGAAATCAAATATAATTAAACAAAAATTTGGATGGTAGGTTAACAGAGACCTCCGATATCACAGTGGTGGGTTAACAGAAACCAAGTGCCATCGTGGTGAGTTTCTAGCAGGCGTCAAGCGGAAGCGAGCGACACCTTAGCCGGATCTCTCGCGCTATTTTTTCAGAAGTTGCATGCAAATCAAGCACCAATCGCACGGAAATCCACCAGAATTAAACAGAAATTTGGGTGGTAGGTTAAAAGAGACCTCCGATATCATAGTGGTGGGTTAACAGAAACCAAGTGACATCGTGGTGAGTTTCTAGCAGGCACCAAGCGGAAGCTAACGACACCTTAGCCGGATCTCTCGCGCTATTTTTTCAGAAGTGGCATGCAAATCAAGCACCAATCGTACGGAAATCAACTATAATTAAAGAGAAATTTTGGGTGGTAGACTACCAGAGACCTCCGATATCATAGTGGTGGGTTAACAGAAACTAAGTGCCATCATGGTGGGTTTCTAGCAGGCATCAACCATAATTAAACAGAAATTTGGGTGGTAGGTTGAAAGAGTTCTCCGATATCATAGTGGTGGGTTAACAGAAACCAAGTGCCATCATGGTGAGTTTCTAGCAGGCATCAAGCGGAGGCTAACGACTCTTTAGCCGGATCTCTCGCGCTGTTTTTTCCGAAGTATCATGCAAATCAAGCCCCAATCGTACGGAAATCAACCATAATGAAAAAGAAATTTGGGTGGAGGTTAACAGAGACCTCCGATATCATTGTGGTGGGTTAAAAGAGACCAAGTGCCATCGTGGTGAGTTACTAGCAGGCATAAAAGGGAAGCTAACGACACCTTAGCCGAATCTCTCGCGCTATTTTTTCAGAAGATGCTTGCAAATCAAGCACCAATCGTACGGAAATCAACTATAATTAAACAGAAATTTGGGTGTAGGTTAACAGAGACCTCCGCTATCATAGTGGTGGGTTAACAGAAACCAAGTGCCATCGTGGTGAGTTTCTAGCAGGCGTCAAGCGGAAGCGAGCGACACCTTAGCCGCACCCCTGGCTTAAGTTTTCCACAAGTTGCATGCAAATCAAGCACCAATCGTAAGGAAATCAAATATAATTAAACAAAAATTTGGATGGTAGGTTAACAGAGACCTCCGATATCACAGTGGTGGGTTAACAGAAACCAAGTGCCATCATCGTGAGTTTCTAGCAGGCATTAAGGGGAAGCTAACAACACCTTAGCCGGATCTCTCGCGCTATTTTTTCAGAAGTTGCATGCAAATCAAGCACCAATCGCACGGAAATCAACCAGAATTAAACAGAAATTAGGGTGGTAGGTTAACAGAGACCTCCGATATCATAGTGGTGGGTTAACAGAAACCAAGTGCCGTCGTGGTAAGTATCTAGCAGGCATCAAGCGGAAGCTAGCGACACCTTAGCCGCACCCCTTGCTTAAGTTTTCCACAAGTTGCATGCAAATCAAGCACCAATCGTACGGAAATCAAACATAATTAAACAGAAATTTGGGTGTAGGTTAACAGTGACCTCCCTATCATAGTGGTTGGTTAACAGAAACCAAGTGCGATCGTGGTGAGTTTCTAGCAGGCATAAAGGGGAAGCTAACGACACCTTAGCCGGATTTCTCGCGCTATTTTTTCAGAAGTTGCATGCAAATCAAGCACCATTCGTACGGAAATCAACCATAATTAAAGAAAAATTTGGGTGGTAGGTTAACAGAGACACCAATTCGTACTATAACTATAACTATAATTAAACAGAAATTTGGGTGTAGGTTAACAGAGACCCCCGATATCATAGTGGTGGGTTAACAGAAACCAAGTGCCATCGTGTTGAGTTTCTAGCAGGCATCAAAGGGAAGCTAACGACACCTTAGCCGGATCTCTCGCGCTATGTTTCCACAAGTTGCATGCAAATCAAGCACCAATCGCACGGAAATCAACCAGAATTAAACAGAAATTAGGGTGGTAGGTTAACAGAGACCTCCGATATCATAGTGGTGGGTTAACAGAAACCAAGTGCCGTCGTGGTAAGTATCTAGCAGGCATCAAGCGGAAGCTAGCGACACCTTAGCCGCACCCCTTGCTTAAGTTTTCCACAAGTTGCATGCAAATCAAGCACCAATCGCACGGAAATCAACCAGAATTAAACAGAAATTTGGGTGGTAGGTTAACAGAGACCTCCGATATCATAGTGGTGGGTTAACAGAAACCAAGTGCCATCGTGGTGAGTTTCTAGCAGGCATAAAAGGGAAGCTAACGACACCTTAGCCGGATCTCTCGCGCTATTTTTTCAGAAGATGCTTGCAAATCAAGCACCAATCGTACGGAAATCAACTATAATTAAACAGAAATTTGGGTGTAGGTTAACAGAGACCTCCGCTATCATAGTGGTGGGTTAACAGAAACCAAGTGCCATCGTGGTGAGTTTCTAGCAGGCGTCAAGCGGAAGCGAGCGACACCTTAGCCGCACCCCTGGCTTAAGTTTTCCACAAGTTGCATGCAAATCAAGCACCAATCGTAAGGAAATCAAATATAATTAAACAAAAATTTGGATGGTAGGTTAACAGAGACCTCCGATATCACAGTGGTGGGTTAACAGAAACCAAGTGCCATCGTGGTGAGTTTCTAGCAGGCGTCAAGCGGAAGCGAGCGACACCTTAGCCGGGTCTCTCGCGCTATTTTTTCAGAAGTTGCATGCAAATCAAGCACCAATCGCACGGAAATCCACCAGAATTAAACAGAAATTTGGGTGGTAGGTTAAAAGAGACCTCCGATATCATAGTGGTGGGTTAACAGAAACCAAGTGACATCGTGGTGAGTTTCTAGCAGGCACCAAGCGGAAGCTAACGACACCTTAGCCGGATCTCTCGCGCTATTTTTTCAGAAGTGGCATGCAAATCAAGCACCAATCGTACGGAAATCAACTATAATTAAAGAGAAATTTTGGGTGGTAGACTACCAGAGACCTCCGATATCATAGTGGTGGGTTAACAGAAACTAAGTGCCATCATGGTGGGTTTCTAGCAGGCATCAACCATAATTAAACAGAAATTTGGGTGGTAGGTTGAAAGAGTTCTCCGATATCATAGTGGTGGGTTAACAGAAACCAAGTGCCATCATGGTGAGTTTCTAGCAGGCATCAAGCGGAGGCTAACGACTCTTTAGCCGGATCTCTCGCGCTGTTTTTTCCGAAGTATCATGCAAATCAAGCCCCAATCGTACGGAAATCAACCATAATGAAAAAGAAATTTGGGTGGAGGTTAACAGAGACCTCCGATATCATTGTGGTGGGTTAAAAGAGACCAAGTGCCATCGTGGTGAGTTACTAGCAGGCATAAAAGGGAAGCTAACGACACCTTAGCCGAATCTCTCGCGCTATTTTTTCAGAAGATGCTTGCAAATCAAGCACCAATCGTACGGAAATCAACTATAATTAAACAGAAATTTGGGTGTAGGTTAACAGAGACCTCCGCTATCATAGTGGTGGGTTAACAGAAACCAAGTGCCATCGTGGTGAGTTTCTAGCAGGCGTCAAGCGGAAGCGAGCGACACCTTAGCCGCACCCCTGGCTTAAGTTTTCCACAAGTTGCATGCAAATCAAGCACCAATCGTAAGGAAATCAAATATAATTAAACAAAAATTTGGATGGTAGGTTAACAGAGACCTCCGATATCACAGTGGTGGGTTAACAGAAACCAAGTGCCATCATCGTGAGTTTCTAGCAGGCATTAAGGGGAAGCTAACAACACCTTAGCCGGATCTCTCGCGCTATTTTTTCAGAAGTTGCATGCAAATCAAGCACCAATCGCACGGAAATCAACCAGAATTAAACAGAAATTAGGGTGGTAGGTTAACAGAGACCTCCGATATCATAGTGGTGGGTTAACAGAAACCAAGTGCCGTCGTGGTAAGTATCTAGCAGGCATCAAGCGGAAGCTAGCGACACCTTAGCCGCACCCCTTGCTTAAGTTTTCCACAAGTTGCATGCAAATCAAGCACCAATCGTAAGGAAATCAAACATAATTAAACAGAAATTTGGGTGTAGGTTAACAGTGACCTCCCTATCATAGTGGTTGGTTAACAGAAACCAAGTGCGATCGTGGTGAGTTTCTAGCAGGCATAAAGGGGAAGCTAACGACACCTTAGCCGGATTTCTCGCGCTATTTTTTCAGAAGTTGCATGCAAATCAAGCACCATTCGTACGGAAATCAACCATAATTAAAGAAAAATTTGGGTGGTAGGTTAACAGAGACACCAATTCGTACTATAACTATAACTATAATTAAACAGAAATTTGGGTGTAGGTTAACAGAGACCCCCGATATCATAGTGGTGGGTTAACAGAAACCAAGTGCCATCGTGTTGAGTTTCTAGCAGGCATCAAAGGGAAGCTAACGACACCTTAGCCGGATCTCTCGCGCTATGTTTCCACAAGTTGCATGCAAATCAAGCACAAATCGTACGGAAATCAACCATAATTAAAGAAAAATTCGGGTGGTAGGTTAACAGAGACCTCCGATATCATAGTGGTGGGTTAACAGAAACCAAGTGCCATCGTGGTGAGTTTCTAGCAGGCATAAAGGGGAAGCTAACGACACCTAAGCCGGTTCTCTCGCGCTATTTTTTCAGAAGTTGCATGCAAATCAAGCACCTTTCGTACGGAAATCAACCATAATTAAAGAAAAATTCGGGTGGTAGGTTAACAGAGACCTCCGATATCATAGTGGTGGGTTAACAGAAACCAAGTACCATCGTGGTGAGTATCTAGCAGGCATCAAGCGGAAGCTAGCGACACCTTAGCCGCACCCCTTGCTTAAGTTTTCCACAAGTTGCATGCAAATCAAGCACCAATCGTAAGGAAATCAAACATAATTAAACAAAAATTTGGATGGTAGGTTAACAAAGACCTCCGATATCATAGTGGTGGGTTAACAGAAACCAAGTGCCATCGTGGTGAGTTTCTAGCAGGCATAAAAGGGAAGCTAACGACACCTTAGCTGGATCTCTCGCGGTATTTTTCCAGAAGTTGCTTGCAAATCAAGCACCAATCGTACGGAAATCAACTATAATTAAACAAAAATTTGGGTGGTAGGTTAACAGAGACCTCCGATAACACAGTGGTGGCTTAACAGATACCAAGTGTCATCGTGGTGAGTTTCTAGCAGGCATATCTCTCGCGCTATTTTTTCAGAAGTTGCTTGCAAATCAAGCACCAATCGCACGGAAATCAACTATAATTAAACAGAAATTTTGTTTGTAGGTTAACAGAGACCTCCGATATCATAGTGGTGGGTTAACGGAAACAAAATGCCATCATGGTGAGTTCTAGCAGGCGTCAAGCGGAAGCTAACGACACCTTAGCCGCACCCCTTGCTTAAGTTTTCCACAAGTTGCACGCAAATCAAGCACCAATCGTACGGAATCAACAATAATTAAACAGAAATTTGGGCGTAGGTTAAAAGAGACCTCCGATATCATAGTGGTGGGTTAACAGAAACCAAGTGCCATCATGGTGAGTTTCTAGCAGGCATCAAGCGGAAGCTAACGACTCCTTAGCCGGATCTCTCGCGCTATTTTTCCAGAAGTTGCTTGCAAATCAAGCACCAATCGTACGGAAATCAACTATAATTAAAGAAAAATTCGGGTGGTAGGTTAACAGAGACCTCCGATATCATAGTGGTGGGTTAACAGAAACCAAGTGCCATCGTGGTGAGTTTCTAGCAGGCATAAAGGGGAAGCCAACGACACCTAAGCCGGATCTCTCGCGCTATTTTTTCAGAAGTTGCATGCAAATCAAGCACCTTTCGTACGGAAATCAACCATAATTAAAGAAAAATTCGGGTGGTAGGTTAACAGAGACCTCCGATATCATAGTGGTGGGTTAACAGAAACCAAGTGCCATCGTGGTGAGTATCTAGCAGGCATCAAGCGGAAGCTAGCGACACCTTAGCCGCACCCCTTGCTTAAGTTTTCCACAAGTTGCATGCAAATCAAGCACCAATCGTAAGGAAATCAAACATAATTAAACAAAAATTTGGATGGTAGGTTAACAAAGACCTCTGATATCACAGTGGTGGGTTAACAGAAGCCAAGTGCCATCGTGGTGAGTTTCTAGCAGGCATAAAGGGGAAGCTAACGACACCTAAGCCGGATCTCTCGCGCTATTTTTTCAGAAGTTGCATGCAAATCAAGCACCATTCGTACGGAAATCAACCACAATTAAAGAAAAATTTGGGTGGTAGGTTAACAGAGACCTCCGATATCATAGTGGTGGGTTAACAGAAACCAAGTGCCATCGTGGTGAGTTTCTAGCAGGCATAAAGGGGAAGCTAACGACACCTTAGCCGGATCTCTCGCGCTAATTTCCAGAAGTTGCTTGCAAATCAAGCACCACCCGTACGGAAATCAACTATAATTAAACAAAAATTTGGGTAGTAGGTTAACAGAGACCTCCGATATCACAGTGGTGGGTTAACAGAAACCAAGTGCCATCATGGTGAGTTTCCAGCAGGCATTAAGGGGAAGCCAACGACACCTAGGCCGGATCTCTCGCGCTATTTTTTTAGAAGTTGCATGCAAATCAAACACCGATCGCACGGAAATCAACCATAATTAAACAGAAATTTGGGTGGTAGGTTAACAGAGACCTCCGATATCATAGTGGTGGGTCAACGGAAACAAAATGCCATCATGGTGAGTTTCTAGCAGGCATAAAGGGGAAGCTAACGACACCTTAGCCGGATCTCTCGCACTATTTTTCCAGAAGTTGCTTGCAAATCAAGCACCAATCGTACGGAAATCAACTATAATTAAAGAAAAATTCGGGTGGTAGGTTAACAGAGACCTCCGATATCATAGTGGTGGGTTAACAGAAACCAAGTGCCATCGTGGTGAGTTTCTAGCAGGCATCAAGCGGAAGCTAACGACTCCTTAGCCGGATCTCTCGCGCTATTTTTCCAGAAGTTGCTTGCAAATCAAGCACCAATCGTACGGAAATCAACTATAATTAAACAAAAATTTGGGTGTGGGTTAACAGAGACCTCCGATATCATAGTGGTGGGTTAACAGAAACCAAGTGCCATCATGGTGAGTTTCTAGCAGGCATAAAAGGGAAGCTAACGACACCTTAGCCGGATCTCTCGTGCTATTTTTCCAGAAGTTGCTTGCAAATCAAGCACCAATCGCACGGAAATCAACCGTAATTAAACAGAAATTTCGGTGTAGGTTAAAGAGACCCCCGATATCATAGTGGTGGGTTAACAGAAACCAACTGCCATCGTGGTGAGTTTCTAGCAGGCATAAATGGGAAGCTAACGACACCTTAGCCGGATCTCTCGCGCTAATTTCCAGAAGTTGCTTGCAAATCAAGCACCACCCGTACGGAAATCAACTATAATTAAACAAAAATTTGGGTAGTAGGTTAACAGAGACCTCCGATATCACAGTGGTGGGTTAACGGAAACAAAATGCCATCATGGTGAGTTCTAGCAGGCGTCAAGCGGAAGCTAACGACACCTTAGCCGCACCCCTTGCTTAAGTTTTCCACAAGTTGCACGCAAATCAAGCACCAATCGTACGGAATCAACAATAATTAAACAGAAATTTGGGCGTAGGTTAACAGAGACTTCCGATATCATAGTGGTGGGTTAACAGAAACCAAGTGCCATCGTGGTGAGTTTCTAGCAGGCATAAAAGGGAAGCTAACGACACCTAGGCCGGATCTCTCGCGCTATTTTTTTAGAAGTTGCATGCAAATCAAACACCGATCGCACGGAAATCAACCATAATTAAACAGAAATTTGGGTGGTAGGTTAACAGAGACCTCCGATATCATAGTGGTGGGTTAACGGAAACAAAATGCCATCATGGTGAGTTTCTAGCAGGCATAAAGGGGAAGCTAACGACACCTTAGCCGGATCTCTCGCACTATTTTTCCAGAAGTTGCTTGCAAATCAAGCACCAATCGTACGGAAATCAACTATAATTAAACAAAAATTTGGGTGGTAGGTTAACAGAGACCTCCGATATCATTTTGGTGGGTTAACAGAAACCAAGTGTCATCATGGTGAGTTCTAGCAGGCGTCAAGCGGAAGCTAACGACACCTTAGCCGCACCCCTTGCTTAAGTTTTCCACAAGTTGCACGCAAATCAAGCACCAATCGTACGGAATCAACAATAATTAAACAGAAATTTGGGCGTAGGTTAACAGAGACCTCCGATATCATAGTGGTGGGTTAACAGAAACCAAGGGCCATCGTGGTGAGTTTCTAGCAGGCATAAAGGGGTAGCTAACGACACCTTAGCCGCACCCCTTGCTTAAGTTTTCCAGAAATTGCTTGCAAATCAGGCACCAATCGTACGGAAATCAACTCTAATTAAACAAAAATTTGGGTGTTAGGGTAACAGAGACCTCCGATATCACAGTGGTGGGTTAACAGAAACCAAGTGCCATCGTGGTGTGTTTCCAGCAGGTATTAAGGGGAAGGCAACGACACCTTAGCCGGATCTCTCGCGCTATTTTTTCAGAAGTTGCATGCAAATCAAGCACCAGTCGTACGGAAATCAACCATAATTAAACTGAAATTTGGGTGTAGGTTAACAGAGACCTCCGATATCATAGTGGTGGGTTAACAGAAACCAAGTGCCATCGTGGTGAGTTTCTAGCAGGCATCAAAAGGAAGCTAGCGACACCTTAGCCGCACCCCTTGCTTAAGTTTTCCACAAGTTGCATGCAAATCAAGCACCAATCGTAAGGAAATCAAATATAATAAAACAAAATTTGGGTGGTAGGTTAAAAGAGACCTCCGATATCATAGTGGTGGGTTAACAGAAACCAAGTGCCATCGTGATGAGTTTCTAGCAGGCATTAAGGGGAAGCTAACGACACCTTAGCCGCACCCCTTGCTTAAGTTTTCCACAAGTTGCATACAAATCAAGCATAAATCGTACGGAAATCAACCATAATTAAACAGAAATTTGGGTGTAGCTTAAAAGAGACCTCCGATATCATAGTGGTGGGTTAACAGAAACCAAGTGCCATCGTGGTGAGTTTCTAGCAGGCATAAAAGGGAAGCTACCGACACCTTAGCTGGATCTCTCGTGCTATTTTTTCAGAAGTTGCATGCAAATCAAGCACCAATCGTACGGAAATCAACCATAATTAAACAGAAATTTGGGTGATAGGTTAACAGAGACCTCCGATATCATTTTGGTGGGTTAACAGAAACCAAGTGTAATCGTGGTGAGTTCCCAGCAGGCCGTAAGGGGAAGCCAACGACACCTTAGCCGGATCTCTCGCGCTATTTTTTCAGAAGTTGCATGCAAATCAAGCACCAATCGTACGGAAATCAGCCATAATTAAACAGAAATTTGGGTGTAGGTTAACAGAGACCTCCGATATCATAGTGGTGGGTTAACAGAAACCAAGTGCCATCGTGGTGAGTTTCTAGCAGGCATAAAGGGGAAGCTAACGGGACCTTAGCCGGATCTATCGCGCTATTTTTCCAGAAGTTGCATGCAAATCAGGCACCAATAGTACGGAAATCAACCATAATTAAACAAAAATTTGGGTGTAGGTTAACAGAGACCTCCGATATCACAGTGGTGGGTTAACAGAAACCAAGTGCCATCGTGGTGAGTTTCTAGCAGGCATCAAGCGGAAGCTACCGACACCTTAGCCGCACCCCTTGCTTAAGTTTTCCACAAGTTGCATGCAAATCAAGCACCAATCGTAAAGAAATCAAATATAATTAAACAAAAATTTGGATGGTAGGTTAACAGAGACCTCCGATATCATAGTGGTGGGTTAACAGAAACCAAGTGCCATCGTGGTGAGTTTCTACCAGGCATAAAGGGGAAGCTAACGACAGCTAAGCCGGATCTCTCGCGCTATTTTTTCAGAGGTTGCATGCAAATTAAGCACCAATCGTACGGAAATCAACCATAATTAAACAGAAATTTGGGTGGTAGGTTAACAGAGACCTCCGATATCATAGTGGTGGGTTAACAGAAACCAAGTGCCACCGTGGTGAGTTTCTAGCAGGCATCAAGCGGAAACTAACGACACCTTAGTCGCACCCCTTGCTTAAGTTTTCCACAAGTTGCATGCAAATCAAGCACCAATCGTACGGAAATCAAACATAATTAAACAAAAATTTGGGTGGTAGGTTAACAGAGACCTCCGATATCATAGTGGTGGGTTAACAGAAACCAAGTGCCATCGTGGTGAGTTTCTAGCAGGCATAAATGGGAAGCTAACGACACCTTAGCCGGATCTCTCGCGCTAATTTCCAGAAGTTGCTTGCAAATCAAGCACCACCCGTACGGAAATCAACTATAATTAAACAAAAATTTGGGTAGTAGGTTAACAGAGACCTCCGATATCACAGTGGTGGGTTAACGGAAACAAAATGCCATCATGGTGAGTTCTAGCAGGCGTCAAGCGGAAGCTAACGACACCTTAGCCGCACCCCTTGCTTAAGTTTTCCACAAGTTGCACGCAAATCAAGCACCAATCGTACGGAATCAACAATAATTAAACAGAAATTTGGGCGTAGGTTAACAGAGACTTCCGATATCATAGTGGTGGGTTAACAGAAACCAAGTGCCATCGTGGTGAGTTTCTAGCAGGCATAAAAGGGAAGCTAACGACACCTAGGCCGGATCTCTCGCGCTATTTTTTTAGAAGTTGCATGCAAATCAAACACCGATCGCACGGAAATCAACCATAATTAAACAGAAATTTGGGTGGTAGGTTAACAGAGACCTCCGATATCATAGTGGTGGGTTAACGGAAACAAAATGCCATCATGGTGAGTTTCTAGCAGGCATAAAGGGGAAGCTAACGACACCTTAGCCGGATCTCTCGCACTATTTTTCCAGAAGTTGCTTGCAAATCAAGCACCAATCGTACGGAAAACAACTATAATTAAACAAAAATTTGGGTGGTAGGTTAACAGAGACCTCCGATATCATTTTGGTGGGTTAACAGAAACCAAGTGTCATCAGGGTGAGTTCTAGCAGGCGTCAAGCGGAAGCTAACGACACCTTAGCCGCACCCCTTGCTTAAGTTTTCCCCAAGTTGCACGCAAATCAAGCACCAATCGTACGGAATCAACAATAATTAAACAGAAATTTGGGCGTAGGTTAACAGAGACCTCCGATATCATAGTGGTGGGTTAACAGAAACCAAGGGCCATCGTGGTGAGTTTCTAGCAGGCATAAAGGGGTAGCTAACGACACCTTAGCCGCACCCCTTGCTTAAGTTTTCCAGAAATTGCTTGCAAATCAGGCACCAATCGTACGGAAATCAACTCTAATTAAACAAAAATTTGGGTGTTAGGGTAACAGAGACCTCCGATATCACAGTGGTGGGTTAACAGAAACCAAGTGCCATCGTGGTGTGTTTCCAGCAGGTATTAAGGGGAAGGCAACGACACCTTAGCCGGATCTCTCGCGCTATTTTTTCAGAAGTTGCATGCAAATCAAGCACCAGTCGTACGGAAATCA
This sequence comes from Anomoia purmunda, assembly GCA_951828415.1. Taxonomy (NCBI): domain Eukaryota; kingdom Metazoa; phylum Arthropoda; class Insecta; order Diptera; family Tephritidae; genus Anomoia; species Anomoia purmunda. The sequence goes on along the minus strand of OX639994.1, from coordinate 37,809,409 downwards.
ACCATAATTAAACTGAAATTTGGGTGTAGGTTAACAGAGACCTCCGATATCATAGTGGTGGGTTAACAGAAACCAAGTGCCATCGTGGTGAGTTTCTAGCAGGCATCAAAAGGAAGCTAGCGACACCTTAGCCGCACCCCTTGCTTAAGTTTTCCACAAGTTGCATGCAAATCAAGCACCAATCGTAAAGAAATCAAATATAATAAAACAAAATTTGGGTGGTAGGTTAAAAGAGACCTCCGATATCATAGTGGTGGGTTAACAGAAACCAAGTGCCATCGTGATGAGTTTCTAGCAGGCATTAAGGGGAAGCTAACGACACCTTAGCCGCACCCCTTGCTTAAGTTTTCCACAAGTTGCATACAAATCAAGCATAAATCGTACGGAAATCAACCATAATTAAACAGAAATTTGGGTGTAGCTTAAAAGAGACCTCCGATATCATAGTGGTGGGTTAACAGAAACCAAGTGCCATCGTGGTGAGTTTCTAGCAGGCATAAAAGGGAAGCTAACGACACCTTAGCTGGATCTCTCGTGCTATTTTTTCAGAAGTTGCATGCAAATCAAGCACCAATCGTACGGAAATCAACCATAATTAAACAGAAATTTGGGTGATAGGTTAACAGAGACCTCCGATATCATTTTGGTGGGTTAAAAGAAACCAAGTGTAATCGTGGTGAGTTTCTAGCAGGCGTCAAGCGGAAGCTAACGACACCTTAACCGCAACCCTTGCTTAAGTTTTCCACAAGTTGCATGCAAATTAAGCACCAATCGTACGGAATCAACAATAATTAAACAGAAATTTGGGTGTAGGTTAACAGAGACCTCCGATATCATAGTGGTGGGTTAACAGAAACCAAGAGCCATCGTGGTGAGTTTCTAGCAGGCATACAGGGGTAGCTAACGACACCTTAGCCGGATCTCTCGCGCTATATCTCCAGAAATTGCTTGCAAATCAGGCACCAATCGTACGGAAATCATCTATAATTAAACAAAAATTTGGGTGTTAGGTTAACAGAGACCTCCGATATCACAGTGGTGGGTTAACAGAAACCAAGTGCCATCGTGGTGAGTTCCCAGCAGGCCGTAAGGGGAAGCCAACGACACCTTAGCCGGATCTCTCGCGCTATTTTTTCAGAAGTTGCATGCAAATCAAGCACAAATCGTACGGAAATCAGCCATAATTAAACAGAAATTTGGGTGTAGGTTAACAGAGACCTCCGATATCATAGTGGTGGGTTAACAGAAACCAAGTGCCATCATGGTGAGTTTCTAGCAGGCATAAAGGGGAAGCTAACGGGACCTTAGCAGGATCTATCGCGCTATTTTTCCAGAAGTTGCATGCAAATCAGGCACCAATAGTACGGAAATCAACCATAATTAAACAAAAATTTGGGTGTAGGTTAACAGAGACCTCCGATATCACAGTGGTGGGTTAACAGAAACCAAGTGCCATCGTGGTGAGTTTCTAGCAGGCATCAAGCGGAAGCTACCGACACCTTAGCCGCACCCCTTGCTTAAGTTTTCCACAAGTTGCATGCAAATCAAGCACCAATCGTAAAGAAATCAAATATAATTAAACAAAAATTTGGATGGTAGGTTAACAGAGACCTCCGATATCATAGTGGTGGGTTAACAGAAACCAAGTGCCATCGTGGTGAGTTTCTACCAGGCATAAAGGGGAAGCTAACGACAGCTAAGCCGGATCTCTCGCGCTATTTTTTCAGAGGTTGCATGCAAATTAAGCACCAATCGTACGGAAATCAACCATAATTAAACAGAAATTTGGGTGGTAGGTTAACAGAGACCTCCGATATCATAGTGGTGGGTTAACAGAAACCAAGTGCCACCGTGGTGAGTTTCTAGCAGGCATCAAGCGGAAACTAACGACACCTTAGTCGCACCCTTGCTTAAGTTTTCCACAAGTTGCATGCAAATCAAGCACCAATCGTACGGAAATCAAACATAATTAAACAAAAATTTGGGTGGTAGGTTAACAGAGACCTCCGATATCATAGTGGTGGGTTAACAGAAACCAAGTGCCATCGTGGTGAGTTTCTAGCAGGCATAAAGGCGAAGCTAACGACACCTAAGCCGGATCTTTCGCGCTATTTTTTCAGAAGTTGCATGCAAATCAGGCACCATTCGTACGGAAATCAACCATAATTAAAGAAAAATTTGGGTGGTAGGTTAACAGAGACCTCCGATATCATAGTGGTGGGTTAACAGAAACCAAGTGCCATCGTGGTGAGTTTCTAGCAGGCATAAAGGGGAAGCTAACGACACCTTAGCCGCACCCATTGCTTAAGTTTTCCACAATATGCATGCAAATCAAGCACCAATCGTACGGAAATCAACCATAACTAAACAGAAATTTGGGTGTAGGTTAACCGTGACCTCCCTATCATAGTGGTGGCTTAACAGAAACCAAGTGCCATCGTGGTGAGTTTCTAGCAGGCATAAAAGGGAAGCTAACGACATCTTAGCCGGATCTCTCGCGCTATTTTTCCAGAAGTTGCTTCCAAATCAAGCCCCAATCGTACGGAAATCAGCTATAATTAAACAGAAATTTGGGTGTAGGTTAACAGAGACCCCCGATATCATAGTGGTGGGTTAACAGAAACCAAATGCCAAAATGTTGAGTTTCTAGCAGGCATGAAAGGGAAGCTAACGACACCTTAGCCGGATCTCTCGCGCTATTTTTCCACAAGTTGCATGCAAATCAAGCACCAATCGTACGGAAATCAACCATAATTAAACAGAAATTTGGGTGTAGGTTAACAGAGCCCTCCGATATCATAGTGGTGGGTTAACAGAAACCAAGTGGCATCGTGGTGAGTATCTAGCAGGCATCAAGCGGAAGCTAGCGACACCGTAGCCGCACCCCTTGCTTAAGTTTTCTACAAGTTGCATGCAAATCAAGCACCAATCGTAAGGAAATCAAACATAATTAAACAAAAATTTGGATGGTAGGTTAACAAAGACCTCTGATATCACAGTGGTGGGTTAACAGAAACCAAGTGCCATCGTGGTGAGTTTCTAGCAAGCATAAAGGGGAATGCTAACGACACCTAAGCCGGATCTCTCGCGCTATTTTTTCAGAAGTTGCATGCAAATCAAGCACCATTCGTACGGAAATCAACCATAATTAAAGAAAAATTTGGGTGGTAGGTTAACAGAGACCTCCGATATCATAGTGGTGGGTTAACAGAAACCAAGTGCCATCGTGGTGAGTTTCTAGCAGGCATAACGGGGAAGCTAACGACACCTTAGCCGCACCCCTTGCTTAAGTTTTCCACAAGTTGCATGCAAATCAAGCACCAATCGTACGGAAATCAACCATAATTAAACAGAAATTTGGGTGTAGGTTAACAGAGACCTCCGATATCATAGTGGTGGGTTAACAGAAACCAAGTGCCATCGTGGTGAGTTTCTAGCAGGCATAAAAGGGAAGCTAACGACACCTTAGCCGGATCTCTCGCACTATTTTTCCAGAAGTTGCATGCAAATCAAGCACCAATCGTACGGAAATCAGTCATAATTAAACAGAAATTTGGGTGTAGGTTAACAGAGACCTCCGATATCATAGTGGTGGGTTAACAGAAACCAAGTGCCATCGTGGTGAGTTTCTAGCAGGCATAAAGGGGAAGCTAACGGGACCTTAGCCGGATCTATCGCGCTATTTTTCCAGAAGTTGCATGCAAATCAGGCACCAATAGTACGGAAATCAACCATAATTAAACAAAAATTTGGGTGTAGGTTAACAGAGACCTCCGATATCACAGTGGTGGGTTAACAGAAACCAAGTGCCATCGTGGTGAGTTTCTAGCAGGCATAAAAGGGAAGCTAACGACACCTTAGCCGGATCTCTCGCGCTATTTTCCAGAAGTTGCTTGCAAATCAAGCACCACCCGTACGGAAATCAACTATAATTAAACAGAAATTTGGGTGTAGGTTAACAGAGACCCCCGATACACAGTGGTGGGTTAACAGAAACCAAGTGCCATCATGGTGAGTTTCTAGGAGGCATAAAGGGGAAGCTAACGACACCTTAGCCGGATCTCTCGCACTATTTTTCCAGAAGTTGCATGCAAATCAAGCACCAATCGTACGGAAATCAGTCATAATTAAACAGAAATTTGGGTGTAGGTTAACAGAGACCTCCGATATCATAGTGGTGAGTTAACAGAAACCAAGTGCCATCGTGGTGAGTTTCTAGCAGGCATAAAAGGGAAGCTAACGACACCTTAGCCGGATCGCTCGCACTATTTTTCCAGAAGTTGCATGCAAATCAAGCACCAATCGTACGGAAGTCAACTATAATTAAACAAAAATTTGGGTGGTAGGTTGACAGAGACCTCCGATAACACAGTGGTGGGTTAACAGATACCAAGTGTCATCGCGGTGAGTTTCTAGCAGGCATATCTCTCGCGCTATTTTTTCAGAAGTTGCTTGCAAATCAAGCACCAATCGCACGGAAATCAACTATAATTAAACAGAAATTTGGGTGTAGGTTAACAGCGACCTCCGATATCATAGTGGTGGGTTAACAGAAACCAAGTGCCATCGTGGTGAGTTTCTAGCAGGCATAAAAGGGAAGCTAACGACACCTTAGCCGGATCTCTCGCGCTATTTTCCAGAAGTTGCTTGCAAATCAAGCACCACCCGTACGGAAATCAACTATAATTAAACAGAAATTTGGGTGTAGGTTAACAGAGACCCCCGATACACAGTGGTGGGTTAACAGAAACCAAGTGCCATCATGGTGAGTTTCTAGGAGGCATAAAGGGGAAGCTAACGACACCTTAGCCGGATCTCTCGCACTATTTTTCCAGAAGTTGCATGCAAATCAAGCACCAATCGTACGGAAATCAGTCATAATTAAACAGAAATTTGGGTGTAGGTTAACAGAGACCTCCGATATCATAGTGGTGGGTTAACAGAAACCAAGTGCCATCGTGGTGAGTTTCTAGCAGGCATAAAGGGGAAGCTAACGGGACCTTAGCCGGATCTATCGCGCTATTTTTCCAGAAGTTGCATGCAAATCAGGCACCAATAGTATGGAAATCAACCATAATTAAACAAAAATTTGGGTGTAGGTTAACAGAGACCTCCGATATCACAGTGGTGGGTTAACAGAAACCAAGTGCCATCGTGGTGAGTTTCTAGCAGGCATCAAGCGGAAGCTACCGACACCTTAGCCGCACCCCTTGCTTAAGTTTTCCACAAGTTGCATGCAAATCAAGCACCAATCGTAAAGAAATCAAATATAATTAAACAAAAATTTGGATGGTAGGTTAACAGAGACCTCCGATATCATAGTGGTGGGTTAACAGAAACCAAGTGCCATCGCGGTGAGTTTCTACCAGGCATAAAGGGGAAGCTAACGACAGCTAAGCCGGATCTCTCGCGCTATTTTTTCAGAAGTTGCATGCAAATCAAGCACCAATCGTACGGGAATCAACCATAATTAAACAGAAACTTGGGTGGTAGGTTAACAGAGACCTCCGATATCATAGTGGTGGGTTAACAGAAACCAAGTGCCACCGTGGTGAGTTTCTAGCAGGCATCAAGCGGAAACTAACGACACCTTAGTCGCACCCCTTGCTTAAGTTTTCCACAAGTTGCATGCAAATCAAGCACCAATCGTACGGAAATCAAACATAATTAAACAAAAATTTGGGTGGTAGGTTAACAGAGACCTCCGATATCATAGTGGTGGGTTAACAGAAATTAAGTGCCATCATGGTGAGTTTCTAGCAGGCATAAAGGCGAAGCTAACGACACCTAAGCCGGATCTTTCGCGCTATTTTTTCAGAAGTTGCATGCAAATCAGGCACCATTCGTACGGAAATCAACCATAATTAAAGAAAAATTTGGGTGGTAGGTAAACAGAGACCTCCGATATCATAGTGGTGGGTTAACAGAAACCAAGTGCCATCGTGGTGAGTTTCTAGCAGGCATAAAGGGGAAGCTAACGACACCTTAGCCGCACCCATTGCTTAAGTTTTCCACAATATGCATGCAAATCAAGCACCAATCGCACGGAAATCAACCATAATTAAACAGAAATTTGGGTGTAGGTTAACCGTGACCTCCCTATCATAGTGGTGGCTTAACAGAAACCAAGTGCCATCGTGGTGAGTTTCTAGCAGGCATAAAAGGGAAGCTAACGACATCTTAGCCGGATCTCTCGCGCTATTTTTCCAGAAGTTGCTTCCAAATCAAGCCCCAATCGTACGGAAATCAGCTATGATTAAACAGAAATTTGGGTGTAGGTTAACAGAGACCCCCGATATCATAGTGCTGGGTTAACAGAAACCAAATGCCAAAATGTTGAGTTTCTAGCAGGCATGAAAGGGAAGCTAACGACACCTTAGCCGGATCTCTCGCGCTATTTTTCCACAAGTTGCATGCAAATCAAGCACCAATCGTACGGAAATCAACCATAATTAAACAGAAATTTTGGTGTAGGTTAACAGAGCCCTCCGATATCATAGTGGTGGGTTAACAGAAACCAAGTGGCATCGTGGTGAGTATCTAGCAGGCATCAAGCGGAAGCTAGCGACACCGTAGCCGCACCCCTTGCTTAAGTTTTCTACAAGTTGCATGCAAATCAAGCACCAATCGTAAGGAAATCAAACATAATTAAACAAAAATTTGGATGGTAGGTTAACAAAGACCTCTGATATCACAGTGGTGGGTTAACAGAAACCAAGTGCCATCGTGATGAGTTTCTAGCAAGCATAAAGGGGAATGCTAACGACACCTAAGCCGGATCTCTCGCGCTATTTTTTCAGAAGTTGCATGCAAATCAAGCACCATTCGTACGGAAATCAACCATAATTAAAGAAAAATTTGGGTGGTAGGTTAACAGAGACCTCCGATATCATAGTGGTGGGTTAACAGAAACCAAGTGCCATCGTGGTGAGTTTCTAGCAGGCATAAAGGGGAAGCTAACGACACCTTAGCCGCACCCCTTGCTTAAGTTTTCCACAAGTTGCATGCAAATCAAGCACCAATCGTACGGAAATCAACCATAATTAAACAGAAATTTGGGTGTAGGTTAACAGAGACCTCCGATATCATAGTGGTGGGTTAACAGAAACCAAGTGCCATCGTGGTGAGTTTCTAGCAGGCATAAAAGGGAAGCTAACGACACCTTAGCCGGATCTCTCGCGCTATTTATCCAGAAGTTGCTTGCAAATCAAGCTCCAATCGTACGGAAGTCAACTATAATTAAACAAAAATTTGGGTGGTAGGTTAACAGAGACCTCCGATAACACAGTGGTGGGTTAACAGATACCAAGTGTCATCGCGGTGAGTTTCTAGCAGGCATATCTCTCGCGCTATTTTTTCAGAAGTTGCTTGCAAATCAAGCACCAATCGCACGGAAATCAACTATAATTAAACAGAAATTTGGGTGTAGGTTAACAGAGGCCTCCGATATCATAGTGGTGGGTTAACAGAAACCAAGTGCCATCGTGGTGAGTTTCTAGCAAGCATAAAAGGGAAGCTAACGACACCTTAGCCGGATCTGTCGCGCTATTTATCCAGAAGTTGCTTGCAAATCAAGCACCAATCGCACGGAAATCAACCGTAATTAAACAGAAATTTGGTTGTAGGTTTACAGAGACCTACGATATCATAGTGGTGAGTTAACAGAAACCAAGTGCCATCGTGGTGAGTTTCTAGCAGGCATAAAAGGGAAGCTAACGACACCTTAGCCGGATCTCTCGCGCTATTTTCCAGAAGTTGCTTGCAAATCAAGCACCACCCGTACGGAAATCAACTATAATTAAACAAAAATTTGGGTAGTAGGTTAACAGAGACCTCCGATATCACAGTGGTGGGTTAACAGAAACCAAGTGCCATCGTGGTGAGTTTCTAGCAGGCATAAAAGGGAAGCTAACGACACCTTAGCCGGATCTCTCGCGCTATTTTCCAGAAGTTGCTTGCAAATCAAGCACCACCCGTACGGAAATCAACTATAATTAAACAGAAATTTGGGTGTAAGTTAACAGAGACCCCCGATATCACAGTGGTGGGTTAACAGAAACCAAGTGCCATCATGGTGAGTTTCTAGGAGGCATAAAGGGGAAGCTAACGACACCTTAGCCGGATCTCTCGCACTATTTTTCCAGAAGTTGCTGGCAAATCAAGCACCAATCGTACGGAAATCAACTATAATTAAACAAAAATTTATGTGGTAGGTTAACAGAGACCTCCGATATCACAGTGGTGGGTTAACAGAAACCAAGTGCCATCGTGGTGAGTTTCTAGCAGGCATCAAGCGGAAGCTATCGACACCCTAGCCGCACCCCTTGCTTAAGTTTTCCACAAGTTGCATGCAAATCAAGCGCCAATCGTAAGGAAATCAAATATAATTAAACAAAAATTTGGATGGTAGGTTAACAGAGACCTCCGATATCATAGTGGTGGGTTAACAGAAACCAAGTGCCATCGTGGTGAGTTTCTACCAGGCATAAAGGGGAAGCTAACGACACCTTAGCCGGATCTCTCGCGCTATTTTGTCAGAAGTAGCATGCAAATCAATCACCAATCGTACGGAAATCAACCATAATTAACCCAAATTTTGGGTGGTAGGTTAAAAGAGACCTCCGAAATCATAGCGGTGGGTTAACAGAAACCACGTACCAGCGTGGTGAATTTCTAGCTGGCATCAAGCGGAAGCCAACGACACCTTAGGCGGACCCCTTGCTTAAGTTTTCCACAAGTTGCATGTAAATCAATCACCAATCGTAAGGAAATCAACTATAATTAAACAAAAATTTGGGTGGTAGGTTAAAAGAGACCTCCGATATCATAGTGCACCACCATAGCACCAATCGTACGGAAATCAACCATAATTAAACAGAAATTTGGGTGTAGGTTAACAGAGACCTCCGATATCATAGTGGTGGGTTAACAGAAACCAAGTGCCATCGTGGTGAGTATCTAGCAGGCATCAAGCGGAAGCTAGCGACACCGTAGCCGCACCCCTTGCTTAAGTTTTCCACAAGTTGCATGCAAATCAAGCACCAATCGTAAGGAAATCAAACATAATTAAACAAAAATTTGGATGGTAGGTTAACAAAGACCTCCGATATCATAGTGGTGGGTTAACAGAAACCAAGTGTCATCGTGGTGAGTTTCTAGCAGGCATAAAGGGGAAGCTAACGACACCTTAGTCGCACCCCTTGCTTAAGTTTTCCACAAGTTGCATGCAAATCAAGCACCAATCGTACGGAAATCAACCATAATTAAACAGAAATTTGGGTGTAGGTTAACAGTGACCTCCCTATCATAGTGGTTGGTTAACAGAAACCAAGTGCCATCGTGGTGAGTTTCTAGCAGGCATAAAAGGGAAGCTAACGACACCTTAGCCGGATCTCTCGCGCTATTTTTTCAGAAGTAGCATGCAAATCAATCACCAATCGTACGGAAATCAACCATAATTAAACCAAAATTTGGGTGGTAGGTTAAAAGAGACCTCCGACATCATAGCGGTGGGTTAACAGAAACCACGTACCAGCGTGGTGAATTTCTAGCTGGCATCAAGCGGAAGCCAACGACACCTTAGCCGGACCCCTTGCTTAAGTTTTCCACAAGTTGCATGTAAATCAATCACCAATCGTAAGGAAATCAACTATAATTAAACAAAAATTTGGGTGGTAGGTTAAAAGAGACCTCCGATATCATAGTGGTGAGTTAACAGAAACGAAGTGCCATCATGATGAGCTTCTAGCAGGCATCAAGCGGAAGCTAACGACAACTTAGCCGGATCTCTCGCGCTATTTTTTCAGAAGTTGCATGCAAATCAAACACCAATCGCACGGACACCTTAGCCGGATCTCTCGCGCTATTTTTCCAGAAGTTGCTTGCAAATCAAGCACCAATCGTACGGAAATCAACTATAATTAAACAGAAATTTGGGTGTAGGTTAACAGAGACCTCTGATATCACAGTGGTGGGTTAACGGAAACCAAGTGCCATCGTGGTGAGTTTCTAGCAGGCATAAAAGGGAAGCTAACGACACCTTAGCCGGATCTCTCGCGCTATGTTTTCAGAAGTTGCATGCAAATCAAGCACCATTCGTACGGAAATCAACCATAATTAAAGAAAAATTTGGGTGGTAGGTTAACAGAGACCTCCGATATTATAGTGGTGGGTTAACAGAAACCAAGTGCCATCGTGGTGAGTTTCTAGCAGGCATAAAGGGGAACCTAACGACACCTTAGCCGCACCCCTTGCTTAAGTTTTCCACAAGTTGCATGCAAATCAAGCACCAATCGTAAGGAAATCAAACATAATTAAACAAAAATTTGCATGGTAGGTTAACAAAGACCTCTGATATCACAGTGGTGGGTTAACGGAAACCAAGTGCCATCGTAGTGAGTTTCTAGCAGGCATAAAGGGAAAGCTAACGACACCTTAGCTGGATCTCTCGCGCTATTTTTTCAGAAGTTGCATGCAAATCAAGCACCATTCGCACGGAAATCAACAATAATTAAAGAAAAATTTGGGTGGTAGGTTAACAGAGACCTCCGATATTATAGTGGTGGGTTAACAGAAACCAAGTGCCATCGTGGTGAGTTTCTAGCAGGCATAAAGGGGAAGCTAACGACACCTTAGCCGCACCCCTTGCTTAAGTTTTCCACAAGTTGCATGCAAATCAAGCACCAATCGTACGGAAATCAACCATAATTAAACAGAAACTTGGGTGTAGGTTAACAGTGACCTCCCTATCATAGTGGTTGGTTAACAGAAACCAAGTGCCATCGTGGTGAGTTTTTAGCAGGCATAAAAGGGAAGCTAACGACACCTTAGCCGGATCTCTCGCGCTATTTTTCCAGAAGTTGCTTGCAAATCAAGCACCAATCGTACGGAAATCAACTATAATTAAACAGAAATTTGGGTGTAGGTTAACAGAGACCTCCGGTGGTGGGTTAACAGAAACCAAGTGCCATCGTGGTGAGTTTCTAGCAGGCATAAAGGGGAAGCTAACGACACCTACGCCGGATCTCTCGCGCTTTTTTTTCAGAAGTTGCATGCAAATCAAGCACTAATCGTACGGAAATCAGCCATAATTAAACAGAAATTTGGGTGTAGGTTAACAGAGACCTCCGGTGGTGGGTTAACAGAAACCAAGTGCCATCGTGGTGAGTTTCTAGCAGGCATAAAGGGGAAGCTAGCGACACCTTAGCCGCCCCCCTTGCTTAAGTTTTCCACAAGTTGCATGCAAATCAAGCACCAATCGTAAGGAAATCAAATATAATAAAACAAAATTTGGGTGGTAGGTTAAAACAGATCTCCGATATCATAGCGGTGGGTTAACAGAAACCAAGTGCCATCGTGGTGAGTATCTAGCAGGCATAAAGGGGAAGCTAACGACACCTAAGCCGGATCTCTCGCGCTATTTTTTCAGAAGTTGCATGCAAATCAGGCACCAATCGTACGGAAATCAGCCATAATTAAACAGAAATTTGGGTGTAGGTTAAAAGAGACCTCCGACATCATAGCGGTGGGTTAACAGAAACCACGTACCAGCGTGGTGAATTTCTAGCTGGCATCAAGCGGAAGCCAACGACACCTTAGCCGGACCCCTTGCTTAAGTTTTCCACAAGTTGCATGTAAATCAATCACCAATCGTAAGGAAATCAACTATAATTAAACAAAAATTTGGGTGGTAGGTTAAAAGAGACCTACGATATCATAGTGGTGAGTTAACAGAAACGAAGTGCCATCATGATGAGCTTCTAGCAGGCATCAAGCGGAAGCTAACGACAACTTAGCCGGATCTCTCGCGCTATTTTTTCAGAAGTTGCATGCAAATCAAGCACCAATCGCACGGACACCTTAGCCGGATCTCTCGCGCTATTTTTCCAGAAGTTGCTTGCAAATCAAGCACCAATCGTACGGAAATCAACTATAATTAAACAGAAATTTGGGTGTAGGTTAACAGAGACCTCTGATATCACAGTGGTGGGTTAACGGAAACCAAGTGCCATCGTGGTGAGTTTCTAGCAGGCATAAAGGGGAAGCTAACGACACCTTAGCCGGATCTCTCGCGCTATGTTTTCAGAAGTTGCATGCAAATCAAGCACCATTCGTACGGAAATCAACCATAATTAAAGAAAAATTTGGGTGGTAGGTTAACAGAGACCTCCGATATTATAGTGGTGGGTTAACAGAAACCAAGTGCCATCGTGGTGAGTTTCTAGCAGGCATAAAGGGGAAGCTAACGACACCTTAGCCGCACCCCTTGCTTAAGTTTTCCACAAGTTGCATGCAAATCAAGCACCAATCGTAAGGAAATCAAACATAATTAAACAAAAATTTGCATGGTAGGTTAACAAAGACCTCTGATATCACAGTGGTGGGTTAACGGAAACCAAGTGCCATCGTAGTGAGTTTCTAGCAGGCATAAAGGGAAAGCTAACGACACCTTAGCTGGATCTCTCGCGCTATTTTTTCAGAAGTTGCATGCAAATCAAGCACCATTCGTACGGAAATCAACCATAATTAAAGAAAAATTTGGGTGGTAGGTTAACAGAGACCTCCGATATTATAGTGGTGGGTTAACAGAAACCAAGTGCCATCGTGGTGAGTATCTAGCAGGCATCAAGCGGAAGCTAGCGACACCGTAGCCGCACCCCTTGTTTAAGTTTTCCACAAGTTGCATGCAAATCAAGCACCAATCGTAAGGAAATCAAACATAATTAAACAAAAATTTGGATGGTAGGTTAACAAAGACCTCCGATATCATAGTGGTGGGTTAACAGAAACCAAGTGTCATCGTGGTGAGTTTCTAGCAGGCATAAAGGGGAAGCTAACGACACCTTAGCCGCATCCCTTGCTTAAGTTTTCCACAAGTTGCATGCAAATCAAGCACCAATCGTACGGAAATCAACCATAATTAAACAGAAATTTGGGTGTAGGTTAACAGTGACCTCCCTATCATAGTGGTTGGTTAACAGAAACCAAGTGCCATCGTGGTGAGTTTCTAGCAGGCATAAAAGGGAAGCTAACGACACCTTAGCCGGATCTCTCGCGCTATTTTTTCAGAAGTAGCATGCAAATCAATCACCAATCGTACGGAAATCAACCATAATTAAACCAAAATTTGGGTGGTAGGTTAAAAGAGACCTCCGACATCATAGCGGTGGGTTAACAGAAACCACGTACCAGCGTGGTGAATTTCTAGCTGGCATCAAGCGGAAGCCAACGACACCTTAGCCGGACCCCTTGCTTAAGTTTTCCACAAGTTGCATGTAAATCAATCACCAATCGTAAGGAAATCAACTATAATTAAACAAAAATTTGGGTGGTAGGTTAAAAGAGACCTCCGATATCATAGTGGTGAGTTAACAGAAACGAAGTGCCATCATGATGAGCTTCTAGCAGGCATCAAGCGGAAGCTAACGACAACTTAGCCGGATCTCTCGCGCTATTTTTTCAGAAGTTGCATGCAAATCAAGCACCAATCGCACGGACACCTTAGCCGGATCTCTCGCGCTATTTTTCCAGAAGTTGCTTGCAAATCAAGCACCAATCGTACGGAAATCAACTATAATTAAACAGAAATTTGGGTGTGGGTGAACAGTGACCGCCCTATCATAGTGGTGGGTTAACAGAAACCAAGTGCCATCGTGGTGAGTTTCTAGCAGGCATAAAAGGGAAGCTAACGACACCTTAGCCGGATCTCTCGCGCTATTTTTCCAGAAGTTGCTTGCAAATCAAGCACCAATCGTACGGAAATCAACTATAATTAAACAGAAATTTGGGTGTAGGTTAACAGAGACCCCCGATATCATAGTGGTGGGTTAACAGAAACCAAATGCCATCATGTTGAGTTTCTAGCAGGCATGAAAGGGAAGCTAACGACACCTTAGCCGGATCTCTCGCGCTATTTTTCCACAAGTTGCATGCAAATCAAGCACCAATCGTACGGAAATCAACCATAATTAAACAGAAATTTGGGTGTAGGTTAACAGAGACCTCCGATATCATAGTGGTGGGTTAACAGAAACCAAGTGCCATCGTGGTGAGTATCTAGCAGGCATCAAGCGGAAGCTAGCGACACCGTAGCCGCACCCCTTGCTTAAGTTTTCCACAAGTTGCATGCAAATCAAGCACCAATCGTAAGGAAATCAAACATAATTAAACAAAAATTTGGATGGTAGGTTAACAAAGACCTCCGATATCATAGTGGTGGGTTAACAGAAACCAAGTGTCATCGTGGTGAGTTTCTAGCAGGCATAAAGGGGAAGCTAACGACACCTTAGCCGCACCCCTTGCTTAAGTTTTCCACAAGTTGCATGCAAATCAAGCTCCAATCGTACGGAAATCAACCATAATTAAACAGAAATTTGGGTGTAGGTTAACAGTGACCTCCCTATCATAGTGGTTGGTTAACAGAAACCAAGTGCCATCGTGGTAAGTTTCTAGCAGGCATAAAAGGGAAGCTAACGACACCTTAGCCGGATCTCTCGCGCTATTTTTTCAGAAGTAGCATGCAAATCAATCACCAATCGTACGGAAATCAACCATAATTAAACCAAAATTTGGGTGGTAGGTTAAAAGAGACCTCCGACATCATAGCGGTGGGTTAACAGAAACCACGTACCAGCGTGGTGAATTTCTAGCTGGCATCAAGCGGAAGCCAACGACACCTTAACCGGACCCCTTGCTTAAGTTTTCCACAAGTTGCATGTAAATCAATCACCAATCGTAAGGAAATCAACTATAATTAAACAAAAATTTGGGTGGTAGGTTAAAAGAGACCTCCGATATCATAGTGGTGAGTTAACAGAAACGAAGTGCCATCATGATGAGCTTCTAGCAGGCATCAAGCGGAAGCTAACGACAACTTAGCCGTATCTCTCGCGCTATTTTTTCAGAAGTTGCATGCAAATCAAGCACCAATCGCACGGACACCTTAGCCGGATCTCTCGCGCTATTTTTCCAGAAGTTGCTTGCAAATCAAGCACCAATCGTACGGAAATCAACTATAATTAAACAGAAATTTGGGTGTAGGTTAACAGAGACCTCTGATATCACAGTGGTGGGTTAACGGAAACCAAGTGCCATCGTGGTGAGTTTCTAGCAGGCATAAAGGGGAAGCTAACGACACCTTAGCCGGATCTCTCGCGCTATGTTTTCAGAAGTCGCATGCAAATCAAGCACCATTCGTACGGAAATCAACCATAATTAAAGAAAAATTTGGGTGGTAGGTTAACAGAGACCTCCGATATTATAGTGGTGGGTTAACAGAAACCAAGTGCCATCGTGGTGAGTTTCTAGCAGGCATAAAGGGGAAGCTAACGACACCTTAGCCGCACCCCTTGCTTAAGTTTTCCACAAGTTGCATGCAAATCAAGCACCAATCGTAAGGAAATCAAACATAATTAAACAAAAATTTGCATGGTAGGTTAACAAAGACCTCTGATATCACAGTGGTGGGTTAACGGAAACCAAGTGCCATCGTAGTGAGTTTCTAGCAGGCATAAAGGGAAAGCTAACGACACCTTAGCTGGATCTCTCGCGCTATTTTTTCAGAAGTTGCATGCAAATCAAGCACCATTCGTACGGAAATCAACCATAATTAAAGAAAAATTTGGGTGGTAGGTTAACAGAGACCTCCGATATTATAGTGGTGGGTTAACAGAAACCAAGTGCCATCGTGGTGAGTTTCTAGCAGGCATAAAGGGGAAGCTAACGACACCTTAGCCGCACCCCTTGCTTAAGTTTTCCACAAGTTGCATGCAAATCAAGCACCAATCGTACGGAAATCAACCATAATTAAACAGAAATTTGGGTGTAGGTTAACAGTGACCTCCCTATCATAGTGGTTGGTTAACAGAAACCAAGTGCCATCGTGGTGAGTTTTTAGCAGGCATAAAAGGGAAGCTAACGACACCTTAGCCGGATCTCTCGCGCTATTTTTCCAGAAGTTGCTTGCAAATCAAGCACCAATCGTACGGAAATCAACTATAATTAAACAGAAATTTGGGTGTAGGTTAACAGAGACCTCCGGTGGTGGGTTAACAGAAACCAAGTGCCATCGTGGTGAGTTTCTAGCAGGCATAAAGGGGAAGCTAACGACACCTAAGCCGGATCTCTCGCGCTATTTTTTCAGAAGTAGCATGCAAATCAATCACCAATCGTACGGAAATCAACCATAATTAAACCAAAATTTGGGTGGTAGGTTAAAAGAGACCTCCGACATCATAGCGGTGGGTTAACAGAAACCACGTACCAGCGTGGTGAATTTCTAGCTGGCATCAAGCGGAAGCCAACGACACCTTAGCCGGACCCCTTGCTTAAGTTTTCCACAAGTTGCATGTAAATCAATCACCAATCGTAAGGAAATCAACTATAATTAAACAAAAATTTGGGTGGTAGGTTAAAAGAGACCTCCGATATCATAGTGGTGAGTTAACAGAAACGAAGTGCCATCATGATGAGCTTCTAGCAGGCATCAAGCGGAAGCTAACGACAACTTAGCCGGATCTCTCGCGCTATTTTTTCAGAAGTTGCATGCAAATCAAGCACCAATCGCACGGACACCTTAGCCGGATCTCTCGCGCTATTTTTCCAGAAGTTGCTTGCAAATCAAGCACCAATCGTACGGAAATCAACTATAATTA
Source organism: Anomoia purmunda (assembly GCA_951828415.1). Lineage (NCBI taxonomy): Eukaryota > Metazoa > Arthropoda > Insecta > Diptera > Tephritidae > Anomoia > Anomoia purmunda. Next base: position 37,792,757 of record OX639994.1, on the reverse strand, counting down.
AACAGAAATTTGGGTGTAGGTTAACAGAGACCTCTGATATCACAGTGGTGGGTTAACGGAAACCAAGTGCCATCGTGGTGAGTTTCTAGCAGGCATAAAGGGGAAGCTAACGACACCTTAGCCGGATCTCTCGCGCTATGTTTTCAGAAGTTGCATGCAAATCAAGCACCATTCGTACGGAAATCAACCATAATTAAAGAAAAATTTGGGTGGTAGGTTAACAGAGACCTCCGATATTATAGTGGTGGGTTAACAGAAACCAAGTGCCATCGTGGTGAGTTTCTAGCAGGCATAAAGGGGAAGCTAACGACACCTTAGCCGCACCCCTTGCTTAAGTTTTCCACAAGTTGCATGCAAATCAAGCACCAATCGTAAGGAAATCAAACATAATTAAACAAAAATTTGCATGGTAGGTTAACAAAGACCTCTGATATCACAGTGGTGGGTTAACGGAAACCAAGTGCCATCGTAGTGAGTTTCTAGCAGGCATAAAGGGAAAGCTAACGACACCTTAGCTGGATCTCTCGCGCTATTTTTTCAGAAGTTGCATGCAAATCAAGCACCATTCGTACGGAAATCAACCATAATTAAAGAAAAATTTGGGTGGTAGGTTAACAGAGACCTCCGATATTATAGTGGTGGGTTAACAGAAACCAAGTGCCATCGTGGTGAGTTTCTAGCAGGCATAAAGGGGAAGCTAACGACACCTTAGCCGCACCCCTTGCTTAAGTTTTCCACAAGTTGCATGCAAATCAAGCACCAATCGTACGGAAATCAACCATAATTAAACAGAAATTTGGGTGTAGGTTAACAGTGACCTCCCTATCATAGTGGTTGGTTAACAGAAACCAAGTGCCATCGTGGTGAGTTTTTAGCAGGCATAAAAGGGAAGCTAACGACACCTTAGCCGGATCTCTCGCGCTATTTTTCCAGAAGTTGCTTGCAAATCAAGCACCAATCGTACGGAAATCAACTATAATTAAACAGAAATTTGGGTGTAGGTTAACAGAGACCTCCGGTGGTGGGTTAACAGAAACCAAGTGCCATAGTGGTGAGTTTCTAGCAGGCATAAAGGGGAAGCTAACGACACCTAAGCCGGATCTCTCGCGCTATTTTTTCAGAAGTTGCATGCAAATCAAGCACTAATCGTACGGAAATCAGCCATAATTAAACAGAAATTTGGGTGTAGGTTAACAGAGACCTCCGATATCATAGTGGTGGGTTAACAGAAACCAAGTGCCATCGTGGTGAGTTTCTAGCAGGCATCAAGCGGAAGCTAGCGACACCTTAGCCGCACCCCTTGCTTAAGTTTTCCACAAGTTGCATGCAAATCAAGCACCAATCGTAAGGAAATCAAATATAATAAAACAAAATTTGGGTGGTAGGTTAAAAGAGATCTCCGATATCATAGCGGTGGGTTAACAGAAACCAAGTGCCATCGTGGTGAGTATCTAGCAGGCATCAAGCGGAAGCTAGCGACACCTTAGCCGCACCCCTTGCTTAAGTTTTCCACAAGTTGCATGCAAATCAAGCACCATTCGTACTGAAATCAACCATAATTAAAGAAAAATTTGGGTGGTAGGTTAACAGAGACCTCCGATATTATAGTGGTGGGTTAACAGAAACCAAGTGCCATAGTGGTGAGTTTCTAGCAGGCATAAAGGGGAAGCTAACGACACCTTAGCCGCACCCCTTGCTTAAGTTTTCCACAAGTTGCATGCAAATCAAGCACCAATCGTACGGAAATCAACCATAATTAAACAGAAATTTGGGTGTAGGTTAACAGAGACCTCCGATATCATAGTGGTGGGTTAACAGAAACCAAGTGCCATCGTGGTGAGTATCTAGCAGGCATCAAGCGGAAGCTAGCGACACCGTAGCCGCACCCCTTGCTTAAGTTTTCCACAAGTTGCATGCAAATCAAGCACCAATTGTAAGGAAATCAAACATAATTAAACAAAAATTTGGATGGTAGGTTAACAAAGACCTCCGATATCATAGTGTTGGGTTAACAGAAACCAAGTGCCATCGTGGTGAGTTTCTAGCAGGCATAAAGGGGAAGCTAACGACACCTTAGCCGCACCCCTTGCTTAAGTTTTCCACAAGTTGCATGCAAATCAAGCACCAATCGTACGGAAATCAACCATAATTAAACAGAAATTTGGGTGTAGGTTAACAGTGACCTCACTATCATAGTGGTTGGTTAACAGAAACCAAGTGCCATCGTGGTGAGTTTCTAGCAGGCATAAAAGGGAAGCTAACGACACCTTAGCCGGATCTCTCGCGCTATTTTTTCAGAAGTAGCATGCAAATCAATCACCAATCGTACGGAAATCAACCATAATTAAACCAAAATTTGGGTGGTAGGTTAAAAGAGACCTCCGACATCATAGCGGTGGGTTAACAGAAACCACGTTCCAGCGTGGTGAATTTCTAGCTGGCATCAAGCGGAAGCCAACGACACCTTAGCCGGACCCCTTGCTTAAGTTTTCCACAAGTTGCATGTAAATCAATCACCAATCGTAAGGAAATCAACTATAATTAAACAAAAATTTGGGTGGTAGGTTAAAAGAGACCTCCGATATCATAGTGGTGAGTTAACAGAAACCAAGTGCCATCATGATGAGCTTCTAGCAGGCATCAAGCGGAAGCTAACGACAACTTAGCCGGATCTCTCGCGCTATTTTTTCAGAAGTTGCATGCAAATCAAGCACCAATCGCACGGACACCTTAGCCGGATCTCTCGCGCTATTTTTCCAGAAGTTGCTTGCAAATCAAGCACCAATCGTACGGAAATCAACTATAATTAAACAGAAATTTGGGTGTAGGTTAACAAAGACCTCTGATATCACAGTCGTGGGTTAACGGAAACCAAGTGCCATCGTGGTGAGTTTCTAGCAGGCATAAAGGGGAAGCTAACGACACCTTAGCCGGATCTCTCGCGCTATTTTTTCAGAAGTTGCATGCAAATCAAGCACCATTCGTACGGAAATCAACCATAATTAAAGAAAAATTTGGGTGGTAGGTTAACAGAGACCTCCGATATTATAGTGGTGGGTTAACAGAAACCAAGTGCCATCGAGGTGAGTTTCTAGCAGGCATAAAGGGGAAGCTAACGACACCTTAGCCGCACCCCTTGCTTAAGTTTTCCACAAGTTGCATGCAAATCAAGCACCAATCGTAAGGAAATCAAACATAATTAAACAAAAATTTGCATGGTAGGTTAACAAAGACCTCTGATATCACAGTGGTGGGTTAACGGAAACCAAGTGCCATCGTGGTGAGTCTCTAGCAGGCATAAAGGGGAAGCTAACGACACCTTAGCTGGATCTCTCGCGCTATTTTTTCAGAAGTTGCATGCAAATCAAGCACCATTCGTACGGAAATCAACCATAATTAAAGAAAAATTTGGGTGGTAGGTTAACAGAGACCTCCGATATTATAGTGGTGGGTTAACAGAAACCAAGTGCCATCGTGGTGAGTTTCTAGCAGGCATAAAGGGGAAGCTAACGACACCTTAGCCGCACCCCTTGCTTAAGTTTTCCACAAGTTGCATGCAAATCAAGCACCAATCGTACGGAAATCAACCATAATTAAACAGAAATTTGGGTGTAGGTTAACAGTGACCTCCCTATCAGAGTGGTTGGTTAACAGAAACCAAGTGCCATCGTGGTGAGTTTTTAGCAGGCATAAAAGGGAAGCTAACGACACCTTAGCCGGATCTCTCGCGCTATTTTTCCAGAAGTTGCTTGCAAATCAAGCACCAATCGTACGGAAATCAACTATAATTAAACAGAAATTTGGGTGTAGGTTAACAGAGACCTCCGGTGGTGGGTTACCAGAAACCAAGTGCCATCGTGGTGTGTTTCTAGCAGGCATAAAGGGGAAGCTAACGACACCTAAGCCGGATCTCTCGCGCTATTTTTTCAGAAGTTGCATGCAAATCAGGCACCAATCGTACGGAAATCAGCCATAATTAAACAGAAATTTGGGTGTAGGTTAACAGAGACCTCCGATATCATAGTGGTGGGTTAACAGAAACCAAGTGCCATCGTGGTGAGTTTCTAGCAGGCATCAAGCGGAAGCTAGCGACACCTTAGCCGCATCCCTTGCTTAAGTTTTCCACAAGTTGCATGCAAATCAAGCACCAATCGTAAGGAAATCAAATATAATAAAACAAAATTTGGGTGGTAGGTTAAAAGAGATCTCCGATATCATAGCGGTGGGTTAACAGAAACCAAGTGCCATCGTGGTGAGTATCTAGCAGGCATCAAGCGGAAGCTAGCGACACCTTAGCCGCACCCCTTGCTTAAGTTTTCCACAAGTTGCATGCAAATCAAGCACCATTCGTACTGAAATCAACCATAATTAAAGAAAAATTTGGGTGGTAGGTTAACAGAGACCTCCGATATTATAGTGGTGGGTAAACAGAAACCAAGTGCCATCGTGTTGAGTTTCTAGCAGGCATCAAAGGGAAGCTAACGACACCTTAGCCGGATCTCTCGCGCTATTTTTCCACAAGTTGCATGCAAATCAAGCACAAATCGTACGGAAATCAACCATAATTAAAGAAAAATTCGGGTGGTAGGTTAACAGAGGCCACCGATATCATAGTGGTGGGTTAACAGAAACCAAGTGCCATCGTGCTGAGTATCTAGCAGGCATAAAGGGGAAGCTAACGACACCTTAGCTGGATCTCTCGCGCTATTTTTTCAGAAGTTGCATGCAAATCAAGCACCATTCGTACGGAAATCAACCATAATTAAAGAAAAATTTGGGTGGTAGGTTAACAGAGACCTCCGATATTATAGTGGTGGGTTAACAGAAACCAAGTGCCATAGTGGTGAGTTTCTAGCAGGCATAAAGGGGAAGCTAACGACACCTTAGCCGCACCCCTTGCTTAAGTTTTCCACAAGTTGCATGCAAATCAAGCACCAATCGTAAGGAAATCAAATATAATAAAACAAAATTTGGGTGGTAGGTTAAAAGAGATCTCCGATATCATAGCGGTGGGTTAACAGAAACCAAGTGCCATCGTGGTGAGTATCTAGCAGGCATCAAGCGGAAGCTAGCGACACCTTAGCCGCACCCCTTGCTTAAGTTTTCCACAAGTTGCATGCAAATCAAACACCATTCGTACTGAAATCAACCATAATTAAAGAAAAATTTGGGTGGTAGGTTAACAGAGACCTCCGATATTATAGTGGTGGGTTAACAGAAACCAAGTGCCATAGTGGTGAGTTTCTAGCAGGCATAAAGGGGAAGCTAACGACACCTTAGCCGCACCCCTTGCTTAAGTTTTCCACAAGTTGCATGCAAATCAAGCACCAATCGTACGGAAATCAACCGTAATTAAACAGAAATTTGGGTGTAGGTTAACAGAGACCTCCGATATCATAGTGGTGGGTTAACAGAAACCAAGTGCCATCGGGGTGAGTATCTAGCAGGCATCAAGCGGAAGCTAGCGACACCGTAGCCGCACCCCTTGCTTAAGTTTTCCACAAGTTGCATGCAAATCAAGCACCAATCGTAAGGAAATCAAACATAATTAAACAAAAATTTGGATGGTAGGTTAACAAAGACCTCCGATATCATAGTGTTGGGTTAACAGAAACCAAGTGCCATCGTGGTGAGTTTCTAGCAGGCATAAAGGGGAAGCTAACGACACCTTAGCCGCACCCCTTGCTTAAGTTTTCCACAAGTTGCATGCAAATCAAGCACCAATCGTACGGAAATCAACCATAATTAAACAGAAATTTGGGTGTAGGTTAACAGTGACCTCACTATCATAGTGGTTGGTTAACAGAAACCAAGTGCCATCGTGGTGAGTTTCTAGCAGGCATAAAAGGGAAGCTAACGACACCTTAGCCGGATCTCTCGCGCTATTTTTTCAGAAGTAGCATGCAAATCAATCACCAATCGTACGGAAATCAACCATAATTAAACCAAAATTTGGGTGGTAGGTTAAAAGAGACCTCCGACATCATAGCGGTGGGTTAACAGAAACCACGTTCCAGCGTGGTGAATTTCTAGCTGGCATCAAGCGGAAGCCAACGACACCTTAGCCGGACCCCTTGCTTAAGTTTTCCACAAGTTGCATGTAAATCAATCACCAATCGTAAGGAAATCAACTATAATTAAACAAAAATTTGGGTGGTAGGTTAAAAGAGACCTCCGATATCATAGTGGTGAGTTAACAGAAACCAAGTGCCATCATGATGAGCTTCTAGCAGGCATCAAGCGGAAGCTAACGACAACTTAGCCGGATCTCTCGCGCTATTTTTTCAGAAGTTGCATGCAAATCAAGCACCAATCGCACGGACACCTTAGCCGGATCTCTCGCGCTATTTTTCCAGAAGTTGCTTGCAAATCAAGCACCAATCGTACGGAAATCAACTATAATTAAACAGAAATTTGGGTGTAGGTTAACAAAGACCTCTGATATCACAGTCGTGGGTTAACGGAAACCAAGTGCCATCGTGGTGAGTTTCTAGCAGGCATAAAGGGGAAGCTAACGACACCTTAGCCGGATCTCTCGCGCTATTTTTTCAGAAGTTGCATGCAAATCAAGCACCATTCGTACGGAAATCAACCATAATTAAAGAAAAATTTGGGTGGTAGGTTAACAGAGACCTCCGATATTATAGTGGTGGGTTAACAGAAACCAAGTGCCATCGAGGTGAGTTTCTAGCAGGCATAAAGGGGAAGCTAACGACACCTTAGCCGCACCCCTTGCTTAAGTTTTCCACAAGTTGCATGCAAATCAAGCACCAATCGTAAGGAAATCAAACATAATTAAACAAAAATTTGCATGGTAGGTTAGCAAAGACCTCTGATATCACAGTGGTGGGTTAACGGAAACCAAGTGCCATCGTGGTGAGTCTCTAGCAGGCATAAAGGGGAAGCTAACAACACCTTAGCTGGATCTCTCGCGCTATTTTTTCAGAAGTTGCATGCAAATCAAGCACCATTCGTACGGAAATCAACCATAATTAAAGAAAAATTTGGGTGGTAGGTTAACAGAGACCTCCGATATTATAGTGGTGGGTTAACAGAAACCAAGTGCCATCGTGGTGAGTTTCTAGCAGGCATAAAGGGGAAGCTAACGACACCTTAGCCGCACCCCTTGCTTAAGTTTTCCACAAGTTGCATGCAAATCAAGCACCAATCGTACGGAAATCAACCATAATTAAACAGAAATTTGGGTGTAGGTTAACAGTGACCTCCCTATCATAGTGGTTGGTTAACAGAAACCAAGTGCCATCATGGTGAGTTTTTAGCAGGCATAAAAGGGAAGCTAACGACACCTTAGCCGGATCTCTCGCGCTATTTTTCCAGAAGTTGCTTGCAAATCAAGCACCAATCGTACGGAAATCAACTATAATTAAACAGAAATTTGGGTGTAGGTTAACAGAGACCTCCGGTGGTGGGTTACCAGAAACCAAGTGCCATCGTGGTGCGTTTCTAGCAGGCATAAAGGGGAAGCTAACGACACCTAAGCCGGATCTCTCGCGCTATTTTTTCAGAAGTTGCATGCAAATCAGGCACCAATCGTACGGAAATCAGCCATAATTAAACAGAAATTTGGGTGTAGGTTAACAGAGACCTCCGATATCATAGTGGTGGGTTAACAGAAACCAAGTGCCATCGTGGTGAGTTTCTAGCAGGCATCAAGCGGAAGCTAGCGACACCTTAGCCGCATCCCTTGCTTAAGTTTTTCCACAAGTTGCATGCAAATCAAGCACCAATCGTAAGGAAATCAAATATAATAAAACAAAATTTGGGTGGTAGGTTAAAAGAGATCTCCGATATCATAGCGGTGGGTTAACAGAAACCAAGTGCCATCGTGGTGAGTATCTAGCAGGCATCAAGCGGAAGCTAGCGACACCTTAGCCGCACCCCTTGCTTAAGTTTTCCACAAGTTGCATGCAAATCAAGCACCATTCGTACTGAAATCAACCATAATTAAAGAAAAATTTGGGTGGTAGGTTAACAGAGACCTCCGATATTATAGTGGTGGGTTAACAGAAACCAAGTGCCATCGTGTTGAGTTTCTAGCAGGCATCAAAGGGAAGCTAACGACACCTTAGCCGGATCTCTCGCGCTATTTTTCCACAAGTTGCATGCAAATCAAGCACAAATCGTACGGAAATCAACCATAATTAAAGAAAAATTCGGGTGGTAGGTTAACAGAGACCACCGATATCATAGTGGTGGGTTAACAGAAACCAAGTGCCATCGTGCTGAGTATCTAGCAGGCATCAAGCGGAAGCTAGCGACACCTTAGCCGCACCCCTTGCTTAAGTTTTCCACAAGTTGCATGCAAATCAAGCACCAATCGTAAGGAAATCAAACATAATTAAACAAAAATTTGGATGGTAGCTTAACAAAGACCTCTGATATCACAGTGGTGGGTTAACAGAAACCAAGTGCCATCGTGGTGAGTTTCTAGCAGGCATAAGGGGGAAGCTAACGACACCTAAGCCGGATCTCTCGCGCTATTTTTTCAGAAGTTGCATGCAAATCAAGCACCATTCGTACGGAAATCAACCACAATTAAAGAAAAATTTGGGTGGTAGGTTAACAGATACCTCCGATATCATAGTGGTGGGTTAACAGAAACCAAGTGCCATAGTGGTGAGTTTCTAGCAGGCATAAAGGGGAAGCTAACGACACCTTAGCCGCACCCCTTGCTTAAGTTTTCCACAACTTGCATGCAAATCAAGCACCAATCGTACGGAAGTCAACCATAATTAAACAGAAATTTGGGTGCAGGTTAACAGAGACCTCCGATATCATAGCGGTGGGTCAACAGAAACCAAGTGCCATCGTGGTGAGTTTCTGGCAGGCATAAAAGGGAAGCTAACGACAGCTTAGCCGGATCTCTCGCGCTATTTTTCCAGAAGTTGCTTGCAAATCAAGCACCAATCGTACGGAAATCAACTATAATTAAACAAAAATTTGGGTGGTAGGTTAACAGAGACCTCCGATAACACAGTGGTGGGTTAACAGATACCAAGTGTCATCGTTGTGAGTTTCTAGCAGGCATATCTCTCGCGCTATTTTTTCAGAAGTTGCTTGCAAATCAAGCACCAATCGCACGGAAATCAGCTATAATTAAACAGAAATTTGGGTGTAGGTTAACAGAGACCTCCGATATCATAGTGGTGGGTTAACAGAAACTAGTGCCATCGTGGTGAGTTTCTAGCAGGCATAAAAGGGAAGCTAACGACACCTTTAGCCGGATCTCTCGCTCTATTTTTCCAGAAGTTGCTTGCAAATCAAGCACCAATCGTACGGAAATCAACTATAATTAAACGAAAATTTGGGTGTAGGTTAACAGAGACCTCCGATATCATAGTGGTGGGTTAACAGAATCCAAGTGCCATCGTGGTGAGTTTCTAGCAGGCATAAAAGGGAAGCTAACGACACCTTAGCCGGATCTCTCGTGATATTTTTCCAGAAGTTGCTTGCAAATCAAGCACCAATCGCACGGAAATCAACCGTAATTAAACAGAAATTTCGGTGTAGGTTAACAGAGACCCCCGATATCATAGTGGTGGGTTAACAGAAACCAACTGCCATCGTGGTGAGTTTCTAGCAGGCATAAAGGGGAAGCTAACGACACCTTAGCCGGATCTCTCGCGCTAATTTCCAGAAGTTGCTTGCAAATCAAGCACCACCCGTACGGAAATCAACTATAATTAAACAAAAATTTGGGTAGTAGGTTAACAGAGACCTCCGATATCACAGTGGTGGGTTAACAGAAACCAAGTGCCATCATGGTGAGTTTCCAGCAGGCATTAAGGGGAAGCCAACGACACCTAGGCCGGATCTCTCGCGCTATTTTTTTAGAAGTTGCATGCAAATCAAACACCTATCGCACGGAAATCAACCATAATTAAACAGAAATTTGGGTGGTAGGTTAACAGAGACCTCCGATATCATAGTGGTGGGTTAACGGAAACAAAATGCCATCATGGTGAGTTTCTAGCAGGCATAAAGGGGAAGCTAACGACACCTTAGCCGGATCTCTCGCACTATTTTTCCAGAAGTTGCTTGCAAATCAAGCACCAATCGTACGGAAATCAACTATAATTAAACAAAAATTTGGGTGGTAGGTTAACAGAGACCTCCGATATCATTTTGGTGGGTTAACAGAAACCAAGTGTCATCATGGTGAGTTCTAGCAGGCGTCAAGCGGAAGCTAACGACACCTTAGCCGCACCCCTTGCTTAAGTTTTCCACAAGTTGCATGCAAATCAAGCACCAATCGTACGGAATCAACAATAATTAAACAGAAATTTGGGCGTAGGTTAACAGAGACCTCCGATATCATAGTGGTGGGTTAACAGAAACCAAGGGCCATCATGGTGAGTTTCTAGCAGGCATAAAGGGGTAGCTAACGACACCTTAGCCGCACCGTTTGCTTAAGTTTTCCAGAAATTGCTTGCAAATCAGGCACCAATCGTACGGAAATCAACTCTAATTAAACAAAAATTTGTGTGTTAGGGTAACAGAGACCTCCGATATCACAGTGGTGGGTTATCAGAAACCAAGTGCCATCGTGGTGAGTTTCCAGCAGGTATTAAGGGGAAGGCAACGACACCTTAGCCGGATCTCTCGCGCTATTTTTTCAGAAGTTGCATGCAAATCAAGCACCAGTCGTACGGAAATCAACCATAATTAAACAGAAATTTGGGTGTAGGTTAACAGAGACCTCCGATATCATAGTGGTGGGTTAACAGAAACCAAGTGCCATCGTGGTGAGTTTCTAGCAGGCATCAAGCGGAAGCTAGCGACACCTTAGCCGCACCCCTTGCTTAAGTTTTCCACAAGTTGCATGCAAATCAAGCACCAATCGTAAGGAAATCAAATATAATAAAACCAAATTTGGGTGGTAGGTTAAAAGAGATCTCCGATATCATAGTGGTGGGTTAACAGAAACCAAGTGCCATCGTGATGAGTTTCTAGCAGGCATTAAGGGGAAGCTAACGACACCTTAGCCGCACCCCTTGCTTAAGTTTTCCACAAGTTGCATACAAATCAAGCACCAATCGTACGGAAATCAACCATAATTTAACAGAAATTCGGGTGTAGCTTAAAAGAGACCTCCGATATCATAGTGGTGGGTTAACAGAAACCAAGTGCCATCGTGGTGAGTTTCTAGCAGGCATAAAAGGGAAGCTAACGACACCTTAGCTGGATCTCTCGTGCTATTTTTTTAGAAGTTGCATGCAAATCAAGCACCAATCGTACGGAAATCAACCATAATTAAACAGAAATTTGGGTGATAGGTTAACAGAGACCTCCGATATCATTTTGGTGGGTTAACAGAAACCAAGTGTCATCGTGGTGAGTTTCTAGCAGGCGTCAAGCGGAAGCTAACGACACCTTAGCCGCACCCCTTGCTTAAGTTTTCCACAAGTTGCATGCAAATCAAGCACCAATCGTACGGAATCAACAATAATTAAACAGAAATTTGGGTGTAGGTTAACAGAGACCTCCGATATCATAGTGGTGGGTTAACAGAAACCAAGAGCCATCGTGGTGAGTTTCTAGCAGGCATAAAGGGGTAGCTAACGACACCTTAGCCGGATCTCTCGCGCTATATCTCCAGAAATTGCTTGCCAATCAGGCACCAATCGTACGGAAATCAACTATAATTAAACAAAAATTTGGGTGTTAGGTTAACAGAGACCTCCGATATCACAGTGGTGGGTTAACAGAAACCAAGTGCCATCGTGGTGAGTTTCTAGCAGGCATAAAGGGGAAGCTAACGACACCTTAGCCGCCCCCCTTGCTTAAGTTTTCCACAAGTTGCATGCAAATCAAGCACCAATCGTACGGAAGTCAACCATAATTAAACATAAATTTGGGTGTAGGTTAAAAGAGACCTCCGATATCATAGCGGTGGGTTAACAGAAACCAAGTGCCATCGTGGTGAGTTTCTGGCAGGCATAAAAGGGAAGCTAAGGACAGCTTAGCCGGATCTCTCGCGCTATTTTTCCAGAAGTTGCTTGCAAATCAAGCACCAATCGTACGGAAATCAACTATAATTAAGCAAAAATTTGGGTGGTAGGTTAACAGAGACCTCCGATATCACAGTGGTGGGTTAACAGAAACCAAGTGCCATCATGGTGAGTTTCCAGCAGGCATTAAGGGGAAGCCAACGACACCTAGGCCGGATCTCTCGCGCTATTTTTTTAGAAGTTGCATGCAAATCAAACACCTATCGCACGGAAATCAACCATAATTAAACAGAAATTTGGGTGGTAGGTTAACAGAGACCTCCGATATCATAGTGGTGGGTTAACGGAAACAAAATGCCATCACGGTGAGCTTCTAGCAGGCATAAAGGGGAAGCTAACGACACCTTAGCCGGATCTCTCGCACTATTTTTCCAGAAGTTGCTTGCAAATCAAGCACCAATCGTACGGAAATCAACTATAATTAAACAAAAATTTGGGTGGTAGGTTAACAGAGACCTCCGATATCATTTTGGTGGGTTAACAGAAACCAAGTGTCATCATGGTGAGTTCTAGCAGGCGTCAAGCGGAAGCTAACGACACCTTAGCCGCACCCCTTGCTTAAGTTTTCCACAAGTTGCATGCAAATCAAGCACCAATCGTACGGAATCAACAATAATTAAACAGAAATTTGGGCGTAGGTTAACAGAGACCTCCGATATCATAGTGGTGGGTTAACAGAAACCAAGGGCCATCATGGTGAGTTTCTAGCAGGCATAAAGGGGTAGCTAACGACACCTTAGCCGCACCGTTTGCTTAAGTTTTCCAGAAATTGCTTGCAAATCAGGCACCAATCGTACGGAAATCAACTCTAATTAAACAAAAATTTGGGTGTTAGGGTAACAGAGACCTCCGATATCACAGTGGTGGGTTATCAGAAACCAAGTGCCATCGTGGTGAGTTTCCAGCAGGTATTAAGGGGAAGGCAACGACACCTTAGCCGGATCTCTCGCGCTATTTTTTCAGAAGTTGCATGCAAATCAAGCACCAGTCGTACGGAAATCAACCATAATTAAACAGAAATTTGGGTGTAGGTTAACAGAGACCTCCGATATCATAGTGGTGGGTTAACAGAAACCAAGTGCCACCATGGTGAGTTTCTAGCAGGCATCAAGCGGAAGCTAGCGACACCTTAGCCGCACCCCTGGCTTAAGTTTTCCACAAGTTGCATGCAAATCAAGCACCAATCGTAAGGAAATCAAATATAATAAAACAAAATTTGGGTGGTAGGTTAAAAGAGATCTCCGATATCATAGTGGTGGGTTAACAGAAACCAAGAGCCATCGTGGTGAGTTTCTAGCAGGCATAAAAGGGAAGCTAACGACACCTTAGGTGGATCTCTCGTGCTATGTTTTCAGAAGTAGCATGCAAATCAAGCACCAATCGTACGGAAATCAAATATAATAAAACAAATTTTGGGTGGTAGGTTAAAAGAGATCTCCGATATCATAGTGGTGGGTTAACAGAAACCAAGTGCCATCGTGATGAGTTTCTAGCAGGCATTAAGGGGAAGCTAACGACACCTTAGCCGCACCCCTTGCTTAAGTTTTCCACAAGTTGCATACAAATCAAGCACCAATCGTACGGAAATCAACCATAATTAAACAGAAATTTGGGTGATAGGTTAACAGAGACCTCCGATATCATAGTGGTGGGTTAACAGAAACCAAGGGCCATCATGGTGAGTTTCTAGCAGGCATAAAGGGGAAGGCAACGACACCTTAGCCGGATCTCTCGCGCTATTTTTTCAGAAGTTGCATGCAAATCAAGCACCAGTCGTACGGAAATCAACCATAATTAAACAGAAATTTGGGTGGTAGGTTAAAAGAGATCTCCGATATCATAGTGGTGGGTTAACAGAAACCAAGTGCCATCGTGATGAGTTTCCAGCAGGTATTAAGGGGAAGGCAACGACACCTTAGCCGGATCTCTCGCGCTATTTTTTCAGAAGTTGCATGCAAATCAAGCACCAGTCGTACGGAAATCAACCATAATTAAACAGAAATTTGGGTGTAGGTTAACAGAGACCTCCGATATCATAGTGGTGGGTTAACAGAAACCAAGTGCCATCGTGGTGAGTTTCTAGCAGGCATCAAGCGGAAGCTAGCGACACCTTAGCCGCACCCCTTGCTTAAGTTTTCCACAAGTTGCATGCAAATCAAGCACCAATCGTAAGGAAATCAAATATAATAAAACCAAATTTGGGTGGTAGGTTAAAAGAGATCTCCGATATCATAGTGGTGGGTTAACAGAAACCATGTGCCATCGTGATGAGTTTCTAGCAGGCATTAAGGGGAAGCTAACGACACCTTAGCCGCACCCCTTGCTTAAGTTTTCCACAAGTTGCATACAAATCAAGCACCAATCGTACGGAAATCAACCATAATTTAACAGAAATTCGGGTGTAGCTTAAAAGAGACCTCCGATATCATAGTGGTGGGTTAACAGAAACCAAGTGCCATCGTGGTGAGTTTCTAGCAGGCATAAAAGGGAAGCTAACGACACCTTAGCTGGATCTCTCGTGCTATTTTTTTAGAAGTTGCATGCAAATCAAGCACCAATCGTACGGAAATCAACCATAATTAAACAGAAATTTGGGTGATAGGTTAACAGAGACCTCCGATATCATTTTGGTGGGTTAACAGAAACCAAGTGTCATCGTGGTGAGTTTCTAGCAGGCGTCAAGCGGAAGCTAACGACACCTTAGCCGCACCCCTTGCTTAAGTTTTCCACAAGTTGCATGCAAATCAAGCACCAATCGTACGGAATCAACAATAATTAAACAGAAATTTGGGTGTAGGTTAACAGAGACCTCCGATATCATAGTGGTGGGTTAACAGAAACCAAGAGCCATCGTGGTGAGTTTCTAGCAGGCATAAAGGGGTAGCTAACGACACCTTAGCCGGATCTCTCGCGCTATATCTCCAGAAATTGCTTGCCAATCAGGCACCAATCGTACGGAAATCAACTATAATTAAACAAAAATTTGGGTGTTAGGTTAACAGAGACCTCCGATATCACAGTGGTGGGTTAACAGAAACCAAGTGCCATCGTGGTGAGTTTCTAGCAGGCATAAAGGGGAAGCTAACGACACCTTAGCCGCACCCCTTGCTTAAGTTTTCCACAAGTTGCATGCAAATCAAGCACCAATCGTACGGAAGTCAACCATAATTAAACATAAATTTGGGTGTAGGTTAAAAGAGACCTCCGATATCATAGCGGTGGGTTAACAGAAACCAAGTGCCATCGTGGTGAGTTTCTGGCAGGCATAAAAGGGAAGCTAACGACAGCTTAGCCGGATCTCTCGCGCTATTTTTCCAGAAGTTGCTTGCAAATCAAGCACCAATCGTACGGAAATCAACTATAATTAAGCAAAAATTTGGGTGGTAGGTTAACAGAGACCTCCGATGTCACAGTGGTGGGTTAACAGAAACCAAGTGCCATCATGGTGAGTTTCCAGCAGGCATTAAGGGGAAGCCAACGACACCTAGGCCGGATCTCTCGCGCTATTTTTTTAGAAGTTGCATGCAAATCAAACACCTATCGCACGGAAATCAACCATAATTAAACAGAAATTTGGGTGGTAGGTTAACAGAGACCTCCGATATCATAGTGGTGGGTTAACGGAAACAAAATGCCATCATGGTGAGCTTCTAGCAGGCATAAAGGGGAAGCTAACGACACCTTAGCCGGATCTCTCGCACTATTTTTCCAGAAGTTGCTTGCAAATCAAGCACCAATCGTACGGAAATCAACTATAATTAAACAAAAATTTGGGTGGTAGGTTAACAGAGACCTCCGATATCATTTTGGTGGGTTAACAGAAACCAAGTGTCATCATGGTGAGTTCTAGCAGGCGTCAAGCGGAAGCTAACGACACCCTAGCCGCACCCCTTGCTTAAGTTTTCCACAAGTTGCATGCAAATCAAGCACCAATCGTACGGAATCAACAATAATTAAACAGAAATTTGGGCGTAGGTTAACAGAGACCTCCGATATCATAGTGGTGGGTTAACAGAAACCAAGGGCCATCATGGTGAGTTTCTAGCAGGCATAAAGGGGTAGCTAACGACACCTTAGCCGCACCGTTTGCTTAAGTTTTCCAGAAATTGCTTGCAAATCAGGCACCAATCGTACGGAAATCAACTCTAATTAAACAAAAATTTGGGTGTTAGGGTAACAGAGACCTCCGATATCACAGTGGTGGGTTATCAGAAACCAAGTGCCATCGTGGTGAGTTTCCAGCAGGTATTAAGGGGAAGGCAACGACACCTTAGCCGGATCTCTCGCGCTATTTTTTCAGAAGTTGCATGCAAATCAAGCACCAGTCGTACGGAAATCAACCATAATTAAACAGAAATTTGGGTGTAGGTTAACAGAGACCTCCGATATCATAGTGGTGGGTTAACAGAAACCAAGTGCCACCATGGTGAGTTTCTAGCAGGCATCAAGCGGAAGCTAGCGACACCTTAGCCGCACCCCTGGCTTAAGTTTTCCACAAGTTGCATGCAAATCAAGCACCAATCGTAAGGAAATCAAATATAATAAAACAAAATTTGGGTGGTAGGTTAAAAGAGATCTCCGATATCATAGTGGTGGGTTAACAGAAACCAAGAGCCATCGTGGTGAGTTTCTAGCAGGCATAAAAGGGAAGCTAACGACACCTTAGGTGGATCTCTCGTGCTATTTTTTCAGAAGTAGCATGCAAATCAAGCACCAATCGTACGGAAATCAAATATAATAAAACAAATTTTGGGTGGTAGGTTAAAAGAGATCTCCGATATCATAGTGGTGGGTTAACAGAAACCAAGTGCCATCGTGATGAGTTTCTAGCAGGCATTAAGGGGAAGCTAACGACACCTTAGCCGCACCCCTTGCTTAAGTTTTCCACAAGTTGCATACAAATCAAGCACCAATCGTACGGAAATCAACCATAATTAAACAGAAATTTGGGTGATAGGTTAACAGAGACCTCCGATATCATTTTGGTGGGTTAACAGAAACCAAGTGTCATCGTGGTGAGTTTCTAGCAGGCGTCAAGCGGAAGCTAACGACACCTTAGCCGCACCCCTTGTTTAAGTTTTCCACAAGTTGCATGCAAATCAAGCACCAATCGTACGGAATCAACAATAATTAAACAGAAATTTGGGTGTAGGTTAACAGAGACCTCCGATATCATAGTGGTGGGTTAACAGAAACCAAGAGCCATCGTGGTGAGTTTCTAGCAGGCATAAAAGGGAAGCTAACGACACCTTAGGTGGATCTCTCGTGCTATTTTTTCAGAAGTAGCATGCAAATCAAGCACCAATCGTACGGAAATCAACCATAATTAAACAGAAATTTGGGTGATAGGTTAACAGAGACCTCCGATATCATCGTGGTGAGTTTCTAGCAGGCATAAAAGGGAAGCCAACGACACCTTATCCGGATCTATAGTGGTGGGTTAACAGAAACCAAGTGCCATCGTGGTGAGTTTCTAGCAGGCATAAAAGGGAAGCTAACGACACCTTAGCTGGATCACTCGTGCTATTTTTTCAGAAGTAGGATGCAAATCAAGCACCAATCGTACGGAAATCAACCATAATTAAACAGAAATTTGGGTGTAGGTTAAAAGAGACCTCCGATATCATAGTGGTGGGTTAAAAGAAACCAAGTGCCATCGTGGTGAGTTTCTAGCAGGCATAAAGGGGAAGCTAACGACACCTTAGCCGGATCTATCGCGCTATTTTTCCAGAAGTTGCATGCAAATCAGGCACCAATAGTACGGAAATCAACCATAATTAAACAATAATTTGGGTGTAGGTTAACAGAGACCTCCGATATCACAGTGGTGGGTTAACAGAAACCAAGTGCCATCGTGGTGAGTATCTAGCAGGCATAAAGCGGAAGCTAACGACACATTAGCCGGATCTATCGCGCTATTTTTCCAGAAGTTGCATGCAAATCAGGCACCAATAGTACGGAAATCAACCATAATTAAACAATAATTTGGGTGTAGGTTAACAGAGACCTCCGATATCATAGTGGTGGGTTAACAGAAACCAAGGGCCATCATGGTGAGTTTCTAGCAGGCATAAAGGGGTAGCTAACGACACCTTAGCCGCACCGTTTGCTTAAGTTTTCCAGAAATTGCTTGCAAGTCAGGCGCCAATCGTACGGAAATCAACTCTAATTAAACAAAAATTTGGGTGTTAGGGTAACAGAGACCTCCGATATCACAGTGGTAGGTTATCAGAAACCAAGTGCCATCGTGGTGAGTTTCCAGCAGGTATTAAGGGGAAGGCAACGACACCTTAGCCGGATCTCTCGCGCTATTTTTTCAGAAGTTGCATGCAAATCAAGCACCAGTCGTACGGAAATCAACCATAATTAAACAGAAATTTGGGTGTAGGTTAACAGAGACCTCCGATATCATAGTGGTGGGTTAACAGAAACCAAGTGCCATCGTGGTGAGTTTCTAGCAGGCATAAAAGGGAAGCTAGCGACACCGTAGCCGCACCCCTTGCTTAAGTTTTCCACAAGTTGCATGCAAATCAAGCACCAATCGTAAGGAAATCAAACATAATTAAACAGAAATTTGGGTGTAGGTTAACAGTGACCTCCCTATCATAGTGGTTGGTTAACAGAAACCAAGTGCCATCATGGTGAGTTTCTAGCAGGCATAAAAGGGAAGCTAACGACACCTTAGCCGGATCTCTCGCGCTATTTTTTCAGAAGTAGCATGCAAATCAATCACCAATCGTACGGAAATCAACCATAATTAAACCAAAATTTGGGTGGTAGGTTAAAAGAGACCTCCGACATCATAGCGGTGGGTTAACAGAAACCACGTACCAGCGTGGTGAGTTTCTAGCTGGCATCAAGCGGAAGCCAACGACACCTTAGCCGGACCCCTTGCTTAAGTTTTCCACAAGTTGCATGTAAATCAATCACCAATCGTAAGGAAATCAACTATAATTAAACAAAAATTTGGGTGGTAGGTTAAAAGA
The DNA here is from genome assembly GCA_951828415.1 of Anomoia purmunda. Classification (NCBI taxonomy): domain Eukaryota; kingdom Metazoa; phylum Arthropoda; class Insecta; order Diptera; family Tephritidae; genus Anomoia; species Anomoia purmunda. Next base: position 37,773,739 of record OX639994.1, on the reverse strand, counting down.
GACCTCCGATATCATAGTGGTGAGTTAACAGAAACCAAGTACCATCGTGGTGAGTTTCTAGCAGGCATAAAAGGGAAGCTAACGACACCTTAGCTGGATCTCTCGTGCTTTTTTTTCAGAAGTAGGATGCAAATCAAGCACCAATCGTACGGAAATCAACCATAATTAAACAGAAATTTGGGTGTAGGTTAAAAGAGACCTCCGGTATCATAGTGGTGGGTTAAAAGAAACCAAGTGCCATCGTGGTGAGTTTCTAGCAGGCATAAAGGGGAAGCTAACGACACCTTAGCCGGATCTATCGCGCTATTTTTCCAGAAGTTGCATGCAAATCAGGCACCAATAGTACGGAAATCAACCATAATTAAACAATAATTTGGGTGTAGGTTAACAGAGACCTCCGATATCACAGTGGTGGGTTAACAGAAACCAAGTGCCATCGTGGTGAGTATCTAGCAGGCATCAAGCGGAAGCTAGCGACACCGTACCCGCACCCCTTGCTTAAGTTTTCCACAAGTTGCATGCAAATCAAGCACCAATCGTAAGGAAATCAAACATAATTAAACACAAATTTGGGTGTAGGTTAACAGTGACCTCCCTATCATAGTGGTTGGTTAACAGAAACCAAGTGCCATCATGGTGAGTTTCTAGCAGGCATAAAAGGGAAGCTAACGACACCTTAGCCGGATCTCTCGCGCTATTTTTTCAGAAGTAGCATGCAAATCAATCACCAATCGTACGGAAATCAACCATAATTAAACCAAAATTTGGGTGGTAGGTTAAAAGAGACCTCCGACTTCATAGCGGTGGGTTAACAGAAACCACGTACCAGCGTGGTGAGTTTCTAGCTGGCATCAAGCGGAAGCCAACGACACCTTAGCCGGACCCCTTGCTTAAGTTTTCCACAAGTTGCATGTAAATCAATCACCAATCGTAAGGAAATCAACTATAATTAAACAAAAATTTGGGTGGTAGGTTAAAAGAGACCTCCGATATCATAGTGGTGAGTTAACAGAAACCAAGTGCCATCATGATGAGCTTCTAGCAGGCATCAAGCGGAAGCTAACGACACCTTAGCCGCACCCCTTGCTTAAGTTTTCCACAAGTTGCATGCAAATCAAGTACCAATCGTAAGGAACTCAACCATAATTAAACAGAAATTTGGGTGGTAGGTTAAAAGAGACCTCCGATATCATAGTGGTTGGTTAACAGAAACCAAGTGACATCGTGGTGAGTTTCTAGCAGGCACCAAGCGGAAGCTAAAGACACCTTAGCCGGATCTCTCGCGCTATTTTTTTAGAAGTGGCATGCGAATCATGCACCAAACGGACGGAAATCAACTATAATTAAAGAGAAATTTGGGTGGTAGACTAACAGAGACCTGCGATATCATAGTGGTGGGTTAACAGAAACTAAGTGCCATCATGGTGGGTTTCTAGCAGGCATCAAACGGAAGCTAACGACACCTTAGCCGCACCCCTTGCTTAAGTGTTCCACAAGTTGCATGCAAATCAACCAACAATCGTAAGGAAGGCAACCATAATTAAACAGAAATTTGGGTGTAGGTTAACAGTGACCTCCCTATCATAGTGGTGGGTTAACAGAAACCACGTACCATCGTGGTGAATTTCTATCTGGCATCAAGCGGAAGCTAACGACACCTTAGCCGCATCCCTTGCGTAAGTTTTCCACAATTTGCATGCAAATCAAGCACTAATCAACCATAATTAAACTGAAATTTGGGTGGTAGGTTAAAAGAGACCTCCGATATCATAGTGGTGAGTTAACAGAAACCAAGTACCATCGTGGTGAGTTTCTAGCAGGCATAAAAGGGAAGCTAACGACACCTTAGCTGGATCTCTCGTGCTTTTTTTTCAGAAGTAGGATGCAAATCAAGCACCAATCGTACGGAAATCAACCATAATTAAACAGAAATTTGGGTGTAGGTTAAAAGAGACCTCCGGTATCATAGTGGTGGGTTAAAAGAAACCAAGTGCCATCGTGGTGAGTTTCTAGCAGGCATAAAGGGGAAGCTAACGACACCTTAGCCGGATCTATCGCGCTATTTTTCCAGAAGTTGCATGCAAATCAGGCACCAATAGTACGGAAATCAACCATAATTAAACAATAATTTGGGTGTAGGTTAACAGAGACCTCCGATATCACAGTGGTGGGTTAACAGAAACCAAGTGCCATCGTGGTGAGTATCTAGCAGGCATCAAGCGGAAGCTAGCGACACCGTACCCGCACCCCTTGCTTAAGTTTTCCACAAGTTGCATGCAAATCAAGCACCAATCGTAAGGAAATCAAACATAATTAAACACCAATTTGGGTGTAGGTTAACAGTGACCTCCCTATCATAGTGGTTGGTTAACAGAAACCAAGTGCCATCATGGTGAGTTTCTAGCAGGCATAAAAGGGAAGCTAACGACTCCTTAGCCGGATCTCTCGCGCTATTTTTTCAGAAGTAGCATGCAAATCAAGCACCAATCGTAAGGAAATCAAACATAATTAAACAGAAATTTGGGTGTAGGTTAACAGTGACCTCCCTATCATAGTGGTTGGTTAACAGAAACCAAGTGCCATCATGGTGAGTTTCTAGCAGGCATAAAAGGGAAGCTAACGACACCTTAGCCGGATCTCTCGCGCTATTTTTTCAGAAGTAGCATGCAAATCAATCACCAATCGTACGGAAATCAACCATAATTAAACCAAAATTTGGGTGGTAGGTTAAAAGAGACCTCCGACATCATAGCGGTGGGTTAACAGAAACCACGTACCAGCGTGGTGAGTTTCTAGCTGGCATCAAGCGGAAGCCAACGACACCTTAGCCGGACCCCTTGCTTAAGTTTTCCACAAGTTGCATGTAAATCAATCACCAATCGTAAGGAAATCAACTATAATTAAACAAAAATTTGGGTGGTAGGTTAAAAGAGACCTCCGATATCATAGTGGTGAGTTAACAGAAACCAAGTACCATCGTGGTGAGTTTCTAGCAGGCATAAAAGGGAAGCTAACGACACCTTAGCTGGATCTCTCGTGCTTTTTTTTCAGAAGTAGGATGCAAATCAAGCACCAATCGTACGGAAATCAACCATAATTAAACAGAAATTTGGGTGTAGGTTAAAAGAGACCTCCGGTATCATAGTGGTGGGTTAAAAGAAACCAAGTGCCATCGTGGTGAGTTTCTAGCAGGCATAAAGGGGAAGCTAACGACACCTTAGCCGGATCTATCGCGCTATTTTTCCAGAAGTTGCATGCAAATCAGGCACCAATAGTACGGAAATCAACCATAATTAAACAATAATTTGGGTGTAGGTTAACAGAGACCTCCGATATCACAGTGGTGGGTTAACAGAAACCAAGTGCCATCGTGGTGAGTATCTAGCAGGCATCAAGCGGAAGCTAACGACACCTTAGCCGCACCCCTTGCTTAAGTTTTCCACAAGTTGCATGCAAATCAAGTACCAATCGTAAGGAACTCAACCATAATTAAACAGAAATTTGGGTGGTAGGTTAAAAGAGACCTCCGATATCATAGTGGTTGGTTAACAGAAACCAAGTGACATCGTGGTGAGTTTCTAGCAGGCACCAAGCGGAAGCTAAAGACACCTTAGCCGGATCTCTCGCGCTATTTTTTTAGAAGTGGCATGCGAATCATGCACCAAACGGACGGAAATCAACTATAATTAAAGAGAAATTTGGGTGGTAGACTAACAGAGACCTGCGATATCATAGTGGTGGGTTAACAGAAACTAAGTGCCATCATAGTGGGTTTCTAGCAGGCATCAAACGGAAGCTAACGACACCTTAGCCGCACCCCTTGCTTAAGTGTTCCACAAGTTGCATGCAAATCAACCAACAATCGTAAGGAAGGCAACCATAATTAAACAGAAATTTGGGTGTAGGTTAACAGTGACCTCCCTATCATAGTGGTGGGTTAACAGAAACCACGTACCATCGTGGTGAATTTCTATCTGGCATCAAGCGGAAGCTAACGACACCTTAGCCGCATCCCTTGCGTAAGTTTTCCACAATTTGCATGCAAATCAAGCACTAATCAACCATAATTAAACTGAAATTTGGGTGGTAGGTTAAAAGAGACCTCCGATATCATAGTGGTGAGTTAACAGAAACCAAGTACCATCGTGGTGAGTTTCTAGCAGGCATAAAAGGGAAGCTAACGACACCTTAGCTGGATCTCTCGTGCTTTTTTTGCAGAAGTAGGATGCAAATCAAGCACCAATCGTACGGAAATCAACCATAATTAAACAGAAATTTGGGTGTAGGTTAAAAGAGACCTCCGGTATCATAGTGGTGGGTTAAAAGAAACCAAGTGCCATCGTGGTGAGTTTCTAGCAGGCATAAAGGGGAAGCTAACGACACCTTAGCCGGATCTATCGCGCTATTTTTCCAGAAGTTGCATGCAAATCAGGCACCAATAGTACGGAAATCAACCATAATTAAACAATAATTTGGGTGTAGGTTAACAGAGACCTCCGATATCACAGTGGTGGGTTAACAGAAACCAAGTGCCATCGTGGTGAGTATCTAGCAGGCATCAAGCGGAAGCTAGCGACACCGTACCCGCACCCCTTGCTTAAGTTTTCCACAAGTTGCATGCAAATCAAGCACCAATCGTAAGGAAATCAAACATAATTAAACACAAATTTGGGTGTAGGTTAACAGTGACCTCCCTATCATAGTGGTTGGTTAACAGAAACCAAGTGCCATCATGGTGAGTTTCTAGCAGGCATAAAAGGGAAGCTAACGACTCCTTAGCCGGATCTCTCGCGCTGTTTTTTCAGAAGTAGCATGCAAATCAAGCACCAATCGTACGGAAATCTACCATAATTAAAAAGAAATTTGGGTGGAGGTTAACAGAGACCTCCGATATCATAGTGGTGGGTTAACAGAGACCAAGTGCCATCGTGGTGAGTTTTTAGCAATCATCTAGCGGAAGCTAGAGACACCTTAGCCGCACCCCTTGCTTAAGTTTTCCACAAGTTGCATGAAAATCAAGCACCAATCGTACGGAAATCAAATATAATTAAACAGAAATTTGGGTGGGTGTAGGTTAACAGTGACCTCCCTATCATAGTGGTGGGTTAACAGAAACAAAGTGCCATCGTGGTGAGTTACTAGAAGGCATAAAAGGGAAGCTAACGACACCTTAGCCGGATCTCTCGCGCTATTTTTTCAGAAGATGCTTGCAAATCAAGCACCAATCGTACGGACATCAACTATAATTAAACAGAAATTTGGGTGTAGGTTAACAGAGACCTCCGATATCATAGTGGTGGGCTAACAGAAACCAAGTGCCATCATGGTGAGTTTCTAGCAGGCTTCAAGCGGAAGCGAGCGACACCTTAGCCGCACCCCTTGCTTAAGTTTTCCACAAGTTGCATGCAAATCAAGCACCAATCGTAAGGAAATCAAATATAATTAAACAAAAATTTGGATGGTAGGTTAACAGAGACCTCCGATATCACAGTGGTGGGTTAACAGAAACCAAGTGCCATCATCGTGAGTTTCTAGCAGGCATTAAGGGGAAGCTAACAACACCTTAGCCGGATCTCTCGCGCTATTTTTTCAGAAGTTGCATGCAAATCAAGCACCAATCGCACGGAAATCAACCATAATTAAACTGAAATTTGGGTGGTAGGTTAAAAGAGACCTCCGATATCATAGTGGTGAGTTAACAGAAACCAAGTACCATCGTGGTGAGTTTCTAGCAGGCATAAAAGGGAAGCTAACGACACCTTAGCTGGATCTCTCGTGCTTTTTTTTCAGAAGTAGGATGCAAATCAAGCACCAATCGTACGGAAATCAACCATAATTAAACAGAAATTTGGGTGTAGGTTAAAAGAGACCTCCGGTATCATAGTGGTGGGTTAAAAGAAACCAAGTGCCATCGTGGTGAGTTTCTAGCAGGCATAAAGGGGAAGCTAACGACACCTTAGCCGGATCTATCGCGCTGTTTTTCCAGAAGTTGCATGCAAATCAGGCACCAATAGTACGGAAATCAACCATAATTAAACAATAATTTGGGTGTAGGTTAACAGAGACCTCCGATATCACAGTGGTGGGTTAACAGAAACCAAGTGCCATCGTGGTGAGTATCTAGCAGGCATCAAGCGGAAGCTAGCGACACCGTACCCGCACCCCTTGCTTAAGTTTTCCACAAGTTGCATGCAAATCAAGCACCAATCGTAAGGAAATCAAACATAATTAAACACAAATTTGGGTGTAGGTTAACAGTGACCTCCCTATCATAGTGGTTGGTTAACAGAAACCAAGTGCCATCATGGTGAGTTTCTAGCAGGCATAAAAGGGAAGCTAACGACTCCTTAGCCGGATCTCTCGCGCTGTTTTTTCAGAAGTAGCATGCAAATCAAGCACCAATCGTACGGAAATCTACCATAATTAAAAAGAAATTTGGGTGGAGGTTAACAGAGACCTCCGATATCATAGTGGTGGGTTAACAGAGACCAAGTGCCATCGTGGTGAGTTTTTAGCAATCATCTAGCGGAAGCTAGAGACACCTTAGCCGCACCCCTTGCTTAAGTTTTCCACAAGTTGCATGCAAATCAAGCACCAATCGTACGGAAATCAAATATAATTAAACAGAAATTTGGGTGGGTGTAGGTTAACAGTGACCTCCCTATCATAGTGGTGGGTTAACAGAAACAAAGTGCCATCGTGGTGAGTTACTAGAAGGCATAAAAGGGAAGCTAACGACACCTTAGCCGGATCTCTCGCGCTATTTTTTCAGAAGATGCTTGCAAATCAAGCACCAATCGTACGGAAATCAACTATAATTAAACAGAAATTTGGGTGTAGGTTAACAGAGACCTCCGATATCATAGTGGTGGGTTAACAGAAACCAAGTGCCATCATGGTGAGTTTCTAGCAGGCATCAAGCGGAAGCGAGCGACACCTTAGCCGCACCCCTTGCTTAAGTTTTCCACAAGTTGCATGCAAATCAAGCACCAATCGTAAGGAAATCAAATATAATTAAACAAAAATTTGGATGGTAGGTTAACAGAGACCTCCGATATCACAGTGGTGGGTTAACAGAAACCAAGTGCCATCATCGTGAGTTTCTAGCAGGCATTAAGGGGAAGCTAACAACACCTTAGCCGGATCTCTCGCGCTATTTTTTCAGAAGTTGCATGCAAATCAAGCACCAATCGCACGGAAATCAACCAGCATTAAACAGAAATTTGGGTGGTAGGTAAACAGAGACCTCCGATATCATTGTGGTGGGTTAACAGAAACCAAGTGCCATCGTGGTGAGTATCTAGCAGGCACCAAGCGGAAGCTAGCGGCTCCTTAGCCGCACCCCTTGCTTAAGTTTTCCACAAGTTGCATGCAAATCAAGCAGCAATCGTAAGGAAATCAAACATAATTAAACAAAAATTTGGATGGTAGGTTAACAAAGACCTCTGATATCACAGTGGTGGGTTAACGGAAACCAAGTGCCATCGTGGTGAGTTTCTAGCAGGCATAAAGGGGAAGCTAACGACACCTTAGCCGGATCTCTCGCGCTATTTTTTCAGAAGTTGCATGCAAATCAAGCACCAATCGTACGGAAATCAAATATAATTAAACAGAAATTTGGGTGGGTGTAGGTTAACAGTGACCTCCCTATCATAGTGGTGGGTTAACAGAAACAAAGTGCCATCGTGGTGAGTTTCTAGCAGGCATAAAGGGGAAGCTAACGACACCTTAGCCGGATCTATCGCGCTGTTTTTCCAGAAGTTGCATGCAAATCAGGCACCAATAGTACGGAAATCAACCATAATTAAACAATAATTTGGGTGTAGGTTAACAGAGACCTCCGATATCACAGTGGTGGGTTAACAGAAACCAAGTGCCATCGTGGTGAGTATCTAGCAGGCATCAAGCGGAAGCTAACGACACCTTAGCCGCACCCCTTGCTTAAGTTTTCCACAAGTTGCATGCAAATCAAGTACCAATCGTAAGGAACTCAACCATAATTAAACAGAAATTTGGGTGGTAGGTTAAAAGAGACCTCCGATATCATAGTGGTTGGTTAACAGAAACCAAGTGACATCGTGGTGAGTTTCTAGCAGGCACCAAGCGGAAGCTAAAGACACCTTAGCCGGATCTCTCGCGCTATTTTTTTAGAAGTGGCATGCGAATCATGCACCAAACGGACGGAAATCAACTATAATTAAAGAGAAATTTGGGTGGTAGACTAACAGAGACCTGCGATATCATAGTGGTGGGTTAACAGAAACTAAGTGCCATCATAGTGGGTTTCTAGCAGGCATCAAACGGAAGCTAACGACACCTTAGCCGCACCCCTTGCTTAAGTGTTCCACAAGTTGCATGCAAATCAACCAACAATCGTAAGGAAGGCAACCATAATTAAACAGAAATTTGGGTGTAGGTTAACAGTGACCTCCCTATCATAGTGGTGGGTTAACAGAAACCACGTACCATCGTGGTGAATTTCTATCTGGCATCAAGCGGAAGCTAACGACACCTTAGCCGCATCCCTTGCGTAAGTTTTCCACAATTTGCATGCAAATCAAGCACTAATCAACCATAATTAAACTGAAATTTGGGTGGTAGGTTAAAAGAGACCTCCGATATCATAGTGGTGAGTTAACAGAAACCAAGTACCATCGTGGTGAGTTTCTAGCAGGCATAAAAGGGAAGCTAACGACACCTTAGCTGGATCTCTCGTGCTTTTTTTGCAGAAGTAGGATGCAAATCAAGCACCAATCGTACGGAAATCAACCATAATTAAACAGAAATTTGGGTGTAGGTTAAAAGAGACCTCCGGTATCATAGTGGTGGGTTAAAAGAAACCAAGTGCCATCGTGGTGAGTTTCTAGCAGGCATAAAGGGGAAGCTAACGACACCTTAGCCGGATCTATCGCGCTATTTTTCCAGAAGTTGCATGCAAATCAGGCACCAATAGTACGGAAATCAACCATAATTAAACAATAATTTGGGTGTAGGTTAACAGAGACCTCCGATATCACAGTGGTGGGTTAACAGAAACCAAGTGCCATCGTGGTGAGTATCTAGCAGGCATCAAGCGGAAGCTAGCGACACCGTACCCGCACCCCTTGCTTAAGTTTTCCACAAGTTGCATGCAAATCAAGCACCAATCGTACGGAAATCAAATATAATTAAACAGAAATTTGGGTGGGTGTAGGTTAACAGTGACCTCCCTATCATAGTGGTGGGTTAACAGAAACAAAGTGCCATCGTGGTGAGTTACTAGAAGGCATAAAAGGGAAGCTAACGACACCTTAGCCGGATCTCTCGCGCTATTTTTTCAGAAGATGCTTGCAAATCAAGCACCAATCGTACGGACATCAACTATAATTAAACAGAAATTTGGGTGTAGGTTAACAGAGACCTCCGATATCATAGTGGTGGGCTAACAGAAACCAAGTGCCATCATGGTGAGTTTCTAGCAGGCATCAAGCGGAAGCGAGCGACACCTTAGCCGCACCCCTTGCTTAAGTTTTCCACAAGTTGCATGCAAATCAAGCACCAATCGTAAGGAAATCAAATATAATTAAACAAAAATTTGGATGGTAGGTTAACAGAGACCTCCGATATCACAGTGGTGGGTTAACAGAAACCAAGTGCCATCATCGTGAGTTTCTAGCAGGCATTAAGGGGAAGCTAACAACACCTTAGCCGGATCTCTCGCGCTATTTTTTCAGAAGTTGCATGCAAATCAAGCACCAATCGCACGGAAATCAACCATAATTAAACTGAAATTTGGGTGGTAGGTTAAAAGAGACCTCCGATATCATAGTGGTGAGTTAACAGAAACCAAGTACCATCGTGGTGAGTTTCTAGCAGGCATAAAAGGGAAGCTAACGACACCTTAGCTGGATCTCTCGTGCTTTTTTTTCAGAAGTAGGATGCAAATCAAGCACCAATCGTACGGAAATCAACCATAATTAAACAGAAATTTGGGTGTAGGTTAAAAGAGACCTCCGGTATCATAGTGGTGGGTTAAAAGAAACCAAGTGCCATCGTGGTGAGTTTCTAGCAGGCATAAAGGGGAAGCTAACGACACCTTAGCCGGATCTATCGCGCTGTTTTTCCAGAAGTTGCATGCAAATCAGGCACCAATAGTACGGAAATCAACCATAATTAAACAATAATTTGGGTGTAGGTTAACAGAGACCTCCGATATCACAGTGGTGGGTTAACAGAAACCAAGTGCCATCGTGGTGAGTATCTAGCAGGCATCAAGCGGAAGCTAGCGACACCGTACCCGCACCCCTTGCTTAAGTTTTCCACAAGTTGCATGCAAATCAAGCACCAATCGTAAGGAAATCAAACATAATTAAACACAAATTTGGGTGTAGGTTAACAGTGACCTCCCTATCATAGTGGTTGGTTAACAGAAACCAAGTGCCATCATGGTGAGTTTCTAGCAGGCATAAAAGGGAAGCTAACGACTCCTTAGCCGGATCTCTCGCGCTGTTTTTTCAGAAGTAGCATGCAAATCAAGCACCAATCGTACGGAAATCTACCATAATTAAAAAGAAATTTGGGTGGAGGTTAACAGAGACCTCCGATATCATAGTGGTGGGTTAACAGAGACCAAGTGCCATCGTGGTGAGTTTTTAGCAATCATCTAGCGGAAGCTAGAGACACCTTAGCCGCACCCCTTGCTTAAGTTTTCCACAAGTTGCATGCAAATCAAGCACCAATCGTACGGAAATCAAATATAATTAAACAGAAATTTGGGTGGGTGTAGGTTAACAGTGACCTCCCTATCATAGTGGTGGGTTAACAGAAACAAAGTGCCATCGTGGTGAGTTACTAGAAGGCATAAAAGGGAAGCTAACGACACCTTAGCCGGATCTCTCGCGCTATTTTTTCAGAAGATGCTTGCAAATCAAGCACCAATCGTACGGAAATCAACTATAATTAAACAGAAATTTGGGTGTAGGTTAACAGAGACCTCCGATATCATAGTGGTGGGTTAACAGAAACCAAGTGCCATCATGGTGAGTTTCTAGCAGGCATCAAGCGGAAGCGAGCGACACCTTAGCCGCACCCCTTGCTTAAGTTTTCCACAAGTTGCATGCAAATCAAGCACCAATCGTAAGGAAATCAAATATAATTAAACAAAAATTTGGATGGTAGGTTAACAGAGACCTCCGATATCACAGTGGTGGGTTAACAGAAACCAAGTGCCATCATCGTGAGTTTCTAGCAGGCATTAAGGGGAAGCTAACAACACCTTAGCCGGATCTCTCGCGCTATTTTTTCAGAAGTTGCATGCAAATCAAGCACCAATCGCACGGAAATCAACCAGCATTAAACAGAAATTTGGGTGGTAGGTAAACAGAGACCTCCGATATCATTGTGGTGGGTTAACAGAAACCAAGTGCCATCGTGGTGAGTATCTAGCAGGCACCAAGCGGAAGCTAGCGGCTCCTTAGCCGCACCCCTTGCTTAAGTTTTCCACAAGTTGCATGCAAATCAAGCAGCAATCGTAAGGAAATCAAACATAATTAAACAAAAATTTGGATGGTAGGTTAACAAAGACCTCTGATATCACAGTGGTGGGTTAACGGAAACCAAGTGCCATCGTGGTGAGTTTCTAGCAGGCATAAAGGGGAAGCTAACGACACCTTAGCCGGATCTCTCGCGCTATTTTTTCAGAAGTTGCATGCAAATCAAGCACCATTCGTACGGAAATCAACCATAATTAAAGAAAAATTTGGGTGGTAGGTTAACAGAGACCTCCGATGTTATAGTGGTGGGTTAACAGAAACCAAGTGCCATCGTGGTGAGTTTCTAGCAGGCATAAAGGGGAAGCTAACGACACCTTAGCCGCACCCCTTGCTTAAGTTTTCCACAAGTTGCATGCAAATCAAGCACCAATCGTACGGAAATCAACCATAATTAAACAGAAATTTGGGTGTAGGTTAACAGTGACCTCCCTATCATAGTGGTTGGTTAACAGAAACCAAGTGCCATCGTGGTGAGTTTCTAGCAGGCATAAAAGGGAAGCTAACGACACCTTAGCCGGATCTCTCGCGCTATTTTTCCAGAAGTTGCTTGCAAATCAAGCACCAATCGTACGGAAATCAACTATAATTAAACAGAAATTTGGGTGTAGGTTAACAGAGACCCCCGATATCATAGTGGTGGGTTAACAGAAACCAAGTGCCATCGTGTTGAGTTTCTAGAAGGCATCAAAGGGAAGCTAACGACACCTTAGCCGGATCTCTGGCGCTATTTTTCCACAAGTTGCATGCAAATCAAGCACAAATCGTACGGAAATCAACCATAATTAAAGAAAAATTCGGGTGGTAGGTTAACAGAGACCTCCGATATCATAGTGGTGGGTTAACAGAAACCAAGTGCCATCGTGGTGAGTTTCTAGCAGGCATAAAGGGGAAGCCAACGACACCTAAGCCGGATCTCTCGCGCTATTTTTTCAGAAGTTGCATGCAAATCAAGCACCTTTCGTACGGAAATCAACCATAATTAAAGAAAAATTCGGGTGGTAGGTTAACAGAGACCTCCGATATCATAGTGGTGGGTTAACAGAAACCAAGTGCCATCGTGGTGAGTATCTAGCAGGCATCAAGCGGAAGCTAGCGACACCTTAGCCGCACCCCTTGCTTAAGTTTTCCACAAGTTGCATGCAAATCAAGCACCAATCGTAAGGAAATCAAACATAATTAAACAAAAATTTGGATGGTAGGTTAACAAAGACCTCTGATATCACAGTGGTGGGTTAACAGAAACCAAGTGCCATCGTGGTGAGTTTCTAGCAGGCATAAAGGGGAAGCTAACGACACCTAAGCCGGATCTCTCGCGCTATTTTTTCAGAAGTTGCATGCAAATCAAGCACCATTCGTACGGAAATCAACCACAATTAAAGAAAAATTTGGGTGGTAGGTTAACAGAGACCTCCGATATCATAGTGGTGGGTTAACAGAAACCAAGTGCCATCGTGGTGAGTTTCTAGCAGGCATAAAGGGGAAGCTAACGACACCTTAGCCGGATCTCTCGCGCTAATTTCCAGAAGTTGCTTGCAAATCAAGCACCACCCGTACGGAAATCAACTATAATTAAACAAAAATTTGGGTAGTAGGTTAACAGAGACCTCCGATATCACAGTGGTGGGTTAACAGAAACCAAGTGCCATCATGGTGAGTTTCCAGCAGGCATTAAGGGGAAGCCAACGACACCTAGGCCGGATCTCTCGCGCTATTTTTTTAGAAGTTGTATGCAAATCAAACACCGATCGCACGGAAATCAACCATAATTAAACAGAAATTTGGGTGGTAGGTTAACAGAGACCTCCGATATCATAGTGGTGGGTCAACGGAAACAAAATGCCATCATGGTGAGTTTCTAGCAGGCATAAAGGGGAAGCTAACGACACCTTAGCCGGATCTCTCGCACTATTTTTCCAGAAGTTGCTTGCAAATCAAGCACCAATCGTACGGAAATCAACTATAATTAAACAAAAATTTGGGTGGTAGGTTAACAGAGACCTCCGATATCATTTTGGTGGGTTAACAGAAACCAAGTGTCATCATGGTGAGTTCTAGCAGGCGTCAAGCGGAAGCTAACGACACCTTAGCCGCACCCCTTGCTTAAGTTTTCCACAAGTTGCATGCAAATCAAGCACCAATCGTACGGAATCAACAATAATTAAACAGAAATTTGGGCGTAGGCTAACAGAGACCTCCGATATCATAGTGGTGGGTTAACAGAAACTAAGGGCCATCGTGGTGAGTTTCTAGCAGGCATAAAGGGGTAGCTAACGACACCTTAGCCGTACCGTTTGCTTAAGTTTTCCAGAAATTGCGTGCAAATCAGGCACCAATCGTACGGAAATCAACCCTAATTAAACAAAAATTTCGGTGTTAGGGTAACAGAGACCTCCGATATCACAGTGGTGGGTTAACAGAAACTAAGGGCCATCGTGGTGAGTTTCTAGCAGGCATAAAGGGGTAGCTAACGACACCTTAGCCGTACCGTTTGCTTAAGTTTTCCAGAAATTGCTTGCAAATCAGGCACCAATCGTACGGAAATCAATTTTAATTAATCAAAAATTTGGCTATTAGGTTAACAGAGACCTCCGATATCACAGTGGTGGGTTAACAGAAACCAAGTGCCATCGTGGTGAGTTCCCAGCAGGCCGTAAGGGGAAGCCAACGACACCTTAGCTGGATCTCTCGCGCTATTTTTTCAGAAGTTGCATGCAAATCAAGCACCAATCGTACGGAAATCAGCCATAATTAAACAGAAATTTGGGTGATAGGTTAACAGAGACCTCCGATATTATTTTGGTGGGTTAACAGAAACCAAGTGTCATCGTGGTGAGTTTCTAGCAGGCGTCAAGTGGAAGCTAACGACACCTTAGCCGCACCCCTTGCTTAAGTTTTCCACAAGTTGCATACAAATCAAGCACCAGTCGTACGGAAATCAACCATAATTAAACAGAAATTTGGGTGTAGCTTAAAAGAGACCTCCGATATCATAGTGGTGGGTTAACAGAAACCAAGTGCCATCGTGGTGAGTTTCTAGCAGGCATAAAAGGGAAGCTAACGACACCTTAGCTGGATCTCTCGTGCTATTTTTTTAGAAGTTGCATGCAAATCAAGCACCAATCGTACGGAAATCAACCATAATTAAACAGAAATTTGGGTGATAGGTTAACAGAGACCTCCGATATCATTTTGGTGGGTTAACAGAAACCAAGTGTCATCGTGGTGAGTTTCTAGCAGGCGTCAAGCGGAAGCTAACGACACCTTAGCCGCACCCCTTGCTTAAGTTTTCCACAAGTTGCATGCAAATCAAGCACCAATCGTACGGAATCAACAATAATTAAACAGAAATTTGGGTGTAGGTTAACAGAGACCTCCGATATCATAGTGGTGGGTTAACAGAAACCAAGAGCCATCGTAGTGAGTTTCTAGCAGGCATAAAGGGGTAGCTAACGACACCTTAGCCGGATCTCTCGCGCTATATCTCCAGAAATTGCTTGCAAATCAGGCACCAATTGTACGGAAATCAACTATAATTAATCAAAAATTTGGGTGTTAGGTTAACAGAGACCTCCGATATCACAGTGGTGGGTTAACAGAAACCAAGTGCCATCGTGATGAGTTCCCAGCAGGCTGTAAGGGGAAGCCAACGACACCTTAGCTGGATCTCTCGCGCAATTTTTTCAGAAGTTGCATGCAAATCAAGCACCAATCGTACGGAAATCAGAAATAATTAAACAGAAATTTGGGTGTAGGTTAACAGAGACCTCCGATATCATAGTGGTGGGTTAACAGAAACCAAGTGCCATCGTGGTGAGTTTCTAGCAGGCATCAAGCGGAAGCTAGCGACACCTTAGCCGCACCCCTGCTTAAGTTTTCCACAAGTTGCATGCAAATCAAGCACCAATCGTAAGGAAATCAAATATAATTAAACAAAATTTGGATGGTAGGTTAACAGAGACCTCCGATATCATAGTGGTGTGTTAACAGAAACCAAGTGCCATCGTGGTGAGTTTCTAGCAGGCATCAAGCGGAAGCTAGCGACAACTTAGCCGCACCCCTTGCTTAAGTTTTACACAAGTTGCATGCAAATCAAGCACCAATCGTACGGAAATCAACCATAATTAAACATAAATTTGGGTGTAGGTTAAAAGAGACCTCCGATATCATAGTGGTGGGTTAACAGAAACCAAGTGCCATCGTGGTGAGTTTCTAGCAGGCATAAAAGCGAAGCTAACGACACCTTAGCTGGATCTCTCGTGCTATTTTTTCAGAAGTAGCATGCAAATCAAGCACCAATCGTACGGAAATCAACCATAATTAAACAGAAGTTTGGGTAATAGGTTAACAGAGACCTCCGATATCATCGTGGTGAGTTTCTAGCAGGCATCAAGCGGAAGCTACCGACACCATAGCCGCACCCCTTGCTTAAGTTTTCCACAAGTTGCATGCAAATCAAGCACCAATCGTAAGGAAATCAAATATAATTAAACAAAAATTTTGATGGTAGGTTAACAGAGACCTACGATATCATAGTGGTGGGTTAACAGAAACCAAGTGCCATCGTGGTGAGTTTCTACCAGGCATAAAGGGGAAGCTAACGACAGCTAAGCCGGATCTCTCGCGCTATTTTTTCAGAAGTTGCATGCAAATCAAGCACCAATCGTACGGAAATCAACCATAATTAAACAGAAATTTGGGGGGTAGGTTAACAGAGACCTCCGATATCATAGTGGTGGGTTAACAGAAACCAAGTGCCACCGTGGTGAGTTTCTAGCAGGCATCAAGCGGAAACTAACGACAACTTAGTCGCACCCCTTGCTTAAGTTTTACACAAGTCGCATGCAAATCCAGTACCAATCGTACGGAAATCAAACATAATTAAACAAAAATTTGGGTGGTAGGTTAACAGAGACCTCCGATATCATAGTGGTGGGTTAACAGAAACCGAGTGCCATCGTGGTGAGTTTCTAGCAGGCATAAAGGGGAAGCTAACGACACCTAAGCCGGGACTCTCGCGCTATTTTTTCAGAAGTTGCATGCAAATCAGGCACCATTCGTACGGAAATCAACCATAATTAAAGAAAAATTTGGGTGGTAGGTTAACAGAGACCTCCGATATCATAGTGGTGGGTTAACAGAAACCAAGTGCCATCGTGGTGAGTTTCTAGCAGTCATAAAGGGGAAGCTAACGACACCTTAGCCGCACCCCTTGGTTAAGTTTTCCACAAGTTGCATGCAAATCAAGCACCAATCGTTCGGAAATCAACCATAATTAAACAGAAATTTGGGTGTAGGTTAACAGAGACCTCCGATATCATAGTGGTGGGTTAACAGAAACCAAGTGCCATCGCGGTGAGTTTCTAGCAGGCATAAATGGGAAGCTAACGACACCTTAGCCGGATCTCTCGCGCTATTTTTCCAGAAGTTGCTTGCAAATCAAGCTCCAATCGTACGGAAATCAACTGTAATTAAACAAAAATTTGGGTGGTAGGTTAACAGAGACCTCCGATAACACAGTGGTGGGTTAACAGATACCAAGTGTCATCGCGGTGAGTTTCTAGCAGGCATATCTCTCGCGCTATTTTTTCAGAAGTTGCTTGCAAATCAAGCACCAATCGCACGGAAATCAACTATAATTAAACAGAAATTTGGGTGTAGGTTAACAGAGACCTCCGATATCATAGTGGTGGGTTAACAGAAACCAAGTGCCATCGTGGTGAGTTTCTAGCAGGCATAAAAGGGAAGCTAACGACACCTTAGCCGGATCTGTCGCGCTATTTTTCCAGAAGTTGCTTGCAAATCAAGCACCAATCGCACGGAAATCAACCGTAATTAAACAGAAATTTGGGTGTAGGTTAACAGAGACCTCCGATATCATAGTGGTGAGTTAACAGAAACCAAGTGCCATCGTGGTGAGTTTCTAGCAGGCATAAGGGGAAGCTAACGACACCTTAGCCGGATCTCTCGCGCTATTTTCCAGAAGTTGCTTGCAAATCAAGCATCACCCGTACGGAAATCAACTATAATTAAACAAAAATTTGGGTAGTAGGTTAACAGAGACCTCCGATATCACAGTGGTGGGTTAACAGAAACCAAGTGCCATCATGGTGAGTTTCTAGGAGCA
Source organism: Anomoia purmunda (assembly GCA_951828415.1). Lineage (NCBI taxonomy): Eukaryota > Metazoa > Arthropoda > Insecta > Diptera > Tephritidae > Anomoia > Anomoia purmunda. The sequence goes on along the minus strand of OX639994.1, from coordinate 37,756,084 downwards.
TAAAGGGGAAGCTAACGACACCTTAGCCGCACCCCTTGCTTAAGTTTTCCACAAGTTGCATGCAAATCAAGCACCAATCGTAAGGAAATCAAATATAATTAAACAAAAATTTGGATGGTAGGTTAACAGAGACCTCCGATATCATAGTGGTGGATTAACAGAAACCAAGTGCCATCGTGGTGAGTTTCTAGCAGGCATAAAGGGGAAGCTAACGACAGCTGAGCCGGGTCTCTCGCGCTATTTTTTCAGAAGTTGCATGCAAATCAAGCACCATTCGTACGGAAATCAACCATAATTAAACAGAAATTTGGGTGATAGGTTAACAGAGACCTCCGATATCATCGTGGTGAGTTTCTAGCAGGCATAAAGGGGAAGCTAACGACACCTTAGCCGGATCTCTCGCGCTATTTTCCAGAAGTTGCTTGCAAATCAAGCACCATCCGTAAGGAAATCAACTATAATTAAACAAAAATTTGGGTAGTAGGTTAACAGAGACCTCCGATATCATAGTGGTGGGTTAACAGAAACCAAGTGCCATCATGGTGAGTTTCTAGCAGGCATTAAGGGGAAGGCAACGACACCTAGGCTGGATCTCTCGCGCTATTTTTTTAGAAATTGCATGCAAATCAAACACCGATCGCACGGAAATCAACCATAATTAAACAGAAATTTGGGTGGTAGGTTAACAGAGACCTCCGATATCATAGTGGTGGGTTAACGGAAACCAAGTGCCATCATGGTGAGTTTGTAGGAGGCATAAAGGGGAAGCTAACGACACCTTAGCCGGATCTCTCGCACTATTTTTCCAGAAGTTGCTTGCAAATCAAGCACCAATCGTACGGAAATCAACTATAATTAAACAAAAATTTGGGTGGTAGGTTAACAGAGACCTCCGATATCATTTTGGTGGGTTAACAGAAACCAAGTGTCATCGTGGTGAGTTCTAGCAGGCGTCAAGCGGAAGCTAACGACACCTTAGCCGCACCCCTTGCTTAAGTTTTCCACAAGTTGCATGCAAATCAAGCACCAATCGTACGGAATCAACAATAATTAAACAGAAATTTGGGTGTAGGTTAACAGAGACCTCCGATATCATAGTGGTGGGTTAACAGAAACCAAGTGCCATCGTGGTGAGTTTCTACCAGGCATAAAGGGGAAGCTAACGACAGCTGAGCCGGGTCTCTCGCGCTATTTTTTCAGAAGTTGCATGCAAATCAAGCACCATTCGTACGGAAATCAACCATAATTAAACAGAAATTTGGGTGATAGGTTAACAGAGACCTCCGATATCATCGTGGTGAGTTTCTAGCAGGCATAAAGGGGAAGCTAACGACACCTTAGCCGGATCTGTAGTGGTGGGTTAACAGAAACCAAGTGGTAGGTTAACAGAGACCTCCGATATCATAGTGGTGGGTTAACAGAAACCAAGTGCCATCGTGGTGAGTTTCTAGCAGGCATAAAGGGGAAGCTAACGACACCTTAGCCGGATCTCTCGCTTTATTTTCCAGAAGTTGCTTGCAAATCAAGCACCATCCGTAAGGAAATCAACTATAATTAAACAAAAATTTGGGTGGTAGATTAACAGAGACCTCCGATATCATAGTGGTGGGTTAACGGAAACCAAGTGCCATCATGGTGAGTTTCTAGGAGGCATAAAGGGGAAGCTAACGACACCTTAGCCGGATCTCTCGCACTATTTTTCCAGAAGTTGCTTGCAAATCAAGCACCAATCGTACGGAAATCAACTATAATTAAACAAAAATTTGGGTGTTAGGTTAACAGAGACCACCGATATCACAGTGGTGGGTTAACAGAAACCAAGTGCCATCGTAGTGAGTTTCCAGCAGGTATTAAGGGGAAGGCAACGACACCTTAGCTGGATCTCTCGCGCTATTTTTCCAGAAGTTGCATGCAAATCAATCACCAGTCGTACGGAAATCAACCATAATTAAACAGAAATTTGGGTGTAGGTTAACAGAAACCTCCGATATCATAGTGGTGGGTTAACAGAAACCAAGTGCCATCGTGGTGAGTTTCTAGCAGTCATCAAGCGGAAGCTAGCGACACCTTAGCCGCACCCGTGCTTAAGTTTTCCACAAGTTGCATGCAAATCAAACACCAATCGTAAGGAAATCAAATATATTTAAACAGAAATTTGGGTGGAGGTTAAAAGAGACCTCCGATATCATAGTGGTGGGTTAACAGAAACCAAGTGCCATCGTGGTGAGTTTCTAGCAGGCATAAAGGGGAAGCTAACGACAGCTGAGCCGGGTCTGTAGTGGTGGGTTAACAGAAACCAAGTGGTAGGTTAACAGAGACCTCCGATATCATAGTGGTGGGTTAACAGAAACCAAGTGCCATCGTGGTGAGTTTCTAGCAGGCATAAAGGGGAAGCTAACGACACCTTAGCCGGATCTCTCGCTTTATTTTCCAGAAGTTGCTTGCAAATCAAGCACCATCCGTAAGGAAATCAACTATAATTAAACAAAAATTTGGGTGGTAGATTAACAGAGACCTCCGATATCATAGTGGTGGGTTAACGGAAACCAAGTGCCATCATGGTGAGTTTCTAGGAGGCATAAAGGGGAAGCTAACGACACCTTAGCCGGAACTCTCGCACTATTTTTCCAGAAGTTGCTTGCAAATCAAGCACCAATCGTACGGAAATCAACTATAATTAAACAAAAATTTGGGTGTTAGGTTAACAGAGACCACCGATATCACAGTGGTGGGTTAACAGAAACCAAGTGCCATCGTAGTGAGTTTCCAGCAGGTATTAAGGGGAAGGCAACGACACCTTAGCTGGATCTCTCGCGCTATTTTTCCAGAAGTTGCATGCAAATCAATCACCAGTCGTACGGAAATCAACCATAATTAAACAGAAATTTGGGTGTAGGTTAACAGAAACCTCCGATATCATAGTGGTGGGTTAACAGAAACCAAGTGCCATCGTGGTGAGTTTCTAGCAGTCATCAAGCGGAAGCTAGCGACACCTTAGCCGCACCCGTGCTTAAGTTTTCCACAAGTTGCATGCAAATCAAACACCAATCGTAAGGAAATCAAATATATTTAAACAGAAATTTGGGTGGAGGTTAAAAGAGACCTCCGATATCATAGTGGTGGGTTAACAGAAACCAAGTGCCATCGTGGTGAGTTTTTAGCAGGCATCAAGCGGAAGCTAGCGACACCTTAGCCGCACCCGTGCTTAAGTTTTCCACAAGTTGCATGCAAATCAAACACCAATCGTAAGGAAATCAAGTATAATTAAACAGAAATTTGGGTGTAGGTTAAAAGAGACCTCCGATATCATAGTGGTGGGTTAACAGAAACCAAGTGCCATCGTGGTGAGTTTCTAGCAGGCATAAAGGGGAAGCTAACGACACCTTAGCCGGGTCTCTCGCGCTATTTTCCAGAAGTTGCTTGCAAATCAAGCACCACCCGTACGGAAATCAACTATAATTTAACAAAAATTTGGGTAGTAGGTTAACAGAGACCTCCGATATCACAGTGGTGGGTTAACAGAAACCAAGTGCCATCGTGGTGAGTTTCTAGCAGGCATAAAAGGGAAGCTAACGACACCTTAGCCGGATCTCTCGCGCTATTTTCCAGAAGTTGCTTGCAAATCAAGCACCAATCGCACGGAAATCAACCGTAATTAAACAGAAATTTGGGTGTAGGTTAACAGAGACCTCCGATATCATAGTGGTGGGTTAACAGAAACCAAGTGCCATCGTGGTGAGTTTCTAGCAGGCATAAAAGGGAAGCTAACGACATCTTAGCTGGATCTCTCGTGCTATTTTTTCAGAAGTTGCATGCAAATCAAGCACCAATCGTACGGAAATCAACCATAATTAAACAGAAATTTGGGTGATAGGTTAACAGAGACCTCCGATATCATCGTGGTGAGTTTCAAGCAGGCATAAAGGGGAAGCTAACGACACCTTAGCCGGATCTGTAGTGGTGGGTTAACAGAAACCAAGTGGTGGGTTAACAGAAACCAAGTGCCATCGTGGTGAGTTTCTAGCAGGCATAAAAGGGAAGCTAACGACACCTTAGCGGGATCTCTCGCGCTATTTTCCAGAAGTTGCTTGCAAATCAAGCACCAATCGCACGGAAATCAACCGTAATTAAACAGAAATTTGGGTGTAGGTTAACAGAGACCTCCGATATCATAGTGGTGGGTTAACAGAAACCAAGTGCCATCGTGGTGAGTTTCTAGCAGGCATAAAGGGGAAGCTAACGACACCTTAGCCGGATCTCTCGCGCTATTTTCCAGAAGTTGCTTGCAAATCAAGCACCACCCGTACGGAAATCAACTATAATTTAACAAAAATTTGGGTAGTAGGTTAACAGAGACCTCCGATATCACAGTGGTGGGTTAACAGAAGCCAAGTGCCATCGTGGTGAGTTTCTAGCAGGCATAAAAGGGAAGCTAACGACACCTTAGCCGGATCTCTCGCGCTATTTTCCAGAAGTTGCTTGCAAATCAAGCACCAATCGCACGGAAATCAACCGTAATTAAACAGAAATTTGGGTGTAGGTTAACAGAGACCTCCGATATCATAGTGGTGAGTTAACAGAAACCAAGTGCCATCGTGGTGAGTTTCTAGCAGGCATAAAGGGGAAGCTAACGACACCTTAGCCGGATCTCTCGCGCTATTTTCCAGAAGTTGCTTGCAAATCAAGCACCACCCGTAAGGAAATCAACTATAATTAAACAAAAATTTGGGTAGTAGGTTAACAGAGACCTCCGATATCATTTTGGTGGGCTAACAGAAACCAAGTGTCATCGTGGTGAGTTCTAGCAGGCGTCAAGCGGAAGCTAACGACACCTTAGCCGCACCCCTTGCTTAAGTTTTCCACAAGTTGCATGCAAATCAAGCACCAATCGTACGGAATCAACAATAATTAAACAGAAATTTGGGTGATAGGTTAACAGAGACCTCCGATATCATCGTGGTGAGTTTCTAGCAGGCATAAAGGGGAAGCTAACGACACCTTAGCCGGATCGATAGTGGTGGGTTAACAGAAACCAAGTGGTGGGTTAACAGAAACCAAGTGCCATCGTGGTGAGTTTCTAGCAGGCATAAAAGGGAAGCTAACGACACCTTAGCGGGATCTCTCGCGCTATTTTTCCAGAAATTGCTTGCAAATCAAGCACCAATCGCACGGAAATCAACCGTAATTAAACAGAAATTTGGGTGTAGGTTAACAGAGACCTCCGATGTCATAGTGGTGGGTTAACAGAAACCAAGTGCCATCATGGTGAGTTTCTAGCAGGCATTAAGGGGAAGCCAACCACAGCTAGGCCGGATCTCTCGCGCTATTTTATTAGAAGTTGCATGCAAATCAAACACCGATCGCGCGGAAATCAACCATAATTAAACAGAAATTTGGGTGGTAGGTTAACAGAGACCTCCGATATCATAGTGGTGGGTTAACAGAAACCAAGTGCCATCGTGGTGAGTTTCTATCAGGCATCAAGCGGAAGCTAGCGACACCTTAGCCGCACCCCTTGCTTAAGTTTTCCACAAGTTGCATGCAAATCAAGCATGAATCGTAAGGAAATCAAATATAATTAAACAAAATTTGGGTGGTAGGTTAACAGAAACCTCCGATATCATAGTGGTGGGTTAACAGAAACCAAGTGCCATCGTGATGATTTTCTATCAGGAATTAAGGGGAAGCTAACGACACCTTAGCCGCACCCCTTGCTTAAGTTTTCCACAAGTTGCATGCAAATCAAGCACCAATCGTACGGAAATCAACCATAATTAAACAGAAATTTGGATGTAGGTTAACAGAGACCTCCGATATCATAGTGGTGGGTTAACAGAAACCAAGTGCCATCATGGTGAGTTTCTAGCAGGCATTAAGGGGAAGCCAACGACACCTTAGCCGGATCTCTCGCGCTATTTTTTCAGAAGTTGCATGCAAATCAAGCACCAATCCTACGGAAATCAACCATAATTAAACAGAAATTTAGGTGTAGGTTAACAGAGACCTCCGATATCATCGTGGTGAGTTTCTAGCAGGCATAAAGGGGAAGCTAACGACACCTTAGCCGGATCTATAGTGGTGGGTTAACAGAAACCAAGTGCCATCGTGGTGAGTTTCTAGCAGGCATAAAGGGGTAGCCAACGACACCTTAGCCGGATCTCTCGCGCTATTTCTCCAGAAATTGCTTGCAAATCAGGCACCAATCGTACGGAAATCAACAATAATTAAACAAAAATTGAGGTGTTAGGTTAACAGAGATCTCCGATATCACAGTGGTGTGTTAACAGAAACCAAGTGCCATCGTGGTGAGTTTCCAGCAGGCATTAAGGGGAAGCAAACGACACCTTAGCCGGATCTCTCGCGCTATTTTTTCAGAAGTTGCATGCAAATCAAGCACCAATCGTACGGAAATCAACCATAATTAAACAGAAATTTGGGTGTAGGTTAACAGAGACCTCCGATATCATAGTGGTGGGTTAACAGAAACCAAGTGCCATCGTGGTGAGTTTCTAGCAGGCATCAAATGGAAGCTAGCGACACCTTAGGCGCACCCCTGCTTAAGTTTTCCACAAGTTGCATGCAAATTAAACACCAATCGTAAGGAAATCAATTATAATTAAACAGAAATTTGGGTGTAGGTTAAAAGAGACCTCCGATATCATAGTGGGGGGTTAACAGAAACCAAGTGCCATCATGGTGAGTTTCTAGCAGGCATTAAAGGGAAGCTAACGACACCTTAGCTGGATCTCTCGTGCTATTTTTTCAGAAGTTGCATGCAAATCAAGCACCAATCGTACGGAAATCAACCATTGATCGGCTGGAATCAATTCAAAAACAGATCTTACTTTTTGCCCTAAGAGACTTTAGATGGGATTCTCGGCTTAATCTTCCTCATTATACTGATCGTTTGAAGCTAATAAATCTTCCTACTCTTTCCAGCCGTAGAGAAATGCTAGGCATAATATTCATTACTAAACTACTCACAGGGTCTATCGCAAGCACATTTCTTATTGCCGAAGTTAAACTTAATGTTCCTTCTCGGATTTCAAGACACCTTAAACCTCTTTATTTAAAACAGTGTAAAACTAATTATGAATTAAATGAACCTTTCCGATGTTTATGTCAAGATTTCAACTGTCTTTCCAGCACTTTTGATATTTCGGACTCACTTTTCACCATAAAAAGAGTTGTACTGTCCTTTCTCAATAAATGATTAACGGCGGTATAATATATATTTGATTCAGCTGATGAAGTTTTTTTTTCTGTAGCTGAGCAGCTTTGGATCTCGACGCTTAACAAACTTTTTCCTTTTAACAACTCGGCACAAAAAAAAATTAATTATAAAAAAAAAAAAAAAAAAAAAAAAGATCCGTACGTCATGCGGACTGTGCCCCTCGTGTCGGTTGGGCGGGAAAGAGGGTAACTGTTGGGCTTATTATTATTATTAAACAGAAATTTGGGTGATAGGTTAACAGAGACCTCCGATATCATCGTGGTGAGTTTCTAGCAGGCATAAAGGGGAAGCTAACGACACCTTAGCCGGATCTATAGTGGTGGGTTAACAGAAACCAAGTGCCATCGTGGTGAGTTTCTAGCAGGCATAAAAGGGAAGCTAACGACACCTTAGCCGGATCTCTCGCGCTATTTTTCCAGAAGTTGCTTGCAAATCAAGCACCAATCGCACGGAAATCAACCGTAATTAAACAGAAATTTAGGTGTTAGGTTAACAGAGATCTCCGATATCACAGTGGTGGGTTAACCGAAACCAAGTGCCATCGTGGTCGGTTTGCAGCAGGCATAACAGCCAACGACACCTTAGCCGGATCTCTCGCGCTATTTTTTTAGAAGTTGCATGCAAATCAAACACCGATCGCGCGGAAATCAACCATAATTAAACAGAAATTTGGGTGGTAGGTTAACAGAGACCTCCGATGTCATAGTGGTGGGTTAACAGAAACCAAGTGCCATCATGGTGAGTTTCTAGCAGGCATAAAGGGGAAGCTAACGACACCTTAGCCGGATCTCTCGCACTATTTTTCCAGCAGTTGCTTGCAAATCAAGCACCAATCGTACGGAAATCACTATAATTAAACAAAAATTTGGGTGGTAGGTTAACAGAGACCTCCGATATCATTTTGGTGGGTTAACAGAAACCAAGTGCCATCGTGGTGAGTTTCTAGCAGGCATCAAGCGGAAGCTAGCGACACCTTAGCCGCACCCCTTGCTTAAGTTTTCCACAAGTTGCATGCAAATCAAGCATGAATCGTAAGGAAATCAAATATAATTAAACAAAATTTGGGTGGTAGGTTAACAGAAACCTCCGATATCATAGTGGTGGGTTAACAGAAACCAAGTGCCATCGTGATGAGTTTCTCTCAGGAATTAAGGGGAAGCTAACGACACCTTAGCCGCACCCCTTGCTTAAGTTTTCCACAAGTTGCATGCAAATCAAGCACCAATCGTACGGAAATCAAACATAATTAAACAGAAATTTGGGTGTAGGTTAAAAGAGACCTCCGATATCATACTAGTGGGTTAACAGAAATCAAGTGCCATCATGGTGAGTTTCTAGCAGGCATTAAGGGGAAGCCAACGACACCTAGGCTGGATCTCTCGCGCTATTTTTTTAGAAATTGCATGCAAATCAAACACCGATCGCACGGAAATCAACCATAATTAAACAGAAATTTGGGTGGTAGGTTAACAGAGACCTCCGATATCATAGTGGTGGGTTAACGGAAACCAAGTGCCATCGTGGTGAGTTTCTAGCAGGCATAAAGGGGAAGCTAACGACACCTTAGCCGGATCTCTCGCGCTATTTTCCAGAAGTTGCTTGCAAATCAAGCACCACCCGTAAGGAAATCAACTATAATTAAACAAAAATTTGGGTAGTAGGTTAACAGAGACCTCCGATATCATTTTGGTGGGCTAACAGAAACCAAGTGTCATCGTGGTGAGTTCTAGCAGGCGTCAAGCGGAAGCTAACGACACCTTAGCCGCACCCCTTGCTTAAGTTTTCCACAAGTTGCATGCAAATCAAGCACCAATCGTACGGAATCAACAATAATTAAACAGAAATTTGGGTGATAGGTTAACAGAGACCTCCGATATCATCGTGGTGAGTTTCTAGCAGGCATAAAGGGGAAGCCAACGACACCTAGGCTGGATCTCTCGCGCTATTTTTTTAGAAATTGCATGCAAATCAAACACCGATCGCACGGAAATCAACCATAATTAAACAGAAATTTGGGTGGTAGGTTAACAGAGACCTCCGATATCATAGTGGTGGGTTAACGGAAACCAAGTGCCATCATGGTGAGTTTCTAGGAGGCATAAAGGGGAAGCTAACGACACCTTAGCCGGATCTCTCGCGCTATTTTCCAGAAGTTGCTTGCAAATCAAGCACCATCCGTAAGGAAATCAACTATAATTAAACAAAAATTTGGGTAGTAGGTTAACAGAGACCTCCGATATCATAGTGGTGGGTTAACAGAAACCAAGTGCCATCATGGTGAGTTTCTAGCAGGCATTAAGGGGAAGCCAACGACACCTAGGCTGGATCTCTCGCGCTATTTTTTTAGAAATTGCATGCAAATCAAACACCGATCGCACGGAAATCAACCATAATTAAACAGAAATTTGGGTGGTAGGTTAACAGAGACCTCCGATATCATAGTGGTGGGTTAACGGAAACCAAGTGCCATCATGGTGAGTTTCTAGGAGGCATAAAGGGGAAGCTAACGACACCTTAGCCGGATCTCTCGCACTATTTTTCCAGAAGTTGCTTGCAAATCAAGCACCAATCGTACGGAAATCAACTATAATTAAACAAAAATTTGGGTGGTAGGTTAACAGAGACCTCCGATATCATTTTGGTGGGTTAACAGAAACCAAGTGTCATCGTGGTGAGTTCTAGCAGGCGTCAAGCGGAAGCTAACGACACCTTAGCCGCACCCCTTGCTTAAGTTTTCCACAAGTTGCATGCAAATCAAGCACCAATCGTACGGAATCAACAATAATTAAACAGAAATTTGGGTGTAGGTTAACAGAGACCTCCGATATCATAGTGGTGGGTTAACAGAAACCAAGTGCCATCGTGGTGAGTTTCTACCAGGCATAAAGGGGAAGCTAACGACAGCTGAGCCGGGTCTCTCGCGCTATTTTTTCAGAAGTTGCATGCAAATCAAGCACCATTCGTACGGAAATCAACCATAATTAAACAGAAATTTGGGTGATAGGTTAACAGAGACCTCCGATATCATCGTGGTGAGTTTCTAGCAGGCATAAAGGGGAAGCTAACGACACCTTAGCCGGATCTGTAGTGGTGGGTTAACAGAAACCAAGTGGTAGGTTAACAGAGACCTCCGATATCATAGTGGTGGGTTAACAGAAACCAAGTGCCATCGTGGTGAGTTTCTAGCAGGCATAAAGGGGAAGCTAACGACACCTTAGCCGGATCTCTCGCTTTATTTTCCAGAAGTTGCTTGCAAATCAAGCACCATCCGTAAGGAAATCAACTATAATTAAACAAAAATTTGGGTGGTAGATTAACAGAGACCTCCGATATCATAGTGGTGGGTTAACGGAAACCAAGTGCCATCATGGTGAGTTTCTAGGAGGCATAAAGGGGAAGCTAACGACACCTTAGCCGGATCTCTCGCACTATTTTTCCAGAAGTTGCTTGCAAATCAAGCACCAATCGTACGGAAATCAACTATAATTAAACAAAAATTTGGGTGTTAGGTTAACAGAGACCACCGATATCACAGTGGTGGGTTAACAGAAACCAAGTGCCATCGTAGTGAGTTTCCAGCAGGTATTAAGGGGAAGGCAACGACACCTTAGCTGGATCTCTCGCGCTATTTTTTCAGAAGTTGCATGCAAATCAATCACCAGTCGTACGGAAATCAACCATAATTAAACAGAAATTTGGGTGTAGGTTAACAGAAACCTCCGATATCATAGTGGTGGGTTAACAGAAACCAAGTGCCATCGTGGTGAGTTTCTAGCAGTCATCAAGCGGAAGCTAGCGACACCTTAGCCGCACCCGTGCTTAAGTTTTCCACAAGTTGCATGCAAATCAAACACCAATCGTAAGGAAATCAAATATATTTAAACAGAAATTTGGGTGGAGGTTAAAAGAGACCTCCGATATCATAGTGGTGGGTTAACAGAAACCAAGTGCCATCGTGGTGAGTTTCTAGCAGGCATCAAGCGGAAGCTAGCGACACCTTAGCCGCACCCGTGCTTAAGTTTTCCACAAGTTGCATGCAAATCAAACACCAATCGTAAGGAAATCAAGTATAATTAAACAGAAATTTGGGTGTAGGTTAAAAGAGACCTCCGATATCATAGTGGTGGGTTAACAGAAACCAAGTGCCATCGTGGTGAGTTTCTAGCAGGCATAAAGGGGAAGCTAACGACACCTTAGCCGGGTCTCTCGCGCTATTTTCCAGAAGTTGCTTGCAAATCAAGCACCACCCGTACGGAAATCAACTATAATTTAACAAAAATTTGGGTAGTAGGTTAACAGAGACCTCCGATATCACAGTGGTGGGTTAACAGAAACCAAGTGCCATCGTGGTGAGTTTCTAGCAGGCATAAAAGGGAAGCTAACGACACCTTAGCCGGATCTCTCGCGCTATTTTCCAGAAGTTGCTTGCAAATCAAGCACCAATCGCACGGAAATCAACCGTAATTAAACAGAAATTTGGGTGTAGGTTAACAGAGACCTCCGATATCATAGTGGTGAGTTAACAGAAACCAAGTGCCATCGTGGTGAGTTTCTAGCAGGCATAAAGGGGAAGCTAACGACACCTTAGCCGGATCTCTCGCGCTATTTTCCAGAAGTTGCTTGTAAATCAAGCACCACCCGTAAGGAAATCAACTATAATTAAACAAAAATTTGGGTAGTAGGTTAACAGAGACCTCCGATATCATTTTGGTGGGCTAACAGAAACCAAGTGTCATCGTGGTGAGTTCTAGCAGGCGTCAAGCGGAAGCTAACGACACCTTAGCCGCACCCCTTGCTTAAGTTTTCCACAAGTTGCATGCAAATCAAGCACCAATCGTACGGAATCAACAATAATTAAACAGAAATTTGGGTGATAGGTTAACAGAGACCTCCGATATCATCGTGGTGAGTTTCTAGCAGGCATAAAGGGGAAGCTAACGACACCTTAGCCGGATCTATAGTGGTGGGTTAACAGAAACCAAGTGGTGGGTTAACAGAAACCAAGTGCCATCGTGGTGAGTTTCTAGCAGGCATAAAAGGGAAGCTAACGACACCTTAGCGGGATCTCTCGCGCTATTTTTCCAGAAATTGCTTGCAAATCAAGCACCAATCGCACGGAAATCAACCGTAATTAAACAGAAATTTGGGTGTAGGTTAACAGAGACCTCCGATGTCATAGTGGTGGGTTAACAGAAACCAAGTGCCATCATGGTGAGTTTCTAGCAGGCATTAAGGGGAAGCCAACCACAGCTAGGCCGGATCTCTCGCGCTATTTTATTAGAAGTTGCATGCAAATCAAACACCGATCGCGCGGAAATCAACCATAATTAAACAGAAATTTGGGTGGTAGGTTAACAGAGACCTCCGATATCATAGTGGTGGGTTAACAGAAACCAAGTGCCATCGTGGTGAGTTTCTATCAGGCATCAAGCGGAAGCTAGCGACACCTTAGCCGCACCCCTTGCTTAAGTTTTCCACAAGTTGCATGCAAATCAAGCATGAATCGTAAGGAAATCAAATATAATTAAACAAAATTTGGGTGGTAGGTTAACAGAAACCTCCGATATCATAGTGGTGGGTTAACAGAAACCAAGTGCCATCGTGATGATTTTCTATCAGGAATTAAGGGGAAGCTAACGACACCTTAGCCGCACCCCTTGCTTAAGTTTTCCACAAGTTGCATGCAAATCAAGCACCAATCGTACGGAAATCAACCATAATTAAACAGAAATTTGGATGTAGGTTAACAGAGACCTCCGATATCATAGTGGTGGGTTAACAGAAACCAAGTGCCATCATGGTGAGTTTCTAGCAGGCATTAAGGGGAAGCCAACGACACCTTAGCCGGATCTCTCGCGCTATTTTTTCAGAAGTTGCATGCAAATCAAGCACCAATCCTACGGAAATCAACCATAATTAAACAGAAATTTAGGTGTAGGTTAACAGAGACCTCCGATATCATCGTGGTGAGTTTCTAGCAGGCATAAAGGGGAAGCTAACGACACCTTAGCCGGATCTATAGTGGTGGGTTAACAGAAACCAAGTGCCATCGTGGTGAGTTTCTAGCAGGCATAAAGGGGTAGCTAACGACACCTTAGCCGGATCTCTCGCGCTATTTCTCCAGAAATTGCTTGCAAATCAGGCACCAATCGTACGGAAATCAACAATAATTAAACAAAAATTGAGGTGTTAGGTTAACAGAGATCTCCGATATCACAGTGGTGGGTTAACAGAAACCAAGTGCCATCGTGGTGAGTTTCCAGCAGGCATTAAGGGGAAGCAAACGACACCTTAGCCGGATCTCTCGCGCTATTTTTTCAGAAGTTGCATGCAAATCAAGCACCAATCGTACGGAAATCAACCATAATTAAACAGAAATTTGGGTGTAGGTTAACAGAGACCTCCGATATCATAGTGGTGGGTTAACAGAAACCAAGTGCCATCGTGGTGAGTTTCTAGCAGGCATCAAATGGAAGCTAGCGACACCTTAGGCGCACCCCTGCTTAAGTTTTCCACAAGTTGCATGCAAATTAAACACCAATCGTAAGGAAATCAATTATAATTAAACAGAAATTTGGGTGTAGGTTAAAAGAGACCTCCGATATCATAGTGGGGGGTTAACAGAAACCAAGTGCCATCATGGTGAGTTTCTAGCAGGCATTAAAGGGAAGCTAACGACACCTTAGCTGGATCTCTCGTGCTATTTTTTCAGAAGTTGCATGCAAATCAAGCACCAATCGTACGGAAATCAACCATTGATCGGCTGGAATCAATTCAAAAACAGATCTTACTTTTTGCCCTAAGAGACTTTAGATGGGATTCTCGGCTTAATCTTCCTCATTATACTGATCGTTTGAAGCTAATAAATCTTCCTACTCTTTCCAGCCGTAGAGAAATGCTAGGCATAATATTCATTACTAAACTACTCACAGGGTCTATCGCAAGCACATTTCTTATTGCCGAAGTTAAACTTAATGTTCCTTCTCGGATTTCAAGACACCTTAAACCTCTTTATTTAAAACAGTGTAAAACTAATTATGAATTAAATGAACCTTTCCGATGTTTATGTCAAGATTTCAACTGTCTTTCCAGCACTTTTGATATTTCGGACTCACTTTTCACCATAAAAAGAGTTGTACTGTCCTTTCTCAATAAATGATTAACGGCGGTATAATATATATTTGATTCAGCTGATGAAGTTTTTTTTTCTGTAGCTGAGCAGCTTTGGATCTCGACGCTTAACAAACTTTTTCCTTTTAACAACTCGGCACAAAAAAAAATTAATTATAAAAAAAAAAAAAAAAAAAAAAAAGATCCGTACGTCATGCGGACTGTGCCCCTCGTGTCGGTTGGGCGGGAAAGAGGGTAACTGTTGGGCTTATTATTATTATTAAACAGAAATTTGGGTGATAGGTTAACAGAGACCTCCGATATCATCGTGGTGAGTTTCTAGCAGGCATAAAGGGGAAGCTAACGACACCTTAGCCGGATCTATAGTGGTGGGTTAACAGAAACCAAGTGCCATCGTGGTGAGTTTCTAGCAGGCATAAAAGGGAAGCTAACGACACCTTAGCCGGATCTCTCGCGCTATTTTTCCAGAAGTTGCTTGCAAATCAAGCACCAATCGCACGGAAATCAACCGTAATTAAACAGAAATTTAGGTGTTAGGTTAACAGAGATCTCCGATATCACAGTGGTGGGTTAACCGAAACCAAGTGCCATCGTGGTCGGTTTGCAGCAGGCATAACAGCCAACGACACCTTAGCCGGATCTCTCGCGCTATTTTTTTAGAAGTTGCATGCAAATCAAACACCGATCGCGCGGAAATCAACCATAATTAAACAGAAATTTGGGTGGTAGGTTAACAGAGACCTCCGATGTCATAGTGGTGGGTTAACAGAAACCAAGTGCCATCATGGTGAGTTTCTAGCAGGCATAAAGGGGAAGCTAACGACACCTTAGCCGGATCTCTCGCACTATTTTTCCAGCAGTTGCTTGCAAATCAAGCACCAATCGTACGGAAATCACTATAATTAAACAAAAATTTGGGTGGTAGGTTAACAGAGACCTCCGATATCATTTTGGTGGGTTAACAGAAACCAAGTGCCATCGTGGTGAGTTTCTAGCAGGCATCAAGCGGAAGCTAGCGACACCTTAGCCGCACCCCTTGCTTAAGTTTTCCACAAGTTGCATGCAAATCAAGCATGAATCGTAAGGAAATCAAATATAATTAAACAAAATTTGGGTGGTAGGTTAACAGAAACCTCCGATATCATAGTGGTGGGTTAACAGAAACCAAGTGCCATCGTGATGAGTTTCTCTCAGGAATTAAGGGGAAGCTAACGACACCTTAGCCGCACCCCTTGCTTAAGTTTTCCACAAGTTGCATGCAAATCAAGCACCAATCGTACGGAAATCAAACATAATTAAACAGAAATTTGGGTGTAGGTTAAAAGAGACCTCCGATATCATACTAGTGGGTTAACAGAAATCAAGTGCCATCGTGGTGAGTTTTTAGCAGGCATAAAAGGGAAGCTAACGACACCTTAGCTGGATCTCTCGTGCTATTTTTTCAGAAGTTGCATGCAAATCAAGCACCAATCGTACGGAAATCAACCATAATTAAACAGAAATTTGGGTGATAGGTTAACAGAGACCTCCGATATCATTTTGGTGGGTTAACAGAAACCAAGTGTCATCGTGGTGAGTTTCTAGCAGGCGTCAAGCGGAAGCTAACGACACCTTAGCCGCACTCCTTGCTTAAGTTTTCCACAAGTTGCATGCAAATCAGGCACCAATCGTACGGAATCAACAATAATTAAACAGAAATTTGGGTGTGGGTTAACAGAGACCTCCGATATCATAGTGGTGGGTTAACAGAAACCGAGTGCCATCATGGTGAGTTTCTAGCAGGCATAAAGGGGAAGCTAACGACACCTTAGCCGGATCTATAGTGGTGGGTTAACAGAAACCAAGTGCCATCGTGGTGAGTTTCTAGCAGGCATAAAGGGGTAGCTAACGACACCTTAGCCGGATCTCTCGCGCTATTTCTCCAGAAATTGCTTGCAAATCAGGCACCAATCGTACGGAAATCAACTATAATTAAACAAAAATTTAGGTGTTAGGTTAACAGAGATCTCCGATATCACAGTGGTGGGTTAACAGAAACCAAGTGCCATCGTGGTGAGTTTCCAGCAGGCATTAAGGGGAAGCCAACGACACCTTAGCCGGATCTCTCGCGCTATTTTTTCAGAAGTTGCATGCAAATCAAGCACCAATCGTACGGAAATCAACCATAATTAAACAGAAATTTGGGTGTAGGTTAACAGAGACCTCCGATATCATAGTGGTGGGTTAACAGAAACCAAGTGCCATCGTGGTGAGTTTCTAGCAGGCATTAAGTGGAAGCTAGCGACACCTTAGGCGCACCCCTGCTTAAGTTTTCCACAAGTTGCTTGCAAATCAAACACCAATCGTAAGGAAATCAAATATAATTAAACAGAAATTTGGGTGTAGGTTAAAAGAGACCTCCGATATCATAGTGGGGGGTTAACAGAAACCAAGTGCCATCGTGGTGAGTTTCTAGCAGGCATAAAAGGGAAGCTAACGACACCTTAGCTGGATCTCTCCTGCTATTTTTTCAGAAGTTGCATGCAAATCAAGCACCAATCGTACGGAAATCAACCATAATTAAACAGAAATTTGCGTGATAGGTTAACAGAGACCTCCGATATCATCGTGGTGAGTTTCTAGCAGGCATAAAGGGGAAGCTAACGACACCTTAGCCGGATCTATAGTGGTGGGTTACCAGAAACCAAGTGCCATCGTGGTGAGTTTCTAGCAGGCATAAAAGGGAAGCTAACGACACCTTAGCCGGATCTCTCGCGCTATTCTTCCAGAAGTTGCTTGCAAATCAAGCACCAATCGCACGGAAATCAACCGTAATTAAACAGAAATTTGGGTGTAGGTTAACAGAGACCTCCGATATCATAGTGGTGGGTTAACAGAAACCAAGTGCCATCGTGGTGAGTTTCTAGCAGGCATAAAGGGGAAGCTAACGACACCTTAGCCGGATCTATAGTGGTGGGTTACCAGAAACCAAGTGCCATCGTGGTGAGTTTCTAGCAGGCATAAAAGGGAAGCTAACGACACCTTAGCCGGATCTCTCGCGCTATTCTTCCAGAAGTTGCTTGCAAATCAAGCACCAATCGCACGGAAATCAACCGTAATTAAACAGAAATTTGGGTGTAGGTTAACAGAGACCTCCGATATCATAGTGGTGGGTTAACAGAAACCAAGTGCCATCGTGGTGAGTTTCTAGCAGGCATAAAGTTGAAGCTAACGACACGTTAGCCGGATCTCTCGCGCTATTTTCCAGAAGTTGCTTGCAAATCAAGCACCACCCGTACGGAAATCAACTATAATTAAACAAAAATTTGGGTAGTAGGTTAACAGAGACCTCCGATATCACAGTGGTGGGTTAACAGAAACCAAGTGCCATCACGGTGAGTTTCTAGCAGGCATTAAGGGGAAGGCAACGACACCTTAGCCGGATCTCCCGCGCTATTTTTTCAGAAGTTGCATGCAAATCAAACACCGATCGCGCGGAAATCAACCATAATTAAACAGAAATTTGGGTGGTAGGTTAACAGAGACCTCCGATATCATAGTGGTGGGTTAACGGAAACCAAGGCATGAAGCGGAAGCTAGCGACACCTTAGCCGCACCCCTTGCTTAAATTTTGCATAAGTTGCATGCAAATAAAGCACCAATCGTACGGAATCAACAATAATTAAACAGAAATTTGGGTGTAGGTTAACAGAGACCTCCGATATCATAGTGGTGGGTTAACAGAAACCAAGTGCCATCGTGGTGAGTTTCTAGCAGGCATTAAGTGGAAGCTAGCGACACCTTAGGCGCACCCCTGCCTAAGTTTTCCACAAGTTGCATGCAAATCAAACACCAATCGTAAGGAAATCAAATATAATTAAACAGAAATTTGGGTGTAGGTTAAAAGAGACCTCCGATATCATAGTGGTGGGTTAACAGAAACCAAGTGCCATCGTGGTGAGTTTCTAGCAGGCATAAAGGGGTAGCAAACGACACCTTAGCCGGATCTATCGCGCTATTTTTCCAGAAATTGCTTGCAAATCAGGCACCAATCGTACGGAAATCAACTATAATTAAACAAAAATTTGGGTGTTAGGTTAACAGAGACCTCCGATATCATAGTGGTGGGTTAACAGAAACCAAGTGCCATCGTGGTGAGTTTCTAGCAGGCATAAAGTTGAAGCTAACGACACCTTAGCCGGAGCTCTCGCGCTATTCTTCCAGAAGTTGCTTGCAAATCAAGCACCAATCGCACGGAAATCAACCGTAATTAAACGGAAATTTGGGTGTAGGTTAACAGAGACCTCCGATATCATAGTGGTGGGTTAACAGAAACCAAGTGTCATCATGGTGAGTTTCTAGCAGGCATAAAGTTGAAGCTAACGACACCTTAGCCGGATTTCTCGTGCTAATTTCCAGAAGTTGGTTGCAAATCAAGCACCAGTCGTACGGAAATCAACCATAATTAAACAGAAATTTGGGTGTAGGTTAAAAGAGACCTCCGACATCATAGTGGGGGGTTAACAGAAACCAAGTGCCATCGTGGTGAGTTTCTAGCAGGCATCAAGCGGAAGCTAGCGGCACCTTAGTCGCACCCCTTGCTTAAGTTTTCCACAAGTTGCATGCAAATCAAGCATGAATCGTAAGGAAATCAAATATAATTAAACAAAATTTGGGTGGTAGGTTAATAGAGACCTCCGATATCATAGTGGTGGGTTAACAGAAACCAAGTGCCATCGTGATGAGTTTCAAGCAGGAATTAAGGGGAAGCTAACGACACCTTAGCCGCACCCCTTGCTTAAGTTTTCCACAAGTTGCATGCAAATCAAGCACCAATCGTACGGAAATCAACCATAATTAAACAGAAATTTGGGTGTAGGTTAACAGAGACCTCCGATATCATAGTGGTGGGTTAACAGAAACCAAGTGCCATCGTGGTGAGTTCCTAGCAGGCATAAAAGGGAAGCTAATGACAGCTAAGCCGGATCTCTCGCGCTATTTTTTCAGAAGTTGCATGCAAACCAAGCACCAATCGTACGGAAATCAACCATAATTAAACAGAAATTTGAGTGGTAGGTTAACAGAGACCTCCGATATCATAGTGGTGGGTTAACAGAAACCAAGTGCCATCGTGGTGAGTTTCTAGCAGGCATAAAGGGGAAGCTAACGACACCTTAGCCGGATCTATAGTGGTGGGTTAACAGAAACCAAGTGCCATCGTGGTGAGTTTCTAGCAGGCATAAAGGGGAAGCTAACGACACCTTAGCCGGATCTATCGCGCTATTTTTCCAGAAGTTGCTTGCAAATCAGGCACCAATAGTACGGAAATCAACTATAATTAAACAAAAATTTGGGTGGTAGGTTAACAGAGACCTCCAATATCACAGTGGTGGGTTAACAGAAACCAAGTGCCATCGTTGTGAGTTTCTAGCAGGCATCAAGCGGAAGCTACCGACACCTTAGCCGCACCCCTTGCTTAAGTTTTCCACAAGTTGTATGCAAATCAAGCACCAATCTTAAGGAAATCAAATATAATTAAACAGAAATTTGGATGGTAGGTTAACAGAGACCTCCGATATCATAGTGGTGGGTTAACAGAAACCAAGTGCCATCATGGTGAGTTTCTACCAGGTATAAAGGGGAAGGTATAAAGGGGACCTAAGCCGGATCTCTCGCGCTATTTTTTCAGAAGTTGCATGCAAACCAAGCACCAATCGTACGGAAATCAACCATAATTAAACAGAAATTTGAGTGGTAGGTTAACAGAGACCTCCGATATCATAGTGGTGGGTTAACAGAAACCAAGTGCCATCGTGGTGAGTTTCTAGCAGGCATAAAGGGGAAGCTAACGACACCTTAGCCGCACCCCTTGCTTAAGTTTTCCACAAGTTGCATGCAAATCAAGCACCAATCGTACGGAAATCAACCATAATTAAACAGAAATTTGGGTAATAGGTTAACAGAGACCTCCGATATCATTGTGGTGGGTTAACAGAAACCAAGTGTCATCGTGGTGAGTTTCTAGCAGGCGTCAAGCGGAAGCTAACGACACCTTAGCCGCACCCCTTGCTTAAGTTTTCCACAAGTTGCATGCAAATCAAGCACCAATCGTACGGAGTCAACAATAATTAAACAAAAATTTGGGTGGTAGGTTAACAGAGACCTCCGATATCACAGTGGTGGGTTAACAGAAACCAAGTGCCATCGTGGTGAGATTCTAGCAGGCATTAAGGGGAAGCTAACGACATCTTAGCCGGATCTCTCGTGCTATTTTTTCAGAAGTTACATGCAAATCAAGCACCAATCGTACGGAAATCAACCATAATTAAACAGAAATTTGCGTAATAGGTTAACAGAGACCTCCGATATCATAGTGGTGGGTTAACAGAAACCAAGTGCCATCATGGTGAGTTTCTAGCAGGCATCAAGCGGAAGCTAACGACACCTAAGCCGCACCCCTTGCTTAAGTTTTCCACAAGTTGCATGCAAATCAAGCACCAATCGTAAGGAAATCAAACATAATTAAACAAAAATTTGGGTGTTAGGTTAACAGAGACCTCCGATATCATAGTGGTGGGTTAATAGAAACCAAGTGCCATCGTGGTGAGTTTCTAGCAGCCATAAAGGGGAAGCTAACGACACCTAAGCCGGATCTTTCGCGCTATTTTTTCAGAAGTTGCATGCAAATCAATCACCAATCGTACGGAAATCAACCATAATTAAACATAAATTTGGGTGGTAGGTTAACAGCGACCTCCGATATCATAGTGGTGGGTTAACAGAAACCAAGTGCCATCATAGTGAGTTTCTAGCAGGTATCAAGCGGAAGCTAACGACACCTTAGCCGCACCCTTTGCTTAAGTTTTCCGCAAGTTGCATGCAAATCAAGCACCAAGCGTACGGAAATCAACCATAATTAAACAGAAATTTGGGTGTAGGTTAACAGAGACCTCCGATATCATAGTGGTGGGTTAACAGAAACCAAGTGCCATCGTGGTTAGTTGCTAGCATGCATAAAGGGAAAGCTAACGACACCTAAGCCGGATCTCTCGCGCTATTTCTTTGAGAAGTTGCATGCGAATCAAACACCAATCGTAAGGAAATCAAACATAATTAAACAGAAATTTGGGTGGTAGGTTAACAGAGACCTCCGAAATCATAGTGGTGGGTTAACAGAAACCAAGTGCCATCGTGGTGAGTTTCTAGCAGGCATAAAGTTGAAGCTAACGACACCTTAGCCGGAGCTCTCGCGCTATTCTTCCAGAAGTTGCTTGCAAATCAAGCACCAATCGCACGGAAATCAACCGTAATTAAACGGAAATTTGGGTGTAGGTTAACAGAGACCTCCGATATCATAGTGGTGGGTTAACAGAAACCAAGTGTCATCATGGTGAGTTTCTAGCAGGCATAAAGTTGAAGCTAACGACACCTTAGCCGGATTTCTCGTGCTAATTTCCAGAAGTTGGTTGCAAATCAAGCACCAGTCGTACGGAAATCAACCATAATTAAACAGAAATTTGGGTGTAGGTTAACAGAGACCTCCGACATCATAGTGGGGGGTTAACAGAAACCAAGTGCCATCGTGGTGAGTTTCTAGCAGGCATCAAGCGGAAGCTAGCGGCACCTTAGTCGCACCCCTTGCTTAAGTTTTCCACAAGTTGCATGCAAATCAAGCATGAATCGTAAGGAAATCAAATATAATTAAACAAAATTTGGGTGGTAGGTTAATAGAGACCTCCGATATCATAGTGGTGGGTTAACAGAAACCAAGTGCCATCGTGATGAGTTTCAAGCAGGAATTAAGGGGAAGCTAACGACACCTTAGCCGCACCCCTTGCTTAAGTTTTCCACAAGTTGCATGCAAATCAAGCACCAATCGTACGGAAATCAACCATAATTAAACAGAAATTTGGGTGTAGGTTAACAGAGACCTCCGATATCATAGTGGTGGGTTAACAGAAACCAAGTGCCATCGTGGTGAGTTCCTAGCAGGCATAAAAGGGAAGCTAATGACAGCTAAGCCGGATCTCTCGCGCTATTTTTTCAGAAGTTGCATGCAAACCAAGCACCAATCGTACGGAAATCAACCATAATTAAACAGAAATTTGAGTGGTAGGTTAACAGAGACCTCCGATATCATAGTGGTGGGTTAACAGAAACCAAGTGCCATCGTGGTGAGTTTCTAGCAGGCATAAAGGGGAAGCTAACGACACCTTAGCCGGATCTATAGTGGTGGGTTAACAGAAACCAAGTGCCATCGTGGTGAGTTTCTAGCAGGCATAAAGGGGAAGCTAACGACACCTTAGCCGGATCTATCGCGCTATTTTTCCAGAAGTTGCTTGCAAATCAGGCACCAATAGTACGGAAATCAACTATAATTAAACAAAAATTTGGGTGGTAGGTTAACAGAGACCTCCAATATCACAGTGGTGGGTTAACAGAAACCAAGTGCCATCGTTGTGAGTTTCTAGCAGGCATCAAGCGGAAGCTACCGACACCTTAGCCGCACCCCTTGCTTAAGTTTTCCACAAGTTGTATGCAAATCAAGCACCAATCTTAAGGAAATCAAATATAATTAAACAGAAATTTGGATGGTAGGTTAACAGAGACCTCCGATATCATAGTGGTGGGTTAACAGAAACCAAGTGCCATCATGGTGAGTTTCTACCAGGTATAAAGGGGAAGCTAATGACACCTAAGCCGGATCTCTCGCGCTATTTTTTCAGAAGTTGCATGCAAACCAAGCACCAATCGTACGGAAATCAACCATAATTAAACAGAAATTTGAGTGGTAGGTTAACAGAGACCTCCGATATCATAGTGGTGGGTTAACAGAAACCAAGTGCCATCGTGGTGAGTTTCTAGCAGGCATAAAGGGGAAGCTAACGACACCTTAGCCGCACCCCTTGCTTAAGTTTTCCACAAGTTGCATGCAAATCAAGCACCAATCGTACGGAAATCAACCATAATTAAACAGAAATTTGGGTAATAGGTTAACAGAGACCTCCGATATCATTGTGGTGGGTTAACAGAAACCAAGTGTCATCGTGGTGAGTTTCTAGCAGGCGTCAAGCGGAAGCTAACGACACCTTAGCCGCACCCCTTGCTTAAGTTTTCCACAAGTTGCATGCAAATCAAGCACCAATCGTACGGAGTCAACAATAATTAAACAAAAATTTGGGTGGTAGGTTAACAGAGACCTCCGATATCACAGTGGTGGGTTAACAGAAACCAAGTGCCATCGTGGTGAGATTCTAGCAGGCATTAAGGGGAAGCTAACGACATCTTAGCCGGATCTCTCGTGCTATTTTTTCAGAAGTTACATGCAAATCAAGCACCAATCGTACGGAAATCAACCATAATTAAACAGAAATTTGCGTAATAGGTTAACAGAGACCTCCGATATCATAGTGGTGGGTTAACAGAAACCAAGTGCCATCATGGTGAGTTTCTAGCAGGCATCAAGCGGAAGCTAACGACACCTAAGCCGCACCCCTTGCTTAAGTTTTCCACAAGTTGCATGCAAATCAAGCACCAATCGTAAGGAAATCAAACATAATTAAACAAAAATTTGGGTGTTAGGTTAACAGAGACCTCCGATATCATAGTGGTGGGTTAATAGAAACCAAGTGCCATCGTGGTGAGTTTCTAGCAGCCATAAAGGGGAAGCTAACGACACCTAAGCCGGATCTTTCGCGCTATTTTTTCAGAAGTTGCATGCAAATCAATCACCAATCGTACGGAAATCAACCATAATTAAACATAAATTTGGGTGGTAGGTTAACAGCGACCTCCGATATCATAGTGGTGGGTTAACAGAAACCAAGTGCCATCATAGTGAGTTTCTAGCAGGTATCAAGCGGAAGCTAACGACACCTTAGCCGCACCCTTTGCTTAAGTTTTCCGCAAGTTGCATGCAAATCAAGCACCAAGCGTACGGAAATCAACCATAATTAAACAGAAATTTGGGTGTAGGTTAACAGAGACCTCCGATATCATAGTGGTGGGTTAACAGAAACCAAATGCCATCGTGGTGAGTTTCTAGCAGGCATAAAGGGGAAGCTAACGACACCTAAGCCGGATGTCTCGCGCTATTTTTCCAGAAGTTGCTGCAAATCAAGCACCAATCGTACGGAAATCAAACATAATTAAACAAAAATTTGGGTGGTAGGTTAACAGAGACCTCCGATATCATAGTGGTGGGTTAATAGAAACCAAGTGCCATCGTGGTGAGTTTCTAGCAGGCATAAAGGGGAAGCTAACGACACCTAAGCCGGATCTCTCGCGCTATTTTTTCAGAAGTTGCATGCAAATCAATCACCAATCGTACGGAAATCAACCATAATTAAACATAAATTTGGGTGGTAGGTTAACAGCGACCTCCGATATCATAGTGGTGAGATTCTTGCAGGCATAAAGGGGAAGCTTACGATACCTTAGCCGGATCTCTCGAGCTATTTTTCCAGAAGTTGCTTGCAAATCAATCACCAATCGTACGGAAATCAACTATAATTAAACAAACATTTGGGTGGTAGGTTAACAGAGACCTCCGATATCACAGTGGTGGGTTAACAGAAACCAAGTGCCATCGTGGTGAGATTCTAGCAGGCATTAAGGGGAAGTTAACGACATCTTAGCCGGGTCTCTCGTGCTATTTTTTCAGAAGTTGCATACAAATCAAGCACCAATCGTACGGAAATCAACCATAATTAAACAGAAATTTGCGTAATAGGTTAACAGAGACCTCCGATATCATTGTGGTGGGTTAACAGAAACCAAGTGCCATCATGGTGAGTTTCTAGCAGGCATCAAGCGGAAGCTAACGACACCTAAGCCGCACCACTTGCTTAAGTTTTCCCCAAGTTGCATGCAAATCAAGCACCAATATTAAGGAAATCAAACATAATTAAACAAAAATTTGGGTGGTAGGTTAACAGAGACCTCCGATATCATAGTGGTGGGTTAATAGAAACCAAGTGCCATCGTGGTGAGTTTCTAGCAGGCATAAAGGGGAAGCTAACGACACCTAAGCCGGATCTCTCGCGCTATTATTTCAGAAGTTGCATGCAAATCAAACACCAATCGTACGGAAATCAACCATAATTAAACAGAAATTTGCGTAATAGGTTAACAGAGACCTCCGATATCATTGTGGTGGGTTAACAGAAACCAAGTGCCATCATGGTGAGTGTCTAGCAGGCATCAAGCGGAAGCTAACGACACCTAAGCCGCACCCCTTGCTTAAGTTTTCCACAAGTTGCATGCAAATCAAGCACCAATCGTAAGGAAATCAAACATAATTAAACAAAAATTTGGGTGGTAGGTTAACAGAGACCTCCGATATCATAGTGGTGGGTTAACAGAAACCAAGTGCCATCGTGGTGAGTTTCTAGCAGGCATAAAGGGGAAGCTAACGACACCTAAGCCGGATCTCTCACGCCATTTTTTCAGAAGTTGCATGCAAATCAATCACCAATCGTACGGAAATCAACCATAATTAAACATAAATTTGGGTGGTAGGTTAACAGCGACCTCCGATATCATAGTGGTGGGGTTAACAGAAACCAAGTGCCATCATAGTGAGTTTCTAGCAGGTATCAAGCGGAAGCTAACGACACCTTAGCCGCACCCTTTGCTTAAGTTTTCCGCAAGTTGCATGGAAATCAAGCACCAATCGTAAGAAATCAAACATAATTAAACAAAAATTTGGGTGGTAGGTTAACAGAGACCTCCGATATCATAGTGGTGGGTTAACAGAAACCAAGTGCCATCATGGTGAGTTTCTAGCAGGCATAAAGGTAAAGCTAACGACACCTAAGCGGATCTCTCGCGCTATTCTTTCAAAAGTTGCATGCAAATCAAACACCAGTCGTAAGCAAATCCAGCATAATAAACAAAAATTTGGGTGGTAGGTTAACAGAGACCTCCGATATCATAGTGGTAGGTTAATAGAAACCAAGTGGCATCGTGGTGAGTTTCTAGCAGGCATAAAGGGGAAGCTAACGACACCTAAGCCGGATCTCTCGCGCTATTTTTTCAGAAGTTGCATGCAAATCAATCACCAATCGTACGGAAATCAACCATAATAAACATAAATTTGGGTGGTAGGTTAACAGCGACCTCCGATATCATAGTGGTGAGATTCTAGCAGGCATTAAGCGGAAGCTAACAACACCTTAGCCGATCTCTCGTGCTATTTTTTTCAGAAGTGGCATGCAAATCAAGCACCAATCATACGGAAATCAACCATAATTAAACAGAAGTTTGGGTAATAGGTTAACAGAGACCTCCGATATCATTGTGGTGGGTTATAACAGAAACCAAGTGTCATCGTGGTGAGATTCTAGCAGGCATAAAGGGGAAGCTAACGTCACTTAAGCCGGATCTCTCGAGCTATTTTTTCAGAAGTTTCATGCAAATCAATCACCAATCGTACGGAAATCAACCATAATTAAACATAAATTTGGGTGGTAGGTTAAACCGCGACCTCCGATATCATAGTGGTGGGTTAACAGGAAACCAAGTGCCATCATAGTGAGTTTCTAGCAGGTATCAAGCGGATGCTAACGACACCTTAGCCGCACCTTTTGCTTAAGTTTTCCGCAAGTTGCATGCAAATCAAGCACCAATCGTACGGAAATCACCATAATTAAACAGAAATTTGGGTGTAGGTTAACAGAGACCTCCGATATCATAGTGGTGGGTTAACAGAAACCAAATGCCATCGTGGTGAGTTTCTAGCAGGCATAAAGGGGAAGCTAACGACACCTAAGCCGGATCTCTCGCGCTATTTTCCAGAAGTTGCTTGCAAATCAAGCACCAATCGTACGGAAATCAAACATAATTAAACAAAAATTTGGGCGGTAGGTTAACAGAGACCTCCGATATCATAGTGGTGGGTTAACAGAAACCAAGTGCCATCGTGGTGAGTTTCTAGCAGGCATAAAGGTAAGCTAACGACACCTTAGCCGGATTTCTCGCGCTATTTTTTCAGAAGTTGCATGCAAATCAAACACCAATCGTAAGGAAATCAAACATAATTAAACAGAAATTTGGGTGGTAGGTTAACAGAGACCTCCGAAATCATAGTGGTGGGTTAACAGAAGCCAAGTCCCATCGTGGTGAGTTTCTAGTAGGCATAAAGGGAAAGCTAACGACACCTAAGCGGATCTCTCGCGCTATTCTTTCAAAAGTTGCATGCAAATCAAACACCAGTCGTAAGCAAATCAAACATAATTAAACAAAAATTTGGGTGGTAGGTTAAAAGAGACCTCCGATATCACAGTGGTGGGTTAACAGAAATCAAGTGCCATCGTCGTGAGATTCTAGCAGGCATTAAGGGAAGCTAACGACACCTTAGCGGGATCTCTCGTGCTATTTTTTCAGAAGTTGCATGCAAATCAAGCACCAATCGTACGGAAATCAACCATAATTAACAGAAATTTGGGTGTAGGTTAACAGGGACCTCCGATGTCATAGTGGTGGGTTAACAGAAACCAAGTGCCATCGTGGTGAGTTTCTAGCAGGCATAAAGGGGAAGCTAACGACAACCTAAGCCGGATCTCTCGCTCCATTTTTTCAGAAGTTGCATGCAAATCAATCACCAATCGTACGGAAATCAACCATAATTAAACATAATTTGGGTGGTAGGTTAACAGCGACCTCCGATATCATAGTGGTGAGATTCTAGCAGGCATTAAGGGGAAGTTGCATGCAAATCAAGCACCAATCGTACGGAAATCAGCCATAATTAAACAGAAATTTGGGTGGTAGGTTAACAGAGACCTCCGATATCATAGTGGTGGGTTAACAGAAACCAAGTGCCATCGTGGTGAGTTTCTAGCAGGCATCAAGCGGAAGCTAACGACACCTAAGCCGCACCCATTGCTTAAGTTTTCCAGAAGTTGCATGCAAATCAAGCACCAGTCATAAGGAAATCAAACATAATTAAACAGAAATTTGGGTGGTAGGTTAAC
Source organism: Anomoia purmunda (assembly GCA_951828415.1). Taxonomy (NCBI): domain Eukaryota; kingdom Metazoa; phylum Arthropoda; class Insecta; order Diptera; family Tephritidae; genus Anomoia; species Anomoia purmunda. The sequence continues at coordinate 37,727,764 of OX639994.1, read as the reverse complement.
AGAGACCTCCGAAATCATAGTGGTGGGTTAACAGAAGCCAAGTGCCATCGTGGTGAGTTTCTAGCAGGCATAAAGGTAAAGCTAACGACACCTAAGCGGATCTCTCGCGCTATTCTTTCAAAAGTTGCATGCAAATCAAACACCAGTCGTAAGCAAATCAAACATAATTAAACAAAAATTTGGGTGGTAGGTTAACAGAGACCTCCGATATCATAGTGGTGGGTTAATAGAAACCAAGTAGCATCGTGGTGAGTTTCTAGCAGGCATAAAGGGGAAGCTAACGACACCTAAGCCGGATCTCTCGCGCTATTTTTTCAGAAGTTGCATGCAAATCAATCACCAATCGTACGGAAATCAACCATAATTAAACATAAATTTGGGTGGTAGGTTAACAGCGACCTCCGATATCATAGTGGTGAGATTCTAGCAGGCATTAAGCGGAAGCTAACAACACCTTAGCCGGATCTCTCGTGCTATTTTTTTCAGAAGTGGCATGCAAATCAAGCACCAATCATACGGAAATCAACCATAATTAAACAGAAGTTTGGGTAATAGGTTAACAGAGACCTCCGATATCATTGTGGTGGGTTAACAGAAACCAAGTGTCATCGTGGTGAGATTCTAGCAGGCATAAAGGGGAAGCTAACGACACCTAAGCCGGATCTCTCGAGCTATTTTTTCAGAAGTTTCATGCAAATCAATCACCAATCGTACGGAAATCAACCATAATTAAACATAAATTTGGGTGGTAGGTTAACAGCGACCTCCGATATCATAGTGGTGGGTTAACAGAAACCAAGTGCCATCATAGTGAGTTTCTAGCAGGTATCAAGCGGATGCTAACGACACCTTAGCCGCACCCTTTGCTTAAGTTTTCCGCAAGTTGCATGCAAATCAAGCACCAATCGTACGGAAATCAACCATAATTAAACAGAAATTTGGGTGTAGGTTAACAGAGACCTCCGATATCATAGTGGTGGGTTAACAGAAACCAAATGCCATCGTGGTGAGTTTCTAGCAGGCATAAAGGGGAAGCTAACGTTACCTAAGCCGGATCTCTCGCGCTATTTTTCCAGAAGTTGCTTGCAAATCAAGCACCAATCGTACGGAAATCAAACATAATTAAACAAAAATTTGGGTGGTAGGTTAACAGAGACCTCCGATATCATAGTGGTGGGTTAACAGAAACCAAGTGCCATCGTGGTGAGTTTCTAGCAGGCATAAAGGTAAAGCTAACGACACCTTAGCCGGATCTCTCGCGCTATTTTTTCAGAAGTTGCATGCAAATCAAACACCAATCGTAAGGAAATCAAACATAATTAAACAGAAATTTGGGTGGTAGGTTAACAGAGACCTCCGAAATCATAGTGGTGGGTTAACAGAAGCCAAGTGCCATCGTGGTGAGTTTCTAGCAGGCATAAAGGGAAAGCTAACGACACCTAAGCGGATCTCTCGCGCTATTCTTTCAAAAGTTGCATGCAAATCAAACACCAGTCGTAAGCAAATCAAACATAATTAAACAAAAATTTGGGTGGTAGGTTAAAAGAGACCTCCGATATCACAGTGGTGGGTTAACAGAAATCAAGTGCCATCGTCGTGAGATTCTAGCAGGCATTAAGGGGAAGCTAACGACACCTTAGCGGGATCTCTCGTGCTATTTTTTCAGAAGTTGCATGCAAATCAAGCACCAATCGTACGGAAATCAACCATAATTAAACAGAAATTTGGGTGTAGGTTAACAGGGACCTCCGATGTCATAGTGGTGGGTTAACAGAAACCAAGTGCCATCGTGGTGAGTTTCTAGCAGGCATAAAGGGGAAGCTAACGACACCTAAGCCGGATCTCTCGCTCCATTTTTTCAGAAGTTGCATGCAAATCAATCACCAATCGTACGGAAATCAACCATAATTAAACATAAATTTGGGTGGTAGGTTAACAGCGACCTCCGATATCATAGTGGTGAGATTCTAGCAGGCATTAAGGGGAAGTTGCATGCAAATCAAGCACCAATCGTACGGAAATCAACCATAATTAAACATAAATTTGGGTGGCAGGTTAACAGCGACCTCCGATATCATAGTAGTGAGATTCTAGCAGGCATAAAGGGGAAGCTTACGATACCTTAGCCGGATCTCTCGAGCTATTTTTCCAGAAGTTGCTTGCAAATCAATCACCAATCGTACGGAAATCAACTATAATTAAACAAACATTTGGGTGGTAGGTTAACAGAGACCTCCGATATCACAGTGGTGGGTTAACAGAAACCAAGTGCCATCGTGGTGAGATTCTAGCAGGCATTAAGGGGAAGCTAACGACATCTTAGCCGGATCTCTCGTGCTATTTTTTCAGAAGTTGCATACAAATCAAGCACCAATCGTACGGAAATCAACCATAATTAAACAGAAATTTGCGTAATAGGTTAACAGAGACCTCCGATATCATTGTGGTGGGTTAACAGAAACCAAGTGCCATCATGGTGAGTTTCTAGCAGGCATCAAGCGGAAGCTAACGACACCTAAGCCGCACCACTTGCTTAAGTTTTCCACAAGTTGCATGCAAATCAAGCACCAATATTAAGGAAATCAAACATAATTAAACAAAAATTTGGGTGGTAGGTTAACAGAGACCTCCGATATCATAGTGGTGGGTTAATAGAAACCAAGTGCCATCGTGGTGAGTTTCTAGCAGGCATAAAGGGGAAGCTAACGACACCTAAGCCGGATCTCTCGCGCTATTATTTCAGAAGTTGCATGCAAATCAAACACCAATCGTACGGAAATCAACCATAATTAAACAGAAATTTGCGTAATAGGTTAACAGAGACCTCCGATATCATTGTGGTGGGTTAACAGAAACCAAGTGCCATCATGGTGAGTGTCTAGCAGGCATCAAGCGGAAGCTAACGACACCTAAGCCGCACCCCTTGCTTAAGTTTTCCACAAGTTGCATGCAAATCAAGCACCAATCGTAAGGAAATCAAACATAATTAAACAAAAATTTGGGTGGTAGGTTAACAGAGACCTCCGATATCATAGTGGTGGGTTAACAGAAACCAAGTGCCATCGTGGTGAGTTTCTAGCAGGCATAAAGGGGAAGCTAACGACACCTAAGCCGGATCTCTCACGCTATTTTTTCAGAAGTTGCATGCAAATCAATCACCAATCGTACGGAAATCAACCATAATTAAACATAAATTTGGGTGGTAGGTTAACAGCGACCTCCGATATCATAGTGGTGGGTTAACAGAAACCAAGTGCCATCATAGTGAGTTTCTAGCAGGTATCAAGCGGAAGCTAACGACACCTTAGCCGCACCCTTTGCTTAAGTTTTCCGCAAGTTGCATGGAAATCAAGCACCAATCGTAAGGAAATCAAACATAATTAAACAAAAAATTTGGGTGGTAGGTTAACAGAGACCTCCGATATCATAGTGGTGGGTTAACAGAAACCAAGTGCCATCATGGTGAGTTTCTAGCAGGCATAAAGGTAAAGCTAACGACACCTAAGCGGATCTCTCGCGCTATTCTTTCAAAAGTTGCATGCAAATCAAACACCAGTCGTAAGCAAATCAAACATAATTAAACAAAAATTTGGGTGGTAGGTTAACAGAGACCTCCGATATCATAGTGGTGGGTTAATAGAAACCAAGTGGCATCGTGGTGAGTTTCTAGCAGGCATAAAGGGGAAGCTAACGACACCTATGCCGGATCTCTCGCGCTATTTTTTCAGAAGTTGCATGCAAATCAATCACCAATCGTACGGAAATCAACCATAATTAAACATAAATTTGGGTGGTAGGTTAACAGCGACCTCCGATATCATAGTGGTGAGATTCTAGCAGGCATAAAGGGGAAGCTAACGACACCTAAGCCGGATCTCTCGAGCTATTTTTGCAGAAGTTTCATGCAAATCAATCACCAATCGTACGGAAATCAACCATAATTAAACATAAATTTTGGGTGGTAGGTTAACAGCGACCTCCGATATCATAGTGGTGGGTTAACAGAAACCAAGTGCCATCATAGTGAGTTTCTAGCAGGTATCAAGCGGATGCTAACGACACCTTAGCCGCACCCTTTGCTTAAGTTTTCCGCAAGTTGCATGCAAATCAAGCACCAATCGTACGGAAATCAACCATAATTAAACAGAAATTTGGGTGTAGGTTAACAGAGACCTCCGATATCATAGTGGTGGGTTAACAGAAACCAAATGCCATCGTGGTGAGTTTCTAGCAGGCATAAAGGGGAAGCTAACGTTACCTAAGCCGATTCTCTCGCGCTATTTTTCCAGAAGTTGCTTGCAAATCAAGCACCAATCGTACGGAAATCAAACATAATTAAACAAAAATTTGGGTGGTAGGTTAACAGAGACCTCCGATATCATAGTGGTGGGTTAACAGAAACCAAGTGCCATCGTGGTGAGTTTCTAGCAGGCATAAAGGTAAAGCTAACGACACCTTAGCCGGATCTCTCGCGCTATTTTTTCAGAAGTTGCATGCAAATCAAACACCAATCGTAAGGAAATCAAACATAATTAAACAGAAATTTGGGTGGTAGGTTAACAGAGACCTCCGAAATCATAGTGGTGGGTTAACAGAAGCCAAGTGCCATCGTGGTGAGTTTCTAGCAGGCATAAAGGGAAAGCTAACGACACCTAAGCGGATCTCTCGCGCTATTCTTTCAAAAGTTGCATGCAAATCAAACACCAGTCGTAAGCAAATCAAACATAATTAAACAAAAATTTGGGTGGTAGGTTAAAAGAGACCTCCGATATCACAGTGGTGGGTTAACAGAAATCAAGTGCCATCGTCGTGAGATTCTAGCAGGCATTAAGGGGAAGCTAACGACACCTTAGCGGGATCTCTCGTGCTATTTTTTCAGAAGTTGCATGCAAATCAAGCACCAATCGTACGGAAATCAACCATAATTAAACAGAAATTTGGGTGTAGGTTAACAGGGACCTCCGATGTCATAGTGGCGGGTTAACAGAAACCAAGTGCCATCGTGGTGAGTTTCTAGCAGGCATAAAGGGGAAGCTAACGACACCTAAGCCGGATCTCTCGCTCCATTTTTTCAGAAGTTGCATGCAAATCAATCACCAATCGTACGGAGATCAACCATAATTAAACATAAATTTGGGTGGTAGGTTAACAGCGACCTCCGATATCATAGTGGTGAGATTCTAGCAGGCATTAAGGGGAAGTTGCATGCAAATCAAGCACCAATCGTACGGAAATCAGCCATAATTAAACAGAAATTTGGGTGGTAGGTTAACAGAGACCTCCGATATCATAGTGGTGGGTTAACAGAAACCAAGTGCCATCGTGGTGAGTTTCTAGCAGGCATCAAGCGGAAGCTAACGACACCTAAGCCGCACCCATTGCTTAAGTTTTCCAGAAGTTGCATGCAAATCAAGCACCAGTCATAAGGAAATCAAACATAATTAAGCAAAAATTTGGGTGGTAGGTTAACAGAGACCTCCGATATCATAGTGGTGGGTTAAAAGAAACCAAGGGCCATCGTGGTGAGTTTCTAGCAGGCATAAAGGGGAAGCTATCGACACCTTAGCCGGATCTCTCGCGCTATTTTTTCAGAAGTTGCATGCAAATCAATCACCAATCGTACGGAAATCAACCATAATTAAACATAAACTTGAGTGGTAGGTTAACAGCGACCTCCGATATCATAGTGGTGGGTTAACAGAAACTAAGTGCCATCATAGTGAGTTTCTAGCAGGCATCAAGCGGAAGCTAACGACACCTAAGCCGCACCCTTTGCTTAAGTTTTCCGCAAGTTGCATGCAAATCAAGCACCAATCGTACGGAAATCAACCATAATTAAACAGAAATTTGGGTGTAGGTTAACAGAGACCTCCGATATCATAGTGGTGGGTTAACAGAAACCAAATGCCATCGTGGTGAGTTTCTAGCAGGCATAAAGGGGAAGCTAACGTTACCTAAGCCGGATCTCTCGCGCTATTTTTCCAGAAGTTGCTTGCAAATCAAGCACCAATCGTACGGAAATCAAACATAATTAAACAAAAATTTGGGTGGTAGGTTAACAGAGACCTCCGATATCATAGTGGTGGGTTAACAGAAACCAAGTGCCATCGTGGTGAGTTTCTAGCAGGCATAAAGGTAAAGCTAACGACACCTTAGCCGGATCTCTCGCGCTATTTTTTCAGAAGTTGCATGCAAATCAAACACCAATCGTAAGGAAATCAAACATAATTAAACAGAAATTTGGGTGGTAGGTTAACAGAGACCTCCGAAATCATAGTGGTGGGTTAACAGAAGCCAAGTGCCATCGTGGTGAGTTTCTAGCAGGCATAAAGGGAAAGCTAACGACACCTAAGCGGATCTCTCGCGCTATTCTTTCAAAAGTTGCATGCAAATCAACCACCAGTCGTAAGCAAATCAAACATAATTAAACAAAAATTTGGGTGGTAGGTTAAAAGAGACCTCCGATATCACAGTGGTGGGTTAACAGAAATCAAGTGCCATCGTCGTGAGATTCTAGCAGGCATTAAGGGGAAGCTAACGACACCTTAGCGGGATCTCTCGTGCTATTTTTTCAGAAGTTGCATGCAAATCAAGCACCAATCGTACGGAAATCAACCATAATTAAACAGAAATTTGGGTGTAGGTTAACAGGGACCTCCGATGTCATAGTGGTGGGTTAACAGAAACCAAGTGCCATCGTGGTGAGTTTCTAGCAGGCATAAAGGGGAAGCTAACGACACCTAAGCCGGATCTCTCGCTCCATTTTTTCAGAAGTTGCATGCAAATCAATCACCAATCGTACGGAAATCAACCATAATTAAACATAAATTTGGGTGGTAGGTTAACAGCGACCTCCGATATCATAGTGGTGAGATTCTAGCAGGCATTAAGGGGAAGTTGCATGCAAATCAAGCACCAATCGTACGGAAATCAGCCATAATTAAACAGAAATTTGGGTGGTAGGTTAACAGAGACCTCCGATATCATAGTGGTGGGTTAACAGAAACCAAGTGCCATCGTGGTGAGTTTCTAGCAGGCATCAAGCGGAAGCTAACGACACCTAAGCCGCACCCATTGCTTAAGTTTTCCAGAAGTTGCATGCAAATCAAGCACCAGTCATAAGGAAATCAAACATAATTAAGCAAAAATTTGGGTGGTAGGTTAACAGAGACCTCCGATATCATAGTGGTGGGTTAAAAGAAACCAAGGGCCATCGTGGTGAGTTTCTAGCAGGCATAAAGGGGAAGCTATCGACACCTTAGCCGGATCTCTCGCGCTATTTTTTCAGAAGTTGCATGCAAATCAATCACCAATCGTACGGAAATCAACCATAATTAAACATAAACTTGAGTGGTAGGTTAACAGCGACCTCCGATATCATAGTGGTGGGTTAACAGAAACTAAGTGCCATCATAGTGAGTTTCTAGCAGGCATCAAGCGGAAGCTAACGACACCTAAGCCGCACCCTTTGCTTAAGTTTTCCGCAAGTTGCATGCAAATCAAGCACCAATCGTACGGAAATCAACCATAATTAAACAAAAATTTGCGTGGTAGGTTAACAGAGACCTCCGATATCATAGTGGTGGGTTAACAGAAACCAAGTGCCATCGTGGTGAGTTTCTAGAAGGCATCAAGCGGAAACCAGCGACACCTAGCCGCACCCCTTGCTTAAGTTTTCCACAAGTTGCTTGCAAATCAACCACGAATCGTACGGAAATCAACCATAATTAAACAGAAATTTGGGTGTTAGGTTAACAGAGACCTCCGATATCATAGTGGTGGGTTAACAGAAACCAAGTGCCATCGTGGTGAGTTTCTAGCAGGCATAAAGGGGAAGCTAACGACACCTTAGCCATAGCCCTTGCTTAAGTTTTCCACAAGTTGCATGCAAATCAAGCACCAATCGTAAGGAAATCAAACATAATTTAAAAAAAATTTGGGTGGTAGGTTAACAGAGACCTCCGATATCATAGTGGTGGGTTAACAGAAACCAAGTGCCATCGTGGTGAGATTCTAGCAGGCATTAAGGGGAAGCTAACGACACCTTAGCCGGATCTCTCGTGCTATTTTTTCAGAAGTTACATGCAAATCAAGCACCAATCGTACGGAAATCAACCATAATTAAACAGAAATTTGGGTGGTAGGTTAACAGAGACCTCCGATATCATAGTGGTGGGTTAACAGAAACCAAGTGCCATCGTGGTGAGTTTCTAGCAGGCATCAAGCGGAAGCTAACGACACCTAAGCCGCACCCCTTAAGTTTTCCAGAAGTTGCATGCAAATCAAGCCCCAATAGTGAGGAAATCACCCATAATTAAACAAAAATTTGGGTGGTAGGTTAACAGAGACCTCCGATATCATAGTGGTGGGTTAACAAAAACCAAGTGCCATCATAGTGAGTTTCTAGCAGGCATCAAGCGGAAGCTAACGACACCTAAGCCGCACCCTTTGCTTAAGTTTTCCGCAAGTTGCATGCAAATCAAGCACCAATCGTACGGAAATCAACCATAATTAAACAGAAATTTGGGTGGTAGGTTAACAGAGACCTCCGATATCATAGTGGTGGGTTAACAGAAACCAAGTGCCATCGTGGTGAGTTTCTAGCAGGCATAAAGCGGAAGCTAACGACACCTAAGCCGCACCCTTTGCTTAAGTTTTCCGCAAGTTGCATGCAAATCAAGCACCAATCGTACGGAAATCAACCATAATTAAACAGAAATTTGGGTGAAGGTTAACATAGACCTCCGATATCATACTGGTGGGTTAACAGAAACCAAGTGCCATCGTGGTGAGTTTCTAGCAGGCATAATGGGGAAGCTAACGACACCTTAGCCGCAGCCCTTGCTTAAGTTTTCCACAAGTTGCATGCAAATCAAACACCAATCGTAAGGAAATCAAACATAATTAAACAGAAATTTGGGTGGTAGGTTAACAGAGACCTCCGAAATCATAGTGGTGGGTTAACAGAAGCCAAGTGCCATCGTGGTGAGTTTCTAGCAGGCATAAAGGGAAAGCTAACGACACCTAAGCGGATCTCTCGCGCTATTCTTTCAAAAGTTGCATGCAAATATAACACAAGTCGTAAGCAAATCAAACATAATTAAACAAAAATTTGGGTGGTAGGTTAAAAGAGACCTCCGATATCACAGTGGTGGGTTAACAGAAATCAAGTGCCATCATCGTGAGATTCTAGCAGGCATTAAGGGGAAGCTAACGACACCTTAGCCGGATCTCTCGTGCTATTTTTTCAGAAGTTGCATGCAAATCAAGCACCAATCGTACGGAAATCAACCATAATTAAACAGAAATTTGGGTGTAGGTTAGCAGAGACCTCCGATGTCATAGTGGTGGGTTAACAGAAACCAAGTGCCATCGTGGTGAGTTTCTAGCAGGCATCAAGCGGAAGCTAACGACACCTAAGCCGCACCCCTTGCTTAAGTTTTCCACAAGTTGCATGCAAATCAAGCACCAGTCGTAAGGCAATCAAACATAATTAAACAAAAATTTGGGTGGTAGGTTAACAGAGACCTCCGATATCATAGTGGTGGGTTAACAGAAACCAAGTGCCATCATGGTGAGTTTCTAGCAGGCACAAAAGGGAAGCTAACGACACCTAAGCCGGATCTCTCGCTCTATTTTTTCAGAAGTTGCATGCAAATCAATCACCAATCGTACGGAAATCAACCATAATTAAACATAAATTTGGGTGGTAGGTTAACAGCGACCTCCGATATCATAGTGGTGAGTTTCTAGCAGGCATCAAGCGGAAGCTAACGACACCTAAGCCGCACCCCTTGCTTAAGTTTTCCACAAGCTGCATGCAAATCAAGCACCAGTCGTAAGGCAATCAAACATAATTAAACAAAAATTTGGGTGGTAGGTTAACAGAGACCTCCGATATCATAGTGGTGGGTTAACAGAAACCAAGTGCCATCGTGGTGAGTTTCTAGCAGGCATCAAGCGGAAGCTAACGACACCTAAGCCGCACCCCTTGCTTAAGTTTTCCACAAGTTGCATGCAAATCAAGCACCAATCGTAAGGAAATCAAACATATTTAAGCAAAAATTTGGGTGGTAGGTTAACAGAGACCTCCGATATCATAGTGGTGGGTTAACAGAAACCAAGGGCCATCATGGTGAGTTTCTAGCAGGCATAAAGGGGAAGCTATCGACACCTTAGTCGGATCTCTCGCGCTATTTTTTCAGAAGTTGCATGCAAATCAACCACCAATCGTACGGAAATCAACCATAATTAAACATAAACTTGAGTGGTAGGTTAACAGCGACCTCCGATATCATAGTGGTGGGTTAACAGAAACTAAGTGCCATCATAGTGAGTTTCTAGCAGGTATCAAGCGGAAGCTAACGACACCTAAGCCGCACCCTTTGCTTAAGTTTTCCGCAAGTTGCATGCAAATCAAGCACCAATCGTACGGAAATCAACCATAATTAAACAAAAATTTGAGTGTAGGTTAACACAGACCTCCGATATCATAGTGGTGGGTTAACAGAAACCAAGTGCCATCAAGGTGAGTTTCTAGCAGGCATAAAGGGGAAGCTAACGACACCTTAGCCACAGCCCTTGCTTAAGTTTTCCACAAGTTGCATGCAAATCAAGCACCAATCGTAAGGAAATCAAACATAATTATACAAAAATGTGGGTGGTAGGTTAACAGAGACCTCCGATATCATAGCGGTGGGTTAACAGAAACCAAGTGCCATCGTGGTGAGTTTCTAGCAGGCATAAAGGGGAAGCTAACGACACCTTAGCAACAGCCCTTGCTTAAGTTTTCCACAAGTTGCCTGCAAATCAAGCACCAATCGTAAGGAAATCAAACATAATTAAACAAAAATTTGGGTTAACAGAGACCTCCGATATCATAGTGGTGGGTTAACAGAAACCAAGTGTCATCGTGGTGAGATTCTAGCAGGCATTAAGGGGAAACTAACGACACCTTAGCCGGATCTCTCGTGCTATTTTTTCAGAAGTTGCATGCAAATCAAGCACCAATCGTACGGAAATCAACCATAATTAAACAGAAATTTGGGTGGTAGGTTAACAGAGACCTCCGATATCATAGTGGTGGGTTAACAGAAACCAAGTGCCATCGTGGTGAGTTTCTAGCAGGCATCAAGCGGAAGCTAACGACACCTAAGCCGCACCCCTTGCTTAAGTTTTCCAGAAGTTGCATGCAAATCAAGCCCCAATCGTAAGGAAATCAACCATAATTAAACAGAAATTTGGAAGTAGGCTAACAGAGACCTCCGATATCATAGTGGTGGGTTAACAGAAACCAAGTGCCATCGTGGTGAGTTTCTAGCAGGCATCAAGCGGAAGCTAACGACACCTAAGCCGCACCCCTTGCTTAAGTTTTCCACAAGTTGCATGCAAATCAAGCACCAATCGTAAGGAAATCAAACATAATTTAACAAAAATTTGGGTGGTAGGTTAACAGAGACCTCCGATATCATAGTGGTGGGTTAACAGAAACCAAGTGCCATCGTGGTGAGTTTCTAGCAGGCATAAAGGGGAAGCTAACGACACCTTAGCCGGATCTCTCGCGCTATTTTTTCAGAAGTTGCATGCAAATCAATCACCAATCGTACGGAAATCAACCATAATTAAACATAAACTTGGGTGGTAGGTTAACAGCGACCTCCGATATCATAGTGGTGGGTTAACAGAAACCAAGTGCCATCATGGTGAGTTTCTAGCAGGCATCAAGCGGAAGCTAACGACACCTAAGCCGCACCCTTTGCTTAAGTTTTCCGCAAGTTGCATGCAAATCAAGCATCAATCGTCCGGAAATCAACCATAATTAAACAGAAATTTGGGTGTAGGTTAACACAGACCTCCGATATCATAGTGGTGGGTTAACAGAAACCAAGTGCCATCGTTTTGAGTTTCTAGCAGGCATAAAGGGGAAGCTAACGACACCTTAGCCGCAGTCCTTGCTTAAGTTTTCCACAAGTTGCAGGCAAATCAGGCATCAATCGTAAGGAAATCAAACATAATTAAACATAAATTTGGGTGGTAGGTTAACAGCGACCTCCGATATCATAGTGGTGGGTTAACAGAAACCAAGTGCCATCATGGTGAGTTTCTAGCAGGCATCAAGCGGAAGCTAACGACACCTTAGCCGCACCCTTTGCAGGCATAAAGGGGAAGCTAACGACACCTTAGCCGGATCTCTCGCGCTATTTTTTCAGAAGTTGCATGCAAATCAATCACCAATCGTACGGAAATCAACCATAATTAAACATAAACTTGGGTGGTAGGTTAACAGCGACCTCCGATATCATAGTGGTGGGTTAACAGAAACCAAGTGCCATCATGGTGAGTTTCTAGCAGGCATCAAGCGGAAGCTAACGACACCTACGCCGCACCCTTTGCTTAAGTTTTCCGCAAGTTGCATGCAAATCAAGCATCAATCGTCCGGAAATCAACCATAATTAAACAGAAATTTGGGTGTAGGTTAACACAGACCTCCGATATCATAGTGGTGGGTTAACAGAAACCAAGTGCCATCGTTTTGAGTTTCTAGCAGGCAAAAAGGGGAAGCTAACGACACCTTAGCCGCAGTCCTTGCTTAAGTTTTCCACAAGTTGCATGCAAATCAAGCATCAATCGTAAGGAAATCAAACATAATTAAACAAAACTTTGGGTGGTAGGTTAACAGAGACCTCCGATATCATAGTGGTGGGTTTAGAGAAACCAAGTGCCATCGTGGTGAGTTTCTAGCAGGCATAAAGGGGAAGCTAACGGCACCTTAGCCGGATCTTTCGCGCTATTTTTTCAGAAGTTGCATGCAAATCAAGCACCAATCCTACGGAAATCAACCATAATTAAACAGAAATTTGGGTGGTAGGTTAACAGAGACCTCCGATATCATAGTGGTGGGTTTACAGAAACCAAGTGCCATAGTGGTGAGTTTCTTGCAGGCATAAAGGGGAAGCTAACGACACCTAAGCCGGATCTCTCGCGTTATTCTTTCAGAAGTTGCATGCAAATCAATCACCAATCGTACGGAAATCAACCATAAGTAAACATAAATTTGGGTGGTAGGTTAACAGCGACCTCCGATATCATAGTGGTGATATTCTAGCAGGCATAAAGGGGAAGCTAACGACACCTTAGCCGGATCTCTCGTGCTATTTTTCAGAAGTTGCATGCAAATTAAGCACCAATCGTACGGAAATCAACCATAATTAAACAAAAATTTGGGTGGTAGGTTAACAGAGACCTCCGATATCATAGTGGTGGTCTAACAGAAACCAAGTGCCATCGTGGTGAGTTTCTAGCAGGCATCAAGCGGAAGCTAACGACACCTAAGCCGCACCCCTTGCTTAAGTTTTCCACAAGTTGCATGCAAATCAAGCACCAATCGTAGGGAAATCAAACATAATTAAACAAAAATTTGGGTGGTAGGTTAACAGAGACCTCCGATATCATAGTGGTGGGTTAACAGAAACCAAGTGCCATCGTGGTGAGTTTCTAGCAGGCATAAAGGGGAAGCTAACGACACCTTAGCCGGATCTCTCGCGCTATTTTTTCAGAAGTTGCATGCAAATCAATCACCAATCGTACGGATATCATAGTGGTGGGTTAACAGAAACCAAGTGCCATCATGGTGAGTTTCTAGCAGGCATCAAGCGGAAGCTAACGACACCTTAGTCGCACCCCATGCTTAAGCTTTCCACAAGTTGCAGGCAAATCAAGCATCAATCGTAAGGAAATCAAACATAATTAAACATAAATTTGGGTGGTAGGTTAACAGCGACCTCCGATATCATAGTGGTGGGTTAACAGAAACCAAGTGCCATCATGGTGAGTTTCTAGCAGGCATCAAGCGGAAGCTAACGACACCTTAGCCGCACCCTTTGCTTAAGTTTTCCGCAAGTTGCATGCAAATCAAGCACCAATCGTACGGAAATCAACCATAATTAAACAGAAATTTGGGTGTAGGTTACCAGAGACCTCCGATATCATAGTGGTGGGTTAACAGAAACCAAGTGCCATCGCGGTGAGATTCTAGCAGGCATTAAGGGGAAGCTAACGACACCTTATCCGGATCTCTCTTGCAATTTTTTCAGAAGTTGCATGCAAATCAAGCACCAATCCTACGGAAATCAACCATAATTAAACAGAAATTTGGGTGGTAGGTTAACAGAGACCTCCGATATCATAGTGGTGGGTTAACAGAAACCAAGTGCCATCGTTGTGAGTTTCTAGCAGGCATGCAAATCAATCACCAATCGTACGGAAATCAACCTCCCATATCATAGTGGTGGGTTAACAGAAACCAAGTGCCATCGTTGTGAGTTTCTAGCAGGCATCAAGCGGAAGCTAACGACACCTAGCCGCACCCCTTGCTTAAGTTTTCCACAAGTTGCATGCAAATCAAGCACCAATCGTAAAGAAATCAAACATAATTAAACAAAAATTTGGGTGCTAGGTTAACTGAGACCTCCGATATCATAGTGGTGGGTTAACAGAAACCAAATGCCATCGTGGTGAGTTTCTAGCAGGCATAAAGGGGAAGCTAACGACACCTAAGCCGGCTCTCTCGCGCTATTTTTTCAGAAGTTGCATGCAAATCAATCACCAATCGTACGGAAATCAACCATAATTAAACATAAATTGGGGTGGTAAGTTAAGAGCGACCTCCGATATCATAGTGGTGGGTTAACAGAAACCAAGTGCCATCATGGTGAGTTTCTAGCAGGCATCAAGCGGAAGCTAACGACACCTAAGCCGCACCCCTTGCTTAAGTTTTCCACAAGTTGCATGCAAATCAAGCACCAATCGTAAGGAAATCAATCATAATTAAACAAAAATTTGGGTGGTAGGTTAACAGAGACCTCCGATATCATAGTGGTGGGTTAACACAAACCAAGTGCCATCATGGTGAGTTTCTAGCAGGCATAAAGGGGAAGCTAACGACACCTTAGCCGGATCTCTCGCGCTATTTTTTCAGAAGTTGCATGCAAATCAATCACCAATCGTACGGAAATCAACCATAATTATACATACATAAACTTGGGTGGTAGATTAACAGCGACCTCCGATATCATAGTGGTGGGTTAACTGAAACCAAGTGCCATCATGGTGAGTTTCTAGCAGGCATCAAGCGGAAGCTAACGACGCCTAAGCCGCACCGTTTGCTTAAGTTTTCCGCAAGTTGCATGCAAATCAAGCACCAATCGTACGGAAATCAACCATAATTAAACAGAAATTTGGGTGTAGGTTAACACAGACCTCCGATATCATAGTGGTGGGTTAACAGAAACTAAGTGCCATCGTGGTGAGTTTCTAGCAGGCATAAAGGGGAAGCTAGCGACACCTTAGCCGGATCTCTCGCGCTATTTTTTCAGAAGTTGCATGCAAATCAATCACCAATCGTACGGAAATCAACCATAATTAAACATAAACTTGAGTGGTAGGTTAACAGCGACCTCCGATATCATAGTGGTGGGTTAACAGAAACTAAGTGCCACCATAGTGAGTTTCTAGCAGGTATCAAGCGGAAGCTAACGACACCTAAGCCGCACCCTTTGCTTAAGTTTTCCGCAAGTTGCATGCAAATCAAGCACCAATCGTACGGAAATCAACCATAATTAAACAAAAATTTGAGTGTAGGTTAACACAGACCTCCGATATCATAGTGGTGGGTTAACAGAAACCAAGTGCCATCGTGGTGAGTTTCTAGCAGGCATAAAGGGGAAGCTAACGACACCTTAGCCACAGCCCTTGCTTAAGTTTTCCACAAGTTGCATGCAAATCAAGCACCAATCGTAAGGAAATCAAACATAATTAAACAAAAATTTGGGTGGTAGGTTAACAGAGACCTCCGTAATCATAGCGGTGGGTTAACAGAAACCAAGTGCCATCGTGGTGAGTTTCTAGCAGGCATAAAGGGGAAGCTAACGACACCTTAGCAACAGCACTTGCTTAAGTTTTCCACAAGTTGCATGCAAATCAAGCACCAATCGTAAGGAAATCAAACATAATTAAACAAAAATTTGGGTGGCAGGTTAACAGAGACCTCCGATATCATAGTGGTGGGTTAACAGAAACCAAGTGTCATCGTGGTGAGATTCTAGCAGGCATTAAGGGGAAACTAACGACACCTTAGCCGGATCTCTCGTGCTATTTTTTCAGAAGTTGCATGCAAATCAAGCACCAATCGTACGGAAATCAACCATAATTAAACAGAAATTTGGGTGGTAGGTTAACAGAGACCTCCGATATCATAGTGGTGGGTTAACAGAAACCAAGTGCCATCGTGGTGAGTTTCTAGCAGGCATCAAGCGGAAGCTAACGACACCTAAGCCGCACCCCTTGCTTAAGTTTTCCAGAAGTTGCATGCAAATCAAGCCCCAATCGTAAGGAAATCAACCATAATTAAACAGAAATTTGGATGTAGGCTAACAGAGACCTCCGATATCAGAGTGGTGGGTTAACCC